>OZ012736.1:442833406-445498260 GCA_963859935.3 Lathyrus sativus | reverse complement strand
TGACCACTTTACATGAAGCGATTTTGAGAGTTATCTGTCCCACAATAAAACCTCCAGTCCTTAGTCCCAGCAGTGGAGACACTACAGTCAAGTGTACACATGCATGTTTACGTCATACCCACCATTACACCATAACACTGGTGATTGAATAGTCGATCTCCCTTCCTGTGGGTCTGTCAAGAAATTCACAAACGCCTTTTTCTTCATAGATACTCATGCACACCTAAAAATATTAAACATGACATCCTTAACAAAGGCATGTCATTATTTGAATCATGGAAGCTCCTTTGCAATAAATAATGTGTTTCTCAAATGTATCAAAGCACACATTGCAGCAAACAAGGAAAACCTAATCAACAGAAAATATTGAGCAAGTAGTGCTTGCAAACAACCAAAAAAACTACTTTTTGTCTTGTGGTCATGTCAAACTTTGCATCCAGGTCCTGAACACTTTTACTAAAAATGACACTCGTCAAAACATGTTGTTCTTTAAGAGGGACGATGTCATTTCTAATAAAATCGCTAAGATCATCCAAAACTCTGTCAAAATCAATGTTCATACCATATGTCCCACTGTCTCTCAATATATGATTTTGTAACACCCAAGATTAGGCCCTAAAAGTCATAAAAACGAATGAGGTATTCTCTACTATAGAGTGCAATCCCAATCTCTTAACTTTAATAGGTAAAGAAGTTATCATCTATTAAAAATCCCCGAAAAATAACATCCACCAACTACAATATCTTCAATCATCGTTCACAACTCTTTATCAAATCAAATAACTACTTTCTCCGTATTTCATAATAAAAATAAATGTTTATCTTGTCAATATTCTTCATATTTCAATTCAATTTGTTATCTTATCTTAAACACCACAAAAGCATCCTTATATATTTATTCTTACAAAAGAATCCTTATATAGTTATCTTAAGAATATTTTAATATTTTATATTAAATACATATAAATTTTAAAGGATGCCCATTCAAACTTCCATTTAATATATACAATAGTTATTTCTATTTCCGTCTTCATGTCTTTCCCGTACAATTATTAGCCTTAATTATCACATAATCTAATCTTTTTAATGTGTTCATTATCTGTTTAAGCTTTACATAGACTTTTGACACCAACAAACTATTATTCTTCATTTTTCTAATGTATTGGACCTATTATTTTCCAAATTACAACTATTCATCACCTAAAAGTGGCAAATTTAAATAGCTTTTTGGCCATGATCAAACAAACATGGCTATAGTGTAATTGAAATGATATTTTATATATATCAAAGTCTTTTCATCTTTTTTATTGAGTTAATAGATTCTTTGAGGGGACATATGTGCCTAACGTACATGTTCCAATTAAATATCCAAATTGAAAACTCATCTTAATCATTGGAATATGGATCTAACCTTTGGATCATTAATTGGGTGCCAGCATATATGGTTACTGTTTAGGGGTACATATAATATTTTATTAATTGCAAAAAGACAAAACAAAACTTATCTTAATTTTGTAATGGAATAAAATTAAATTCTTCATCTCTTAAACAGAAGAAAACATACTTTTTATTTACTCTTAACAATACACCATCCTATGATTCCGATCTCAATTATATATATATATATATATATATATATATATATATATATATATATATATATATATATATATATATATATATATATATATATATATATATATATATATATATATATATATATATATATATATATATATATATATATATATATATATATATATATATATATATATATATATATATATATATATTATATATATATATATATATATATATATATATATATATATATATATATATATATATATATATATATATATATATATATATATATATATATATATATATATATATATTATTTAAAATATGAATAAAATATATTCACTTTTATAGCTAGCATTTATTTATATTTTAAATTAAAGAGTATGACAAAAAAGAACGCTTATATATCCTTAATTTATTTAAATATAATATTAAATATTAAAATAAGTAATATATTATTATTTTTTATTTTTTTATCTTTATATAAAGTGGTTATAAGTCTTAAAAATTTAAAGATAAAACTGTGAGTAATGATTTTAATTATACTATTGACGAATAATTTAACAATATTCATTTTTTTTGCCGGGTGATATAATATTTTTTAATATTTAAATATTTTTAAATAATTTAAATTTTGAATTGATTTTTGCGTTTAAAATATCATATTCAATAAAACTAAAAAAATATCATAGAATTGCAAGAATATATATAAATTTGAGTTCTTCAATTCACCACTCTTTCAATTATGAACCAAAGCATATACGAATTTCATCAATCCATGCTGAAAAACAAAAATAAAAAGATCAATTAAACTAGAAACCTAGTTGATATTTTTATTCACAAAATTAATACTCACAAATTTCAAAAGAAAGAAAAAAGAGAAGTGAAAAATAGTCATTTAACTATAAATTTTAATAACTCAAGTATTGAACCATTTTTGGTTCCATTCCATGAAGCCAGATTCCGGCACCGGCAAATTTTCAAAACAAAAAACTAACACAAGTCTTCCGTTATGCTTTCAAGATGAGGCTGCCACACCCCGCTCCGGCTATGCCGGCGATCTCGCCGCGAGCCTCTCATCTCCTTAGACTCATAATACTTTCGAGACGATGATAATAAATCATCGTCACACTTCTTATTCTTCTCATCAGAGGAGAACTCTTTCTTATTTTCAAGATCTTTTTCCGTTGCGCTTCTCCTCACCCTCCTTTTCTTATCGGGTATCGACGAGGATGGGATCAAGAAGTATATGCTTCCTCTCTTGAGCTCGGTCTCCGGCGAAAGGATGAGAATCCGGCGAACAACGCCTTCGGAGCTAGGTTTGCTTAGAACATGATTTGGATTGGCTTTGAGGACTTCACCGGCTGAAATTGGACGTGAAAACTCTTCTACATAACCGTTTAAATGAACTATACGAATCAAGTCTAGTGCTCCACATGGAAGAACACAAGCCAAACAACACCTTAAGCTATTACCCATTGTTGTGTTTTTGGAGCTATGAGGAATTTTTGATCTGTTATTTATAAAATGTGGAATGAGTTGGAGGATGAGTTGTGTGTGTTTATATATTAAGTATATGGTAGAGGATTAGAGAAGTACCGTGTGTACAATCAATAATAATAATAATAATAATAATAATAATAATAATAATAATAATAATAATAATAATAATAATAATAATAATAATAATAATAATAAATATTTATTTATCAAAAGTCTGTTGATAAGTCGATAAAGAATTGATTCATATATAAAAAAACCCTTACATAAACTTTTTATCTTGCCAAATATTGATTTAATTTTAATAATAATTGTGAAGGGATATAAATTGACGAAAATACCCTTACATAGAGTGGTTTACAAGTTTTTGTCTTGGCTTCTCATGGTCACATTCACATGTTATGGTGGTGGGGTTGCTTCATTCTGTCATTCATCACACGCCGCCATGTGTTGCTTATGGAAAATTATGTGTTTTTTAAAATTAAGATGAACTTGAGAAAATTACAATAAAACAATTTAATTTTAAAGAAACTTATACTCTTGTATGCTTAATAGTACAATTAGTTTGATAAACCAAACACTTTACATTACCAAATTGGTTATGTATTCTTGATTTTCAAATCTTTTTGCATCACCTTTTAGTGTGGAAAATGGTTTTGTTGTGCAAAATTCAAATACGCATGTATTCAATGTGTTTTTTACCCTAACCTGTCACTAGTCAAAATGTTATCCACAATTGGAGAAGAAACAACTAGGAAAGCACTTGATATGCATTTTTTCATTTTACATGCATATTATAAGTTAAAGAAATTTTTTCTATAATATGTTAGTAGTCTGATCCTAATTTTTAAATTTATTTTTTCTATATCATTAATAAAATTTAATTTTATAAAATACTTTGTTAACTTTTTTTTTATAAAATTGATACTACCTCTGTTTTTTATTATAAATTGTTTTAAAAAAAAATTATACCACAATATAAATCACTTTATAATACCAATGAATTATTAATGTCATTTTTTTCTTTATACCCTTAAATATTTATTATTCTCTCTCTCCTTTCAGTTATATAAATTTATCTTTCCAATATCATTAATAAAAAGACAATTTTATAAAAACATTCAAAAAATTTCTTTTTCATATTATAATTATTATATTTCTTAATCTGTGTGAAAAGTCAAAAACGACTTATAATAAAAAACGGATATGGAGTAATATATATATATATATATATATATATATATATATATATATATATATATATATATATATATATATATATATATATATATATATATATATATATATATATATATATATATATATATATATATATATATATATATATATATATATATATATATATATATATATATATATATATATATATATATATATATATATATATATATATATATATATATATATATATATATATATATATATATAAATAAGTGTGTTTGTGTGTGCAAGAATGGCAAAAATTATTTGTCATGTGTCGACGGTAGCACCCCAACTTTTAAATAGAGTGTTTTATTTATTTGTTAATGTTATATATTTTTTATATTTAAATTTTGATATTTTTTAGAATATAGGGGTACTTTAATAATTTACTAATTGTCGGGGTTAGGATATTTGAGAGCAGACAAATAAAATATTATTATCGAGATTATTGTAAATAATTAGACATATTTAATTATTTTGTATTAAGTTGAAATAGTAGAAAATATAGAAATTTTCATTAAATAATTATTTGAATTAAATATTTATTTAATTTAAATATATAAATATGAGAATTGGATCATTTGTGTTAATGGAGGAAAGTAGTAGGTAAGAAGAGTGAAGTTGGGAATAAGTTGGGTAAAAACTATAATTTTGAGAAATAGTTAAAACCCATATAAATTTTAAAAGTTGGAAGAATCTAGGTTTTTCAAAAAACTTTTTAGTATGTGAAAAAGAGCCAAGAAGAACAAAGGGGCTTTTGGGAAGGAAAGTTATGTATGAGAAGAGAAATCTAAAGGGTTGTTAGAGTCATCATTATTGCTAGAAATCTAAAGTAAGGGGGATAAATTATCTACTTATGGGTGATTTAGGCATGCAGGATAGTGAGAGTTCCTTACCCTCCTATCAGTGCCTTAGGGTTTATATGATTTTCCCTAATTTTTCTTTTTTTCTTACGATCAATGTGAATTGACCAAATAAGGTTTGGACAAAATCTTATTGATGTGATTGATGGAAATATTTGTGTATATGATTATTCTGAGACCTAAAAGGGAATTTGGGATAAATCCCCTATGGTCTCTATAAGTGTTATTGTTTGTAGGTTTATAACCTTTATGTTGATGAGGATGGTATTGTATGAATTCTTTTGCTTATCTGATTGATTGCTACTATAGAGTTGAGATTTTGCCTCCGGGTATTCAAAGACTCTGTTTGGATCGTTTGGTTTTCCAATTTTGTAATAACCATAGTTTTTAGTCGATATGTGATTTGTCGATTTGTGACCGTAGTTAAAGGTTATCTCATACATAACATATAATTTTAGCTATACAGTCTTTTGATAAGGCAAGAATATAAACTTGAAACATTTGAATTCCTATTATTCATGGTTAACCTTCTTTGTTTTGGGGAGGTTGAGACTAAATTGAGCGAATTGGTCGAGTTTTGGATATGTTCAATAAAGTGAAAAACGTAGAAAATTGCAGGTAGCCATAGAAATGGGTTGACTGTTTTATTTCAGGTATAACTTAAGTTTCGTAAGCCAGTTTGAAAATCATCAGTTGCGTTGGAAAACTAACACAATAATATTTCTTTTGAAGTAGAGAAATTGGGTTTAGGGGCGCTACAACTATAGTAGTGCATTGATTTTTATACCAGAGGCGTAGTCAACTTTAGTCCTATGTTGGTCATCATGTTTCACGCATAACTTGAGTTTCGTAAGTCCTTTTGGGATTTCGTCAGTTGCATTAGAAAGAGAATTAAATGATTTTTCAAACTGAAGATTTTCATAATTTTATCATGAGTATATAATTTTTCATGCTATTTTTAAGTCAATAAGTCTGTTTTAGAGTTTATGTAGGAATTGTTGCGATATGGCTGAACTGAAACGAATAGAACTGGAGTTTCGTAACCCCGTTTGAGGTGTGGTTAAGTGCGTTTAAAATAGGGTTCAAAGAACTTTCAAATTGAAGAATTTCATAATTTTTATCACAAGTCTATAATATTTGGTTCTATTTTGGGGTGAGATAATTTTAGAGTTAGGGATAGAGTATTGAGCAATTTTGAGTGTGGTGACATTTCATTACCTTTCTGATGAGTTTAAGAGTCCTATTTTATTTGATTAGAGTTATTACAGAGTTGTAAGAGTTTCTTTTAAGTTGTTTAGTGTTGGAAATCAGAATATAGGATACACTTGAGTTGAGAGTTTGGAGCACTGTTGACATTATAAGGTTACCTTTTAAGTAATATTTTTATTTGTTGAATATTGTTAAGTCAAAAGAGTAAAATTTGAGTTAATGTGGCTGGCTATGTCCTTAGTAGAGTTATCACCCATGAACTTGTACCTTAGAACATTTGGATACTTTAGAGTACTTTTGGGGTACTCGAGAGTTATTTTTCAGAATTATGAGTTTTAAGCCATTTTGGGTTCCTTGAATTTTTTGATGAGTTATGGGTTTAAGGTAATAACATAACTTATCCCTTTATGATGAAAAATTATTCAAATTATTTTAAAAGTGTATTTTTTTTTTAGTATAGTAATCAAGAGGGATTACAGTGACGACCTTAACTGGCAATTTGAGTATAGTAATTCAGAGGAAATACAACGACGACTATAATTGGCTATTTGAGTATAGTAATCCAGAGGGATTATAGTGACAACCTTAGTTGAAGATTTGAATATAGTAATCCAGAGGGATTATAGTGACAACCTTAATTGGAGATTTGAGTATAGTAATCTAGAAGGATTATAGTGATGGCCTGTGATTGGCGACATATAGGTTCAAGAGTGGAACCTTTTTTATGATGTTTTGATGTTTATGATTTTGTGATGTTATGATGTTGATGATGTTGCATGTTTATATTGTTCATGACCATGTATGCATTTCTTTTGGAGTTAGATAGGAGTTCGGTCTAGTGATGGCCTGGTTCATAGAGGAACTATGGCAGTCTCACGTCCAGAGAGGGACACGGTTCAGAGAGGAACCAAAGGCATGGGAAACTCAGTAGCATTATTTTGATCCCATAGACTTAGTACCACATGCATTTTGAGGAGGAGTTGGTGGCATTAGCATTTCCATTTGCATTGCTATCTATTTGATTGTGTTTTTGGGTGTGAATGATGTATTTTATGAACTCATGATTACTATGATGTTGCTTAATTTCACTGTTAACATTTGTAAGATGTATTTTCACCCCCTTTTTGTTGTTGTGATATTTGTGCTCATCGGGAGTACAAATAGTCAAGTACATGAGTAGTCGCTTGAGTTAGAGGATGACGATGATGTCTCTTTAACTTTTATCATTGGGTCTTAGAAGAGTCGCTATGATATGTAGCATTGGGGATGAGATGTTCATTATTTATTTGTGTTATGCTTTACTTATGTTCGATTTTTTTTATGTTGATACTTATATGCCGAACTTGATAATTTCCACTGCTTATTTTCATATGACTATTTTTTGTATATGTATTTATACTATGGTGAAGCATGCGTGACACTCTAATTGTGAAATTTTATTTGAATTATCTTATTAAATGTCGAGGGGGATTATGGTGTTACATAGTGGTACTAGAGCAGGTCGCCTTATCCTACCAGTTTTTGTTTTTATTTTTATGTATTTCCTAGTATACGACATGTGCGTGACTCACTGTTGATGCTCTTTTGTTTTTCTTACTGTTTCCCAGCAGGAGTGGGATTGAAATATGTGGGGGAGAAACTTTTTCTTCTTCGAAACGTTTCAGGTGTGAAGGAATGGTTCAATGTGCCGCCAATTGCAAGAGTGCATGTGTTGTTGAGGTTATGTTGTTTCTTGAACATGAAAAGAGTACATATTCGAGTTTCATGATGTCATTAAGGGAGGACGGTCAGGTGTTCGTGATGTTCACTTCCTTGAGAGTGGAATGCGATGTTGTGGCTAGTAATATGCCAGTGATGTGTGAGTTTTCTAATGTGTTTCCTGAGGAAATTTGTGGCCGCTAGAGCTAGAAGTTGAGTTTTCATTGATTAGGTAATTTTTACTAGACTTGTATCGGTGGAACCTTACTGGATGTCTCTAGCAAAATTAGGTGAACTGAAGAAGAAGTTGACAACAACACCAGTTTTGATATTACCATACCCGAAGAAACCTTTTGTGGTATATTGTGATGCATCCAAGATGGACTTAAGCGGTGTGCTTATGCGGATTGGGCAGGTGGTAGCTTATGATTCATTACAACTAAAGATTCATGAGAGGAACTACCTAAATCACAATTTAGATTTGGCAGTTGTGGTATTCGTTCTAAATTTATGGAGACACTATTTGTATGATTCTATATTAGAAGTATTCGGTAATCACGAGAGTTTAAAATATCTGTTCGATCAGAAGGAGCTAAATATGAGGCAGAGGAGATGATTAGAGTTTTTGAAGGACTACAACTTTAGTTTGAGCTACCATCTTGGTAAAGTTAATGTTGTGGTAGATGCGTTGAGTCTGAAATCCTTACACATGGAAATGTTGATGGTTAGGGAGTTGGATTTGATTGAGTTTACATATAATAATAACTATCATTGGAGCATTGTAATGGCACTATTCAAAGTGTTGTATGGGATGAGGTGTAGGACTTCTCTGTTTTGGTATGAGTCTGGAGAGAGTGTTGTACTTGGGCCATAGATTGTGCAACAGACTACAGAGATAGTGAATATGATCCAAGAGAAGATGAAGGCATCTCAAAGTAGACATAAGAGTTATCATGATACGCGGATGAAGGCTTTTGAATTCTGAGAGGGTGATCATGTGTTTCTGAGAGTTACACATGTGACCGGTGTTACAAAGGCTTTGAAGTCTAAGAAGCTTAGTCCTCGTTTTATTGGTCCCTATAAGACTTCTAAAAGGATTGGAGTTGTTTCCTACAGGGTGGCCTTGCCACCATTTCTTTCGAACCTACATGATGTTTTCCATGTGTCTCGGTGATGACTTCTCGGCAAGTGTATCGATAATGTCACAGTAATAAAAATATCGTATCCACATCAATTTCTATTTAACAAGACAATATTGTGCAATGTTTAGAAAATACTAAATTGGGGAGTTTTTGAGTTTTAATTGCGAAAAGAAAATAAAGTGTTATGACAATAATACAAAAGCGGTCAGGTTGTGTATAGAATCCCCGATTTCTCTACTATTGATGTTCAATGTATTACATGAATGATATCGTCATTATAATCCCACGACGAATTAACAAAATCGATATACCCAATTCTTTTGTATATAGCTCACTAATCTATACTCGGAGTTTTTTATCCCTAGTCCACCAGCGTAAGCAAGATTAGTAAATGCAATAGAACGTTAATTCCTAGCCACTACTCGAGGTTTTCTATCCCTAGTCCACCAGTGTAAGCACAACAATTTCCCTATGTACAACACATAAACTAATGGTCAGTATTCCCTATATGCCCAAATTCACATTAAAAGAGTATCTCACATAAAAAGCATTAAGAACAAGGTGCAATTGAATAGAATTATTGATCAAATGATTCATGCAATATCAAATCAAACATATGTTCCAATAGTATAAAATAGGTTCATCAACTATGTGGAATACAACTTTCTTAAAATACTAAATTACATCTTCTAACACACCTTCTAATTCATGTTTTCAAGACTTCTTATCCCAAAGCTCCTCTTCAACTCATCAAGCCTGACTTTCTTCAAGGGTTTGGTGAATATATCAGCTAGTTGTCGTTCTGACTTACAATGCTCAAGTTCAAGCTTTCCTTTATTTACTTGATACCTAATAAAATGACACATTCTATCTATGTGCTTACTTCAACCATGAAATATGGGATGATTTTCTATGTCGGTAGATGACTTATTATCGACAAACAACTTCATTTTCTTAGGTTCTATGATATTGAGCTCTTCGAGAATCATCTCTATCCATGATGCTTGACATGATGCATACGATGCAACCACGTATTCAACTTCACAAGATGACAAATGCACAATGCTTTATTTTCTTGAGCTCAAAGAGATTGGAGAACCTCATATCATGAATACGTAGCCTGTAATACTTTTTACTAATCTTGATCTCGACTGAAGTCTGAGTCGGTATAACCATGTACTTATGCATTTATGCTGGTATCTTTCTGCTTTGGCATCAACATACCATGATCGATAGTACCTTTTATGTATCTTAATACTCTCTTGAGTGCATTGAGATGACGTTCTTGTGGCTTCTCTATGAATCTGCTCAACAACCCGACACTTTGACAAATATATGACATTGTGTTGCATAGATACCTTAAGGATCCAATGATTTGCTTATACAGTGTTACACTTACAAACTCATCATTTGTATCCTTTCTCAATTTTTCACTAGTCTTTAATGGTGTGACAACTGCATTATAATTACTCATCTAAAAACCCTTTCAAGATGACTTGAGCATACTTTTTCTTGTGTCTTTAAACTCAATCCCTAAGAAATACGACAAGTTCCCTAGGCCGGACATTTCAAATTCATGTATTATTTTCGAATTGACCCTTTCTATTTTTGCTTCATCTTCACCTATAATCAACAAGTCATTCACATATAAGCATATGATGACTCGACTGAGCTTGTTTGTTTGTTGACAAACATTCCATATTCTGAAACACACTTTGTGAAACATGCCTTGATCAGGAAGTTATCTATTCTCTTATTCCAAGCCCTTCGAGATTGCTTCAAACCATAGAGAGCCTTCCTTAATTTATACACCTTTTGATCCTAACCTTTGATTTTGAATCCTGGTGGTTGACTGACACAAACCTCTTCTTCCAGTGGTCCATTCAGAAATGCCAACTTTACATCAAATTGATGTATCTTCCATCATTTGTATGTTGCGGTCGACATAACAATCCTAATGACTTTCAGCCTTGCCATAGGTGCATAGTCTTCGTCGAAGTCGATACCAGGTTTTTGCAGAAAACCTCTTGCCACCAGTCTTATCTTATGCTTGGAAATTTCACCATTTGGCCTTCCCTTAAACTTGTAAATCCATTTCACATCAATTGGTATTTTTATTGAATTTTCTACAAGCTCCCAGGTCTTGTTCTTCTTGACCGCCATGAGTTTTTCTTGCATGACTGCCAACCAATTTGAATCTTTCATAGCTTGATCCAAATCAATTGATTCTGATTTAACCATCATTTTCACTTCTTTTATGAAGTCGCCATTTGTATCGATTGCTTGATCTAGAAATATTTCATATCTAGCTAGCCTTGTCGACTCAATTCTCATTCTAGTCGATCTGATAAATTTTTTCTCAAGTGGTTCTTTATTTTGATTGGTTGTGATTTTATTTTGTTGATCTTCTTCAAGCATAGTTTTGACTATATTTTGCTAAATTTGAATTGACCCCCGATGCTATTCCACCCTTTGCACTCGCCCACTAGAACATCCCTATTGATCACTAGTTTATCATCAGTTGGTGAATATAACTTGTATGCATCAGTCGAATGATAACCTATGAGCACCATAACTTGACTTCAATAATCTAGCTTCTTCCTCAATTACTATGGTACATGTCTGAAACACATTGATTCAAAAACTCTAAGATGACTAACATTTGGCTTCAGTCATGTCCAAGCCTCATAAGACGTATTCTTGACTATCTTATTGGTTGGACATCTATTTAGAATGTATATTGATGTTGAAGCTGCCTAACCCCAAAATCACTTTGGCATTTCTTTAGCTTTCAACATACTCCTAGTCATGTTCAGTATACTTATATTTTTCCTATTTGTTATACCATTGTGCTGAGGTGTATAGGGTGCAATGACCTCATGCTTTATACCTTCCTCACTGCAAGATCTTACAAATTCTCTGGAAGTGTATTCGCCTCCACCATCAGTTTTCAGCTTCTTTAGCTTGTATCCACTTTGTTTCTTGACATGCAGTTTAAATTTCTTGAACTGTGTTAATACCTCACTGTTCGAGCTGCGGTATAGTGGCAAGAAGATAAAGATTTGGAAGAATTCCTTCCGGGATTTAAATCATCTCCACAGGAATCAGTGCAAGGGAAAAAATATCTTTTAACAATCTTTACATCTCTAAGCTTGGGTTTTAATGGTTTGGGATAAAAGTGAAAAAGGAAAAACATAAGACAAGAAAATAAATACATTCTTAAACATGAGAAAGCTTTTTAGGAGTTGTATTTCATTCTATCCATCATGTACTAAAAAATCTATGGATCAAATGTACGCAAACAAAATCACTCGTAAAAATTCCCACATAACGTTCATAACAAGAGGTTATGTCTAACGCAAAAATTGAGAAATCAACAATATTCTCTCGGAGGTGATGTATCACGCAACTAAACAACACAGAGCGTTAAGATCTGACACACACATGTGAATATTAGACCATTTCCCACAACCAATAGACGTTTATCTTAGGTCGAGTTTGAAAAGTTTATGTCTATAGCGAATCAAACCCATTAAGAGATTAAATCAAAGATGACATCGATTAATAGTTATAAAAGAGATTTTATACAAAGATCTATAAATTTAGATACAATCAAGATAAACTTACCTACAAAACCCCAACAAATGAAAAATACTTAGAAAGAAAGGAAGAAGAACACAAATATCACGGTTTGTCAACTCCGATTGAAGTGGATTTGATTCCGGATTATCAAGATGCATCCTCCAAGTGTTGTTTTTGAGCTAAAACTACTAAAGATTTTTTTTGATGAAGTTGGGGTTAAAAGTTCCTAAAAACATAACCTAAATAATTCTGAAAAGTGACTTAAATAGGGGCTGGAATAGCGCGAACTACGCTAAGCATGCTATGAGGGCGCTTAGCCCCATCAACAAAATCTTGCTTTCTTGCTTTCTTCATAACTTTCGAATCGTAACTCCGATTGACGCACGGTTGGAAGCGTTGGAAAGCTTATTCAATGCTCTATATGACAAAGGAAATACCTATAAAAATGAGATAAAATAATATTATAAATAATGGTATTTATTACAACCGCACTAAGCGCCCTCAGATTGTGCTAAGCGTGATCTCCCTTAAAGTACACTTAAACCACCTTAAAGCGTGCTAAGCACAGTCATGCTTCCGATAAGCGCGATCAGGAAAATAAAAAAACTCGATCTACTTCCATCTAGTTCCCAGCGCGCTAAAAGTTGCGCTAAGCACGAATGTCAGCATTTTGTTGGTCAAAACTGCATTTTGAAGCATCCTTCTTGGCTCAAACGACTCCATAATTCAACCATGCATCGTTACTTATAAAAACAGATGAAAAACTATGAAACTCACTAATATGTACATAATATTGCAAAAATATACTCTAATTTTGACCCTAAGATCCCACCTCTTTGTGCATCATCTTGCATGACATCATTAGGTCATAGGCTCTTGTGCGCGTGCTTTATCACTAACCAATTTGTGCAGGTACATTTGTTTTAAGTGAAGATAATACTCATTTTCTCAGACAAGTACTTCAAGATGTGACCAGTTGATTGAAATCCAGAATGGTTCAAAGGTTTTTACTGGGTTACTTCTCTCAATATTCATCATATATCAAGTTCACTTTCGTCAAGAAGCCCTGGTGTATATTCCAAGGAGAATAAGGGTGTTCCTTTCATTGATGCTGAGCATGATCGTGTGAGGACCGATAAAGTTTTATGGTGAGTTGCAAATGACACCCTTTATTTCTCAGGGTAAGGCTCTTGTATCAAGTTCATATTCGATCGTACGAGTAACAAATGTCAAGCTTAATGCAAGAGAGACTTTATTCTTACTCGTGGAGTTGGATCATTATTTTCCTTTGAAAAAGAGTTGATATTTTCTTGTTAGTAATCAATATGTTCTGAAGCAAAAATTCTCAAAAACAAAATTCAAGAAGGCTCAAATTGATTGAATTTGTTCAAGTGGCAACATTCAAGAGTTTTGGATAAAAGTACAGGAATTGATAATTTAAGAGTTCAAGTTACTAAGATTTTTTGTGTGATGTTAAGATTCAATATGTTTCAAGACTCATGTTTCTTTACAAACAATTCCACAATACAAGATTCAAGTTCAAGTCATTCCAAGATTCAAAATTCAAAAGCTCATGTTTCAAAAGGTCAATTCAAGTTCTAGAAAAATATTCAAGAGATTCCTCCCAATGCACTTGAAAAATTTGACTTTGTAATATGCCAAAGTTTGTGTTGTGATCATGTTAATTAGAATTCTTATTTCTTAAAAATGAATCAATAACACCATCACAAGTGAGGAACACGTCATGAAAGGACTTGTGTGAAAAGTGAATTTTTCTACATGCTACAACCATACATGATAATTTTTTTGAAAATGAATTATACACTAGTTACAACCATACAACCATATAGAAATCAAGGGAGTCTTAAGAAAAAGAAAAACCTTCAGTGCTAAATTGATACGCCACTTTCACAACCCATTAATTCTTCTTTTGAGCAATCGTCAGTATTTCATTTCTGTTGTGAATCAGATACCTTTAAACAAAGTATAAAGGGTTTCTTAATGATCAAGAAACTCACAAGGGTTATGGTTAACAAAGAAGACAAGGTAAAACAACAAGGAACAACAAGGATTGGTTATTAAACTGCTATTCTTTCCTTTCTCTTAGAACAAGATTACAAGTATACAAGAATAACAAAATAACCTCTCTCCCTTGAAATTAGGATTTTATCTTCCTATTTTTCCTTATGCCAAGATTGAGAAACTAGCATCCTATTTATAATAAAATAGCAGACTAACCTAATGGGCTTTTTAACAATTACCCATTACAAGCTAACTTAGGGTACAAGCTAACTTAAACAATTGGGCTTACAAGCAAGACCCAATTCAACATGCTAACAACCCTAGAAATATTTACTAATGCATGTTTGAACAAACTTCGACTACAACACACATTACTTGCGAACAGACTTCGACCATACTAGAGTTCGATCCAACATCTCACAAATCTCCACCTTGGATCTAACTCTATAACATCAAGAAACTAGCTTTCTTCATGCAGCTTTATTAACTGCATTCAACATGCTAACAACCCTAGAATATTGACTAATGCATGTTAGAATAAACTTCGACTACAACACGCATTACTCGTGAACAGACTTCGACCATACTAGAGTTCGATCCAACATCTCACAAATCTCCACCTTGGATCTAACTCTATAACATCAAGAAACTAACTTTCTTCATGCAACTTTATTAACTGCATATAATGGAAAAACTTGCAACTGGGCAACGTCTTTTCTTTTTCCGTTAACGCAGCGTCCATGGCTGCCTCACCCTTCAACGCTTCCAAACAACCCTGCTGAACCAATAGGGCTTTCATCTTCAAGCGCCACAGACCGAAGTCGTTCACTCCGGTGAACTTTTCAATCTCATACTTTGTTGAAGGCATCTTCTCCACGCTCACCGCACCAATTCGTTGTGAATCGGATACCTTTAAACAAAGTATAAACGGTTTTTTAATGATCAAGAAACTCACAAGGGTTAGGGTTAACAAAGAAAACAAGGTAAAACAACAAAGAACAACAAGGATTGGTTATTAAACTGCTATTCTTTCCTTTCTCTTAGAACAAGATTACAAGTATACAAGAATAACAAAATAACCTCTCTCCCTTGAAATTAGGATTTTATCTTCCTATTTTTCCTTATTCTCAAGATTGAGAAACTAGCATCCTATTTATAATAAAATAGCACACTAACCTAATGGGCTTTTTTAACAATTACCCATTACAAGTTAACTTAGGGTACAAGCTAACTTAAACAATTGAGCTTACAAGCAAGGCCCAATTCAACATGCTAACAACCCTAGCAATATTGACTAATGCATGTTAGAACAGACTTCGACTACAACATGCATTACTCGCGAACAGACTTCGACTATACTAGAGTTCGATCCAACATCTCACAAATCTCCACCTTGGATCTAACTCTATAACATCAAGAAACTAGCTTTCTTCATGTAGCTTTATTAACTGCATTCAACATGCTAACAACCCTAGAATATTGACTAATGCATGTTAGAACAAACTTCGACTACAACACGCATTACTCGCGAACAGACTTCAACCATACTAGAGTTCGATCCAACATCTCACAATTTCCAAACAAGAATTTTTGTTCAATATGCACATTGCTGCATAAACTGCTGTTGCGGCCATCTTCGAGGGATTGCATTATTCCCAGCTCAGAGAGAAAATGAGCCATGACCAAAAGGAGTCTTCAAATCTTGCATCAACAATCGAACCAAAGTCGTCAAAAGATCACGAAGACAGTAACATGGAATTGAGCATTCAGGAAAAATATCACACTTTCAAGAATTAATCATCATCAATGATTTTCACCATACAAGATCAAGAAGAAGCTATAGCTCATTTTGTTTCCAAAACCATACATAACATGCTGGTGCAAAAAACGAAAAAGGTGAAAAACATGCCCCAACGAACTTAAAATCTTTCCTAAAAAAGTTCCAAACAACAGAGAGGACACTTGAGCACAAGAGATTCCAGATGATGATGGAATAGAAGTAGGAACAATCATCTCAGATGAAGGTTCAGGTGGAGGCATAGGTTCTGTAATTGTAGTTTTGGTAGGTACAGATGATTCAGGTTCAGGGTCATGAACAGGGTATTTGTCAGATGGATTAATCAGAAAGTCAGGGTGAATTTCTGATTCAGATGAATTTGAGGATGTTTCAGGTGTACAAGAGGTAGAAGAAACTTGAAACACTGTTTTTAATGGAGTGATATCAAGAACTTCTGTCTCAGGGATATGAGATGGTTCTGAAGGAATTTCAGGTTGTTGAGTAGGTGGTTCAGATGAAACAGGAGCAGAAGTTACTTTAGTGGGTTCAGAAGTAACAGTTGCTACAGGTTCAGAAGATTGAATAGGTGATGGTGGAATGACAGATTCTTTTTGTGGTTGATCTTCTGTGGTGTGTTTTTCTGGGTGATTTTCTGTTGTTGGTTGAGCAGATTTTTGTTTATCAGAATTTTGTGGTAGTTCTGATGGTTGTGTTTGTTGTGGTTCTGTTTGTTGTGGAACAGTTGGTTGTGGTTCTGTAGGTTGTGATTCTGTTGGTTGTTTTTCTTTAGGTTGTGGTTCAGATGGTTGTGGAACAGATTTGGATGGACGTGGAGTGAAATGTTTGATGTGTAGTTTTGGTTGAGGTGGTTTTGATATAGGAGCAGTGGGTTGTTTCTGAGGTGATACAGAACTGGGGGCAGCAACAGATGTTGTTTGAGTGACAGGGGGTTTGGGAACAGACTTAATAGAAGAATCATTTATAACAACATTTTTAGAAGAGACAGAAGCTTTAGTACCTTTGAGTTTAATCCTCTTAGCAGAGACAGCTTCTCCAGAGTCCTTTCTCTTCAGAAGATCCTTGGGACTCTCAGCAATCTTAGCCTTCTTCTGGACAGGTTCAGATTCTGCTGCAGGTTGAGATCTTTTCCTCTGAAGTGGAACTTCTGCTTCTTCTTCTTCTTCTCCTGCATCTGGCAGGGGTTGCTTGACAAGTTGAAACACATTTGCAGGAACAGGCACTCCTTCCCTTTTGCATTCCTCTATATACATCAGAACAATGTGTCTAGGTTCTTCAGCAAAAAATAGAGGGAAATCTGATACTGGAATCCTTTTATTCAGATCAGACATTTTTAACTTCTTTGGAGCAGTGGTAAGTTCATCTACAATCTTGAGTCTCAGAAGGCTCTTAGCGTTCAGAGGCTTTCCCATAATGAACTCCAGTTCCTCTGTTACACCAGCATCATACAGAGCAGCCACTAAACCATTTTCTGTGAGAAGATCTGAGAGCAGCCTTCCAAAAGGTATCCAATTCCTGATCTTCTGGTTCTTTTCTTTCACAGATTCTCTGGATGCATTTATGTGATTCCACAGATGCATGAACAATAAGTAAGGAAGATCTACCTTATTACTCTGACTGAGGCAGTACATAAAATAGATCTTCTCATTGTTGACATAATCTGGGGAATTTGTTGATTTTCTGTGGTGAATGCATCCCATGAAGATCTTGGCCCAGATCTTGTAATCTGGCTTCAGATCTTTGAATCTGTTAGAGGCTTGTCCAGCAGTCATAACTTCTTCATAGACTTCATCCATATCAACACGTCCAACTGGCAGATGTGAAACACCATCTGTTTCTTCATAACCAATCAGTTTTCTAATTAGATCTTCTGTGATTATGATCTCCTTTCCCAGCACAGATGATAGAATAAACTTTGGATATACAGATGCATGAATCCAGAATTCCTTAACAAGCAAAGGGTAAACTGGTCCAAACAGTCTATCAAAATATTTCACCCAACCTTGAGCTCTAACAATGGAACAAAAATCAAACCCATTTTCAGCCAGTGAGTCAAATTCAACCATGGATTCACACAATACTTCTAACTTTTCAACAGGTGTGAGAAGAGTTCTTTGAGGAGGAATGTATGGATTAGCACCTAGATTGTCTGAAGTTACAACAGCCATTGTTGATTGAAACTGAGCAGTTGTTGAAGAAGAGGACGCCATTGAAGAATGCTTTTTAGAACACTTAGGTTTTGAGTTTTTGTGAAGAGAGAACAAGAGATGAAAATGCATATAAATTCTGAGAGTGAAAAGTGTGAAAGTGAATACACTTCAAGTATTTATACTAAACACATAGTCACACCAAGAGACAGAAATAAAGCATGCTGGAGCAGCATTAAATGAAAAGAATAAAATCATTTCACATAATAAATGCTTCTGACAGATTTGGGGGGAAAATCAAGAATTTAACTATTCAAATTTCACCTCAAATGTCTTTTCAGTTGTCCACACGCCACCTCTTCAGATTTTGTGGGACACGTGTTTGCTTGCATGCTGTTCTGAATTCTCTCACGAAATGAAACGTTAGCCACGTTCAGATCTTCTAAAGATGGTTAGTTCAGATTTTCACATCAGAAATAATAATCAGAATAGAATAAATGAACAGAAGAAATACTTCAGATCATTAAACATTTTGCATCTGAAAGGTTCCTTCTGATAAATATTACTCTGGACAAAAATCCATACAAATATTTTTCAGAATGAACTTAAATCTATCTTCAGCAAGGGATTTTGTAAAAATATCTGCCCATTGATGATCTGTATCAACAAAGGCTAAATTTATGATTCCCTTCTGAACATAGTCTCTGATGAAATGATGTTTAATTTCTATATGTTTTGCCTTAGAATGCAAGATTGGATTTTTTGACAAACATATAGCAGAAGTATTATCACAAAAGATAGAAAGATTACTCTCATAGATTTGATAATCTTCTAATTGACTCTTCATCCAGAGCATCTGAGTACAACATCCAGCAGCAGCAATGTATTCTGCCTCTGTAGTTGATAGTGCTATGGTAGGTTGCTTCTTGCTGTACCATGAGATCAGATGACTTCCAAGAAACTGACAGCTTCCAGAAGTGCTTTTACGTTCAACTCTGTCTCCATCATAATCAGCATCACAGAATCCAACTAATGAAAATTCATCAGATCTTCTGTAACACAAACCCATGTTAGCAGTACCTTTCAGATACCTTAGAATCCTCTTAACAGCTGTTAAGTGTGATTCTCTAGGATCTGATTGGAATCTAGCACATAAGCAGACACTAAACAGAATATCTAGTCTAGAAGCAGTCAAGTATAGAAGAGATCCTATCATACCTCTGTAGAGTTTTTGATCTACCTTCTTACTTACCTCTTCCTTACCTAGAGTGCTTGTAGGATGCATTGGAGTCTTTGCCATTTTGCTATCCACCATATTAAACTTCTTCAGAAGCTCTTTAACATACTTAGTTTGATGTATGTAGGTGCATTCTGGAGTCTGATTGACTTGGATTCCCAAGAAGAATCTCAATTCTCCCATCATGCTCATTTCAAATTCTTCCTGCATACATTTAGCAAACTCCTTTCCAAGCGTAATATTTGTTGATCCAAAAATAATGTCATCTACATAAATTTGACAAATCAACAGATCTTTCTTAACAGTTTTACAGAATAGAGTTGTATCCACTTTTCCTCTGATAAAATTTTTCTTCAGAAGGAAATTGCTCAACCTCTCATACCAAGCTCTGGGAGCTTGTTTTAATCCATAAAGAGATTTCTTTAGTTTAAAAACATGATCTGGAAAGTTTTCACTTTCAAATCCAGGAGGTTGATGGACATATACTTCTTCTTCTATAATACCATTAAGAAAAGCACTTTTAACATCCATCTGATACAGAGTGATGTTATTCTGTGCAGCAAAAGAAATCAGAAGGCGTATAGATTCTAACCTTGCCACTGGAGCATATGTCTCAGTGTAATCAATACCTTCTTGCTGACTATATCCTTGAGCAACCAGCCTTACCTTATTCCTTTCTACTTCTCCCTTTTCATTCAGCTTATTTCTGAAGACCCATTTTGTTCCAATAATATTGAATCCTTTAGGTCTAGGAACCAGATCCCAAACTTCATTTCTGGTAAATTGATTCAGCTCTTCTTGCATAGCTATAATCCATTCATTATCTTCCAGAGCCTCATCTACAGATGTTGGTTCTATTATTGACACTAAGCCAAATAAAGAAGATTCAGAAGTTCTGAGAAATGATCTTGTCCTTATTGGATCATCTTTCTTTCCAATTATCACATCTTCTGGATGAGATGATTTGATTCTGGAAGAAGATCCTCTGACAGTTGGTCTTTCAGAGATTTGCAAGTTGTTTAGTTGGGAAGTCAAAGGTGTAGCATCTGGAGTTGCTTCAGATTCTTTGATATTTGCCTTTTCTGCCTCTGATCCTTCAGAGTCTGTGAGAATCACTTCTCTATCTGCAGAACTTTCAAACTGCTTTGGCTTTTCAGAGCCAAGCTTATCATCAAATCTAACATGAATAGATTCTTCAACAATCTGTGTTTCAGTATTGAATACTCTGTAGCCTTTAGAGTGTTCAGAATAACCAAGCATGAAACACTTCTGTGCTTTGGAATCAAACTTGTTCAGATTATCTTTAGTATTAAGCATATAACAAATACATCCAAAAGGATGAAAATAAGAAATGTTAGGCTTTCTGTTTCTCCACAATTCATAGGGAGTCTTTTCCAGAAGAGGTCTTACAGACACTCTGTTCTGAATATAACTAGCTGTGTTAATTGCTTCTGCCCAAAAATGTTTTGCCAGATTTGTCTCATTGATCATGGTTCTGGCCATTTCTTGCAATGTTCTATTTTTCCTCTCTACAACTCCATTTTGTTGTGGAGTTCTAGGGCAGGAGAAATCATGTGCAATGCCTTTTTCAGAAAAATATTTTTCAAAATGTTTATTTTCAAATTCTCCACCATGATCACTTCTGACTTTAATAATTTTGGAATCTTTTTCAATCTGAACTTGATTGCAGAAGTCAAAGAACACAGAATGAGACTCATCCTTGTGTTTTAGAAACTTTACCCATGTCCATCTGCTGTAGTCATCTACAATGACTAACCCATACTTCTTGCCTCTGATGGATGCAGTTTTCACTGGTCCAAACAGATCAATGTGAAGTAATTCCAATGGTCTGGAGGTAGACACAACATTTTTTGATTTAAAATGAGATTTTGAAAATTTACCTCTTTGACATGCTTCACACAGAGCATCTGAGTTGAACTTCAACTTAGGAAGTCCTCTGACCAGATTGAGTTTATTAATCTGAGATATACGTCTCATATTAATATGCCCCAATCTTCTATGCCAGACCCATTGCTCATCATTCAAAGATAAGAGGCATTTTACATTTTGAACTTTAAGTTCTGAAAGGTTAATTTTATAAATGTTGTGTTTCCTCTTTCCACTGAATAGGATAGAACCATCCTTTTGACATACAGCTTTGCAACATTTTTGATTAAAGATTATATCATAACCATTGTCACTTAATTGACTTATAGACAATAGATTATGTTTCAATCCTTCAACTAACAGAACATTAGTAATAGAGGGAAGCTTACCATTACCAATAGTGCCAGATCCAATGATCTTGCCCTTCTGGTTCCCTCCAAACTTCACGTCCCCTCCAGATCTAAGTTCCAGGCTTTGGAACATAGACCTTTCTCCTGTCATGTGTCGTGAGCATCCAGAGTCCAGGTACCATGATTGGTGTCCTGACTTTGCTGCTAAGAACATCTGCAACAGGAATTATTTTGTCTTTAGGTACCCAGATCTTCTTGGGTCCTTTGGGGTTAGTTGGTTTGCAAGTTTGTCTAAACTTCTGTTTTGCAACATAATGTTTATTCTGACTTGCCTTTGGTTTAAACACATAAGTACTCTTCTCAGAGCTTGTGTGTTTAATGTCATTCAGATGACCAAATTTGAATTGAGAGTACAGAGGTGTCTTCCTGATGAAAAGTTTGTCAACAGGTTTTGGATTGCTTCCAGATGAAGACTCATATCCAATGCCTCTTCTGTTGTTTCCACTAACACCATAGATCATGGAAGCCATCTTGCTTCTGTCTATGCTCTTAGTGAGAAACTTCTGAAAACTAGAGTCATATTTTTCTAAAATATTTTCACAAGACTTAATTTCAGAATCAGATTCTTGTTGAGTTTTATCAAAGTCATTTTTGATTTTTAAATTTATTTCCTTCTGTTCAACAAGTTCTGTTTTCAGAAGATCAATCTCAGATTCAAGATTGCTTTTCAGCTTCTTGTATTTGAGTTTGATGTTGTTGTAACTCTTAAGAACTTCTGTTAAAACTTTAATGAGTTCTTCTTTGGTAAGTTTGGCTATTACCTCTTCTGCATCATCATCAGATTCAGATTCTGATTCATATCCAGAGGTACCTTCTTCTTGATCCTCTGTCCTGGCCATCAGTGCAACGTTTGCACATTCTTCTTCTGATTCAGAAGATGACTCACACTCATCAGAGTCATCCCATGTTGCCATCAGAACCTTCTTCTTCTTGTTGAACTTCTTCTTAGGTTTTTCTTTCAGAAGTTTAGGGCAGTCATTCTTGTAGTGCCCAGGTTCCTTGCACTCATAGCACACCACTTCTTTCTTGGCAGATCTTCTGTGACTAGAAGATTCTTTTCTGTTGTCAGATCTTCTGAAGTTGTTAAACTTTTTTCCTTTGTGCTTCCAGAGTTTGTTAATCCTTCTGGACAGCATGGACAACTCATCTTCTTCTTCAGAAGAAGATTCTTCAGAGCTTTCTTGAATAACCTGCAAAGCTTTAGCAGATTTGTTAGATTTTAAAGCTATGGATTTACCTTTATCTTTCTTCTGGGGTTCATCTTCCTCCAGCTCAATTTCATGACTTCTCAAAGAACTGATAAGTTCTTCTAAGGAGATCTTGTTCAGATCTTTTGCCATCTTTAATGCAGTCACCATTGGTCTCCATCTGGTGGGAAGACTTCTGATGATTTTCTTGACATGATCTGACGTTGAATAACCCTTGTCCAGAACTTTCAGACCAGCTGTAAGAATCTGAAATCTAGAAAACATAGTTTCTACATTTTCAGAGTCTTCCATTTTAAATGCCTCATACTTCTGTATGAGCGCCAGAGCCTTTGTCTCTTTAACCTGAGAGTTTCCCTCATGAGTCATTTTGAGTGATTCAAACATGTCATGAGCAGTATATCTGTTAGTAATCTTCTCATACTCAGTATGAGAGATTGCATTAAGCAATATAGTTCTGGCTTTGTGGTGATTCTTGAAGTCTCTTTTCTGCACTTCAGTCATTGATTTTCTATCAATCTTTTTGCCATCCTCTCCAGTAGGATGTACATATCCATCAATGACCAAATCCCAAAGATCAGCATCATACCCAAGAAAAAAACTTTCTATTCTATCTTTCCAATAGTCAATTTTTTCTCCATCAAACATTGGAGGTTTGGTACTGATCCTATCCTTCTCTTCATATTTATTGTTGATTGAATTATCAGCCATGACAACAAATAAATATATAGATCAAAGTATATCTCCTCTGGATCTTTACTGACACTGTTAAGTGATAGCACACTCAGAACCGGAGCTCTGATGCCAACTGAAGGTGAGATATAACTTAGAAGGGGGGGGGGGTTGAATAAGTTTGGAAAAATAATTACTTGAAAATAATCACACAATTATTTTTATCCTGGTTCGTTAAACAACTACTCCAGTCCACCCTTCCAGAGTGATTTGCCTTTCTCAACAAGGTCTTAATCCACTATTAAATCAAACTGATTACAATAGTATCACCTAAGAACTACAGTTCTTAGTCTTCTCAAGAGCTACTGATTCACACTGAATCCTCTTAAGGAAAATTCTTTACAAACAATGTAAATTAAATACAAGAGTTTTTAATGCTTCTATAAAGCTATAATCACAACAGTGATTTTTCTCTTAAGTTTTAAATACAAATGATTCTATGAAGAATAAGAATGAGAGCTTAAGAATATGTGATTTCTTTTCAGCAAGTGTGAAGCTCAAGAGTGTGTAACTGAAGAATGAAGTGAGAGACTCCTTTGATAGGCAACTGAATTATCCACGTTGAAAAGAGAGTCCAAAAGGTCTGAGCCTTTTTGTCTTCACATGTACTGACCTTTCCTTAAAATAGATGGCACAGATAAATCCTTTTTGTCTGTGTAAGTGTGTCTAGCACAAATAAGCAAAGAGACGTTGAATGATTCCAACGGATACATTCTTGAAAACACTTCTTCAGTTTCAGCAAGTTCTTCAGAGTTTGAATAGATCAGAGTCTTCTGATGAGATTCAGAACTATGCTGTATCAGAGTCTTCTGCAGCTTGTGTGCTTCTAGCGTGTTGATCATCAGAGCATCTTGACACAGAACTTCAGTACTTGGCAGCATAAGTACTTTCAGAAACTTCTGTAGACTAAGTGCTTTGAGAAACTCTTCAATCAATATTCTTCTATACTTCTGATGCTTCAGCTTCAGATGCTTCTGATTATCTTCAGATGCTTCTGGCTATCTTCAGATGCTTCTGACTCAGAATGTTCTGGAGCTTCTTGCTTCAGATCCTTCTGGAGACAACGCTCAGGATCTTCTGTAAGGAGCAAGCAGATTCTTCTGAAGGGTGCATCTGGCGCTTCAGAGTCAGAACAACTTCTTGTATTCAAAGGCAGATTTGCTTCTAGAGAGTCAATATAATTTTAATCTGCAGTAAAACTCTCAAACAAATTTTAGAGTATATAATTCTTAAATATAAATTTCCTAACAGTTATCATCAAAACAAAGAGTAATTATTAAGAACCAATCTGTGTTCTAACAAACCTCTTGTTGTGAGCGGTACGTGGGGGTTTTGACGAGTGATTTAGGTTACGTACATTTGATCCATAGATTTTTTAGTACATGATGGATAGAACGAAATACAACTCCTGACGAGTTTTCTCATGTCTTAAGAATGTATTTATTTTCTTGTCTTATGTTTTACCTTTTGCACTTTTATCCCAAACAATTAAAACTCAAGCTTAGAGACGTAGAGATTGTCAAACGACATTCTTTCCCTCGTACCGATCCCTGTGGAGACGGTATAAATCCTGGAGGGAATTCTTCTAAATCTTTTGCTTCTTGCCGCTATACCGCAACTCGAACAAAATGGTGTCGTTGCTAGGGATTGGTGTTTTTATATTGAATTACATTGCGATAGTTTCTATATTTCTAAGCTTTGTACATAATTGTCTATATTGTATATATGCTTGTATAGATACTTGTTTTCATTTTGTTTTCCATTATGTTTGTTCAAATATTGTATATATTTTTTCTCATAACGTTTGTTCAAGTTTTGGTTAAGACACTTTCTTTAGGTTTGTGCTTTGAAGAAAAGCATCAACGTGTCTACGAGGATGTTACTAGATAAGCGCAATAAAGTCGTCAAGCTAACGACGTGAAACAAGCGCTAGTTGGGAGGCAACCCAATGATTTGAGTTTATATAGTTTTATATTTAGTAGTATAGTTAATATAAAGTGAGAATAGATGTACCACATATGAGAAAAAAATTGAAAAACTAAACATCCTTGTTCGCGCTTAGCGTGCACAAAGGGCGTTTAGCGCGCCCTATTTTGTGTGGAAAAATCTCTCATTTTCATCCACTTTCACCAATTTTGGTCTTTTTGTTTAATTAGTTTTAATTCAATTTTTTTAGGTTGTTAGAATAAATTTTTGTCTTTGTTTCAAGTTTTATTTTTGATTAGCTTGAGAGTACATTGGGTGATTGTTCATTTTTTATTGTTCAACAAGAAAATGTTATGGTAGTGTGAGAAGTTTAAAGAGAGTTGCATAGCTAAGGTTAGTATTTACTAAATTGCATGGAGACCAACTATCTTGTTTAACTCGTTTGAATTATGTTTAATCTTGTATTTATGTTATTTTTATAATAGCACTAAAATGATCAAGGAATTTTGTTTGATTTTAAGCATAACCACTTGACCAAATAGTCAATCTATCTTGTGAGTGAGTGAGAATTTTCTTACCTCTTTGAGCCTTTGTTAGAATCCATGTTGGTGTTGAGTTTAATTTTTGTATGGATTCTAATATTTTTTCTTGAACCATAGCCATGACTTGTCATTTTTTTCCCTGCCTAATAAGTTTGGGAGTATTCAATTTACATGTTAGTTGTATTCAAGTTGAGGAGAATAAAGGTTGGTTGCTAAGAGGTTGAGAATATGAAGAAAAAAAATTGAAAAAGAAAGAAAAAATTGAAAAAGAAAAGAAAAAATAAATAGAATAATGTTGCGCTAATAAGTTGTGTGGAATGGTGTAACCATTAGGAAAAGAGAAAAAGGTGATTGGAATTTATGATGCTTGAGATTGTGAGAAATGATCACTCTCATTTGATTATGCGAGTTTTTGTTTCTTTTAGCTTGAAAAAAACAATTGTTTGTTACCCAGACCACATTACAACCATTAAAGTCCTTGTGATTTTTGTTTTTATACTTTTAATATTAGTTTTTTTAGATTAATGCATAATTTAAATTTTTGTTAGCAAGATTGTTGTGTGTGAGTTTGTCTCTCATGGTATTTTTTTTCTTCATCTCTTGATGAAGTTGTGCGTTAGGTGTGATTCACTCTTGAACATTTGTATTTCTTTAGAACTTTTTTTGACATGTGTTTTGTACTTAGAATTTGCTTCATATTCGTTTGTGTCGTTGTAGTTTAGTGGTAAGCATTACCTTGCGTGTACTTTTGATTTGTGTACCATACGTTTGTTTTCCATTTGTAAAGACTTGTTGAGCATGATTTCTTGATAATTTCTTCTGTTTCTTTGAGTTGATCGATTCTTGTTTGAGGACAAACAAGTTTAAGTTGGGAAGAGTTGATAAGTGTTAAATTGTAGTGATTTTTAGTGTGAATAATTGGAACTTATTGACTTGATTCGTTTATTTTCCTTTAATAATCTCCCATTTTTGTATACATTTTGTATAATTTACATATTGTTGTTGTTGTAGTGTGAATCAGATATCAAGCTATTTATTAACTTGAATCGCAAATCATTATTCACCACCTGTCTTTAATTTGTCCAAGGAAAGGGAAAAATATCGAATAACCCATGAGTATGCAATGCAATGCAAAGCTAGAGAATCTAAGGTTCGGGGGTTGGTTGTACCTAGGGAAAGTGTTAGCATCCTAATCATCTGTAGTACTCTATAGGAACCTATTATTTTATTGTGTTATTTGTTTGCTAAAAGAAAGGCCTAGGGATTTATTTTTAAGTATGCTCGCCAAGACATCACATCTCGTGCCTACGTATCCTGACGGGAGTGGAGTCAGAGCATTTGTAGTTCCCCTCAATAAAGGTGAGGAACTCTTGAATGTGGTTAAGGTTCCAGGGGGAGAGGTTTGTTTGATTGATTTTAGGAGAAGAGACAAGTTGTCATCTTAAGGAGAATACCCGATTTAACCACCACAAACGTATGGAAGACGGTCTCTGCTTCACGTTGAAAGAAGGGCTCCAACTCGGATCTATAATTGGCAAGTATGCCACATACATCTCTCAAGTGGAAAAGATTCTATATCTTTCTCGATTATGTTATAGGATAGGATAATTATATCTCGACTACATAGATGACTAGTGTCTAATTCTTCGGTGGGAGAAAACGATTTTAATTATAAATTATCTAATCATCCTAAGGGAATATCAGCAAGCCAAAATCATGGGTTTGAAGAGAAATGTAATGGGTTGATCTTGGTAAGCCCAAATATTATTTTCTTTCTTGTTTTTGGGAGAGGGTGCTAAAAAAAGAAGTACCAATGGGATGAAACACGATCAAGGCCAACCCGACCAACAATAACAATGTTGTATAAATGAAATCATGGATCAACTCAGTGTAGTATTTATGTCTCACATAAACCCATTTCCTTTCATCTTCATCTCTCTCTCTCTCTCTCAAACAACGACTCAGTAGAAGGCCTTTTCATGCCGGAGTTCATCCCAGCAGTGGAAAACGCCTCTCCTTTCTCTATCCAAGCCCCAATTTACTTTCTCCTAATTCCACCATAATCGTCCAAATTGAGCACAACAAAAGATGAACCATAAAGTAATGAAAAATGACGAGTTCAAATGTACACTAACCTGGGCAATAGCGTATTCAACGGATCCGAAAGGGAGGAGAATGAAGATACCTGAGGCAATCAAAGCAAGTATTTAATTCTTCATCGCTAAACTCAATGCATTTCATCTTCTTCTCTATGTATAATTCTCAAAAAGGTTTAGTGCGGTGGTTTCGAAGACGTCGGCAAGTTCGAAGATAAGTCTCTCTATTTCTCTTTTTATTTTTCTTTTTGTTGTATTTTTGTGAATGAATGTGTGTATTTTTTGTTGTGACTGCTATGAGTATGAACTACTATGGTGTTTATGCTACTGATATTTTCGTTCCCTGTAACCGTGTGTGTTTGGGTGTGGCTTCTGTGATATTCTAAATTTTCTCGTGAACACTGCTATGATGCCAATCGCCCCCCTTCTCACTGTGTATGATTATCTTTTTATGGGCATGTGTTGAGTTAATTTTCGATACAACAATTGATGATTAGGATCCTTATTGATTGTTGTTGAAACATCATGAATAAATTTCCATTACCATGTTTGATTGTGTTTGAAACTTTGATGTTTGCCCTTAATTATTACCAAAACTCTTACTGACATCGTAAATGAAACTTGCCTTCTTTTTTTTCCAGATTATCCTATTTAATCATCATAATTTATCTTATGGTTTCAAACTTAAAGATTTTTATGATAGAGTTGAGCCCTCTGAACCCTTGACACCTCTGAGACCTAAACTTCAACCAACCCTTCCATCTGTAATCCTTTCATATATTAAATCTATGAAAAATGAAGGATCTTTAGCCCCCATTTCTGATAAATCTGGTAAAGCTGCTGTTTCAGCTCTGCATCCTGCATCTGACAACACAGTTGCATCTGATAAACCATCAAACTCTGCCTTTGTACCATACTCTAATGCAGTCTTTGATGATGTTTACCCATGCACCAGACCTCAACCAAATCTGATTAATGCTCTAAACAGATCCCTTCCTCAGAAACCAGAAATTCCATTCTTTCCATACGTACCCCCACCTTTGATTTCCATTCCAAAATCATTGATACCACCTACTCCAAAGCCTAAACAGATGACTCTGGAAACCTTGCTTAAACCTCCACACAGACTTAATATTGAACATTTATTTCAAACGTTTTTGCAAGAATTACAGATGTCTTTAGGTACTGTTCAGAGAAGATGTTCTGAATCTATGGATGCAAATGAGACTGAAATCATCTGGAAAGGATTTCTGAATAGATTCAACACTGTAGCTTCTAATCTGAAGAACATCTGTTCTGATGATGCAAAGCTCAGATCTGAAAGAAATCAATTCTGGATTGACAACAAGACTGCACCTCTGCTGTGTTTGGATTTCCTCCACCTCCTCCTCCACCAGAACCAATTGCCCCTACTCTAACTATGACTCTGGTAGAACCCTCTTCAGGATCTCCAGAACATATGGCAATTGACTCTGTTCAGAGTACAGAACCTCCATCATCAGAGATCAAGACAGAAAATCCAGATTTGGCACACAAGATTGCTGCTTTGGAAGCTGGTCAATCTGAAATCAGATCTTGGATGGCGAAGCAAGACAAGAAATCTGAGGACATGTCAGAATGGATGACCAAACAAGATGAGAAGAATGAGACCATCACTAAGTTCATGTCAAAGCAAGAGCAATCACAATCTGAGATCACAGACCTGTTGAAGATGCTTTTGTCTAAACACACTTAGATTTTTTTCTCATGTCTTTGCATCTGTTGTTTTTGCATCTGAATGTTTTGATATATCTTCTGATGTACTTGTTGATCTGTTATAATTAATTGAATCAGATTGTTATTCTCCATTGAATTATCTGCTATTATTCCTTTTATTTGTCTTTATTAAAAGTTTTTTTTTACTTTTTGCTTATGACAAAAAAGGGGGAGAAAATAAAGATCTGAACTATTTAATATAATTTCACTAGAATGAATCTTCAGACATATCTTTTCTTTCTAATATCTTAATTGACTATTTCAGAACTTTTGATAAGAACACTCTATAAAAGAACCTCTGAGTTTCTCAGATCATTTATCCTTTATCAAAATCTGAATCTTATATCTGCAAGATACTCTGACCATTGATTATTACAAGACAAACAAGATCTGACTCTGAAGATTACTCAAGATAAAAAGGGAAGTTTCTATTCCTTTTTCATATTTAACTCAGGGGGAGATTCATAATCTCAGGGGGAGTTATAATTCTTTAAGTTCAATTAAATAAAATTTCTGATACTTTTTGTCATCATCAAAAAGGGGGAGATTGTTAGAACACAAATTGGTTCTTAATAATTACTCTTTGTTTTGATGATAACTGTTAGGAAATTTATATTTAAGAATTATATACTCTAAAATTTGTTTGAGAGTTTTACTGCAGATTAAAATTATATTGACTCTCTAGAAGCAAATATGCCTTTGAATACAAGAAGTTGTTCTGACTCTGAAGCGCCAGATGCACCCTTCAGAAGAATCTGCTTGCTCCTTACAGAAGATCCTGAGCGTTGTCTCCAGAAGGATCTGAAGCAAGAAGCTCCAGAACATTCTGAGTCAGAAGCATCTGAAGATAGCCAGAAGCATCTGAAGATAATCAGAAGCATCTGAAGCTGAAGCATCAGAAGTATAGAAGAATATTGATTGAAGAGTTTCTCAAAGCACTTAGTCTACAGAAGTTTCTGAAAGTACTTATGCTGCCAAGTACTGAAGTTCTGTGTCAAGATGCTCTGATGATCAACACGCTAGAAGCACACAAGCTGCAGAAGACTCTGATACAGCATAGTTCTGAATCTCATCAGAAGACTCTGATCTATTCAAACTCTGAAGAACTTGCTGAAACTGAAGAAGTGTTTTCAAGAATGTATCCGTTGGAATCATTCAACGTCTCTTTGCTTATTTGTGCTAGACACACTTACACAGACAAAAAGGATTTATCTGTGCCATCTATTTTAAGGAAAGGTCAGTACATGTGAAGACAAAAAGGCTCAGACCTTTTGGACTCTCTTTTCAACGTGGATAATTCAGTTGCCTATAAAAGGAGTCTCTCACTTCATTCTTCAGTTACACACTCTTGAGCTACACACTTGCTGAAAAGAAATCACATATTCTTAAGCTCTCATTCTTATTCTTCATAGAATCATTTGTATTTAAAACTTAAGAGAAAAATCATTGTTGTGATTATAGCTTTATAGAAGCATTAAAAACTCTTGTATTTAATTTACATTGTTTGTAAAGAATTTTCCTTAAGAGGATTCAGTGTGGATCAGTAGCTCTTGAGAAGACTAAGAACTGTAGTTCTTAGGTGATACTATTGTAATCAGTTTGATTTAATAGTGGATTAAGACCTTGTTGAGAAAGGCAAATCACTCTGGAAGGGTGGACTGGAGTAGTTGTTTAACGAACCAGGATAAAAATAATTGTGTGATTATTTTCAAGTAATTATTTTTCCAAACTTATTCACCCCCCCCCTTCTAAGTTATATCTCACCTTCAAGGTTATGTCTAATGCAAATGCTGAGAGATCAACCGCATTCTCTCGGAGGTGATGTCTCATGCAACTAAATAACACGGAGCATTAAGATCCGACACACACATGTGAATATTAGACCGTTTCCCACAGCCAATAGACGTTCATCTTAGGTCGTTTTTGTAAAGTATATGTCTATGGCGAGTCAAACCTATTAAGAGATTAAATCAAAGATGACATCGATTAAGAGTAGTAAAAGAGATTTGATACAAATATCCATAGATATACATACAATCAAGATAAACGTACATACAAAACCCCAACAAATGAAAAATACATAGAAAGGAAGGAAGAAGAAAACAAATCTCACAGTTTGTCAACTCTGATTGAAGTGGATTCGAATCTAGATCGTCAAGATGCATCATCCAAGTGTTGTTTTTGAGCTAAAACTACTAAAGAATATTTTTGATGCAGATGGGGGTTAAAAGTTACCAACAAAATAATCTAAAAAATGCTGAAAAGTGACTTAAATAGGGGTTAGAATAGCGTGAACCACGTTATGCATTCTATGAGGGCGCTTAGCCCCATCAGCAAAATCTTGTTTCTTACTTTCTTCATAACTTTAAAATCGTAACTCTAATTGATGCACGAACGGAAGATTTGAAAAGCTTATTCAATGCTCTATATGACTAAGACAAAATATCGTTGCTTGGGTACCTACAAAAATGAGATAAACTAAAATTATAAATAATGGTATTTATTACAACCGCGCTAAGTGCTCTCAGATTGCACTAAGTGCGACCTCATTTTAAGTACCCTAAAACTACCTTAAAGTGTGCTAAGCACGGTCAGGAAAAAAAATACTCCAGCTACTGCCATCCAGTTCCCAGCGCATTAAAAGTTGCACTAAGCGCGAATGTCAGCATTTTGTTGGTCAAAACTGCATTTTAAAGCATCCTTCTTGACTCAAATTGATCCATACTTCAACCATGCATTATTACCTATAAAAATAGATGAAAAAATATCAAGCTCACTGATATGTACATAATATCGCAAAATCTATAAAACGATATTTAAATTATACAAAATGTATACAAAAATGGGGGATTATTAAAGGAAAACAAACGAATCAAGCCAATAAGTATCAATTATTCACACTAAAAATCAGTATAGTTTAACACTTATCACTCACTATTCCTTTCAACAAGGTAAATCCACATATATTTAGTGAATTCATCTATGAAAGAAAGAAAATACCAATTACATCCATTCGATATTACTCTAAAAGTTTCATACACATCATAGTGAACAAGTACCAGCTTTCCTCTCGACTTCATGGGTAAGTCATGTTTGAATTTCTTCCTAGTCTTCTTTGCTTTGAAACATTACTCACACACTTGACTTGGTTCCTGACCGGTAAAATAGCAAGTGTACTATTTTTACCGATGTAGTAATAAGGGGAAATTCCCCGAATATCGATCTCGCGGACTGCGTATGAATACAAGTTCTATAATAATGCAATTGAACAAAAAGTCAAAGGGGTTTTGCTTTGTTGCTTTAAAAATGTAAAGGCCAGAAGGTAAACGTAGTAAAATAAAATTTTTGGACAGTTATGAGGAGCATGTTAGGGTAGGGTGTATGAAAAGCCTTGTAACAACCTTAATTCTTAGTTTTTGAAATCACTGCTCAATTCAATCGGCACCGGTTTTAAAGATTAGTTTACTATAATTCCTTAGCAGAAAACCCTTTGATATTCTCCCTATACCCAAATTCCTTGGCAGTATAGGAACAATACCAAGCCATTTATTTTATCTAAAACATTTCGGTTACTCTAGGGTATCTCCATTCCTAGGCAATATCTACTATAGTATTATCGTATAAAAGCATTAACATTCATCTTTCCAAACCTAAGGTTAATCATAAATCAAATCCTTATTTGTCAGATAAGAAAATCCTTAAGAACATTATGCGATAACAACGATGATTAGAAAGCAGTGAAGTCAATAATTCAAAGAAAACAAGGTCATTACAGAGTCAATTCAGGGACAACCCCATAGCATTGGGAGGTTTAGCTACTCATACTATTTAAAATAAATTCAACAATTAGATTGAACATTACAAGATAACAGGGTTGCCTTGATCTTCAATTGCTTCCGCTCATGAAAACCTTTAGTTTCCCCAATCCTTGATCGCTGCAATCTTGATCGTAAAATTCTTTTCTGTCCAAAAGGTCCTTTTTCCTTCTCAAAACACGTCTTAAATAGTATCAGGTCCAACCCAGCAATAGGAAAATACCCAAAATACTCTCATGGATCACAAATGCCCAAAATCCAAGAAAAATAGAAGATGAAGCGTTTTGGCCAAGACGGGCCGTGTCAGCTGACACGGGCGGCCGTGTTGGCTCCCTGTTGCATTGCACAAGAATACTAAGTTCCAGGTGTCCTGACACAGGCCATGTCAGCTGACATGGGTGGCTGCGTCAGCTCCCTGGTTTCCACCAATATTGCATCTTCTGAGCCCTTCCTGACACGGGCCGTGTCAGGTGACACGGGTGGCCGTGTCAGGCTACTGGTCCACTTTAAAAGTCTTCCGAATTCTTGTTGTTTTACCCGGTTTTTGCATTGATTCTTCTCTATAGCTTACCTGAACCTAGAAATAGTGAAAATACCAAACCGACTCGTAAAATGCAATAAAAACAATTAAAGTGCGACAAGACATATCAAATGATTAACTAAAACTAACGGTAAAATAATGTATAAAAACCACTGATCAAACTCTCCCAAACTTAAACCATTGCTTGACCTCAAGCAACCAGTTTGGATAAATAATTTTTAGATCAAACAGCACATCAAATGAAGGACTTATGAATATAAGATGTGTCGGTACTAATACGTGAGTCTTTGTTCCGATCGGCTAAAACTAGTTCTCTCGGTAATCATCCGTTAACAAAGGTATTCCACAAACACACACCGCGGTAAAACCACGGACCTAAATCCCCCTTTCGGCAACCTCTCCAACTATGCTTTGGGCTTAAGTCTTTTCTTCTATTTTCTACCCCTTTCATTCGGATAATCAGATTAAGGCACTTTTGATCGCTTTCCTTCACATGTATAAAATTTGATCGAGACTTTTTCCGTGGCACCTTTATTTTTTCTCGCTCATTGGCATTTGTTAGTCCCCTTTGGGACAACTATAGAGATTCAACCGCCGTTAGGCTAATGTAACCGGGTGGAGGTTACCCAACTTAGAAGGACTAGTTGTCTTTATCGTCATTATTCATCATTTTTTTTGGTGCCACTGGTCATGTTTACAATCAATCTTTAAACATGTAGTTCTTTATAATCATGGTAGACTATCATTATGAACTAATCGGGGCATACTTCTCAAATCCAAGTACTATGGCACAAACCTACATGTTGAACTCGTTTCCTTACTCCTGGGAACCTAGGGTGTTCAAGTTATACCTCGATTTCCAAACTTTCCCAATTCCCTAGTTCTAATTCCTCTTTCCTCAAACTCTAAATACTTTCCTGACTACTTCACACAACATAGCATTCACCAAAAAAAATTACGGTCTAAATAAAGGGGAAATTCGAAGTGATTCTTACCGAACTCAACTAAAAAGGTATTTAAATTGACAATTCAACACTGTAAAACCTCCCCCAAACTTGAACTAAACATTGACCTCAATGTTTAAGAATAAGAGAAGAAGAGATGTACTCACAGATATCCTCACAGGGGGGTCGACAGGTAGTGCAAAACCTCTTTACTGCTTCCACATTTTCCCTTGCAAATTCTCGTTTATTCCTGCAAAAATTAAAATAACCACAAAAAGAAAAACATAAATTCTTAAAATTCGTGGGTTGCCTCCCACGCAGCACTTTGTTTAATGTCACATGGCTCGACGGCCGACTCCTCATTGTTATAGGGGGTACTTTAGCCTCCAAACTCTATTGCTTGACTTTTTCGCAACAGAATACTGGTCAGGTAAGATAAGAGAAACTTGAAGTGGTTCTGATCGTTCTCCTTTTCTCGTTGTTTTGATCATTCCAATTGAAGGTTTAACATCTTCCTCTTTACCTTTCTTCTTAACCTCTAAAGCTTTTAAAGTGATTTCCTCATCAAAAGATTTCAAAGTTAGTGTACCTGTTTCAACATCAATATTGCACCGAATAGTAAGTAAGAACGGTCTGCCAAGTATGATCAAAGTCCCTTCATCTTCTGGAATATCTATAATTTGAAAATCAACTGGGAATGTGAAGTTATCGATTGTCACTAGTACATCCTCTGCTAGCCCATATGCCCTCTTAGTTGTATGGTCGACAAACTTCAAGCTTGTTCCCGTATCGCTCACTTTTCCATTATCCAACTTTTTGAAAATAGACAAAGGCATGAGACTCATACTAGCACTTGAATCAATTAGGACTTTCTTAAAAGTTCTATCTTTTATATCACAAGGGATTACTACTGGTCCAGGATCCTTCCTCTTGATGAGGATTCTCTTTTCTTGTGATATTTCCTTACATTGCTCAATTGTGATCTTTGGTTCTTCACCCATTGATCTCTTTTTACCTATTACCTCTTTCATGAATTTCTTGTACAAAGCCATTTGCTCGAGTGCTTCAAAGAAAGGCATATTGATTTCCAATTTGTTGAACATTGCGCTGAATCTTCCAAAGTCTTTCTCTTTCTGATCCTTCTTTGTGACTCTTTGAGGATAAGGTAGCTTGATTTTTGGTTTAACCTCCTCTTTCTTTTTCTCTTCAGTTGGTTTTTCAGATGGTACAACTTCTTCTGGTTGTTTCGCTTGTTCTCTTACCTCAAGTTCCACCTCTATACATTCATACTCATTTGTTTCCTCTTCTTCTATCATTTTCTGATTTATTATTGTGATAGCATTAACACTCTCTTGATTTTTCGAGTTCGGTACTGTCGCTCTCGGGAGGGTTCCTTGAGCGTGTGTTGAGAGATGCTGGGCTATCTGCCCCATTTGATTCTCCAGATTTTTGATGGAAGCTGTGTTATTCCTTTGAATATTACGGGTCTCTTCTTGGAATTGAATATTTTGAGCTGCCATTTTTTCGATAGCTATCTCCCATTCTGCTTTTTGAGGAGTCTGTTGTTGTTACGGATATGGAGGTTGACTCTGATCTTTCCAGGAAAAGTTAGGATGATTTTTCCATCCTGGATTATACGTCTGAGAATACGGATTGTTCTGCCTCAAATATTTTATCTCTTTAATTTGTTGAGCAGTAGAAGACAATGTGTAGTAAAATGAGGTCCATTACAAACCTCACAACTTACAGCTTGGACAGGTTAAACTTGAGCTATAGTTCCAGTACTCACATTCATTCCCTTAAGCCTTCTTTCCACTTCAGCTTTGATTTGCTCTTCCATTTTCACAACTTGTGTGGCCAACTTCAAATCAACTATTTCTTCCGGCTTACTCACACTCTGGTCATATAGTTCTAGATGCTCATTTGCAGCAATAGCTTCAATGATTTTTCTGATACCAATGGCTGTTGTAAAGTTAGATGATCCACCAGATGATGTATCAATTAACTGCTTAGTATTCATCTTAAGACCATTCACAAACATCTGCATCTGTTCCGTTTGATCTAGATTGTGGGTAGGACATGCAACCAATAACCGTTTGAACCTTTTATAAGAATCTCCTAGTGATTCTCCATCCCTCTATTTAAAAATCATAATATCATATCGTTTCCGAATATAAACAGAGGCAGACAAATACTCATTCAGAAAGGCTATTTCCATCTCTTCCCATGTAGTAATACTTCCGGCTGGTAAGGAATAAAACCACTCTTCAGCATCTTCAGATAAAGTGAACGAAAACATTCTTAACCTTTTTGCTTCATCCGTGTATCCTTCAATCTTGAAAGTAGTGCTCATCGTCAGAAATCTTTGGAGGTGTTTATTGGCATCTTCATTTACCTTTCCGGTGAAAGGTCTCCTCTCAAGTTGAGTGATTGTGCTTGGTTGCAACTGGAAATTTGGAACATTCACTGGTTGGTTTACAATTGTTAACCTACCAACTGGTGCATTCACCCCGCCGTAATCTCCAAGAAGTCTCTCCGCTAGTGGAAGTTCTGCCATAGCTACAATGTCTCTGTCTGATTCTGAACCTGAATCTGAATAAACAGAAACTCTTTCATCTTCTGAAGTTAATAGTCTAGCTTGTCTATATCTTTCGTGTAGAGTCCTTTTAATTTTTGCGTCCAAAGAAAAATTAGCTAAGGGATCTCCTCGCATGAAAATGTTAGACGCAGATTAGTAGTAACAAAAATAATAATAAAAATGAAAAAAAAAAAGCTGAAAATAAAATTTTGGTTGCAGAGCAACAAAATTTTAATTGAATTAAAATTGAACTAATATTTTGGCAGTCCCCAGCAACGGCGCCAAAAACTTGACCGGTAAAATAACAAGTGTACTATATTTATCGATGTAGTAATAAGGGGAAATTCCCCGAATATCGATCTCGCAGACTACGTATGAATACAAGTTCTATAATACTGCAATTGAACAAAAAGTCAAATGGGTTTTGGTTTGTTGTTTTAAAAATGTAAAGGCCAAAAGGAAAACGTAGAAAATAAAGGTTTTGGACAATTATGAGGAGCATGCTATGGTAGGGTGTATGAAAAGTCTTGTAACAACCTTAATTCTTAGTTTCAAAAATCACTGCTCAATTCAATCGGCACTGATTTTAAAGATTATTTTACTCTAATTCCTTAGCAGAAAACCCTTTGATATTCTCCCTATACCCCAATTCTTTGGCAGTATAGGAACAATACCAAGCCATTTATTTTATCTAAAACATTTCGGTTACTATAGGGTATCCCCATTTCTAGGCAATATCTACTATAGTATTATCGTATAAAAGCGTTAACATTCATCTTTCCAAACCTAAGGTTAACCGTTAATCAAATCCTTATTTGTCAGGTAAGAAAAGCCTTAAGAACATTATGCGATAACAACGATGATTAGAAAGCAGTGAAGTCAATAATTCAAAGAAAACAAGGTCATTACAGAGCCAATTCAGGGACACCCCCTAGCATTGGGGGGTTTAGCTACTCATACTATTTAAAATAAATTCAACAATTAGATTGAACATTACAAGATAATAGGGTTGCCTTGATCTTCAATTGCTTCCGCTCATGAAAACCTTCAGTTTCCCCAATCCTTGATCGCTGCAATCTTGATCGTAAAATTTTTTTCTGTCCAAAAGGTCCTCTTTTCCTTCTCAAAACACGTCTTAAATAGTCTCAGGTCCAACCCAGCAATAGGAAAATACCCTCATGGATCACAAATGCCCAAAATCCAAGAAAATAGAAGATGAAGTGTTTTGGCCAAGACGGGCCGTGTCAGCTGACACGGGCGGCCGTGTTGGCTCCCTGTTGCATTGCACGAGAATACTAAGTTCCAGGTGTGCTGACACGGGCCGTGTCAACTGACATGGGAGGCTGCGTCAGCTCCCTGGTTTCCACCAATTTTGCATCTTCTGAGCCTTTCCTGACACGGGTCGTGTCAGGCTACTGGTCCACTTCAAAACTCTTCTGAATTCTTGTTGTTTTACCCGGTTTTTACTCTGATTCTTCTCTATAGCTTACCTGAACCTAGAAACAATGAAAATACCAAACCGACGTGTAAAATGAAATAACAAATAAAATGCGACAAGAAATATCAAATGATTAACTAAAACTAACGGTAAAATAATGTATAAAAACCACTGATCAGTTCCTTCGCTTGAGGTAAGCCATACACCATCTTCTTCTAGTTGAAAATACCTAGACCTATGAAGTTTAGGTGTTCATACTTGTGATATCATAGTCAATCCTTGTCTTTAACAACAGTCTAAGAAAGACATTGATGATTAAAAATATTGATCTCTAATTTGTAGTTTTTTATTATCTACTATTGATGCTTTCATAATTATCCTTCTTTAACCATTATAAAACTTCATCAAATTCAAACTTCATGGTATACCCTTTGGAAAGTAATTGATTTATGCTTATCAAATTACTTATCATCGAAGGTACCAGTACTACAGAAAACACATATAATGACGATTGTGAGATAAATATAGTGACGAATTCATGTTTGTTGTTAGGTAGCGTGTGATTGTATGTATGTTGGTTTCCAAAACGAGCAAGTGGCCATGGTTATAAGTTAAGTAGCGTGCTACTTATAACAATGGTTAAAGAAAATAACTATTGAGAAATAATTTATAAGTCCTGGGTTTGAATCCCAATAATGCCATTATTGCCTTTTATTATTCTGGATAGCGCTCAACTTATAACAACAGTTGACACAATATTATTGCAGCCTTATCTTCTAATTCATCTAATTTTTTGAAATCAAGAAATTTATTATATATAACATTGAAGAATAAGAACAATATGGTTATAGTTACTCTTACATTTTTCGGAAGGATGCCACGAATAGCCATTGGTAGAAGTTGTTGCATCAAGTCATGACAATCATGAGGTTTTAAGCGAATTAATTTGAGATCTTTCATTTCTAAAAGTTTCTCGATGTTTGAATATTAACCTTGGGGAACTTTGATACCATGCAAACACTCTCAAAAACTTTTCTTTTCCTTATTGGCAAAACACCTCTTTTACCTTCGGCATAAAAAATTTCTAAAACCTAATCATCCTTATCGTAGATTGCGGAAGGCTTTTATCGAAGAGCATGAACTTGAAATCGCTCCTAAACCTTTAACTAGTGATGATTTTTATCAATGAAAAAAACACCTTACAATTGTATTTAGAAATAATAAAGACGGTCCCGTTGAGAGAAGTATTTGGAAAAAGAGATCGGTCTTCCTTGATCTTCAATATTGGTATATACTCGATGTAAGAAATTTTCTTGATGTGATGCATGTGGAGAAAAATGTGTGTGATAGTTTGATAGGAACATTTCTAAACATTTCAGGCAAGACTAAATACAACAACATTTGACTCCTGAAGATAAAGGAAAAAGATCTTATTTGCCTCCATCATGTCACACTATATCTAAAAAGGAAAATAAAAGTTTTTGCGAGTGTTTACATGGTATCAAAGTTCCCCAAGATTACTCTTTAAACATCAAAAAACTTGTATCAATGAAAGATCTCAAGTTAATTGGTTTAAAATCTCATGATTGTCATGTCTTGATACAACAACTTATACCATTGACTATCCGTGGTATCCTTCCAAAAAAATATAAGAGTAACTATAACCAGATTTTTCTTATTCTTCAATGCTATATGTAATAAAGTTCTTGATTTCCAAAAATGAGATGAATTAGAAGATGAGGCTACAATAATACTGTGTTAATTGGAGATGTATTTTCCTCCATTATTTTTTGACATTATGGTTCACTTACTTGTTCATCTAGTTAGAGAAATCAGATTTTGTGGTCTAGTTTATTTAAGGTGGATATATCCTATAAAATGATACATAAATATATTTAAAGTATATATGAAGAATCGTTATTGACCGAAAGCTTCGATCGTTGAAAGGTACATCATAGAAGAGACAATTGAATGGTTGTTGTACATGCCAAAATTCACTGTCATAACTTGGACAACATACGAAATTTATATTTATTCCTTTTATACAAAAGAAAAAGAAAATTGTAGTACAATGAAAAATAGTGGGGTTATGGTTGAGGCCGAATCCATGTATTTTACTAGTTCAAAAGATAAGAAACCTATTTGGCAACCATCGCGTTCTATGGTGTTATTGAGGAGATTTTGGAGATTGATTATGTTATTTTAAAAGTGAATTTATTTAAATGAAAGTGGGTTCCCAATAACAATGGTGTACAAACTTATGAGTTAGGATTCACACGAGTTGACCTTGACAAGACAACTTATAATACCAAACCACTCATCATGGCTACTCAAGCAAAACAAGTTTTTTATGTGACAGACCCAGTGGACTTATCAAGGATGTAGCGGGAAAATTTCAGATTAAGCTATTTCTTAACTTAACTCATAAAACAAGAGTCACCACCATACTTTTATTTCTCCAAAGGAAAGGGAAAAGAGCGAACAAAACCTAAAGAAGTTTTGAAACAAAAACTAATAAAAATATAGACAAGGGTAATGAGGTTGATTACGCAATGAGAAGGTGTTAGCACCCAAAACATCTATAGTACTATATAGGAACCTCTTTGAAAATCTAGTGCTTGGCTTAAAAGGTGTTGTTTGCAAAGGATGATGGAGGTGAGAAGAAAAGTATTTTTTTAATAATTTTATGTTTGACAAGACTTTCTGAGCCTCGTGCCTACGTACTGTTAGAACAGTGGTTAAGTGTCGGGTTTATATTATCGTCTCCACAGGGAATATCAGATTTTGCTGCCGTTCAACAATTGTTAAATTTATAGTTTAGTGGTATCCAAGGGTTTGTGTTTAAGGTAACAAGTATTTTGCATGAAAGGAATAAATGCGATAAAAGTTAGGTTTTAACGGTTTGAATAAAGATTGTCAAAGTTAGGTTTTAGTAATCACTTTGCATGTATACTTCCGATCAACATTTAATAAACTCTTTCAAATGATCAATGTATTCACAATATCCTCTCAATATGATTATCTCTAACTCATATTGTGAAGTTTATCATTTTAATCCATTGTTGATCTCTCACACAATCTATCAAAATGACAACTTTAAAGTTCAACATTTTAAGTGAACAAAATCATCCAAGACTATTTCTAGCTCAAGAAAAGAGATGGGTGAAAACCTAGGTCAAGAGTTGGTAAATATTTCTCAATCATTAACCAACACAAAAGATTATGAATAAAACAAAGTTTTCACCATACATTAATCATTCAAGAGTTTACAAATGAAGATCATCCATACAAATACAAAGTTCAATGATTACCTACATCTATCTTTGACAACAAGATGAACTTAGCTACACATTCTCATGGTAGCTTGCAAAAGAAGTTTTAAAGTCGGTTGATGAACATCCAAGTCGAATGATCCAACTTTGATGATGATCCACCTTGTTGTTGTTTGATTATGTTAAGAGATGAAGAAAAATAAGCCAAAATAGGTTTTTAGGTCACAAAACCCTTTCTTGCAGCAAAACAAATGTAAAAGTGAAAAAGAAGATGTTCTCCAAAAAGTGGCCCAAGCTACTTATAGTAAGTGACAAATCTGGGCACACTCGCTACTCACTCGCTAGGCGAGCTGCTGGCGAACGCTCGCTACAGCCTCGCCTAGCGAACCTGCCAGCAAGGTCTGCAAGATCCATTCTGTTATGCTTCGCTAGGTGCTCGCTGCAGCGAATGAGCTAGCAAAGGGTGCCTGGGACATTCTGTTTTGCTTCGCTAGGTGCTCGCCTAGCGAGCCTCTTCGCCACTTGCTCGCTGACCAAGATTGATGTTGAAAACCATTCTGCCCAAGTCTGGAGCTGTTCGCTACGTGCTCGCTAGGCGAGGCTGTAGCGAACACTCGCTACTCACTCGCCAAGTTCTCGCTGAGCGAACCAACTTTTGTTATGCTCTTTGCTTGATTCCTTTGCCAACTTTCTTGTGCCTTCAATAATGCTCTTTCACACTTAAATCCTGCACAATAATACACAAATCAAAAGGACCAAAAGCATTTGACACAATGATGCACATTAACAAAAGCAAAGCTTAATAAATACGTTTTCGGCATAAAAAGAAGTAAAAGATGTCCATATTTGATAGCTCCAATAAGCACAATTGGGCATCTAACAACTCTCCCCAACTAGAATCATGCTTGCCTCAAGCAAAGTATGCCTCTCGAGTAACCAAGAAGATTTGCTTAAAGAGTCAGGTTTTTCCGAGATCGAATCATATGGCTCAAATTGCAAGTGACTTGACCAGACACATGTTTCCAATGGTTAGAAACAAAACAATGCTTCCAGAACTAAAACTTTTAAGCAATACTAAACATTCATCAAATCACAACAATGATATCATGAACGAATCACCCTAACTCTCCTCTTCGAAAAAGGATTGAAGAAAATGTCGCACATGAAAGCGCAGGGGAATTTTCACTCTCCAATAAACAATGTCAAAATCAACTTTATTCATACAATGTCTAACAATTCTACATGAAACTATGGAAGCACGAAGATCACTAAGGTCTTTTCCGGTTATAGCTTGGTCGGGTTAACAAACAAGGGACATATCTAAGGCCTTTGAACGAAATTTCCGATGCAAAAGAGACATTCACTATACATTTATTTACACCTCTTCAACTTTGTTCCACCAATTCCTTATTTGAACCCTTCACAACTCCCTTTTGTTTTTCACACTTTTTCTACCAAGCAAGCATTTGTTTTCTTGTTTTTCTACACCATAATCACAAAAAAAAAAAAGAGTGTTTCTCTTCTTCTCTCTCTTTTTTTTTTTTTTTTTTTTTTTTTTTTTTTTTTTTTTTTTAGATATATGCTTGCTAGTTTAACAAGAGTTGTGACCAATTACTCTTTACAAATTTGTTCTCCCCAACTTGTCTTTTCTTTTCCCCTAAATGAATGCCCTTTTCTTTTCTTTTTGCATCAGAAGAGCAATTAATCCAAATTTCCAAGGTTTCAAGAAAAAGATTTTTGACACTCGCTTTATTCCAAGCAAGGATTCAACTGTTTTAGGCTCAAAATTGGGTTACAAATACTCTCTCTGCTCACGGGTATCTTTATCTTTGGAAATGGTTATGCTCGAGAGAAACAAGTGCCTTGATCATATCAACTACTTCCACAATTCATAATAATAAAAGACAACGCATGAATAAAATGAATCAACACAATTTATCAGAATCCAGCATTTAATTACATAATGGAGGTTTCCTCACAATTGATGGTTTAAAAGTCCTAAGTGAATCATTCAATCAATTAAGTTGCAATCGGAAAATATTTTATCACAAAAGGAAGTGAAAGTTCCGCAAGCATTATACAATTCTAACCGTAGGTAACAGTGTATCTTAGCTTTCATCACTTATTTAATTTTATCATCGCCATCCAAGCTCGGATGCACCTTCATTGGATACTTCTTTCAAGAGAGCAACCAATCTAGAAGGTTTGGACAAAAAATCAATCACAAAAAATTATTGAACCAAAATAATTGAAAATCAACAGTACTGAAATTAAAGAACTTAAAGAAATAACAATGTGCGTGGGGGACAAAACACCCCAATAGTACAAATCAACATCAAAACACACTAAAACAGAAAACAGAACAAATCACAGATCACATCACTCCTCTCCGTCCTCAGACTCATACTTCGAAGTGCCCTCCTCATCAAAATCTTCTTCACCCTCAACCTCTTCATCATCATCATCTGCATCCGCACCTGCCCCCTCAGAGAAAACAGGCCTGTCCACAGGCCAGCTCGCGTGCTGCATGAACTGCTCACGCGTCATAATTGACTGCTCTGAAGTAGGATCACGGTTTTGCAACTGCAAGACCTGCATCGAATCATGTAAGTCCACCATTGCGCGCTGAGTCGCGTCCATCCAATCCCAATTGTAGTTACATATTGCTCGCTGGAAGGGATCAAACCCTCAAGATGAACCACCAAAACCATCAGTAGTCCTGGTACCATCAGCAGATGAACCACTCCTATCAACTCTTGGCCTACAGTACTTATTCACGTAGCTATCATCAATTGTTGCTGGTATCTTGACCAAACTTCTGGAGGGAAGCTTCAGCCTGGTTTGTGCACATAATGCCATAATGAGGCAGGGAAAAGCCAGGGGGCAATTAGCCCGCGCCCCCGACTTAAGCCCGCTTTCAATGACAGACTTCAATTCACGTGCTATAAGACCAGCCACATCAATTTGCACATTAGTTAAAATAGCGTGAACAAGCCGTGCCACTGGGATCGACACGGTGAACGTGTGCGACTTCGGCTTAATGTTGGACAGAACCAACATCAAAATCAATTGAGCCATAGGTGTCATGTCTTCCCTTTTAAACCTAATAGCTTCACCTGAGTGATTCCTCTCAACAGTTCTGCCTTGCAGTAAGAGAGCAACTGACATCTCATCAAACTTCAGATGCAACCTCAGAGTCCTTGAATACGCATCTAGTTCATTAGGACCCAAGTGGAGGGGTTCTCCAAGAATATGGTTGATGGCGTTCCTGTCAAAAGCTATCTGACGGCCGAACACCCTTGAAGACCAGGTGAACGGTTCATCATCGTCAGGCAGTGCGTTCGCATAAAACTCGCGCACCACCTCCAAACTGTAGCTCTCCACAGGGGACGTCAACATGCCCCATTTTTTTGTATCAATCAACCCTGCAAAGTTGCGGTACTCTCCCTCAGAGTCAATCACGAACCTTCTCTCTGGCAAAATCTTTCGCTTTTGCAGCGCTTGGTACCGGGCAGCTTGCTTTGCCCCCACAAATTTGTCCGTGTCGAACTGGATAGGAACCGTCCTAGAGGTGGATCCCACCTTTCGCTTTTTCCCGAAATTAGCTGAGGCCATCTGCATTCATAACATCAGAGAAACAACAGCATAGTAAAACGTTAGTAAGCAGCATAGAATAGACAAAACAGAGTCTGCTACGTTCGCTACTGCTTCGCTTAGTGAGATGCCAGCGAATGCTCGCTACAAGCTCGCCTAGCGAACTGCTAGCGAATCGCTGCGAAATTTTCAGGACAGCTACTGCTGGTATCAGAAACCACTAACGGACATTGCACAAATCTAAACACCAGAAACCAAACGTGTACTATGCTAAGGTTTGTTCTAAAACCACATGAAACTCAATATATCTCAAACCCTAACATGCACAAAATAACCCTAATCCCTCAATTCAAAAAAAAATAAAAACAGAGAAAGTAAAGAGATGAGGAACAAGTCAAACCTGGTGCAGTAGTGTAGATGATCTGAAGCACAATTAGGGTTTCAAGATTAGGAACAAAAGTTAGCTTAGAATAGAATATGTGAGAGTGAAAGTGAGTGTGAGACTGAGCAAGGGACGGGGGAACAAAATAGAAGCAACTAACAAACTTTTGGGCCCAATAAGTGGCCCACCACTTAAACAGAATTGCCAGGTTCGCGAGGTTCGCCTAGCGAGAAGCTAGCGAACGCTCGCTGAGTGATCGCCTAGCGATTAGCTAGCGAACGCTCGCTGCGTGCTCGCCTAGCGAGAAGCTAGCGAGCATGACAAAATTTTGAAAAAATAAAGCACAGCAGGCAGATCCCAATTCAAGCATAAATCAAAATCAGTCCCCACATAACACATTAGAAAACATAACATATAATAAAAAAATTACAATGTTGAGGTGCTTCTCAACTAGCGCTTGTTTAACGTCGGATAAGCTCGACGGTCCATGAGGTTCAAGCTGGAACATCAAGGAGAATTGCACAGCTTCCTCGGTGCACATGCCCGCCGAGGTAAATCTTTAGGCGCTGACCATTCACAGTCCAGTTGTCTTTCCCATCCATGTCCTCAATTACCACAGCTCCGAAAGATTTCACTTCTTTGACGCGGAATGGACCAGACCACTTGGATTTTAATTTTCCAGGGAATAACCTCAACCTGGAGTTAAACAAAAGCACAAGCTGCCCCGGCGCAAATTCTTTCTTGCAGAGCTTTCTGTCGTGGTACTCCTTCACTTTTTCCTTGTACAACCAACTTGAGTGGTATGCGGCATTGCGCATTTCTTCCAACTCAAGAAGTTGCACTTTTCTCTTGTCACCGGCTAACTCTTGATCAAAGTTTAAAAATTTTAACGCCCACAAGGCCTTGTGCTCCATCTCAACCGGTAAATGGCAAGTTTTACCAAAAACCAATTGGAATGGAGTTAGCCCAATCAGAGCTTTATAGGCCGTGCGATATGCCCATAAAGCTTCGTCTAACTTTTGAGACCAATCCTTCCTCGAGCTAGACACAGTTTTTTCCAAAATCCTTTTGATCTCTCTATTCGAGACCTCGGCTTGACCATTCGCTTGTGGGTGGTACGGAGTGGTCACTTTATACGTTACACCATAATGTTGCAAAACTTTTTCAAGTGGCGCATTGCAAAAGTGTGAACCTCCGTCACTAATCAACACTCGAGGGGTTCCAAAACGGGAAAAAATATTTCTTTTTAAAAAGCTTATTACCGTTTTAGCATCCGCTCTTGGTGAGGCAATCGCCTCAACCCACTTTGACACATAGTCAACCGCTACCAACAAATACTCATTTCCAAAAGACGGTGGAAATGGTCCGACAAAGTCAATGCCCCAACAATCAAATAATTCTACCTCTTGAATATTTTGAAGAGGCATTTCGTCTCTCTTTCCTATTCCACCACTCCTTTGACAACTGTCACAATTTTGCGCATGGGCATTTGCGTCTTTAAAAATAGAAGGCCAATAAAATCCCGATTGAAGGACTTTATTCGCCGTTCTAGCTCCATTGAAATGACCACCATAAGGCGAGTTGTGACAGTGCCATAAAATACTTTGGGCCTCATCACCCGTAACACATCTTCTCAATAAATTATCACCGCCCAGCTTAAATAAATAAAGATCATCCCACACATAGTATTTGGCATCCGAAATGAATTTCCTCTTTTGATTAAGAGTTAGGTCGTGCGGCACAAAACCGCTCGCCTTGTGGTTTGCAAAATCCGCAAACCACGGCCTCACTTGCACTTTAAAAAGCTTTTCATTAGGAAACTCTTCTCGGATGTCTTTTTCTAAGGCGGTCACCTCATCATTGACAAGGCGAGATAAATGATCTGCTACCACATTTTCGGATCCTTTTTTGTCTTTAATCTCAATATCGAATTCTTGCAACAAAAGGATCCACCGGATAAGCCTTTGCTTAGAATCCGGCTTGGTTAGCAAATATTTAATCTCCGCATGGTCGGTGTAGACAATAACTTTTGAGCCAATGAGATATGAACGGAATTTCTCAAGTGCATACACTATTGCGAGCAATTCTTTTTCAGTAGTGGCATAATTAACTTGTGCCTCATTAAGGACTTTGCTCGCATAGTGTATGGTATAAAATTTTTTTTCTTTTCGTTGGCCAAGCACCGCTCCAATTGCATAGTCACTCGCATCACACATTAGCTCAAAATTCAAATTCCAATTTGGAGCGACTATGACAGGAGCGGTGACCAACTTCTCTTTCAATGTCTCAAAAGCTTTTAAACAATCATCAGTTAGGAGAAATACCTGATCTTTGGCAAGCAAATGACTCAAAGGTCTAGCCACCTTTGAGAAGTCTTTGATGAATCGTCGGTAGAAACCGGCATGCCCAAGAAAACTTCTGATTCCCTTTAAGTTCGCCGGAGGAGGCAACTTCTCTATCACCTCAACTTTAGCATGATCCACTTTGAGTCCTTTTGACGAGACCTTGTGGCCGAGAATAATCCCCTCCGTCACCATAAAATGGTATTTCTCCCAATTCAACACCAAGTTTGTTTTCACACACCTTTCAAGTACCGTCGTCAAATTTTCCAAACATAAACCAAAAGATCCCCCAAACACCGAAAATTCATCCATAAAAACCTCCATTGTTTTCTCTATAAGGTCGGCAAAAATGGCTTGCATACACCTTTGGAAAGTTGCCAGCGCATTACATAACCCAAAGGGCATTTTACGGTAAGCGAAGATTCCAAATGGACATGTAAAAGCCGTCTTTTCGTGATCGGCCGGGTCAACCGCAATTTGGTTGTACCCGGAATACCCGTCAAGAAAACAATAAAATTCTTGTCCCGAGAGTCTTTCAAACATTTGATCCATGAACGGAAGTGGGAAATGGTCCTTCCGAGTTGCGGTATTTAACCGCCTATAGTCTATGCACATCCTCCACCCCGTTGCTACCTTAGTAGGAATCAACTCATTGTTCTCATTGCGAATAACGGTAATGCCCCCCTTCTTAGGAACCACATGCACCGGACTTGCCCAAGGGCTATCCGAGATAGGGTAGATCATTCCCGCATCCAAAAGTTTTACAACTTCTTTTCTCACAACCTCTTTCATTGTTGGATTTAAACGGCGTTGCGGTTGAGCTACCGGCTTGAAATCCTCCTCCATTAAGATCTTGTGCATACAATAAGAAGGACTAATTCCTTTTAGGTCGGAAAGAGTCCATCCCATTGCTTCTTGATTTTTCTTCAACACATCAATTAAAAGAGATTTTTCATTTTTTGACAAGAGGTTGCTAATGATAACCGGCTTCTCCTCGGCTTCATCCAAAAATGCATATTTCAAATTGTTGGGTAAATCTTTTAATTCAATGCTTGGCTTTTCTTCATTGACCTGTTTTTTTAAGACCTTTTCCTCTACTTCCCACGGTTCCAAATCCTTAAGACTATCAAGCTCTCTCAAGCATTCATCTAGAGCTTCCTCTTCTTCAAGAGTGAAAACTTCAAAGGAGTTATTAAGGGCTAGCTCCATGGGGGTTATGTCGTTAACATGCTTTGCAACTTCAAAGGAAGCTTCCTCAATTACGTCAACTCGGAAACTATCATGCTTGTCCTTTGAATGCTTCATTGCTTCAAAAAGGTCAAAAGTGACCTCTTCATTTTGAACTCTTACCTTCATCAAACCGTCATCCACGTCAATCATCATTCGAGCGGTTTTCATGAAAGGCCTTCCAAGAATCAAAGGCGCATCATCATCTTCCTCCATATCAATCACAATAAAATCCATCGGGAAGAAAAACTTGTCCACTTTAACCAACACGTCTTGAGCTACTCCATGAGGATGAGTAGTAGACTTATCGGCTAATTGTAACGTCATTCGGATGGACTTGATCTCAATGTTGCCAAGCTTTTTCACGATAGACAACGAGATAAGATTTATGCTTGACCCCAAATCAATCAATCCTTTTCCAACATAAACGTCACCAATGGTAACCGGCAATGTCACTCTCCCCGGATCAACTTCTTTTCTTGGTAGAGTATGTTGGATGATAGCGCTACAACTTGCGTCGAGTACTATTGTTTCCGGTTCCGTGTACCTCCACTTCTTTGTAAGTATGTCCTTCATGAATTTGGCATACTTCGGCATTTGTTCCAAAGCTTCGGCGAACGGAATATTAATTTGTAATTGTTTAAAAATGTCCATGAACCGTGCGTAATGCCGTTCATTTTCTCTCTTAGATGGAGCGTGCGGGTAAGGCAAATTTTGAACCGGAGTGGTGCTCACCATCTCCTTACTTCTAGATGCTCTTGGGTTCCTTTCTCTTTTCTTTGGTACTTCATCCACTTTTTCTTTATCATTTTCATTATTTTCAACTTCACCATTTTTTTTATTTTCAACTCCAACCACTATGTCTTTTTCAACTTCACCATGTTTTTCTTTATTTTCTACTTCCTCCTCACTCCATTCACCAACTTCACCATCAAGTTTATCGTCAATTTTTTTCTCTACCTCTTTTTTTTCACTCTCGTCAATCAACTCCCTCCCACTTCTCGTCCTTATAGCCTTACAATGCTCCTTCGGATTTGTTTGCGTATTTGCCGAGAAAGATGGTCCGGCTTGTTGTTCCGCTAATTGCTTTGCGAGTTGACCAACTTGAGTCTCTAGATTTTTTATAGCCGCATCATTACTTTTTTGGTTTGCCATAGACATTTGCATGAATTGCGTCAATGTATCTTCTAGCTTAGAAGTTGCAACCGGCGGTTGTTGAGGTGCATACGGATTTTGACGGTTAGAGTTTCCTCCCCCATAACCTTGGTTATTGTGGTAGTTACCTCTAGGTTGGTATCCTTGATAGTGTTGTTGTTGCTGTTGTTGAGGATGATGGTATGGTTGTTGTTGTGGTTGCCTTTGTTGGTAATCTCTCTGGTTAGCCATGTAGTTCACTTCTTCGAATCCGGGAGACGGACAAAATCCAGTATCATGTTCTCCTTTACAAAGCTCGCAACAAGCTATTTGTTTAGCTTTTGACGGTTCTTTTAGCTCCTTGATTTGTTGAGTTAAAAGTTCCACTTGTTGTGAGATGAGCTTGTTTTGCGCAAGTATAGCATCATTTGTTCCTAACTCAAGCACACCCGACTTTCTTTGAGCTACCCCTCGGTTGTGGTTCTCTTGGTGATCATTAAGTGCCATTTTATCAATGATCGCAGTTGCATCTTCGGCGCTTTTTGACATTAAAGAACCTCCCGCCGTTGCATCCAATAGGGTCTTATGAACCGAAAGGAGTCCATTTCGGAAAATATGAATTTGAGTTAGCTCATCGAAACCATTTCCCTTGCATTTTCTCAACATAGATTTGTAACGCTCCCACACTTCATTCAATGATTCACTAGCTCCTTGCGAAAATACTGCAATTGCAGTTTTAGCCTCCATGAACCGGTTATGTGGAAAGAACCGTTCAAGAAACTTTTCTTCTAAGAGATTCCAATCGGTCATGATTGTTGTCGATTGGTCAAGATACCACTCCTTCGCTTTCCCAATTAAGGAATGAGGGAATAGTCTCCTAAACAATGACTCTTCGTCAGCTTCGGTAGCTCCAGTTGCGCCCGCAATCTCATAAAATTTTGTAAGATGAGTAAACGGATCCTCATGGTCTAATCCTGTGAAAGGATTTTGATAGACAAGAGCTAGGATTCCCGTTTTCATTTCCGCTTGTCTTCCATTTTGGAGATTACGTGCAAACTGAGCTGTATGTCTGGGACTGTTTGTGTATGGAGTAGAAACTGGTGGAGGGGGTGGTGGTTCTGCCATGATTGGTGTGAAATGTGGTAGTGATGTGGTAGTCGAAGAACTTTCTCCTTGATTTTGTCTTTGCTTGGCTTGTTGCCTCCTGCGTCTTGCTCTACTGTTCAGTCTCCTTGCGGTTCTTTCGATCTCAGGATCAAAAAGAATTTGGTCCTCAGGAATCTGTCCTCGCATAAACAAGGGCTGCACACTGTAACCCGGTGAACTGACTTTAAACAATGTTGCGGATAGCAAGAGTCGCCACCGACTTTTATTTTATCCATAAGGAAAGGTTATAAAAGAACAGGAAAGACCTTAGAGAATATTTTGGGTCCGGGGGGTAGGTTATGAAAAGGGAAGGTATTAGCATCCTTTTCATCCATGGTTATCCATGGGCTCTTAGGTACTTAAGCTCACTTTTGAATTGTTTTGAAATTGTAGTGTGTGAATAGAAAATTTTCAGAATAGTTAATAAATAATCCATGTAAGGATGTGTTAAGAACTTGTTTGAAAACTTGTTGAAAATTTGTTTAAGTGCGAAACAATTTTGAAGTGAGCAAGCACCTAGGAGTAACCTACCCTAATGTTTAAAGGTCTTTCTTATTCTTCATTCTTTCCTTTAGTAAGACTATCCCTACTATAATGGAGTAGGTAGTCCTTACTTTGGATGTTAAGGGACATGTGAGGGACAATTTGACTTTGAAGGCCATTGTGGGATGTAATAAGCACATATAAGGGACCATCATCATTTTTCGAAAGGGACTCGATTCGTAAAGGCAACCATAAGGGACTTTGATGATTTTTCTATTTGAGGGACTTGCTTTATACACCCCACTTAACCATTATTCGTAGGCAACTTGAGGGATATCCTTAGGAAGTGAGACGGCGATTAAAATTGACTTACGTGTGTGACGTGTTTATTTTAATTATCTTTATTTAAAAGTGATCTAAATTTATTTTAATATTACATACATGTTGTTACACTCCCTAATTACTAACCATAATAATAATTAAATAATTAAACAACTTTACATCCAAGAAACAATTACAAAATAATAAGCAAAATAATTAAATAGCAAAGATAAATAAAATATAAATAAGCAATAATAAATAATAAAGGGGGTTAATTCTAAGTTTACTCGGCAAGACATCGCATCTTGTGCCTACGTATCCTTACGGGAGTGGAATCAGAGTAATCGTAGTTCCCCTCAATAGGGAGGTTAGAAACTTCTTGACTGTGGTCAAGGTCTCAAGGGGAATAAACGCATCTTAAGGACACGCTTACGTGGAGTGTAGAAACTCCAAATCTCTACGTTGAAATGTTAAGTTGTAATTAGGGTTAAATTAGGGATTCCACGGCGGAAAACCCTAAAATGAGCGCGGCGGCTCTTTGACCTAATGCTAAGGGTAAAATTGTAATTTTGCCTGCGGCGAGGCATTTGTGAAAATTAGGGTTTGTAGTTTGTAGTTTTGAGGATTTGAAATTGAATGTGTGAAGTTTTACGGACTATTGGCGCGGCGGCCAAACCGTTAGACCTAACCTTCGGATGTGTGCAATGTGACAGGAATAATAGTAAACGCGTGAGATAATTGAATCATGCAAACAGAGAGATAATGTCATAATTTAAACCATGCAAGCAAAAATTTAAAGGCAGAATTTAAAGAGCGATTGTAAAGTTCGCGAGGTTACATGAGAGGAGCAGATACAATATGATAATGAAATTTGAATTGAACAATAATAAAATAAAATAAATAACGGTTCTAGTTATTATTTTAAAAAAAGATTTTAGTTATTATTTTAAATTTATCTAAAAAAAAGTTTTTCTTAAAAATAATAGGTTTTCATATTAATTTGGAAAAGATGTTAATGTTATTTATTTTAAAAAACAGATTTTTATATTATAACAAATTTTAATAAATTAATGATAACAATAATAATAATAATGGTAATAATAATGATAATAATGATAATAATAATAAATAATGATAATAATAATAATAATAATAATAATAATAATAATAATAATAATAATAATAATAATAATAATAATAATAATAAAGCAATAATGAATTTTAAATGTGTCAAATAACCCAACAATGTTGCTAACGCAGAAATGCGCTCATCGCAACCAGATCTAAATCGGACGAAACAAAATTTATCGCAAAAAAAAAAGAAATTAAGCAAAAAATAGTATTATTGCTCACACAAAAATGCGATCATCGCAACCAGATCGAACTAACACAAATGTCACGCGTCATGCACACAAATGTGCAAACATCGTATCGACATAATTCGATCAAAAATCTTATATATATAAACTCTAACAATTTAAAAATTATATATATATAAACGTAACAGTAATAGATAAAGAAAAAGAAATAACGGTAATAGATGAAGAAAAAGAAATAACGGTAAAAGATAAAGAAAAAGAAACAACAGTAATAGATGAAGGAAAAGAAATAACGGTAAACGATGAAGAAAAAGAAACAATAGTAATGGATGAAAAAGAAAACTAAATAACGGCAAACGACACTCACTCCTCTTAGGTTTTTTTCAATCTCTCCTTTTTTTCCAACAAGGCAACACATGTATATATAGGGAACAAATTAGGGTTAACACCAAATTGTCAATAATGTCCCTAAAGCCCATTTTAAAGCCCAAACTAAATAATTAGTTAAGAAAAAATAAAATTTAAATAATTTAAAATAATTAAAATAAACTTAAAATAAAAACTAATAATCCTATTGATTCCTAAAATAAAAAATATTATAAAAAGAACAAAATTTTTTTCAATATTTTTTATTTTATGATTTTTTGGATATTTTTATGAATAATTTAGAAAAAAGTGAAAAAAAATAATATTTTAAAAAATGATTTAATTAAAATACGAAAATAATAATTAAATAATAATAAAAAACTATTTTTGTTATTTTTTTAATGAAAGATAGAAAAATTTAGAGTAAAAATAATAAAAACAAAAAAAAGTGACAAAGGTGAGATTCGAACTCTCAACCTCTCACACTCATAACTCCTTACACATGTCCTCCTGCCAATTGTGCCATTTTTACTTTTTAGAAAAAAATGCATGCCATATGATATTTACCTGCAAAAAGTCAAACGACTACACAAATTTGTTAGTAATTGATTAAATGCAATGAAATGCGACGACAAATCTTAGGGCAAAATTTGGGGTATTACAGTTATTATGATAATATTTCTCACCCAACCTCTCTTTGATGTTGGCAAAAAAAAATCATGAAGTTTGACTTTGGTTTGACCACAGTTGACCTCAGTTTGACCTTTTAACTGCATTGACTGCTTTTGACTTATCTGATCATCTGACTGAGCAAACTTTTGAGAAAAGTCTTGAAACTTGACATGGGGGTTCTTATACACATATAAGATGTTATGAAGCTCACTTGAAGTCTTGGAAGTCCATTTAGCCTGATTAAAGTCAAAACCCTAGTTTTGGATGCACTGCTTAGGAGGTGCATTGTCTGAGGGAATTGTCAACTCTTCTGACCAATTGTGAATTTTGTGAACCTTGTGAACCTTCTTGGAACACAAAGTCTTGTATTGTGAGGGCAAATTTTGGGGTGCAACAGCTGCCCCTGTTCAATTTTCTGAAACCTGAGGGGTTAGATTGGTATATTTGCCAGTCGTAACCTGGAAGGTTGAAGGGGATTGAACACAAAAGCCCAAAAATTTGCACTCACCAGTGCATGGAGTGATATTGATGGTTGGTTGAACATGATTGAGTGGGCTTAAAGATGCCACTAGGGGAAAGTTCTTCAGTAGTATAATGAGAACTGTCAGGAGTCTGGAGTAATACTGATGTAACAGCATGTCTTCATGAGGATAGAGCAATCAATAATGATAACCCTAAAGCAGTCTTGAAGTGATAAATCTGACCTCAGGAGGATAGAGCAATCAATAGCTCTAAAGCAGTCTTGAAGTAATAATGGCTTCAGGAGGATAGAGCAATCAATAGCTCTAAAGCAGTCTTGAAGTAATAGAATGGCTTCAGTAGGATAGAGCAATCAACAGCTCTAAAGCAGTCTTGAAATAATAATGTGATATGTCTTCAGGAGGATAGAGCAATCAATAGCTCTAAAGCAGTCTTGAAGTAATGATTTCAGGAGGATAGAGCAATGGATAGCTCTAAAGCAGTCTTGAAATAATAATGTAATTTCAGGAGGATAGAGCAATGGATAACTCTAAAGCAGTCTTGAAATAATTAGATGGCTTCAGGAGGATAGAGCAATGAATAGCTCTAAAGCAGTCTTGAAGTAGTAATATGACCTCATGAGGATAGAGCAATGAATAGCTCTAAAGCAGTCTTGAAGTAATAGGATGATTTCAGGAGGATAGAGCAATCAGTAGCTCTAAAGCAGTCTTGAAGTCATGAGAGGCTATCAGGAGGATAAAATAACCCCGAGGTTACAATAAAGCAGTCCCAAAGTAATAAGAAGCTCATCAGGAGGATAAAGTAACCCTGAGGTTACAATAAAGCAGTCCCAAAGATCATAAGATTGTTTGTTGGATAATTAACCTGAAAACAAGGTAGCATTCTGTATAACAACATTAGTTTATGCTTTATGTATGCATGTATGACATGATGCACTTAGGTAATGTACTATAGACATATATGTTATGGTATGATGTAAATGATGTATGTATGCTATGATACTGCTGGAAGCGTCTGGATATCCTTGTATAACAACTGCTGGCCAAGGAAAATAAATCCCGATTCGTTGTTGAAGAATATATAACCCTCCGTCTGCTGGGGATAACAAGGTATAGATCACCTCCCGTTGTTGGGGATAGTAGGGTATAGATAACCTTCGTTTTCGTTTGATAGTAGGATAAGTATAACATCCCGTCTTCGTTCATCGTGCCCTTATTGGAAAGTAATTTCCCGTATATCCGTATGAGGATAAAAGAGATGGATATAAATTCCAGGGGAGATTAGACTTTGTGAAAATGGATTAGTCCTACTGATGGTTTGTAACTGTCTTGTAAAGATGAACCGGCGAAGCTTCGTTGAAATCCTTCCCTCGTTCGTCCTTAGTAAATACTATTACTGCATTTTCATGCATTTCTGGTAAACATCAATCATATTAAAAGCATACATGCGTTTCTGGTAAACATCAATCATATTCAAAGGCATACATACATTCAAACACAACCAATGGACGTTTCGCTTATGTAAATAGGGTAAAAGTGAATCTGGATTCAAAAGATGGAATTTATTTATATCAAAAGTGACCCATACACGGGTAAGTTTGTACAAGGAGACATAAACCCTAGTAAGAGAATTTTGTCATGAAGTTTTACAAAAAGAATCAGCTATGTGGGAAATAATCCTATTGAGTTTCAATTCTACTATTGCCACTCAAGTATCTCATCTTCTTGCTGTTGAGACGGAAACGATTGGATTGAGCTTTATCTGTTTGAGCTTGAGTAAGTAGTACAACTGGTTGCAGTTTCATGAGTGATCCAAACGAGACATAGTCATACGCTTTAATCCCTAACTTTTGCCTGGATTGCCCTTTCAGGCTTTCAATCCACCGGGATACCCTTTTTTGCCCAAGCCGCCTTTTCAGGTTTTCGACTTGCCGGGTGTACATCTTTTTATATATATATCCCTAATTTTTGCCCAAACCCTTTTGGTTGGCCGGGATGCCCTTATTTTTGCCTAGGCCTGTCAACCTAGCGGGTCTCTTTTTATGCGTAGTATTTTTTAACTATGTCTGCGTTTACAGGTTGTGGGAAGTCTTCACCATCCATTGTAGTCAGTATCATGGCACCTCCTGAGAACACTGTCTTCACCATCCATTGTAATCTCTTTGAAATGTGGGATCAAAGACAACACATGTTCTCTGTAAGGAATGAGATTATCATGCTTTGTATCCCAATCTCCTTTAATCTGACTTACTACCAGAGCTGAATCTCCATACACCTCAAGGAACTGAATCTTCATATCAATAGCAACTTGCATACCCATGATACATGCCTCATACTCAGCCATGTTATTGGTACAATAGAAACAAAGTCTGGCAGTAATCGGGGTATGACAACCTTCAGGGGAACTAATCACAACACCAACACCATTACCATATGCATTGGAGGCACCATCAAAAACCATAGTCCATCGGGATCCTTGTTCAGGTCCGTCATATTGTCCAGGTTCTTTGGTAACAGACATAATGTCTTCATCAGGGAACTCAAAATTCATTGACTGGTAATCACCTACTGCTTGATGAGCCAAATGATCAGCAACAACACTCCCCTTAATGGCCTTCTGAGTAGTATACTGTATATCATATTCCGTCAAGATCATTTGCCATCTTGCAATTCTTCCGGAGAGAGCAGGTTTCTCAAATATGTACTTGATTGGATCCATTTTTGAAATCAACAAGGTAGTATGGGTCAACATATACTGTCTTAGTCGGCGAGCAGCCCCTGCCAAAGCGCAGCAAGTTTTCTCGAGCAGTGAGTATCTTGTTTCACAGTCGGTAAACTTTTTGCTAAGGTAGTATATTGCCTGCTCTTTTCGACCAGACTCGTCATGTTGCCCCAATACACACCCCATTGAGTTGTCTAATACTGTTAAATACATAATCAAGGGTCTTCCATCAACTGGTGGCATTAAAATTGGAGGTTCTAGCAAATATCTCTTGATTTCATCAAAGGCAGTCTGGCACTCATCATTCCATTCCATCACCTGATCTTTCTTCAACAACTTGAAGATTGGCTCACAGATGGTAGTTAATTGGGAAATAAATCTTGCAATGTAGTTCAATCGTCCCAAGAAACCTCTAACCTCCTTCTCAGTACGGGGAGCTGGCATCTCTCGTATAGCTTTCACTTTTGCAGGATCCACTTCAATACCTTTTCCACTGACAATGAAACCCAAGAGTTTTCCAGATCTAACTCCAAAAGTACACTTGTTTGGGTTCAATCTTAACTTGTATTTCTTCAACCTCTCAAACAACTTGTGCAGATGATCAAGATGTTGCTCTTCATTCTGAGATCTGGCTATCATATCATCCACATATACCTCTATCTCATGATGAATCATATCATGAAACAAAGCCACCATAGCACGCTGATATGTTGCCCCTGCATTTTTCAAACCAAATGGCACTACCTTATAGCAAAAGGTGCCCCACTGTGTCACAAATGTTGTCTTCTCCATATCTTCAGGTGCCATCTTGATTTGATTGTAACCAGAGAAACCATCCATAAAAGAGAATACCTTATGCTGAGCAGTGTTGTCTACCAGAATATCGATATGAGGAAGTGGAAAGTCGTCTTTAGGGCTAGCCTTGTTCAGATCTCTGTAGTCTACACACATACGTACCTTACCATCTTTCTTAGGAACTGGTACCACATTTGCAACCCACTGAGGATAAGAAGTTACGGCCAAGAACCCTGCATTGAACTGTTTCATTACCTCTGCTTTGATCTTTTCTGACATTTCAGGACGCATACGACGAACCTTCTGCTTCTTTGGACGACAATCTTCTTTCACTGGCAAACGGTGAACCACAATGTCCGTATCCAACCCTGGCATATCTTCATAAGACCAAGCAAAGATCTCCACATAGTCACGTAGCATCTGAACCAACCTGCTCTTGACACTGTCCTCTAAATCAGCCCCTATCTTGACCTCTTTTCTGTTTTCTTCAGTTCCCAGATTCACAACTTCGACTGGCTCTTCATGTGGCTGTATAGCTTTCTCTTCTTGTTGTAACAACCTAGCAAGCTCTACAGGTATTTCACAATCGTCCTCGTCTCCGTCTTCAGTTTGATAGATCGGATTCTCGAAATTGTAATTGGCAATAGTAGAACTGTTATCAACTGGATCCAGAGTGGATGAGGATCTGCATTTTAGTGACGTGGGTGTGTGTAAGAACACATAGCTGATAAAGCAAAAATAAAAGAAAAAGAAAGACAAGGAACACAATATTTACGAAAACGAAACGTCCATTGATTTTATTGAATGAAGTATGCAAATGAAATGACAACCCGTAACAAGCACACCATTGTGCCCCGGGTAAGGCACCTGGCTTGAAAGTTTTAATTGTTCCAGAAATTACAAATTTAAAAACATAACACAGTAATAGTATTTACTCCTGACTAAAGGAGATAGGGATAACATCTTCAGCTTTCCAATTATTGAGTCCAGCACCCACAGTAGGAAAAATCCATGCCTCCAAGTTGTGGTCTTCATCTTGATCTCCCACAGCATTGATAACCCCTTGATTGGTGATACGAACAACACGAGCACGACGAACAGCCTTCTGGGACTCTGCAGTGAAACCCAAACCAAACTTGTCAGACTTGTATGGAATATCAGGAAGCTGACCCCAAATAGTACAACCACCTTCTTCCACCACAGCTTTTGCGTCATTGAGGGAGGCCATTGCCATTGTTGGAGGGTTTCTGATGACCACAGGAACCTTCTTCACAGCAGGAGGAGTCACACAATCCTTAACAGCCCAGGGAACCACTTCAAATGACTGACATGGAGTTTCAATGTATTCACCTTCTACTTCCAGATACTTGAAAGTGTTTACATGGCTGACAAAGTATTCTTCCTCTCCAAAGACAGTAACAACTTTTCCATTCACCGGATATCTCAACTTTTGATGTAATGTGGAGGTCACAGCACCTGCCCCATGGATCCAGGGACGACCAAGCAGACATGAGTACGAAGGACGAATATCCATCACATAGAATGTAGCAGTAAACACCTGAGAGCCAACCTTGATTGGAAGATCAATTTCCCCATGCACTACTCTTCTAGAACCATCAAAAGCCTTTACCACAATATTACTGGGCTTCAATACCGTATCTTCAGGACTCAGCTTGTTCAGGACTTCCTTAGGCAACACATTCAGAGAGGAACCATTGTCTATCAGCACATGAGACAGGGTAGTGCCCCTGCATTCAATTGAAATATGCAAGGCCCTGTTATGATCCCTCTTGGCAGGGGTCAAGTCAGCATCAGAAAATCCTAACCCGTTGTCATAGGTCAGGTGAGCAACACAATTCTCAAACTGGTCCACAGAAATTGCACTGGGTACATGAGCCATCTTTAGAAACTTGATCAATGACTTGGCATGAGCCTCAGAACATAATAACAGGGAGAGCATAGAAATCTTTGAGGGAGTATGCCCCAGCTGATCAACAATATCATAATCACTCTTGCGAATGATTTTCAATACTTCTTCCATCTGCTTAGAGAGGTCATCAGCAGCTGGCACATCAGTAGATACAGGCTCAATAACAGGACCCTTGCCCCGAGCATCAGTGGTGGAAGTAACAGCAGGGGTAACTGCACTCTTAGAAGCAACTGGAGGAGAGAAGACTCTTCCACTACGAGTGATCTTGTTAGATCCAGCAATATTATCAATGTCAACAGGCATATCAGGTAAAGGCTCCTGCTTGACACCATGGATGTAAACATCAGACCCATAGTGCCAAGGCACAGCTTTGTCAGATGTATAAGAAATAGGACCAGGAGTGGTAATGATCAGAGGAGCTACTCTGGCTTCAGCGACAACTTTCACAGGACCTTCAGCAGTAATCTTGATTGGGCCCTGATGAGTGATTTTAATGGGACCCTTTGAAGTGATTCTTAGCGGTACTTTGTCAACCATGTCAACCTCTTCAATCCTCTTACCCTGAGTCAGATGATCCACCATACTTTCTACAGATGCTGGTCTTCTTTCAAACACTATAGTATATTTATCCATGAGACGTTGAATCCCATCTCTCAAAATGAAGCAACTATCCGGCTTATAGGTACAATATAGACAATCTTCATGACAACCTGGAAAGATCCCAGCTTGTACTAACCTCTTTTTGATAACAGACAATGGTGTGCTCAACTCCATAACTGAATAGACATGCAGATCTTCATCAATATCTTCATCAATGGCGTTGACAGTCTTCTCGTGATTTGGCATTGGAGCTGTAATCACATTTGGAGTACCTGGTGGATCAAACTCAATTTCTCCAGCATCAATCATATCCTGAATTTTGTTCTTCAAGACCCAGCAGTTATTAGTATCATGTCCTGGACAGTTTGAATGATATGCACATCGTGCATTGGGATTGTACTTGGGAGAGGTAACATTGGGATTCTGAGGAGCCTCCCTCAGGGTAATAAGTTCAGCCTTCAACAAGTGTTGCAATGCCTGAGCCATTGACATGTTGATCTTCGTGAACTGTCTTCTAGCCCTCTGTTGGTTGCCTTGAGGCTGCTCTGTTGTTGCAGGAGTTGGATTTGAAATATGAACTGCACTAACAGACTGATGCCTTCTGTTACGATCAGGCTGACCATACACAGCATTAGATTCTTTCTTCCCAGTGGGAGGCTTCTTTGCAGCACCTGATGAAGAAGTGCCCACTTGGATCTTACCACTCTTGATACCATTCTCTACTCGCTCTCCTATCATGATCAACTCAGTGAAGCCAGATGATGAGCTTCCAATGAGATGACTGTAAAACGGACCATTCAGCGTACACATGAACATATCAACCAACTCCCTATCAGTCAAAGGGGGTTGAACTCTTCCAGCTAAGTCTCTCCACTTCTGAGCATACTCCTTAAAGCTTTCTTTGGCACCCATAGACATGCTTTGAAGCTGCATGCGAGTGGGGGCTAAGTCAGCATTGTATTGATACTTCTTGTAGAAAGCTTCAGCAAGGTCATTCCAATCTCTGATGTTGACACTCTCCAACTGATAATACCACTCTAGCTGAGCTCCAGATAAACTCTCTTGAAAGAAATGGATCCACAACTTTTTATCAGCAGTGTGGGGTTGCATTCTTCTGACATAAGACCTCAGATGCAATTTGGGACAAGAGACCCCATCATAGACAACAAATGTAGGAACTTTGAACCCAATGGGTATGACCACCCCAGATATCAAGCTCAAATCCTCAAAATCCAGCCCAGATGATTTCTGTAATTCCATAGCATCCATTCTATCCACCAGCATCTTGAATTTGTCTTCGTTAGGCTCATGGTAGTAGTTAGCCTCAGAATCAGAGTCCCCCATAGTGTTGTGGAGACTGCCTCTCTCCTGCTCAGATTCTTCAGATTCATAGTCTTCAACATGTTCCTTGGTCTTGACAGGACCTTTGAACCTTCTTCCCATGTTGAGCAACCCAGCAGACCTTCTAGCCTTCTTAGTCTTCTTGGCCAGCAGTGTCTTCAATTCATCCTGCCCCTTGGATAGGTTCAGGATCAGCTCTTGGAACTGTGCATTCTGTGCCTGGAGATCCTTAACTGATTGTTCAAGAGCCATTGCTGAAATAAACAGCGAGAAGATGAGAAACCTGTGCACAATTATAAACCTGTGATGCAATGATATGGGAATGCATATGCAATGTTTTCAAGGACCGCAGGATTTAAATTTGCTTAAACAAACAAGAAAGTAACTTTTTATTAGTAATAACTTGTTTTGCCTTTTAGGCTTACAAAAAATGAAAACGAAATAAGTACAAAAGATGGGGTTTTAAGTCTCCCATGGACGTTTCCTCTTTGTGTTGAGGTATGAGTTGAGGTTTCGTTCCTCATGAAGTAGCTTTGTTAGCTCTAGGATCCTTGCTTGGCTTGCTTTGTAATGAGCCTCGAAAGTATCCCTTTGCTCTTTCAGTTGGATCCATGATCTCTGCAAGTCTTCCATATCAGTAGGCATGTCTGGGTGAAGGATGGTATAAGTTGTGTCTCCTTCAGCAACAGGTTCCATGGTAACTGGTAGGACGGCAGGATATGGCATCATGAGTGTCTGAGCACGAGATCGTACCCATCTGAGATAAGCCTCCATAGGAATAGTGTACTTAGGCTCCAGTGTCTTGCTGTCAATCCTGTTTACCTTTCCCCAAGCTCGGATGAATCTCTGACGGTAACCCTGAAGATCGTTGTCGTAATCAAACACAATGCCCTGAATCAACATGTCATGTGGACCATCGCTCCGGGCGTAACCAAACTGTCGTAAAGCTAGAGATGGGTTGTAGGTGATGCCTCCTCTTATGCCTAGAAGTGGCACATTAGGAAACTCCCCACAACGGTCAATGATGGTGACATTCTCCATAGATCTGGAGCACCAATGGATGTCTGAGTGAGAAAGTGACATGATCCTCTTGGACCATCTGAACCCTTGCTCATTCTTCATTACTGAGCGAGGAAGGTGAGAAATAAACCACCTAGAAAGTAAAGGTATGCAACACATCAAAGTTCCTCTTGCCCTTGTAGTACGGGTGTGAAGAGAATGTAGGATGTCTCCAAGTAAGGTAGGCACTGGATTGTGACTCAGGAATATGTTGATGGCATGAACGTCTATGAACTGATCAGGATTGGGGAACAACACTAAGCCATAAATCAATAAGGCTAAGATCTCCTCAACAGCATCGTAGCTCATAGCCTTCAAGAACATTTGAGCTTTATCCACTAATACCTTGGCAAGAATACCTTTAACTCCACTTCTCGTCTCTAGAACAATGTCAGACTTCTTCAGATGTAGAGCTGCAGCAATAACTTCTGGTTTAAGCTCCTTCTCTAAGCCTGTGAATGGCTTCTGATCAAGAACAGGTATACCCAGAAGTTTAGAGAACTCCTCCATGGTTGGAACCAGCTGATAATCAGGAAAGGTAAAGCAATGGTGCTTAGGGTCAAAGAACTGAAACAGCACACTCATCATGTCTTCACTGAACCCTGAAGTAACTAGATCCAATAAGTGACCATGTCTCTTGTTGAACTGGGAATGATCAGGCACTAGGGAAACCAACTCCTTGAGCTTAGCAGGTATCCCTACAAAGTTGATCCTGATGGTGTTTCTACGAGCAGAAGCCATGACCTGCAACAAAGAACAAAGATAAATCCTTTGGTCCTTGAAATGGTTAGGGAAAATGATATGCTTATGATGCATGATGATGTCATGATGTCATGCTCAATCACAAACATGTGGCACACACAAACAAGTCACACCATAGCCCTAGGTTTAAAGGCTTGCATGAGGTTCAAAGGCAAGTACCCTCCCCTGAAGTTAGATGGTTCATCCTGTCCTACAAAAGTAACCAGGTTCTAAGGGATCTCAATATCATTGATCCTTCACAAGGGTGGTTGTTCAGAAGGCAACTTACTTGCCAACCAAAACCCTCCAAGTTTAAGATCTCAATGAGCGTAGTATCGAGTGTCAACCAACTTCAGTCTGCACCAAAGCCGGTTACCTCACTACTTTCTAAAGGCCAAGATGAGTTAACTAGGGTTCTAAAAGTCAGTTAGTGCATTGACAACATATGGCAGCCTCAATATTATCCTCAACTTGACTTAAGGAATATAAGCACCAACCAAGAAGTCGCACTAACTATGGCCACCAGATCAACCGTATCGATATACGTCGTACAGTTTCCTTGGTCTATTGCCATTTACCTAAGGTACACTAGATCCGGGTTAGGACCTTTCACACATAAGAGCACCCCAACAATATAATAATAAAGCAAACAAGGCAAACAATTTAAAGTGATCTTAATTCCTAAGGGTTCCCCTCTTAAATAAATCCCCAGCAGAGTCGCCAGTTCTGTAACCCGGTGAACTGACTTTAAACAATGTTGCGGATAGCAAGAGTCGCCACCGACTTTTATTTTATCCATAAGGAAAGGTTATAAAAGAACAGGAAAGACCTTAGAGAATATTTTGGGTCCGGGGGGTAGGTTATGAAAAGGGAAGGTATTAGCATCCTTTTCATCCATGGTTATCCATGGGCTCTTAGGTACTTAAGCTCACTTTTGAATTGTTTTGAAATTGTAGTGTGTGAATAGAAAATTTTCAGAATAGTTAATAAATAATCCATGTAAGGATGTGTTAAGAACTTGTTTGAAAACTTGTTGAAAATTTGTTTAAGTGCGAAACAATTTTGAAGTGAGCAAGCACCTAGGAGTAACCTACCCTAATGTTTAAAGGTCTTTCTTATTCTTCATTCTTTCCTTTAGTAAGACTATCCCTACTATAATGGAGTAGGTAGTCCTTACTTTGGATGTTAAGGGACATGTGAGGGACAATTTGACTTTGAAGGCCATTGTGGGATGTAATAAGCACATATAAGGGACCATCATCATTTTTCGAAAGGGACTCGATTCGTAAAGGCAACCATAAGGGACTTTGATGATTTTTCTATTTGAGGGACTTGCTTTATACACCCCACTTAACCATTATTCGTAGGCAACTTGAGGGATATCCTTAGGAAGTGAGACGGCGATTAAAATCGACTTACGTGTGTGACGTGTTTATTTTAATTATCTTTATTTAAAAGTGATCTAAATTTATTTTAATATTACATACATGTTGTTACACTCCCTAATTACTAACCATAATAATAATTAAATAATTAAACAACTTTACATCCAAGAAACAATTACAAAATAATAAGCAAAATAATTAAATAGCAAAGATAAATAAAATATAAATAAGCAATAATAAATAATAAAGGGGGTTAATTCTAAGTTTACTCGGCAAGACATCGCATCTTGTGCCTACGTATCCTTACGGGAGTGGAATCAGAGTAATCGTAGTTCCCCTCAATAGGGAGGTTAGAAACTTCTTGACTGTGGTCAAGGTCTCAAGGGGAATAAACGCATCTTAAGGACACGCTTACGTGGAGTGTAGAAACTCCAAATCTCTACGTTGAAATGTTAAGTTGTAATTAGGGTTAAATTAGGGATTCCACAGCGGGAAACCCTAAAATGAGCGCGGCGGCTCTTTGACCTAATGCTAAGGGTAAAATTGTAATTTTGCCTGCGGCGAGGCATTTGTGAAAATTAGGGTTTGTAGTTTGTAGTTTTGAGGATTTGAAATTGAATGTGTGAAGTTTTACAGACTATTGGCGCGGCGGCCAAACAGTTAGACCTAACCTTCGGATGTGTGCAATGTGACAGGAATAATAGTAAACGCGTGAGATAATTGAATCATGCAAACAGAGAGATAATGTCATAATTTAAACCATGCAAGCAGAAATTTAAAGGCAGAATTTAAAGAGCGATTGTAAAGTTCGCGAGGTTACATGAGAGGAGCAGATACAATATGATAATGAAATTTGAATTGAACAATAATAAAATAAAATAAATAACGGTTCTAGTTATTATTTTAAAAAAAGATTTTAGTTATTATTTTAAATTTATCTAAAAAAAAGTTTTTCTTAAAAATAATAGGTTTTCATATTAATTTGGAAAAGATGTTAATGTTATTTATTTTAAAAAACAGATTTTTATATTATAACAAATTTTAATAAATTAATGATAACAATAATAATAATAATGGTAATAATAATGATAATAATGATAATAATAATAAATAATGATAATAATAATAATAATAATAATAATAATAATAATAATAATAATAAAGCAATAATGAATTTTAAATGTGCCAAATAACCCAACAATGTTGCTAACGCAGAAATGCGCTCATCGCAACCAGATCTAAATCGGACGAAACAAAATTTATCGCAAAAAAAAAAAGAAATTAAGCAAAAAATAGTATTATTGCTCACACAAAAATGCGATTATCGCAACCAGATCGAACTAACACAAATGTCACGCGTCATGCACACAAATGTGCAAACATCGTATCGACATAATTCGATCAAAAATCTTATATATATATATAAACTCTAACAATTTAAAAATTATATATATATAAACGTAACAGTAATAGATAAAGAAAAAGAAATAACGGTAATAGATGAAGAAAAAGAAATAACGGTAAAAGATGAAGAAAAAGAAACAACAGTAATAGATGAAGGAAAAGAAATAACGGTAAACGATGAAGAAAAAGAAACAATAGTAATGGATGAAGAAGAAAACTAAATAACGGCAAACGGCACTCACTCCTCTTAGGTTTTTTTCAATCTCTCCTTTTTTTCCAACAAGGCAACACATGTATATATAGGGAACAAATTAGGGTTAACACCAAATTGTCAATAATGTCCCTAAAGCCCATTTTAAAGCCCAAACTAAATAATTAGTTAAGAAAAAATAAAATTTAAATAATTTAAAATAATTAAAATAAACTTAAAATAAAAACTAATAATCCTATTGATTCCTAAAATAAAAAATATTATAAAAAGAACAAAATTTTTTTCAATATTTTTTATTTTATGATTTTTTGGATATTTTTATGAATAATTTAGAAAAAAGTGAAAAAAAATAATATTTTAAAAAATGATTTAATTAAAATACGAAAATAATAATTAAATAATAATAAAAAACTATTTTTGTTATTTTTTTAATGAAAGATAGAAAAATTTAGAGTAAAAATAATAAAAACAAAAAAAAGTGACAAAGGTGAGATTCGAACTCTCAACCTCTCACACTCATAACTCCTTACACATATCCTCCTGCCAATTGTGCCATTTTTACTTTTTAGAAAAAAATGCATGCCATATGATATTTACCTGCAAAAAGTCAAACGACTACACAAATTTGTTAGTAATTGATTAAATGCAATGAAATGCGACGACAAATCTTAGGGCAAAATTTGGGGTATTACAGTTATTATGATAATATTTCTCACCCAACCTCTCTTTGATGTTGGCAAAAAAAAAAATCATGAAGTTTGACTTTGGTTTGACCACAGTTGACCTCAGTTTGACCTTTTAACTGCATTGACTGCTTTTGACTTATCTGATCATCTGACTGAGCAAACTTTTGAGAAAAGTCTTGAAACTTGACATGGGGGTTCTTATACACATATAAGATGTTATGAAGCTCACTTGAAGTCTTGGAAGTCCATTTAGCCTGATTAAAGTCAAAACCCTAGTTTTGGATGCACTGCTTAGGAGGTGCATTGTCTGAGGGAATTGTCAACTCTTCTGACCAATTGTGAATTTTGTGAACCTTGTGAACCTTCTTGGAACACAAAGTCTTGTATTGTGAGGGCAAATTTTGGGGTGCAACACACACTAACCAAACAAATTACAAGCACAAGTAAAAATTTCAAAACTAAAAATTCGGCAACTATTGCGATGCTAGCAATATCAATTTATATTCCCCGACAACGGCGCCATTTTGTTAGAACAGTGGTTAAGTGTCGGGTTTATATTATCGTCTCCACAGGGAATATCATATTTTGCTGCCGTTCAACAATTGTTAAATTTATAGTTTAGTGGTATCCAAGGGTTTGTGTTTAAGGTAACAAGTATTTTGCATGAAAGGAATAAATGCGATAAAAGTTAGGTTTTAACGGTTTGAATAAAGATTGTCAAAGTTAGGTTTTGGTAATCACTTTGCATGTATACTTCCGATCAACATTTAATAAACTCTTTCAAATGATCAATGTATTCACAATATCCTCTCAATATGATTATCTCTAACTCATATTGTGAAGTTTATCATTTTAATCCATTGTTGATCTCTCACACAATCTATCAACATGACAACTTTAAAGTTCAACATTTTAAGTGAACAAAATCATCCAAGACTATTTCTAGCTCAAGAAAAGAGATGGGTGAAAACCTAGGTCAAGAGTTGGTAAATATTTCTCAATCATTAACCAACACAAAAGATTATGAATAAAACAATGTTTTCACCATACATTAATCATTCAAGAGTTTACAAATGAAGATCATCCATACAAATACAAAGTTTAATGATTACCTACATCTATCTTTGACAACAAGATGAACTTAGCTACACATTCTCATGGTAGCTTGCAAAAGAAGTTTTAAAGTCGGTTGATGAACATCCAAGTCGAATGATCCAACTTTGATGATGATCCACCTTGTTGTTGTTTGATTATGTTAAGAGATGAAGGAAAATAAGCCAAAATAGGTTTTTAGGTCACAAAACCCTTTCTTGCAGCAAAACAAATGTAAAAGTGAAAAAAAAGATGTTCTCCAAAAAGTGGCCCAAGCTACTTATAGTAAGTGACAAATCTGGGCACACTCGCTACTCACTCGCTAGGCGAGCTGCTGGCGAACGCTCGCTACAGCCTCGCCTAGCGAACCTGCCAGCGAGGTATGCAAGATTCATTCTGTTATGCTTCGCTAGGTGCTCGCTGCAGCGAATGAGCCAGCGAAGGGTGCCTGGGACATTCTGTTTTGCTTCGCTAGGTGCTCGCCTAGCGAGCCTCTTCGCCACTTGCTCGCTGACCAAGATTGATGTTGAAAACCATTCTGCCCAAGTCTGGAGCTGTTCGCTACGTGCTCGCTAGGCGAGGCTGTAGCGAACACTCGCTACTCACTCGCCAAGTTCTCGCTGAGCGAACCAACTTTTGTTATGCTCTTTGCTTGATTCCTTTGCCAACTTTCTTGTGCCTTCAATAATGCTCTTTCACACTTAAATCCTGCACAATAACACACAAATCAAAAGGACCAAAAGCATTTGACACAATGATGCACATTAACAAAAGCAAAGCTTAATAAATACGTTTTCGGCATAAAAAGAAGTGAAAGATGTCCATATTTGATAGCTCCAATAAGCACAATTGGGCATCTAACACGTACCCACAAAGTGTAATAGAGGATCAAAACCTCGTAGTTCGTGGTACAAATAACATAATGGTTTGTCATGATTCCTTTTAAATGAGAAGACAAATTGTCATTTTAAGGAGAAAACTTCAACTAATCACCCACAAGTATCTGAAAATGGACCTTTGCATCACCATGAGAAAGGCTCCAACTTGGATAAAATCAACAAGTATGCCACTAACTCTCTAAGGTAGAAAAGAATCAACTCATTTTAAACAATACTATGGGGATAGGAGGATCATATCTCAATTATGAAAATGACTCATGTCTAAACTTTATGAAAAGTTTTAAAAGTAAAAAGTGCACAAAAGGCGCAAAATGGTTTGAATGAGTTTTATCTTTTTTAAGTCTTTTGAAAATGGTCTTGATATGCTTAAGATTGATTAGCATTTATTAAGAAAATGAGTTTGAAAATGCACTTGACAAAGTCAAGGTTTATTAAGAAAGTGGTTCTAGTTTGAAAAAAATAAGGTTTTTAAAAAGGGAGGAGATTTTGAAAATTTAAGAAGGGGAAGAGATGAAGAGGCTATCCTAAAGCATAAAATAGAAGCTAGGGAAGGAAAGATCTAACCAAGATAGCAATCCTTTGATACAAAACAAGCCAAAACTCCCATCCTTTGGACCCAAGCAACAAGATAAGAAGAAATAATAACCAAGCATCAGATGAAAACGAAGTATTCACAAGAGTTTATCTCAAGGTCGGAGTTTCAAATAATATCCAAGGTCTCAAGATATAACTCTAAAGCATAGGGCAAGGATCCAAATTCTAAGTCCATCACTCCAAATCCAATGTAAGGGATAGTTACCAAATAGTCCAAGGAACATTAAGAGTCTTTTAAATGTTTAAACCTTTACTAATGTCTTAAAAAGAAAAAGAAAGTCCAAGTGGACAAAGATAAAAAGGCATAAACATAAACAAGATGATAATATGATATGAAATGATAAGCATAAAATAAAAAGAATAAAATAAATGGCATAAAGTAAAGAAACATAAAGATAAAAGGGCATAAAAATAAATGGCATAAAGTAAAAGTTAGTACTATTAAAGTTATTGTTATTGTTAAAGAAGAAGACATTTTGTCATTTAAAGTAGATTACTCAACTAATCAACCCAGCAAGTATGAGAAATTTGCATCATCCATTGAGAAGGGCTCCAACTTGGATAAAATCAACACGTATGCCACTAGCTCTCTTAAGTAGAAAATAATCTACACACTATGGAGCACAAAATTGGACCAAATGATCACTTTCCGATTAGGGACAAATTTAGCGCTATGTTAAGAAATCGTAGCACAATCTATAAGGAAGATCATACTATGGGAGGCCAGTCAATAACAATTTATATACCATACATGTTAGAGATATGATATAATGATCATACTCCTAAAATATATAGTACAAGTCAAAATAAGGTTGATCAAGACCTAAGTTAAGGAAAGATGGATCCATTACATCAATCAATCTCATGATACTTTGGACAAACTTATGCATCAATCTAAAGTACCTCAATTGATCAAATAATTAATCAAACAGTAGATTTGAAATTATGAAAGTTCATCAAGCACCACTCAAGATCTCTTGAACAAGATGACCGACACATCTTCCCAGTTAATCCAAAGAAAGGTGAAAAAGAAAAAAAAAGAAAGGGATGAATAAGAGAGGATAAAAAAAGATAGCAAAACTAAATTGGATCCAAGTGATGATCAAGTTATCATCAAAATCAATCATCCATTTTGGTGGATTAGGGTTTTCACCCCTTCAACACCCAAGATCCATTGAGTTTGATGGAACTTATGGTCAAATCAACTAAGTTCCAAAGCCAACAACAATCAAAACAAGTCAAACAAATATAAATGCAAGAATATGAATTAAAATGCACTAAAATGATTTTTAAAATTAATTTTAAAATAAAAATAACGATCAAAGCATAAATGATGCATCAAATCAAATCACAAGTGATCAATAAAATTTAAGAAATCTAGAAACAAGTCAAAAATGATATATAAAATTTTTGAGAATTTTTTAATGCATAAAATTATTTTAAACTATTTAAAATGCTTCAAAAATGAGAAAAATCACGAAAAATAGGAAATAATGAAAATAGAATATGAAAAATATAAAATCAGAAAGATAAAAGCAAAAGAAAATTTTAGAAATTATTTTGGGATTTTTTGGAGTTAAATGAATTTATTATGATTTTTTGAATGAAAAATCAATTTAAAGTGAAAATCAAAAAATAAAATAAAAGGAAAAAAGGAGGAGCATAGGATCTGACTTTATTAATTGACATGACAGATCCCACGCTCCTAAGATGATGATGCGCAATGGAAATTACTAAAGAAAACACACATAATCACAATTGACACTTTACGAATAACATCATAAATGTGTCTACCACGATGCATCCAAAGATACAAAACGTGACTTACAAAGTTACACACAAGAGACTCTCAAAACCCTAAAACACAAAAACACACGTGAAGATTAAGTTACACCAACATAACTCTTCACGACACAATCTCTGAGTCCCTTTACAATCAGGATTGCCACTTTATTTATATGCAGCGTATGGATCTTGGGCATGAGGAACATATATTAGGTTTAACCAAGTTCAACCAATTTCCCTAATTCAGATGTTACGAATTAGGTCACAGCCGTATCATGTTCTGCCCAGCCCTGACTAGAATCTCGCCTGAGATAACTAAGGAGTCATAACAGGTTTCTTGAATTCTAGCCTGAGATATATCAGGAACCATAACAGAAAACACAAACAGCGCACTTGTTGGTAGCTACCTGATGTCATAACATTCAGCATGACATCCAATACACTTTGTTCTAGCTAACCAAACTTACCTTGTAGTACACTCCTGCAGAATCTTCTTAATAACAGTAGAAACAAATATATTATAGTTTCCTAAAAAGTTTTAAAGATCATTTTTATGAACACTAATTAAATCTACACTTTGTTCTTAATAAATCTCTTTGACCTGCACACACTGATGAGATATATCCAACAGGATCTCATCAAACCAAACCACCTCTGTCAAAAGATATAAAATAGCAGATTTTGCTGTACCAGACAAAGATGTCACGACATCTGTCTTGACATCTTGATTAAAACACATGACAACAGTTTTGTCACCAGAACAGATGGAGATGTTATAACATCTTGCTTAACATCAGTGAAAAATCATGTTTTACCAAAATTTTGTCAATCATATAATCATGGACAATCATAAATGCTGAATGAACTTTGAACCGAAGACTTATTGCACCTCACCATGTTCCTGCAAACAAAATAATTAGATAAATGATGAAACTGAAAACGGTGCAAAGAAATATTTTCATGAAATTCCAATTTTCAAACAGATGGTTGAAGGAAGAACTCAGAGCATAACAAACCAATCCAACAATAGCTGATGCGAAGCCAACAAATCTCCACACCTTTGTGTGCATCATCAACCTCTGAATTAGGACGAACAAAGGTGCCATGTTCTCTCTTTCAGCCTATGCTGTTATTGAAAATTGTTTACACAAACAGATGAAACCACTTTCTACTGTGGATGAGAAGCTATAAAAGAAATTTTGAGTAAAAGTCTTGACAATAATTTAACATGAGTTTTTGACTTTAAGGGATACTGTGTTCACACTATACTTTGTCAACATGTGGTGAATTGCAACCATAGATTAAAATAGATGTTTCTAGTCATAAAATAATTGTGAAGTCTACATCAATCTCCTCTCTGATATTAGAAGGCAAAAACAAATTAACACACTACACTTTGAAAATTAAGCACTATGCCCATAAGAATACCCAATAGACTAATAAGGAAAAAGCTATGGAGAATATTAGGTTTTTTTTCAAGTATCATTGGACTCATTTCTTATGCATTCAGCTCTTCTTTCAATCATCTTTTTGGAGAGTGGAACTTCATCAAAATTGTTATTTACACTGTGGTAAGTTTCATTATCAGTGGCATGATGTTATTTTTGAAAAAATTGAATCTTTCAAGGAGATTCATGCTGAGAGCTCATTTAGGTGTTCTTGTTTTGTTGCTAACATCTTTGTACTCTTTCGTATCTGATAATAAAAACTTGAATGGGAAACCAGACCTACTGAGTCTGATTTCGTGTGCAGCCTTTGCTTTAATGTCTTTTTGCTTATCAAGACATATTGATCTTGGTTTTGAATCTGATCTCCTCAATTTCTTCCTTGGACTTTTTACTCTTCAATTGATGAAAATCAACTTGATGCTATCTATTGTTGCTGCAATCTTCTGTTATTCTCTTATGGTTCTTCGTTCTAATTGGGATTCTCGCCACGAAACTAGAAACCCAAGAGCGGAACATGGTAGCAATCATCGTGATGTAGTCATAGACATTGATATTTTAGATAATATTAGCCAACAGAAACTGAACCAGTCTTTAAGAAGAAGGTTCAATCATGATGATGGGTTTAATTGGAAAAAATATGAAGAGAAATTAGCAAAAGGAAATGAAAACCAGAGAAGCTATTATAAATGTACTTTACCTAATTGTGTTGCGAAGAAAAAAAGTGGAGAGAACAATTGATGGAGATATAATTGAGACAATATACAAAGGTACACATAATCATTGCTGGCCTACTTCAATAAGGAAGAGGAACTCATCATCAGAATATCTTTATTCACTTTTGCCTTTAGAGTCTGGTTCTATTGACTTGCGAGATCAATCATTTCGTAGAGAAGAAGTGGATTTCGATGCAGATCATGAAAGATCATCACTACCAATATGAAATGTTGATATAATATTTCAGTTGAGAAAAAATGAGTTGTTTCTATTCAAAGGTTTGTGTCAGCTAGTTTGTTTTTGCACGGACGTCTCTATAATCAGGTGTGTCAAGGTGTCCAAACCACACTAGTGTCTGACATTTATAAGACACTCTTACACTATGTATTTGAAAAGTAAGACAGAGTTATATAACTATAAGTTCATATACTTCATGCATTAATTAATTCCAACCAAATCAAAGCTAAACTAGTAAGATTATTAAATGCTATCTAGATTAAACGAGAGTTGCCTATACTATTTGTAAATAAGAACTATTTCTATATAAAATAAAGTTATTGTTTTCTTGAAGAGTTTGTAGTGTCTTAGCCAACGTTGTTGTTCTCTTCATTATAACATCTTCTTTCAATTGTAAAGTTAGATTTCCGGGAAAAAAAAATATAAAAGATCAACATCAAAACAAAACACATAACTACTACAAATAATCTCATTTTATCTCGGTTAGTCAAGTGAGATAACGAAGTGCGACATGAAAACCTACTACTTTACCTCTCTGTTTCTGAATAACCGTAATAGTTGAAATAGTCATGGATTCGATCACAGCAACAACACACTAATACAAAACTCGCAAACAACAAAGTCAGGTTTACAAAGGATTCATATACACCCTATAATAAATTAAAATTTCCGCGCTAAGTGAGTAGCTGAATTTATAAATAGATATTTAATGACGGTTGTCTTAAAAAACCGTAGTAACAAATGATGTGTAGCAAACTTCGATTCAAAGCAACTATATTTTTTTTCTATTTTTTTTTATAGTATATTAAGCGCGTGTCACTTAAGTCCATTATTTAAAAAATAAATTATAAATGATTTTACATCGGTTAAGTAGACCAACCGTTGTAAAATTTGAAAGTTATTTAACCAAATTATTTAACCACGGTTTTACAATACAACCGTTGTAAAATATGAAATTTGCATTACGGTTTTTCTTTCTTACTGTGATGAAAAGTGATAGTTTTTAGTATATGAGCGAAAGTATCTATTATTCAGTACATAACAGCCGTTTCGCTCAAAAAAGAAAACCCTAACATAACTTCACTCTTCTCTCTCATAACATAACCCTAACATCCATGTCACCTTTTAAACATACTTCAACCTTCAGATACGTCTTTAGATTCGTCTTCACCAATCGCTAACTTGAGGTTCGTTCATTAAACTTATGCTTCGATTTCGTTTACGTTTCTTGTTAAAAATGGATTCTCATTTTTTCATTTGGTGAATGTTCACATTTTTTCAGATTCATCTTCACCACCTTAACAAGAGAAATACATATGGTTTGTATAGCTATGAAAAGAAATAAAAGAAGTGTGAAGCTATTATGTAAACTTTATTCAACTTATATTTCTTCTTCATAGCTTCATAAACTAGATAAACTTCATAATTTGTTCGACATCCACGATTAATTTAAAAAAAGGTGTATCTTGAAACATTACATAATATCTTATGTTATTGTATGTTGTTGTTGTTGTTGATTAATGTTGTTGTTTTTTATTTATTATATCTTGCGTGTTTGATCCTTTTGAATTGTTTTTCGTCTTCTTTTCCCTAGTTTCTTCAAGTTTCCATCAAGTCCTTCCATTAAAGTGTCTCAGCAGTCCGGTTGTAGCTATGGAATTAGGTCCTCAAGTCGTTCAAGGTACGTGTGCTAGTGTGGTCTTGACGCTCCTTTGATGACAACATGGACCAATCCGAATCCTGCTCGCCGTTTCTATGGTTGTGGGATGTATAAGAGTCAAGGATACAAAAAATGCTATCACTTTGCTTGGTTGGATGAGGAGATGGATCCTAGGGAAAAACAAATAATTTCTTCACTGGTAAAGAACTTGAATGACTAGAAGGAGATGGTTAACACCTACAAAGCCAAGGAGGTCGAATTGAAGTTGAAGGTGAAGATCCTAAAGAAACAGTTGAAGATTACCTGGATTTTTTATTTGTAGTGTTCATGTCATTTGTTGTAACAACAATGACGAAATAGGTTATAGTTCATTAGGTTTGTATATTGACTGATGGTATAATGATTGATGAATTGGTTACCTTGGACTCATGTGATAATGTTATGGTGTACTGAATATGATACAATCACTTGATATTATGAATATGATACAATTAATATTATTATGATAACTTTATAATAAATGTGAGTTGTATTTTCTACTGTGATACGGTGAGCAACAATACAAGTTAAAAAATAGAATTAATTATAAAAGCAGGATAATATTATTTAATTCTGCAGAAAATTTAACAACGGTTATATATCATAAGCGTTATAATATCTTGCGCGCTGACCAGAAAAAAATATTTTTATCACAACGGTATTTTGGAAAATCTGTTATGATAGGGCGCGCGCTTTCCAGTTTATTATAACAGTTATTGGGTTGTGATTTTAAGTATCATATATTCAACGACACTCTACATAACAACGTCTGTGCCCACGTGATTATATATCTTTCTCAACCGTTGTTAAATGGGTTTTCAGTAGGAGTGACACTTTTTAGATTTTCAAAACTATGCTACTTTTTACCTCTGTTTTAAATAATACCTGAGGGATAAAGTCTATTTTCATTATCATTGTAATAATTATGTTAAATTTACATTTCAAAACTTTGGATCTAAGATGGATAGTTATTGTAACACTCCGTATGATATACATCTAAAAAACACATTACTCGTAGTATTAATTGGTACTGATACAATACAAGTGTCTAGCAACATCATTATATACATGTCCATAACAAAAATATTACAATATATGGCACATGATATACAATAGTGCCTAAATAAAAACTAAGAGCTATGTGCAATATCTTCATTGCACAAAATCCACAACGAAAGATCACGATAGTCAGAAATTCCTTGAAACATCAATAGACAACTTCTCTTGCATATAACCTGCAAATAACACCAAAAAAACAACAAAAATATTTGGGTGAAATAATAATCTCACTGAGTTCCCCTATCCTATGGGTTCCCTCGGCTCTACGGGGTTTCTAAATGATTCCTAACTCAAGTCTTTAACTTTCGTTACTTGTGTATCACTCACATCACGTGACTAAGACTTAAGTGTTTAAGGGATATTTGTAATGCATGGAAACATGTCACTTGAGTTCACATAACTCAATAAATCACTATTAGGTCACACATGCTCGTATAATCCGACTTTCGTGTGGATATCGGGTTCGCCATGAGACTCGAACCCACTTCAAGAACCGTCACTCTTATGTGACTCGAACCCAATTTGAGTATTTTTCACCATATGGGACTTAAAACTACTTAGGTGTGTCATACCCTAATTTTTACCTCTAAGATTCAACCTATCATATCATTTGCATTTCAATCAAGATCACAAATATGACATCCTCCTAACCCCTCTTCTCTTTAGGTTTGCCTTTGACGAGAGATCACCAAGCATCTTTGTGTTTTCTTTTCTTGTTTATATGCTAACATTGCTAAATTTATTTAAAATACAAAATATGTGTTGATTCCTTTTCTTATTGTACAAGGTAGGGACTTGCAATCACTGGATCAAGCTTAGTTTCTAAATTAGGGTTTTGATTCCCAGAGGAAAGGTTTTGGTCAACAACTGATTCACAAGAGCTCTTACATTAAGGCATAATCTATAATCTTAGGCCATATTCATGTCAAGCTTCATTCAACATCATTTGATCAAGAGAAGTTCAAGTTTGGTGCATGATTTCAAAGATGATTCAAGAATGGTTCAAGTGTTTATGTCCATGCCATCTTCATCCAATATTGAAGCAATCATCCAACATTATTCAAAGAGGCAATCAAGTTTCCTTCATTTGGTGTTCAAGTGTTCATCATTGGGACTTTGGATGCAAGAAATGACAAGAAACCTCAAGTTGGCACATGTTTGGTTGGCCTAAAATCAAGTATGGCATGTCATTTGGTCAAAACACCATAACTTTCTCATTTCTCAATAGTTTTAGAAGCTACTTTGAGCCAAATGTCACATTTGAACTCCTCTACAACATTGTTTCAAGGGTCAAATGTAACACCCTAACTATCCATCCGTAAATTATAATAAAAAACAGAGTAATTTAAACATTTAGACAATTAGGGTGCTACAATTCAACATAAACCTACTCATACAGCCAGATATGTAAAACATGCGACTTTAAAAAGTTATAATAATAACATTGATACTAACATTGATCAAACGGTCCAATTTCAACTGTTGTTAATAGCAGTGGAAACATCAACCAAATGATTATTTCATTAATCCAAACATGATCATGACATGACTAAATCAACAGAATGATCAAATATGAGAGCTACACATAATAGTAGTCTCTATAAATCATAAAATAATAAACAATGTTCCATTCCCCTGCCCTCGGTGTTATACATCAGAGCAGATGCCGACTTTACAAGGAAAAAAGAAGAACACTCTCTTCCACTCACATTCACGCATCTACTGCAGATTATCTGCACTATGCCCATATAAAGGGATCATTCAAACAGAATAGATGAGAAATCACAAACATATAAAGAATTGTATAATTATATGTAAGCACGTCAATATTACATCCACGTAAGCACGCTAATATCAGAGCAGACGCCGACTTTACAAGGAAAAAGGAAGAACATTCTCTTCCACTCACATCCATGCATCTACTGCAGATTATCTGCACTATGCCCATGTAAAGGGATCGTTCAAACATAATGGGTGAGAAATCACAAACATATAAAGAATTGTATAATTATATGTAAGTACGCCAATATTACATACAAAATCATCCAATCCACAGTTCACACCTCCATACAAATCCACACACCATTTACACTGAATTTCACACATCTTCTTGAACTTTTGATTAAACAAATTAATCTTTTCTTTCATTAAATCTGCTTTAAAATTGGGCGCCACTGACCGACCATCTTCAAAAAATTTATCACCTTATTCCACTAGCTTTTACAATAGAGTTCCAAGTATTGCTTCGTGGTTTTGCAAAATCTATCATTCCAAAAGGATTTCAATAAGTACTCAATATGACTTGTATTATTCATCATGAAAAAATAACATAAAGCAGGGTCCTCATAAATCTGGGACTTAGCTTCCAAACTCTATGAAAATATCTCTACTTCACCCAATTTGTATTTTATTTTCACTGCTTCGTTCACCAATGTATCAGTAAACAATTATTCAAATTCGAAAATCAAATCACTTAGAGCATCTTTAGTGGGAGTAGACTAAATGGGTAAACTAAGATACTTTTTGTGGGCCCAAAGTGATTTGTATGATTTAAAAAATTTATAGTTGATTTGAGTAGTTTTTACTTTAATGGTGGTTGTTTATAAGAAACCAAAACTTGACCCCACATTTTATATTTTTTATTCAAGTTACCATTAATTTAATTATTTTAATTAAAATACATATAATTTTTTAAATAAAATTTACCTTAAAAACTTAAAAATAATATTAAATATATTTTATTATAAAATTAAAAATGATACAAAATTCACAACAATAATACATAAAAAAAATTACATTTTCATAGGAATATAATTATAATAAGGATTCGATTGGTTGGGATCCATTTGATAAATAAATAAGATTGGAAATTGAAAGAAAAAAATTTAAAAGTAAAACTGTGTAAAAAAAATTAAAATTTCTATAGAATTAATAAAAGGTAAAAAATGATAATATGACCGTTACTATTTTCAAATATCATACCCTTACTTTAATGTTGTTGGAATATTTGGAATATTTTATTAATATTAAATAATATTATAATAGGTTTCACATAGTTAACGTTAACTATATAGATGATGGGAACTAAATTTTAGTTCACTTTGGATGCCATGTCAGCTCTCCTGTAATGCAAATTTCTTATTACTAACGTAAGTTATAAAGAATTTTGGTTTAACAACCCTGCGTTAAAGTTGCTCTTAGCGTCTGAAACAAGTCAAGGATTTTAAACAATCGCCACGCCGAAGTGATTATATTCGCAAGCAATTTAGCAAAATTCGACAGTTCTATTGTTGCTCCATGAAAAACCTTACTGAAACAGATATCACATTGGCGGATCTACCTTTAGGCATATTGTGGATATATATATATATATATATATATATATATATATATATATATATATATATATATATATATATATATATATATATATATATATATATATATATATATATATATCATTTTTTTCTATTTTTAATATTTTAAAAATTTGACCGATCATTAATTTGATGAGGGTGAATCGTTGATTTATTAATCAAATTATTGTATTACTGGTTGAACTACATGATTAAACTAGATTAAATCCAATGACTCACTGGAATAAATCATATAATTCAATTGAATGAACTTGCCTCTATAACAAAATTAATATTTATTAAACCGGTCGAACTACATGCCTCGATCTCTAGAAAAATCATGACACCTACGAAATTTTAAATTTTCAAAATATCATAATTTTACAAATTTATTCTTTAAATTCAAATTTTAGACATAATCATCACATACAACAAAATAGTACAAAATACAATCTAAATAAATTTTGAATAAAGTTTAATTGCAAGCATTTAGTTTGTCGGTTTTAAAAAAGCACTTGTTCACCAATTTTTATATGTATTGTTCGATTATGGCCGACTCCACTAGTTTAATAACTTATTCATTCCAACAATTAAATAATATCAATGACCCTTTCGATTCTCAGTTTGACTGTCCCATCTAATATGATTTTTGAAACATTCTCACAACCTCTCAAATTTCTTTCTCACTTTTAAATTACCAAATTCCTCATATTTGGTAAATGATTTTCGTTATAAATTTATTATTTTAAATAATATTATTTTTTATTTTTAATATAATTTAATTTATAAGTTCTTTCATGTTTAGCCACACTAATATATAATGTCCGTCCCTAGATATATAGTGGATTCCGAGAAGACAATTTCATAGAGTCGGCGTTCACTAGGAAATAATATTCTGAGAAATCTTGAAATCCATCTTCCTATCATATAATCTTGAAATCCCATGTTTCTCAATCCTAGTAGATTATTTATTAATAAACTTTCAAACCATTCTTTATGCATATTAATGTGCAAGTCGGAACATTCCTTCTCAAATCCAACATCCACCATAGATTTTACCATTTCATAAAAGTGATTGATTGTTTCATCCATGGTTTTAAGTTGCGGCTGCTGATACAAATGCGATTGTAATCACTACGGGCTGCTGATACAAATGCGATTGTAGTCACTACGGTTACGGATATTGCGGCTGTTGCGATGCGGATTACGGTCGTTGTGACGTGAATTTATTTTTTATCAACCTAAAATAGTATATTTTATTATTTATATTAGGTTTCACGTGTCTTGCATTTCCTCTCTAAATCTTTATATATATCTCAATAACAATTCTTCATCACTTTGAATCTCTCTAACCCATTTAAAACATATCATTAATAGTATATTTTATTATTTATATTAGGTTTCACGTGTCTTGCATTTCCTCTCTAAATCTTTATATATATCTCAATAACAATTCTTCATCACTTTGAATCTCTCTAACCCGTTTAAAACATACCATTAATCTAATAATATAAATAGGAAGGAAGGTAGATCTAGTAATATTTTCAAGCAATGCGTAATATGTTGTAGGATGATGCGGTCTGATGTGGGCAGTTGCGGTGTTACGATGGAGCCGTTGCAGCGTTATGATGCGGTTTTTAGTGTGATTTGCAATCACACTGTAATTGTGCGGATGCAGACACTACCGCAACCGCAATATTGCGGCTGCATTAGATGACGCGATCCGTAATTTAAAACCATGGTTTCAACTACAATGGCATCAATAATGAAGTTGTGATTAATTGCTGCCAATTTATAATTACCTTTCACCTTCTTTAAAAGCATCTTAGAAATGTTTGATTATTCTGCTTAAGCTCATCCATACAACTCATAAAGTGTTGCACGATGTTGCTACCACTATTGATATTTTCATGTTGTTGTGAACCAACTCATAAGGACGAGAAAGAAGAGCGAAGAATAATAAGACGATAGTTATAACATGCTCCAATAATAGCTAACAAAAACTTAAACTTACACTTCATTTTTTTTTGTGGAGACGAGGGACACTTATACTAACGTCGTTTATCTATAATACTTCTTAGATCTACAGCGGATCCATGATTACAACTAAGGGGGTGGCCAGCCTGATCTATCTTTATTCGAAGTTAAAGGAGGGATGTCGATGGAAGATGAAGTAGGTCACAAGCAGCTGTCGCACATCGAAAAATACACTCAATCGAGAAATACGACCCTCACACGAAAGGTTCCGAATGCGGTTCGACAGAGTTTCCATCAAACTTTATTTATCCCAATAGAGGGAAAGAAAAATATTGAGAAAATCTTTAAGGAGATAAGAACATGGTTGTCACAACCGCATTATGGGTACGAGAGTCGGTTACTTAAAGGGAAGGTATTAGTACCCCTTACGTCTATTGTAATCAACGGGAACCTCTTAGTTCGATTTGTGATGAGCGTTATCTAAGATTGTTTATTTTTTCTCAACGATATAAAGCAAAAAGGTACAATAAAAGAGAATGATGCTAAGGGAAAAAGGGTGGTTTTAGGATAGGGTGCTCGGAAAGGATTGGGGCTCTTGTGCATACGTATGCTCATTGGGACGACAATAAGGAATCAGAGCACTAGTAGTTTGACTATGGAGAAAGGTTTGGACGAAAAAGAAAGATGGATAGAATATAGTCGCAGAAAATGGAGGAGGTAGCTCGCCAAGATCACTGCAATCTTATGCCTACATATCTTCATTCGGACGGGAATAAAGAATCAAATCGTTCGTAGTTCGTGGATATGACCACGAGAAGAAGGGGAAACGTGTTAAAGTTTGATTTAGATGATGATTACTCGAAGCTTAAGAAAGGATCATCGGGCCCAAGTAATCGGGAGAGTGAGTCAAAGGCGTGAATCTCTCTCTCTTTTTCATCTTGAAAAGAGGTTGATGTTTGAAGAGTATTTTGAGGGACAAGTGGTTGGAAGATAGTTTGAATGTTTTCGAGTTCGTAATATTTTAAAGGCGTCAATTGTTCACACACGAGTAAGAGAACTCACACCTAAACAACTGAAGAGAGATCAAACGCTCAACCCCCCTATTTTTCACCTTGAAAAGAGTTTCAATAGTTGTTAATCATTTTGAAGATTGATCAAGAAAATCCACTTGACGTTGGATCAAGGGTTTGATTGTATTTGCGTGCGAAGAGGTTGATTTTGAAAATGGGCTCGACGACGAATCAAGAATTAGTTTGAAAAAGGGTGAGAACCGTTCCTAGTCCCTAGGAGTGCTCCTAGTAACAAAATCACGATGAAATGTGCAAGTGTGTGCGTTAGGTTGATGATGAATGCTAAAGAGAAATCGACTTACAGTGGGTGTTTTGGAAGTGGCTCGACGACGAATCAAGAAGTATTTTGAAAATGGTTTAGTCTATGCTAGTCCCTAGGGGTGCTTATAGTAAACAAACCACAATCAAAGAAAAACGAACGCGTACATCGAAATAGGAGCGGGGTACATGTAAGTTACACGAGATTGCATGAAATAAAAGGTTTCATTATCAGGTAGCCCAAGAGGAAGCCATGTGTGGGCGAGGTGTCCTAAACAAAGCCACAAACAAGAGTCGGACAAAAATCTCCATTGCTAGGTTTTCTGTACAAAGTCCAAGTTTCATTGTTCAAAAAAGTAACCACAGTCCACCAATTTAGGCTTTTAGGAATTTGATTGTTATTATTGTGTTATCGAATAATATAAACCAAGTATGAACAAGATATGAATAAGATGAATAATATGATCAAGAATAATATCAACAATAACATGGTATAGTTATGTTTGCGTAAACATTTTGCGTAAGGGTGTTAGCTCACAAATTTGACGTTCACATTGAGATTAAATATTTGAATAAAATATTAAGATCTTTAAGAGATGTAAAAGACTTCGAGTGTGGAGACCTTCGAACAGGATGGGTTATTCAAGCGCTTGGGACTTAGAGAAAATTTCCAAATATTGAGGAGACTACCTTCGACCGAGATGTTGGCTGAGTATTAGTGAAGTTTTGAAATTCAAATAAAGGAGGGAGTAGTTACGCTTTCTCATGACTAAGCAAGACAAGTGGCATTCATCTAGCAAGTGACTACATGTAATATGACACTTGTCGGAGGCTGATGATTTTAGGAGGTTAAGGGTAGTTAGTTTTACTATTATAAATAAGAGTTCTAGGCATAGAATTCAGTGTGTTGTAATTTACTATTTGTACAAGTCACTCCTAAAATTACTCAAAGTATCCGAGTGTAGAGAAACGACTTTTAGGAGAATTGTACGTTATGTAAACACACCATCTTTACTTTTAATGAAATTTAATTCACTTGCTTAATTTTAAAGAGTTTCTCTTTACTTTTCCTGCAGTTACATCTTCCAGGCATTTTGCTTTACTTTGTTAAATACTTTTCTAAGTTCTTTACTTTATTTTCTGCAAGTTTACATCCTTTTTTACTTCAGTCGAACATTGCCTTTACATCAAGCCTTTTTCTCAAAACACTATCGAAGTGTGTAGTTTAGATAACTTAGTTCACATAAAAATTTAGCACATGTTCTAGGATCAATTTGATCAATCCTGTGAGTCACCAAAGTTAGATTTGAAAGATCAGCGGTTCTTTTCCAATTTTCACGGAAATAAAATGGCACGCCCGGTGGGTCCGTGCTAAAAGATTTCGTGAATATTTTGCAAAAAGTTTGCAAAACTGCAGTTTTAATTTGTCTTTGATAAAACTTCGTTATATGTTATTAAGAAGTGGCAAGTAGCCGCTATAAATGAAGAAAGAGCAAGAAGAAATTACACTGGGGATATGGCGAAAGATGCAAATCAGCCAAATAACCCAAATCCTCGAGGAGATGGTTCTAGTCTTCAGCCTAACAACACTAATTCTCATGATGGGTTGAGAAGTGACGTAGTTCCACCCTCAGTACCTTCGAATGGAGAGAAGATAATGCCTCCCGTGAGACTGGAACCGGTGCGATCAGTATTGGTCCAGGATCAACAAGTATAAGGGCCTACACCCAGCCCGTGTTGGAATATATTGGACCTCAAGTGACGAATCCCTAAACTCCGCCAGGAGAAAATTCGACGTCTAGACAGTTCGCCCCTCCAGGGTTTTCACAACTATTACCAAGAAACCCTCCATATGGAATGCCAACAACAGTAATGCAAGGCCTGCAGAATGCTCCCCTAATATTCTCAGACAACGCGATGGCTTCACCATTACAGGGATCAGGGTCTGGGGTAAACATTGGTCGAAACAACCAAAGTATGGGTGTGGGGGATTCCACTCAGGGCCCAAATCTGACCAATACTTTGATAGCCTGTTTGAGACAGCAAATGGATGAGAGCAACCTGCAAATTGTCAAAATCTTATCCTAAACTTTGGGAGAAACATTTCAGCCTCTGATCCAAAACACCAATCAGACTAACCAACAGTTAGCAGCGCAATTGGCACGGTTAGCAGAATTTATGGGTGTGCCAGCCACTGTCAGAAACGCAGCTAACATGGAAAACATTCCACGACAGGATTTAGGAAATCCACCTGAGGCCAATCTGGAGAATCAAGGGAGGGTCGAACTCCCTAGGCTTGAACCACACCCAAATACCAATCCTGGTAGTAGGAGACCCAGAGGTAATCATGGTAAATCAAAACCAAGATGCAGACAATCTCATCCAACAGGCTCGACGTAATAACATGGTCGTCGATAATAACTTAGCGGCTATGGTCGAAAGGATAATGGCTCGAAGGGGGTAAACGCTGGTTTTACTAGGCCAAATTATACGTCACCAATAGTAGATTATATTCTCCAGTCAGAATTACCTCTCAGGATGAAGGTGCCTAAATTCATAAAATTCTCAGGAGATACGACGGAGTCTACTGTCGAATATGTGGCTCGTTACATGATCGAAGCTGGAGAAATAGCAAATGATGAGAGCCTTAGGATAAAATACTTCCCCAGTTCTCTCACTAAAAATGCTTCCACTTGGTTTACAATTTTTCCCCCTAACTCAGTTTGTAATCGAACCCAGTTAGAACGTTTATTCCACGAACAGTTCTACATGTGGCAAACCAAGATTAGCTTAAAGGAACTAGCTAGTATAAAACGTAAGTTTTCTAAGCCGATAGAAGAATACTTGAATAGGTTCCGGCTACTCAAGGCTATGTGTGATAACGCGAAAACATATATATTAAATGCCATGATTTTATGCTACTAATAATTAATTTCACCCCGATTTCAGACCTCTCCGCATTGTTTGTTAAGTATTTTTTGCAGGTATACGAAGTTAACCCTCAAATGAAGCAAGACAAAGAAAAGAAATGTTAGAAGACACAAAACAGAAGAAAAAGAACGAAAAAATAGCAGAAATGAGATTTTGCTGATATGACGGTCGTCACAGGTCCCTCACGAGCGTCACGTGTGTGACGACCATCACGAGCGTCATGTGCATCACGAACGTCATATATCCTTCACGATCGTCACACTTGCAAAAACAGAATAACGTTCAAGTTTGAGAACGTGTCAGCAAAAGCCCAGAAAATATAATCACGACTCCCTGGATTCTCTCACCCTAAACTGCACTTCCTGAGGTATTTCACGTAAGAAACATCCACTATAAAAGGAGAGCTTGAGGACTGGAATAAGGGAGTCGCATTGAAGACCACGAAGTGCTGCCTAATTTACTACAAAAAGCCATTTTTTGTTCCTGCTTTCTTTTTCCTTTATTTTCCTTTAAAATTCCAGTTGTACTGTTTTCTTTAACTCTCCGTACGTTAATCGTCACCGAAGTAATAATCCTGCCGACATTGTGGGAGATTATTCAAGTGTCGAAGCAGAATTATTTACAGGTTCATTACTATTAATTAAGTTTCCATTTGCAATTATAATGTATGTTTACATATTCTGCTGTTTTTATTCAATTATGTCTGCTTTAAATTCCATGTCTAGCTAAACCGTATCGATCGGTATGTAATGAATTAGTAGGACGAGATTCGATAACATCCGGCGTTTTTCCATTTTTTCAAACTTGTTTCTGAACATAGTTTTTAATCTAAATTTATTAAACTAAACTTCGTCGCGACAACGAGAATTTGTTTATAGTAATCTCGCCACGACAGTGGGAGATTCATTAAGGTATGAACCGACATGCGAAAGCTGAGGCTAGGACCAGATAGTAAAAACCAGACGTTTATTTTAAATACAGCGAAAGCGCTTTAAAAGAGATTAGAACTCAATGGTTTTCAAAAAGCAATTTTAACCCCGAATGGGATAGCGAAAGCATACGTTCCAACTTAGAGTTGCGACTAGCGTCAACAACCAATGTGAGACAAAAGTCTTTAAACTGTTATTTTCTTTTGAAAACTATTTTGAATTTATTAAACCACGCCGGTGACTTGTCGAATCCTCGAAGAACTAAGGCATTTCATACCGATTTCCCGTATTAATATTCTAAGAAACCTTTTTGCCTTTCTTTAATTTAGACTTTACTTTTGCATCCTTTCCCTTAAACCATATCCAACCTAGCTAAACATAGTAACGCCCGAGAACACTAGTTTGATTACAAGTCCTTGTGGGATCGATATCTTTTATTACTACGCGATAGACTGTGCACTTGCAGTTAGTTCGGTTAGACTCAGAAAGTCGCGATTAATGTGTTTTACTCAAGTGCCTGAACACGAGTTAGTCGAAATGGCCGCTGGTGGCCTCGACTACTCTATTAGAAAGAAATTAGATACTCAGTACCTAAGAGACATGGCCCAACTAGCCGATAGGGTTCAACAGCTAGACCATCTTAAAGACGAAAATGCCAAATTCAATAAAAGTAAGAAAGTAACCTATGTCGAATATAACAAAAACATCGAAGGTGTACGTGAGGAACCATTATACTTCGATGAAAATGAAGTCGATGTTGCTGAATTAAAACAGGGACCTCCTTATGCTTGTAAAGTATTGGCTCCCCCACATGGGAAAAGTTTTGTCGAATATGAAAATAATGACAGATTCCCAAAGAAACATACACTTTCGATATCATTAAATGTGACGAAATTTTTGATTTGTTAGTTAAGGATGGACAAATGATAGTGTCACCTGGTGCTAAAATGTCATCTTTAGAACAAAGGAAAAAGAGAGAGTTTTGTAAATACCATAATTTTTTGGGTCATAAAACATCTCAATGTTTTCTTTTCAGGGATCTGATTCAGAATGCTATCCAAGAAGGAAGATAGAAGTTTGGAGAGAAAACAAATAGTCAGATGAAAGTCGACACTAATCCACTACAAGTAGTGGACTCTCACTACACCGAACCCACGGAGGCACATATGGTCGACCATCACTACTACAAATAATCTCATTTTATCTCGGGAACAAAGGAGATTTTACGTGGTTAATCAAACAAAGTAACGAAGAATGACATGAAAAACTGCCTCATTACCACAATTATGACAGATAGGAGATTGACGTAGAAGGTAACTTCACAATTATGACTAGAAACGTCTATTTTAATCTATGGTTGCAATTCACCACACGTTGCTGACAAATATAGTGTCAACATGAGAACACATTAGCTCTTAAAGTCAAAAACTCATGTTGAAATAAATGTCTTCACAAATCAGGTACTCTAAATTATTGTCTAGACTTTTACTAAAGTTTTCTTTATTGCTTCTTATCCAAAGTAGAAATTGGTTTCATCTGTTTGTGTAACCAATTTTCAATAACAGCATAGGCTGAAAGAGAGAACATGGCACCCTTGTTCATCCAAATTCAGAGGTGGATGATGCATACAAAGGTGTGGAAATTTGTTGGCTTTGCATCATCTATTGTTGGATTGGTTTGTTATGTTCTAAGTTCTTCCTTCAACCATCTGTTTGGAAATTGGAATTTCATGAAAATATTTCTTAACACCATTTTCAGTTTCATAATTTGTCTAATTATTTTGTTTGCAAGAACATGGCGAGACTCAAGAAGTCTTCGGTTCAAAGCTCATTCAGCATTTATGGTATTGGTAATTACCTCTTTCTATTCTTTTTTCTCCGATAAAGTTATAACAGGAAAACCAGATGCATATAGTTCAATTTCATATGCTGCCTTTGCTCTCATGTCACTTAGCTTATCAAGGCAACTTCAGTGTGGATTTGAAGTGGATCTTATGTACTTTTATCTAGGATGCTTAATTGTACAACTCATGAAGTTTAATTTATTGTTAGCTATTGCTGGAGTTTGTTACAGCTACTGTCTTATTATTCTTCGCACTTCTTTCACTTCCTTAAATGGGACATCAGAAAATCATTCTCTTGGACCCGAAGAACAACTAGTAGTCATTCAAGTTGATTCACAAGAACGAGAAAATAGCAATAGTGGTTGTGTCCTGCAACACTTTTATACAGATTTCGAACGGATGTTGCAACAGTTTCTAACGTGTATGAAAGAGTTACAGAAAAACAATTCAAACATTGAGAAAATGCTTTTGGAACAGGTGAAAGGTAACTATAAATTGGTAGTGGCTGACCACAACTTCATAATTGATGCTCTTTCACATGAAACAATTAATAACCTTCAAGAAACAGCAAAATTAATGGTTGATGCTGGATTTGAGAAAGTGTGCTACGAAGCTTACAACACTTTTCGTAAAGAATGGTTGAAAGATTTACTAAAGAATAAGTTATTAAGATTGGGAAAGATGGGATTTCAAGATTACGTAATTGGAAGATGGATAAAAACTTCAGAGGTTGCTCTTAGAGTATTATTTCCTAGTGAGCGCCGACTCTACAATTGTGTCTTCTCGGATTCAACATCTGCTTCTTCTGATCTCTATTTCTCAGAGTTATGTCGTGGAGCAACGATTGAACTTCTGAGTTTTGCAGATTCGTTTGCAAATCGAAGCCCCTCAGCGTGGCGTTTGTTTAAAATCCTCCACTTGTTAGAGACGCTGTGTGATCTAATTCCCGAATTTGAATCATTGTTCCATGAGTCTTTGGTGAATGAAGCAATAAAAATTAAGAGTAGATTGGGTGAAATATGTAGAAGCATTTTCATGGAATTCGGGGATATGATATTCCTTACATCGGATGCGGAGTTTGATTGTTGGGTTGATGGTGGCGTTCATCCAATGACCTGCGCGGCCACTGGCTACATTGTTATGGCTTTTTGGACAAGAAAGAACCTGGAGCAAATTTTAAGAGCACACTCCATGGTTGTTACTGATGGAGCGGGAACATCTTTATTCTATTCGCAGATGGAGTTGATAATGAAGCAATTTGAGAGAAAACTAGAAACTAAGTCAGAAGCTTATGAAGATCCTGCTTTGCGCTATCTTTTCATGATAAACAATCTATGTCACGTTAAGTGCAGATTGGGGACTTTTTGGGATGATAGGTTTTGTATAAACATGAGAAAATACTTTGAATTCTATTGTAGAAGTTCTTGGAATAAGGTGATAAACTTTTTGGATATGGATATAAAAGAGTCAGTGGCACCTAATTCTGAAATAGATTCAATGAAAGAAAAACTAAATTTGTTCAATCAAAAATTCAAGGAGGTGAGTGGAATACAGTCTAAATGGCGTGTTTTTGATGAGCAGCTAAGGAAACAAATGATAATGTTCATAGAAAGCATTTTGTTGCCGGCATATGAAAACTTCGTCAGTATGTTTCGGAATGTTGTTGGTAAAAACGCTGCCGACTATATAGAGTATGAAATGTCTGATATTCAATATCAACTCAATCAGTCATTTTTATTACAAGATGTTTGTCGAAGAATCATATGAAAATCAGTTAGTTAGTTAGTAAAGGTTTGTTAGTGTTTAGGATAGTTACTACTTTATAAAATGTATAAATAGAATACTTGGAAGTTAGATCTGAAAAGGAGAATGTTAAAAGTATTTCAAAAAAAAAAATCTTACTAATAGTTAATCTATAATATATATATATATATATATATATATATATATATATATATATATATATATATATATATATATATATATATATATATATATATATATATATATATATATATATATATATATATATATATATATATATATATATATATATATATATATATATATATATATATATATATATATATATATATATATATATATATATATATATATATATATATATATATATATATATATATATAAAAAGGCAAAATTTATTTTTTTTAACCTACTTTTCTATCAATTTTATCCTTATTTTAATGTATAATTTACACAATAATTTTTATTAAAACCACTATTACTATTTTTCACATAACTTCCTCCTATTAACTTCTTATTTAACTTTCTACTATTAACCTTTTATATAATTTTCATTTAAAATTATATTAAACAAAAATATATCATTTATATTGTTACGCGTGCATTAAAAAAGCTGACAGACGGGCAAGCGAGTGCCCGTCTGAACGCGAGGTGCCAATATTTTCTGCAGAATAAACTACATAACTTAATTCAGGTAAATATTCTTCCATATTTAGTTTTATTATTGATATCCCTTATGTAAATACAAGTTGCAAGTTGGTTGAGGATATATACTCAAATGCTTTAATTTTTTAGGATATATTTTGTCTAGAGCCAAAGACCCTAACCATTCGTAAATGCAACCAGATTTCTCTCTGGAACTAGTATTTCCCACAACTCAAAAGGACCAGAATAGGGCACCAGACAGAATCCCAACGTTCGCCACCCAGATCCAAGGGTCGAGCACAAACCTCGTCTCCCCGACGAGGTCACCAACCTACCTATAGACGTGACGCCCACTCCCCTCTTAGACCAGCAGCAGTAGCGACGACGAGTCTCGCAACCCGTTGTCCCAGGATATCATGGTCATGCGCCTCCCAAAGGGACTAGAGAAACCCCCTTCTCTAGGCACATACAATGGAACAACCGACCCCGACGAGTACATCGAAAACATTCATGTGTTGTTCGACTATGCGATGTCCTGGGCACCATCAAATGCAGGTTATTCCCGACCAAACTCAGGAAGGAGGCAATGACCTGGTACAAAGGGCTCCCTAACGACTCCATCACCTCATGGAGGCAACTGGGGAGACTCTTCTCCAGATATTTCACGGCCTCTCGCCGATATCCGAAGACCGAAGCCTCCCTCGAGGCCATCATTCAGACGACAGATGAACCCCTACGAGCCTACATTGAAAGATTCAATGAGGAGGTCGTCCAAGTCTCTACCACTGATGACATGAAAAGTTCCTGCTAGAACACAAGCTCCGTCCCCGCACAAAATTCACTAAAGTTGTCGGCATCCGGCCCCCGGCAACACTGGATGCTTTCCTCCTCAAAGCTCAAGCGTACATTCAGTACGAGAAAAAAGAGGCTGCCAACTCTGCTCGTGATTCTAGGCACAGGGAGAATGCCCTTCCGTCCAGATCCGACGAGCCCTTGACTAATGTCGAGGGGATAAAAAATGAGAAGACCGTCCCCGCGAGACCATGGACAACAAAGGACCCTCCGGAAGGTTCCACGAATACACTCCTCCTATAGTTTCGAGCGAGAAGATCTTCATTGAGTGCGCCAACTCAGAATTTCGCCAAGCAGGGGTCTGGTTCTCAAAGCAGATACCGTCCAAACCCAACATTGATAAGTCAAAATATTGTCGATTCCACAAGAGCCATGGCCATATGACGAAAGACTACATCCATCTAAAGGATGCCATTGAAATACTCATCAGGGACGAGCATCTGAAGCAGTTCGCCAAGCGAAAGGAAGCTCTTTGACCAGACGCCAAAGAAGCCCAAAACGTCAAGGAAGAAATGCCTTCATCCGAGGAACCAACCTCCAGGTCGCCTTGAGCATCTCACGACCTGAAGATTTCTGCATTCCCGAGGGGCTTAACGCCCTTCCATATTTTACCGTGCACAGCCCATGGGAGACATTCCCCTCCTCCATGGTCATCTCTGGAGGGGGTTTTAATAAAGTGACGGTAGGATCCGTCAAGAGGAAATTTGAGCACCTCATCAGCAGCAGCTCAAACCGGAACTCCACCATCGACAGGGTCCGCGGAGAGTCCGTCCCCATTTGCTTCTACCACGAGGAGTTCCTCGGTGGAGCCCCCAACACAAGTATCTCTCTGCTCGTAAGGGCATAAGTGGAAAACTTTGATGTTCGACGAATCCTCGTCGATCAAGGCAGCTTCGTTGACATTATGTACTTCTAGTTGTTCTCCATGCTCCAGCTAGATGAATCACATTTGACTCCCTACGTGGGCTATGACCTACAGGGTTTTAATGGACTAGTGACAAAGCCCTAGGGTTATGTTGAGCTAATCGTAACCTTCGGATCTGCCGAAATGGCCAGATCAATCAAGGTACAATTCTTGGTGATAGACTTCCCGTTATTATAATAGTGCATCTTCGGGCAACCAACTTTGGCTGAGCTGGTGGCCGTACCTTCAACGGTACACCTGAAGATGAAATATTACACCTCAAAAGATCTCGTTACAACTCTACACAGGGACATAGAAGCCTCGAGGAGATGCTTTGAAGCAACGTCCAAGGGACTGAATGCAATCGCCGCCAGATCAAAGAATCTTGCCCAGTCTCCTCTGCCCAGCAGCTCCGATGAGGCAAATCTGCTTCCTCGCGTCGATTCCATCGACCTCGACAGCCTCTTCTCCGAAGACGACCAGAAGACTCAGAGGGCAAAGGGGAAAGAGATTCAGTCATCTTCGACCACCCCCTCCAGTAGCAGCGAAGCCGGCCATCCAATGCGCTCCATCCTAGATGGAGAATTCGAGCTTGTCCCACTCGGTGACGACCCCAAGCGAGGAGTGAAGATTAGAGCCGGTCTCCCTGAGCTAGTGAGGAAACAATTGAGAGCATGCCTTTAGGAGAATGCAGACCTGTTTGCATGGAGTGTCGCATAGATGCCCGGAATGGACCCCAATGTGCCCTGTCACCATCTCACCATCGACCCCGCTGCCAGAGAAGTTGCCCAATGTAGACGACGGTAGTCCCTGGAAAAAATTGTGACTTCCGAGCAGGTTGTAAAAGACCTTTTAGAGGTAAGCTTTATATCTGAGGTCAAGTACACCACTTGAGTGTCTAATGTTGTACTCGTTAAAAATAATAATGGAAAATGGCGCATGTGTGTTGATTATACCGGTCTTAATAGGGCCTGCCCTAAAGACGCATACCCCCTCCCCAACATAGATAAACTAGTTGATATTTATGCTGATTTTAAATTGCTATCTTTCATGGACGCCTATTCGGGCTACAACTAGATACCCATGGCAAAAAGCGGCAAGAAGTACAGGGCCTTCATGACCAAATCGGGCAACTATTACTACAACGTAATGCTCTTTGGCCTGAAGAATGTCAGCGCTACCTACCAAAGGATGATGAACAAAGTCTTCCATGGAGAAATCAGGGACATGCTCGAAGTCTACATGGACGACATGATCGTGAAGTCCCATGACGAATCCGATCACACGACCCACTTGAGGAAGGTTTTCAAGCAGGCCAAGAAATACAGGATGCACTTTAATCCGGAGAAGTGCATGTTCGAGGTATGAATAGGCAAGTTCCTTAATTTCTATCTAACTGAATGAGGAATTGAACCTAACCCCGACAAGCGAAGAGCCTTCTCCGAGTTTCCCACGCCGAACTCAAAAAAGTTCATCCAGTCCCTCAACGGGTTGCTCACATCGCTTTCCCGCTTTGTAGTCAAATCTTCCCAGCACGCCCTCCCCTTCTTCAAACTCCTCCGCAAGAAAGCCACATTCGAATGGACAGAGGAATGTGGCAAAGCTCTCCTCCACTTGAAGCTAAGACTATCTGCACCCCTAGTCCTCTCCTGGCCAGAAAATGGGGAAACCCTCTTTCTATACCTCGTCGTCGCAACCGAGGCTGTGAGCGCCGCCCTAATCTATGAAACCCCTGATGGGTAGAAGCCCATATATTTCACAAGCAAGGTGCTGCAAGGGATAAAATTACGGTATCAACAGATAGAGAAGATGGCCATCGCCCTTATCAACACTACAAGGAGACTGAGGCACTATTTTCTAGCCCACACAATTGTGGTACGCACGGACCAGCCCATAAAGCAACTATTGGACCGCTTAGACATGGCCAAAACAATGCTCAAATGGTCGCTAGAACTATCAGAGTTTCACATCCGGTACGAGAGAAAAAAGGCCCTCAAGACACAAGCAATAACCGACTTCGTAGCAGAAATGACCTTGCCCAGCCAACCGAACGAGGGTGCCTGCAGGTGGGTCATATTTATTGACAGAGCATTCATCTCGGTGGGTGGCAGAGCAGACGTCATCCTAGAGAGCAAGGAGAGAATTCTCATCGAAGTCTCACTCACACTGTCTTTATCAACCTCCAAAAACCAAGCTGAATACGAAGCCTTCTTGGTCGGTCTACGCCTCGCCGAAGGTTTGGGAGCAGACAAAGTCGTCATCTGCATCGACTCTCAACTAGTGGCCCTCCGATTCCAGGGGGAGTACCAAGTCAAGAACGATAACTTATCTGAATACCTGACCCTGGTCAAGGAAAAGATGGCAAAGTTCACCTCCGTGGAAGTAAAACATGTTCCCTGCGAACACAATGTTCGAACAGACATCCTGTCAAAATTAGCCAGCACGAACAAGAAAGGGGGAAACAAATTCGTCATCCAGGAGATACTCCCACGAATCAGCATCGAGAGAATGTCCACGACCCTCGACGTGCACGTCGTCGACGATGACCACTGCTGGATGACCCCAGTATACAACTACCTAACTAAAAACGAGCTGCCATCTGATCCAAAGGAGGCCAACATAGTAAGAAGTAGGTCGTATTCCTACGTTCTGGTCGAGAACAAAATGTACAGATGAGGATTCTCCATACCTCTCCTCAAATGCGTCAAAGAGGAGATGGTCGCCCACTTCCTATGCGAGATCCACAAAGGAATCAACGCCCAACACCTAGGTGGAAGGTCCCTCGCGAGGAAAGCTCCGCAGCAGGTTACTACTGGCCGACAATACAAAACGATGCGAAAGAACATGTGAAGAAATACGACAAATGCCAACGGCACAGGGACATCCTCCTGGCCCTCCCAACGAGCTCAAGGTGATGTCCTCCCCGTGGGCCTTCGCCTGGTGGGGCCTGGACATCCTGGGACCCTTCATTGTAGGCTCCAACCAAAATAAATACTTAAAAATGGGCGTGGGCTACTTCACCAAGTGGATAGAAGTTGAAGCCCTGGCCAAGATGACGGCCCACAACATGCTTTGGTTCTATAAGAGAAACATCCTTGCCCATTTCAGTATTCCTCAAGCGATCGTCCCTGACAACGGGACACAGTTCACGGACAAAAAAATTCCAGGAGTTTATCGCTCAACTAGGCACTAAACAATATTTTGCATCCGTCGAGCACCCTCATACTAATGGGCAAGCCGAAGCAGCAAATAGAGTAATCTTACAGGGTTTCAAACAAAGACTGGACAAAACAAAGAGGTCGTGGGTCGAGGATCTGCACACTGTGCTCTAGGCCTATTGCACTACACCTCCTTCGTCAACCAGGGAATCCCCCTTTCGCTTAGCATACGAGACAGAGGCGGTAATCCCCATTGAAACCCACGTGCAGGCCAGACAAACTGAAGCACCTTTGGATGAAGAAACAAACAGCAATCCGCTGAGGGAAGAACTCGACCCTGTCGAAGAGGTCCGGACAATGGCATCCCTCTACAAAGTCTCACTCAAGCAGAAAATAACAATTAGGCACAATACCAAGGTCATCCAGAAAGAATTTCAAGTAGGTAGCCTCGTCCTAAGATGGAATCACAAATATTTCCGAGAGGGTAAACTTGTCGCAAACTAGGAAGGACCCTACCATGTTAGAGAAAAAACGGGGAACCGTGCCTACTACCTAGAATACCTAACTGGGAAAGAATTAGCTCAACCATGGAACATCAAAAAGCTGATTCAATATTACAGCTAAGGCCCCCACTGTCGACGTGTCTATCCCAAGCGGAGTGCACGGTGACCGACTACGGGTGCACGCACAGGTACAAGCGATGCACCACCAAAAGGATCTAAGAAAGGGTCTGGTGAAGATACCTACCCATGCTTAATGGTGGTTCTTCGACCGAGCCCGCCTTCGTCACAGAACCATGAACGGCAGAAACCCTAGCTCACAATGGGAAGTTCATGCCGCGAACTCAGCTCTGCCTGGAAGCAACCCAGGCATTTCGATCAGTTCCCCGTGTAACACCCCGTTCCCCAAAATAAAATAAAACAAATAAAATAAACACATATCAGAGTTTTTCCCTCAAAAACGGGAGGTCACATTTCACCAAAATTTCACCAAACATTTCTTAAATGATTTTCCAATAAAATTGCAGTGGAAAAAGAAGTTTGTTATAACGCATAGTATGTATATATATATATATATATATATATATATATATATATATATATATATATATATATATATATATATATATATATATATATATATATATATATATATATATATATATATATATATATATATATATATATATATATATATATATATATATATATATATATATATATATATATATATATATATATATATATATATATATATATATATATATATATATATATATATATATATATATATATATATATACATCATCAACATCATCATATACAACAATCGGCCATCTGCCCAAAATATACACAATGTCATCAAACATCATCACCAATCCCACAAAATAAGATACGCCACGGGGGCACACAAAATCATCAATAAACATGAAAACTCCCAAAAGCCCCAGTGTCACGTATCAGAGCAATCCCTACGACATCGCCATAATCTAAGCTAGCTAAACACCTGGATCGTCTGTACTTCCGAAAAAGCACAGACCACAACAACAACAGAGGGGTGAGAAATCACGATCAAATATAAAGCGGTAATCATGTACATGAAATAAAAGGCAGAAATATATAACCTCATTTCATATAGATAGCATCCGGACCTACTGTCCCATCCTCAACAATCACAACACGCACAAACAATGCAACACATGCACCCGACTCGACAATATGCGGTACCGACTCAACTCAGGATATATCGCATACACTCCATCTGAGCAACGATCTATCCTTACCACGCTCTTCCTGAGCCCAAATAATCAAATCTCAGGATAGATCACATACACTCCATCCGAGTAACGATCTATCCCTACCAACATTCCCCACTTGGAACACGGGTGGTCGCATTCACTCCATCCGAGCAACGATCCAAATCCCGTCCACGCTCCCCACTTGGAGCACGTGAGTGTATCACACACCACGTCCACGCTCCCCACTTGGAGCACATGAGTAAATCATACCTCACGTCCACATGCTATGCAAGACGTTATGCATAACCACACAACAAACACAGTGCACATGATCCTACTGATCCATCGCATCATACAATGCATATACACACAAGCACACAAAGTGCATCGATCCTACTGATCCAATTCATCACAACAACACGTCAATACAACGCACACAAGGCATATCGATCCTACTGATCCAATAATCACAACATATCAACACAATACATACACAGCGTATCGATCCTACTGATCCAATCATCACAACATATCAACACAACGCACACACGGCGTTTCGATCCTACTGATCCAATCATCACAACATATCAACACAACGCACATATGGCGTATCGATCCTATTGATCCAATCATCACAACATATCAACACAACGCACACACGACATATCGATCCTACTGATCCAATCATCACAACATATCAACACAGTGCACACACGGCGTATCGATCCTACTGATCTAATCGTCACAACATATCAACACAACGCACACACGACGTATCGATCCTACTGATCCAATCATCACAACATATCAACACAACGCACACACGACGTATCGATCCTACTGATCCACTCATCACAGCATATCAACACAACGCACACACGGCGTATCGATCCTACTGATCCAATCATCACAACATATCAACACAACGCACACACGGCGTATCGATCCTATTGATCCACTCATCACAACATATCAATACAGTGCACACACGGCGTATCGATCCTACTGATCCACTCATCACAACATATCAACACAACGCACACAAGGCGTATCGATCCTACTGATCCACTCATCATATAGCACATACATATAAATATACCACATAATCCACCAATCACGTCAAATGCGTTAAACGCCGGCCACATAGCCCTCTAACACCCAACATACACTCAACACCCATAAATAATCACGGTACATCAGATCGACCACGCTCAGCATCAACAGCTGCACACAAATCCTCGCGAGTCACACTTCTGAGCTACTGGAAGTGTTCGCTACCACCTTGCTCAGCGAACCTGCTAGCGAGTACAGAAAAATAACCACTGTAAAGGCTCGCTACACGCTCACTATGTGAGCTGCCAGCGAAGGCTCGCTGCGCTTTCGCCTAGCGATGGGCTAGCGAAAGTCTGCGATTTCTGAAAAATACAACCACTGCTCAGAGTCGGCAACACTCTCCGAACTCCATCGATTCCACCCAAATCAGTTCCCACAATGCCAAGATAACAATATACTACCTAGCTGCAAGGTCTAACATCAATTATACCCGATAAATTCTCAATTCGGCTCGATTAGCCAACTTCCAACATAAAACCTCGTATTACCCGGAAACCCCCAAATCAACCAACCAGTCATCAAATTTCGCATGTAACAGTCTCAATACAATAATCAGCAATGCAGAACAGAATTAACGCATATAATCATCATCAATTCATCATCAATCTATGGGGATAGGATATTCCCCTCTACCAATTATTCATGCAGTTTACCATTTAACCGATCAATCCGCCCCTTACCTCAACATGCAGTTTGATGATGGAAAATCCACAAAAATTCAGCAGCTTGGTCCTCTTCCTCCTCTTGCTCAAGCTTCAGACCTTGATCTCCCTCTTCTTGGCTGAACCGTGTTCCTCCTCTTCACGTGTTCTTCCCTTTCTCTATTCTTTTTCAAATTGCTAACTATGCCCTCAATACCCCAAAAATCACTTTTTCATCCAAATAATTCCAATAATAATATTACTCTTATTTCTTTTAATTCCAAATTAATTCCAATAATAATATTAACACCTCATAATATTAATATTAATAATAATAATAATAATAATAATAATAATAATAATAATATCAACATTAATATTAATTATTAATTATTATCATTATCAATTATCTAATATTAATACTATGCTTCTATTTCTTCATCACTTCCCACACAAAACACGTCGACGAATAAAATAACTCTGAAACTAAAAATAATTAAAATGGGCGTTACAACTCTCCCCCACTTTAATTATTTTCGTTCCCGAAAATACCTGATGGAAACAACTCTGGATACGCTTCTCGCATCCTGCTTTCCAATTTCCAGATCACACTGCCTCTTGCAGCACCTCCCCAAGCCACTTCCACCAAAGGTATCTCTTTCCCTCGGAGTTGTTTCTCGTTCATCAATCTGAACTAGCAATGCCTCAACCATCAAATTATTTCTCACTTGTACATCATTCATCTGATTCAATGTACTCCCTCAACGAAAACACATGAAACACATCATTCCATCCATAAGCGATAGCGGCAAAATAGTCTAACATGCTACTTTTCCCCCGCTTCCGCTGCGCCACTCTGATACAGACAAACAAAACACCGAGTGTGTTCCCGAGACTTTGAAGCTCGACCAATACCAGTTACCATCGTAATTTTCAAAACACATCCTTTCTTGGATCCTCTTGATCTTCTCAGCCGTCTCATGCACAATTCTCATATCTGAGCATAACACTCCCGCTCGACTCATTCCAACTCAAGAGAGTCCCACACTTCCTATCTCACAAGGCCCCATACAGCGTCATTCTGATACTAGAATGGTAACTGTTGTTGTACGTGAACTCAACTAAAGGTAAATGAGTATCCCGCGTACCACCCTTTTCCAAAACACAAGTCCACAACAAATCCTCTAAAGTCTGAATAGCCCTCTTCGACTGTCCATCCGTCTGCGGATGATAAGCTGAACTTCCAATTCGAATTTGTACCCAGAGCTTCCCGTAAGCTCCTCCAAAACCTCAATATAAACTTCAAGCTTCCATCCGACACAATATTCGATAGTATCTCATACAACTTCACCACTTCCTCAGTATGCATCTCATAAATCCTCAATATAGAATAGTTCATTCACTCACAATAACCCAAATTAAAATTATATCTTTCCAATTCTTTGGAAAACTCAACACCAAATTCGTGAAAATACTACCCGTTTTCCATTCTGGAATATTCAACGGCTACATCAGACTCCACAGTCTCTGATGTTCAAGCATCGACTTTCGGCAATTCTAACCAGCATATTCAACCTCAACCACTCCTCTCTTCATCTATGATCACCGAAACAATTTATTCAAATTCGGTTACTTCTTCATAGCACCGGGATGGATATTCTATCTACCTCAATGTATTTCTTCGAGAGTACTCCTACTCCACTCGGCAACATCTGGAATACAAACTCTACCACAACACATCATGGTACTATTTCCACAAATCTGACAATCAACTCTTCGACTCTGGTTCATCAAATCCAACTAATCCACCTACTCAACCCAGATTTCTGACTTTCTCGATTCTCCTCAAGAATACAACTAGTCAGGTATAACAATAAAAGCTTAACTCCATATGAAGTCTCTTCACTCACCCAACTCATATTACAAAATTGCTCAATCAGTTCTATCTCTTTTCACCATCATTATTGGTATATGCAAATATTTCCAACTTACCGCATTAACTACCACGTTCACTTTACCCGAATGGTAATTCAACTCAAAGCCATAATTTTTTAGAAGTCCCAATTATTTCCTCTTCCCCATATTCAACCTTTCCAACTCAAACAAACACTTTAAGCTTTTATGGTCACCAAATATTCTGAATCTCAACCAAAATGATTGAAGCCTCCCACTCCGGCACAATCACAACCGCAACCAACTCTAAATCACCGGCCGGATGATTTCTCTCATGTACTTCAAGGTACCTTTAACATATCTCCCAATCATATCGACAAAGCATCACGAAACACAACAATAGTCTCGTCGGGCTCGACAACAATCAACACACGAGCTGCTGACAGTTCTTCCAAAACTCTTTGAACTCTCCTTAAGTGGTATATAGCTGCTTATTCTCCAACAATGATAACTCAAATTCTCGATCTTTAACATGATCCTCTATACTCTGCGAATGTACTAAAACATCACTGGTTAACACAACCAATGCTTCACTCAAATAAGTAGGGAAAATCCCATGCCAAACGAACAAACAAGTTGTGAGTTATGGCGAAAACGCGAATCGTACCTTCCGCACCCACTACAACATCCAACCATGTTTCATCAATAAAACTTAACTCTATGTCATTACTTCACCATCATATAGATCATTGCAATAGCTTTCCAACACTTTGAACCGTGTGTCATTCCGAGTTACGGTTCTCCTGTTACGACAAAAATACCCGAACAACATTTTCTGCCCAGGACCCCTTCGCTAGGCGAACACCGTAGCGAGTGTGGAGCCGTTTGCTAGCATGCTCGCTAGGCGAAGGACCTGGTGAACATGACAACCCAAAATCCTATTTTCGACCGTTACCTGACTTCCAAGTGTCTGATTTCGATTCCGTAAAAAGTTGCGATCTCGCAATTCAACGTACAACAATAATTTCATACCTAGAAGGCCATCCAACTCACTTTCAATCTTTAAATATTTTAAAACCCAATTACTTCCAATCTCAAAACAGACCTTAGAGTCTCCCAATGCAATACAACCTCGATCTTCGACATATCAACCACAATAACTTTACTCGCGATCTCATGACTACAGAATTCACATCCTCCAACCAATTGGTCCCTCAAATCATCAACTCTTGGAATATTGAAAGGCCTAATTATACCATTCTTGCATTCCACATTTTACTTTCTTTAATCATCAAAAGTCACTATCCACCCTGAATATACTCGGCCTCACACTTTGTTTCCTTAGCACACATACCAGACACAAGTCTCGACACCACTTAATCAGTTCATTTCCTTGACTATCCAGATAGACACATAATATGGAGCTTCCACTCTCGGACTAGCTTCTGCAACTGAGTCGATCAACTCCACTTCACGTCCTAGCTGTATATCACTGTCTTGTCAGCATAACTTCCAGACAACCGAAAATAATCTGCAAATCGCCCACTTCCCACTTTCATTAAAACTCAAAATTCCCATCAAAATTTAAACACCTCAACACGTCCTACAATGACTCCTCACAATAATCCCTTAAGCACTTAGCTTAACTCAAGACAATTCCCTGCTCACGCCACCTAAGCTTGCAAGACACGTCTATCCCATCCAACACAATCTCGTCTACTATTAATAAGAGATTAAGGGTGATCAGTTCCTTAATTTGTCAATAGACAGCCAAAAATCATGATGGGGTACAAACCATCTTTACCAAACTATAGGAGCGTTCCTCGACACACTGAGCCACAACTCCACACTTGCAGCATTCCGGAGAAATACAAGCTTCTCCCCCACTGGAATCATTCCACCTCTACCAACAAAGTTAGACAACAACATGTACCGATAGTGTTTTCTCACACATGTCGCATACAGGGGATTAAACTACAACACAAGAAAACTTGGCCGGACAGACCGACCTGCTCTGATACCAACTTGTAACACCCCGTTCCCCAAAATAAAATAAACACATATCAGAATTTTTCCCTCAAAAACGGGATGTCACATTTCACCAAAATTTCACCAAACATTTCTTAAATGATTTTCCAATAAAATTGCAGCGGAAAAAGAAGTCTGTTATAACACATAGTATATATATACATCATCAACATCATCATATACAACAATCGGCCATCTGCCCAAAATATACACAATGTCATCAAACATCATCACCAATCCCACAAAATAAGATACGCCACGGGGGCACACAAAATCATCAATAAACATGAAAACTCCCAAAAGCCCCGGTGTCACGTATCAGAGCAATCCCTATGACATCGCCATAATCCAAGCTAGCTAAACACCTGGATCACATGTACTTCCGAAGAAGCACAGACCACAACAACAACAGAGGGGTGAGAAATCACGATCAAATATAAAGCGGTAATCATGTAGATGAAATAAAAGGCAGAAACATATAACGTCATTTCATATACATAGCATCCGGACCTATTGTCCCATCCTCAACAATCACAACACGCACAAACAATGCAACACATGCACCCGGCTCGACAATATGCGGTACCGACTCAACTCAGGATAGATCGCATACACTCCATCTGAGCAACAATTTATCCCTACCACGCTCCTCCTGAGCCCATATAATCAAATCTCAGGATATATCACCATCACTCCATCCGATCAACGATCTATCCCTACCAACGTTCCCCACTTGGAACACGGGTGGTCGCATACACTTCATCCGAGCAACGATCCAAATCTTGTCCATGCTCCCCGCTTGGAGCACGTCAGTGTATCACACACCACGTCCACGCTCCCCACTTGGAGCACGTGATTAAATCATACTTCACGTCCACATGCTATGCAAGACACTATGCATAACCACACAGCACACATAGTGCACACAATACTACTGATCCATCGCATCATACAATGCATATACTCACAAGCACACAAAGTGCATCGATCCTACTAATCCAATTCATCACAACAACACGTCAATACAACGCACACAAGGCATATCAATCCTATTGATCCAATCATCAGAACATATCAACACAACGCACACACGGCGTATCGATCCTACTGATCCAATAATCACAACATATCAACACAACGCACACACGGCGTATCGATCCTACTGATCCAATCATCACAACATATCAATACAACGCACACACGGCGTATCGATCCTACTGATCCAATCATCACAACATATCAATACAACGCACACACGGCGTATCGATCCTACTGATCCAATCATCACAACATATCAACACAACACACACACGGCGTATCGATCCTACTGATCCAATCATCACAATATATCAACACAACGCACACACGGCGTATCGATCCTACTGATCCAATCATCACAAAATATCAACACAACACATACACGGCGTATCGATCCTACTGATCCAATCATCACAACATATCAACACAACGCACACACGGCGTATCGATCCTACTGATCCACTCATCACAACATATCAACACAACGCACACACGGCGTATCGATCCTACTGATCCAATCATCACAACATATCAACACAACACACACACGGCGTATCGATCCTACTGATCCACTCATCACAACATATCAACACAACGCACACACGGCGTATCGATCCTACTGATCCACTCATCACAACATATCAACACAACACACACACGGCGTATCAATCCTACTGATCCACTCATCATATAGAACATACATATAAATATACCACATAATCCACCAATCACGTCAAATGCATTAAACGCCAGCCACATGGCCCTCTAACACCCAACATACACTCAGCACCCATAAATCATCACGGTACATCAGATCGACCATGCTCAGCATCAACAACTGCACACAGCTCCAAGGAAACAAATTCTGCTACGCTCGCCACCTGCTCGCTGTGCGAGCTCCTAGCGAACATTCGCTACACGTTCGCCTAGCGAACCTCCTCGCGAGTCACACTTCTGAGCTACTGGAAGTGTTCGCTACCACCTCGCTCAGCGAACCTACTAGCGAGTACAGAATAACAACAACTGTAAAGGCTCGCTACACGCTCGCTACGCGAGCTGCTAGCGAAGGCTCGCTGCGCTTTCGCCTAGCGATGGGCTAGCGAAAGTCTGCAATTTCTGAAAAATACAGCCACTGCTCAGAGTCGGAAACACTCTTCGAACTCCATCGATTCTACCCAAATCAGTTCCCACAATGCCAAGATAACAATATACTACCTAGCTGCAAGGTCTAACATCAATTCTACCCGATAAATTCTCAATTCGGCTCGATTAGCCAACTTCTGGCATAACACCTCGTATTACCCGGAAACCCCCAAATCAACCAACCAGTCATCAAATTTCGCATGTGTTGCAGTGAAAATTGGATTTCAAGCTATTATATTAACTTGAATCTTAATTCTTTTACAATCGAACTTTATTTTATCCAAAGGAAAGGTCTAAAGAAAGAAAAACCCTTTTCGCGATGTAACGACAAGGCTTAAGAGATTTGGGGATCGGGGGTTGGTTATACCTAGGGAAGGTGTTAGCACCCTAAGCATCTGTAGTACTCTACAGGAACCTTTTATTTGATTGTTTTCTAAGTTTGTGAAAATGTGCTATGGATTGGGAAAAGGTATAAGTTGAAACCTAAGGTTATATACACTAAGTTTGCTCGCAAAGACGTCGCATCTTCTGCCTACGTATCATAACTATGATAGAATCAGAGCAATCGTAGTTCACCTCACAAGGGATAAAGAACACTTGATTATGATCAACGTTCAAGGGGGAACAAACATGACAATGTTTGTGTGGAGTTTGACAAAACTCCCTATCCTAAGTTGTAATATTCAAAAGAGGAAGTAAGAAATCATGACGATGATCCTTACATAGAGTTGACAAACTCTATTCTAGGGTTCTAGTTGAAGAAATCTCTTAGTACAGGTGGTTTTTTAGACTTAAAGCAAAGTCTAATGGTTTCTAAACTAAGGATGAAATGACTTAATAATGTCAAGGGAATGGGTGAATGAGTTATCCATAACATAAGGGTTATTGGAAAGATCTTTTCCTTTGGAGAGGGGCAGGAGAGGCAACTTGGATAAGAGTTAATAAACTTCATCACTTGGGGAAAGAAAATTTTGAACAAGATAACAACATTATAAATATGCATTCATGGTGACAACCATTAGGTGAACTTGTGAAATGATAAAATGAAAATGCATTGATGACAACCAAAGTAGTTGATTAAGCAGGAAGTGTGACAACAGATCAAGCTTCAGTGCATTTAGCAGATGAGGTAAAAATGAACATGGTAACAACCAATATGAAATCCTAACATGTTAGTCGACATTTAAAAACATGAATGCAAACAAATATCACAAGCAATCACAAGTATATCAAAAGAAAAATTCATCCGCGTACACGAAAACGATCACAAAAACGTACATAACTTTCACATGGTCAAAAGAGATGAAAAATTAGACAAACATGGAAATAAAAAATATGACATGAAAGTAGACATCAAGATGAACAAAATTCAAAAAGAATGGGTGAAAAATGATTAAAATTGAGTGAGATATGAATTTTTGAAAAAAGTATGAAAAATGACAAAAATAAATAAAAGGGTTGCCCTCCTCAGGGGTCGAACCCACGCTTGCATGGTCAAAGGCGCTTAAGTGACAAGTTGCTTATCACTGGGGTGGATATACATCCGTTTGTAAATGTCACCCCATTAAAATATAAGGAATGCCTACAAAGCTGGTTGGGCAAGAAACATGAAGCAAAAACACCAACTTGCATTTTCATCACAACTCTCTCAAATCTTAATGTTTTTTGACAAAATTTAGGTCTAAATTGTGTAGAATTTCACAAGGAACAAAATGGAAATTTTATTTTTTTGAAATTCTCCCTCTATTTGAAAACCTGATAGTACATGCCTTTTGGAAGTTTGGAAATGCATTATGATATGTAACACCTGTTCTAAACATTTCCAATCCAAACCAAACACACACACACACACACACACACACTATAAACATAATGACGGATGATTTTGAATACCAAGATTGAGCCTAAACAAACTGTGACAGAAAGTGAGGTTCAAGTTGCAAATTTGTGTTTGTGGTGTGCATGAAGGTGTTCAAATCCAGTTCCAAACAGTTTTACATCATTCCAATCATATACACACATCACACCAATGCTCATGGATGAATCTAAACATAAATTCAGATAGAAAACAAGGTGTTATGGGAAATAGTGTTCAGGTTTGCAATTGTCATGAATAGGATTCATAATGAGGTTAAGTTTTGATTCCAAACATATTTAGGCAAAATGAAACATATACACACTACACATAAATTGTGTTGAGTGAGTTCAAGCCAAGAAAACAAGCTCAAGATGATCTGTGGTGAAAATGGTTTTCCAATTGCAAAGTTAACATGTGTGATGCATGGAAGAGCACAATTCAGGTTTTATGCATATCTACACCAAGTGAATCACATAGACATCTTGAAAATATGTTAACAAATGAATTTAACCAAAAGAGATGGTTCAAAATAGACTGTAGCAAAAAAAAATGACTTTTAAGTTGCTCTTTGGTTTTAGGATGATGCAGTAGATTACTCAAAACCAGATTTAGGCACATTTTGATCATATGAATCACATACACATTCCTCATATATACAAATAAGTGAGTCCAGGCAAGAAAAATGGTTCAAACAGGGCTGGTGTAAAATTTGGTGATCAAAGTGCAAGTGTGTATGTGTGAAGATGCATGATGATACTCAATTCTAGTTATGTGCACATTCAGGTCAAATGGATCATACATACACCATGCATACATGATGTTGAGTGGAATAAAACACATTTTGATGTTAAAAGAATGCTGTCATGGAAAATGGTACTCCAAGTATAGGTTTGTGCTTGTGAGATGCATGAACATGTTCAATTTCTATTCAAAACAATTTCTGATCAATTTAAACACATGCACATCTCATATTCATGATATTGAGTGGATTCAAACACCAAAATAAGTTGGAAACAGACTGTTATGAAAAATGATTCACAAATTGCAAGTTGTTATGAAAATGAGGCATGAGATATGAACTTCCAATTCCAAACATTTTCTGATCCAATCACCCACACACATAGCACATACATATGATATTGAATGAGTTTGCACACAATTTAAAGCCAAAGACAAGCTGCTATAAAGAATGATGACAGAGTTGCAAAAAAAAAAGGCATTTTGAGGCATGAAGGATGTTTAGTTCAAATTTATGCACATGTGGGCCAAACCAATTACACACACAAGTCTCATATATGGATATAAGTGATTTAAAACACCTAAACTGGTATGAAACAAACTGGTATGAGAAATGACAAATGGGCTGTAATTTTGATATGTTTGTACATTCATGAGAGTGATCAAATCAGTTTCCAGTCAATTTTAAACTAAATCCAATGTATACACCAGTCATAAATGCACAAGTGTATGATCCTAAACTCAAATTTAAACCAATTCTAACCTATAACCCAAGCTAGCAGGTTTGTGGCATAAGAATGCAAGATATGGCATTTTGTGAATGAGCAAATAATTCAGATGCAATCAGTTTAAACTAATCATACACTCCTATCATGATTATGATTTTAAAGGGTGTCTCAATTCAATCAAACAACCATTCCTTGTCATGACAAAACTTATGCACAAGACACATACATGACATATTTTCACATAATGAACTCAAAAAGCCAAATCATGGAATCATGGTATAAAGCAAGAATGGAGTGTTTACATACCTCTAGTGGACTGTGTTGAGTAGGTTAGAACACCAAGAAAACCCAGAGAGACTTCCAAATAACACTAGCTTTGAAGCTTTCTTCTTTTTGAAGCAAGAATGCAATCTTTGAGACAGTTGGAGAAATAAACTCCACCAATGATCTTTAACATATTAGACAGTTGAGAAATGATATATGAGAGGTGTTTGAGTGATTAGAACACCAAGCAAATGCATAGAACCAGTTTTGGCTGATTTTGTGGTTTTGGTCAAAGTAACTTGGTATGGAAGTTGACTTTTTGAATGGTGAGGTTTTTGAATGGTTTAAGGTCTTGGACACCTTCTATATCATATTTAGAGATTGTGTGGATGATTGTAGGGGTGTTTGAATGGGGAGAAATGAGTTTGGCAGCAAATGTACCAAGACAGATTTTTGAAGCTTTTGGCAATTTTGTGATTTTGGTGATTTTGAATCAAGGAGTGGAAAAGTGAGAGCTTTGTGTTTTTCAGGTTTTTAGAATCAATCTTTGTGTGTAAAATGAAGTGATGAGGCCTCCCTTTTATAGGCAAATGAAGAGAGGGGCAAATTTGGAGATTTCTTCACATGAATGAAAGGTTTTACCCCTTTGGATCAAACCTCCACAAAGGGGTTTCCTTGGCAGATAGGTAATCCCAATATTCAAGAAAAATGATGATTTTGAAAGGGCTAAATGCAGGCTAGAGGCATAGCTTGATGGTTGTGGCAAATTTCACTTTACACCTCTTGCTTGGTTTAATCATTTTTAAATGCAACTTGCAAGGCAACTTGCAAGCTTGGAGAATTCACTTCCTCTGCATAATCTTCTCATTTCTAGGCTTCATAATCTCTACATATCAGAAATAATATCATTCAAGGGCTGAGATTGGCCAGTTTGATCAAAGGAATGATTTTTGAACTTTGGACAATGTGGGACTAAAGTGTAAAACTACCAACTTGCCATAACCATAACTTTCAGCTCGCAAATCCTTTTGAGATGTGCTAGTACTTCATAGAAAGCCCTCAAATAGCTCTAAAACATTCATGTTTTCATGAGTTTCAATTTCCCAAAGGAACTTGGCCAAAAGGTCTCTCAAAGTTGCTAAAAAATGAACTTAAAAGTGAAATTTCTCTAAGTCTTTTTCCTTTCTCAAAATGAATTTGATCATAACTCCAAACCTATGCACTTTCTGATCATGTACCATTTGGGGACTTTTGTAGGGTTTTTCAAGAGCTTTCAAATAAACTTTGAACCACTTCATTTGAATGTGTGGTTAAGGAGTTATGGTTTAGCCCCTTTCAAAACCCTAATTTCCCGATTTTTCGATTACTCCTTCATCCTTGATCCAATGGTTATAAAAATTGATAGGCAAGTGAAAAATGATATAAGGAACATTTTTTATTCACACTTTGAAGTCCAATTCCTTAAATTTGAAGAGTTGACTTTTTGGTCAACCGTAAGATCGATCGGTGACTACCGAGTCGTCTGTTGACACTCTGGACCTCCTGAGACTTTGAAACATCTTGAATGAACTTTATTAAGCTCTATGAACTCCATGGATCATAATCCCACCACTAAAACACCTTCCAACATCAAAGTCAAACTATAGTTGACTTTCACTTGTCAAAAACCCTAATCGGGTGCCCTGAAATACACTGTTCTTGATTCTGGGGTAACAACCTCAAATTGGATTCTCAATTGGCATTATATGATACCCTTGAACTTGTTTCATAATTGAATTAGGCTAAAACTTTGATTGGTCACAAACCCTGAAGCTTCGATTTGACTGCACCAAACCCTGATTCATTTGTAACTTGACAAAGACAAACTTGTATCAGGTTAAGGTTAGATAATTCATGAGTATGCTACTAAAATGATAATGAGAATCTAAGGGGTCAAAATTTGGGGTGCAACAGTTGCCCCTATTTAAATATCTTCACTAGATGGAACTGAGAGATGACAATCCTCGTAGAATCGCAGTGAAAGGTATTTAAATATAGAAAACCAAAAAATTTGTCCCTTAGATCCGATGATATGCAAAAGGAAAGGTCATGATATGCCATGAATTCTAAATGATGCTTTATGACGCTTGGATGCAAGATATATGCAGAAGACAGAAAAACAAAACAACGAGTAACTACTCATGGGACCTGGTTTTGTGAATCCGACACTGGGGAAAACTGAGATATAACAATCAATAGTTCAAACATGACTAGTGATAACTAAGAGGAAAATTTCACATGAGGATGCACAAAATCCAATGAAGATGACGATCTCACTGGGGATGAGCAAACACCCCACTAGGGAGAGGGATATATTTCCACCGGGGAAAGGAGCGACTTTCTACCGGGGAAATGAAGAACTAAAACACGAACCTCACTGGGGATGATCAGATGAGGAACTTCCTAGTGAAGAGTTCAAATGGGATCTTCAGGAATGGACTAGAAACAAAGACCAAATACATTGGGGATACTAGTGACGACTAGATCTCCGAGACTTGTCTGGGGAGGAAGATTTCACTGGGGATAACGATGTCACCCAGTTTTGACAGATGGTTCAACACAGTGCTAGTAACCACTAGACTTTCTGGAGGTAATGGCAACGACCAACCTGAGATAAAAACAAATGAGATTTCTCAAATCCAATCGAAAATACGTAAGATTTCGACTCGGGAAATTGGTGATGACCAAATTTCAAGCGATGCCAGTAACTACTGGACTTAAAGGAGATTAGTAACGACCAAGTCCGGATACCAATGACGATTGGGTTTCAAGTAATGCCAGTTACGACTGGACTTTGAAAGAAAACATGGTGACGACCAAATCAGGGTATACCAACGCATGTAGTAATGAGAATGCTAGCAAGCTACTAGGCTTTAGCTGGGGAGGTTGGTAATGACCAAACCAAAAGATACCAATAACGATTGGATTCCAAGTGACGCCAGTTACGACTGGACTTCCTTGGGGAAGGTTGGTAACGACCAACAAGATATAAATGCCGATAGGACTTCACAAGGGATTTGCTAATGATGACTAGACTTCAGAGGGAAAAGGTTGGTAACAACCGAACCAAAAGGTAATACCGAGTGAAGTTAAGACAATGCCAGTTACGACTGGACCTCAAAGGAAAATATGGTGATGACCAAAAGAAAACCAATAACGATTGGATTTCGAACACTACCAGTTAGGACTGGACTTCAAAGGAGAAGGTGGTGACGACCGAATCAAAAGATACCAACTAGTGGAGTTTAAGACCATGACTGGTCTTAACAAGAAACATGGTGACGACCAAAAGAATACCAATAACGATTGGCTTCTAAAACAATGCCAGTTTCAACTGGACTTTAAAGGACATCCACTAGCAGTGATTAGGCATTCACGGGAAATCAACAAATAACACATTGTCCCCGAGAGACAAAACGAATCACACTGAACCCAGGCTGGAGGATGTATGTAGTCTTGAAAATAGATCCACTCTTACCAGGGGAACAGAGCTTTAAACCAGCTAGTCAGAGATGACGAAGCAAATTCAAACAAAATGCTCAAAAGTCTTCTACTGGGGACGAGTCCTCATATCATCATAAGAGGTTCTGAGAGGCAGTCTTCCAACTTGATACTCACACATGACCAAGGGAGACTCAGCAGTTCAACGTGCTTACACTTCACCAGGGAGTGCAATAGGCTTGCGTATCAAAGTTTCTGCTACCCTGAGGTTTCGGGGAAGTATGATTTTCCTCGATTCTTTTCATGAGTCGAAGTTTTTATGTTTGTTAATCTTTTCAAGTTTTATTCAATAATTTGACCCTAATGCTTTCAAAATTATCGTTGATCAACGAACAATATTTTGCATAACAACGAAAATAAAGGAAATGATAAATTTGCAAAAGAAAGAATGGCTCAAAACTGATTTTATTCAAGGATGAAATCTTGCAAATGACAAAATTCCATAGAAGTTTTACAAGTGAAAAATGACAATGTGGACAAGGTTACATTGAATCCCATGACCAAACTATCCCTAAAGACTAAAACTCCCCAAAATCCTCGCTTCTGATTGGAGTAAATTCTTGTAGGATCTTTTGCGGTAGTGACAACTCATCTGATACAGTGAAACGCCTTTGTCCCTAACTTTTGCCTGGACCGCCCTTTCGGGTTTTCAATCCACCGGGACACTCATTTTTGCCTAAGCCGCCCTATCGGGTTTTCAACTTAGAGAGCTCTTATTTTCCTTCTTTTTTCTCTTTTTCTCTTTTCTTTTCTTTTTCTTCAACCCTAACTTTTGCACAAGTCGCTCCTTTGAGTTTTCGGCTTATCGGGTTCTTTTAGGCATAATATTTTCGTACTGCATCAGAATTCACTGGATGAGTAAGCTGCTCTCCTTCCATGGTAGTGAGAATCAACGAGCCTCCTGAGAAGACTGTTTTCACAACAAACGGGCTGTCATAGTTAGGCATCCACTTTCCCCGTGCATCTTTATGAACTGGTAAAATCTTTTTGAGTACAAGTTCCCCTTCTCAGAATTCTCGGACACGAACTTTCTTGTCAAAATCCCTCTTGATCCTTTTCTGATATAACTGACCATGACACATTGCAGACATGCGCTTTTCGTTGATAAGATTCAACTGATCAAACCTTTCTCTTACCCATTCTGCTTCTTCAAGCTTGGTTTCCATTATGACTCTCAAAGAAGGTATCTCGACCTCAATAGGAAGTACCGCATCCATTCCATATACCAAAGAAAAAGGGGTTGCCCCTGTTGAAGTGCGGACAGACGTTCTGTACCCATGCAAGGCAAATGGTAGCATCTCATGTCAATCTTTGTAAGTTTTCACCATCTTTTGCAAAATCTTTTTGATGTTTTTATTTGCAGCTTCTACAGCTCCATTCATCTTGGGACGATAAGGAAAAGAATTGTGATGTTCAATTTTGAAGTCATCGCACAACTCTTTCATGATTTTGTTGTTCAAGTTGGTACCATTGTCCGTTATGATCCTGCTTGGAATTCCGTAACGACAGATAATCTCCTTCTTGATAAAACGGGCCACTACTTGCCGAGTAACATTAGTGTAGGATGTGGCTTCAACCCACTTTGTGAAATAATCAATTGCAACCAGAACAAATCGATGTCCGTTAGAAGCTTTTGGCTCAATTGCCCCAATCATATTGATGCCCCACATAGAGAAAGGCCACGGTGATGACAACACATTTAGCAACGTCGGAGGTACATGCATCTTGTCTGCATAAATCTGACATTTGTGACATTTCCTGGCATATTGAATACAGTCAGTTTCCAAGGTCAACCAGTAATAACCAGCCCTCAAAATCTTTTTAGACATAGCATATCCATTGGCATGAGTACCAAACATTCCTTCGTGAACATCTTGCATTAACAACTCTAATTCTCGTCTATCGACACATCTAAGCAGGATCATATCATGATTTCTTTTGTAAAGCACATCATTGCTGAGAAAGAACTTGGATGCTAATCGTCTCAGAGTTTTCTTGTCAAGTGACGCAGCATCTGCTGGATACTCTTGTTTTAACAGGTAATTCTTTATGTCGTGGTACCAAGGCTTATCATCAGTTTCTTCTTCAATCATCTGACAGTAGGCGAGCTCGGTCTTGCATTCAATTCGGATGAGAGTGGCATCATTGACATCCCTGACTTTCCACATTGAGGCTAACATGGCTAGGGCATCGACAATGTGATCCTCAGATCTCGGGACATGCTTGAAAGTGACTTCATCGAAACACTCCATCATTTTGACGATGTAGGCTCTATAAGGGATCAAGTTCTCATGTCTAGTTTCCCATTCTCCAGTAACTTGATAAATAACTAAAGCTGAATCCCCACTGACTTCAAGAAGTTTGATTTTGAGGTCGATAGCTGCCTCGAGGCCGAGAATGCACACTTCATATTCGGCGATATTGTTTGTGCAGTCAAAATCCAACCTGGCTGTGAATGGGGTGTAACCACCTTCTGGATTCATTAAGATGGTGCCTACGCCATGCCCACTGTAGTTGGAGGAACCATCAAACATCATTTTCCACCAAAGACCTTCCTGCGGACCCTCATCAAGACCTGGCTCTTCACAATCTTTTACCACCATGATGTCTTCATCTGGGAAATCAAATTTGAGAGACTCATAATCTTCCACTGGTTGATCTGCAAGATATTCTGACAACATACTACCCTTGATAGACTTCTGAGCTACATACTGGATGTCGTATTCTGATAATAAGATATGCCAACGGGCGAGCCTTCTAGTCTGAGCAGGCTTCTCAAAAATATATTTTATCGGATCCATTTTTGAAATCAACAAAGTGGTATGACAAATCATGTACTGCCTCAAGCGTCTAGCAGCCCATGCCAAAGCACAACAAGTTTTCTCCAGAAGTGAATATCGGCTTTCACAATCAGTAAACTTCGTACTCAAATAATAGATAGAATGTTCTTTTCGTCCAGACTCATCCTGCTGACCTAACACACAACCCATTGAATTCTCAAGCACTGTCAAATACATGAAGAGCGGTCTTCCTGGAACAGGAGGTATCAAGATCGGAGGTTCTTGTAGGTAACCTTTGATCTTATCAAACGCTTGCTGACAATCAGAATTCCAAACAACCGTCTGGTCCTTGCGTAATAATTTGAAGATGGGCTCGCAAGTAGGAGTCATATTGGAAATAAATCTGGATATGTAGTTCAATCTTCCAAGAAAGCCTCTGACTTGCTTCTCAGTCTGCGGAGCTGGCATATCTTGAATGGCTTGGACTTTATCTGGATCCACCTCAATCCCTCGGTGACTGATGTTGCACCCCAAAATTTGACCAACCGGGTCTCGTATTTGGTCCTATGTTTCGACGCATTACCGCATTCGCATCTGCATATTGCATACAATGCATTTTTCATTTGTTTTGATTTTATCAGGGATCACAGCTCTCGTCTCGTGTTTCAGGTGTTTTTAATCAGTTTAGATAGGTAGAATCGATTTTTGGGATATTTCGGTGCCCGTTTATTTTTTACCGATTATTTTAGTGCGCTCTCGTGGTGTTTCGTGTCGTTCGGGAATTATGGTGATTTTTCTGGATTTTATTGGCTATTTTTTAGGATTTAATAGATTTTTAATCATTTGTAGAATTTTTAATAGGTTTAAATCGTTTTTAGCATTTTATAGTATATTAGGTAGATTTTAATATTTTTAGATGTTTTAGGATAATATAGCATTTATAGAATATTAATAGATTTTTTCTAGAATATTAAATAAATAGTTTTTTAGAATAATAAATAATAGGGTAATAGAAATTAAATGTTTTAATTTTTAGATATAGAATAATATAGATTTCTCATTTTTTAAATATAGTTCTTTTTAATAGTTTTATTAGATATTATAGATTTTCTTTTATAGAATTTAATATAGATTTAATTCAGAATTTAATTAGATTAATGTTCAGTTTAGTTAATTGAATTTTTAATTAGGATTAGATGTTAACTAGATTTTTAATCTTAGTTTTAATTCAGTTTTGAGTTTTGTTATCAGTTTGTCGTTTGGGCCCATTTCCATTCAGCATAGCCCAATTCGCAGGGTCCAAATCAGTTCAATGCAGTCCAGAAAAATGTCCAGCCACGTCCAGTTCAATCCAGCAGTATCCCGCAAGTTCTAGAAGTTTCTAGAACGCCCCAGAGCTTCTCAGCTATAAAAGCTCAGCAGCACACGTGTCCAAAGGAGGGCTGGCCCCACTTTTCACCTTCAGACCACGCCACGCGTTCTCTCAGCGTTCACCTCACTGCCACGCATGGGGACACGCGTCCCACATGCATCCCTCCTCTCCACTAACTCCCCCACGTGGCATCACCATAACCCTCGCCTGAAAACACCACCGGCCGGCATGCATGGCCGGCGGCCACCGCCCCCTCACCGGAAAACCCTCAAACCCAGAAAAATCCCCAGAACTCTGATCCTCCCTTCATCTTCTCCTCAATCTTTCTCCAGATTCCGATCGACCTACATCACCTCCGATCCCATCTCTGGTCATACCTCCACCACGCATCTTCGCCAGAACGTCATCCTCACCAAGAAGAATCTTCAACAAAACTCATCCAACCACATCTCTGATCAACTCCTTCGATCATGCAAGACCTTCAACCGTGTTCATCCTTGATTTTTCCAGAAATTCATCAGAACGATGAAGATTCATCACCAACCTTCATCAACACCCGTCCGTTTCCAGAAAAGCTCCAACAAACTTCAGATCAACAACAAGAACACGCAACGATCTCCACCAACCAGCTAGTCTTCGTCTTCTTCCAGATCTCGTCAAACCTTTAACCATCCATCGTCAACAACGTTCGCAAGAACATTCTGGGTTCATCCATTTCATCATCGTCTTCATCAGACTCAAGAACATAACCGTTCATCCGCAAACGCTTCCAGATCATCGAATCCACGCGCATCTCAACGTTGAAAACCGTCAACACAAGTCTCCGGCAAGTTCAACACATTCTTCAAGATCTTCAATGATCTAATTTCGTCCAGAAACTTCCATCAAGTCTGGTCTCCAAGAACGTCAAGGAAGGAGGTCTCCAAATTGCAATCGTTTGGTTTATTCATCTATGGTGCAGGTTTTGAAACGAGGATGACTTTGAGATGATGTTGAGGAAGAGATACAGAGAGACGAACGAGAACGGAGATGAGACGGAGGGAATGAGAAGAAGGTGGCGGCGGCGCTAGGTTGAAGGAGAAAGGATAGTGAATTAGGGTTCTGTTTCAGAAGGTGAAAGGAGAAGGATGGATTGGGCCAGGCCCAATAGTTTTTTTTGGGAGACGCCTCCCCTCACATTTTTGGCTGAGAGTGGGTTGGGCCCAGCGACCCTATTTCCCAGCACACACTCCGTTTCGCATCCATACCCCCTTTCCCTTTCAGCCTTCTTTTGTGCCTTTTTTGGCAGGATATGGGCTGGGCCCAGTTTTTATTTTTATTTTCTGTTGATCCCTTTGTAGCAGGCACCCCCCTTCCCCTATATTTTCCTTTTTTTCATTTTTTTTTATATAGTTATAGTAAAGAAAAAAAAGAGGAGAAAAGCATATTGAAAAAAGAAATAGAAATATGAAAAAATATATTTGAAAAAATAGAAAAAGAAAAGAAAAGAAATGTTAAGAAAAGAATTTGAAAAAAGGAAAAGAAAAAGAAATGTTGAGAAAAATATATTGAAAATATAGTGAAAAATATGGAGAAAATATTCAAGAAGAAATATGAATAAAAAATGTGAGAAAGGAAAAAACATTGAAAAAAGAATATAGAGAAGAAAAGAATATTGGAAATAGAGAAAAATATGGAAAAATATGTTGAAGAGAAAAGAAGAAAAAATATTAAAGTAGGTTTAATATTTTTAAGCACATTTTCTTTTAGGATATAGTTTTTCCATAGAGATTATTTCACGATTTTTAGGATAGCTTAGAAGCCCACTTGTTAGGGGGCTATTTTTCATTCGATTTTTCAGGATAGAATAGGATAGTATTTCCTAGGAGATTATTTTCCAGTATGCAAGCATTGTAACCATTTTTCAGAGATTAATAAAACGAGATTTGAGTTGTGGTCCCGATAGTAGCCGAACTACAGCTACTCTGATTTCTCGTACCAGACGAGAATATGTAGGCATAGGATGCGATGTCCTAGCGAGCACACTAACGACTAACCTTTTGTCCTCTCGCGGCTGTGCGATCGAGACTTTCCCGCTGACGACTAATTGATACCCTTTTTCTCTCTTGCCCAAGTGCATTTGAGACCAAGCCATAGTTTTGCCCATAGGTTCCCGACCCTGTGAAACCAGTTGTTTTCTCACTGCTGTGTGAGACTGTTTGTTTAGCCGTAGTTAGTCTGAACTACGTAAAGCTCTGATCTTCCATGCAGTGTGGAAGTACGTAGGCACAAGACGCGAGGTCTTGGCGAGCCAATTCTCCCTGTAGTCCCGAACTACGTTGACTCTGACTTTCTCTCTCGAGAATACGTAGGCATAGAGTGCGACGCTCTATCGAGTCAATTCCCTTCCGTTAGATTTAGCAGCCGTAGATAGATTGTTTTGCATCCTTTAGACAACCCAAGCAAGCGTGGATCCCGTCGAGTACGACAGACGTGAGGGGTGCTAATACCTTCCCCTTGCGTAACCGACTCCCGAACCCAGGTTTTGGTTGCGACGACCATACCTTTTCCCCGTTTTTTGCGAGGTTTACTTCGAGCGTTTCCTTTCCCGCTCTGAGGGATAAATAACGCACGGTGGCGACTCTTCTGTCAGCCGGCGCCGATTTTCGCAGTAGCGACAGCTGGCGACTCTGCTGGGGACTGCGATAGTTCCCCATGCATGTGGGATCCAACGTCCCTTAAGAGAGTCAATCCTAGCGCTTGTTTGCTTGTCTATTTGGTGTTTATTTATCGAGATTATCTGTTGCTGTTGGGGTGTTACGGGTGTTCTATGATTGAGATAAGCCGGACCTGGGCTTGAGTGAGTATGCACCTAGATATAGTTGCGGAGAAGTAGTAGACGAATCTGTCTGCTGAGCAGGCACAGTTCCCTACGAAAATTTGCGCTCAGACGAGGTTCTCGCAGAGGTGCTCCTTTCCGGTCCTGAGGATCTGAGGGGAGTCCAGACGTGAGGATTGTCGACTCTGGGAACCGATCATTTGGAAGTTAGCTAAGTGAGGCCTCTTCATGAGACGACGATGCCACTCCTCCTGGGAATCGTATCATTCCTCATGAAAGTCTGTGACGCTGACGACCGCATAGGATGCCGTACCTTATCAGATATAGGTCCACACCTGTGAGTGGGGGGTTTTTTTTTTGTGTGCAGGAAACTTGACTTCCAACCTACCCGTTATTGGTCTTCTCTTCAGAGCAACCGTTCTCCGTCAACAGTGCAGCAGTATTTAGATTGTGTGGGAGCTGTGATCCCGTGTTTGTTGCATTGCATTGCATTTGCATATGCATCTTCGCATCATATTGCATACTATTCGCCAGCTAGCCAGAGTTCTGATCCAGTCTTTGCTTCCTGAAGGTGAGTACCCGGAGTTTGGATTGAGCAACTGTTGATTGTTAGAGGACGACCAAGGGGTTGAAGCAGATTTAAAGCAGATTTGATCAGAGTCAAGCAGTGAAGTCAGCTGACAGTTGTTGGTAGCTATGTCAGAGAGCAGCTTCCAGTTTGTTGATACCTTGTCAGGTTTCACCGTGACGCCCAATCCTCTGTATGGATCTCCGCGCGACGAAGACTTTCCGCAAGTGAACAACCTTACTGCAGCTCAGCTTGTGCAGCCATCTGTTGAGGACCAAGGTCTGCGTGAGCAGTTTGTTGTCCGAGGTGAACGTTCTCCTTCTGTTGATGTCTCAGACTACCAGGGTTTTGCCTTCCCTGTGCCAAAGTCCCGAAGAGAGGTCCCAACGACAAAGAATGAAGACCCATTAGCTCCCGTGTATGCTGAAAGGTTTCGTGCATTAGATGAGAGACTCAAAGCCTTGAAAGGTAAAGACGCTGTTACTCCTAGTGCTGCAGATATGTGTCTGGTTCCTGGCCTAATGTTACCTCCGAAGTTCAGAATGCCGAGGTTTGAAAGGTACAAAGGAGATAGTTGCCCGAAGCAACATTTGGTGATGTTCTGCCGAAGAATGACTTCATTTGTGCACAACGATAAGCTGATGATTCATTGCTTTCAAGATAGTCTGACTAGGGCACCTCTGAGTTGGTATATGCAGTTAGAGCGTGATCAGATCCGATCATGGATGGATTTAGCCAGAGCTTTTCTGAAGCAGTACGACTATAATCTTGACGAAGCTCCTATTCGCATGCAACTGCAAGAATTGTCTCAAGGGAACAATGAATCTTTCAGAAAGTATGTTCAGAGATGGAGAGAATTTGCTGGTAGAGTGCAACCACCACTCCTAGACCAAGAGCTGAAAGGCATGTTCGTAAACTCCTTGCAGAACCCGTACTTCGAAAGAATGCTCGGAACCGCACCAAATTTCTCTGAGTTGGTAAGGACGGGAGAGCACATTGAGTATGGTGTAAAGACTGGAAGAATCCCGAATGTTTCAAGAGGTCAGGCCAGTGAAACTGAATCTCTCTATGGCTCTCAATCTGAAGATGAGGCTATGATCAGTGCGGTCCTGACAGATGTTGGATATCCTCAAGTCGAATCCGTGAAATCTGTTGGTTCTCCGTCTTCTCAGCGGTCAGTATCTTCTGTGTCTCGTTATTCTGGACAGACAGCCGTGCCTGGGGCACCATATCGGGAACCTTATGTCGCTTCCATTGCAAATCAGCAAACTCGTGGCCGAGGTTATCAGACTCAGCGTCAGAATCAGAATCGACCTCGTAACAACTTGGAACGGAGGAATGGTCCTTCTCACCCAGTGCCTATACCGTATAGCCAGCTGCTACCATCTTTGATCCAGAAGTCTTTGGTGGAGCCGAAAGCTCTTAATCCAGTTCCAGAACCTTACCCTCCTGGGTACAATCCCCACGTTCAGTATGGTTATCATGGTGGTTCACCGGGGCATTCGATGGAAGATTGTAAAGCATTTCAGGCGAAGGTACAGCAGTTGATTGATCAGGATCGCATTTCCTTTCGAGAAGGGTTTCTGTTTGTTCATCCCAACCGTTCAGCTGTCTAAGCTCGTAGACTCGGGAAGTATTCTCCAGCAAAGAAGCCAGTGGTTCAGACAGGCAGGCGCCTCAGCATTGGCAGTCCTCAGACCTTTATATCATTTGCGTTTGTAGTTTCTTTTCTGTTAGTTACTACTTGCTTTTAAAACATTGTATGTTTCGAATGGTGATAATAATAAAGTGACTATGCATTTTTCTGAATTAGTCATGTCGCTGTCGCTCATTTATTGCATTGCACTGACACTTGCATTTTTATTCACTCCACTTTTTCACTGTGACTAGCAAAGTTAGGAGGGAGGATGACGAAATAAACTCATAACCGATGATCGTATGCTTTCAGATAAGACCGTACCGATGACGTACAAGGCATTGTTTCAAATCCCCTAAACACTGGAGATATAAGGAGTTAGTCCCTTGTTAACCACTTCGAGCCAGGAAGTAGAAGTTTTCCGGACTTATAAACCCTCACATCTTAACCCGGGGCAGGGTAGTTGTCAGTTAGCTTGACCGAGCATTCAAGTCTTACAGAAGGGTGTTGTCTTTCGAGGACCAATCAGTGTATACCTTTCAAAAGGTCAAACCTCACCAATCAGGAGTGAGACAGTTACAATCCTTTCGGAGCAATCAAGGCAACCAGTGTCACACGACTTTGTTCCAAAAGAAAGAAGAAAGAAAGCCCGCTAAGTAAAAAGAGAGAAAAAGCTGAGAAAGCTAATACTTAGGCAAAAATCAGGGCATCCCGCTGGACTTCAAAAAGAAAAAATCGAAAAGAACTCAAAATGAGTCAGTCCAGGCAAAAATTAGGGAATCAAAAGAATGAAAAAGAGGGATTAAAAAGAAATTTTTCCCCAGCAAATCACAAAGTCGTGTACACAGACACCGAAAGCGGAGAAGGAGTAACTGTCACTCCAGAAAAGCATTGCGAATCCCTTAACTGTGGGTCTTACCATTCAACATACCTCTCGAAGAGGCGAGCGCTTGTGCCAGGTTAACTGAACCTTAGGATCGGAGATCATCACGTAGAAGGGGTGGGTACAAATCAAATTTGAGCCAAATATCCTTTGTTTCACGAGCCGTGAACCCGACCACGATACAACCCTCAAAAGACCTAATTGAGGTAGGGTTAGTCTGAAGCGCATTACGATAAGGTTGAGTAACCTGACTCCTTCTTGACTTGCTAGTCACATCCTTGTTGTATTTTCACTGACCACGTAAGCACTACGTTTGAACTTTGGTTCACTCGTCACTCACAATCATATGCATGTAAATGAGTGACAGCTCAAATTTTTTCAAAATTTGCATAAACACTGCATTAAGATTACCATTTGTAGACAGACAATTTTAATTGCAGGTTAGTAGTTGGCATGAAAGAAATTCCATCAGGGAATAGTCGAGCAGGACTGAATAATTCAGCAGTCTGAACCAGAATGGTGAATGTTGTGAAGCCTTATGAATTAGGGGCATTATCTTCCAGTAAGCTCGGTATCAGTCAGTCTGAGGACAAGCCCCGAAGCTTCAGTTGATCAGGGGCATTTTATTTGAGAAGCAGTTAATCAGAAGTGAGTCTTCTCGGGAGCCAATCAGGGGCAGTTATTCAGAGCGTTGAGATTTGAAAACAGATACTTCCAGTAGATAATCAGATCGGGTTAAGTCGCTAGAACGCTCATTCAGGGGCAAGGCATCGCAGAGAATGTTAAAATCAACTGAGTTGATAGAGGTCTAATGGAGATTGAATTCTTTTGTCGTGCAGATGCCGGGGCAAATATTCTCGAAGTCTTCTCGTAGCAAGCTGTTCAGAGCAAGTACTCCCAAGGGCTAGATTGGGGCAAGTTGGATTGTATTGAAGCAAGTTGTTCAAACCAGCCTGTTTATCCCCAGCCGGAGTTGAGTATCGGGGAATCATGTCAGTACCCTTATCAAAAACCTGAGCCTTTCAAAGGTCTTGTTGTCGTTGGATCATTATCCTACAGATTAAACCTGTTACGTGTCAGTAACCAGTCATTCCAAAAGTCCAATTCTCGCCTGGCAAATCGGTAACCAGTTCTCGTCTGGCCCACCCTTCCGTAAGCATCAGTTCCCGTCTGGTGCAGTTTATTGTAAGCAGCAGTTCCCGTCTGGTGCAGTTTGTTGTAAGCAGCAGTTCCCGTCTGGTGCAGTTTATTGTAACCAGTTCTCATCTGGTCACCTTTTCTTCCAGTGATGTATCAGTTCTCGCCTGGTACATGTCATTGCGTAACCAGTTCTCGCCTGGTCATCGTGTGTTTTAACCTATGTGTTATACCAGTTCTCATCTGGTGTACGTCAGCTTTCAGCCAGTTCTCGCCTGGTTGTCTATGCCTTAGTCTGTTATCCAGTCAGCCCCGTCTGATGTTCAAAAACACAAAAATCAATTTTCCTAACCTATTTTCCTATCAGTTCTCGCCTGGTAGTCTACCTTTGAATGCTAGTTCTCGTCTAGTATTTCCATATTTTCCACTGTGTACATAGTCCATGTTCACCATAAACCAGAAAAACGAAAAAACCTAAAGGTATCTGACACAGTATTTCCCAATGACCCGCATGTTGTCATGTTCCCCGATACGAAGCTCGACAGATACCAGTGCCCCAAGTAATGTTTGAATTCCTCGCAGATGTTGTTAAATCAGAATTGATACTCTTCAGCAGATGAAAGTTGCTTATTATCCCCTGAAGAATCGAGATTATATTTTACCCCGTATCAGAGTAGGATCAGGAGTATCCTCAGCAGATTAAAATTGATATCCTTGATAGTAGGAGCATTTCCAGCAGCGTGCTGCGCACAATCAACCTCAGTTTGGGTCAATCCCCGCAAAGTATAATCAGTTGCCTATGGTTTGAAGAAAGCATCCCCGAGCAGAGTTGTTTTCTTTCCCCAGTGAAGTCGTCAAGCAGGGTTGCCTTTTCATTTCTCCAGCAGAACGGTCATCCCCAGCGGATTTGATTTCTCGTTTCTTGCATTTATTTTGCTGAGACGATTCTGTGGCTTCGGTTCATCCCCAGTAGAGTCGACGTTACCTTCGGCATTTATTTTGCCAAGTGGTTTTCAGACCTGGTGTTCTCTGGCAGCTAGAGCTTCATTAGCATTTGCATATATAGTCATTGCATCTATCAAACATATAGTATTTCCATGCCATCTAGGCCTCGCATTTTCAAACAAAACGCATAGCATTTACATATAGGGCATTGCATCATTATCAAGCATACGCATGTCGAAGCATAGACCAGGATGGTTACCTATTGGATTTCGAATTTGTTCACCTGCAGAGTTGTGTGGTTCAGCTTCTCGACTTCCTCAGCGGAGTGATTCTTCATTTGGTTATTACATCAGCATCGGAAAAAACAACAACAACAACGGAGATTGACATATCGAACTTCTGAAGCTGCCGCCTTCGTCAGAATAGGTGCCAAGCAGTTCCATTCAGAATTCCCCAGGAGAATTGTCCTCAAGTTCGCAGTGAACTGTGAGTTGACCAGATTTGATCCCATGAGAGAGATGGGAATCAAGTCGTTTGCTTTTCCGAAGCATTATTTCAATACTTGTGGCGTTACACAGGTGTTGAAAAGGAGAAGAAAATTTATCAGAAAATTGACCAGCTGTTGCCGTGACAACCAAACTTCAGTTTATTGGAAGCTATTCCTCAAGCAGCTTTGCAGTATATTCTTGCGGTTGGCAAATTTTCAGGGTTCCATTTGTATTCAACCGTCATCTACCTTGAATGTTTGAAGGCTGAGCGCTCTTCACCCATTCAGGTCGAAGTCGCTTGAATAGGGGCAGCTGTTGCACCCCAAAATTTGACCAACCGGGTCTCGTATTTGGTCCTATGTTTCGACGCATTACCGCATTCGCATCTGCATATTGCATACAATGCATTTTTCATTTGTTTTGATTTTATCAGGGATCACAGCTCTCGTCTCGTGTTTCAGGTGTTTTTAATCAGTTTAGATAGGTAGAATCGATTTTTGGGATATTTCGGTGCCCGTTTATTTTTTACCGATTATTTTAGTGCGCTCTCGTGGTGTTTCGTGTCGTTCTTATGGTGATTTTTCTGGATTTTATTGGCTAATTTTTAGGATTTAATAGATTTTTAATCATTTGTAGAATTTTTAATAGGTTTAAATCGTTTTTAGCATTTTATAGTATATTAGGTAGATTTTAATATTTTTAGATGTTTTAGGATAATATAGCATTTATAGAATATTAATAGATTTTTTCTAGAATATTAAATAAATAGTTTTTTAGAATAATAAATAATAGGGTAATAGAAATTAAATGTTTTAATTTTTAGATATAGAATAATATAGATTTCTCATTTTTTAAATATAGTTCTTTTTAATAGTTTTATTAGATATTATAGATTTTCTTTTATAGAATTTAATATAGATTTAATTCAGAATTTAATTAGATTAATGTTCAGTTTAGTTAATTGAATTTTTAATTAGGATTAGATGTTAACTAGATTTTTAATCTTAGTTTTAATTCAGTTTTGAGTTTTGTTATCAGTTTGTCGTTTGGGCCCATTTCCATTCAGCATAGCCCAATTCGCAGGGTCCAAATCAGTTCAATGCAGTCCAGAAAAATGTCCAGCCACGTCCAGTTCAATCCAGCAAGTTCTAGAAGTTTCTAGAACGCCCCAGAGCTTCTCAGCTATAAAAGCTCAGCAGCACACGTGTCCAAAGGAGGGCTGGCCCCACTTTTCACCTTCAGACCACGCCACGCGTTCTCTCAGCGTTCACCTCACTGCCACGCATGGGGACACGCGTCCCACATGCATCCCTCCTCTCCACTAACTCCCCCACGTGGCATCACCATAACCCTCGCCTGAAAACACCACCGGCCGGCATGCATGGCCGGTGGCCACCGCCCCCTCACCGGAAAACCCTCAAACCCAGAAAAATCCCCAGAACTCTGATCCTCCCTTCATCTTCTCCTCAATCTTTCTCCAGATTCCGATCGACCTACATCACCTCCGATCCCATCTCCGGTCATACCTCCACCACGCATCTTCGCCAGAACGTCATCCTCACCAAGAAGAATCTTCAACAAAACTCATCCAACCACATCTATGATCAACTCCTTCGATCATGCAAGACCTTCAACCGTGTTCATCCTTGATTTTTCCAGAAATTCATCAGAACGATGAAGATTCATCACCAACCTTCATCAACACCCGTCCGTTTCCAGAAAAGCTCCAACAAACTTCAGATCAACAACAAGAACACGCAACGATCTCCACCAACCAGCTAGTCTTCGTCTTCTTCCAGATCTCGTCAAACCTTTAACCATCCATCGTCAACAACGTTCGCAAGAACATTATGGGTTCATCCATTTCATCATCGTCTTCATCAGACTCAAGAACATAACCGTTCATCCGCAAACGCTTCCAGATCATCGAATCCACGCGCATCTCAACGTTGAAAACCGTCAACACAAGTCTCCGGCAAGTTCAACACATTCTTCAAGATCTTCAATGATCTAATTTCGTCCAGAAACTTCCATCAAGTCTGGTCTCCAAGAACGTCAAGGAAGGAGGTCTCCAAATTGCAATCGTTTGGTTTATTCATCTATGGTGCAGGTTTTGAAACGAGGATGACTTTGAGATGATGTTGAGGAAGAGATACAGAGAGACGAACGAGAACGGAGATGAGACAGAGGGAATGAGAAGAAGGTGGCGGCGGCGCTAGGTTGAAGGAGAAAGGATAGTGAATTAGGGTTCTGTTTCAGAAGGTGAAAGGAGAAGGATGGATTGGGCCAGGCCCAATAGTTTTTTTTGGGAGACGCCTCCCCTCACATTTTTGGCTGAGAGTGGGTTGGGCCCAGCGACCCTATTTCCCAGCACACACTCCGTTTCGCATCCATACCCCCTTTCCCTTTCAGCCTTCTTTTGTGCCTTTTTTGGCAGGATATGGGCTGGGCCCAGTTTTTATTTTTATTTTCTGTTGATCCCTTTGTAGCAGGCACCCCCTTCCCCTATATTTTCCTTTTTTTCATTTTTTTTATATAGTTATAGTAAAGAAAAAAAAGAGGAGAAAAGCATATTGAAAAAAGAAATAGAAATATGAAAAAATATATTTGAAAAAATAGAAAAAGAAAAGAAAAGAAATGTTAAGAAAAGAATTTGAAAAAAGGAAAAGAAAAAGAAATGTTGAGAAAAATATATTGAAAATATAGTGAAAAATATGGAGAAAATATTCAAGAAGAAATATGAATAAAAAATGTGAGAAAGGAAAAAACATTGAAAAAAGAATATAGAGAAGAAAAGAATATTGGAAATAGAGAAAAATATGGAAAAATATGTTGAAGAGAAAAGAAGAAAAAAGAGAAAAAATATTAAAGTAGGTTTAATATTTTTAAGCACATTTTCTTTTAGGATATAGTTTTTCCATAGAGATTATTTCACGATTTTTAGGATAGCTTAGAAGTCCACTTGTTAGGGGGCTATTTTTCATTCGATTTTTCAGGATAGAATAGGATAGTATTTCCTAGGAGATTATTTTCCAGTATGCAAGCATTGTAACCATTTTTCAGAGATTAATAAAACGAGATTTGAGCTGTGGTCCCGATAGTAGCCGAACTACAGCTGCTCTGATTTCTCGTACCAGACGAGAATATGTAGGCATAGGATGCGATGTCCTAGCGAGCACACTAACGACTAACCTTTTGTCCTCTCGCGGCTGTGCGATCGAGACTTTCCCGCTGACGACTAATTGATACCTTTTTTCTCTCTTGCCCAAGTGCATTTGAGACCAAGCCATAATTTTGCCCATAGGTTCCCGACCCTGTGAAACCAGTTGTTTTCTCACTGCTGTGTGAGACTGTTTGTTTAGCCGTAGTTAGTCTGAACTACGTAAAGCTCTGATCTTCCATGCAGTGTGGAAGTACGTAGGCACAAGACGCGAGGTCTTGGCGAGCCAATTCTCCCTGTAGTCCCGAACTACGTTGACTCTGACTTTCTCTCTCGAGAATACGTAGGCATAGAGTGCGACGCTCTATCGAGTCAATTCCCTTCCGTTAGATTTAGCAGCCGTAGATAGATTGTTTTGCATCCTTTAGACAACCCAAGCAAGCGTGGATCCCGTCGAGTACGACGGACGTGAGGGGTGCTAATACCTTCCCCTTGCGTAACCGACTCCCGAACCCAGGTTTTGGTTGCGACGACCATACCTTTTCCCCGTTTTTTTGCGAGATTTACTTCGAGCGTTTCCTTTCCCGCTCTGAGGGATAAATAACGCACGGTGGCGACTCTTCTGTCAGCCGGCGCCGATTTTCGCTGTAGCGACAACTGACAATGAAACCGAGTAACTTTCCAGATCTTACTCCAAAGGTACACTTGGCTGGATTCAGTCTCAACTGATATTTTCTGAGTCTCTTAAATAGTTTCAAAAGATGTTCCAAATGGTCCTCCTTGCTTTGAGATTTGGCTATCATGTCATCAACATATACCTCTATCTCCTTGTGCATCATATCATGAAATAAAGTCACCAGGGCCCTTTGATAAGTAGCACCTGCGTTCTTCAGACCGAAAGGCATAACTTTGTAACAGTAAGTCCCTCACGGAGTAATGAAATTAGTTTTTTCCATGTCATCGGGATCCATCTTAATCTGATTGTAACCGGAGAACCCATCCATAAATGAGAAAACTGCAAAACGAGCCGTATTGTCCACCAAAGTATCGATATGTGGCAAAGGCAAATCATCCTTCGGACTGGCCTTGTTTAGGTCCCTGTAATCCACACACATTCTGACTTTCCCATCCTTTTTCGGCACAAGTACAATATTGGCTACCCATTCGGGGTATTTGGACACTGCTAAGAAACCCGCATCAATCTGTTTCTTCACCTCATCTCGAATCTTGAGAGCCATGTCAGGTCTTGTTCTACGGAGCTTTTGTTTAACCGGTGGGAATTCTGGTCGAAGTGGTAATTTGTGAACCACTATGTCAGTGTCTAGACCCGGTATATCCTGGTACGACCGAGCAAATACATCCACATACTCTTTCAGAAGATTTTCTAGTTGCTGCTTGACTTCTGCCCCTAGAGCTGCCCCAATCTTGACTTCTTTCTTGTCTTCTTTGGTGCCGAGATTAATGACTTCTGTTGCACCCCAAAATTTGACCAACATTTATTTATCCATCAAGTGTTTGAAGGTTGATACCTTCACCAGAAAGTTCAAGAGATCCTCAGAGGAATTGGTTGAAACCAAGGTTGTGTGCTTCATAGCTTGAGAGTTGTGGGTGCTCCTCAGATGATTCTGAGACTTTGAGAATGAACTTGAAGATTTGAGAAAGCCTATGAGATGTCTTGATAGTCATCATGAAGCCCAGAGAGGTCATTATGCAAGAATTCAGGAGATTCAACCATGAATGGTAGAATTAGGGTTTTGACTGGGTCAACCCTAGATCAGCTGAAGATTTGGAGAAGGTTGAGACCTAATCCAAGGGCCATGAGATCATGGAATGATGTATTGAGATACTATAAAGATGATTCCTAGACCAACTCATCATGATTGAAGAGTTTGAGAAGTTTTGAGTTAGGGTTTCTGAGGATTGTCAGTGAAAAAACCCTAATTTGATCCCTATCTTCCAGGCAGTTTTAGCTTAAGATGTGATTGATATCTCATCTTCCCCACAACATGAATGTTGTAGAGCTTGTTCATAGCTTTAATTTGAGTGGTAGAAGTCCTTGATAGGAGTTGCAGAGCTCAAGTTATGGTTTTGACAAATTACAGGTCAGGTGAGGTGTGTGAATCTGGGTCCTTGAAAGTCACCCAACTTGCAGACAACATTTTCCCTAGAAGGATGATTCCCATGATTTCTTGGTCAACATGAATGTTGAAGAGCATCTTCTTAGCTTTCCAGAGAGTACTAGAAGTCCTTGATAGGATTTGTAGAACTCAACTTATGGTTTGAACAAGGCAGGGGTATTTTGGTCATTTGGCAGTTATAGGTCATTTTAAGCAAAGGCCATATCTCCTATTTCCAAGCCTCAAATGGAAAAACTCAAAACATGAAAGTTGTTCAAAATGGCATTTTAAGCCTATAAAAGAGGTCATGAGTTGATTGAAAAGCTCATAGCATGGAATGACAAAGTTTGGTAAATTTGAACTAAAAAAGGCTTATAGGTTAATTCAAGTCAAGTTGAAATTTGGTTTGGGAGATCTATGAATCCAAAATAGGTCATCCAATATACCATTTTGAGTGCAAATAACATTCTAAAAACTTTGGTTTAAACAGAATTTTGATTTGAGGCTCAAAAATGAAGGTTGCTTTGGAAAATTGTAACTTGTATCTTAAGGCATCCTTGGAAGGTTCTACACAAGGCAAGTTTGGCCTGATTTTTTGCACATATGATCTCAATATCTCTTGTAATGAGATTTTGACACAAGTTTACAAGGCCTAACTCATGAGATATGGTATGTTCAACTTGTCACCAAAGGAGAAAATCCAAGCTTTTCTAGTGGATTCTAGATGATTCTAGAAGCTTCCATGGATTGCTATAAAAAGAGTGAACTACAATAAGGAAAAGGTTGGTGAAAGTTGCTGAGTTCATTGGAGAGGGTGAGAGAGAAAGTGCCATTGCTAAGTTTCTTCAAGATCAAGCAAGATCCAATTTCTTCTTCTACAAGCCTCATTCACCTCAACTCTTGCAAACAGAAAAGTATTCATCATTGGAGGAAGATTTGGAGAGGATTTCAAGCCTTGAATCGAGCCCTAGCACCATTCTCCATTGAAGCTTGACAGGTTGGTAACTTGATCTATAGGTCTTTATTCAGGTGCATACTGTTAGATGGCTAGGTGTAAAGATGACATGCTAGGCTTGGTGATGATTTTCTGAAAGTTTGAGAGGGATTCGTGAAGTTCCATGGCAGGTCACCAATTCTTTGATTTCCAATAGCAAGCTGTTTAGGGTGCATTAATGGATATGAGATGGTGTAGTTTGGTTAGGATAAAGTGTAGAAAAATTCTGGATCGTTAGTTTGAAGTTCAATCAAGATTGATACCAGTGAATTAAGTTGAAACCCTAATGTTGGAGCTTTCTGTTAGGATGATTTAAGGAGTTTCAGAGAAAGCTACTTGTATGGTTGTGTTCGTGGTAATCAGTAGTACAATTTATCTTTTGGAATTTCTGGATTTCATCAAGTCATCATTGAGAACGATCGAGTTGAAGGATCGTGCATGGACTCTGGTTCAGACGAAACCCTAGGGTATGTTTGGGGACGATGAACTCCCACCGTTGGATTGTCCCAAATATTTGACTATTTCAGTTGATCCCACGTGAAGGTGAGAAAATACTTAGAAGGGGGGGGTTGAATAAGTATGACAGAAAATAATCAAAGATAAAAACACAAGTATTTTTATCCTGGTTCGTTGAACTCAACTACTCCAGTCCACCCTTTTCAAGAGTGATTTGCCTTTCTCAACAAGGACTTAATCCACTATTCAAATCAACTGATTACAAATAGCACACCTAAGAACAACTGTTCTTAGTCTTCTTAAGAGCTACTGATCTAACCTAGATCCTCTTAAGGAAAACTTTCTTTACAAATTAATGTAATACAATGAAAGAGTAAGAATTGCTTCTATGAAAGCTATAAACACAACTGTGTTATTTCTCTAAGTTTAGAACAATGTATGAACAGTGAAGAATATGAAAGCTTTGAGCGTGAGAGAGTTCTTGTCAATATTGTTGTAATTCTTGGCACTTGAAGAATGAGCTATGATGTCCTTTATATAGCCACTTGAATATTGGAGAGAATATTTTACCGTTAGAGAAAATATTTCCAATATCAAAATAGTACTGTCCTTTGTACTATTACAGCAGAGAGACGGCGCACAAAATGTGGGTGTAGCAATTGTCTGCTGAGCTGTGATTTAACTATATCAGGAATGTACCAGAGGAATAATCTTCTTTGCAGAGAATTTTGTCTATCCCAATTAAGGAAAGATTTGCTGGCATATTCCAACGGATATATTAAAATATTCTTCTTCAAATAATTCAGATCAACAATCAATATCAGAGTCTTCAGTCTTCAGAACCTTCTGGAAACTTCAGAGCCTAATATGTTCTTCAGATGTTGATGAATCAGAGTCTGGTGCAGCTGTGTGCTTGAAGCGTAACATGCTCTTAGATCAGAGTCTTCACTCAGATCAGAGTCTTCTCTCATTCAGAGTCTCTTCACTCAGAGTCTTCTCTTATTCAGATTCTTGATAATACATGCAGCGTGTTGTATCTTCAGAATCTTGATAACTAAGCTCTTATACTTCAGATTCTTCTAATCTTCAGATGCTCTTGAGCCATTCAGAATTCATTGTTCACATCAAATTTGCTCTTTAAGATTAAAATCTTTTGTGCCTGTAGAAAACAGTTTAGAACAAATTTAGAGAGTATAATTCTTGTATACAAATTATCATTAATGTTATCATCAAAACATAGAGATATTACTGAGACACAATCTGTGCTCTTACAATCTCCCCCTTTTTGATGATGACAAAACATGAGCAATTTGTTCAATAAAAATGAATTAAAATTACTCCCCCTGAGATTAACAATCTCCCCCTGAAATGAATACTCTAATGGAATTAGATACTTCCCTTTCTGGTTGAGTATATTTCAGATTCAGAGCCTGATTTCATTTCAGATTCAGAGCCTGATTGCATTTTGGGTTCAGAGCCTGATTAACATCCTGATTGAAGCCTGGTTGACAAATCCTGGTTGATATATGTTTGACTTCTAGAGTCAAAGCTTGATGCCAAAGCTTGATGCCATATTAAAGCTTGATGCCAGATGAACAACTTCAGAACACTTGGTTGTTTATCTTGCCATTTCCTGTCTTGAGTTATCTTTCAGATCATAGTACTCAAGGTTAGATATCAGAGTCTGGTCTTTAGATATCAGAGTCTGGTTTACTCAGATTTAGCTATTTTTGATCAGGTTCTGAAAAGATAGATCTCAGGAAAAACTTCAATGAAATTTGTCAGAGTCTGGTTAGATAAATTTGTCAGATTCTGATTAGATTCAAAGAATGTTAGTAACATGTCTGACTTAGTTCAGATAATTGCTTATAGATTTGAACAATCGGATTCTATTTTGTTTCTCCCCCTTTTTGTCATAATCAAAAAGATTTTTAAAAGACAGTAAAGATGCAGAAGAAACACATATCCAGATAAGCAAAAGATCATTTTCATAAAGATAACATCCAGATTCAGATAGAAGCAAACAAAACATATCAGAAGACAATCAAAAACAAAACAAAGCATGAAAAACTTGTGCAAAAACATTAAGAAGGTTTGGCAGATGAGGCTTGTTGAGAAGCGATGAGTTGCAGCAGTGCTGTAATCCTCTCTGAATTCTCATCTTGCTTAGCCATCCAAGTTTTCATTTCTTCATTTGTCTTCTTTTGATCAACCATGAAGTCCTTTAATTCCTTGACATCCTTCTGAAGATCTGTAGATACTGAAATAGAAGATTCTGGAACAGTGGATTCTGAAACAATCTGAGTGACATTGGGTGCAGGAATTTCTGGAGGTGGAGGAGCTTCTAGAAGAAGAATAGGAGGAGGGTTTTTCTTAATCCTTTTCTGATAAGCAGCAAACCTTACTTTTGATAATCTAAGACATTGAGTCCTGATTTTCAAAGCCTCCCTATTCAGTCTGTAAAGATATTTCTTCCAGACAGCATTAGCAGCCTCTTTATCCATAGTGGTCATGCACACATCCATAATGTCAGCAAAGTCTGAGACATTATCCTTGTCAAAATTTCTTAACATAGTATAAACACTTGATCCCAATTCTGCTTCATCAGGAATTTTGGGTTGGGTTGGTTGTGTTTGTGGTGTTTGTTTAGAAGGTTGAGGTTGTGGTTGTGGAGATGGATGTTCAGATGTTTGAGTTTCAGATGTTTGTTGGTTAATTTGTGGTTCAGAAGTTTGTTGGTTGGTTGGTTCAGATGATGGTTGTGGTTCAGAAGTTGGTTGTGGTTCAGATGTTGGTTGTGGAGTGGATTGGTTTTCAAGATGTTGTGGATTGAGAGTTTGAGTGGGGGAATTTTGTGGAGAAGGTGGATGATCAGAGGTGGGAGATTTAAAAAGTTGTTTCCAAACACTCTCAGTACGAGGTTGTTTGAGATCATTCAAGCATTCATTAATGAAACCAGATGATTCATCATCAGATGATGTATCAGATTGGTTAGATTTTTCAGAAGTTGAAGATAAAATGATAGAACGGTTTAAGGGTGTGATATCTAAAATCTCATTAGGATCAATGGGATTTTCAGGTTGGTCAGAGTGTTCAGGGTGAACATCCTCTGGAATTGTAGATTCTGGGATGGGGTTTTGAGGTTGTGGTGTTGTTTGTTGAGTTTGTTTGGATTGTGGTGTTTGAATGATTGTTGGTTGTGGTGTATGAGTCTCAGATGGTCTAGATCTTTTAAATATGAGGGGTGAGTCAGATGGTGTGGTAGCAGAATGATGAACAGGATTAGAATCAGTGTTAAATACCTGTTTCAGAGTATCTCTTATCTCTTCAAAAGTTGCTGCAGGAGGATTTTGTTGAACCTTCTTCAGCTTCTTTCTTTTCTTCTTCTTCTCAGCATCTGAATGCTTTCTTTTCTTCTGATGACCTTCTTTATCAGCTTTTCTCTTGCGTCTTCTTTCCCTTGTCTGATCAGGAAGAACTTGGCCTTCCTTCTGCACAAGATTTGCAGGGATCTCAACACCATCTCTGATGCAGCAAGCAACATACTCAGCTATTAGCTCTCTGGGTTCATCTGAGGTAAATAGAGGAAAGTCCTCAACAGGAATCCTTCTCCCCCTAACTTCTTCAGAGTTAGTTTTCCTTGGTTTCTCAGATAAATCTTCAACCAATTTCATCCTTCTCAGAGTTAAGCCATTTATCTCAGAGCCAATGATAAAGTTCAGATCTTCTGTCAGCCCAGCCTCTTGCAGATGCGCCACAAGTTGGTTTTCTACCAGAATATCTGAAATCAGTCTTCCCATAGGAATCCATGATCTGACTTTTCCAGTTTTATCTCTTGCTGTTTCCCTTGTTTCCTTGACATGAGATACCAGATGATTGAACAACAGATAAGGAAGATCAATCTGAATGTTTTGATGCAAACAGTACATGAAGTAAAGTTGTTCAGCATTAACATAGTCAGATGAGTTTGAGGAGGGTCTGTGAAAAATGGTGTTCAAGAAAATCTTAGCCCAAATCTTGTAAGTGGGTTTCAAAAACTTAACCTTCTTACAAGGTTCACCAGTAGTGCAGATTTCTTGACAAACATCCTTCAGGTCTTCACGCGCAGAAGATAGAGAGGTTACTCCATCAGTTGCTGTGAAACCTATGAGTTTCCTGATCAGATTTTCAGTGATAACAATCTTCTTACCCAGCACAGAAGAATGAACGAACTTTGGAGTAGCGAATGCATGGATCCAAAACTCCTTCACTAACTTTGGATACACAGGACCCATCAGCCTATCAAAGTAACCATCCCAGCCTTGTGCTTTGATTGAAGGAACCAGATCAAACCCATTATCAGCAAGGTCTTCCAAATCCACGAAACTTTCACATAACACTTCTAGAGAATCAACAGGAGTCAGAAGAGTGCGTACTGGTTCAATGATAGTGGTAGAATCTTTGGTAGTAACTGCTTTTGATGTGGATGCCATTGTTGATGAAGAAGAAGGAGATGACGGTTTCTGGGTTCGTTTAGGGTTTGAGAAGAGAGAGAACAACAGACAAAAGCGCATATGTGTTGAGAATGTGAAAAGTGTGAATGTGTTGTGAGAGTGGTTTATGTAGAAAAATAAAACACGCATGGGAAACACAACAGACATACATAGGACACATACGCACGTTTGCATTTAATGAAAAGTAATCATTTTTAATTATGATATGACATTTGGGGGGAAAATCAAGACAGATTGAGATTTTCAAAGCAATACCTTAAACGTCATAGTCAGTAGGTGTACTCCATCTTTTCAGATTCTGAGTGACACGTGTTTGCTTTGCATGTGATTCTGTAACTCTTAAGAAATGAAACGTTTTCAACTTTCAGATCCTCTGAGATGGTCAGTACAGAGTTTCACACAAAAATAAATCACAGATAAATTAAATAAGCAAAACAGATGAAATACTTCAGAGTGTTAAACACTTAGCATCTGAGAAGTAGACTCTGAGAAATATTACTCTGGACAAAAATCCATACAAATATTTTTCAGAATAAACTTAAACCTATCTTCAGCAAGGGGTTTTGTGAAAATATCTGCCCATTGATGATCTGTATCAACAAAGGCTAAATTTATTACACCCTTCTGAACATAGTCTCTGATGAAGTGATGTTTAATCTCTATATGTTTAGCCTTAGAGTGTAAAATTGGATTTTTGGATAAACATATAGCTGAAGTATTGTCACAGAAGATAGAAAGATTACTCTCATAGATTTGATAATCTTCTAGTTGACTCTTCATCCAGAGCATCTGAGTGGAACACCCAGCAGCAGCAATGTATTCTGCCTCTGTGGTTGATAGTGCAATTGTTGGTTGCTTCTTGCTGTACCATGAGATCAGATGACTTCCAAGAAACTGACAGCTTCCAGAAGTACTTTTGCGCTCAACTCTATCTCCAGCATAGTCAGCATCACAGAATCCAACTAGTGAATATTTGTCAGATCTTCTGTAACACAAACCAACATTAGCAGTACCTTTCAGATACCTTAGAATCCTCTTAACAGCAGTTAAGTGTGATTCTCTAGGATCTGATTGGAATCTAGCACATAAACAAACACTAAACAGAATGTCTGGTCTAGAAGCAGTCAAATAAAGAAGAGATCCTATCATACCTCTGTAGAGTTTCTGATCTACCTTCTTACTTACCTCTTCCTTACCTAGAGTGCTTGTAGGATGCATTGGAGTCTTTGCCATTTTGCTATCCAGCATGTTAAACTTCTTCAGAAGCTCTTTAACATACTTCGTCTGATGTATGTAGGTGCACTCTGGAGTCTGATTTACTTGGATTCCCAGAAAGAATTTCAGTTCTCCCATCATGCTCATCTCAAATTCTTCCTGCATACATTTAGCAAACTCCTTTCCAAGCATAATATTTGTTGATCCAAAAATAATATCATCTACATAAATTTGACAAATCAACAAATCTTTCTTAATGGTTTTACAAAATAGTGTGGTATCCACTTTTCCTCTGATGAAATCCTTCTTCAGAAGAAAATTACTCAACCTCTCATACCAAGCTCTGGGAGCTTGTTTTAGTCCATAAAGAGATTTTTTTAGTTTGTAAACATGATCTGGAAAATTTTCATTTTCAAAACCAGGAGGTTGGTGGACATACACTTCCTCTTCTATAATTCCATTAAGAAAAGCACTTTTAACATCCATCTGATAAAGAGTGATGTTATGTTGTGCAGCAAATGAAATAAGCAAGCGTATAGACTCTAACCTTGCAACAGGAGCATATGTTTCTGTGTAGTCTATGCCTTCTTGTTGACTGTAGCCTTGAGCAACCAGTCTTGCTTTGTTCCTTTCAACTTCTCCTTTTTCATTCAGTTTATTTCTGAAAACCCATTTTGTTCCAATAACATTGAAACCTTTAGGTCTTGGAACCAGATCCCAGACTTCATTCCTTGTGAATTGATTCAGCTCCTCTTGCATAGCTAAAATCCATTCATTATCTTCCAGAGCCTCATCAACAGATGAAGGTTCTATAATTGACACTAAGCCACAGAAGGAAGATTCAGAAGTTCTGAGAAATGCTCTTGTCCTTATTGGATCATCTTTCTTTCCAATTATCACATCCTCTGGATGAGAGGCTTTCATTCTGGAAGAAGATCCTCTGACTGTTGGTCTTTCAGAAATATGCAGATTGTCAAGTTGGGAAGTTAAAGGTGTAGCATCTGGATTTTCTTCAGAGTCTTTGTCTTTAGTCTTGTTTGCCTCTGAGCCTTCAGAGTCTGTGAGAATAACTTCTCTATCTGCAAAACTTTCAACTTGCTTTGGCTTTTCAGAGCCAAGCTTATCATCAAATCTAACATGAATAGATTCTTCCACAATCTGTGTTTCAGTATTGAATACTCTGTAGCCTTTAGAGCGTTCAGAATAACCAAGCATGAAACACTTCTGTGCTTTGGAATCAAACTTGTTTAGATGATCTTTAGTGTTAAGCATATAACAAATACATCCAAATGGATGAAAATAAGCAATGTTGGGCTTTCTGTTTCTCCACAATTCATAGGGAGTCTTTTCCAGAAGAGGTCTTACAGACACTCTGTTCTGAATATAACATGCTGTATTTATTGCTTCTGCCCAAAAATGTTTTGCCAGATTTGTCTCGTTGATCATGGTTCTGGCCATTTCTTGCAATGTTCTATTTTTCCTCTCTACAACTCCATTTTGTTGTGGAGTTCTAGGACAGGAGAAATCATGTGCAATTCCCTTTTCAGAAAAATATTTTTCAAAATATTTGTTTTCAAATTCGCCACCATGATCACTTCTGACTTTAATAATTTTGCATTCTTTTTCAGTCTGGACTTGATTGCAGAAGTCAATGAACACAGAATGAGACTCATCCTTGTGTTTTAGAAACTTTACCCATGTCCATCTGCTGTAGTCATCTACAATGACTAACCCATACTTCTTGCCTCTGATGGATGCAGTTTTCACTGGTCCAAACAGATCAATGTGAAGTAATTCCAATGGTCTAGAGGTGGAAACAACATTTTTTGGTTTAAAATGGGATTTTGAAAATTTACCCTTTTGACATGCGCCACACAGAGCATCTGAATTGAACTTCAGATTAGGGAGTCCTCTGACCAGATTGAGTTTATTAATCTGAGATATACGTCTCATATTAATATGTCCCAATCTTCTATGCCAGACCCATTGCTCATCATTCACAGATAAAAGGCATTTTACATTTTGAACTTTAAGTTCTGAAAGGTTAATTTTGTAAATGTTGTTTTTCCTCTTTCCACTGAATAAGGTTGAGCCATTCTTTTGACAAACAGCTTTGCAACATTTTTGATTAAAGATGATATCATAACCATTGTCACTTAATTGGCTTATGGACAATAGATTATGTTTCAATCCTTCAACTAACAGAACATTAGAAATAGAGGGTAGGTTACCATTACCTATCGTACCAGAGCCAATGATCTTGCCCCTCTGGTTCCCTCCAAATTTCACGTCCCCTCCAGATCTAAGTTCCAGGCTTTGGAACATAGACCTTTCGCCCGTCATATGTCGCGAGCATCCAGAGTCCAGGTACCATGATTGGTGTCTGGATTTTGCTGCTAAGGATATCTGCAACAGGTATTATTTTGCTTTTAGGTACCCAGATCTTTTTGGGTCCTTTGGGGTTAGATGTTCTGCGGTTTTGCCTAAACTTCTGTTTTTCAACATAGTGTTTATTCTGGCTAACCCTTGGCTTAAACACATAAGTACTCTTTTCAGAGCTTGTATGTTTAATATCATTCAGATGACCAAACTTGAAATGAGAATACAGAGGAGTCTTCTTGATGAAGAGTTTATCAACAGACTTTGGATTGCTTCCAGAGGAGGATTCACATCCAATGCCTCTTCTGTTGTTCCCACTAACACCATAGATCATAGAAGCCATTTTGCTTCTGTCTATGCTTTTAGTGAGAAATCTTCTAAAACTGGAGTCATATTTTTCTAAAATATTTTCACTGGACTCTGTTTCAGTATCAGATTCTTGTTGAGTTGTTTCTAAATCATTTTTGAGTTTTAAATTTATTTCTTTCTGCTCAACAAGTTCTGTTCTCAGAAGATTAATCTCAGATTCAAGATTGCTTTTCAGCTTCTTGTATTTGAGTTTAATCTTGCTGTAGCTTTCCATCATGTCAGATAAACTTTCAACAAGTTCAGCTCTGGAGAGTTCAGAAAATACCTCTTCAGAGTCAGAGTCTGATTCTGACTCAGATTCAGATGATGACGTTCCTTCATCTTGATCATCTGTGTTGGCCATCAGCGCAACATTTGCACATTCTTCCTCAGATTCAGAAGATGATTCAGATTCATCTGAGTCATCCCATGTAGCCATCAGAACCTTTTTCTTTTTGTCAAACTTCCTTTTGGGTTTTTCCTTTTGAAGTTTGGGACATTCACTCTTGTAGTGTCCAGGTTCTTTACATTCAAAACAAGTGATCTCTTTCTTGCCAGATCTTCTGTGTCCAGAAGATTCTTTCTTTTGATCAGATCTTCTGAAGTTGTTGAACTTCTTCCCTTTGTGCTTCCAGAGTTTGTTGATCCTTCTGGACAGCATTGATAGTTCATCTTCTTCTTCAGAAGAAGATTCCTCAGAGCTTTCTTCATTAACCTGCAAGGCTTTAACAGATTTGTTAGATTTAAAAGCTAAGGATTTACCTTTATCTTTCTTCTGGGGTTCATCTTCCTCCAGCTCAATCTCATGACTTCTCAAAGAACTGATGAGTTCTTCTAGTGAGATTTTGTTCAGATCCTTGGCCAGCTTCAATGCAGTCACCATAGGTCTCCATCTGGTAGGAAGACTTCTGATGATCTTCTTGACATGATCAGATGTTGAGTAGCCCTTGTCCAGAACTTTCAACCCAGCTGTTAGAATCTGAAATCTGGAAAACATAGTCTCAATGTTCTCAGATTCTTCCATTTTGAACGCTTCATACTTCTGTATAAGCGCCAGAGCCTTTGTTTCTTTCACCTGAGAATTTCCCTCATGAGTCATTTTGAGAGACTCAAACATATCATGAGCAGTTTCTCTGTTGGTAATCTTTTCATACTCTGTATGAGAGATTGCATTCAGAAGTATGGTTCTGGCTTTGTGATGATTCTTGAATTCTTTCTTCTGCTCCTCAGTCATTGATTTTCTATCAATCTTTTTGCCATCCTTAGTAGGATGTTCATACCCATCAATGACTAAGTCCCAGAGATCAGCATCATACCCCAAGAAAAAACTTTCAAGTCTATCCTTCCAATAATCAAATTTTTCTCCATCAAACATTGGAGGTTTGGTGCTGATTCTGTCTCCTTCATATTTGTTGCTTGATGTAGGAATATCACCCATATTAGCAACCAAATAAATAACAGAGTATTTTTCTCACTGGATCTTTATCTGTCACGGTTAAGCGAATGCACACTCAGAACCGGAGCTCTGATGCCAACTGAAGGTGAGAAAATACTTAGAAGGGGGGGGTTGAATAAGTATGACAGAAAATAATCAAAGATAAAAACACAAGTATTTTTATCCTGGTTCGTTGAACTCAACTACTCCAGTCCACCCTTTTCAAGAGTGATTTGCCTTTCTCAACAAGGACTTAATCCACTATTCAAATCAACTGATTACAAATAGCACACCTAAGAACAACTGTTCTTAGTCTTCTTAAGAGCTACTGATCTAACCTAGATCCTCTTAAGGAAAACTTTCTTTACAAATTAATGTAATACAATGAAAGAGTAAGAATTGCTTCTATGAAAGCTATAAACACAACTGTGTTATTTCTCTAAGTTTAGAACAATGTATGAACAGTGAAGAATATGAAAGCTTTGAGCGTGAGAGAGTTCTTGTCAATATTGTTGTAATTCTTGGCACTTGAAGAATGAGCTATGATGTCCTTTATATAGCCACTTGAATATTGGAGAGAATATTTTACCGTTAGAGAAAATATTTCCAATATCAAAATAGTACTGTCCTTTGTACTATTACAGCAGAGAGACGGCGCACAAAATGTGGGTGTAGCAATTGTCTGCTGAGCTGTGATTTAACTATATCAGGAATGTACCAGAGGAATAATCTTCTTTGCAGAGAATTTTGTCTATCCCAATTAAGGAAAGATTTGCTGGCATATTCCAACGGATATATTAAAATATTCTTCTTCAAATAATTCAGATCAACAATCAATATCAGAGTCTTCAGTCTTCAGAACCTTCTGGAAACTTCAGAGCCTAATATGTTCTTCAGATGTTGATGAATCAGAGTCTGGTGCAGCTGTGTGCTTGAAGCGTAACATGCTCTTAGATCAGAGTCTTCACTCAGATCAGAGTCTTCTCTCATTCAGAGTCTCTTCACTCAGAGTCTTCTCTTATTCAGATTCTTGATAATACATGCAGCGTGTTGTATCTTCAGAATCTTGATAACTAAGCTCTTATACTTCAGATTCTTCTAATCTTCAGATGCTCTTGAGCCATTCAGAATTCATTGTTCACATCAAATTTGCTCTTTAAGATTAAAATCTTTTGTGCCTGTAGAAAACAGTTTAGAACAAATTTAGAGAGTATAATTCTTGTATACAAATTATCATTAATGTTATCATCAAAACATAGAGATATTACTGAGACACAATCTGTGCTCTTACACCACGGCCACGATTCAAACGAGAAAACGGAGGGAAGACTTAAGCCAAAACGCCGCCGTTTGATTTAATGAATGATCCTGGGCTTCAGCAGATCTCGCTACTCGCACCCCCACAATGGGCCCAATCCAGCTTTCAACGCAAAAACGTTGCTATTCACACCGTATCCCATTTATGTTTTCTTTTAATTTTTCAAGTGATTTTCTGAGCGCAGGTGGGCCTATCCCAATTTAATATCCGCACCCCCCAGGTTCTCAGCCCAATCATAAAACAACTGAGGCGCATTGCTCATGACACCCCCTCCCCCATTTATTTCATTTTTCTTATTTCAATTTCTTTTAATTTTCTTGCATATTAATAAATCCATATAAAATAGGAAAATTAATATTTTTCACTTCTTGTTTTTTTCACATATTCATGATTTTGTCTAGAAAAATACCAGAAAATAAAATTCCATTTTATTTTTCTTTTAATATTTTTAGCATATTATTCTTGTAAATAGTCTTTTTAATTGATTTTAGTTGATACTTGATTTTGTACAATTTGTTTTAGGACTTTCCCTTAGGAATTTTGAGCCATTCTTTTTGGCATAGTTACGTATTGAATCATAGTTCATATAGGATTTAATTCTCAATTTGTAGATTAAAATTTGATATAGTTTGCTTGTTTGACATTTAGGTGCTCAAATTAGGGTTTTAGGTTGTATAAGTAGATTTGAACAATTTTGTTTTGGGGTTTATAGGCCATATTAGTGTATGGGGAATATATGGGTTAAGGGTAAGTATGTATAGAATCCCCTAGAATTTTGCTAGAATATTGTATGGTGTTTTAGTATTTTTAATTGATTTTTGAATGTATGGATAGTATGTGTGTTGCTTAAAGGCATAGTTTGTATTGTTTTGTTTTCTTTTCTTCTCCTTTGAGTGTGTGAGCTTTGAAGATTGAGTTGAAGACCTTGTGGATCATCATTGAAGCTTTGAAGACCTTGCAGAGGAGTTTAGCTAGCTTTTGTTGTTTTGTTTATAGGACCATAAGTGCATAGGTAGAGCTTTAGATAGAATAATTCCATTCAATAAACAAGGAGTGTCTTGTTCACCTCCTTCCTTCTCTGTGACATAAAGTCCCTTAAGGGTATTCACCTCTCTCCTTTGGAGGGATTAGTGACCTTGCCCTCTGAGGTAGAACTTTGAGAGAGCCTTTTCCCTTTTGATGTTAAGTCCTCAATGGCATCCTTTGGAAGTCAGTGAGCACTTTAACATCCTCACCTCATCTTGTTGACTGAATCTTGTGTGCTGAAGCATTTGGATTGTTGAAGATAGCAATGGAAAGTATTGAAGACTTGATTGAAGATCTAAAAGCCATTGAAGATAGAAGTTGAAGCTTTGAAGAGGATGATTCCTTGAAGATTGTTGAAGTCTGAAGACTTTGTGAAGATCAAGTTGATACCTGAAGATCCCTGAAGATAGTGAAGCCTGAAGGTGGAGCTGATCAAAGAAGCTGAAGCTTAAGGGAGAAGATGAGTTGATACTCATGTTGTAGGGTTGATACCTGGAAAGCAAGTGATCTCTGAAGTCTGAAGACTGAGTTGCTGCTGGAGGAGCTGAAGCTTTCTTCTGTTTTCTTTTCTGTATTGTTTGTTTTGTCTGATTTGTCTGTTGCATTAGACTAAGTTCATCTAGAATAAGTTCAGTCTAAGAGCATGATTGCATTAGAGGTTGAGTTGCTCCCTCTGCTTGTATTGTTATTGCGTGGCTTTGCTTGCGGGTATTCGGTAGAGCCCAGCTCCCTTGCCCATGTGTTTATTTTGCTTGATAGCATGATTTCTTTCTTTTATCTGTATGATTGCATGTTTACCGTTTATTGCTTGATAGCATGTGGTTTATTTTTCAATATGATTACTGTTATTTCATGACTGGCTTGAGGTCGAGACGAGCTTGTGGAGGCTGAAGCCCCACACACATTTCCTCCCTCACTTGCATTGCATGCATTTTACTATTAAGCTGATGCTTTTGTCTGTTTTGGTGTATCATTGACATGATCCCTTAGGACTCTCATTTCTTCTGATGAGGATTTGATGATAGACTTTTAGGTTGAAACCTATGCATGACAACATCTAGGAGTTCCCTGTTCAAACCTCAACCATAGGATGAATCCATGGCATGACAACAGTAGGACTTGATAGTCTCCCTCCTAGTTGGGCTTGTTCTCTTCTCATCTCAAAACAGTTTAAGATACAGTAATCATGAATGATTTCTTTCGTACGTTACGAGCCTTAAGCTATCTGAGAAAGGATTGTGGGAGAGTTTCTTTTCCACAGTCTGGATGTTTAGTATGGTACCCTTTGGGTGACATGCGACGCATTCACTCTCAGGTCATAGTCTCTAGTGCGGTTGAAATCGCAAACACAATAAAAAACACTTCTTTCAGGAAATAAACCGTAGTTTCCCGAACTACGTGAGCTCTGATCTCTCATGCCTGTTGAGAGTACGTAGGCACAAGATGGCGATGTCTTGGCGAGCTACCTTCCCCCATAACCCTTCGTAGGCCGAACTACGTGGACTCTGATTTCTCATTCTCTAATGAGAATACGTAGGCATAAAGTGCGACGCTTTGCCGAGTCATTTTTCTTTTCTTTTTCAGCCAGCCTTGATAGGTAGATAGAATAAAACCAACCCGTCCAAGTAAACAAACAAGCGTGGATCCCGTCGAGTACGACGGACGTGAGGGGTGCTAATACCTTCCCCTTGCGTAACCGACTCCCGAACCCAGACAATGGTTGCGACGACCTTGTCTTACCCTTTTTCGTCAGGTTTTTCCGATCGTTTCCTTTCCCGCTCTGAGGGATAAATAAAGAAAGGTGGCGACTCTTCTGTCATGCCGGCACCTTATTTTCGCGCAAGCGACAGCTGGCGACTCTGCTGGGGACTCCAACGGTTCCTTGCGAGAGTCAATCCTACCGTTTGTGTGTTTACCTGTTGGGTTGCGTTTATTTATCGCATTTTTACTTCTCGCACTTTATTTCCCGCATTTTATTTTTAGTAAAATATGATTATTTGTGCTGTTGTGGGATGAGAGTTCTGATGAGTGAGAAGCCAGACCCAGGCTTGAGTGCACCATAGACTTAGAGTGGAAATTAGTGGGCGCGTGCTTGCTTTGCAGGCACTAGTGTCTCATGAAATCCACGCTCAGACGAGGTTCATCCGATTGGCTTCACTTTCAACCCTTTGGGTTGAGACAGTTGCTGGTTTGGTGGATTGTCGACTCTGGGGACCGATCATTTGTGATTCAGCTAAGTGAGGCCTCTTCAAGAATTGATGATGCCACTCCTTCTGGGAATCGTATCATCGGTTTTGAAAGTCTGTGACGCTGATGAACGCATAGGATGCCGTACCTTGAGTCAGTCTAGGTCCATACCTGTGAGCGGGACTGGGTTTATTGCAGGAAACTTAGACCTTCAGACTACCTGGTTTTCTTGACAGTGAATCAGTTATGTTGGTACCAGAGTTCTCAGTTGCAGACTCGTCTGTTCTGGACAGAGCAAGTTTTTGATCAGAGGATCTTATCATCGGGTGTTTATCTGTTCTTGATAGAGCAGGTTTTCGATCAGGATATTGTTACCAGTGGTTTGTTCTTGATAGGGCAGATTTTGAGTGGGGTCTGAAGATCTCGTCAGCAGCTGTGTGTTTGTTCTTGATAGGGCAGATCTTGATTTGGGGTCTGAAGACTTCATCAACAGATGTTCCTTGATCTTGCACCCGGGGTCCTTATTATCAGACACTTATTCTTGTCAGAGCAGAATTTTGATCTCGGTCCTATCAGATGGTTATTCTCAGCAGATCAGATTAGTGGTCTTACACCGGGGTTTCCTTCTCATCAGCGACTGTGGATACAGAATCTCCATAGCAGCTATCCGGATATATTATTACATGCCTGCATTTTGCATTAGTTTGCGCATTCATCTGCATTCCATTAACGTGTGTCTGTGTTGCAGGTACCGTTTCCCCGATCCCGGATTTCTCGCCTTCTGCTGTTATTATGGCCTCCCTCAGGAAGACTGTTGCGTACAAGTTCCCGACCCCCGATGTGTCGAAGTTGACTGGTTTGATAGCCCTGGCAGGGGATTCTGTGAAGGATAGGTTCAGGAAGTCTTATGGCAGGCTGCTTAGTCTGGTTTGCAAACCTTCTACGTCCGAGTTGAATGGGTTACATGCTCTTCTGCAGTTTTATGACCCTCCTTTGAGGTACTTCACTTTTCATGACTTCGTCCTCGCGCCGACATTGGAAGAATATGCTGATATGCTGGGTGTGCCTATCAAAGGGCAGATGCCTTTTGTCCACATGGATGCTGAGCCTGATCTGGCTGATTTAGCTTCCTCACTCCATTTGAGCGCTTCCGAGTTAGTGGTGACAAGCTGGAACAAGGTCCCAGGGTTCTCTCTGCAGTTTCTGATAGCTAAGGCCCAGCAGTGTGCTAAGGACAAATGTTGGGACGCATTCAATGCCATCCTTGCTTTATGCATATATGGCATTATCCTGTTCCCCAGCATGCCTGATTTCGTGGACTTTGATGCATTCCACATCTTCGCCTCAGGGAATCCAGTCCCTACTCTGATCGGAGACGTCTACCATTCAGTGCATTACAAGAATGAGAACCGGAGAGGGAAGAATGTCTCATGCTGCGTACCGTTGTTGTACAAGTGGTTTGATAGTCATTTGCCCAAGAGAGGTTCTTCCATCTTGTCTGCAGCCACAGCTGAGTGGCCTGAGCGTCTAATGAGTTTGTCGGCAGAAGATATTGATTGGTTCGTTGACAGAGACAGGTTAGGCACCGAGGTGATCTTCAGTTGTAGTGGGTTTTCTAATGTACCTCTGATAGGTAGGAAGGGTTGCATCAACTACAATCCATCATTGCTAGTTCGTCAGTTCGCATACGCTTTGAGGACTCCGCCGAAGGAGGAAGAGGTACAGGAATCTCTGTAACTCACGGGTACTCTAGAGGGGGATTTGTTGTCCAAGCTTCAGTATGCGTGGAACAATATCAGCGTGAGAGGAAAGCCTTTGTTGGGAAAGAGCAACAGCCAAGCCTACCCTCCTTATTCAGCTTGGATCAGAGCCAGAGCCAGCGCTATAGGGATGCCATTCCCTCATGTCAGACCAGATAGTCCTCCACCAGTCGAAGAGCCTACCACTGTGTCCATTCATCAGCACAACCAGGTATTGGCTGAGCGAGATGAACTGAAGAGGGCAAACGCAGAATTAGAGAAGGAATTAGCTCAGCTTCGAAGTGAACGGAACGAAGCCATGTATGCTCTCAAAAAGCAAACAGAGTCGGTGAACCAACTGGGTGCAGACTTGGCAAAGCAGATTGCTGATCGGGAACGCTTAGGTCAAGACTTCAGGGCTGCTAATGATGTGCTAGCTACAAAGAAGCAGCATCTGGAGGAGGCATATCGGAGGATATCTAAGTTCGACCAGCATTGGAAGACCTCCATGGCCACCAGGAAGGAGCGAGAGGACAAGCTGATGCTGCAGATTTCTAAGTTGGAAGCCGAAGTGAAGGACAGTGAGCGGAGGTTTGATGAGGAGACCGCCCGCAGGTACGCCGCTGAAGCCCGTCTCAGCAAAGCTCTTGCTAACCTGAAGGAGCATAAGCTGATGTTTGAGTCTAAGAAGAGGAAACTAGAGGATTGCTTTGGCGAAGGAGCTTGGGAGAGTTCAGTTCAGGGGCTTCAGCATACCATCAGGCAGAGGGAACTACTCGTCGAGGGGTTGCTCACTTTGCCAGATCATCCAGAGACGAAGGAGTTATTAGCAGAGTATCGCGCCCGTGGCCGTACTTGACTAGTTGTATTCCTGTTGTTTTGATCTTTGATGTATGCTGACCATCACCAGACTTGTTGGCTGAGGTCATGCCGTTGATTTGTTTGTACTCGCTGATACTGTGTACTGCCTTGACAGGCCTTTCCATATATGTATGAGATTGATGTTTCCATGATTGGGCTCGGATTTCTTCTTCCTCTTATTATTATCAGCACTGGCATTAAGGCACTAGGATCGGGGGGAAATCTCCCACGCACACAGACACACGCATGCATCTGCATGAAGCATATTTGCATGGTGTATATCTTATTGCTTTTCCTAACCTTTATTGTTGACAGGTTTTTCAGGTTCCGAGCTGCTTCCGACCTCCAGGATTGATCAAAGGCTTATTCACCGCTACTCAACTCGCGCTAATCAGACAAGGATCATGGACCAGGTGCAGTCAGATGTTCAAGAGCTCCGTGAGCGGATGGATCGTTTTATGGAGCTGATGCAGGTAGTCGCTAATGGTCAAGACCAGCTTCGTACTTTGGTTCAACCTCTGATCTCCAGGGTTGACAGTAATGGCATACTGCATGGAGGGGCTGTGCCTACTCCTCCTCCAGTGGATGCTCCACAGAATGTTGTTCCTGTTGCCGGGGGCAACGGCAGTGCTAACGGCAATCTGATGACTAATCTCGGACTCAATGCGGCAGGCGTCGGCAATGGTAGTCTGGGAGCCAATGTTAACATAGGGTCGGTCAACGGCAACGCTGGTGTCGGAAATCTGTTGGTGCCTCAACCGTGGCTTGAGGACCATCAGGATGACGTATTCTCTCAGAGAGGTGTGGAAGCAGAGTTGAATGCTGAAGCTCGACTCAGGTTCAAGGCGCTGGAAGACAAGATGAGACATTGAAAATCAGAACACATTAGGCGTTGATATGTCCAAGCTCGGTTTGATTGCTGACTTCAAGGTACCTCATAAGTTCAAGGTGCCTGTCTTTGATAAGTATAAGGGTACTACTTGCCCCCGCGTCCACCTCCGATCTTATTATAGAAAGATGTCCGCCTATTCTGACGATGAGAAGTTGCTGATGCACTTCTTCCAGGATAGTCTTTCTGGTCCATCACTCGAATGGTATATGGGTCTGGAGCCCGCTACTGTGCGCACCTGGAAAGACCTCGCTGAAGCGTTCGTACTCCACTATCAATACAATAGCGACTTGGCTCCCAACCGAGTTCAGCTCCAGAGTCTCTCACAGCGGAACAATGAAAGCTTTAAAGAGTACGCCCAGCGGTGGCGTGAATTGGCTGCTCGGGTTCAACCGCCGATGGTTGAGCGTGAGCTAGTGCAAATGTTCGTGGCAACCCTTCCTGGAATCTACTATGAAAAGTTGGTCAGTGGCATGTCTGGGACATTCTCGGCTCTCATCACTATGGGTGAGCATGTTGAAAACGGAATAAAGATTGGAAAAATTCAAGGCGAATCATCCTCGGCTGGAGGAGGTAGCAAGAAGCCTTACGCTGGCAAGCGTCGAGAGGGGGATGCCAGTGCTGTCACTAATGCTCGGAGAAAGGGCAAGGGCCCTCAACAACAGATTGCTAGCATAAATATCCCAGCTGCTCCACCGCAGCCGCAGCAGCAGAATCAGCAGGGGTATAGAAGATATCAGAATCGGGCTCCTATGACAAATCGTCATTTTGAAACTCCACCTATGTCGTATGCACAGCTTCTGCAAACGTTGCTTCAGCTTCAGTTAGTTCAAAAGAGGACAATGGCTCCCTTAACAGGGGCACCGCCGCCGGGGTATGACGCCAATGCTACTTGTGATTTCCATACTGGGGCACCAGGCCATACGATTGAGAATTGCAAAGCTTTTAAGCACAAAGTGCAGGACTTGGTGGACGCCAAGGTTATTAACATTTCTGATAGTGTGCCCAACATTACCAAGAACCCTATGCCTCATCATAAGGGGGGCGGAGTGAATGCCGTTATCACTGAGGAGAGCGCAGACTTGCTGACTGATGTTAAGGATTTGAAGACGCCGCTTAGTTTTGTCAAGGCTAAGTTGCTGAAGAAGGGCTTCTTTCCTGGATGCGGAGAGTTATGTATGGCTTGTGCTACACTTCCTGATGGGTGTGAGCAGCTGGTCGAAGGTATCCAAAGTCTGATGTCTGAGGGTATTTTGCAGTTCAGCCGGAGCGCTGAAAGTGTATCAGGGGAGGTTGTGCTGAGACAGGCAGATGAAGTCGCTACCATTACTATTCCTCGTCACCCTATTACTATTTCTGCGCCCCGACCGCCTACTATCACTATTACCAGGGCCGGGCCAATCCCATTCGAAAGCACTAGCGCCGTCCCATGGCATTACGGCGCCGAGGTCTATTGCAATGGTCAGAAGTTAGAGCTGGAACCATTCGGATCGACTATGCAGGATCTTGCCGAAGTCAGTGGCATTACTCGAAGCGGTAGAGTGTTCGCGCCAGCAGAGGTTGCAGCCGAGAAAGTGGTCTGAGCTGACGCTGTGGATAAGGGTAAAAGTAAGGCTGTCGAAGAGGTCCCTTCTGAGGCAGAGAAGGATTTGCTAGTTAAAGATGCTGAAGAGTTCATGCGATTAATCAAGAAGAGAGACTACAAGATTGTAGATCATCTTCATCAGACTCCGTCAAAGATCTCTATTCTTAACTTGTTGCTGTGTTCTGAGGCGCACCGCAATGCATTACTGAAGGTATTGAACGCTGCATACGTGCCGCAGGAGATATCGGTAAATCAGCTAGAGGAGGTGGTAGCCCATGTCAATGCTGGTAATGGGCTGGGATTCACAGATTTAGAGCTGACTCCTAAAGGAAGAGATCACAACAGCGCCTTGCACGTCTCGATAGAGTGCAGAGGCACAATCATGTCGCATGTCCTGGTGGATACGGGTTCGTCACTCAATGTGCTTCCGAAAAAGGCACTAATGAAGTTGGATACCCGCGGATTGCTTTGCACGCCCAGTGACCTGGTGGTAAAAGCCTTTGATGGGACTAAGCGCCACGTCTTCGGAGAGTTGACTCTGCCAATTCAAGTTGGTCCAGAGACGTTCAATACGGTTTTCTATATCATGGATATCATGCCTGCCTACAGTTGCCTCTTAGGTCGGCCATGGATCCATGTTGCTGGTGATGTGACCTCCACACTGCATCAAAAGCTTAAATATGCTGTCGGGGGCAGCATAGTAACCGTCTGTGGTGAGGAGGACATTATGGTGAGCCACTTGTCATCCTTTAAGTATGTTGAAATGGATGGTGAAATCCATGAAACTCTCTGCCAAGCATTTGAAACCGTCAAGGTGAAAGAGGTGGCTCCGGTCGTCGTAGAGAAGTAAGAGATGAATCTCTCCTCGTTTAAAGAGGCTTGGGCCGTCGTCGAAGCCGGTTCCACCCCAGGCTGGGGGCATGTTTTGGATATACCAATCAAGCAGGATAAGTTTGGATTGGGATATTCTCCTGAAGCTGAAGCTTCATCTTCTTCTAGCAGTTCGTCTCGTGGGAAGGGGTCGATCCTATTCACCAAAGGCGGAGTAATTTTCGAAAGCATCAACGCAGCGTCTGAGGACAGCGGGGATATCGATTGTGATCTTGACGCCTGGATTCAACCGAGCAAGCTGGGCGAGCGCCTCAACAATTGGACCATCAAGGAGATTATCCAGCTGACAAGTGAAGAGTAATGATTTGCTTTTTACAATCTTTGTACAACCCTGTGTCCTACCCGGGGCATAGTGGTTTTATTGTCAGGGCCTTGTTGGATTATGTACATGCATTTTGTTAATAAATAGAAGGCGTTTTCCTCGTAATCAAATATTGTGTTCTCTGTTATTCCTGTTTTGTGTTTATTTCGAAAAACAGCAAAATAGCAACGAGGTTTGTGCTAACCTGCATATTCTTGCTTTAAACTTAACCCTTGTTATTGCAGGATCCACATAACAGATGACATCGACTCTGGACCCTCTACGGCTCACTACGACTTCGATTGCCCGATCTATCAAGCCGAGGATGAGATTGATGAAGACGAGGACCTTCCGGAAGAGTTGGCCCGCTTGTTGAGACAAGAGGAAAGGGTTATTCTGCCTCATGAGGAGGATATTGAGATCGTAAATCTGGGTTCTGAGGAGCTCGTCAGAAATGTCAGAGTAGGGGCAGCGCTGCAGGTTGATGTTAAGCATAGACTGGTCGAGATGCTTCGAGAGTATAGTGACGTCTTTGCTTGGTCATACGAAGATATGCCTGGACTCGACACAGATATCGTGGTTCATCGCTTGCCGTTGAGAGAAGATTGCCCTCCAGTCAAGCAGAAGCTTAGGAGGACGAGACCAGATATGGCTGTAAAAATCAAAGAAGAGGTCCAGAAGCAGTTGGACGCAGGATTTCTAGCCGTTACCACTTACCCTCCGTGGGTCGCCAACATAGTGCCTGTACCGAAGAAGGACGGTAAGGTACGCATGTGCGTCGATTATCGGGATTTGAATAGGGCGAGCCCTAAGGATGATTTCCCGTTGCCTCATATCGATGTGTTGGTCGACAACACAACCCAGTTTTCCGTGTTTTCGTTCATGGATGGCTTCTCCGGTTACAATCAGATTAAGATGGCACCGGAGGACATGGAGAAGACGACGTTTATCACCCCCTGGGGAACATTTTGCTATAAGGTAATGCCCTTCGGTCTGAAGAACGCAGGGGCCACTTACCAGCGAGCAATGGTAACTTTGTTTCATGATATGATTCATCATGAGATCGAGGTCTATGTTGATGACATGATTGCAAAGTCCCAAACAGAGGAAGAGCATCTGGTCAACTTATTGAAGCTTTTTGAGAGGCTTAGGAAATTCAGGCTGAGGCTGAATCCTAACAAGTGCACTTTCAGAGTGCGGTCCGGAAAGTTATTGGGGTTTATCGTTAGTGAACGAGGTATTGAAGTTGATCCTGCGAAAATAAAAGCTATCCAAGAAATGCCAGCGCCGAAAACAGAAAGAGAAGTTTGTGGTTTCTTGGGCCGAATAAACTACATTGCAAGGTTTATCTCTCAGCTCACGGCCACTTGTGAACCAATGTTCAAGCTTTTAAAGAAAGATCAGGCGATTACTTGGAATGAGGATTGCCAGAAGGCATTCGAAAAAATAAAGCAGTATCTTCAAGAACCTCCAATCTTGATACCCCCAGTGGCTGGACGACCATTAATCATGTACCTGACGGTTCTGGAGAATAGTATGGGGTGTGTTCTCGGTCAGCACGACGAGACGGGCAGAAAGGAGCATGCCATTTATTATTTGAGTAAAAAGTTCACTGAGTGTGAATCTCGATACTCGATGCTGGAGAAGACGTGTTGTGCATTAGCTTGGGCCGCCAAATGTCTACGACAGTATATGCTCAACCACACCACTATGCTAATTTCGAAGATGGATCCGATCAAGTACGTCTTCGAGAAGCAGGCTCTTTCGGGCAGGATTGCCAGATGGCAGATGGTGTTAACGGAATATGATATTCAGTATGTCTCCCAGAAAGCCATTAAGGGCAGCGTATTGTCTGATTACCTTGCCGAACAGCCAATTGAAGACTACCAGCCGATGAAGTTCGAATTCCCTGACGAGGATATTATGTTTCTCAAAGCGAAGGATTGCGATGAGCCATTGCCCGATGAGGGGCCAGATAGGAAGTCTCAGTGGAAGTTGATATTCGACGGAGCGGTTAATTCCTATGGAAGTGGTATCGGGGCTATCATCACGACTCCTCACGGATCCCACATCCCGTTTACTGCGAGACTGACATTTCCAGTTACCAACAATGAAGCAGAGTATGAAGCATGTATTATGGGTCTAGAAGAGGCAATTGATTTGAGAATCAAGAATCTAGACGTATATGGTGACTCAGCGCTTGTAATCAATCAGATTAAAGGGGAGTGGGAAACTCGTCAAGCGAATTTGGTGTCGTACATGAATTATGCCAGGAGGCTGCTTCCGTTCTTCGATCGAGTGGAACTTCATCATGTACCCAGGGCTGAAAATCAGATGGCTGATGCCTTAGCCACGTTGGCTTCAATGTATAAAGTCAATTATTGGAATGAGGCTCCAAGAATTGTGCTTTCGCGTCTTGATAGACCAGCATTTGTCTTTGCAATCGAGGATGCCACCGACGGCAAGCCATGGTTCCATGACATCCAGACCTTCCTTATGACTAAGGAGTATCCTGCGGGTGCGTCAACCCAGGACAAGAAGACTCTGAGGAGGCTATCTGGAAACTTTTATCTCAATCCTGATGGAGTGTTGTATAAGAGAAATCAAGATCTTGTGCTACTCAGATGTGTAGATGAGAAAGAGGCAAGTATGCTCATGGAAGAAGTCCATGAGGGCACATTTGGTATGCACGCCGGCGGGCATGCCATGACGAGAAAGATCCTGAGAGCAGGATATTACTGGCTGACTATGGAGTCGGATTGCTTCAGATTCGCAAAGAAATGTCACAAATGCCAGATTTATGCGGATAAAGTTCATGTGCCGCCGTGCCCATTGAATGTCATGTCCTCCCCTTGGCCGTTCTCCATGTGGGGCATCGACATGATAGGCAAGATCAAGCCCACTGCATCCAATGGTCATCGCTTCATTCTGGTAGCCATCGACTACTTCACCAAATGGGTGGAGGCAGCCTCGTACGCTAATGTGACCAAGCAGGTGGTAGCTAAATTCATAAAGAGGGACATCATCTGTCGCTATGGAATTCCCGAGCGGATCATTACTGATAATGGTTCGAATTTGAATAACAAGATGATGAAGGAGTTGTGCCAGAGCTTCAAGATTGAACACCACAACTCATCTCCTTACCGGCCGAAGATGAATGGCGCTGTTGAAGCGGCCAACAAGAACATAAAGAAGATTGTTCAGAAGATGGTTGTGACGTACAAAGATTGGCACGAGATGCTGCCGTTTGCCTTGCACGGTTACCGTACGACGGTGCGTACGTCGACCGGGGCAACTCCTTTCTCCTTGGTGTACGGTATGGAAGTTGTCCTACCGTTAGAAGTGGAGATTCCTTCTTTGCGAGTTTTGGTTGATGTGAAACTCGACGAGGCAGGATGGATTACGAATCGTTTGAACCAACTCAGCCTGATGGACGAGAAGAGGTTAGCGTCGATGGCATTCGGTCGCCTGTACCAAAGACGAATGAAGAAAGCTTATGATAAGAAGGTGCGTCCTAGAAGCTTTCAGACGGGTGATCTCGTCCTGAAGAAGATTCTTCCGCCACACTCCGATCACGGGGGCAAGTGGACTCCGAATTACGAAGGGCCGTATGTCGTCAGCAAGGTCTTCTCAGGAGGAGCTTTGTTGTTATCCACGATGGATGGTGAAGATTTTGCATCCCCGGTGAACGCGGACGCAGTTAAAAAATACTTTGCTTGAAAGAGACCCGCTGGACAAAAAAGAAAGAGTCCAGGCAAAAAAGGGGCATCCCGGCGAACCAAAAACAGAATAAAAGGTTCGGGCAAAAGTTAGGGATATACTGAAAAAATGTACACCCGCGAAGTCGAAAACCTACACTGGGCGGCTTCGGCAAAAAAGGGTATCCCGGTGAACTGAAAACCCGTAAAGGGCGGTTCACGCAAAAGTTAGGGATTTGAATAAGCAAATGACTGCATTCCGAGTGGACTTTCATTGTTTAGTGGTTGGGAGGACCTGAGGGCCGCTTATCTGAATCAATCTCTTCCGAAGCTGAAGCGTCGGAGAAGTATCGAAGTCGAGTGGGTCCTAGAGGGATCAACTCATGGTGTTCGTCTACGCCTCGTTGCCGACATTTGTATATACTTATGTTTCATTTTTTTGCGCGGCTTCCTCATTCCAGGAGCTTGCCTCTGTTGTAAAAACATTTTTGCCCATTCAGGGGTTCACCATCAATAAAATGCATGTTGTTTAGCAATTCTGCTTGCCCATTTAGCATTTATCTGTTTTGTTTGCGAATGAAAACGCCGATGTTTTTTGATAAAATGCGCATACATAAACTTACGGGCCTAGGCCCATTGGTTGTTGAAACAATTAATTACCTGAGTGTTGTCACGAGATAATAATCTTGATAGGCCCTTTGAGGAGGGTATCTTGTCTGTTTGTTTGTGTTGTTGCAGGTGTAGCACCTTCCAGAAGATGTGCTGTGCGCATCCCCGAAGCAGGGCAAGCCCTCCAGCAGAGTTCAGTAGTCTCTCCTCCGCAGCATCTGAACGCAAAATAGTGAGCATTGATATGTCTCCCCGGGCAGAGATGATTCTTTTCCCCAAGCAGACGCATCCTGAAGGAGCGTCACCTCATCAGCTGAGTCAAGCACCGAAGTCAGATGATTCTTTCTTCCCCCAGCACCGGGTCACAAGTGTAGGTTTCATAGAAATGTTCGGGTGCCGAAGCTCGTGTTTTCCCCAGTAAAGTCGCCGAAGCAGGTGTTCCCCCAGCACCGGGTCACAAGTGCAGGTTTCGCAAGAAGCTATTCTTACGCGGAAGTATGCAGTAACTAATGGCGCCAGACTGAAGTCTCCAGCGGAATTGAGATTCCCCACCAGAGCCGTATTCTATCCCGAAGTTGGATGATTCCCTCTTCCCCAGTAGAGTGTTGGAACAACTGATGTTGTATTCCCCTGCAGAATTGTACTCTCCCCCGAAGTCAGATGATTCTTTCTTCCCTAGCGAAATTGAAATTCCTCACCAGGGTCGTACTCTCCAATGAAGTAGAATGATTTCTCTCCCCGGCTGAGTCCGCAGAAAAGCAAAATCCTAGGAAGCAGTTGGGACCTTGAATGGATGTTCCCTAGCAGATGTTGAACAGCTGATGCTGTATTTCCCCAGAGTCGCACTCTCTCCAGCGAAGCAGAATGACTTCTCCTTCCTCAGCCGGGTTTGCGGATGTCCAAGAGAGCCGAGTCTTTGGAAGTTGATCAGATCATGATTGGTTTTTCCCCAGTGGAGTGTTGAGCAGCTGAAGTTGTTTCCCCACAGAGTTACTATCCCCAGAGAAGTAGCCGAGACGGCCGCGCGGTTCATTCTCGCGATTGATATCAGTAGGTCCAGGTTCTCATACAGTTTCGTCCACTGCAGTAATCAACTGAAGTTGTCTTCCCTGCAGCAGTCAACGGAAGGTCGATTCCCCAGACGGAGTCCGATTGACATTGGCATGTTCACGTTCTCCTCAGCAGGATGATTCCTCTACCGGAGTAGTTCTTTTCTCCTTGACAGGAGAACTCCCACTCGGCATTTATTTTGCTGACGGGATTGCATAACATATTGTGTGATTGCATGGCATTTAGCATAAACGTATAGCATTCCCACCATGTGGAGCATGGCGCAGAAGCATACACATCATAAGCATGATCTAGGTTACTATCATTCTTGTTTTACAGGCGTTCCACCAAGAGACCAGTTGCTCAGGACGATTCCTGATATTCTCTCCAACGAGGTCATTTTCTTAAGATGATTCTTAAAAACCCCGGTGTAATCCCCACAGTCGCTCGCTCAAGATGATTTTTGAGATCCCCAGCGAAGTCTTCAGTTAGAGATGATTCTTGAATTCCTCAGCAGGGCCGTCTGCTTATGATGATTCTTAAGACCTCAGCGCAGCTTCCCGAGTTGTTTGCTTAGGATGATTCGTGAGCTCCCCAGTAGCGTCCCCAGCAAGAGTTGCCCAGGAAGATTCCTGGAATACCCAGCAGAATAAAGTCTCCAGAATGGTTATCGGTTCAGGATGATTCTTGAAGGTGCCCGACGGAGTTGTTTGTTCAAGATGATTCTTGAAATCCTTAGCAGCGTGATATGTCTGCTCCAACAGTGATGTCTAATCTGAAGATTGACTTCGTAAACGCCTGAAGGCGGTATCAGAAGGTTCCTGTGAATTCAGATTTCCTTGTTGAGGAATCAACGTGTGGCTGAAGACAAGGTTCCAAATTTTGTATTCAGGTTGATCCGTGTTGGTCTGAAGACCAAGTCAGTTATCCTGAGGTGATGATTGATCGCAATCAAGTGAATAGTGTTTCTCTGACTGGAGTCGCAGATTTCCTAAGTTGAAGCGAAGGTGCCTGAAGGCAAGGTTATCCCCAAGGTCATGAATGACCTAGGATTCATTTTTCGGACTGAAGGTCGAAGTATATCCCTGACTGAAGTCACGGATGCTCTATAGCAGAGGTGGAGTTGCCTGAAGGCAGATCCATGTATCCTTGAAGGCCAAGGACCATTTCTTTAGACTGAAGTCGAAGATACCTCCTGCAGAGTTGCCGACGGGCAAAGTTTACATCCTTGAAGGTCAAGGATGTCTATCTTCAGAAAAACTTGAAGATTCTCCAGCGGATCTGGAGTGGCCAGGGGCCAGGGTTTCATCTATCCTTGAAGGCCAAGGATTCCATCTTCAGAAGTACTTGAAGATCTTTTCTAGCTGAAGCTGGAAGTGGCCAGGGGCCAGGGTTTCATATATCTTTAGTGTTGAATTTCTACAGTGGGATCATTGTGCAGCAGTATTCCGATGTTCGTTATGGTTCTGAGGGTGAACCCCAGATCAGAGTGTGCTCGGTTAAGTCTCTCCTTCCCAGCGGAGTAGTTTCAAATACGCAAGTGTACCTTTTGTTCCATTTACCAGGGGTGAACCCCAGGTCAGAATCGTTCAGTGTTGTATTTTCTCCAGCGGCGACGCGGAATATTTTGAATTTGACGGCGAGGTCAGATCAGGTTTGTGTTCGACGGCGAGGTTGAATGTTTGTTTGACGGCGATGTCAGATTATGTTTGTGTTCGACGGCGAGGTTGAATGTGTTCGACGGCGATGTTGAATGTGTCCGGCGGCGAGGTTGGATGTTTGTTCGACGACGAGATCGAATGTTGTTTGACGGCGAGGTCAGATTATGATTTGTTTGACGGCGAGGTTGAATGTTTGTTTGACGGCGAGGTCAGACTCTGTAAATCCCCAGTAGAGATGATGTTTGTACGACGACGATGTCGAGTGTCTCTAAGAGGATGTTTGTTTCCGACGGCGATGTCAGATTCAGTTTTCCAGCGGCGATGTTGGGCATGTCAAGTTGATCCAGTCTGCTGACGGCGATGTTAGGTGATGCAGATGTAGTTCTCCAGCGGCGATGCGGGGTATTTTGTCAGATGTAGTTCTCCAGCGGCGATGCGGGGTATTTTGATTGTCCGACGGCGAGGTCAGATGTAGTTCTCCAGCGGCAATGCGGTGTATTTTGTCAGATGTAGTTCTCCAGCGGCGATGCGGGGTATTTTGTCAGATTTAGTTCTCCAGCGGCGAGGCGGGGTGTTTTGGGTGATCGACGGCGATGTCAGATTTAGTTTTCCGGCGGCGATGTTGGATGTTTGTTTCCCCGAGTTATGGTTGTTCCTGACGGTGATGTCAGGTGGTTTGGCCTCCCAGCGGCGATGTTGGGTGTTCCTCAGAATTTTGTCTGCTTCTGACGGCGATGTCAGATTTAGTTTTCCGACGGCGATGTTGGATGTTTGTTTCCCTGAGTTATGGTTGTTCCTGACGGTGATGTCAGGTGGTTTGGCCTCCCAGCGGCGATGTTGGGTGTTCCTCAGAATTTTGTCTGCTTCTGACGGCGATGTCAGATTTAGTTTTCCGGCGGCGATGTTGGATGTTTGTTTCCCCGAGTTATGGTTGTTCCTGACGGTGATGTCAGGTGGTTTGGCCTCCCAACGGAGATGTTGGGTGTTCCTCAGAATTTTGTCTGCTTCTGACGGTGACGTCAGATGGTTTAGTCTTCCAGCGGCGATGTTGGGTGTTTGGTTGCCTGAAGATGATGTCAGAAGAAGTTAATGTGGATAACTGACGGCGATGTCAGATCGATATTTCTCCAGCTAGTCGTTGAGCAGCTAGTGTTGCAGTGTTCGAAGGTTTGTTCCCCGCAGAGTATCGTGTGCTCGTGCAGTTGGCAAATTTTCGGGTTTACCGGTATTCAACCGTCTCGCACCTTGATTGGTTGAGAGCCGTTCGCTTCTCACCCAGTCAGGTTCAAGCCGTTTGAATAGGGGCAGCTGTTGCACCCCAAAATTTGACCAACATTTATTTATCCATCAAGTGTTTGAAGGTTGATACCTTCACCAGAAAGTTCAAGAGATCCTCAGAGGAATTGGTTGAAACCAAGGTTGTGTGCTTCATAGCTTGAGAGTTGTGGGTGCTCCTCAGATGATTCTGAGACTTTGAGAATGAACTTGAAGATTTGAGAAAGCCTATGAGATGTCTTGATAGTCATCATGAAGCCCAGAGAGGTCATTATGCAAGAATTCAGGAGATTCAACCATGAATGGTAGAATTAGGGTTTTGACTGGGTCAACCCTAGATCAGCTGAAGATTTGGAGAAGGTTGAGACCTAATCCAAGGGCCATGAGATCATGGAATGATGTATTGAGATACTATAAAGATGATTCCTAGACCAACTCATCATGATTGAAGAGTTTGAGAAGTTTTGAGTTAGGGTTTCTGAGGATTGTCAGTGAAAAAACCCTAATTTAATCCCTATCTTCCAGGCAGTTTTAGCTCAAGATGTGATTGATATCTCATCTTCCCCACAACATGAATGTTGTAGAGCTTGTTCATAGCTTTAATTTGAGTGGTAGAAGTCCTTGATAGGAGTTGCAGAGCTCAAGTTATGGTTTTGACAAATTACAGGTCAGCTGAGGTGTGTGAATCTGGGTCCTTGAAAGTCACCCAACTTGCAGACAACCTTTGCCCTAGAAGGATGATTCCCATGATTTCTTGGTCAACATGAATGTTGAAGAGCATCTTCTTAGATTTCCAGAGAGTACTATAAGTCCTTGATAGGATTTGTAGAACTCAACTTATGGTTTGAACAAGGCAGGGGTATTTTGGTCATTTGGCAGTTATAGGTCATTTTAAGCAAAGGCCATATCTCCTATTTCCAAGCCTCAAATGGAAAAACTCAAAACATGAAAGTTGTTCAAAATGGCATTTTAAGCCTAGAAAAGAGGTCATGAGTTGATTGAAAAGCTCATAGCATGGAATGACAAAGTTTGGTAAATTTGAACTAAAAAAGGCTGATAAGTTAATTCAAGTCAAGTTGAAATTTGGTTTGGGAGATCTATGAATCCAAAATAGGTCATCCAATATACCATTTTGAGTGCAAATAACATTCTAAAAACTTTGGTTTAAACAGAATTTTGATTTGAGGCTCAAAAATGAAGGTTGCTTTGGAAAATTGTAACTTGTATCTTAAGGCATCCTTGGAAGGTTCTACACAAGGCAAGTTTGGCCTGATTTTTTGCACATATAATCTCAATATCTCTTGTAATGATATTTTGACACAAGTTTACAAGGCCTAACTCATGAGATATGGTATGTTCAACTTGTCACCAAAGGAGAAAATCCAAGCTTTTCTAGTGGATTCTAGATGATTCTAGAAGCTTCCATGGATTGCTATAAAAAGAGTGAACTACAATAAGGAAAAGGTTGGTGAAAGTTGCTGAGTTCATTGGAGAGGGTGAGAGAGAAAGTGCCATTGCTAAGTTTCTTCAAGATCAAGCAAGATCCAATTTCTTCTTCTACAAGCCTCATTCACCTCAACTCTTGCAAACAGAAAAGTATTCATCATTGGAGGAAGATTTGGAGAGGATTTCAAGTCTTGAATCGAGCCCTAGCACCACTCTCCATTGAAGCTTGACAGGTTGGTAACTTGATCTATAGGTCTTTATTCAGGTGCATACTGTTAGATGGCTAGGTGTAAAGATGACATGCTAGGCTTGGTGATGATTTTCTGAAAGTTTGAGAGGGATTCGTGAAGTTCCATGGCAGGTCACCAATTCTTTGATTTCCAATAGCAAGCTGTTTAGGGTGCATTAATGGATATGAGATGGTGTAGTTTGGTTAGGATAAAGTGTAGAACAATTCTGGATCGTTAGTTTGAAGTTCAATCAAGATTGATACCAGTGAATTAAGTTGAAACCCTAATGTTGGAGCTTTCTGTTAGGATGATTTAAGGAGTTTCAGAGAAAGCTACTTGTATGGTTGTGTTCGTGGTAATCAGTAGTACAATTTCGCTTTTGGAATTTCTGGATTTCATCAAGTCATCATTGAGAACGATCGAGTTGAAGGATCGTGCATGGACTCTGGTTCAGACGAAACCCTAGGGTATGTTTGGGGACGATGAACTCCCACCGTTGGATTGTCCCAAATATTTGATTATTTCAGTTGATCCCACGACCATGATTCAAACGAGAAAACGGAGGGAAGACTTAAGCCAAAACGCCGCCGTTTGATTTAATGAATGATCCTGGGCTTCAGCAGATCTCGCTACTCGCACCCCCACAATGGGCCCAATCCAGCTTTCAACGCAAAAACGTTGCTATTCACACCGTATCCCATTTATGTTTTCTTTTAATTTTTCAAGTGATTTTCTGAGCGCAGGTGGGCCTATCCCAATTTAATATCCGCACCCCCCAGGTTCTCAGCCCAATCATAAAACAACTGAGGCGCATTGCTCATGACACCCCCTCCCCCATTTATTTCATTTTTCTTATTTCAATTTCTTTTAATTTTCTTGCATATTAATAAATCCATATAAAATAGGAAAATTAATATTTTTCACTTCTTGTTTTTTTCACATATTCATGATTTTGTCTAGAAAAATACCAGCAAATAAAATTCCATTTTATTTTTCTTTTAATATTTTTAGCATATTATTCTTGTAAATAGTCTTTTTAATTGATTTTAGTTGATACTTGATTTTGTACAATTTGTTTTAGGACTTTCCCTTAGGATTTTTGAGCCATTCTTTTTGGCATAGTTAGGTATTGAATCATAGTTCATATAGGATTTAATTCTCAATTTGTAGATTAAAATTTGATATAGTTTGCTTGTTTGACATTTAGGTGCTCAAATTAGGGTTTTAGGTTGTATAAGTAGATTTGAACAATTTTGTTTTGGGGTTTATAGGCCATATTAGTGTATGGGGAATATATGGGTTAAGGGTAAGTATGTATAGAATCCCCTAGAATTTTGCTAGAATATTGTATGGTGTTTTAGTTTTTTTAATTGATTTTTGAATGTATGGATAGTATGTGTGTTGCTTAAAGGCATAGTTTGTATTGTTTTGTTTTCTTTTCTTCTCCTTTGAGTGTGTGAGCTTTGAAGATTGAGTTGAAGACCTTGTGGATCATCATTGAAGCTTTGAAGACCTTGCAGAGGAGTTTAGCTAGCTTTTGTTGTTTTGTTTATAGGACCATAAGTGCATAGGTAGAGCTTTAGATAGAATAATTCCATTCAATAAACAAGGAGTGTCTTGTTCACCTCCTTCCTTCTCTATGACATAAAGTCCCTTAAGGGTATTCACCTCTCTCCTTTGGAGGGATTAGTGACCTTGACCTCTGAGGTAGAACTTTGAGAGAGCCTTTTCCCTTTTGATGTTAAGTCCTCAATGGCATCCTTTGGAAGTCAGTGAGCACTTTAACATCCTCACCTCATCTTGTTGACTGAATCTTGTGTGCTGAAGCATTTGGATTGTTGAAGATAGCAATGGAAAGTATTGAAGACTTGATTGAAGATCTAAAAGCCATTGAAGATAGAAGTTGAAGCTTTGAAGAGGATGATTCCTTGAAGATTGTTGAAGTCTGAAGACTTTGTGAAGATCAAGTTGATACCTGAAGATCCCTGAAGATAGTGAAGCCTGAAGGTGGAGCTGATCAAAGAAGCTGAAGCTTAAGGGAGAAGATGAGTTGATACTCATGTTGTAGGGTTGATACCTGGAAAGCAAGTGATCTTTGAAGTCTGAAGACTGAGTTGCTGCTGGAGGAGCTGAAGCTTTCTTCTGTTTTCTTTTCTGTATTGTTTGTTTTGTCTGATTTGTCTGTTGCATTAGACTAAGTTCATCTAGAATAAGTTCAGTCTAAGAGCATGATTGCATTAGAGGTTGAGTTGCTCCCTCTGCTTGTATTGTTATTGCGTGGCTTTGCTTGCGGGTATTCGGTAGAGCCCAGCTCCCTTGCCCATGTGTTTATTTTGCTTGATAGCATGATTTCTTTCTTTTATCTGTATGATTGCATGTTTACCGTTTATTGCTTGATAGCATGTGGTTTATTTTTCAGTATGATTACTGTTATTTCATGACTGGCTTGAGGTCGAGACGAGCTTGTGGAGGCTGAAGCCCCACACACATTTCCTCCCTCACTTGCATTGCATGCATTTTACTGTTAAGCTGATGCTTTTGTCTGTTTTGGTGTATCATTGACATGATCCCTTAGGACTCTCATTTCTTCTGATGAGGATTTGATGATAGACTTTTAGGTTGAAACCTATGCATGACAACATCTAGGAGTTCCCTGTTCAAACCTCAACCATAGGATGAATCCATGGCATGACAACAGTAGGACTTGATAGTCTCCCTCCTAGTTGGGCTTGTTCTCTTCTCATCTCAAAACAGTTTAAGATACAGTAATCATGAATGATTTCTTTCGTACGTTACGAGCCTTAAGCTATCTGAGAAAGGATTGTGGGAGAGTTTCTTTTCCACGGTCTGGATGTTTAGTATGGTACCCTTTGGGTGACATGCGACGCATTCACTCTCAGGTCATAGTCTCTAGTGCGGTTGAAATCGCAAACACAATAAAAAACACTTCTTTCAGGAAATAAACCGTAGTTTCCCGAACTACGTGAGCTCTGATCTCTCATTCCTGTTGAGAGTACGTAGGCACAAGATGGCGATGTCTTGGCGAGCTACCTTCCCCCATAACCCTTCGTAGGCCGAACTACGTGGACTCTGATTTCTCATTCTCTGATGAGAATACGTAGGCATAAAGTGCGACGCTTTGCCGAGTCATTTTTCTTTTCTTTTTCAGCCAGCCTTGATAGGTAGATAGAATAAAACCAACCCGTCCAAGTAAACAAACAAGCGTGGATCCCGTCGAGTACGACGGACGTGAGGGGTGCTAATACCTTCCCCTTGCGTAACCGACTCCCGAACCCAGACAATGGTTGCGACGACCTTGTCTTACCCTTTTTCGTCAGGTTTTTCCGATCGTTTCCTTTCCCGCTCTGAGGGATAAATAACGAAAGGTGGCGACTCTTCTGTCATGCCGGCACCTTATTTTCGCGCAAGCGACAACTTCTACCTGTTCTTTGTGGGGTTGAAGCTCTGTGTACTCATGGTGTGCCAATTTTATCAGTTCATCAGGGATTTCAAAATCTTCATCCTCATCTTCAGCTTGGTATATTGGTGAATCAAAGTCAGGAGGGAATGCAAAGTCATAGGATTCAATGGGTTTTAGGACATCACTGCACGTTGGAATGGCTTAATTTATTAAAACACACAAAGACAAATGCAGCATACAAAAGAGAAAATTGTTTTGGGTTTTTTAAGATTGCCATTTTCTTTTTAAAATGAAAGCAAAAGCAGTAAAGGAAATAACACAAGGAAATCAACAAAATAGTTCGTTTTTCATTGATTTTCTTGAAAGCTCGGGGCCCTTACAAAACATTCCTGTAGCCTTGGGCATGGCTATGGAGATTCAAAACAAGAACAAGAAAAGACAGACAAACAAGTTACTTTAACTCAGGGACAACCAAAGGAATCTCAATAGCTTCCCAGTTGCTCAAGGTAGCGTTGCAATGATACACTAACTGTTCAAGGTCTTTATCTTCGGAATCTTCTTCCACAACACTGATTTGGAAACCTCCACTGATGAATACTTCTTGTATAGTCTTTGGGCGTCCTTTGTCCTGTGTCGGCGCTTCATCATGAGTTGGTTTGTAACCCAACCCTTGGCGATCCATCTTTAGCTTCACTTCAATAACTTCTCCCCAACCTGCAGGAGTACCTTCTTCCAGTGAAGACTTGATGCTCTGAGTGGATGCAAAAGACGGACCACTCTTAGCCACTGTTTATTCCAACATCACTGTATTAGCTATCTCGAATGCCTGAAAGGAAGTTTCTAACGCGCCCTCATCTGCTTCAATATACTTGAATGATGACAGATTGCTCACCATTAGGTACTCTTCACCGTGTACAATCACTAACTTATCATTCACAACAAATTTCATTCTCTGATGTAAGGTGGAAGTCACTGCCCCAGCCGCGTGAATCCACGGTCGTCCCAATAAACAACTATAGGTTGGGTTGATGTCCATGACTTGGAATGTAATATCGAACACGTGAGGTCCGATCATGATTAGCAATTATACCTCTCCAACAACCGTTCTTCTTGAACCGTCAAAAGCTTTTACAATCAAAGACGTCGGTCTCATTTCTGCCCCTGCATATGCTAACCTTGCTAGCAACCTTGCGGGCAATACATTCAATGAGGATCATGTATCGACCAAAACTCGAGCCATTGTGTCTTCTTGGCATTTGACAGATATGTGCAATGCACGGTTGTGATTGTGTCCTTCTTCTGGCAACTCTGCATCACTAAAGCTCAGGGTGTTACAGGCTATAATGTTGGCTATTACTGAATCAAATTGGCCGAGAGTTATGTCTTTTGTCACATGTGCCTGCTTCAATACTTTTTGCAGAGCTTCTCTGTGAGCTGGAGAGTTCATCAAGAGAGACAAGATCGATATCTTTGATGGGGTTTGGTGAAGCTGATCAATAACCCTGTAATCACTTTTCCGAATAATCCTTAAGAATTCCTCGTCGTCTCCCTCAATACTTGGTATCTCTTTTTCTCTTGTCGCAGCAGGGGTAACCTCTTTTGGAGCGGATACTGTTGTCTTTGGCTGATAGATTCGACCACTACGGGTCATTTTGCTTGTAGCTGCAATATTTGTTACGTCCACTTGGTCGTCTTTTACTGTCTTTTTATGACTAACCTTCCCAGATCCTCGATCTATCACAGTCATGTCATACTTCCATGGAACGGCCTTTGTGCTTTCAAAAGGGAATGGTCTTGGTTTCTGAATAATAACCGGTTGAGGTTGACCGATAGACGACTTGTTGAAAACAGGCTTCACACTTTTGTTGATCATTTTGAACACCAGAACTTTCTCACCTTTCTTTGGCAAATTAAAAACAGGCCCAATTACTGAAACTTCTTCTTTCCTCACCTTACTACACACTTGTAACACTCCCTCATCAATCAATCTTTGTATATCTCTTCGTACCTCGTCACACCCTCTAGGATCACGAGAACATTCTTTACAATCATTATGGGTATCTTCTATCAATCCTGCTTTCAGTAGTTTCCCGTGAAGTAACCTCAACGGGGTTTTGATCTCTGACACACCTCGGACCATCCTTTCATCCGACACTTCTTCTACCGCATTAACCCCTCCATGATTCGGCAACGGATTACTTTTAACATTTGGGGGTACATCATCAAAAGACAAGATCTTCTTTTCCATCAACTCCCTGACAAGATGTTTTAAAGCAAGACAACCTTTTAAATCATGACCGGCAGCGCCTTCGTGAAAGGCACAATGAGCGTTTGGATTATAGTGAGGAGATGTAGTGTCTGGATTTAATGGTCGTGTTGTTACCAATCCCTGCTGCACTAAGGAGGGGTACAACTCGGTGTAAGTCATCGGTATCTGAGGAAGTGGAGGTTTTGTTGTTGGTCTCCGATTCTGGTAGTTCTGTCTGGGTTGCTGAGCTCTCGGCTGATGATGTTGCTGATAGGGTGGAGCGTTAGGTGCTCGTTGATACCCTGGTTGAATTAGCTGATATACAGGTGCTGGCAATGCCTGATAGCTGGGAATAGGATGATTGAAAGCCGGAGTTACAGCTGCCAGTATGGTTGTTGGGCATACTGCAACGGATACATTGGTCGTTGTTGCTGGGATTGCTGAACATAACTCGCTTGAGGCGGCTGAACAAAGCCTTGCTGAGGTTGTTGAACATAACTCTACGGATACTATTGATAAGGTGGTCTCCAGGTGCGACTCTTTCTTCCCATGGTCACTGCATTTGTCTCTCCTTCCTTCTTTTTATGAAAATTACTGCTGAACTTCTTGACATTGTTGTTACTAGAATTGCTGGAACCGCTAGCCACCTTTCCATTCTTCATTCCCAACTCCACTCTCACCCCCACTGCTACTATATCAAAAAAACTTTCGGTTACACTACTGATCATCTTCTCATAAAACTCCGGTCTCACGGTATCGATGAACCAATCTGTTAACTCTTTTTCACTCAAAGGAGGTTCTACCTGAGAGGCAGTTTCCCTCCACCTTTGCGCATACTCTTTGAAAGATTCCGAACTCTTCTGTGACATACTCAGTAACTGTCTTCTATCAGGGGCTAAATCCATGTTGTACTTGTAATGTTTCACAAAAGCATCGGCCAAGTCTTGAAAACTATGAATATGAGACTGATCCAAACCCAAATACCATTTAGCGGGAGCTCCTTTTAAATTATCTTGGAAACAGTGAATCATTAATTTGTCATCTTCCACGTGAGCGGCCATTCTTCGGTAATACATAATCAGATGCGTCCGAGGACAAGTAGCCCCAGAATACTGATCAAAATTGGGAACTTTGAATTTCGGCGGAATTACCAATCCAGACACTAAGCACATATCTCTGGCATCAGTACCAAAGATGTCATTTCCTTCCATTGCTATGACCTTCCTACCGATAGTCTCTACACTTTCTTTCAACTTATCATGCCGTCCACTCTCCTCTTCGTACCCATCAAGACCTTCGTACACTTGTGGAAGATTATGAAAAATAGGGCGCGCTTGAATCTGAACAGAAGGCTGAGTGTAAGTAGGAATAGCTTGAGGAACTTTTGACCCTAAAGGAACTACTTGTTGATTGACTACTGGTGGAGGTACGAAACCAGGTGCTAACCCATATGGTGGAACATTTGCAACAGTGACTGCCGTTGGAATCGGCTCCACAACTATGCCAGTGATTTCAGAAACAACAGTGGCTTGAGTGTCCAACTTTGCACGAATGACCTGTAGGGCTTCCATGATCTGCCCCATGCCTCCTCGTAGCTCTCCAAGTTCATTATCAATCCTGTCCACATCCAAATTATGTCCTTCCATTCTTAGACGAGCTTGGGCTCGGGTGTTGTATCGGTGTTGAGGATTCAGTGTGATTCTTTCTCTCTCTGGAGACAAGACAGCAAGATGAGACACAACACAAGAACATGCACATGCAATGCTTATGAATGCAAAATGTAACAATGCGAAATTAATCATTCAAGGAATCCAAAGAAATATTTGCAAAATTATACAATGGGGAAATAAGCAAATTCAAAAGTCTTCATAGATTAACAACTGAGAGTTTTACAACAACGATTCTGAAACTGAAATACAAGTCTTCAATACAGATACAGAAAACAAAAGGATTTTAGATCTTCTGGTTGGATGGCCCTTTGTCTTCTGGCTGACTTCTCTTCCCACTTTGACGGATCAACTCTTGAAGTTCTTCCTTCTCTTGCATAGCCTTGAAATACTTATCCCTCCAAGTCTTTCCTTCTTTTTCAACTTTCGCCAAAGCAACTTTTAATTCTTCTACGAGAGTAGGTTTGGGTGAGTCAGGCTCAAAGCGAGTATAGAACATCTTCAATGCTGCTTCTTTTACCCATGATAGGTAAGATTCTGAAATAGTAGTGTTGTGGTAACCTAAGGCAGTTACTCCCCTCGTGTGGACATAACGCCAAGCATACACAATTTGAGCCCTGTAAGCGGGATTCTTCCCCTCTTCAATGTAAAAGCTTCTCAAAAAGTCTGGGTCTGGTTCATCCTCCATGGGGTGCCCCAACTGGCGACGAGCTAAAATAGGATTAAAGCTTATGCAACCATTAACACTGATGAGCGGTACATTCGGGAAATCTCCACAGGTTTGGATCATGGCAATCCCTCCATACATAGGGTCATATCACTTAATATCTGAGTGTTTAAGCAACAACAGTTTTTCTGTCCACGAGAGCCCATTTTGCTTATCCCAGAGGGCAGGAATTTTTGGCAAGTGCGAAATAAACCACTTGTGCAAGAGAACGGTGCAACACTCAATCTGCCCAACTCCATAACGGTTCCTACGGTGGATGGTAAAGTACATATCAACCAACAAGGTAGGTACAGGATTCTTGATTAAGAAAAGGTTGATTGTATTTGCGTCCACAAAATCATTAGCATTCGGGAACAGGAACAGTCCGTAGATTAGTAAAACCAGGATGGCCTCAAATGCTTCAATATTCTTTGACAAGGCATAGCTTTGAGCTTTTTCATACAGGAACATAGCTGGAAATCCATACAACCCTCCTCTAGCAATCATATGAGATCGTACCTCGTCCACCTCCAAATATGCGGCCTCTGCAACTGCTCTTTCATTAGGAGTCCCTTCTCTTCCAGAAAATGGTCTAGGAGTGACGCCTACTCCCATCAGGGCGGAATATTCTTCCAAGGTTGGCAGCAACTGATAATCTGGAAAGGTGAAATAGTGATAGGTTGAATCATAGAACTGCACGAGTGCGGACAACATCTCTTCATATGCTTGAACTTCAAGCAAAGACAACATATTCCCATACTTCTCTCTGAATGCCTTGGGGTCTTCTACTAAACTTCCCAGTTTCTTCAAGTTCTCCAATTTTGGTCTTTGGAACACAACCTCTACTTTGTTTCCAGAATCCATCCTATAATATCTGCAAAACAATCTTTAGTTCCCTGAATGATTAATTAATGAGAATGCAAATGCAAATGCAAAGGTTTTATGGAACTCAGATCAAAACATCATTTCATTTCATTGATTTTCAAGTTTTGAATTACAAAGTAGTACATCTTACAAAAGTCCTAAACATAGAGCTAAAGATGTTCTAACAAAATTCCTTTCTTGCTTTGATCCTCTTGAGTTCTTCTTCTATCTGTGTCTTCTCAAGAATGAGCTTGTCCACCATTAACTTCCATGGAGTTGACTGATGGCTAGAATAAAATAAATCTTCTTGCGCCTTTCTCTTCTTACAAGCAATCATTTCTTCATCCTTCATCTGAAGTTGTCTACGTAGTTCATCATTTTCTTCCACGGCCACTTGGTATTTGTACCTCCAGGCTACTTCAGTTTGTTGTGATTTCCTCAAAGCAATCTTCAACTTCTCCTCTTCAGACATAAAGATCATTGGGGGTTCCTCCTTCAACACCATGGGTGCCTGCTGAGGATAAGGCATCTTCAGCTGAATAGCTCTCTTTCGGACCCATTGGAGATAAGGTTCGAGAGAGGTGCAATTAGGTTTCCCTAAGTCTTCTTTTCCTTTCTTGTGTACATGACCCCAAGCTTTTAGAATTTCTCCTTTCAATTCGGAGCTTCCCTTAAAGAAAATATTCTCCACATGAGCGCTATTGGGTTTGTCCTTCAAAGGATATCCAAGTTGTCGGCGAGCAAGGACAGGGTTGTAACTGATTCCTCCATTTGTACTAAGAAGAGGTACGTTACCAAAACTTCCACAGCTGTCAATGATCTTTATCCCATCGTAATTACGACTGTACCAACCAATATCAAAGTGAGTAAGAGCCATAACCGTCTGATACCACCAACCTTCCTTCCAAAAAGCATGAGCTTTAGGTAAGTGAGAAATAAACCACTTGTATAACAAAGGGACACAACAGGTAATCATTCCTCCTTTATGCAGATTCCTCAAGTGAACAGAATGATAGGCGTTAGCTAGTAAAGTGGGCACAGGGTTTTTCTTCAAGAAAATCTTAATGGCGTTGAGATCTACAAATTTATCAAAACTTGGAAATAAGAGGATCCCATAAATGAGCAAGGCAAAGATGGCCTCGAATGCATCCATACTTAAGTGATCAACATAGTATTGGGCTTTCCCAACCAAGAACTCTGCAGTCAAACCAAAGACTCCTCCCTTAGTAACCATATTTTTCTGAATATCCACCAATCCCAAACGTGTAGCTTTAGCAATTTCTTCCTCCTTAGGGTCCTTCCCCATGATTGGAAAAGGATAGTCTTCAAGAATAGGCAAACCAATCAAGCAAGAATATTCCTCAAGTGTAGGTACCAGCTGGTAATCAGGGAAAGTGGAACAATGATAGAGTGGATCATAAAACTGGAGAAGTGTGGAGAGAAGTCCCAGATCCATCTTCCTTTTTACCCTCAACAATGACAATAAGTTCCCATACCTGCTCTTGAATCCTTCTAGATCTGTTATCAAAGTGCTCAACCTTTCTATGTCATCCAAGTTAGGACTTTTGTAAGTGTACTTCATAGTTTTCTTTTTTCCACTATCCATGATGATCCTAATGTTTACAAACAAGAGATCTGAGTTCCATGAAACTTTTATGATATGATGTTCATGAATGCATGAATGCACAAACACAGGTAAGCACAAATTCACATATACACATGGGTAAAGGTTTTAGGTTTGGAGAACATGAGCATGGAGTCAAGGTCTACCCACCCCAAAGGTATGTACTAAGGCTTTTAAAAATTGTAGAACAAGGTTCTAAAAGAGTTCCCAGAGTCCTCGACCCATCTTTCGGATATTATCAATTTCCCAAATACTTGGTGGTCGATAATATTCTCAAGAGAGTCTCGTCCAAGTGTAGTATCGCGTATCAACCATTTTGGAATTACTTCCTTATAGTCATCGCACTACATCCTAATAAAGCCATAGTGGGGGAAAAGGTAATCTAAAGGTCTTCAGTTTCACGGGCTCCCATGTAGAAAGTAGCATTGTTTTCACGAATACTCGATCAATAGTACTAACTCTCAGAAGGGCCTCTACTGAGCGGTGGTTTTCTCAAGTCAACTTGGTCGGGAATCAACTCCCTATAAGTCTCTTTGAATATACCACCATCCTATCATAAGTACGCTCAAACACGGGTATAGTGTTGTCTCACCGCTCAAAGTTCCCAAGATCCAACAGTGCACATATGTACATATTTACAAGTATTCACAAATAAGCAAGTATTCAAACAAGCAATCACAAGTATATCAAAAGAAAAATTCATCCGCGTACACGAAAACGATCACAAAAATGTACATAACTTGCACATGGTCAAAAGAGATGAAAAATTAGACAAACATGGAAATAAAAAATATGACATGAAAGTAGACATCAAGATGAACAAAATTCAAAAAGAATGGGTGAAAAATGATTAAAATTGAGTGAGATATGAATTTTTGAAAAAAGTATGAAAAATGACAAAAATAAATAAAAGGGTTGCCCTCCTCAGGGGTCGAACCCACGCTTGCATGGTCAAAGGCGCTTAAGTGACAAGTTGCTTACCACTGGGGTGGATATACATCCGTTTTTAAATGTCACCCCATTAAAATATAAGGAATGCCTACAAAGCTGGTTGGGCAAGAAACATGAAGCAAAAACACCAACTTGCATTTTCATCACAACTCTGTCAAATCTTAATGTTTTTTGACAAAACTTAGGTCTAAATTGTGTAGAATTTCACAAGGAACAAAATGGAAATTTTAGTTTTTTGAAATTCTCCCTCTATTTGAAAACCGGATAGTACATACATTTTGGAAGTTTGGAAATGCATTATGATATGTAACACCTGTTCTAAACATTTCCAATCCAAACCAAACACACACACACACACTATAAACATAATGACGGATGATTTTGAATACCAAGATTGAGCCTAAACAAACTGTGACAGAAAGTGAGGTTCAAGTTGCAAATTTGTGTTTGTGGTGTGCATGAAGGTGTTCAAATCCAGTTCCAAACAGTTTTACATCATTCCAATCATATACACACATCACACCAATGCTCATGGATGAATCTAAACATACATTCAGATAGAAAACAAGGTGTTATGGGAAATAGTGTTCAGGTGAATTTAACCAAAAGAGATGGTTCAAAACAGACTGTAGCAAAAAAATGACTTTTAAGTTGCTCTTTGGTTTTAGGATGATGCAGTAGATTACTCAAAACCAGATTTAGGCACATTTTGATCATATGAATCACATACACATTCCTCATATATACAAACAAGTGAGTCCAGGCAAGAAAAATGGTTCAAACATGGCTGGTGTAAAATTTGGTGATCAAAGTGCAAGTGTGTATGTGTGAAGATGCATGATGATACTCAATTCTAGTTCTGTGCACATTCAGGTCAAATGGATCATACATACATGATATTGAGTGGAATAAAACACATTTTGATGTTAAAAGAATACTGTCATGGAAAATGGTACTCCGAGTATAGGTTTGTGCTTGTGAGATGCATGAACATGTTCAATTTCTGTTCAAAACAATTTCTGATCAATTTAAACACATACACATCTCATATTCATGATATTGAGTGGATTCAAACACCAAAATAAGTTGGAAACAAACTGTTATGAAAAATGATTCACAAATTGCAAGTTGTCATGAAAATGAGGCATGAGATATGAACTTCCAATTCCAAACAGTTTCTGATCCAATCACCCACACACATAGCACATATACATGATATTGAATGAGTTTGCACACAATTTAAAGCCAAAGACAAGCTGCTATAAAAAATGATGACAGAGTTGCAAAAAAATGGCATTTTGAGGCATGAAGGATGTTTAGTTCAAATTTATGCACATGTGGGCCAAACCAATTACACACACAAGTCTCATATATGGATATAAGTGATTTAAAACACCTAAACTGGTCTGAAACAAACTGGTATGAGAAATGACAAATGGGCTGTAATTTTGATATGTTTGTACATTCATGAGAGTGATCAAATCAGTTTCCAGTCAATTTTAAACTAAATCCAATGTATACACCAGTCATAAATGCACAAGTGTATGATCCTAAACTCAAATTTAAACCAATTCTAACCTATAACCCAAGCTAGCAGGTCTGTGACATAAGAATGCAAGATATGGCATTTTGTGAATGAGCAAATAATTCAGATGCAATCAGTTCAAACTAATCATACACTCCTATCATGATTATGATTTTAAAGGGTGTCTCAATTCAATCAAACAGCCATTCCTTGTCATGACAGAACTTATGCACAAGACACATACATGACATATTTTCACATAATGAACTCAAAATGCCAAATCATGGAATCATGGTATAAATCAAGAATGGAGTGTTTACATACCTCTAGGGGACTGTATTGAGTAGGTTAGAACACCAAGAAAACCCAGAGAGACTTCCAAATAACACTAGCTTTGAAGCTTTCTTCTTTTTGAAGCAAGAATGCAATCTTTGAGACAGTTGGAGAAATAAAATCCACCAATAATCTTTAACACTTTAGACAGTTGAGAAATGATATATGAGAGGTGTTTGAGTGATTAGAACACCAAGCAAATGCATAGAACCAGTTTTGGCTGATTTTGTGGTTTTGGTCAAAGTAACTTGGTATGGAAGTTGACTTTTTGAATGGTGAGGTTTTTGAATGGTTTAAGGTCTTGGACACCTTCTATATCATATTTAGAGATTGTGTGGATGATTGTTGGGGTGTTTGAATAGGGACAAATGAGTTTGGCAGCAAATGTACCAAGACAGATTTTTGAAGCTTTTGGCAATTTTGTGATTTTGGTGATTTTGAATCAAGGAGTGGAAAAGTGAGAGCTTTGTGTTTTTCGGGTTTTTAGAATCAATCTTTGTGTGTAAAATGAAGTGATGAGGGCTCCCTTTTATAGGCAAATGAAGAGAGGGGCAGATTTGGAGATTTCTTCACATGAAAGAAAGGTTTTACCCCTTTGGATCAAATCTCCACAAAGGGGTTTTCTTGGCAGATAGGTAAGCCTAATAGTAAAAAAAAATGATGATTTTGAAAGGGCTAAATGCAGGCTAGAGGCATAGCTTGATGGTCGTGGCAGATTTCACTTTACACCTCTTGCTTGGTTTAATCATTTTTAAATGCAAGTTGCAAGGCAACTTGCAAGCTCGGAGAATTCACTTCCTCTGCATAATCTTCTCATTTCTAGGCTTCATAATCTCTACATATCAGAAATAATATCATTCAAGGGCTGAGATTGGCCAGTTTGATCAAAGGAATGATTTTTGAACTTTGGACAATGTGGGACTAAAGTGTAAAACCACCAACTTGCCATAACCATAACTTTCAGCTCACAAATCCTTTTGAGATGTGCTAGTACTTTTTAGAAAGCCCTCAAATAGCTCTAAAACATTCATGTTTTCATGAGTTTCAATTTCCCAAAGGAACTTGGCCAAAAGGTCTCTCAAAGTTGCTAAAAAATGAACTTAAAAGTGAAATTTCTTCAAGTCTTTTTCCTTTCTCAAAATGAATTTGATCATAACTCCAAATCTATGAACTTTATGAACATGGACCATTTGGGGACTTTTGTAGGGTTTGTCAAGAGCTTTCAAATGAACTTTGAACCACTTCATTTGAATGTGTGGTTAAGGAGTTATGGTTTAGCCCCTTTCAAAACCCTAATTTCCCGATTTTTCGATTACTCCTTCATCCTTGATCCAATGGTCATAAAAATTGATAGGCAAGTGCAACATGATATAAGGAACATTTTTGATTCACACTTTGAAGTCCAATTCCTTAAATTTGAAGAGTTGACTCTTTAGTCAACCGTACGATCGATCGGTGACTACCGAGTCGTCTGTTGACACTCTGGACCTCCTGAGACTTTGAAACTTCTTGAATGAACTTTATTAAGCTATATTAACTCCATGGATCATAATCCTACCATTAAAACACCTTCCAACATCAAAGTCAAACTACAGTTGACTTTCACTAGTCAAAAACCCTAATCGGGTGCCCTGAAATACACTGTTCTTGATTCTGGGGTAACAACCTCAAATTGGATTCTCAATTGGCATTATATGATACCCTTGACCTTGTTTCATAATTGAATTAGCCTAAAACTTTGATTGGTCACAAACCCTGAAGCTTCGATTTGACTGCATCGAACCCTGATTCATTTGTAACTTGACAAAGACAAACTTGTACAGGGTTAAGGTTAGATAATTCATGAGTATGCTCCTAAAATGATAATGAGAATCTAAGGGGTCAAAATTTGGGGTGCAACAGTCTCAATACAATAATCAATAATGCAGAACAGAATTAACGCATATAATCATCATCAATTCATCATCAATCTATGGGGATAGGAAATTCCCCTTTACCAATTATTCATGCAGTTTACCATTTAACCCCTCCCCCTACCTTAACATGCAGTTTGATGATGGAAAATCCACAAAAATTCAGCAGCTTGGTCCTCTTCCTCCTCTTGCTCAAGCTTCAGACCTTGATCTCCCTCTTCTTGGTTGAACCGTGTTCCTCCTCTTCACGTGTTCTTCCCTTTCTCTATTCTTTTTCAAATTGCCAACTATGCCCTCAATACCCCAAAAATCACTTTTTAATCCAAATAATTCCAATAATAATATTACTTTTATTTCTTTTAATTCCAAATTAATTCTAATAATAATATTAACACCTCATAATATTAATAATAATAATAATAATAATAATAATAATAATATCAACATTAATATTAATTATTAATTATTATCATTATCAATTATCTAATATTAATACTATGCTTCTATTTCTTCATCACTTCCCACACAAAACACGTCGACGAATAAAATAACTCTGAAACTAAAAATAATTAAAATGGGCGTTACACCCCGCACTGTCAAACACCGTCCCTCGAGCATACTCGGAACAATACAAATTACTAAGTGCCTCTTACGACTGTGTTGGACGGCGTCATACACTTAGAAAATATTGACAAACATACAAACATACAACATACTTGTAGATATTATATAACACGGCCATGAAGGACCGCAAATGTGCATGGTACAATAAAAAGGGGACCAAGCCCCACAAAATAAAATTATAATAAAATACAAATAATCAAATGGCACGCAGGCCAAAGCATAAAAACTACTCCTCTTGTTGAGCTTCCTCTTGTGACGCATGCCCCTGCTCATCACCACCCTCGACAAACTAGAGGAAATCTGGAATGACTATCTGGCCGTCTTTGACCGTATAGAGGAACCCTGTGCCTTCCGGAGTCAGCTTGACCCCAGGGTTCACCAACTTTATTTGGTCCACTGCATTCTGAAAAGCCTCCTCACCAATAGCCACTAGGTCAGCGGCGGCCTGAGCTAACCGAGCGACCAACTCTGACCGAGTCATCAGCTTCTTCGTCTCTTCGGGCTCATCCTCAGCAGGGGCAACCGCAGTCTGCAACTTCTCCACCAAATCCTCGGCAGCCTTCAAATTAGCAGTCACAACGTCCCTCTCCAGAGCCACCTCCTCACGACCCTTGCAGGCATCATCTTCGAGCTCCCTCTCTCTCTCCTCCTAAAGCTTCTTGACCTTCTCCTCCAGGGCCGCCACCACAGCTTGGGACTTTTTCAGCTCAAGTTCTAGCGGAGAGCCGTCCTCGATTTATACCACGACCATCTCCAGGAACCTCATTAAGGAAGAGGCATCCTGGGCAAGCAGGGTCCGTTTGCTGGAACGGTCCATTTCCTCAAGCTTTAGAGATTCTGCCCGAGGAATAGACAGAGAGAACCCCTCGAAGAATTTCATATTATGAAAGCAGGGATGCAACTCGAAATTGCTTTTAGTAAGCTCCTGGTTGAGGTCCACGATTTCGTTTGTGCGGGCACGCTTGGGCCTCGCGCTCACGGGAAAAGGCGACGTCTGAGTGGCCAGAGGAGTTGAGGATGAAGTCCCCGACCCTGTTTGAGGGAGAACCGTTTGCTGACCAATGCGAATTCTCCCTAGAGCAACGCCGGCCTTCATCTTCCCTTGGGCATGTTTTATCATCCTTTCATGCACTGAAGACATTTTACCTGCAAAAATAACAAGCACGTAAGCACGGGGAAAGAAAACATCTTCGGCAGAATAAGAGAAAGCAAGAAACTACCCAAAAGTTCAAGAGCCTCCTCGCGAGTGCTGCACTCGAGGAGCTCTTTGGTGTTAATATATCGGGCTTCCACATGTATCCCCCCATCTTCCTCGTAAAGAACCTGTCTAGTGCGAGTCACGCACTGGGCAAGAAGGAAGCCGTCCACGAAGGCCACCAGTTTGGCATAGCTGGCTCGACCATCCTCCACCAACTGATGAGGAGAAACTGTGTACTCATCAGTCGAACGGGTAAAGGGAGCCCCGCTCTAGCAGAAAGGGAAAGTAAACAGCCTTCGGGAAACTATTTTACCTCCTCATCTATCAGGTTCTCCCTGTTTTCTTCCGTGGAGACCTCCCATACAAAAGTTGAGTCGATAGCCCTCTCCAGCACTGGCTCGATCACATAGAATCTCTCCTTAAAAGTCTGGATAGATTCGGAGAAGGGTTCGAACATCTTCTTCCCTTGCTTCAAAGAAACCTAACCAAACTTTCTCCCCGACACCTTCCATTGAAGATGAAAGATGGTGAAGAAAAGTGGGAAGGTGGCCCTGATTTGCAGATACTCGCGCACCAGCTCATACGCCCGCATGAAGGCAATGGAGTTTGGGTGCAGTTGAGAGGGCGCCAGATCGAGGTGCACGAAGACGGCCCATTGAAATTCTGAGAAGGGCAATCTCAACCCTATCTCTTTAAAAACATACTTGTACATGGGAAACGTTTCCTCGTGTGCCGATCAAATACGTTCATCTTCTGAAGAAAAATGGACCCTTCACTCTCACTCCGGTCCCACCGTGGTGAATGCGTCTGCGGTCTACAAAGTGAAAAGAGAGGCATGTTCTATTGGCTCGGCCACCGTCTGCCACCAACAGCCACCGCTAAATACACCTTATAACTAAGTCATTTCAGTTCTAACCACATGCAATCTAAGACATCAAATCAGAAAAACAAGAATAAACAAAGAATTGATGTACTTACTATTTACTGTGATTTTTGGTAAACAACCGCTGGTCTATCAATCTATGATAACTTGACTAACTTCCAGGATCGATCATACTAAATCCTAGAACATGTTTTAAGTGTGTGCAAAACTTCTGTTTTGACTGACTGAAATGCGAAAAGACTACTACCAAACTCCACGTCTGACGTAAATCCTTTGAAATTTAAATGACTTTAAATGTAGATGCAAGTAAATAAATGGCTTGAAAAATAACTCTAATCAGAACTTCGCGTTCGACTAGGGGGTCTTTGCAAAGCAAATGAGCAGAGAAATGTAAAGGGCAGTTTGAAACATAAAAACTGAAAGTTAAAAGTGGCAAATGAATTGTAAAGGCAAATCACATTGATAATAAAAGGTTTTGTGTTGTATCACGTACATTCGCGTTAACTCATTTCTCTACACGCGGGTACTCAGAGTTGTATGAACTATTAAGGTAATGAATGAACACCCTTATTACATAAAATTTACATCTATTTATAGTGCTATAAAATAACTTCTACATGGCGGTTGAGGCTTCCTATCGTGCTCCTTTTGGCGCTACCTTAACCGTTCCCACATTTTCTTCCACTTGATTTGAATTTTGAATATTTGGCAATTCTCCCCAATTTTGGCAAACCTCCTTCGCGCTTTCCTTGTTGTAGTCTTCGTCGAGCATTCCCTAACACTTAGCATTTTTTAGCTTTTTCCATCCTTCTTTGACTTTGAAGTTTTTCTTAATCAGAAAGCTGATCTGGGTCGAAACTATCATGTATACCAAGTATTGAAATCTTTGACTTCAGATAAATATGGTCTTCGACTAGCGTCGAAAATTAGGAGTCAACAAATTGCCCCCCAAAATTGTCCTTTCGCCAGTCTTAGGTTGGAAGGTCGATTTTTCTTTTATTTTCGACACATGTCACTTTGCATGTCCCCATTTTAACTTCCACTATTTGTTTAGTGGTCCAACTGTTCAGTTTTTCCGTCCATGCTTATGACACCCACTACGCCATTATGACAAATCAAAAACGCCTTTTCAACCGTATTCATCATCATTTGTCTTGAAAACATGCGCTTGTATTCTGACCATAACTCCCCACACGCATCCTTAAATTAACACGTGTCCCACTGTTTGATCATTTTCAACGGTGGATTTAGTTCCTTTGGGATTTACAAACACTTATAAATACCTTACCTCACTGTTTTGTGAGACTTTTACGGTCTCTCGTATTTTAAACGTCCTTACACTCTCTAGTTTCTCTCCTTTTGTTCAAAAAGAAAATTCTCTTACTTTCCAACACTAACAATGGCTTCTTCTCAAACCGCTGCTCAGGAAAAGAAAACCCAGAAAGGACGCACCGCCTAACCCAAACAACCTATTCCTTCCTTCATCAACCTAGTTGGTCCTCATATGGTGGAGAATCGTCCATGTGTTCCGGAACCTACGTCCAAGACCGCCAAAAGCATCTATCATTCTCAGGTAATGATCCCTTTACTTATTTCAGGTAAACCTCACGCTATATCTGGTCCTTTGGCCCAGGTTGACCTTTTTGATCCACGGCTGAGTGAGTTTCTACCGTCCTACCGAAGAACCAGGCCTTTACGGAAAAAAAAGCTTTTCAGCGCCTTTTACTGGTACTGTTGATTCTACTTCATTACCCACTTTTGACCTAAGTTACCTTGCTGATGGTACTCATTTGTTAAGAGTTGTTGGTCCCCTGAAGGACTTCGATCTTTGGATGGCCAAAATAGAGAAAGTTAAGGCTGATCACTTGAAATCTGTAGGAATTTAAGATCTTTTGATGTTGTCAAAAACTCTTTTTCCCTATTGCCTCAATTTGCTAGTGTCTTTATTGTATTTCTGAGATAGTACCCATTATACATTTCATTTACCCTGTGGAATGGTTTCTCCCACACTTTTTGACATAGCCGCTATCACCGGCCTTCGACCCGACAGTGTTTCTTACCAACCCGACTTTGATGCTGAAGATTATGTCAATGTCTCCAGTCCTAAACTTACTTACACTCACTTCATCAACCACCATTTTAATCAAGATACTGACAGTGTGTCAGATGAAGAACACGTGGCATTTCTTGCTTTGTGGTTGTCGAGATATGTATTTTGTACCAAGTCTCTACAAGTGGCCAAGAAATACTTCCCTCTTGCTAATCAACTTCACTACAACAAAGGTGTCGGCCTAAGTGAACTCATTTTGGCATCCCTTTATGAGTCTTTGAGCGAAACGGTCTCTCGACTGTGGCGTCTAAAAGCCCGTGAAACCGTATCTCTGGCTGGTCCTTTATGGTTACTTCAACTATGTTTGAATGCTACTTTCGAGACCAGCTTCCCTATAAAAGGACCAGCTGTTAAAGTGTCTGCTGGCATTGAGGAGAGGCACGTTGAATGGCCTCGTTTGGTTCAACTGACCCCAACCGATGATGGCGTAACTATAAGGGACGCCTTTACCAGCTATGTTATGATGTTTGCCAACTGTTATGAATTTACTCCTAGTATGGCACCTTTTGTTACTAGGAATTTTGGCCCCTCATGGTTTAAAAGGCCATTTCCTACTCCCCAAGGACACAGTGACGAGGATTCGACTGCAATCTGGGAAGCCTTTTTGATTCCTAGATTTATTGTTAACAGGCTTGATGCAGGAAAAGGCCTAGCATCTCTGATTGCATATCAGCCTAACCTTGTATCGCGTCAATTTGGTTTGATTCAAAGTTTTCCCAAATGCTTATACGACAAGAAAGGCCAAGTGATCCTCTTTACTGCCAGCTTTTATGAAGAAAATTTTAGTGACATCTTTGTTGAGTCTAGCCAAAGGACGGGCATTCTTTCGCCCGTGTTTTTTGAGCCTTCTGTTTTATGTACCTCTTCTTTCCACCATTGGTGGTCAAAAAATTATGCTGAACATTTCCTTAATACTGCTGCTTTCTCTTCTCTACTTGACCAAGCTTTTCTTGTTGTGCAGGATAAGTCAAAGAAAAGTAAGCTTACTCATATTCAAGAAATTCAAGCTTTCCAGAAGTACTTTGAAACTGTTTATCGACCAGATGATCTTAGTCGAACCATCCATGAGGCTGCTATTATTTTAAAACACAAATTCTCCCAAAAATTGGATACCTTAAAACTCCCCCTTAATGTTCCTCGTGAGAAACGTTGTGAGGTAGCTTTTAAACTTTTTCCTCCTAAGTTCCCTCGCTTGCCTACTGCTGATTTTGGAGTGGCACTTGCGCCTTGATCAGTGCATATTTATGCACATTCTCTTATATTTTTACTTAGGCATTTTTTTACTTTATTTTGATTATTTTTATGTTTTATTTTGTTTTTATATTTTATTTTATTTTTGGCTTAATTTGATTTTGAAATGGCCGACAATAGAACTTTAAGGCAATTAGCCGCACCCGATGTAAATTATAACGGTTTATGTATTGAGTATGCTGCTGATGTTGTTCCTTTTGAGTTAAAATCGGGTTTAATCCATTTGTTTCCCAAGTTTAGTGGTCTTGCAGGTGAAAATCCTCACAAACATCTGAAAGAATTTCAAGTGGTGTGTTCTACGCCACTGAAGCCTGAAGGAATCACTGAAGATCATATCAAACTTGGAGCTTTTCCTTTTTCATTGCAGGGTGCAGCAAAGGATTGGATATATTCCCTCGAGCCAAATTCAATTGCAAACTGGAATGCTCTGAAAAAAGTGTTCCTTGAGAGATATTTTCCTGCATCCAGAGCTGCCTCGATAAGAAAGGAGATTTGTGGTATTAGACAGGGTAACGAGTCATTGACCGATTATTGATAGAGATTCAAGCATTTGGTATCCAGCTGCCCTCAGCACCAGATCACCGAGCAACTACTCATCCAGTACTTTTACGAAGGTTTGTTACCGATGGATAGGAACCTTCTTGATGCTGCTAGCGGTGGAGCTCTTGTTGATAAGACTTCAGCTGCTGCCAAGGCTCTAATTGAGAACATGTCACTAAATTCCCAACAAATCACAACAAGAAATAATTTTGTCCAAGTAAAGGGTGTGAACGAAATTCATGTTTCCTCTCATGTGTCTCACTCCGACAAAGCCTTCGAAAATAGAATGAGTGAGCTGAAAGACTTAGTGCAACAACTGATAGTCGTAGGTAAGACACAAGCAGCCCATCAAACCCAACCACTGAGGTTATGTGGTATTTGTACTTCTTCTGATCATCCTACTGATACATGTCTTATTCTGCAAGATGATAATCCTACTGAATTACCTCCAGCTTATGCTGCAGCCCTTTATAATCAGAGTAGCAACCAAAACCGGTACAACAACATTACTGACCTGTCCACTAATAAGTACCACCCGAATTGGAGGAACCATCCCAACCTCCGATATGGAAACCCACAAACCAGCCAACAACCTAACCCACCTCAAGCGGTTGCTGCCCCTGCACCTTCCGGACCTTCTTTAGAGGAACTTGTTAAACAAATGGCCGTCAACAATGTTCAGTTCCAACAAAGAACCGATGCTAGCATCCAGAACTTGAACACGCAGATGGGACAACTTGCTACACAAATGAATAACATGCAAGCCCAAGGGTCGAACCAACTTCCAGCCCAAACAATTGTCAACCCAAAGGGTCCTAATGCTAATGTGAGTGCCATCGTTTTAAGATCCGGAAAAGTTACAAAACCAGCCCCTAAAAAAAATAAAAAAATCATTGAGGTAACTTCTGAACTTCCTACTTCTGAACCGTCTGCTAAACCTCCTTCTCCTTCTGCTGTTGTGGTCGAAACTGAAAAAATTAAAGAAAAAGAGTATGTACCACCAGTCCCCTTCCCACATAGAGTTCTGAAAAATAAGAGAATTGAGGAGGGAGACAAAGAAAGAGAGATATTAGATGTTTTTCGAAAATTTGCGGTAAACATTCTGTTACTTGATGTGATTAAGCAGGTTCCTAAGTATGCTAAATTTCTGAAGGATTTGTGCACCAACAAGAGGAGAATGAAGGGAAGTGAGAGAGTCAATTTAGGAAGAAATATTTCTTCCTTTATTCAACCCAAGCCTTCATCTGAAAAATTTACAGGCGAAGTTTCAGCCCTCCTCACTACTCCGGTCCTGCCACAAAAGTGCAACGACCCGGGAACTTTTGCTATTCCTTGTACCATCGGGAATAGTAAATTTGATGATTGCATGCTTGATTTAGGAGCAAACATTAATGTTATGCCTACTTCTGTTTATAATAATCTTTGTCTTGGTCCTTTGCAACCTACAGGTTTAATCATTCAGTTGGCGAACAGGAGCAACACTCGCCCTGCCGGCATAATCGAAGATGTCCTTGTTCAAGTTAAAGATTTGATTTTTCCTGCAGATTTTTACATTCTTGACATGGAAGGAGAAACAAAGTCCAGTAAAGCTCCCATCATCTTAGGAAGACCGTTCATAAAAACGGCAAAAACGAAAATTGATGTTGATGATGGAAGCATGTCTATGGAGTTTGGTGACATTGTCGCAAAATTCAACATTTTTGATGCCATGAAACATCCATTGGAGGAGCATTCCGTTTTTCATATTGGATTGATATCTGAGCTGGTTGATGACACTTGTTCTGAATTATTTTCACTTGATTTTCCGTCTCTTTCTGGTTTTGATGATGTTTATTCATGTTCTGATTGTACTGACACTAACCTTTGTGTTGTGTACGCTGAGATTGATGCTGCCCTGCAGGCTGATATATTTCCTACAGGTGAAGCTGTAACCGACGAAGCTATTTTTACAGCTGATGCTCTTGACGTTCCTGCTGCCCCGACCATCCCATCTACCGAGCAGCCCACGTCCTTAGAGCTAAAAGAGCTCCCTGAGAACCTGAAATATGCTTACTTAGAGAGTAACGAAAAACTCCCCGTTATTATTTCCTCTAACCTTGATTTCGATCAAGAAAACAAGCTTTTGCAGGTTCTGAAGAAGCACAAGAAGGCAATCGGGTGGACATTAGCCGACCTTCCAGGAATTAGTCCTTCCATGTGTATGCACAAAATTTTACTTGAGGATGGTGTGAAAACAGTAAGGCAGCCCCAAAGGAGGCTTAATCCTTTGATTCTTGATGTCGTGAAGAAAGAGGTAACCAAACTCTTGCAAGCAGGTATCATTTATCTTATCTCTGACAGTAAGTGGGTAAGCCCAGTGCAGGTTGTACCTAAGAAATATGGACTTACGGTTGTCAAAAATGAAAAGAATGAACTTGTTCCCACTAGAGTGCAGAATAGCTGGAGAGTTTGTATCGATTACAGGAGACTGAACCAGGCTACTAGAAAGGATCACTTTCCTTTACCGTTCATCGACCAAATGCTTGAACGGCTAGCTAGTAAATCACATTACTGTTTTCTTGATGGCTTTTCAGGTTACTTTCAGATTCATATTGCACCGGAAGATCAAGAGAAGACCACTTTTACTTGTCCCTTCGGTACTTTTGCTTATAGGCGGATGCCTTTTGGTCTTTGCAATGCTCCTGGCACTTTCCAGCGTTGCATGCTTAGTATTTTTTCTGATTTTATTGAAAATTGCATGGAAGCCTTTATGGACGACTTTACTGTCTATGGTTCTTCTTTTGATGCATGCTTGAGCAGTTTAAGCTTGATTTTAGAAAGATGCATCGAAACTAACCTTGTTTTAAATTATGAAAAATGTCATTTTATGGTTGAGCAGGGAATTGTTCTTAGTCACATAATTTCTGAAAAAGGAATTTCTGTCGACCCTGCTAAGATTGATGTGATTTATACACTACCTTACCCATCTTGCATTCACGAGATTCGTTCTTTTCTTGGTCATGCAGGTTCTTACAGGCGTTTCATCAAGGATTTCAGCAAGATAGATCTTCCGTTATCAAACTTGTTGAAGAATGACGTCACTTTCCACTTCGATGACAAATGCAAACAGGCGTTTGACTTCTTGAAGAAAGCATTGACCTCCGCTCCCATAATCCAGCCCCCTGACTGGACCTTCCCTTTTGAGCTTATGTGTGACGCTTCAAATTATGTTGTTGGGGCTGTCCTTGCACAAAGAGTTGACAAGGCTGCCCATGTTATTTACTATGCTTCTACGACTTTAGATTCTGCACAGTCAAATTACACTACCACTGAAAAAGAACTTCTAGCTATTGTTTTTGCTCTTGATAAATTCAGATCTTATTTGCTAGGTTCCAAGGTTGTTGTTTTTACTGACCATGCTGCTTTAAAGTACCTGTTGAAGAAGCCAGTTGCAAAACCGAGATTGATTCGGTGGATGCTTTTGCTCCAAGAGTTTAATGTAGAGATTAAAGACAAAAGTGGAGCTGAGAACTTAGTGGCTGACCATTTGAGCAGGATAGAGAGACATGAAGATCCCTTCCCTATTCAAGATGACTTTCCTGATGAGCAGCTTTTAGTTTTGCATGGTATTACACCTTGGTTTGCTGATATTGTTAATTATCTTGTTGCCGGTGTTTTTCCTACAGGTGCGTCTAGATTACAGATTCATAAACTAAAAAGTGATGCCAAATATTATGTTTGGGATGATCCATATCTTTGGAAGTTTGGTAGTGATCAGGTGATTAGAAGATGTGTTCCCGACTATGAGATTGAATCCATTTTAAATTTCTCTCATGCATCTCAAGTCGGAGGACATTTTGGCCCTCAAAGAACTGCAAGAAAAGTGCTTGACTCAGGTTTCTATTGGCCAACTATTTTTAAAGATGCTTATGAGACTTACCGCACTTGTAAAGAGTGCCAGATAGCAGGTACAAACATCACTCGTAAGACTGAAATGCCTCGGCAGCCTATGCTTTTCTTTGAGGTATTTGATGTATGGGGAATCGACTTCATGGGTCCCTTTCCTGTATCGTTTGGTTTCCTTTATATTCTGCTTGCTGTTGATTATGTTTCAAAGTGGGTAGAAGCTATCCCCACTCGGACTAATGATTATAAAGTTGTTGCAGAGTTTGTCAGGTCTAATATCTTTTGCAGGTTCGGAATACCGCAAGCTATCATCAGTGACCAAGGCACTCATTTCTATAACCGCACCATAGAAGCTTTGCTCCGGAAGTATGAAGTTGTGCATAGAGTCTCTACTGCATATCACCCACAAATTAATGGGCAAGACGAGATCTCAAACAGGGAGATCAAACAGGTTTTAGAGAAAATGGTGCTGCCAAACAGGAAGGACTGGAGCCGTCGTCTAGAAGACGCACTTTGGGCTCAGAGAACAGCTTTCAAGACACCCATTGGAATGTCTCCTTATCGACTTGTTTTTGGTAAGGCATGTCGTCTTCCTGTTGAGATAGAACATCATGCCTATTGGGCGGTGAAAAGTTGTAATTTGGAGATGCAACAAGCAGGTATTGAAAGAAAACTCCAATTACAACAGTTGGAAGAGCTTAGATTAGAGGCTTATGAAAGCTCTAGAATTTATAAAGAAAAAACTAAGCACTTCCATGATAAAATGATTTCTAGGAAAGATTTTTCTGTGGGTCAACAGGTTTTATCGTTTAACTCCCGCCTTAAGCTTATGGCTGGGAAACTTCGATCCAAATGGATTGGCCCCTTTGTTGTTACTAATGTTTTCCCCCATGGTGCAGTAGAAATTAAAAGTACAGGTACTGACAAAGTCTTTAAGGTTAACGGGCAGCGTCTGAAGTTATTCTATGGAAGTTTGGTGCTTGAAGATATCGGTACAGAGGAGCTTTCTTTGGAAGCGCCCAACTACACTGCAACTTGACCAGGGAGCACATTTTCCTTTCTCTCACTCTTACTTTATAATTGAGTTCTTTTCATTGAGGGCAATGTATGTCTTAAGTGGGGGGAGGGAACCTTTTGCTTTTGTTTGTTTGTTTTCATTGAATAAAAAAATAAATAAAAAATGAAATTGCATGTTTTCTTGTTGGTTATTCTGCTACATCTGTGAATATTCTTTCTATCTTGGTCGAAAGACTTGTGGTATAATGTGGTTTATTTTTTGTGTGCAATTTTACTATATATGTCTGACTAAAATCTAAATTGTACATCATTAGTGAGAGATCACTAACCCTTGTGAGACTTTGAGCCTAATAATGGATAACACATAAAAAATGCATCCTTTTCTTTCTTGTGTGATTTCACTCATGTTTGTTCGTCTCTAGAACTTGAATTGACTCTTGTTGAAGATGTTTGGTTACTTGTGCCCACTGACATGATAAAGGCAATTTTGTTTTTTTTTTGTTTTTGTTTTTTGTTTTAACCAGTTAGCCAAAAGCCAACCTTAATAATATTTTCCCTTTGTTTGTAAATCCCTTTGAGCCTATTATCTTTTTTTTTTGTTTAAAACTCATTATAAGCTGAAAAGTGAAAAACAATATTATCACCCTATTCAAGGGGTTGGAAGAGTTTTGTATGGAGTTGTTTGGGGTTGAACATTTTGTTTATATTATTGTTATGATGTTATTATGATGTTGGTAGAAAAAAAATAGAAAAAGAAAAGAAAAAAAAGAATGAAAAATGAAAAAAATAGAGAAGGTTGTCAATATTAATCCTTCTGGAAAAAAAAAGAAAGAAAGAAAAAAAAAGGAGAATAAAAGGAAAAAGAGAAGAGAAATAAGTTGTGAGTTTATTGTTTAATAGAATTTCCCTTTGAGATGTTTTGTAGTTCAACTCCTGCAATTCCTTCAATCATCTTTTAACTCTTTGAATTTTACCTTAGTACCCCTTAGGATATATCTCACCCTGACCTTGGCCAAATTACAAGCATAATAAAAGTCCTTTTGATCTTTGTGTGCAATGTATTTCAATGGTGAATGTTAGAGTTTTTTCAAGCTTATGGTAGTACTACTTTCATGATGTGCTTTGAGTGTAAACAGTAACCTAAACACTTGAGAGTTGAGTGGAAACAGTTTATCTTGTGAGGATCTTGATACTTTTGATGTACTTTTTAGTGATCTGTTGTTCATACATACTTTGAAATGTCACAGTTGAATTTCTCAATAATGCCATGTCTTGAAGCTTAGACTTAGAAGTTTGTTTGCATCTTGTATCGTAATAACTTTTGAGTTTGCATGCTTTGTTTCATTTTTGTTTTGAAGTTTCTTTGTTTTGATGTGTTTTATTTTAATTTTGCTCGGAGTGTAAAAGTTCAAGTCCGGGGGAATTTGATCAGTGCATATTTATGCACATTCTCCTATATTTTTACTTAGGCATTTATTTACTTTATTTTGATTATTTTTATGTTTTATTTTGTTTTTATATTTTATTTTATTTGTGGCTTAATTTGATTTTCGCACTTTATTTTTCAGCTTTACCAGTCTGCACGGAAACGATCATAACTGGAGTTTCGGGAATCCGTTTGAGGCGTTCTAAAAATCGTCGGAAAGCTAAGAGAGAGAGCTACAACTTTCGTGTTGGAGTCAAAGTCAGAATCAGAGCCCAAAATTCCAGATTTTCGTTTGAAGTTACAGTATTAGAATTTTATTTGTGTTGGGTCATGTATTGGGTCTGGGTTATGTTTTCGACCCAGTTGGGTCATGACCCGACTTTGTTTTCTTTTTAAGGGGAAAATTCTTGTGTTACTATTCACCTATATACTATTCATGGAAAAAATGGAGATAGAGGTTTGAGAAGAACTCATGGAAAACTAATACCTCCCGGCAAATCCTGCTGTGTACGGTTTCAATACTTTGAGGTTATTATAATATCAATTTAAATCTGATTCCTTTCAATCCTTTTCTAAGAAGTCATTTGCTTAATTTGATTGCAATTGTTTGCTTAATTCAATTGTTGTTCATATGATAGAATTGATTAAATTCGATTGTATGCATGTTCCTAAATTTAATTGCGTGTTATCGTTTGCTTAATTCGTTAATTCGCCATATTCTTAACCGTTGGCTTAATTCGGTAAACAGGAACATAATTCATTTGATGTTGATAAGCGCTTGTCTGATTAATATCATAATCGAATAGGATTGGTACCGCTTAGGGATTAATGTTATAATAGCCGACGATAAGTCAAAACCCGAATCAATAGGATTAGCCATTTCAGCTTATTACTATAATCACTTATTTCAAAATAGCTTATTTCTTTAATCACTTTTGTTAATTACTCTTTCTTAATCAGAAGCCTAAACCCCCCCCCCCTTATTTCATTACTGTAATTGGTTAATCACTACAAGAATCCTTGCGATACGATATTCCGAGTTACTGTTGATGTACTACGTTTTTACAAAAAAGACTTGTTTTTGATCCGCGCGCGACAGCGGAACACCCCTCTTTTTCCAGATTGGTTTATGTGCGATGAAGACTTAAAAGTCCTTCGACAGCAATCCCAACCAAAGGCTTGACGGGTGGTTCCGACTAAGCATACCTTAGACAGTTTCAAAGAACACCTTCATATAGGGATTCACAATGTTCGGATCGAAACTGACGTATATGAAGGTTTGATGTCTTTCGCTTATGATTGTGCCATTAGCTTTACATTATCTAATTTGGCCATCATACCTTATTTTCAGCTGTGCCTAGAAAGGCCCTGCCTACAAGGGCTACCACTTCTCAAGGTGGCAATGAAGTTGAAAGCAAGACGGTATATATCATCTCTTTTGCCTTCTCCTTGTGTGTACTTCTACTCTCATACTCGTATTGTATCTCTTTCTCTTTTTTAGACTAGGCGTAAACCTCCTACTCCTTCGAAGAAAGGGAAGAAGGATGCCCCTATTATTGTCACTTCGGATGCTGACGAATCTCCTGAAGATACTCTGATCAAAAAGAGAAAGAAACCAATGAAAGCGTCTGGCCCCACTGACCCGCCTCCATCGAAGGTGGCCAAAATTCATGGTTCGACATCCACGTCTGGTAATGTCGAAGGAAACTCCCCTGTGCCCGCTTTGAATTCGACTTCCAATGATCACGGGGATAATCTTCCTAACCCTAGTATCCTCTAACTCAGGTATGCATGTTTCCATTTTTGGATATGCGTCCTTCATTGTGTAACACTTTGGTCTTATTTCTCTATGTGTGTTTTCAGGTTAACATCACTACTACTGCTCCAGCCCTAGTTTTTGACGCTTCTTCTCCTTACTCCATTAATAGCCAAGGTGAGTGGACTTATCACCCTTCTTCTGACCTTGGCTCTGGTTTAAGTGAAGTGAACCAACCTACTGTTCCTTCTGCAGGAGCCAAAACTCCTTTAGTGCCCACTACAACACAACAAGCCCATGTTGAAGATTGTAATTCTGGAGAAGATGGTGCCTCTAGCCCTCCAAATCCTATCCATCCTGATCCTATGATTTTCGACGAAGTAACTGTTGAAGAAACTCCTGCCCCTTCGATCATACCAACAATTGATACCTCGCTTCCAGTTATTCAAGAAAACCCCCAGAAACACATCCATCCTTACGTTACTCCTATCCCCAATAATCCTTCACCCGCTGGTGACAAAGAAGAAACATCCAAGTCCACAGAGGAAGAGACTCTTCACGATGATGATGATTCAAAAGGAGGAAGAAGCTATGAAGATCTTGAGGATGAAGAAGAATAAGAAGGAGAAATTGCGGATGAAGACGCTCAAACTGCTCCTGCACCTCATCCTACTTCATTTGTAACAAAGAGGCTTCCACCTATAATGAATACTAAAGATCCTCTCATAGCTCTTAAATGGTCTAACCCACGAGAATATGCCAAGAGGATTCTTGAGCAAAAATGTGGCCTTGCTTCTGGTTCTCCGGCACCTTCTCACTCTCTTGCTTCAGATGCCCTGTGTTGCACCCTAAAATTTGCTCAACCATATTCATGTGGTTCATGGTTCATTGTCACTAGCATTTGCATATAGAGTCATGTACATAGACTAACCATCTGCATAGCATAAGCATAGCCAGTCATTCAACAGGGGACCAATCATTATTTTCATCTCTAGAGGCCTATCAAGAGGTTATTATCCCAATTCAGTCATATTCAAGTCATCAGGAAAGAATTTGAAAGCAAAGAGTTCAGCAGATCAAGCCTTGAGTCCATCTCCTAGCTGAGGGTGTTTGAGGATCAACAAGAGGGTTGTGAGCTGTGGAGTGAAGGTATGGAGAGCATCTAGACCTTATGAGAGACTTATAAAGTCATTTGGAGAAGAAAACAAGTCATTGATGAAGGCACAAGAGCTACAGTTGAAGACAGTCAACTAGGGTTTCATCTGGGTCAACCCTAGGTCAACCCTAGGTCAATTGACTGACTTAAAAGAGCATTCAAGGCTATTGGAGAGAGGTGGGGATCAATATTGAACATATGAAGAAGGATATGGAGATATGACAAGGAGAATTCAAGAGAAATCAAGGAGAAGAGGAGTTACTAAATTAGGGTTTCTCTGTAAAATCCCCTAGTTTAGGTCAAACTTCCAAGCAAGATAAGTCAAAATGCTAGATTCAAATGGCTTCTTGGCCAACATGAAACTTGTAGAGGATCTCAAGACCTTTAATTTGAGTGGTGGAAGACCTCAAGGAGATTTATAGAACTCAAGTTATGGTCCTTACAAGTTACAGGTCATTTGGGGTGTCTGAATTTTTGTCTGTGAAAGTGACTTGACTTCCAAGCTAGTTTTACCCCTCAAGGAGATTTCAAATGAATTCTTGGTCAACTTAAGAGTTGTTCCTCATTGTCTTAGCTTTCTAGAATGGTATGGTATGCCTTCATATGATGTGGAGAACTCAACTTATGGTCTTGACAAGCAAAGGGTATTTTGGGCATTTGTGAATTACAGGTCATTTTAACCTATACCCAAAACTCATACAAGGAGGCCTCAAATGGAAAAACTTACAACATCAAACTTGCTCCAAATGGGATTTTAAGTCTAGAAAGAAGGTCACAAGTTATTGGAGAAGCTCATAGCATGGAGTTGCATGATAGGTCAAAATATGAACTAAAAAGGCTTATAAAGTGAATAATTTCAAGTTGGAAAATGGTTTGGGAGATTTACAAGTCCAAATGGAGACTTCCAATATATGATTTTGAATGGAAAAACAATTCTAAGAACAATGGTTCACCCACTTTTTTGAGTTTAGAAGGAAAAAATGAAGTTATCCATGGTTGCTTATCATTTAAGAAACATAATCAAAATGGATCAAAATTTGAAAACAAGGGAATGTGCAAGATGGATCTAGAATGTTCATTTGGGGTCTATATATTCATGAAATGTGCATTGATCAAGGGTTGGCCTCATTTGCACCAAGATTTCTCACAAAATTTCTCACACTTTTTCATTGAAGTTTCATCACAATTCTCTCAAATTCTTCATCAAGCTTCATCATAACCAATTCAATTCCACTCAATCATCATCACAGATCATAATTGAAGCAAGTTCTTGGTGTGAATCATTCATATTCGAGTGCTTTTCTCAAGAATCTCAAAACTACAAGTTCAAGTGGATTGCATGATTCAAGCAAGGAAACTCCAAGTTTGTGCATACAGAATCTATACCTGAGCAATTGGATCAAGATTCAAGCCTTGGAGGTCTCAAATCATCATCTTCCATAACTGTTTCTCAAATTTCTTACAAGGTAAGTTTTCATTCGATTTACTTGATTCAGTTATTTAGGCTTGTTTTTGTTAGTTTAGATGCAATCTAGGTGGTTAGGAGAGTAGTTTAGGTGAATTTGGAACGATTTGGTGAGGTTTGTTAGCAGGTACCATAAACTGTTTGGATCAATATCTCTCATGTTAATGCACCAGAATGTTAGTTAGTTTGATCATGTTAACCTCCATTAGGCATAGGTTAGCTTAGGTCAAGTTTGATGAAGAGTTATCATGATGCTTATCAGTGAATATCCATGGTGATCAGAATTTACCTCAATCGGGTTGAGAGTTTTAGTGAGTTTCAGATTGATCTAAGATCATAGGATTGAAGAGGGAGAGGTTTGGAGTAACTTTCATGTTCATAGCATGGTGATTCGTGGCCTGGATAAGGAGAACAGAGAGGGAGAAAACTGTGCGTGCATGGAGGTTCATGAGGATGAAACCCTAGTTGCAGGTTTGTTTGGAGAAGACACAATCATAGCCTTCCATTTGTGGTTGGACTCTTGACTTCCCAGAAGATCCAAGGGCTCTCGTTTGATTTCAGAATTGGAGGGAGAAGCTGGGCGCCAAACGCACCGTTTCATTAATTGAAACGGGCGGGCCTCAGCTTGTGATGCTATCCCCACCCCCAGAGTTAGGCCCAAACCAATATTGAACGTGATTTTGGTTTCTTTTCATACCCCCTGGCGCTTTCTTTTATTTCCTATATTGCTGAGAACTCTGGGCCTTGTCCAAATGCTAAGCGCACCTCCTATCATTGGCCCATCCAATTTTGAACTGAGCGAAGTTCCTATTCTCACCCCCTCCTTCATTTCATTTCTTTTTATTTTCTTATTTCATTTCATTATTTCATCAATTTTCATAAAATCATAATAAATCCATAAAAAATGCTTTTTAATCCATTCTTTTTACCATGTTTTCATTAAAATGTCTAGAATATTATAGAAAAATAAAATTTCATTTTTAGTTTTATTTCATATTTTTTACATATTTTCTAAATAAATAGCATAATAAATAGTTACATTTCATGCATCATTTTCATGATTTTTGTTCTCTCACATGCTTTAATATTTTTTGATCATTCTTTTTATACTGTTTAGATGAGATATTAGGCTTATAGAAATATTTTAGTTCCCATTTTTAGGAGTTAGTTTTAGGTGATTAACAAATGCTTGAATATCATGATCAAAACTAGGGTTTTTAGGTGACAACTTAGGAAGTTCAATTTTTTCCCTTAGGACTTAGGGTTTGAATAAATTAGTTATGGGACTATATGGGCTATGGGTAGCTATTAGATCCCTTAGAGAACAGTTAGGATTCCCCTACTGATATTATTACTGTCTGTATATCTGTTGTTTGGTGTGGTGTGCCCTCTGGGGATTTGTTGATTGCTTGATTGGGTATTGGGTTTGTCTGGGGCCCTGGGGAAGCTGAAGATTTGTGGAGATGAAGCTATTGAAGAGTCAAATGCTGAAGATCAATTGTCAGAGTTGAGGAGGAGTTTCTTGCTAGCAGATGCTGAGGAGATTAGGGTTTAGGAGCTAGGCAGAGCTCTAGGTTAGAATGATTATTTCTCAAACATGGATTGCCTTGCCTGCATCCATTCTTCTCTGTGATTCAGAGTCTCTCTAAGATACTCACCCCCTTCCTTTGGAAGGCTTGGTGATAGTGTCTATGAGATAGAACTCTTGAGAGAAAATGTCTCTTGTGTTAGAAGCAGTCTGTTCACCACCTTTGGTAGTCAACTGATTGCTTAACACCCAATTCACTCTTGACTAATCCCTCATCCTGGAGGTTTGAGCTTGAAGAAAAGCCATTGTAGACTGAAGATTGATGTCAAAGCCCTTGTCTGAAGGCCATGAAGATGGAGATTGATGCTTGTTGAAGCTTGTAGCTGATTGGAGATTGTTTGAAGCCAGTTGCTGACTCAGAGCTGCTGATGCTGTTGTTTTATTGTTGTGTTTTATTTGCTGATGTATTGATTGGTTTTTTGAACTGTATTGTTTGCTGTTTATCCTGCTGGGTTGAAAGTGAAGCCTGTTCACTTTTGCCTATTGTTTTCTAGGTTCGAGGTTGAGTGGGACTCCCTTGCCTCGCTTGTATTGCTGCATCCATGCATTTTACTGCTTTACTGTATATATCTGATATTGTTTCTGTTTCTGCCTATCCCGTAGGATCTCTGTTTCTCTCTGTGCAAGAGAGGAGCATGATAGACACTAGGTCTTAACCCATGCATGATAACATTAGGTTAGTTTGTTTCCCTTCGCAACCGTAGGTTAGAGTTCTGTCTCTTCTCTCTCAAAACAAACAGAAAAACACATAAAGATTTCAAACACAATAAAAGACACTTCTTCCGTAAAAGAACGTGAACTCATCAAGACGTCATTTTTGTCCGCTTGGACTGTTAATCAGGAAAACCTTTTTCAGAAGGAATAAAATCAATCAAGGACAAGCTTGTGTCGTACGTGGCCCGAACTACGTTTGCTCTGATCTTCCATGCTGTGTGGAAGTACGTAGGCATAGGATGCGATATCCTAGCGAGCAACCTTCCCCTCCTTTCCCGTAGGTAGGCGAACTACGTTGACTCTGATTTCTCGTTCCAGACGGGAATACGTAGGCATAAAGTGCGATACTTTGCCGAGTCATTTTTATTTTTATTTTCTTTTCTTTTAACCCTTGACCTATAGTTTAGATAGAATAACAATCCATACCCGAAAACAAGCGTGGATCCCGTCGAGTACGACGGACGTGAGGGGTGCTAATACCTTCCCCTTGCGTAACCGACTCCCGAACCCAGGTTTTGGTTGCGACGACCATACCTTTCCCGTGTTGTGCGAGGTTTACTCTGAGCGTTTCCTTTCCCTCCCGTGGGATAAATAACGCACGGTGGCGACTCTTCTGTTCAGCCGGCGCCGATTTTCGCAGTAGCGACAGCTGGCGACTCTGCTGGGGACCCAACGTCCCCTGGCTGCTAAGGACTGCGATGGTTCTTATGCATTTGGGATCCAACGTCCCTTGAGAGAGTCAATCCTAGCGCTTGTTTTCCCGTCGAGGATGTTGTATGGAGTTATTGTATATTTCTAACCCTGTATTTTTCAGCTTTATATATATTGATTATTATTGCTGTGTTGGGGTGTGACGGGTGTTCTGATATTGAGAGATAAGCCGGACCTGGGCTTGAGTGCACCTAGAATTAGAGTAGAAATTAGTGGGCGCCCGCTTGCTTTGCTTGCTTTGGTGTCCCATGAAATCTACACTCAGACGAGGTTCCTCTGGTTGGCCTCCTGCCCCTTCCTTTGGTTGGCGTGGGTTGCTGGTTAGTTGGATTGTCGACTCTGGGGACCGATCATTTGGAAGTTGGCTGAGTGAGGCCTCTTCAGGAATTGATGATGCCACTCCTTCTGGGAATCGTATCATCAACCCTGAAAGTCTGTGACGCCGACGACCGCATAGGATGCCGTACCTTGTGCCAGTTATAGGGCCACCCACCTGTGAGGGGATTCAGGGTTATGCAGGTAACTAGACCTCCAGATTACCGGTTATTTCTTGATCAGAGACCCGGGTTGTTTATGGAGAGTTATGAGGTCTGCCAGAGACCATGTGAAGTTTAGTTATGAGGTCTGCCAGAGACCATGTGGAGATTTATTCTGAGGTCTGTCAGAGACCATTTGGAGATGTATTCTGGGGTCTGTCAGAGACCACTTGAGAGGTGTTTTGAGGTCTATCAGAGACCAATTATGGATGTGGTTTGAGGTCTATCAGAGACCAGGTGGAGTTATGGTTTGAGGTCTGTCAGAGACCAGTGTTGGAGTTTTATTTTAGGTCTATCTGAGACCAGGGTTGATGACTTCTGGATGGTCTATCTGAGACCTTTCTTGATTGGGTTTAGGCTATTCAGCTGCAGCTTTGGTCCCCGTTGAATGTTACTTGCATTGCATCCTTGCATATCCATTATCATTTGCATTTCACTAACGTGTGTCTGTGCTGCAGGTGCATTTGCATTTCCCTAGTTCTAGTGCCCAGACTTCTGAGTATTTGATCATGACTAGCCTACGGAGAACGGTTGCTTACAAATTGCCTACGCCTGATATTGTTCCTTTACTGGGGTTGATCTCTCTTGCTGATGAGGGTGTTCGTAGGAGTTTCCGGATGAGTTATGGTAGATTATTGAGATTGGTGTGCAAACCTACAGAGGTAGAGCTAGATGGGCTGTATGCTTTGATGCAATTCTACGACCCTGCTTTGAGGTGTTTCACGTTCTCTGACTTTATTATGGGACCAACTCTGGAGGAATACGCTGAGTATGTTGAGCTGCCTGTGCAGAACCAGGTTCCGTTCATTCATTATGATGCCAAGCCTAAGCCGGAGGAGTTGGCAAAAGCCTTGCATGTTGATGCTTCTGAACTTGTGACTACTGTTTCCCGTGGAGTTCCAGGCTTCTCATTTCAGTTCTTAGTTGGTAAAGCCCAAGAGTATGCTAAGAATGGGTGCTGGGTTGCTTTCAATGCTGTGTTGGCCTTGTGCATTTATGGCATAGTACTGTTCCCCAATATACCGGATTTTGTGGACTTCGATGCTTTCTACTTGTTCGCCGCTGGTAATCCTGTACCTACCTTGCTCGGAGATCTCTACCACTCGCTGCATTACAAGAATGAGAAGGGAAGAGGGAAGAATGTTCATCTGTGTGTACCCTTGTTGAGTACGTGGTTTGAGAGTCACCTTCCCAAGAAAGGATCTGCTGCAGAGACTACAGTTCCAGTTGGTTGGCCGGAGCGTTTGATGAGGTTATCGTCGGAAGATATGGAGTGGTTTGATAGAGACCTGTTGGGATATGAGCTCATCTTTAGCTGTGCTGGGTACCCTAATGTGCCATTGATAGGAAGAAAAGGGTGTATCAATTACAACCCTTCTCTATTCATTCGCCAGTTCGGATATGCGCTGAAGAATCCACCTCAGGAGGAAGAAGTACAGGAATCTCTGTACTTCACCGGTGACGTGAAGGGGGAGTTATTAGCCAAGTTGCGACATGCTTGGACGCGTATTAACCGCAAAGGGAAGCCGGTGTTAGGAAAGAATGACTGTCAGGCCTATGCACCTTATAGAGCTTGGATGCAGGAGAGGGCTAGTCAGTTGAAGATGCCGTTCCCAGAGGCACCAATTCTTGATCCTATTCCGGTAGAAGAGCCGACCACTGTTTCTAGGGATGTCTATGAACAAGTTGTGAGGGAGAAAGAAGCCTTGATGAAGATTAACGAAGGGTTAGAGCAAGAGTTAGCCCAGGCACGCAGCGAGAAGAACAAAGCCGTATATGCTTTCCAACAACAGATTGAGCTGGTAAACAGGTTAGGAGCTGAGTTGACCGAGGAAAAGAAAAAGCGCGAACGTCTGGGGCAAGAATTTAGAAGTTCCCATGACATGCTGGAAGCCAAAAAGAAAGCGCTCGACGCAGCACACCGAGAGATATCTTCTTGCAATAAGACTTGGAATGCTACTCTCACCAACAACAAGCAGAGGGAAGATAAGCTAAAGCAGCAAATTTCCGACCTCGAAGAGAAGTTGAAGGCTAGCATCAAGAAGTGTGAGGAGGAAGTGATGAACCGGTATAGTGTCCAGCATGCACTGAACAAGGCAATCAAATCCAGAGATGAAGCAGTGTCCCAGAAGCGAAAGTTAGAAGATTGCTTCGGGGAAGCAACATGGGAAGAAACTGCTGAAGACGTACGCCGTGTCCTTAAGAAGAGAAACCAGCTTGTTGAAGGGCTGCTTGATCGACCAAGCCATCCGGAGACCAAGAAGTTGATAGAGGAGTACCAGACTTTTGGGAGGATCTGATCATTCCATTATTTGTATGCTTTATTTGCATAGTGCTGACCATCACCAGGATTGTTGGTTGAGGTCATGCCATCTTTGTACTCTCAGCGATATTGTACCCTGGGCTTATTGATTCTCTCTGATATATACGAGGCTTTCTATGATTCAACTCCGATATTCTTATTGTCAGCACTGTCACTGCACCGGCACCTTCGCACTAGAACTGGGGGAATGAACCTCCCTAATGCACAGACACATTGCATTGCATTCATATTCATCTTGCATAACAGGTAATCTTTGAATGGTGTCTTATCTCCTGCTTTGATTCAGGTACTTATCAGGATTCCAGATCAACATTCGCACCGCTATTCTACACGATCCAACTGTCGGAAAGTCATGGACCAGATTCAGAATGAGATGCAGGATGTACGTGAGAAGCTCGCCCTCTTCATGCAGACCATGGAGGCTATAGCAAAAGGGCAAGAGAACTTGCAGGCCATGGTCCAGCCTCTGTTGGCTCGCAACGCTGGTCATGGAAACGAAGATCATCAGTCTGTCAGGGTTGATACTGCTCATGGAGATGGCACTCCAACGCCGGTGGCTCCGCCTGTCGTCAGTATGAATGCTGCTAACGTCAACAACGCTGCCACTGCTGTGAATGGTAACGTCGGAGTTGGAAATGAAACTGCTGTCCACAACGCTGGGCTGGGAGATGTCAATGTGGGAGATAATCTCGGAGGCAATGGTTTTGTCAACACTGGGTTCGGATTCAACGATCAGGGATTCGACAACACTGGCAAGTATGGCTTTAATGCTCAAGGCTTTGGGCAAGATGGGTATGGTATGGTCAATCAGGGCTACGGAGGTTTTGGAAACGGAAACGGTGCTGGTTTTATGGCTGGTGGTCCTGCTGGAGGTGTTCAAGGGTATGGCAACAGAGGCCGAGTTCCAGGGATGAATCAGGTCAGAGCTGGACGTAATAATGCGTATGATGGATACGGGGCTGGAAACGGTATGTGGCAAGAGGATCAACAGGAAGACGCCTTCTCTGGAGGGGGCTTTGAAGGGCCGATGGATGATTCTCAAAAGATTAGAATGCTGGAAGAGCAAATGAAGGGAGTCTTAAATCAGAGTGCTGTAGGACTGGACATGGCAACAATGGGCTTGGTACCTGGGCTGAGGGTGCCAATCAAGTTCAAAGCGCCTGCGTTCGATAAGTACAAAGGAGATACATGCCCGAAAGTGCATGTACGAGCTTATTACAGAAAGATGTCTGCATACTCCACTGACGAAAGAATGCTCATGCATTTCTTTCAGGATAGCCTGTCGGGTCCTTCCTTAGAGTGGTACATGGGATTGGAGCCCACTGATATTAAGACTTGGAAGCAATTAGCAGAAGCGTTCGTAGCCCATTACAAATATAACAGCGATCTGGCGCCCAATCGGGTCCAGTTGGCCGGGCTTTCGCAGAAGAAGGGGGAGAGTTTTAAAGAATACGCGCAAAGGTGGCGCGATATGGCTGCCAGGGTCCGTCCTCCTGTGGAAGATAAAGAAATGAACGATATGTTTGTCGGCACATTCACCGGGCTGTTTCATGATATGTTGTTTCATACGTCTCTGGCTAGTTTTTCAGATCTGATTTTAATGGGGGAAAAGATTGAGCGGAACATTAAGCAAGGAAAGTTCCAAGTTGACGAGTCAGCTGCATCTGGCAGCAATAGGAAAGCTTATGGTGGGCGCCGTCAGGGCGAAGCTAGTGCTGTATTTGGAGGCCGAGGCCGAGGCCGAGGCAGGGGAAGAAATCAGTATCGTCAGCAGCAGCAAGTGTCGAGTGTCACTATCCCTTATCAGCAACAACCAATCCAGCAACAACAACCGGTTCAGCAGCAGCCAATGCCACAGCAGCAGCAGCCTCAGCAGGGGGCACAGCAAGCTCAGAGAAGATTCCAGGGTAATAAGCCGAGAAGGGTGTTCGAGAAGCCTCCCTCTAACTATGCTGATTTATTGCAGACCTTGTTGGGATTGAATCTGGTAGAAAAAAGAACCTTGGCACCGATAACGGGAACTCCCCCGTTCGGCTATGATGCAAATAGGCGCTGCGAGTTTCATTCTGGGGCCCCGGGCCATGATATAGAAGGTTGTCATGCTTTTAAGCACGTTGTGCAGGATCTCTTGGACAACAAGTCTATCAACTTCGGAACGACCGGTGCGAATATAGTCCAGAAACCCATGCCTAATCATGGGGCGAATGCCGTGCTGATTGAGGAAGGTCTGAATCTGATTATGAATGTTGAGGATTTAAAGACGCCGCTGAGCAAAATAAAAAGCCGACTGTTGCAGGGAGGTGTTTACCCGGGATGTAATGAGTACTGTTTAGATTGTTGGGCCCTGTCTGGGGGGTGTGAGGATCTGAAGGTGTATTGCAGTTTGATAGAACAGCAACTGATGAGCCGGCAGGGGCAGTAGTGGATAATCGGAGTGATGTTGCCACAGTGACAATCCCTAGGAAGACGATCACCATTTCAGCACCCGCTCAGCGACCACCGATTACTATAACTAAAGCCGGGCCAATCCCGTATGAGAGCACGAAAGCGGTCCCATGGTCATATGGGCTAGAGGTGTATTGTGACGGGATTAAAATCGATGTTAACAAGCCGTCAGCGGAGGTTGTGGATAATGTTGTGGGCCCAGGAGGCATGACGAGGAGCGGCAGGATCTTTATATCTCCTGAAGTGGAAGCCGAAAGGATAGCGAAAGGAAAAGGGAAAGCGGTGGAGAATGTTCCGGTTCAAGTAAATGAAAAAGAAGCAGCATCTAAGGATGTCGAAGAATTCATGCGCTTAATTCGGAAAAGCGATTATAAAATTGTGGAGCATCTGCAGCAAACACCGTCCAAAATATCTATTCTGTCATTGTTGTTGTGTTCGGAGGCCCACAGGAACGCTTTGCTGAAAGTCCTGGACACTTCTTTTGTACCACAGGATGTCTCCGTGAACCAGCTAGAAGGAGTATTGGCACACGTAAATGCAGGCCACAGTCTGGGCTTTACGGATTTCGACTTGACTCCGAAAGGAAGGGATCATAATATGGCATTACATGTATCTGTTGAGTGTAGAGGGTCGACAATGTCGCACGTATTGGTTGACACCGGGTCGTCTTTGAACGTGCTGCCTAAGAAGGCTATGATGAAGCTGGATGTTCGAGGGATTTTGTGTACACCAAGTGATTTGGTAGTCAGAGCGTTTGACGGCACGCGGAGAACAGTCTTCGGATCGATCACCTTGCCCCTGCAAGTGGGGCCGGAAGTGTTTGCAACGGAGTTTTATATCATGGATATACAGCCTGCGTACAGCTGCTTGCTGGGAAGACCTTGGATTCACGGGGCAGGGGCAGTTACGTCTACCCTGCATCAGAAGCTAAAGTATATGGTCGGAGACAGTGTAGTCACCGTGTGCGGAGAAGAAGACATCCTGGTCAGCCATCTTTCTTCGTTCAAATATGTGGAAGTCGACGGGGAGATCCACGAGACGCCATGCCAGGCATTCGAAGGTTTGCGCATAAAGGACAAGAGTCCCGGGCCAAGCAAAGTGCCAGAGATAGCGGTCTCATCGTATAAAGAAGCTCGAGCGCTAGTGGAAGCAGGAGAAGCCAAAGGCTGGGGCAAAGTATTGGACATTCCGGTGAAGATGGACCGGTTCGGACTGGGGTACCGACCGTCGTCATCTACTCCTTCTGTGGGGGCCCCTCATTTCAGAAAGTCAATCACCATCTCTGCCAGTGGGGTATGCCATGAATCTGTCAATGCTGCTTCAGAGTCCGATGAAGGGGACAGCGACTGTGATATGGATGCCTGGATTCAGCCAAGCACGCCAGGACAAGGACTGTACAACTGGTCCATTCAGGAGCTTGTTCCTGTGACCTTTAAACAGTAATGCTTTGCTTTATTAATTGTTGAATAATCTGATGTCTTGCCCGGGGCATCATGATTTGCTTAGGGCTGTGTTGTTATAAACATTGCTTCGTTAATCATTAAATAAATGGCGTTTTTTTTATGTGCAAATACTGTAATCCCTGTCTTTCTTGTTTTGTATTTTTCAATAAAATGGCAACGTGGTTATCCGCTTTATACGCATTTTGAAGCACTTAACCCTTTCTTTTGCAGGATAACATTTTCAGATGACATCTTTGAGCCACCTATGACTCGTCCCGACTTCGAGCACCCGGTATTCCAGACCGAAGAAGAGGTTGTCGAAGATAGCGACGTTCCTGAAGAACTGTCTTGGTTAGTGAAGCAAGAGGAAAGAGCCATTCTGCCTCACGACGAGGTTATCGAGATTATCAACTTGGGGTCGGAAGGGGTTGAGAAAAATATTCGTATCGGAGCCGCACTGCAGAGTGATATCAAGCGAAAACTGGTTGAAATGCTCCGAGAGTATAATGATGTATTCGCTTGGTCGTATCAAGATATGCCAGGGCTCGATACGGATATGGTTGTGCATCGTCTGCCACTGAAAGAAGACTGCCCGCCTGTCAAACAAAAACTTCGCAGAACTCGACCAGATATGGCAATGAAGATCAAAGAGGAGGTTCAGAAACAGTGGGACGCTGGTTTCCTGGCTGTGACGAAGTATCCTTCATGGGTTGCTAACATCGTACCAGTGCCAAAGAAAGATGGCAAGGTCCGGATGTGCGTGGATTATAGAGATTTGAATAAAGCAAGCCCAAAAGACGATTTTCCACTTCCTCATATTGACGTGTTAGTTGATAATACTGCTCAGTACTCTGTATTCTCCTTCATGGACGGCTTTTCAGGCTATAATCAGATCAAAATGGCGCCAGAGGATATGGAGAAGACTACTTTCATAACGCCTTGGGGAACATTTTGCTACAAAGTGATGCCCTTTGGTTTGAAAAATGCTGGGGCAACATATCAGCGTGCGATGACAACTCTCTTTCATGACATGATGCATAAAGAGATCGAAGTTTATGTTGACGATATGATTGCTAAATCCCAGACGGAGGAAGAGCATCTGGTGAATCTGTTGAAGTTGTTTAAAAGGCTTAGGAAGTTCAGGCTGAGGCTGAACCCTAACAAATGCACCTTCGGGGTGAGATCGGGTAAGCTCCTGGGGTTCATAGTAAGTGAAAGAGGAATAGAGGTTGATCCTGCTAAAATAAAAGCGATTCAAGAAATGCCGACGCCTAAAACAGAGAAAGAGGTGCGCGGGTTTTTGGGGAGATTGAACTACATTGCCCGGTTCATATCTCATCTAACGGCCACGTGTGAACCATTATTCAAGCTGTTGAAGAAAGATCAAGCTGTAACGTGGAACGATAATTGTCAAAAGGCGTTCGACAAAATAAAGAAGTATCTGCAGGAGCCTCCTATTTTGATACCTCCAGTGGCAGGGAGACCCTTGACAATGTATTTGACGGTTCTTGAGGGAAGCATGGGTTGTGTTCTCGGTCAGCACGACGAGACGGGGAGAAAAGAGCATGCAATCTATTATTTGAGTAAGAAGTTTACGGACTGTGAATCTCGATACTCAATGCTGGAGAAAACTTGTTGCGCGCTAGCCTGGGCCGCCAAGCGTTTGAGGCAGTACATGCTGAATCATACAACCATGCTCATCTCGAAGATGGATCCGATCAAATATATATTTGAAAAGCAGGCGTTGTCAGGTAGAATTGCCCGGTGGCAGATGATCTTGACTGAATATGATATTCAATACGTCTCGCAAAAGGCAATAAAGGGGAGTGTGTTGTCTGAATATCTGGCGGAGCAGCCTATTGAAGAGTATCAATCGATGAGATTTGACTTTCCTGACGAGGATATCATGTATCTCAAGATGAAGGATTGTGAAGAGCCGTTACCAGACGAAGGACCAGAGCCGGGGTCCAAATGGCAGATGATATTTGATGGAGCTGTGAATGCTTACGGTAGCGGAATAGGGGCAATTATCACTACGCCGCACGGGTCGCACATCCCGTTTACTGCCCGATTGACCTTTGCCGTTACCAACAATGAGGCCGAATACGAAGCTTGTATAATGGGGCTTGAAGAAGCCATTGATTTGCGAATCAAACATTTAGACGTATACGGAGACTCAGCTCTGGTAGTGAATCAGATCAAAGGGGAATGGGAGACACGTCAGCCCAATTTGATACATTATATGAATTATGCAAGGAGATTGTTGCCTTTCTTTGACAAAGTTGAATTGCATCACGTACCACGGGCAGAAAATCAAATGGCTGACGCCCTTGCCACCTTGTCTTCCATGTACAAGGTCAATTTCTGGAACGAAGCTCCCCAGATCACTATCTCTCGGTTGGACAGGCCAGCTTATGTATTTGCTATTGATGAAGCGTCTGATGGCAAACCGTGGTATTTTGATATCCTTAATTTCCTGAAGAATAAAGAGTATCCGGCTGGGGCATCCAGTCAAGATCAGAAGACTCTCAGGAGATTAGCGGGTAACTTCTATTTGAACCCGGATGGCGTCTTATACAGAAGAAACCACGATTTGGTGTTGTTGCGTTGTGTAGACGAGAAAGAGGCAAAGCTTCTTATGGAGGAAATTCACGAAGGTGCATTCGGCACGCATGCGGGTGGACATGCTATGACGAGAAAACTGCTGCGGGCAGGTTATTTTTGGCTGACGATGGAAACTGATTGTTTCAAATTTGCAAGAAAGTGCCATAAGTGCCAAATTTATGCTGACAAAATACATGTGCCTCCGAGTCCTCTAAATGTGATGTCATCTCCCTGGCCATTCTCAATGTGGGGAATCGATATGATTGGAAAGATTGAGCCGACGGCTTCTAACGGGCATCGGTTCATACTAGTAGCAATCGATTATTTCACCAAATGGGTGGAAGCAGCGTCTTACGCAAATGTAACGAAGCAAGTGGTGGCTAGATTCATCAAGAGAGATATCATTTGCCGATATGGGATTCCCGAGCGGATAATCACGGATAATGGTTCTAATCTGAACAACAAAATGATGAAGGAGCTCTGTCAGAATTTCAAGATCGAACATCACAACTCCTCCCCTTACCGACCCAAGATGAATGGCGCTGTCGAAGCGGCCAATAAGAATATCAAGAAGATCGTCCAGAAAATGGTGGTGACGTATAAAGATTGGCATGAAATGCTACCTTTCGCTTTGCACGGTTATCGTACGACGGTACGCACATCAACCGGGGCAACTCCGTTCTCGTTGGTATACGGAATGGAAGCGGTATTACCATTGGAAGTTGAGATCCCTTCTCTGAGGGTATTGCGAGATGTTCAGCTGGACGAGGCAGAATGGGTAACGAACAGATTGAACCAATTGAGTTTGATGGATGAGAAGAGGCTAGCTTCTCTGGCATATGGTCGTTTGTATCAAAGACGAATGAAGAAAGCGTACGACAAGAAAATACTTCCGCGAAGCTTTCAGACGGGCGACCTTGTGCTGAAAAGGATTCTCCCGCCGCAAGCAGATCACAGGGGCAAGTGGACCCCCAATTACGAAGGGCCATACGTTGTCAGTAAGGTCTTTTCAGGAGGAGCGTTATTGTTGTCCACCATGGACGGGGAAGACTTTGCATCACCTGTGAATTCGGACGCAGTTAAAAAATACTTTGCTTAAAATAGACCCGCTGGACAGAAAAAAGAGAGTCCAGGCAAAAATGGGGCATCCTGGCGAACCAAAAACAGAATGAAAGGTTCGGGCAAAAGTTAGGGATAAAATTGAAAAAATGTACACCCGCGAAGTTGAAAACCTACACTGGGCGGCTTCGGCAAAAAGGGGTATCCCGGTGAACTGAAAACCCGTAAAGGGCGGTTCACGCAAAAGTTAGGGATGAGAAAAGCAAATGACTGCGGTCCGAATTCGAATTCAACGAGCATCTATGCGGGAGAATATATTTGAGGAATTAGTTATCGGATACAACCTCTTCAGAAGTAGGGATACCGGGAAAGTATTAGAGTCGGACGAGTCATGGGAGGATCAATTCGTGGTGTTCATCTGCAATCAGTTGCCGACATGTGTACAAAATTTAATTTGTCAATATTTATGCTTCTTGTGAATACTTGCATACTTGTATATTTGCTTTGCGTAGCTTCCTCTTTTCAGGAGTTACATCCCGTGTACAAAAATTCCGCCCATTCAGGGGCCCAATCAATGAAAATGTGTTATTCAGTACTTGATGCCTGTTCTTTACTGTTTTGCGCATGATAAAACGCCTAAGTTTATTGAAGCTAGCATGAGTATAACATCACTGGCCCTTGCCAACAGTTGTTAAAGCTTTGAATTAACTGAGTGTAACGTCACTAACCTGAATCGATTTGAATTGCATAGGCTTGTCGTGCTTTGTTTGTGTTGTTGCAGATTTCATAACCGTACGAGGGAGGTAATCAAAAGATTGCAATAGTGAAAGGCTTGATCCCCACGCAGGTCAGGCATGTTCTTCCTGAAGAAGGATAGAATTCCCCAGCTAGCCGTAGCTTATCCAAAGGACGTGCTCCCGAGAAGTTACTCGTCCTCAGCAGAATTTGGTGTTCCGGGATCGTAAGGCTGTATTCAGACAGGTTCATCTCCCCCCGCAGGGTCATGCATTCTCCCCCAGTGGAGTCAGTTAATTTTCCCCAAGAGAATCCAGCCATCCCCAGCGGAGTTCTCTTTTCAGCAATTGTTCTTTCCTTCCAGTGGAATCCGAAGATCAAGACTCTCCCCAGCAGGGTTGATGGTGGGTCCTGTCATTTATTTTGTCAGAGATACCATGTGGTATTAGTTCACTCTCCAGCAGAGGCTCAATCATATCAGGCGCATCTGCTATTCCCCAGCAGAGTTATATTCCCTAGCAGGGGGTTACTTCAACAAGACGTGTGGTTTGAGTTCCCAACTTCCCAGCAGGGTCGATTTCATCCTACCAGCATTTATTTTGCCGGAATAATTTTGTAGCATCAGGCTATCCCCGGCGAGTCGGCGTTATCCTTCCAGCATTTATTTTGCTGAAGCAGTTTCTGTACTCTAGTAGTTCAGGTGGAGAGAGCTCTTGCTCAAATAAATTACCAAACAGGCAAGATCTCGGCAGGAGATATTCAATGATAATGTCAGTTTTGGCTGCATCCCCCACAGAGTTATCGGGATAAAACTCTCTTTGCCTCTAGCAGAGTCATTTATACAAATGTATCTTATTTTCCCCAACCAGAGTGGCCAGGATAAGTGTCTTCTTATCCCCAAGCAGAGTTTGTTTGTCATCAACGGGTCGCATGAATCAGAATTTCAGAGGCCACCGCCGGTTATCAGAGCAGGCGTCCGATAGTTGGTTTTCAGACATCCCCAGTAGAGTTCATCTCAAAGTCGCTGTCGCGTCAGCGCTAAAAAGTTTGTGGGTGAGGATCATTGAAGAACTAAGTCCTGACGTGGACAATTTACTCCTAGAATGACGGGATTTCTTCAGAAGTGGGCGTCCTAACGTGGACAGGTTTGTTTTACCGGATTGGTAAGGTGTGTTAATCCTGACGTGGATAGATTCGGTCTCTCGAAATTTGGAGAAAGGGAGGTCATGACGTTGACAAAAGATTGGTTACTCTTCGTGTTGGTGTCCTGACGTGGATCATGTGTTTGCAACAGATATCTTTATTCGTAATGGTGAAGTGTGCGTCCTGACGTGGACAAGTTTGTAGTTCTTTGTGATGACAAGATACAAGAATCCTGACGTGGACAAGTTTATCCTTCTTCGTGTTGTTGGCAAGGTGTAAGTCCTAACGCGGATATTTCCCCAGCAAGTCGAAGACGTGTGAGTCCTTACGTGGACAAGTCTTATTTCCTCAGTGAATCGAAGATGCCTGAGTCCTTACGTGGATAAATCAAGACGAGATCAGTGTCCTAACGCGGACAGATCAAAGAGATTATCATTCCTAACGTGGAAAGACGGAGGTTCCTAACGTGGACGATGTAGTCCTTACGCGGACGTATCAGAAGAAGTTTCCTTATGTGGAAATGACAGTATTCCTAACGTGGAAAGAGAAAGTCCTTACGTGGACAGATTAAGATGGTCCTTACGTGGAAAGGCGAGTTTATTCCTTACGTGGAAAGATCAAAGTCCTGACGCGGACAGATTGAAGAAGATATTCCTAACGTGGAAGAAGGAAATTAGTCCTTACGTGGACAGATGCGAGAAAAGTTGAGTCCTGACGTGGACAAGTTCAGAAATAGTTGTATTCCTTACGTGGAAAGATTGGAGTCCTGACGCGGACATGGCAAGTGGTATTGGAGTCCTTACGTGGACAGATTAATGTAGTTCTCCTTACGCGGAAAGAAGATTGCTTCCTAACGTGGAAAGATGAAAGGGTTAGTCCTGACGTGGACAGACGCAGGAAAAATGATTCCTAATGTGGACAGGTGTTACTCCTAACGTGGAAGAGTTTTATTCCTAACGTGGACGATGCGGTTTATGGAAATGCAGACGAAGTATTCCCAGCGGAGTTGCCGAGGTTTTGCTGGGTTGACAGTAAGTGGAGTCCTAACGTGGACAAGTTTTAGTTGAGATTTCTTCGTGTTGACGACAGACGAAGTCCTCACGTGGACAAGCAAGCGATCTGTTATGACAGAATCCTCTTCAGAACGATGAAGACAATCCCCAGCACGGTCGTGCGAGATCAGTGGGTTGCCGTAACAGTTAAATTCAGCTGATGAATGTCGTTCCTCAAGCAGGAGCGCAGTTTATTTCTGCGGTTGGCAAATTTCTGGTTTCACTAGTATTCAACCGTCTCGTACCGCGGATGTCTGAAGGCTCCGGGCTTCATCCAATCGGGTCCAAGTCGCTTGAATAGGGGCAGCTGTTGCACCCTAAAATTTGCTCAACCATATTCATGTGGTTCATGGTTCATTGTCACTAGCATTTGCATATAGAGTCATGTACATAGACTAACCATCTGCATAGCATAAGCATAGCCAGTCATTCAACAGGGGACCAATCATTATTTTCATCTCTAGAGGCCTATCAAGAGGTTATTATCCCAATTCAGTCATATTCAAGTCATCAGGAAAGAATTTGAAAGCAAAGAGTTCAGCAGATCAAGCCTTGAGTCCATCTCCTAGCTGAGGGTGTTTGAGGATCAACAAGAGGGTTGTGAGCTGTGGAGTGAAGGTATGGAGAGCATCTAGACCTTATGAGAGACTTATAAAGTCATTTGGAGAAGAAAACAAGTCATTGATGAAGGCACAAGAGCTACAGTTGAAGACAGTCAACTAGGGTTTCATCTGGGTCAACCCTAGGTCAACCCTAGGTCAATTGACTGACTTAAAAGAGCATTCAAGGCTATTGGAGAGAGGTGGGGATCAATATTGAACATATGAAGAAGGATATGGAGATATGACAAGGAGAATTCAAGAGAAATCAAGGAGAAGAGGAGTTACTAAATTAGGGTTTCTCTGTAAAATCCCCTAGTTTAGGTCAAACTTCCAAGCAAGATAAGTCAAAATGCTAGATTCAAATGGCTTCTTGGCCAACATGAAACTTGTAGAGGATCTCAAGACCTTTAATTTGAGTGGTGGAAGACCTCAAGGAGATTTATAGAACTCAAGTTATGGTCCTTACAAGTTACAGGTCATTTGGGGTGTCTGAATTTTTGTCTGTGAAAGTGACTTGACTTCCAAGCTAGTTTTACCCCTCAAGGAGATTTCAAATGAATTCTTGGTCAACTTAAGAGTTGTTCCTCATTGTCTTAGCTTTCTAGAATGGTATGGTATGCCTTCATATGATGTGGAGAACTCAACTTATGGTCTTGACAAGCAAAGGGTATTTTGGGCATTTGTGAATTACAGGTCATTTTAACCTATACCCAAAACTCATACAAGGAGGCCTCAAATGGAAAAACTTACAACATCAAACTTGCTCCAAATGGGATTTTAAGTCTAGAAAGAAGGTCACAAGTTATTGGAGAAGCTCATAGCATGGAGTTGCATGATAGGTCAAAATATGAACTAAAAAGGCTTATAAAGTGAATAATTTCAAGTTGGAAAATGGTTTGGGAGATTTACAAGTCCAAATGGAGACTTCCAATATATGATTTTGAATGGAAAAACAATTCTAAGAACAATGGTTCACCCACTTTTTTGAGTTTAGAAGGAAAAAATGAAGTTATCCATGGTTGCTTATCATTTAAGAAACATAATCAAAATGGATCAAAATTTGAAAACAAGGGAATGTGCAAGATGGATCTAGAATGTTCATTTGGGGTCTATATATTCATGAAATGTGCATTGATCAAGGGTTGGCCTCATTTGCACCAAGATTTCTCACAAAATTTCTCACACTTTTTCATTGAAGTTTCATCACAATTCTCTCAAATTCTTCATCAAGCTTCATCATAACCAATTCAATTCCACTCAATCATCATCACAGATCATAATTGAAGCAAGTTCTTGGTGTGAATCATTCATATTCGAGTGCTTTTCTCAAGAATCTCAAAACTACAAGTTCAAGTGGATTGCATGATTCAAGCAAGGAAACTCCAAGTTTGTGCATACAGAATCTATACCTGAGCAATTGGATCAAGATTCAAGCCTTGGAGGTCTCAAATCATCATCTTCCATAACTGTTTCTCAAATTTCTTACAAGGTAAGTTTTCATTCGATTTACTTGATTCAGTTATTTAGGCTTGTTTTTGTTAGTTTAGATGCAATCTAGGTGGTTAGGAGAGTAGTTTAGGTGAATTTGGAACGATTTGGTGAGGTTTGTTAGCAGGTACCATAAACTGTTTGGATCAATATCTCTCATGTTAATGCACCAGAATGTTAGTTAGTTTGATCATGTTAACCTCCATTAGGCATAGGTTAGCTTAGGTCAAGTTTGATGAAGAGTTATCATGATGCTTATCAGTGAATATCCATGGTGATCAGAATTTACCTCAATCGGGTTGAGAGTTTTAGTGAGTTTCAGATTGATCTAAGATCATAGGATTGAAGAGGGAGAGGTTTGGAGTAACTTTCATGTTCATAGCATGGTGATTCGTGGCCTGGATAAGGAGAACAGAGAGGGAGAAAACTGTGCGTGCATGGAGGTTCATGAGGATGAAACCCTAGTTGCAGGTTTGTTTGGAGAAGACACAATCATAGCCTTCCATTTGTGGTTGGACTCTTGACTTCCCAGAAGATCCAAGGGCTCTCGTTTGATTTCAGAATTGGAGGGAGAAGCTGGGCGCCAAACGCACCGTTTCATTAATTGAAACGGGCGGGCCTCAGCTTGTGATGCTATCCCCACCCCCAGAGTTAGGCCCAAACCAATATTGAACGTGATTTTGGTTTCTTTTCATACCCCCTGGCGCTTTCTTTTATTTCCTATATTGCTGAGAACTCTGGGCCTTGTCCAAATGCTAAGCGCACCTCCTATCATTGGCCCATCCAATTTTGAACTGAGCGAAGTTCCTATTCTCACCCCCTCCTTCATTTCATTTCTTTTTATTTTCTTATTTCATTTCATTATTTCATCAATTTTCATAAAATCATAATAAATCCATAAAAAATGCTTTTTAATCCATTCTTTTTACCATGTTTTCATTAAAATGTCTAGAATATTATAGAAAAATAAAATTTCATTTTTAGTTTTATTTCATATTTTTTACATATTTTCTAAATAAATAGCATAATAAATAGTTACATTTCATGCATCATTTTCATGATTTTTGTTCTCTCACATGCTTTAATATTTTTTGATCATTCTTTTTATACTGTTTAGATGAGATATTAGGCTTATAGAAATATTTTAGTTCCCATTTTTAGGAGTTAGTTTTAGGTGATTAACAAATGCTTGAATATCATGATCAAAACTAGGGTTTTTAGGTGACAACTTAGGAAGTTCAATTTTTTCCCTTAGGACTTAGGGTTTGAATAAATTAGTTATGGGACTATATGGGCTATGGGTAGCTATTAGATCCCTTAGAGAACAGTTAGGATTCCCCTACTGATATTATTACTGTCTGTATATCTGTTGTTTGGTGTGGTGTGCCCTCTGGGGATTTGTTGATTGCTTGATTGGGTATTGGGTTTGTCTGGGGCCCTGGGGAAGCTGAAGATTTGTGGAGATGAAGCTATTGAAGAGTCAAATGCTGAAGATCAATTGTCAGAGTTGAGGAGGAGTTTCTTGCTAGCAGATGCTGAGGAGATTAGGGTTTAGGAGCTAGGCAGAGCTCTAGGTTAGAATGATTATTTCTCAAACATGGATTGCCTTGCCTGCATCCATTCTTCTCTGTGATTCAGAGTCTCTCTAAGATACTCACCCCCTTCCTTTGGAAGGCTTGGTGATAGTGTCTATGAGATAGAACTCTTGAGAGAAAATGTCTCTTGTGTTAGAAGCAGTCTGTTCACCACCTTTGGTAGTCAACTGATTGCTTAACACCCAATTCACTCTTGACTAATCCCTCATCCTGGAGGTTTGAGCTTGAAGAAAAGCCATTGTAGACTGAAGATTGATGTCAAAGCCCTTGTCTGAAGGCCATGAAGATGGAGATTGATGCTTGTTGAAGCTTGTAGCTGATTGGAGATTGTTTGAAGCCAGTTGCTGACTCAGAGCTGCTGATGCTGTTGTTTTATTGTTGTGTTTTATTTGCTGATGTATTGATTGGTTTTTTGAACTGTATTGTTTGCTGTTTATCCTGCTGGGTTGAAAGTGAAGCCTGTTCACTTTTGCCTATTGTTTTCTAGGTTCGAGGTTGAGTGGGACTCCCTTGCCTCGCTTGTATTGCTGCATCCATGCATTTTACTGCTTTACTGTATATATCTGATATTGTTTCTGTTTCTGCCTATCCCGTAGGATCTCTGTTTCTCTCTGTGCAAGAGAGGAGCATGATAGACACTAGGTCTTAACCCATGCATGATAACATTAGGTTAGTTTGTTTCCCTTTGCAACCGTAGGTTAGAGTTCTGTCTCTTCTCTCTCAAAACAAACAGAAAAACACATAAAGATTTCAAACACAATAAAAGACACTTCTTCCGTAAAAGAACGTGAACTCATCAAGACGTCATTTTTGTCCGCTTGGACTGTTAATCAGGAAAACCTTTTTCAGAAGGAATAAAATCAATCAAGGACAAGCTTGTGTCGTACGTGGCCCGAACTACGTTTGCTCTGATCTTCCATGCTGTGTGGAAGTACGTAGGCATAGGATGCGATATCCTAGCGAGCAACCTTCCCCTCCTTTCCCGTAGGTAGGCGAACTACGTTGACTCTGATTTCTCGTTCCAGACGGGAATACGTAGGCATAAAGTGCGATACTTTGCCGAGTCATTTTTATTTTTATTTTCTTTTCTTTTAACCCTTGACCTATAGTTTAGATAGAATAACAATCCATACCCGAAAACAAGCGTGGATCCCGTCGAGTACGACGGACGTGAGGGGTGCTAATACCTTCCCCTTGCGTAACCGACTCCCGAACCCAGGTTTTGGTTGCGACGACCATACCTTTCCCGTGTTGTGCGAGGTTTACTCTGAGCGTTTCCTTTCCCTCCCGTGGGATAAATAACGCACGGTGGCGACTCTTCTGTTCAGCCGGCGCCGATTTTCGCAGTAGCGACACCCTGGTTAAGACTATCCTTCAATCTATCAAGAAGAAGTTTTTAAAGGGGACATCCAAACTGTATTAAATGCAGATCCTACGTCTCGACTCTACTTGAAAGACCAACTTAAGAAGATAAATTTGACCACTCTCAGCCCAGAGGTTCATGGTTTCTTGTTAGACTTGACAGTTGTGGTGGATGCTTTGTCTGTAGAACTTCGACAACTTCTTCCACTTTTGAAGACGATCGAAACAAAGTTTGTTCAAGAAAGTGCAGCCTGGACTGGTGCGCAAGAGTCTGAGGCCAGGATTGCCATGCTGGAAACTGCTCTTAGGAAATGCCAAGAGGAACTAGCGGCCAATCAACAGGACATCAATTTGTGGCAGCAGCAGATCAAAGAACTTCAGGAGAAGATACCCAATGCTGAGAAGCGCAATGTAGAGTTGCAAAGCTCTGTCGATCCCGACGTGGCCCATGAACTAAAGAGCAACATTGATTATATTGATGCATCTCAGAAGCTTGAAACAGAACTTGCGACTGCTAGGCTCGACCAATCCCTTTGTGAGGCTCGCATTAGTCATCATCTGGACACTTTTACTAAGTTAAAGTCGAACTCCCTTTTTGAAGTTTTTCGACCTTTCATAATCATCATTTTATCATGTGGCTGATGCCCCTCTTTTGTAATGACAATCTTTTATTTTGTGCTTGAATTATTTATGCAGCTTTTAATGCCACATTTTACTTTTGTATGGTCTAAAAGATTTTAGTCCACTTCTTATTTAAGGCTTTTCTTTTCCCTATAACGGAATGTCTTATCCTTAATTTTATTGGTTGCTCCAACGGCATAACCTCTTAACTCCATGGTGTTATTGAAACATACCTCGAGACCAGTCCTTATCTTTTGTCATTTTTCCTTACCAATCTACGTTCATTTCTTCTCCTATAAATCCCTCTTTCCTTGAATCACAGTCCTACACTTACTACTTAGCAAGCATGAGTTCTAACCCAAAAAAATATGTCAGTAAGAATCAGGCAAGTGAAGCAAATGATCTTGCGATGGTGATACAAACCAATTCAACAACGGAGTTTGGACCTCCCAAAGGAGCGCCTCCTCCCGCAAAGAAAACAGAAACTCGTATGAAGGTGTCCAAGACAAGATGTCTTCGTTCTCGATCTCCCCCTTCTGATGATGAAGCTGACGAAGATTATATGGAGTACCTCAAATCTATTGATTTGAGAGATTTTGCATAGTTTCTTGAGATATGAACCTTTTGTAATGTTCTTTTGTTTTTTATCTCTTATTGGCCATGTTAGTCGTTTGGCCTATTTTGGCTATTAACGTTACTTTTAATGAAATTTAAACTTTAATATGGACTTCTTGCAAGATAGGCCTATATCTCTTCAGATATTTGCCATTTACTTTCAAGATTCTTTTATCTTTATCCAGTTCTTCAATCTCATACGCCCCATTTGAGAACACTTGGTTGATTTGAAATGGGCCTTCCCATTTAGGAGACCATTTGCCTATGGTTCTATCTCTCCGTTCCATAGGCAGAATTACTTTCCATACGAAATCTCCTCCTAAAAAGGATTTAGATTTAACCTTTTTGTTATAAGAGTTTTTGACTCTTTGTTTCTGTCGTCTTAATATTTCTAAGGCTCTAAGCCTTTCTCTGTCTAAGTCCACCAGTTCATCCATCATCATTGCCCAATAAGATTATGAAGGGATCTCATGATGTCTCTAGATTCTTACTGATTGTAAGCATATCTCGACAGGCAACACTGCATCATGCCCAAAGGTTAACCTAAACGGTGTAGTATTAGTAGCATCTTTTGGTGACGTTCGACATGTCCAAAGAACTTGGTCTAACATCTGATGACAACTTCGAGGCTTTTTACCTATATGCCTTTTAATTAGTCCAATTATCACCTTATTAGCAGCTTCAACTTGTCCATTTGCCTGGGCATAATACGGTGTTGATGTTAACAATTTAAAACCTATTTTATTGGCAAAGTCCTGCATTTTTCGACCGGTAAACACTGATCCTTGATTTGTTGTAATCGTTTCTGGAATGCCAAATCTATATATGATATGATTTTGGATAAACTCGATTACATCCTCTTGACCTACGTTTACCAATGGTATTGCTTCGATCCATTTGTTAAAGTAATCAATTCCAACCAAAATATACTTCTGGCTTTTTGACAATGTTGGTCGAATCTCGCGTATTACATCCAAAGCCTATCCTTTAAAAGGCCAGGGTTTCACTATTGAGTGTAATTCATTCGTAGGGATATGTTGTATGCCAGCATGAATCTGGCAGTCTTGACACCCTTTAGAAAATTCTATGCAATTCTTTAGCATAGTGGGCCAATACATGCCTTGTCGACATAGTACCCATTTCATCTTATGGCTAACTTGGTGTGCTCCACAAGCTCCACTATGCACTGTCGAAAGAGCGACGTATGCCTCTTCTTCACTAAGGCATTTAAACAAAACCCCTTCAGGAGTCTTTTTGAACAAATCATTACCCACGAGTGTATAACTCAACGCTTGGTACTTAATTTTTCGCTCTGTCGAACCTGTTGGGTTTCGCAGATGCTCGACTATAGCCTTTCTCCAATCTTTCTCTGTTAAATTATCTATGGCAAAAATTTCAAAATTTTCGCCATCCAAGTATCCAAGTTTTGTAGATTCTAGATCTAATGGGCACAACCCCATAGTTATTATCTTTCCTCTTGCTTCAATTACTTCTTGAAGTTTTTCTTTTGATACCTTGTATCCAGAAGCAATTTGGGCTAAATCATTAGCAACCTGATTTTCTATCCTAGGTATGTGTTGGATAGAAACTACCTCAAACTTTCTTAATAACCTATTCGCCACCACAAAGTATACAATGAGGTTCTCTTTAACACATTTATATTCCTTTGTAAGTTGTTTTACGACCAATTCAGAATCTCCCATTATTTCGACTCTAGTTGCCCCCAATTCTAACAAAATTTCGAGGCCGACAATTAATGCTTCATATTCATCCTCATTGTTAGAACATGGACCTTCAATTCTGAACTTAAATTTTGTTGGAATTTTCTCAGGAGAAATAATTAGTATAGCTACTCCTGTGCCATTCTTATGGCTAGATCCTTCGAAGTACAACTTCTAGGACAGTATCACAACATAATGTAAATCAATCTCGTTTATAGAATGGTCGACTTAAAAATCAGCCACGATTTGGCCTTTCATAGCCTTTAAAGGCTGATAAGTTAATGAATATTCCGTTAGAGCTAAAGCCCATTTACCAATTCGACTATGCAAAATAGGTTTGGATAACATATGTTTTATGACATCAAAATGAGACAAAACATACACATCAACAAGCTTTATATATTGCTTCAATTTAGTACAAGAGAAATATAAACAAAGACACAATTTTTCAATCATGTTGTATCTAGTTTCTGCATCATTTAAAACTCTACTTAGATAATAAATGGCTCTTTCGACTCCATTTTCATCTTCCTGAGCTAACATACTCCCTAAGGTTTTATCTGATGCAGCTATATATAACCTCATACTTTTGCGGCTACAAGGTGGAGATAAAATTGGTGGGTGACTCAAGTACTCCTTGATCTTGTCGAAAGCATCTTGTTGAAGTTGCCCCCACTCGAAATTATCTTTGTTGAAGCGAAGCAATGGCGAAAAAGCTTGTGTCTTGCCACTCAGGTTGGAGATGAACCTTCTTAAGAAGTTGATTTTGCCTAACAACGACTGCAACTCCTTCTTGGTTGATGACGCTTTCGCTTCCATTATTGCTTTGGTTTTATTTTGATTGATTTCAATCCCTTTCTTATGGACCACAAATCCCAAGAAATCTTCCGCTTGTACACAAAAAGCACATTTAAGAGGATTCATCTTAAGACCAAATTTTCTCATTCTAAGAAATGAACGTTTTAAATGGTCAAGATGTATTTGTCTAGAAACAGACTTTATAACGATGTCATCAATATAAATTTGCATGAAAGTTTCTATAAAATCATGAAAAATAGAATTCATGGCTCTTTGGTAAATAGCGCCAGCATTTTTTAGACCAAAAGGCATCACTACCCACTCGTAAGTGCCTAAAGCCCCAGGGCATCGAAAAGAAGTTTTTGAAATATCTTCTTCAGCAATGAATATTTGGTTGTTCCCAAAATATCCATCTAACATGCTAAGATATTTGTGTCTAGCCGCGGAATCTACTAGTATTTCTGCTACTGGCATCAAATATTCATCTTTAGGAGTAGCAGTATTTAGATCTCTAAAATCTATGCATACTCTTAAAGATCCATTCTTTTTTATAACAGGCACTATATTAGCTAACCATTCGACATACCTTGTCGTGCGAATAAAATTGCAACGAAGTAGTCTTTCAACCTCTTCTTTAATTTTTGACAATATTTCTGGAGCAAACCGTCTTGGACCTTGCTTGACATGCTTTCTCCCATGTATCAACGGTAGGTTATGTTCGACCAACTCTCTGCCTAAGCCAGGCATTTCATCGTAGTCCCAAGCGAAACAGTCTTTAAACTCTTTCAATAACTGGACCACTTTGGTCTTGAGTTGAGGATCTATCTTTGTGCTGATATATGTCGACCTTTTTAGTTCCCCTTCACTTAAATCAACCTCCTCTAAAGGGTCATGTGTTAGCATCTTGATAGGGTTTGCTAGGGGATCCTTTTCGAACCCCAAAGGTTCGTCGTCATAAATGGCGTCCAATCGTTGGTCTTGTCCTCCATCTGGTTTTATTACGTCGAAATCCTTTCTAGGACTTTCTCGATGAGACTCACAAATGGTTGTGTCAGCCATGTAACCATTCACAACTTCGAGAGCCGTTTTTAATTTTGTTTCGGCCACATAGGCCGAAATTATCTTCAATGTTTCATATTCAGTCATTATCCCTGAATCCTTCTCCCCAGCCAGTGGGATTCATTGCAGGCCCTGGAAAAATTGGTAGCCTTTCTCCTGGAACTTCGCTATCCCATCTAAAACCTTCGACGGGGTGTAGGTATAATGAGTGGAATGTTGTTTCATTTTGGGAAAATTCAAATCCTGTTGGAGGACATGGAGCTATATTCGCCAAATGTTTATCAAATTGATTCCCATCCACATAGTTAATAGGAACTTTAAAATATCCTTGGTCAGCTTCAATGTTCTCGACAATTCCATCTGGCCGCCAAATAACAATCCTCTGGTGCATCGAAGACGGTACAGCGCCAACACCATGAATCCATTTCCTGCCTAACAGCAAGTTGTAATTGGCTTTTGTTTCGACCACCATGAATATTATAGGTCTTGTAATTGTTCCTATTATGAGGCTGACTTGTATAACTCCCAACGTCGAGCCTACTTTTCCTTCATAATTTGACAAAACCATGCTGCGAGGCTTTGTATCATCTTCATCTTTCTCGATCTTGCATAACAATGATCGAGGCATCAAATTGACCATCGCACCACAATCTACCAATATCTTGTTAATAGGCACATTTTCCACCTTCCCAGTAATGAAAAGAGGTTTTAGGTGATTCTTCATCTCCTTTGTAGGACGTTCGAAGAATGCATTTTGTTCCTCGACACATCCATTATTCATAATATAATAGCATACAGGTTTGTGAGCCATCATTTCTAACTCAGCATTCTGGTCTATATCTTCGACTTCAGTTATTTGGTTAAATTCCCTGGGCATGACAGATACCACGTTTACTATGACGTCAAAAGAAGCAGTGGATTCACTGTCGAAACTATCAGTCATATTTTCGTCATCTTCCACTAAACCAACTGGCTCATTATCATGATCCCCGAACAACCTTCTTTTTATAGGTAACTTCTCTGTGACTGTCTCTTTTTCTTCATGGTTCGTAGTGGACTCTCCTTTTTTCAAATCATGAGCCTCCATATTAGCTTTCCGTCTCATTTGTTCCCTCCGCCATTGGGATCTAGTCATAGGATTTTTCCCTTTGTAATTCACTGATACATACGATGATTTGTTGGTAATATGGTTTTCTTTGTGATACTCGAACGAAGAACCTCTTTCTACGTCAAACTTTCTCCATTTTTTATGCCCTTGTCCTTCAACAGGTTTAACCCATTTTCCTGTAGGTACACTTCCCACTGGTTTGAAGGTACTGGGTTTTGCCAGAGTATTTACCTTTAGTTGAGGTTTCTTGGGGGTTTGATTCTTTTTCTGCCCCCAGGCTTCGTTGGTTTTCTTATTCTCTTCCAACTCTCGAGCGGCCTTCTCATCAAAAATAGCACTGCATATAGGGCATATCATCACTCCTGACCCATTTTTCTGACAGCGGTGCAGAAAATCCACAACGTTCTCTTCTTGTTCAGGATATGCCACTGTATTAGGTTCTTCTTCTCTTTCTACTTCCACAGTTTCCTTAACCTTTTGATCGTTAATCTCGAGCATGTTGATGTCGACATCGTCTTCAAGCTTCATTTTGGAAAAATGAGTCTCCAAATTTTCAACATCTTCAGAATTTTCAGCTAAGCTTAGATCACATCAAACCTCTCGACGTCAGAAGAATTCTTGAAATATCATTCTGCTGCTAAACAGATCCAATTCTCTAATACACTACCATCGAGTTCAGTCATCTCTCCTATCATCAGCATGCGTTCTATTTTCTGAGTTGTCTGTGTATTGGGAACATTTCTTTCCCCTTCGTTGGCCTCAACACTATCAAAACCAATGTTAAACTTTTTACCAATTTCAACTGTTTGGACCTTTTCAGCAGTATTTTGTCCCAATACGCTTCCTGATACCTTCAAATCCTTGATATTATTGTCGAATCGGACGAACTCTTCAGCGGTTGTCTTAGTTACCAGCATCAGACCATGATCTTCATTTTTTCCAGTACAATCACCGTCTTCGGTTGATTTAACCGTCTTAGTTATTATAGAAAAATCCTTATTAGATCCTACTAAGTTGACAGGACCCTTTTCAATGGCTTCGACCATCTGGACTTCAGGTTCCGTGTAGTTGGCCTCCACTTTTTGTAATGGATCAGAATCGATTTTCATCTGAGCCTTTCCCTTATCTCTAAACTTCAACCTTCCTTCTTGGATGGCATTTTGCATCAAATCCCTGAAAAGAAAACAATCAGAAGTCTTATGACCCAAGAAAGTGTGGTATTTACAAAACCCTCTCTTCTTTCTTTGTTCTACAGGAGGTATTTTAGCACCAGCAGGTACTATTATCTGACCATCTTTAACTAACAAGTCAAATATTTCGTGACATTTAGTAACGTCAAAAGTATATGTTCTTTTAGGAATCTTATCATTCGACTCAGTGGGATTTTTCCCATTTGATGGAGTTAAAAATTTACAAGCGTAAGGTGGACCCTGTTTTAACTCAGCAAGGTCTACCTCATTTTCATTGAAATAAAGTGTTTTGTCACACGTATTTTCGACATTTTCATTGCATTTGACAAAGGCTACTTTCTTGTTCTTGCTAAACCTAGCCTTCTCTTCTTTCAACCTTTCTAAGCGGAGAACTCGATCTGCTAGCTGCCCCATATCTCTGAGATACTGAGTGTCTAGTTTTTTCCTAATAGAATAATCTAGACCCCCTGTAGCCATTTCAACTAATTCGTGTTCTGGCACTTGAGTGAAACACCTGGCTTTAAGAAGTCGAAACCTTATTTAGGTAACCGTCAATTGGCTCTGTAACTTTACGTTTAATACTAGCTAACTCTTTTAAACTAATCTTGGTCTGTCCCATGTAGAACTGTTCGTGAAATAACCGTTCCAACTGGGCCCAATTGTAAACTGAGTTAGGTGGTAATGTGGTGAACCACGTAAAAACATTTTTTGTGAGAGAACTTGGAAAATATTTGATTCTAAGACTTTCGTCTCCCGCTATTTCTCCTGCCACGATCATGTATCTAGCCACATGCTCGACAGTTGATTCAGTGGTATCTCCTGCAAACTTACTGAATTTTGGAACTTTCGTCCTTGGAGGTAATTCAGCCTGTAAGATATAATCCACTATAGGTGAAGTGTAATTTGGCCTGGTAAAGCCAAAGTTTGCACCATTTCTGGTCATTATCCTTTCGACCATGGCCGCGAGGTTATTTTCTTCTGCTACGTCATGTCGTCGAACTTGTCTAAGCACTTGTTCAGCGTTCTGATTCATGTTCGCCATGACCACTTCTGGCTCTTCCTCCACATGAATAGGTACCTGATTTCTTCTAGGTTCGATTCTAAAAGGTTCATCGATTCTGTGGCCTTCCATATTCGCCCCTTGAATATTTTGTTGTAGATATTGAGGAATGTTTTCGACGACTGTTGTTCTTTGCTCACATGCCGGTACCCCTAAAAAATCAGCCATGCGGGCTAATTGTGTCACCATCTATTGATTAGTTTGCGTGGTACTCTGAATTAATGGTTGGAAAATTTCCCCCATGGTCTGGGATAAAATATGCACCATTTGCATATAACTCTCATCCATTTGTTGCCTTAGGCAATTAATTGATGTAGTTGTAAGGTTGGGCCCCTGTACAGAATACCCAATACCTAAACCTTGACTATTTTGACCGCCTGATCTAGATCCTTGTGCTGGCAAAGACGTCATATTGTCTAAAAATATGGGCGGTGCGTTTTGCACACTTTGCATTGTTGCTGTACGCATCCCATATGGTTGACTCCTCGACAATGGTTGTGAAAAACCTGGAGAGGAAACCTATTTATATACAGAACTTCCCAGAGGTGTTGGAGAATTAGGACTTTGTGGCCCTATATATTCTAACACAGGTTGGGTGTACGCTCGTATACACGTTGATCCTGGATTAGTGACGGATTGCATTTGTTCAGACCCCCCCTCCCCCCCCCCCCCCGGTTGTTGGTGGTTGTCGCGGTGAAATTTGGATACCAAGCTATTGATTAACTTGAATCTAATTCATTTGCAACCGAACTTTGATTTGTCCAAAGGAAGGGATAAAGATCGAAATTCCCACAATGCAATGTGTAACACCCCCTTTCTATACCCCAAAATAAATCAATTAAATCATTTAAGCAATTAATAAAGGTTCCATCAGAGTATAAATTAAAACATGGTATAAAAGAGGCGCATCACATTATCATCGAAACGAAACATAAATAATACCTGCTCATAAAGATATGTAACAAAAGGGGTAAATCTCAACTAAAAACAAAACATAACACTTAAAACCCACATATCAACATTTAGAACAAAGCGGAAACATCTAAACATTGAAATCGTTTCATTAACATAGGCATTCTATACATCATTCAGATTAATTCAATTCATCAGTTAAGTTACAAAACAAACATTAGCAGATACATACGCAGATGTATCACAAAAGAATCAAAACAATTCCTAACTACCCAGTGTTACATATCAGAGCCATCTGACCAAAAGAAATGAAGACTCGCTTCACAAAGACCTCCAGCATCCTACTCTGCAATGCCTCATAGAGCATTATAAAACAGCAGAAGGGTGAGAAACATTACCATAACAAACAATTCATAAAATTATGTATATCATAAAACACAATTATAACATACACAAAATTCACATTTCTCACCACAACTTGTTACAACACATCACCATGTACACGTACATAATCGATCAGATTTACCAATTCATGCTTCACAATACATAGCATTTCACTTAAACATTTACAATTATGTTCATTTCACCAAAACATCATATGAAGATGAGAATGCAACTCATAGAGACCGACTCATGACTCTATGCAGATGCAAATGCGGTACCGACTCGTTCAGCAGGTTCAATTGAAGAACCAAAATGGAACCATCGCTCGTTATTGAAGTAACTCCCCGTCGGGCCTACGATGTTCACCCATCGCTCACACCCCACATGGGCACACGATGTTTCAGGATTGCTCACACCCCACACGGGCACACAATCCAGTTGCTCACACCCCACAAGGGCACACAACTGTTCTGCATATTCTCTACGAAATCAAAATAAACCATCGCTCGCACCCCCCACAAGGGCACACGATCCTTTCTGCAGATCCTACGCGATATCAGACACACAAGAATGCAATCATGATGCTACACATGCAACACGACACAATACACTCTTAAAATGCACACATGTTTACAAACATATTCAAGTATTCTTCATATCATACAAGTACATACAACTATGCACCTTCATATCGATATCACCATGCAATTCCATTTAATTCGAACAATTGCACAAAATTACCAAACAACCACATACACATTTTACAATTCATAGTCCAGGATTTACGCCACACGGCCACCCACGGTATAATATAACTCAGCACGACCGATGCCTCGAGCAAGAAAATAATCAAAGTTAAGTCGGAAACCCGACCTCGGATGGAAACATTAAAGAAAACACAACCTGACACGTTCGCCACCCTGCTCGCTTAGCGAGCTCCTAGCGAGTATTCGCTACTTGTTCGCCTAGCGAACAAGCTCGCGAAGGCAAACAGAAGCCTCTGACTTTGTTCGCTACCTCGTTCGCTCAGCGAACCCCTAGCGAACCTTCGCTACCCCCATTCGCTACCACCGAACACCACGATATACATTCTGTCCAAGTCTGGGACCATTCGCTACCCATTCGCTACTGCTCGCTTAGCGAACGTTCGCGACCAGCTCGCCTAGCGAACATGCTAGCGAGTGTCTGCGAACCAGAATTCCTCACTGTTTAGAATTCTTCAACCACTCCAAAACCGACCGATTCTCATCAAATCAGTTCCAATAGCCTTAGTCTATCAAACCCTGACTATTTTGCAACACTTACATCAGGTTCTACCAGATAAAACATTCGTTCTACCGATTAAATCCATTATGCCCTAAAAATGAAAAATGAGCAAAACTCTCCCCAATCCAAAACAAAACCAACAAGAACACACATAATCATACACATTGCAAGAATAATAAAGTTTCACACCCTTACCCGATTAATCGAAAGCTTAGAAGTGTATTCTTCATGATTCTAGGTTTTTCTCCTCTTTTCTCTTCTCTTCCTTTCTTTCTCTTCTTTTTCTTTCCTCTTGGTTTCTATTCTCTCTATTCTTTATCTTTTCCACTTATACTCTTTCTACTCTATTTCTCTCAAAATAATTACTAATCAAGGATTATCTAAAACACCCTATAATTAATTCCCAAAACTCTCCAAATAATAAAATACCACAACATACATACATAACATATTATCATATAATTCCACAATAAAATAACAATTAACCAAATAAAATAAAAGACTCAACAAAATAATGGGAATTCAGAATCGGGGAGTTACAACTCTCCCCCACTTTAGAAATTTTCGTCCTCGAAAATATTACCTGATCCAAACAACTCTGGATGCGACTCTCGCATCTTACTTTCCAATTCCCAAGTCATATCGCCTTTTGCAGCACCTCCCCATGCTACTCTCACAAGCGTGATATCCTTGCCTCTTAACTTCTTAATCTCTCGATCCAAAATTCTAATCGGCAAAGCTTCCACTGTAAGGTTATCTCTTACCTCAACCTCGTCCATAGGGATAACATGTGACGGATCCGGAACATACTTCCGAAGTTGCGAAACATGAAACACATCATGCAAATTCGAAAGATTCGGAGGCAACGCCACACGATAAGCCACAGCACCAACTCAAGCAATAATCTGATACGGACCGATGAAACGAGAAGTTAACTTCCTTGACTTCAAAGCATGACCCACACTCGTAACCGGCGTAACTCTCAAAAACACATGGTCGCCCTCTTGAAATTCAAGATCCTTCCTTCTCTTATCATGATAACTTTTCTGCCTACTCTGAGAAGCTCTCATCTTTTCTCGAATCAACCTCACCTTCTCCTTCGTCTTCTGTACCAACTCCGGTCCAACCACCGACCTCTCACCAGTCTCATGCCAACACAAAGGTGTTTGACATTTTCGACCATACAACGCTTCAAATGGAGCCATACCGATACTTGAATGAAAACTGTTATTATAGGTGAATTCAATCAACGCTAAATAACTATCCCACGCACCACCTTGCTCTAGCACACAAGCTCGTAACAAATCGTCCAACGATTGAATTGTCCTTTCGGTTTGACCATCTGTTTGCGGATGGTAAGCCGAACTCAATCTCAACTGTGAACCCAAAGACTTTTGCAAACTTTCCGAAAACCTTGAAGTAAACCTTGGATCTCTATCCGACACAATGCTCTTAGAAACTCCATGCAACTTCACAATCACCTGAACATAGATCTTAGCTAACTTCTCCAAAGGATAACTAATATCAATCGGAATAAAGTGAGCAGATTTAGTAAGTCTATCAATAATCACCCAAATTGCATTGTGAACTCTCTGCGTATTCGGCAACCCCGTAACAAAATCCATTGAGATACCATCCCATTTCCACTCTGGAATATCCAACGGTTGCATTAAACCACTTGGCTTCTGATGTTCCACTTTAGACTTCTGACAAGTCAAACACGCATACACAAACTGAGCCACATCTCTCTTCAATCCAGACCACCAAAAGATCTTATTCAAATCTTGGTACATCTTATTTGCTCCCGGATGAATACTCAAATTACTACGGTGTCCTTCCTCCAATATCATTCTTTTCAATTTCGCATCATCAGGAATACAAATACGACCACGAAACCTCAAAACTCCAAAATTATCAACCTTGAAATCTTCGTTCTCTTTTGTCATCAAGTCAACAAACTTCAAGTCCAACTTTTTCCTTTCGCAACGGTTGCAAGAAAATCATTCGTGATATGAAGCATACTAAGTCTCACGCTCCTTGATGTCATATCACAAACCAAACTCAAATCTCTGAAATTCTCCAATAATTCCCATTGCTTTACCATCATTACGGACACATGCAAAGACTTCCGACTTAAGGCATCAGCCACCACATTTGCCTTACCCGGATGATAATTTAATCCAAAATTATAGTCCTTCAAAAGCTCTAGCCATCTTCTTTGCCTCATATTCAATTCCTTATGATCAAATAAATACTTCAAACTCTTGTGGTCACTAAAAACTTCAAATCTTGCACCATAAAGATAATGCCTCCAAATTTTCAAAACAAAGACCACGGTCGCTAATTCTAAATTATGAGTAGGGTAATTCTTTTTGTGCACTCTTAAATGCCTAGAAGCATAAGCCACAACCTTCCCACCTTGCATTAAAACACCACCCAAACCAGACAAAGAAGCATCACAATATACCACAAAAGGTTCTGTAGGATTTGGCAGAATCAAGATCGGCGTTGTTGTCAATCTTCTTTTTAACTCCATAAAACTCTTCTCACAATCAACATCCCAAATAAAAGCCTTTCCCTTACAAGTTAACTGCGTTAACGGAAGTGCCAACTTTGAAAACCCTTCAATAAATCTCCGGTAATAACCTGCCAAGGCCAAAAAGCTTCGAATCTCCGTAACTGTTCTAGGTGTCTCCCATTGCATTACCGCATCAATCTTAGACGGATCAACACTAATACCATTACCCGAAATAACATGCCCAAGGAAGCTCACTTCTGACAACCAAAATTCACACTTCGACAACTTAGCATACAATTGCTTCTCCCTCAAAATCTGTAACACAATCCTTAAATGTTCCTCATGCTCTTCTTGAGACTTAGAATAAATCAGAATGCCGTCAATAAACACAACCACAAAATGATCCAACTGCTCATGAAAAATACGATTCATGTACTCCATAAACACACCTGGCGCATTAGAAACTCCGAACGGCATCACTAAATATTCGTAATGTCCATACCATGTCCTAAAAGCCGTCTTGTGAACATCTCCTTCCTTCACACGAATCTGGTGATAACCTGATCTTAAATCAATCTTGCTAAATACTCGTGCTCCAACCAATTGGTCCATCAAATCATCAATTCTAGGAAGCGGATACTTATTCTTAATTGTCACTTTGTTCAACTGTCGATAATCAATACATAACCACATACTTCCATCCTTTTTCTTTACTAACAATACCGGTGCACCCCAAGGAGAAACACATGGTCTAAAAAATCTCTTTTCTAAAAAATCACTCAACTGCTCCTTCAACTCTACCAGTTCTGATGCTGACATTCGATACGATGCCATCGAAATTAGTCTAGTACCCGGAATTAGATCAATAGAAAATTCAAATTCTCTTTTCGGCGGTACATCCGTGACATCCTCCGGAAACACTTCTGGGAATTCACACACCACTAGAAACACGTCAAGTCCAACCTTGTCCTCTACCAACAACGATGCAAATAAACTAAACAATTGAGCTTCGTCCGCCAAAAGTTTCTTCAACTCTTTAGTGGATAGAAAACTCTCACTTTCATCATCTTCCGAAGAAGGAAACCTTACTAACTTATGATAGCAATCTAAATGAACTCTATTAAATTGCAACCAATTCATACCCAAAATCACATCCAACCCTTCCAATGGCAAACACACCAAATCCATAAGAAAGTCTTTACCATACATGGTCAAGGGACAACTTACGCACACCAAAGAAGTAGTTACCGAACCTGAAGCAGGAGTCTCAATAACCATGTCTCCACTCAAAGAAACCATGCGCAAACCCAAACGCTTAGCACATTCAAGAGAAATGAATGAATGAGTCGCTCTGGTATCAATAATAGCAACTAAAAAGGCATACTATTAATAAAGCACATACCTTTAATCAAGCGATCCGCATTAGTAGTGTTTGAACCGGCTAATGCAAATACTTTTCCACCCGACTGAGCTTGCTTTGGTTTAGTACACTTGGTACTAATATGACCAACCTCTCCACAGTTAAAACACTTTACCACATTCCTTCTACACTCAGAAGTGGTATGTCCAAAACTTTCACAAGTAGCACACTTCTCCGTAGACTTCCCACACTCAAAAGATTTGTGACCCATCACGCCACACTTGTAACATTTGACTACTCCTGAACTTCCACCTCCAGATTTCCTGTCAAAGTTTCCCCTATACTTTCCCTTATCAACAGGCTTCATATAAGGTCCATTCTTCACTTGTTGCTTGCCTTTCTTCTCACTCAAACTCTTGTAGTGAGTAGAACGAGCTCTACTATCCTCTTCAAAAATCCTACAACATTCGATCAAGTTCAAAAATCTTCGTATCCTCTGGTAATCCACCGCTTGCTTTATCTCCGGCCGCAAGCCATTCTCATACTTAATGCATTTAGAGAACTCGGTCGTCACAGCTGCATAATGAGGATGAAACTGAAATAGTTCCACAAACCTAGCAGTGTAATCTACCACCGACATGTTGCCTTGTTTCAACTCAAGAAATTCCATTTCCTTTTTACCCTTCACACACTCAAGATAGTACTTCCTCAAAAATTCAGTGCGGAACAAATCCCAAGTAATTTCTTCGTCATCTACTTCGAGAATTTGCCTCATACTGACCCACCAGTCATCAGCCTCTTCCCTCAACATATGAGTCCCAAGTCTCACCTTGTTTCCTTCAGTACAATTCATAACTCTAAAAATTCTCTCAACTTCCTTCAACCATATTTAGGCACCGTCAGGATCAAACCTTCCTTTGAATACAGGCGGCTGATTCTTTCTAAACTCATCATTCACATTCACATTCGGCGCACCTTGCACCGCTCTTGCCATAGCCTCCAATGCCGCAGCCATAGCAGTGTCATTACGCCCAACCATATTCTGAGGATTCCCAAAAAGAACAACAAGGTCAAACAACCGTTTAACCAACACAACAAGAAGATGACACAACTAACTCAACACTGGCTCTGATACCACTTAATGTAACACCCCCTTTCTATACCCCAAAATAAATCAATTAAATCATTTAAGCAATTAATAAAGGTTCCATCAAAGTATAAATTAAAACATGGTATAAAAGAGGCGCATCACATTATCATCGAAACGAAACATAAATAATACCTGCTCATAAAGATATGTAACAAAAGGGGTAAATCTCAACTAAAAACAAAGCATAGCACTTAAAACCCACATATCAACATTTAGAACAAAGCGGAAACATCTACACATTGAAATCGTTTCATTAATATAAGCATTCTATACATCATTCATATTAATTCAATTCATCAGTTAAGTTACAAAACAAACATCAGCAGATACATACACGGATGTATCACAAAAGAATCAAAACAATTCCTAACTACCTAGTGTTACATATCAGAGCCATCTGACCAAAAGAAATGAAGACTCACTTCACAAAGACCTCCAGCATCCTACTCTGCAATGCCTCATAGAGCATTATAAAACAGCAGAAGGGTGAGAAACATTACCATAACAAACAATGCATAAAATTATGTATATCATAAAACACAATTATAACATACACAAAATTCACATTTCTCACCACAACTTGTTACAACACATCACCATGTACACGTACATAATCAATCACATTCACCAATTCATGCTTCACAATACATAGCATTTCACTTAAACATTTACAATTATGTTCATTTCACCAAAACATCATATGAAGATGAGAATGCAACTCATAGAGACCGACTCATGACTCTATGCAGATGCAAATGCGGTACGGACTCGTTCAGCAGGTTCAATTGAAGAACCAAAATGGAATCATCGCTCGTTACCGAAGTAAGTCCCCGTCGGGCCTACGATGTTCACCCATCGCTCACACCCCACATGGGCACACGATGTTTCAGGATTGCTCACACCCCACACGGGCACACAATCCGGTTGCTCACACCCTGTCGCTACTGCGAAAATCGGCGTCGGCTGAACAGAAGAGTCACCACCGTGCGTTATTTATCCCACAGGAGGGAAAGGAAACGCTCAGAGTAAACCTCGCAAAAATGGGAAAGGTATGGTCGTCGCAACCAAAACCTGGATTCGGGAGTCGGTTACGCAAGGGGAAGGTATTAGCACCCCTCACGTCCGTCGTACTCGACGGGATCCACGCTTGTTTTCGGGTATGGATTGTTATTCTATCTACGCTAAAGGTCTGGGGTAAAAAGAAAAGAAAATGACTCGGCAAAGTATCGCACTTTATGCCTACGTATTCCCGCCTGGAACGAGAAATCAGAGTCAACGTAGTTCGCCTACCTACGGGAAAGGAGGGGAAGGTTGCTCGCTAGGATATCGCATCCTATGCCTACGTACTCCCACACAGCATGGAAGATCAGAGCAAACATAGTTCGGGCTACGTACGACACAAGTCTGTCTTTGATTGATTTTATACCTTCTGAAAAAGGGTTTCTTGATTAGCAGTCCAAGCAGACAAAAATGACGTCTTGATGAGTTCACATTCTTTTACGGAAGAAGTGTCTTTTATTGTGTTTGAAATTTTTATGTGTTTTTCTGTTTGTTTTTAGAGAGAAGAGTCAGAACCCTAACCTACGGTTGCGAAGGGAATCAAACTAACCTAATGTTATCATGCATGAGTTAAGACCTAGTGTCTATCATGCTCCTCTCTTGTGCAGAGAGAAACAGAGATCCTAAGGGATAAACGGAAACAGAAACAATAATACAGTAAAATAGTAAAATGCATGGATGCAACAGTACAAGCGAGGCAAGGGAGTCCCACTCAACCTCGAACCTAGAAAACAATAGGCGAAAGTGAACAGGATTCACTCTCAACCCAATAGGTAAACATCAAATAATACAACCAGGAAAACCAAACAATACATCAGAAATGAAATACAGCAAAAAAAATAAACAGCCACAGCAGCTCTGCATCAATATTTGTCTTCAAGTCATCCCCATACAGCTACAAGCTTCAGCAAGCCTCAATCTCCATCTCCACAGCTTTTTAGCAAGGTCTTGATCATCAGTCTTCCATCTACAATGGCTTTCCTTCAAGTCTCAATCTTCAAGAGGAACATCAATCAACCAGATGAAGTGACTGAATGTTAGACAGTTAATTACCTACCAAGGGTGGTTCATCAACTGTTAACATTAAACAGAAAGTTTCCTCTCAAAAGTTCTATCTTTCAAATACATTCACTGATCCTTCCAAAGGAAGGAGGTGGATATTTGAAAGAGACTTTGAATCATAGAGAAAGGATGGATGCAGACAAGGCATTCCATGTTTAAGAAACAAGCTTTCTAATCTAGAGCTCTGCCTAGCTCCTAAACCCTAGTCTCCTCAACAGCTGCTAGCAGGAATCTCCTCTTCAACTCTGGAAGTTGGACTTCAACATCTGGATCTCCAATGGCTTCATCTTCACAAGTCTTCAGCTCCCCAGTCCCTAGACAATCCCAATACCCACACAGACAAATCAATAATCCCCAGAGGGCACACCACACCAGTCGATCAAATATATACAGTAATATACTAATAGCAGTGGGGGAATCCTGGTGATTTCTAAGGGGATCTATCCTATGCCCATAACCCCTATAGTCCATACCCCAAAAATCAAATGAAAATTTCCTAAAAGAATTAAACTATCTCACCTAAGTTGATTTAAAACCCTAATTTTGTTCATGTTATTCACACCTAAGCTAATCACCTAAAATTAACTTCTAAAAATGGGAACTAAATTGCATATACAAGCTAACAATGTTTATTAATCAACCTAAAAAGAATGGGCAAGAAATATTATAGCAACTATTAGAACAAAATTTAACAAATTTAAGCATCAAACTAAACTTAACAAAGTGCTATTTACAAGAAAAATGCAGGAAAAATATTAAACAAAAATAAAATGTCAATTTTATTTTTTCACATTTTTCTAAACAGAATTATTGACCTAGGAAAAAAAGAACCAATTAAAAATCTTAATTTTCCTATTTTTTATGATTTTTCAAAGATAAGAAAAATATTAAAGAAATTAAAGTAACAAAAATAGGAAATAAAAGGAGAGGGGGGTGAGAACAGCATGTATCCAAGTTATAATATCCAGGTGGGCCTTAACCTAGGGGGTGCATATAGAAACTTCGCTGGGCCCATGCATTCAGAAAATTCAAAGTGAAAATTAACAGAAAATTGAAAAACGTGCGGTGCAACTAGCAATAGTTTTCAGTTACAATCTTTTGGGCTCGCTGGTGGGGGTGTGATTAGCACTCAGGGCCAAGGCCCAGCCCAAATTCTTCTCAGCTCTCACACGAAGGGGGAGGGGAATGAGCAAAATGAGGGTATGTTCAGAAATCCCAATTTGGGCTTAACCCAGCCCAGACCTAACCCTAACCCTCAGTCAACAAAACCTCCTTTCTTCCCCAAGTCCAGATCACTGTTCACTCAAACGCAACCCTAGCACGCCGCTCTCTCATCTCCCTCCTCTCAAACAATCTCTGCAAAACTCTCCAAATCCTCTCAAACACATCCTCACTCAGATCAATCTCCAACAACGATTAACACTAAAACTCAACATCTTGAAATGAGAAACCCTAAAACCATAGCAATGAATGAACGGTAATGGAAATGGTGAAAAGAGAAACTAACCTGAGACGATGAAGTTCCTGAGATTTCTTGAGGGCTCAACGAAGGTCGCCGAGAGAGAAGAAGATCTTGACGTTTTCTTGACTACCGAAGGAGCTCGCGGAGGTCTTGAAGGAAGCGTTGAAGCTTCGCTCGAAGATTTCTTGATAAACGGCGAAGGACTCAACGAGTTCTATGAAGATCTGAAAAAAAACTAAAGAGCAGATGAAGCTGATGATTCTGGACACGAGCGTTGATGAAGATCGTGATATTTCTGGGCGCAAACTGATCAAGTATTGACGTTTTTGCTGGGAACGTTGATGAACGCTTTGAAGGTTTTCTGGAACGTTGGTGAAGAATGATGAAGGTATGAAGATTTTCTGGGTTTTCTGGAGCTTTTCTGAGGGCGGATGGAGGTTTGAACGTATTCTGGAAAATTGGTTGAAGTTTCCGGCGGTGTTGAGATTTTCCGGTGAGGTAGTGATGAAGGTGGGTGAAGGAAGAAGAGGGAGAAAGAGGGAGATCGGAGGATTTTCTGCAGTTTTGCAGTTTCCGGCGAGGGACGGCGGTCGGAGACGATTAGACGGTGGCCGTTGGGGAGCTCACCGGATTTGCATGTCGGCCGGTGGGTTCTCAGGCGATGTGTGAGGTGGAGACAAGTGTCTCAGTGGGGGTTGGGTGTGAGACGTGTGGCAAACGCATGTCAGGGAGAGAGAGTTCTGAGTGGGTGAGGTGGCGTGTGCAGGGTGTGTAACGTGGGTCCCCCCGAGCCTTACATGTGGCTTGCTCTATTTAAAGGCTTGGAAAATCTGGAAATTACTGGAATATTCTAGAAGCTGCTGGACGAAAATGGACTGAAGGACTTTGCACTGGGCTTAACGTGAACAAAAATGGATGCAGGCCCAAACGAAAAAAAGTGATAAGAACCCCAAAAAAAACTGAAATGAAATAAAATGATTAAAAAATTGGATTAATGGACTAATGATTAACTAACGGATGATTAAATGGATTAATTAACTGCACACTAAAGCATTAAAATTCTGATTAACCTAAACCTAATTAATTTCTAAACTATTCAATTAACCTAATAAGGAGAATTATTCTATTAATTCTAATTAACTCCTAAACTAATAATACTCTAAAAAATTCTAATAAACCCACTAATAAAATTCTAATAAATCTCTAATAAAACTATATTAAATTCTATGGAAAAAAAAACTATATTATTTATATCTAAAAACAAACATTTAATTTCTATTAAACCCTATTATATTCTAAAATGAAAATGCTATTTATTTATTTCATTTAAAATTCTAAAAACTATTAAAAATATTAAAACCTATTAATATTCTATATCTAAAAATATATTCGAAAATTCAATTGATATTCAAAAAGAAAAATCTATTAATATTCTATAAAATTCCATATTATCCTAAAATGATTAAAATCTATTTAAACCCTAAAAATGGCCAATAAAATCCAGAAAAATCACAATAATTCCCAGAGGGACAAAATAAGCACCGAACGACACATAACACCGCGAGAGCGCACCAAAATAGCCGGTAAAAATAAACGGGCACCGAAATATCTAAACTGATCAAAACACCTGAGACGCGAGACGAGGGCTATGATCCTGATAAAGCCAAAACAAATGAAAAATGCACTGTATGCGATATGCAGATGCGAATGCGGTCATGCGTCGAAACATCGAGCCAAATACGAGACCCGGTTGGTCAAATTTTAGGGTGCAACAGCTGCCCCTATTCAAGCAGCTTGGACCTGAATGGTCGAAGAGCGCCCAGCCTTTGATCATTCAAAGGTAGAAGATGGTTGAATACAAATGGAACCCTGAAATTTGCCAACCGCATAAATAAACTGCACCACTGCTTGGGGAACGACATTCATCAGCCGAATCTGACTGTTACGGCAACCCCCTGATCTCGTGCTGGGGATTATTTTCATCAGCCTGAAAAGGATTTTATCATCGCAGAGATAGAATTTTGTCCACGTTAGGACTCCACCTGCCGTCAACTCGAGAAAACTTCAACAACTTTGCTGGGGATGGCTCGTCTGCCTTCTCGTCAGAAATAAATCGTCCACGTTAGGAGTAAACTCTTCCACGTTAGGAATCACACCTGTCCACGTTAGGAATAACATCGTCCACGTTAGGACTCACCTTTCCACGTAAGGAATAACCGTTCCACGCTAGGAATAACACCGTCCACGTTAGGACTCACCCTTCCACGTAAGGAATACATCGCTTTTCCCCGTCAGGAATAACTTTTTTCTCTGCTTTGTCAAACTCTTCCACGTAAGGAATACGTCTTCTCTTGCTTTGTCCACGTAATGACTCTTTCTTTTTCCACGTTAGGAATCACAAATTTTCCACTTAAGGAACCCCAATCTTTCCACGTAAGGAGTACAACTTGATAGGTCCACGTCAGGACTCCAATCCTTCCACGTAAGGAATACTATATCAATCTTTCTTTCCACGTTAGGAACGTCATCTTTCCACGTTAGGAATCACCTCTTAATCTGTCCACGTAAGGACCCCAACCTTTCCACGTCAGGAATGCAACTTTCTTTCCACGTAAGGAATACATCATCCACGTTAGGACCCGCCTTTCCACGTTAGGAACACAATCTCTTTTCCACGTAAGGAATCATTTTCTCTTTCCACGTAAGGAATCTCAATCTTTCCACGTAAGGAACTGAAACTTCTCTTTCTCTTCCACGTAAGGAACACGCTTTCTTTCCACGTTAGGAATACTTCTTCTTTCCACGTAAGGAATCAATCTCCTTCTGAATCCGTCCACGTCAGGACTAAACTTTCCACGTAAGGAATCTATCTTCTTCTTCCACGTTAGGAATAATTTTTTTGATCTGTCCGCGTCAGGACTAAACTCTTCCACGTCAGGAAATAATCTTGATATGTCCGCGTAAGGACTCTATCTTTCCACGTAATGAATCATCTTCTTTTCCACGTTAGGAATGCATCTCTTTCCATGTTAGGAATACTTCTTTTTCCACGTAAGGAATACCATCTTCCACGTAAGGAATCACCATCTTTCCACGTAAGGAATACATCATCCACGTTAGGACCCGCCTTTCCACGTTAGGAATAACTCTCTTCTTGATTTGTTCGCGTAAGGACTCCATCTTTCCACGTCAGGAACAACTTTCGTTCCACGTCAGGACCCATGTTTCGTCTTGATTTGTCCACGTCAGGACTCAGGCATCTTCGACCCGCTGGGGAAATAACTTGTCCACGTCAGGACTCACATCTTTGAAGAAATCCCGTCAATATAGGAATAAATTGTCCCCGTCAGGACTTAGTTCTCCATTGATCTCAACCCACAAACTTCTTTAGCACTGACGTGACAGCGACTTTGAGGCGGACTCTACTGGGGATATCTGGAAACCAAATCGCCGGATGCCTGTTCTGATAACCGGAGGCAACTTCTGAAATTCTTGATTTATAAAACCCCTGATGACAAATAACTCTGCTTGGGAATAAAGAGAAACTTATCCTGGTAACTCTGTGGGGAATACTGCCGAAACTGACATTATCATTGGATGTCTCATGCCGAGATCTTGAATGCTTGGTAGTTCATTTGAGCAAGAGCTCTCTCCACCTGCTGGGATACAGAAACCACTTCAGCAAAATAAATGCTGAAGATAACGCCAACTCCGCTGGGGATAGCCAGATGCTACAGAATTACTCCAGCAAAATAAATGCTGGAAGAGTGAAGTCACCCTGCTGGGAAATTGGGAACCTAACCAAGCACCGTGTTGAGGTAACACCCTGCTGGGGAATATAACTCCGCTGGGGAGTAGCTGATGTGCTCAGTATGATTGGACTTCTGCTGGATAATGAACAGGTATCCTGCGGTACCCTGACAAAATAAACGTCAGAACACGACCAACTTGGCTGGGGAGAGTCTTAATCTTCGAGTTCCACTGGGAGGAAGGAACACTTGCTGAAAAGAGAGAGCTCCGCTTCGGGGATACTAACATGCCCCCAGTCTGTATTTTGTATAGCTTGCCCCTGAACCCTACAGTCTTTGCATCCTGACAACCAGACATGGACTATTTCTACATTTCGGACCTCGAAGGGGTGTTTCAAGAACATAACTTTCGTGCTTCTAGGGTGACCTGCCCCGGTCTCGCAATAATCTTTTGTCTCTGATCGACTGAGCCGTGGAGCACTGCCCACAACTATGAGAGATTTGCCAAATCTTGACCTGACTGCCCCAGACTTACTGATTCTAGGATGAATGACTCTGCCTGAATTAATCAGTATAGCTTGCCCCAGTTCGCGAAACATTTGGGCATTCTGCATTTTATCCTGATCATACCTTCCACTGTAGGAATCTTTCCTGTCGGCATGCGCTTACTCGCAAGTAAAACAAGTTGTTCTGCATAAAAGATATATTAAACGCAATGCATATGACAGTTTCAAAATCCAAGTCTGTTCACTGAAAAAATTTTGTGACATGTAATGAATCAATTATCAAGATGTCAATATGAAAGCTGGTAAGAGGAACCCTTTTAGGAGTCAGAATCGACGAGATCTTTACTGACGTATGCCCTTGGACTAAACCTGTTTCAATTAGGACTTTTTCGGGTTGTAACGTGGTCAGGCTCACGGTTTACAAGGAAAGATATAGGCTCAAAATTTATTTCGACCCACCCATTCTTCGTGATGTTCTCCAATCCTATGTTCAGCTAATCTGACTTCAGCGTTCACCCATTAGAGGTGGAATGATAAGAGTGCTGGTTCAGGATACCACACATTTTTGTTTTTGAGTGACAGTCATTTGCTTTTCGTCTTTGGGTACCCAGAGTCACACGACTTTGTCGTTTTTGAGGATTTTTCCTTTTTCTTTGGCAATCCTTTCCGTCTTTCGTTTTTTCGTTCTTTCATTCCCTAACTTTTGCCTGGACTGAGTATCTTTTGAGATTCTTTTGATTTTCCAGTCCAGCGGGATGCCCTAATTTTTGCCTAAGTCGCTTGTTTTCAAGTTTTGACTTAGCGGGCTTTTGATTCTTTTTGCTTTTCGTTTCCCTTTTTTTTTTTTTTGAACAAGTCGTGTGACACTGGTTTGTCTGACTTTTTATGGAATGATGTGACTGTTTTACTCTTGTCGCTTAACCATTGCGGCTTTTTTAGGCACGACCTATACAAGTGTGATTTATCCTCAACCGGACACTCTTTTCACGATTCGAACGCTTGGTCAAACTAACTGACACCTACCCTGCCCCGGGCTAAGATTTAGGGTTTTTTCATTTTCAAAAAGGAACTCCTACTACTGGCTCGAAAGGGGTTATCAAGGGATTATTTCCTTATATCTCCGGTGTTTATGGATTGAAACAATGCCTGTATCTCATCAACAGGTTTTTTTATCCAAAAGCATACAATCCGAATATTATTCGTCATCTGTTTTCGTCATCCTCCCCAGATTCCTGCTAAAACAAGCATTAAGCATTAAAGAAAAACAAAGAGTGAACACGACTGGATTAATTCAAAACATGCATATTCATTTCGTTTATCAATATCAATTGAAAAAACAACAAGTTTTAAGAGCGAAATTTGCAATAACACAGAAAAGAAACTACAAATGCGAGGACATGAACAAGATAACATGAAAAATGTCGGTGTCTCAGAACTGGACTTTCTGCACTTTGACTTATTGGCGAGTCAACCATCCTCAGAAGCTATCATCAGGGGTAGTCTACTGCTGTCTCGATCTTCTCTCAACGGCCCAGTCAAATCTGGGAAACTTTTCCATCATCCCGACTTTCGCTTGTCTATGGCCTTGCACCGCATTGGGGACCCTATCAGAGAAGTTAATAACCCTGCTGTCGATTAGATCTTGGACATTATGCTTGAACGCGTGGCAACCTTCAATATCATGTCCGGGAGCCCCGGAGTGGAATTCACAGTGCCTGCTTGCATCATAGCCATCTGGCAGAGTGCCGGTTATTGGCGCCAGAGTTCTTTTCTCCACCAAGTTCAATCTTAGTAGTGTCTGTAACAAATCTGCATACATTGAGGGAGGCTTTTCGAACACCCTCCTTGGCTTCTTTCCCCGAATTCTTTGCTGAGTCGTATACTGGCATTTTGTATGCTGCTGGCTTTGCTCGGACGATTCCTTGGACTCCCGCGTTATCATCCGTAAATTCAACCCTGGCATCGGCAACTATTGTGGACATGGGGACTTAGCTTCCAGTGGCTCTGGGATATACCTCGATTCGTCTGCGACCTCTGGCGGAGATATGGGAATATCAGTCCCCGCAACTTTTATACCTCCCGGTACAAACTCAATTATTTTCTCATCCAGCAAATCTTGAATCTTATGCTTAAAAGCTTTGCAGTTTGCAATGTTATGCCCCGGTGCTCCGGAGTGGAAGGCACAATGGGCGTTCAGGTCATAGTCTGGTGGCGGCTGCCCTGTCAACGGGACCAAAATGCAGGGCTCAGCCAGTTGAAGTTGGAACAAGAGTTGCACTAGCTGATCATAATCCATAGGGATCTCATCAAATACTCTGTTAGAAGACCTCATCCTCTTACCACACCTTCTTGAGTTATCCTGAAAGATCAATTGCGACTGCTGACGAGGAGAATCCTGAGCTTCGAATCATGGAGAGGGTCTCTTACGCCTATCATGCGTGGGTAACGGTTCTTCAGACCCCTGAGGAGCAGACAAGCCAGCCGCGTCTTCCGACATTTGCCCTCCTTCTCTCCTGAGTACGTTCCTTAATACTTCAGCCATCAACCCCATCTGTGCCTTCAATCGGCAATTCTCTTCTTCTAGCGTCTCTTGATTCGAGCGTAACGCTTGCATATCTTTCGTGAGCTGCCCCAGCTGGCCTCGAACATCCGTTAATTCTGCTTGAACCTGCTTGATGGCTGTCCCCACAAGTTGGCGTATGCGGCCTGGGAGAGAACCATGATTCTCTAGCTGAGCAAAGTCGGCATCCCTATCATTAGCCCGTGCAATCAGAGGTTGCACCGTATCCTGCAACTGCTTCTGACTCTCGGCCATGGCTTCCATTACCTGTATGAGCCGCATTATGTTGTCGTGCACCTCTTGCATCTCAGTCGAATCCTGACTCATGACTTCCTCACTGCTGCTTTTGGTTGAACGCCAGGGAATTCTTCGGTCGCTGATCTTTGGAGGACCTGGTGGATACAGGAGATGAGATACAATTTAATAATTACCTGTAATGCAATATGAATATGAATGCAATGCAATGTGTGTGTCTGTGCATTAGGGAAATTCATTCCCCCAGTTCTAGTGCGAAGGTGCCAGTGCAGTGACAGTGCTGACAATAGGAATATCGGAGCTGAATCATAGAAAGCCTCATATATTGCAGAGAAAACCAGTAAGCCAAGAGTACAATATCACTGAGTACAACAAGAAGGCATGCCCTCATCCAACAATCCTGGTGATGGTCAGCACTATGCAAATAAAGCATACAAGCGAATATATGAAATAATCAAGTGCTCTCGTAAGCTCGGTACTCTTCTATCAATTTCTTGGTCTCTGGGTGACCTGGTCGGGTAAGCAGCCCTTCAACCAACTGATTCCTTCTCTTAAGAACACGGCGTACGTCTCCCGCAGTTTCTTCCCATGTCGCTTCTCCGAAGCAATCTTCTAGTTTTCGCTTTTGAGACACAACTTCATCTCTGCATTTGATAGCCTTGTTCAGTGCATTCTGGACACTATACCGGGTCATCACTTCTTCCTCACACTTCTTGATGCTAGACTTCAACTGCTCTTCGAGGTCGGAGATTTGCTGTTTCAACTTATCTTCCCTCTTCTTATTGTTGGTGAGTGTAGCATTCCAAGTCTTATTGCAAGAGGAGATTTCTCGGTGTGCCGCGTCGAGGGCCTTCTTTTTGGATTCCAGCATGTCATGGGAGCTTCTGAACTCTTGCCCCAGACGTTCGCGCTTTTTCTTCTCCTCAGTCAACTCAGCCCCTAACCTGTTTAACAGCTCGATCTGTTGTTGGAAAGCATATACGGCCTTATTTTTCTCACTGCGTACCTGAGCTAGCTCTTGCTCTAACCCTTCGTTGATCTTCATCAAGGCTTCCTTTTCCTTCACAACTTGCTCATAGGCCTCCCTAGAAACAGTAGTTGGCTCTTCTGCCGGAATAGGAACAAGGACAGGCGCCGCTGGAAATGGCATTAATAACTGACTTGTTCTTTCCTGGATCCAAACTCGGTATGGCGCATAAGCTTGGCAATCGTTCTTACCTAACAGTGGCTTCCCTCTGCGGTTAATACGTGTCCAGGCATGCTGCAACTTGGCTAATAACTCCCCCTTCACGTCACCTGTGAAGTACAGAGATTCCTGTACTTCTTCCTCCTGAGGTGGATTCTTCAGCGCATATCCAAACTGGCGAATGAATAGAGAAGGGTTGTAATTGATACACCCTTTTCTTCCTATCAGTGGAACATTAGGGTACCCAGAACAGCTGAAGATGAGCTCAGACCCCAGCAGGTCTCGATCAAACCACACAACGTCTTCGGAAGATAGCCTCATCAGGCGCTCTGACCAACTGGCTGAAGTTGCACTGTCCACAAATGGTCCCTTCATGGGAAGGTGACTCTTGAACCACATGTTCAACAACGGAGCACAGCAGTAAACAACCTTTCCTCTTCGGTTCTCGTTCTTATAGTGCAATGAATGATAAAAGTCTCCGATCAAAGTTGGCACTGGGTTGCCTGCAGCAAACAGATAGAAAGCATCCAAATCCACAAAGTTGGGCAAGTTAGGAAACAACACAATTCCATAAATGCATAGAGCCAAAATAGCATTGAAAACCACCCAACAGTCGTTCTTGGCGTACTCTTGAGCCTTGCTAACCAGAAAATCAAGAGAGAAACCCGAGACCCCAAGCCAAGAAGTCACAAACAACTCAGCAGCGTTCATATGCAAGGCTTTAGCTAAGTCCTCCAACTTGGGCTCAGCAGCAGAGTGAATAAAGGGAACCTTGTTCTGCACGGGTAGCTCAGTAAACTCCACATACTCCTCAATGGTAGGCCCTAGAATGAAGTCCGCAAACGTAAAACATCTCAATGCGGGGTCATAGAATTGCATCAAGGTGTACAGCCCGTTCATCTCATCAGCTGTGGGCTTGCCGACTAATCTCAGTAATCTTCCATGACTCATTCGGAAGCTTCTCCTAACCTCTTCATCGGCAAGAGATATCAGACCAAGTAGAGAGGCAATATCAGGTGTAGGCAGCTTATATGCAACTGTTTTCCTCAAACCAGCCATAATCAATACTCAGAAGTCCGGGCACTAGAACTAGGGAAATGCAAATGCCCCTGCAGCACAGACACACGTTAGTGAAATGCAAATGGTAATGGATATGCAGTAATGCAATGCAAGTAACACGCAACAGGGACCAAAGCTGTAGCTGAATAGCCTGAACCATATCAAGAGATCTCAGATAGACCCTCCAAAAGCCCTCAAACCCTGGTCTCAGATAGACCTACAACAAAGCTCCAATACTGGTCTCTGATAGACCCACAACACAACCCTAACTGGTCTCTGGTAGACCTCAAAACACATCTCCAACTGGTCTCTGACAGACCTTAGAACACATAAATACCCAGGATCTCTGACCGAGAAACGAACCGGTATCTGAAGGTCTGGTTACCTGCATAACCCCTAATCCCCTCACAGGTGGGTGGTCCTATAACTGGCACAAGGTACGGCATCCTATGCGGTCGTCGGCGTCACAGACTTTCAGGGTTGATGATACGATTCCCAGAAGGAGTGGCATCATCAATCCCTGAAGAGGCCTCACTTAGCCAACTTCCAAATGATCGGTCCCCGGAGTCGACAATTCAGCTGACCAACAACCCCTTCGACCCAAAGGGTAGAAAAAGAAGCCAACCAGAAGAACCTCGTCCGAGTGTAGATTTCATGAGACACTAATGCAAGCAAAGCCGGCACGCGCCCACTACTTTCTACGCTAATTCTAGGTGCACTCAAGCCCAGGTCCGACTTATCTCTCAATATCAGGACACCCGTCACACCCCAATACAGCAATAATAATCAATATATATATATATATATAAAGCTGAAAATACAAGGGTCAGAAATATAAAATAACTCCATATAACATCCTCGACGGGAAAACAAACGCTAGGATTGACTCTCTTAAGGGACGTTGGATCCCAAATGCATAAGAACCATCGCAGTTCTTAGCAGCCAGGGGACGTTGGGTCCCCAGCAGAGTCTCCAGCTGTCGCTACTGCGAAAATCGGCGCCGGCTGAACAGAAGAGTCGCCACCGTGCGTTATTTATCCCACAGGAGGGAAAGGAAACGCTCAGAGTAAACCTCGCAAAAACGGGAAAGGTATGGTCGTCGCAACCAAAACCTGGATTCGGGAGTCGGTTACGCAAGGGGAAGGTATTAGCACCCCTCACGTCCGTCGTACTCTACGGGATCCACGCTTGTTTTCGGGTATGGATTGTTATTCTATCTACGCTAAAGGTCTGGGGTAAAAAGAAAAGAAAATGACTCGGCAAAGTATCGCACTTTATGCCTACGTATTCCCGCCTGGAACGAGAAATCAGAGTCAACGTAGTTCGCCTACCTACGGGAAAGGAGGGGAAGGTTGCTCGCTAGGATATCGCATCCTATGCCTACGTACTCCCACACAGCATGGAAGATCAGAGCAAACGTAGTTCGGGCTACGTACGACACAAGTCTGTCTTTGATTGATTTTATACCTTCTGAAAAAGGGTTTCTTGATTAGCAGTCCAAGCAGACAAAAATGACGTCTTGATGAGTTCACATTCTTTTACGGAAGAAGTGTCTTTTATTGTGTTTGAAATTTTTATGTGTTTTTCTGTTTGTTTTTAGAGAGAAGAGTCAGAACCCTAACCTACGGTTGCGAAGGGAATCAAACTAACCTAATGTTATCATGCATGAGTTAAGACCTAGTGTCTATCATGCTCCTCTCTTGCGCAGAGAGAAACAGAGATCCTAAGGGATAAACGGAAACAGAAACAATAATACAGTAAAATAGTAAAATGCATGGATGCAACAGTACAAGCGAGGCAAGGGAGTCCCACTCAACCTCGAACCTAGAAAACAATAGGCGAAAGTGAACAGGATTCACTCTCAACCCAATAGGTAAACAGCAAACAATACAACCAGGAAAACCAAACAATACATCAGAAATGAAATACAGCAAAAAAAATAAACAGCCACAGCAGCTCTGCATCAATATTTGTCTTCAAGTCATCCCCATACAGCTACAAGCTTCAGCAAGCCTCAATCTCCATCTCCACAGCTTTTCAGCAAGGTCTTGATCATCAGTCTTCCATCTACGATGGCTTTCCTTCAAGTCTCAATCTTCAGGAGGAACATCAATCAACCAGATGAAGTGACTGAATGTTAGACAGTTAATTACCTACCAAGGGTGGTTCATCAACTGTTAACATTAAACAGAAAGTTTCCTCTCAAAAGTTCTATCTTTCAAATACATTCACTGATCCTTCCAAAGGAAGGAGGTGGATATTTGAAAGAGACTTTGAATCATAGAGAAAGGATGGATGCAGACAAGGCATTCCATGTTTAAGAAACAAGCTTTCTAATCTAGAGCTCTGCCTAGCTCCTAAACCCTAGTCTCCTCAACAGCTGCTAGCAGGAATCTCCTCTTCAACTCTGGAAGTTGGACTTCAACATCTGGATCTCCAATGGCTTCATCTTCACAAGTCTTCAGCTCCCCAGTCCCCAGACAATCCCAATACCCACACAGACAAATCAATAATCCCCAGAGGGCACACCACACCAGTCGATCAGATATATACAGTAATATACTAATAGCAGTAGGGGAATCCTGGTGATTTCTAAGGGGATCTATCCTATGCCCATAACCCCTATAGTCCATACCCCAAAAATCAAATGAAAATTTCCTAAAAGAATTAAACTATCTCACCTAAGTTGATTTAAAACCCTAATTTTGTTCATGTTATTCACACCTAAGCTAATCACCTAAAATTAACTTCTAAAAATGGGAACTAAATTGCATATACAAGCTAACAATGTCTATTAATCAACCTAAAAAGAATGGGCAAGAAATATTATAGCAACTATTAGAACAAAATTTAACAAATTTAAGCATCAAACTAAACTTAACAAAGTGCTATTTACAAGAAAAATGCAGGAAAAATATTAAACAAAAATAAAATGTCAATTTTATTTTTTCACATTTTTTTAAACAGAATTATTGACCTAGGAAAAAAAGAACCAATTAAAAATCTTAATTTTCCTATTTTTTATGATTTTTCAAAGATAAGAAAAATATTAAAGAAATTAAAGTAACAAAAATAGGAAATAAAAGGAGAGGGGGGTGAGAACAGCATGTATCCAAGTTATAATATCCAGGTGGGCCTTAACCTAGGGGGTGCATATAGAAACTTCGCTGGGCCCATGCATTCAGAAAATTCAAAGTGAAAATTAACAGAAAATTGAAAAACGTGCGGTGCAACTAGCAATAGTTTTCAGTTACAATCTTTTGGGCTCGCTGGTGGGGGTGTGATTAGCACTCAGGGCCAAGGCCCAGCCCAAATTCTTCTCAGCTCTCACACGAAGGGGGAGGGGAATGAGCAAAACGAGGGTATGTTCAGCAATCCCAATTTGGGCTTAACCCAGCCCAGACCTAACCCTAACCGTCAGTCAACAAAACCTCCTTTCTTCCCCAAGTCCAGATCACTGTTCACTCAAACGCAACCCTAGCACGCCGCTCTCTCATCTCCCTCCTCTCAAACAATCTCTGCAAAACTCTCCAAATCCTCTCAAACACATCCTCACTCAGATCAATCTCCAACAACGATTAACACTAAAACTCAACATCTTGAAACGAGAAACCCTAAAACCATAGCAATGAATGAACGGTAGTGGAAATGGTGAAAAGAGAAACTAACCTGAGACGATGAAGTTCCTGAGATTTCTTGAGGGCTCAACGAAGGTCGCCGAGAGAGAAGAAGATCTTGACGTTTTCTTGACTACCGAAGGAGCTCGCGGAGGTCTTGAAGGAAGCGTTGAAGCTTCGCTCGAAGATTTCTTGATAAACGGCGAAGGACTCAACGAGTTCTATGAAGATCTGAAAAAAAACTAAAGAGCAGATGAAGCTGATGATTCTGGACACGAGCGTTGATGAAGATCGTGATATTTCTGGGCGCAAACTGATCAAGTCTTGACGTTTTTGCTGGGAACGTTGATGAACGCTTTGAAGGTTTTCTGGAACGTTGGTGAAGAATGATGAAGGTATGAAGATTTTCTGGGTTTTCTGGAGCTTTTCTGAGGGCGGATGGAGGTTTGAACGTATTCTGGAAAATTGGTTGAAGTTTCCGGCGGTGTTGAGATTTTCCGGTGAGGTAGTGATGAAGGTGGGTGAAGGAAGAAGAGGGAGAAAGAGGGAGATCGGAGGATTTTCTGCAGTTTTGCAGTTTCCGGCGAGGGACGGCGGCCGGAGACGATTAGACGGTGGCCGTTGGGGAGCTCACCGGATTTGCATGTCGGCCGGTGGGTTCTCAGGCGATGTGTGAGGTGGAGACAAGTGTCTCAGTGGGGGTTGGGTGTGAGACGTGTGGCAAACGCGTGTCAGGGAGAGAGAGTTCTGAGTGGGTGAGGTGGCGTGTGCAGGGTGTGTAACGTGGGTCCCCCCGAGCCTTACACGTGGCTTGCTCTATTTAAAGGCTTGGAAAATCTGGAAATTACTGGAATATTCTAGAAGCTGCTGGACGAAAATGGACTGAAGGACTTTGCACTGGGCTTAACGTGAACAAAAATGGATGCAGGCCCAAACGAAAAAAAGTGATAAGAACCCCAAAAAAAACTGAAATGAAATAAAATGATTAAAAAATTGGATTAATGGACTAATGATTAACTAACGGATGATTAAATGGATTAATTAACTGCACACTAAAGCATTAAAATTCTGATTAACCTAAACCTAATTAATTTCTAAACTATTCAATTAACCTAATAAGGAGAATTATTCTATTAATTCTAATTAACTCCTAAACTAATAATACTCTAAAAAATTCTAATAAACCCACTAATAAAATTCTAATAAATCTCTAATAAAACTATATTAAATTCTATGGAAAAAAAACTATATTATTTATATCTAAAAACAAACATTTAATTTCTATTAAACCCTATTATATTCTAAAATGAAAATGCTATTTATTTATTTCATTTAAAATTCTAAAAACTATTAAAAATATTAAAACCTATTAATATTCTATATCTAAAAATATATTCGAAAATTCAATTGATATTCTAAAAGAAAAATCTATTAATATTCTATAAAATTCCATATTATCCTAAAATGATTAAAAATCTATTTAAACCCTAAAAATGGCCAATAAAATCCAGAAAAATCACAATAATTCCCAGAGGGACAAAATAAGCACCGAACGACACATAACACCGCGAGAGCGCACCAAAATAGCCGGTAAAAATAAACGGGCACCGAAATATCTAAACTGATCAAAACACCTGAGACGCGAGACGAGGGCTATGATCTTGATAAAGCCAAAACAAATGAAAAATGCATTGTATGCGATATGCAGATGCGAATGCGGTCATGCGTCGAAACATCGAGCCAAATACGAGACCCGGTTGGTCAAATTTTAGGGTGCAACACACCCCACAAGGGCACACAACTGTTCTGCAGATTCTCCACGGAACCAAAATAAACCATCGCTCACACCTCCCACAAGGGCACACGATCGTTTCTGCAGATCCTACGCGGGATCAGACATACAAGAATGCAATCATGATGCTACACATGCAACACGACACAATACACTCTTAAAATGCACACATGTTTGCAAACATATTCAAGCATTCTTCATATCATACAAGTACATACAATTATGCACATTCATATCGATATCACCATGCAATTCCATTTAATTTGAACAATTGCACAAAATTGCCAAACAGCCACATACACATTTTACAATTCATAGTCTAGGATTTACGCCATACGGCCATCCACGGTATAATATAACTCAGCACAATCGATGCCTCGAGCAAGAAAATAATCAAAGTTAAGTCGGAAACCTAACCTCAGATGGAAACATTAAAGAAAACACAACCTGACATGCTCGCCACCATGCTCGCTTAGCGAGTATTCGCTACTTGTTCGCTTAGCGAACAAGCTCGCGAAGGCAAACAGAAGCCTCTGACTTTGTTCGCTACCTCGCTCGCTCAGCGAACCCCTAGCGAACCTTCGCTACCAGCGAACACCATAACATGCATTCTGTCCAAGTCTGGGATCATTCGCTAGCCATTCGCTACTGCTCGCTTAGCGAACGTTCGCGACCAGCTCGCCTAGCGAACATGCTAGCGAGTGTCTGCGAACCAGAATTTCTCACTGTTCAGAATTCTTCAACCACTCCAAAACCGACCGATTCTCATCAAATCAGTTCCAATAGCCTTAGTCTATCAAACCCTGACTATTCTGCAACACTTACATCAGGTTCTACCCGATAAAACATCTGTTCTACCGATTAAATCCATTATGCCCTAAAAGTGAAAAATGAGCAAAACTCTCCCCAATCCAAAACAAAACCAACAAGAACACACATAATCATACACATTGCAAGAATAATAAAGTTTCACACCCTTACCCGATCAATCGAAAGCTTAGAAGTGTATTCTTCATGATTCTAGGTTTTTCTCCTCTTTACTCTTCTCTTCCTTTCTTTCTCATCTTTTTCTTTCCTCTTGGTTTCTATTCTCTCTATTCTTTATCTTTTCCCCTTATACTCTTTCTACTCTATTTCTCTCAAAATAATTACTAATCAAGGATTATCTAAAACACCCTATAATTAATTCCCAAAACTCTCCAAATAATAAAATACCACAACATACATACATAACATATTATCATATAATTCCACAATAAAATAAAAATTATCCAAATAAATTAAAAGACTCAAAAAAAATAATGGGAAATTCAGAATTGGGGCGTTACACAATGCAAATGCAAGCTAGAGAGTTTTAGGTTCGGGGGTTAGTTAAACTTAGGGAAGGTGCTAGCATCCTAAGTTTCTGTAGTACTTTACAGGAACCTCTTGTTTTATGTTTGTTTATGGCTAAGGTTTATCTGCTTAAGGATGAAAGACCTAGGGGTTTATATCTAAGTATACTCGATAAGATATCGCATCTTATACCTACATATCCTTACAGGAGTGGAATCAAAGTATCTGTAGTTCCCCTAAAGGGTTTGAGGAGTTCTTTGACTGTGGTCAAAGTTCCTACGGGTTTAGGGTAGTTGATTGATTGATTTTAGGAGAAAAGATGAGTTATTATTTTAAGGGAGGTTACTTTATTTAACCACCACAACGTTGTAGGAAAATTGATTGTATTGTTATAGGGTAGAAGTTTTATCCCACTTAAGATGATTAACATCTCATTCTCTAATGTGTTTGAAGATGTTTGAATTGAGTTGATTTATTTATATTTAAGTTGTAAAGATGAAGGTCCTTCCTGTGGGGTAGGATCTTAACTTAAGAGATCGACTTGAATGGGATCAAGGATCATGGGAAAACGATGCAAATGGGATGCATACGTGCAAGTTTTACGTTACGCGCAAGTTCTTCCTTTGGACATTATGCAATGCGATAATAAGTGCGAAAATGATAAATTGAGGAGAATAAAAGCAAGTAAATAAATTCATACACAAACGCATGAAAGCGCTAGGTGAGTGTGTGAATTGTGAATAGGTGAGTGAAAATGAAGCGTGCACGATTGATTAAGTTTTACGATGTTGGTTGATTTTAGACGGAATTGAATTGATTTTAGGGAGAGATTGTTTTTATAAGAAATTATATATTAGATTAGAAATGAATTTGATTTTAAGGAAATGTTGCCTTAATTTTAAGAGAAAAGTTGTATTGAATTTTTTTTAATAAAAGTTATATTAGTTATTGGGTTGATTTGTAAGAAAATGTATTCTTGGTGAAATTGATTTTATAAAAAGTTATATTAATTATATTAAGTTAATGAAAGGTTTTATTATTAAAATGTTTTAACCACTAATATAAATTAAGTTATTTAGAAAAAAGGTTTTTGAAAGTATAATAGGATAAGTTATTTGCTTAATAAAATAAAAAAAAGAAGGTTTATTTAGAACATGAAAAAAAAGGATTAATAATTGAATTGATAAAATATGTAAATCAATAAATGTTGGATTATTAATAAAATTGAGAGTTGATTATAAAAGTTGGTTTTAATTAAATTATGTAAAATATAAATTAATTAATTTAAGGATTAATTATGAGGTTAACTTAAAAGTTATTATTTTAATAAAATGCTTAAGGTTAATGAAGGGATTAAAGGTTGATTAAATCTAAAAAAAAGGTTATCATTATATTAAAAACAGATTATTAGTTTAAAAAAGGATTAATTAAGTTAATGAAGGGAGGGGCGCTGGATCTGGTGTTATGCAGGTGTATGGTTTAACCGTGGGCTGCACGATATGGTCTGTTAGATCGTGATATGTGGGTGACGTGTGGTGGTTGTGATGATGGACCACGGTACTACCGTGGTCGTGCATACATACAAGTCACAGCAATATAAAACAACAACAAAAAATTAAATAGAAAAAACAAAAAACGAAGATGGAACCCTAAGCCCCCCCAAAATCGCTCGCTCGGTCTCCTCTCTCGTTTCCATCTCCGTTTCGATCTCTGTTTCTCTCTTCATTGATTCTTCATCGCTTTGTTCTCCATTCTTGCACCTGAAACACCAATCGAAGCATCAACAGTTCAACAATTTTAACATGTATAAAGAATTTTACTGAAGGTTGGTGGCGGCAACGGAACGGAAGATGAAGCGCGAGCGGGTCCTTCCGGCGGTTTTGCGGTTGGCTTTGGAAGCAACAATCTTCGATAGCTCAAAGAAAAGATGAGTTCTCCTTCTCTTTACGATTTTTTGAGTTACTTAGGGTTTTAGGATTTTCGCGTGAGTTGTGTGGATTTCGTATTTCTTCTCTAGGTTTTCAAGCTGCGAATTCGTTCCCTTTTTATAGTCCTCAGATGAGATCTCTTGTTTTAAAACCTTGATTGAATGCTTTGAATGTTGTGTTAAAACCTTCTATTTTGGTTTTAGACAACATTTGAAAACCTTAAATTTCTGTCTGAATCATGTTAATATCTGTTGATGAGAATCTCTTTTTTTGATTTTGTGATGATTGCGTTTGAAACTCTTAATTGCTTTGGGATACGATGCCTTTGAGATATGAAAGAAAAATCTGCTAGCTGTCTTGAGTGAAATCAACTTCCAAACAGGGGTATCCTTAATTGATTACTAATCTCTGAATCGTTATTTGGCAGGGGTGGATAGCAAATGATTTTGGGCCCAGAGAAATTAACAGCCCGGAGTAATTGCTGGTGAACTCAAAACTGCGAATTCACTGCTACTGATGTTGATTGTAATTGATGGTGAGTCTGATTTCCTGCTCTGAAACCGATCCTTCGATAAGCCAATGCGTATGGCCAAACTTGTTTTGATATTACTCTTGTTTATCTTGTATGTTGCCATGGAGCTATCATGCTATGTATTTGTTTGCTTGCTTCACGTCTGTAGTAGTTTGACCGTTTCTTTATTTCATTATGTGCCTATGGTGGTGAGGGCGTTTGGATGGCTGGATAATGGGAGTTGCTCGTGGTTCTAACTGTCTTGCATTCAGGACCTGAATAATGCTGCGGTTTTCCGCCTTTGCCGCTGCGTGTTGTGAGAAGTTTTGTGTGAATTTTCTGCTTGTTATGCCCGATGATGGATTGAGCTGAGGGCTACACTTGTCTTTCTTCTCAACTCTTAGGCCTCACTTTATCTTGGCAGTGGTTAATAGTTGTACCGCTGTTGATGTTTGCGCTTGCAGATGATGAATTGATATTGTTTTGCTGCACTACTATGGTTTGCAACCGATATCTGCTGTCGTTTCTCTTCTTCTTTCAGGGTGTCGCTAGTAGTTCAGCAGCTGCCGGTTATTATGTCATTGCCGAGAAGGGTTCAAGGTGGTAATGATGACTTGCAAGTCTGAACCATGAGGGAAATAAGAACGCTACTGTTGCCTCGATGCAGTTGTGCATTGTATTGTGTTGAGCCGTTGAAGCTTAATTGCTTTGCTCGACTGATCTTTGATTTTCGATGTACGGTAGGGAGTAGGTGACACCTTCGGTTGTTGCCCTCCCGACCGCTCGTTTGCGCCCAATGATGCGCTGAACTGAGGGCTAACTCAAGTCATCTGTTTCAGTCTAGCCCTGTTATGGTTACTCTGATTGTCGATTGCAGTCCTTAATTCTATTCTGCTTTGCAGGTTGTGAGGACATGCTGAGCTTCCTTAATTTACGAGGCTTTGGAGAAGAAAAAGGGGAGAAGTGCTAGCTGCTCAGGCGAGTCTGATGTAGTCTGGGAGCAACAAGTGTACATTTGAACAGTAAATAGCTTCCTTCGCGTGATTGACCGGAGGCTCCGATGTTGCTGAAAACATTTCTTCTGCCAAAGTGACAACTCGGATTGAGAGGTGACAATCTTTCTTTTCTTACGTTAGAGTAATGCTAAGGGTGAAATGTTCACAAATCCTGATACCATAGAATTCAAGAGGCTCCGCTTGAAACTGTTGTGCCGTGATTAAATTGAGGATTAATAGATCTGTTGTCCCTTGAATAAAGCTATGGCCTGCCTGTTATGAAGATCCTCACCCAACCATGTGTTTTTCAGGTGTTTGGCGCGGAGAACTGATGGCTAAGTATAATCCCCCAGAGACAATACTGCTGGAAACATGGCTTTTCTCACAAACTTGGTCGCGGTGATACCGGCAGAAGTTTTGAAGATTAGGGAGTGACTGTAACTGACTTATAATATTATACTTTAAGGTCCAATGTTACTTTGAGTTAAATGGTAGGGTTCAGTCCACTATTCTAGTAATATGTTACCATTATTTGAAGCTTGTAATAATCATCTGTGAAGAAAAATTGGCAAACCGCATTTCCAGCAGTAGCATGGGTGTACCCAGAGCTTCGGATTAGCAACCTGAGTTTTAACTTCTTGCTTGTAATTCAATGATAAATTTGCAATGTAAGGCTGACACCTTCATCCATGTAAATAACTGCTTTCAGGTTTTGTAATGTTGGGCTTTGGTATTGAGATCGGTATTGGATGTGGATCACGTAAGAAAAGATCTTTAAAACAACGAATCCTTCATATGAATTAACTCTTGCCAAGGTCGTGGCCTGCCATTTCATAAAGGTGAACCGCATTTTACTAACCGTCGCTTGTAATTGTAGAGTGCCATGTGAAGTACTCCTATAGTTGGATGTAGGTACCAATTGTCTAGTATACGTTATCCTAAGTTCATACCATGATACTGCCAAGTGAATTCATTTAAGGAAGATACGTTTGACCTGGTTTATCTTTCCCCATTTCAAAATAAGCGGATGAGTTCTCAAGAAAATGACCAATCAACACTATGTTTTCAATGCCAAATCAAATCCTCTTTAGATTCAAGTAACAATTTTTTTGATTGGAGATAGAGGTTCTTCTTCATTAATCTTGAGTGAAACGTTGTCATGTTCAACTTTGCAAGTCTTGATTCCAAAAACCTTGATGAAACCTTGAAACTCTCGAAGATGTTCAAGTTTCGTTAACGACATATCTTTTGAGGAATCTTGATGAGAATACCTTTGATCCTTAACAAGAATATGATTAGACCTAGTGAGATACCCTAGGATCCTTGAATCAGGGGGGTTATGCCACGAGATGCTGGACCATGAGAAACTGCAGCTGAAAATATTATGTTTGCGCACACTTGTTAGCCATAATAAACATACAAAAGTAAAATAAAATGAGCAAGAACTAAACGCAAGAGGGTGGGATCTTATGGTAAAAAATTAGGGTATGACAGATGCCCCTATTTAAGTTTCTTCTATCCGGAGATGCGGAGATTGAAATCTCTGTCTCGACGAGATAGGAGGGACTTAAATACAAACATTACAAAAAAGTTTAGCCCTAAGAAGCCACCGAATGCATATGATATGAGATGATATGAAATGCAAGACAGAGGGTCTTGTGGAGAAAAGGTGCCACAGGGGAAAAATGAGATCCAACACACGAGAAATAACGGTGAAGACGGGCTCGACAAAGCGAGACTCTACGGGGAAAGGAAACAACCAGCAATGGTGAACCTCCAAAAGTATAGGGGTAAAACACGTAACACCAGGCAGAATGGTGATCTGGGTACCGGGCGAGAATCTTGAAATTGAAGGGTAATTTAATGCCAACAAGTAGCAGCCCAAACGGTGGTGATAACCAAAACGAACTCCTTTGATCGAAACATAATTTTGCTTTTTAATTGAATGTGGTGTTGATAATAGTGTAAGCACAACTTTCCCACGCTTCATGGTGTGTTTGCCATGAACGGGTCTTAGTTCTGAAATAAACCTCCCCAACGACTCATGGTGTGTTTGCCATGAACGGGTCTCGGTTCTGAAATAAACCTCCCCAACGACTCATGGTGTGTTTGCCATGAACGGGTCTCGGTTCTGAAATAAACCTCCCCAACGACTCATGGTGTGTTTTCCATGAACGGGTCTCGGTTCTGAAATAAACCTCCCCAACGACTCATGGTGTGTTTGCCATGAACAGGTCTCGGTTCTGAAATAAACCTCCCCAACGACTCATGGTGTGTTTGCCATGAACAGGTCTCGGTTCCTACCCAAAATGACGAGAACTCGTGAGAGCATCTTCACAGGGGATTGTAGATTTTGTAGATTGTAGATGTCATTGTAGAACTTTGTAGATTGTAATATTTCTTGGATGTAAGCCATAATGTATCGAAGATTGTAAAACTTCACCGTGGATCTTCAGAAGAGATGTAAGCCGGTTGATTTGCCAAAATATGTTTCCTCAAATAAATAGAGACTGACTGTAATGAATTTCCTCGACTTCTCTAGGGAGGTGTCATTTGATGGGATTAATCTTGTGCGATGGACTCACTGGGGAATACATTCCTGGGGAGTACCCTTGTTGTAGTATGTAAAAGCATGTATTCTTTGTAGTGTAAATTCTCAACTGAAGAGAAATATTTGTAATGTCTTCGACGCATTTCTCTGATGGATTTCTGGAGGAATTCCTTTTTGATGAATTGATAATCTTGATAAATCCACTTGGGATGGATAAATTGCCTTAAAGAGACTGTTATTTGTCGTTTTGAACAAGATCCTGATCAAAACGAGTTGCTCAAATAAAGAGAGTGCTTGCAGTCCAGGTGTAGATCGTTGGGAATGTTGTTGGTGAAACATCCGTCTTTAATACTTTTCTTCACAAATTCTTCCTGGGGGGCAAAGTGCAAAATAAATGCACGCTCTAGCCATATTCAAAAGTTGGAGATGTCCACAATGTGATTGTCAGGGACCGAAGTTCAATTCAGGAAATAACTGAAGAGAAACTGTCAAGCAAGACTCGACCATTGAGGTGTGAACTCAAATGGGAATGTACTAAAATAACCGCCTTCCACGAGAATCAAACTTCATGGGGAAATAGAAGCGTTGAGCTCTTTCTGCTTAGGGATGACAACTCTATTTTGGAGGGATGAGACTCACCCAGTCACTTGGGGATGCACGGTCCAAGTGACAAGACGAATAAACGAGCCGAAAACCAAAGTCCCCACTCAAACCAAATCTCCACAGGTCGGTCACCTCCTGAGGGAAGTCTTCACTTGTCTTGTACAGGGTACGACAAAACTTCGTCTCCATGGATGAAATAAACATCCATGGATATCCTTTTGTTATTCATATATCAAATAAACACAAGGTACTCTTTTAAAAGATTATTCAGGATTTTGCCATCATGACGAAAATATTTAACGTGCCACAATTGGAAAAACTTCGTTTATTAAAATGGTAGTCGACAGAACAATGCGACTTCAATATTACAATGTTGGAAAGTAATAATAGTGATTACATTGGTGGAATAATGATTTCGTTCCTAAGTCGACCGAAACTTCTTAAGTTCTAAGCAAAATACTTCTTGACTGCATCTATGTTCACGGGGTGGGTGATTTTTTCTCCGTCCATTGTTGCTAACATCAGGGCACCTCCTGAGAAAACTTTCTTTACCACATACAACCCATCATAGTTCGGGGCCCATTTTCCTCTGGCATCAGTGAGGAAATACTGGATCTTCTTGAGCACAAGGTTGCCTTCCTTGAATTCACGGGGGCGAACCTTCTTATCAAAAGCCTTATTCATCCTCTGTTAGTACAACTGCCCATGGCACAAGGCCGTCATCCTTTTCTCTTCAATTAGGTTCAACTGATCATATCTTCTCTGGCACCATTCGGCTTCTGACAGCTTTGTCTCCATCAATATCCTCATGGAGGGAATTTCGACTTCTATCGGGAGTACAACTTCCATACCGTAGACAAGTGAAAACGGAGTTGCCCCAGTTGATGTGTGTACCGAAGTACGATATCCGTGTAGAGCGAACGGGAGCATTTCATGCCAATCTTTGTATGTGGCTACCATCTTCTGAATTATCTTCTTAATATTCTTGTTGGCAGCTTCAACGGCCCCATTCATTTTCGGTCTGTAGGGAGAAGAATTATGATGCTCAATCTTGAATTCTTCGCACGGTTCTTTCATCATACTATTATTCAAGTTGGACCCATTATCTGTAATAATCCTGTTCGGCACACCATATCTGCAGATGAGCTGATTCTTGATAAATTTGACAACCACATGTCGAGTTACATTAGCATAAGATGCTGCTTCAACCCACTTAGTGAAGTAGTCAATTGCCACTAGGATGAATCGATGTCCATTAGATGCCTTGGGTTCTATCATTCCAATCATATCAATTCTCCACATGGAGAATGGCCAAGGAGACGAGATAAAATTCAACAAAGTCGGAGGCACACGAATCTTGTCGACGTAGATCTGACACTTGTGACATTTCCGAGCAAACTTGTAGCAGTCAGATTCCATTGTAATCCAATAATAACTAGCCCTTAAAAGTTTCTTAGCCATAGCATTTCCATTTGTATGAGTACCAAAGGACCCTTCGTGAATTTCCGTCATTAACATGCCTGCTTCCCGCTTGTCCACACATCTCAGCAAGACCATGTCAATGTTCCGCTTGTATAACACATTATTACTCAGGAGAAAATTACCGGCCAACCTTCTCAGTGTCTTCCTATCCTTGTAGGGGTGTTGAAAGCAATAAGAAATTAAGGCCCAACGCACATGTTAATTCCTTATGCTCATTAAGTTCACAAATTAAAAGAAAAAGTGTACGCGTGAGGTATCGAACCTACACACCCTTGGTTCACGCAGCGAAACACTCAAAGCTAGGGAATTCCATTTATCAAAACGATGTGTTTTAAGGGGGGGTAGGTGGCGCGTTGTGAGGGCTTGGATTGATGCCTAAGTCAAAGTCTCGTTTGCGAATGGACGGGCGTGATTTCGTCTTCAACCTTTTCAAATTCTGCAAGCCTCAACTCTGTGCGCGAACCAGGCCGTCGCCGATGACTTTTCCGGTCACCCTGTTCAACCATAACTCTCTCTATAATCCACCATTCGCTATGATCTTTGAATGAAACTCGCTCTAAATTTCACCAGGAACTCAATTATACTATTCATTCATTCTAAAAACGCAAGGATCACAAAATAACACTCTCAACCGAAAATGGCATCATCCCTATATTGTCACTAAAGTTCAAATTAATCATCCAGAATCCATCTAGATCATAAGGAGAACCTAACCGCATGTTTCTAATCCATTAAAAACACATAAACAGAGAGAAATTTCAAGAAGTTAAAACCTGGTTTTAAACTTCGATTGCAGTGGATTCAAGCTTCAATTCTCCTCCAAATCATGCAGAAATCTTCAGTGATCAATGGTGAATGATTCTTGATGATCAATTCCTGCTGAAAACCTCTGATTCTCAAAAACCAAATCTCACTTTCAAGCTTTTTTCTTCACTTTTCTCCAATGGCTTCTCCATGAATTTTGGCACTAGAAGCTTCCTAAACTGATCCAAATCTTATTTATATTCTGTTTCAACAAGTTGGAGGCCCAAACCAAGCCCATTTGTGGATTTTGGATTTTCACTCTCTTCCAAAATTTCAATGTTGATATGCACCTTCTAGCCTTGTTCACTCTTCAAAATCAGTCCCAATGATTCACTTAACACTTGTGGAATGTAATGAAGTGGTTCTCCTCCCTTGATTTCAATCCATGGAATGTGTTGGATATGTTTCTTACTTGTGAAGCAACCTTTCAAATAGCCATGCTATGGACTTCAAATAAAAAATGTGACAATGCCAATCTCTTTAGAATATCAATTCCATTCAATTTGACCACAAATTTGACTTGAAAACATGTTATTTCCAATTATTTTGAATTTTCACCTTTTAATTCATTAAAATGACCTTTATATGAACTTTCTTCAACCAATGCTTGATATAATCCATATCAATGGACTATTGATACTTGGACAAGCTAAAAACATCATTTTGAGCAACTTTCATGTTGAAAAAAAATCCATTTGAGGCTTGCAAGATGGTGGAATTGACTTATGATTCAAAATGACCTGTAATGCCCAAATACCCAAAATACCCTTGACTTGTCAAAGCCATAACTTGAGTTATACACATCCAATCATGGACTTCTAGTACTATTTAGAAAGATAAGAGAATAAGGAACAACATTCATGTTGATCAAAAGTTCATAAGAATCATCCTTCTAGGGCAAAAGTGTCATGCAAGTTGGGTAACTTTCAAGCTCCAAATTCACATGCCTCAGATGACTTGTAACTTGTCTGGCTCATAACTTGAGTTCTATGAATCCTATCAAGGACTTCTAGTACTCAAATTAAAGCTAAGATCATGCCCTACAACAATAATGTTGGGGTCAAGACGAGATGAAGATCATATCTTGAGTTAAATGGCCTGGCAGTCAGGGGTCAAGCTAGGGGATTTTACACTGTCAAGTCTTAGAAACCCTAGCCTGAAACTTCTCAAACTCTTCAATCATGATGAGTTAACCTTGGAATCATCCTTAGAACATCTTAATTCATCAATCCATGATCACATGGCTCTTGGATTAAGTCTCAACCTTCTTCAAATCCTCAGTTGACTTAGGGTTGACCCAGTCAAACCCTAATTGCACCACTCATGGCTGAGGCTTCTTAATCTTGCACAATGACCTGTCTAGGCCTCAAAGTGATCTTAAACACTTCTAATGAGCTCTCTCAAGACCTTAATTCCAACTTCATGGCCTCAGAATCATCTGCTGGCTTTCCACAACTCTCAAGTTAGGAGACCTACACACTTGGCTTCAATCACTCTCTCTGAGGATCTTTTAAATTCTCTGGTAAAGATATCAACCCTTGAACACTTGAATAACCCTCTTTATCTAGCTTCATAGCCTTGTATATCTCTTGATTGGTAATCATACCTCTTGATCTCCTGCATACATGTCAATGAAATGCAAATGATAATGCTAATGTGAATGAAATGAAACACAAGCTAGATAAAGAAAAGTTGGGCAAATTTTGGGGTGCAACAGTCATATTAGATATAAACCGGGAAATGTAGTTCAAACATCCCAAAAATCCTCTGAATTGTTTCTCTGTAGACGGAGCTGGCATTTCCTGAATGGCCCTTACTTTATCAGGATCCACTTCAATACCTCTCTGGCTGACAATGAAACCCAATAATTTCCCTGATCGTACTCCGAATGTGCACTTGTTAGGATTCAAACGGAGCTTGTATTCTCTCAATCGGCCAAATAGCTTCAACAAATGCTTGACATCATCATCTTCAGTCTTCGACTTAGCTATCATATCATCCACGTAAACTTCAATCTCTTTGTGCATCATATCATGGAACAAAGTAGTCATAGCCCTTTGATATGTTGCCCCGGCGTTCTTCAATCCAAACGGCATAACACTAGCAAAAGGTGCCCCAGGGAGTAATGAACGACGTCTTCTCTCTGTCTTCGGGAGCCATTTTGATTTGATTGTATCTTGAGAATCCATCCATAAAAGAGAAGATTTCATATCTCACAGTGCTGTCAACCAAAATGTCGATGTGAGGCAACGGGAAATCATCTTTCAGACTGACCTTATTCAGATCCATGTAATCCACACACATACGGACCTTCCCATCTTTCTTTGGAATAGGTACAATGTTGGCTAACCAAAGCGGATACTCGGCAGTGACAAGAAAACTTGCATCAATCTGTTTCTGTACTTCTTCCTTGATCTTTAGAGCCATATCGGGTCGAGTTCTTCTGAGTTTCTGCTTAACCGGTGGGCAATCTGGTTTCAACGGCAGGCGATGTTCAACTATGGCAGTATCCAATCCTGGCATGTCTTGATAGAACCATGCGAACACATCAACAAACTCTCTGAGCAACTCAATCAACTGCTCCTTCACATCGGGCTTGAGCAGAGCTCCAATTTTCACTTCCCTACAGATTTCTTCTGTTCCCAAATTGATCACCTCCACAGGCTCTTGATGAGGTTGGATAGCCTTTTCTTCTTTCTCAAGCAGTCTGGAGATCTCTTCTGGAATATCGTCTTCTTCGTCTTCAGCCTCAAACACAGGGAATTCGAAGTTCGGCGACGGAAGGGGGTCATTATTCCCGGGATGTAATGGATGTAGCAATCTGTGCATGTGATATTATTTTATTTAGTTTAAAAAGTGAAAAGTGTGTATACGCGAGATGCTACTCATTATTATTTTTCCAACATAGTAATAATAATAAAAGAGAAAAGCACGCAAATGGAAACAAATATTTATTGATGATAGCAAAAATCTGAACAAAGAAATGCCCAACAGGGTCACCTTTGCCTTGGGCAGAGCAAAGGGAATTATTAAAAGCAAGCCCACACAACAAAAATTTTCGCCTTGGGCAGAGCGAAAACTTTTAAAGACAAATGTTTACTTTGATATATGAATCACAGTAGGGGCTTCAACCATACTCCAATTCTTGATCAGAACTCCCGGAGTCACGAAATCTGGCACATCTTCATCAGAATCTTCTTCAGTAACAGCATAGACCCCAAAAATATAATCGAAGTCATCTGAGACATAACCCGGATCTTCCATATAGGGCTCATAATCTTCAAACGGAATGGAGAGACTTGCTGAACCATCTGATATGTAACCTTCAGACTCGTCTTCTGACACTGTGTTGATATAAGGAGGATGGATGACCCCTCCACTGCGGAACACCTCGTTGATCAACGAGAACTCTTGATTTCTGCTTACCTGTTGAGCAGACCCACTAGAAAAACCAAGACCTTTCTTGTTCTTATTCTCTGGCAAAAACAACATCTTGCCCCAACCTGTTTGAGGACCACTGCTCACAACCTGCTGCGCATCCTTGAATGATGACATGGGCACTATGGGTTTTTGAACATTGTCTCCTACGATAGATAAAGACTAGAACTACGTACCAACCTCTTCTTCAGCTTCAACATAAGAAAACGATGACAAGTGACTCACCACCAAAGCTATTTCTCCACAAACCGTAACCGTTTTGCCTTCAAAAGCATACTTCAATTTCTGATGTAGGGTGGAGGTAACTGCCCCAGCTTCATGTATCCACGGCCTCCCTAACAAACATCTATAGGCGACGCGAATGTCCATGACTTGGAACGTGATCATGAAAGTCTGCAACCCTATAGTCATCAGTAGGTCTACTTCACCAATTACTGTTTTTCTAGATCCATCAAAAGCCTTGACGATGACATGACTGGGCCTCATCGGCTGTCCCTGATAAGATAACTTGGATAAAGTGGTCCTAGGCATCATATTCAGAGAGGATTCGGTATCAACCAACACACTGGACAAAGAATCATTCCCACAGTTCACAGAAATATGCAAAGCCATATTATGTTTCTTTCCTTCTTCTGGGAGGTCTTCCTCATTGAAACCCAGATTGTGCATGCAGTGATATTACCGATGATATTATCAAATTGCTTCATTGTAACATCTTGCTCCACATATGCTTGCTCTAATATCTTCTGGAGCACTTCCCTATGTGCCTCTGAACTCATTAGCAACTGCAGAACAGAGATCTTAGATGGGGTCTGCAGAAGCTAATCTGCGACCTTATATTCACCTCTCTTGATTACTTTCAACACCTCGTCTTCCTGGGACAAATTGGATCCACCAGATTGATCCACAATTGGGTCCTTTGAACTTGGTTGCTCTACTGAGATTCCCTTGTCTTTTGAAGGCACTGAAAGGTAGACTCGGCCGCTTCTTGTTACTCTACTAACATCTGCAATGTTAACGACCGAAGGAAAAGCAGGTAATGGCACCTCCTTTCCATTCTCCAACATAGTAGCGTTATATCGGTAAGAGATAGCCTTACTAGAAGTGTAAGGGACAGGTCCTGGCACATTGATTGCTAGGGGAGTAACAGTCGACTTCCTACTATCATACGTGATCTCAATACGCTCCACTTCCTTGAAGTGAGGCACTATCACACATACTTCTTCAACTTCCTGATCACTTCCTTTTGAGTAACTCTGAATCATGTTTATGGAAGGTGCACCATGCGGTGGCAATGGATTGTCCTGCACATTAGGATTAGAATCCTTAAAGGACAAGATCCCGCACTTAATGAGCCTTTGGACGTCTTCTTTCATACCAAAACAACTCTCAATGTCATGTCCTAGAGCTCCCTGATGGTAAAGATAAAATCTGTTAGCTTTATAGTAAGGAGGAGGATTCTTGGGAACCTCGGGTGAAGCTTTTGTCTGGATGTGACCCTTTTGGATCAAAGCTGGGAACAAATCAGCATACTTCATAGGAATGGGATCAAAGTTTATCTTTCTGTACACACGACCCTGATTGTTGAATGGCTGATTCTGTTGAGGAGATTGTGGACTTTATTGTGGTTGCAGCTGATAAGCTGGAGCATTGAACACTGGTGATACTGCTGCAACCTGATATGCTGACGAATACCTTTTCCTGGGTCTTCCCTCTATTACAAGATTCACTTCCTTTTCCTTTTTCTTCATGAAACCAATTCCATACTTCTTAGCACTTCTAGGAGCATTCTCTTCTATGACCAATCGTCCTTCTCGAACCCCCTCTTCTAAGCGCATTCCCATATTTACCATTTTGGTAAAGTCGTTGGGTGCACTTTCTACCATTTTCTCGTAAAAGAAAGGACCAAGGGTCTTTAGGAAAATCTTGGTCATTCCCCTTTCCTCTAATGGTGGCGTAACCTACGCGGCCAACTCGCGCCAACGTTGAGCATATTCCTTGAAATTCTCTTTTTCTTTCTGCATCATGGCCCTCAACTGATCTCTGTCAGGAGCCATTTCTACATTATATTTATAATGCTTGATGAAGGCCCCACCTAGATCATTGAAAGATCGAATCTTCGCACTATCCAACCCCATATACCATTTGAGCGCAGCACCGGTCAGACTATCCTGGAAGTAGTGGATGAGTAATTGATCGTTATCAGTTTGTGCAGACATCTTCCTGGCATACATGATGAGATGACTTTGAGGGCAAGTATTCCCCTTGTACTTCTCAAAATCAGGAACCTTAAATTTCAGCGGAACCTTGACATTCGGAACTAAGCACAAGTCAGAAGCACTATTTCCAAACAAATCCTTCCCACGAAGGGCTTTTAATTCCTTTTGAATCTCAAAAAATTGGTCTTGAAAACCATCCATCCTCTCTTCAAAACCCACAGTTTTAGTCGGAGATCCATGGTAGATCGGTTCGTCCAGAATACACAGAGTAACATTCACATGCGGTGGTGCAGTGGTCATTACGACAATAGTGACAGGGATAGCTTGCACAGCGGTCACGACAGGGACCTCAGGAACAGGTGGGCGATAACCAGCAGGAGTGAAATGAGAAGGCATCCCCCACGAAAAACTTGGTGGCATGCTGTAGGTCACTTCGGCAACAGTAGGCACCACTAGGATCGGTGCTGACACAACTTCGGATATAACGGTCCTCTGAACTTCTTGGTTGTTGAGCGTGGCTTGACTGGACAGAGCTTCCACTAGACCATTCAACCTCTCTAAACTTTCCTTCAGAATTGCAACTTCATCACGGAGCACCTTGTTCTCTTGTTCAAGCTGGTCCATCTTTTGGCGTTGATTTGCGCGAGTATTGTACCGGTGATTCAGCTTGTCTGTAGAGATGAAGTAAGAGTGAGACCTGGAATGCAAACAATGCTATGCCGATGCAAAAATGCAAATGAGTATGAAACTTCAAGGAACTCAAATCATTTTTCGGTATTATAACGTTGGAAAAACTTATATATTTTTTATATTCGAGAAGCATTATAAAGCAAAGTACTCTTTTAAGAGTTTATTACATTGAACCAAAAGCAAAAGAGAACTCAGAGGTCTACTCCTTATGCTCCTTTTATGCACAAAGTTCTTCTTCTAACTGATTGACGTGTTCTTGCAATTCGGCCTTCTCACTGATGAGTCGATCTACACATTCCTTCCAAGCCATAGTAGCTGGGGGAAGATCATCTCTGGTGACAGTTCTTGAAGAGGTGCGAGAGGAAAATAAATCCTCTCGCGCCTTCCTTTTCCTTGCAGATTCTATTTCGGGCAGTTTTTGAGACTTCTCTTTCTTTACCTTGAGGGTGAAAAACTTATTCCTCCAAGCGGGCTTCAGTTTTCGAGCTTCGTCCAAGGTGGCCTTCAATTGATCTACCTCACTCACATCAAACCAATCAGGATCGTGGAAAGTCAACACCATAGGTTCATGAAAAGGGAACGATATCTTGAGGTCGAGGGCTCTCTCGCGCACCCAACGCAGATAGTCTTCGGAGGCAGCACTGAAGGTGAGATAATACTTAGAATGGTGGTTGAATAAGTATGAAAGATTAAAACTTAGAATTAAAACTCAAGTATTTTTATCCTGGTTAGTTGAACTCAACTACTCCAGTCCACCCTTCCTAGAGTGATTTGCCTTTCTCTATCAAGGACTTAATCCACTATTTAATCAAACAGATTACAATAGTAACACCTAAGAACAACTGTTCTTAGTCTTCTCAAGAGCTACTGATCCCAACTGGATCCTCTTAAGGAAATCTTTTACAATCAATGTAAAACTATTACAAGAGTAAGAATGCTTCAAAAAAGCTTTTATCACAACTGTGATATTTCTCTTAAGTTTAAGTACAATGAAATAAATTCTTAGAATGAATATGAAAGTATGAGAGCTTAAATATTAATTTCTTTTCAATGCAAAAACGTCAACTGAAGAATTTGGTGGAGTCTTGCTTTTATAGGCAGCTGATCCAAGGTGAGCTTCACATTGAGAAGAGTGTCCAAAAGGTCTGATCCTTTTTGTCTTCACATCAAGTGACCTTTCCTAGAAGAAGAAAGCACAGAAAAATCTTTTTTGTCTGTGTTCTTGTGTCTAGCATAAATAAGGAAAGAGACGTTTGATTTACTCCAACGGATATAATCTTTGAATATTTCTTCTTCAATTTTCAGCAAATTCATCAGAGTCTAATTGGGTCAGAGTCTTCTGATGATGATCAGAGCTTTGCTGAATCAGAGTCTTCTGCAGCAGGTGTGCTTTCAGTGTGTTTAATATCAGAGCATATTTAAGACAGAACTTCAGTACTGGCAGCTTTAGTACTTTCAGAATCTTCTGTAGAAACTATGCTTTGAAAAGCTCTTCATACAAAATTCTTCTTTGCTTCAGATGCTTCTGACTTGCTTCAGATTCTTCTGGAGCTTCTGCTTCAGATCCTTCTAGAGCTTCTGCTTCAGAATCTTCTGGAGGCTACGCTCAGAATCTTCTGGAGGCTACGCTCAGAATCTTCTGTTGGCAGCAATCAGAATCTTCTAATGAGTGCATCTGGCGCTTCAGAGTCTAGCTAATTTCTTGTGTTCAATTCTGATTTGCTTCTGGAGTGTTAATTTCTTTACTGTCTGCAGTAAAAATTCTCAAGCAAATTTTAGAGTGTATAATTCTTAAATACAAAATTTCATATTAGTTATCATCAAAACCTAGAGATATTATTAAGAACCAATCTGTGTTCTAACAATCTCCCCCTTTTTGATGATGACAAAAACATCAGAAATTTTGTTTAATTGAAAATATTAACATTATAACTCCCCCTGAGATGATGAATCTCCCCCTGAGTTAAATACAGATAAGGAATAGAAACTTCCCTTTTGTCTTGAGCAATCTTCAGAGTTAGATCTTGATTGTTCTTTTAACATTTGAAAGTCATAATGTCTTGCAGATTTAAGATTCAGAGTTTGATAATAGTCAAATGATCTGAGAGACTCAGAGTTTCTTTTATAGAGTGTACTTATCAAATGTTCTGAAATACTCAGATTAAATGTTAGATAGAATAGATATTTCTGAAGTTTCATTCTGGTGAAGTTAAATTAAACAGTTCAGATCTATATTTTCTCCCCCTTTTTTGTCATAAGCAAAAAGTAAAAAACTTTAAAAAGACAAATAAAAGGAAACAGTAAATAAGATAATTCAGTGGAGAAAACTTTGATTCATTCAATAAGTTCAGATCAAGAGTACATGCATCAGAAGATATATCAAGAAGTACATAAGCAAACATCAGATGCAAAAACATCAGAATGAAAAAAAATGAAAATCTAAGAGTGTTTTGACAAAAGCATCTTCAACAGATCTGTAATCTCAGAGGAGGACTGCTCTTGCTTGGACATCCACTTAGCCATTGTTTCATTCTTCTGATCCTGCTTTGACATCCACTCTGTCATGTCTTCAGATTTCTTATCCTGTTTTGCCATCCAGGACTTGATCTCTGATTGACCAGCTTCCAGAGCAGCAATTTTGTCCTCAAAATCTGGATGTTTTTTCTTTATCTCAGATGAAGAAGTATGATCAAGTTCTGGAGCTTGAACAAAGTCAATTTCCATGGGATCTGTAGAGTCTGGAGCATTAGAGCCAGAAGGAAGGTCTACCAGAGTCATGGCCAACGGATTATCCTCAGATGCAAGTTCAGTAGTTTCTTCTGATGATGGAGGAGCATCTGTAAGGAGCAAAGGTGCAGATCTCTTGACAGTCCAGAACAGATTTCTTGCAGCTTCAGCAAATCTGAGCTTCGCATCATCAGAACATATGTTCTTCAGATTTGATGCTACAGTGTTGAATCTGCTGATGAAGCCATTCCAGATGACATCAGATTCTTGGGCATCCATTGTTGCTGAACACTTCTTCTGTACAGTACCTAAATACAACTGTATTTCTTGCAAAAAAGATTGAAATAAATGATTAACATTAAGTCTAGGATTTGGATGTAACAGAGTTTCTAGTGTTATTGGTTTTGGTTGGGGAGTAGGTGGAAAAATGGATTTCTGAATGGAGATTAGAGGAGGAGGGTAGTATGGAATGAAAGGAATTTCAGGGGCTTTTTCTGGTTTGGATCTGTTTAAAGCATTTAACAGATTTAGTTTTGCTCTGGTGTGAGAGGGAACCACATCAAAGGGTTTATTGGTGTAAGGTTGAAATGCAGATTTGGGGGGTTCATCAGAAGCAACAGTTTTATCAGATGAAATTGGTATAGCTGAAGCAACAGCTTTGTCAGATTTTGCAGAACATGATATTGTTGCTAATGAGCCTACATCTGTCATGGATTGAATATATGTGAGAAGCATAGATGGAAGGGTCATTGTGAGTTTGGGTTTCAGAGGGGTGATAGGGTCAGATGGTTCAACTCTATCATAAAAGTCTTTGAGTTTGAAACCATAAGCAAGATTATGAAACAGTGATGAGACTTGTGCACAGGAAATAGATGTCCTTGGGTTGGATGTTGGGTTAGAATTGGGAATCAGGATTTCAGATGATGGTGTAGGTGTGGGAATAGGATCTAGAATAGGAACTTTTAATGATATAGAGGATTCTGGTTGGTTTACTTCAGAATCTCTGTGAGAAGGAGAGATTAGAAAATCTGGGTGAATGTCAGATTCTGAAGAGTTTGATGAGGTGGTTGGTGTCCAGGAGGTAGAAGATACTTGAAACACAGTTTTTAATGGTGTGACATCAAGAAATTCTGTCTCAGGAATGTTGGGTTCAGAAGTATTGGTTGGTTCTGAAGGAATGTCAGAGGGTTTTGATGGTTGTTCTGAGGTAGGTGGATCAGATGAAATTGTTATTGGTTCAGATGAAACTGGAACAGATGTTATTTTTGTAGGTTCAGAAATAACAGGCACAGATGCAGTGGGTTCAGATGATTTGGATGGTGGATTATCTGACGGTGGTTGATGTTCAGAGGCTTTTTCTGGTAGAGGTTCTTGTGGTTTTTCTGGTTATTTTTCTTGTGGGTGCTTTTGTTGTTCAGATGGCTTTTGTTTAAATGGTTCAGAGGGTTTTTGTTGAGCAGATGGTTTTGTTGTTTGTTATTGTTCTGTGGGTTGTTTTTCTGATGGTTGTTTCTGTGGTACAGATTGATTGATTTGAATTTTTGGTTGAGTTGTTTGTGGTACAGAGAGTTTTGGAGTTTGAATTGTTTTTGTTGTTATTGGTGTTGGAACAAATGATTGTTTTTGTGGTGAAATGGAAATTGGAGTAGAAGATTTTTGTGGTGATGGTGTAGAAAGATGAGATGGAGCAGTAACAGATGTATTTTGTGTAGAGGGTGGTTTTGGAATAGACTTAATATTAGAATCATTTAAAACAACAGGATTTGCAGAAGATACAGAAGATTTAGTACCTTTGATCTTGATTCTTTTAGCTGGTACAGAAGGAGTGGCTCCAGATTCTTTCCTCTTTAGGAGCTTCTATGGCTTCTCAGCAATCTTGATCTTCTTCTGAATAGGTGCAGCTTCTGCTTCTGGCTGAGTCCTCTTTCTTTGTGGTTCTTCTTCTTCTTCTACAACAGGCAGTGGTTGTCTTGCACTCTTTATGATATCAGCAGGAACATGCTTTCCTTCTTTCTTACACTCATCAATATACATTACAACAATGTGCCTTGGTTCTTCAGCATAGAACAGAGGGTAATCATCTATAGGAGTTCTCTTCTTACTCAGTTCAGAAACATTCAGCCTCTTGGGAGCTGTTGTGAGTTCATCCACTATTTTAAGTCTCTGAAGACTTTTGGCATTCAGAGGCTTTCCCAAAATGAATTCCAATTCCTCTGTAACTCTAGCAGCGTACAGAGCAGTAACCAGTCCATTCTCAGTTAGAAGATCTGAGATCAACCTTCCAAAAGGAATCCAGGTTCTGATCTTCTGTCCTTTTTCTTTCACATGCTCTCTAGAGGCATTTATATGATTCCAAAGATGCATAAAGAGAATATATGGAAGATCTACCTTGGTGCTCTGACTGAGGCAATACATGAAATAGAGCTGTTCATTATTGACATAGTCTGGAGAGTTTGTTGACTTCCTATGATGAATGCATCCCATGAAGATCTTAGCCCAGATCTTGTAGTCAGGCTTCAGATCCTTGAACTTGTTAGAAGCTTGTCCAGCAGTCATCACTTCTTCATACACTTCATCCATATCCACACGCCCAGCTGGCAAGTGTGAAACTCCATCTGTTTCCTCATAGCCAATAAGTTTTCTGATCAGATCTTCTGTTATTATAATCTCTTTGCCCAGAACAGAAGGTAAGATAAACTTAGGGTAAATTGAAGCATGGATCCAGAACTCTTTCACAAGAAGGGGGTAAACTGGTCCAAACAGTCTATCAAAATATTTCACCCATCCTTGAGCACCTATGATTGAACGAAACTCAAAACCATTCTCAGCAAGTGAATCAAATTCCACCATTGATTCACACAGAACTTCCAGCTTTTCAACAGGGGTTAACAATGTTCTTTTTGGTGGAGAATAAGGAGTAACACCCATGTTAGCAAATGTAACTGCAGCCATTGTAGATTGAAATTGTGCAGCTGTTGATGATGAAGTTGCCATTGAAGATGGTTTTGTCACACGCTTAGGGTTTTTATGCAGAGAGAAGAGAAGATGAAAATGCATAAAATTTCTGAGATGTGAAAAGTGTGAATGTGAAGAGAGGTCATGTATTTATACTAAAAACAAGTAGGCATACAAACAGTCAGATTTTGCACGTTTGAACAAAGCATTAAATGAAAAGAATAAAAATCATTTCAAGCATTTATTGCTTCTGACAAATTGGGGGGAAAATCAAGAATTTCACTATTCAAACTTCACCTCAAACGTCTCTTCAGTAATGTACACGCCACCTTTGCAGAATTTGAGTGACACGTGTTTGCTTGCATGTGTACTAAATTCTTTTGAGAAATGAAACGTTAACCAACGTTCAGATCCTCTAAGGATTGTTAGTTCAGAGTTTCACAAAACCAAATTAATAAAATAAACAAGCAGTCAGAAGAAATACTTCAGAGCATTAGGCATTTTTGCATCTGTAAAAATTTGCTTCTGACAAATATCATTCTGGACAAAAATCCATACTAATATTTTTCAGAATAAATTTGAATCTATCTTCAACAAGGGGTTTTGTAAAAATATCTGCCCATTGATGATCTGTATCAACAAAGGCCAAATTTATGATTCCCTTCTGAACATAGTCTCTGATGAAATGATGCTTAATTTCTATATGTTTTTCCTTAGAGTGTAAAATAGGGTTCTTAGACAAACATATAGCAGAAGTATTATCACAAAAGATAGAAATGTTACTTTCAAATATTTGATAATCTTCTAGCTGACTTTTCATCCAGAGCATCTGCGTGCTACATCCAGCAGCATCAATATATTCTGCCTCTGTGGTTGAAAGTGCAATTGTGGGTTGCTTTTTGCTGTACCAAGAGATTAGATTTCTTCCTAGAAATTGACAACTTCCAGAAGTACTTTTCCTTTCCACTCTGTCTCCAGCGTAGTCAGCATCACAGAATCCAACTAATTTGAAATCATCAGATTTTCTGTAACACAAACCCACATTAGAAGTACCTTTCAGATACCTTAGAATCCTCTTGACAGTTGTCAAGTGTGATTCTCTAGGATCTGATTGGAATCTAGCACACAAGCATACACTAAACAATATGTCAGGTCTAGAAGCAGTTAAATAAAGAAGAGAACCAATCATACCTCTGTAGAGCTTCTGGTCTACTTTCTTACTTACCTCTTCCTTGCCAAGTGAGCTAGTTGGATGCATGGGAGTCTTTGCCAGCTTACTATCAGTCATGTTAAATTTCTTCAGAAGTTCTTTAACATATTTGGTCTGATGTATGTAAGTGCACTCTGGAGTTTGATTGACTTGGATTCCTAGAAAGAATATGAGTTCTCCCATCATGCTCATTTCAAATTCTGCCTGCATACATGTAGCAAACTCCTTTCCCAGCATAGTATTGGTAGATCCAAATATTATATCATCCACATAAATTTGACAAATTAGAAGATCTTTCTTAATTGATTTACAAAAGAGTGTTGTGTCCACTTTGCCTCTGATGAAATTTTTCTTCAGAAGAAAATTGCTCAATCTCTCATACCAAGCTCTGGGAGCTTGTTTTAAACCATACAGAGATTTCTTTAATTTGAAAACATGATCTGGAAATTTTTCATTTTCAAAACCAGGAGGTTGGTGGACATAAACTTCTTCTTCTATAATACCATTAAGAAATGCACTTTTAACATCCATCTGATACAGAGTGATGTTATTTTATGCAACAAAAGAAATAAGAAGGCGTATAGATTCTAACCTTGCCACTGGAGCATAAGTTTTAGTGTAATCAATACCTTCTTGTTGACTGTACCCTTGAGCAACAAGCCTTGCCTTATTTCTTTCAACTTCTCCTTTCTCATTCAGCTTATTTCTGAAGACCCATTTTGTTCCAATTATATTGAATCCTTGTGGTCTTTGAACTAGATCCCATACATCATTTCTGGTGAATTGATTCAGCTCTTCTTGCATGGCAATAATCCAATCATTGTCTTGCAGAGCTTCATCTACAGAAGATGGTTCAATTTCTGACACCAGTCCAAATAATGATGCTTCAGATGATCTTAGAAAGGATCTTGTTTTGATGGGATCATCTTTCTTTCCAATAATGACATTCTCTGGATGAGAAGCTTTAATTCTGGATGATGATCCTCTAACAGTTGATTCTTCAGAAATGTTTAGATTGTTCATCTGAGAAGTTAAAGGAATAGCATCTGGCGTTGCTTCTGGTTCCTTCACTTGAGCTTTGTCTGCTTCTGGGACTTCAGAGTCAGTGAAGACTACTTCTCTATCTGCAGAGTTTTCAGACTGCTTTGGCTTTTTATTGCCAAGCTTATCATCAAATCTGACATGAATAGATTCTTCCACAATTTGTGTCTCAGTGTTGTATACTCTGTAGCCTTTAGAGTGTTCAGAATATCCAAGCATGAAACACTTCTGTGCTTTGGAATCAAACTTGTTCAGATTTTCCTTAGTATTTAACATATAGCAAATACATCCAAAAGGATGAAAATATGAAATGTTGGGCTTTCTGTTCTTCCACAGTTCATATGGAGTCTTCTCCAGAAGAGGTCTTACAGACACTCTGTTCTGAATGTAATAGGCTGTGTTGATTGCTTCTGTCCAAAAGTGTTTTGCCAGATTTGTCTCATTGATCATGGTTCTGGCCATTTCTTGCAGAGTTCTGTTTTTCCTCTCTACAACCCTATTTTGTTGTGGAGTTCTAGGACAGGAAAAATCATGAGCAATGCCATTTTCATTAAAATATTTTTCAAAATATTTATTTTCAAATTCACCACCATGATCACTTCTGACTTTTATAATTTTGAAATCTTTTTCATTCTGGACTTGCTTGCAGAAGTCAAAGAACACAGAATGTGACTCATCCTTGTATTTTAAGAACTTTACCCATGTCCATCTACTATAGTCATCAACAATGACTAATCCATACTTCTTACCTCTGATGGATGCAGTTTTCACTTGTCCAAACAGATCAATATGAAGTAGTTCTAGTGGTCTGGAAGTAGAAACAACATTTTTTGATTTAAAAGATGTTTTTGAAAACTTCCCTTTTTGGCATGCTTCACAAAGAGCATCTGAGGTGAACTTCAGATCAGGAAGTCCTCTAACAAGATTAAGTTTATTAATCTGAGATATACGTCTCATATTAATATGGCCCAATCTTCTGTGCCAGACCCATTGCTCTTCATTAACAGACAAGAGGCATTTAACATTCTGAACTTTAAGTTCTGAAAGATTTATTTTATAAATGTTGTTTTTCCTCTTACCACTAAATAGGATAGATCCATCCTTTTGACTAATAGCTTTACAACATTTTTGATTAAAGGTAATATCATAACCATTGTCACTTAATTGACTTATGGACAATAAGTTATGCTTTAACCCTTCAACAAGTAAAACATTAGTAATAGAGGGAAGTTTACCATTTCCAATAGTGCCAGATCCAATGATCTTGCCTTTCTGGTTCCCTCCAAACTTCACATCACCTCCAGATCTAAGTTCCATGCTTTGGAACATAGACTTTTCTCCTGTCATGTGTCGTGAGCATCCAGAGTCTAGGTACCATGATTGGCGTCCTGACCTTGCTGCTAAGAACATCTGCAACAGGAATTATTTTACTTTTAGGTACCCAGATCTTCTTGGGTCCTTTAGGGTTAGTTGGTTTGTAGGTTTGTCTAAACTTCTGTTTTTCAACATAATTTTTATTCTGACTTGCCTTGGGTTTAAACACATAAGTATTCTTCTCAGAGCTTGTGTGTTTAATGTCATTTAAGTGACCAAACTTAAATTGAGAGTACAGAGGTGTCTTCTTGATGAAGAGTTTGTCAACAGATTTTGGATTACTTCTAGAGGAAGATTCATATCCAATACCTCTTCTGTTGTTCCCACTAACACCATAGATCATAGAAGCCACTTGCTTCTGCCTATGCTCTTAGTAAGGAATCTCTTAAAGCTAGAGTCATATTTTTCTGAAATGTTTTCACATGACTTAGTCTCAGATTCAGATTCTTGTTGAGCTATTTCAAGGTCATTTTTTATTTTCAGATTAATTTCTTTTTGCTCAACAAGTTCTGTCTTCAGAAGATCAATCTCAGATTCAAGACTGCTTTTCAGCTTCTTGTATTTGAGTTTGATATTGTTATAGCTTTTCAGAACTTCTGATAAAACTTTGATAAGTTCTTCTTTAGTAAGTTTAGCCATTACCTCTTCAGCGTCATCGTCAGATTTAGAATCAGATTTAGATCCTGAAGTTCCTTCCTCCTGATCTTCTGTGCTGGTCATCAGTGCAACATTAACACATTCTTCTTCTGACTCAGATTCAGATTCAAATGTATCTGAGTCATCCCAGGTGGCCATCAGAACCTTTTTCTTCTCATCAAATTTTCTTTTAGGCTTTTCCTTCAGCACCTTTGGACATTCATTTTTGTAATGTCCAGGTTCTTTGCACTCATAATAGACAACCTCCTTTTTGCCAGATCTTCTGTGTCCAGAAGATTCTTTTCTTTGGTCAGGCTTTTTGAAGTTTCTGAACTTCTTTCTTTTATGCTTCTAGAGTTTGTTTATTCTTATGGACATCATGGATAGTTCATCTTCATCTTCAGATGAGGATTCTTCAGATGAGGATTCTTCAAAGCTTTCCTCTATTACCTACAAAGCTTTAGCAGATTTATTAGATTTTAAAGCTACAGATTTACCTTTCTTTTGAGGTTCATCTTCCTCAAGTTCTATTTCATGGCTTCTTAGTGAACTGATCAGTTCCTCCAAGGAGATCTTGTTCAGATCTTTAGCAATCTTCAGCGCTGTCACCATAGGTTTCCATCTGGTGGGTAAACTTCTGATGATCTTTTTCACATGATCAGCAGTAGAGTATCCTTTGTCCAGAACCTTTAGTCCAGCTGTAAGTATTTGAAATCTGGAGAACATAGCTTCAACAGATTCAGAGTCTTCCATCTTGAAGGCTTCATACTTCTGGATCAGAGCCAGAGCCTTTGTTTCCTTGACTTGAGAGTTTCCCTCATGAGTCATCTTTAAGGATTCAAACATGTCAAATGCAGTTTCCCTGTTTGTAATTTTTTCATACTCAGTATGAGATATTGCATTCAACAATATTGTTCTGGCCTTGTGATGATTTCTAAAATCTTTCTTCTGAGCATCTGTCATAGATTTTCTGTCTATCTTCTTGCCATTCCCATCTGTGGGATGAACATATCCATCTATGACCAGATCCCATAAATCAGCATCATATCCAAGGAAAAAAATTTCAATTCTGTCTTTCCAGTAATCAAATTTCTCCCCATCAAACATAGGGGGTTTGGTGCTGATTCTGTCCCTTTCTTCATATTTATTGTTAATGTTAGATATTGTATTATCAGCCATAGTAACAACTAAATATATATCAAAGTATTTCTCTCTGGATCTTTACTGTCACTGTTAAGTGGTAGCACACACAGAACCGGAGCTCTGATGCCAACTGAAGGTGAGATAATACTTAGAAGGGTGGTTGAATAAGTATGAAAGATTAAAACTTAGAATTAAAACTCAAGTATTTTTATCCTGGTTCGTTGAACTCAACTACTCCAGTCCACCTTTCCTAGAGTGATTTGCCTTTCTCTATCAAGGACTTAATCCACTATTTAATCAAACAGATTACAATAGTAACACCTAAGAACAACTGTTCTTAGTCTTCTCAAGAGCTACTGATCCCAACTGGATCCTCTTAAGGAAATCTTTTACAATCAATGTAAAACTATTACAAGAGTAAGAATGCTTCAAAAAAGCTTTTATCACAACTGTGATATTTCTCTTAAGTTTAAGTACAATGAAATAAATTCTTAGAATGAATATGAAAGTATGAGAGCTTGAATATTAATTTCTTTTCAATGCAAAAACGTCAACTGAAGAATTTGGTGGAGTCTTGCTTTTATAGGTAGCTGATCTAAGGTGAGCTTCACGTTGAGAAGAGTGTCCAAAAGGTCTGAGCCTTTTTGTCTTCACATCAAGTGACCTTTCCTAGAAGAAGAAAGCACAGAAAAATCCTTTTTGTCTGTTCTTGTGTCTAGCATAAATAAGGAAAGAGACGTTTGATTTACTCCAACGGATATAATCTTTGAATATTTCTTCTTCAATTTTCAGCAAATTCATCAGAGTCTAATTGGGTCAGAGTCTTCTGATGATGATCAGAGCTTTGCTGAATCAGAGTCTTCTGCAGCAGGTGTGCTTTCAGCGTGTTTAATATCAGAGCATATTTGAGACAGAACTTCAGTACTGGCAGCTTTAGTACTTTCAGAATCTTCTGTAGAAACTATGCTTTAAAAAGGTCTTCATACAAAATTCTTCTTTGCTTCAGATGCTTCTGACTTGCTTCAGATTCTTCTGGAGCTTCTGCTTCAGATCCTTCTGGAGCTTCTGCTTCAGAATCTTCTGGAGGCTACGCTCAGAATCTTCTGTTGGCAGCAATCAGAATCTTCTAATGAGTGCATCTGGCGCTTCAGAGTCTAGCTAATTTCTTGTGTTCAATTCTGATTTGCTTCTGGAGTGTTAATTTCTTTACTATCTGCAGTAAAAATTCTCAAGCAAATTTTAGAGTATATAATTCTTAAATACAAAATTTCATATTAGTTATCATCAAAACCTAGAGATGTTATTAAGAACCAATCTGTGTTCTAACAAGCACAATTAGGGAACCCTAAGGCAGTCTTTCCTTCCACGTTGACGTACTTACATGCATAAATTATTATAGCCTTCAAGTCTGGATCCTCTCCTTCCTTGAAAAAGATTCCCTCTAGCAGGGTTGGGTCATGTACTTCATTCATCGGGTGCCCTAATTGGAGGCGAGCCAAAGCAGGGTTGTAACTGATGCATCATTCCCTCCCAATAAGAGGTACATTGGGGAATCCTCCACAACTATGAATCATCTCAACACCTCCATAAGTAGGGTCATACCATACAATATCAGAGTGAGTAAGGGCGATGACTATTTCAGACCAACGGGGTGCCTCTATTTGTTCCCAAACAGACGGGTGCCGAGCTAGGCGAGCAATAAACCATGAATATAGCAAGGCGGTACAACAAACAATATGTCCTCCTCCTTCAGCATTCTTCGAATGGATCGAATGGTACGTGTCAGCTAACAAAGTATGAATTGGGTTCTTGAGGATGAACAACCTAATAGCATCCATGTCGACAAAATTATCAATCTTTGGGAACCAGAAAATCCCATAGACCAACAAGGCAAAGGTAGCTTCCAATATCGGGACCTCCTTTCTTTCAGCGTGATAACAAACTTTCTCGATCAGGAAATTGGCTGGAAACCCAAGGACTCCTTCCTTGGTGGTTAAGTGAGCTTGAACGTCTGCTAGGATGAGATGGGTAGCATTTGCAATCTCTTGGTCACTGGGTATGTCCTCCAATCCAGTAAACACGGGTCGAGTGGTCACGGATATCTTCAAAAATTCAGAGTACTCCTCCAGGGTCGGCATCAGCTGGTAATCTAGAAAGGTGAAACAATGGTACAGCGGATCGTAGAACTGAACAAGGGTCTCCAACAACCCCTATTTCATCTTGAGCTCGAGAAAACAGAAGGCTTCTCCATATTCTGTTGCAAAAGCATGACGGTTCTCGTTGAGTTTCACTAGCTCTCTTAAGCTTTCAATGTTAGGACTCTGAAAATTGTACTTCAATGCTTCTCTTTTTAAGTCCATGGTTACAATACCTATGAAACGAAATTGAGTTTCTTGAAGTGAATAAAGAAAATAATGCAATGCAGGATGAGTAGGACTTCATGGGATCCCAACTATTTATAAACATTGCGGTAAAAGACAACGTTTTATTTAATTTTGAAATAGATTACAAATAATTGCTTTTAAAAGTCCCAAATAAATAGCTAAATAAAAGCTAATGAAAGCCCTAAGGAAGTTCTGAATTTCGCCGCTTGAGCTCCTCTTCCAACTGGGTTTTCTCACGGATAAGGTTGTCCACAATCATCTTCCAAAGAGTGCATTGAGGGTCGGAGGAAAATAAATCCTCTAGAACTTTCCTCTTCTTATGGGGAGGTAATTCTTCATCCTTCAACTGTAGCTGCTTCTGAAGTTCGTCCTTCTGTTTCTGAAGTTTGTCATTCTCTGCAACCACTACTTGATACTTGTTTTTCCATGACTCTGACTCATGCTGCGACTTCCTCAAAGCGACTTCTAATTTCTCATCTTTGGACATAAAGACATAAGTGGGCTCCCTTCTTGGAGGTATAGGATCTTTACGAGAATAGGGCATCTTTAACTTGATTGCTCTCTCTCTCTGACCCACTGAAGATAGGGTTCCAAGGACACACAATTAAGTTTCTCGAAGGCTCTTCTTCCCTTTCTTGTGCAAATGTTTCCAGGCAGCTAGAATCTTATATCGGAGTTCCTTGTCATCCCTAAAGAAAATGCTCTCCACTTGAACACTCTTAGGTGGCTCCTTCAATGGATATCCCAACTGTCGACGGGCCAAAACTGGATTGTAACTAATACCTCCATTAAAACTAAGTAACGACACATTAGCGAAATCCCCACAACTGTCAATAATTAATGTCCCATCATATGCTCGGTTGTACCAATCAATGTCTGAGTGGGTCAACGCCATAACTCTCGGAGACCAAAGTCCTCTATCGAGATTCAAAAAAGAACTAGACTTAGGCAAGTGCGAAATAAACCACTTGTATAGTAAGGGCATACAACAGGTGATCATCCCTCCACCATAGAAGTTTCGGAGATGCACAGAATGATAGGTATTCCCCAAAAGAGTTGGCACTGGGTTGTTCTTCAAAAAGATCTTAATTGCATTAAGGTCGACGAACCCTTCAAAACTCGGGAATAGAAACACCCCATAAATAAGTAGGGCGAAGATTGCCTCAAATGGAGTCCTGTTCGTATAATCGGCATAAAACATAGCTTTACTGATTAAGAAATTCGTAGTCAAACCAAAAATACCACCTTTACTAATTAAGTTTCCCTTAACGTCGGATACCTTTAGATAAAGAGCCTTAGCAATATCACTTTCTTCAGGGTCGCTCTCCAAGAAAGGGAAGGGATATTCTTCCAGGGTAGGTAGACCAACCAAAAAGGAGTACCCTTCTAATGTAGGCAATAGTTGAAAGTCTGGGAATGTGAAATAGTGATAAAGCGGATCATAAAACTGCAATAAGGTGGAAAGAAGACCTTAATCCACTTGGCGACTCAATAAAGATATTAGCTTCCCATATTTTCTCTTGAACTTTTCTTGGTCGTCAATCAAAGCTACAAACTTCCTTAGGTCATCCAATTTAGGACTCTTAAAAGTATATTTCAAAGTGTGTCTTCTGTTGGGATCCATAGTGCCCTACAATGTTCATAAACAAAGATGAATCCCATGAAGTCCAATGCGGTATGATGCTTTATGAATGCAACAAACACAAGTAAGCACATATATGCACAAAGATAAACAAACAAAAGGGGGACCCTAGGTTTGCAACGAGCATGGGGCCGAAGGGTATACCCATTCCCAAAGGATATGGAGTAAATGTTGATTGTACCTGCAGAACAAGGTTCTAAGAAGGTTCCCAAAGTCATTAGCCCATCTTTCAGATATTATTAACTTTCCAAGTACTTGGTGATTAATAATATTCTCAAGAGAACCTCTTTTGAGTGTAGCATCGCGTAGCACTATTTTGGGAGTACTCCCTCATAGTCCCGCACCACATCCTAATAAAGGCCACAGTGGGGTTAAGGTAACTACGGTCCTCAATATCATAGGCTCCAACATCAAATATAGTGCATGTTTTCACGATTAAAAACTCGTTCAATAATACAGCTTTCAAGAGGGCCTCAATTGAGCGTGATTTTCAAGTCAGCTTGGTCGGGATTCTACCCCCTATAAGCCTCGTCGAACATATCACTATCCTATCTTAAGTTCACTCAAGTCCGGGTGTAGGACTTTGTCTTACCACTCAAGAGTATCAACCCAAAGGCAATAAACAAACAAGTATACAAACAATTAAGCAAATATAAGCAGATATAAACAAACATAAAAAGCAAGTTAGGGAGACCCACTAAGGATATCCCCAGTGAAGTCGCCATTTCTGTTGCGGTGAAATTTGGATACCAAGATATTGATTAACTTGAATCTAATTCATTTGCAACCGAACTTTGATTTGTCCAAAGGAAGGGATAAAGATCGAAATTCCCACAATGCAATGCAAATGCAAGCTAGAGAGTTTTAGATTCTGGGGTTGGTTAAACTTAGGGAAGGTGCTAGCATCCTAAGTTTCTGTAGTACTCTACGAGAACCTCTTGTTTTATGTTTGTTTATTGCTAAGGTTTATCTGCTTAAGGATGAAATACCTAGGGGTTTATATCTAAGTATACTCGATAAGATATCACATCTTATGCCTACATATCCTTACGGGAGTGGAATCAGAGTATTTGTAGTTCCCCTAAAGGGTTTGAAGAGTTCTTTGACTGTGGTCAAAGTTCCTACAGGTTTAGGGTAGTTGATTGATTGATTTTAGGAGAAAAGATGAGTTATCATTTTAAGGGAGATTACTTGATTTAACCACCACAACGTTGTAGGAAAATTGATTGTATTGTTAAGGGGTAGAAGTTTCATCCCACTTAAGATGATTAACATCTCATTCTCTAATGTGTTTGATATGTTTGAATTGAGTTGATTTGTTTATATCTAAGTTGTAAACGTGAAGGTTCTTCCTATGGGGTAGGATCTTAACTTAAGAGATCGACTTGAATGGGATCAAGGATCATGGAAAAATGATGCAAATGGGATGCCTACGCGCAAGTTTTACGTTACATGCAAGTTCTTCCTTTGGACATTATGTAATGCGATAATAAGTGCGGAAATGATAAATTGAGGAGAATAAAAGCAAGTAAATAAATTCATACACAAACGCATGAAAGCGCTAGGTGAGTGTGTGAATTGTGAATAGGTGAGTGAAAATGAAGCGTGCACGGTTGATTAAGTTTTACGATGTTGGTTGATTTTAGACGGAATTGAATTGATTTTAGGGAGAGATTGTTTTTATAAAAAATTATATATTAGATTAGAAATGAATTTGATTTTAAGAAAATGTTGCCTTAATTTTAAGAGAAAAGTTGTATTGGATTTTTTTTAATAAAAGTTATATTAGTTATTGGGTTATTTGTAAGAAAATGTATTCTTGGTGAAATTAATTTTATAAAAAGTTATATTAATTATATTAAGTTAATGAAAGGTTTTATTATTAAAATGTTTTAGCCACTAATATAAATTAAGTTATTTAGAAAAAAAAAGGTTTTTGAAAGTATAATAGGATAAGTTATTTGCTTAATAAAATAAAATAAAAAAAGGTTTATTTAGAACATGAAAAAAAAAGGATTAATAATTGAATTGATAAAATATATAAATCAATAAATGTTGAATTATTAATAAAATTGAGAGTTGATTATAAAAGTTGGTTTTAATTAAATTACATAAAATATAAATTAATTAATTTAAGGATTAATTATGAGGTTAACTTAAAAGTTATTATTTTAGTAAAATGCTTAAGGTTAATGAAAGGATTAAAGGTTGATTAAATCTTAAAAAAAGGTTATCATTATATTAAAAATAGATTATTAGTTTAAAAAAGAATTAATTAAGTTAATGAAGGGAGGGGCGTTGGATCTGGAGTTATGCAGGTGTATGGTTTAATCGTGGGCTGCGCGATATGGTCCGTTAGATCGTGATCTGTGGGTGACGTGTGGTGGTTGTGATGATGGACCACGGCACTACCGTGGTCGTGCATACATACAAGTCACAACAATAAAAAATTAAACAGAAAAAACAAAGAACGAAGATGGAACCCTAAGCCCCCCCCCCCAAAAAAAAAAATTGCTCACTCGGTCTCCTCTCTCGTTTCCATCTCCGTTTCGATCTCCGTTTCTCTCTTCGTCGCTTTGTTCTCCATTCTCGCACCTGAAACACCAATTGAAGCATCAACAGTTCAACAATTTTAACAAGTATAAAGAATTTTACCGAAGGTTGGTGGCGGCGACGGAACAGAAGATGAAGTGAGAGCAGGTCCTTCCGGCAGTTTTGCGGTTGGCTTTGGAAGCAACAATCTTCGATAGCTCAGAGAAAAGATGAGTTCTCCTTCTCTTTACGGTTTTTTGAGTTACTTAGGGTTTTAGGATTTTCGCGTGAGTTGTGTGGATTTCGTATTTCTTCTCTAGGTTTTCAAGTTGCGAATTCGTTCCCTTTTTATAGTCCTTAGATGAGATCTCTTGTTTTAAAACCTTGATTGAATGCTTTGAATGCTGTGTTAAAATCTTCCATTTTAGTTTTAGACAACATTTGAAAACCTTCTATTTCTGTCTGAATCATGTTAATATCTGTTGATGAGAATCTCTTTTTTTGATTTTATGATAATTGCGTTTGAAACTCTTAATTGCTTTGGGATACAATGCCTTTGAGATATGAAAGAAAAATTTGCTAGCTGTCTTGAGTGAAATCAACTTCCAAACAGGGGTATCCTTAATTTATTACTAATCTCTGAATTGTTATTTGGCAGGGGTGGATAGCAAATGATTTTGGGCCCACAGAAATTAACAGCCCAGAGTGATTACTGGTGAACTCAAAGCTGCGAATTCACTGTTGCTGATGTTGATGGTAATTGATGGTGAGTCTGATTTCCTGCTCTGAAACCGATCCTTCGATAAGCCAATGCGTATGGCCAAACTTGTTTTGATATTACTCTTGTTTATCTTGTATGTTGCCATGGAGCTATCATGCTATGCATTTGTTTGCTTGCTTCAGGTCTGTAGTAGTTTGACCGTTTCTTTATTTCATTTCATGTGCCTATGGTGGTAAGGGCGTTTGGATGGCTGGATAACGGGAGTTGCTTGTGGTTCTAACTGTCGTGCATTCAGGACCTGAATAATGTTGCGGTTTTCCGCCTTTGCCGCTGCGTGTTGTGAGAAGTTTTGTGTGAAATTTCTACTTGTTATGCCCGATGATGGATTGAGTTGAGGGCTACACTTGTCTTGCTTCTCAAATCTTAGGCCTCACTTTATCTTGGCAGTGGTTAATAGTTGTACCGCTGTTGATGTTTGCGCTTGCAGATGATGAATTGATATTGTTTTGCTGCACTACTATGGTTAGCAACCGATAGCTACGGTCGTTTCCCTTCTTCTTTCAGGGTGTCGCTAGTAGTTCAGCAGCTGCCGGTTATTATGTCGTTGCCGAGAAGGGTTCAAGGTGGTAATGATGACTTGCAAGTCTGAACCATGAGGGAAATAAGAACGCTACTGTTGCCTCGATGCAGTTGTGCATTGTATTGTATTGAGCCGTTGAAGCTTAATTTCTTTGCTCGACTGATCTTTGATTTTTGATGTACGGTAGGGAGTAGGTGACAGCTTCGGTTGTTGCCCTCCCGGTCGCTCGTTTGCGCCCAGTGATGCGCTGAACTGAGGGATGAAGAACAACTCAAGTCATCTGTTTCAGTCTAGCCCTGTTATGGTTACTCTGATTTTCGATTTCATTCCTTAATTCTATTCTGCTTTGCAGGTTGTGAGGACATGCCGAGCTTGCTTAGTTTACGAGGCTTTGGAGAAGAAAAAGGGGAGAAGTGCTAGCTGCTCTGGCGGGTCTGATGTAGTCTGGGAGCAACAAGTGTACATTTGAACAACAAATATCTTCCTTCGCGTGATTGACCGGAGGCTCCGATGTTGCTGAAAACATTGCTTCTGCCAAAGTGACAACTCGAATTGAGAGGTGACAATCTTGCTCTTCTTACGTTAGAGTAACGTTAAGGGTGAAATATTCACAAACCCTGATACCATAGAATTCAGGAGGTTCCGCTTGAAACTGTTGTGCCGTGATTAAATTGAGGATTAATAGATCTTTTGTCTCTTGAATAGAGCTATGGCCTGCCTGTTATGAAGATCCTCACCCAACCATGTGTTTTGCAGGTGTTTGGCGTGGAGAACCGATGGCTAAGTATAATCCCCCAGAGACAATACTGCTGGAAACATAGCTTTTCTCACAAACTTGGTCGCGGCGATACCGGCAGAAGTTTTGAAGATTAGGGAGTGACTGTAACTGACTTATAATATTATACTTTAGGGTCCAATGTTACTTTGAGTTAAATGGTAGGGTTTAGTCCACTATTCTAGTAATATGTTACCATTATTTGAAGCTTGTAATAATAATCTGTGAAGAAAAATTGGCAAACCGCATTTCCAGCAGTAGCATGGGTGTACCCTGAGCTTCGGATTAACAACCTGAGTTTTAACTTCTTACTTGTAATTCAATGATAAATTTGCAATGTAACGCTGACACCTTCATCCATGTAAATAACTGCTTTCAATTGTTGTAATGCTGGGCTTTGGTATTGAGTTCGGTATTGGATGTGGATCACGTAAGAAAAGATCTTTAAAACAACGAATCCTTCATATGAATTAACTCTTGCCAAGGTCGTGGCCTGCCATTTCGGAAAGGTGAACCGGATTTTACTAACCGACACTTGTAATTGTAGAGTGCCATGTGGAGTACTCCTACAGTTGGATGTAGGTATCAATTGTCCAGTATACGTTATCCTAAGTTCATACCATGATACTGCCAAGTGAATTCTTTTAAGGAAGATATGTTTGACCTAGTTTATCTTTTTGCATTTCAAAATAAGCAGATGAGTTCTCAAGAATATGACCAATCAACACTATGTTTTCAATGCCAAATCAAATCCTCTTTAGATTCAAGTAACAATTTTTTTGATTGGGGATAGAGGTTCTTCTTCATTAATCTTGAGGAAAACGCTGTCATGTTCAACTCTGCAAGTCTTGATTTCAAAAACCTTGATGAAACCTTGAAACTCTCGAAGATGTTCAGGTTTCGTTAACGACATATCTTTTGAGGAATCTTGATGAGAATACCTTCGATCCTTAATAAGAATATGATTAGACCCAGTGAGACACCCTAGGATCCTTGAATCAGGGGGGTTATGCCACGAGATGCTGGACCGTGAGAAACTGCAGCTGAAAATACTATGTCTGCGCACACTTGTTAGCCATAATAAACATACAAAAGTAAAATAAAACGAGCAAGAACTAAACGCAAGAGGGTGGGATCTTATGGTCAAAAATTAGGGTATGACAGTGGTGTTTGCCCTTCTGTCGAAGAGACTGAATATTGTACATTTTGAGATCCCATACTCGACTGGACGTTCGAAATGCTCCCTTTAAGATCAACTTGTTGATTAGCAGTCGTGGCCATTCTTTTATGATCTTTCTTCTTTGGTACTTCGTCTTGTGTCGTGGCTAACTTTCCACTTCTTAATATCATACAACGAAGTATTAAAAAAAAACTACTTAGCACTGGGTCCCACCGGGTGTGCCAATTTGTTTACTATGATTTTTGGTAAACAACCGCTGGTCTATCAATCTATGATAAATTGACTAACTTGTAGGATCAATCATACTAAATCCTAGAACATGTGCTAAGTCTGTGCAAAACTTCTGTTTCGACTGACTGAAATGCAAAAAGACTACTACCAAACTCCACGTCTGACGTAAATCCTTTGAAATTTAAATGACTTTAAATGTAGATGCAAGTAAATAAATGGCTTGAAAAATAACTCTAATCAGAACTCCGCGTTCGACTAGGGGGTCTTTGCAAAGCAAATGAGCAGAGAAATGTAAAGGGCAGTTTGAAACATAAAAACTGAAAGTTAAAAGTGGCAAATGAATTGTAAAGGCAAATCGCATTGATAATAAAAGGTTTGGTGTTGTATCACGTACATTCTCGTTAACTCGTTTCTCTACACGCGGGTACTCAGAGTTGTATGAACTAGTACGGTAATGAATGAACACCCTTATTACATAAAATTTACATCTATTTATAGTGCTATAAAATAACTTCTACATGGCGGTTGAGGCTTCCTATCGTGCTCCTTTTGGCGCTACCTTAACCGTTCCCACATTTTCTTCCACTTGATTTGAATTTTGAATATTTGGCAATTCCCCCCAATTTTGGCAAACCTCCTTCGCGCTTTCCTTGTTGTAGTCTTCGTCGAGCGTTCCCCAACACTTAGCATTTTTTAGCTTTTTCCATCCTTCTTCGACTTTGAAGTTTTTCTTACTCAAAAAGCTGATCTGGGTCGAAACTATCATGTATACCAAGTATTGAAATCTTTGACTTCAGATAAATCTGGTCTTCGACTAGCGTCGAAAATTAGGAGTCAACACTTACGTGGTCGAGGAAGAAGTTCTGGACTTAAAAAAACTCTTGTCAGACGTCGTACGGTGGTCGGAGTAAACTTGAAGGTAACGGGCGGCAAGCGAAGTGAACAGGCAAGAAGAAAGAGAGGGTAAGGTATCTCATTTTTCACCTTGAAACACAATATTCTGTACTTGCTCGTTTTCTTACTTTAACACCGGAGTGCCTTGCAGGTACACCCTTTCCTCCTTTTTCACACCCAACATCACAAACGTCTGTTCTTGACCCATCTCAAGTTCTGATCGTTTAGTTAGATCACGTAATATTTAAAAAAACTTCTTAGTATGGTATGAGTTGAACACAAATTAAATTGAACTCACTTTGGATTGTAAATTGTAAATTTGCATTCAAACATAATAACATATGTTTCAAAAAAAATCATATAATTACTTTCGTCCAAACCAGGATCAGATTGTTGTTGCACAAAGCCTTAAAAAAAAGAGGGACTTCAAATTTTTTAGTCTGGGATTTTTTAAATTGTTAATATAAAATATCTATATATAATATGTGTTGAAATAAAGTACATTGTAGCTATTGGAGTGCAGCGAATTTCAATCTTTTCTTCTTTTTTTTTTTAATTTAAATTTTAGAAAATAAAGATTTATGATAAAATTTAAAACATTGTTATATGTGAATTGATCAGTTTTTAATATAGAAAAATATTTAATTTTATTTTACAATAACATAATTTTTTCAATAATATTAGTATTATTTATAATTAATTATTTATGACTAAATAGTTAATAAATTAAATTTCTAAATTTAAAATATTTTTGAATAATGTGACTTGGGTAAGTCTACCATAACAAAATATCTATAAAGTATTATATTTTTAGTTTTCTTATTGTAATATCTCAAAGGATTTCATAATTTTAAATATAATTTTTTTTAAGATTTATATTTTTCTATCTGTATGAACCTGACACATAGTTATAATTGTTCTCGTAGTTGAGAGATCGACAAAAATAAAAGACTGTGAAAAATTGTGATATTTTACAAATTTAATTCTTACTGATTTATTAATTAAAACACTTTGCTATTAACATTGCAGAAAATATTAAAAGAATTGATTTTCTACAAAATGATGAATTTCTTTATAAATAATGAAACTCTATATGAAAAAAATACGTTGAAATATGTTCTTTTGTTACATACTAATGGAAAGAAAAAAAAAAAACACAATCCTAAAAAGTAAAAGTGTGCCGCTGACGCTACAAGTACGTTGTTTAAGTAGAGAGAAGTCACGTTTAAATATTTATAAATAGATTTTTTTTTCATTAATTTTCAACGTTATTTACATCTTAAAAAATTACTCTTTTTGAACTTTTTGTTTATACCTTTCTATTAGAGATTAATTTTAATAATTAAAATAGAATCTCTAAAATTGATTGACGGTCCTGGTCCAAACATATATCTTTTGCGGCAACATAAAAACAGTATTAATAAAACAAATTTACCAAATGCTTCATCTAAATTTTGATGACTCATCAATATTATTTTCAAAAAACAAATTGTCGAGTCGATCTTGAATCTCAAACACCTTCTTTAATACAGTCCTGACTAATATGTATTTAACCCTTTTAAAGGTTGCTTAATTGAATCTCTCAGCTAAGTCATTTTGCTGAGTAGTACCTGCTATAGTCTTATGCCTTGTAATCTCAGACTCAACATAGTGTTAGCTCACAAATTCGACACTCATACTAAATTAAAATGTTTGGATGAAATATTAAACTCTTGAAGAAGTATGAAAAATCTTCGAGTGAAGAGACCTTCGAGTAAGCTGAGTTATTTAAGTATTTGGAACTTAAAAAATATTTTCAAATATTAAAGATGCCACCTTTGACCGAGACTGTTGGCCAAGCATTTGTGGAATTTTGGAATTCAAATAAAGGAGAGAGTAATTATGCTTTCTCATGACTAAACAAGACAAGTGGCGCACATCCAACAAGTGACTACATGCAACGTGACACTTGTCAAGGACGAACCATTTTAGGAGGTTAATGGCAGTTAATTTGACTATTATAAATAAGGGTTCTAACAATAGAATTCAGTGTGTTGTAATTTACTATTGTACAAGTCACTCCCAAAATTACTCAGTATCCGAGTGTAGAGAAACGAGTTCTAGGAGAATGTACGTCATGGGAGAATGTACGTCATGTAAACGCACCATCTTTACGTTCATAAAACTTATTTTATTTTGCTTTATCTTAAAGAGTTTATCTTTACTTCCTTGCAATTTACATTTTCTTGCATTCTGCTTTACTTTGTCTAAATTTTTTAAAGGCTCTTTACTTTGTTTCCTAGAAATTCACGTCCTTTCATTTTAGTCGAGCCTTACCTTTACATTAACCTTTTCTTCAAAAACACTGTCGAAGTGTTTAGTTTTAGGTAGTTTTCTTTTAAATAGAATTTAGCACATGTCCTAGGATCAATCTGATCGATTCTGTGAGTCACCAAAGTTAGATTTGAAAGATTAGCGGTTGTTTTCCAATTTTCAAGGGAAACAAATTGGCACACCCGGTGGGACAATGCTAAAAATTCTTCGAATTTTTGTAAAAGTTTGCGAAAACTACAGTTGTTATTGTCTTAGATAAAACTTCGTTGCATGTTATTAATAAGTGGTAAGATAGCCGCTACAAACGAAGAAAGACCAAGAAAAAATTACACTAGGGAAATGGCGACAAATGTTAAATAGCCAAATAACCCAAACCTCGAGGAGATGGCTCTAATCTCCAGCCTAGTAACACCAATCCTCGAGATGTGTCTAGAAGTGATGTGGTTGCACCCTCAGTACCTTCGACAGGGGAGCAGATACCACCTCCTGTTAGGCCTAAACCAGTGCCATTAGTGTTGGGATCAGGGTCGACAAGTATAAGGGCCTACACTAAACCTGTGTTAGAGTATGTTGGGTCTCAAGCGTCGAATCCCCAAACTCCGCCAGGAGGGACTTCGACGTCTAGACATTTTTTCCCTCCAGGGTTTTCACAACCATTACCAAGAAACCCACCATATGGAATGCCAACAACAGTAATGCAAGGCCTCTAGAATGCTCCCCCAATATTCTCAGAGAATGTGATGGATTCACCATTACAAGGATCAGGGTCTGGGGTAAATGTTGGTCGAAACAATCTAAGTATAGGTGTGGGGTATTTCACTCAGGGCGCTAATCTGACCAATACTTCGATAGCTTGTTTGAGGCAGTAAATGGATGAGAGAAACCTGTAAATGGTCCAATAGTAGATTATATTCTCCAGTCAGACATACCTCCTAGGACGAAGGTGCCAAAGTTTACCAAGTTTTCAGGAGATACAACGGAATCTACTGTCGAACACGTTTCCCGATATATGATCGAAGCCGGAGAGATTGCAAATGATGAAAGCCTTAGGATAAAATACTTTCCAAGCTCTTTCACTAAAAATTCTTTCACTTGGTTTACAACCTTACCCCCTAACTCAGTTTGCAATTGGACTCAGTTGGAACGTTTATTTCATGAACAACTCTATATGGGGAAAACTAAGATTAGTTTGAAGGAATTGGCTAGTATAAAACTAAAGTTTTCTGAGCCAATAGAAGATTATCTAAATAGGTTTCGACTACTCAAAGCTAGGTGTTTTACTGAAGTACCTGAACACGAGTTAGTCAAAATTGCAGCTGGTGGCCTCAATTACTCTATTAGGAAGAAACTAGATACCCAGTATCTGAGAGATATAGCCCAACTAGCTGATAAGATTCGACAGCTAAAGCGTCTTAAAGACGAAAAGGCCAAATTTAATAAGAGTAATAAGGTAGCTTACGTCGAATGTAACGAAAATATCAAAGGTGCACGTGACGAGTCATTATACTTCGATGTGGATGACCTACGCTGACATCCATGAAAAACAAAATAAAGTGATTATCAGCCTTGAATTCTCATCTTCATTCTTACACCATCCAATTCTAGACGTGCGTGTACCAAATTAATTGAACGTAGGGCTGGAAGTCATCATGAATAAGGGGTGAGTTAAAATCAAACTTTGAGCCTTATATCCTTTGTTTCCATAACCGTGAGCCAGACCATGTTACAACCCTCAAAAGACTTAATTGAGGCAGGGTTTATTCTGAAAGCATACTACAGCAAGGTTGCGTAAACTGACTCCTCACAGATTTTCTAATCTTTAGCATTGGTGTCATATTCCTGCTATATCTTTCACATCAACTAAGTCAACACTATGTTTGGACTAATGGTCCATTCGTCACACGCTATCACATCATCCCAATAAATGATTTTTCAAATATACATGAGAATCGCATTAAAATTACCATTTATGAATAAACGATTTAAATTGCAAGTCAATACTTGACATAAAAGAAATTCCAACAAAGTGTAATCAAAGAGGATTTCACCATTCATCAAAGTTGACCGGAATCAAGGGCACCTTGTAGTCTTGTGGATCAGGGGCATTGACATCCAATGATTATGAAGTTAGTTAGTCTAATGTAGGCTCCCAAGCATCATTTGATTATAGGGCGAGTCATTCAAAAATCGGTTGATCAGAAGAGAATCATCATAAGACTCTACCAACTAGGGGAGGGTCACTCGGAGGTTCTTTGATTAAAGGAGAAGTCCTTCCAATGCTCAATTAGCATAAGTCAAATCGCTTTAACGCTCATTCTAGGGCAGACCACCTCAAGAGTACGTTTAAGTCAACCACTTCAAGAGCAGGTTAATCAAGAACTAATCCCTTCATCATGAAAGATTATGGGGCAAGCCATTTCAAAGTCATCTCATGGTACAACGGTCTCCAATCTCTCTTTTAAGGGAAATTTTCCAAAGACCCTCCAGACTGGGACATGTTGAACTAAAACTAGGGCAAGTCCTTTCCATGCCTTCAAGCTTATCAAGCAAGCTCTTTCAAGCTCAAAGCAAGTGCCGGGAAATCATGCTATTAGCCCACCCGACCAAATTACCCTTTTCCTTAGCCTACCCTGTAAAAACCAGTTCCTGTCTAGTATTTTACCTTCAAAGCCCAACCATACTTGGCACGATCATCACCCGTAATCTCCATATCCTTACATCCCCGACATTTTTGCATACATGCTGCATCATTACATGCTTGCCTAGCCAGTCATTCTCAAAGATACAAATTTCCTGTGGCATCTTGGTAGGATCCTTTAAGAATGTCTGTCCATTCACCTACCTTTTGTAAGTCTATTTTGAGATATCTTCTCACCTTACCTTAAGTAAGGGATTTCATGGTCTTTCACATGGAATCTTATCCTTTCACTTCCTTTTGTAAGCGTTTCTTGCTGTCTTTTACACGCGACAAAACTTTGTTTTGGGTATCTTTGATCAATTTGGACGCTTGATGCCTATGTGGCCAAGAACCGAATGGTCGCCATACTTAAAAAATGTCATCTCTGCTGTTGTGCATGTGAGGTCAAATGAGGTTCTGATATCCTTTCCAAGTTTCCTCTACCTTTTGTAAGAGGATGGTTATTACCCTCTACTTACCTTTTGTAAGTTCTTCCGTGTCTTTTCCACGGAGTATCTCCTCTCTGCCTTTCGCATAGGAGTCGCCTTACTATTCATAATGAATCTCATGGCCTTTCGCATGAAATCTTATCCTTTCGCTTCCCTTTCATGAGCATTTCTCGCTGTCTTTTACACGCGACAAAACTTTGTTTTGGGTATCTTTGATCAATTTGGACGCTTGATGCCTATGTGGCCAAGAACCGAATGGTCGCCATACTTAAAGAATGTCATCTCCGCCGTTGTGCCCGTGGGGTCAAATGATGTTCTAATACCCTATACAAGTTTCCTCTACCTTTTGCAAGAGGATGGTTATTACCCTTAACTTACCTTTTGTGAGTCTTTCTGTGTCTCTTTCACGAAGTATATCCACCTTGCCTTTCATAAGAGATTCAACTTACCTTTAGTAAGACCTACCGTGCCTTTTGTACAAGTTCTTGTCAGCTTACCTTTTGTAAGTATCCTCTCTATCTTTTGTGGAAGGAATTTTTTCTTCTAACCTTTTGTTCAGGAGTCTGTTCTGCTTTTTGTAGAAGGAAGTATGATCGTCCTCTCCTAAGGGAGTTTCCTATCTACCTTTTGTAGAAGGAATTATCTTCAAGCCTTTTGTTCTGGAATCCTCTTTACCTTTTGTAAAAGGAACTTTTTCTCCTAACCTTTTGTTCTGGAGTCCTTTCTGCCGTTACAGAAGGAAATACGATCATCTTCTCCCTAGGGAGTCTCGTCTATTTTAACGTAGAAGGAGTTATCATGTCTTCAAACCTTTTGTTTTGGAGTCCTCTCTACCTTTTGTAGAAGGAATATTTCTCCTAACCTTTTGTTCAGGAGTCCTCTCTACCTTTTGTAGAAGGAATATTTCTCCTAACCTTTTGTTCAGGAGTCCTATTTACCTTTTGTAGAAGGAAAACATTTTCTCCAAACCTTTTGTTCAAGAGTCCTCCTTGCCTTTTGTAAGAGGAAAACCATTATTTATTTTAGATTCCTCTCTACCTTTTGTAGAAGGAATATCTCACAATTTTTTATTTTAGAGTCATCTCTACCTTCGTAGAAGGAATATCTCATAATGTTTATTTTCGAGTCCTCTCTATCTTTTGTAGAAGGAATATCTCACAATCCTTTATTTTTAGAGTCCTCTCTACCTTTCGTAAAAGGAATATCTCATAATGTTTTTTTAGAGTCCTCTCTATCTTTTGTAGAAGGAATATCTTGTAATCCTTTATTTTTAGAGTCCTCTCTACCTTTCGTAGAAGGAATATCTCATAATGTTTCTTTTAGAGTCCTCTCTATCTTTTGTACAAGGAATATCTCACAATCCTTTATTTTTAGAGTCCTCTCTACCTTTCGTAGAAGGAATATATCAGAATGTTTCTTTTAGAGTCCTCTCTATCTTTTGTAGAAGGAATATCTCATGATCCTTTATTTTTAGAGTCCTCTCTACCTTTCGTAGAAGGAATATCTCATAATGTTTCTTTTAGAGTCCTCTCTACCTTTCGTAGAAGGAATATCTCACAATCCTTTATTTTTAGAGTCCCCTCTACCTTTCATAGAAGGAATATTTCATAATGTTTATTTTCGAGTCCTCTCTATCTTTCATAGAAGGAATATCTCACAGTCATCTATTTTTAGAGCCCTCTCTACCTTTCGTAGAAGGAATATCTCACAGTCGTTTATCTTCCGAGTCCTCTCTATCTTTTGTAGAAGGAATATCTCCTGGCCGATTATGATTCCCTATTACGAAGTGTCTCCCCTTCTGGATGGCAAAGCATTCATGTTCATTCCGCATTGCATCTCAAGCATATCATCATATCCCCCTTAGCCTCTTCACTAACATAAACAGTTTTTTCAAACCATCTTGTTGACCGTCCACTATCATCCTACGCCTCTCCAGTTGAAAATCCCGGGTATTCTAGTATTTAATTCTCTTCTACCATGAATTTTCGAGCACCTTTATCCTTCATACATTCAGGTCCAAGAGGATTAAATAGGGGCAGCTGTCACACCCTCATTCTCACCTTTAGCCTTTCATACCCTACATTTGGCATATCATACATCATTCTATTGCATATCGAGCATGCGGGTTCATAAGGTACGATTTAGGTCGGTTTGTTATTTTCCATTTCAAATGAGATAACTTGTCTATCTTGGGCTACATGGAAGAAAAGTTTCATCATCTAAGTTTTGATCTAAGTTGGAAAGTCTACTCATGTAGATTCCTAAAAGGAGAAGTTACTTGAAAAATATTAGGATATTCGAGATTAATTCCTAATGGACATGAAATGCAAGGCCTAATTCAAGATTTCTTCATCCAACTTTGTTTCAAATTTTTGATCAAGTGGAGTTCAAATTTGCAAAGCATGAGTCAAGACCACAAGTTCATAATTCAAGACTTTATTCATTCCAAATTCAATGGCATAAGGTAAATCCATCATACAAAGTTCAAGATTCATGAATTCAAGACTAGAATTTTACAAAGGGAAATTTCATGACATCGCAAGAGTTTCACATATGTTACAAAGTTTCCAACTCTAAGTGATACTTAGAAAGTTAAGCTATTTCAAATCTTAATTCAAGTTTCTAATCAACTTCATGCTATGGTACCCCTCATGCCTCATTTAGTCTATATGTTCCACATTATGCCTTCACTTGATTCATAACCAATTAAATCTTCACATGAGCCTACAAACATCCAAGGAAAATAATTAAGGTTTAATGCAATATTGAAACATTTCAAAATCAAGACCATTTGTGCTTATCCATGGGCAATTTCAAGACATTGGCAAGTTAATCCAAAACAGCCCCATGCATGCCCAATTCATGTCTCAAGCTAGAAATAACTCATGACCAATTAATTCATGTCACCAAATCTAAGGAACCAATTCATGACCCAATGTGAGCAAAAGGATACATAACAAAATTGTCACATTCATGCTACCACCTCATAATTCAAAAGGGGAGGTATTTGATGCATCACAAAATCAGCACATATTCAAATTCAAATTTCGACAACAAGTTGTTGCACCCTAATTTTTGACCATAAGATCCCACCCCCTTGTGCATAAGTTTTTTTTCTCGTTTTCGTTTTAACTAACCATTTTAACCAGTTTGTCTGTTTTGGTTTTACGAGGACAAAGTTGATACAGAGAGGGCAGGTTACGAAGGCTGGGTATGTGTGCTTGACAAGTTTCAAATCCTTCGTCGGTTGTAGGGAATTCATGTGGACGTAAAGAGGATATGCCTTCACCCTTTAGGGTCATATAACTAGCACAAGCTCAACCTTTCTCTTCAAGAATTGCTCAGAGGATCCCCTAAGAAGAGCCAAGATTTCCTATACTTTGTTTTCAAGAACTTCGATTGGAAGACCGGTTGGAGCTGCGTGACCTCCACTTTCAAAGGTTTGCTCAAGATGAGACTCTGAGTGATTGGCCAAGTTGCACAAAGCCTCGAAGTGGAGTCTAAGTTCCATAGTGATTCATCGTGCAAGAGAATCAAGAGAGTTCATTATCAGAGACTTACAAGATTCATTTCAAGATTTATTTCAAGATTTATTTCAAGATGTTCGTATCATCTTCAACTCATTGGGTTTACAAGTTCGAGCTGCAAGTCCATGAAAATACTTCCAAGTCCAAAACATTTGGAGTTCCCGAGACCAATGTGAAAATTAAGTTCGTCTTAAATGTTTAGAATTTACTATAAAGACTAGAAGATGCAAATTATAAGAGGGTTCATAGTAGATATTTTCAAGACCCAAAATCAAGTGTTCAAGACTCTTCCATAAACTGAGTGCACATACTATTCGATTTCATGGACCTTATTATAGGCTTCCTTCTAAGAAGCATAGTTTCCTGTTGTCCAAATCTAGAAGACACCCACATTTTTGGTTTCAGCAATTCACAGCAAGGCCAACACAAGATTATGGCATAATTGTATTAAGCACTCTGAGTTGCAAAGAATGGTGACATTATGCCAGTCCAATCAACGGATAAAGGGAATTCAGTCATCTAAGTTCACCAAATTTGTTCAAACATTACAAGGTTACAGTTACAATTTTCAAAGTTTTATCTAGCAAACAAGTGGACAATGACAAAACAAGAAAAATCAGGATCATGAAAGTCTGCTACAAAGCACATTCGATTCCAAAGCGCGCCGTCAGCCCGGAGCTCCATTCGCCAGTTTACGCAACACCGACATCACAACCTGGTACTCGATGAAGTTTGAGCAATTGGGAAATCAAGATTAAGCTCTTAGCAACCCAATGCGTATAGGTTCTGCTATCCTTCAGATCATGGCACCTGCTACATCACGACAAAGAAATCAGCAACGGTAATTTGAAAAATCAATCGGATAGAGAAGCATGTTGGGTCGTGCTGCAATCAAAAGGGAGGAATCAAGAATGTGGAACCAAAATCATTACCAACTGAAGCCAACAAGTTCTCCACTGGATCAATGCTTGTGACTCTTCGTGAGAGAATCGTAGATAACTTTCACCCTGAAGAGAGCGTATCGTTAGGTGTTGGAAATTACTCTGGACTGTTAAGCTTCTTGGGCCCAAACCCTTTCACTATCCACACCTGCCAACAACAATCGCAAAATCAAATGTGACCGTTAGAGGATATTACTTGAAACAATGGAAGATTCTATTCAGACTAAATCAAATCCAATCTCATTTCTCATCAACATTAACTCAATAAAAATGGAAAAGGAAATATTGCCAAACGAAAACAGAAGATCGTATTTCCTTTCCAAAACAAACAAGGCATGTTCAGACCAAAACGGAAGGTTTGGATAAAACTTTATAGCTACTAATCGAGTCCATACGACTATATAAGAGAGAGAGCAAGGAGGTACGAAGGGGACGCTAACACGCCAACAATCAGAAACAACCAAAATCCAAAGCTAAAACCCTAGATAATAAAGTAACTTATCTTTGGAGCTCCGCCGTGAGTCAATCACCATTCAAACCTCAAATCGCCATCGCCGGAAACGCCTTCAAGCCGTCACCAGAGTTCATCGGGTCACCACCACAAAGCCATCGTGAAATCACCCTTCGCCATCTCCGCCGCCGCTACCCTTTGGTAAAGTTCGTTCCTTCATAACAACCATTGAGCTTGTTAACCTTTTCGTTATGTTGCAGGTTTATGGAGAAAGACACGATCAGAAACAATAGAGAGAAGGAAGATCGAGAGGATTGAGAGAGATTGAGCGACGGCGGCCGCTTCCGGAAGGGGGGGGGGAGTCTAGGGTTTTCCTTCGTTTATTTCTTTACTTTCGTTTGTGTATTATTTGAGCTAAACTAATCACACACCACTAAACACTCACCTAATCCCTCCGTTAACTCTTAATCCACCCCTGATTAATCCCCCTAATCGCCCTCTTAATCACCTTTAATTAATAATTAAAACCCTAATATAACCCTTTCATCAAAATAATTATAATTCAATTTCAAATCTAATAAACCATTTAAATCTTTTTATAAACCTAGTATAATCCTTTTATTATTAAAATAAATCTTTTTATATAAACTTAAATAAATGTTTTTATTAATCAATCCCTTTATTTAAATAAGCTACTAAATTATTTTCTAAGCGAATAATGAATTATCTTTTTCTTTAAATTCATTTCATAGGTCAAACCCTTTTTTAAAAATAAATAATAACAAATCCCCTTTTAAATTAAATTGACTTTTTATTGATGATATTCATAAAAAGAACTTTTAGTAAATCCTATTTAAAATTATTTCCAACTAAAGTCAATTTCATAATCAATCTCGACAATTAATCTTTTTTTATAATGCCACTTTTAAAAACAATTCGATCTCCTCTAAAATCAATGCACAGTATAGCAAAACAACTTAATCAATTTCAAATATAAAATCAATCGTGCACTTCACGACACCTTTCACTCTCACACACTTCAAGCGCTTTCATGCGTATGTGTATGGATTTATTTTCTGCAATTTATTTCCGCAATTATTTTACAGTCATCTAACATTATTATATTTACTCTTATCGCATTGCATTCTGTCCAAAGGAAAAACCTACACATAATTCAACGTTGTGTGTAGTTGCACATTATATGCATCATATTCCCCTCGATCCTTGATTCTTCAAGTTGATCATTTAAGTTTAGGACCTACCCCATAGGAAGGACCTTGTCTTTACCTTTCTACAACATAGAAACAACACAATCACAATACCACTTTTACAAACACATTAGAGAATAGATGTTAATCATCTTAAGCGAGATGTAATCTCCACCCCACAACAATACAATCAAACATGTAGGGACTTTGCCTTAAGAACGACAAAGGCATACTTGGCGACCATCCGAGTATGTAAGACCTTTTCTTAAGACGATGCAAAGACCATTTCCTACGACCCCCTTTACACTTGTGGTGGTTATCTCTCCCTTAACATGAAGACTCATCTCTTCTCCTAAACCCAATCAATCAACTACCCTAAACCCATAGGAACTTTGACCACAGTCAAAGAAATCCTCAAACCCTTTAGGGTGAACTACAACATACTCTGATTCCACTCCCGTAAGGATATGTAGGCACAAGGTGCGATGCCTTATCGAGTATACTTAGAAATAAACCCCTAGGGTCTTTAATCCATTAAGCAGATAACACTTAGCAGTAAACAAACATAAAACAAGAGGTTCCTGTAGAGTACTACAGAAACTTAGGATGCTAGTACCTTCCCTAAGTTTAACCAACCCCCGAACCTAAACAATCTAGCTTGCACTTGCATTGCATTGTGGGAATTTCGATCTTTATCCCTTCCTTTGGACAAATCAAAGTTCGGTTGCAAAATGAATTAAAGATTCAAACTAATCAATAGTTTGGTATCCAAATTTCACCGCGACAGAAATGGCGACTTCACTGGGGAACTCTCTAGTGGGTTTCCCTATCTTATTTTATTTGTTTATTGCTTTATATATCTGCCTACTTGATTAACTGTTTACATGCTTTCTCTTGTTTTTCTTTTGGGATTGTTGTCCTTGAGTGGTGAGATAAAGTTCTACACCCGAACTTGAGAGAAATTAGGATAGGATGGGATATATTCGAGGAGGCTTATAGGGAGTAGAATCCCTACTAAGTTGAATCGAGAATCCCGCTCAGTTGAGGCCCTTTCGAAATAGTACTGTTGAACGATCCATCGTGAAGACACTCACTACTTTCGACTTTGGAGCCTATGATATTGAGGACCGTAGTTACCTTAACCCAACTTTGGCCTTTATTAGGACGTAGTGCGAGACTATGAGGAAGTACTTCCGAAATAGTGCTACGCGAAGCTACACTCAAAAGAGGTTCTCTTGAGAATATTATTAATCCTCGAGTAATTGGGAAAATTGATAATATCCGATAGATGGGCTGATGATTCTGAGTCCCATTAGAACCTTGTTTTGCAGGTACAAACAACCTTTAGTCCTTAAACCTTTGGGAAGGGTACACCTTTACTCCATGCTCGTTGCAAACCTAGGGCGCCTCTTTGTTTGTTTATCTTTATGTCCTTATGTGAATACTTGTGTTTGCTGCATTCATATAACATCATTCTGCATTGGACTTCATGGGATTTACCTTTGTTTATGAACATTGTAGGTCACTATGGCTTCAGACAAAAGACATACTGTGAAATATACTTTTAAGAGTCCCAAATTGGACGACCTAAAGAAGTTGTGGGGTTTCATCGAAGATCAAGAAGGATTCAAGACCAAGTATGGGAAGCTGATATCCTTGTTGGGTTGCTCAGTGAATGAAGGACTTCTTGCCACTCTACTACAGTTCTATGATCCCCTCTACCATTGCTTCACCTTTCCAGACTTTCAGCTGTTACCTACATTAGAAGAGTATTCCTTTTTGGTTGGTCTACCTGTCCTTGAGGAATCTCCTTTTCCCTTCTTGGAAAAGGACCCTGATGAGAAAGATATTGCTAAAGCCCTCCGTTTGAAGGTATCCGACGTCAAAGCCAACCTAGTTACTAAGGATGGAATTCTTGGTTTAAAGACAGGCTTCCTAATCGAGAAGGCTTCATTCTATGCTGATTATTCTAATAAGGCTCCGTTTGAGGCAATTTTTGCTTTGCTTATTTATGGGCTGTTCTTATTCCCAAGTTTCGAAGGTTTCATCGATCTCAAAGCATTCAAGATCTTTATGAAGAACAACCCAGTGCCGACTTTGTTGGGAAACACATATCACTCTATACATCTCCGAAACCTTCGTGGTGGAGGGATGATTACTTGCTGTGTACCCTTACTTTACAAGTGGTTTATTTCGCACTTGCCGAAGTCTAGCTCTTTTACAAACATTGGCAAAGAACATTGGTCTCCAAGAATTATGGCTTTGACCCATTCCGACATTGATTGGTACAATCGAGTGTATGATGGAGTATTAATCATTGATAGCTGCGGTGACTTCGCTAATGTACCATTGCTCAGCTTTGATGGAGGAATCAGCTACAATCCTATCTTAGCTCGTCGACAGTTGGGATACCCGTTGAAGGAACCTCCCAAGAGTGTTCAAGTAGAGGGTATGTTCTTCAAAGATGATATGGAACTCCGAGGAAAGATTCTACATGCATGGCGTAGTGTACACAAGAAAGGGAAGAGAAGTCTAGGGAAGCCTAACTGTGTGTCTTTAGAACCATACCTCCAGTGGGTCAGAAGAAGGGCAACCAATCTAAAGATGCCCTATTCCCGTCAGGATCCCATAGCCCCGAGGAGAGAGCCCACTTATGTCTTTATGTCTAAAGCCGAGGAGTTAAAGGTGTCCTTAAGGAAGTCTCAACATGAGCTGGAATCTTGGAAGAACAAGTACCATGTAGCAGTGGCAGAAAATGATGAGTGTCAAAAGGAGAAGGCTGAACTTCAGAAGGAAAGGGATGAACTTCAGAAGCAGCTACAATTAAAGGATGAAGAGCTACTCCCCTGCAAGAAGAGGAAAGTCATGGAGGATTTATTTTTCTCTGACCCACAATGCACTATCTGGAAAATAATTGTGGACAACCTTATCCGTGAGAAGGCGCAACTAGAAGAGCAGCTCAAGCAGCAGCATTCAAAGCTTCTTTAGTGTCTTTACTAACTTTTATTTAGCTTTTATTTGGGACTCTTTAAAAGAATATTTATGTAGTCCGTTTCAAATTTAATAAAACGTTTCCTTTTACCGCAATGCCTATAAATAGAGGAATCCCATGAAGTCCTAATCATCTTGCATTGCATTCTTTTTCCATTTGTTCACTTCAAGAAACTCAAATTCGTTCTGTAGGTGTTGTAATCATGGATTTCAGAAGAGAAACCCTGAAGTACACTTTCCAGAGCCCCAACCTCGAAAGCTTGAGAGAACTAGCCGAACTCGTCGAGGATCGCTTTGCCTTCGCAGCAGAATATGGAGGAGTTTTCCGTTTCCTTGAGCTAAGGATGAAAGAAGGATTGTTGGAAACATTGGTTCAATTTTATGACCCGATGTATCACTGCTTCACTTTTCCAGACTACCAATTGATGCCGACCTTGGAAGAATACTCAGAACTTTTGAGGATGCCTGTGACTGTTCGACCGCTATTCACCGGAAGGGAAGACACGCCTAGTCATCAGGAAATTGCAAATGCTACCCATCTCAGCCTAGAAGATGTCCAGACACACCTGATCACCAAGGAAGGAGTCCTTGGGTTCCCCGCCGACTTTTTGATCGAAAAAGTCCGTTACCATGCTGAAAGAAAGGAGGCTCTCATCTTGGAAGCCAATTTCGCCTTGTTAGTCTATGGGACTTTCTGGTTCCCTAAAATTGACAATTTTGTTGACATGGATGCAATCAAGCTGTTCATACTCAAGAATCCAGTACCCACCCTGCTTGCTGATACGTACTTCTCGATTCATTCGAAGAATGCCGAAGGAGGAGGACACATTGTATGCTGTACTGCCTTGCTGTACTCATGGTTCATCGCTCGTTTGACTTGGTATCCGTCCCTTTGGGATGAAGTAGCAACACCTCGATGGTCCGAGATACTTATGGCCCTTACCTATTCGGACATTGTTTGGTACGATCCCGCCTATGGAGGTGTGCCTATGATTCCTAGCATCGGAGGATCCCCCAACGTACCGCTCATCGGAAAAGAAGGATGTATAAGTTACAATCCTGCTTTGGCCCGTAGACAGTTTGGACACCCCATGATCCAAGTGCCTGACCCAGCTTCGTTGGAAGAGATCTATTTCAAAGGAGAAGAGGATCTAGATCTAAAGACTGTCATCATTTATGCATGGAAATATATTGATATGGAAGGAACAGCTGCTTCAGGATACCCCAACTGTGCTGTTTCCGAGGATTATCTGCATTGGGTGCGAGAAAGGGCTCTCGATCTCAAGATGCCTTTTCCTTTTCATGAACCTATGGTATTGTCTCCTCATGACCCCGACTGGTTCGAGGAAGAGGAAATAGAACAAGTAAGGATCGCTTTAGATGAAGCCCGGAAATTGAGGACTGCCTGGAAGAATAAGTTCCTCACCCTCAAAGTAGAGAAGGAAAGACTTTAGAAGACTCCAGAATTAGAAGTTGCCAGAAAGAGAAAGGCACAAGGAGATTTATTTTCTCCTGCCTCTTCAAGTGCTGTCACCAATGATGATCTCCCCTCAACTACCATGGCTTGGAAGGAGTGTGTGGAACGACTCATCATCGAGAAAGCGGCACTGCAGGAGCGCATTGATCAGCTAACAGAGGAGCTCCGTACAAAGAAGACCGTGGAGTAGAGTTCTAAGTTTTCTTTTGCTTTCGTTGTAATAAACTCTTAAAAGAGTACTTCGCTTTACAGTGTTTCTCAAAAATAAAAAGTTTTTCAATTATCCTACATTATAACACTGAAAAACACTTTGAGTTTCTTGAAGTCTCCCCTTACATCTGCATTCTCGCATTAACATTCTGCATTCTGCATGGCATTTTACATTCGTGCATGTGTCCTTCCTTTGTTGTGGCTCATTTCGGTTTTCATCTTTTGCTGTCAGTCGCTGTTTCGACCATCTGACCAAGCCGGAAGTATCATTAAAGGATAGTGAGGAGAACAAAGACATGGATCGCGTGACTAGCTTCAGAGTAAGGTCTAACCCGACGCTTCGCCGTCCCTCCGACGACTTTGTTCCTATGCAACTTCAGCCTGTGCAAGAAAAGGAAATGGACGATCCAGAGCTTACAGCATTCAAGAATGAATTTCGTGACTTCGAGGAACGATGGAAAATGATGAAGATGAACCGTGCGCCTGATTTTCATGCTCATGACCCGCACCTAGTTCCAAACTTAGTTATCCCCCCAGGATTCCAGATGCCCGCCTTTGAAGTGTACAAAGGTACAATTTGTCCAAGGTATCATTTGATGATGTTCTGTCAGAAGATGACCGCCTATCTCGGGAACGACCAACTATTGATCCACTGCTTCCAAGAAAGTTTGGGTAGAGCACCGTTAACATGGTATATGAAGCTACAAGTGAATCACATTCAGTCTTGGGAAGACTTAACTTTTGCTTTTGTGAAGCAATACCATCATAACTTGGGTATAGCCCCAAACAATAGAGATGACTGTGGACCTTCCAGAGAATTCATAGCTCCGGTACCCCATCCTCAGCACCAGTACGCGATGCCCGCTCAGCGTGAACAACAACCACATCCTAGGCAGAGGTTGGCCTCTCCAGATCAACCACAACATCAACAATTTCGGAAAAGGTATCAAAGGATGACTCCAGATACACCAAGAGAAGTAATTCACCAGTTTGATCCCATCCCGGTGAAGTACGCTGATTTGTTTCCAGCTCTAATTCAAAGAGGGCATATCCAGACTAAAGCCCCACCTAAGGTACCTAAGAAGTTTCCATACTGGTACAATGCTAACAAATTTTGCCTGTATCACCAAGGTGCTCCGGGGCACGACATTGAGAGCTGTTATGGCATGAAAGCAGACGTCCAAAATTTGGTCAAAGATGGAGTCTTGTTCTTTGAGGGTTCCGTCCCTTATGTGCGAGATAGCCCCCTATCTCGACAAGGTTCATCCTCCCCAAGCATGATTCAAGGTCGTCAACGCCGTGTCTGAAAGCTGCGCACCAGACATTTCTGCATATCTTTCCCGTCTACATGAAAGCACAATAAAGATCCTGGAAAGGACTCTCCAGAAGAACCTTCTATTTCTTTCGTTTGTTTGTGTGTTTATTTCTTTGGTTAAAAGCATATTTTTGCATGTAAGAACTTTCTATTTTGAATAAGTAATGCAATAACTGTTTGTCTTGAAGAAATCCATTCGTTTTCACTCAAATAGTTTTTTCAAAATTATTTATAATGTCGACTTTTACCCGATCTCTCGCTCTGACAGAGAATTGGAAGGAGGATGATGAAGTAAAACACATGATCTCTTGTTGTATGCTTCGAATAAAAACCCTACTGATGATGTAAGGCATCATTTTAAACCTCCTGAAAGCCAACATAGTCAACCCTTTCTTTTAAACCTTGATTGAGGATCCGTTCTCTTTCTCCCAAACCCTTTCCAACCTCATTTTCTTAACCTGGGGCAGGGTAATATCAAAATGATGAACATCTTTCAAAAATTGGGTGGGCACAAATATACTAACCCTTTCTACCTCCATTCTACAAGTCATAAATTAAACCCATATACGACCCTCAAAGTCCTAATTGAGGTAAGGTCTAATTCGAAAGCATACTCAATGAGATATTGTTTCCTGACTCCTTGAGCGATGCTCAAATTTAAATCGGCTTTATAAATAATGATTCAATTTGTATCCTAACTAGTGGTTTCGATCACAAGTTATTGCGATACCCCTTTTCAAAACTTCAAGACAAACGCGTGTTGTATTAACCATTCCAAAATGGATATTTCAAATGTGCTAAATACGCTTGACATCTTAGAAAGACCACATACAGACATTGATGATGATATTTGAAGACCTTGCTGACTTGGGGCAAGTCATTCTTCCCAAGAAAATTTCATCCGTGCAAGTCTTGGGTTCAACTGGAAGAAATTCAAAGGACTCACTTACCGCCAATCAGGGGCAGTTACGTCGAGATTCGACGAATCTCTAGAGAGTTTGAAAACAGTGGGGCATTTGGACATCATGTTTTCTATAAAATCCTCTCAAGACGTTTTCTTTTCTCTTAAACTATGTGACTTGGGGCATTTGAAGATTGGAGCAAAATGTATATCTCATCCTTAGGAAACTCAACCCCAACATGTTCAACAGCTATGACGACCCAGGATATTTATTTTATCCCCTATGAAGCTTCGGTTTGGGTACCTCCGTCTACAACAACACGTCAAACTTATCAAGATGATACATCCCCAATCGGATTGATCACTTTTCCTCGAGAGAAATTTTGAAGTTTTGAAGCAGGAATGGGATCCTATACTTAGTTCTTCATTTATCCTCAGTGATACTTCTACCTTCGAAGATTGGTCGGATGTTTGTTTCGAGACGTTTATCCCGTTTTCGGTCATTGCTTTCGTCTGTCTTGTCAGCATAAGCATATACATATCATATAAGTAGATAGCATAACATTTTCATTTTGTGCATCCTTTGTTTGTTTTACTCTATCTCTTCAATTGCGGTTACCCTTGGGTATTTTGGGCGCGTCTTACTCCTTCCAAATAGAGTTGTCAGCCCTAAGCAGAAAAAACTCAATATTTCTATTTCCCCACGAAGTTCGATCCTCGTGGAAGACAGTTGTTTCAGTACATTCCCATTGGAGTTTATGCCTCTATGGTTGAGTCTTACTTGACAGTTTCTCTTCGGTTATTTCCCGAATTGAACTTCGGTCTTTGACAATCACACTATGAACATCTCCAGCTTTTGAGCATGGATCAAGAGTGCATTTATTTTGCACTTTGACATTATGAGGATCACCGTTGAAGACGTGATGCTTTCTCGGCAACACTACAAGATCTCCTCAACAACTTACAGTCGAAAAACAGAAGATCTCTTTATTTGAGCAACTCGTTTTGGGCAGATCTATTCTCAAAACGACAAACAACAATTTCATCAAGACAATCTGTCCTTCCCCAGTGGGTTATCTCAAGATTATCAAGTCAAAACAAAGTACATTACAGATACTTCCCCACTTGAGGATTTCTGCTGCAACAATCTTACATATCTTACAATTACAACAAAGATACTCCTCAAAAATGATTTTCCCCAGAGAGTTCATTATGAGTACAATCAATGACATATCTCCTCACAAGAGGACACTCCATGTATCAACCGATTTACAACTCTTTTGAAGATCCCCGGTGCACATTCTACAAATTGCCAATACAATACAAATTGCATCTACAATTACAAATACAAGATCACATCTACAAAATTCTACAAATACAATATTACATCGACAACATTTACATCAACAATTCTACGGTGCTACAATTCACAACATACAATCTACATCAACATTACAATTTACAACTACAGTTACATCTACAATCTACAACTTACAACCCCTCTTTGAAGACGCTCTCACAAGTTTCCATCATTTTGGGTAGGAACCGAGACCAGCTCATGGTTCCCATACCATGGAGCAAGGGGAAGTTCGGCATCAAAAACCGAGACCAGCTCATGGTTCCCATACCATGGAGCAAGGGGAAGTTTGACATCAAAAACCGAGACCAGCTCATGGTTCCCATACCATGCAGCAAGGGGAAGTTTGACATCAGAAACCGAGACCAGCTCATGGTTCCCATACCATGGAGCAAGGGGAAGTTTGACAACAGAAACCGAGACCAACTCATGGTTCCCATACCATGGAGCAAGGGGAAGTTTGACATCAGAGACCGAGACCGGCGCATGACTCCCATATCATGATGCTCGGGGAAGCTCAACAACTACAACAACATCTACAACCACAATGACATCAAAGACCGAGACCAGCTCATGGTCCCCGTACCATGATGCCAGGAGAGGTTATACATTTTATCGTTTCAGCTGAGTTACAAAATATAAAATAATAAAAAAAAAAAGATCCATTTTGAGTTACTATTGACCACCACCTCGGTAGCAAAAGTATCTTTCGATCACAAATCGTCAAAATCACCGCATCCCTGATGCATGAGTTACCGTTACACGTTTGGAGATTTCCCATGAGTGATTGTTCATGTCCTCGTAGGGTCCCGCCTTGTTGGATCTGTTGCTTTTCTGTCTAGCATGTCGCGTCCAGTTCATCCCCTATGACCTCTTCCTTACAAATTTTGTCCGTCCTGCATTTTCATATCATTGCATATCATATGCATTCGGTGGTTTCTTATGGCCAAAAATTCGCGCAATGTTTGTATTTAAGTCCCTCCTATCTCGTCGAGACGAAGATTTCAATCTCCATATCTCCGAATAGGAGTAACTTAAATAGGGGCATCTGTTGCACCCTAATTTTTGACCATAAGATCCCACCTCCTTGTGCATAAGTTTTTTTTTCTCGTTTTCGTTTTAACTAACCATTTTAACCAGTTTGTCTGTTTTGGTTTTACGAGGACAAAGTTGATACAGAGAGGGCAGGTTACGAAGGCTGGGTATGTGTGCTTGACAAGTTTCAAATCCTTCGTCGGTTGTAGGGAATTCATGTGGACGTAAAGAGGATATGCCTTCACCCTTTAGGGTCATATAACTAGCACAAGCTCAACCTTTCTCTTCAAGAATTGCTCAGAGGATCCCCTAAGAAGAGCCAAGATTTCCTATACTTTGTTTTCAAGAACTTCTATTGGAAGACCGGTTGGAGCTGCGTGACCTCCACTTTCAAAGGTTTGCTCAAGATGAGACTCTGAGTGATTGGCCAAGTTGCACAAAGCCTCGAAGTGGAGTCTAAGTTCCATAGTGATTCATCGTGCAAGAGAATCAAGAGAGTTCATTATCAGAGACTTACAAGATTCATTTCAAGATTTATTTCAAGATTTATTTCAAGATGTTTGTATCATCTTCAACTCATTGGGTTTACAAGTTCGAGCTGCAAGTCCATGAAAATACTTCCAAGTCCAAAACATTTGGAGTTCCCGAGACCAATGTGAAAATTAAGTTCGTCTTAAATGTTTAGAATTTACTATAAAGACTAGAAGATGCAAATTATAAGAGGGTTCATAGTAGATATTTTCAAGACCCAAAATCAAGTGTTCAAGACTCTTCCATAAACTGAGTGCACATGTACTATTCGATTTCATGGACCTTATTATAGGCTTCCTTCTAAGAAGCATAGTTTCCTGTTGTCCAAATCTAGAAGACACCCACATTTTTGGTTTCAGCAATTCACAGCAAGGCCAACACAAGATTATGGCATAATTGTATTAAGCACTCTGAGTTGCAAAGAATGGTGACATTATGCCAGTCCAATCAACGGATAAAGGGAATTCAGTCATCTAAGTTCACCAAATTTGTTCAAACATTACAAGGTTACAGTTACAATTTTCAAAGTTTTATCTAGCAAACAAGTGGACAATGACAAAACAAGAAAAATCAGGATCATGAAAGTCTGCTACAAAGCACATTCGATTCCAAAGCGCGCCGTCAGCCCGGAGCTCCATTCGCCAGTTTACGCAACACCGACATCACAACCTGGTACTCGATGAAGTTTGAGCAATTGGGAAATCAAGATTAAGCTCTTAGCAACCCAATGCGTATAGGTTCTGCTATCCTTCAGATCATGGCACCTGCTACATCACGACAAAGAAATCAGCAACGGTAATTTGAAAAATCAATCGGATAGAGAAGCATGTTGGGTCGTGCTGCAATCAAAAGGGAGGAATCAAGAATGTGGAACCAAAATCATTACCAACTGAAGCCAACAAGTTCTCCACTGGATCAATGCTTGTGACTCTTCGTGAGAGAATCGTAGATAACTTTCACCCTGAAGAGAGCGTATCGTTAGGTGTTGGAAATTACTCTGGACTGTTAAGCTTCTTGGGCCCAAACCCTTTCACTATCCACACCTGCCAACAACAATCGCAAAATCAAATGTGACCGTTAGAGGATATTCCTTGAAACAATGGAAGATTCTATTCAGACTAAATCAAATCCAATCTCATTTCTCATCAACATTAACTCAATAAAAATGGAAAAGGAAATATTGCCAAACGAAAACAGAAGATCGTATTTCCTTTCCAAAACAAACAAGGCATGTTCAGACCAAAACGGAAGGTTTGGATAAAACTTTATAGCTACTAATCGAGTCCATACGACTATATAAGAGAGAGAGCAAGGAGGTACGAAGGGGACGCTAACACGCCAACAATCAGAAACAACCAAAATCCAAAGCTAAAACCCTAGATAACAAAGTAACTTATCTTTGGAGCTCCGCCGTGAGTCAATCACCATTCAAACCTCAAATCGCCATCGCCGGAAACGCCTTCAAGCCGTCACCAGAGTTCATCGGGTCACCACCACAAAGCCATCGTGAAATCACCCTTCGCCATCTCCGCCGCCGCTACCCTTTGGTAAAGTTCGTTCCTTCATAACAACCATTGAGCTTGTTAACCTTTTCGTTATGTTGCAGGTTTATGGAGAAAGACACGATCGGAAACAATAGAGAGAAGGAAGATCGAGAGGATTGAGAGAGATTGAGCGACGGCGGCCGCTTCCGGAAGGGGGGGGAGTCTAGGGTTTTCCTTCGTTTATTTCTTTACTTTCGTTTGTGTATTATTTGAGCTAAACTAATCACACACCACTAAACACTCACCTAATCCCTCCGTTAACTCTTAATCCACCCCTGATTAATCCCCCTAATCGCCCTCTTAATCACCTTTAATTAATAATCAAAACCCTAATATAACCCTTTCATCAAAATAATTATAATTCAATTTCAAATCTAATAAACCATTTAAATCTTTTTATAAACCTAGTATAATCCTTTTATTATTAAAATAAATCTTTTTATATAAACTTAAATAAATGTTTTTATTAATCAATCCCTTTATTTAAATAAGCTACTAAATTATTTTCTAAGCGAATAATGAATCATCTTTTTCTTTAAATTCATTTCATAGGTCAAACCCTTTTTTAAAAATAAATAATAACAAATCCCCTTTTAAATTAAATTGACTTTTTATTGATGATATTCATAAAAAGAACTTTTAGTAAATCCTATTTAAAATTATTTCCAACTAAAGTCAATTTCATAATCAATCTCGACAATTAATCTTTTTTTATAATGCCACTTTTAAAAACAATTCGATCTCCTCTAAAATCAATGCACAGTATAGCAAAACAACTTAATCAATTTCAAATATAAAATCAATCGTGCACTTCACGACACCTTTCACTCTCACACACTTCAAGCGCTTTCATGCGTATGTGTATGGATTTATTTTCTGCAATTTATTTCCGCAATTATTTTACAGTCATCTAACATTATTATATTTACTCTTATCGCATTGCATTCTGTCCAAAGGAAAAACCTACACATAATTCAACGTTGTGTGTAGTTGCACATCATATGCATCATATTCCCCTCGATCCTTGATTCTTCAAGTTGATCATTTAAGTTTAGGACCTACCCCATAGGAAGGACCTTGTCTTTACCTTTCTACAACATAGAAATAACACAATCACAATACCACTTTTACGAACACATTAGAGAATAGATGTTAATCATCTTAAGTGAGATGTAATCTCCACCCCACAACAATACAATCAAACATGTAGGGACTTTGCCTTAAGAACGACAAAGGCATACTTGGCGACCATCCGAGTATGTAAGACCTTTTCTTAAGACGATGCAAAGACCATTTCCTACGACCCCCTTTACACTTGTGGTGGTTATCTCTCCCTTAACATGAAGACTCATCTCTTCTCCTAAACCCAATCAATCAACTACCCTAAACCCGTAGGAACTTTGACCACAGTAAAAGAAATCCTCAAACCCTTTAGGGTGAACTACAACATACTCTGATTCCACTCCCGTAAGGATATGTAGGCACAAGGTGCGATGCCTTATCGAGTATACTTAGAAATAAACCCCTAGGGTCTTTAATCCATTAAGCAGATAACACTTAGCAGTAAACAAACATAAAACAAGAGGTTCCTGTAGAGTACTACAGAAACTTAGGATGCTAGTACCTTCCCTAAGTTTAACCAACCCCCGAACCTAAACAATCTAGCTTGCACTTACATTGCATTGTGGGAATTTCGATCTTTATCCCTTCCTTTGGACAAATCAAAGTTCGGTTGCAAAATGAATTAAAGATTCAAACTAATCAATAGTTTGGTATCCAAATTTCACCGCGACACAAGTAATAAGACAAAGCCTAGCATTAGTGCAGAAAAATACAACAATGGTGCAGAAAAATACAGCAAAGCATACATGAAAAGGGAAGGAAAGATAATGACATGAGGAAAGTGGTAAGATGCCTTTCTCAAGTAAGAAATCTGAGATTTTGAGACAAGTGAAACCCTAATTTGTTGAGATAAGAAGGAGGGGGCTGTAAACAAAGGGGGGGATCATTTTCACAAGACATTCACTACACATTGCAAAAACCAGAAAAATAGAGAGAACGAGAAACCCTAAAAACCATAAAAATAGAGAGAAAGAAAATCAACAATATCAAGGGAGTTCCATAGCAACACAAGAACCATTGAGAAGTAGAACCTTCACAACATAGAGTGAAGAGTGAAGAGAGCATCCAACAAAAATCAATGGGGGTCTTCCAAGAAGGATAAATAGCTCTTGGGTATCCATTTCGTTAAACCTTTCTCTCTTCACATTTTGCTTTTGTATTCTTTTATTTCCTCTTTTAAATGTTGTTGTGTTGTGTATATCATGTAAGGACCTAAGAGGAACCAAGGAACCTCTGTAAGAACCATAAGAACGATAAAGAACAAAGAAAATAGTTTGGTTTTCCCCCAGGTGGCCTGACACAGGCCGTGTCGTGCGACACAGGCGGCCGTGTCACACCGCTGTTTGAGTTTTCATCGCGTTTAACTCCAGACCTCCTGACACGGGCCGTGTCACACGACACGGCCACCCATATCACACGACACGGCCACCCGTATCACACAACTATCTCGCCTTAAAAACCCACTTTGTAGGCACCTTCTGACACGGGTCGTGTCACACGACACGACCACCCGTGTCATACCACAATTTTTTCACTTTTTTCGATATTTTACCTTCGTGCTGTTTTTTTTGCATGTCTCGTTTATTTAGCCGACTAACCCCATATGTTTGTATGTTTTTAGTATGTGAATGTTGTTATGGTCCTTGTTGACCTTTGATTCCAAAAACCATTTCCAAAAACAAACTCTCGATTTTATCGAGCCACTTTCACCCTTGTAAGTCGATTGCCTTGTGCGTCGCCATCGACCTTGTTTCACATTTCATTATATGTATATATATATTAATAATGTCATCCCGACTTTGGATTTTGAAAGACTTTTCTTTTAAAATAAACTCTCCATTCTTATCGATCCATTTTTGACCTTGTAAGTCGATTGCCTTGTGCATCGCCATCAACCTTGTTCGCATCACCTCAAACTCCTTTAATGATAATAAATCTTGATCCAACGTCAAGTGATCCTTTTTCTCAATAAAAACCCAAAATACAATAAACAGATGGTTAGGGTTATACACCATGGATTTTAAGGTGGTGGAGAAGGAATGAGAATGGAATCCTCCTACACTCGTTCCGAATGTTTTGGATACAAGGTGCTCGACTTAGCTATTCGAAACATTCATCTCTATCCAAAGTCTTTTTGTATAATCCTAATAAAAAACAATTTCTCTTCAAAAACCGAAAAACAACACCAACACATCAAACTATTTTTCGCCTTAGGGCATCAATCTAAAAACCCTTTTTCAAGGTATAAAATCAAACAACAAACAACCATTTCACAAGCCTCCGAACTACGAAGCTCTGATTCTTCACTTCTTTTAAGTGAGGATACGTAGGCACAATGGCCACAATCCTTGGCGAGCACTATAATAAAAAAACCCAACCCCTCTTTTCCTAAAACAAGCAAACTCTGAGATAAAACACCCATTCAAGCTAAAACAACCTAGGAGGTTCCCATCGAGTACGATGGATGCGAGGGGGTGCTAATACCTTCCCCTCGCATAACCGACTCCCGAACCCTAAGACTTGGTTGCGATGACCATGCTCTTTTCCTAAAGGTTTTATTGCTATTTCCCTTTCCCGCTTTAGGATAAATAAAATCCGGTGGCGACTCTGTGTTATTTTTCGCGTAGCGATAGCTGTTACACCCTAATTTTGACCCTGAACCGCTTTTTGTGCATATCATAGCATTTTTATCATTTGTGCATCATATCTATTATTCATGTCATCTACCATTGTGCATGTAGGATTTGTACCTTTTTATTCTGTGTTGTCTAAGCTCAGGTCTTACAGATTCTGATTCAATTTGTAAATCAAACGAGGTTTTGTTCCAAGATTGGAGCCAAAGTTTGTAATAGTTCAGGTGACGTGTGTGAAACCTTAATTAGGGTCTGTGTCAATGCGGTTCATCTGGTTATGACCTAATCTTGGTCAGGAAGTCTAGCTTCATGATTAAGGCTCAGGAATGTAGTTTATAAGACGTTTCATGGCCAAGGATTATTAGAAGTTGGAGCATTTGTAGTATGGATTTTGGGCAATCCAGTTCATTTTTAAGGTTTCGGGTCATGCGCAATATGGTTCAATTCATAATCCACCCACTCCCCCGTCGCCCGTTTCAAGCTCATTTATTTAAACTTTTTTTCTTAACCAATTCAAAAATTCATTTCATTATCCATATTCGCCTTACTATCCATTTCAAAGCCATGATTCTTTTTCCTTTTTTTCATTCATATATATCATTATTCCAATAATTCACATCCCATTTGCAATTCTATTTTTTAGAGTTAATCATAAAAACTTCATTTCAACAAAACTCTAAAAAAAACATAGAAAAGTCCATAACTTTGTTCATTTACCATGTCCACTTTTATTTCATAGATTCTAAACCATTTGCCACTTTTTTTTTCTTTTTTTTTTCATTTCCATATTTGAATTCACTACCCTTCTTAAAAGAAGTTTCTCAACCCATGACAAATTATTATAACAATTTGAAGCCCATTCAATTTCAAATTCAGTGAGCCCATTCATATTTACAAGGGAAAGTCCATTTTTTACAAGAGAAAAAGAGATTATTGTTGTATTATAGGCCCATCTCTCTAAGAGTCAGAACAAAAGGTAAACAAAGAAGATGCTCACAAAAATGTTTGACCCGCCATATTTTGCGAATGATCTCTGCACCAGCTTCTCAAATTTCAAGGAAATATTCAAAACAACTGTACCCACAGCTACTACCACAGTAGAACCACAAAAACCACTACAACGATTCGTACATACCAGCCCGCTACCCGTAAATCAACGTAATACTGCTACCACTACTCTGAAAAGAAGAAAAACAGCCATGAACCGTACCTCCAGCAAAAAAATCGTACCGCGTGATACAACTAGCCTGCTATCCCGTATCACCACACCAAACTCACATTACAAACTTGATGCTACCACAATTAATGTCTTACCACCTCACAAGCCACGGGCGACAAATCTTGTGCACTTCGTACTACCCACCACCCTGCACCACTGCTGCTACTTCTCTTTCTATATCGCCCAGTCTTCGCGCTAGACCACAACCAAAATAAAACCCTCCATGACAAAATTGTATGCATCTACTCGACCCCACTGCAAGTAAAAATGCACAACTTCACACCACAAGCTACTATATGTACACCTTCCTGTGTACGACGTGCAAAGCCACGCGAGACCAGATAACATACAACACACTACTTACTTGTATGAACAAAACCAGAAAGAAACAAAACCTGTTAAAAATTCTGCTGCAAAATCAACATAACCTTCTTACCACCACTAGAGGGCATACCTGTTACAAAAAAAGAGGAGAACGCAAAGAAAAAGATCCTCCTGATCATTCTGTAGGGAATTTTTCACAATCCCTCATTCTTTTTCTTCCTTAAATCCTTCTCATTAACCATACTCAATTGGATCTCCTTCCATTTTTCAAACTTCCTCAAAACCACTACAACTACCCTCAAACAGCCAAAAGAACCCACTCAAGACCAAACAAACGGGCCACCAACAGACTACCCTACCCTTTCGACCAAACGTTTGATTCTCACTCTTGGCTATCTCTGTCCATCAACAACAGAATCGTGAATGAAATAGGAGAAGAAGACGGATTCGAGGGAGATTCCTCTCCTTAACAAAACATGTACCATTTTGCTCCCCACGAATTTCCCCCATGCTACCATCTTTGCACCCCAAAGCCACTTCGACGCCCTTGTTTCTCATCACCTTGAAAAATTGCAGTATCAACATCAAATCTACCACAAAACCATACCATCACCTTCAAAACTTAACTAACAGAGAAACAAAATCAAACCAAAAGGAGAAGAATAGAGACGAAGTAGAGTGAAATCAACAACAAATCTTAACCGGGAAAAAATAGTGAAGCAGGGCAAAGGGTTGAATAAAATGTAAGTATAACGAAAGAGAGATTGCGGAGGCAAAGCACTTATGCAAAAGGAGAAGTTTGAAATCATTGATGTTGTTTTTTCGGTTTGCATTCAAGAGGAAGAAGACGATTCCGCATTGAGGTTTAACTTTGGATTTTCTGTTTTTTTCTTTGATCTACAATGATGATGATGATGTTGTTTTTGCAAATGCTTTGGTTGTGTTTGTTTTCGGAATTTCACCCTGAGGCTCTACCATGTGGGTCTTTGGGTTTTGAAGCCTGTGGTTTTTATTTTTTGTCTTTTCATTGCCTTTTTTTTTGTACTACTTTCTCTTTATGTAGAGCGAATGGGCTGTAAGGCCCATTTTAATTTCTACGAGCACATGATGTTTCTCCAACACACCCTCCTTCTTATTTCTAATTTCACATTCTTTTTATAAAAAAAGGAAATTTCTTTGTTTTATTCTATGTCTCAAAATGAAATGAGTTTCTAACATTTATTAATTTATTTTGGTTTCTAATAAAAAATACTTGATCTTTTATTTTATATGTTTTTATTTCGATCTTGACTTTTTCTTGAATTTACTATTAATTTGTTAATTTAGAGCTACGTTGATTCCCTTCGCTTTTGGTTACCTTAGAGACCTGCAGTTTACTCTTAGGCCCCCTTACAATGTGTACCTTTTATTTTCATGAACTTTTTGATGAGTTTGCTTTTAATGTTATCTTGTCTCCCCATTTGAACAAATGTATCCAAATTCCCACAAAATGTAATATTTTTATCTTTTTTGTATTGTTTATGCTTTAATGCTTTAAACCTTTTTAAAAATAAATTCTCGATTTATCGAACCATTTTCTACCCTTGTAAGTCGAGTGCTTTCAAAGCCTCGCCATCAACCTTTGATCACCATACACAACATTTTAAAGCTTAATCCTGGGATTCCTTACAGTGACACCTATTTGATCAATTATTTCTAGTTGGTCACTTAGAAGACTAGCCCACTTTGCTAGTATACACGATTAAAACTCAATTTAATTGTCTGTTCATTTATGCTAAATTCAAACCTCGATTCACATCGAATATTTTCTCAAATTAAATTAATATACTTAATCATATTTAAACACAATTTTAATAAAGATGAAAAGGATGTTGGAATCAAGCCTTTGATTTCTCTTCTCGATTGTTTGGGCCCGATGAGCCTTTCTTAAGTCCAAACAATTGTCTTCTCTAAAAGATGTACAATGCGAAATGAACTTGAAACTTATTTTCCTAAACACTTAGATGAAAAAGAGAGAGAGTCAAGCCTTTGACTTGCTTTCCCAATTACTTGGGCCAGAGAAGCCTTGCTTAAGCTTTGGGTAATCGTCATCCGATCAACTTTCTCGAACCACATCCTATCTTTTCCCGTTAAGGATGAAAAAGAGAGAGAGAGAGTCAAGTCTTTGACTCACTTTCTGGATTACTTGGGCCCGAGGAGCCATTCTTAAGCATCAAGTAATCCTCGTCCATTTAAAATACTTCAACCGTCTTCCATCGTTGAAAATGGTTTCCTTAATCTTTAATGATGAAAAAGAGATAGAGTCAAGCCTTTGACTCGCTTTCTCGATTACTTGGGCCCGAGAAGCCTTTCTTAAGCTTCGAGTAATCGTCATCCGATTAACCTACTTGAACCATATCCTATTCCTTTTGAAGTGAAAAAGAGAGGGAGTCAAGCCTTTGACTCACTTTCCCAATTACTTGGGCCCGAGAAGCCTTTCTTAAGCTTCAGGTAATCGTCACCTCTAGCAAAATATCTAATACGTTAAACTCTAAAATATATTCAAATCTATTCCCTTCTCCAAATACATCAATACATTAATTCAATTTCTCGCCGCCGTGTGAACCGTCAAACCTTTTCCTAAACGTAAGATATGGTGTCTTGAGAACGACGCAAAATATTGCTTCGTATATAACCTACTTGAGTCGATATAAGTGGCGTGTTCCCCATGAATGTTGATATATGGAAATCCATTCAAAGTGGTGCAAGCATCCTCTCCTCACTAGTTTAGATAAAGCAATATGTTCTGTCGAATACGATTAAGTATCTTTCGTTAAAGTCAAATCGACAACTGTAGGCCGAACCACGGCTGCTCTGATTCTTTATTCTCTTTTGAATGTAAGATACGTAGGCACGAGGATCTCTATCCTTGACGAGCACACTAACAACTAACTTCCCCATTTCTCTTGCCCCTGTGCAATCGAGACCAACCTGTTATTCAAAACCTTTTCTCTCACTCTAGTGCGATCAAGACCCTTATATCCGTAGTCTGAACTACGGACGCTCTAATTTCTCGTTTGTTAATGAGAATACGTAGGCACAAGATTGCGATGATCTTGGCGAGCACATTTCCTCAAAATTCCAAAATTCCACTTTTCCCACATTTCCTTTCTCTCGTAGTCCCACGAACTACAGACGCTCTAACTCTTCACTTCTTTTAAGTGAAAATACATAGGCACAAGGGCCTCAATCCTTGGCGAGCACTCTTATCTAAAACCACCCATTTCTCCTTAGAAATTTATACCCTTTTACATTACCTTTTCACATTTTATATTCGAAGAACACAAACAAACTAGGCTAACATTTCTTACAAATCGAATCAAGAGGTTCCCGTTGAGTACAACGGGCGTGAGGGGTGCTAATACCTTCCCCTCACGTAACCGACTCCCGAACCTAGAACTTGGTTGCGATGACCATGTTCTTTCCCTAAAGGTTTTATCGATATTTTCATATCCCTTCTTGGGATAAATAAAGTTCGGTGGTGACTCTGTGTTTTCCGTGACCATTCGCGAAGGATCGTGCTTTTTTTAGGTACGACAGAAGCCTAAAAATTGGCATAAGACGTTAGACCAGATTCTTTGGGCATGTCGAACCTCTCCCAAAGAAGCCACCAGTAGCACTCCATTTCTATTGACGTTTGGCCGTGATGCAGTATTACCTGTTGAGATCTACCTTCAGTCAATTAGGATTTAGAGGCATCATGAAATTCCTCGTGAGGCTTATTGGAATATGATGTTTGACGAGTTGGTGGATTTAGATGAGGAAAGACTTAAAGCTCTGGAACTTTTGAAAAGGAAAAAGAAGAGAGTAGAAAGATCGTACAATAAAAAGGTTAAGATTAAGACCTTTTTTCTTGGAGACTTAGTTTGGAGGGTAATTTTTCCTATGGATCGAAAGGTCAAAGCCTTGGGCAAATGGTCCCCAAAGTGGGAGGGCCCATTCCAAATTACGCAAGTGTTCTTCAATGGAGCTTATGAAGTCGAAGAATTAAACGAAGATAAGAGAATTTTGAAAGTAAATGGAGAGTATTTGAAAAAATACAAACCAACGCTTCAAGAAATTAAAATCTCGACAGAATAATTCAATACATAAAGCAAAGCCAAAAATGGTATTTATAAATTCCAAAATGGCTCGAGACATTAAATAATCAAGTCTAAAGACTACAACATATGATGGCCAAAAACGGAAAACATTACAAAAATGATAACAAGCTAAAAGGGGAGATTCTCTTTCATTTTGAAATATCTCGACTTCTAGAGTTCAAGGCGCCTTTCACACAAGGTCTTATCAGACATCAGACAGGCAACCTATGCTTCCAGTTGTCGAGCTTCCTCAGTGAAGGTGATGGCATGATCAAGCTCTTTAGAAAGGCTAGAATCGTCGAAGGCAGATAGCTCAGTGTTCCGTTTATTAGCCTTCGAGATCCTGCTTCAAAGTTTCTTAATTTTTCTCTCCCAGGAAGAAATGTTCTTCTCATTGAAGGCAATCTCTTGCTTGTTCTTTTCTTTTGCTTCCTCTAATTCTGCTACCTTGTTCTCAGACTCAGCAGCAGAAGCCCAAGCGGCAGCTTCACTCCTAGCTTTAGTCGAAATAGCTTTTTCAATCTGAGGCAGCCGTATGAGGTCTCGATAGAGTTGGTCGATCATGGTGCCAAGTTCTGGGATAATGGTAGCAGATTCAAGGGAAATAACGTGAATGTCCACTTGTTGAAGGAGACTCTTCATAGAAAGGTGAGTGACATGGTCCATCTATAAGATTCAGAAAAGATCACCCTTGAAGATTTTTTCTTTGATCTTCTGGAGGATGTTCTCTTCAGGCTTACTCGTAGCTTAATCTTTGGAAGTCGAAGTACTCAGAGTCTTGCCAGAAGAACTCCCCCGACTTTCAAGAAGGATCTTAATGTACTATCGAGGGTTGAGGATTTTTAAGGCACTGAGTTCTGTTTCAGTAAGGCCCGCATCATACAACGTGGACATTGCTTTGCCTTCTTTAGCCACAGCGGTGGATGGAGTAGCAGCAACCTCGACTTGGGTTGGTTCGTTGGCAGGGCCTTTCTCAGTTTCCTCCTCCTCACTTTGACCATCACCCACCTTGTCTTCATCCATTCCATCGCCAGTGTTCTCGTCACTATGGTCGTCCAATTGAGATTGATGCATGGTATCATCCTCACCGGCGTCCTCACTCCCTGCTGGCTCAGTATTTTCGACGCCAAGAGTGTTGCCTAATGGAGAATTACCTGCATCTGCTAGATATGTATTTTCCTCCATAGGGATGTCTCTTGCATTAGTTGTCTCAAGAGTCTGTTGTGCATAATCTTCTTCGTGATCAGAACTGCCAGTTTGGGATTGTTAAGTAGCAATTTTTGCAGGTGAAGGATGAACTGTTTCAAGGCCAGGATTATTAGTTTCACCAAGGGAACTCATTCCAAAGCCCAAATCAAATGTGGGATGGTAAATAGGCTCACCTTGGCTATTTAAAATAGTGGTTGGGGAGGGAGATTTGTCCAACGTTGGCTTCGAGCCACCAACATCAGCCTGAATCAAGAGAAAGTAAGCCATGATAAAAGGGAACAAAGGTACCAATAAATTGGAATTTCAAAGATAAGCCAAGGCATAAAATACCTTGGCACCCTCATCAGCAGGACTAGAATTGTTGCTTTTGATAAGGACTGCAGCTAGGGTCGAGTCACCCTTGGTGGAGGTTTCTGCACCACCTCTGATGGGTGTAGTCGTTTTTGGGACCTTAGCCGTCGAAGGGTCAGATACGTTACCAGCAACATCTGATCCTTGGTTGGCTCTCTTCCTCTTCTTCAGTTGTAATTCCTCAAGAGAAGATTCATCATCATCCTCCGAGTCTATAATAATCTGAGTAGAGGCTCTCTTCAACCTTTTTTAAGGTGTTAGAGGTGGCTTGATAAACACCTAAGTTATTAAGAAGTATTAGAAGCAATCAAGAACAAGACTAATAAAATAAAGAGGCGCATAAAGTACCTTATGGCCTTTAGTCTTTGCTTCAACCTGTGGCTGAGGTGCATTCCTTTTAGGAGCAACTGCAAAACAAGTAGCATTGCCATAGGTTAGTAATAATAGAGTCCAGATAAAGGAATCTAAGATCAAAGGATGATGACCTTCAAGAATTTCAGATTCGATGTGAACATCTTCGATACCAACGTGAAGGTGCCCTTTGAAACTATCGAGCGTATGTTTAGTCGGAACCACCCGCTGGGCCTTCAGTTTCGACTGCTAAAAAAGGATTTTTATAGAATCCCCATAGATAAACCAATCTAGAAATGGAGGGGGAAGAGCCACTCCAAAGTCAGCAGTTGGCAATCGAGGAGTCTTTGGGGGGAAATAAGGCGAAATCAACCTCGTAACGTTTCTCACGAGGAACGTACGGGGGGATTTTTAAAGTCTCCAGTTTCTTTGAAATTTTTTCCTTCAGCGTGACAGCAGCTTCGCGGATGGTTTGACTAACATCATCTGGTCGATAGGCAGTTTCAAAGTACTTCTGGAAGGCTTGAATCTCTTTGATATGAGTGGATATACCTTTCTTGATTTTTTTCTGCACATCAACGAAAGCCTGGTCAATCAAGCGAACAAAGCTTGAAACATCAAGGAATTCTGAAGTATAGTGCCTCAACCACAAGTTATAGAATTCTTCGGTGCAAAGGTAAGAAAGTTCGAAGTAAACAGGCGCTCGAATGGATTTATGAGCATGTCGAGTTAGATGCGTCAAACTCTCGAGGGTATTAAAGCCAATGTTGGGGAGAATAACATGGGCTTTCTTGTCATATAGACATTTGGGCAGTGTTTGGACTAAGCCAAACTGTCGAGATACAAGGTTTGGTTGGTAAGCCATCAGAGCTGCCTTGCCTCTCAGGAGGTTAAGTTTGTGGACTATTAGTCGAGGTATTAAGAAACCTTCCCAGACAAGTTTCGACTCTGCTTCATGTTTTTTGAATGCAGGAGGAAAAGTCATGGTGAACAATTCTAGGCCATATTTCCTCTCTGCGAAGGGAGCCATCCGTGGGGTGCACTCATGGGGCTTGGCGAACATCTTGATAAAGCTAAAGATATTCGCCCTAAGTGTTTGACCTTCTTCACTGGGGGTGATCTTGACCAATCGAGTCCATTCGACTCGTCTCCCTGTTATCTTAGGGTTTTCTTTGTTAACTACCCCTTTGTTGGAAAGACTGGTCTCGAACGTAGCATTGAGCCAAAGATGAAGTAACCAGAAGGGCCCCGACAGTAAGAGGCTCTTGTTGCTTTCTTGGCTTTTCAGTATACTAGAGCCTTCGCTCAAAGACTCATATAAACTGGCCAGAATAATCTCACTTAGGCAGATACCTCGATTCAAGCGCAGTTGGTTGGTCAAAGTGAGGTATTTCCTCGCCACCTGTAGAGACTTTGTACACAAGACATAACGAGAGAGCCACATAGCTAGAAATGTTATGTGTTCCTGATCTTCGACGGTTTCTATTTGCTTGTTATGGTAATGATTGATGAAATGGGTGTATGTATGCTTAGTGGTCGAAAATTCTATGGTGTTTTGACAATCCACCTCAGGATCGTAAACCAATCCATGAGGTTTTAGGCCTGTGATAGCAGCTAGGTCGAATAATGTGGGTGTCATCATCCCACAAGGAAGATAAAAAATATAATGAATTCTATCCCAGAAGTACAACAAGGATTCCAGCATGATGGGGAAATAGGTAGGACCTGCTTTCGACATCATGATCAAATCATAAATGCCAGTTTTCTTCAACTTTTCTGCCTTGACCTTCTCTACTTTGGTCAGCCAGTTTAGATAAAGGCCAGAGTCCTTGAAATAAAGGGTAGCTCTAAACAATATGGATCCATCATTATGGTACTTAAGGTCTACATTATGTAAAGTCAAGCTATCTGGACCTTCAGTAGGTACTTTGGTAGAATCCTTTTGCCCTAGAGGTTTGGTTTTGCGATAAGAAGGGAAAAAACCACTAAGGGTTGAATAATTGGTTCCTAAGGGAGACAGAGAGCCAGCCAAAGCTACGGACTTACCTGCAATAGTGATATGGATTATTACATGTGATTCATAAATGTGGCTCTTTTCTTCTATAAGAGGTTCAGGGATAAATTGTTGGTTCTTCACCATCTTAGGCCCACTCAGTGTGGTGAAAGGAGGAAGTTGTGACGTAGCTTGTAGTCCTTTGGCTTGGGGATTTTTGTTCTGATCTTTGGTGATACCAGTAGAAGACGCCATTGATGAAGTTTTTGTAAAAATGGGTTACTGAAGAAAGATTGGGAGTGTTTTTGGAAGAGATTCGTAAGTGAATGCTAGAGTGAAAAAGTTTAAAATGATTTCTGATGAAATTATTTATAAGGAATTTTGAAGTAATAAAAAGCCATTATTCATCATTGGTGGCTAAGAATAGTGGGACACACGGCGTTCCAGGATTGAAAATGGGGGCGGTGGCAGTTATTGCCTAGACCCACGATTTCATAGGTCCTAAAAAAGTGATGATGGTCTGGGATTTTGTGGGATTTCCAAGAAATTGTTCATAATGGTCCATGACGTGATGGACGTGCGTAAAAAGTAGCTGAACAATTTTGTTTTCTTTCAAAAGTCATGGGTAGTCAGTTACATTGACATTTATGTCGAGGTCGAAAGATGGCGTTGAATTGGATGCAGTCAAAAAATAGTCTTTTTTCTTCAGCATGGTCGAAAAAGACATTTTTAGGGGGCAATTTATTAGCTCAGAAATTCGACGCCCATACTAAATTAAAATGTTTGGATGAAATATTAAACTCTTGAAGAAGTATGAAAAATCTTCATGTGAAGAGACCTTCGAGTAGGCTGAGTTATTTAAGTATTTGGGACTTAGAAAATATTTCCAAATATTAAAGATGCCACCTTCGGCCGAGGCTGTTGGCCAAGCATTTATGGAATTTTGAAATTCAAATAAAGGAGGGAGTAGTTATGCTTTCTTATGACTAAACAAGACAAGTGGCGCACATCCAGCAAGTGATTACATTCAACGTGACACTTGTCAAGGATTGATCATTTTAGGAGGTTAATGGCAATTAATTTTATTATTGTACAAGTCACTCCCAAAATTACTCAAGGTATCCGAGTGTAGAGAAACGAGTTCTAGGAGAATGTATGTCATGTAAACACACCATCTTTACGTTCAATGAAACTTATTTTATTTTGCTTAATCTTAAAGAGTTTATCTTTACTTCCTTGCAATTTACATTTTCATGCATTCTGCTTTAGTTTGTTTAAATGTTTTAAAGGCTCTTTACTTTGTTTCCTACAAATTCACGTCCTTTCATTTCAGTCAAGCCTTACCTTTACATTAACCTTTTCTTCAAAAATATTATCGAAGTGTTTAGTTTTAGGTAGTTTTCTTTCAAGTTGTATTTAGCACATGTCCTAGGATCAATCTGATCGATCCTGTGAGCCATCAAAGTTAGATTTAGAAGATTAGCGGTTGTTTTCCAATTTTCAAGGGAAACATATAGTAATTGTCGAAAGCTTTGTTGCAGAACTCAAATCCATTGTCAGTTCTCAACCACTTAACCTTTCTGCCAGTTTGAGTTTCGACCAGAACCTTTCAAACTTTTGAAATTCTCAAAAGTTTCATCCCTAGTATTCTGAATGAATACCCATAATTTTCTGGAATAATCATCAAATGTTGATAGAAAATACCTAGCACCTGCATGTGAAGGATTCCCTGTTGGCCCCCAAAGATCAGCATGGATGTAATAAAGGGAGCCATGTGTTCTTTTACCTTTGTTAAACTTCGCCCTACAGGATTTTCCAAATACACAAGGTTCACAAAACTTCAACATCTCGACTTTGTCACCACCTAGTAGGTTTTGTTTCCTCAATTCGACCAGGCCTTTTTTGTTGACATCGCCCAATCTCATATGCCATAATTTTGTCTTTGACACCGGTTTCGTAGATGCAAAATCTGTTGAACCACTTACAACCTCAGCCTAAGTAAGGGTATGCAAGTCTTATTTCTTCACGCCTTTCAAGACTTCCTTTGACCCCTTCATGACTTTCAAGATACATTGCTCTCCTTTGAAGACATATCCTTTCTTGTCGAGTTCACCAAGAGAAATTAAATTCCTCTTAAGGTCAGGTACATGCCTAACCCCAATTAATAGCCTTATTGACTCATCATGGAGCTTGAATCTTATAGATTCAATACCTGCAATCTTGCAAGCTTTATTGTTTCTAGCAGTACTGATCCACCATCTTGGTCACATAATTCTTCAAACACATTCTTGTTCGGAGTCATATGCCAAGTGTGAGGGCAAGGTTCCTTAGTTCTTATTTTAATGATGTCAAAACTAGTATTATCTCGTACTTGTACTTTGGACGGATTCAGCGCGTCTTAGATTGCATTCCTTGTTTAATATGCATAAAATACCCCACGTTCATGTGCCCATGCATATAGGAGCATCTCATATATGATATTTGTGCATTTTATCATGGTAGATACCTTTGGTCAACTCAAAAAGGTTTTTAGGTCGACCTAAATACTCACAAAAAGGTGTTATTGCATTCTGGTATCCTTGTGTTGACTTACAAACATGTGGAGGTCGACGCAAGCTATTGATGAAACAAATTGTTACTCTCGGGTGTTCATGCGTCGACATGGAGCGGTCGACGCATACTGTATGAAAAATAATTCTTTGTTTTGAGGTGGCCTTGCATCGACACATGATCTAGTTCAGGTCGACGTTGTAACACCCCAAAATTCTCCTTATATTTTTCTTATCTCTTGGTTATATTTCATTTCATTTGCATCATCATTTGTGCATAACATTGGTTCTAAACAGGGGATCAAGGTATCTTGTTCATTTCTCAAGAAGAAGAGTGTGAGTCTCAAAGCTCAGAAAAGGGTTTATTCTCAACCCTGTGGCATTCTCAAGCCCCAAGGTCCTCTCATCGTCAAGACATGTCTCACAACCATTTGAATCAAGGTTACAAGCATTGATCACCTCCTCCTATCTTGTGAACAACTGGATTAGGGTTTTGGTCAAAAGGGCATATGTGGCTAGTTTTTTGGACAAGACATGATTCTAAGGTTCAATTGTGACTCCATGAGGTCAAAGTCTTGGATTTCAAGGTCAATCAAGGGCATGCTATATCTTCTCAAGTGTTTTCATGTGTTTGGAACAAGAAGAATCAAGAAGAAGCATACAATCAGGAGTTTGATTGAATTAGGGTTTTGTTGAAATATTTTCGAAGTGTGGAAAACCCTAATTCTAGCCATTTTGCAACATCCATAACTTTCTCATCCTCGATCCAATTGGAGCAATTTTTTTATCAAATTAAGGACATAATTAACTACAAGTTTTTATAAGAAAGAAAGTCCAAACGATTCATAGATTAAGAGATACGGAGAACTAAAGTTGAGAAAATTAAGGTTTTGTGATTTCAACACTTAGAATTTTTTCTAAGTATAGAAATTCAGCTTGAGGTACAAGTTTTCAAGCCCGTCTTTCATGGTGATCCAAGTTTCAAATGAATTTTCCTCCACCATTGAAGTTGTAGAGCATTCTCCAAGATTTTGTTTGAGTACTAGAACACCTCGATTGGATGTGTAGAACTCAAGTTATGATGTCTCCAAGTTAGGGTTTCAAAGATGTCAAGTTAGGCAAGTTTTTAGGTAGATTCTTGGGTCAATATTCCAAGGCATTTTCCATCAAGCTCTTGAATATAAATCCATTTCCTTTGAAAATTAAAGTTGAATATCATTCTTCAAGCTTTCCATCCATTAAAAGAACACTTTTATTAGATCAAAACTCTTCAAGTTATGTACTTTCAAAGTCAAGGTGTCAAAGTTGTCAAAACTTCATAACTTATAATTTTTTCTAAGTTACTTTGGGAAGATTTTGAGACATGAATTTAAATCAATTTTTCATGATCATCTAAGTCTCAATTCAAGTTTCCATCAACATGGATTTTGTTCACCATCATGCAAACCTTCCATGGGACCCAAAACCTAACCATTTGGACAAGAATTCATTGAGGTATGATGAACCAAAGTGAGCTATATGGATTGAGAATCATGTTGTGATATCTTCATGAAACCGTATGTCATCATGCATCAACTCATATCTATCTTTCTACATGCACCAAGACCTCATCTTGCCTTACTAAACATTACCATTTCAAGCCAAACATTCTCATTCTCCTTTTGTACCATGTTGATCTTGTCTAGCCAAAAAGAGAAAAATGACAAATTGCAAAAACTTGATCCAAAAGAATGCTTGCTAATCCTACTCACCAAATTTTGATTTCATTCTCTCTCCACACAAGCAAAGCAACAAAAAAAATCACCACTACAAGGCAAACTCGTACCTGACTCTCAAGTTCACTTTATATAAGTGGCCATTTTTCCAAATGCTTGTTCCTATTGTTTTAGCCCCATTAACACCTCATGTCCCACTCAATATAAATGTATAAACCCTAAAAGATAAAGAACAACTTCATTTTCCCTAGAACCAGATCAAAATAGCTCACTATCTCTAAAAAAATTCTCAAAATTGAGTTGCTCTTTTTCTCTGAGTTTTCCACCCTTTCTTGCCCTATTCATCATCACTGAAGAGTTAAAAACTAGAGGAAGGATTGGTTGGAGCTTTGAAGTCATACCAAGAGGCATTCGAGCTTCATTTTCAGTAACTTCTTCCTCCTTTATTTTCTCTGTTTTCATACGTGTATTATGGTTGTTTGAGGCATGTTTGAGTTGCTAAAATTATTTAGATCATGTCTGAGTGGTTGTTGTGATGTTTTGAATGATTACAGTTTGTATGCTCACTTTTTATTTTCTTCGATTCACCTTGAAAACATGTTAGTTTATGGAAAATAAGGTTAGACTTGTATTCTACGTGGAATTATGAGTGACATAGTGTTTTTGTTTCATGTTTTTGGGTGTTTGCAGGTGGCTCTGGTGGCCAGTTTACCGGAGAAGACGACTGGAGCTAGGGCTCCGACATCTAAAGGTGGAAGAAAGGTGACTTGTCACTGCGCGCCCTTTTTCAAATTTGAATCATTTGACATGTTGGTGTGTGTTTGGTCCTGGCATATGACTGTATGCCACCTCAATTAATGAGGCTGACATGTCAAGCCATGCGTGCATTTTTGTGTTATGAGTTTTGTTTGAGTGGTTTGGGCTTTTATTTTATTTGCTTTCTGAACCCCCAGTATCTAAGCTCAATGTGTAGATTAAGATTGAAACTAGCGAGATTATACCTGAGTGAATCGCACACTCAAAGATACAATAGAGTCACCACCAAACTTTATTTAGTCCCGAAGGACAGTGAAAATATCGATAAAACTCAAGGGAAGAGAAACGGGAAACGGGGTCGATTAACGAAAGGAAGGTACTAGCACCTAAAGCATCCTTCGTACCCGACGAGAACTATTTTGCTTACTTCTAGGCTTGGATGGGTTATCTATCTAAAGGCTTCTAACTAAAAAAGAGAAGGGAGAGAGAGGAAATGAAAAGGAAAATAACATGCTCACGGAGGATTGAGTCCCCCGCGCCTACGTACCCTCATAGTGCAATGAGGAAGTCAGAGCTCCGTAGTTTAAGGAACCAAGGAAAAGAAAAAGATTTGGGCGGACCAGAGAGATAGAAGAAAAAGACGGAGGAAGGTGGCTCGCCAAGATTTCACAATCTTGTGCCTACGTACCCTCATAGTGCAATGAGGAAATCAGATCCTACGTAGTTCAGAAAACCAATGCTAAAAAAGGACAAAGACAACGTCAAAGCCAAGAATGAAAGTAGACAAACAACAAGACCCAAGTGGGGAATACAAAAGGAATGGTGTCAAAACCAAGAAAGAAGATAAAAGAAAACTCTTTTGAGGAACGCAAAACAAGACAAGAACTCTGTCGGGGAATGTATAAGAAAATAGATAACTCCACTGGGGAGAAAAACAAAATGATGGCGACGGGGCCGGGTGTAGCACCCCAAAATTATCCCTTCCATTTTGACTGCGACCGGCTTTTGTTTCTCTGCATTTTGCATTTTTCGCATATCATAGCATTTGTCTCGAGGCATGGGATCAAGGAATTCTTGTGGCTCAGGTTCATTTTTAGTGCAAGTGACTGAACATCAAGCATCAGAGGCTCCGGCATTCATTTTGCCCAGCGATCGAGCGGCCAATTTTATTTTATTTTGCAGGATATTTTCAACTCAGGAAGCAGTATTCATGCTATCTCAAGCATTTTCATGGTTATGACATTCAAGAGCAAGTTTCAGAAGCTGAACAGGGCTTAAAACAGTTGAAAACGGGAAAATGTGCAGATTTCCCTCCAAAAGGCACCAAAATTCAAATTTTTGAAGGTGTTAATCGTTAACCAGATGGTTAACCGATTAACCAAGTCAAAATCAAGTCAATTTTGAAAATTTGAAGGTGTTAACCGATTAACCCAAATGTTTAATCGATTAACCAGGGCATGTTTCAGCTCTGCACGTGAATTTTCAAGTGAATCCACTTTGGGGTCCATTTTGATCACTTGAGAAGTTGATTTTACACTTAGGAAGGATCTAGAACTACTTCAAAATTTGGTTAATTTCATTTTCCCTCAAAATTCCCATTCCTAATCTCATTCCAAGTTTTCACAAACCACATTCCATACCTCATTTGGATCCAAGCCTAAGGGGTATTTAATTAATTTACTCCAAACCTCACCAAAGGGATCCTCATAATTTCATTCTCATTTTAGAATTCACTCTAATTCTCTCAACTTGCTCTCAACTTTTCCATTCCCAAACTTCACTAAAGCCCTTCTCACATTGAATTCCTTGATTCTCCATTAGAATCATTGAATTCTTAAGCTAAAACCTTCATCCATTATCTTCATTGAATCAATTTCTCCATGCAATTTTCATGCAAGCTTGGATCTGAGTTTTGAAGTTGATTTGGAAGAGCTTATTTGGATAATTCTTGCTTAATTTTGGTGGATCATCACTTCTACTACAAGAACTGACTTGGATCTTGAATTTTTCTAGATTTCTAGCTTGGATCTGCTCAATTGAGATTGAATCAACATTAACCGAAGCAATTCTCCGCTTCGAAGGTTGGAATTCTAGATCCGTTGCTATTTCGAACTTATTTTGCACTTTCGATGTGGATCTTCATTTTTTATTGACTTTTGGTTGATTTGATCCATTTGATTTGTGATCTTGTTGTTTAAATGTGTTTACATCTTGATTGGATCTCTGATTTCTGGTTTAAATTCGTGCATGTTTGATTATATGATCATTGGAATGATTGCACATTGAATAAGTTGTTGAAAAGTGCTTTATAACTGCTGTTTTCTGCTGTTGGCACAATGTTAATCGTTAACCAATTGGTTAATCGATTAAACAGTTCAAATATTCAAATTTTCAAGCATTTTCAGTGGTTAATCGATTAACCCCTGGTGTTAACCGATTAACAATGTGCCAGCAAGCATGTTTTGCTATTTTTCATGGTTGTTCGGTATTGTTTCGCTTTGAATCTTCATAGATCAGTATGATGCACTAGGAGTGAGATATTTTAGATATATGTCGCTGTTCTTGATTGTTTAATCATGGTTTCTCCGACACGTGTGCTTGCTTTCCACTTGAACATACTCTCGTATATGTCGTTCAAAGTGATGTTTATCTTTAGTCATGCTTGAGTTTTGAAGGATCGATTGGTCGAGATGCGCTTGTGGTGACTGATGTCCCACACTATTTTCCTTCCATTTTCTTCGATGATTGATGGTCGATGGTCGTAGGAGTTCTCTTCTCCCATTTCATCTCATCCTCGCATTCTTTTGCTTGGATTTTCATGTTTGCTTTCCTTCTTGCATTTCTCTTTTGCTTTGAATTCTTTGCTTGCTTTTAATAGGTCGAGACGTGCTTGTGGTGGCTGCTGTCCCACACTTTTTGCCTCCCTTTTTGCATGTTTATTTTCAATGTTTGCATTTCTTACTTGTGATTGAATTTATCTTGTGCTTTCTTGGTCTTTTGCCATGATCTCGTAGGGTTCCTAGTTCCTCTGTTTAGGATGGGAGTAGGAGAGACATTAGGTGTTCAATCCAAGCATGCTAACATTAGGGTAGATTTTCCCCTTTCAATCCCAACTTTAGGTCCACTTTGCATGACAACATTAGGACCAAGTTTCCCTTAGACCTTCCGCGCGTCTCTCTTCTCATCTCAAACACATTCTAACTCACTTAATAAAGGATAACGAGTGTTGTACGCTACGAGCCTTAAGCACATGGGAAGTGACGAGTGAGTGGTCTTCGCTCGCTTGTCTAGAGTGTTTAGTGTACATCCCGTTTGGGGGAGATATGCGACACATTTGTTCTCAAGTCATAGTCTTTAGTGCAACATGAGTTACAAACTTAACTCAATTCACTTCACTAAAAAACACAAAACAAAACATCAAATCTTTTTCTCCTTCGGGATTAATTGAAAATCATTTTCGGAAGAGAGTGTTGTTAAGCTTTGGTTCTACCGCAAACATGCATCGTCCCTAACTGCTAGAACGAAGGTTTAACTCTACTCGGTTTAAAACACGTAATCAACTTATGGTTTCGTAGCCTGAACTACGTTTGCTCTGATTTCTTGTACCAGACGAGGATACGTAGGCACAAGACGATGATGTCTTGGCGAGCAACCTTTCCCCACTTTCACCCGTAGTTTTCTGAACTACGTTGACTCTGACTTTCCCATTGCACGAGGGAATACGTAGGCATAGAGCGGCAATGCTCTATCGATTCCCTTTTATTTCATTTTGTCCTTTGTTCTTGTAGCTTAAATAGTTAAACATACCCTTTTAGATAGACAATAAGCGTGGATCCTGTTGAGTACAACGGACGTGAGGGGTGCTAATACCTTCCCCTTGCGTAACCGACTCCCGAATCTGAGATTTGGTTGCGATGACCGTTCTTATCCCGTTCTATAGGTTTTCTTCGATTGTTTCCTTTCCCTCTCTTTGGGATAAATAACGAATGGTGGTGAATCTTCTGTTTTTCAGCTGGGTGTTTTTCGCAGTTGCGAAAGCTGGCGACTTTACTGTGGAATGCGATGGTTCCCTATGCGAGTCAATCCTAGCGTTGTCTATGGCGTATTTGAGTGTTTACTTTTGTGCAGTTTTTTTCTTTATGTACATTATCTGTTGTATATTATTGCATTTGCATTTGTGCTGCTGCTGTGTGGGTGGGGTGGGTTGTTCCATTGAGAGATAAGCTAGACCCAGGCTTAAGTATACACATAGGATTAGTATGGAGAGTAGCGAGAGCTTGTGTGGCGTTTGGCCACGCAATAGCTTGTGCGAAATTCACGTTCAAACGAGGTTTTTCTTTGGAAATATTCTATCCATGGCTGATCCTGGCGTCCTTGCAACCTTCAGGGAAGAATATGGGGGAATTCTGAAGTTTGTCCGTAAGATCACGAGTTATGAGCATGGAGCTATTCATACCCTGTTGTAGTTTTATGACCCACCGCTGTGATGCTTCACATTTCCGGATTATGTGTTGGTTCCAACTTTGGAGGAATTCGCTTCCATTTTGGGTGTTCTGATTCAAAGTAAAGTGCCATTCTTCAGTTCCGAAGAAGAACCCAATCTCGAGAAGTTATCCTCCACTCTTTATTTGAGTGCCTCTGAGTTGGTAAACCATGTTGTCAGCAGAAACAAAGTTTCCGGCTTTATTTTGTCTTTCTTGGTGGACAAAGCTCGAAAGTATGCTGAAGACGGTTGTTGGGTAGTTTTCAGTGTTATCTTGGCCCTGTGTGTCTATGGCATTGTGTTGTTCCCGAATGTACCGGACTTTGTGGATTTTTACGCTTTTCACATCTTCGCTTCCAAGAATCCCGTTCCTACTCTTCTAGGAGATTTGTATCATTCAGTGCATTACAAGAACGAGAAGAGGAGAGGAAAATTTGTCTCTTGTTGTGCACCGCTTTTGCACAAGTGGTTTGTTGATCATCTTCCTTGTTCTGGGGCTTTTGTGGATTTAGAAAACTCATCTGAATGGTCGAAGCGACTTATGGGTTTGAAGGAAAAAAATATTGCTTAGTTCAATCAAGACTTGCTTGGTCAGGAGCTCATCTTTAGCTGCGGTAGCTTTCCCAATGTGCCTTTGATGGGGAGAAAAGGGGGTATCAACTATAATCCTTCTCTTGATGTTAGACATTTCGGTTATTCCTTGAAAGGACCTCCGAAAGAAGAGGAAGTACAGGAATCTTTGTACTTCACCGGTGTAGCTGATCCTTGTATTTTGGCCAAATTCGTGGATGCATGGGGTAAAATTCACAAGAAGGGGAAGCTTTCTTTGGGCAAAGGCGATTGTAGAGCTTATGATCCCTACTTGGAGTGGATTCGGAAGAGAGTTGGGAAGGTACTATTGTCTTTTCCTGTTGAAGAGCTACTGTATCCCTTATTCATTGAGGCGCCTACAACTATTGACATTCTGAAGTATAACGAGCTTTGGGTAGAGAAAGAAAAGCTGCGTGAAGAGAATGAAGAGTTGAAGCAGGAAATCAGCTAGCTAAAGTATGATAAAGGTGAAGCTGTTTATTTGGCTAAGACGAAGTCCGAATTATTGACCAAGTTGAAGGAGGAGCTAGCTGAGCAGATCAAAGCACGGAAGGAAGTCAGTCATGATCTAAAAAGAACCTGTAGCATTTTGAAGAGCAAGAAGGAGGATTTAGACAGAGTGCATCTGAAGATATCCAAATTCAACAAGCAGTGGAATGCTACTTTGACCGCCAACAAGAATAGGGAGGACCAGCTTCATATTCAGGTCGATAAGTTGAAGGCGCGACTCAAGGTCAAGGAGAAAGAGATATTGTTGGAATCGTTCTGCAGGTGCATGATTGAGCAGAAATACCAAGAGACTTCGTCAGCACTCGAAGAACTCATAGTATGCGCAAGTGTGAAGAAACCCAGGCTTGAAGATGCTTTTGGCGAAGATGCTTGGGAAGATCATTGTCATTATCTCTGGGATGTGATATGTAAGAGAGACGTTCTCATCAGAAAGTTGGTTGTCAGACCAGATCACCCAGATACGAAGATGATGCTTAAGGAAGCTAAGGACTGGGGCAAAGAGCATGACTACTAGGGAGTTTTATATTTTCTAGTTTCTTTGTTTTTGTATTCTGATCATCACCAGATATGTTGGATCAGATCATTGCTTCTTTGTATGCAGATATTTCTCATTGGTGGTTGTATTGTTTCAGCTTTACTTGATATATGAGAAGATTACTATGGTGTTCTTATCCATATCTGCTATTCTTGTTTATTGAAACTGGAATCAAGAGGGGATCTCCCTGTAAATGCATAAACATGTTTGCATTTTTCATCTTGCATTCTCATTTGCATCACAGGTTGTTCTCGGTGGCCTCGTGTTCTTATATGTGTTTGGTTTTCTTCAGTTCAGGATTGAGGAGTTCAGTTTCTACAAGTATCCAACTCGAGGGAATCAGCGAAGAATGATGGATCAGGTTTAAGTGGAATTGCAGGAAGTCAGAGCTCGCATGTCCCAGTTCATGGAGCTGATGCAGAATGTTGCTAACGGGCAGGAACAATTAAGAACTATGGTTCAGCCGTTGATAGCATGGGTCGATGAAGAGGGTGTCTTGCACGGGGGAGCTGGTGTTATTCCTCCTATCGGTGGATCTGTTCCACAAGTTATCCATATTGTTGTCATACCTCCGAGCGGAGGTATTGTGAATGAGAATGGTAATGCTGCTAATGGAAGTGTGTGCATTGTGCATGGGGCTGGTGGCCCTCAGTGGGAAGATCACCAGGACGATGTCTTTTCCATGAGAGATATGGAAGGTGCTTTACCAACTGAAGCTGACAGAAGGTTCAAACTGATCGAGGAGAAGATGAAATCTTTCGAAAATCAGAACTCTCTGGGTCTCAATATGTCAGATCTTGGTATAGTTCTTGGGGTCAGAATTCCTCCCAAATTCAAGGTACCAGATTTTGACAAGTACAAAGGGACGACCTGTCCTAGAGTACATATCTGAGCGTATTTCTGGAAGATGTCGACGTATTTTGAGGATGAAAATCTGTTAATGCATTTTTTCCAAGATAGTCTGGAAGGGGCATCTTTGGAATGGTATATGGGACTCGAGAGAACTCATATCTGCAGCTGCAGAGAATTGGCCGAAGCTTTTGTGCGTCACTATCAGTATAATAATGATCTAGCACCGAACAGGGTGCAATTGCAGAGCTTGTCGCAGAAAAATAACGAGAGTTTCAAGGAATACGCCCAGAGGTGGCGGGATTTAGCTGCAAGAGTGCAACCCCCTATGCTTGAAAGGGAACTTATCGACATGCTCATGGCTTCGCTACCTGGTGTGTACTTTGAGAAGCTGATAGGCTGCGTGTCTGCAGGGTTTTCTGATCTGGTAATGGCTGGTGAGAGAGTCGAAAGTGGAATCAAGTCTGGTAAGATTTCGAATGGTGGTGGATCCTCTTTGGGAAGAACAAAGAAACCATATTCAGCAAACCCCAAGAGAAGGGAGGGGGATGCAAATGCTGTTTCTCACAAGGGTAAAGGAAGAGTTCAGTCCCGTTATCCTCAACAAGTCGCTACAGAGTGGGATTATCCCCAGAAGAGTGTTATTCTAGAAGGCCGTCCAGGGAATTTTCCTCAGCAGAATCTAGTGGTTATTGGTATTCTTTAGAGCGAGTTTCTTGGGATATTTCCCAATTAAATCATATTCTTAATCCCCAGCAGAGTGGATTTATTCCCAGCAAAGTAGAATTCTTCCCAGCAGAATGGAGCTATCTTTGGCAGACAGTATTATCCCCATGAGAGTTTTATTTCGAGGAAGGCCGTTCAGGGCATTTTCCTCAGCATAGTGGGTTTGATCCCCCAGAAGAGTTTATTTCGGCACCTTTTTGAGGTTGTGGTCCTTTTCATTTACATTTTGCATAGCATCCTCCCAAACGCGTAGCATTTCCATTTCGTATGGAGCATTACCCCATATTCAAACATATGCATACGAAGCATAAGCCAGGTTGTTACCTTTTGCTGCCAGATATTTCTCCAGTAGATAACCGTGTATTTCATGAACATGTGTGGTATCCAGACCCCAGCAAGAATATTAGATAGATGTGTTCATCTTATCTTTTTCTACCCAACAAAGTGTGCTTGTTTAAGTCCCTCTTTTCCCCAACGGAGTTCTCCTTTAGATTGTGAATCAAATGTTTTTACCGACTTAGTGTCGAGCCTGTTTGATCAACAGACGCCTGCTTTATTTAGCATACGTTTTTACCAATCGAGTGCTGAGCCTGTTTGTTCAACATATGTTTTTACCGACTGCGTGTCGTGCCTGCTTGCGTAGCAGATTTCTTTACCAGCCGAGTGCTGAGCCTGTTTGTTCAACAGATGTTTTTACCGACTGTGTCTCGTGCCTGCTTGTGTAGCATATTTTCTTTACCAGCCAAGTGCTGAGTGTGTTTATTCAAAAGATGTTTTTACCGACTACGTGTCGTGCTTGCTTTTGTACCCAAAAATTTGCCCAACCTTTTTCTTTACTTGGCTAATGTTTCATTTCATCTTCTAGCATTTGCATTTTCATATCATTGTCTATTTTCAGGGGATCAAGAGAGGTGTGCATAGCAAGAGAAGGTTAACAAGGGTTCTAAGCCAAAGCAAGAGGTTTTATTCAAGCATGAGTGCTCTTCAAGTCATCAAGAGTTGGTCAGAGCTCTTTGAAGGGTTAGATGGATGTATGTTGCTTAGCTCTTATCTTATAGGCCAATTGAAGATCATCAGAGGATTTTGAGTCCATGGTTATGGATAGAGAATTTGTGGAAGCTCATTGATTTCTTTGAGATCCATTGTGGAGCTTATCCAAGTTGTTATTTCATCTGCAAGGAACCACAGTCAAAGTTTGTGCATCTAGGGTTTTCATCTGGTCAACCCTAAGTCAACTGTGAATTTGAAGGCGTTTGAGACATGATTCTAAGTCATTGGAGTCATGGGAAGTTGTGTTGAAGCATCTAAAATGTTATTTCAAGATCAAATCAAAGAGAATCAAGAGTGTGAGAAGTTACTAAATTAGGGCTTCAGAGGTTTGTCAGTGTAAACTCCCCTATTCAGTGCCCAACTTCAAGACCACATATCTCAAGATACAAGTGCAATATCATTTTGATTCAAACATGAGACTTGTAGGTAATGTTCTTAGATTTCTTTTGAGTACTAGAACTCATCCATTGGGTTTGTGGAACTCAACTTATGATGCCATCAAGTTAGGGGTCCTCAGATGAATGTATTTTCAGTCAACAAAAGTCAACCAACTTCCAAGGAAATTTTGACCTAGAAACATATTTCTCCTCAGTTTGGAGGGAACATTAAAGTTGTTCCTTAGGATCTTAGCTTTCAAAAAATTCCTAGAAGTCCTTCATCTTATTTGTAGAACTCAAGTTATGAGGCTTGCGACGCAGGGAAATTTTGGGAAAATGAGATAATAGGTCATTTTCACTATGGGTCTTGTTCATCCACTTATGCACTTCAAATGAAACTTTATCAAACATGAAATTTGCTCCAAATGACCTAAATTTCATCATGGAATACAAAATTGTCATGGATTATGCTTGGATAAGGATATTGGTAAGGAAATTTCAAAGGAAAATGGACTTAAAACCATGAATTCAATTGAATTGATTTTAGAAAATTTACATGCCATGTTTTATATTCATTTTGATTCACAATTGTCCAACAAGAAGAATGCACAAGTTTGTGTTGGTGTATGATGAGTAATTCATGTGGAAATCAAGGTTACTTCACGAGAAAGTTTCAATTCAAATCTCCACCATTGGATCAAATTAAGGCCTAAAATCAATCCACATGTTCAATTCAAAGTCCCAGCTGATAATTCAAATGAAATTGAGGTGTGTTGCATGATGATTTCACGTGTGCATGAAGTGAGTTGCTAATTTGGGCAATTTCTTAATTCACCACAACCAAGCCATATTGGGCCTCTATTTGCATCCAAATCCATAATATAAAAGTTCAGAATTGAATTGGAGCTCTCAGAATGTGCAATTCGTGGAGGGAGAGCAGAAGTGAATTTTGAAAATTGAAGAGCAATTTGAAAATCAAAGCAAGCAGCATCTTCCTTGAGGATAACTAAGTGGATCTACACGTTAGCAAGCCAAGAATCAAGTTGTTGAGGCTCCAACAGAGAGACTCCGTTAGGTAACCTTCAATTCCAAAATTCTCTCATGATATGCATTGATTCCATGCCATTGTTGCTGCATCTGAAGTCCTACAACTTGTTGGCAAATTCTGGTACCATAATTGTCATGTTTGATACAATAGCTGTTTTGAGCTTGATTTTTCTTCCTTTTGAATCTCTCTATTCATGTATGATAAATGATTTTGGAGGCCAGATCTATGATCTACGTGAGTTCCTGTTCATTTTGGAATAAAATTTCATGCGTTTTGGTTGAGTTTGGAACCTGATCTCTGGCCACCTCACTGGAGAAGATGACCGGAGCTAGGGCTCTGACATCTGGTTCACTTTCAGGTGATCCTATGTGTGTGTGGGTTGACCTGTTGACTTGTTGTGATGGACGGTTGAGATTAGATCTGACGTGCCTGCGTGGATCTGTTTGACTGCCACGCGTATTAGTGAAACGAAGCGTTTCACTTGTGGATTTGAACTTTTTTTGTTTTGGGCCAAACACGCTACTTGCACCCCCCTTCCAGTCCGACCCAATGGATTGAACTGAGATCTGTTGCTATTTGCCACACGCTTTTGTTTATTTGTTTTTTTTATTTCATTTTAATTTATGTTTTGATTTAATTCATTTAAAAATAATTCCAAATGTGATAAAATCCCCCAAAAAATATTTTCAGATACTTTAAAATGATAACTAATTTTTGGAAATTTTTATTTTCATTTTTCATTTATTTTTCAAATAAAATGGGATTTTACATTTGGAGTTGTTTTTGAATGAGTTTTAATTGCTCCTTTTGTGTTCATGTTTTATTTCTTGACCAATGTTTATCTCCAATGATTGAGATTCATTCCTCATTTCAATAATGAGTTGAGTAATATTTTAGGATGAGTTTGCCCCCGGTTTAACCATTTTTGGTTTGACTTTTATCTCATTTTGCTTGACCCTCGACAATCCTCCTTAAAAGTGGATCATCCAAGTGAATCAATTTCTATGATTATGCTTTGAAGTGACTTTGGTTGTGTGCTCTTGGCCCCTGGTTGCCTACTTTGTGATAAGCTTTTGAGATTTTATTTGGTTTATTTTGAACCTTTTTCCTATTTTTGAGGTAACTTGCAAGTCAAGTTACTTCTAAGGGTGGTTCATACATGCACTTGACCTAGTTTGATTGGGAAATGACCCTTGTGGATCCCTTGAGCTCTCAACTCTTCTTGATTCATATTTTCAACATGTTGAGCTTGATGGTTGTCAACTTATAGGTCAAATACTTGCTTGCCTCCTGTGCTAAGTTGCATCCCTTTTAGGCCTTCCATTTGAAGTTCAAATGTTGAATGTGTTTAAGACCTAGGTCTTTCTCCATGCCTATTCTTGCAATTCCTTTTGATGTATGTTCTCCTTGCTTTGTGTATTTTCTCCTCTCATCCCCACCTTTGTCCAATGACCTTTGAGTCCCATTTGAGATGGTTTGGTCCCTCCTTTGGAGGTACTTGGAACATATCATGAATGGTGATTCTTTGAGGACTCTTTTGAATGCTTTCTTGCATAATCATAGTGATGCCTTTGGTTGAGTGACCTTTATGAGTTCCTTGTTGTCCTCATATCATCTCCCATCCTCACTTTGTATTATGTCTTCATCTCCTTTCTTTTGGTTTGCCTTTGGGCATGGTGATTGATGGTAATGGTTGTAGGAATTTCATTTCTCCCATTTCATCTCACTTTTGTTTGTGTTCTTGTTTGTGTGTGTGCATTATTTCCTTTGCTTGCATCCTTTTGCATCTTCTCATATGCATGTTTGAGGTTGAGATGTGCTTGTGGAGGCTACTGCCCCACACTTTGTTCCTCCCTCACTTTCATTCTAATTGTGCATTACATGTTTGCATACTTTCTCTCTTCTATTGCATGCTTCCTTTTTCTTCTCCTTTCTTCTTTGCCATGTTCCCTTAGGACCTCTAATATCTCTTGTTCAAGTGAGATTATGATAGACCTTAGGCTTGAACCCATGCACGATAACATTAGGTAGCATTCCCTTTCATCCCAATCATAGGTGAACTTTGCGTGAGAACATTAGGTTGAGTCTTAGTCACCTTTTAGAGTTGTGTTTCTCTTCTCATCTTCAAACATCTTCAAAACACTTAATAAAGGATAATTAATGCTGTACGTTAATAGCCTTAAGTACTTGGGAAATGGTGATTGGGGGGCTTCCTCTCAATTGCTTAGAGTGTTTAGCGTATATCCTTTGGACGATATGCGACGCATTCGCTCCTAGGTCATAGTCTTTAGTGCAACATGAGCTACAAATCAAACTCAATTCACTCCTTCTCTAAAAAAACACAAAAAAAAACTTCAAACTTTTTATCCTTTAGGATTAATGGAAAACCTTTTCATAAGGAGAGTTTTGTTAACTCTTGGTTCTACCACAAACGGGTAACGCCTAAGTCTCCAATGGTCGAGCTGCATACACCTAATTGCTAGAACTAAGTTTTAACCCTACTCGGGTAAAACATTTTGAACCAACCCTAGGACCGTTGAGAGGATTTTGGATTTGAGGATTTTCGACTCTGGGGTCTGATCATTTGTGATTCAGCTACGTGAGGCCGCTTCGGGAGATTATGATGCCAAACCAGAAATGGTGAACGTATCATCGTTTCTCGAAAGTATGTGACGCTGATGAACACATAGGATGTCGAACCTTATCAGTGGTTAGGTCCATACCTATGAGAGGGATTAGGTTATGCAGGAAACCTTGACTTTCAGACTACCTAGTTTTCTTTGTAGTGTGAATTTGTGTTTTTGATACAAGGGGTCCTAATGACAGTTCTATGTTCTCGCTATAGCGGAGCGCTGGTTCTTCTCAACCAGCAGCACAATAATCTTGATCCCCTGTTTGCATTTGCATTTGCATTTTCATCTGCATTTTCGTTAACATGTATGTATGTTGAAGGCACATATTTCCTCCTTGATTCTAGTGATCTTGTTCCTTATTTCTGACATGGAGCCCTTGAAGAATACAGTGGCATACAAGTTTCCAACTCCGGATATTGGTTCTTTACTGAGTTTGATTTCCATGGATGACAGGAAAATGATGGAAGACTTCAAGAAATCTTATGGGAAGCTTTTGAGTTGTGTCTGCAAGCCTTCAGTATATGAGTTGGGTGGTCTTTATACTCTTCTGCAGTTCTATGATGCACAACTGAGATGTTTTGCTTTTCCAGATTATGTTCTGGCGCCTACCTTAGAGGAGTATTCTGTGTTGTTGGGTGTTCCTATCTTAGACCGGATGCCATTCTATCACACTGAAGCTGAGCCTGATCTGGCTAAGCTTGCTACTGCGTTGCACTTGGATGTGTCTGAGATATCAGGGAAGTTGGTCAATAGGAGTGGGATGTCTGGTTTTCCTTTACCTTTTCTGGTTGATAAAGCTCAGCAGTTCGCCAAAGATGGTTGTTAGATTGTGTTTAATTCTATCTTAGCGTTATGCATCTATGGTATCATGTTGTTTCCTAATCTTCCGGATTTTGTAGACATAGATGCTTTCTACATATTTGCTTCAGGGAATCTGGTACCTACGCTTCTGGGCGAAGTCTATCATTCTGTGCACTACAAGAATGAGAACCGAAGGGGGAAGAACATATCGTGTTGTGTTCCTTTGTTGTACAAGTGGTTTGCTAGTTATCTCCCCAAGACAGGTCCATTTGTTGCTACTGCTGGTACTTTAGAATGGTCAGAGAGGTTGATGGGATTGACTGCAGAGAACATTATCTGGTTTGACAGAGACATCCTTGGTACAGAGATTGTTTATGGTTGTAGTGGATTTCCTAACGTCCCTTTGGTCGGAAGGAAAGGATGCATCAACTATAACCCAACCTTGGCAGTTAGGCAGTTTGTGTACACGCTGAAAGGACCTCCTAAAGAAGAGGAGATACAAGAATCTCTGTATCTCACTGGATTGTTGGAGGGTGATAATTTAGCTAGAGTTGAGCAGGCTTGGAGCAATATCCATAGGAAAGGGAAATCTTATTTGGGGAAGAGTAACAGTAGAGCGTATGACCCTTATCTGACTTGGATTCATGAGAGAGCTGCAAAGTTTCTGATGTCGTTTCCATCTGTTGAGGAGCCTACCACTATTGACATCCAGAGGTACAACCAGTTATGGTTTGAGAAAGAAGAGTTGCAGAAAACGAATGAAGAGTTGGAGAAAGAGATTATTCAGCTCCGAAGTGGGAAGATTGATGCAACTTATTCCTTGAAGAAGCAGAATGAGATGGTGAACAGGTTACGTACAGATTTGACCAAGCATATCAGTGCTAGGGAACATTTGGGTCTAGATCTAAAGGCTATTAGCAACGTTCTTACTTCAAAGAAGAAGGATTTGGATAGAGCTTACATAGAGATTTCCAGGTTTAACGACCAATGGAACACTACTCTCACCAATAACAAGGTGCACAAAGATGGGTTAAAGCTACAGATCAGCCAGTTGAAGACTCAACTCAGAGTGAAAGATGAGAAGATTTTAGCTGAAGCTTCACTCAGACGTGATAATGATTGTAGACTGAACGAAGCGCTTGCAACCTTGGAGGATTACAGAGCCAGAGCTAATACGAAGAGGTGTAAGCTTTAGGAGGTCTTTGGAGAGGGAGTCTGGAAGGACTATGCTGAGGGTCTACAGTCTACCATTAGTTGGAGAGATTTACTTATCCACGGGGTACTCGTCAGGCCAGACCATCTCGAGATGAAGGAGCTGCTAGAGGATTTCCAGTCTCGCCACCCTACTTGATTGTCTTTCTTTCTCTCTATAGTTGTTGTTGTATTGCTGTATTGACCATCACCAGACCTATTGGTTTAGGTCATTGTTGATCTTATTTACGCAGTTGTTGCGCTTGTATATTTCCTGTTGGGCTTTTGCTTTATGTATGAGGGTTTTTGCTCTATGCTTGTCTATGGGTTCTCCCTTGTCGTGTTGTTCTTCCGGAACTGGAATCGAGGGGGAAATTTCCCTGTTGCATACATACATGTCTGCATTTTGCATTTTTGCATCGCATGTCCATCAGAACTGTTGATCTTATTTCATGTGGTACGTTAGTTTGCTTCAGGATAAATCATCAGACAACTCATTGTTACGCCAGCAGAGGGAATCAACCCAGAGTAATGGAACAAATACAAGCTGAGATGTAGGAGCTTCGGGACAGGATGGCTCAATTTATGGATCTGATGCAGGGTGTGGCCAATGGACAGGATCAGCTGAGGACTCTGGTCCAACCCTTGATTGCCAGAGTTGACAACAATGGAATGCTTCAAGGTGGACATACTGTTAATCCTCCTCTGCATGATGGGAGCAGCCATATGCCAACAATAGTGGTAATACAACTGTTATTCCTCTGGACGGAGGTAATCAAAACGGGATTCCCATTCCTATTGCTAATTGTGCTGTTCACGGGAACAATGGTCCTCTGTGGGATGAAGAACGACAGGAGGATGTGTTTTCAATGCGGGACATTGGTGTTGAGCTGCCAGTTGAAGCTGATCGGAGGTTCAAATTGCTGGAGGATAAGATGAAGAGCTATGAGAATCAAAATTCCATGGGCCTTGACCTGGCTAATTTGGGACTTATCCCTGATTTGAAGGTACCACTGAAGTTCAAAGTCCTAGACTTTGAAAAGTACAAGGTGTTGCACCCCAAAATTTGCCCAACCTTTTTCTTTACTTGGCTTTTGTTTCATTTCATGTTCTAGCATTTTGCATTGCATAGCATTGTTCATTTAGAAGGGGATCAAGAGAGGTGTTCCTAGCAAGAGAGTTTTGCCAAGGGTTTTGAGCCTGAGCAAGAGGTTTACTCAAGAATGAATGCTCATCAAAGTTATCAAGAAGTGGTCAATGCTCTTTGAGAGAGTTGATGGATGTATGTGGATTATCTCCTAACTTGGAGGCCAGCTTGGGATCATCAGAGGATTGTGAATTCATGATTATGGATATGGGACATTTAGGAAGCTCATTGAGTGCTTTAAGATCCATTATGGAGTTTATTCAAATTGTTGTATCATGTGCAAGAAGCCACAGTCAAGAATGTTGCATCTAGGGTTTTCATCTGGTCAACCCTAAGTCAACTGTGGACTTAAAGGAGATTAAGACTTAGTTCTAAGTCATGGTGATCATGGAATGTGGTTTTGAGGCATTTGAGATTTTATTCCAAGATCAAATCAAGAAGAATCAAGAGTGTGAGGAGTTACTAAATTAGGGTTCTCAGTGTAAAATCCCATATTTAGTGCCTAACTTCAAGACCACATATCTCAAGATACAAGTGTAATATCATTTTAATGTGGACATGAAACTTGTAGAGCTTGTTATTAGCTTTACTTTGAGTACTAGAAATCATCCATTGGGTTTCTAGAACTCAACTTATGGTGCTGACAAGTTTTGGGTCTTCAGATGAATGTGATTTCAGTCAACAAAAGTCAACCAACTTCCAAGGAATTTTTGACCTAGAAGGATGTTTCTACTTAACTTTAAGTGAACATGAAAGTTGTTCCTTATGATCTTAGCTTTCCAAAAAGTCCTAGAAGTCCTTCATCTGATTTGTAGAGCTCAAGATATGTAGCTTGCAAGGCAGGGGTATTTTGGGAAAGTAAGACTACAGGTCATTTTTATCATAGGTCCATTTGATGACTTTGCACATTTCAAATGAAACTTTTTCCAACATCAAAGTTGCTCCAAATAGGGTCATTTGCATCATCAAACATCAACTGATCCTTGGATTGGCTTGGATTGAAGGATTGATGAAGGAATTTTCATGGAAAAAGCCTTAAAGTCCATAAATTCAATTAAATTCATTTTGAACCAATTTTTATCAAGTTGGTACATTTTTTGAGTCCACAAATCATTCCAAACAAGATGCAAATTTCAGAATTCCAAATTGAGGGCATTTTCATGGTTGTTTTCAAGCTTGCTTCACATGGAAGTAACACTTTCAAATCACACCATAAGATCGAATTAAGGGTGCAATTCTATCCCTTGGATCAGAATGAAGTATGTGTAAACTACCTGAGTTAATTTGCAAGCCATAAAAGCTCTATTTTGCATGCATTTGAAGCTTACATAACCAAGATTTTTGGATTTCCATTGCATCAAATTGGGCTTGGATTGGGCTTTCTATTCATCTAGACCCATTATATATAACTTCAGCATCGTGTACAAACATTCAGATGGCGATTTAGAGCATTTTTCATCAGGAATTCAGTTGCAAGATTTGTCAAGAATTGTGAACTTTCTGGATTATGTGAACTTTTAGGATTGTTTTCATCAAGAATTATCAAGGATTCAAGGTCCAACAGAGCTATTCCGTTAGGTAAACTACTCTTCCATATTACACTCAATTCATGCCATAATTGCACTCCATTGTTGTATATTCATGATCATCAATCATCATAGATGGATTTTGGTTAGATTTGGTGATTATTAGTGACAATTTGTGATGTGTGCTTGATTTTATTTTGTTACGATTTAGCTGATTTATGAGGTTCTAGGCTTAGATAACCATGGATTTGTGATCAGTGAGAAGAGTAGATCAATTTGGACTATTCATTTGCGTGATTTGGTGAAGTTTTGCTTCACCTGAGTTGTTGAAGCTACTATAGAAGATGACCGGAGCCGCCGTGCTCCGGCGTCTGTGTCCCCCCCCCCCCCCCCCCCCTCCGTCCATGTGAACGCGTCTCACCGTGCACGCACTTTGACTAACCACACAAGATCCATCAAAACTCAGCGTTTCATTAAACACTTGCTTTGGACTTGGGCTTTGTTTGCTGTTTGAACCCCCCTCTGCCTGAAGCCCATTGTTTCAACGTGTTTGGATTGGTATTCATACCACTTTTTTTTTTCTGTTTTCATTTTCTTTTCTTTTTTATTTTGTTTTGCATCTGTTTAGAATTAATTCAATTTAAAATACTTCTCCAATTGATAAAATTCATCAAAAATATGTTTGAGACACTTTGGGGTGTCTTTTGATTTTTAGAATTTTTATTTTATTTTTTTGGTTTATTTTTCAATTGAAAAATAATTTATCAAATGGAGGTTTTTTATTTATACTATTTCTTGACATGTTTTAGTTCTTAATTTGTTTTTGTTTATTCCTTTTGATCCAATGATTGAAAATCAATCCTCATATCCATGATGAGTTGAGTGATTTTTTAGGACCATTTTATCCATGTTTGGTTGAGTTTTGGTTTGACTTTGATAGCATTTCATTTGACCCTCAACAATCCTCCTTCACGATGGAGCACCCTTGTGAATCAATTTCTATGGTGATGTTGTGAAGTGACTTTGATTGTAATCTTTTGGCCTCTGGTTTCCAACATGTTTATGTGCTTCTTGCATTTTATTTGGTTATTTTTGAATCATTTTCCTAATTTTAAGGTAACTTGCAAATCAAGTTACCCCAAAGGGAGGTTCATACATACACATTGACCTAGTTTTCCTTGGAGATGACATTTGTGGATCCTTTGAGCCTTCAATTCCTTTTGATTCATGTTGCTAATATGTCAAGGTTACTGCTTGCTCAATTTTAGGTCATGACATTGTGCTTTGCTTGTTCATTTGTGTGCTTCTTTTGGAGTTTTCAATTAGGGTTTCCCTATGTAACATGTTTGCATCCTTTTGCGTATGTGTTTGCATTTTCTTATGGTGTGATTGCTTTTGCTTTTGAGCACTCTTCTCTCATCCTCCCTTCTGTCCCATGACCTTGGAGTCTCATTTAAGGTGGCTTAGCCCCTCCTTAGGAGGTACTTGAAGCATACCTAAAGTGATGAATCCTAGAGGACTTCTTTGTGCTTTCTTTTGCACATTGTTTGTGATGCTTATGGTTGAGTGCATATTATGAGTTCCTTGCTGTCCTCATATAGCCTCCCATCCTCACTTTGTTTTAGGTCTTCTTTGCCTTTCATTTGTGTTTGTCTTTTGGCATTGTGGTTGATGTTGTTTGGTTTAGACCATTTCATCCCACTTTTGATGCATATGCGTGATTTCCATTTGTGAATTCTCTTATCTTCTCTTTTTTGTATTTCTCATATGCATGCTTGAGGTTGAGATGAGCTTGTGGAGGCTACTGCCCCACACTATATTCCTCCCTCACTTTCATTCTACTTGTGCATAACATGTTTGCATACTTACATTTTGTTTGTTTTCTTCTTCTTTCTTTCTTTCCCTTAGGATCTCTAACCTCTCTTATCCAAGAGAGGTTATGATAGACATTAGGTTCTAAACATTCATGATAACATTAGGTAGCATTCCCTTACCTCAATCTTAGGATCATTTTGCATGACAATTTTTAGGTTTGAGTTAGTCTCCCTTTAGTGTGTCCATTCTCTTCTCATCTTCAAACACTCCTAAAACACTTAATAAAGATTGACGAATGTTGTACGCTACGAGCCTTAAGTACTTGGGAAATAGTGATTGAGTGGCTTCCTAAGGAGAGTTTTGGAAAACCATTTTTATAAGGAGAGTTTTGTTAACTCTTGGTTCTACCGCAAACAGGTAACGCCTAAGTCTCCAATGGTCGAGCTGCACACACCTAACTGCTAGAATTAATTGTTAACACTACTCGGGTAAAACTTTTGAACCAACCGGTGTTCTTGTTAGCTCGAACTAAATTTGCTCTGATTTCTCATACTAGATGAGAATACGTAGGCACAAGACGCGACGTCATGGCGAGCAACCTTCCCCACCTTCACCCGTAGTTAGCTGAACTACGTTGACTCTGATTTCTCGTACCAGACGGGAATACGTAGGCCCAGAGCAGCGATGCTCTATCGAGTCCTTTTCTTTTCTTTTGTCCCTGAGACCTTTAGCTAGATAGATAAACACCCTTTAGATAGACAACAAGCGTGGATCCCGTCGAGTACGACGGACGTGAGGGGTGCTCATACCTTCCCCTTGCGTAACCGACTCCCGAACCCGAGATTTGGTTGCGATGACCGATCTTATCCCTTTTTCGCAGGTTTTCTCTGATCGTTTCCTTTCTCTCTTTTGGGATAAATAACAAACGGCGGTGACTCTTCTGTCATTGCCGACACCTCTTTTTTCGCAATAGCGACACAAGGGTACTACTTGCCCAAGAGTTCATCTGCGCTCATATTACCGTAAGATGTCAGCTTACTCGGATGATGGAAAATTGCTCATGCACTTTTTTCAAGATAGCTTGTCCGGACCCTCGCTTGAGTGGTATATGAGTCTAGAGCCTATTAATATTCGCAGTTGGAGATACTTAGCTGAAGCCTTCGTGAAACACTATCATTACAATATCGACCTTGCTCCTAACATGGTCCAACTAAAGAATCTTTCTTAGAAGAGCGGTGAGTGTTTCAAAGAATACGCCTAGAGGTGGCGTGAGCTAGCAGCCAGGGTGCTGCCTCCGATGGTGGAGCGCGAATTGGTTGATATGTTCGTTGCTACTTTTCCTGGTGTCTACTACGAGAGGCTTATCAGTAGGATGTCAGGTAGCTTTTCTGATATGATAATCACTGGAGAGAGAGAGAGTAAAAAATGGTATAAAGTTGGGAAAGATCCAAGCTGGTGAAATTCCCTCGGCAGGAGGAGGAAACAGAAAGGTGTTTGGTGATAAGAAGCGTGAAGGCGAGACCAATTCAGTGTCCAGTTCTCGTGGTAGAGGTAGAAATTAGCGTTCACCGCAATATCGTCAGCAACCCCAGGTTGCTAGTATCACAATTCTTGTACCTCAACAACAACAACAGCAGAATAAGAATCAGAACTATGCTCAACGAAGATTTCAGGATTGGGGTCGGACGGCAGATAGACAGTTTGACGCACCTTCGATGCCTTATTCCCAACTGCTTCAGACTTTTCTACAGTTGCAATTATTACAAAAGAGAACTTTAGCTCCTCTGACAGGTGCGCCTCCACCCAGTTATGACGCTAATGCTCGATGTGAGTTTCATTCCGAGGCACCGGGGCATAATATTGATAATTGCAAGGCGTTTAAGCACAAAGTACATGATCTCATAGACAGTAAGGCTATAGAATTTTCTCACGACACGCACAATATCGTGCAGAACCCCATGCCAAACCATGGGCCAGCTAGGGTCGGTGCTATCCTCGAAGATGAGAGTTTGAACTTGGTGTCGAATGTTGATGAGCTGAAAACACCACTGAGCTTTGTGAAAGACAAGTTGTTGAAGGAAGGGATATTCCCGGACTGTGACGAAGTGTGCGCTGAATGTTTGAGCCATCCCGAGCGATGTGATAAACTGAAGAGCTGTATTTAGAAGATGATGGATGACGGGGTGTTGCAATTTGACAGAGTGGCTAAGAAAAAGCTTGATGAAATAGTAGTTGAAGAGAAGGATAAGGTTTCTACAATCTCGATTCCATATAAGACAATTACTATTTCAGCGCCTCCGAGGCCGCCAACAATCATCATTACCAAAGCTGGTCCTGTGCCGTATGAGAGTACTAGAGCGATTATATGGAACTACGGAGCTGAAGTGTACTGTAATAGGCAGAAACAGGAGTTGAAGAGCTTACCAGTGTATTCTATGGATAATCTAGTTGGAGCAGGTGGAATTACTCGCAGCGGAAGAATGTTCTCGTCACCTGAGGTGGTCGCTGACAGAGCTGACAAAGGAAAGGGAAAAGTAGTTGAAGAAACTTCTCAGGATGGTGAGAAGGAATCTTTGTCAAAGGATGTAGAGGAGTTCATGAGATTGATACGAAAAAGTGATTACAAGATCGTCGATCACCTGCAGCAGACTCCTTCCAAAATATCTATCTTGTCCTTGTTGTTGTGTTCAGAAGTGCACAGGAACGCTTTGTTGAGAATCTTAAATACCGCCTATGTACCTCAAGAGATATCGGTGAATCAACTCGAGGGGGTTGTAGCACACGTGAACGCAGGTAATGGGCTAGGTTTCACTGACTTGGATCTGACGCCCAAGGGGAGGAACCACAATTGTGCGCTGCACATATCTATCAAATGTCGTGGAGCTGTTATGTCTCATGTCTTGGTTGATACTGGATCATCTTTGAGTGTACTTTCGAAGAAGGTGCTGATGAAATTGGATACCTGTGGTATTATTTGTACGCCAAGTGATTTGCTAGTACGTGCTTTTGATAGGACCCAGAGATCTGTATTTGGAGAGTTGACACTGCCGATTCAAGTTGGCCCTGAGGTATTTGACGCTGTATTCTATATCATGGACATTTAGCCTGCTTACAGTTGTCTGTTGGGGCATCCATGGATAAACTCAGTAGGAGCTGTTACATCCACGCTGCACCAAAAATTGAAGTATATGGTGGGTGGTAGCGTTGTCACTGTCTGCAGAGAGGAGGATATAATGATCAGTCACTTGTCTTCTTTTAAGTACGTCGAGATGGATGGAGAAATCCACGAGACTTTATGTCAAGCCTTCGAGACGGTACAGATCAAAGACAAAGCACTGGTTGTGAGCAAAGCGCCTGAAGTGGCCATGTCGTCCTTCAAGGAGGCCTAGGCTATGGTGAATGTCGGGGCATCGCAAGGTTGGGGTAAAGTGTTGGATATACCCAAAAGCAGGACAAATTTGGTTTGGGGTACAACCCATCTTCTTCCTCCAAGAGCACGACGTGCTACAAAGGGCCTGGCCGGTTTACCAGTGGGGGTGTTATCTTTGAGCAGATTAATGCCATATCAGATGATGAAGAGGGGGATAGCGACTGTGATATGGACGTTTGGATCAAGCCTTGCACTCCAGGACAAAGGCTGCACAACTGGTCTGTCGAGGAGATCATTCAAGTGACAACAGAATATTAATGACTAGTTTTTCCCGATTATTGTATAACCCTATGTTCTACCCGGAGCATAGTGGTATTTTGCTTCAGGGCCTACTTATTTATACTTGAATATTGCTTTATCAATTAATCAAAGGGCGTTTTCTGCATTCAAATTTTGTGCTCCTTGTCTTTCTTATTTTGTTTTACAATAAAATGGCAATGTGGTTTGTGCTTGTTTTGCATATCATTTTAAACATTTAATCATCATCATTGAAGGATTCACATTGCAGATGACACCGATCCAGAACCTTCTATGACTCGCTTTGACTTTGATAAACCAATATTTCAAGCCGAAGAAGAGATTGATGAGGATGAAGAATTTCCAGAAGAGCTAGCCATACTCTTGAAACAGGAAGAGAAGATCATTCTGCCTCATCAAGAAGAAATTGAGGTTATCAATCTGGGTTCTGAAGAAGTCGTAAGGAATGTCATAATAGGGGCTGCATTGTAGAGTGACATCAAGCAAAAACTAATTGAGATGCTTCGAGAGTATAGTGACATCTTTGCTTGGTCGTACGAAGACATGCCCGGGCTTGACACAAACATTATGGTCCATCGTATGCCGTTGCATGAAGAATGTTCGTCAGTCAAGAAGAAGCTTAGAAGGACAAGGCTAGACATGGCTATGAAAATCAAAGAGGAAGTTCAGAAGCAATTAGGCGCAGGATTTTTGGCTGTGACAACTTACCCTCAGTGTGTCGCTAACATCGTACCAGTACCGAAAAAGGACGGTAAAGTACGGATGTGTGTTGACTATCGAGATTTGAATAAAGCGAGCCCAAAGGATGATTTCCCGCTCCCTCACATTGACGTGTTGGTTGACAAGACTGCTCAACTTTCCGTGTTTTCCTTCATGGACAGTTTTTCGGGCTATAATCAGATTAAAATGGCACTGGAGGATATGGAGAAAACGATGTTTATCACGCTGTGGGGGACTTTCTATTACAAGGTAATGCCTTTTGGGTTGAAAAACACAGGGGCAACCTATCAGCGGCCTATGGTGACTCTCTTTCATGATATGATTCATCATGAGATTGAAGTATATGTTGATAACATGATTGCGAAGTCCCAAACGGAGGAGGAGCATCTGGTCAACTTATTGAAGCTATTTGAGAGGCTCAAAAAATTCAGATTGAGGTTGAATCCTAATAAGTGCACCTTCGGGGTGAGGTCGGGAAAGCTGTTGGGGTTTATCTTCAGTGAAAAAGGAATCGAGGTCGATCCTGCAAAGATAAAAGCTATTCAAAATATGCCCGCGCCGAAGACGGAAAAAAAGGTTCGTGGTTTCTTGGGGAGGTTGAACTACATTGCTCGGTTCATATCTCATCTCACCGCCACGTGTGAACCCATGTTCAAATTTCTAAAGAAAGATCAGGCGGTCGTCTGGAATGAAAATTGCCATAAAGCATTTGATAAGATAAAAAGAATATTTCCAGGAGCCTCCGATACTGATACCTCCAATAGCTGGAAGACCATTGATAATGTATCTAACAGTTCTTGAGAACATCATGGGTTGTGTTCTCGGTCAACACGACGAGACTGGAAGAAAAGAGCATGCAATATATTATTTGAGTAAAAATTTCACAAACTGCGAGTCTCGTTACTTAATGCTAGAGAAAACGTGTTACGCACTCGCTTGGGCCGCCAAATGTTTAAGACAGTATATGTTGAATCATACAAACATGCTGATTTCGAAGATGGATCCGATTAAATATGTCTTTGAAAAATAAGCACTTTCGGGGAGCATTTCCAGATGGCAGATGGTACTGAAAGAGTATGATATCCAATACGTTTCCCAAAAATCTATCAAGGGAAGTGTTCTGTCAGAATACCTTGCTGATCAGCCGGTTGATGATTATCAACTGATGAAATTTTAATTTCTTGATGAAGACATCATGTTTTAGAAGATGAAAGACTGTGATGAGTCATTACCTAATGAAGGTCCGGAGAAGGGTTCTCAATGGCAGATGATATTTGATGGCGCTGTTAACTTGTATGGTAGTGGAATCGGGCCAATCATTACGACTCCTCATTGATCTCACATCCCCTTCACTGCCAGGTTAACATTTCCCTATACTAATAATGAAGCCGAGTACGAAGCGTGCATCTTTGGTTTGGAAGAAGCCATTGATCTAAGGATCAAAAATTTGGATGTATACGGTGATTCAGCGCTAGTGGTTAATCAGATCAAGGGAGAATGGGAAACCCGATAGCCAAATATGATTCCTTACATGAACTACGCGAGGAGGCTGCTACCTTTCTTTGACAAGGTAGAGTTTCACCATGTGCCTAGAGCGAAGAATCAAATGGCAGACGCTCTGGCGACGTTGTCTTCGATGTACAAGGTGAACTATTGGAATGATGCTCCAAGAATAGTCATCTCTCGTCTTGATAGGCCCGATTTCGTATTCACCATTGAGGAAGCTGCTGATGGCAAGCCATGGTTTTATGACATCCAGAATTTCCTTAAGAACCAAGAGTATCCGCCAAGGGCGTCGACCCGGGATAAGAAGACTCTGAGGAGATTGTCTGACAACTTTTATCTGAACTAGGATGGTGTGCTCTACAGGAGAAATTATGACTTAGTGTTGTTGCGATGCGTGGATGAAAAAGAAGCAAGTCTGCTTATGGAAGAGATCCACGAGGGTACCTTTGGTACACATGTCGGCGTACATGCCATGTCTCGAAAGCTGTTACGAGTTGACTATGGAGTCAGATTGTTTCAAATTCGCAAAGAAGTGCCATAAATGTCTAATTTGTGCAGACAAGATTCATGTGCCGTCGAGCCCGTTGAATGTTATGGCGTCCCCGTGGCCTTTCTCCATGTGGGGCATCGACATGATTGGCAAGATTGAGTCCACCGCATCCAATATACATCATTTCATCCTGGTAGTCATTGATTACTTCACCAAATGGGTAGAAGCAGCTTCGTATGCTAATGTCACTAAGCAAGTGGTAGCCCGATTCATAAAAAAGGAAATCATCTGTCGCTATGGAGTGCCTGAACAAATCATTACTGACAATGGTTTGAATCTGAACAACAAGATGATGAAGGAATTGTGCCAAAATTTCAAAATCGAGCATCACAACTCATCGCCCTATCATCCGAAGATGAATGGCGCTGTTGAAGCGGCCAACAAGAATATCAAGAAGATAGTGCAGAAGATGGTTGTAACCTATAAGGGTTGGCATGAGATGTTGCCCTTTGCTTTGCATGGTTATCGTACTACGGTACGTACTTCAACTGGGGCAACACCTTTCTCGCTGGTGTATGGTATGGAGGCTATCCTACCATTAGAAATCGAGATTCCTTCTTTGAGAGTTCTAGTCAACGTCAAGCTCAATGAGGCATAATGGGTAAAGAACAGATTGAATCAGCTCAACCTGATGGATGAGAAAAGGCTAGCGTCTATTGCATATGGTCGGTAGTATCAGAGCTGGACGAAGAAAGCTTTCGACAAGAAGGTGCGTCCTCAGAACTTTCAGACGGACGATCTTATGCTGAAAAAGATTCTCCCGCCACAAACATATCACAGGGGCAAATGGACTCCTAACTATGAAGGTCCATATGTCGTGCGAAAGGTCTTCTCGGGAGGAGCCTTGTTGTTTTCCACCATGGATGACGAGGATTTTACATCCCTTGTGAATGCAGACATAGTTAAAAAATACTTTGCTTAAATAGACCCGCTGGAAAGAAAAAAGAATATCCAGGCAAAAAATGGGGCATCCCGGCGAACCATAAAAAGAATGGGTTTGGGAAAAAATTAGGGATAAAATGAAAAGAGGTAAACCCGCAAAGTTGAAAACCTGAAAAGGCAACTTTGGCAAAGAGGGGTATCACGGTGAATTGAAAACCTGAAAGGGCGATTCAGGAAAAAGTTAGGGATTTGAAAAGCAAATGACTGCGGTCTGCGTGTGATCTTTCATTGCTTAGTCGATTGGGAGGACTTGAGGGTCGTCTATCCGAATCAATCTCTTTAGAAGACGAAGCATTAGAGAAGCATCAAAGTCATGCGAGTTATAGAGGGATCAACTATGGTGTTTGTCTGCGCCAGATTGCCGATATTTCTGTACACTTTTGTATATTTCTGTGCATTTCTGTATATTTTTACGCAACTTCCTCTTTTCAGGGGTTGCATCTATGGTAAAACTTTCCTATTTACAGGCCATTTGTCAATAAACATATACTATTCAGTAAATTGTTTGCTTTGCTTTATTTTAGCTTTTATTGTTTTGTTTGCGAAAAACGCCCGATGTTTTGATAAACTTGCGCATACATAAACTTGCAGGCCTTGGCCGGTAATCGTAAAAAATTTGGGTTATTTTGAATAATGTCACAGATGATGACCGAGATAGTTTCCTTTGTGCAGGATATCTTGTCTATTTGTTCATTTTTGTAGGGTCGTTACCCTTGGGGCAAATTTCTAGAAGGGTATGAACGATATTTCATTTTCTCCCCAGCCAGAGTTCGTCCCCAGCAAGTGGAGTTTATGCAGCTCTATTCCAAGTAGAGTCATTTGCAGAGTGAGTGGTTAAGTGTGCATGCTTATTCCCAGCAGTTGGTCAGTACACATTTTTCTCCAGCGGATTGTCTGTAGATACTCACCTCTCAGTAGTACGGACCAAGGTCTCCAGCGGGGTAAGATTCCCCAAAGGGTCGAGATTGATATTCCCGTGCAGGTCAGGTGTGTCCTTATCCCCAGCAGTTGGTCGGTACACATTTAATACTCATAGGTTGCAGAGTATGTGCTTACTCCCCAGCGAGTCAAGATTGGATTTTTTTTGACTCAACAGGTGTGGAGCCTTTCCCAGCAGTGGCTCAGGATGTTGCTTCCCCACAGGGGCTGAACGTGTGACTGTGTGTCCCGTCAGAGTCTAAGTCATTGACTCATTCCCAAGCAGAGGTCGATGTCGTTTCCCTCATTGAGTAATCCTCAGCAAAGTCAGTGAGAGTGGTGTTTCCCCAGTGAGTAATCTATAGCAGAGGTAGTATCTTCCACAACTGTGTAATACCCAGCAGGTGGATTTTGATTTTCAGCAGAGTGGATTCGTACCCAGATGTGTGTTTTTGTGCCCTAGAAGGACTTCGGTATTCTGGGAGGCCAGTCAGAGGCCATTTTCTCCGGCAGGGCGTGTTTTATCTCAGAAGTTAAGGCTGATTTCCCTGCAGAGTCGTTGATTCCCCGGTAGGTAGGATTTGATTCCAGCGCCCGGTTATCTTTCCTTAGCCGAGTCTTTTGTTCCCCAGGAGGGTGGTATCCTTGGAGGCCGTTCAAGGCATTTTCTCCAGCAGATAAGGAAGGTTGTTTAGCATGTTGTTTTATCTCCCCCAGTAGGGTTGTCTATCCCCCAGAAGGTTTGTATTCTGGAAGGACATTCAGGGTATTTTCCTCAACAGGTTATGATCTGTATCCTCAGCTGAGTGGATTCTCGTTCTTGTTAGAATGTTGTTACCTAGGAATTTCTTTTGTAGGAAGTCATCCAGGGTCCGTTTCCTAAGCATAAGTCCAATCGTAATTGGCATTTTTTATTTCACCATCAGGGTGGCTTCTTTACCTCTCCAGCATTTATTTTGCTGATTCGGTTCCGTTGCATCTGCATTCGTGCATAGCATCTTCAGAAACGTGTAGCATTTCTATTTTGTATGGAGCATTATGCCTTTTTCAAACATATGCATGTGAAACATAAGCCATGTTGTTATCTCTTTGTTTCAGGTGTATCTCCGGAGAATTGATCTCTTCGCCCTTATGGTATCCAGACCATGGCAACGGATTATATTTGCCCTTATGGTATCCAGACCATGGCAACGGATTATATTTTCCCTTATGGTATCCAGACCATGGTAGATTATGTTTTTTATTTAGCCCTTGTGGTATCCAGACCACGACAAATAGAGTTATTGTGCTTTGTCTGCGCGGTATCCAGACCCCGGCAAAGGAGGTTGATTTACTCTGCCCTTGTGGTATCCAGACCATGGCAGCTTATTTGATGTTCTTTGTGATATCCAGATCACGACAGATGTTGTTATTCCCCGTCGCCCGTATGGCATCCAGACCTTGGTAACTAGTGATTTCTTTTATCCCGCGTGGTATCCAGACCCCGACTTATGTTATTCCTCAACAGTGTCGTCGGACTTCATTTGGTCATGTTGTTGTGAACTCATGTGGTATCCAGACCCTGATGAGTATATTTGTGGTGTATTCCCTTGTCAGTTGAGTATCTAGACTCAGGTTAATTTCGTTGAGTATCCAGACTCCGGTTAATTTCGTTGAGTATCCAGACTCCATTTAATTTCTTTGAGTATCCAGACTCCAGTCAATTTCATTGAGTATCCAGACTCCGGTCAAGGTCGTTGAGTATCCAGACTCTAGTTAATTTCGTTGAGTATCCAGACTCCGGTCAAGTCTGTTGAGTATCTTGACTCCGGTTAATTTCGTTGAGTATCCAGACTCCGGTTAATTTTGTTGAGTATCAAGACTCTGTTTAATTTCGTTGAGTATCCAGACTCCGGTTAATTACATTGAGTATCTAGACTCCAGCAAATTTCGTTGATTCATCTTGTTTGTGCAATGTCCAGACTCCGAAAATTTGAAATGTTACCCTTCAGCCCATACGGTATCCATACCATGGCGCAATCTTGGATGGACGCGTTCATCTTATTATATGTTTCCCCAACAGAGTTACTTGGTTAAGTTTCTCTTTTCTCCCTGCCAGAGTTGCCTGGTTAAGTTTCTCTCTTCCCTGGCGGAGTATTCTTGTGATTTATCAAGATGTTTATCAGCTTCGGTTGATCCAACCTTAGGGTTCGATGTTCGCTTTCATTTAGCGAATGCCTGTGTGTTAGCAGGTGTTTCTTTCGACTGCGTGTCGAGATTTGGTAATCAGTCAGCTTGTTTCCGTTGCAACTATCATGTTCAGTTATCTCCGGAGATTTTTGTCCCCATCAGTGTTTTGCAGTTCTATTTCTGCGATTGGCAAATTTCTGGGTTCTTTGATATTCAACCGTCTTTTACCTTGATTGTTTGAAATTTGTTCGCTTTTCACCTAGTCAGGTCCAAGTCGTTTGAATAGGGGCAGCTGTTGTACCCCAAAATTTTCCCAACCTTTTTCTTTACTTGGCTTATGTTTCATTTCATCTTCTAGCATTTGCATTTGCATATCATTGTCTATTTGCAGGGGATCAAGAGAGGTGTGCATAGAAAGATAAGTTTAACAAGGTTTCTAAGCCAAATCAAGAGGTTTTATTCAAGCATGAATGCTCTTCAAGTCATCAAGAGTTGGTCAGAGCTCTTTGAAGGGTTAGATGGATGTATGTTGCTTAGCTCCTATCTTGGAGGCCAATTGAAGATCATCAAAGGATTTTGAGTACATGGTTATGGATAGAGAATGTTGTGGAAGCTCATTGAGTGCTTTGAGAGCCATTGTAGAGCTTATCCAAGTTGTTATTTCATCTGCAAGGAACCACAATCAAAGTTTGTACATCTAGGGTTTTCATCTGGTCAACCTTAAGTCAACTATGGATTTGAAGGAGTTTGAGACATGATTCTAAGTCATTAGAGTCATGGGAAGTTGTGTTGAAGAATCTAAAATGTTATTTCAAGATCAAATCAAAGAGAATCAAGAGTGTGAGAAGTTACTAAATTAGGGCTTCAGAGGTTTGTCAGTGTAAAATCCCCTATTTAGTGTCCAACTTCAAGACCACATATCTCAAGATACAAGTGAAATATCATTTTGATACAAACATGAGACTTGTAGGGCATGTTCCTAGCTTTCTTTTGAGTACTAGAAATCATCCATTGGGTTTGTGGAACTCAACTTATGATGCCAGCAAGTTAGGGGTCCTCAGATGAATGTATTTTCAGTCAACCAACTTCCAAAGAACTTTTTACCTAGAATCATGTTTCTCCTACACTTGAAGTGAACATGAAAGTTGTTCCTTAGGATCTTAGAATTCCAAAAATTCCTAGAAGTACTTCATCTCATATGTAGAACTCAAGTTATGAGGCTTGTAAGGTAGGGGTATTTTGGGAAAGAGAGATAATAGGTCATTTTCACTATGGGTCTTGTTCATCCACTTATGCACTTCAAATGAAACTTTCTCCAACATGAAAGTTGCTCCAAATGACCTCAATGTCATCATAGAATACAAAATTGTCGTGGATTATGCTTGGATAAGAATATTGGTGAGGAAATTTCAAAGGAAAATGGACTTAAAATCATGAATTCAATTGAATTGATTTTTAAACATTTACATGCCATATTTATATTCATTTTGATTCACAATTGTCCAACAAGAAGAATGCACAAGTTTGTGTTGGTGTATGATGAGTAATTCACGTGGAAATCAAGGTTACATCACAAGAAATCTCCACCATTGGATCAAATTAAGGCCTAAAATCAATCCACATGTTCAATTCAAAGTCCCAGCTGATAATTCAAATGAAATTGAGGTGTGTTGCATGCTGATTTCACGTGTGCATGAAGTGAGTTGCTAATTTGGGCATTTTCTTAATTCATCACAACTAAGCCATATTGGGCCTCCATTTTCATCCAAATCCATAATATAAAAGTTCATAATTGAATTGGAGCTCTCAGAATGTGCAATTCGTGGAGGGAGAGCAGAAGTGAAGTTTGAAAATTGATGAGGAATTTGAAAATTGGAAACTGAGATTGGAGCCATTTCAACTCAAATCAAAGCAAGCAGCATCTTCCTTGAGGATAACTGATTGGATCTGCAAGTTAGCAAGCCAAGAATCAAGCTGTTGAGGCTCCAACGGAGAGACTCCGTTAGGTAACCTTCAATTCCAAAATTCTCTCATGATATGCATTGAATCCATGCTATTGTTCCTGCATCTGAAGTCCTACAACTTGTAGGAAAATTCTGGTACCTTAATTGTCATGTTTGATGCAATTGCAGTTTTTGAGCTTGATTTTTCTTCCTTTCGAATCCCTCTATTCATGTATGATAAATGATTTTGGAGGCCAGATCTATGATCTACGTGAGTTCCTCTTCATTTTGGTATAAAATTTCATGCGTTTTGGTTGAGTTTGGAACCTGATCTCCGGCCACCTCGCCGAAGAAGATGATCGGAGCTAGGGCTCCGGCGTCTGGTTCACTTCCATGTGATCCTACGTGTGTGTGTGGGTTGACCCGTTGACTTGTTGTGATGGACGGTTGAGATTGGATCTGAGTTGCCTACGTGGATCTGTTTGACTGCCACGCGTATTAGTGAAACGGAGCATTTCACTTGTGGATCTGAATTGTTTTTGTTTTGGTCCAAACACGCTACTTGCACCCCCCTTCCAGTCTGGCCCAATGGATTGAACTGAGATTTGTTGCTATCTGCCACACGCTTTTGTTTATTTTTTATTATTTCATTTTAATTTTTGTTTTGATTTAATTCATTCAAAAATAATTCTAAATGTGATAAAATCCCTAAAAAAATATTTTTAGATACTTTAAAATGTTAACAATTTTTTGGAAAATTTTATTTTCATTTTTCATTTATTTTTCAATTAAAATGGGATTTTACATTTGGAGTTGTTTTTTTTAATGAGTTTTAATTGCTCCTTTTGTGTTCATGTTTTATTTTTTGACCAATGTTTATCTCCAATGATTGAGATTCGTTCCTTATTTCAATAATGAGTTGAGTGATCTTTGAGGATGAGTTTACCCCTGGTTTGACCATTTTTGGTTTGACTTTTATCTCATTTTGCTTGACCCTAGACAACCCTCCTTAAAAGTGGAGCATCCAAGTGAATCAATTTCTATGATGATGCTTTGAAGTGACTTTTGTTGTGTGCTATTGGCCCCTGGTTTCCAACTTTGTGATGAGATTTTGAGATTTTATTTGGTTTTTTTTGACCTATTTCGTATTTTTGAGGTAAATTTCAAGTCAAGTTACTTCTAAGGATGGTTCATACATGCACTTGACCTAGTTTGATTGGGAAATGACCCTTCTGGATCCCTTGAGCTCTCAAATCTTCTTGATTCATATTGTCAACATGTTGAGCTTGCAGGTTGTCAACTTATAGGTCAAATACTTGCTTGCCTCTTGAGCTAAGTTGCATCCCTTTTAGGCCTTCCATTTGAAGTTCAAATGTTGGATGTGTTTAAGACCTAGGTCTTTCTCCATGCCTATTCTTGCAATTCCTTTTGATGTATGTGCTCCTTGCTTTGTGTATTTTCTCCTCTCATCCCCACCTCTGTCCAATGACCCTTGACTCCTATTTGAGATGGTTTGGTCCCTCCTTTGGAGGTACTTGGAACATATCACGAATGTGATTCTTTGAGGACTCTTTTGAATGCTTTCTTGCATAATCATAGTGATGCCTTTGGTTGAGTGACCTTTATGAGTTCCTTGTTGTCCTCATCTCATCTCTCATCCTCACTTTTCATTATGTCTTCATCTCCTTTCTTTTGGTTTGCCTTTGGGCATGGTGATTGATGGTAACAGTTGTAGGAATTTCATTTCTCCCATTTCATCTCACTTTTGTTTGTGTTCTTATTTGTGCGTGCATTCTTTTCTTTGCTTGCATCCTTTTGCATCTTCTCATATGCATGCTTTAGGTTGAGATGTCCTTGTGGAGGCTACTGCCCCACACTTTGTTCCTCCCTCACTTTCATTCTAATTGTGCATTACATGTTTGCATACTTTCTCTCTTCTATTTCATGCTTCCTTTTTCTTCTCCTTTCTTCTTTGGCATGTTCCCTTAGGACCTATAATCTCTCTTGTTCAAGTGAGATTATGATAGACCTTAGGCTTGAACCCATGCATGATAACATTAGGTAGCATTCCCTTTCATCCCAATCATAGGTGAACTTTGCATGAGAACATTAGGTTGAGTCTTAGTCTCCTTTTAGAGTTGTGTCTCTCTTCTCATCTTCAAACATCTTCAAAACACTTAATAAAGGATAATGAATGTTGTACGTTACGAGCCTTAAGTACTAGAGAAATTGTGATTGGGGGGATTCCTCTCAATTGCTTAGAGTGTTTAGCGTATGTCCTTTGGATGATATGCGACGCATTCGCTCCTAGGTCATAGTCTTTAGTGCAACATGAGTTACAAATCAAACTCAATTCACTCCTTCTCTAAAAAACACAAAAACAAACTTCAAACTTTTTATCCTTTGGGATTAATGGAAAACCTTTTTCATAAGTAGAGTTATGTTAACTCTTGGTTCTACCGCAAACGGGTAACGCCTAAGTCTCCAATGGTCGAGTTGCATACACCTAACTGCTAGAACTAAGTTTTAACCCTACTCGGGTAAAACATTTTGAACCAACCTGTGTTCTTGTTAGCCCGAACTAAGTTTGCTCTGATTTCTCGTACCAGACGAGGATATGTAGGCACAAGACGGAGATGTCATGGTGAGCAACCTTCCCCACTTCCACCCGTAGTTTGCCGAACTACGTTGACTCTGACTTTCCTATTGCACGAGGGAGTACGTAGGCACAGAGCGGCGATGCTCTGTCGAGTCTCTTTTCTTTTCTTTTGTCCCTAAGACCTTTATCTAGATAGATAAACACCCTTTAGATAGATAACAAGTGTGGAACCCGTCGAGTACGACGGACGTGACGGGTACTAACACCTCCCTCTTGCGTAACCGACTCTCGAACCCGAGATTTGGTTGCGATGACCGATATTATCCCTTTTTTTTTGTAGGTTTTCTCTGAGAGTTTCCTTTCCCTCTTTGGGATAAATAACGAATGGTGGCAACTCTTCTGTCATTGTCGGCCTCTTTTTTTGTAGTAGCGACAACTGCTTGCATAGTAGATGTTCTTACCAACCGAGTGCTAAGTCTGTTTGTTCAACAGATGTTTTTACCGACTTAGTGTCGTGCCTGCTTGCGTAGCAGATGTCCTTACCGAATGTGTGTCGTCCCTGCTTGAGTAGCAGATGTTTCTTTACCGGCGGATCCTGAGCCTGCTTGCGTAGCAGATGTTTCTTACCGACTTAGTGTCGTTCCTGCTTGCGTAGCAGATGTCCTTACCGATTGCATGTTATTCCTGCTTGTGCAGCAGATGTTTCTTTACCAGCGGATGTTGAGCCTGCTTGCGTAGCAGATGGTTCTTACCGATGTGAGCATCGAGCCTGCTTGTTTACCAGATGTCTTTACCGACTGCGTGTCGTTCCTGCTTGCGTAGAAGATGTTTGTTTTCCTGACTGCGTGTTGAAGCCTTCTAACTTCAGTTAGTAGTGGGTTCCTTACAACTTTCAAATACATTTCTCTAGTGATCTTGTTTCCACTTTGGTGGACAATTCTACGATTTACTATCCAGCGGTTAGCAAATTTCAGGGTTCTTTTGTATTCAATCACCTTCTACCTTGAATTTTTGAAAGCGGTTTCTATTCATACTTTCAGGTCCAAGTCGTTTGAATAAGGGCAACTATTGCACCCTAAAATTTGACCAACCCTTTTCTTTCTAACTTGGCTTATGTTTCTTTTTAGTTAGCATTTTGCATTTGCATAGCATTGGTTCTAGACAGGGGATCAAGAGGTGTTGTTTGTCATTCAAGAGAGAATATTTCTTGTTTAAGCTCAAGCAAGGGTACCATTTGCAAGTCAACAGGGTTTCACCATCATCAGAGTGGGTCTCAAAGCTCCTTGAGGGGAGAAGTTTGTGTTTGGGTGTCACCTCCTATCTTGAGGATCATCAGAGGGTCATGAGGTTACCTATTTGGATAAGGCTTGACTCAAATCTCAATGTGCATCTTGAGGGTTCATTATGAAGTTTGTATGGTTAATCAAATCATGTGCAAGAGCCTCAGTCAATGGGTATGGAATTAGGGTTCCATCTGGTCAACCCAAAGTCAATTGCGGACTTAAGAAGACTCAAGACTTGGTGCTTGACCATGGAAGTCATCCCAAGCCATCTAAAATGTCATGACGGGGTCAAATCAAGAAGGTTCAAGAGTTCAAGGAGTTACTAAATTAGGGTTTTAGTTGATTTCAGTGTAAAATCCCCTCTTTTGGTGCCTAACTTCAAGGACAATGTTCACTATGACACAATTTTTATCTTATTTTCCAACAAACATAAGATTTGTTCATCATCTTTCAAGCTTTCGTTTTAGTACTAGAACTCATCCATTGGGTTTGTACATCTCACATTGTGGTGTCAACAAGTTGGTGTCATCAGATGAAGAGATTTTAGAGGTACTCAAAGTGAACTCACTTCAAAATCATTTTTGACATGGAACCAAGCTTCTCCTTACTTTCCAATGAACATGAAAGTTTTTAATCATTTTCATAGCTTTCCAAAAAGTCATAGAAATCATCATTCTCATGTGTGGAGCTCAAGTTATAGTTTTCACAAGGAAAGGGTATTTTTGGAAACTTCATTATAGGTCATTCACTTCAATGTCCAAATTCATCCATTTCAAGGCCTCAAATCCAATTTTGTGCCACATGAAAGTTGTGTCACATTTCCTTAAAATCATGTTTAATCCATTTTCAGTGATGTTTGATGAATTGTGTGATCATTTGAACCATAATGAAGGTGAAAAGTTAACTTTTGGACATGATGTGTGTTTCTTACATTACAAGTCATAAAGTGAGTTTGTTTTTGAATTTTTAAGACAACCTTATCTTCATATAGTGGTCATGATGCATCTTACCTCATTTGGACCAACATTGAACCATTTTTCATGCCATTTTTCAAATATTCATGCCATAAAAAGTGATGTCTCAAACTTTGCACCAAATGGTTTTCAATGACCCAAATCAACACATTCATTTTCACACACCTTAATTGTTCTTTCTGCTGACCCAAAAGGATGGCGCAAGAAGTGTACCCGTGTATGCACTAAGAATCAAATTTTTGGAAAGCTTTGCAAATCAAGTGAATAAGGAAACATGGGCCTGCATGGGATGCATGAACCCACCATATATAAACCTTAAATGAAACCCTAATGCGGAGAAGAAGGCTTGTTGTGCAGAAAGGAAGGATTCACTCAAAATTTCACCAAACTTTCTCCTCTTCAAATCTGGTTTTGCCTTGGGATTTTCTTCAATCTGTGGTTCAATTCTTCATCACTGAAGATCAAGGAAGAGTTTGAAAGCATTAAAGTGAAGCTTGCATCAAGGTTGAAGGGCCAACGGAGCAGCTCCGTTTGGTAAGTTTTTCAATCTTTGAACCTTCATTCTAGGAACTTTTCTAGGTTCATTGTGGGAGCATCTGGAGTCCTACTTCATGTAGGCATTGTTTGCATCGTTATCATGCTTATTTGCTTGACTTTTAGTTTGAACACTTGAAATTTGTGGCTTGTTTTCACTTGGTTAGAGGAACCTTTTTCAGAATCTAATACCATATTTGAATTCCTCGTGAAAAATCCTTTGAGAAGGTGCAAAGTATTTCAATTTTTATGATTATTTTCACCCAATTCCGACGAGGCATTCCCGGAGAAGACGACCGGAGCTAGGGCTCGGGCGTCTGGGTCAAGGCTGAGTTTGCTGGTGATTTGTCATTTGACCCTGCGTGTGTGTCACTTTTAATCTTACATGTTTTAGTGAAACTCGTTGTTTCACTTAAGTCTGATTTCTTTTGGTTTTGGGCCTAACTGACTTGCTAATTGCTCCCCCCTTGCTTGGCCCATATGCGTGTTACTGAAGGAACTCAGTTCTTTTCCTTTTACTGGTTGCACCCCTCTTCCATGTTTATTTTCTTTTTAATTTCTTTTTTTTTTGCTATTTCACTTTTAATCATTTTAAAATAGTTTTACCCATTCAAAAAATACCAAAAAATAGTTTTCTGGCTTTTCAACATGCTAAGATATTTTTCATCATTTTTATTTTTTATAATATTTTAAATTGAATTGGTGATTTAGTGTGTTTCATGGTTTACACCTTGGATTGAAATGGATCATTTGCCTTCATTTAAATATCCCCTAGGACCAAATTTTCTCTCCCACTTAGGTGATGGATTGAGTTATCTTTGAGGGTTAATTTGAGGTATTAATCATCATTTTTCAATCATTTCTAATTGGCTTTTTATGGACCCTCGATAAACACTCGATAAGTGGAACACCTTGCATTGTTTTATACAATTGGTGGTGCTTTGAGTTGAATTTTGCCATGAGATTTTTCATTCTGTTTTGCATTTAATTCAAATTTCTTTGGGTATTTTATTTTGAAATTATTAGAGTCTTCTTCTATTTTTGGTGAATATTTCAAATTCAAGTTGTTTTGATCATGTGTACATATACCTTACTTGATCTAGTCTTAGGGATATGATCATGAGTTATCCCTTCAGCACCTCTTAAGCATTGTTAGCGTTTGTTAACATGCTTGAGGTGTTGCCTTGCTTGATTATAGGTCAATTGTGTGTGTAACTTGTGCCACGAGTTTCTTTTTAGTCATGTCTTTCCACTTGTTTGAAGTGTGAGATGTTTAGATGGACTTTGGTCCTCTAATTGAACATGATTATTCTTGTGTTTGCCTTCCATTTTGACTTTGAATTTGGAGCATTTCACTTGTGTTTCACTTCTGCCCTAGATGGTTTAGTACTTGTTCATGATGATTTAGTGATGATGTTTCCACTTTGAGTTTGTCATGAACAATTGAACTTCTTTTGCATTGCTTGTTTGCTTTCTTTGCTTGACCTTTAAGTTAGTGCCTAGTTGAGTTGATTAAGATGTGGTGGCTGCCTCACACTCTTTCCGCCCTCACTTATTTGTTTATGCCCTTTGTGTAACATCTTTGCTTCTCTTGATGATTGATGGTACTTGGTTGTAGGAGTTTGATTCTCCCATTTCATCTCATCTCTTATTGACTTGTTTAAGTCTTCCATATTTGTCACTTGTGTTTGTTGCATTGTTCCATATTTGCATTTGTGTTTGCATCTCATATCTCTCTTCATCTTTCAAGACTTGTTTAAGTCTCTCATTTCATCTTCATTCTGTGATTGATTTGCTATGTGTTTACTTGTGCTTCTTGCCATGATCCCTTAGGATTCCTAGTCCATCTGTTTAAGATGGGAGTAGGAGAGACATTAGGCTTTCAATCCTTTGCATGAGAATATTAGGTAGTTCTCTTTCCTATCCTAACTTTAGGACCACCTTGTATGAAAACATTAAGGTTTATCAGTTCCCTTTAGAGTCTTGTGTCTTATCTTCTCATCTCATAACTCTTTTAAGACACTTAATAAAGGTTAAAAGTTATTGTACGCTACGAGCCTTAAGTACATAAGGAATGATGAGTGGGGGGCCTCCTCTCACATTGTCTAGAGTGTTTAGCGTATGCCCTTTGGGCGATATGCGACGCATTCGCTCTTATGTCATAGTCTCTAGTGTAACATGAGTTACAAACTAACTCAATTCACTTCTCATAAAAAATACAAATAAAAGATCAAACCTTTTCATCCTTCGGGATTGTTTGCAAACCTAATTTTCAGAAAGAGAATATTAAGTTTTTGTTTTACCGAAAACAGGCATCGTCCCTAACTGCTAAAATGAAGATTTAACATTACTCATAAAACACTTGAACCAACCAGTGGTCTCTGTTTTCCCGAACTACGTTTGCTCTGATTTCTCATACCATATGTGGATATGTAGGCATAAGAAAGTGATGTCTTGGAGAGCAACCTCCACCCCCCCTCACCCATAGTTTCCCGAACTACGTTGACTCTGACTTTCCTATTGCACAAGGGAATACGTAGGCATAGGGCGGTGATGTTCTATCGAGTCTGCTTATTTCCGTTCCCCCCATTTAGCAGTAGCATTAGATAGTTTTCACCCATAGATTAGACAACAATCATGGATCCTGTTGAGTACAACAAATGTGAGGGGTGCTCATACCTTCCCCTTGCATAACCGACTCCCGAACCTAGAATTTGGTTGCGATGACCTTGTCTTTCCCTTTTTTTTAGGTTTTCTTCGATCGTTTCCTTTCCCTCTCTTTGGGATAACGGTGGCGACTCTTCTATCTAGTTTGCCGACCTTTTTTTTCGCGGTTGCGACAGCTGGAGACTCTACTGGGGACTCTTCCCATCCCCTATACGAGTCAATCCTAGCGCTTGTGTGTTTTTGTTTATGGGTGTGTATATTTGTATGCATATTTGTTGCATTTGTACAATTTTGCATTTGCATTTTATTTTATGCACTTTATTATCATGTTATTGTTGTGCTGTTGGATGGGATTGTCCTATTGAGAGATAAGTCCAATACCCAGGCTTGAGTATATACATAACATTAGTGTGCAAAGTAGTGAGGACCTGTATGTTTGGCATGCACTAGTCCTCATGAAATTCGCGTCCAGACGAGGTTTTCTTTGAAGACATCCTACCATGTGCATTGGGACAGTGAACGGATGTTGGATCTGAATATTGTCGACTCTGGAGACCGATCATTTGGAAGTCAGTTAAGTGAGGCCTCCTCGTTTGAACATGATGCCAAACTAGAAATGGTGAACGTATCATTGGTTCTCAAGAGTCTGTGACGCTGACAACCGTATAGGATGTTGAACCTTATTAGAGATTAGGTCCATACTTGTGAGTGGGAGGGTTTTGCAGGAAACTTGACCTTCAACCAACCTAGTTTTCTGGTTTTTCCGTCAGTGTGGACCTTTGATCGTTGATACTATGGGTTCCTATATGTTGGTATTCTGATGTTCTGGTATTTTCTCGCTGAAGCGAAATTCTAGTTCAACTCAGTCAGCAACACAGCAATCTTGATCCCCTGTTTGCATTTGCATTTTCATTTTCATTTTAACATTTGCATGTATTTATTGATTTCAGGTGCATATTTTCCCTTTGATTCTAGTAATCTGGCCTGTTGTTATTATGGAGCCTGGATTGAAGAAGAACGTCCTGTACAAGTTCTCGACGCCGGAGTTAGGACCTCTTCTTAGTCTCATTTATGTGGTTGATCATAGTGTTATGGAAGACTTCAGGAAGGAATATGGGAAGATTTTGAGCTTTGTCTGTAAGGTCTCAAAATTTGAGTTAGGAGGTATTCACACGCTGTTGTAGTTCTATGATTCTCAGTTGCATTGCTTCACTTTCCCAAGTTATGTCTTGGTGCCAACCTTGGAGGAGTTTGCTCTGTTGGTAGGAGTCCAGGTCTTGGAGGAAATGCCTTTCTGTCACTCTAAAGAAGAACCTGACTTGACCAAGTTGGCTAATGCTCTTCATCTGGATATTTATGAGTTGGATGGTAAGTTAGTATAGAGAGGTGGATTCCCTAGTTTTTCGCTGTCATTCTTGGTGAGTAAAGCTCAACACTTTGCTAAGGAGGGTTGTTGGGTAGTTCTCAGCACTATTTTGGCCGTGTGCATCTATGGAGTAGTCTTGTTTCCTAATATACCTGACTTCGTGGATGTGGATGCGGTTCATATTTTCGCTTCTCGGAATCCTGTGCCTACTCCTAGGGGATGTCTACCATTCAATACACTACAAGAATGAGAACAGAAGAGGAAATAATGTCTCCTGTTGTGCGCCACTTCTCTACAGATGGTTTATGGCACATCTTCCTAAGTCTGAACCTTTTGTTGATACCTCAGACACAGTTGATTGGTCAGAGAGGCTCATGGGCTTGACGTCGGAGAACATTTTTTGGTTCAACAGAGATATGCTTGGTAGTGAGATTATCTTCAGTTGTGGAAATTTCCCCAATGTTCCTCTGATAGGAAGGAAGGGTGGCATCAATTATAATCTTGCTATTGCTGTCAAGAAATTTGGTTACGCCTTGAGAGAACCCCTAAAGGAGGAGGAAATATAGGAATCTTTGTATTTCACAGGGTCAGCTGATAGTGATACTCTAACCAGTTTGAAGAAAGCTTGGGGTAGCATTCATCAGAGAGGAAATCCTCCTTTGGGTAAAGGTGATTGTAGGGCCTATGAACCATATGTTGAGTGGATCCAAGAGAGGGTTGAAAGGTTGTTGTTACCGTTCCCGATCAGAGAGCCATTATATCCTTTGGTAGTTGAAGAACCAACAACAGTTGACATTCAAAAGTATAATGAGCTGTGGGTTGAGAAAGAAGAGCTACGCAAAGCGAATGAAGAGTTGGAAAAGGAGGTTATTCAGCTAAGGAGCGAAAAGAACGAAGCAACCTACCTGTCCAAGATGAAGACAGAGACTCTGAACAAAACGGGGAGAGAATTAACTGAATAAATTCGTGTCCGAGAACGACTTGGTCAAGATCTAAAGAGCATAGGTATTATCCTAAAAGGAAGGAAGAAAGATTTGGAAAAAGCACGCCTAGAGATATCCAAGTTCAACAATCAGTGGAATGCAGCTTTGACCAACAACAAGGAAAGAGAATATGAGCTCCATCAGTAGATTGACATACTGAAGACGTAACTCATAATTAAAGATGAAAAAGCTCCAGGGGAATCATCTTGTCAGTATGAGAATGACAGCAAGCTGCGAGAAGCTCTGGTAACGTTGGAGGAATACAAGATGAAAACTGAATTGAAGAAACCAAGACTCGAAGACGCTTATGGAGAAGGTGCTTGGGAGGATTATTCTCAAGGCTTGAAGGAGATCATTAGCAGAAGAGAGTTTCTCATCCAGGCACTGGTTTCAAGGCCTGAGCATCCGGATACGAAGGAGTTGTTAGAGGAGTTCCAGACTCTCTACTGTGGCTGAAGGGAGGGTTACTTGATGCAGTTCCTCTACTCTTTTGTTATTGTTATTATCTTGTATTTCAACCATCACCAGGCTTGTTGGATGAGGTTGTATTGATCATTTTGTTGCATTCCTAGATGATATGGTTTGTATGCTGACTCTTATCCTTATTTTATTTATGAGAGGGATTTTTATGGCTCCATCTGTTGCTTATGTTTCTTGTTCGCTTGTGGAACTAGAATCAAGGGGAGAATTTCCCTTAATCATATTTACATGCTGGCATTTTGCATCATCATCATCATTTTTGCATTGCCGGTGTTTCTAGTTCTGTTAACCTTATCTCTCTGTGGTTTTTTTTCTCTCAGCAGTGTTTCAGGACAGCAGACCTGACGCTTCACCGATACTCGACCAGAGGGAATCAACAGAAAGTTATGGATCAGATACAACTAGAATTGCAAGAGTTCAGAGATCGTATGGCTCAATTCAGGTATCTTATGCAAGGGGTTGCCAATGGTCAAGAGCAGCTCAGAACACTAGTCTAACCCTTAATTGATAGGGTGGATGGAAGCGGTGTTTTGCATGGTGGGACCACTGTCATTCCTCCCTCGGCTAATGGGATTACTCCTCAAGCTAATGCTATTCCAAATGTTGTTATTCCTCTGAGCGGAGGCCACCAAACTAGAGCTCATGTGGTAGGTGCAGCGGGCGTTGCACATGGAGTAGTCGAACCTCAGTGGGATGAGGATGAACAAGATGATGTTTTCTCTATGGGAGATTTGGGTGTAGGCCTTCAGACTGAGGCGAATAAGAGGTTTAAGATGATCGAGGAGAAAATGAAGAATCTTGAGAACCAAAACTCTCTGGGGCTTGATATGTCTAACTTAGGGCTGATTCCAGGTTTGAAGATTCCACCAAAGTTCAAAGTGCCTGACTTTGATAAGTACAAAGGTACAACTTGTCCAAGAGTACACCTTAGAACATATTATTGAAGATGTCTGCCTACTCGGATGATGAAAAGTTGTTGATGCACTTTTTCCAAGATAGTTTGTCTGTACCTTTATTAGAATGGTACATGGGCCTAGAGGGGACCAATATCAGAAGTTGGAGGGATCTGGGAGAAGCCTTCATCCGTCATTATCAGTACAATAGTGACCTGACACCGAATAGAGTTCAACTGCAGAATATGTCTCAATGAAACAACGAGGGGTTTAAAGAATATGCCCAAAGGTGGCATGAATTAGCTGCGAGAGTTCAGCCTCCGATGGTGGAGAGGGAATTGATTGATATGTTCGTGGCGACGTTTCCAGGGATATATTATGAAAAGTTGATTAGAAACATGTCCGACAATTTTTCTGATTTGATCATTACCGGTGAGAGGGTCGAGAATGGTATCAAGTTGGGTAAGATTCAAGTAGGAGAGTGATCCATGTCAGGTGGAGGGAGGAAGACTTTTGGTAATTCCAAGAAAAGAGAGGGTGATTCAAATGCAGTTACAGGTTTTAGAAACAGGAACAGAAATAGAGCTCAACGCCAACAGCAATATCAGCTGCAGCAACAGCCACAGGTGTCGCAACTGGGAAAAACACCGGCGGAAAACATAAGAGTCGCCACCTTTCATTATTTATCCCAAAGAGAGGGAAAGGAAACGATCGGAAAAACCTGACGAAAAGGGAAAAGACGAGGTCATCGCAACCAAGTCCTGGATTTGGGAGTCGGTTACGCAAGGGGAAGGTATTAGCACCCCTCACGTCCGTCGTACTCGACGGGATCCACGCTTGTTGTCTATATAAGGGTGTGTTTAAACTATCTAAGCTAAAGGCTTGCAGGACGAAAGAAAATAAAAAAGGAGGACTCGACAGAGCAATCGCTGCTCTGGGCCTACGTATTCTCGTCTGGTACGAGAAATCAGAGTCAACGTAGTTCGGCTAACTACGGGTGAAAGGTGGGGAAGGTTGCTCGCCAAGACATCGCGTCTTATGCCTACGTACTTTCATCTGGTATGAAAGATCAGAGCAAGCGTAGTTTGGGCTGACACGAAACCATAGGTTGATTAAGTGTTTTAAACCGAGTAGGGTTAAACCTCCATTCCAGCAGTTAGGGACAAAGCCTGTTTGTGGTAGAACCAAAACTTAACAACACTCTTCTTACGAAAATGAACGGTTTGATTAATCCCGAAGGAAAAAAGTTTGATGTTTGTTTGTGTTTTTTGGTGAAGTGAATTAATTCGGTTTGTGATTCACGTTGCACTAAAGACTATGACATAGGAGCGAATGCGTCGCGTATCGCCCCCAAACGGGACGTACACTAAACACTCTAAACAAGCGAGGGGAGACCCCTCACTCATCATTCCCCATGTAGCTTAAGGCTCATAGCGCACAAAGTTTATCACATTTATTAGATGGATTAAGAAGGTTTGGAGATGAGAAGAGAGACGCACGGAAGGTCTAAGGGGAAACTTGGTCCTAATGTTATCATGCAAAGTGGGCCTAAAGTTGAGTTTGAAAGGGGAAACATCTACCCTAATGTTAGCATGCATAGTTCGAAACCTAATGTCTATAACCAACCTTAAACAAGGAAGATTAAATCCTATGGGAACATGGAAAAGGAAGACAAAAGGAGAAAGCATAATAAAATGCACAATGCAAACATGAAAATGGACATTTAGAATGGTGGGAGGGAGGAAAAATGTGTGGGGCAGCAGCCGCCACAAGCGCGTCTCGACCTCAACATCTATGCAAGAATGATGCAAACACGGAAAGACATGCAAGAGATGAAAGCAAACAAACATGCAAAGAAATGCCCACTTTGAACCACATACACAAGCATGCATCCAAGTGAAAAATGAGCATACATGATCATGATTAAACAACCACAAACAGTGACAAATATCCAAAACAATTCAATCCTAATGTATCACACTGATCTATTATGATTCGGATCGAATCGGTATGCAAACAATCAAACAAAACAGCAAAAATGGCATTCTATTACAGTGTTAATCGGTTAACATGCAAAAAATGTTTGGAAATCTGGAAAAATTAACAGTGTTAATCGGTTAACACTATGTGTTAATCGGTTAACACTGTATTTACGTTGAAAAATTTGAAAGTTGGAAAGTGTTAACCGGTTAACACCAGACGTTAATTGATTAACACTGCAACAGAGGCCAAAAACAGCAGTAGAGAATCACTTCTAGCGCAAAAACAACTTATCCAAGGATCCAAAAGATCTACTTATCATTTAAGCACGAACTTAAACCAGCAAATCATGATTCAAACAGCATGTAAACATGATACAACAACATAATCAACATCCAAACAGATCAAATCAACAACAGTTCAATCAAATATGAAGATTAGCATGATGAACATGCAAATAAGCTCGAAAATTAAATCGGATCAGAAATCCAACCTACGAATTGGAGAATTGATTCGGTAATTGTTGATCTAACTGCAATAGAGTGGAATCAAGCAAGAAACCCAGAAAACTTCAAGATCTACAATAACTCTTGCAAGATGAATAAAGATCAACCACTTTTAAGTCAAAATACTCCAAATAAGCACTTCCAACTTCAAGCTCCAAAATCGGATCTCAATTTGCACGAAAATTGATTATGAAAATTATTCCAATATGAATGATGGATGAAGGTTTATGCTCAAGAATCCATTGATTTCAATGCAAAATCAATGAATCCAAATGATGAAGAGCTTTGAGTGAGGGTTTTGGAAATGGAGAGGTTGAGAGAAGTGAGAGAGAATTGAGAGCAATTCTGAATTTGAAATTGGAATTCTGAGAGACTAGATTAGTGTGGTTTGGAGTGGATCACTTAAATACATTCTTGGTTTGGATCCAAAGCAAGGTTTGGATTTTGGATTGGAAAATATGGTATGAATGTGGAATGGGGTTTTGGTGGGAAATTGAAATTAAACAAATTTCAAATAGTGTTCTAAATCCTTCCCAAGTGTGCAAATGCAATTTAAATGATCGAAATTGGACCCTAAAAATGGATGGACTTGAAATTTCACGTACAGAGCCAAATTTACACATGTTAATCGGTTAACGCATATGGTTAACCGGTTAACACTGTGTGAACCTGTGGAATTGGCCTGATTTCCAATGTGTTAACCGGTTAACAGTATGTGTTAACCGGTTAACACCTTCAAAAAATTTGAATTTGGCGCCTTTTGGAGGGAAATTGCATGTTTGTCCGTTTTCAACCGTTTTGAGCTCTGTTCAGCCTCTGAAACTTGTTCTTGAATGTTTTGATCATGAGAAGGCTTGGGATAAGCCTGAATGCTGTTTCCTGATCTGAAATTGTCCTACAAAAGAAAAGAAAATCGGTCGTCTGACCGCTGGGCAAAATAAATGCCAGAGCTGCTACTTCATGTTGTTCAGTCTTTTGTGCTAAGAATGCAACTTGAGCCACGGGAATGCCTTGATCCCCTGCCTCGAGAAAAATGCTATGATATGCAAAAATGAAAAATGCAATGAAACACAAGCCAGGTACAAGAAAACCAACTGGGCAAATTTTGGGGTGCTACAGTTGCCCCTATTCAAATAACTTATACCTGAAGGGAGGAAAAACATCAGCTTTTAGACATTCAAGGTACATGAAGTTTGAATACCAAAATAACCCGGAAATTTGCAACCTACGAGGATGAAAAACGGTGAATACCAACCAAGAGTTGCAATGCGACATGCTAAGGATAACAATCCAATCACAATACGGAACTTCATCCAAAAGATACCAACCAAGAGTTAGAATACAACCAAAGCATACCAACCAAGAGTTGGGATAACGGATCCAAGGAACACCAACCAAGAGTTGGGATAAAAACCAACAGAACGCCAACCAAGAGTTGGGACAACACCCCAGCCGGGGAAATGAAGGAGAAGATTAACCAACTAGCACCATCATCCAAAAGACGGGATAATCAGCAAATGAGCACCAACCAAGAGTTGGAATAACGACTCTGCAGGGAAAGATCCAACCAAATCAAGGATACCAACCAAGAGTCGGGATAAAATGGTAATGCCAACCAAAGGCAACCTCCTGGGATACATTCAAATCTAGCATCTATAGGATACACAACCACCAGACCTGCAACCTGAAGGGATTTCCACTGAGAGAAGAGTATAATCACCAGACAACTCTGTGGGGAACCAACGTCCACCAAAGCAATTACAAGGGTACCATCCAAAAGATGGGATAAAGGATACTTTCTGGGAATACAAAGCACACCATACCAACCAAAAGTTAGAATAACCACCATACGATACCAACCAAGAGTTGGAATCTGCGAGGAAAAGCGTCAACCGGGAGTTGAAAACTACCAAATGGAATCATCCACCCAAAACCAAAGTTGTCAACCAAAATTCGAGATTGAAACAAAGATTACCAACCAAAAGTTGGGAATAACCAACTCCACTGAGGAATAGAGGGGAACCACCAACCAAAAGTTGGAATCAAACAACAAGGCGACCGAACTGGGGGATACCAACCAAAAGTTAGGGCAACAAACCTCAAATACCAACCAAAAGTTGGATTAATATCAACTCAACTCTGGACCTAGATAGGGATTACCAACCAAAAGTCGGAATAACAACTCCGCCGAGGAAAACCCAGAGATCACCAACCAAAAGTTGGAGTACCCAATCACCAACCAAAATTTGGAACAAAGATCACCAACCAAGAGTTGGGCCAAAGATCACCAACCAAAAGTTGGACCAAAGACCACCAACCAAAAGTTGGAACAAAGATCACTAACCAAAAGTTGGAACAAAGATCAACAACCAAAAGTTGGACCAACAAAGCTACTAACCAAAAGTCAGGATTGTTGGAAATGTTGTACGAAAGCGAACTGACCACAACAAAGGTTATCAACCAAAAGTTGAAACATCCAACTTTGCCGAGGAACACAAGGATTGCCAACCAAAAGTTGGAACAACATCCGAACACCAATAGGCCACCAACTAAGAGTTGGAACAAAACAAATATTGCCAACCAAAAGTTGGAAAGCCTCTGCAAAGGGCAATCAAAGATTACCAACCAAAAGTTGGGACAACACCCCGGAAATACCAAACACAATGATTCAGACCGCCCCGGGAGTACCAACCAAAAGTTGGGACAACACGTCCCGCACAAACAGGCAATAGGATCAAACGACCCCCAATTTGCAAAGAAAGCTCCAATGGGAGAAGCGAGGTTTAAACAAACGACTCCGCCAAAGAACAACAATTCCACCAAACAAACTCCGTTAGCTAAAAGCAAACTCAACTGGAGAGAACAACAACATTCACACCAAACGACTCCACGGAGAAGAGAAAGACATTTAACCCAATGACTCTCTGGGAGGAAAATATCACATAACCATGAATTCCATAGACTCACCATGCTGGGGATAACACAAAAATCTCCTGAATCAAACAGCTACCGCCGGAACAAACAACCTGGCTTATGCTTCCGATGCCTATGTGTGAAGATCGCGTAATGCTCCATACGAAATGGAAATGCTACGCATTTGGGAGGATACTATGCAAAATGCAAATGCAAAGGAACCGCTCCAACAAAATAAATCCTGGAGAGACGAAGTGTGTAACACCCCACTTTACCCCGTACGTGTAATATAATAAATATATGGAAACAATTCATGAAATTCATCAGAGTTCTCCAACACAGTGGGATATCACACTAAGTCACTTCATTTCATTAAAATAACCAATATTATTTAGTTTTCAAGTAAGCAACGGAATACAAATCAATTCTCCAATATAATTCTCCTCGACACGAGGTCATACAACATAAGTCCAATAAATGAAGATACGTAACAATAAACAAATAAAGTAGTCAAATAACAACGTAATCCCGTCATCCCATGTTACATATCAGAGCGACTCCTAAGACTCGATCAAATAGCAACACACTCCAAGCACTACTCAGGTACCTGGTCACCTGTACTCCAAAGAGAGCACAGACACAACAACAAAAAGGGGTGAGAGCTACATTCAATAAATAAACGGTGAAATACACATGCTAAGGAGTAGTTACACAGCACACATACAATCATACATAATTAACGCACATACACGTGCCACCTTAATCATTCAACACTAATAGCCCACATTCAATTACAATAATGCAATGCGACTCACTGACTTGACACAATGCATGTGGTACCAACACAATCTCATACGGTTCACACTAGAACCTGATTCCCGTCGAAATCCGGATAAGTCGTATATACGTTCCTCTGAACTACAACTTATCTCCACAACAACTTCCACAATGAAGTCCAGGTGAAAATAGGCACCCATCATGGATTCCCACCTAGCCATCTCCACAAGACACATGATATGAAATGCATGTCAACACAATTATGCAATGTAATACATCATGCATAATTCACGATCAATATTGATCCACACGAGCCATTTGTTCACCGTAATCCTCTCGGGAATTACCACAATTGCACAAGATTGTCCACATTCGACCATCTTGGCCCATATCTATCAAAACACCAAGACATCATTGAACCAGAACATGATTCGTTACTAAAACATATACACAATTGACTTCTCAAACATAATCAGATATAAAAATATTGGAAAAACAATTCCATTATATATCCTATGTTATATCTCTGTTCATTAGCTTTCTAACGCTTCGAACGAGGGTCAAAACGGACTTACGGATCCAAAGTTACGTCCAAAACAGTTTCGACCGAAAACATGAACAGTCGTGACGGACAGAAAGACGCTGTTACGCTCCGGAACTGATATTCACCCAATTATTCTTGCGAATCACTTACTCAAAGCACCCAAAACATCACTAAAACATTCCTAAGGTTATACGGCAATAACGACACAACTTCTATGGTTTATTATGCTCATCTGACAACATTTGCAACACATAAAACACTATCTCCTGCAATTGCTCTGAGTACTTCAGAGTTACCCAAAGGTTTTGGCCACGAAGGCAAAGATCATTATTTCTCAACTCTACACTCAAAGGGTCAAGAATACTAACCACTAACCTCTAGGGTCTACCATCAATTTCCTTACAATTGCTCCGAAGGCATCGTAATTTCAAATATCAAATATTCTATCCCATATGGGTAGACATATAACGATCTAAGGTTTTGGCCACAAAGGTTCGATTTTTCATAAGTTTTTCCTATATTAATATTCAACGATACATATCATTTGGCCATTTGGCCATAACCTCAGATTCTTACGATTACCTCCCTATTTCCCACAATTAACCCAAATCTCTAAACCTTAGGGAAACCTTAGAGCATCGTACTAATAACAATATAACACATTCATTTCTACATATTTACCCAAATCCCTAAACCTTACATCACCACAACATACCAAAAGATATACATAGAAAACTATGAAAAGCAATACTCCCCATACAATAATCATTCAAGAACAGCAACAATTTTATGGAATTTATCATGCTACGAAAATTAGATCAAGAATCATCAAGAACACATAATTCCTATGAGAGAAAGGACCTCCCACTACCCTCTCATGTTAATTCACCCATATTGAAATCCATTCTCCCTCCTTACCTCGATTAATTGCTCAATCGTTGAAGAATCTTGAAGGATTGACAGCCCAAGCCTCCTTCTCTTCCTCCTTGTTCTTCTTCTCACTTTTTCTCCCAAAACCTTTCTCTGGCAGTTTATCGTGTTCTAATTCTCTTTTCCCAAAAAAACCTCTCTATTTCCTTTAATCCCTTATTTCTTATTTTATTATTTAAATCCTATAATAATAATAATAATAATAATAATAATAATAATAATAATAATATTCTCCCACTAATAATAATATTCATACTAATAGTAATAATATGAATAATAATAATATTCCACCAAATAATATTATTAATACGAATAATAATAATAATAATAATAATAATAATAATAATAATAATAATAATAATAATAATAATAATAATAATAATAATAATAACAACAATAATGATAATCTCATTAACATTATTATTAATAATAGTTGGAATAATATTAATCACTATAATGCTCTCGATATCATAATTAACTTACTCCTTTATCTAGGTCCACAGTACTCCAGCTAAGGTCACCTCTCTCCCTTACTCCTAACCTCATACCCTTAATTAAGGACACCACACTACTACACCTCACAGAAAATACCAAAGCGACTGAATAATTTAAATGGGGTGTTATAACTCTTCCCCACTTAAAATATTTTCGTCCTCGAAAATGTATCTGACGAGAACGGTTCCGGATACGACTCTCGCATCTTACTCTCAAGCCAATTCATAAAATAACATCCAACTTGTGGAGTGGTAAAAAAATCAAGTTCACTCCAAAATTCTTACCAAAGATCGACACTGGACAATCCAAACACACTAGAGATGTAGTGACTGACCCAATAGATGGAGTGTCAATCACCATCCCTCTAGTCAAAGTAGACGGCTTATTACTCTGAAACTTTCCCAAATTACGGAACTCTCCGTCGTCAGCATTTCGGTTGACGTTCTGACCAATGTCCGCCACTGCCTGCGCAACAACTTTTAACGCAGCAGCCATCGCAGCATCATTCCTACCAGCCATACTTCTCAACAACCACGGAAACACAGGTTAGAAACACACACATGACTATAAACATTCTATAGTCAGACTCTACTACAACACTGGCCGGACGGACCGACCTGCTCTGATACCAATTGTAACACCCCACTTTACCCCGTACGCGTAATATAATAAATATATAGAAACAATTCATGAAATTCATCAGAGTTCTCTAATACAGTGGGATATCACACTAAGTCACTTCATTTCATTAAAATAATCAATATTATTTAGTTTTCAAGTAAGCAGCGGAATACAAATCAATTCTCCAACATAATTCTCCTTGACACGAGGTCATACAACATAAGTCCAATAAATGAAGATACGTAACATGGGATGACGGGATTACGTTGTTATTTGACTACTTTATTTGTTTATTGTTACGTATCTTCATTTATTGGACTTATGTTGTATGACCTCGTGTCGAGGAGAATTATATTGGAGAATTGATTTGTATTCCGCTGCTTACTTGAAAACTAAATAATATTGATTATTTTAATGAAATGAAGTGACTTAGTGTGATATCCCACTGTGTTGGAGAACTCTGATGAATTTCATGAATTGTTTCTATATATTTATTATATTACGTGTACGGGGTAAAGTGGGGTGTTACAAAGTCAACTCCGCTGGGGAAAGAAACAACCCTGCCAGAGAGAGACCACGGCAAGTATGATCGGACTCACACTGGGGAAATCAAGCCCTGGATGGCTCCTTGGAACAAAACTTCCACGCATAGCACTGCACAAACCCACTTGGCCGAGGCTCAAATCACATTCTGCTGAGAAAGCGCGCCCTGAATGGCATACCAGAATATAACCTTCTGACGATCAAAAGACTTGACTAGGGAAATGGGCCCTGAATGGCGCTCCTTGAGACTTCGCCCTGCTTGGGAAAGAATCCAACTCTGCTTGGGATTACCGCAAATAACAACCTGTTGAGGAATATCAGATACTCCCACCAGGAACTCCACTCTACTAGGGAAAACTCCACACTTCCGTGGGAATATACTCTGCTTGGGGGTAAGTAGAAAACTGCCCAGCTGGGGAATAGATCCAACTCTGCCTAAACATCTGCCATGTCGAAGGAATCAGCACTAAATTCTGTTAGAGGAAGAAGATCTCGAATCCCGATACCACATCAACTCTGCTAGGAAAAGGGCATCATAGATGTTGCTTCCTCTAACGAAGAATACTGGGTTGCAAACTATCCGGCCACCGAGAAAAATATCCATACACCTTACTTTGCTGAGAACAAACCCACCCTGCTGGGGATTAACCTACTGTCCTGCACCAATTAAAATAATTGAAATGTTCTATACACAAAATGGTTACCTAAGTTACCACTCATGATACTTGCTGCTCAAGCAAAGTCAACGCTTTCGTCATGCTTTGTAAAGCCTCTTGTTTTCACCTGCAATGCTTACCAAAATAACAGACGTTTTTGCAAACAAAACAGTAAAGATAAACAAGAAAACTCTTTGACTGAAGTGAACACTTTATTGATGAAAGACCTGTAAATAGGCGAATTACAATTTAGATGCAATTCTTGAAAAGAGGTAATTGCGCAAAAGCAAGAAAATATACACATGTCGGCAATGTGGTAACAGACAACCACCATGTGTTGATTCAGCTATGACATGTATCTCTCCGATATTCCCCTGTTTCGCCTTCTGATAAGACTGGCTGGACTGATTCCTTTCCTTCGTGATAACCACTTGCAAGTTCATAGATCAAACGCAGACCGTAGTCGTTTGCTTTCAAATCCCTAACTTTTGCCTGGACCGCCCTTTCGGGTTTTCAATCCACCGGGATACCCATTTTTTCCGAAGTTGCCCTTCTAGGTTTTCAACTTCGCGGGTTTACATTTTTCCTTTTTTTCCCTAATTTTTGCCCGAACCTCTTCTTTTTATGGTTCACTGGTATCATACCCCAAATTTGTCCTACTTTTTTCAAAATTCTCATTTGCCCGACTTTGTTTTTAATTTACCTCGTTTATACAGCGTAGCGTATTTTTCAGCAAAGATCAACTGTTTCACTTTTTTTTGCCCAATAAAAGTGTAACACGTGGCTTAGAGTTGTCCTTGAGTTTTTTATTATTCTATTTGTGTTTTCGTATTTTCTTCTTTTCTTTAAAAATTTTTTTTATTTTAGCGATATTTTAGTTTATGTTTTAAATATATATAGGTTCATAATATTAATTTTGTTCATTTTAAAGTTTTGTAAATATCAGTTTTGTTATATTGTTAATATTATTAATATTTAGATCTAAGAAAATTATTGGTAACTTAATAATAAATAAATAATATTATTTTTGTTTTAGTTTATAGTTAGTAACAGTTATATGGTTATTATTGAATTGGTTTTGTTTATTTAATATTTGTCATTAAGATTGATTAGGATATTGAAAAGAGATTAAAAAAAAGGGACTGAGATAGCCAGATTGGGCCCATGCTTGGAGGCCCGTTAGGGTTAAGTTTGGCACGTTTAAAAGAGGAGATTTTTTTTCAGATTAAAAGAGAGGAGGAACTGTTCATCCTCCAACAAGAAACCCTAAACGGCTGCCCCCCAATTCACTCCCAACCCTTCCCCTTCGTCTTCTCCACTGTGAACCTCACTTTCTCAAAAAACCCACCGTTATTCTTGCATTCTCATCCACCGGAAACACCTTTCAACCGAACCTTCACTCACTTTCACTACCGGCAACATCATTCAAGACAAATGATTTCCGCTAAGCTCAGTGATGCCATGACGACCTTGATTTGAACCATCAGCTCGCGACAACCAGTAATAACGCAATGAGTTGCGATGGCTCTGTTTGAAGCTAGCGGACGACGATACTGCTTCGAGCGTCTTTTTCACTCACACCTTCAGACACGACAACGTGAAACAAGAACCGAGGTTACCGGCATCGCCTCAACGCATCAGTAACTGATTTTCAGCTCAATGGTATTTAGCTTGCGATAACAACTACGACGACAAAGAAGAGTTCGAATATACCGCGCCACATGGCATGCTTGACACAGAAGGCTCAGCACTGGAGCGTGGAGCTCAGTGGGTTATGATCGGTGAACCTGGAGCTAAGAGACACATGTTCGCGGAAAGACTCTCGAAGCTTCTAGAAGTTCCGCACATTTCCATGGCATCGCTTCTTCATCAAGAATTCAACCCTCGTTCTTCTCTCTATCAGCAGATTGCAAATGCCTTGGATCATGGAAAACTTGTACCTGAGGAGATCATTTTTGCTCTGTTATCAAAGAGATTGGAAGATGGATAATATAGAGGTGAAACTGGGTTCATTCTTGATGGAATTCCTAGAACAAGAATTCAAGCGGATATTCTCAATCACATTGCTCATGTTGATCTAGTGGTGAATTTCAAATGTCCGCAAGAGGATATAATGAAAAAGAAACTAGGACTTCATAAATTTACTCCGGGCCAAGAGTATATTTTTACAACCAGTTCTTGGTCTCCAACCAAGCAATCACAGGATGAACATATCCACAAGCGTGCAGAAGAGTCCAAGATGTTGGAAGATTACTACCGGAAGCAGAAAAAACTTCTTAATTTTGAAGTCGCAGGTGGAGCGGGAGAAACCTGGAAGGGGCTTCTGGCTGCACTACATCTCCAGCATATTAATGCTTTTAGTTCGTCTCAGAAATTGACTGCTTGAAGAAATTTGCATCAATCTTCATTGTGGCATCCCATTCATCCCTCCTCGGCATGATACCATATGTGAATATGAGAGGCCTTTGAGCTCAGCTGCCCCACCCAAGCCTTCTGTAGTGCCTAGCTCTTTTGTCCAGGTTCAACAATCGTCTCAAGGGCGTGGTCGCAGTCCTGACTTCAGTGATAGGTATGATAGGAATGGAAATGGAGGGTCAGATGAAAGTGGATCTTGGAGCCATCAGAGTTCCAAAGGTGGCACTTTTAGTTCTCATAATAATGCTGCAAATGGAACAAATGTTACTGGAAATGTTAGTTCTATTAAAGGTCACGTAGCATCAGATGCAGGACCTTCATTAACTCCAGAGGCTTATGGACGTAGTCACGAGATCACTGTTACTGGAGATAATGTGCCTCCACCTGTTACATCATTTGCGACTTCTGGCTTTCCATCTGAGGTTCTTAAAGAGGTACAAAATGCTAGGTTCTCTGCCCCAACACAATCGGCAACAGCCTCGTCTTCAACAATCTCGTAGCAGCTTTCACTCTGGTTATACGGCGTCGGTAAATCTTTGAGTCCTTGTTCTTTGGTTCGAATATACATAAGCATTCAATTAGGCTTGGTTGCTACTGGAGATTTGATGTATTTATCATTGTTTATAAAGCATTTTATGGTTGTTTTTATTCTAAAAATTTTGTCGAATATCCGACGTGACATCGTTAATATTCAAGCTTTTGTTTTGAATTAACAATATTAGTTCTTGGTTAGTAAATTATATCTAGCTGTTGTTGTGCTCAAATGTGGAAATTTTGTTGAAACTGGACATATTGGGTCGATGTGTTTCGCTGTGAAATTGATTTATGAGTGTGTTCATGATCGGTTCCGCTGTGTATTTGTTACTTCGGTTTTGGTTTGAACTTAATATTGAGGTTTTTGTTCTACTGTCTTGATACAAACTTGGAAGGAGTTGCTATATTTTTCTTGTTTCCATAAGGAGCTGATATGCTGCTACATCATGTTTCTTGATGTTGTTTTTAGGATGGTACACCATTAGGTTGAAAATGTATTGTATTTGTGTTACCTTCTTTAGACATCACCCTGCCTATTGTGTAGATGACCTTAGTTAATAAGTGAATATAATTATATTGATTGATGCATAATTATGCCGCTAGTTGATAGATTTACCGAGTGTTTGGCGATGATAGCATATGCTTAAGTTGATTATATCATGTTCACTGTCATCGCGCATTTTTGAATAGGTTTCGATGTCATTTCCATGAAAAGACATAATTATGGTGTTTTGTTTGGTCTATTCATTTGTATTATGCTTGCTTATGTTATCCTGTTGCTGCTGTGAGGATGTTGTTTGGTCATATTGGTTGCTTAAAAGTGCTATCATGTTTTAATATGGATGATATTGCGTACCGATTGTCTTACGTATTCTGATTCACATTAGCTTGCTACTATCTCTGTGATTAATCCTGACATGTGGGCTTGGATACACTTGTTATACCTTGTTCCAATATCGTGAGTTTTGTTTTTTGAATCCATTTCGAACTAATTATGGTTTACGGAATGTATATGTGTGTAACACCACTAGCTTCATGTTCATGTTTGTTTATAAATCATGGTTTAGCGTAAGTTTTGGTTTGAATATTGTATCAACTTCACCGCGCTATTGTTCAAAGAAAGTCGGATCCCGTTTTGAATTCATAAACATTGTGATGATTTGTTTTTCGCTTTGCTTGCCGAGTGTTATTTCTTTGACAAATAATTTCAACAGCATTGGTAATAATTGGATTTATATTGTTTCTTGAACTAGATGTATAAGCTGCTACTGTTGCTTCATAGTCAACATTCAGGTTTGAGAAAATCAGTTGTGCAGGAATGATTTGAATCTATTGCGATTCGTAGATCGACATGGGTGAAATTTATTATGTTTGAATGCAACGTGTTACTATTAGTGTTTTCAATTGTTGTTCAGTTCTGTTTTAAATGTGTAAACGTTGCAAGCTGCTGTTGTTACGATTTTGAATCAATTACTTCACTTGGAATGGTTGCTATGTTAAACTTATGACTAGTTGTGAATTCCATCCTGTTTGAGTTTCGGTACCTATTGTTTCGGTATTATCTTGCCTGTGTATATGGGGCCTTGATTGTTGCTGCAATTTCACCACTGGCTTGTGTTACTGCTATGCTGTTTTCGTGAGTGAACTGTGTAAATATATGGGTGCTACTTCCGTTTGAATGACATGAAAAGTCATTTGTTAGCTTTCTTTTTTGTTGCGGTTCAGCTATGTTGATGACCGACGTTCAAAATCGGTTGTGGTTTGAATATCATGAAATTTTGTGGGAAAGTTTAATACAGTTTGTTTTAGGATGTTTGGTATGCGGCGGTGCCGGTTTGATTATCAATTTGTTATATTGTTTTTAATTTGAGTTGAAGCATGTTATGTTATTTCTAACTTCAAACTATCTGCTACATTTTTATTCTACTGTTAAAGCTGTTGGATTTTCAATTACCGAATGCATGATTGGAACGGTAGAGTCAAAAGTGTATCATACAGATGTTTCTAGTTATAATTTCTTTCTTTTTAAGTTCATTTACTTAATTTTATTTACTTAATTTTATTAACTAAATATAATTAACTTAGTTAGGTGGATGCAAATTTATTTTTTTTTTACCTTATTTTACCAATTAATTTGGATATTTCTTTTATTACCTTAATTAATCAATTTAAACTTCTAGATGGATTAATTGAAGTTCTAATTAATCAGTAAATAGCTAAATAAATACTTTTCTTAATTAATCTACGAAATTAGTGGGCTCTTGGGGTCTAGCATCCCTTGGGTCCTTGGACAACCGCCCTCGAGGCGCACGCCCTTGAGTTGTGATTGTTCCGTCTTTCGGTTTCCAAAATCGTTTTTTCACTCAATTAAAATTTTTAAAATATATTTTTAAATCAATTTTATTAACTAGATATTTTTATAATAAGTTTCAATTATTATTCTTTTAAAAGATGTATATTTCAAAATTATTATCAAATAATATTTTGAATATTAGAAAATTATATTAATTAAGTTAAAATCTTTTTTAGGATATTAAACTTTTTTCAAAACAATTAATTATAATTAGCTTTTTTCTCAAAATCTTTTTATAAGCAATCGATTAATTAATTTTATATATGAAAATTTAAATTAGTTTTCTTAATTAAATTAGGCTATTTTTCTTAAACAAATTTCAAAATAATTGAATTCTTGGATCTCGCCTTCCTTGAATTTTTAAGCGACCGTTCTCGAGGTGCACACCTTGAGTTGTGACCTTTCCGATCTTATTTCTAGAATACCTAGCGCGCCTAGTCCGAGTACGCTAATATTTTCAAATTGTTTTCATAATTAAATCACGAAATAATCGAGTTCTTGGAGTCGCGCACTCCTCGAATTCGAGAGTGACTACTATTGAGGCGTACGCCTTGAATGGTGTGTCGTTCGAATTTTCGTTTCTAAAATACCTCCTTTAATTATTTGGACAAGTATTCGTGGTCCAACAAACATATTTCATAATTAATGGAATGAAAAAGATGTCGTTGGGATCTAGCATTTCAACGATATCCCGACTAATCAGTTACGAGGCTGACGTCTCGCTTATCGAATAGTTGTCATTCCTCCCAAATTTACAACCCGTCTAATCTCGTTCCTCACCTTGATAGGGTCAAGTCTAAACCCTAATATGTTTTTAAACCATACGCCAAATTCAAATTATTTTCTTAATTAAATTATAAAAGAACCGAGTTCTTGGAGTCTCGCACTCCTCGAATTCTTGAGTGACCACTCTTGGGGCGTACGCTTTAGGTTGTGGATTACTCGACCTTTTCGTATATAAAATAATGCCCTAACTACTTTGACAAATACCACCATTGTCCATTCAAATACACTTTCCTAATTAATTGAATGAAAAAGGTATCATTGGGATCTAGCATTCCAATGATATCCCGATTAATCGATTGCGTGACTGACGTCTCGTTTATCGAGTAGTCGTCACTCTCCCTTAAAATATTCAACCCAACTCTCTTCTCTCGCCCCCGTGCGATTGAAACTTTCTCAAACACTAATTTCGAAGTTAGTTGAATGAAAAAGGTGTTGTTGGAATCTAGCATTCCAATAATATCCCGATTAATTGATTACGAGGCTGACGTCTCGTTTATCGAATAATCGTCATTCTCCATCAAATTACCTAACCAAACTCCTCTTTCTCTCCCCCGTGCAATCGAAACCACAAACCTATTCAAATATATCCTCTAACCAAAACATCCAATACGATAAACACAGATTCCTCGCCCTTGTGCGATTTCCAACCAAAACACCTTTTGTCAAGAACATTGTTTAGTCCCTTCTTCCGCGCATAACAAACTAGTGCTTCAGCCTCCCCTAGCGAGCAGACAAGCCAACGTTTAGCAGTTAGAATGCGACCTAAACACTCGTTCAAATCCAAACCCTTTTATCGTAGTTAGCCGAACTACGGCTGCTCTGATTCTTCATTCTCTTTTGAATGTAAGATACGTAGGCACAAGATTGCGACGATCTTGGCGAGCACAATTCCCCCCTTTTATCCGTAGTCCCCCGAACTACGAGTGCTCTGATTTTCCACTTCTTACAAGTGAAGATACGTAGGCACAAAGGCCCCAATCCTTGGCGAGCACCCTATCTGAAAACCACCCATTTCCCTCTAGGAGAATCATTAGAAGAAAACAAACAAGCGTAGATAACTTTACTCTCGAATCGATCAAGAGGTTCCCGTTGAGTACAACGGATGTAGAGGGTGCTAATACCTTCCCTCTGTGTAACCGACTCCCGAACCTAGAATATTGGTTGCGATGACCATGTTCTTATCTCCTTAAAGGTTTTATCGATATTTTCCTATTCCATCCTTGGAATGAATAAAGTTCAGTGGCGACTCTGTTTCGAACAGTATTTTCCGCGTCCATCGCGAGGATCGTATTTTTCGAGGTACGACAGCTGGAATGCCCCATTTTTTCCTGGACTTTTCTTTTTCTGTCCAACGGGTCTCTTTAAGCAAAGTATTTTCTAACCACGTCTGCATTCACAGGGGACGAAAAATCTTCACCATCCATAGTAGACAGTAATAAGGGTCCGTCAGAGAAAACCTTTCTTACCAAATACGGTCCTTCGTAGTTAGGAGTCCACTTTCCCCTGTGATCTTTCTGAGGAGGAAGGATCCTTTTCAACACCAAATTACCCGTCTGGAAGCACCAAGGACGCACTTTCTGATCAAAGGCTTTCTTCATCCTACTCTGGTACAACCGGCCATGCGCAATGGCTGCCAATCTCTTCCCGTCAATCAAGCTCAGTTGATTCACCCTGGTTTTTACCCACTCATCTTCGTCAAGCTTCACATCAGATAACACCCTTAAAGAAGGAATCTCAACTTCTAATGGCAGGACTGCTTCCGTACCATACACCAGTGAGAAAGGAGTTGCCCCGGTTGACGTACGTACCGAAGTACGATAACCGTGAAGAGCAAAGAGCAACATCTCGTGCCAGTCTTTATAGGTTACAACCATCTTCTGCACAATATTCTTGATATTCTTGTTAGCTGCCTCAACAACGCCATTCATCTTCGGACGATATGGAAAAGAATTGTGATGCTCGATCTTGAAACTCTGACACAGTTCCTTCATCATTTTGTTGTTCAAATTTGAACCATTATCAGCAATGATTCTTTCCAGGATTCCATAATGACAAATGACGTCCTACTTTATGAATCGGGCGACCACCCGTCTCGTGACATTGCCAAAGGACGCTGCTTCTACCCACTTTGTAAAGTAGTCAATCGCAACCAGGATGAAGCGATGTCTGTTGGAAGCAGTCGGCTCAATCTTTCCGATCATATCAATTCCTCACATAGCAAACGGCCAAGGAGATGTCAACACATTCAGAGGAGTTGGTGGCATATGTACCTTGTCGGCATAAATCTGGCATTTATGGCATTTTCTGGCGTATTTGAAGCAATCGGATTCCATAGTCATCTAATAATACCCAGCTCTCAACAATTTTTTGGCTATAGTGTGTCCATTGGCATGAGTTCTGAAAGAACCCTCATGGACTTCCTCCATCAACAGGTTTGCTTCAAGTTCATCAACACAACGCAGCAAGACCATGTCAAAGTTTCTCCTGTAGAACACATCATCCTTGTTCAGATAAAAGTTACCGGCTAACCTCCTCAAAGTCTTCTTATCTTTGCTGGATGCCCCAGATGGGTACTCTTGAGTCTTGAGAAAATGCTTGATATTAAAATACCAAGGCTTTCCATCAGATGCTTTCTCAATTGGAAACGCAAAAGCGGGTCTATCAAGACGCATGATGGTGATAGCTGGAGTTTCATTCCAGTAATTCACTTTGTACATCAAGGATAGCATGGCCAAGGCATCCTCCGTCTGATTCTCAGCCCTTGGCACATGATGGAAATCAATTATGTCAAAGGATGGCAACAGTCTCCTTGCATAATCTTTGTGAGGAACCAGGTTGGCCTGACGAGTTTCCCAATCTCCATTGATTTGGTTAACGACCAGCGCTGAATCGCCGTACACATCCATATTTTTGATCCTCAGATCAATAGCCTCCTCGAACCCCATAATGCACGCTTCATGCTCAGCTTCATTATTGGTGCAGGCAAATGTCAATTGGGCGGTAAATGGTATGTGCGAACCGTGAGGAGTTGTAATGAAGGCACCGATTCCATTATCATATGAATTAACAGCTCCGTTGAAAACCATCTTCCACTGAGATCCAATCTCAGGACCCTCGTCAGGTAAAGGCTCATAGCAGTTTCTCATCTTCAAAAACATGACGTCTTCATCTGGAAAGTCAAACTTCATTGGCTGATAATCCTCAATTGGTTGTTCAGCGAGATATTCTGACAGGACGCTTCTCTTAATGGCTTTTTGGGAAACAACTGAATATCGTACTCTGTTAAAACCATTTGCCATCGGGCAATCCTTCCGGAGAGTGCTTGCTTTTCAAAGACATACTTGATCAGATCCATCTTCGAAATCAATAGGGTTGTATGGTTAAACATGTACTGTCTCAAATGCTTAGTAGCCCAAGCGAGTGCACAACATGTTTTTTCCAGCATTTAGTATCTTGACTCACAATCAGTGAATTTTTTACTCAGGTAGTAGATGGCATGCTCTTTTCGACCTGACTCGTCCTATTGATCGAGCACACATCCCATTGAATTCTTAAGAACTGTGAGATACATTATCAGTGGTCTCCCTGCAACTGGAGGCATGAGTTTTGGAGGTTCCTGTAGATACTCTTTTATTCTTTCAAATGCCTTTTGAAAATTTTCATTCCACCTGACTGTTTGATCTTTTCTTAGCAATTTGAATATTGGTTCACAAGTGGCTGTAAGATGAGATATGAACCTTGCAATGTAGTTCAGTCTCCCCAAGAAACCACGAACCTCTTTTTCTGTTTTCAGCTCAGGCATTTCCTGTATAGCTCTTATTTTGGCAGGATCTACCTCAATACCCTTTTCACTGACAATAAAACCCAAAAGCTTTCCAGATCTCACTCCGAAGGTGCACTTGTTAGGATTCAGCCTCAACTTGAACTTCCTTAACCTTTAAAACAATTTCAACAGATCAACCAGATGTCCTTCCTCCGTCTGTGACTTTGCAATCATGTCATCAACACAGACCTCAACCTCATGATGAATCATATCACGAAACAAAGTGACCATTGCCCACTGATAGGTTGCCCCTGCATTTTTCAATCCAAAAGGCATCACCTTATAACAAAATGTTCCCCATGGTGTGATGAAATTAGTTTTCTCCATGTCCTCTGGTGCCATCTTGATTTGGTTATACCCAGAGAAGCCATCCATGAAGGAAAACACTGAATATTGAGCGGTGTTATCGACCAACACGTCAATATGGGGAAGCGGGAAATTGTCTTTCGGGCTCGCTTTATTCAGATCTCGATAATCAACACACATCCTGACCTTTCCATCTTTCTTAGGCACATGAACAATATTAGCGACCCACAGAGGGTAATTCGTGACAACAAGAAAACCAGCATTCAACTGCTTCTGAACTTCTTCTTTGATCTTGACTGCCATGTCAGGCCTTGTTCGTCTCAACTGCTGCTTGACTGGAGAGCATTCTTCTTTGAGAGGTAACTGGTGTACCACGATAGCTGTATCCAGCCCAGGCATGTCTTGGTAAGACCAAGCGAAGATATCTTTATACTCACGGAGCATTTAAACCAATCTTCTCTTGACACTGTCTTCCAATGCAGCCCCTACTTTAACCTATTTCTTGTCATCCTCGGTAACCAGATTGATTACCTCAATATCCTCCTAATGAGGCACAATGACCCTTTCCTCCTGCTTAAGAAGTCTGGCTAACTCTTCGGGTAGTTCACAGTCTTTGTCAGTCTCATCTTCAGCTTGATAAATGGGATTATCAAAGTCATACGAAGTCATAGCTGAATCTGAATCGATGGCATCTGATAGAAAAGACTTGCATGGGGATGTTTATGTTTATTATGCGATGCAACAAACAAAACACATTCCCATTTTTCTATTAGTTATAAATGCAAAACAAAAACAAGAAAAACAGGGATCACAATATTTGAATGTGAAAACGTCCTTTATTTAATGATAAAGTGCAAATAACAAGAAGGCCCCACACGTGGGTCACTATGTCTTGGGCAGAACGTAGGACTGAACATAATCAAAATAATGAACATTTCTCTGCAGCAGTAACATGAATGATTTCTTCGGTAGTCCAGTCGCACAACTTTTGGCCGGGAATGCATGGACGAATCCAAGAATCCATATCACAATCACTGTCACCTTCGTCATCTTCAACGACATTAATCTGGTCGAATATCACACCACTGCTGGTAAACTGAACAGGTCCCCTGTACTTCGGCATACCTTTAGAAGAACTGGAGGGTTTGTATCCCAAGTCGAACTTGTCTTGCTTGACGGGAACATCAAGAACTTGGCCCCACTTCTGGGATGAACCGGATTCCACGATAGCACGAGCTTCTTTGAACGATGACATCGAAACCTCTGGGCTCTTGGCTTCCACAGGAGACTTATCCTGAATCTGAATTGTTTCAAACGCCTGGAATAGTGTTTCGTGGATTTATCCATCCACTTCCACATACTTGAAAGACGACAAATGGCTTACCATTATATCTTCTTCGCCGCATACGGTGACAATTTTTCCTTCCATCATATACTTCAGCTTTTGATACAACGTTGAGGTAACTGCCCCAGCAGCATGTATCCAAGGTCGGCCAAGCAAACAGCTGTATGCTGGCTGGATATCCATAATATAAAAAACTGCATCAAAGATCTCTGGCCCTATCTCAACAGGCATCATAATCTCTCCAAACACCGATCTCTTAGATCCATCGAAAGCTCTAACCACCAGATCACTGGGCGTGCATATCAAAACTCGAGTATCCAATTTCATCAATGCCTTCTTCGGGAGCACATTGAGGGATGATCATGTGTCGACCAAAACATGTGACATCAACGATCCTCTACACTCCATAGAGATGTGCAAAACACGGTTATGATTCCTCCCAGCTGGAGTCAAATCCAAATCAGTAAGACCGAGACCATTGTCGGTGTTTACATGAGCTATTACCTCCTCCAACTGATTAACAGAAATCTCCTGGGGTACGTACGCTGCATTCAAGATCTTTAGTAAAGCGTTGCGATGTGCCTCTGAACACAACAACAATGAAAAAATAGAGATCTTCAAAGGAGTCTGATTTAGGTGATCTATAATTTTGTAGTCACTTTTCCGAATGAGCCTCATAAATTCCTCCGCATCTTCCGAAAAAACATCAGCATCAACCCGAGACTGGGTATTCTCCTCAATTACGGCCTTACCCTTGCCTTTATCATTCTTACCGGCATTAACCTCTGGTGGAGAAAAGATCCTGCCGTTTCTAGTGATACCTCTGACACCAACTATGTTCTCAACTGACGAACTTCCACTTGCAGAACCTGTCCATTCTTGCTTCTTACCATTACATAACACCTCTCCCCCATAATTCCATGGGATAGCTTTAGTGCTCTCGTATGGCATGGGTCCTGGTACAGTGATAATAACCGGAGCTGGCCTAGCAGGCGCTGAAATATTGATTGTCTGGTATGGAATAGAGATCGTAGCAACATCGCGTCCATCATTACTCAATTTATCCTCAGCATCTTCTTTCACAATTCTGTCAAACTGCAAACATCCCTCATCAATCATTCTCTGAATACCCCTTCTCAAAAGATCACAACCCTCAGGCTGCACTTCACATTTTGAGCAATCAACAGAACAACAAGGAAATACCCCCTTCTTCAACAAACAAGCCTTCATGAAGCTTAGCGGAGTCTTCAAATCCTCAACATCAGTTATCAGATTTAACTTTTCTCCCTTAATAAAAGCATTGGCTCCTACCACCCCGTGATTCGGTATCGGGTTTTGAGTCACATTCGGCCCATCGTTGGTGAAGTTGATAACTTTGGAATCAAGTAAATCTTGAACTTTGTGCTTGAATGCTTTGCAACGGTCAATATCATGCCCCGGGGCACCTGAATGAAATTCGCACCTAGCATTCGCATCGTATCCAGGAGGCGGTGTACCAGTAAGAGGAGCCAGGGTCCTCTTCTGAACTAGCTGTAACTGCAGCAGACGTTGCAACAACTGAGCATACGGTATCAGAGGATTCTCAAACTGCCTATCAGCCATTCTGCGCCTAGAAGCATAAGGCCGTGGAACATCAACTCGCTACTGAGCTGCAGTCGGGATATCCACTGTAGTAACTTGTTGAGGATAACGGGACTGAGCTCTACCTTTACCCTTGTGAGAAACAGCATTTGCATCTCCTTCCTTTTTCTTGGTTGAATATTGTTTCTTTGTTCCTCCTAACGAGGATCAACCACCACTTGGAATCTTACCAGACTTAATTCCTCTTTCAACCCTCTCACCAGCTATTACCAGATCAGAAAACCCTGTAGACATGCAGCCTACCAACTTTTCAAAATACACACCAGGCAACGAAGCCATGAACATGTCGATCAGCTCCCTTTCGACCATAAGGGGTTGCACTCTTGCAGCTAAATCCCGCCACCTCTGGGCGTACTCCTTAAAGCTCTCAGAATTTTCCTGCGATAAGCTCTGCAATTGTATCCGATTCGGTGCCAGATTACTATTATACTGATAATGACGCACAAAAGCTTAAGCCAATTCTTTCCAGCTTCAGATATGAGTTCTCTCAAGTCCCATATACCATTCCAAAGATGCCCCAGCCAAACTATCTTGGAAGAAATGCATTAACAGCTTTTCGTCATCAGAATACGCTGACATCTTCCGGAAATAAGCTCAGATATGTACTCTAGGACAGGTCGTCCCTTTGTACTTGTCGAAATCTAGTACCTTGAATTTGTGAGGAATTCTGACTCCAAGAACTAAACCAAGATCAGTCATGTCAAGACCCAACGAGTTCTGATTCTCAAAAGATTTCATCTTCTCCTCGATCAGTTTAAAACTTTTACCAGCTTCAGTTGGTAAACCACCTTCCATATCTCTCATGGAAAAGACATCACTCTGGTTATCCTCCCAATGAGGGCCATTATTTCCGTGCACAGCGCACACACTTACATCAACAGTTTTACCATTCTCAATCGCACCACCTCCACCCAGAGATGTGTCAACAATAGGAACGACCCGTGGAATAGAGCCACCATCAGGTTGAATAACCTCAGCTTCTCCGTTCAATATACGCTCTTCCTCGACCCATGCTATCAACGGTTGAACCATAGTTCTCAATTGTTCCTGCCCGTTGGCCACATTCTGCATGATCTCCATGAACTGGGACATGCGAGTTCTGACTTCCAGCAACTCATCCTGGACTTGATCCATCACTTTCTGTTGATTCCCTCGAGTTGGATACCTGTAGAAACTGAATTCCTCCTCTTCCTCAATCATGAACTAAAGAAAACCAAGCAGAGATAAGAAGACAAGGCCACCAAGAACAACCTGCGATGCAAATGATAATGCAAATGCAAAATGCAAACATGTTTATGCATTTACAGGGAGACCTTCCCATTGATTCCGGTTTCAATAAACATGAATGGCAAAGATGGATAAGAACACCACAATAATCTTCTCATATATCAAGTAAAGCTGAAACAATACAAACAGCAATGAGAAATATTTGCATACAAAGAAGCACCGATCTCATCCAACATATCTAGTGATGATCTGGATACAAAAATAGGGAAACTACAACAGATGATCTTTGCTCCAGTCCTAAGACTCCTTAAGCATCGCCTTCGTATCCAGGTGATCTGGTCTGACAACCAACTCTCTGATGAGAACACTTCTCTTGCGCACCACGTCCTGGAGATAATGGCAATAATCCTCCCAAGCATCTTCGCCAAAAGTGTCCTCAAGCCTGGGTCTCTTCGTGCCTACGCGTACTTTGAGCTCTTCAAGTGCTGATGAAGTTGTTTGGTACTTTTGCTTAGACGTGATCCTGCTGAATGATTCCAACAACACTGCTTGCACCTTGACCTTGAGCTGCTCCTTTAGCTTATCAACCTGAATACGAAGCTGATCCTCCCTACTCTTGTTGGCGGTCAAAGTGGCATTCCACAGTTTCTCGAACTTGGATATCTTCAGATACGCTCTGTCTAAGTCATCCTTCTTACTCTTCAGAATGCTACAAGTGCTCTTCAGATTAAGACCGACTTGCTTCTGTGCTTGCACCTGATCAACAAGTTCCTTCTCTAATTGAGTCAATAACTCGGATTTTGTTTGGCCAAATAAACAGCTTCACCTTTATCATGCTTCAGCTGACCAATTTCCTATTTCAACTCTTCATTCTCTTTACGCGGTTTTTCCTTCTCGGCCCAAAGCTCGTTGTAGTTCAGAATGTCGATAGTTGTAGGCACCTCAGTGAGTAAAGGATACAATGGCTCTTCAACAGGAAACGACAATAGTACCTCTTCAACTCTCCTCTTAATCCATGCCAAGTAAGGATCATAAGCTCGAAAATCGCCTTTTCCCAAAGAAAGCTTTCCCTTCTTGTGAACATTACCCCATGCATCCACAAATTTAGCCGTAACACAAGGATCCGCTACACCTGTGAAGTACAGAGATTCCTGCACTTCCTCTTCTTTCGGAGGTCCTTTCAACGCATAACCAAACTGTCGAACAGCAAGAGAATGATTATAGTTGATGCCGCCTTTTCTTCCTATCAAAGGCACATTCGGAAAGCCACCATAGCTAAAGATGAGCTCGCGACCAAGCAAGTCTCGATTGAATCAGGAAATATTCTTTTATGTTAAACCCATAAGTCTCTTCGACCATTCAGACGAGTTCGTAGAATCCACAAAAGCTCCAGAACGAGGAAGGTGCTACACAAACCACTTGTGCAAAATCGGCGCGCAACAAGAAACCATTTTTCCTCTCCTCTTCTCATTTTTGTAATGCACTGCATGATACAAATCTCCTAGAAGAGTAGGAACAGGATTTTTGGAAGCGAAGATATGAAAAGCATCAAAGTCCACATGGTCCGGTACATTTGGGAACAACACAATTCCATAGACGCACAGAGCCAAGATAGCACGGAAAACCACCCAACAACCGTCTTCAGCATACTTCCAAGCTTTATCCACCAAGAAAGGTAAAGTAAAACCGGAAACTCCATTTCTGCTAACGACATGGCCTGCTAACTCAGAGGCGCTCAAATAAAGAGCGACATATAACTTCTCCAAATCAGGTTCTTCTTTAGAACAGAAGAACGGCACCCCACTTCGAATTGGCACACCCAAGATGTAAGAAAACTCCTCTAAAGTCTGAACCAACATATAATCCGGAAATGTGAAGCAGTGCAGCGGAGGATCATAAAACTGCAACAGGGTATGAATAACTCCATGCTCATAACTCGTGAGTTTACGGAAAAAATTCAGAATACCCCCATACTCTTCCTTGAAAGCTGCAAGGACATCGGGATCAACCATGGAAATCAGACCAAATAAAGGTCCCAACTCAGGTGCCGGAAATTTGTACACAACAATCCTCTTCCTGCTGACTTTCATCTCTACAGAAGACCAGTACCGGAATGAAAGGAAAGACGAGAACCTGTAATACCCATAAACATGCAATGTTAAATGCAGAATGATTATGCAGATGCAAAGACATGGGATCAAGGTATCCAATGCTCAAAATTTGTTGTTGTGCCGTCTACTGAAGTCAACCATAGCTCTGCTCTAATCAAATCCTTGAGAAAACACACTGGGCGAAGCATTCAGGATCCACAGTCCGTACTGACAAGAAACTGGGTTGGTTGAAGGTCAAGTTTCCTGCAAAAACCCATTCCCCTCATATGTGGGTTATGGTCTTGAAAGGTACGGCATCCTATGCGGGTTGTCAACGTCACAGACTTTCGAGAAACGATGATACGCTCACTGTTTCCGGTTTGGCATCATAGTCTAATGAAGCGACCTCACTTAGCTAACCCCCCCAAATGAACGGTCTCCAGAGTCGACAGTCTCTCTAAATCAATATTCCCTCAACTGCACCAGACGCGCAGGATAGAACATTGCCAAAGAAAAACCTCGTCTGAACGTGAATTTCACGTGAGCTATTGTATGGCCAAACGCCACACAAGCTCCCGCTAATCTCCACTCTAGTCCTATGTATACTCAAGCCCAGGTCCGGATTATCTCTTAATGGAACAACCCAACCCACAGCACAGCAACAACAAGAATGCAAATGCAATAATATACAACAGATAATGTACATAAAGCAAAAAATGCACAAAAATAAACACCCAAAGACGCAAACAGACAAGCACTAGGAGTGACTCGCATAGGGAACCATCGCAGTCCCCAGCAGAGTCGCCAGCTGTCGCAACTGCGAAAAACACCCGGCGGAAAATAGAAGAGTCGCCACCTTTCGTTATTTATCCCAAAGAGAGGGAAAGGAAACAATTGAAAAACTTGACGAAAAGGGAAAAGACGAGGTCATTGCAACCAAGTCCTGGATTCGGGAGTCGGTTATGCAAGGGGAATGTATTAGCACCCCTCACGTCCGTCGTACTGGACGGGATCCATGCTTGTTGTCTATCTAAGGGTGTGTTTAAACTATCTAAGCTAAAGGCTTGCAGGATGAAAGAAAAGAAAAAAGGAGGACTCGACAGAGCAATTGCTGCTCAGGGCCTACGTATTCCCGTCTGGTACGAGAAATCAGAGTCAACGTAGTTCGGCTGATGGTGGGTGAAAGGTGGGGAAGGTTGTTCGCCAAGACATTGCGTCTTGTGCCTACGTACTTTCATCTGGTATGAAAGATCAGAGAAAACGTATTTCGGGATGACACGAAACCACAGGTTGATTAAGTATTTTAAACCGAGTAGGGTTAAACCTTCATTCCAGCAGTTAGGGACAAAGCCTGTTTGCGGTAGAACCGAAGCTTAACAATACTCTTCAAATGAAAATGAACGGTTTGATTAATCCCGAAGGAAAAATTTTTGATGTTTGTTTATGTTTTTTAGTGAAGTGAATTAATTCGGTTTGTGATTCACGTTGCACTAAAGACTATGACATAGGAGCGAATGCATCACGTATCGCCCCCAAACGAGACGTATACTAAACACTCTAAACAAGCGAGGGGAGACCCCTCACTCATCATTCCCCATGTAGCTTAAGGCTCGTAGCGCACAACATTTATCGCATTTATTAGATGGATTAAGAATGTTTGGAGATGAGAAGAGAGACGCACGGAAGGTCTAAGGGGAAACTTGGTCCTAATGTTATCATGCAAAGTGGACCTAAAGTTGACTTTGAAAGAGGAAACATCTACCCTAATGTTAGCATACATAGTTCGAAACCTAATATCTATAACCAACCTTAAACAAGGAAGATTAAATCCTATGGGAACATGGCAAAGGAAGACAAAAAGAGAAAGCATAATAAAATGCACAATGCAAACATGAAAATGCACATTTAGAATGGTGGAAGGAAAAATGTGTGGGGCAGCAGCCGCCACAAGCGCGTCTCGACCTCAACAGCGATGCAAGAATGATGCAAACACGAAAAGACATGCAAGAGATGAAAGCAAACAAACATGCAAAGAAATGCTCACTTTGAACCACATACACAAGCATGCATCCAAGTGAAAAATGAACACACATGATCATGATTAAACAACCACAAACAGTGACAAATATCCAAAACAATTCAATCCTAATGCATCACACCAATCTATAATGATTCGGATCGAATCGTTATGCAAACAATCAAATAAAACAGCAAAAATGGAATTCTGTTACAGTGTTAATCAGTTAACACCTGCTGTTAACAGGTTAACATGTGAAAAATGTTTGGAAATCTGGAAAAATTAACAGTGTTAATCGGTTAACACTGTGTTTACGTTGAAAATTTTGAAAGTTGGAAAGTGTTAACCGGTTAACACCAGACATTAACCGATTAACACTGCAACAGAGGCCAAAAACAACAGCAGAGAATCACTTCCAGCACAAAAACAACTTATCCAAGGATCCAAAAGATCTACTTATCATTTAAGCACGAACTTAAACCAGCAAATCATGATTCAAACCACATGTAAACATGATACAACAACATAATCAACATCCAAACAGATCAAATCAACAACAATTCAATCAAATATGAAGATTAACATGATGAACATGCAAATAAGCTCAAAAATTAAATCGGATCAGAAATCCAACCTACGAATCGGAGAATTGATTCGATAATTGTTGATCTAACTGCAATGGAGTAGAATCAAGCAGAAAACTCGGAAAACTTCAAGATCCACAATAACTCTTGCAAGAGGAATGAAGATCAACTACTTTTAAGTCAAAATACTCCAAATAAGCACTTCCAACTTCAAGCTCCAAAATCAGATCTCAATTTGCACGAAAATTGATTATGAAAATTAATCCAATATGAATGATGGATGGAGGTTTATGCTCAAGAATCCATTGATTTCAATGCAAAATCAATGAATCTAAATGATGAAGAGCTTTGAGAGAGGGTTTTGGAAATGGAGAGGTTGAGAGAAGTGAGAGAGAATTGAGAGCAATTCTGAATTTGAAATTGGAATTCTCAGAGATTAAATTAGTGTGGTTTGGTGTGGATCACTTAAATACACTCTTGGTTTGGATCCAAAGCAAGGTTTGGAATTTGGATTGGAAAATATGGTTTGGAATGTGGGATGGATTTTTGGTGGGAAATTTAAATTAAACAAATTTCAAATAGTGTTCTAGATCCTTCCCAAGTGTGCAAATGCAATTTAAATGATCAAAATTGGACCCCAAAAGTGGCTGGACTTGAAATTTCACGTACAAAGCCAAATTTACACATGTTAATCAGTTAACTCATATGGTTAACCGATTAACACTGTGTGAACCTGCAGAATTGGCCTGATTTCCAATGTGTTAACTGGTTAACAGTATGTGTTAACCGGTTAACACCTTCAAAATTTTGAATTTGACGCCTTTTGGAGGGAAATTGCCCGTTTGTCTGTTTTCAACCGTTTTGAGCTCTATTCAGCCTCTGAAACTTGTTCTTGAATGTTTTGATCATGAGAATGCTTGGGATAAGCCTGAATGTTGTTTCCTGATCTGAAATTGTCCTGCAAAACAAAATAAAATCGACCGTCTGACCGTTGGGCAAAATAAATGCCAGAGCTGTTGCTTCATGTTGTTCAGTCTTCTGTGCTAGGAATGCAACTTGAGCCACGGGAATGCCTTGATCTCCTGCCTCGAGAAAAATGCTATGATATGCAAAAATGCAAAATGCAAAGAAACACAAGCCAGGTACAAGAAAACCAACTAGGAAAATTTTGGGGTGCTACAACAGGTTGCAAGCATCACCATTCCAGCAGTACCTCAACAATAACCAAATTATGCACTGCGCCGGTTTCAGGACCGTGGAAGAATGGTTAATAGGCAGTTTGACACACTACATATGCCATACTCTCAACTTCTACAACATTTGCTACAACTTCAGCTGATTCAAAAAAGAACATTGGCACCTCTCACAGGCGCTCCACCTCCGGGTTATGACGCGAACGCCATATGTGATTTCCATTCGGGCGCTCCAGGCTACTATATAGATAATTGCAAAGCTTTTAAGCACAAGGTGCAAGACCTTCTTGACACCAAGGAAATTAACTTTACCAATGAGACTCCTAACTTGGTTCTGAACCCGATGCCTAATCATGGGGAAGCCAAAGTTAACGCCATTATTGAAGAAGAAAAGCTGAATTTGATAACTGACGTCGCAGAGTTAAGAACACCGTTGAGTTTTATTAAAAGCAGGTTATTGGAAGGAGGATTTTTTCTAGGTTGTGTGGAAGGTTGTGCAGGCTATATTGCTCACCCTAAAGGTTGTGTGGATTTGAGGAGTCATATTCAATGCCTGATGAATGAACGTGTATTGCAGTTTGACAGGATTGAGGAAAGAAAAGATGTGAAAGAGATTAACAGTGATCAGGATGAAGTCGCCACGATTTCAATCCCTTTCAGAATGATTAATATTGCAGCGCCGCCAAGGCCAACGCCTGTGATAATCACTAAAGCTGAACCATTGCCTTACGAAAGTAGTAAGACCATCCCATGGAGTTATGGGGCAGAGGTATTTTGTAACGGCCAGAAGCAAGAGTCGATGGGACCGTCGTCTGAAGGGTCGTCCGTTGACAATTTGGTAGGAGCCGGAGGTTTAACTAGAAGCGGTAGGTTGTTTTCACCGCCAGAGGTTAATGTGGAGAGGTCTGATAAAGGAAAAGGAAAGGTTGTAGTGGAGGAGAGTTTGTAGCAAGGAGAGAAAGATTCTCTAATCAAAGATGTCGAGGAGTTTATGCGTCTTATCCAAAAGAGCGACTACAAGATTACTAATCATCTGCAGCAAACTCCTTCCAAAATATCGATTTTATCTTTGTTGTTGTGCTCAGAGGCACACATGAATGCATTGTTGAGGATTCTGAACACGGCCTATGTGCCGCAGGATATTTCTGTAAATCAGCTTGAAGGGGTTGTAGCCCACGTTAACGCCAGCAATGGTTTGAGTTTCACAGATTTAGACTTGACTCCCGCGGGAAGAAATCACATTCATGCCTTACACATCTCTATTGAGTGTAGAGGGGCTGTTTTGTCACATGTATTGGTTGATACTGGGTCATCACTTAACGTGCTAGCCAAGAAAGCTTTAATTAAGTTGGATACCTGAGATGTGATTTATACGCCCAGCGATTTAGTCGTGAGAGCCTTTGATGGTACAAGAAGATCATTTTTCGGTGAAGTTACGCTAATACAGGTGGGTCCAGAAATCTTCATTGTCGTTTTCTACATAATGGACATTCATCCCGCGTAAAGTTGTTTGCTTGGTCAACCATGGATTTATTCTACAAGATCAGTTACTTTGACCTTGAATCAGAAGTTGAAATACATGGTTGAAGGAAGGATTGTCACCGTGTGCGGTGAAGGGGACATCATGGTTAGTCACCTCTCATCCTTCAAATATGTGGAGGTGGATGGAGAGATCCATGAAACGTTGTGCCAAGCGTTTGAAGCTGTTCAGATTAAAGAGAAGCCTCCTGTTGTGGACAGAGCTTCCAAGATTTTAATGTCTTCTTTCAGAGAAGCCCGAGCTGTTGTGGAGTCTGGTTCTTCACAAGGATTGGGTCCAGTGCTTAGCGTTCCCAACAAGCAAGACAGATTTGGTTTGATACAACCCAACTTCTTTCTCACAGAGTGCTCCAAGGTATAGAGGACCAGTGTAGTTCACTAGTGGTGGAGTCATCTTTGATAGAATCAATGTTGTATCTGAAGACGAAGGAGACAGTGACTGTGACATGGATGCGTTGATTTAGCCTTGTGTTCCTGGCCAAAGCTTATGCAATTGGACTATCGAGGAAGTTGATCAAGTTTCATTTGAAGAGTAATTTATCTGTTTTTATTATGTGTGACCCTGCGTTCTGCCCAGGACGTAGTGGTTTTCCTTTGTAGGGCCTTTATTTGTTTATGTTCAAACTTTAATTTTATCATTAATAAAAGGCTTATTTATGCATTCAAATGTTTTGATCCCTGTTCTTATCATTTTATTTTTACAATAAAATGGAAATGGGGTTGTGCTTGTTTTCATATCATTTTAAACATAAAACATCATCATGCATGTTTCACATTCCAGATGCCACCGCTCCAGATTTGTCTATGACTCTGTTTGACTTTGACAATCCTATCTTTCAATCTAAAGAAGAGATTGATGAAGACGGGGACTTGCCTGAAGATCTTGCCAGACTTATGAGACAAGAGGAAAAGGTCATTATGCCTCATCAAGAAGATATCGAAGTTGTCAATTTGGGCACCGAAGAGGATAGAAAAGAGGTGATAATTGGGGTTGCTTTAGAAGACGGTGTCAAAGGGAGACTGGTTGAAATGCTTCGAGAGTACATAGACGTATTTGCCTGGTCATATGAAGACATGCCAGGGTTAGATACCGACATCATGGTGCATCGTTTACCCCTTCGGGAGGAGTGTCTTCCTATGAAACAAAAGCTGAGAAGAACCAGGCCCGATATGGCAGTTAAAATTAGGGAAGAGGTCAAGAAATAGTTGGATGCAGGTTTTCTGGCCGTCACAAACTACCCTCCATGGGTCGCTATCATCGATCCTATGCCTAAGAAGGATGGAAAGGTCAGGATGTGTGTTGATTACAGATATTTGAAAAGAGCGAGCCCGAAAGACGATTTCCCGCTCCCTCACATTGATGTGCTAGTTGATACTGATGCCTCCAATGGAAGGAAGACCGTTGATCATGTACTTGACGGTTCTTGAGAACTCAATGGGTTGTGTACTCGGTAAACACGACGAGACAGGAAGAAAAGAACAGGTTATCTATTATCTGAGTAAGAAGTTCACAGATTGTGAGTCTAGGTACTTGATGTTAGAAAAAACCTGTTGTGCACTCGCTTGGGCAGTCAAACGCCTAAGACAGTACATGTTGAATCACACAACCATGTTGATTTCAAAGATGGATTCGATCAAGTACGTGTTTGAAAAGCAAGCGTTTTCTGGAAGAATTGCTAGGTGGCAGATGGTTCTGACAGAATACGATATTTAGTATGTTTCCCAAAAGGCCATTAAGGGAAGTGCTTTGTCAGAATATCTCGCTGAGCAACCGATTTAAGATTATCAACCGATGAAGTTTGAATTTCCTGAAAAGGACATAATGTTTCTGAAGATGAAGGATTGTGACGAGCCTTTACCAGACGAAGGTCCCGAGATAGGATCCCAGTGGAAGATGGTTTTCAATGGTGCTGTCAATTCTTATGGCAACGGAATCGGGGCAATCATTACAATGCCTCATGGCTCCCACATACCATTTACAGCCCAGTTAACATTTTCCTGCACCAATAACGAAGCTGAGTATGAAGCGTGCATCATGGGGATCGAAGAAGCGATTGATTTGAGGATCAAGAACCTTGATGTATATGGTGATTCGGCTTTGGTTGTCAACCATATTAAAGTAGAATAGGAGACCCTCAACCCAACCTGATTTCTTACATGAACTACGCTAGAAGATTACTGCCTTTCTTTGATAGGGTGGAGTTTCATCATGTGTCGAGGGCCGAGAATCAGATGGCAGATGATTTGGCAACTTTATCGTCGATGTATAAAGTGAATTATTGGAATGATGCTCTGATGATCACTATGATGCGCCTTGGTAGGCCGACATTCATATTTGCAGTAAATGCAGCATCAGATGGGAAGCCCTGGTATTTTGATATCAAGAATTTCCTCAAAAATCATGAGTATCCGCCTGGGGCATCGAGCCGGAATAAGAAGACATTGAGGAGATTATCGGGAAACTTTTACCTAAACAGAGACGATGTGCTTTATAGAAGAAACTTCGAATTGGTGTTGTTGAGATATGGGGATGAAAATGAAGCAGGTTTGCTAATGGAAGAAGTCCACGAAGGATCCTTCGGTACCCACCATTGCGGACATATAATTGTTAGAACAGAGATTGGTTCTTAAGTATATCTCTATATTTTGATGATAACACTAATGAAATTTTGTATTAAGAAAATGTATACTCTAATTTTGTTCAAGTGTTTTTGTTTCAGATATTAAATTAAATATTCATCTGGAAGCAAAAATGCATCTGAACACTATTCAACGCAATGCTCTGAGCGTCAGAAGCAACATTTAAGAAGACTCTGAGCGCTGCCTGAAGAAACTCAGAACCGTTGCAGAAGACTCTGAAGCGAAGCTGCAGAAGACTCTGAGCGTAGCTGCAGAAGACTCTGAGCGTAGCTGAGAAGAATTTGAGTGAAGAGCTTAAAGCATTGTTTCAAAAGACTCTGGAAGTACTTAACGCTGCAAGTACAGAGACTCTGATAAACAAGTCTACTATGATTGAGTTATTCACACTGAAGCATTGTTGCTGCAAAACTCTGATGACATCAACTTTGATGTAGAAACTTCGATAAAGAAACTTATCGAAGAAGATGTTGTTCAATTAAAGATCTGTTGGCATATTCTTTGTCCTTATCCAAACGACTCTTTCTTCATTCGTGTATGACACAGGAATTCAGACAAAAGGGATTTGTCTGAACATTCCTCTTCTGGGAAAGGAAAAGTCAATAGAAGATAAAAGGCTACAACTACACAGCAGCGCACAGTCTTCAAGCATTGGAGTTCAAGTACTATAAAAGGATGTCTTCAACAACATTTCAAAGTTGACGAATTACTTTGACGAAACTATTGACAAATCAATTAAAACTACTCTCAAAGCAACTCATTCAAAAGCTGAATAGTTTTATTCTTCATTCTTAACTTGTGTAAAAATCACAGTTGTGATATAGCTTTTTAGAAGCATTCAAACACACATATTTGTATTACCTTTGTAATAGTTCCTTAAGAAGACCAAGTTGTGGTCAGATTTTCTTGAGAAGACTAAGACCGTTTGTCTTAGTGGTTAACATTGTAATCAGTTTGATTTAGTGGATTAAGTCCTTGTTGATAAAGGAAAGTCACCTTGGTAGGGTGGACTGGAGTAGTTTGAGTTCAAACGAACCAGGATAAAAATAACTTGTTATTTTACTATTGTCATAATTGTTTTTGAAACCCTTATTCAACCCCCCCCCCTTCTAAGTGTTTTTCCTACCTTCAGTTGGTATCAGAGCTCCAGCTCTGTAGTGCTATCACTTTACTGTGACAGAGAAAGATCCAGTTGGAAAAACTCTTGATTTATTATTCATTTGATATATTATGGCTGAAACGTCAAACAACATTGGGTTGAACAAATATGATGATAAAGATAGAATCAGCACCAAACCTCCCATGTTTGATGGACAGAAGTTTGATTATTGGAAAGATAAAATAAAAAGTTTCTTTCTAGGATATGATGTTGATCTATAGGATTTGGTCAATTGACGGTTATATTCATCCTAATAATGATGAGGGCAAAAAGATTGACAGAAAGTCAATGACTGACCAGCAGAAGAGAGACTTTAGAAATCATCACAAAGCAAGAACCGTTCTGTTAAATGCTATATCTCACACTAAGTATGAGAAAATCACAAATAGGGAAACAACATTTGACATGTTTGAGTCATTAAAGATGACACATGAAGGAAACTCTCAAGTGAAGGAGACAAAGGCTCTGGCGCTTATTCAGAATTATGAAGCCTTCAAAATGGAGGAATCTGAATCTGTAGAAGCTATGTTCTCAAGATTTCAGATTCTAACAGCGGGCTTGAAGGTTCTGAACAAAGAATACTCCACATCTGATCATGTGAAAAAGATCATCAGAAGCTTGCTAACAAGGTGGAGACCAATGGTCACAGCGCTGAAGCTTGCAAAGGATCTGAATAAGATCACTCTGGAGGAACTTAAGTTCCTTGAGAAGCCACCAGATTGAGCTGGAAGAAGACGAGCCTGAGAAGAATGGTAAGTTTGTTGCATTAAAATCTAACAAATCTGCTAAAGCTTTGCAGGTTATTGAAGAAAGCTCCGAAGAATCTTCTTCAGATGAAGATGAACTATCTCTACTGTCCAGAAGGATTAACCAACTCTGGAAGCATAAACAAAAGAAGTTCAGGAACTTCAAGAAAGCAGATCAACATGGAGAATCTTCTGGACACAAAAGATCTGGCAAGAAAGAAGTTGTATGCTATGAGTGCAAGGAGCCAGGGCACTATAAAAATGAATGTCCCAAACTTCAGAAGGAGAAACCCAGAAAGAAGTTTGAGAAAAAGAAGAAAGTTCTAATGGCCACGTGGGAGGACTCAGATGCTTCTGAAGCCTCATCAGACTCTGATGATGAATGTGCAAATATGGCACTAATGGCTGACGTGGAGGACCACGAAGAAACATCTGGATCTGAATTAGAATCTGATTCATAAGAGGTATTTTCTGAACTTACCAGAGCTGAACTAATTGAAAGTTTATCTGAGATGCTTGAAAACTATAGCAAGATTAAGCTCAAATACAAGAAGCTCTAGAGCTATCTTGCATCTGAGACTGATCACATGAAATCTGAAATTGCTGAGCTAAAAGCAAAGAATTTTCAAATGAAAACTGATTTAGAAAAAGCTCAACAAAAGTTTGATTCAGATTCCACATCATGCTCTAAAAACATTTTAGAAGAGTATGATTATAGTTTTCAGAGGTTTTTGTCCAGAGGCCTAGATAGAAGCAAGATGGCTTCCATGATTTATGGCGTTAGTAGAAACAATAGAAAAGGAGTTGGATATGAATCACCCTCTAGGAAGGATTTAAATCCAAAACCTGTTGATAAGCTGATTATCAATTATTCTTCTCTGTACACTCATTTTAAATATGGTCACCTGAATGACATAACGCACACACGTACAAATCAGAACACAAAAGTTTTTGTTAAACCAAAACTTCCTGAAAACAAAGATACTTTTAAGGGAAAGAATTTCAGACAGAACTTCAAACCAACTAACCCCAGAGGATCCAATAAAATATGGTTACCTAAAGAGAAAATAATCTTTGTTGCAGATGTCCTTAGCAGCACAGTTAAGACACCAATCATGGTACCTGGACTTCGGCTGCTCGCGACATATGACAGGAAGAAGGTCTATGTTCCAAAGCCTGGAACTTAGATCTGGAGGAGACGTCAAGTTTGGAGGGAACCAGAAGGGCAAGATAATTGGCTCTAGAACTATCGGTCATGGTAACCTTCCTTCCATATCTAATGTCTTACTGGTTGAAGGATTAACACATAATCTATTGTCCATAAGTCAATTAAGTGACAATGGTTATGATATAATCCTCAATAAAAAATGTTTTAAAGTAGTGAGTCAAAAAGATGGTCCAATCCTCTTTAATGGGAAAAGGAAGAACAACATTTACAAAATTAATCTTTCAGAACTAAAAGTTCAAAATGCAAAATGCCTTAGGTCTGTTAACAATGAGCAATGGGTCTCGCATAGAAGATTGGGGCATATTAGTATGAGACATATATTTCAGATTAATAAACTCAATCTGGTCAGAGGACTTCCTAAGTTAAAGTTCAACTCAGATGCTTTTTGTGAAGCATGTCAAAAAGGAAAATTTTCAAAATCTTCCTTCAAAACAAAAAATGTTGTTTCTACCTCTAGACCATTAGAGTTACTTCATATTGATCTGTTTAGACCAGTGAAAACTGCATCCATCAGAGGCAAGAAGTATGGATTAGTCATAGTTGATGACTACAGCTGATGGACATGGGTAAAATTCCTGAAACACAAGGATGAGTCTCATTCTGTGTTCTTTGAGTTTTGCAATCAAGTCCAAAACGAAAAAGATTTCAAAATTGTTAAAGTCAGAAGTGATCATGGTAGAGAATTTGAAAATAAATATTTTGATAAATATTTTAAAGAAAACGGCATTGCACATGATTTCTCCTGTCCTATAACTCCTCAACAAAATGGAGTTGTAGAACGGAAAAATAGAACATTGCAAGAAATGGCCAGAACCATGATCAATGAGACTAACATGGCAAAACATTTTTGGGCAGAAGTAATTAACACAACGTGTTATATTCAGAACAGAGTGTATGTAAGACCTCTTCTGGAGAAGACTCCTTATGAATTATGGAGGAATAGAAAGCCTAACATTTCTTATTTCCATCCTTTTGGATGTGTTTGCTTTATTTTGAATACTAAAGAAAATATGAACAAGTTTGATTCTAAAGCACAGAAGTGTTTTATGATTGGATATTCTGAACACTCTAAAGGCTACAGAGTATACAATACTGAGACACAAATTGTAGAAGAATCAATTCATGTTAGATTTGATGATGAGCTTGGCAATCAAAAGCCAAAGCAGCTTAAAATTTCTGCAGATAAAGAGGTTCTTCTCACAGACTCTAAAGATTCAGAGGCAGATAAAGCTCAAGCAAAAGAACTAGAAGCAATGTCAGATGCTACTCCATTGGCTGCTCAGCTGGACAACTTGACCATTTCTGAAGAACCAACTGTTAAAGGATCATCCATAATCAAATCTTCTAATCCAGAAGAAATGATAGTTGGAAAGAAGGATGGCCCTATCAGAACAAGATCTTTTCTCAGATCATCTGGAACGTCATTATTTGGTTTGCTGTCAATCATTAAACCTACCTCTGTGGATGAAGCTCTTCAAGATAATGATTGGATACTTGCCATGCAAGAGGAGCTTAACCAATTCACAAGGAATGATGTTTGGGATCTGGTTTCAAGACCAAAAGGATTTAATATTATTGAAACAAAATGGGTCTTCAGAAACAAGCTGAATGAGCAAGAATAAGTAGTCAGAAACAAAGCTAGGATGGTAGCTCAAGGATATAGTCAGCAAGAAGGAATCGACTACACAGAGACTTATGCTCCTGTGGCAAGGTTAGAATCTATTTGTTTGCTTATTTCTTTTGCTGCACAAAATAACATCACTCTATATCAGATGGATGTTAAAAGTGCTTTCTTAAATGGCATAATAGAAGAAGAAGTTTATGTTCATTAACCTCCTGGTTTTGAAAATGAAAAATTTCCAGAACATGTTTTTAAACTAAAGAAATCACTATATGGCTTAAAACAAGCTCCCAGAGCTTGGTATGAGAGATTGAGTAATTTTCTTCTGGAAAATAATTTTATCAGAGGAAAGGTGGATACTACTCTTTTTTGTAAATCAATTAAGAAAGACATTTTAGTCTGTCAGATTTATGTAGATGATATTATTTTTGGTACAACAAATATAACGCTTGGAAAGGATTTTGCTCAATCTATGCAGGCAGAATTTGAAATGAGCATGATGGGAGAGCTCAGATTCTTTCTGGGAATTCAAGTTAACCAAACTCCAGAAGGCACCTACATACATCAGACAAAGTATGTGAAGAAGCTTCTGAAGAAGTTTAACATGACAGAAAGTAAATTGGCTAAAACTCCAATGCATCCTACAAGCACTCTAGGAAAAGAAGAGGTAAGTAAGAAGGTAGATCAAAAGCTCTACAGAGGTATGATTGGATCTCTTCTGTATTTGACTGCTTCTAGACCTGATATTCTTCTTAGTGTTTGTCTTTGTGCTAGATTCCAATCAGATCCTAGAGAATCACACTTAACAGCTGTTAAGAGGATTCTGAGGTATCTGAAAGGTACTACTAACGTGGGTTTGTGTTACAGAAGATTTGATGATTTTAAATTAGTTGGATTCTGTGATGCTGATTATGCTGGAGACTGAGTTGAAAGAAAAAACACCTCTGGAAGCTGTCAGTTTCTGGGAGGAAATCTAATCTCTTGGTACAGTAAGAAGCAACCCACAAACGCACTTTCTACTACAGAAGCAGAATATATTGCTGCTGCTGGTTGTAGCACACAGATGCTCTGGATGAAAAGTCAACTAGAAGACTATCAAATATATGAGAGTAACATTTCTATCTTCTATGATAATACTTCTGCTATATGCTTATCTAAAAACCCTATTTTACACTCTAAAGCTAAGCATATAGAAATTAAACATCATTTCATCAGAGACTATATTCAGAAGGGAATTTTAAGCTTAAATTTTGTTGATACAGACCATCAATGGGCTGATATCTTTACAAAAACCCTTGCTGAAGATAAGTTTAAATTTATTCTGAAAAATATTAGTATGGATTTCTGTCCAGAATAAAAATTTTCTTCAGAAGCAAATTTATCCAGATGAAAAATGTTTAACATTTACTCTGAAGTGTTGCATCAGTAACTTCTTTGGTTATTGTGTGTATCTGAACTAACAAGCTTCAGAGGATCTGAACACTCTCTAACGTTTCATTTCCTAAAGAGTTTCAGAAGCACATGCAATCAAACACGTGTCACATGAAATCTGAAAAGGTGGAGTGTGCAAGTGAGGTGCCGTTTGAGGTACTGTTTGAACTATTACAATTCTAGTTTCCCCCCAATTTGTCAGAATCATTAAATGCTTTATAATCATTACTTTTTTTAAATTGATTTGATGTCATTAAATGTGATTAATTGCTAAGTGTTGAACGTGTTGAACGTGTGCCCTAATTTTTGCCCCTATATATTCCACAACACAACACTTTACATTTTAACTCTCACAAACATCTTATATGCATTTCTGCTTCTTGCATTCATTCATCTTCTCTTCCAAACCCAAACGAAACCCTCGTTCTATCTCAAAATCAACAATGGAAACTTCATCATCATTGTCTCAAAAGCTTGAATCAACAATGGCAACTTCTTCATCATCGTCTCAAACGCTTGAATCAACAATGGCTGGTGCTTCTGTATCTCAAATGGGTAACATTGTTCCATACCAAGAACCAGTGAGAACCCTTCTCACACCTGTTAAGGACCTTGAAGTGCTATGTGAATCTATGGTGGATTTTGATTGCATAGCTAAGAACGGATTTGATCTACGTCCCATTGTTTCTTTTCAAGGATGGGTCAAATATTTTGATAGATTTTTTGGTCTAGTCTATCCCCACTTGGTTAAAGAATCATGGATTCATGCTAAGCTGTATCAAAAGTTCATCACATCATATGTTCTGGGTAAAGAGATCATCATAACTGAAGACTTGATTAGGAAGCTGATTGGGTATAAGGAGAAAGATGGTGTCACTCATCTTCCTGATGGACGCGTAGACATGGATGAAGTCTACATTGAAGTTTTCACCTCAAGGAAATCTTCAAGCAAGCTTAAAGATCTGAAGCTCCACTACAGGATCTGGGCAAAGATCTTTCTGGGGTGCATCAATCACAGGAAATCTTCTAATTCTCCTAACTACATCAACACTGATCAGATCTACTTTATGTATTGTCTGGGAAAGAACATCAAGGTGGATCTGCCACACTTGTTGTTTTCTCATCTGCAGAACCACATTAATATGTCCAGAGAATCTGTCAAGACAAAGCATCAGAAGATCAGGAACTGGATTCCAATGGGGAGACTGGTATCAGATATTCTGACAGAGAATAAACTGGTTGCTCATCTGACTGAGGCGGGTATGTCAGAAGAATTAGCTTCCATCATTGGAAAGCCTCTGGATGGAAAGAGCTTACAAAGGATGAAGATTGTGGAAGAACTCACCTCTGCACCAATTAAGTTAAACACTGCAGAAGTAAGCCAAAGAAGAATCCCTCTGGATGATTTTCCAATATTCTCAGCTGAAGAGCTCAAGGAAGCTTTGCTTCACTACATCTCTCTCTGTCTGGAAGATGGAACTCCAATTCCAGCAGACATTCTGAAGCATGCAAATGAATCGGAACCAGATGTGTATATGGAGAAGAAGAGGAAGATTTGAGAAGCAGGCTCAACAAGGGTTAAGAGGAAAGCTTCTGGAGAAGCATCATCTGTAAAGGATAAAAGAGTCAAACCTTCAGGTAACTCTGCTACTTTGTCTCCTATTTTAGAACCTGTACCAGAAGTACCAATATCTAGATCCCCTCCTCCATATGAACCAATACCCATATCTTCACCTCAATGCAATCCATCTGAACATTTTTCATCTGAAACTGTTCAAACCTCTGAACCACTAAATGAACCCCTAAACAGAACCAACCACCTTCTTCTGACCATAACCAAGAAACAAACTCTGTAAAACGTTCCAGAAGCCTCATCTGAATGTACAACATCTGTACCTCCAACACCTTCCTTCACCATCCACCAAAATCAATCTGACTATGTTGATATCCCTTCTAACCAACAACCAGAAGAACCTCAACCTTCAGAACCTCAACCATCAGAAGAGCCTCAACCTTCTGAACCTCAACGTTCTGAACCAACACCTTCTGATCCTGAAACTGAAATTCTGGATCTTGAACCTCTCAAGACAGTTTTTCGAATTTCATCTGGATCATGTCATACATCTAAATCATCTGATTCCACTGAATCTGATTTGCCAGATGATTTGCCATATGTGACATCACCCCCTCACAACTCTTCAATACATTCTTCTGTTATTCCCACAAACCAACCAGATGTATCTACTTCATCTGACCTATCCCCTCTCAACCAACACCAAAACCTACCTATGCTTTTATTCCCTATCGTCCTATCCCTTTCACTCCTCTGTGCCTTCAATCAAACATTTTTTTACTTTCAAACCTTCTTCTTCCAAACCAAAGGTTGTTACTACCTCATATGTCCACACCCCTTCTACCCCATATCCTCGTCCCATCTTCATTATTCCCTCTTTTTCTATACCATCCACCTCTGCTAAACCCAAACCATCCTCTTTAGAAACCTATCTGAAACCCAAACCTAGGCTAGATATTGGGACTCTGTTATCTGTTTTTAAAAAGGAGTTAAATATGCGGTTATCTACTATTGAAAAAGAGTGCCTCTCAAGCATGAATCCTGCTAATTCTGAAGCTATCTAGAAGAAATTCAAAACCAGATTCAACTATGTGGCTTCAAATCTTCAAGATATCTTCTCAGAAGATACGAAGGTGAGATTTTATGAAGCGGTCAGACTCACTCTTCTCACTATTAGCAGAACTCCAACTTTGCTTACGGAAACCACATCTGTAGAGGTTGTGTGTCCTCCATCTGAAGAATCTGCTGCATCCGAGATTGCTGAATTGTTTGGGCCTGAAGAAGTCATTCCAGAAGGTTTTGCTCCTGGTCCTGAATAAACTCTTGACTCTGATCAACCTTCTGACATGATTGTTGAGCATGCTTCTGATGCAATGGTTATTCACAATGCATCTGCTTCTGTATATGCTCCGGAGTCATCTGAAGTGAAGAAAGAGGATGAAGATCTGAAGGCTAAGTTTTCTCAGCTAAAGGCTAGCAACTCTGAGATAAAATCCTGGATGGTTAAGCAAGAAAAGACAACAGAAGAAATCAAAACATGGATGGAAAAGCAAGAAGAGTCTACCTCTGAGACCACTAATTTGCTTAGGCTTTTAGCCTCTCGTCCCTCTTAGTTGTTTTGTCTGTTTGTGCACTTATTTGCTACTTGCTTATTTTGTTTATCTTCTGATCTTATTTTATAAATGAATCTGTGACTGTTCAGTTTTTCCATCTATTATTATTTTATATTTTTCTCTGTTATTCTTTTATGTCTTAAAAAGTTTTTCTTTTTGATATGACAAAAAGGGGGAGAAAATGGAAATTCTAATTGTTCACATAAACAATTACCAGAATGGTAATTCATACATGATAAAATTTATCTAACTTTGAATTCAGTGTCTTTCAGAGCTAATTACTCATCTGACAGTTTTCATAAGAACTAACTCTGAACAAAATCTGAGAAAGCTTCCAAAGCTTGCTCTGACTCTGGAAAGAATACAAATTACTGAAAGGGAAGTATTTACTTTTATAGCAATATTCATTTCAGGGAGAGATTCATAATCTCAGGGGGAGATATTTTTTATGTTTGAACAAAATTTCTGATAGTTTTTGTCATCATCAAAAACGGGGAGATTGTTAGAACACAGATTGGTTCTTAAATATATCTCTATATTTTGATGATAACACTAATGAAATTTTGTATTAAGTAAATGTATACTCTAATTTTGTTCAAGTGTTTTTGTTTCAGATATTAAAGTAAATATTCATCTGGAAACAAAAAAAGCATCTGAACACTATTCAACGCAATGCTCTGAGCGTCAGAAGCAACATTTCAGAAGAATCTAAGCGCTGCCTGAAGAAACTCTGAAGCGAAGCTGCAGAAGACTCTGAGCATAGCTGAGAAGAATTTGAGTGAAGAGCTTAAAGCATTGTTTCAGAAGACTCTTGAAGTACTTAACGCTGCAAGTACAGAGGCTCTGATAAACAAGTCTACTCTGATTGAGTTATTCACGCTGAAGCATTATTGCTGCAAAACTCTAATGACATAAACTCTGATGTAGAAACTTTGATAAAGAAACTTGTTGAAGAAGATGATGTTCAATTAAAGATCCGTTGGCATATTCTTTGTCCTTATCCAAACGACTCTTTCCTCATTCGTGTATGACACAGGAATTCAGACAAAAGGGATTTGTCTGAACATTCCTCTTCTGGGAAAGGAAAAGTTAATAGAAGAGAAAAGGCTACAGCTACACAGCAGTCCACAGTCTTCAAGCATTGGACTTCAAGTACTATAAAAGGATGTCTTCAACAACATTTCAAAGTTGACGAATTACTTTGACGAAACTATTGACAAATCAATTGAAACTACTCTCAAAGCAACTCATTCAAAAGCTGAATAGTTGTATTCTTCGTTCTTAACCTGTGTAAAAATCACAGTTGTGATATATCTTTTTAGAAGCATTCAAACACACATATTTGTATTACCTTTGTAATAGTTCCTTAAGAAGACCAAGTTGTGGTCAGATTTTCTTGAGAAGACTAAGACCGTTTGTTTTAGTGGTTAACATTGTAATCAGTTTGATTTAGTGGATTAAGTCCTTGTTGATAAAGGCAAATCACCTTGGTAGGGTGGACTGGAGTAGTTTGAGTTCAAACGAATCAGGATAAAAATAACTTGTTATTTTACTATTATGATAATTGTTTTTGAAAGCCTTATTCAACCCCCCCCCCCCCTCTAAGTTTTTTTCCTACCTTCAGCAATGTTTAGGAAATTGTTGAGAGCAGGCTACTACTGGATGACCATGGAGTCTGATTGTTTCAAGTACGCCAGAAAGTGCCATAAATGCCAGATTTATGCTGATAAGATGCATGTAACACTAATTCCTCTAAATGTCATGGCGTATCTTTGGCCCTTTTCTATGTGGGGCATTGAGAGTACCCATTCGCTACCAAGTGTGCTTTGCAGTTTATAGTCTTGCCAACTTCATCTTTCTTTGTCTTGAAAACCCATTTGACGCCAATCCTTTTAGCATCCTTTGGTAATTCAGTGACTGTCCATGTGTTATTCTTTTCTATGGATTATATTTCGCTATCCATGGCTTGTCTCCAATTTTCTTCCTTTACGGCATCTTCGAACCAAATAAGATCCTCTGCTTCAGCATCCTTCACCATGTGTGCTTCATCATCTGAGAAACTTTCCCCACTGACATAATCATTCATCCACTAAGGCATCTGAGAAACTTTCCTTCACCATGTGGAACAAATATTCTCCTCACTTTCCAATGAACATGAAAGTTGTTCCTTATTGTCTTAGATTCCCAAAAAGTCCTAGAACTCATCATTCTCATGTGTTGAGCTCAAGTTATGGTCTTCACAAGGCAAGTGTATTTTTGGAAACTTCATTATAGGTCATTCACTTCAATGACCAAATTCATCAATTTCAAGGCCTCAAATCGAATTTTGTGCCACATGAAAGTTGTGTCACATTGCCTTAACATCATCTTAAGTCCATTTTCCATGATGTTTGATGAATTGTGTGATCTTTTGAACCATAATGAAGGTGAAATTTTGACTTTTGGACATGATATGTGTTTCTTACGTTACAAGTTATAAAGTGAGTTTGTTTTTGAATTTTTAAGACTACCTCATCTTCATATAGTGGTCATGATGCATTTTGCCTCATTTGGACCAACATTGAATTGTTTTTCATGCCATTTTTCAAATATTCATGCCATAAAAAGTGATGTCTCAAACTTTGCACCAAATGGTTTTCAATGAACCAAATCAACACATTCAATTTCACACACCTCAATTGTTCTTTTTGCTGACCCAAAAGGATGGTGCAAGAAGTGTACCCGTGTGTGCACTAAGAATCAAATTTTTGGCAAGCTTTGCAAATCAAGTGAATAAGGCAACATAGGCCTCCATGGGATGCATGAACCCACCATATATAAACCTTAAATGAAACCCTAATGCAGAGAAGAAGGATTATTGTACGGAAAGGAATGATTCACTCAAAATTTCACCAAACTTCCTCCTCTTCGAATTTGGTTTTGCTTTAGGATTTTCTTCAAGCTGTGGCTCAATTCTTCATCACTGAAGATCAATGAAGAGTTTGAAAGCATTAAACTGAAGCTTGCATCAAGGTTGAAGGGCCAACGGAGCAGCTCCATTTGGTAAGTTTTTCAATCTTGGAACATTCATTCTAGGCACTTTTTTAGGTTCATTGTGGGCGCATCTGAAGTCCTACTTCATGTAGGCATTGTTTGCATCATTATCATGCTTGTTTGCGTGACTTTCAGTTTGAACACTTAAATTTGTGGCCTGTTTTCACTTGGTTGGAGGAACCTTTTTCAAAATCTAATGCCATATTTGAATTCCTCGTGAAAACTCCTTTGAGAAGCTGCAATGTGTTTCAATTTTTATGATTGTTTTCACCCAACTCCGTCGAGGCCTTCCCGGAGAAGACGACCGGAGCTAGGTGTAATACCCCAAATGTTTCCCTTAGATTAGTCGTTCCCTTCTGCATTCCATTTCATTTTTTGCATTGCATTTAACTAACCACTAACAGGTTTGTGTAGTCTGTTGGTTTTGCAGGAAAAATCATGGTGTGCGCTCTTTAACATATGAAGGGCAAAATGGTCATTAATTTGCAGCCTACTGACAATGTATGAAGTTGAGTTGTCGTTAGTAACTCCTCAAGTGATTAGGGTTTCTCTATCCAAGTCATGTGATTTATTTGAGGATGAATTGAATTTTACGGCAACTTTGACGTCAGATTTCTAGTAGTACAACGCATTTTATCCAAGGGCCGAGATTCAGTCGTCAATTGGATTTCAAAAATATTGTTTGATTTCAGAACTATATGAAGTTGAATGTGTCGAGGTATTAGGGGATTTGGGCTAAACCGGTGCGAGAATTTGCTTTGTGGAATTTATTTTAATAGACCCACGTTTTCCTGCTTTCTGCTAGTCATCAGACTATTTTGGAAGAAAATAGTGGAATTTTGGTCCGTGTTAGAATTTATAATGAGCAGTTGTTGTTTTGATCAGGATGGGTAGTCGAGCTGATTCAGGTGGCCGAGTTAAAGCAGTCAAGATGCGTTTTGAAATTTCTATACAAAAGATAGTTAATTCTGCTGTTAACTGAAACTTCTCGGTTTATTTGTTCATGGCCATATTCACCGTTAATATCTGATACAAATCGATTTGCAGGAGGTTTGTTGAGCTCAACGGTTATGTCAAATTTAAATCGGGAAAGGCGATCAATTGTCAAATTCGGAATTGGAACGTCACTGTTTAATCTGACATTTTTCATTGGATAAACTTAATTACTGTTTATTTGATGAATTCAATCAGACGGGTTTTAACCAGATGATGTTAGTGAGATTGATTTGTTTGGATGGGTCTAAATGAATGAATTTAGTCGGGCAAATTGAAACAAATGAAATTATTATGGGTGCGAGCATTTGGACTTGGTTGGACATTGATTTGTAAGAACTAATCGGGAGGAATTTAATCAAATAAATTCAATTAAACGGATTTATTTGGGTTGAATTTAATCGGATGGATTATCGGTTGAATTTAATTTAATAAATTTATTTGGATGAGTTTATTCGTTTAAATTTAATTGAGGGAATTTAATTGTTTTGGAAGCAATTTAGTTGAACCAATTCAATTAAGCGACTTTATACGGTTAATTTTAAACAGAGGATTTTGTTTAAATGAATTTAAATGGGAGTAACTTAACCGTTTAATTTTACTAAATCAAAGTTGTTGGTTTGAATGTACGTGAAAGGATTAATTCGGATAAGTTCAATCAAGATAATGTTCGTTGGAATTAAGCGGGGGAATTCAGTCGATTAAATTCTAATTAAAACAGTTTATTCGTTTATGTTTTATCGGAGGAGTATTCGGAGATTTAATCGGAAATTGGAAATGAAGATTATAATAGAGAAATGCAATTGTAAATAATCGGATTTTTTTTATTCATTTCAATTTGGTTATTACAATATTACAATATCCAAAATAAGGAAAATTATAAATTAAAATTACATTTTTCTTCTAAGTTTCTAAATTCCTAAACTATCCTTTGAGGCCGATCTTCATGTTCCGAATTTTGATTTCCCGAACCTGCAAGAAAATCAACGATAGTTGAAAGTAATGGTTAATAAAATTCGGTTTATTTTCCTCCGATACCCTCGGGAAATTCTCATCATCGGATATGTCGGGAGGGCAACGACAAAGTCGAAGCCAGCTCCCGACTTATGTTTTCGACCTCGGCACGAGACCGACAGTTTCTGTTCAAAGGCAACTCGGAGAGGGCAAGAGAGAAGAAAAGTGATTTTGGAAATAAGCGCTTTTGGGAAAAACACTTTTCGTGAAAAAATGATTTTTGGCCAAACAGACCCTAAATGTTTTTTCCTAAAACTCCGAATCCAGGTGGATCAAACAACCCACACGCAGGCAACCAAAATCCCTGAAAAAGCTGCAAATAAACCAAAGTTTCAGCCTTAGATTTCGCAACAAACAACCGTGTCATAAGAATCACGCCACCATGGATCAAACACATACATCAAAGCAGACTAAGAAAAAGTAACTTCTCCGAAGAAAAATGCATATCCAAACGGATCAAATCATGCGCAGATAACCACCTTCCAAGTTCAACAACAACTATTTCGCAACCATCAGAAATCGTAAAAGGGGCGGCGTGAACCCTAATATTGTTCTTCATCAAGAAACGACAACAAATCTGGTGGAAAAATTGTGAGTCCAGGCCCATAATAACAATATAAAACGCATGCAAAAGAACAACAAAGAGAAAGAAAAAAGTAAAAAAACCAACCCAGAACTTCATCGTGAAGAAGAAGAGGAAAATAAAACCCTAGACTTCCTTCAGCAACACGATGCCCCACCCTTTTTATCTTTTGTTTTTCTCTTTTTATTTATTTTATTATTTTGTTTATTTTGTTGTTTTTAATTTATAATTTGTATGTGTAATAAGAATTAAGATTTTATTTAGTAAATGAAACATTTAAAAATTAAGATTAACCCTTTTTGAAAATTTAAAATTAAACTTTTCTTTTTAAAAAAAAAATTAAGATCAAAACCTTTTTAGAAATTAAAGAATAAACCTCTTTTTAAAAAAAAACTTAACTTAAAATATTTTTGAAAAAAGGCTTAATTGAAAACCCTTTTAACAAGGGGAACTACGATTACTTTGATTCCATCCCCTACCTCGGATACGTAGGCACAAGATGCGAGTCTTGGCGAGTAAACTTAGGACTAACCCTTAGGTCTCTTTGTCATTCTTAACCCTTAGTAATATACCTTGAAGCAGATAAAAAGCAAATAGCAAACTTTAAACAAAAGGTTTCTGTAGAGTACTACAGAAGTTTAGGGTGCTAATACCTTCGCTAAGCCTAACCAACCCCTTACCTAGAGCTCTCCCCGCATTGTTTACGATGCAAAAATTAGGTTTTCCTTCATTTGACCTTTTCCTTCGGATAAATCAAAGATCGGTTGTGAATTAAAGATATGCGACTCAAATTAATTAATAATTTGATATCCTATTCTCACCGCAACAACAAATGGCGACTTCACTGGGGAGTCTCCTAACTTTTAAGGGTTACCCTACTTTGTTTATTTTTATTTTTTTTACTATTTGCTTCATTATTTACTTGCTTGTATATAGATATATATATATCATATTGTACCTTTCTTGGGGTATCTTTATTGTGAGATAAGTCCTAGACCCGGACTTGAGTGACATGATTATAGGAAAGTGATATATTCGACGAGGCTTATAGGTTGTGAGTCTCGACCAAGCTGACTTGAGAATCACCACTCAATTGAGACTCTCCCGTGAAATAGTTTGGTTGAACGAGTATAGTCGTGAAAACCCTTACTATTTTCGGCTAGGAGTCCATGATATTGGGGACCATAGTACCTTAACACCATCTTGGCCTTATCTAGGACGTAGTGCGAGGAATATAAGGGAGTAGTCCCAAAATAGTTGCTACGCGATACTACACTCAAAAGAGGTTCTCTTGAGAATATTATAAATCATCGAGTCAGTCGGAAAATTGATAATATCCGAAGGAAGGGCTGATGACTTTGGGCACTTCTTTAGAACCCTTGTTCGGAGGGTACAACTAACCGTAGTACATACCCTATGGGGATGGGTAGACCTTAACTCCATTCATTGTTCCTTTAACCTAGGACTTGTGTATACTTGTGCATTGGATTCATAAAGCATTACATTGCATTAAGTTTCATGGAATTCAAGCTTTATTTATGAATATTGCAGGATACCATGGATTACAATAGGAAAAACACTTTGAAATATTCTTTTAAGAGTCCTAAGTTGGATGACCTAAGGAAGCTAGGAGATTTGGTTCAAGATCAAGAAGGATTCTGAAACAAATATGGAAGGTTGTTACCTCTGTTAGGACTTCGAGTGAACGACAAACGTCTTTCGGTTTAGCTATAGTTCTATGATCCAGATTACCATTGCTTCACATTCCCCGATTATCAGTTATTGCCTACCTTAGAGGAGTATTTTCAGTTGGTGGTGTTACCTATTTTGGATAAGTCTTTGTTCCCTTTCTTGGAGAAGGATCCTAAAGAGCAAGACATTGCTAAAGCCACATGCTTGAAGGTATCTGACATTAAGGACAATATGACTCATAAGGGTCACACTTTTGGGTTACCTACAAAGTTCCTAATTGAGAAAGCCTAATATTATGCCGACCATATGAGCATGCCTACCTTTGAGGAAATCCTCGCCTTGCTTATCTATGGAGTGTTTCTTTTCCCTAGTTTTGAAGGATTCATTGACCTTAATGCCATCAAAATTTTCATGATGAGAAATCCAGTACCGACTTTGTTGGGTAACACTTATCATTCCGTGCATCTCCGAAACTCCCATGGTGGAGGGATGATAACCTGTTGTGTGCCGTTATTGTACAAGTGGTTTATTTTGCACATGCCTAAGTCTGGTCCTTTTTGGGATCTCACTAAAGGACGTTGGTCACAAAGGGTTATGGCTCTAACTCATACAGATATTGATTGGTACAACCGTTTGTACGATGGAATATTAATCATTGATGGTTGTGGAGACTTCGCTAATGTACCCTTGCTTGGTTTTAATAGAGGAATCATCTATAATCCAGTTCTAACTTGCCAACAACTAGGATATCTCTTGAAAGGACCACCTAAAAGTTTTCATGTGGTGAAAATCTTCTTCAGTGACAACAAAGAACTTCAAGATCACATTGTATCTTCCTGGCATCACTTGCATAGGAAAGGTCGAGAAAGTCTGGGAAGGCCAAATTGTGTGTCTATGGAACCATACCTTCATTGGGTCCGAGAAAGAGCTATCAAATTGAAGATGCCTTATCCTCGCCAAGATCCTTTACTTCCAAGAAGGGAACCTGTCCTGGTTTTCATGACCGAAGCTGAGACGTTGAAGATCTCTTTGAAGAAAGCATAACATGAGGCAGAGGCATGGAAGAACAAGTACCATGTGGTGGTCAGTGAGAACGATGAACTTCAAAAGTAGCTTCGGTCCAAGAATGAAGAGGTACTCTCCTACAAGAAGAGAAGAATCTATGAGGATTTATTTTCCTCCGACTCTTCGCCTACTCGTTGAAGTTATGGATAACGCTTCCTTAGGACTTTACTAGATTTTATTTAGCTATTTTTGTTAAGACTTTTCTTTTAAGAATATTTATTTGTAATCCATTTTTTTCAAATTAATAAAATTCCTTTGGTATTCGGCGATATTCGTAAATATTTGAATTCCATGAAATCGTTCATTCGCATTCTGCATTTAGCATCATATTTTTGCATTGCATGTGTCTCCCAGTTTATCATTCTCGGTTCTCTCGCCTTCCAGTTTCGTCACCCTGAGTTCTCTGCATCAATACAACACTAGAGCCCATGCTCGAAAAAGGATGGACGAACAAGCTCAAGAGATGGATCGTGTCAACAACGAACTCAGAGATCTCCGAGGAAGGGTAGGATAAATTATGGAGCTGCTCTAAGTCATCAATGCAAGGATGGATACTCAGCCTACTGTGGTCTCTGAGATTAATGCTACTGTTGCAGTTAATACTCACCGGTTGTTACTGTTGAAAATGTATATCCTTATGGGCTTCCAACCGGCTTCGTACCTCCTATTTTTTCCTCAGTCCCATAAGTTGTTCCTGTTGTGCAACCTGTTCAGCAAACTGCGCCTTTGGCTTCCGGACCTCCTCGAGCGGTTCCTACTTTTGCACAACCTACTATCCACACTCGTGTACAACCTTATCTCAATGAGTCTATGTATGAGATTCTTGATGATAATGATGAGGGATATGAGCAATGTGACAGGCTTCGTGAGGAAGTTGTTACCATTGATAAAAGATTGAGGAAGATGGAAGGGGACCAGATCTTTGGCGCTGCCGCCAGAGATGTCTGTTTGGTTTCTGGTCTGGTTATTTTGCCAAAGTTTAAAACTCCAAACTTTGATTGTTATGAAGGGACTACTTGTCTGAAGAGCCAATGTACTCCCGTAGGATGGCTGCCCATGTGGAAAATGATAAATTGATGATTTACTGTTTCCAAGACAGTTTGAAGGGTGCTTCTTCCAAATGGTATCTGACTCTGGATTAGTCTCGCATCAAGTCTTTTCAGGATTTATCTGATGCATTCATTAAAAACTACAAATACAATATGGATTTGGCTCTCGACAGAAGGTAATTGTTGAGTATGGCTTAGAGGAGTTCTGAGACCTTTAAATAATACACTCAAAGGTGGAGGGAGATTGCTTCACAAGTCGAACCTCTATTGACTGATAAAGAACTAGATGATTGGTTTGTTGACACTGTTCGTCTCGAATTATATGAGAGGGTGGTGGATAGTATGACTATGAATTTCGCTGACATTGTTGCTGTTGGGGTAAAGGTGGAATTAGCTGTGAAGAGCGGAAAAATGTCAAGTGGTCCTGGTAGTTCAAGCTCAAAGGACCAAGCTAAGAAGTCTTCTTTCAATGCTCAGAAAAAGAAGGAAGGAGAGACTCATTTTGTATCTTCGGGTAGAAGGAGAATTCAATAGTATCAATATCCTCCGCAGTATGCTCAACCTCAAGGCTATCCGGTTCAGTATGCTCAACCGTCGTATGTAGCTGCTGTTGCACCATCTTTTAGCCAACAAGCTCAACAAGATCCCACTTATCAGCCTATGCAACAGGCTCATGTTTATCCGCCTTTGGTTTATCAACAACCTCCGCCTAATTATCAGCAAGCATCCAACGCTCCTGCCAATCAGCAACCGAGGAATCAGGCACCTCGTCAAAATGCTCTGAATAGGAGACAATACAAGCCTTGTCCTCCGATTCCAATGACGTTCACCGAGTTGTATCCTTTCTTAGTGCAACGAGGTTTGATTACTACTCGAGCTTTGGATCCGCATCCCAATCCTTTGCCAGCCAACTACAACACCGCCGCTCATTGTTTATTTCATGAGGGTGCGCCTGGTCACGATTTGGAAAACTGTTATGCTCTAGAAAACATTGTCAGGGATCTAATGGAAAAAAAGATTTTTTCCTTCAACAATCCGCAACCCAATGTCAAAAGCAACCCTCTGCCTAACCATGGGGCTGTTAATGCCATTGATGATTCGTCTAACGAGAATTTTACTCTTGATGTAGCTCAGATCAGGACTCCGCCCAAGGCGTTCCATTCAAAGTTGTTCGAAGCCGGTCTAGTATCTGTTTCTCATACTAATTGTGCAAAGTGTGAGGGATGTGCTAAGGGTTGTGTTGTAGTTCAGAAGGATGTTCAAAATTTGATTAACAACAGTTTTCTGCAAGTAGTTAATAAGGTAAAGAAAGAGGAAGTTATTGGGATTGAGCCTGTCTTTAACTTGCCCGAACCAAGAGGTAGGATACTAGTGTTTAATCTGCCAGGGGCAAGATCTGTCACTCCGGTGTTCAGCATGCCGAAGCTTGTTACTCCAACGGTGGATCAGCCTAAACCATTGATTATTCAGAAGCCGAGTCCATTTCTGCTCAGTGATCCCAAAGTCGTACCTTGGAAGTACGACATAACTGCGATTGACAAAGAATCTGGGAAGGTCATTCAGAGGGAAGAAGTGAAGGTTGATGGTGAAAGTGTGACCAACATAGCTGGGGAAAGCAGGATGACTCGCCGTGGTCATGTTTATACTCCCCGTTTCGACGATGCTCCGCCTAAGGAGACAACTACTACTTCTGTTGTGCCTGCCAGAGGTAAAGGTAAGGAGGCCGTTACCAACGATGAAGACGCTGAATTCTTGAGGATAATCAGGAAGAGTGATTATAAAGTTATGGACCAACTTCATCAAACTCCCTCAAAGAATTCTATTTTTGTCACTATTGATGAGTTCACCCGCGCATAGAGCTGATTTGCAGAAGGTGTTGACTCAAGCTCGTGTCGCTCAAGACATCACTACTGGCCAGTTTGATAGTGAAATTGCTAACATTACCGCCTGTAATACTCTCAGCTTCAGCAATGAGGAGCTACCAAGAGAGGGTCTGAATCACAACTGTGCTTTGCATATATCTGTGAAGTGTCAAGAGGATAATTTAGCAAGAGTGCTTGTGGATACCGGTTCTTCCTTGAACGTCCTGCCCAAGAGGGTTCTTAGCAAGTTGTCCTATAAGGAAACCATGGTGAAACCTACTTCTTTAATTGTCAAGGCTTTTGATGGTTCGCGCAGATCTGTGATTGGAGAGGTTGAGCTCTCGATGCTGATTGGTTTGCATATATTCGATATCACTTTCCAAGTTATGGACATCAATCCCAATTACAGTTGTCTACTTGAAAGACCTTAGATCCATGCCGCTGGGGCAGTAACTTCAACTTTGCGTCAGAAGATGAAGTTTGTGGTCGACGATAAGCTAGTTATCATACATGGTGAGGAGGATTTGATGGTTAGTAATTTATCGTCGTTCCGTTATATTGAGGCTGATGAAGACGCTTTGGAAACTTCTTTCCAAGCACTTGAGATCTCCAATGTTGTTTTAGTGGAAGTCGAAGAGACTACGGAGGTCCAGAGTAATCCATCTTTTGCATCCTTGAAGAGTACCAGATCAACGATTGACAGGGGCATTCCTGAAGGTCGGGGAGAGGTAATCAACATCAAGACCAAGACTGATCGCCACGGGTTGGGTTACAAACCAACTCATGATAAAACTTTTACATCTGTCGAAGGACGTCCGAAGGTTTTTCAAGAAGTGTTTGTTAGTGGAGGTTTTTAAGTTAATGCTATCAGCGACTATGATGAAGGTGAAGACCTGAGAAACCTAGTATTCAAGAGCGATGCAGCTCTGAGCAATTGGGAGGCTATAGAGATTCCCCTTATTTTTCCATTGTCAAAGTAATTATGTTTTTCATTTGTGTTTTCAAATTCGTAGCTCTGCCCAAGGCTATCGGATCACTTTGTAGGGCCACCTTTCATTTTCAAACAATTATTAATAAATGCATTTATTTCCCGTTCCACTTTGTTTCATTAGCATTTTTTTCGTTTTCACCTTTTTAAAATGAAATTGACAATCTTTTCAAACAAACCAAAATACATTTTCATTTCTCTTGCATTTTCGTTGAACATTTAATAAAATAAGCCTTTCAACATGCAGTGACATTACAACCCTTGTTGAATCCAATGACTCTATTGTCTCTCCTGACTGGGATTCACCCATTTATCAAGATGAAGAGGAGGGTAAAGAAGATTTTGAAGTACTCGCTAAACTTACAAAATTGGTTGAGTACGACTACATAGAACTTCAACCGCACAAGGAGCAGGTAGATTTGATTAATCTTGGCACAAATGAAGACAAGAAAGAGGTCAAGGTTGGTGCACTACTTGGGGATGAGGTTAATCAAAGATTGATAAAGCTTTTGAAGGAATATGTTGATGTGTTTGCATGGTCGTATCAAGATATGCTCGATTTAGACACAGATATTGTTGTTCACAAGTTGCCACTTAAGCCAGATTGTCCACCTATCAAGTAGAAACTTCGAAGAACCAGACCCAACATATCTTTGAAGATTCGAGATGAAGTTAAAAAACAGTTGGATGCAGGTTTCCTTGCAGTTGCTAAGTATCCTGATTGGGTTGCCAATATTGTGCTCGTGCGCAAGAAGGACGGTAAAGTCAGAATGTGTGTAGATTACAAGGATTTGAACATACCTAGTCTAAAAGACGATTTCCCACTGCCATATATTAATACTCTTGTCGACAATATAGCTAGTTTTGCAGTTTTCTTCTTCATGGAAGGTTTCTCCGATTACAATCAGATCAAGATGGATCCAGACGACCGAGAAAAGACAACATTCATTACTCCTTGGGGAACCTTCTGTTACAAAGTTATGGCCTTCGGTTTGAAGAACACAGGGGCAACCTATCAACGCGTTATGACAACTCTCTTTCACGACATGATGCACAAAGAGATTGAAGTTTATGTAGATGATATGATTTCCAAATCTTAGAATGAAGAGGAACATTTGGATCACTTGGTGAAGCTGTTTGAACGACTTAGAAAGTACCAGTTGAAACTGAATCCCGCTAAGTGAACTTTTGGTGTCAGATCCGGAAAACTACTTGGTTTTATCGTCAGCCAATGAGGAATAGAAGTAGATCCTGATAAAGTCCGAGCCATCCAAGATATTCCAGCTCCGCAGACTGAGACACAAGTCAGAGGTTTTCTTGGACGTTTGAACTATATCACCAGGTTTATCTCTAACATTACTGCTACTTGTGAACCGATATTCAAGTTGCTTTGCAAGGGGCAGACTGTTGATTGGAATCCTGATTGTCAGCGAGCATTTGAAAAGATTAAGGATTACTTGCAAGAGCCTCCTATCTTAATTCCTCCTGTTCCAGGAAGGCCATTTTTCATGTACCTTACTGTTCTTGAGAAGTCTATTGATTGTGTGCTTGGGCAGCATGATGAGACTGGAAGAAAAGAACATGCCATATACTATTTGAGCAAGAAGTTCACCGATTATGAAAACAGATACTCACTTTTGCAGAAGACTTGTTGTGCGCTAGCATGGGCTGCTAAGTGTCTCAAATAGTACATGATTTGTCATACTACCTTGTTGATTTCAAAAATGAATCCAATAAAGTACATTTTTGAAAAGCCAGCTCAGATTGGAAGAATTGCCCGTTGGCACATGTTGTTATCAGAGTATGACATCTAGTACGTACCTCATAAAGCTATCAAAGGAAGTATCTTATCAGATTATCTTGCCAACCAGCCAGTTGAAGACTATGAGCCTCTCAAGTTCGACTTTCCTAACGAAGACATCATGTTGATCAAAATAAATTGCGAAGAGCTAGGTTTCGATGAAGGTCCCGTACCGGGTCTCTGGTGGAAGATGATGTTTGATGGTTCTTCTAATTACAATGGGCATGGCATAGGTGCCGCTTTGATGAATCCGAAAGGTAGTTATACTCTATTTACTGAAAGGTTAGACTTTGATTGCACGAACAATATCGTCGAATATGAAGCATGTATTCTTGACCTTGAAGCAGCTATCGATCTCAGAATCAAACTTCTTGAAGTAAGTGGAGATTCAGTGTTGGTTATCTATCAAGTGAAAGGTGAATAGAAGACTAAACATGAGAAGTTAAGTCCTTACAGAGCCTACATTATTGAAATGATCGAGTACTTTGATGAGATCAAGTTCAAGCATGTTCCGAGATCTGAGAATCATATTGTCAATGCTTAAGCCATGTTAGCATCCATGTGGAAGGTCAGATTTGTTAATGAAGCACCTCTCATCCGAATCAAATGCAAGACTGAGCCCGCCTACTGTCAGGTGATTGAAGAAGACGAGGTTGGTGAAAAGCCTTAGTTTCATGATATCAAGAACTATCTGCTTAAGCAAGAGTACCCAATTGATGCTAGCAATCTTGACAAGAAGACTTTGAGAAGACTGGTATCCAGGTTCTTCATCAGTAATGACGTGTTATATAAAAGGAATTGCGTGACACGGGTGGCCGTGTTGTGTGACACGGCCCGTGTCGTGCTACCAGAGTAAAAAACCTAACTTTTCTATATTTTTCTTTCGTTTTTGTGGTTTCTTAAGAACGGTTTCTTGGTCCCTTTGGAACCTTTACATGATATGTACAGTTCAACAACACATAAAAGAGTAAACAAAAATGAGTATAAGAGCAAAGAAATAAAGAGAGAAAAGTTTGAGGAAATGGATACCCAAGAGTTTCTTCTTCTTGCAAGTCCTCCTTGGTTTTGCTTTACTACTCACTCTATGTTGAGAAGGCTCTGCTCTTTAGTGGTTCTCTTGGTTCTATCTCACTCTCTCTTTTCTAGTTTGCAAAGCTTCCTATTTTTCTGGTTTTTTAGGGTATTGTTTGCTCTCTCTATTTTCTGGTTTTGCAAGTGTGTAGAATGGATGAATGTGTAGTGAATGAATGTTTTTTCTCTTCTTTACAGCCCCCCCCCCCCCCCCCTCTTATCTCTCCACTCTAGGGTTTTCACTCCTTCCCACACTTCAGATTTTTCATGGGGCAATGTTTCTTACCACCTTTCCTTATGTCACTCTCTTTCTTTCCATTTCCATGCAAGGTGCTATGCTGCATTTTCTGCACTACTTTCCTATGCTATTTTTCTGCAGCACCTTGTGCCTTGCACCCATTTTGTTGGCTTGTGCTTGGACAGCTCTTCTTGGTCAATGCTACCAATTCTTGACAGCATTTTGAAAATTCTGATGTGTAGAAGCATTGTCACATGTTATGCCTTTGGTCTTGTGACATGTAGATTTTGTGACATGAGGAAATTTGTCACTTTTGCATGGGACTATTTTGCTTATGATTAACATGCATAATCTTGGTCTTAAAACAATCTAATGTTGATTTAATCCTTACATATTTCTTGGATGTCTGTAAGCATAAAGTGGACTTGGTGTGGCATGAATTTGATTAGAAGCTTGAATGAAGATTAGAAATAAATTCTAATCATTACTTAGAGTTGGATATATTGTAACAAATGACATTCTTGTAATGTCATAAAGTTTCTCTTGGTAATATTCTTGCCTCTAATCTTGAATGATGGATTTCCCTAGAACCATTAAGTTTGAAATGAATGAAGTCTTGAGTTATGGACTTGTGATCTTGACTCATGCTTTGCAAATTTGAGCTCCACTTGACCAAGAATTTAAAACAAAATTGGATGGAGCAATCTTGAATTATGCATTGCATTTCATGGTCATTAGGAATATATCTTGAATATCCTAATATTTTGTCAAGTAACTTTTCTTTGAAGAAATCCACATGAGTAGACTTTCCAATTTAGATCAAACTTTAAATAATGAACCTTTTCTTCCATGTAGTCCAAGGTAGACAAGTTATCTCATTTGCAATGGAAAATGACAAATCGACCCAATCCGTACCCACATGCTCGATATGAAATAAAATGATGTATGGCATGGCGAATGTAGGGTATAAAGGCTAAAGGCGAAAATGAGGGTGTGACAGCAGTAGCATTAGATAGTTTTCACCCATAGATTATATAACAAGCATGGATCTTGTTGAGTACAACGGACGTGAGGGGTGCTCATACCTTCCCCTAGCGTAACTGACTCCCGAACCCAGGATTTGGTTGGGATGACCTTGTCTTTCCCTTTTTCTTAGGTTTTCTTTAATCGTTTCTTTTCCCTCTCTTTGGGACAAATAATGTTTGGTGGCGACTCTTCTGTTTAGTTTTCCAGCCTCTTTTTTCGCGGTTGCGACACTCTGTATCCTCTTGATCTGAGTGTTCTTCATCCTCATGATCTTGTGTTTCTCGTGTTTTCTCACATTCGACTTCACTCTCTGATCCTGGTGTTTCCTTTTCTTCCCCAATTTTCTGCACACTTTCTTCAACTCCCTCATTTTTTTCTGTTCTTTCAACTCTAAATCCCTATTTAATTGTCCTTCATAATCTTTTCCCCATTCCCACTGCTTATTTTCTTCAAACACTACATCACCACTCATAATTACTTTGTTTTTTTCAACAATAAACAATCTATAACCGTTTGTGTTCGCACTAATCCCCATGAAAATACAAGTGGAGCTTTTTTTTTTCTAATTTACCTCACTTTTGAGTTGGTATGTGGGCATGTGCAAGGCATCCCCAGACTTTGAAGTGCTTCATTGAACGTTTGATTTTGCTCCATGCTTCCTACGGTGTAACATCTTTTACTACTAGAGTCGGAGATCGATTTAGGACATGAAATGTCCAATTTATTGCTTCTGGCCAGAAACATTTTGGGATCTTCTTAGCTGATAACATGGATCTTACCATATTCATCATCGTTCTATTCTTCCTTTCGACAATGTTGTTTTGCTGGGGCGTATATGCATTAGTTAACTATTTTCTAATTCCATTTTCTCTGCAGAAGTCGTTGAAGTCAGTGGAAGTATACTCGCCTCCCCTGTCTGTTCTTAAGCACTTTATGCTCTGGTTTGCTTCTGCCTCAACCATCTTCTTGAAGATTTTAAAAGACTCTAGAGCTTCTGATTTTTCAAATAACAAATAGACCCATGCTTTTCTACGATAATCATCAATGAAACTCAAAAAATACCTTTTACCACTTTTTGAGATGGGTGTGATGAGTCCACAGATGTCTGAGTAAATAAGCTCTAATGGTTGATTTTCCCTCCATGAAACTTGTTTAGGAATTGGACTTCGAGTCTACTTGTCGTTCAAACAATCTACATAGGTAGTGGTTGATGCAGGGAATTTGGGAGCCCATGTACCATGTCTTTGTACTGCAACATGCACAACCCTTTGTAGCTAAGACGACCATACCGCTGATGCCAGAGCCTTGACACATCAATGGTTGTGGTATGAAGACACTTCTCCTCCTGCCTTTCAGATCTAATAGTGAACAACCTATTTGTACTCATGATTGATTGTATAATCAATCCTTTTTTAGGATGATACACCTTGCACATTCCTCCTTCAAACAATACAGCCAATCCTTTCTCTTGTAGTTGACCCACACTTAGGAGATTACCGTGAAGCCCAAGTACGAGATATACACCATTTATTGAATAAGCGGTGCCTTCGATTACCAATTTTACGACACCTATTCCAGCCACCTCCATGCGAGTATCATTCCCCAGTTTGACAAAGTGGGAGAATGTCATGTCCAAACTAGAGAACATGTCTTTATTGTTGCACATATGGTTAGAACAACCAGAATCAATGAACCAGGTGTCCCTTTTTACATGAATACCAACATAGGCCATCAGGAGCATCTCATCTTCTTCGCCTGCCTTAGCATAATTTTCCTCCTTGTTCCACTTAGGACACTCATATTGAAAGTGTCATAAGCAATGGCATTTGTAGCACTCGACTGTAGCTTTTCCAAAGTAGTTCCTTCCTCTGCCTCAACCACCACGTCCTCGTGGTGATCCTCTTCCTCTTCCTCTAATTGATCTTTCCTCCACTTTAAGGACATGGTCATTGTCGCTACTGCGAAAATCGGCGCCGGCTATGACAGAAGAGTCGCCACCGTGTGTTATTTATCCCACATGATGGAAAGGAAACGCTCAGAGTAAACCTAACGCAAAACGGGAAAGGAATGGTCATTGCAACCAAATTCCTGGATTCGGGAGTCGATTACGCAAGGGGAAGGTATTAGCACCCATCACGTCCGTCGTACTCGATGGGATCCACGCTTGTTTTCTAGTACGGATTGTTATTCTATCTACTCTACAGGTCTGGGTTAAAAAGAAAAGAAAATGACTCGGCAAAGTATCGCACTTTATGCCTACGTATCCCCGTCTGGAATGAGAAATCAGAGTCAACGTAGTTCGCCTACCTACGGATGAAGGGGGGAATGTTGCTCGCTAGGATACAGCATCCTATGCCTACGTACTTTCATATAGCATGAAAGATCAGAGCAAACGTAGTTCGGGCTACGGAAGACACAAGCTTGTCTGACTGGTTTTTTATTACCTTATGAAAGGGTTTTTCTTGATTAAGAGTCCAAGCGGACAAAAATGACACTTTGATGTTTGTTTTGAATCTTTTACGAAAGAAGTGTTTTTTAGTTTATGTGCAATCTCTGACGTACTAGAGACTATGATTTGAGAGTGACTACGTCGCATGTCACCCAAAGGGTGCCATACTAAGCAGCCAGACTACTGGAAAGAAGCTCCCTAGCAACCCTTTCTCAAATAGCTTAAGGCTCGTGATGTACGACATCGATTAACCTTATTACTGTATTTTTGAGTTGTTTTGAGAAGAGAAAGAAGCTCTAAAAAAGCCTAGGGTTGAAAAGGGAATAAAAACTAACCTAATGTTGTCATGCATGGATAAGAATCCTAATGTCTGTCATAATTCCCTCATGCACAGAGGAAATCAGAGATCCTAGGGGATAAACAGAAAAGAAAGCAAGCAAGTACAGTAAAATGCATGCAATGCAGCAATACAAGCGAGGCAAGGGAGTCTCACTCAACCTCGAACCTGGGAAAACAATAGGCAAAGTGAATCAACATTCACTTCAAACCTTAAGGGGGCAAGCTGTACAAGCCAACAAACAATACAGAAAAACCCAAAATAAAACAGAGAAGGCAGCCCAAGCAGAAGTGTCAAACTCCCACAGTTGACAGCACAAGCAGCAGCTCTGACAACAACAATTGATTAAATAGCAAAAAGTTGACAGCAACAACCTTCCTCTTCATGAATAGCTTCAACAAACAAACTTCAACAAGCTTCTATCTTCACACTCAACAAGCAGCAAAACCTTAGCTTCAAAAAGCAAGCAGCTTCAACAAGCAGCAAAACCCTAGCAAACTTCAACCAGTAAACAGCTTCAACAAGCTCCTAATTTCATCTTCAACAAGTAGCAAGACCCTAGCTTCAACAAGAAACCAGCTTCAACAAGCACAGACTCCTAGCCTCAACCAGCTTTTAGCTTTAACAAGCACAAACTCATTCTCAACAAGCTTCAACAAGCACCTCCAAGGGAGAATCATTCAACAAGATCAAGTTGAAGTGTTAAGAAAACCCAATGACAACCAAGGGAAGCCATTAAGATCTTAACACTGTACTAGGAAGGCATCCTCAAAGTTCTACTCTTAAAGCATTCCACTCATCCCTCCAAAGGAGAGACGTGACTTCTTTAAGAGGACTTCATGTCATTGGATTGAATGGATATGAACAATATACTCCATGTTTGAAGAAAGAAACAAAACTAATCTAATGCTCTTCCTAAAACCCTAGTTACCCTAAGCTCCTGACAAGCACTCCACAAGAGGGAAAGGCTTCATCTCCAAGCTCCTTCAAGCTCTCCAAAGCATCTTCAATTGGTATTCATGATCATCCAAGCTCAAAAGCAACACCACCCTAGTCTAAGGGGAACTATTGAATTAAACTAGTCAAGTTAGTTCACTAGAAACACCTAGAAGTTAGTCCTAAAACTAATTCTAATAAAATTACCAAAAGTGATTGTAAAATCCTACAAAAATTACTAAGGGTTCCTAAACCTCTTATGAATATCTCCATGCAAAAACTAGGGGGTTAACCATTCATTTGGATCTAAAACTATGCCCTAAACCTAAGGGTACTACCCTAAAACCCTAATTCTAAACCCCTTAATGTTCAATGTTCAAACTAGCCTAAAATTCTCTCACAAATATATGAGAAAATCACTAGGGGTACATGCATATCTAAGCTATCTAGCCTAAAAAGAATCACCTCAAAAATCATCACCAATCACCCATAATAAAATCAGCAAGAACACATATCAAACATATTGAAAATAAAACAAATTAAAATACAAAAAATGCAAATAAAATATAAAATGCATGAATTAATGAAATTCCAAAAATATTATATTCTACACCTTCTAAGGAATTCAGGAAAAAAATCTAGATTAAAAAGACTAATTTTCCTATTTATGGTGAATTATTTCCTAACTATATGAAAATGTAAAAATAAAAGAAAAATAAAGAAAATAAATAAAGGTGTGTGACAAATAACAATAATATCATGTTGTAATACCAGCTGGGCCCAAGGAGGGGGTGTCAATAGCGCGCATGACTAAGCCCAAACCAAAATGAAAAGAAATCAGAAAACAAATGGAAAATGAAAAAAAAAAGTGTGTCAAATAGCAATGATTTAACGTTGTTTCTCACTCATGGGCCAGGATAGGGGTGTGATTAGCAAGCCAGTCTTAAGCCCACCCAAACTAAGTTTAATGAAATGGAGCGTTTCATCTAAACTCAACTCTTCAGGAATTGAAACGCACTCGTGGCCGTGGATTGGGGTTCTCAGTCAAGGTCAATGCATGATCTAATGGTTGAAACATCGTCTTCTCCAAATATTTGAAACTGAGAGGGAAATGTTCAGACGGTGGCCTGAGCTTTGCGCCACCGTCTTCTCCAGTTAGGTCATCCCCAAAATTCATCAAACAACAAAACTAAACATCCAATCCCACTAGAAATCCACCACTGAATTCAATTCCAACCTCCAAATTCCTTGATTCATCCTCTAAAACCAAACCCGATCCAAAGTTCAGGAATTCATCCAATTCTTAATCACTCCAAAACTTAAAATTAAAGCTCCTAAACTCATCTACACGCACCAGGCTTCAATTCTATCTCTTCAAACATGCTTGAAACCTCAAGACTCATGAGATATTCCTCTCAACAGAATTCGGATCACAACCTAAAGTATCTCTAATCATCCCAAATTTGTGCCTAAATCCAACCTAGCAACATCTATAACTTAACCACATATCAAATGCTAATCAATTTCCTCTAATCTAAGCTAAAAAAAGAAAGTTACAAACCTGGAAAAACTGGATGAACAAAAGGTGCAAATGCTCGATTCAACCTCCAATCTTTTGCAGAATCACTCAAGAACCACTTCTAAAGCTTCTCCAATGATCAATTTGTCTTGAAATTCCCTCTATCTCCAAACCCGATTTTGAGATGCAATGAAGAAAATTCAGTTGCTCTTTCTTGTTTCTGGTTCAATCCTTCCCAAATAATGATCTGAATCAGTTGCATACAATATATAGAGTGTGTTAGAACACTCTAGAACTTTCTATAACAACCTGAATGAGAAATTGAATTTCTCATATACCTTGCAAATCTCACATGCCAAAGTCATGCCTTGCTCTGTTTCAGCTTTCAATCTTGCTTGAATTTCCCCTCTTGTGATATTTAGAATTGAATTGGAGTGATATCTTCCTTGTTTTTGATCCCATGGCCATGTATTGATGTGTTACTTCATCCTTAAGGTACAAAAGGGAACCATGTGAAATTGGCCTTAAATCCAAAAAGTGGTATTGCCATCCTTTCCAAAATATGTTTTCTGATCAATTTGGTATATAACATGGACTTGTTTGGCCACATATCAATTTTTCCATAATTTTGGCCTTTTAATCACTTTAATTTCTTCATTTCAAAGCCATTTCAAACCAACTTCTCCTATGATCCAATTCAAAGCCTCCTTAATGCATGGTAAAGGTTAAAACCCTATTTTGAGCAACTTTCTAGTTGAACAATTTTCCATTTGAAGCTTTCAAGTTGAGGATTTTGGCCCATGCTTGAAAATGACCTATAATCACCAATACCCAAAATACCCTTGGCTTGCAAAGATCATAAATTGAGTTCTACAAATCCTCTTGAGGACTTCTAGTACTCTATGGAAATCTAAGATCAATATCTATAACTCTTATGTTCACCAAGAATCCATTTGAAAGCTACTTGAAGGGCAAAAGTTGCTTAGAAGTCAAGTGACTTTCACAGATAAATTTCAGTGTCCTCTGATGACCTGTAACTTGCAAGGACCCTAACTTGAGTTCTATAAATCCCCTTGAGGACTTCTAGTACTCAAATTAAAGGTATTGAGATGCTCTACAAGTTACATGTTGGCCAAAGATCCATTTGAAACTTGTATTTTGACTTATGTGGCTTTGAAGTTAGGCACTAAACAGGGGATTTTACACTGAAACCCTAATTTAGCAACTTCCCACATTCTTGATCTTTCTTTGCTTAACCTTGGCACAACACCACACATGTATCAACATACCAATCCATGAATCCCATGACTTCAAAGTAGGCTTTGATGCTCTCCAATTTGCACAATTGAATTAGGGTTGACCCAGATGAAACCCTAGTTGACTGCACTTCAACTGTGGCTCTCATACTTGAATCAATGACTTGTCTCAGCTTCAATATGGCCCTCTAGGATTTCCATGCGATCCATACACACCTCAAATTCACAATCCATGTTTCTCATCCCACTGATGATTCTCAATATTCCTCAAGATAGGAGCAAAACTCACATGTAGGCACTCAAACTTCTCAAGACTTCAAATCATTTCTTGATGGCTTGGATGATCTCTCAAACTTGGATAACACCTCTTGCTAGGCTCTTCTCTTGATAGACACCCTTGATCCCTTATTGGATGCATTCTATGCTATGATATGCAAATGATTGAACTATGTACATGATGTAACTATGCAAATGAAATGTAATGAAACACAAATCAGGCAAGAAAAAGTTGAGCAAATTTTGGGGTGCAACAGCTGCCCCTATTCAAACGGCTTGGACCCGAATGGGTGAAGAGCGAACGACCTTCAAACAATCGAGGTACGAGACGGTTGAATACCAAGAATCCCGGAAATTTGCCAACCGCAGAAATAAACTGCCCCGCTGTTTGGTGAACGACATCCACCAACTGAATCTGGTTGTTACGGCAACAACTGGTCCCACGTCTGATAATAATTCTGATTTCAACTTCAACCACCTATGTAACGCCACAGGTACTGAACAACTTTTTTTTGCAAAAACACCTTCGTCTATAACTGGACTAACATTGTCAACACAAGAAGAGAAACAAATTCGTCCACACGAATAGAGATTCTGTCGTCACAGGAGTAACCTTGTCCACATCTGGACCCACATTTCGTCAAATCACAAATCTCAACAATACAGGAATAGAACTTTGTCCATGTTTCGTCAACACGAAGAAATCCCCTCAACACGAGCAATACTTTGTCCACGTTAGGATGCACACTTCGTCAACACGAAGAAATCCCGTCATAAACTTGTCCACGTTAGGACTCAAATTTCGTCAACCCGAAGAAATCCTATCGTCACAGGGATAAAAATTGTCCTCATCAAGACTCCACATTCCGTCAACACGGAGAAATCATTTCGTCAACACGAAGAAATCCTATCATCATAGGAATAAAACTCGTCCTCATCAGGACTCCGCATTCCGTCAACACGGAGAAATCATTTCGTCAACACGAAGAAATCCTATCATCATAGGAATAAAACTCGTCCTCATCAGAACTCCGCATTCCGTCAACACGGAGAAATCAATTCGTCAACACAAAGAAATCCTATCATCATAGGAATAAAAATCGTCCTCATCAGGACTCCACATTCCGTCAGCACGGAGAAATCCCGGCGACTTCGCTGGGGATGAATTGTCTGCATCTCATCGACACGAGGAGATCCTATCAACATAGGAATGAATTGTCCACGTCAGGAATAAATCGTCCACATTAGGAATATTGTCCACGTTAGGAATAAATTGTCCACGTTAGGAATAAATTGTCCACGTTAGGGCTCACATTCCATCAACACGGAGAAATCAACCCGTCACCATGAAGAGAAATAAATTTGTCCACGTCAGGACTCACATCCCGTCAACACGAAGAACAGTAATCTTGTCCACGTCAAGACCCGTATCTCGTCAACACGAAGAGTAATCAATTTGTCCACGTCAGGACTCACATTTTGCCAATACGAGGAAATATATCTGTTGGGGATAAATGGTCCACATCAGGACACCATTTCATCAACACGAAGAGTAATCAATTTGTCCACGTCAGGGCTTCACATTCCGTCAACACGGAGAAATCAAATCTGTCCACGAGGAAATAAATCTGTCCACGTTAGGACTTCGCATTCCGTCAACACAGCGAAATCCCGTCAATACAGGAATGAATTGTCCACGTCAGGACTCATATCTCGTCAACACGAGGAACTCCTATCAGCATAGGCAATAAAATTTTGGCGGCTTCCGGGGAAATACTTCTGTCAATCAGTAGGAAAATACATCCGTTTATCCATACGGGAAGATACTCTGAATACAGTTTCTCTGCTTATCTCTGCGGTAGCTAACTCCATTGGTCCCGACCCACAAACCTTTTAGTACTGACGTGACATCGACTTTAAGGAGGACTCTACGGGGGATATTCGGAAACCAAACTGTCGGACGCCTACTTCGATAACTAGCGGCAGCTTCTGAATTTTTGATTCATGAAACCCTTTGACGCTGACGTAACAGCAAATTTGAAGAAAATAATCCGCAGGCCGGATAAGAGAAACTTCAACAAGCAACATGAATGCTGAGGATAAAGCCAACTCCGCTGGGGAGAACAATTATCATAAGGTATTCCGGTAAAATAAATGCCGAAAATACAGTCAACTTTGCCGGGGAGAGACTAAACATTAATTTCCATTGGGAGGAAAGGACAAACACCCTGCTGGTGAACAAACTTAGCTGGGGAAGTGTTGCACCCTAAAATTTGCCCAACCTTACTCCTTGGATTTATGTTTCATTATCATTAGCATTTGCATATAGAGTCATGTACATAGACTAACCATCTGCATAGCATAAGCATAGCAAGTCATTCAACAGGGGACCAATCATTATTCTCATCTCTAGAGGCCTCTCAAGAGGTTATTATCCTAATTCCATCCTACTCAAGTCATCAGGAAAGAATTTGAAAGCAAAGAGTTCAGCAGATCAAGCCTTGAGTCCATCTCCTAGCTGAGGATATCTGAGGATCAACAAGAGGGTTGTGAGCTGTGAAGTGAAAGCATGGAGAGCATCTAGACATCTTGAGAGACTTATAAAGTCATTTGGAGAAGAAAACAAGTCATTGATGAAAGCACAAGAGCTATAGTGGAAGACAGTCAACTAGGGTTTCATCTGGGTCAACCCTAGGTCAACCCTAGGTCAATTGACTGGTTTAAAAGAGCATTCAAGGCTATTGGAGAGATGTGGGGTTCATCATTTGACATATGAAGAAGGATATGGAGATATGACAAGGAGAATTCAAGAGAAATCAAGGAGAAGAGGAGTTACTAAATTAGGGTTTCTCTGTAAAATCCCCTAGTTTAGGTCAAATTTCCAAGCAAGATAAGTCAAAATGCTAACTTCAAATGGTTTCTTGGCCAACATGAAACTTGTAGAGGATCTCAAGACCTTTAATTTGAGTGGTGGAAGACATTAAGGAGATTTATAGAACTCAAGTTATGGTCCTTGCAAGTTACAGGTCATCTGTGGTATCTGAAATTTTGTCTGTGAAAGTGACTTGACTTCCAAGCAATTTTTGCCCCTCAAGGAGATTTCAAATGAATTCTTGGTCAACATAAGAATTGTTCCTCATTGTCTTAGCTTTCTAGAATGGTATGGTATGCCTTCATATGATGTGGAGAACTCAACTTATGGTCTTGACAAGCAAAGGGTATTTTGGGCATTTGTGAATTACAGGTCATTTTAACCTATACCCAAAACTCATACAAGGAGGCCTCAAATGGAAAAACTTACAACATCAAACTTGCTCCAAATGGGATTTTAAGTTTAGAAAGAAGGTCACAAGTTATTGGAGAAGCCCATAGCATGGAGTTGCATGATTGGTCAAAATATGAACTAAAAAGGCTTATAAAGTGAATAATTTCAAATTGAAAAATGGTTTGGGAGATTTACAAGTCCAAATGGAGACTTCCAATATATGATTTTGAATGGAAAAACAATTCTAAGAACAATGGTTCACACACTTTTTTGAGTTTAGAAGGAAAAAAGAAAGTTATCCATAGTTGCTTGCCTTTTAAGAAACATAATCCAAATGAGCCAAAGTTAGAAAACAAGGGAATGTGCAAGATGGATCTAGAATGTACCATTGGAGTCTATATAAGCATGAAAGGAGAATTTGGCAAGGGTTGGCCTCATTTGCACCAAGAATTCCACAAATTTCTCATACTTTTTTCATTGAAGTTTTCATTCCAATTCACCAAAATCTTCATCAATCTTCATCAAAATCAATTCAATTTTACTCCATCATCATCATAGATCATAATTGAAGCAAGGTTTTGGTGATTCTCATCCATTTTCGAGTGCTTTTTTCATCAACATCAAAATCACAAGTTCAAGTGAATAGCATAATTCAAGCAAGGAATCTCCAGGATTTTGCATACAGAATTGAGTACTAAGGTTGTGGATCAAGATCCAAGTCTCAAAAGCCTCAAATCATCAATCTCCATAGCTGTTTGCAAGGTTTCACATCAGGTAAGTTTTCATTCGATTGGCTTGATTCAGTTAGTTTCACATGATTTTATTAGCTTAGACTTGATCTAGGTGGTTAGGAGATTAAGTTAGATGAATTTGGAAAGGATTGGTGATGGTTAGTGACAGGTGCAACAAACTGTTAGTGCTTGTATCTCTTGAATTAAGGCATCATAATTGTAGTTGGATAGCGCAGATTAATCTCCATTAGGCATAGGTTAGTTTAGGTCAAGTTTGAGGAAGAATGGTGATGGTTCATATCAGTGTAATCTCATAGAGGCCAGAGTTTGATGTCATCGGGTTTGTTATTGTGATGAGTTTCAAGATGAATTGATGCCCTAGGATTATAGAGGGAAAGATTCTGAGCAGGTTTCATGTTGATGGCGTGGCATTTCATTGCGTGTAGAGCGAGAATAGAGAGGTGGAAGATTGATCGTGCATGGCTGCCATGGTGAATTGAAACCCTAAGTTTCAGGCCAATTGAAGAAGATACAATCGTGGTCGTTCCTTGGGCCTTGGACTTTTGACTTTCAGCATGATCTTGTGGCTGTTATTCGATCTGAGCGTTTGGAGGGAATTGAGGTTTGGCCAAAACGCACCGTTTCATTAATTGAAACGGGCGGGCCTGAGTTGAATCGTGCTAATCCCACCCCCCGTGTTAGGCCCAAAACCAATTTCTAACGTGATTCTGTCGCTTTTCTCACCCCCTGGCATTTCTTTCTATTCTTTATTTGCTGAACGAAGCTGGGCCTTGGTAAAGTGATAAGCGCACCCCCATTGTGAGGGCCCATTATGGATTGAACTGGGGCGAGTTTCTATTTCAACCCCCCTCCCTCATTTAATTCAATGTTAATTTTCTTAATTCATTTTAATATTTTACCAATTTCATTAATTCGTAACTAATTCATAAAAAATGCATTCTAATCCATTCTTTTTACAATATTTTCATTAAAATGTCTAGAATATTATAGGAAAATAATATTTCATTTTTAGTTTTATTTCATATTTTTTACATATTTTCTAAATAAATGTCACATTAAATAATTCATTTCATGCATCATTTTAATAATTTTTGTTCTCTCACATGCTTTAATATTTTTTAGTCATTCTTTTTATATTGTTTAGATGAGATATTAAGCTTGTAGAAATATTTTAGTTCCCATTTTTAGGAGTTAATTTTAGGTGATTGATAAATGCTTGAACATCATGTACAAAACTAGGGTTTTAGGTGACAACTTAGGAGTTTGATTTCATTTCCCTTAGGACTTAGGGTTTAAATAGATTAGTTATGGGACTATATGGGCTATAGGTAGTTATTAGATCCCTTAGAAAAAGTCAGGATTCCCCTACTGCTATTATTACTGTCTGTATATCTGTTGTCTGGTGTGGTGTGCCCTCTGGGATTGTTGATTGTTTGATTGGGTATTGGGTTTGTCTGGGGCCCTGGGGAAGCTGAAGATTTGTGAAGATGAAGCTATTGGAGATTCAAAGATTGAAGATCAACTGTCAGAGTTGAAGAGAAGTTCCTTGCTAGCAGATGCTGAGGAACTAGGGTTTAGGAGCTAGGCAGAGCTTTAGATTAGAAAGCTCGTTTCTCAAACATGGATTGCCTTGTCTGCATCCATTCTTCTCTGTGATTCAGAGTCTCTCTAAGACACTCACCCCCTTCCTTTGGAAGGCTTGGTGATAGTGTCTAAGAGATAGAACTCTTGAGAGAAAATGTCTTTTGTGTTAGAAGCAGTCTGTTCACCACCTTTGGTAGTCAACTGATTGCTTAACACCCAATTCACTCTTGTGACTGATCCCTCATCCTGGAGGTTTGAGCTTGAAGAAAAGCCATTGCAGATAGAAGACTGATGATTAAAGCCCTTTGCCTGAAGGCCATGAAGATGGAGATTGATGCTTGTTGAAGCTTGTGAATGATTGGAGATTACTTGAAGCCAGATGTTGATTCAGAGCTGCTGATGCTGTTTCTTCTGCTGTTGTATTTCATTTGCTGATGTATTGATTGGTTTTTCTGAGTTGTATTGTTTGCTGTTTACCCTGCTGGGTTGAAAGTGAAGTCTGTTCACTTTTGCCTATTGTTTTCTAGGTTCGAGGTTGAGTGGGACTCCCTTGCCTCGCTTGTACTGTTGCATCCATGCATTTTACTGCTTTATTATATCTGTTATTGTTTCTGTTTCTGCCTATCCCGTAGGATCTCTGTTTCTCTCTGCGCAAGAGAGGAGCATGATAGACACTAGGTCTTAACCCATGCATGATAACATTAGGTTAGTTTGTTTCCCTTCGCAACCGTAGGTTAGAGTTCTGTCTCTTTCTTTCTCAAAACAAACAGAAAAACACATAAAAGATTTCAAACACAATAAAAGACACTTCTTCCGTAAAAGAATGTGAACTCATCAAGACGTCATTTTTGTCCGCTTGGACTGCTAATCAAGAAAAACCTTTTTCAGAAGGAATAAAATCAACTAAGACCAGCTTGTGTCGTACGTGGCCCGAACTACGTTTGCTCTGATCTTTCATGCTGTATGAAAGTACGTAGGCATAGGATGCGATATCCTAGCGAGCAACCTTCCCCTCCTTTCCCGTAGGTAGGCGAACTACGTTGACTCTGATTTCTCGTTCCAGACGGGAATACGTAGGCATAAAGTGCGATACTTTGCCGAGTCGTTTTTATTTTCATTTTATTTTCTTTTTCACCCTTAACCTATAGTTTAGATAGAATAACAATCCATACCCGAAAACAAGCGTGGATCCCGTCGAGTACGACGGACGTGAGGGGTGCTAATACCTTCCCCTTGCGTAACCGACTCCCGAATCCAGGTTTTGGTTGCGATGACCATACCTTTCCCGTGTTGTGCGAGGTTTACTCTGAGCGTTTCCTTTCCCTCCCGTGGGATAAATAACGCACGGTGGCGACTCTTCTGTTCAGCCGGCGCCGATTTTCGCAGTAGCGACAGGAAGAAGCGACACTTCTGGGCAAAGCACACTGTCTGGGAATAGTTTACACATTCAGAGTTACCACTCTGCTGAGGATCAACATCCTGTCAATGGCATGATGACCTGTGGGGAGAAATAAAACCATCCTTCGCGGATATAAACCTTTCGAACCAACAAATTGGTTAACTATTGCGGGAATCTCCCATGCTGGAGATTGAACGTGCACATCTTCGATTCGCTGAGGAGCGCAACCTCTGCAGGGGACATTGATTTTGACTTGCTGGGGTTAATCCTATGGACGGCTTTCCATGAGGACACTTTCCTGGGGAAAACAATTCTTTCCTTCGGGAAGGGATAAATGTCATTTCAACTCTTCGGGGATAAGTTGCGGCTAGCTGAGGAATGACATCAACTGTAGTCAGGTCTTACGTCAAGCGACCTTGGCTGGGGAATACAATTCCTGACCGTTTTCTCCAAAAGTAAGAACCCTGCAAAACATAAACGAGACAAAACAGGCCTATACAACAGAATCTATCCGGGTTAGCATCTGTGACATTACTTCAGTCAATTCGAAGTTTTAACAATTATTGGCAAGGGCCATCAAGATTATGTAAGTGCAAGTTTATCAAAAACATCGGCGTCTTTCACAAACAAAACAGTAAAGAACAAGCATCAAGTATTGAATAACATGTTTTATTGATAATGGGTCTCTGAATAGGCAAAGTTTTGTACACTGGATGCAACTCCTGAAAAGAGGAAGTTACGCACAAACACACATAAATATATGCACAAGAAGCATAAAGAAAATACAAAACAATATTTGTATACATGTCGGCAACGTGGCATAGACAAACACCATGAGCTGATCCTCCTATGACTCGCCTGACTCTGCGCTTTCCCGGTACTCGATCTTCGGAAGAGATTGTTTTCGGATAGACGGCCCCCCAGGTACTCCCAAACCACTAAGCAATGCCGTATCAAATCCGGACCGCAGTCATTTGCTTTTTCAATCCCTAACTTTTGCGTGAACCGCCCTTTGCGGGTTTTCAATTCACCGGGATACCCTTTTTTTCCGAAGTCGCCCTTTTCAGGTTTTCGACTTCGCGGGTGTACATTTTTTCAATTTTATCCCTAATTTTTGCCCGAACCTTTTATTCATTTTTATGATTCGCCGGGATGCCCCATTTTTGCCTGGACTGTCTTTTTACTGTCTAGCGGGTCACTTTCAAGCAAAGTATTTTTTAACTGCGTCCGAATTCACAGGAGACGTAAAGTCTTCACCATCCATGGTGGATAGTAACAAGGCTCCTCCAGAGAAGACTTTTCTGACAACGTAGGGACCTTCGTAATTGGGAGTCCACTTGCCCCTGTGGTCTGTTTGTGGTGGGAGAATCTTTTTCAAAACAAGATCGTCTGTCTGAAAGCTTCGAGGGCACACCTTTTTGTCGTAAGCTTTCTTCATCCGGCTCTGATATAACCGACCGTATGCTAGAGAAGCCAGTCTCTTCTCATCCATTAAGCTGAGCTGCTTCAGTCTATCTTTAACCCATTCTGCCTCGTCGAGTTGGACATCACGTAAAACCCTCAGGGAAGGAATCTCGACCTCCAGCGGTAACACCGCCTCCATCCCGTATACCAATGAGAACGGGGTTGCCCCGGTTGATGTGCGTATCGTCATACGATAACCGTGCAAAGCAAAAGGTAACATCTCGTGTCAGTCCTTATACGTCACAACCATCTTCTGAACGACCTTCTTTATGTTCTTATTGGCCGCTTCGACAACGCCATTCATCTTGGGTCGGTAAGGAGAAGAGTTGTGATGCTCAATCTTAAAATTCTGACACAGCTCTTTCATCATTTTATTATTCAAATTTGAACCGTTGTCGGTGATAATCCGCTCAGGGATTCCATATCTGCAGATAATATCTCGTTTGATAAATCTGGCTACCACTTGTTTGGTCACATTGGCATATGATGCTGCTTCCACCCATTTGGTGAAGTAATCGATTGCCACCAAAATAGACCGGCGTCCGTTTGAGGCCGTAGGCTCAATCTTGCCAATCATATCAGTTCCCCACATCGAGAAAAGCCACGGTGATGACATCACATTCAGAGGGCTCGGAGGCACATGGATTTTGCCCGCATAAATCTGGCATTTATGGCACCTCTTTGCAAACTTGAAACAGTCTGTTTCCATAGTTAGCCAGTAATAACCTGCCCGCGGCAGTTTTCTCATCATGGCATGCCCACCAGCATGTGTACCAAATGTACCCTCATGTATCTCTTCCATGAGCAACTTCGCCTCTTTCTCATCTACACAGCATAGCAACACCAAGTCGTGATTTCTTTTGTACAGGACACCGTCCGGGTTCAGATAGAAATTGCTAGACAATCTCCTGAGAGTCTTCTGATCTCGACTGGATGCCCCAGCCGGATACTCCTTGTTCTTCAGGAAATTCTGGATGTCAAAGTACCAGGGTTTACCATCGGGAGCCTCGTCAATGGCAAATATGAATGCAGGTCTATCGAGCCGAGAGATAACAATCCGGGGAGCCTCGTTCCAGAAGTTAACTTTATACATTGAAGACAATGTCGCAAGGGCGTCGACCATTTGATTTTCTGCTCGTGGCACGTGATGCAATTCCACCTTGTCAAAGAAAGGCAACAATCTCCTTGCATAATTCATATAGGGTATCAAATTGGGCTGATGTGTCTCTCATTCTCCTTTAATCTGATTCACCACTAGATCTGAGTCTCTGTATACATCCAAATTCTTGATTCAAAAATCAATAGCTTCTTCGAGCCCCATGATGCAAGCCTCATATTCAGCCTCATTATTGGTAACAGGAAAGGTGAATCGGGCAGTAAATGGGATGTGCGACCCCTGAGGCGTAGTGATAATTGCACCTACTCCGCTACCATAGGAATTTACAGCTCCGTCAAATATCAACTGCCATTTGGAACCCAACTCTGGTCCTTCGTCCGGTAATGGTTCTTCACAATCTTTCATCTTCAGGTACATGATATCCTCGTTAGGAAAATCAAACCTCATCGATTGGTAGTCCTCAACAGGCTGCTCTGCAAGGTATTATGACAGAACGCTACCTTTAATAGCCTTTTGCGAGACATATTGGATATCGTATTCTGTTAACACCATTTGCCATCGGGCAATTCTTCCGGAGGGTGCTTGCTTCTCAAACACATATTTGATTGGATCCATCTTTGAAATTAGCATGGTTGTATGATTCAGCATGTATTGCCTCAAACGTTTGGCGGCCCAGCTGTCGCTACTGCGAAAATCGTCGCCAGCAATACAGAAGAGTCGCCACCGTGCGTTATTTATCCCAAGGAGGGAAAGGAAACGCTCGAAGTAAACCTAACGCAAAGACGGGAAACGGTATGGTCATCGCAACCAAAACCTGGATTCGGGAGTCGGTTACGCAAGGGGAAGGTATTAGCACCCCTCACGTCCGTCGTACTCGACGGGATCCACGCTTGCTTGGTTTGTACGGATTACACTTCTATCTAAACTAAAGGATGAGGTCCGAAAAGAAAAGAAAACATGACTCGGCAAAGCATCGCGCTTTATGCCTACGTATTCCCATCTGGAACGAGAAATCAGAGTCAACGTAGTTCGCCTAACTACGGGTGAAGGTGGGTGAAGGTTGCTCGCTAGGATATCGCATCCTATGCCTACGTACTTCCACACAGCATGGAAGATCAGAGCAAACGTAGTTCGGGCTACGCACGACACAAGCTGTTCAAGTGTCTTTTATGAAAAATCTCACCTTAAACAAGGGTTTTCTTATTGCAAAAAGGTTGATGTTTGTTCAAATATTTTGACGGAAGAAGTGAATTGATTTCTGTTATAACCTTTATTAATGTTTTTCTGTTGTTTTGAAGAAAGAAGAGATGACACTCTAAAAATCCTAGGGTTAAAAGGGGAATAAAATCTACCCTAATGTTATCATGCATGGGTTAACTCCTAATGTCTATCATGCTCCTCTCTTGCGCAGAGAGAAACAGAGATCCTAAGGGAATAGACGGAAACAGAAACAGCAGATATATAAAGCAGTAAAATGCATGGATGCAGCATTACAAGCGAGGCAAGGGAGTCCCACTCAACCTCGAACCTAAAACAATAGGCAAAAGTGAACAGGATTCACTTTCAACCCAGCAAGTTAAACAACAAACAATACAGTCAGGGAAATTCACACAATACATCAAGAATTAAAACAGCAAAAGCTAAACAGCAAAGCAGTCTTCATCAGCATCTGCAACCATCTTCAGGCTCCAAGCAAGCATCAGTCTTTAATCTTCAATCTCCCAATGGCTTTTCTTCAAGTCCCAATCTCCAAGCTGAGGAATCAATCACAAGAATGAACTGGGTGTTAAGCAATTAGTTGACCACCAAAGGTGGCAAATAGACTGCTAACAACACATAGAATATTTCTCTCAAGAGTTCTATCTCTTAGACACCATCACCAAGCCTTCCAAAGGAAGGGGGTGAGTGTCTTAGAGAGACTCTGCATCACAGAGAAGGATGGAGGCAATCAAGACCTTCCATGTTTATGAATCAAGTTTGCTACTCTAGAGCTTTGCCTAACTCCTAGATCCTAGAAACTTCAACAGCTGCCAGCAAGAGATACTCCTCATCAACTCTGGAAGTTTGTCTTCATTCTCTGATCTTCAAATGGGCTTCATCACCACAGTCTTCAGCTCAAACCCCAAGCCCCAAACAAACCCAATACCCCACACCAACAATTAATAACCCTAAAGAGGGCACACCACACAGTCAATCAAATACCAGCAATATACTAATAGCAGTAGGGGAATCCTAATATTTTCTAAGGGATCTATTACCTACCCATAACCCCTATAGTCCCATACCCCACAAATCAAATCAAAATTCCTAAAAGAATTAATCTATCTCACCTATGCTCACTTAAAACCCTAATTTTAACCACTCTAATTTCACCTAATTAAATCACCTAAAAATTAATCCTAAAAATTATGAATTAAATCCTATATACAAGTTGAAGTTCTAAGCTAATCACCCTAAAAATAATGGGTCCTAAATCTAAAGGGAACTATGAGAACTAAAATTAACAAAATTAAGTACTAACCTAAACTCATTAAAAAGCTATTTACAAGAAAAATGCACAAAAAATATTAAAACAAAATAAAATGCTATTTTTATTATTTATTATTTTTCTTAACAAAATTGTGAATCTCCCACAAAAAGAACCAATTAAAAACAAGCTTTTTTTAATTTTATATGGATTTTCTAAGATCAAAGAAAATATAAAAGAATTAAAATCAAAGGAATTAAAATAAAATAGGGAGGGGGTGTCAGAAGCAACTTCACCCAGTTATTTATCCAGATGGGCCATGAAGTGGGGGGCGCAGATATCAATTATGCAAGGCCCAGTTAGTTTCAGAAATCAGATAAAAAATAAAATAAAAAAGATTATGACCACGGTGCATTTAGCAACGAATTTAAGTTCATTTTCCAATGGGCTTTGCAAAGGGGGTGGGGATAGCGTTCTGAATCCAGGCCCAGATGCTCACATTAAGTGAAACGCATCGTTTCACCATCACTCTTTCCCTCCGTTTCTCAGCTTCGAATCTCAGCCACTGGATTGGATTAAAAGGTCAAATATTCAGGGTGATCTGACGGTGCATGGTCATCGTCCCCAAATGAGAATTAGGGTTTCAGGATTCGAACCCTCCATGCAGCCATGTTCAACCAATGCGTACTCCTTCATCTCTCAATGAAATCAAAAACTTCAAAGACCAAAGTTGATCTATTCTTTCCCAGGAACACGATTACACGCATAATTTTCATTAAAACCTCCTATATCTCACAAACAGAAAGCATGAATGCATGGGTTCAACCAACTTACACTGAGATCAAACATGGTACTTCTTGCTACTAATAGCATTATCTTGCTCATGGTGTTGCACTGATCTTACTAAGCTATCCTATGATCATTATAACTCAATATCCAGCCCAAACTTGATCTTGAAAGAAATTGCACCCTGCCATGGAACCTCATAGAATTCTCTCTAACTTTCAGAAATCAATCACCTATGGTCTATAATCATGCTTATCCTAACCATTTCATCTAATACTGTCTAAATAAAGAGATGTGGATTGAAGTGCATACCTTGAGATTTGATGAAACAGTTGTGAATCTTTGCACTAGAGACCTTGGCAATCCTCTCAAATGATCCTTGGAGTATGGTGAGCTTTCTGTTTGCAAAGAAAATGGAGGGAAGAGCTTGGATTCTTGGCTGCAACTCTGGTGCACAATCTTGAGTTTTGAGAAACAGCTCCTTAAACAGCCATGGATGGACCTTGGAGGATGATATTTCACACTCACGACTCACCACAGATGGAAGATGAATCAAAGCTTTGAACAGAAATGGTGTATTATGATAATTCTCTCACTTTCTTACAATGGAAGCAACAATGGAATTCTCTCTCTTCTCTCCCTTTTTTCACCAACCTCTTGCACCAATGATCCAAACTCATTATATAGATGATGATGGACAGATCTAGAAGTTTCTGGATGCCTCTAGGATGATTCTAGAATGTGGTGGAAAGTTATGGAAATTCTCATGACATGATATTTTGATATCTCATGGTAGCTCCTTACAATGCACTTAAAGCCTTTCAAAATCTCCTTACATGCCAAATTGGAATGATATGCAAGCTCCTTGCCTTGAAATTTCACTTATGCCAAGCTTTCCATACTTGCCTTATTATGCAAGTAACAAAAATACAAAGCAAGTCCAAAATTTAAACCCTAAATCAAAAAAGTGGCTGAACCAATGTCTTTAAAATGATGTTTGGATTCAATTTGGTATATTGGATGACCCATTTTGGATTTGTAGATCTCTCAAACCATTTTCCAACTTGAACTTTTTCAACTTATATGCCTTTTTTAAGTCATTTTCCACCAACTTTTATCAAGTCTTGTTCTATGCATTTCCAAACTTTCATGACCTCTTTTATAGACTTAAAATGACATTTTGAACAACTCGTATGTTGTGAAGTTTTTCATTTGAAGCTTCCTTGTATGAGTTTTAGGCATAGGCTAAGAATGACCTGTAATTCTCAGATGACCAAAATACCCTTTGCTTGCCAAGACCATAAATAGAGTTCCACAAATCATATGAAGGCATACCATACCTTTATAGAACGCTAAGACAATAAGGAACAACTCTTATGTTGGCCAGAAGTCCATTTGAAAACCCCTTGAAGGTCAAACGTTGCTTGGAAGACAAACAACTTTCACAGACAAATTTCAGTGCCCTCAGATGACCTGTAACTTGCAAGAGCTATAACTTGAGTTCTATAAATCATCTTGATGACTTCCACCACTCAAATTAAAGCTATGAAGATACTATACAAGTTTCATATGGACCAAGAATTCATATGAAGCTTGCATCTTGAGTTACACTGCTTTGAAGTTTGACCTAAATCAGGGGATTTTACACTGAAACCCTAATTTGGTAACTCCTCTTCTCCTTGACTCCTCTTGATTTTTCTTTAGCACAACATCATATCCATATCCATATAGCAAATAATGAATCCCACACCCTTCAAATGATTCTTGATGCCTTTCAAAACACTTCTTTGACTTAGGGTTGACCTAGTGTTGACCCATATAAAACCCTAGTTGACTGACTTCAACTGAGGCTCTTGCAATCATCCCAATAACTTGGTTAATCTTCAAAATGATCACATAGGCTCTTCATAACATCCATACACACCTCATACTCTTGGCTCAAAGCTCACACTTCCTCTGATGATCCCCAAATAACCTCAAGATAGGAGAGAACTCACTGATCAACCTGTCAACTCTCCAAAGCTCAAATTCTTCCCTGAGGACCTGAGTGGTCTTGAATATGAATGAAACCCTTGAATATGCCTCTTGAGACAAGAATAGCACTTTGATCCCCTGATTAAGATAGCTTGCTTATGCTATGCAATGCAGATGAATAACCTATGTACATGATGCTAATGCAAATGACTATGCAATTGAAACATAAACCTAGGTTAGAAAAGGTTGGGCAAATTTTGGGGTGCAACAGCTGCCCCTATTCAAGCGGCTTGGACCCGACTGGATGAAGAGCGCGCAACCTTCAGACATTCGCGGCACGAGACGGTTGAATACGAAACAACCCGGAAATTTGCCAACCGCAAAAATAAATTGCGCATACAACTACTGCTTGGGGAAGACCCTTCAGGGAAATGACTTTTGTTGTCACGGCAACAACTAGCCACTCCTCTGTCAATCTGCTTTTGTAAAATAATCTGATGCTGTCCGCAGACCACTCCATTCCGAAGAAATGAGCATACACCACACAACGAGAAATTGTTGACATCACTTATCAACCTCTGTTGATCTCACTTATCGTGTTGACTTCACTGATTAACCTTTCGTATCTCGAAGAAACGAGCAAACGTTTAACCAAGCAGGACAATGTTCGAAGACATGAACAACCGACTCTGCGGGGAAACGAGAAACTTAACTAAGCAACTATGAGGGGACAACTCTGACGACTGCCGTCAAACACCTGTTGGGGAAATTGGGAACTTAACCAAGTAACCTGACAAGAATAACCTTGTTGAAAAACACGAGGAATTTAACCAAACAACCCCGGTAGCAAGCACCCTGCTGGGGACTATGAGGGCCTTAACCAAGCAACTCATTGAAGTAACATCCTGCTGGAGCACATAACTCTGTTGAGGGAATTGCGAGTAACCACCCGAAAATCTGTATTACCACCTTCTAATACTGATACCACATCATCCTGAGGAAGACTCAGCTGGGGGAATACAAGTAACTTAACCAAGCGACTTGTCGAAGAATACCCTGCCGGGGACTACGAGGAACTTAACCAAGTATCTCGTCGAAGACCACTCCACTAGGGATTACGTCTCTCCTGGGGTAACTGTGGGTAACCACCCAAAATTTGTCTCCGCCATGCTCTGAGAAGGACTCGGCTGGGGAGAAAGAGAAATGCTTGACCAAGCAACTCTGCTAGGGGACTATGCCATGACGAACACGATCACTGCGTGTCTGGCACAACAACCCTCTGTAACAAGATGAACACGATCACTGCGCGTTCTACACCACAACCCTCTTGACAGGAGAAAACACGATCACTGCGCGTTTTGATGCCACAAACAAAATCACGTAATGGGACAAACACGACGAACACGATCACTGCGTGCTGCGTTAGGACAAACACGATCACTGCGTGCCAGACAAAATAAATCCATATAGAAAAGGCGAATACATTCACTGCGTACTTCAACCACCAATATAATGAACACGATCACTGCGTGTGCTACAATAGGACGAATACGATCACTGCGCATCTCGACCAACAAACCCTAACTGATACGATAACCACGATCACTGCGTGCACCGCATCACGAGTTCCCATGATACTATCAACACGATCACTACATGCCGTACGAATACGATCACTGCGCGTCTTGAACACGATCACTGCGCGTTCGAACACGATCACTGCGTATTCCGAGCCACGATCCTCTTGACTGGAGGAAACACGATTACTGCGTGCTGTGTGTCTCAACTAACCCACATAACTGGACGAATACGATCACTGCATATTCTAACCATACATAGGGTGAACGCGATCACTGCGCGCTTCATGTCACGGCCCTCTTGACTGGAGGTAACACGATCACTGCGTGCTGTGACACAACTTCAAACAAGGGACGAATACGATCACTGCGTACTTCGGCCACCAACTACCAGATGAACACGTTCACTGCGTGCCTCCCCCTATAGCCAAACCGTATACCGGACGAATACGATCACTGCGTACTGACCAACAAAAACTGGATGAACACGATCACCGCGTGCCAATCTATAACCACTGCATAACGAACGAATACGATCACTGCATATATCGACCAACAACATCACATGATATGGTAAACACGATCACTGCGTGTCCCGCACCACTACTAGAGTGAACACGATCACTGCGCGTCCTGCTCAATAAAACCCCGAGATGATACCGACACGATCACTGCGTGCCTTACAAAGCAATCTCCTTAGATTGGGACGAATACGATCACTGCGCCATCCGACCACTGATACACATACCAAGATCAACACGATCACTGCGTGTCCTACAACATGAACCCCATAGATGGTACAAATACGATCACTGCGTACTTGGGCCACAAATCCACATCTTAAAAACAACACGATCACTGCGTGCCTTACAATATGAACCCCATAGATGGTACAAATATGATCACTGCGTACTTTGACCACAATATCCACATCTTCCTGAAACCACGATTTCTCTTATCGGCAAGGAACCAACATATCTGAAATTGAAGAGGAAACCATCCTGGCTTATGTTTCAAAAATGCACGTTTGATAATGACATAATGCTTCCACACAGCATGGAAATGCTATGTACTTGTGTAAAATGCAAATGCTTATGATGCATGCTTATGCAAAGAGTTACTTCAGCAAAATAAATGCTGAAGACAAACTGGATCCGCTGGGGATGACCGGAATACTACCGATACGCTTCCAACAAAATAAATGTCGGAAAGATGCACTAACTCCGATGGGGATGACCATCCTGCTAGGAAAGTAGCTCACAAACTCACAACTTCAAAATCTGCTGAGGACGATCCTCCTGACAAGGAAGAGCGACTTGCTGGGGAAAGAAAGGACAATCCCGCTTGGGAAAACTCCTTTCAGCAGCTCCAAACACTTGATTACACTCTGTGGGGACCCTCTCCTGCTATCAGTGAGCTGGGGATTGAACTACACATTCTGATTTACACTGCACAAGAACTCTCTGGGGAGCTAATCACATCCATCTCGACCTTTACTGGGGAGGACTCTGCTCCGCTTGATAAGCTAATTATGATCTACTGAAGATACATTGATCTTTTCCTTTGACGCAATCTCAACTCTCCTGGGGAGACAACACTCAATTTTTCCTGGGGCGACTTCATTGGGGAAGGACGCAACATTCATCCCCTGGAGAGGGTACCAGCCTGCCATGGACTTTGGCGGGGAACTTTGCGAGCTTTTGAATACCTGCAAAAGTCAACAAGCAAACACAAGGCAATCAATGCAAAAAGAAACATCTTAGTAATCACCCACGACAACCATTCAGGTAATTTTTGGTTTTAACAATCATCGGCCGAGGCCCGCCTGGTTACACGCATGTAAGTTTATCAAAAACATCGGCGTTTTTTACAAACAAAACTGTAAAAAATTAAAACCAAAGTCACACACTATACTGAATAGAACACTTTATTGATAACGGCCTGAGAATAGGCAAGATTTGTACATCAGATGCAACTCCTGAAAAGAGGTAGTCACACATAAGCAAAATGCAGAAGTATACAAATATACAGAATAAAATTTGTACACATGTCGGCAACGTGTTACAGACGAACACCATGAACCGATCCTCCTATGACTCGTCGGACTCTGACGCTTTCCGATCTTTGTCTTCGGAAGAGATTGCTTTGGATAATCGACCCCCAGATGCTCCCAAACCACTAATCATCAAACTTGGACCGCAGTCATTTGCTTCTCAAATCCCTAACTTTTGCATGAATCGCCCTTTGCGGGTTTTCGATTCACCGGGATACCCTTTTTTGCCGAAGCCGCCCAGTGTAGGTTTTCGACTTCGCGGGTGTACATTTTTTCATTTTATCCCTAACTTTTGCCCGAACCTTTTTATTCTGTTTTTGGTTCGCCAGGATGCCCCATTTTTGCCTGGACTCTCTTTTTACTGTCCAGCGGGTCAATTCTAAGCAAAGTATTTTTTAACTGCGTCCGAGTTCACAGGGGACAAAAAATCTTCACCATCCATGGTGGATAACAATAAGGCTCCTCCGGAGAAGACCTTTCTCACGACGTATGGACCTTCGTAATTGGGAGTCCATTTTCCCCTGTGATCCGATTGCGGTGGGAGAATCTTCTTCAGCACAAGATCACCCGTCTGAAAGCTTCGAGGTCGAATCTTCTTGTCGAACGCTTTCTTCATCCGACTCTGATACAACCTACCATGCGCAATGGATGCCAGTCTTTTCTCATCTATCAAGCTCAGCTGATTCAATCTACTTTTCACCCATTCTGCCTCGTCCAGCTTAACATCAAGCAAAACCCTCAAAGATGGTATCTCAAACTCCAATGGCAGGACATCCTCCATGCCATATACCAGTGAAAACGGTGTTGCCCCGGTTGATGTACACACTGTAGTACGATAACCGTGCAAAGCGAATGGCAACATCTCATGCCAATCCTTATACGTTACCACCATCTTTTGAACAATTTTCTTTATGTTCTTGTTGGCCGCTTCAACAGCACCATTCATCTTGGGTCTGTAGGGAGATGAATTATGATGCTCGATCCTGAAATCCCGACACAGATCTTTCATCATCTTGTTGTTCAAATTCGAACCATTATCAGTAATGATTCGCTCGGGAATACCGTATCTGCAAATTATATCCCTCTTGATAAATCTAGCCACCACCTGCTTCGTCACATTGGCGTAAGATGCTGCTTCCACCCACTTGGTGAAGTAATCGATCGCAACCAGAATGAAGCGATGCCCATTTGAAGCAGTAGGCTCAATCTTACCAATCATACCAATTCCCCACATGGAGAATGGCCACGGAGAAGCCATAACGTTCAGTGGACTGGGTGGCACATGGATCTTATCAACATAGATCTGGCACTTGTGACACCGCTTGGCAAACTTGAAACAGTCAGTTTCCATCGTTAACCAGTAATACCCTGCTCGCAACAACTTTCGGGTCATAGCATGCCCACCAGCATGTGTACCGAAGGTTCCTTCATGGACTTCCTCCATGAGTAAATTGGCTTCCTTCTCGTCTACACATCGGAGGAGTACCAAATTGTGGCTCCTTCTATACAAAACGCCGTCGGGATTCAGATAGAAGTTGCCTGTTAATCTCCTTAGAGTCTTCTGATTGCGACTGGATGCCCCAGTCGGATACTCCTTGTTCTTCAGGAAATTCTGTATATCGAAGTACCACGGTTTACCGTCAGATGCTTCGTCAATTGCAAACACAAAGGCCGGCCTATCAAGGCGAGAGATGACAATGCTGGGAGCCTCATTCCAACGGTTGACTTTATACATCGAGGATAATGTTGCAAGGGCGTCCGCCATTTGATTCTCCGCCCGAGGTACATGATGGAACTCCACCCTATCAAAGAAAGGTAGCAACCTTATCGCATAATTCATGTACGGTACTAGATTAGGTTGGCGCGTCTCCCATTCTCCCTTAATCTGATTCACAACCAATGATGAATCCCCATATACATCCAGATTCTTAATCCTCATATCGATCGCTTCTTCTAACCCCATAATACAAGCTTCATACTCTGCTTCGTTATTCGTCACTGAAAAAGTCAATCTGGCTGTGAACGGGATGTGCGACCCGTGGGGAGTTGTAATGATGGCCCCGATCCCGCTACCATACGAATTGACAGCCCCATCAAAAATCAATTGCCACTGGGAACTCCGCTCAGGTCCTTCACTAGGCAACGGCTCATCACAATCTTTAGCTTTCAAGTACATTATGTCCTCATCAGGAAACTCAAACTTCATAGGCTGATAATCCTCAATTGGCTGTTCGGCAAGATATTCGGACAGAACACTTCCCTTAATGGCCTTCTGGGAAACATACTGGATATCGTATTCTGTCAATACCATCTGCCATCTAGCAATCCTTCCGGAGAGCGCTTGTTTCTCAAACACATATTTGGTCGGATCCATCCTTGATATCAGCATGGTTGTATGGTTCATCATGTATTGTCTTAGACGTTTGGCAGCCCACGCCAATGCACAACACGTCTTTTCGAGCATAGAGTATCGAGATTCACAATCCGTGAACTTTTTACTCAAGTAGTAAATTGCATGCTCTTTCCGCCCTGTCTCGTCATGTTGACCGAGAACACAACCCATACTGTTCTCAAGAACCGTCAGGTACATAATCAGTGGTCGTCCCGCTACTGGGGGTATCAACACCGGAGGTTCCTGCAAGTATTCTTTTATCTTTTCAAATGCCCTTTGGCAATTGTCGTTCCAGACCACCGCTTGATCTTTCTTTAACAGCTTGAATAATGGTTCACACGTGGTCGTTAGGTGAGAGATGAACCTAGCAATGTAATTCAACCTCCCTAAGAATCCACAGACTTCTTTTTCTGTTCTCGGTGCTGGCATCTCTTGTATTGCTTTTATTTTTGCAGGATCGACCTCGATTCATTTCTTGCTCACAATGAACCCCAGTAGCTTCCCGGATCTCACTCCGAAGGTACATTTATTAGGATTCAACCTCAGCCTGAACTTCCTCAGCCTCTTGAACAACTTTAGCAGATTAACCAGATGTTCTTCCTCTGTTTGAGACTTGGCAATCATATCATCGACATACACCTCAATCTCTCTGTGCATCATGTCGTGAAAAAGCATTGTCATGGCCCGCTGGTACGTTGCCCCAGCATTTTTCAAACCAAAGGGCATCACCTTGTAACAGAAGGTTCCCCACGGGGTGATAAAGGTCGTTTTTTCCATATCCTCCGGAGCCATTTTGATCTGGTTGTACCCTGAAAATCCATCCATGAAGGAGAACACTGAAAACTGAGTCGTGTTGTCAACTAACACATCAATATGCGGCAGCGGGAAATCATCCTTCGGGCTCGCTTTGTTTAAATCCCTATAATCAACACACATTCGAACCTTGCCATCTTTCTTTGGCACAGGCACGATATTAGCGACCCAAGTGGGATAAGTGGTAACAGCCAGGAACCCAGCATCCCATTGCTTCTGCACTTCTTCCTTTATCTTTACGGCCATGTCAGGACGAGTCCTTCTGAGTTTCTGCTTCACAGGCGGGCAATCTTCCTTCAACGGCAGACGATGAACAACCATATCAGTATCCAAACCTGGCATGTCCTCGTAAGACCAAGCAAATATATCACTGTATTCACGCAGCATCTTAATGAGCTCTCGCTTGATGTCGACTTGCAACGCGGCCCCTATACGGATATTCCTGATGCACTCTTCCGACCCCAAGTTGACAATATCAATCTCTTCCTGGTGAGGCAGAATGACTCTCTCCTCTTGCTTCAATAACCGACTAAGCTCTTCTGGTAAGTCACTATCCTCCCCAACCTCTTCCTCAGCTTGGAAGATTGGATGCTCGAAGTCTAAACGAGTCATAGGAAGTTTTTGGTCGGTGTCATCTGAAAATTCATGAATCCTGCGATGGAAATGGTTAAGTGCTTCAAAAATGATGTACAAGCAAAATGCATAACCACGCTGCCCTTTTATTGAAAAAATAAAAAACAGAAAGAAAAGGATCACAACATTTGAATGTAAAAAACGCCGTCATTTATTGATCATGCAAACATACAGGTAAACAGTTAGGCCCTAAGACAAAATCATCGATGCCCCGGGCAAGGCATGTGATCATACAATGATTGAAAAAAACAATGCATTACTGTTTGGTGACTTGGATGACGTCCTGGATGGACCAGTTGCATAGACTTTGCCCCGGCGTGCTGGGTCGAATCCATGCGTCCATGTCGCAATCGCTATCCACTTCCTCCGTATCAGACACGACATTGATCCTTTCGAAGCTAACCCCTCCGGGCGTGAACACGACAGGTCCCTTGTACTTAGGCGCACCCTGCGAGGGAGATGGGCGGTACCCCAAACCATACTTATCTTGCTTCACTGGGATGTCCAGAACCTGCCCCCACTTCTGAGTCTCTCCTGCTTGTACCAACTCCTTGGCTTCTTTATACGAGGAGACGGCCACCTCTTGCCCTTTACTCGTCACCAGAGCTTCTTCTTTAACCTCCTCGAACGCCTGACACAGCGTTTCATGAATCTCTCCATCTACCTCCACATACTTGAAAGAAGACAAATGACTGACTAAGATATCCTCTTCGCCACACACCGTCACAATACTCCCCTCAACCATATATTTCAGCTTCTGATGGAGCGTAGAAGTAACTGCCCCAGCGGCATGAATCCAAGGTCTCCCGATCAAACAGCTATATGCAGGCTGGATGTCCATGATGTAAAACACTGTATCGAACACCTCCGGACCTACCTGGATAGGTAACGTTATCGACCCGAATACTGACCTCCTTGTTCCGTCAAAGGCTCTCACCACCAAATCACTAGGTGTGCACAACAACCCCCGAGTATCCAATTTCAACAGGGCTTTCTTTGGTAACACATTCAACGAAGACCCAGTGTCTACCAGCACATGGGATAACACAGTGCCCCGGCATTCGATAGAGATGTGCAAGGCATTATTATGATCACGCCCTCGAGGTGTTAGGTCAAAATCCGTGAATCCCAGTCCATGCCCAGCGTTAACATGTGCCATGACTCCCTCCAGCTGATTAACTGAAATCTCTTGCGGCACGAAGGATGTCTCAAGTACCTTCAAGAGGGCGTTTCTATGCGCCTCAGAACACAATAGCAGCGATAATATGGAGATCTTTGACGGGGTCTGCTGCAGGTGATCTACAATCTTGTAATCACTTTTGCGGATTAACCTCATGAATTCTTCCACATCTTTGGTTATCGGCTCTTTCTCTTTACTCCCCGAAGATTCTCCCTTAACAACTTTGTTCTTACCCCTGGCAAGCCTCTCTGCTTCGACCTCAGGTGAAGTGAAAATTCTCCCGCTCCGGGTTATACCACCCGCTCCCACTATGTTATCTACGGATCCTGCTGGCGGATCATTCAAGTCAATCTTTTCCCCATTGCAATACACCTCAGCACCATAACTCCACGGGACTGCTTTTGTGCTTTCAAAAGGGACTGGCTTAGCCTTGGTGATAGTAATGGTCGGCCTTGATGCTGCCGAAATCATCACTGATTTGAACGGAATGGTGATCGTAGCAACTTCCCTGCGCTCTTTCTCAGATTCTGTCTCAACAGACTTCTCTCGCCCCACAGCCCTGTCAAACTGCAAAGTTCCGTCATCAATCAAACTTTGAACTCCCCTTTTTAACTTCTCACAGCCTTTAGGTTGAATCAAACAGTCAACACACTCTTCACTGCAACCGGGATATACACCTCCTGTCAATAAACGCTGCTTTACATAACTCAAAGGGGTTTTCAGCTCGCTCACCTCTGAAACTAAGTTCAACTCATCATCTACCATGATTGCATTGGCCCCAGCCCCACCATGCTTGGGCATTGGCTGCTGCGTGATATTGGGACCTTCCTTCCCGAAGTTAATAGCCGTACTATCAAGCAAGTCCTGTACTTTATGCTTGAAAACTAGGCAATTTTCAATATTGTGCCCTGGTGCACCCGAATGGAAGTCACAGTGCTCATTAACATCATATCCGACTGGCGGCTGGCCAGTTGGTGGTGCTAAGGTCCTCTTCTCGACTAGCTGCAATTTCAACAAAGTTTGCAGGAGTTCTGCATATGATACCGGCGGCACTTCGAATACTCTCCTCGGTCGTGGGTTCTGAATTCTGCGCTGATTATTATTAGGCTGCTGCTGAGCCTGCTGCTGCGGTTGTTGTCTCTGCTGCTGAGAAGGCCCTGGAATGGTTACACTTGCAACTTGCGACTGCTGACGCCAGTTCTGACCTTTACTCCTTCGTCGAGCATTGTATACAGCATTGGTATCACCCTGTCTTTTACCCCCAAACGTCTTCTTATTACCTCCCGCGGAACTGGACTCACCCGCTTGAATTTTACCAATTTTTACCTCGTTTTCAATGCGCTCCCCCATCAAGATCAACTTAGAGAAGGTACTCATCGAAAAATTTAGCAACCGGTCATAGTACATTCCAGAGAAAGTTCCTATGAACATATCCATCATTTCGCGCTCCACCATCGGAGGGTGCACCCTAGCAGCCAAATCTCGCCATCTCTGGGCGTATTCTTTAAAGCTCTCACTAGACTTCTGAGACATGCTCTGCAAATGGACTCGGTTAGGAGCGAGATCACTATTATATTGATAATGTCGAACAAAAGCCTCTGCCAGCTCTTTCTAACTCCTGATCTGAGTAGGCTCTAAGCTCATGTACCACTCCAGCGATGGCCCTGACAGGCTATCCTGGAAAAAGTGCATTAGCATCTTTTCATCCTCAGAATATGCAGACATACGCCTGTAAAATGCGCGCACATGCACCCTAGGGCATGTATCCCCTTTGTACTTATCAAATGACAGCGCTTTGAATTTCAGCGGGACCCTCAACCCTAGGATTAATCCCATATTTGACATATCCAACCCGAGAGCATTCTAGTTGGCCAATCCGTTCACTTTCTCTTCTAGCAATCTCATCCGATGGTTGTCATCCCTGGCTCTTTCATAACCTTCGTTCTGACCAGAGAACACATCCTCCTGACGATCCTCCCAGTGAGGTACTGCATCATATCCAACATAATCTGCATCGCGGCCTGGACCCGTTTGGACATACCTGGGGTCATACCTCAGATTACCCATCTCTTGAGCGTTATACGCGCCAGCTCCATATCCAAGATTACCATAGCCACCAAACCCAGCCTTGGTGCCAGCCATGCTGCCATACCCCATGTTCGCTCCATTGAAGCCCTGGTTACCATTAATACCATTCATTCCGACATTCTCAACACCCCCATTGAAACCCTGGTTGACATTGCCCACAAATACCCCAGCAACATCTGCATTGACATTCATATTACCGGCATTCCCACCTCCACCTACAGGACCAGTTTCTCCAGCATTCAAACTGGTTACGGGAATAGCATCAGCACTTTGACGATTCTCAACTCGGGGAGAAGCAGCAATATTCTCACCATGCGGTGTCCCGTTGTTCTCAGCCCGTGCGACTATCGGTTGAACCAGATTCTGCAGCTGCTCTTGTCCTTTGGCGATAGTCTCCATGGTTTGCATGAGCAGGGCCATCCTGTCATGCATCTCTTGCATTTCACTCTGCACGTTGTCCATGATCTTCTTCTGGTTGATCCTTGTAGAGTAACGGTGGACCCGCTTTTCTGCAATCCTGAAAATACCTGGAACAGATGCAGGAGATAAGATACACGAATCACAAACCTGCAATGCAAATATGAGTATGTATGCAAAATGCAATGTGTCTGTGCATTAGGGATTATCATTCCCCGATTCTAGAGTGGAGGTGCCAGTGCAGTGACAGTGCTAGCAATACGGTGATTGGAGCCAAATCATAGAAAACCTCGTATATTGCAGAGAAATTCAAGAATACAATATCACTGAGTGTACAAATAAGAAGGCATGACCTCAACCAACAATCCTGGTGATGGTCAGCACTATGCAAATAAAGCATACAAGTTAATACATGAAATGATCAAGTACTCCCGTAAGCCCGGTACTCTTCTACTAACTTCTTGGTCTCTGGATGGCTTGGTCGGGTAAGCAGTCCCTCAACAAGCTGGTTTCTTCTCTTGAGAACACGTCGCACGTCACCAGCGGTTTCCTCCCAAGCCCCTTCTCCGAAGCGATCTTCTAGCTTCCGCTTCTGAGACACAGCTTCGTTCCTGCCTTCGATGGCCTTGTTCAGTGCATTCTGGAGACTATATCTGGTCATCACCTCTTCTTCATGCTTCTCAATGCCAGCCTTCAACTGCTCTTCGAGGTCAGAAATTCGCTGCTTCAACTTATCTTCCCTCTTTTTGTTGTTGGTTAGCGTAGCATTCCATGTCTTATTACAAGAAGAGATTTCTTGGTGAGCGGCGTCGAGCGCTTTCTTTTTGGATTCCAACATGTCGTGAGAGCTTCTGAACTCTTGACCCAGACGTTCGCGTTTCTTCTTCTCCTCAGTCAACTCAGCACCTAGCCTGTCTACTAGTTCGATCTGCTGTTGGAAAGAACGTACGGCCTTATTCTTCTCACTCCTCATCTGAGCTAGCTCCTTTTCTAACTCTTCATTAATCTTCATTAAGGCTTCCTTTTCTTTCACAACTTTCTCGTAGATCTCCATAGTAACAGTGGTTGGCTCTTCCACCGGGATATGAACAGGGACCGGCGCAGCTGGAAATGGCATCAATAACTGTCTTGCTCTCTCCTGGATCCAAACTTTGTAGGGTGTATATGCCTGACAATCATTCTTCCCCAACAATGGTTTCCCCTTTCTGCTAATACGCGTCCAGGCATGCCGAAGCTTGGCTAGCAACTCTCCATTCAAATCACCGGTGAAGTACAGAGATTCCTGTACTTCTTCCTCCTGAGGCGGGTTCTTCAGTGCGTATCCAAACTGGCGGATGAACAGAGATGGGTTGTAGTTGATGCACCCTTTTCTCCCTATCAACGGAACATTAGGATACCCAGAACAACTGAAAAGAAGCTCGGACCCCAGCAAGTCTCGGTCAAACCACTCAATGTCTTCAGAAGACAACCTCATCATACACTCTGGCCAGTCAGCTCTAGTTGCACTATCCACAAAAGGTCCCTTCAGGGGAAGATGACTCTTGAACCACATGTACAGCAAAGGCACGCAACAGGAGACGTTCTTGCCTCTCCTGTTCTCATTTCGGTAGTGCATCGAATGGTAGAAGTCCCCGATCAGTGTGGGTACCGGGTTGCCGGCAGCAAACAGATGAAATGCATCCATGTCCACGAAGTTTGGGAAATTGGGAAACAGCACTATCCTATAAATGCATAGAGCCAAAATAGCGTTAAAGACCACCCAACACCCATTCTTGGCGTACTCTTGAGCCTTACCAACCAGAAACTGGAGAGAGAAACCTGGAACCCCTCGCCAAGAAGTCATCAACAGCTCATAAGCATTCATGTGCAAGGCCTTAGCTAAATCCTCCAACTTGGGTTCAGCGGTAGAGTGAATAAAAGGGACCGCATTCTGTACTGGCAGCTCAGTAAACTCTACATACTCCTCCATGGTGGGCCCCAAGATAAAATCAGCAAACGTGAAACACCTCAAAGCCGGGTCATAGAATTGCATCAGCGTATACAACCCATTCAATTCATCATCAGTGGATTTGCGAACCAAACCCAACAGCCGTCCGTAACTCTGCCTGAAGCTTCTACGGGCATCCTCATCAGCAAGAGAAATCAGACCCAGGAGTGGAGTAATATCGGGAATAGGTAGCTTGTACGCAACTGTCATCCTCAAACCAGCCATGATCAATACTCAGACGTCCGAACACTAGAACCAGGGAATATGCAAATGCACCTACAGCACAGACACACGTTAGTGGGATGCAATGATAATGATTATGCAAACAATGCAATGTAAGCAACATGCAACAGGGACCAAGTGCCATAGCTGAGAAGCCTGAATCATATCAAAAAGTCTTATATAGACCCTCCAGAATTCCTCAAACTCTGGTCTCAGATAGACCCAACATAGCTCCAACACTGGTCTCTGATAGACCTCATAACAAAACTCCAACTGGTTTCTGATAGACCTCATGCCATAACTCTGACTGGTCTCTGATAGACCTCATACCATAACTCTGACTGGTCTCTGATAGACCTCACTACTGTCCATAAATACCCAGGATCTCCGATCAAGAAATAACCGGTATCTGAAGGTCTAGTTACGTGCATAACCCCAAACCCTCTCACAGGTGGATGTTCTAGTAACTGACAAAGGTATGGCATCCTATGCGGTCATCGGCGTCACAGACTTTCAGGGTTGATGATACGATTCCCAGAAGGAGTGGCATCATCAAATCCTGAAGAGGCCTCACTTAGCCAACTTCCAAATGATCGGTTCCCAGAGTCGACAATCCAACTAACCAGCAACCCAAGCCACCCAAAGGGCAGGACAGGAGGCCAACCAGAAGAGCCTCGTCTGAGTGTAGATTTCGCGAGACACTAGGACATGCAAAGCACGTGCGCACCCACTAATCTCTACTCTAAGTCTAGGTGCACTCAAGCCCAGGTCCGACTTATCTCTCAATCATAGAACCCCCATCAAACCCACCATACAGCAATAATAATAATAATAAAATGCTGAAATGTAAATACAGAAATGTAAATCCATACAAAATCCTCGACGGGAAAACAAGCGCTAGGATTGACTCTCTTAAGGGACGTTGGATCCCAAATGCATAAGGAACCATCGCAGTCCTTAGCAGCCAGGGGACGTTGGGTCCCCAGCAGAGTCGCCAGCTGTCGCTACTGCGAAAATCGGCGCCGGCAATACAGAAGAGTCGCCACCGTGCGTTATTTATCCCAAGGAGGGAAAGGAAACGCTCGAAGTAAACCTAACGCAAAGACAGGAAACGGTATGGTCATCGCAACCAAAACCTGGATTCGGGAGTTGGTTATACAAGGGGAAGGTATTAGCACCCCTCACGTCCGTCGTACTCGACGGGATCCACGCTTGCTTGGTTTGTACGGATTACACTTCTATCTAAACTAAAGGATGAGGTCCGAAAAGAAAAGAAAACATGACTCGGCAAAGCATCGCGCTTTATGCCTACGTATTCCCGTCTGGAACGAGAAATCAGAGTCAACATAGTTCGCCTAACTACGGGTGAAGGTGGGTGAAGGTTGCTCGCTAGGATATCGCATCCTATGCCTACGTACTTCCACAAAGCATGGAAGATCAGAGCAAACGTAGTTCGGGCTACGCACGACACAAGTTGTTCAAGTGTCTTTTATGAAAAATCTCACCTTAAACAAGGGTTTTCTTATTGCAAAAAGGTTGATGTTTGTTCAAATCTTTTGACGGAAGAAGTGAATTGATTTCTGTTATAACCTTTATTAATGTTTTTCTGTTGTTTTGAAGAAAGAAGAGATGACACTCTAAAAATCCTAGGGTTAAAAGGGGAATAAAATCTACCCTAATGTTATCATGCATGGGTTAACTCCTAATGTCTATCATGCTCCTCTCTTGCGCAGAGAGAAACAGAGATCCTAAGGGAATAGACGGAAACAGAAACAACAGATATATAAAGCAGTAAAATGCATGGATGCAACATTACAAGCGAGGCAAGGGAGTCCTACTCAACCTCGAACCTAAAACAATAGGCAAAAGTGAACAGGATTCACTTTCAACCCAGCAAGTTAAACAGCAAACAATACAGTCAGGGAAATTCACACAATACATCAAGAATTAAAACAGCAAAAGCTAAACAGCAAAGCAGTCTTCATCAGCATCTGCAACCATCTTCAGGCTCCAAGCAAGCATCAGTCTTTAATCTTCAATCTCCCAATGGATTTTCTTCAAGTCCCAATCTCCAAGCTGAGGAATCAATCACAAGAATGAACTGGGTGTTAAGCAATTAGTTGACCACCAAAGGTGGCAAACAGACTGCTAATAACACATAGAATATTTCTCTCAAGAGTTCTATCTCTTAGACACCATCACCAAGCCTTCCAAAGGAAGGGGTGAGTTTCTTAGAGAGACTCTGCATCACAGAGAAGGATGGAGGCAATCAAGACCTTCCATGTTTATGAATCAAGTTTGCTACTCTAGAGCTTTGCCTAACTCCTAGATCCTAGAAACTTCAACAGCTGCCAGCAAGAGATACTCCTCATCAACTCTGGAAGTTGGTCTTCATTCTATGATCTTCAAATGGGCTTCATCACCACAGTCTTCAGCTCAAACCCCAAGCCCCAAACAAACCCAATACCCCACACCAACAATTAATAACCCTAAAGAGGGCACACCACACAGTCAATCAAATACCAGCAATATACTAATAGCAGTAGGGGAATCCTAATATTTTCTAAGGGATCTATTACCTACCCATAACCCCTATAGTCCCATACCCCACAAATCAAATCAAAATTCCTAAAAGAATTAATCTATCTCACCTATGCTCACTTAAAACCCTAATTTTAACCACTCTAATTTCACCTAATTAAATCACCTAAAAATTAATTCTAAAAATTATGAATTAAATCCTATATACAAGTTGAAGTTCTAAGCTAATCACCCTAAAAAGAATGGGTCCTAAATCTAAAGGGAACTATGAGAACTAAAATCAACAAAATTAAGTACTAACCTAAACTCATTAAAAAGCTATTTACAAGAAAAATGCACAAAAAATATTAAAACAAAATAAAATGCTATTTTTATTATTTATTATTTTTCTTAACAAAATTATGAATCTACCATAAAAAGAACCAATTAAAAACAAGCTTTTTTCAATTTTATATGGATTTTCTAAGATCAAAGAAAATATAAAAGAATTAAAATCAAAGGAATTAAAATAAAATGGGGAGGGGGTGTCAGAAGCAACTTCGCCCAGTTATTTATCCAGATGAGCCATGAAGTGGGGGGCGCAGATATCAATTATGCAAGGCCCAATTAGTTTCAGAAATCAGATAAAAAATAAAAGAAAAAAGATTATGACCACGGTGTATTTAGCAACGAATTTAAGTTCATTTTCCAATGGGCTTTGCAAAGGGGGTGGGGATAGCGTTCTGAATCCAGGCCCAGATGCTCACATTAAGTGAAACGCATCGTTTCACCATCACTCTTTCCCTCTGTTTCTCAGCTTCGAATCTCAGCCACTGGATTGGATTAAAAGGTCAAATATTCAGGGTGATCTGACGGTGCATGGTCATCGTCCCCAAATGAGAATTAGGGTTTCAGGATTCGAACCCTCCATGCAGCCATGTTCAACCAATGCGTACTCCTTCATCTCTCAATGAAATCAAAAACTTCAAAGACCAAAGTTGATCTATTCTTTCCCAGGAACACGATTACACGCATAATTTTCATTAAAACCTCCTATATCTCACAAACAGAAAGCATGAATGCATGGGTTCAACCAACTTACACTGAGATCAAACATGGTACTTCTTGCTACTAATAGCATTATCTTGCTCATGGTGTTGCACTGATCTTACTAAGCTATCCTATGATCATTATAACTCAATATCCAGCCCAAACTTGATCTTGAAAGAAATTGCACCCTGCCATGGAACCTCATAGAATTCTCTCTAACTTTCAGAAATCAATCACCTATGGTCTCTAATCATGCTTATCCTAACCATTTCATCTAATACTTCCTAAATAAAGAGATGTGGATTGAAGTGCATACCTTGAGATTTGATGAAACAATTGTGAATCTTTGCACTAGAGACCTTGGCAATCCTCTCAAATGATCCTTGGAGTATGGTGAGCTTTCTGTGGTCAAAGAAAATGGAGGGAAGAGCTTGGATTCTTGGCTGCAACTCTGGTGCACAATCTTGAGTTTTGAGAAACAGCTCCTTAAACAGCCATGGATGGACCTTGGAGGATGATATTTCACACTCACAACTCACCACAGATGGAAGATGAATCAAAGCTTTGAACAGAAATGGTGTATTATGATAATTCTCTCGCTTTCTTACAATGGAAGCAACAATGGAATTCTCTCTCTTCTCTCCCTTTTTTCACCAACCTCTTGCACCAATGATCCACACTCATTATATAGATGATGATGGACATATCTAGAAGTTTCTGGATGCCTCTAGAATGATTCTGGAATGTGGTGGAAAGTTATGGAAATTCTCATGACATGATATTTTGATATCTCATGGTAGCTCCTTACAATGCACTTAAAGCCTTTCAAAATCTCCTTACATGCCAAATTGGAATGATATGCAAGCTCTTTGCCTTGAAATTTCACTTATGCCAAGCTTTCCATACTTGCCTTATTATGCAAGTAACAAAAATACAAAGCAAGTCCAAAATTTAAACCATAACTCAAAAAAGTGGCTGAACCAATGTCTTTAAAATGATGTTTGGATTCAATTTGGTATATTGGATGACCCATTTTGGATTTGTAGATCTCTCAAACCATTTTCCAACTTGAACTTTTTCAACTTATATGCCTTTTTTAAGTCATTTTCCACCAACTTTTATCAAGTCTTGTTCTATGCATTTCCAAACTTTCATGACCTATTTTCTAGACTTACAATGACATTTTGAACAACTTTGATGTTGTGAAGTTTTTCATTTGAAGCTTCCTTGTATGAGTTTTAGGCATAGGCTAAGAATGACCTGTAATTCTCAAATGACCAAAATACCCTTTGCTTGCCAAGACCATAAGTAGAGTTCCACAAATCATATGAAGGAATACCATACCTTTCTAGAAAGATAAGACAATAATGAAAAACTCTCATGTTGGCCATAAGTCCATTTGAAAACCCCTTGAAGGTCAAAAGTTGCTTGGAAGACAGACAACTTTCACAGACAAATTTCAGTGCCCTCAGATGACCTGTAACTTGCAAGAGCTATAACTTGAGTTCTATAAATCATCTTGATGACTTCCACCACTCAAATTAAAGCTATGAAGATACTCTACAGGTTTCATGTGGACCAAGAATTCATATGAAGCTTGCATCTTGAGTTACACTACTTTGAAGTTTGACCTAAATCAAGGGATTTTACACTGAAACCCTAATTTGGTAACTCCTCTTCTCCTTGACTCCTCTTGATTTTTCTTTAGCACAACATCATATCCATATCCATATAGCAAATAATTAATCCCACACCCTTCAAATGATTCTTGATGCCTTTCAAAACACTTCTTTGACTTAGGGTTGACCTAGTGTTGACCCATATAAAACCCTAGTTGACTGACTTCAACTGAGGCTCTTGCAATCATCCCAATGACTTGGTTACTCTTCAAAATGATCACATAGGCTCTTCATAACATCCATACACACCTCATACTCTTGGCTCAAAGCTCACACTTCCTCTGATGATCCCCAAATAACCTCAAGATAGGAGAGAACTCACTGATCAACCTGTCAACTCTCCAAAGCTCAAATTCTTCCCTGAGGACCTGAGTGGTCTTGAATATGAATGAAACCCTTGAATATGCCTCTTGAGACAAGAATAGCACTTTGATCCCCTGATTAAGATAGCTTGCTTATGCTATGCAATGTAGATGAATACCCTATGTACATGATGCTAATGCAAATGACTATGCAATTGAAACATAAACCTAGGTTAGAAAAGGTTGGGCAAATTTTTGGGTGCAACACCAGGCTAGCGCGCAACACGTTTTCTCGAGCATTAAGTATCTGGACTCATAGTCGGTAAACTTCTTACTCAAATAGTATATTGCATGCTCTTTACGTCCGGTCTCGTCGTGTTGACCGAGAACACAACCCATACTTTCCTCAAGAACCGTCAAATACATAATCAAAGGTCTCCCGGCCACTGGGGGTATCAAAACAGGAGGTTCCTGCAAGTATTCTTTTATCTTGTCGAACGCCTTTTGACAATTTTCATTCCAGATCAACACCTGATCCTTTTTCAACAACTTGAATAACGGCTCGCATGTCGCAGTTAGGTGAGATATGAACCGAGCAATGTAGTTCAACCTCCCTAAAAACCCACGCACTTATTTTTCTATTTTAGGCGTCGACATTTCTTGTATAACTTTTATCTTAGCAGGATCAACCTCTATTCCCTTTTCGCTCACAATAAACCCCAGCAGCTTACCCGATCTCACCCCGAAGGTGCACTTGTTAGGGTTCAGTCTCAACCTGAACTTCCTAAGTCTTTTGAACAGTTTCAGCAGATTAACCAAATGTGCCTCCTCTGTCTGGGATTTGGCAATCATATCATCAACATAAACCTCGATCTCTTTGTGCATCATGTCATGAAAGAGAGTCGTCATAGCACGTTGATATGTTGCCCCAGCGTTCTTCAATCCGAAGGGCATCACCTTGTAGCAGAATGTTCCCCAAGGAGTAATGAAGGTAGTCTTCTCCATGTCTTCCGGTGCCATTTTGATCTGATATTAGCCTGAGAAGCCGTCCATGAAGGAGAATACGGAGAACTGAGCAGTGTTATCAACCAGCACATCAATGTGAGGAAGTGGAAATTCGTCTTTCAGGCTCGCCCTATTCAAATCACGGTAGTCTACACACATTCGCACTTTACCGTCTTTCTTCGGCACTGGTACTATATTAGCGACCCATGACGGATAAGTTGTAACGGCTAGGAAACCAGCATCCCACTGTTTTTGAACTTCCTCCTTGATGTTCACAGCCATGTCTGGTCTGGTTCTTCTGAATTTCTGTTTAACAGGCGGACATTCCTCTCGCAACGGCAGACGGTGCACAACCATGTCCGTATCCAACCCAGGCATGTCTTCGTACGACCAAGCAAATATGTCACTATACTCTCACAGTATCTCAATCAGCCTTTGCTTGATGTCGCTTTGCAGCGCAACCCCTATACAGATATTTCTCACAACTTCTTCCGACCCCAAGTTGATAATCTCAATTTCCTCATGATGAGGCAGAATGATCCTCTCTTCCTGTTTCAACAAACGAGTCAGCTCCTCTGGCAGGTCGCTATCCTCAACAATCTCTTCCTCTGCTTGGAATACCGGATGCTCGAAGTCGAAACGAGTCATAGGCGGTTCGTAGGAGATGTCATCTGAAATATTAGTCTTGCAAAGGAAATGGTTAAACGCTTCAACACGCAAACAAAGCAAATAACCACATTGCCTTTTCTTGTTAAAGTAAAAACAAGAAAGATAGGGATCGCAATATTTGTATATGAAAAACGCCTTTATTTCATGATTAAAACAGTGCAATACACATAATCAAATAGCCCTAAGGTAAAATCACTATGCCCCGGGTAGGACATAGGATTATTCAACAATTGATAAAACAAATCATTACTGTTTAAGAGTCACTAGGACAGTTTCCCGGATGGACCAGTTGCAGAGACTTTGTCCTGGCACGCTTGGCTTGATCCACGCGTCCATATCGTAGTCGCTATCTCCGTCTTCAGCATCGGAAATAGCGTTGATAGCCTCAAAGCACAACCCACTTGGCGTAATCGTAACCGGTCCCTTGAACCTGGGCGCTCCTGTAGATGACGTTGACGACGTCGGTCGATACCCTAGCCCAAACTTGTCATTCTTCACGGGAATCTCCAGTACCTGCCCCCAGCCTTTAGACTCACCAGTCTGCACCAAAGCCTGAGCTTCCTTGTAGGATGACACTGCCACCTATGATACTTTGCTGAAACCCTGAGCTTTGTCTTTAATCCGCAACCCTTCGAAGGCTTGACAAGGTGTCTCGTGTACTTCTCCGCCGACCTCAACATATCTGAACGATGACAGGTGACTGACCAAAATGTCCTCCTCCCCGCAAATGGTAACAACACTATCACCCACCATGTACTTCAACTTCTGATGCAAAGTGGACGTTGCGTCCCCCGCAGCGTGGATCCATGGGCGCCCAAGAAGGCAGCTATAAGCTGGGTGGATATCCATGATCTAGAATTCGGTATCAAAAATTTCTGGCCCCACCTGAAGCGGTAATGTTATCGACCCAAACACTGATCTTTTTGTCCCGTCAAACGCCCTCACAACCAAATCGCTGGGCGTGCAAATAATTCCCTGTATGTCCAATTTCATCATGGATTTCTTTGGCAATACGTTCAACGACGATCCAATATCCACCAATACACGCGACATTACAGTGCCTCGGCATTCCACCGATATATGCAAAGCCATGTTGTGCTCTCGACCCCTGGGTGTTAGATCAAAATCTGTGAAACCCAGGCTATGTCCAGCATTGACATGTGCCATTATCCCCTCTAACTAATTTACAGAAACTTCTTGAGGCACAAATGACGTATCCAGAATCTTTAACAAGGCGTTCTGGTGGGCCTCGGAACATAACAACAATGACAAGATAGAAATCTTCGACGGCGTCTGCTGTAGGTGTTCAACAATTTTGTAGTCGCTTTTGCGAATCAGTCTCATGAACTCCTCTACGTCCTTGAGTGACGTATCCTTTTCTTTCGACTGAGAAGACCCGCTTTCATTTACTTTGGCTTTGCCTTTGGCCAATCTCTCTGCTTCTATTTCAGGTAAGGTAAAGATCCTTCCGCTACGGGTCATGCCTCCCATTCCAACGATGTTATCAACAGCCCCAGCTGGCTGGCTATTCATCACAATCTTTTCACCGTTGCAATATGCTTCTAATCCATATGTCCACGGGACCGCTTTCGTACTCTCAAGCGGAACGGGACCTGCTTTAGTAATCGTAATGGTTGGCCGCTAGACGGGCGCCGCTATCGTTATAGTCTTCCTCGGGATCGTCACCATTGTAATATCATTCTTCTCATCACATAATGCCTCCACAGGCTTCTCAACCGCAGTTTGATCAAATTGCAAGGTCCCTTCGTCGATCATGGCCTGAATGCCCCGCTTCAAATCAGTACAACCCTCAGGCTGGGTCCAACACTCTAAACAGTATTCGTCACAACCAGGGGATACTCCCCCTCTGAGCAACCTGCTTTTCACTTCACTCAATGGTGTCTTCAGTTTGTTAACATCCATCACCAAGATCAAATCCTCTTCTGTCAAGATGGCATTTGCCCCATGATTAGGCATAGGCTGTTGTACGATATTGGGCCCCACCTGGCCAAAGTTGATGGCTTTACTGTCCAACAAGTCTTGAAATTTATGCTTGAAAGCATGACAAGATTCTACATCATGTCCGGGCGCCCCGGAATGGAATTCGCAGTGCTTATTAGCGTCATACCCATAAGGAAGTGTCGGTCCTGTAGGCGGCTCCAATGTTCTTTTCTCAACCAAATTCAAACCCAGCAGTGTCTGAAGAAGCTCTGCATATGTCGACAGAGGCTTATCAAATACCCTCTTCGGCTTTGCATTCTGAAACCTTCTCTGACCCTGGTTCTGCCTTTGCTGCTGTTGTGGTTGTTGTTGCTGTTGTTGTTGTTGTTGTTGTTGAGGAATTGGAATAGTAACACTGGCTATTTGTTGAGGTTGACTGTACTGATTTCTACCTCTGCCCCGGCCTCTGCCACCAAATACAGCGCTTGTATCACCTTGTCGTCTCCCGCCGAACGCTTTTCTCGCACCCCTAGCTGAAGTAGATTCACCTGCCTGAATCTTCCCAATTTTAATTCCATTTTCGATCCTTTCTCCCATAAGGATCATATCGGAGAAGCTACCCATCGAAACATTGAGTAACTTGTCATAGTACATTCCTGTAAATGTCCCCACAAACATGTCATTCATCTCCCTTTCAACCAAAGGAGGGTGCACCCAAGCTGCCATATCGCGCCACCGCTGCGCGTACTCTTTGAAACTTTCACCACTTTTCTGCGACAGACTCTGCAACTGAACTCTTTTTGGCGCCAAATCGCTGTTATATTTTTAATGCATAACGAAAGCATCGGCCAACTGCTTCCAGCTTCTAATCTGAGTGGGCTCCAGTCCCATGTACCACTCCAATGATGGTCCCGATAAGCTATCCAGAAAGAAATGCATGAGCATCCTTTCATCATTGGAATATGCAGACATCCTTCTATAATAAGAACGTACATGGACCTTTGGGCAGGTATCCCCTTTGTATTTGTCGAATGTTGGAGCCTTGAACATTAATGGCACCCTCAGCCCTGGTACCAACCCCATAGTAGTCATATCTAACCCAGCGGAGTTCTGATCAACCACACCTTTCATCTGCTCTTCTAGCATTCTGATCCTCTGAACAGGGTCAATGGGGCCCTCAGGTCCCATACCTCTTCCTAAAAAGCTTCGTCCTGGTGATCCGCATTCCAGTCATTGCCATACCCATCGTAACCCATGTTATGGCCAAATCCTTGCTGATTGAACACAGGACCCTTTCCTCAGTTGCTGAACCCTAGATTGACCCCCGCAGGTCCAAAACCATTGTTGAAAGGAAATGCTCCAGCGCCGTTGTTATTCACATTACCGAATCCACCATTACCGTAGCCATACCCCTGATTGTTTCCGTAACCGTCATTACCAAAGCCTTGGTTATTGAACCCGAAGTTCCCGTCCTGATTGACATTGCCATACCCATTGTTTCCAAAGTCACCATTGTCACCGAATCCTTGATCGACATCCACAGTGTTGCCTTTGTTGTTAACAACATGCCCATCACCACCATTTCCAGTATTTCCATTACCAGCGCCCGCACCTGCACCAGTACCAGTGTTTCTGTTGACAGTCACAACAGGTGGAGTAACAATTGTCGGTATCTCATCCTCCCGGCGAGGAGTTTCAACAGAAATATGGTCAGTATTTCCATTTCCGTTTGCCCGCGTCAGCAGCAGCTGCACCAAGGTCTGAAAATTCTCCTGGCCCTTGGCTATGCTCTCTATAGCTTGCATGAACAAAGTCAGCTTCTCGCGGATTTCCTGCATCTCGACCTGAACTTGATCCATTATCTTCTTGTGGTTGTTTCTGGTTGAGTAGCGGTGGACTCTTTGTTCGTCAATCCTGAAAAAACCTGTGAGATGCAGGAAATAAGATACAGATTCAACAAGTTACTGGCAATGCAAAAATGAATATGCAGATGCAATATGTGTCTGTGCGTTAGGGAGATCAACCCCTGATTCTAGTGCCAAAGTGCCAGTGCAGTGACAGTGCTAAGAAGCTTGGATTCAATCATGGAGAAAACATCTCATATATTGCTGAAAAGAGCCCAACAAGGCAGAAATACAATATCACTGAGTGCACAATAACAAGAAGGCATGACCCCAACCAACAATCCTGGTGATGGCCAGCACAATGCAAATAAAGCATATACAACAGTGCATAAGGTAATCAAGTGCGACCATATGCCTGGTACTCCTCTAACAATCTCTTAGTCTTGGGATGATTCGGCTGAGAAAGCAACCCTTCAACGAGCGAGTCTCTTTGCCTGATAACACGCTGGAGATCCCCAATGGATTCCTCCCAAACACCTTCTCCAAAGCACTCCTCTAGCTTCCGCTTCTGGGATGCAGACTCTTTCTTACACTTGATAACTTTGTTCAACGAATTCTGCACGTTGTATCTCCGCATAACCTCTTCTTCGAACTTTTTCTGGCTAGCCTTCAACTGATCTTCTAACCTGGAGATTTGCAACTTCAGCTTATCTTCTCTCTCCTTGTTGTTTTCCAGTGTAGCATTCCAGGTTTTGTTGAATGTGGAGATCTCCCGGTAGGCTATATCAAGTGCTTTCTTCTTAGACTCCAGCATGTCATGAGAGCTCTTGAAATCTATCCCCAAGCGTTCACGCTTCTTTCATTGTTCAGTCAGTTCTGCGCCTAACTGGTTCAACAGCTTTGTTTGCTGCTCGAAGGAATATACGACTTCATTCCTTTCGCTCCTGAGTTGAAATAGCTCTTCTTCCAACTTCTCGTTGGCTTTCATCAGCTCTTCTTTCTCCTTCACAACCTGCTCATATCTCTCAATAGACACAGTAGTTGGCTCCTCAACCACGGGGGAAGCAGGAGGTACTACTGCAGGAAACGGCATCAGTGCCTGCTTTGCCCTACCTTGGATCCAGACTTGGTACGGAGCATAGGCTTGACTATCATTATTACCCAACAACGGCTTCCCCTTCTTGCGGATGTTATTCCAAGCATGCTGAAGCTTGGATAACAATTCTCCACTCAGAAAACCCGTGAAGTACAGAGATTCCTGCACTTCCTCCTCTTTTGGCGGGCTTTTCAAAGCATACCCGAATTGCCTGATCAACAATGAAGGATTGTAGTTAATGCCCCCTTTCCTCCCAATCAGAGGAACGTTAGGATATCCTGCACAGCTATAGATAATCTCAGATCCCAGTAAATCCCTATCAAACCAGACAACATCTTCTGAAGAAAGTCCCATCAGACGCTCAGACCATTCCATTGTAGCTGCAGACTCAACAAAGATACCCTTCTTGGGCAGGTGACTATCAAACCACATATATAACAAAGGCACACAACAAGAGACGTTCTTGCCCCTCCTATTCTCGTTCTTATAATGCAGAGAATGATAGAAGTCTCCAATCATTGTAGGCACAGGATTGCCCAAAGCAAATATATGGAATGCATCCAAATCAACGAAGTCAGGCATATTAGGGAACAGTACAATGCCATAGATACACAAAGCGAGGATAGCATTAAACACAATCCAACAGCCACTCTTGGCATACTCTTGTGCTTTCCCAACCAAGAACTTGAGAGAAAAACTAGACACTCCATTCCATGAGGTTAACAACAACTCTGAGGAGTCTAAGTGCAAAGCAACAGCCAAATCCTCCAGCCTGGGCTCAACATTCATATGAATGAAGGGTACCCTGTTCTGAATGGTCAGCTCCAAAATCTTAGCATATTCCTCCATGGTCGGAGCCAGAATGAAGTCAGGGAAAGTAAAACACCTCAGCGGGGGATCATAGAACTGCATAAGCGCGTACAATCCGTTCATCTCATACGTAGTTGGTTTGCAGACCAACCTAAGCAGTTTCCCATAACTCTTCCTGAAGCTTTTCTTCACATCATCATCAGCTAAAGACATCAACCCAAGCAAAGAAGTAACATCTGGAGTAGGCAACTTGTGTGCCACAGTCTTCTTCAAAGTATCCATAATAGCAGCAGACAGAAATCCGGGCAACTAGAATCAGAGGGTATGAAATGCACCTGCAGCACAGACACACATTGATGATATGCAAAATGAGTATGCAACAATGCAATATGCAAACATGCAACAGGGTGTCGCACCTTGAAAAATCATTCGAAAATACGACCCTCGCGCGAAAGGCGCGGAAATGCGGTTCGACAGAGTCACCACCGAACTTTATTTTTCCCGAATAAACGGGAGAGGAAAATATCGAGAAAACCTCTTAAAAATGAAAGGATAGGAACAGGGTTGTCGCAACCATGTTCCGGGTTCGGGAGTCGGTTACGTGAGGGGAAGGTATTAGCACCCCTCACGTCCGTCGTACTCGACGGGAACCTCTTAAGGTAAATGTGGGGAGTGTTGTCTAGGTTTACTTGTTTTCTTCTCGTTGTTAAAGGTGGAATTGGTAGGTTAAAAGGTTAAAGACGCAAAGGAGAGATGGGTGGTTAGAAGATAGGGTGCTCGCCAAGGATTGGGTCCCTTGTGCCTACGTATGCTCATTCGGACGAGAATGAGAAATCAGAGCGTCGTAGTTCGACTACGGGAAAGGATGGGGGGAAATGGAAGATGGATAGAAGTGTGCTCGCCAAGATCATCGCAATCTTGTGCCTACGTATCTTATATTCAAGAATGAATAAAGAATCAGAGCGTCCGTAGTTCGTGGTGACGACCACGAAAAGGTGAGGTTGAAAAAAGTTGGGAGTTTGAGAAAAGAGACGAAAGAGTGACTGACAAGCAACCCAAGAGCACGCCTCAAGAGCTTGTCACTCAAGAATTCAAGGAATGCGAGACTCCAAAAACTCAATTCTTTCGGGAATTGACTGAATAAATTAAAGATAAAGAGTTGGATGTTTTGAAAACGAAAGAATAAACTAATAACAACTCAAGGGTGCGCCTCGAGAGTTACTCATTCAAATATTCAAAGAATGCTAGATTCTAAGAATGTCTCTCTTTCGTAAGTTGTAAAAATGTTTGTGAAAGGATCGAATCGAAGAATGGCATGCGAGGCCCAAAAGAAGTTGTTTTAAAGCGGCTCGACAACGTATCGAGGATTTGCTTGAAAATGAAATCGACTTGACGACGTGTCAAGGATTAGGATTGCGAGAAACGATATTAGTCCCTGAGGGTGCTCCTAATATCGAAACCACGAAGAACTGCGTGTGCGAAGTGTCAAAGGTTGCGAATGCGTGCGAGAACTCATCTTAGGAGGATGCTTGAAAATGATTTAATTTTGAAAGAGTCGAAAGGTTGAGCGAATAACAACTCAAAGGCGTGCCTTGAGAGTTTATTTACTCGAAGACACAAGGAATGCTAGATTCCAAGTATCTCCTTCTTTCGAAGTTTAATCGAGAAAGAATATTTTAAAAATGACTTGAAGCGACATGGGGTATGAAAATAATTTGTGAACGTGTGAGAAGTGAAAACGCGAGATTGGATTTGAAAATATCGATTATTTAATAAATGAGACGTCGGGCCCACAACTAAATAATCGGGGTATTACCGAAATGCTAGATTTCAATAACACCATTTTTATTTGAAAAATATTTGGATGAACAGCAAAAATATCACACAGAATGCTAGATTTCTATGATATTTTTGCTCTAAATTGCGTACTAAGCGAATAATTTGAATGACATATTATTTGAGGTGTACACCTCCATAATGTTCGTCCAAAAATTCAAGAAGTGCTAGACTTCAAGAATTTAATTTTTTCATGACTTGATTGAGAAATAATTTGGTATATAAAAAAAAATACTGAAACAGGAATTAGAGAAAATCAAACATATTTTAGGAATAAGTTGAAAAATAAATTGTAAGTTAAAATGGATTGATTTAAATAAAATAAATTAATTAAAATTTAAGAGTAAATTTGAAAAAAATCTAAAGCGTAATTTATTGAATTGTTTAAAATATGTTACTTACTAGTACAAAAATAAAAGTTGAATTGCCTAATAAATTAATTATATATAAAAAAATGAACAATACATTATTTAAGGTGTACACCTTAATAACGTTCATTCGAAAACTCGAGAAGTGCTAGACTTCAAGAGTTTAATTTCAAGTAATCAAAGGGCGTATTTTGAAGCGAAGAAGGTCGAACAATGCACTACTTAAGGCGTACGCCCCAATAGTGACTATTCAAGAATTCAAAAGATGCAAGACCTTAAGAATTCTTTCGTTATTAATTAAAAAATGTTGTATATTGAGAATAAATTGGATTAAGAAATATAATTAATTATATTTTGAAAATACAATTTAAAATAATCCATGCTTTTGTTTAGAAAATGTCTTTGAATGTCTTTAAATTAATCACATAAATGGTGATACAAAAATAAAATTCCTAATATTAGTCATTAATAATGGTTGCCACCTATTAATTCCAACATTCCAATTAATTTATAAAAGCCACCATGAGCAATATGACTACCAGCAAGAAAGGTAAGGATCATTTATAAAATTGAATGAGATAATTCAAACATTTGGCTTTTTGTGCCGTCACCTCCTCTCCACGAGATAATCGTACAAAACATCGGAACGACACTCGAAGCAGTAACATTATTCAGAGCCAAGAATCATAGATACATACTCAACACCATAGAAATCGCAATGAATTCAAGTACAAACCTCACGATATCAAAATAAACAGAAGCAAATGTGCTTATCAATTTAAACCAAATGCCATGACTAAACACAAGAAACAAAGAAGACTGACTTGAATCACGGTTGAAAAATGAATAACATCTACTGCAAAACAACATACCAAACATGAAATAGAAAGCTAGAACACGGGACTAGAATGAATGGAAACACATCCAAGTAGATTAGAACGTCAGGAAATGGCGACAACATCAAACAATAGCAACAGCAAGTCAATTAGACAGGGGGAATAGCATAATGCCAAAGCAATAGCGATGCAAATCAAAACGTGGCAAGAACATAACCATTCGTGTACATCCTAGCAACGATGCAAATATGAGCACAAATGAATTAAAACTTAACATCAAATCATGAGCGCAATCCAAAATTATTACAACACGACTTCGGCATTCGAAGAAAAGAAAAGAAAAAAGAAGAACCACATACGACATACTCAAGACATTCAGTGCCAACAAACTCAAAAAACAATAACTACAATCATCAACATTTTTAATCAATCTAACCATCACCGTCAACTTGTTTTTTATACTTAAATTCCAAAATCACGACATGAACATGGGTTAGAAATACACAACCAAGATAACCAGCAGCACAATCCAGCATATTGGTTTAACATTGTTCTTAAAACCGGTTATACATTGACTATCAGGCTTAACCGAAACCAAAATCAGAAAAACAAAAGCATATGAGAAAATAGCAAACAGAATCGAATAATTACATAGTGCTAAAAATCGGGCAAGGATAAAAATGTAACCAATCAATAAGCTGAAAGGTGTTGTCGCGCTTGAATCCGGTATGTGCTTGCTGAGATGTTGCCCGATACTGTTGAACTTGAATCGAACTCACAACCCAGTCGTGACATGAATCTTTTATGAGATGTTGTTGCTAGATATTGTCGCTACAGATCGCACTTGCAATTGTTTCTGCAATATTGCTGCCGAACTGTGTTGGAAACTAAAAGCAGCAGAACTTGTTGGCGACATCGCAACTTGCACAAAAAAATAATCGTCGACTTTGCTACCATTTGTATGATTGCTCTGTTTCAATTCAAATATGAAATAGGCTATCTACCTGACCTCCAAAACATGGGAGAGTGTTAATAGCAGATCAAAACAAGTAAAAATCCCTAAATCAACACTGGAAAAAAAACAAATGGAACAAAAGGTTTGAATCAGCCTTCACTGCTATTGAAGATGATAAGCTAGCTGTTTTAAGCACATAACCAATCTACATGTTGTTTATAAAACCTGGTTTGGCCTTTAACACATCGATCCATTAACATCTGTACCAATCTAAAAAGAGCAGCAAACCAATTTGACAGATTAGATCACAAAGGAGATAACAGATATTAAGAACAGAATTGTTACCCGCGGTTATCCTTAACAAGATTCGGCATCGACATCAGATTAAACTCGCGGCCGCAAAAACGAGAAGAAGAAAAAAATGTCGAGGTTCTGTAACCAGAGGGAGGCACTGTAATATCGTGACCGTGTTGAAGCGGAGGATACCGCTACGCCATTATCAAACCCCAGCGACTTCTGCGTCGAACCCAGTGGGGAGATCCTCCGGCGGAAGTTTGCGGATGGGGTTTGGGCTTCGGCGAAGGGGATGGTGCGCGACGGATGTTGTTCGCGGCGGTTGGGTCAATGTCGTTTTGAGGATGAGAAGGAGAAGGGTTTAGCGACGGAAGGGAATGGAGTGGCGATGATTCAGAGGGGAAGATAGAAAGGGGCGGCCGCTTTAGGTTTTTCTTGAGGGTCGTGAACAATATCTTCTTTTTCCTATTACTCTGGAAAAAAACTCCCCTTAAATGGAGTGGAAAATGGAACCCTAACGGGCCACCAAACCGCATGGGCCTCCCGCCCTGCTACCTGTACCCTCAGCTTGTTCTCTTTTTTTTTACAATCTAATTAATTAGTTAATATTAAACCAAATCCTAATAACATGAACTAATAAATGCAATATTAATTAACAAAACTAAATAATAAAATAAAAGTTAATAATATTAATTACATGAGTATTAAAAGAAAAATAAAAATAGATTGAAAATTTTTAAAAAAAAAACAAATAGAACAAATATAAAAAATATATATATAATTAGTAAATTTTAAGAAAGAAAAAGTTTAAGAAAATAATATTCACAAAGAGTTTGTTAGGCCACGTGTCACGCCTTAATGGGTCATGAAGATAGATTTCTAAAAATCGACCCATTGTGAGCGGACATGTGTCTAAATAACAAGAAACAAATCAGACAACATAAAATATAAAATAAAGTCGAACAGTGAAAATAATTGAAAATGGGTAGGACAAATTTAGGGTATGACAGATGCCCCTATCTAAAGGGCTTAAACCTAGGAAGATGAACTGCATTGGTGTTCACATTCCTGAGGTAGAAGTCCATTAGATATAAAAAGACCCTGAATTTGTCCGAAAGAAAGAGAGGTGCTTGAGAATTGAAAATACTGGATGATGTAAACCTCTGAGTAAGTTGTAAATAACTGGCACAAATTGTCATCGCCAAAAGGATGATGAGATGAAACACACACAGCTACTACCACCAAAAGAATGGCAAAGCAAAACACTATCGCACAATCTATCATTAATGACCATGATAGACCCCCCACCAAAAGGATGACGGAGCGAAATAAACGATCGCACAATCTGACATCGACGAAATGCCAGACCTACCACCAAAAGGATGGTAGAGCGAAACACGAAACATATCACACAATCTATCATTAATGACCATGATAGACCCCCCACCAAAAGGATGACGGAGCGAGACACAAACAAAATATCGCGCTATCTGACATCGACGAAATGCCTGACCTACCACCAAAAGGATGGTAGAGCGAAACACGAAACATATCGCACAATCTATCATTAATGACCATGATAGACCCCCCACCAAAAGGATGACGGAGCGAAATAAACGATCGCACAATCTGACATCGACGAAATGCCAGACCTACCACCAAAAGGATGGTAGAGCGAAACACAAAACATATCGCACAATCTATCATTAATGACCATGATAGACCCCCCACCAAAAGGATGACGGAGCGAGACACAAACAAAATATCGCGCTATTTGACATCGACGAAATGCCAGACCTACCACCAAAAGGATGGTAGAGCGAAACACGAAACATATCGCACAATCTATCATTAATGACCATGATAGACCCCCCACCAAAAGGATGACGGAGCGAGACACAAACAAAATATCGCGCTATCTCACATCGACGAAATGCCAGACCTACCACCAAAAGGATGGTAGAGCGAAACACGAAACATATCGCACAATCTATCATTAATGACCATGATAGACCCCCCACCAAAAGGATGACGGAGCGAAATAAACGATCGCACAATCTGACATCGACGAAATGCCAGACCTACCACCAAAAGGATGGTAGAGCGAAACACGAAACATATCGCACAATCTATCATTAATGACCATGATAGACCCCCCACCAAAAGGATGACGGAGCGAGACACAAACAAAATATCGCGCTATCTGACATCGACGAAATGCCAGACCTACCACCAAAAGGATGGTAGAGCAAAACACGAAACATATCGCACAATCTATCATTAATGACCATGATAGACCCCCCACCAAAAGGATGACGGAGCGAAATAAACGATCGCACAATCTGACATCGACGAAATGCCAGACCTACCACCAAAAGGATGGTAGAGATAAACACGAAACAAAATATCGCACAACCTATCATTAATGACCATGATAGACCCCCCACCAAAAGGATGACGGAGCGAAATAAACGATCGCACAATCTGACAACGACGAAATGCCAGACCTACCACCAAAAGGATGGTAGAGCGAAACACACACTAGTCACTACCACCAAAAGGATGATAGGACAAACACAAATAGAAGGTTACCAACATCGAAAGGATGCAGGCTAGGTTGAACTGACGAAGTTCGACTATCATCAAAAGGATGATAGTAAGGCAATTGACAATGGTCACGCTTACAACTTATTGGGGAACACCCAAGAGGAAGATTGAATTGAAACGAGTCAACAGGGTACGTCCACCGTCTTGTTTGGAGATCATCGCTTTGCTGAAATGGTTTCATGGTTACGCCCATGAATTCTGAAGAGGATGCCCCTGATCGGGCTGAATTTGTCTTGATGTCTCATCTTGCTCAACAAAAGATTGAACAACTTCATGAGGAACGCTCACGGTCTTGCTGAAGATGCCCCTGCTCGGTTTAGATCTTGCACTGAACTTCTTGGATTTGCCCAACAAAAAGTTGAACAACTTCGTGGAGAACGCCCACAGTCTTGAATGGTATGCCCCTGACTGGGCTGAATGTTGATTTGCATTTCTGATCAACCACGAGGTTGAAATTCGTCACGGGAGACGCCCATGGTTTTGAAAAGAATGTCCCTGACTAGGTTGATGATTGCTTCGAAGCTCTTGAAAATCATGGGACAAACCCGTCATCTTGCGGAGGATGCCCCTGACTGGGCTACCAATTGTCTTGGAAATCCTTGGGATTGATCCTGGACCTTGACTTGCATATGCGAATGTTGGATGATAATGATGATCTATATGGGTGGAAGTGCAAATGCAAATGCTGACGCGCGGAGATGCAAGAGCTGGGGAAGTAAGGTATGATTGGAGTATGCATACGATGCAGGATACTTATGATAGTGAATGCCATGCGTATGATGCACATGATTGCAAATGGGTGATTGGAAATGCAGGAAGGCGCCAGCGTGGTGGACTTTGGGTAGTCGCCAATGCAGATTGGACTTCGGATGGTGGGAGGGATTGACTTCCTCAACACGCAGTTTGTTGAAGACGTCACTATTGAAGCAGGAGATGATGCTCTGGATGCCCCAAGTCTGGGTACTTGGTGACTTGTTGTTAATTTCCTTCAGAGAAGGTTGCAACTCTTCTTGATGATCAAGGCGACATAGTCTTGCCCTAGTTCGAACCTAGCAATGGTCTGCCCCGGATTAACCCGTTCTGACATATGGAATTTGAACTCGGGTGACTTGCCCCTGTTCGAGCTGTTGAGTGATTTGCCCCAGCCTGTGGGTTCTGAGGTAGTCTCGCTTCGTGACAGCCACTGAAAGTCAAGTTCCTCCTCGATTGCCCCTTGCTGGAGTGTCTTTGAATACCTAGCACTGTTTGGCCCTTAAAAATTGTACATTCACACATGATAACATTAATGCAAAGTTTGATGCAAGATTTGAAAAAAAATGTCTTTTATTTGAAGTGTCGTGATAGTGAGACGAATGGACCGTTAGCCCAGACGTAGTGCTAATTTTGATTGGTGTGAAAGATATATCAGGAGAAATGACACCAATGCTGGTGATCAGAAATCATGTGAGGAGTCAGGTTACGCAACCTTGGATAGTATGCTTTCAGAGTAAACCTTTCCTCAATTAGGTCTTTCGAGGGTTGTAACGTGGTCTGGTTCACGGTTAGGAAACAAAGGACGTTAGGCTCAAAGTATGATTTGTACCCACCCCTTCTTCTTAATGATCTCCAGTCCTACGCTCAGTTAATTCTACACTTGACTTGACGGTGTAAGCTTGAAGGCTCAAGATTTGCTCGACGTGGCAGTCACCTTATTTTGGTTTTTGATGGATATCAGTGCCCCTTTTGTTTTAGGTGTCCACTGTATCTCATTTTGTTTTTGTTGAGGGTTTTGGGGTCCTCTTTTGCTTTTGTTTTTGATCCCTAACTTTTGCATGGATTGACTTCGTTTGTCAGATCCATCGGGGTTGCCTTGATTTTGCCTAAGTCCCCTCTAAGGTGTCTGACTTAGTTGGCTTTTGATTTTTTTTATTTTGTTGTGACTGCCATAGCATGGGTCATTGATGAACAACCGTCTTCTGGATTTTGCTTCGTTGATTCGAGTGCGGGATTGGATTAACTGAACACTACCCTGCCCCAGGTTGAGTGTAAGGGTTTGAATATCCGAAGGAAGCTGCTACTTCTAGGCTCGAAGTGGTTCACTAGGGATTAACTCCTTATATCTCCGGTGTTTGGGGAATTGAAGCAATGCCTGTACATCATTGACGAGATTCTATCTGAAAGCATACCGTTTGCAATTATGGGTATCTCATTTTCATCATCCTCCCTCAAATCATGCTAAACAACAGTGAATAGAGTGGAGTGAATAAATGTGTCGGTGATAAGTAAAAAAGAGTGAATACGACATAACTAATTCAAAACATGCATAAACGATACATTAATGAAAACCAAATACGAATGGCAATTGTTCAAAGCATACAATACTTAAATAAGCAAAGACAAAACATAAGAAACTGCGAATAATGAAATGGCAACATGACTGCCTTCTTCGGGGAACAAACTTGACTGGAATCAATCTGCCGTTGGCGCTAGTTGACTGGTGGCATCGGATTGTTGATGATGTTTGGAGACTTCCCATTGAAGTTGATAGCATCCTTGTCGATCATGTCTTGAATTATGTGCTTGAAAGCCCTGCAGTCCTCAATGGAGTGACCTGGAGCGCCCTTATGAAACTCACAATGAGCATTTGCATCGTAGTCGGCAGGAACGACAGTTGGGGGAGCCAAGTCTCTTGGAACAATAGCCTTCTTCTCCATCAACTGAGCAAAGATTTTGGCATATGACATTGGTAGACGATCAAAGACTCTATCTGGTCTCCATGTTCTCTGCGGACGCTGTGGGCGAGCACCTTGTCGTTGCTGAGTAGCTTGCATCTGTTGTTGCTGAGGAGGATACTGATATCCTTGCTGGTTGTAAGCTTGTTGCTGAGGAGCCTGTTGCCGTGGCATCTGAGCTTGCGCTGCTTGAACAGCTGGCTGATAAGGAATCAGAGCATATTGCGCAGCAGCAACATATGGATACTGATAGTAGGGAACTTGATAAGGCATAGGAGGAGCTTGTTGAGAAGCTTGCCCTTTCTGCACAAAGATGGCATTTGTTTCGCCCTCCTTCTTCTTGTATCAATTAAAAGGCCTCTTAGCATTAGCCTGGCTGTTAGAACCTCCTGGGATTTTCCCACTCTTCAGCCCTTCTTCAATTCTCTCACCGACGATCACCAAGTCAGAGAATCCAGCGGAGACACTACCAATCAGCTTTTCGTAATACTGGCCCTGCAAGGTGCCCATGAAGATGTCAATCAGCTCGCGGTCAACAAGAGGTGGATGCACCCTTGCGGCTAGCTCTCTCCATCGTTGCGCGTACTCCTTGAAGGATTCGCTGTCCTTCTGAGTCATACTCTGAAGCTGAGTACGATTCGGAGCAAGGTCGGTGTTGTACTTGTACTGCTTGACAAATGCATCGGCTTGCTCGGCCCAAGTGCGCACACTATTACGTTCCAGCTGCATATACCATTCGAGTGATGCCCCAGACAGGCTGTCCTGGAAGCAATGGATCATGAGCTTTTCATCTCTGGCATAGGCAGCCATCTTGCGACAGTACATCTTCAGATGAATGTTTGGGCAACTGAGACCTTTGTACTTTGAAAATTCGGGCACCTTGAACTTGGGAGGAATGACAACATCAGGCACCAAGCACAATTCCAAAGCACTGAAAGAATTTGAATTGTGCCCCTCCATGGCTCGGAGTTTCTCGGCTAGATCTCGGCACATCTTCATGGCTTCAGAATCCTGAGCGGCAACAGGACTGGCAATGGGGATAGCAGCATGATAGTTCTGAACGTCGTCATACTGATCCATCAGAGTATCTTCGATATGAGGAACCGGGATTTGCACAGCAGTAGGCTGGGCCTGCGGGATAACTCCAACGGTAACTCTAGGCGCTGGGATTGGCTGAGAAGTGTTTCCCTCGACTGCGTTGTTGAAGTTCAACGACATTCCCTGAGAATTCGGAATTGGGACCAAAGGGATGGCAGTAGACCCTTGTCCATTGACAACAACGGCGGCTTCACGCTGTTCTTCTTCTCTCCTGGCTGTGAGGATGGCTTCGAGGATCTGGTCAATCTTTCCTTTCATGGAATCCAACTCTTCCCTGAAGGCGACTTGCTCCTGTTGAATCTGCTCCATCATTCGTCTGGTATTGGCTCTAGTTGCATACTGGTGTCGGGGAATCAGCTTGATTTACTGGAGAGGAAGGAACGAAGACATAAGATTCTGTTGAAGGACTGGAAATGCAAAAATGCACAACATATGAAATGCAATGCAAATGATATGCAAGATGCAATGCAAGATACAAGATCCAGGATCACAGGATCACAACTCCAACAACTCCTGAAGCTGGTAACTGTAATAGATAAGTAACCATAATTCCTGCTCAAAGAAAAATGGACAGGCACGACCTATGCGGGAAGATCTAAATATTCTACCCATAAACCCACTTACGGGATGGTTTCTACGTTTGGTTCCCAGAATCACGGACAGTAGTCGTATTAACGTCACGCAACAGGCTGGCTGTATTACGACGATAATGACGATAAGGTCTCTCCTGAGCGGGGTCCTCATGCTAGGCGCACAAGGAGCGAGTCCTTGGAGACTAACACTACACGACCACTAATATCGGAACCGGTGCTAACAAAAGGTTCCCAGAATCACGGACCCTTCATTAATCAAGTCGTGCAACAGGCTAGCTGCGTTACAACAAGATCTACGAATAGGTCTCCTCTGGAGGAGCTTTCATGCTAGGCCCACAAGGAGCAAGTCCTCGGAGACTAACACTACTCGACTACCAATTCTAAACTATGTGTTCTCTCTGCTTTTACCAAAGCTCGGGCGTAGAGCTTTACTCATGATGTCATCCCAAAAACCAACAGACCCAGATAACAAGCACGAATAAAAACCACAAGAGAACGAATACAAAAAGAAGACAAATAAAAACAAACACTCCTCACAAACCAAAATATAGGCTCGACTCTCTCTTTGCATGGAGCAAACGTCCCCAGCAGAGTCGCCACCTGTCGCACCTCGAAAAATCATTCGAAAATACGACCCTCGCGCGAAAGGCGCGGAAATGCGGTTCGACAGAGTCGCCACCGAACTTTATTTTTCCCGAATAAACGGGAGAGGAAAATATCGAGAAAACCTCTTAAAAACGAAAGGATAGGAACAGGGATGTCGCAACCATGTTCCGGGTTCGGGAGTCGGTTACGTGAGGGGAAGGTATTAGCACCCCTCACGTCCGTCGTACTCGACGGGAACCTCTTAAGGTAAATGTGGGGAGTGTTGTCTAGGTTTACTTGTTTTCTTCTCGTTGTTAAAGGTGGAATTGGTAGGTTAAAAGGTTAAAGATGCAAAGGAGAGATGGGTGGTTAGAAGATAGGGTGCTCGCCAAGGATTGGGGCCCTTGTGCCTACGTATGCTCATTCGGACGAGAATGAGAAATCAGAGCGTCGTAGTTCGACTACGGGAAAGGATGGGGGGAAATGGAAGATGGATAGAAGTATGCTCGCCAAGATCATCGCAATCTTGTGCCTACGTATCTTATATTCAAGAATGAATAAAGAATCAGAGCGTCCGTAGTTCGTGGTGACGACCACGAAAAGGTGAGGTTGAAAAAAGTTGGGAGTTTGAGAAAAGAGACGAAAGAGTGACTGACAAGCAACCCAAGAGCACGCCTCAAGAGCTTGTCACTCAAGAATTCAAGGAATGCGAGACTCCAAAAACTCAATTCTTTCGGGAATTGACTGAATAAATTAAAGATAAAGAGTTGGATGTTTTGAAAACGAAAGAATGAACTAATAACAACTCAAGGGTGCGCCTCGAGAGTTACTCATTCAAATATTCAAAGAATGCTAGATTCTAAGAATGTCTCTCTTTCGTAAGTTGTAAAAATGTTTGTGAAAGGATCGAATCGAAGAATGGCATGCGAGGCCCAAAAGAAGTTGTTTTAAAGCGGCTCGACAACGTATCGAGGATTTGCTTGAAAATGAAATCGACTTGACGACGTGTCAAGGATTAGGATTGCGAGAAATGATATTAGTCCCTGAGGGTGCTCCTAATATTGAAACCACGAAGAACTGCGTGTGCGAAGTGTCAAAGGTTGCGAATGCGTGCGAGCACTCATCTTAGGAGGATGCTTGAAAATGATTTAATTTTGAAAGAGTCGAAAGGTTGAGCGAATAACAACTCAAAGACGTGCCTTGAGAGTTTATTTACTCGAAGACACAAGGAATGCTAGATTCCAAGTATCTCCTTCTTTCGAAGTTTGATCGAGAAAGAATATTTTAAAAATGACTTGAAGCGACATGGGGTATGAAAATAATTTGTGAACGTGTGAGAAGTGAAAACGCGAGATTGGATTTGAAAATATCGATTATTTAATAAATGAGACGTCGGCCCCACAACTAAATAATCGGGGTATTACCGAAATGCTAGATTTCAATAACACCATTTTTATTTGAAAAATATTTGGATGAACAGCGAAAATATCACACAGAATGCTAGATTTCTATGATATTTTTGCTCTAAATTGCGTACTAAGCGAATAATTTGAATGACATATTATTTGAGGTGTACACCTCCATAATGTTCGTCCAAAAATTCAAGAAGTGCTAGACTTCAAGAATTTAATTTTTTCATGACTTGATTGAGAAATAATTTGGTATATAAAAAAAAATACTGAAACAGGAATTAGAGAAAATCAAACATATTTTAGGAATAAGTTGAAAAATAAATTGTAAGTTAAAATGGATTGATTTAAATAAAATAAATTAATTAAAATTTAAGAGTAAATTTGAAAAAAATCTAAAGCGTAATTTATTGAATTGTTTAAAATATGTTACTTACTAGTACAAAAATAAAAGTTGAATTGCCTAATAAATTAATTATATATAAAAAAATGAACAATACATTATTTAAGGTGTACACCTTAATAACGTTCATTCGAAAACTCGAGAAGTGCTAGACTTCAAGAGTTAAATTTCAAGTAATCAAAGGGCGTATTTTGAAGCGAAGAAGGTCGAACAATGCACTACTTAAGGCGTACGCCCCAATAGTGACTATTCAAGAATTCAAAAGATGCAAGACCTTGAGAATTCTTTCGTTATTAATTAAAAAATGTTGTATATTGAGAATAAATTGGATTAAGAAATATAATTAATTATATTTTGAAAATACAATTTAAAATAATCCATGCTTTTGTTTAGAAAATGTCTTTGAATGTCTTTAAATTAATCACATAAATGGTGATACAAAAATAAAATTCCTAATATTAGTCATTAATAATGGTTTCCACCTATTAATTCCAACATTCCAATTAATTTATAAAAGCCACCATGAGCAATATGACTACCAGCAAGAAAGGTAAGGATCATTTATAAAATTGAATGAGATAATTCAAACATTTGGCTTTTTGTGCCATCACCTCCTCTCCACGAGATAATCGTACAAAACATCGGAACGACACTCGAAGCAGTAACATTATTCAGAGCCAAGAATCATAGATACATACTCAACACCATAGAAATCGCAATGAATTCACGTATAAACCTCACGATATCAAAATAAACAGAAGCAAATGTGCTTATCAATTTAAACCAAATGCCATGACTAAACACAAGAAACAAAGAAGACTGACTTGAATCACGGTTGAAAAATGAATAACATCTACTGCAAAACAACATACCAAACATGAAATAGAAAGCTAGAACACGGGACTAGAATGAATGGAAACACATCCAAGTAGATTAGAACGTCAGGAAATGGCGACAACGTCAAACAATAGCAACAGCAAGTCAATTAGACAGGGGGAATAGCATAATGCCAAAGCAATAGCGATGCAAATCAAAACGTGGCAAGAACATAACCATTCGTGTACATCCTAGCAACGATGCAAATATGAGCACAAATGAATTAAAACTTAACATCAAATCATGAGCGCAATCCAAAATTATTACAACACGACTTCGGCATTCGAAGAAAAGAAAAGAAAAAAGAAGAACCACATACGACATACTCAAGACATTCAGTGCCAACAAACTCAAAAAACAATAACTACAATCGTCAACATTTTTAATCAATCTAACCATCACCGTCAACTTGTTTTTTATACTTAAATTCCAAAATCACGACATGAACATGGGTTAGAAATTACAACCAAGATAACCAGCAGCACAATCCAGCATATTGGTTTAACATTGTTCTTAAAACCGGTTATACATTGACTATCAGGCTTAACCGAAACCAAAATCAGAAAAACAAAAGCATATGAGAAAATAGCAAACAGAATCGAATAATTACATAGTGCTAAAAATCGGGCAAGGATAAAAATGTAACCAATCAATAAGCCGAAAGGTGTTGCCGCGCTTGAATCCGGTATGTGCTTGCTGAGATGTTGCCCGATACTGTTGAACTTGAATCGAACTCACAACCCAGTCGTGACATGAATCTTTTATGACATGTTGTTGCTAGATATTGTCGCTACAGATTGCACTTGCAATTGTTTCTGCAATATTGCTGCCGAATTGTGTTGGAAACTAAAAGCAGCAGAACTTGTTGGCGACATCGCAACTTGCACAAAAAAATAACCGTCGACTTTGCTACCATTTGTATGATTGCTCTGTTTCAATTCAAATATGAAATAGGCTATCTACCTGACCTCCAAAACATGGGAGAGTGTTAATAGCAAATCAAAACAAGTAAAAATCCCTAAATCAACACTAAAAAAAAACAAATGGAACAAAAGGTTCGAATCAGCCTCCACTGCTATTGAAGATGATAAGCTAGCTGTTTTAAGCACATAACCAATCTACATGTTGTTTATAAAACCTGGTTTGGCCTTTAACACATCGATCCATTAACATTTGTACCAATCTAAAAAGAGCAGCAAACCAATTTGACAGATTAGATCACAAAGGAGATAACAGATATTAAGAACAGAATTGTTACCCGCGGTTATCCTTAACAAGATTCGGCATCGACATCAGATTAAACTCGCGGCCGCAAAAACGAGACGAAGAAAAAAATGTCGAGGTTCTGTAACCAGAGGGAGGCACTGTAATATCGTGACCGTGTTGAAGCGGAGGATACCGCTACGCCATTATCAAACCCCAGCGACTTCTGCGTCGAACCCAGTGGGGAGATCCTCCGGCGGAAGTTTGCGGATGGGGTTTGGGCTTCGGCGAAGGGGATGGTGCGCGACGGATGTTGTTCGCGGCGGTTGGGTCAATGTCGTTTTGAGGATGAGAAGGAGAAGGGTTTAGCGACGGAAGGGAATGGAGTGGCGATGATTCAGAGGGGAAGATAGAAAGGGGCGGCCGCTTTAGGTTTTTCTTGAGGGTCGTGAACAGTATCTTCTTTTTCCTATTACTCTGGAAAAAAACTCCCCTTAAATGGAGTGGAAAATGGAACCCTAACGGGCCACCAAACCGCATGGGCCTCCCGCCCTGCTACCTGTACCCTCAGCTTGTTCTCTTTTTTTTTACAATCTAATTAATTAGTTAATATTAAACCAAATCCTAATAACATGAACTAATAAATGCAATATTAATTAACAAAACTAAATAATAAAATAAAAGTTAATAATATTAATTACATGAGTATTAAAAGAAAAATAAAAATAGATTGAAAATTTTTAAAAAAAAAACAAATAGAACAAATATAAAAAATATATATATAATTAGTAAATTTTAAGAAAGAAAAAGTTTAAGAAAATAATATTCACAAAGAGTTTGTTAGGCCACGTGTCACGCCTTAATGGGTCATGAAGATAGATTTCTAAAAATCGACCCATTGTGAGCGGACATGTGTCTAAATAACAAGAAACAAATCAGACAACATAAAATATAAAATAAAGTCGAACAGTGAAAATAATTGAAAATGGGTAGGACAAATTTAGGGTATGACAGATGCCCCTATCTAAAGGGCTTAAACCTAGGAAGATGAACTGCATTGGTGTTCACATTCCTGAGGTAGAAGTCCATTAGATATAAAAAGACCCTGAATTTGTCCGAAAGAAAGAGAGGTGCTTGAGAATTGAAAATACTGGATGATGTAAACCTCTGAGTAAGTTGTAAATAACTGGCACAAATTGTCATCGCCAAAAGGATGATGAGATGAAACACACACAGCTACTACCACCAAAAGAATGGCAAAGCAAAACACTATCGCACAATCTATCATTAATGACCATGATAGACCCCCCACCAAAAGGATGACGGAGCGAAATAAACGATCGCACAATCTGACATCGACGAAATGCCAGACCTACCACCAAAAGGATGGTAGAGCGAAACACGAAACATATCACACAATCTATCATTAATGACCATGATAGACCCCCCACCAAAAGGATGACGGAGCGAGACACAAACAAAATATCGCGCTATCTGACATCGACGAAATGCCTGACCTACCACCAAAAGGATGGTAGAGCGAAACACGAAACATATCGCACAATCTATCATTAATGACCATGATAGACCCCCCACCAAAAGGATGACGGAGCGAAATAAACGATCGCACAATCTGACATCGACGAAATGCCAGACCTACCACCAAAAGGATGGTAGAGCGAAACACAAAACATATCGCACAATCTATCATTAATGACCATGATAGACCCCCCACCAAAAGGATGACGGAGCGAGACACAAACAAAATATCGCGCTATCTGACATCGACGAAATGCCAGACCTACCACCAAAAGGATGGTAGAGCGAAACACGAAACATATCGCACAATCTATCATTAATGACCATGATAGACCCCCCACCAAAAGGATGACGGAGCGAGACACAAACAAAATATCGCGCTATCTCACATCGACGAAATGCCAGACCTACCACCAAAAGGATGGTAGAGCGAAACACGAAACATATCGCACAATCTATCATTAATGACCATGATAGACCCCCCACCAAAAGGATGACGGAGCGAAATAAACGATCGCACAATCTGACATCGACGAAATGCCAGACCTACCACCAAAAGGATGGTAGAGCGAAACACGAAACATATCGCACAATCTATCATTAATGACCATGATAGACCCCCCACCAAAAGGATGACGGAGCGAGACACAAACAAAATATCGCGCTATCTGACATCGACGAAATGTCAGACCTACCACCAAAAGGATGGTAGAGCAAAACACGAAACATATCGCACAATCTATCATTAATGACCATGATAGACCCCCCACCAAAAGGATGACGGAGCGAAATAAACGATCGCACAATCTGACATCGACGAAATGCCAGACCTACCACCAAAAGGATGGTAGAGATAAACATGAAACAAAATATCGCACAACCTATCATTAATGACCATGATAGACCCCCCACCAAAAGGATGACGGAGCGAAATAAACGATCGCACAATCTGACAACGACGAAATGCCAGACCTACCACCAAAAGGATGGTAGAGCGAAACACACACTAGTCACTACCACCAAAAGGATGATAGGACAAACACAAATAGAAGGTTACCAACATCGAAAGGATGCAGGCTAGGTTGAACTGACGAAGTTCGACTATCATCAAAAGGATGATAGTAAGGCAATTGACAATGGTCACGCTTACAACTTATTGGGGAACACCCAAGAGGAAGATTGAATTGAAACGAGTCAACGGGGTACGTCCACCGTCTTGTTTGGAGATCATCGCTTTGCTGAAATGGTTTCATGGTTACGCCCATGAATTCTGAAGAGGATGCCCCTGATCGGGCTGAATTTGTCTTGATGTCTCATCTTGCTCAACAAAAGATTGAACAACTTCATGAGGAACGCTCACGGTCTTGCTGAAGATGCCCCTGCTCGGTTTAGATCTTGCACTGAACTTCTTGGATTTGCCCAACAAAAAGTTGAACAACTTCGTGGAGAACGCCCACGGTCTTGAATGGTATGCCCCTGACTGGGCTGAATGTTGATTTGCATTTCTGATCAACCACGAGGTTGAAATTCGTCACGGGAGACGCCCATGGTTTTGAAAAGAATGTCCCTGACTAGGTTGATGATTGCTTCGAAGCTCTTGAAAATCATGGGACAAACCCGTCATCTTGCGGAGGATGCCCCTGACTGGGCTACCAATTGTCTTGGAAATCCTTGGGATTGATCCTGGACCTTGACTTGCATATGCGAATGTTGGATGATAATGATGATCTATATGGGTGGAAGTGCAAATGCAAATGCTGACGCGCGGAGATGCAAGAGCTGGGGAAGTAAGGTATGATTGGAGTATGCATACGATGCAGGATACTTATGATAGTGAATGCCATGCGTATGATGCACATGATTGCAAATGGGTGATTGGAAATGCAGGAAGGCGCCAGCGTGGTGGACTTTGGGTAGTCGCCAATGCAGATTGGACTTCGGATGGTGGGAGGGATTGACTTCCTCAACACGCAGTTTGTTGAAGACGTCACTATTGAAGCAGGAGATGATGCTCTGGATGCCCCAAGTCTGGGTACTTGGTGACTTGTTGTTAATTTCCTTCAGAGAAGGTTGCAACTCTTCTTGATGATCAAGGCGACATAGTCTTGCCCTAGTTCGAACCTAGCAATGGTCTGCCCTGGATTAACCCGTTCTGACATATGGAATTTGAACTCGGGTGACTTGCCCCTGTTCGAGCTGTTGAGTGATTTGCCCCAGCCTGTGGGTTCTGAGGTAGTCTCGCTTCGTGACAGCCACTGAAAGTCAAGTTCCTCCTCGATTGCCCCTTGCTGGAGTGTCTTTGAATACCTAGCACTGTTTGGCCCTTAAAAATTGTACATTCACACATGATAACATTAATGCAAAGTTTGATGCAAGATTTGAAAAAAAAATGTCTTTTATTTGAAGTGTCGTGATAGTGAGACGAATGGACCGTTAGCCCAGACGTAGTGCTAATTTTGATTGGTGTGAAAGATATATCAGGAGAAATGACACCAATGCTGGTGATCAGAAATCATGTGAGGAGTCAGGTTACGCAACCTTGGATAGTATGCTTTCAGAGTAAACCTTTCCTCAATTAGGTCTTTCGAGGGTTGTAACGTGGTCTGGTTCACGGTTAGGAAACAAAGGACGTTAGGCTCAAAGTATGATTTGTACCCACCCCTTCTTCTTAATGATCTCCAGTCCTACGCTCAGTTAATTCTACACTTGACTTGACGGTGTAAGCTTGAAGGCTCAAGATTTGCTCGACGTGGCAGTCACCTTATTTTGGTTTTTGATGGATATCAGTGCCCCTTTTGTTTTAGGTGTCCACTGTATCTCATTTTGTTTTTGTTGAGGGTTTTGGGGTCCTCTTTTGCTTTTGTTTTTGATCCCTAACTTTTGCATGGATTGACTTCGTTTGTCAGATCCATCGGGGTTGCCTTGATTTTGCCTAAGTCCCCTCTAAGGTGTCTGACTTAGTTGGCTTTTGATTTTTTTTATTTTGTTGTGACTGCCATAGCATGGGTCATTGATGAACAACCGTCTTCTGGATTTTGCTTCGTTGATTCGAGTGCGGGATTGGATTAACTGAACACTACCCTGCCCCAGGTTGAGTGTAAGGGTTTGAATATCCGAAGGAAGCTGCTACTTCTAGGCTCGAAGTGGTTCACTAGGGATTAACTCCTTATATCTCCGGTGTTTGGGGAATTGAAGCAATGCCTGTACATCATTGACGAGATTCTATCTGAAAGCATACCGTTTGCAATTATGGGTATCTCATTTTCATCATCCTCCCTCAAATCATGCTAAACAACAGTGAATAGAGTGGAGTGAATAAATGTGTCGGTGATAAGTAAAAAAGAGTGAATACGACATAACTAATTCAAAACATGCATAAACGATACATTAATGAAAACCAAATACGAATGGCAATTGTTCAAAGCATACAATACTTAAATAAGCAAAGACAAAACATAAGAAACTGCGAATAATGAAATGGCAACATGACTGCCTTCTTCGGGGAACAAACTTGACTGGAATCAATCTGCCGTTGGCGCTAGTTGACTGGTGGCATCGGATTGTTGATGATGTTTGGAGACTTCCCATTGAAGTTGATAGCATCCTTGTCGATCATGTCTTGAATTATGTGCTTGAAAGCCCTGCAGTCCTCAATGGAGTGACCTGGAGCGCCCTTATGAAACTCACAATGAGCATTTGCATCGTAGTCGGCAGGAACGACAGTTGGGGGAGCCAAGTCTCTTGGAACAATAGCCTTCTTCTCCATCAACTGAGCAAAGATTTTGGCATATGACATTGGTAGACGATCAAAGACTCTATCTGGTCTCCATGTTCTCTGCGGACGCTGTGGGCGAGCACCTTGTCGTTGCTGAGTAGCTTGCATCTGTTGTTGCTGAGGAGGATACTGATATCCTTGCTGGTTGTAAGCTTGTTGCTGAGGAGCCTGTTGCCGTGGCATCTGAGCTTGCGCTGCTTGAACAGCTGGCTGATAAGGAATCAGAGCATATTGCGCAGCAGCAACATATGGATACTGATAGTAGGGAACTTGATAAGGCATAGGAGGAACTTGTTGAGAAGCTTGCCCTTTCTGCACAAAGATGGCATTTGTTTCGCCCTCCTTCTTCTTGTATCAATTAAAAGGCCTCTTAGCATTAGCCTGGCTGTTAGAACCTCCTGGGATTTTCCCACTCTTCAGCCCTTCTTCAATTCTCTCACCGACGATCACCAAGTCAGAGAATCCAGCGGAGACACTACCAATCAGCTTTTCGTAATACTGGCCCTGCAAGGTGCCCATGAAGATGTCAATCAGCTCGCGGTCAACAAGAGGTGGATGCACCCTTGCGGCTAGCTCTCTCCATCGTTGCGCGTACTCCTTGAAGGATTCGCTGTCCTTCTGAGTCATACTCTGAAGCTGAGTACGATTCGGAGCAAGGTCGGTGTTGTACTTGTACTGCTTGACAAATGCATCGGCTTGCTCGGCCCAAGTGCGCACACTATTACGTTCCAGCTGCATATACCATTCGAGTGATGCCCCAGACAGGCTGTCCTGGAAGCAATGGATCATGAGCTTTTCATCTCTGGCATAGGCAGCCATCTTGCGACAGTACATCTTCAGATGAATGTTTGGGCAACTGAGACCTTTGTACTTTGAAAATTCGGGCACCTTGAACTTGGGAGGAATGACAACATCAGGCACCAAGCACAATTCCAAAGCACTGAAAGAATTTGAATTGTGCCCCTCCATGGCTCGGAGTTTCTCGGCTAGATCTCGGCACATCTTCATGGCTTCAGAATCCTGAGCGGCAACAGGACTGGCAATGGGGATAGCAGCATGATAGTTCTGAACGTCGTCATACTGATCCATCAGAGTATCTTCGATATGAGGAACCGGGATTTGCACAGCAGTAGGCTGGGCCTGCGGGATAACTCCAACGGTAACTCTAGGCGCTGGGATTGGCTGAGAAGTGTTTCCCTCGACTGCGTTGTTGAAGTTCAACGACATTCCCTGAGAATTCGGAATTGGGACCAAAGGGATGGCAGTAGACCCTTGTCCATTGACAACAACGGCGGCTTCACGCTGTTCTTCTTCTCTCCTGGCTGTGAGGATGGCTTCGAGGATCTGGTCAATCTTTCCTTTCATGGAATCCAACTCTTCCCTGAAGGCGACTTGCTCCTGTTGAATCTGCTCCATCATTCGTCTGGTATTGGCTCTAGTTGCATACTGGTGTCGGGGAATCAGCTTGATTTACTGGAGAGGAAGGAACGAAGACATAAGATTCTGTTGAAGGACTGGAAATGCAAAAATGCACAACATATGAAATGCAATGCAAATGATATGCAAGATGCAATGCAAGATAAAAGATCCAGGATCACAGGATCACAACTCCAACAACTCCTGAAGCTGGTAACTGTAATAGATAAGTAACCATAATTCCTGCTCAAAGAAAAATGGACAGGCACGACCTATGCGGGAAGATCTAAATATTCTACCCATAAACCCACTTACGGGATGGTTTCTACGTTTGGTTCCCAGAATCACGGACAGTAGTCGTATTAACGTCACGCAACAGGCTGGCTGTATTACGACGATAATGACGATAAGGTCTCTCCTGAGCGGGGTCCTCATGCTAGGCGCACAAGGAGCGAGTCCTTGGAGACTAACACTACACGACCACTAATATCGGAACCGGTGCTAACAAAAGGTTCCCAGAATCACGGACCCTTCATTAATCAAGTCGTGCAACAGGCTAGCTGCGTTACAACAAGATCTACGAATAGGTCTCCTCTGGAGGAGCTTTCATGCTAGGCCCACAAGGAGCAAGTCCTCGGAGACTAACACTACTCGACTACCAATTCTAAACTATGTGTTCTCTCTGCTTTTACCAAAGCTCGGGCGTAGAGCTTTACTCATGATGTCATCCCAAAAACCAACAGACCCAGATAACAAGCACGAATAAAAACCACAAGAGAACGAATACAAAAAGAAGACAAATAAAAACAAACACTCCTCACAAACCAAAATATAGGCTCGACTCTCTCTTTGCATGGAGCAAATGTCCCCAGCAGAGTCGCCACCTGTCGCACCTCGAAAAATCATTCGAAAATACGACCCTCGCGCGAAAGGCGCGGAAATGCGGTTCGACAGAGTCGCCACCGAACTTTATTTTTCCCGAATAAACGGGAGAGGAAAATATCGAGAAAACCTCTTAAAAACGAAAGGATAGGAACAGGGATGTCGCAACCATGTTCCGGGTTCGGGAGTCGGTTACGTGAGGGGAAGGTATTAGCACCCCTCACGTCCGTCGTACTCGACGGGAACCTCTTAAGGTAAATATGGGGAGTGTTGTCTAGGTTTACTTGTTTTCTTCTCGTTGTTAAAGGTGGAATTGGTAGGTTAAAAGGTTAAAGATGCAAAGGAGAGATGGGTGGTTAGAAGATAGGGTGCTCGCCAAGGATTGGGGCCCTTGTGCCTACGTATGCTCATTCGGACGAGAATGAGAAATCAGAGCGTCGTAGTTCGACTACGGGAAAGGATGGGGGGAAATGGAAGATGGATAGAAGTATGCTCGCCAAGATCATCGCAATCTTGTGCCTACGTATCTTATATTCAAGAATGAATAAAGAATCAGAGCGTCCGTAGTTCGTGGTGACGACCACGAAAAGGTGAGGTTGAAAAAAGTTGGGAGTTTGAGAAAAGAGACGAAAGAGTGACTGACAAGCAACCCAAGAGCACGCCTCAAGAGCTTGTCACTCAAGAATTCAAGGAATGCGAGACTCCAAAAACTCAATTCTTTCGGGAATTGACTGAATAAATTAAAGATAAAGAGTTGGATGTTTTGAAAACGAAAGAATGAACTAATAACAACTCAAGGGTGCGCCTCGAGAGTTACTCATTCAAATATTCAAAGAATGCTAGATTCTAAGAATGTCTCTCTTTCGTAAGTTGTAAAAATGTTTGTGAAAGGATCGAATCGAAGAATGGCATGCGAGGCCCAAAAGAAGTTGTTTTAAAGCGGCTCGACAACGTATCGAGGATTTGCTTGAAAATGAAATCGACTTGACGACGTGTCAAGGATTAGGATTGCGAGAAATGATATTAGTCCCTGAGGGTGCTCCTAATATTGAAACCACGAAGAACTGCGTGTGCGAAGTGTCAAAGGTTGCGAATGCGTGCGAGCACTCATCTTAGGAGGATGCTTGAAAATGATTTAATTTTGAAAGAGTCGAAAGGTTGAGCGAATAACAACTCAAAGACGTGCCTTGAGAGTTTATTTACTCGAAGACACAAGGAATGCTAGATTCCAAGTATCTCCTTCTTTCGAAGTTTGATCGAGAAAGAATATTTTAAAAATGACTTGAAGCGACATGGGGTATGAAAATAATTTGTGAACGTGTGAGAAGTGAAAACGCGAGATTGGATTTGAAAATATCGATTATTTAATAAATGAGACGTCGGCCCCACAACTAAATAATCGGGGTATTACCGAAATGCTAGATTTCAATAACACCATTTTTATTTGAAAAATATTTGGATGAACAGCGAAAATATCACACAGAATGCTAGATTTCTATGATATTTTTGCTCTAAATTGCGTACTAAGCGAATAATTTGAATGACATATTATTTGAGGTGTACACCTCCATAATGTTCGTCCAAAAATTCAAGAAGTGCTAGACTTCAAGAATTTAATTTTTTCATGACTTGATTGAGAAATAATTTGGTATATAAAAAAAAATACTGAAACAGGAATTAGAGAAAATCAAACATATTTTAGGAATAAGTTGAAAAATAAATTGTAAGTTAAAATGGATTGATTTAAATAAAATAAATTAATTAAAATTTAAGAGTAAATTTGAAAAAAATCTAAAGCGTAATTTATTGAATTGTTTAAAATATGTTACTTACTAGTACAAAAATAAAAGTTGAATTGCCTAATAAATTAATTATATATAAAAAAATGAACAATACATTATTTAAGGTGTACACCTTAATAACGTTCATTCGAAAACTCGAGAAGTGCTAGACTTCAAGAGTTAAATTTCAAGTAATCAAAGGGCGTATTTTGAAGCGAAGAAGGTCGAACAATGCACTACTTAAGGCGTACGCCCCAATAGTGACTATTCAAGAATTCAAAAGATGCAAGACCTTAAGAATTCTTTCGTTATTAATTAAAAAATGTTGTATATTGAGAATAAATTGGATTAAGAAATATAATTAATTATATTTTGAAAATACAATTTAAAATAATCCATGCTTTTGTTTAGAAAATGTCTTTGAATGTCTTTAAATTAATCACATAAATGGTGATACAAAAATAAAATTCCTAATATTAGTCATTAATAATGGTTTCCACCTATTAATTCCAACATTCCAATTAATTTATAAAAGCCACCATGAGCAATATGACTACCAGCAAGAAAGGTAAGGATCATTTATAAAATTGAATGAGATAATTCAAACATTTGGCTTTTTGTGCCATCACCTCCTCTCCACGAGATAATCGTACAAAACATCGGAACGACACTCGAAGCAGTAACATTATTCAGAGCCAAGAATCATAGATACATACTCAACACCATAGAAATCGCAATGAATTCACGTACAAACCTCACGATATCAAAATAAACAGAAGCAAATGTGCTTATCAATTTAAACCAAATGCCATGACTAAACACAAGAAACAAAGAAGACTGACTTGAATCACGGTTGAAAAATGAATAACGTCTACTGCAAAACAACATACCAAACATGAAATAGAAAGCTAGAACACGGGACTAGAATGAATGGAAACACATCCAAGTAGATTAGAACGTCAGGAAATGGCGACAACGTCAAACAATAGCAACAGCAAGTCAATTAGACAGGGGGAATAGCATAATGCCAAAGCAATAGCGATGCAAATCAAAACGTGGCAAGAACATAACCATTCGTGTACATCCTAGCAACGATGCAAATATGAGCACAAATGAATTAAAACTTAACATCAAATCATGAGCGCAATCCAAAATTATTACAACACGACTTCGGCATTCGAAGAAAAGAAAAGAAAAAAGAGGAACCACATACGACATACTCAAGACATTCAGTGCCAACAAACTCAAAAAACAATAACTACAATCGTCAACATTTTTAATCAATCTAACCATCACCGTCAACTTGTTTTTTATACTTAAATTCCAAAATCACGACATGAACATGGGTTAGAAATTACAACCAAGATAACCAGCAGCACAATCCAGCATATTGGTTTAACATTGTTCTTAAAACCGGTTATACATTGACTATCAGGCTTAACCGAAACCAAAATCAGAAAAACAAAAGCATATGAGAAAATAGCAAACAGAATCGAATAATTACATAGTGCTAAAAATCGGGCAAGGATAAAAATGTAACCAATCAATAAGCCGAAAGGTGTTGCCGCGCTTGAATCCGGTATGTGCTTGCTGAGATGTTGCCCGATACTGTTGAACTTGAATCGAACTCACAACCCAGTCGTGACATGAATCTTTTATGACATGTTGTTGCTAGATATTGTCGCTACAGATTGCACTTGCAATTGTTTCTGCAATATTGCTGCCGAATTGTGTTGGAAACTAAAAGCAGCAGAACTTGTTGGCGACATCGCAACTTGCACAAAAAAATAACCGTCGACTTTGCTACCATTTGTATGATTGCTCTGTTTCAATTCAAATATGAAATAGGCTATCTACCTGACCTCCAAAACATGGGAGAGTGTTAATAGCAGATCAAAACAAGTAAAAATCCCTAAATCAACACTAAAAAAAAACAAATGGAACAAAAGGTTCGAATCAGCCTCCACTGCTATTGAAGATGATAAGCTAGTTGTTTTAAGCACATAACCAATCTACATGTTGTTTATAAAACCTGGTTTGGCCTTTAACACATCGATCCATTAACATTTGTACCAATCTAAAAAGAGCAGCAAACCAATTTGACAGATTAGATCACAAAGGAGATAACAGATATTAAGAACAGAATTGTTACCCGCGGTTATCCTTAACAAGATTCGGCATCGACATCAGATTAAACTCGCGGCCGCAAAAACGAGACGAAGAAAAAAATGTCGAGGTTCTGTAACCAGAGGGAGGCACTGTAATATCGTGACCGTGTTGAAGCGGAGGATACCGCTACGCCATTATCAAACCCCAGCGACTTCTGCGTCGAACCCAGTGGGGAGATCCTCCGGCGGAAGTTTGCGGATGGGGTTTGGGCTTCGACGAAGGGGATGGTGCGCGACGGATGTTGTTCGCGGCGGTTGGGTCAATGTCGTTTTGAGGATGAGAAGGAGAAGGGTTTAGCGACGGAAGGGAATGGAGTGGCGATGATTCAGAGGGGAAGATAGAAAGGGGCGGCCGCTTTAGGTTTTTCTTGAGGGTCGTGAACAGTATCTTCTTTTTCCTATTACTCTGGAAAAAAACTCCCCTTAAATGGAGTGGAAAATGGAACCCTAACGGGCCACCAAACCGCATGGGCCTCCCGCCCTGCTACCTGTACCCTCAGCTTGTTCTCTTTTTTTTTACAATCTAATTAATTAGTTAATATTAAACCAAATCCTAATAACATGAACTAATAAATGCAATATTAATTAACAAAACTAAATAATAAAATAAAAGTTAATAATATTAATTACATGAGTATTAAAAGAAAAATAAAAATAGATTGAAAATTTAAAAAAAAAAAAAACAAATAGAACAAATATAAAAAATATATATATAATTAGTAAATTTTAAGAAAGAAAAAGTTTAAGAAAATAATATTCACAAAGAGGTTGTTAGGCCACGTGTCACGCCTTAATGGGTCATGAAGATAGATTTCTAAAAATCGACCCATTGCGAGCGGACATGTGTCTAAATAACAAGAAACAAATCAGACAACGTAAAATATAAAATAAAGTCGAACAGTGAAAATAATTGAAAATGGGTAGGACAAATTTAGGGTATGACACAGGGATCAAGTGATATATTGCTGAAGAGATCCATCCACAATATCTGTCTCAACAGACCCACAATACTGCTCAAATCTGGCCTCAACAGACCCATAACAATGCTCCAACTTGGTCTCAACAGACCCAGAACAATGCTCCAACTTGGTCTCAACAGACCCATAACACTGCTCTGATGAAGAACCCCAAGTAACCACACATACTGATCCAATATCCAGAAAACCGGGGAGTCTGGAGGTCAAGTTACCTGTATGCCCCAATCCCTCTCACAGGTAGGTGTCCTATCAACTGACACAAGGTACGACATCCTATGCAGTCGTCGGCGCCACAGACTTTCAAGACTGATGATACGATACCCAGAAGGTGTGGCATCATCATGTCCTGAAGAGGTCTCACTTAGCCAACTTCCAATTGATCGGTCCCCAGAGTCGACAATCCAACTAGCCAACAACCCCCTCAACCCAAAGGGTTGAAAAAGAAGTCAACCAGAAGAACCTCGTCTGAGCGTGAATTTTGCGGGACACTAGTACATGCAAAGCATGCACGCGCCCACTACTTTCCACAACTAATTCTAGGTGCACTCAAGCCCCGGTCCGACTTATCTCTCAATCTGACCCCCTACCCAACATAACAACAATAATATAATGCTGAAAGTAAATACGGAAAAGTAAATCTATACAAAACCCACGACGGGAAAACAAGCACTCGGATTGACTCGCGTAGGGAACCGTTGGAGTCCCCAGCAGAGTCGCTAGCTGTCGCTACTGCGAAAATCGGCGCCGGCTATGACAGAAGAGTCGCCACCGTGCGTTATTTATCCCACAGGAGGGAAAGGAAACGCTCAGAGTAAACCTAACGTAAAACGGGAAAGGAATGGTCATCGCAACCAAATTCCTTGATTCGGGAGTCGATTACGCAAGGGGAAGGTATTAGCACCCCTCACGTCCGCCGTACTCGACGGGATCCACGCTTGTTTTCTAGTACGGATTATTATTCTATCTACTCTACAGGTCTGGGTTAAAAAGAAAAGAAAATGACTCGGCAAAGTATCTCACTTTATGCCTACGTATCCCCGTCTGGAACGAGAAATCAGAGTCAACGTAGTTCGCCTACCTACCGATGAAGGGGGAATGTTGCTCGCTAGGATACGGCATCCTATGCCTACATACTTTCATACAGCATGAAAGATCAGAGCAAACGTAGTTCGGGCTACGGAAGACACATGCTTGTCTGACTGGTTTTTTATTACCTTATGAAAGGGTTTTTCTTGATTAAGAGTCCAAGCGGACAAAAATGACACTTTGATGTTTGTTTTGAATCTTTTACGAAAGAAGTGTTTTTTAGTTTGTGTGCAATCTCTAACGTACTAGAGACTATGATTTGAGAGTGACTACGTCGCATGTCACCCAAAGGGTGCCACACTAAGCAGCCAGACTACTGGAAAGAAGCTCCCCAGCAACCCTTTCCCAAATAGCTTAAGGCTCGTGACGTACGACATCGATTAACCTTATTACTGTATTTTTTAGTTGTTTTGAGAAGAGAAAGAAGCTCTAAAAAAGCCTAGGGTTGAAAAGGAAATAAAAACTAACCTAATGTTGTCATGCATGGATAAGAATCCTAATGTCTGTCATAATTCCCTCCTGCACAGAGGAAATCAGAGATCCTAGGGGATAAACAGAAAAAAAAAGCAAGCAAGTACAGTAAAATGCATGCAATGCAGCAATACAAGCGAGGCAAGGGAGTCCCACTCAACCTCGAACCTGGGAAAACAACAGGCAAAGTGAATCAACATTCACTTCAAACCTTAAGGGGGCAAGTTGTACAAGCCAACAAACAATACAGAAAAACCCAAAATAAAACAGAGAAGGCAGCCCAAGCAGCAGTGTCAAACTCCCACAGTTGACAGCACAAGCAGCAGCTCTGACAGCAACAATTGATTAAACAGCAAAAAGTTGATAGCAACAACCTTCCTTTTCATGAATAGCTTCAACAAACAAACTTCAACAAGCTTCTATCTTCACACTCAACAAGCAGCAAAACCCTAGCTTCAACAAGCAACCAGCTTCAACAAGCAGCAAAACCCTAGCAAACTTCAACCAGTAAACAGCTTCAACAAGCTCCTAATTTCATCTTCAACAAGTAGCAAGACCCTAGCTTCAACAAGCAACCAGCTTCAACAAGCACAGACTCCTAGCCTCAACCAGCTTCTAGCTTCAACAAGCACAAACTCATTCTCAACAAGCTTCAACAAGCACCTCCAAGGGAGAATCATTCAACAAGATCAAGTTGAAGTGTTAAGAAAACCCAATGACAACCAAGGGAAGCCATTAAGATCTTAACATTGTACTAGGAAGGCAACCTAAAAGTTATACTCTTAAAGCATGCCACTCATCCCTCCAAAGGAGAGACGTGACTTCTTTAAGAGGACTTCATGTCATTGGATTGAATGGAGATGAACAATATACTCCATGTTTGAAGAAAGAAACAAAACTAATCTAATGCTCTTCCTAAAACCCTAGTTACCCTAAGCTCCTGACAAGCACTCCACAAGAGGACAAGGCTTCATCTCAAAGCTCCTTCAATCTCTCCAAAGCATCTTCAATTGGTATTCATGATCATCCAAGCTCAAAAGCAACACCACCCTAGTCTAAGGGGAACTATTGAATTAAACTAGTCAAGTTAGTTCACTAGAAACACCTAGAAGTTAGTCCTAAAACTAATTCTAATAAAAATACCAAAAGTGATTGTAAAATCCTACAAAAATTACTAAGGGTTCCTAAACCTCTTATTAATATCTCCATGCAAAAACCAGGGGGTTAACCATTCATTTGGACCTAAAACTATACCCTAAACCTAAGGGTACTACCCTAAAACCCTAATTCTAAACCCCTTAATGTTCAATGTTCAAACTAGCCTAAAATTCTCTCACAAAAATATTAGAAAATTACTAGGGGTACATGCATATCTAAGCTATCTAGCCCAAAAAGAATCACCTCAAAAATCATCACCAATCACCCATAATAAAATCAGCAAGAACACATATCAAACATATTGAAAATAAAACCAATTAAAATACAAAAAATGCAAATAAAATATAAAATGCATGAATTAATGAAATTTCAAAACTATTAAATTCTACACCTTCTAAGGAATTCAGGAAAAAAAAATCTAGATTAAAAAGACTAATTTTCCTATTTATGGTGAATTATTTCCTAACAATATGAAAATGTAAAAATAAAAGAAAAATAAAGAAAATAAATAAAGGTGCGTGACAAATAGCAATAATATCATGTTGTAATACCAGCTGGGCCCAAGGAGGGGGTGTCAATAGCGCTCATGACTAAGCCTAAACCAAAATGAAAAGAAATCAGAAAACAAATGGAAAATGGAAAAAAACGTGTGTCAAATAACAATGATTTCACGTTGTTTCTCACTCATGGGCCAGGATAGGGGTGTGATTAGCAAGCCAGTCTTAAGCCCACCCAAACTCAGTTTAATGAAACGGAGCGTTTCATCTAAACTCAACTCTTCAGGAATTGAAACGCAATCGTGGCCGTGGATTGGGGTTCTCAGTCAAGGTCAATGCATGATCTAATGGCTGAAACATCGTCTTCTCCAAATATTTGAAACTGAGAGGGAAATGTTCAGACGGTGGCCTGAGCTTTGCGCCACCGTCTTCTCTGGTTAGGTCATCCCCAAAATTCATCAAAAAACAAAACTAAACATCCAATCTCACTTGAAATCCATCACTGAATTCAATTCCAACCTCCAAATTCCTTGATTCATCCTCTAAAACCAAACCCGATCCAAAGTTCAGGAATTCATCCAATTCTTGATCACTCCAAAACTTAAAATTAAAGCTCCTAAACTCGTCTACACGCATCAGGCTTCAATTCTATCTCTTCAAACATGCTTGAAACCTCAAGAATCATGAGATATTCCTCTCAACAGAATTCTGATCACAACCTAAAGTATCTCTAATCATCCCAAATTTGTGCCTAAATCCAACCTAGCAACATCTATAACTTAACCACATATCAAATGCTAATCAATTTCCTCTAATCTAAGCTAAAAAAAGAAAGTTACAAACCTGGAAAAACTGGATGAACAGAAGGTGCAAATGCTCGATTCAACCTCCAATCTTTTGCAGAATCACTCAAGAACCACTTCTAAAGCTTCTCCAATGATCAATTTGTCTTGAAATTCCCTCTATCTCCAAACCCGATTCTGAGATGCAATGAAGAAAATTCAGTTGCTCTTTCTTATTTCTGGCTCAATCCTTCCCCAAAAATGATCTGAATCAGTTGCATACAATATATAGAGTGTGTTAGAACACTCTAGAACTTTCTGTAACAACCTGAATGAGAAATTCAATTTTTCATATCCCTTGAAAATCTCACATGCCAAAATCATGCCTTGCTCTATTTCAGCTTTCAATCTTGCTTGAATTTCCCCTCTTGTGATATTTATAATTGAATTGGAGTGATATCTTCCTTGTTTTTGATCCCATGGCCATGTATTGATGTGTTACTTCATCCTTAAGGTACAAAAGGGAACCATGTGAAATTGGCCTTAAATCCAAAAAGTGGTATTGCCATCCTTTCCAAAATATGTTTTCTGATCAATTTGGTATATAACATGGACTTGTTTGGCCACATATCAATTTTTCCATAATTTTGGCCTTTTAATCACTTTAATTTATTCATTTCAAAGCCATTTCAAACCAACTTCTCCTATGAGCCAATTCAAAGCCACCTTGATGCATGGTCAAGGTTAAAACCCTATTTTGAGAAACTTTCTAGTTGAACAATTTTCCATTTGAAGCTTGCAAGTTGAAGATTTTGGCCCATGCTTGAAAATGACCTATAATCACCAATACCCAAAATACCCTTGGCTTACAAAGATCATAACTTAAGTTCTACAAATCCTCTTGAGGACTTCTAGTACTATATGGAAATCTAAGATCAAGATTTATAACTCTTATGTTCACCAAGAATCCATTTGAAAGCTCCTTGAAGGGCAAAAGTTGCTTGGAAGTCAAGTGACTTTCACAGATAAATTTCAGTGTCCTCTGATGACCTGTAACTTGCAAGGACCCTAACTTGAGTTCTATAAATCCCCTTGAGGACTTCTAGTACTCAAATTAAAGGTATTGAGATGATATACAAGTTTCATGTTGGCCAAAGATCCATTTGAAACTTGTATTTTGACTTATGTGGATTTGAAGTTAGGCAATAAACAGGGGATTTTACACTGAAACCCTAATTTAGCAACTTCCCACATTCTTGATCTTTCTTTGGTTTACCTTGGAACAACACCACACATGTATCAACATACCAATCCATGAATCCCATGACTTCAAAGTAGGCTTTGATGCTCTCTAATTTGCACAATTGAATTAGGGTTGACCCAGATGAAACCCTAGTTGACTGCACTTCAACTGTGGCTCTCATACTTGAATCAATGACTTGTCTCAGCTTCAATATGGCCCTCTAGGCTTTCCATGAGATCCATACACACCTCAAATTCAGAATCCATGTTTCTCATCCCACTGATGATTCTCAATATTCCTCAAGATAGGAGCAAAACTCACATGTAGGCACTTAAACTTCTCAAGACTTCAAATCATTTCTTGATGGCTTGGATGATCTCTCAAACTTGGATAACACCTCTTGCTAGGCTCTTCTCTTGATAGACACCCTTGATCCATTGTTGGATGCATTCTATGCTATGATATGCAAATGATTGGACTATGTACATGATGTAACTATGCAAATGAAATGCAATGAAACACAAATCAGGCAAGAAAAAGTTGAGCAAATTTTGGGGTGCAACAGTCGTCCTCCTCCTTGTTGACTCTATTAAACTTTTGTTCATGCATCACTAAAGAGCTTTGCAATTCAACAATTGAGATTTCATAAGTGTCCTTTGATTCCTTGATCGAGACAACCACATATGTGAACCGTTCTGTCAAGGTTCGTAAGATCTTCTCCATAATTTTTTATTCTGGCATGTTTTCGCCATTGCTTCACAACTTATTGCAAACTACCATTACTCTTGCAAAGTAATCAATGATGGTTTCTCCTTTCTTCATCTCCAACACCTCAAATTCTCTCCTCAAAGTGTTGCATAGGGACTTTTTTACCTTCTCGTTTCCGCCAAACTTCCTTTTCATCGAATCCCAAACAATCTTGGATGTGCGTCTATCCAAGATTTGCTCAAACACGTTTCTGTCTAAGGCTTGGTAAAGGTAATGCTTCACTTGGTGATCTTTGATTCTTTGATCTTCCAGTTTAGTCTTTTCTGCGTCGGTTAACGTGGTTCCTTCTTTTGGTTCTGTAAATCCATCTTCTACCAAGCTCCATAGTGTAACACCTCAAGTTTAATTGGAATATTTTATTTAATTTATTAAATGAGAATATTCGTATTTTGGTGATTTTCGGTGATTTTGTGGAATATTGGGAATTAATGGAATTTGGCTTGTTTATTTTGAATAATAGTATATAATATGAATATATTAATATTATTATGAATTAAAATGAATATAAGATGAATAAGGGAAATTTGGACAATTAAGAGGAGTTAGTGAGGGTAGTATGGGGAAAGCCCAATTTTGAGGCCTAAGACTAGGTTTAACAAAAAGGAAATTCTGAAGAGATTAGGATTCATTTGTTAGACCATGTTTAGAATTGAGGCCAGAGCTCTGAGGAGGGAAGATTGGAGGCAGAAGTTTCGAAAGATTCCCTGAAAGATTTGAGAAGGCTTTGATCGACAATTAAGGTACGGGGAGTATTACCTTCATGATTTTCCATGTGTAACTTTCAACGTATTTAAGGTCGATTTAAGGTTTAAGGGTTTTGAGGGTGGATATGAGAAAAAGTGATGTTTGGCCTTCGTGGCCTAAATCTATTATTGTGAATCTAACTGTGGGAATTCATTGGGGTAAAAGTAAAACTAGGCCTTCGTGGCCAAAACTCTAGTTTGACTTGTGCCTAACCTTTCAAGAATATTGGATAGTGAGTAACTCTATGAGTATGAGTAATTGTAGGGAAATTTGTAATTTAGGGCGTGAATATGATACGGGATTGGCCTAATGAACCATAGGTTTTGTGCCTTTATCGCCGTAAGACCTTAGGGATAATTTAGGGATGTTTTGGGGCATTGGGGAAGTGAATTGTGTGGACATTTGGGTGGATTTAGGTTTTGGTACGTATTCAAAGTTGTTGTCATCGCATTGTTCGCCTAGCGAATAATGCATCGCACAGCGAATGATTTAGTCCCAGACTCGCCTAGCGAAGAATCCTTTGCACAGCGAAGAAACTCGCCCCAGACTCGCCTAGCGAACATGCCAGTGAACGTAGCAGAGTTTCGCGAATGTTGATTTTGTGCAGCGATGCCTTGATGATATGTCTGTGAATTTTATGTGATGTGTATATAATGATATGATGATTCCTATGATGTACTAGTTGGAAAACTATGATGATATTACCATGATGTTGACGAACTCTACGATGACATGAGATATGCTGATGATTGTGACGATGATGATTATAATGAATGATGATACACCTATGTTGTTATTATGAGGATGATTATTGACATGTGCATCATGCATTCATGTGCATCCGGACTTCAGTTCAGAATCTCGATTACTTTGGCTTCAATCCCATTGTGCGGATGTGAAGTGTTTTGATGTGCTCCAATTCTCTATTAGAATCGATCCTATTGATAGGGATCTATGGAGGGTTAATGGCCCAGTGTCCGTCGCACTGTGATGATTGGTACCATATGTATTGAGTCTTGTTGCATTTGCATTTACGAGTGATTTGCAATCATTTATGATGTTGTGGCCTTTGAGGCTTATTGATGAATATGATGATGTTGAATATGACTATGCCGCCATTTTATATGTTGATTTTCATACATTGCTTATTATGAATCGTTTTACTCACCCTGCCTGTTTAAATTTTGCCTCCACGTGGGTAACACGCAAATGACCAGGTTTAGCCGTAGACGACGTCGAGGATATTTTTGAAGTTTTGAGTTGTTAGCCTTTTTGGTTAACTTAGAGGGTCTTGCTCTGATATGTAACATCGGATTGGGGTATTTTGAGTTAAACTATGTTTTATTTGATTTTATTTTGATTCTTCCCGTATGAGGAAAACCTTGGTTTATGCCTTTTGAGTTCTGCTGCTTTGTGAAATTTGATGTATCTTGGGAAAACCCGTTGTTTACGGAGCCTTGACCTATTGTTAGAAAGTATTATGTGGTAGGGTTTTATCGTATCCACAAGGATTGATGAGAAGATAGATGTTTGCCGTTCAACGGTTTAATGACTTAAGAAAGGGGGTTTTTAGAAATGGTTTCAATTTTCGTAACAAAAGCTTGCAAGAATTAAAGCGGAATAAAAGTCGGTCTAAGTTTGATAAAAGCATGTCAAGATTAGGGTTCGCTTGTCCGTCCTAAACGTATCCAACCAATCAAATATGTAAACAAAGTTCTAACCAATATAACCGCATATCCTCGCAAAAACGTTCATCTCTAAAGCGATTTCGTGAATGTTATTGTTTCGACCGTTAAATGATCTCTCTAAATAACAATCGAAACAATAATCATTAAGATCGATACAAAGCGGATATCAACTTTCAAACCTATGTATAGCATTTTCATAGTTGATAGATTAAGGAATTCGGTCAAGACTTGGAAAGTTCATGTCAAAAGCAATCCAAACCATAAATGTATAAAGAGTAGAAAATAACTTCATCTACATTTATCATAACATTGTTCACATACAAGAGATTAAGAAGAATACATAAAATCTGAACTAACTACTCCTAACTTTGACAAGAGAGGGATTTAGCCACTCATTTCCATGATAGCTTGAGCAACAAGTTTTCGGAGAAGGTTGATCAACATCCGAGTCGAATAATCGAGATTGGATGGGAATCCATCTTCTTTTTGTAAAATATTGCTAAGAGATGATGAGAAATGAAGGAAATGGGTTTTTAGGTAAGAAAAATCCTCTCAAATGCAAAATACAAGAAATTAGATATTTTAATAAAAAGCAGCTCATACTACTTATAGAAAGGGTTGCTGAGCTGTCATGTTCGTAGTGCGAAAACCAAAAATGGCACCTGAAGTGTGTTGCACCCCAAATTTTGACCCCTTAGATCCTCATCATCATTGTAGGATCATACTCACTTGATTAACTAACCTTAACCCATTTCAAGGTTATCTTTGTCAAGATGCAGATGAATCAGGGTTCCGTACCATCAAAAATCGAGGCTTCAATGGTTTGATCAATCAATGTATTGGATTGATTCAACTATAAACAAGATCAAGAATACTACATTGGATAAAGTATGAATCCAATTTGAGGTTGTCACCCAGGAATTGAGAACAGTGCAGTTCAGGATACCCGATTAGGGTTTTCGATTAGGAAAAGTCAACTATAGTTTGAATTTTGATTTAAAAGGTGTTCCAATGGTGGGATCACGGTTCATGAAGTTTCTATGGCTTATTAAAGTCTACTCAAGAAGTTTCAAGGCCTCGAAATACCCGGAACATCAACAGTCGACTCGGTAGCCACCGATCGATCGTTCGGTTGACCGAAAAGTCAACTCTTTACTCATGAGGAATTTGACCTCAAGATGGGAATCAAAAATGGTCCTAATGACATATTACACCTATCCATGAAGTTTCATCACCATTGGATCAAGGGTTAGGGAGTAATCGCAAAAGTTGGGAAATTAAGGTTTTGAAAAGGGCAAAGCCATAACTCCTTAACCACACAAGGGTTTTTGACCTAGTTTCAAGGGGAATGAGTTCCTAAAACAAGCATAAATATTGTATTACCTAATTGGGGCTTTCTAAAAAGTACAATTGGGTTCCATAACTCTTCCTAGTTAGAGAGAACCGAGGTCCACAAGTTGGCAAAAACTCACATTGGCAAAACCAGGTCAACATGAGTTTTTTTTTATTCCAAAACCTCTCCAAATTGATGCTAATCAAAGACTAAGCCTCATTTATGATGTTTACATTGTTAATAAACATGTTTAACTTCAATTCCCATGAAAATGGACCAAAGATCAAAAGAAATCATTATTTAATGCAAGTTGTAAAAGTGAATAGTGAAGAAAGAGAAAAAAGGTGGCTACCTTTGTCAAATCATCAACTTTAATTCAACAAGTCACCTTCTATCCTATCAAGCATGATGAAAAAAATCTATGGGGCATGGATAATATCTTATTAGAGTGTCTTAAAGACAAAGATGAAGATTGCATTGGAAAACTCAAAGATTTTCATGATGGAAGGTTAAAATTGGCAATTTGCTTCACTTTTGCCCATACCTTGATCCAAGGCCTTTGGCTATAAATAGAACTCACTTCTTACATCAAAAACACACAAGTTCCATGCTAGAAACCAGCTAGAACTTTCTTCCTTACACAATCACAAGTTCTTACAAAATCTCATTAAGTTTCCAAAATCCCTCAAAATTTGCTTTTGAAAAACACCTTTCAAAACCATTTCCAAAATTCTTCCAACTCAAGAAACACTTCAAACACATAAAGTATGATGTATTGAAGCTATCCAAGTCACTTCCATACTTATGTAACAAGATCTTGGAAGAGCTCTCAAGATCTCTGGTTTTCTTATTGCTTAAGCTTGCTTCAAGAGGTAAACCTAAAACTCATAAATGTGAACTTTCCACTTGCATTCCACATGTTACCATGACTGTTTTTTTTTACCATGATGATCTTGAAAATTTTCAACTTGTAACTTGATTTTTCTTGTGAGATTGATCTTGTATTATTCTTAAATTTTTTGTTAACATGTTTAAATAATCAAATTTGTTTGATTCATTGTCTTACCATGTGCATTTTATTCCTTTTATCATTTAGATTTTCATGTTTTGTTCATCCAAACTTCAAAAAATCATAACTCATCCATTTTTCATCATTTTGAACCCATTCTTTTTGCATTGTGTTTGTCTTGATGCCTAATTCCATGTGATATTTTTTAATTCCATGTTTGTTCATATTTTCATGCCTTTTGGTTGCTTGTAAGTTGCCTTTGTATTGAGATCGTTATCTCGCGTATGCAGATGAATTTCTTTTTCACCGTGATCATTTGTGTTATGATATTCACTCATTCTCATTCCTCCCATGTTAGTTAACATGCTAGGGTACTATCCTTTGGTTGTTACCATGATTTCATATTAATTCCTCCTAAATTATGAGGTTAAACTAATTTGCTTGTATTTGATTGTCATCGATACATATGGGTTGTTACCTTCATCTTTGTTAAGATATGCCTTCATCTTGGTTAAGATATTTCATGGGTTGTTACCTTCATATTTGTTAAGACACATTCATTCTTGGTTGTAACCATTTATCTTGATTTAAATCCTTGCTTATTGTAATATGCATGCTTGTTTGGTTGTAACCATAATCCTTGATTACTTTGTTAATTATTTCTTCCCCAAGTGATTGAACTTTTTTAGTTCTTATCCAAGTTGTCTCCTCTCCCTCCTTCCAAATGAAAGTCTCTCTATTGACCCTTGGGTCATAGGTCTGGATAGAACCTTCCCCTCTTTTGGTCTGGAAAGAACCAATTGATCCTTAGTTCGTGCCCAAACTACGACCGCTCTGATTTCTCATTGGACAATGAGAATACGTAGGCACAAGATGCGATATCTTGACGAGCAACCTTCCCCCTCACTAGGAGTGTTTACCAACTAGAACCCTAGGATAGAGTTGTTAACTCTATGTAAGGATCATGGATATGATCACTTACTTCCCCCTTTGAGTGTTACAACATAGACATAGAGAGTTTTGTTAAACTCTACACAAACATTGTTATGTTTGTTCCCCATGGAACCTTGATCACAATCAAGTGTTCTTCAAACCTAGTGAGGTGAACTACGATTGCTCTGATTCTATCCTAGTTAGGATACGTAGGCAGAAGACGCAACGTCTTTGCGAGCAAACTTAGAAACAATCTTAGGTCTTCATCTATCATACCCTATCTCTTTACCCAATCCCAACCTTATCAAATGTCCAATAAACTTAACATGTAAACAAACAAAAGGTTCCCATAGGGTACTACGGATGTTTAGGATGTGAGATACCTACCCTATGCATAACCAACCCCCGATCCCCGAATCTCTTAGCGTTGTTGTTACATCGCGCAAAAGGTTCTTTCTTTCTTTAGACCTTTCCTTTGGATAAATTAAAGTTCGGTTGTAAAAGAATTAAGGTTCAAGTTAATTCAATAGCTTGATATCCAATTTTCACCGCAACAGAAATGGCGACTTCACTGGGGATATTACTTAACTGGAGGGTTTAGCCTATTTTGTTTAATTGCATGCTATATTTGTGAATATTTGCTTAACATGTATATTTGTCAATATATTTGTTTAACTGTTGGATATTTGGGTACTTTGAGTGGTGAGACGGTCCTATACCCGGACTTGAGTGCAATTATGATAGGATGGTGGTATATTCAAGAAGGCTTATAGGGAGTTGATTCCCGACCAAGCTAACTTGAGAAACCACCGCTCAGTGTAGGCCCTCTTGAAAGTTTAGTATTGTTGATCGAGTATTCGTGAAAACAATGCTACTTTCGACGAAGGAGACCATGACACTGTGGACTTTTAGATTACATTTTACCCCACTTTGGCCTTATTAGGACGTAGTGCGATGGCTATAAGGAAGTATTTCCGAAGTAGTTGATACGTGATACTACACTCGGGCGAGACTCTCTTGAGAATGTTATCGATTACCGAGTGATTTGGGAAATTGATAATATCCGAAAGATGGGTTATTGACCTTGAGAACTTTGTTAAGAACCCGTTCGGCAGGTACAAATTAACCCACAGTACAAATCCTTGGGGATGGTTAGACCTTTGACTCCTTGCTTTGATCTTGAGCCTAGGAGGTCTTTGTATATGCATGGTGTTTGTGAATACTTGCCTTTGTGTTATGTGTGCATCATCCCATCATATCACCATAAGCATATCATGTCGCAACTAGTTTTTGTAAAACTCAGTCGATCTCTGGTATTTTTAAAAGTAGTAACTTTCCAATGATTGATGAAATGAGGGTTTTGGCCTAGTCAATCTTCTGAGTTTTGTAAAACCAGTTTGCTTTTGCATTTCATTTGCATTATGCATTTGCATTTCTCAGTCTTGCGTCGCTTTTGATCAGAGAGAAGGGATACCTAACACATATCCAGGACAAATGGCAACAATGGAGGGACTTTTGAAAGCCCATGAAATGCTGAAAGAGGATATCAGAATTCTCAAGTGTCAGATGAATTAGGTTCTAGAGACATTACAGAACATGATGAAAAAAGGGGGTCACCATGACCATGTGACGTCCAGAGAAACGAGGGATGCATTATCTCCGAGGATTCCTCCAACTCAAGGACATTCTCGGTATCCACCACCAGATAACCGTCAATCGCGTCAGCACGCCCAACAAAAACCAAGGAAACCAGAAAGTCTGTTTCCAATGTCACACAATCAGATATTGCTAGACTTGATCCAAGGCAAATTGATAATACCAAAGGAGTTGAAACCAATAATTCCTCCTCACCCCCTGAACTGTGGTACCAACGCTAAATGGGACTATCATACTAGGGCACTGGGACGTTCAACTGAAGTTTCTCACCAGTCGGTGTTTGTTCCTCCTCAAGGTTCTCAAAGCCGGAGACTGAACAAGAAGAATCATGTCAGAAAAAATAAGACTTGCGGTAAACCAACTCCAGTACCGTTAAGTAAACTTTACCCGCTATTGATTCAGAATTCGCTAGTGACTCCGCGATTATCCAATCCTGTGCCAGGACCATGGCATAATGCGAACCTGAACTGTGAATTTCACAAAGAAGCTGAAGGACACAACTTAGAAGCATGTATAACATTGGGTTATCTTGTGCAAGAGCTAATCATTTTTAAACACTTGATCCTCGAGGAAGACCGCCCAGAAGTAGAATGTGGATATCATACTGGGACAATAGGGCACCTAGTTGAAGAGTGTAAAGGTTTTAAACTGAGACTGCAAGAGTTGCTGAAACCTCAGGAGGATAAATCAAATGACAGTGCTACGATTCCTAAATCCAAAGGCAAAGGACCCGTGAGACCCCTCATAATTCTATATCACAAGGAGAAAGTGGTGGTTGAAGGTGTTTCCCCACATGGGCCTAAAATTTGAATTTTAATTCCCTAAGGCTGGCAGCTGTAGACTGTTTCAGCATGTGTTGTAACTTCTTTGCATTTGAATTGCTCGTAAGCTGTTGTTTATTTGAATTTGGCAATATTAATGAAATGTTTGTGCATCTTTTGATTAAGTCCATTCGTTTCACTCTTTCTTTTTCCTTTCATTGTTATGAAATACGAAAAATGCAAAATTTTCTTTTCTTTACTAAACTGTTGTTTAAAGCAAAGATTGGGGAGGATGATGAAAATTATATCCATAACTGCTGTTGATATGCTTTCAATTTAACTTTTCCGATGATGTAAGGCATTGTTTCAATCCTTAAACACTGGAGAAATAAGGAAGATAATCCCTCGTTAACCCCTTCGAGCCTAGAAGTAGGAGTTTTTCCTTCTTTAAAAAAACAAAACCTTAAATCTCGAACCTGGGGCGGGTAGTTCTCGGTTAACTCAAAGATATGTGCATACAAGACACTTTTCATATAAAGGTGGTGCACTCAGGTTTTCCTTCGTGCACAACAAGAAAGTTTCGAAGATGCTTTTCAGCATAAAAGACGATGATGGTTTACCATATCCACTAAATTAGGTAGTCACCTCCTTTCCCAAAAGAAAAAAAAGGAAAAGTGAAAAAAAAAAGCCCGCTAAGTCGAAACCTATGAAGGAGACTTAGGAAAAAATGGGGCATCCCATTGACTGTATATTCAAACAAAGCAGTTCAGACAAAAGTCAGGGATAACAAAAGAGAGGAATTCTGTAAGAGTTATCACTCTTAAAAATCCTCAAATAGCAAAAAGCTATCAAATACTGTAAGGGAGTTGTGACTACCTTAGGTTTGTAAGCCATCACCAACTATCATCAGTCCAATTCTTAAGCCTGTAAGAACCTAAATATATAGTTTGAGTTAACTGAGTGTAGGATTGGAGTTCATCATGGAGAGTGGGTGGGACAAATAACTTTTGAGCCTTTATCCTTTGTTTCATGAACCATGAACCAAGCCATGATACAACCCTTAAAAGACCTAATTGAGGTAAGGTTGTTTTGAAAGCATATTACAGTAAGGTTGGATAACCTGACTCCTAATGATCTTTGATTGTATGTGTTCATCACTTTATCCATCATTTGTAAAATGATTGGATCACTTTCACTTTGATCACTTGATCACTCCGCCGTGTGTGTTTTATTAAAAAAAATGTTTTCAAAATATTGCATGAATTTTACATTGAAAATTGCCAATTTTTAATAAACAACATTGTGTGCAAAACAATCCAATGTCAAAGGAATCCCAACAAAAGCTTCCAGCTAGGGAAATTGACTTGATAAAAAAGGCTCAGCCTGGGGCAATCAATTTGAAGGATTTGTTAATCATTTGTTACAACGTTCAGCTAATCAAAGCTAACCAGGTCAAGATCAAATGAAGCTCTCAATGAATAGTTTAGTCCGGGGCAAACCTTTTGCAGTTACCAGCTAGCAGGGGCAAGTTTGTTCCCCAGTCGTTACTTCCACAGTCCGAGACTTTGTTGTGCAAGCACCGTTAAACTGGGGCAATCACGTCGAGATTTGTAAATCTCTCTCTATAAGAGTTTAAAGACATTGAAGCATCTTTATGCTAGTTCTCTCGATGGTTTCTTCCCACAGACCATGTAATCTGGGGCAGAAAAGGTTAAAGACTGTTTGTCGCAATAGCCATTGCTCACTGAAAGAGGATTGTTATACTATCAATGGGGCAGAAAGATTTTGGTCTCATGATACCCTTTATCAGCTCTCTGATTAAGTTGTTACTTCGGTTGATCTTGGAACTTCCCTTGGTGATTTTCCTTCAACAAAGAATTCAAACTCATGATGGCAATCCAAGTGAAGTCATGATGTTGTATCCTAAGTAGATTACTCTCTCCCAGAGATGGTTGTAACTTTGAAGTGGAATTGTTGTTCTTCATGATCATCCCTTTGATGTCCAATTTTGGTTGGGTCTCCGTGTCGAGATGCTTATTTCATCTCCAGTTTTGTTTTGTCTAATTTGTCAGCATAAACATAAGCATGGCATAAAGTATATGCATAACATCCGTGCATTTTTGCTATCTCTGGTTGTCACTTGTTCCTGTTTCACTTTGATTCCCTCCTCGGTGAATGGGTATGTTGTCTCTCTCTAATAGAGTTGTCAACCCTTAAGCATAAAATGTTCATCCTTTATCAATTCCCCACAGAGTTTAATCCTCGTGGATGATGGTTGCTTCAGTTATCTTTTTCCATGATTGGATAAGATGGGTCCCCATTCGAGTTCATTTCTCAATGGTTGGAGTCTTGTTTGAAAGTTTCTTTCTAGCTTGATCCTAGATTGAACTTCGGTCCCTGTCGGTCGCCGAACCTACCTAGATGTGCATTTATTTTGCACTATCTATCAAGAAGAACATCTTACATGGTAATACAGATAAGTGGCAATCTTTGACAAGAAGCTTATCGTCTTCAGCGATAAATGGCAGTCTCTTCGGAGAAGTTTAATCGTCTTCAACAGGTGAGTGGCAGTCTCTGTAGAGAAGCTTAACCTTCATCAACGATAAATGGCAGTCTCTTCGGAGAAGTTTAATCGTCTTCAGTGGTGAGTGGTAATCTCTTAGGAGAAGCTTAACCTTCATCAGCGATAAATGGCAGTCTCTTCGAAGAAGTTTAATCGTCTTCAGTGGTGAGTGGCAATCTCTTAGGAGAAACTTAACCATATTCAACGATAAATGGAATCTCTTCGGAGAAGTTTAATTGTCTTCAGCGGTAAGTGGCAGTCTCTGTAGAGAAGCTTAACCTGCACCAGTGATAAATAGCAGTCACATTTGAGAAGTTTATCTTAAGAATGTCGACGCACGGTTGTGACCTGCATTGTTTAAAAATCCAGTGGATACTGATATAAGTAATTTGGTGGTGACCAATCATATTTCAAGAAAGGCCCGTTGGTAATTGGCATTATGAAAATCAATGGACGACGAATACTGACAATTTGGTTGTGTATCATTCCAAACTAAGTCACGATGGTTTCCATCCCAAGCTCAGGTTTCGTACCTTTGGAGATGTATTGTTTAATTCCAAGCACAGGTTTTGTACCTTTGGAAGAGGTTTGTTTCTATCCCGAGCACAGGTTGTGTACCTTTGCAGATAGATGTTTGTTTTCATCCCAAGCTCAGGTTGTGTACCTTTGGAGATGTATTGTTTGATTCCGAGCACAGGTTTCGTACCTTTGGAAGAAGTTTGTTTCTATCCCGAGCACAGGTTGTGTACCTTTGGAGATACATGTTTGTTTTCATCCCAAGCTCAGGTTGTGTACCTTTGGAGATGTATTATTTGATTCCAAGCACAGGTTTCGTACCTTTGGAAGAAGTTTGTTTCTATCCCGAGCACAGGTTGTGTACCTTTGGAGATAGATGTTTGTTTTCATCCCAAGCTCAGGTTGTGTACCTTTGGAGATGTATTGTTTGATTCCAAGCACAGGTTTCGTACCTTTGGAAGAAGTTTGTTTCTATCCCGAGCACAGGTTGTGTACCTTTGGAGATAGATGTTTGTTTTCATCCCAAGCTCAGGTTTTATACCTTTGGAAGATGTTTGTTTTCATCCCAATCTCAGGTTTCGTACCTTTGGAGATGTATTGTTTGATTCCAAGCACAGGTTTCGTACCTTTGGAAGCAGTTTGTTTCTATCCCGAGCACAGGTTGTGTATCTTTGGAGATAGATGTTTGTTTTCATCCCAAGCTCAGGTTTCGTACCTTTGGAGATGTATTGTTGGATTCCAAGCACAGGTTTCGTACCTTTGGAAGAAGTTTGTTTCTATCCCGAGCACAGATTGTGTACCTTTGGAGATAGACGTTTGTTTTCATCCCAAGCTCAGGTTGTGTACCTTTGGAGATGTATTGTTTGATTCCAAGCACAGGTTTTATACCTTTGGAAGATGTATTGTTGGATTCCAAGCACAGGTTTTATACCTTTGGAAGATGTTTGTTTTCATCCCAAGCTCAGGTTTCGTACCTTTGGAGATGTATTGTTTGATTCCAAGCACAGGTTTCGTACCTTTGGAAGAAGTTTGTTTCTATCCCGAGCACAGGTTGTGTACCTTTGGAGATAGATGTTTGTTTTCATCCCAAGCTCAGGTTGTGTACCTTTGGAGATGTATTGTTTGATTCCAAGCACAAGTTTTATACCTTTGGAAGATGTATTGTTGGATTCCAAGCACAGGTTTTATACCTTTGGGAAGATGTATTGTTGGATTCCAAGCACAGGTTTTGTACCTTTGGGAGATTGTTTGTTGCCATCCCGAGCACAGGTTGTGTACCTTTGGAGATGTATGCTTTGGATCCCGAGTTCAGAAGTTCCCAGAGACTAAGGTGGTTGCGTTTGCATGAAGTGTTCTATATCCTAATATATTGAGGATGTTCAGCTTTCATATCCTAATGTATTGAGGATGTTCAGTATTCAATCCTAATGTGTTGAGGGTTGTATCTCTTTTCGGTCCTAATGTATTGAGGGTCGTGTCTCTAACTATATCCTAACGTGTTAAGGGTATTAGTTTTCAATCCTAATGTGTTAAGGGTTGTATCTCTTTTCGATCCTAATGTATTGAGGGTCGTGTCTCTGCTATATCCTAATGTTTTTAGGGTATTAGTTTTCAATCCTAATGTGTTGAGGGTTGTATCTCTTTTCGGTCCTAATGTATTGAGGGCCGTGTCTCTAACTATATCCTAACGTGTTAAGGGTATTAGTTTTCAATCCTAATGTGTTGAGGGTTGTATCTCTTTTCGATCCTAATGTATTGAGGGTCGTGTCTCTGCTATATCCTAACGTGTTGAGGGTATTAGTTTTCAATCCTAATGTGTTGAGGGTTGTATCTCTTTTCGGTCCTAATGTATTGAGGGTCGTGTCTCTAACTATATCCTAACGTGTTGAGGGTATTAGTTTTCAATCCTAATGTGTTGAGGGTTGTATCTCTTTTCGAACCTAATGTATTGAGGGTCGTGTCTCTAACTATATCCTAATGTTTTGAGGGTATTAGTTTTCAATCCTAATATGTTGAGGGTTGTATCTCTTTTCGGTCCTAATGTATTGAGGGTCGTGTCTCTAACTATATCCTAACGTGTTAAGGGTATTAGTTTTCAATCCTAATGTGTTGAGGGTTGTATCTCTTTTCGATCCTAATGTATTGAGGGTCGTGTCTCTACTATATCCTAACGTGTTGAGGGTATTAGTTTTCAATCCTAATGTGTTGAGGGTTGTATCTCTTTTCGAACCTAATGTATTGAGGGTCGTGTCTCTAACTATATCCTAATGTTTTGAGGGTATTAGTTTTCAATCCTAATGTGTTGAGGGTTGTGTCTCTACTATATCCTAATGTTTTGAGGGTATTAGTTTTTGGTCCTAAAGTTTTGAGGGTCTGCGTCCAATCCTAAGGTGTTAAGGGTTGTGTCTCCGCTGTATCCTAACGCTTTAAGGATATTAGCTTTTGTTCATAAGGTTTTGAGATATATATTTGTGCTTCCTGTTTGAAGATTTGGTCGTCACCAAACCCTTTGAAAGCCCAGTGGTTACTGACATCTTTTAAAGTCAAATTATTATCGGTATCATCTAATCTGGTCGTTACCAACTATCATTCAAAAGCCTAGTAGTTGCTAGCATTGTTAAAAGCCCAATTATTATTGGTATCCTTCGAGTTGGTCGTTACCAATCTTTTCCAAAGCCCAGTGGTCAATGGCATCTTTCAAACCCAATTGTTATTGGTATCATCTAATCTGGTCGTTACCAACTATCATTCGAAAGCCTAGTAGCTACTAGCTTTGTTCAAAACCAATTGATATTGATATCGTCTGATTTGTTCGCTACCAAACATCATTCTAAAAACCCAGTGGCTACTGGCATCCTTCGGATCCAATTATTATTGGTATTGGATTTGGTCGTTACATACTTTATCTGTTAAATCCAATTGTATTGGTATCCTTTGATTTGGTCGTCACCAATAATCTTCAAAGTCCAATTGTTATTGACGTTGTCTAAACTCGATTGTTATCGTCACTTCAATTTGGTTGTCACCAAACCCTTTGAAAATCCAATGGTTATTGATCTTCTTTGATTTTGGTCGTTACCAATCTCCCCAGTTAAGTCTAGTGGTTACTAGCATTATCATAACCAATCGTATTTGGAACACTGATTTGGTAGTCACCAGTTCTTTCTAAGTCCAGTGGTTACTGGCATTGCTTGAAAACAAATCGATATTAGTACCGTGAGGTTTGGTTGTTACCAATTTCCCCAGCTGAAGTCCTGTTTTGTCCGAAATTCCCAACTGTGATTGGAACTTCGACTTGGTTGTCACCATATCCCCGGGAAGTCTAACGGTATTTAGCACTTTTTGGAAACCAAACTCTGGATTGGTCGCCACTATATCCCCAGTAAGTCTAGTGAAAACTAACACCACTTGAAACTGTTTGTTGTTCTGGTCGTCATCGGTTTCCCCATTGAGGCTTTTGCTTTCCCAGTCGAGTCTCAGAGAACTAGTGGATACTAGCTTCCCCGGGGCGTCCAGTCTTGTTTCTAACCTTTTCCTGAAGATCCCGTTTGAACTCTTCGTTATAGGAAATTTCTCGTCCGGTTATCCCCAGTGAGGTTCGTGTCTTTGTTCCGTCTTTTCCCCGGTGAAGATTTGCTTCCCCAGTGGAGTTATTCCCCAGCAAAGTTTTCCCCAGTGGGTTTCTTCCCCAGTGAGGTTTGCGCTCCTTTTCTTTCGTTTCCCCAGTGAAGAATGGCCTTCTTCCCTAGTGGGCTTCCTCATCTGGTTTATCCCCAGTGAGGTTTGTGTCTCCTTTCCCCAATGAATATGTGTCTTCCCTGGTGGAATTTGTGTCTCCTATGTGAAAGTTCCCTTGAACAGCATCTTTAGTCACGTTTGAACTATCTTGCTTATTTTGCCTTGAATCTTTCACCAATGTGTTGGGTCCCTTGTGAGTGGTTACTCGCCGTATTGTCGTTCTTTTATATTTGCTCGTGTGTCTGCATCTGTCTTGCATTCAAGCATCATAAAACACCATTTAGAACTCATTGCATTTCAGTATGGGTCCTTTTGCATACCATCGGATCTAAGGGACAAAATTTTTGGTTTGCTATATTTAAATACCTTTCACTATGATTCTATGAAGATTGTCATCTCTCATTGCCATCTAGTGAAGATATTTAAATAGGGGCAACTGTTGCACCCCAAATTTTGACCCCTTAGATCCTCATCATCATTGTAGGATCATACTCACTTGATTAACTAACCTTAACCCATTTCAAGTTTATCTTTGTCAAGATGCAGATGAATCAGGGTTCCGTACCATCAAAAATCGAGGCTTCAATGGTTTGATCAATCAATGTATTGGATTGATTCAACTATAAACAAGATCAAGAATACTACATTGGATAAAGTATGAATCCAATTTGAGGTTGTCACCCAGGAATTGAGAACAGTGCAGTTCAGGATACCCGATTAGGGTTTTCGATTAGGAAAAGTCAACTGTAGTTTGAATTTTGATTTAAAAGGTGTTCCAATGGTGGGATCACGGTCCATGAAGTTTCTATGGCTTATTAAAGTCTACTCAAGAAGTTTCAAGGCCTCGAAATACCCGGAACATCAACAGTCGACTCGGTAGCCACCGATCGATCGTTCGGTTGACCGAAAAGTCAACTCTTTACTCATGAGGAATTTGACCTCAAGATGGGAATCAAAAATGGTCCTAATGACATATTACACCTATCCATGAAGTTTCATCACCATTGGATCAAGGGTTAGGGAGTAATCGCAAAAGTTGGGAAATTAAGGTTTTGAAAAGGGCAAAGCCATAACTCCTTAACCACACAAGGGTTTTTGACCTAGTTTCAAGGGGAATGAGTTCCTAAAACAAGCATAAATATTGTATTACCTAATTGGGGCTTTCTAAAAAGTACAAGTGGGTTCCATAACTCTTCCTAGTTAGAGAGAACCGAGGTCCACAAGTTGGCAAAAACTCACATTTGGCAAAACCAGGTCAACATGAGTTTTTTTTTATTCCAAAACCTCTCCAAATTGATGCTAATCAAAGACTAAGCCTCATTTATGATGTTTACATTGTTAATAAACATGTTTAACTTCAATTCCCACGAAAATGGACCAAAGATCAAAAGAAATCATTATTTAATGCAAGTTGTAAAAGTGAATAGTGAAGAAAGAGAAAAAAGGTGGCTACCTTTGTCAAATCATCAACTTTAATTCAACAAGTCACCTTCTATCCTATCAAGCATGATGAAAAAAATCTATGGGGCATGGAGAATATCTTATTAGAGTGTCTTAAAGACAAAGATGAAGATTGCATTGGAAAACTCAAAGATTTTCATGATGGAAGGTTAAAATTGGCAATTTGCTTCACTTTTGCCCATACCTTGATCCAAGGCCTTTGGCTATAAATAGAACTCACTTCTTACATCAAAAACACACAAGTTCCATGCTAGAAACCAGCTAGAACTTTCTTCCTTACACAATCACAAGTTCTTACAAAATCTCATTAAGTTTCCAAAATCCCTCAAAATTTGCTTTTGAAAAACACCTTTCAAAACCATTTCCAAACTTCTTCCAACTCAAGAAACACTTCAAACACATAAAGTATGATGTATTGAAGCTATCCAAGTCACTTCCACACTTATGTAACAAGATCTTGGAAGAGCTCTCAAGATATCTGGTTTTCTTATTGCTTAAGCTTGCTTCAAGAGGTAAACCTAAAACTCATAAATGTGAACTTTCCACTTGCATTCCACATGTTACCATGACTGTTTTTTTTACCATGATGATCTTGAAAATTTTCAACTTGTAACTTGATTTTTCTTGTGATATTGATCTTGTATTATTCTTAAATTTTTTGTTAACATGTTTAAATAATCAAATTTGTTTGATTCATTGTCTTACCATGTGCATTTTATTCCTTTTATCATTTAGATTTTCATGTTTTGTTCATCCAAACTTCAAAAAATCATAACTCATCCATTTTTCATCATTTTGAACCCATTCTTTTTGCATTGTGTTTATCTTGATGCCTAATTTCATGTGATATTTTTTAATTCCATGTTTGTTCATATTTTCATGCCTTTTGGTTGCTTGTAAGTTGCCTTTGTATTGAGATCGTTATCTCGCGTATGCAGATGAATTTCTTTTTCACCGTGATCATTTGTGTTATGATATTCACTCATTCTCATTCCTCCCATGTTAGTTAACATGCTAGGGTACTCTCCTTTGGTTGTTACCATGATTTCATATTAATTCCTCCTAAATTATGAGGTTAAACTAATTTGCTTGTATTTGATTGTCATCGATACATATGGGTTGTTACCTTCATCTTTGTTAAGATATGCCTTCATCTTGGTTAAGATATTTCATGGGTTGTTACCTTCATCTTTGTTAAGACACATTCATTATTGGTTGTAACCATTTATCTTGATTTAAATCCTTGCTTATTGTAATATGCATGCTTGTTTGGTTGTAACCATAATCCTTGATTACTTTGTTAATTATTTCTTCCCCAAGTGATGGAACTTTTTTAGTTCTCATACAAGTTGTCTCCTCTCCCTCCTTCCAAAGGAAAGTCTATCTATTGACCCTTGGGTCATAGGTCTGGATAGAACCTTCCCCTCTTTTGGTCTGGAAAGAACCAATTGATCCTTAGTTCGTGCCCGAACTACGACCGCTCTGATTTCTCATTGGACAATGAGAATACGTAGGCACAAGATGCGATATCTTGACGAGCAACCTTCCCCCTCACTAGGAGTGTTTACCAACTAGAACCCTAGGATAGAGTTGTTAACTCTATGTAAGGATCATGGATATGATCACTTACTTCCCCCTTTGAGTGTTACAACATAGACATAGAGAGTTTTGTTAAACTCTACACAAACATTGTTATGTTTGTTCCCCATGGAACCTTGATCACAATCAAGTGTTCTTCAAACCTAGTGAGGTGAACTACGATTGCTCTGATTCTATCCTAGTTAGGATACGTAGGCAGAAGACGCAACGTCTTTGCGAGCAAACTTAGAAACAATCTTAGGTCTTCATCTATCATACCCTATCTCTTTACCCAATCCCAACCTTATCAAATGTCCAATAAACTTAACATGTAAACAAACAAAAGGTTCCCATAGGATACTACGGATGTTTAGGATGTGAGATACCTACCCTATGCATAACCAACCCCCGATCCCCAAATCTCTTAGCGTTGTTGTTACATTGCGCAAAAGGTTCTTTCTTTAGACCTTTCCTTTGGATAAATTAAAGTTCGGTTGTAAAAGAATTAAGGTTCAAGTTAATTCAATAGCTTGATATCCAATTTTCACCGCAACAAAGTGCATGTGTCCTGTGAACTCTCCCTAGACAAGTTTCCAAAAGTTCGTTGTTTGAACAATCCTTCGCCTAGCGAAGCCTTCGCTGCACACTTTGCACAACGCGTTTTAGTCTAAATACCTAGTGTCTCAAGTCTGGGAGTGTTCGCTGGCTACTCGCTACCTCTTCGCCTAGCGAGTTCTTCGCTGCCTCCTTCGCCTAGCGAGTTTAGGGCCCTTTCCATTCTATTGTGAACAGTGCAATGATTCCTGGCCTTCGCTACATAGTTCGCCTAGCGAACTTTATGATGTTTTGGTGGCAGCTTCGCTAGCACGTTTGCCTTGCGAACTTGCTGTTGTTTGCATGTTGTTTTGGTTTCTTTTCCATCATTCATGTGTCTTAATTTCCACTTTTTCATGCCTAATTCATGCACAATAACACACAAATCAAAGGTACCAAGATACTTCCACATAATGTTGCAAACCAGCCAAAGCAAGAGTGATTTTTAACACTTTCTTGACAAAGAGGAGTGAAAGATACCCACATTTGATAGCTCAAATAAGCAAATTTGGGCATCTAACAACTCTTCTCAACTAGATTTTTGCTTGCCCTCAAGAAAAGTATGCCTCTTGATGAAACAAGAGGATTTTCTCAAGAAAAAGATTTCTCCAAAATCGGATTAAATGGCTCAAACACAAGGACTGCAACCAGACACAAGTTTCCAATGGTTAGAATAAAATAACACAAAAGAACTAAAGTCTTAAAGCAATGCAAAACATATATCAATCAACAACAATGTTATCCTGAATGAATCACCCTATCTCTTCTCTTCGAATAAGGATTGAAGAAATTACGCGTTTGCAACCGCGGGGACAATTTTACTCTCTAACAAACAATGCCAAAATTAATTAAATTCATACAACATCTAACAATTTTAAATAAAAATATGGAAGCAAGAAGATCACTAAGGTCTTTTCTGGTTGTAGCTTGGTCGGGTTTACAAACAAGGGACATATGTAAGACCATTGAAACGAAATTGCCGATGCAAAAGAGACATTTACTTTACAAGTTATTCACACACCCCAACTTCATTCCACTTGTTTCTCATTTGAAAACCTTCTCAACTCTTATTTCACAACTCATTTTTATTTTTCACTATTTTTCTTCCAAGCAAGCATTCTTTATCTCTCTTTTTTTTTTGTACATTCATATTCACATAACAAGTTTTTCTTTTTTCAATGCTTGCTTGGTTTTTCAAGAGTTGTAGCAACCTACCATACTTTATTTCCGTTCTCCCCAACTTAACTTTTACTCAACCCTCAAGTGAATGGTCTTAACTTTTTAAGACAAGAGAACAATTAACATAAAATTCAGGGGTTCAAGAAAAAAAGTTTTTAGAATCTCGCATAATTTCAAGCCGAGATTCATACTGTTTAGGCTCAAGAGGTTTACAAATACTCTCTGCTCATGGGTAAGTTGCATTTGGAACTGGTTGTGCTCGGAAAAAAAATACAAACGCCTTGATCATTTCTAATTGCTTCCACAAATTCACAGTAATAAAAGATAAAGCATGAATCAACACAGTTTATTAGAATCCAACATTTAGTGTAAAATGGAGGTTTCCTCACAATTTGTGGTTCTAAGTCCTAGGTGAATCATTCATTCAACAATGTTGCAAAAAGAACAATATTCATTTACGACAAGATTAAAGTTCTTAATGTATTCTAAAATTCTAACCAAAGGTAACCATGTACCTTAGCATTATTCGCTTGTTTATTATTATCATTGTCATCCAAACTCGGATGCACCTTCATTAGATACTTCTTTCCAGAGAGCAACCAATCTAGAAGTTTTGAAAGCTCAACAACCAGAAAATATTAACAACCACTTAAAAGAAACAAAATATTTTAAACATAAAAACTTAATATTACTTCAACAAAATAAAATGTGGATGGGGAAAAACACCCCAAAATAGTACATAAACCAAATATCTGAAATAACAAAACAATAAAATCAAAAGATCATAAAATCAATCCTCTTCAGACTCGGTCTCTTCCACACTCTCAGAACCAGAAACAGAACCATCATCATCATCATCATCCACCTCAGCGCCACCATCACCAAGACCAGGGGCACCCGCCCCTCTCCAAAAATAGGTCTGACCTCAGGCCAACTCGCGTGTGTTGTACCCCAAAATTTGACCAGCCAGTTCTCGTACTTGGCTTGTGTCTCCTTTGCATTTTTGCATATCTGCATCAGCATAGCATTTGTTCTTAAGGAAGGGGATCAAGGTTTTCCTATGGCTCATAGTTCACTTTTAGCGCAAGAGACCAAACAACGAGCATTCAGAGGCACCGGCATTTATTTTGCACAGCGACCGAGCGGTCGATTTTATTTTGTTTTGCAGGATGTTTTTAGCTCAGGAAGTAGTATGCAAGCTATCTCAAGCATTTTCATGGTTATGACATTCAAGAACAGGTTTCAGAAGCTTAACAAAGCTCAAAACGATTAAAAACGGACAAGTGTGCAGAATTCCTTCCAAAAGGCGCCAAATTCAAAATTTTGAAGGTGTTAATCGCTTAACCAAATGGTTAACCGATTAACCAATGCAAAATCAAACCAAATTTGAATTCTTGAAGATGTTAATCAGTTAACCCATATGGTTAATTGATTAACCAGTGCAAATTTCAGCTCTGCACGTGAATTTTCAAAGGAAATCATTTTGGGGTCCAATTTGATCACATAAGCAGTGGGTTTACACTTAGGAAGGATCTAGAACCACTTCAAATTTTGGTTAATTTCATTTTCCCTCCAAATTCTCATTCCAATTTTCATAAACCACACTCCAACCCTCCTTTGGATCCTAACCTAAGGGGTATTTAATTGATTTACTCCAAACCTCACAAGGAGAATCCTCATAATTTCCTTTCAATTTCAGAATTCACTCTCATTCTCTCAAATTGCTCTCAACTTTCCACTCCAAAAATCCATTAAAGATCTTTCTTAGAATTCCTTGATTCTCCAGTGGAATCATTGAGTTCTCGAGCTAAAACCTTCATCCATCATCTTCATTGAATCAATTTCTCCATCCAATTTTCGTGCTAGCTTGGATCTGAATTTTGAAGTTGATTTAGACGAGCTTATTAGGATAATTGTTGCAAAATTTTGGTGGATCTCCGTTGCTACTACAAAAACTCAATTGGATCTTGAAGGACTTTTGGGTTTCTAGCTCAGATCTATTTAATTGAAGTTGAATCAACATTAACCGAAGCAATTCTCTGCTTCGTAGGTTAGAAGTCTAGATCCATTGCATTTTTTGCTTATTTTGCATATTCGAATATGGATCTTTATTTTTGATTGACTTTTGGTTGATTTGATCCATTTGATTTGTGATCTTGCTGTTTAAATGTGTTTGCATGTGGATGAGATCACTGTTTTCTGGTTTAAATTCGTGCACAATTGATTATATGATCTTTGGAATGATTGCACATTGGACAAGTTGCTGAAAAGTGCTTTTTAACTGTTGTTTTCTGCTGTTGGAATAGTGTTAATCGGTTAACCAATTGGTTAATCGATTAACCAGCGCAAATATTCAAATTTTCAAGCATTTTTCAATGGTTAATCGATTAACCCCCGGTGTTAATCGATTAACATTGTGCCAGCAAGCCTGTTTTGCTGTTTTTCATGGTTGTTCGGTATTGTTTCACTTCTAATCTTCACGGATCAGTATGATGCATTAGGAGTGAGATGTTTTGGATATATGTCACTGTTCTTGATTGTTTAATCATGATTTCTTCGACACGCGTGTTTGCTTTCCACTTGAATGCATGCTCTCGTATATGTTGTTCAAAGTGATGAATGTGCTTTGATATGTTTTCTTTCCTTCTTACATTTGCATTTCCTTTTGTATGCGCGTTTCTTTTTGTTCTTGCATCTATCATTTGCATGCTTGAGGTTGAGATGTGCTTGTGGAGGCTACTGCCCCACACTTTGTTCCTCCCTCTCTTTTCATTCTAATTATGCATCACATGTATGCATCTTTTCTTCTTTCTTATTTTATGCTTCCTTCTTCTCTCTTCTTGGCCATGTTCCCTTAGGACCTCTAATCTCTTTTGTTCAAGAGAGGTTATGATAGACTTTAGGTTTTGAATCCATGCATGATAATATTAGGTAGCATTTCCTTTCATCCCAATCATAGGATCACTTTGCATGAGAATATTAGGTTGAGTCTTAGTCTCCCTTTAGAGTTGTGTCCCTCTCTTCTCATCTTCAAACTTCTTCAAGTCATTTAATAATGGATAATGAATGTTGTATGTTACGAGCCTTAAGTACTTGGGAAATGGTGATTGGGGGGCCTCCTCTCAATTTTCTAGAGTGTTTAGCATATGTCCTTTGGACGATATGCGACGCATTCGCTCCTAAGTCATAGTCTTTAGCGCAACATGAATTACAAATCAATAATCAATGCAATTCTTCTCTAAAAAACACCAAAACAACTTCAAACCTTTTTATCCTTCGGGACCTTAATTTGGAAAACCTTTTTTCATAAGGAGAGTTTTGTTAACTCTTGGTTCTACCGCAAACGGGTAACGCCTAAGTCTCCAATGGTCGAGTTGCATACACCTAACTGCTAGAACTAAGTTTTAACCCTACTCGGGTAAAACATTTTGAACCAACCTGTGGTCTTGTTAGCCCGAACTACGTTTTCTCTGATTTCTCATACTGGACGAGGATACATAGGCACAAGACGGCGATGTCTTGGCGAGCAACCTTCCCCACCTTTCACCCGTAGTTTTCCGAACTACGTTGACTCTGACTTTCCCATTGCACGAGGAAGTACGTAGGCACAAAGCGACGATGCTCTGCCGAGTCTCTTTTCTTTTCTTTTGTCCTGTGAGCCTTTAGCGTAGATAGTTTCAACACCTTTTAGATAGATAACAAGTGTGGATCCCGTCGAGTACGACGGACGTGAGGAGTCCTAATACCTTCCCCTTGAGTAACCGACTCCCGAACCCAAGATTTGGTTGCGATGACCTGTTTTCTCCCCTTTTTTGTAGGTTTTCTCCTATCGTTTCCTTTCCCTTTCTTTGGGATAAATAACGAACCGTGGCGACTCTTCTTTCATTGCCGGCCTCTTTTATCGCAGTAGCCACCAGCTGGCGACTCTGCTGGGGACTTTTCCCATCCCCTATGCGAGTCAATCCTAGCGCTTGTTTGTTTATCTTTTGGGTGTGTATATATGTGTTGTACTTTATTTGCTTTCGCATTTTACTTTCAGCATTGTATATATCAGTTTTTCTGTGTTGTTGGGTGGGAATGTTCCACTGAGAGATAAGCCAAAACCCAGGCTTGAGTACAAACATAGCATTAGAAGTGGAAAGTAGTGGTGAACCTGTATGCTTAGCATGCACTAGTTCCCATGAAATTCGCGCTCAGATGAAATTCTCTTTGATGATTTCCTTTCCAGTCCTTAGGACCGTTGAGAGGATTTTGAATCTGAGGATTGTCGACTCTGGGGACCAGTCATTTGTGATTCAGCTAAGTGAGGCCTCTTCGTGAGATTATGATGCCAAACTAGAAATGGTGAATGTATCATCGTTTCTTGAAAGTCTGTGATGCTGATGAACACATAGGATGCCGAACCTTATCACAGATTAGGTCCATACCTGTGAGAGGGATTGGGTTATGCAGGAACCTTGACTTTCAACCAACCTGGTATTTTGGTTTTCTCTTCAGAGCGGACTTTTGAACTTGTCCAGTCAACAGCGCATCAGTTATTCAGAGCTTTATGGAAGCTTTGATCCCTTGTTTGTTGCATCAGCATTCTGCACTGCATTGCATTAGCATTTCATTTTTGCATGTCTATCCTCAGCTGGAATAGGGAGCTCACCCATCTTTTGTCCAACTCGTAGTTGATTTCCCGACATTCGCATTGGACTTGAATTAGCTTCTGGAAGGATCATGAACTCAGGAGAGCAGAACTTGGTTGTTACAAGGGCAGAGTTTGAATTGATGAAGAATCAGCTAGGTTAACTCATGGAGGCCATGACAACTATGACAAGACGAGAGGACGATATTTAGAGGACTACAGTGAACAATGTTGCTCAAGCTCAGCCCGTGCAGATCCCTGTCCGAAATAGACATTCATCTTCTCTCCATGACACAGACTATCAGAGTTTCACATTCTCTGCGCCAGATTCCCAAAGAGCTGTTGCAAAGATTAATGCTAAGGACCCACAGAATTTTGAGTTTATGAGAAGATGTGGTCTGTTGGATGAAAAGCTTGACGCCCTGATGGGTCAGGATACTCTTAATCCGAATGCTTCGAGCATGTGTTTGGTGTCAGGCCTTGTGATGCCTCCGAAGTTTAAGTCGCCAAATTTTGAGAAGTACAAGGGGGATAGTTGTCCGAAGCAGCATTTGGTGATGTTTTGCAGATGAATGACCTCATATGTCCACAACGACAAGCTCATGATTCACTGTTTTCAGGACAGTTTGAGTGGAGCATCGTTGAGTTAGTACATGCAATTGGAAAGTGTTTTCTTCCGATCATGGTCAGATTTAGCCAATGCCTTTGTGAAGCAATACAACTACAATCTCGACATGACTCCCAGTCGCATGCAATTGCAAGAATTATCTCGGGCGCACAATGAATCCTTCAGAGGGTATGCGCAGAGATGGAGAGACTTAGCTTCTCGCGTTCAAACACCGCTTTTGGATAGAGAACTGGTTAACATGTTCATGGGTACTCTGCAAGGCCATTACTTTGATAAGATGATCGGCAGTGGAGTATCAAATTTTTCTGACTTGTTGATAATGGATGAACGTATTAAGAGCGCAATCAAGAATGGAAAGATTTGAGACATCCCAGATATCTCAGTTTATGAAAATAAATCAGTTGTCAGATCTCAAGAAGAATGGGAGAGAGAAAGTGAGTCCATCCCAGAATCTCTGGTACCTCGGATTCAGTTTTTAGACATTTTGAGTGTTCAGAGTCAACGATCATATCGTCATCAGCCGCGTCAGCACACCCGACGAAGACCAAGGAAGCCAGAGAGGCATTTTACTCAATTTCCGATATCGTACAGTCAGTTGTTGCCAGATTTGATCAAGGATGGATTGATAGTGCCAAAGAAGATTAACCCCGCAATTCCGTCGTATCCGCCAGGTTTTGATGTTAACGCCCACTGTGAGTACCATGTTAGGGCACAGGGGCATTCAACTGAAGACTGTAAGGTGCTTAAGATCCAGGTTCAAACTCTACTGGACTCCAACATGTTCTCAATCACCCCACAGGGTATTCAGATCAACGATCCTCCTTCATCCAGTCATGTGGGTTGAGCAGTTCATGTTATGAAGGAATTCACTGAGAGCAGATATTCAGAAGAGTATCAGAATGACTTCGAAGAGCAATTCTAAAGATGGCTAGTTCAGCAGCAAATTTAGTTTGAAAAGCCCGGTTCCTAGAAGCTGGCAATCTTTGTTTATCATGTCATTTCTTTGCATTTGTAGTTTCTTTTCTGTTTAAGTGCAAATCTCATTTGCAAAAATTGTTTGTTTTTAATTGATAATGATAACGAAATGAATATGCAGGTTTTGATTAAATCCATTCGTGTTCACTAATTGCTTTTTATTGGTGTCAAACACTTGTTTAAGCGGAATCCGAGGGAGGATGACGAAGTTGAAAGACGCGCAAGCTTCCGATTGTATGCTTTTGAATAAAACTTGCTGATGATGTACAGGCATTGTTTCAAATTCCTAAACACCGGAGATATAAGGATGATAATCCCTTGTCAACCCCTTTGAGCCTAGTAGTAGGAGTTTCTTTCTAAAAACGAAAAAACCTCAATCTTAACCTAGGGCAGGGTAGGTGTCAGTTAATTTGACCGAGCGTCCAAATTGCAAAAGGAGTGTTCCCGTTCGAGGAACAATTATACCTCTAGAGGTCGTGCCTAAAAAACCACAGTGGTTATCCATTACCGACCAAGGAGTGAAACAGTCGCAATCTCTTCAATAAGTCAGACAAGTCGGTGTCACATGATTGGTTCTAAAAAAAGAGAAGAAAAGAAAAGAATCAAAAGAAGAAGCCCGCTAAGCCGGTAACTTGAAACAAGTGGCTTATGCAAAAATTAGGGCATCCCGCTGGACTTCGAAATCAGAAGATAAACTCAAAAGAGTCAGTCCAGGAAAAAAATAGGGAAATAAAAAAATGACGAAAAATAGGTCGTGTGACTCCAGGCACAAAAGACAAAAAGCGAGTGACTGTCACTCCAAAAACTTGTGGTTTCCTGAACCATCACTCTTGTCATTCAACCTTTGAAAAGTGAGCGCTTATGTCGAATTAGCTGAATATAGGACTGGAGAATATCAAGGAGAATGGGTGGGTTATAATAAACTTTGAGCCTTATATCCTTTCTTTCAAACCGTGAACCTGACCACGTTACAACCTTCAAAAGTCCTAATTGAAGCAGGTTTGTTTCGAAAGCATACTTCGGTAAAGATCGCATCGAAAATGACTCCTAAAAGGATTCCTCTTACCCTATGGGTATTGATGTTGACATTCTAATAAGTGGTTCATTCACTATATGTCACAAAATATTTTCCAGTGAACAGACTTGGATTTCAAAACTGTCATATGCATTGCATTAATATATCTTTTATGCAGAACAATTTGTTTTACTTGCAAGTAAGCACTTGACATCAGGAAAGTTTCCACAGTGGAAAGTTTGATCAGAATAGAATGCAGAATGCCTGAATACTCCGTTGAACCGGGGCAAGTTATATCGAATGATCATATCATAGGAGTCAGCCATCCAAAAGTCAGTTAATATGAGGCAATTAGGTCGAGATTCGGTAAATCTCTCGCAGCCAGTGGTACTGCTCCATAAATCAGTCAGTCAGGGGCAAAGTTATTGCAAAGCTGGGGCAGGCCACCCTAAGAGTCCAAGAGTTATTCTCACTCAAAAGACGATTAACTTGAAGCATCTCTCCGAGTTTCAAAATGCTGAGGCAGTTCATATCAAACAATCAGGGTACCCAAGAGAATTTCACCTGGTTTTCCCCAGAAAAAGTCCAATCATACTTGGCACATCTGATTATCCCCAGCGGAGTTGGATTCATCTCCCGCATTTATTTTGCTGGAGCGGTTCTGTTGTATCCAGCTTTCCTCAGCAGCCTGAGCCTGCATTTGCATGTTGCATATAGTTATCATATTTGCATCATCTTTGCATTACATCCTCAAATGCGTAGCATTTCCATTTTGTATGGAGCATTACGACATAAAAAGATTTTTTTCAAACATATGCATGTGAAGCATAAGCCGGTTTTGTTAGCCTTCAGTGGCAACCTGAATCAATCTTCAATCAAGACAGGGGCATTTATCCAACAGCTTTGTTCAGACAGCTCATCGGTTTACTTTCTTTCAGGTTTCAAAGTATGTGTCGGTTATGCTTTGTCCATCAGCCCTCTGATGACGACAAATGTTTCTTTTCGTCAATTCCTATTGACAATGTGCATCCCCAGCAGTTTTTCTTCCTGTCTAGCATTAGACGATGTGATTTCGGAGATGATTATCTTCCTGTCTAGCATTAGACGATGTGATTTCGGAGATGATTTTCTTCCTGCCTAGCATTAGACGATGTGATGTCGGAGATGATTTTCTTCCTGTCTAGCATTAGACGATGTGATGTTGGAGATGATTTTCTTCCTGCCTAGCATTAGACGATGTGATGTCGGAGATGATTTTCTTCCTGTCTAGCATTAGACGATGTGATTTCAGAGATGATTTTCTTCCTGTCTAGCATTAGACGATGTGATTTCGGAGATGATTTTCTTCCTGTCTAGCATTAGACGATGTGATTTCGGATATGATTTTCTTCCTGTCTAGCATTAGACGATGTGATTTTGGATATAATCTTCTTCCTGTCTAGCATTAGACGATGTGGATTTCGGATGTGATCTTCTTCCTGTCTAGCATTAGACGATGTGATTTCGGATGTGATCTTCTTCCTGTCTACCATTAGACGATATGGTTTTTGGATATGGTTTGCTTTCCGTCTACCATTTACGGTTTCTTTTGCGGTTGGAAATTTCCGGGTTATTTGGTATTCAACCGTCTTTTACGTTGAATGTTTGAGTTATGTTCGCTTTTCATCCCTTCAGATCCAAGTCGCTTGAATAGGCGCAGCTGTTATACCCCAAAATTTGACCAACCAGTTCTCGTACTTGGCTTGTGTCTTCTTTGCATTTTCGTATTTCTGCATCTGCATAGCATTTGTTCTTAAGGCAGGGGATCAAGGTTTTCTTATGGCTCAGAGTTCACTTTTAGCGCAAGAAACCAAACAACGAGCATTCAGAGGCACCGATATTTATTTTGCCCAGCGATCGAGTGATTGATTTTATTTTGTTTTGCAAGATGTTTTTAGCTCAAGAAGCAGTACGCAAGCTATCTCAAGCATTTTCAAGGTTATGACATTCAAGAACAGGTTTCAGAAGCTTAACAGAGCACAAAACAATTAAAAACGGACAAGTGTGCATATTTCCCTCCAAAAGGCACCAAATTCAAAATTTTGAAGGTGTTAATCGATTAGCCAAATGGCTAACCAATTAACCAGTGCAAAATCATGCCAAATTTGAATTTTTGAAGATATAAATCGGTTAATCCATATGGTTAATCGATTAACCAGTGCAAATTTCAGCTCTGCACGTGAATTTTCAAAGGAAATCATTTTGGGGTCCGATTTGATCACATGAGCAGTGGGTTTACACTTAGGAAGGATCTAGAACCACTTCAAATTTTGGTTAATTTCATTTTCCCTCCAAATTCTCATTCCTAATCCCATTCCAATTTTCACAAACCACACTACAAGCCTCATTTGGATCCTAACCTAAGGGGTATTTAATTGATTTACTCCAAACCTCAGAAGGAGAATCCTCATAATTTCCTTTCAATTTTAGAATTCACTCTCATTCTCTCAAATTGCTCTCAACTTTCAACTCCAAAAATCCATTAAAGCTCTTTCTTATAATTCCTTGATTCTCCATTGGAATCATTGAGTTCTCGAGCTAAAACCTTCATCCATCATCTTCATTGAATCAATTTCTCCATCCAATTTGCGTGCTAGCTTGGATCTGAATTTTGAAGTTGATTTAGAGGAGCTTATTGGGATAATTGTTGCTTAATTTTGGTGGATCTCCATTGCTACTACAAAAACTCAATTGGATCTTGAAGGATTTCTGGATTTCTAGCTCAGATCTGTTTAATTGAAGTTGAATCAACATTAACCGAAGCAATTCTCCGCTTCGTAGGTTGGAATTCTAGATCCATTGCATTTTTAGCTTATTTTGCATATTCGATGTGGATCTTTATTTTTTATTGACTTTTGGTTGATTTGATCCATTTGATTTGTGATCTTGCTGTTTAAATGTGTTTGCATGTGGATGAGATCACTGCTTTCTGGTTTAAATTCGTGCATAATTGATTATATGATTATTGGAATGATTGCACATTGGACAAGTTGCTGAAAAGTGCTTTTTAACTGTTGTTTTCTGCTATTGGAACAGTGTTAATCGGTTAACCTATTAGTTAACCGATTAACCAACACAAATATTCAAAATTTCAAGCATTTTTCAATGGTTAATCGATTAACCCCTGGTGTTAATCGATTAACATTGTGCCAGCAAGCCTGTTTTGCTGTTTTTCATGGTTGTCCGGTATCGTTTCACTTTGAATCTTCACAGATCAGTATGATGCATTAGGAGTGAGATGTTTTGGATATATGTCACTGTTCTTGATTGTTTAATCATGATTTCTTCGACACGCGTGTTCTCTTTCCACTTGAATGCATGCTCTCGTAAATGTTGTGCAAAGTGATGAATGTGCTTTGATATGTTTGCTTGCCTTCTTGCATTCGCATTTCCTTTTGTATGTGTATTTATTTTTGTTCTTGCATCTCTCATTTGCATGCTTGAGGTTGAGATGTGCTTGTGGAGGCTAGTGCCCCACACTTTGTTCCTCCCTCTCTTTTCATTCTAATTGTGCATCACATGTATGCATCTTTTCTTCTTTCTTATTTTATGCTTCCTTCTTATCTTTTCTTGGCCATGTTCCCTTAGGACCTCTAATATCTCTTGTTCAAGAGAGGTTATGATAGACTTTAGGTTTTGAATCCATGCATGATAATATTAGGTAGCATTCCCTTTCATCCCAATCATAGGATCACTTTGCATGAGAATATTAGGTTGAGTCTTAGTCTCCCTTTAGAGTTGTGTCCCTCTCTTCTCATCTTCAAACTTCTTCAAGTCATTTAATAATGGATATTGAGTGTTGTACGTTACGAGCCTTAAGTACTTGGGAAATGGTGATTGGGGGGCCTCTACTCAATTGTCTAGAGTGTTTAGCGTATGTCCTTTGGACGATATGCGATGCATTCGCTCCTAAGTTATAGTCTTTAGTGCAACATGAATTACAAATCAATAATCAATGCACTTCTTCTCTAAAAAAACATAAAAACAACTTCAAACCTTTTTATCCTTCGGGACCTTAATTTGGAAAACCTTTTTTCATAAGGAGAGTTTTGTTAACTCTTGGTTCTACCGCAAACGGGTAACGCCTAAGTCTCCAATGGTCGAGCTGCATACACCTAACTGCTAGAACTATGTTTTAACCCTACTCGGGTAAAACATTTTGAACCAACCTGTGGTCTTGTTAGCCCGAACTATGTTTTCTCTGATTTCTCGTACTGGACGAGGATACATAGGCATAAGACGACGATGTCTTGGTGAGCAACCTTCCCCACCTTTCACCCGTAGTTTTTCGAACTACGTTGACTCTGACTTTCCCATTGCACGAGGGAGTACGTAGGCACAGAGCGGGGATGCTCTACCGAGTCTCTTTTGTCCTATGAGCCTTTAGCGTAGATAGTTTCAACACCTTTTAGATAGATAATAAGCATGGATCCCGTCGAGTATGACGGACGTGAGGGGTGCTAATACCTTCCCCTTGCGTAACCGACTCCCGAACCCAAGATTTGGTTGCGATGACCTGTCTTCTCCCCTTTTTTGTAGGTTTTCTCTGATTGTTTCCTTTCCCTTTCTTTGGGATAAATAATGAATGATGGCGAATCTTCTGTCATTGCTGGCCTCCTTTTTCGCAGTTGCCACCAGCGTGCTGCAAGAACTCCTCACACGTCATCATAGTATGCTCCATCGAGGGGTCACGACACTGCAGCTGGAGTACTTGCATAGAATCATGAATATCGACCATGGCACGCTGAGTCGCCGCCATTCAGTCCCAGTTATAGTTACACACAGCCTACTGAAATGGATCAAAACCATGTGAAAAGGCAACACCAGAGTCATCAATAGCCCCGATATCAGCAGCAGATGAACTTGGTTTGAAGCCCTTGGGTCGGCAATACTTGTCCACGTACCTGTCGTCAATCATAGCCGGAATAGTCACCTATCTACGGGAAGGTAGTCTCACCCTCTCCTGAACATACAACACCATAATAAGACAGGGGAAAGCAAGGGGGCGATTAACTCGCGCCGCCGCTTTCAGTCCACTTTCCACTATGGACCTCAGCTCATCAGCAATTATCCTAGCCACATTGATCTGCATATTGGTTAGAATGGAATGGATCAAGTATGCCACTGGGATATGAACTATCGATGTGTGGGATTTTGGTTTGATGTTTGTCAAAATTAGAAGCAACACCAACTGGGGTAGAGGTTTCATGTCCTCTCGGTGGTACCTCCTTGGAACCCCATATGGGTTCAACTCTATCGTCTTTCCCTCCATCAATATGGCCTCGGAAATGTCATATGTGTTCCTATGAAGTCTCGAATCACGGTGGTACTCATCAATGTCTTCCTCACCCAAGTTGAGAAGTCCTCCAAGCACCCTATTAACGACATCTCTATCAAACATCACCTGTCGTCCTGCCACCTTCGTGGTCCAAGTAAAAGGCTCATCATCATTAGGAAGTGCGTTAGCATAAAACTTCCGCACAACCTCGATGTTATAACTATCAGTTGGAGTCACCAATACATCCCACTTTTTGCTATTGATAAGTTCGACAAAAGCTCTGTACGATCCCTGAGGACTAATTATAAACCTTTTTTCGGGAAAAAGCTTGCGCTTCTACAGAGCCACATAGCGAGCGGCTTGTTTTGGACCCACAAATCTCTCTATGTCGTACGGATAGGTTGAGGACGAGAGGTGCTACCAACCTTTCTCTTTTTAGAAGAACCAAACCTTGACGCCATCTGCAAACACAACACAGAAGAGAAACAAAAGCATCCACAAAATAGATTAGCAATCAGAGCAGAAAAACAAAATTCTGTCACGCTCGCTGCAAGCTTCACTATGCGAAGACCCAGCGAATACTCGCTACAGGTTCGCCTAGAGAAGGTGCTAGCGAAGGCTGCGGGTTTTTGAATTCTCCCACAGTTTTCACTTAAAATCCAGAAAAACCATTTTTTTCTATGTTAAAAACCATTTTCATGAACCACAATATTTACCATGTTAAGAACAGTTCTACACAAATATGCAACCCTAAATTCTACAGATCTGCTACTCACCCATAACAACCCACATGGTCTGTTCTTAAGAAAATTAGAGTAACCTAATCAAAGAAAAATAAGGACAGATACATACCTGATTGAAGATATTGATTGGGTCTTAGAGAAGCAGTTAGGGTTTGCAAGAAGAAATGCACAAGTGTGATGTGAGTGAGAGTGATGCACAACAAAAATGAGAGTGAAGTGAAATGACCTAGAATCCTTCAGACTAACAAAAAAAAGGTTTTGGGCCCAAATAGGTGGCCCACTAAAATAAAATAAAACAACTTGTTTCACTCTGTTCGCACTGCGAATGTCCTAGCGAACATGTTCGCTACTGTCTTCGCCTAGCGAAGGTCCTATCGAACATGACAGGTTTTTGTTTTTTAAAACATCAATGCACAACACATTTCAGCCAAGGTCCACCACATCAAGTATCATATTTACACAACAAAAAGCAATAAATACTTACAATGTTGGGGTGCCTCCCAACAAGCGCTTTGTTTAACATCGTTGGAGCTCGACGGTCCAATGCGATCATGAATCGCCGAAATGCACTAAGGCGGTGTCCCGCTCGAAATCACCACCTAGGTAAATCTTCAACCTTTGGCCTTTGACAGTCCAATTCTCTTTGGTCTTGATGTATTCAATGATAATAGCCCCGTAACTCAAAATGTTGCGAATCCGAAACAGACCCGACCACTTAGACTTTAACTTTCCAGGTAACAATCTCAACCTAGAATTGAATAGTAACACCATCTGCCCTACCTCAAATTTCTTGGTCACAATCTTTTTGTCATGATACACCTTCACACGGTCTTTGTAGATCGTGTTCGACTCATAAGCTTGAAGGCAAATTTCTTCTAACTTTTGAAGTTGGCTTTTTCTTTTGTCACCACTCAAGTTAGGATTAAAATTCAGAAACTTCAATGCCCAAAAGGCTTTGTGCTCCAATTCAACCGGAAGGTGACAGTTTTTACTGTAGACCATTTTAAGCTGTGTGAGACCAATCAGTGCTTTGAAAGCAGTCCGATATGCCCACAATGCATCATCAAGCTTGATTGACCAATCCTTTCTTGAGGTAGGCACAGTTTTTTCCAAAAAAAATTTTATCTCTCGGTTCGATACCTCGCTTGTCCGTTAACTTGCGGATGGTCTGGTGTTGCAAATTTGTGTCGCACACCATACTGCTACAAAGCTTTGGCTAACTGAGTGTTACAAAAGTGAGAACCATCATCACTTATTAACACTCTCGAAGTACCGAAACGAGAGAATATGTTCTTTTTTAAAAAATTTATTATGGTTTTCCCGTCTGCCTTAGCGCTAGCTATGGCTTCCACCCATTCGGAGACGTAGTCCACCGTAACAAGAATGTATTCATTTCCAAACGACGGTGTAAATGGACCAACAAAATCAATGCCCCAACAATCGAAAACTTCGACTTCTATCATGCTTTGCAGTGGCATTTCATTTTGTTGCGTTATTCCACCGATCCTTTGACATTTGTCACAACTTTTTGTGTGCGTGTGCGCGTCTTTGAACAAGGACGGCCAATAAAATCCTGATTAGAGGACTTTAGCGGCCATTCTTGTATTGTTAAGATGACCTCCATACGGAGAGTTGTGACAATTCCACAAGATATCTTTGGCTTCCTCCTCATAAACACATCTCCGCAAAATATTATAGACACCAAGTTTGAAAAGATATGGTTCATCCCAAACAAAGTACTTGGCATCAGACAAAACATTTTTTCTCTGGTGACTAGTTAGACCTTCCGGCATCAATCCGTTGGCTTTGTGGTTAGCCATATCGGCGAACCAAGGTCTAACCTTCACCATATACAATTTTTCATCGGGAAACTCCTCCCTCACCTCTTTCTCATGTTTTGTGACTTCATCATTCACAAGCTGGGACAAGTGATCTGCTACCAAATTCTCGAATCCTTTTTTATCACGAATTTCAAGATCAAATTCTTGAAGTAAAAGAATCCAACGAATTAACTGTTGCTTGGAATCCGGTTTGGTAAGCAGATACTTGATCATCGCATGATCGGTGTACACCACAACTTTGGATCCAATCAAATACGACCTAAATTTTTCTAACGCATACACTATAGCAAGCAATTCCTTTTCCGTTGTTGCATAATTAATTTAGGCCTCGTTAAGAACCTTGCTTTCATAATGTATCGCATGGAAAATTTTGGTTTTTCTTTGGCCTAAAACTGCACCAACCGCATAATCGCTTGCATCGCACATAAGTTCAAAATTATTTTTCCAATTCGGTGCGATGATTATGGATGAAGTTATTAGGCTTTGTTTCAAAGAATCAAAAGCTGACATGCATGAATCATCAAAAAGAAAAGACTTATCTTTATTGAGTAGGTTGCTCAATGGTTTTGCAATCTTTGCGAAGTCTTTGATGAATCTTCAATAGAATTCCGCATGACCCATAAAACTTTGAATTCCCTTCACATTCAGAGGTGGTGGCAACTTTTCAATCACTTCCACTTTAGCTTTGTCAACTTCAAGTCCCTTTGAAGAAACCTTGTGCCCGAGCACAATGCCTTCCATAACCATGAAGTTGCATTTCTCCTAATTAAGCACCAAACTAGCATCCACGCACCTCTCCAAGACAACATCAAGATTTTTAGGCAAAGATCAAATGACGGTCCAAAAACTGAGAAATCATCCATAAACACCTCGATCGTCTTCTCAATCAAGTCCGAGAATATAGCTTGGATACACCTTTAAAAAGTCGCCGGTGCATTACACAATCCAAACGGCATCGTCCTTTAAGCAAAGATTCTGAAAGGACAAGTGAAAGTTGTTTTTTCATGATCTTCCGGGTTGACAATGATTTGATTATACCCGGAATATCCATCCAAAAAGCAATAATATTCTTGACCGGAAAGCCTCTCGAGCATTTGATCTATGTAAGGAAGAGGAAAGTGATCTTTTCTCATAGCTTGATTGAGCCTACGATAGTCGATACACATTCTCCATCCCGTTACAGTTTTTGTTGGAATCAACTCATTCTTCTCATTACGGACAATCGTCATTCCACCCTTCTTCGGCACCACTTAAACTAAACTCACCCACAGACTATCGAAAATAGGATAAATCATGCCGGCATTTAACATTTTAAAAACTTCTTACCTCACCACTTCTTTCATAGTAAGATTCAATCTTCTTTGTGGTTGAGCTGCCGGCTTGAAATCTTCCTCCATGAATATTCGATGCATACAATAGGAAGGACTTATACCTTTTAAGTCGAAAAGAGTCCAACCCATTGCTTCTTGATTTTTCTTCAACAAAACAATTAATTCCCTTTCTTCATCCATGGTTAATTCTGAACTTATAATCACCGGCTTGTTTTTCTCTTCATCAAGGAAAACATACTTTAGATGAGATGGTAACAACTTCAACTCAAGCTTGCCTTCCTCATTGTTCTCTTTTTTCAAATTTTCCACCCTTTCTTTCAAAGGTGGAATTTCCTCTAACTCTTCAAGTTCTCGCAAACACTTTTCAATCTCTCTTTCTTCTTCTTCATTAACTTTTGAAAGAGCATTAGTAAGAACTTTTTGTAATGGTGTGGGAACTTGCAATAACTCTTTGACTTCTTCAATTGCCACTTATGTTGCATCAATTCTAAAGCAATCGGTTTTGTCTTTAGAAAGCTTCATGGCTTCAAAAATATTGAAGCAAATCTCCTCATCAATAACTCTAACTTTCATTAAACCATCGTCGATATCAATCGCCATGCGCACGGTCTTCATAAAAGGTCGAACAAGAATCAAGGGAGAGTCTTCATCTTCTTCCATATCAACTACCACAAAGTCAATTGGGAACAAAAATTTATCAACCTTTACCAACACATCTTCGGCTACACCATGAGGGCGAGTAGTAGATTTGTCGGTAAGTTGCAACGTCATTTGAGTAGATTTCAACTCCATGTATCCCAACCGCTTCACAATAGATAAGGGTATCAAATTTATACTAGAGCCCAAATCAATCAACTCCTTACCAACATAAGTATTTCCAATTGTAATGGGCAAAGTGACTCTGCCTGGATCACTTTCTTTCCTCGAGAGAGTACGTTGAATAATTGCACTACAACTAGCATCCACCATGATCGTTTATTGATCCGTATACTGCTTCTTCTTCGTGAGAATGTCCTTCATGAATTTAGCATACTTGGGCATTTGCTTCAATGCTTCGGAGAATGGAATATTAATTTGCAATTGTTTGAATATGTCCATAAACCAAGCATAATGTCTAGCATTATCTTTCCTTGTCGGAGCTTGTGGATAATGCAAATTTTGAATAGGAATAGTGCTCACTTGCTCTTTTCCTTTCCTAGAATTTTTTACTCTTTCGTCTCTCTTACTTTTCTCTCCTTCCTCATTTTTTTTCACTTTCTCATTTTGAACTAAATCTCCCTCAACATTTTTTCTACTTCTTCCTCAACATTTTCAATTTCTTTTTCAACTACAACTTCCTCCGCCACTACCTCCTCGCCTATGCCCATGTCAATTTCTCTACCACTTCTTGTGAGAATTGCCTTGCAATGCTCCTTCGGATTTAGAATAGGGGTAGCCATGAAAGGCCTTTTTTGTTGATCGACCAATTGTTTTGATAATTGGCCAACTTGTGTCTCCAAATTCTTAATAGCCGCATCAGTGTTCTTTTGATTTGACATTGACATTTGCATGAATTGAGTAAGAGTTTCCTCCATCTTTGATGGTGCACTTTGAGTTTGTGGGGGTTGAGTGTAGTTTTGATATTGTTGACGATTTGAAGTTCCGGCTTCTTGTGGCCTCCAAGGTTGTTGGTACCCTTGATTAGGTCTTTGATAACCTTGATTTGCTTGTTGATAAGGTGGTCTTTGTTGGTATCTTTGATTTTGATTTCCGGCATAGTTAGCTTCTTCCAAAACAGGAGGACAATATCTGATAGGATGGTCACCTTTACACAACTCACAACTTGCCACTTGAAATTGAGTAGGAACTTCTTGCATCTCTTTGATTTGTTGTGGAAGCTTCGACATTTATTGAGTTAAAAGCTCCACTTGTTCAGTAAGAAGTTTGGTTTGAGCAATAATAGCATCATTCGTACCTAACTCGAGCACGCCTGGTTTTCGTTGAGCTACTCCACGGTTATGATTCCCTTGATGATCATTAAGTGCCATCTTCTCAATAATTTCAATTGCATCCTTGGTGCTTTTAGACATCAAAGAACCCCCCGCCGTAGCATCCAATAAGGTCTTGTGAACTGAAAGGAGACCATTGCGGAAAATGTGAACTTGAGTAAGTTCATCAAAACTGTGTCCTTTTCATTTTCTCAACATAGACTTGAATCTCTCCCAAGCTTCGTTGAGGGATTCACTTGCTCCTTGTGAAAACACAGTTTTTGCAGTTTTTGCTTCCATGAAACGGTTATGTGGAAAGAACCGTTCAAGAAACTTATCTTCCAATAGATTCCAATCCGTCATGATTGTTGTATATTGATCAAGATACCATTCCTTCGCTTTCCCAATCAAGGAATGAGGAAATAGCCTCATGAACAATGACTCTTCATCAGCTTTGATTGCTCCCGTTGCACCCGCAATCTCATAGAACTTTGTAAGATGTGTAAACGGATCCTCATGATCTAACCCCGTGAAAGGATTTTAATTGATGAGTGCAAGGATTCCCGTCTTAATCTCGACATGTCTTCCATTTTGGAGATTACGTGTGAACTGAGCAGTGTGTCTTGGACTGTTTGTACAAGGGACGGAAGCTGGAGGTAGAGGTGGTGGTGCTGCCATAATTGGTGAATTAGGTGGAGTGGATGAAGAAGATTCTCCGTGCTCTTGTCTTTCAATAGCTTGTTGTCGTCTTCGCCTTGTGCGACTATTGGTACGTCGAGCGGTTCTCTCAATATTAGGATCGAAAAGAAGGTTTTCTGGCCGAACCTATCCACGCATAAACGAATTCTGCACACAAACTAAAAAAATTAAAAAGCACAAAGAATTACAAAGATAAGAGATTCACAATAAAAAAAATCTTAAAATCACTAAACTATTACAATGCTTGCAATATTCTACTAACAATCCCCGGCAACGGCGTCAATTTGTTAGAAAGTATTATGTGGTAGTGTTTTATCGTATCCACAGGGATTGATGAAAATATAGATGCTTGTCGCTCAACGGTTTAATGACTTAAGAAAGGGGTTTTTTAGAATTGCTTCAATTTTCGTAACAAAAGTTTTCAAGAATTAAAGTTAAATAAAAGTCGATCTAAGTTTGATAAAAGCATGTCAAAATTAGGGTTCTCTAGTCTGTCCTAAACATATCCAACCAATCAAATATGTGAACGAAGTTCTAACCAATATAACCGCGTATTCTCGCAAAAACGTTCATCTCTAAAGTGATTTCGTGAGTGTTATTATTTCGACCGTTAAATGATCTCTCTAAATAACAGTTGAAACAATAATCATTAAGATCGATACAAAGAGGATATCAACTTTCAAACCTATGTCTAGCATTTTTATAGTTGATAGATGAAGAAATTAGGTCAAGACTCTGAAAGTTCATGTCTAAAGCAATCCAAACTATAAATGTACAAAGAGTAGCAAATAACTTCATCTATATTGATCATAACATTGTTCACATACAAGAGATTAAAAAGAATACATAAAATCTGAACTAACTACTCCTAACCTTGACAAGAGAGGGATTTAGCAACTCATTTCCATGATAACTTGAGCAACAAGTTTCGGGAGAAGGTTGATCAACATCCGAGTTGAATAATCGAAATTGGATGGGAATCCACCTTCTTTTTGTAAAATATTGCTAAGAGATGATGAGAAATGAAGGAAATGGTTTTTTAGTCAGAAAAATCCTCTCAAATGCAAAATACAAGAAATTAGATATTTTCACAGAAAGTAGCTCATACTACATATGGAAAGGGTTGTTGAGCTGTCATGTTCGCAGTGTGAACAATTTGTTCGCCTAGCGAACACCAAAAATGGCACCTGAAGTGCCTGTGTCCTGTGAACTCTCCCCAGACAAGTTTCCAAAAGTTTGTTGTGCGAACAATCGTTCTCCTAGCGAAGCCTTCGCTGGACACTTCGCACAACGAGTTTTAGTCCAAATACCTACTGCCTCAAGTCTGGGAGTGTTCGCTGGCTACTCGTTACCTCTTCGCCTAGCGAGTTCTTCGCTGCCTCCTTCGCCTAGCGAGTTTAGGGCCCTTTCCATTCTATTTTGAACAGTGCATTGATTCCTGACCTTCGCTACATAGTTCTCCTAGTAAACTTTATGATGTTTTTGTGGCAGCTTCGCTAGCAAGTTCGCTAGGCGAACTTGCTGTTGTTTGCATGCTGTCTTGGTTTCTTTGCCATCATTCATGTGTCTTAATTTCCATGTTTTCATGTTTAATTTCTGCACATTAACACACAAATAAAAGGTACCAAGATACTTCCACATAATATTGCAAGCCAACCAAAGCAAGAGTGATTTTTAACACTTTTTTGACAAAAAGGAGTGAAAGATGCCCACATTTGATAGCTCAAATAAGCAAAGTTGGGCATCTAACACCTATTTTGATTATTTGGGAAATGTACGCCCTTTTGTGGTGGATTTTATTTGGATTTAATAATTTAATCTGATATATGTGAATAAATGTGCCTTTTAATTGTGGGGTAGAAAAGGGTGTTACATTAGTGGTATCAGAGCAGTTTGGTTCGTCCAGCCAAGTTTTTATGTTGTTAGTCCCCTGTCAGTCCATAGTGTGAGAACACTATTGGATGAGTTGTTTTCTTCTAACCTTGTTAGTGGTTGCAGATGGCTGAAAGAAATGATCGTGGTATTGTTGATGCGCTGGAATCACTTGCCCAAGTGATGGCTCAGAATGGTGGACCTCCGGATGAGTTTCGTGCTTTGGGAAAGTTCTAGAGGAACAATACGCCGACTTTTATGGGCATTCATGATCCTGATGGTGCGCAGAAGTGGCTGAAAGTGATTGAGAATATTTTTCGAGTTATGGCGTTCACTGATGCTCAGTAGGAGCAGTTTGGTACGCATATGCTAGCAGAGGAAGCTGAGGACTGGTGGGATAACACTCGTGAGAGATTAGAAGATGTTGTCATTGCAATAAATTAGGTTGTGTTTAAGGAAGAATTTCTGAGGAAGTATTTTCCTGAAGATGTTCGGGGCAAGAAAGAAGTGGAATTCCTTGAGCTAAAACAAGGGAATATGACTGTGGTTGAGTATGCGGAAAAGTTTGAGTCTTTCGTAAAGTTTTATCCGCATTACAACCATGTTGACGCAGATATGTCAAAGTGTCTCAAGTTTGAGAATGGATTGAGACCATAGATTAAGCAAGGAATTGGGTACCGGCAGATTCGTCAGTTTGCGAAATTGGTGGACAAGAGCAGGATTTATGATGAGGATAGTCGAGCTCGATCTACTCACTACAAGCAGCTGAGGGAGAAGAAAGAGAAAGGTCAGTATAGAGAGAAACTGTATGTGACTTCTGGTGATAAAGGGAAGCAGAAGGCTTCAAATGGGAAAAAGTCAAGTGGGGGAGCGACTACTGCTCCAGGTAAGTGTTATAAGTGTGGCGAGCAAGGTCACCGTGCTGAGAATTGTAGAGCGCTGAGATATCATTGTTGTTGCAAGAGAGGTCACAGAGCTACTGACTATAAAGACGAAGCTCCAACTTGCTTCAACTGTGGAGAGAAGGGTCATATCAGTACCCAGTGTCAGCAGCCAAAGAAGACTGCTACTGCTGCTCAGACAAGTGGCAGAGTGTTTGCTTTGAGCGGTGCAGAAGAATCCAAGACAGATAACTTGATCAAAGGTACTTGTTTTATTAATAATGTTGAATTGATTGCTATAGTTGATATTTGTGATACTCATTCGTTTATTTTGCTTGAATGTGCTAAGAGGTTGAATTTGAAATTATCTTCTATGATTGGGAGTATGGTTATAGATACCCCGGCTAATGGTTATGTGACTACTGCGTTAGTCTGTTTGAGTTGTCCTTTGACCATTTATGATAAGAATTTTGTGATGGACTTGGTATGTCTACCTTTGCATCAAATCGATGTTATTCTTGGAATGAACTGATTGGAGTACAACTATGTTCATATCAATTGCAACAGCAAGACTGTGAGATTCCCAGAGTTTGGTGATGGTGGAGAGCTGATGTTTGTATCTGCTAAGCAAGTGGAAGAAATCTTAGAAGATGAGGCTCAGATGTTTGCATTGTTTGCATCACTTCAAGTTGATTATGAAGCAGTTAGCATGGAGCTACTAGTTGTTTGGGAATTTCCAGAGGTGTTTCCAGGCGACATGAGTGACTTACCTCCGGAGCGTGAGGTAGAGTTTGCTATTGATGTGATATCAGGCACTAGTCATGTGTCGATGGCTCCTTATCGGATATTTGCATCTGAGTTAGGGGAATTGAAGAAACAGTTGGAAGAGTTGCTTGAGAAGAAGTTTATTCGACCGAGTGTTTCTCCATGGAGTGCTCCTGTGTTGTTGGTGAAGAAGAAAGATGGTAGTATGAGATTGTGTGTGGATTATCGGTAGTTGAATAAAGTAAAAATCAAGAATAAGTATCCACTTCCGAGGATTGATGATTTTATGGATCAATTGGTAAGTGCTTGTGTGTTTAGCAAGATTGATTTGAGGTCTGGCTATCATCAGATTTGCGTTAAGCCTGATGATATTCCTAAGACAGCTTTCAGGACGAGGTATGGACACTATGAATATATTGTGATGTCGTTTGGTGTATCTAATGCACCTGGTGTATTCATGGAGTATATGAATAGGATTTTTCATCCTTATTTGGATCAGTTTGTGGTAGTGTTCATTGACGATATCTTGATATATTCTAATTCTGAGGAAGAGCATGCGCAACATCTAAGAGTGGTATTGCAGGTTTTGAGAGACAAGAAGCTTTATGCCAAGTTTTCTAAGTGTGAGTTTTGGTTGAAGGAAGTGAGTTTCCTTGGCCATGTGATTTCTAGTGGAGGAATTGTTGTTGATCCGTCGAAAATTGATGATGTGTTGCAGTGGGAGACTCCAAAGTCTGCTACTGGGATTCAAAGTTTCCTTGGATTAGCTGGTTATTATCACAGGTTTATAGAAGACTTTTCAAAGTTGGAATTGCCATTGACTCAGTTGACTTGAAATGGTCAAGCTTATGTTTGGGATGTTGCTTATGAGAAGAGTTTTTTAGAACTCAAGAAGAAGTTGACAACAGCTCCGGTGTTGATTTTTCCAAACCCGAGTGAGTCTTTTGTAGTGTATTGTGATGCATCAAAGATGGGTCTTGGAGGCGTATTGATGCAGAATGGTCAGGTTGTTGCTTATGCTTCTAGACAAATGAAGGTTCATGAAAGGAATTATCCTACGCATGACTTAGAGTTGGCCGTTGTGATGTTTATGTTGAAGATTTGGAGACATTATCTTTTTGGGTCTAGGTTTGAAGTGTTCAGTGATCACAAAAGCCTGAAGTATTTGTTTGATTAGAAAGAGTTAAACATGAGACAGAAAAGATGGCTTGAACTTCTGAAGGATTATTATTTTGAATTGATTTACCATCCTGGTAAGGCTAATGTTGTGGCTGATGCGTTAAGCAGGAAGTCCTTACATATGTCGATGCTTATGGTTCGAGAGTTAGAACTGATGGAGCAATTCAGAGATATGAGTTTGGTTTGTGAAGAGACGCCTAACAGTGTGAAGTTAGGTATGCGAAAGTTGACTAGTGGTATTCTCCAAGAGATCGGAGAAGGTTAGAAATCTGATTTGAGATTGGTAGATCGTCTCACGTTAATCAATCAAGGTAACGGAGGTGATTTTCAGATTGATGAGAATGGTGTGATGAGGTTCAGAGATAGAGTGTGTGTTGATGTGTCAGAAATCAAGAAGAGCATTCTTGAGGAAGGTCACAGAAGCGGGTTGAGTATTCATCCTGGTGCCACAAAGATGTATCAAGATTTGAAGAAGTTATTTTGGTGGCCGAGTATGAAGAAGGAAATTGCGGAGTTTGTATATGCTTGTTTGACTTGTCAGAAGTCGGAGATTGAACATTATAGACCGTCGGGTCCGATGCAACCGTTGAGTATTCCAGAATGGAAATGGGATAGCATTTCTATGGATTTTGTGATCAGTTTACCGAAGACTTTGAGGGGATGTGATTCGATTTGGGTGGTTGTTGATAGATTGATCAAATCGGCTCATTTTATACCGACGAGGATCAATTATTCGTTGCAGAAGCTTGCCGAGTTATATATTGGATGGACAGACAGAAAGAACTATCCAGTCTTTAGAGGATTTGCTGAGAGCTTGTGTGTTAGATCAAGGTGGATCATGGGATAGTCATTTGTCGTTGGTTGAGTTTACCTGCAACAACAGTTACCATTCTAGTATCGGAATGGCACTGTATGAGGCTTTGTATGGTAGGAGGTGTAGGTCCTTTGTGTTGGTATGAGTTAGGCAAGATGGTTGTACTCAGACCTGAGATTATACAGGAGACGACTGAAAATATCAAGATGATCCAAGAAAAGATGAAAGCATCGCAGAATCGTCAGAAGAGTTATCATGATAAGAGGAAGAAAGCACTTGAATTCAAAGAGGGAGATCACGTGATTTTGAGAGTTACGCCGGTAACTGGTGTTGGCCGAGATTCAAAGTCTCAAAAGCTCACATTGCGTTTTGTTGGTCCGTATCAGATTTCGCAGAGGGTGGGGGAAGTAGCATATCGGATTGCCTTACCGCCGTCGCTTGCGAATTTGCATGATGTGTTTGATGTGTCTCAGTTGAGGAAGTACATTCCAGATTCGTCGCATGTGATTCAGATGGATGATGTACAAGTGAGAGATGATTTTACTATTGAGGCATTGCCTGTTCGGGTTGATGAACGAGAAGTGAAGCAACTTCGAGGTAAAGAGATTGCCTTAGTGAAGGTGGTTTGGGGAGGACCAGCTGGAGAAAGTTGGACTTGGGAACGTGAAGATCAGACGAGGGAGTCATATCCGACTATGTTTTCTTGAGGTAATTTTCGAGGACAAAAATTCTTTTAAGTGGGGGAGAGTTGTAACACCCCAAATTTAATTGAAATATTTTATTTAATTTATTAAATGCGAATATTCGTATTTTGGTGATTTTCGGTGGTTTTGTGGAATATTGGAAATTAATGGAATTTGGGTTATTTATTTTGAATAATAGTATATAATATGAATATATTAATATTATTATGAATTAAAATGAATATAAGATGAATAAGGGCAATTTGGACAATTAAGAGGAGTTAGTGAGGGTAGTATGGAGAAAGCCCAATTTTGAGGCCCAAGACTAGGTTTATCAAAAAGGAAATTATGAAGAGATTACGATTCATTTGTTACACCGTGAATAGAATTGAGGCCAGAGCTCTGAGGAGGGAAGATTGGAGACAGAAGTTTCGAAAGATTCCCTGAAAGATTTGAGAAGGTTTTGATCGACAATTCAAGTATGAGGAGTATTACCTTCATGATTTTCTATGTGTGACTTTCAATGTATTTAAGGTTTAAGGGTTTTGAGGGTGGATATGAGAAAAAGTGATCTTTGGCCTTCGTGGCCTAAATCTATTATTGTGAATCTAACCGTGGGAATTCATTGGGGTTAATGGAAAACTAGGCCTTCCTAGCCAAAACTCTGGTTTAACCTGTGCCTAACCTTGCAGGAATATTGGATAGTGAGTAACTTTATGAGTATGAGTAATTGTAGGGAAATTTGTGATTTAGGGCGTGAATATGATACGGGATAGGCCTAACGAACCGTAGGTTTTGTGCCTTTATCGTCGTAAGACCTTAGGGATGATTTAGAGATGTTTTGGGGGCATTGGGGAAGTGAATCGTGTCGACATTTGGATGGATTTAGGTTCAGGTGCGTATGCAGAGTTGCTTTCATCGCACTTTTCGCCTAGCGAATAATGCTTCGCATAGCGAACGATTTAGTCCCAGACTCGCCTAGCGAAGAATCCTTTGCACAGCGAAGAAACTCATCCCAGACTCGCCTAACGAACATGCCAGTGAGCGTAGCAGAGTTTCGCGAATGTTGATTTTGTGCAGCGATGCCTTGATGTTTGATTATGTGATTTCTTGACGAATTAACATGAGTATAACTGTGAATTTTATGTGATGTGGATATGATGATATGATGATTCCTATGATGTACTGATTGGAAAACTATGATGATATTACCATGATGTTGACGAACTCTATGATGACATGAGATATGATGATGATTGTGAAGATGATGATTATGATGAATGATGATGCACCTATGTTGTTATTATGAGGATGATTATTGACGTGTGCATCATGCATTCATGTACATTCGGACTTCGGTTCAGGACCTCGATTACTTTGACTTCAATCCCATTGTGCGGATGTGAAGTGTTTTGATGTGCTCCGATTCTCTAGTAGAATCGATCCTATTGATGGGGATCTATGGAGGGTTGATGACCCAGTGTCCATCGCGCTGTGATGATTGGTACCACATGTATTGAGTCTTGTTGCATTTGCATTTATGAGTGATTTGGAATAATTTATGATGTTGTGGCCTTTGAAGCCTATTGATGAATATGATGATGTTGAATATAACTATGACGCCATTTTATATGTTGATTTTCATACATTGATTATTATGAATCGTTTTACTCACCCTGTCTGTTTGAATGTTGCCTCCACGTGGGTAACGTGCAGATGACCAGGTTTAGCCGTGGACGCCGTCGAGGATATTTTTGAAGTTTTGAGATGTTAGCCTTTTTGGTTAACTTAGAGGATCTTGCTCTGATATGTAACATCGGGTTGGGGTCTTTTGAGTTAAGCTATGTTTTATTTGAGTTTATTTTGATTATCTTCTCGTATGAGGAAAACCTTGGTTTATGCCTTTTGAGTTCCGCTGCTTTGTGAAATTTGATGTATTTTGAGAAAACCCGTTGTTTACGTAGCCTTGACCTATTTTGATTATTTGAGAAATGCACGCCCTTTTGTGGTGGCTTTTATTGGGATTTAATAATTTACTCTAATATATGTGAATAAATGTGCCTTTTAATTGGGGTAGAAAAGGGTATTACACATAGACTCTTTGCCTTTAGTAAATTCTCCATCAACTCACTCCAATGATCGTAGTGACCATCAAAGTGAGGAATCTTTATTAGTGTTTTATCTTCACTCATTGTGTTTAATCTCTCAAAGGCTGTTGCCTTGTTCTCACAAATCCCAGTTGAATAGCTCTGATGCCAAATGTAGAGAATGAAAACTCTATATTTAGTGAATCAACTTGCCTTTTATTCAAGATACTAAGACTCATATATAGGCTTTAGTCGTAACAGAAAGAAACCTAAAACTTAGCATAACAGAAGCCATAACAAACTTAAAATGAATGACATATTCTATCTCCTACAAACTAGAAGCCTTATTAATTGACTAAAACAAACTCTAAGACTTATTCTAAACACTTAACCGGCTCTTTCACGGCTCTTTCACGTATTACCGTATCCAAAGATAATCTAGAGTCAGGACCAACTGTCACTCCCCATTCATTTGCTCTTAAGCCAGTGAATGTGAATTACAGTGAGTAGCAAGCAAGCGAACGGAGTGTAGCATAGTTCGCGAGAAGGAGAAGCTAGTCAGGAATAGCGGCCTTTCCGCTGCAAGGTCTTTCACCCCGCTCCAACCAAAAAGGCATGCTCATCAACCCTGCGAGGGTCATCATTTCGCTTCTAGAGCGCTCAAGTGTTTTATACATGTATTCTGATTTATATTCATACATTTGCATTTTTCGGAACAATTGATTGAGTCGATCTTGAATCTCAAATATTCCATATTTAATGTCATTATAAGCTTGGTTACCAAGCATATCCTGAAGCCTCCCAATGAAGATTCCATATGCCGGAAGCAAGATATTTTCCACAGATGATATAATTTCTTCTCTTAGCTTATTGTCAAAACCAAACCAATCAGACTGAACTTTGCATACCTCTTCAAAGTGAGTGTTGAACAAATGGATCTTCTCTTTCAATAATTCTTCTGTAATGTTGTCATTGTTGTCCAGCTTTAAAAAGTCCAACACCCTATTCCATGAAATTCTTTTATAAAGTTCAATGTTTTGTCGAATTTTTGCTTTGTTTTTTTGGAACCAATCATTGCCAAAAATAGTTTCTAATTCTGAGGATTGATTCATAGCTTCTATGTAGCTCCTATTATTTACCATGAAAATATGGCACAAAGCAGGGTCCTTGAAATTTTTCAACTTGGCTATCAATTTTCTAGGTAACATCTCCATTATCTGCTCCATCTGCTTCAAGAAAAAAGATGATGCTTCCACTTCATTATCAACCTTGAGGTAGGCTTGTAAAATTTGTTCCAACTTTTGTCGTGACTTGCAAGCAAGAGATACGTAGCTCATGACCTGAAAAGTAATTGGATGAATAAGGCCACGAGACAGAACAGTTTCGTGTGCAGTTGGGATTCTGATAATAACATTATGCATTTCAATGAAAAGATCCTTGCTAGATTCTCCTAGTCTATTCCTAACTGCAATTGCTTCGTTCAGTAATGTTGAATCTGGGAAAAGAGATTGAAATTTCGGAATATGCTTATCCAAATGCCCGAATATTCGAAGCATTTTGAACAAACGCCATACCGTAGGGTTCCCAGAAGCAATCACATCTGCAAAACCCAGCAGCTGAGACGTTGCTCCGTGGCAAACCTCAAAGAAACAACTAAAAGCCGCAGTGGAAAACCCCGAGAAGACAAGATTGCAGAGTTTCTGTTCAATGGGAAACAAGATTGTAACAGCTACATCTAAAGCAGTCATCCATCTTTCAAACATGGTATCTAAATATTGCTCTGTATCATACTCATCCATGGTAATATTGATGTTTGTAGTTCGCAAACCAAATATTTTGTTTATGAGACACTCCTGCAAGAATACCCTGCGCCAACTACTATACACATCATAGCACTCTTTCTTATAACCAGCTGCTATCATCAACTTCACAATTTCATTAAGATTATGGATCTTTCTTGATGACAAAGTATCCATTACAAAATCACACTTATCAAGTAAATGTAATTCACTCTTATCTTGATTGTATTCCTTGACTAGCTCCATAAGCCTGTCTATAAGATTCAAATTCTCCTCTTCAATTTCCGTCATACAAGTTTTAAGTTGTTGCAGTAGCAATGAATCCAATTTAAGGACAACTGAATTTTCATCTTGCAGGTAAAAATACTCATTTTCTATTGCATCATCTATTGAAGAGAAGGAAGAATGAAGAATAATAAGGGAGTAGCTGAAACCTGCTCCAAGAATGAGTAACTGCAAGCTAATCTTCATGAGCTGCACAATTAGACATCCAAGGAAGAAGTAGAGAAGATCAATTTCAACTCCGCAATGAGTTTGCCGTGACAAACTGAGTGACATGATCGCAAAGGAAGCACATGAAATGAGACTGTATGCATCTGGTTTCCCATTCACTACTTTATCAAAGAAAAAGGAATAGACAGAAGTGATTGTCAATACGAGGAAAGCTGCATGAGCTTTGAATCGGAGACTTGTAGATGACTTCCATATATTTGCATACAAAATCATGAGGCTGATGATGAAGCTGAAAACAGTATACAGAATAATCTTCCACAAATTCCAATTTCCAAAAAGATGGTTGAAGGAAGAGCTTAGAGCATAACATAGCAGTCCAACAACGGCTGAAGCAAAGCCAACGAGTCTCCACACCTTTGGCTGCAACACTAATCTCCAAATTTGGGTTAAAATATGCATCATGTTGTGTCAAGGGAGTAAAAATTCGTTTCACAGAAAGACTTGTGGAGTGTTGTAACAATTTTACAAATAAAATCACAAAAACAGATGATGAAGTTGAAAAGGCAGTAAAGGAAATTATTCAACAGATTCCAATATCGAAAGATATAGTTGAAAGAAGAACTTAGAGCATAAGAGATGAGTCCAACAGCAGTTGAGGCAAAGCTTATAAATCTCCATACTTTTGGCAGCACCATCCATTTCAAATCCAATCCAGCCCAAGAAAAAAACCATATCCAAGTCAACTGCTCTGTCAATGATGTGATTGCTCCCTTCGTCCTTGTTTAATTATAATCATGTTTTTTCTTAGTTTTGAAACAATTATCATTAACTGATAAATAGAGACTAAAAGAGTAGGACCATCATTGACGGAACTGTTAACCGTATACGATACTTTTCTTGGGTTGGGTTGGAACTTTCCTCGTAACTCATTGGAAAGTCATAAATCAAAGAGGCAGGCATGAGCCATAAATAATTGAAAATATATGAAATCAATTCTAAGGCTTAGATTAAACATGTGGAGAGAATTGATGGAAAACTTATCTCACCAGAATATCTAAAGTATTGGAACTGTGTATACAATTCATACAATAAGCAGGTTTGGTCCTTTTCTTCGAAATTTCATATGTTGGTCTCATATAGTCTCCACTTTCTTGTGCTTCCTTTGCTATCATGTTGCTGAGTTTGTCAGAGTTTGTTCTGACAAACCCAGTGGGGATTCGAAATTGGTCTTCTTTATTCTTACAAAATTGAGAAAAGATGATGCATATTCTAATTCAAATTTGGAGATGGCTGATGCAGCCTGTCTAGGCAAACTCAGTGCGGATTTGAAATCGATCTTCTCTACTTCTTCCTCGGATGTCTAATTGTCCAACTCATGAAGATTAAATTGCAGCTATTCATTCTTGGAGTAAATAATCAGTACTCTCACCTCCAAGATGGAAATTCAGTGGTTCTTTCTATGGATTTTCTACAACTCACCAGTACTGATATTGCTAGTGCTAGCAATAACAGTAGCATTGGTTCGCCACAATTGGTGATCACAGCTCATATTAGTAGTATGATGGAACAACTCCAGAGTTTTATGACTGCGCTTCAGCACGAAAATTCAAATTTCATTCAAATGCTTTTGGAACATATAAAAATTTATGTTGAAGAATACTCTGAATTGAGGGTGCCCGACCCTAACCTCTTGATGGATGCAATGAAGCAAAAAACCATCAAAGGCCTTGAGGAAACATCAAAGATTATGATAAATGCTGGATTTGAGAAAGATTTTTCTGATGTGTAAAACAATTGTCGTACAGAATGCTTAAACAATTTCCTAATGCATAGAATTTAAGCATAGAAGTTAACAATATGCTGTGGAAGGATCTTGAAGACGAGATTGAAAGATGGATTAGAGCTTCAATGTTGCTCTCAAAATAATTTTCTACGGCGAGCACAACTCTGCAACCGCGTCATCTTCGAATTCTCATCAGCTATTGATTTCTCCTTCACAGTGATTGGCAGGGAATCCACCGTTTATTTGCTGAGTTTTGATGATTTTGTTACTGTTAGAACTTGAAAGCACACTGAATAATGGATAAATTAGAATGGGAGAGGAAGAGAGAAATTGAGAGAGAAAAATTGATTGCGGGTAACAATATTTTCACATTTCATTAACATAGATAAAGATGTCTCCAAGAAATTTATACATGTGATTGAAATACAAAACAACAATAGAAAAGCCAAAAACTCAGACATGTAAGCCGTTATACAAAATTTGTAATCGGTTACAACTGAAACAAACTGAAATTAACTAACAGTGGTAATCAGTTATTGCCTATGCATAACTGATTACGCCAACTTCAGAAATACTTTCTTTGACACCTTCTAACCGGTTACACACCTGTGTTGATCGGTAACAACACTTGAATTATTTAAAAATTCTTAATGCACCACCTTAATTCAAGTACTTCAAATTTTCCATACCCATGTTCATCTTCAACCTTTTGAACACATCATTTGTCACTCCCTTAGTCAAGAAATCAATCACTTGGTCTTCACTTCTACAATATCTCAATCTTAACTTTCCTTCACTTCTACAATATCTTAATCTTAACTTTCCTTCACTAACAAGCTCCTTGAGTAGTGAAACCTCATCTCAACGTGCTTGCTCCTTGAGTAGTGAAACCTCATCTCAACGTGCTTGCTCCTCCCAAAGTGATTTCAAATATATTTTTAATTTATTTATGGGTATAATAGATTTTGTTTTAATAAATTAAATTTTGAAATCTATGAATTAATATATATATATATATATATATATATATATATATATATATATATATATATATATATATATATATATATATATATATATATTCAATCTTTCCAACCTAACTCCTAATGACGTAAGTCCTAAAATCTGTCTATCCTTAATCGCGCTACTATCATTATCGTCGTCGGATGGAGTAACATGCACCGGAAAACATAATGGCGGCAGGAGATCTATATTTACCTAATGGTTGTTGGAAATGTCTCTTCAAATTCCTCAACAACCATGAAGACGACAAATACAACCGCTACCTCAACTCTCTCTCCCTAGTTTTCAAACAGTTCCTCTCCATCACCAATCGTCTCCGATTCTCCGCCGCTGTTGGCTCAAAAATATTCTCGTTCACCCATCTTTTATTTCAGAGATTTCTCAATATCACATCCCTCAACTACCACCAAATTTTAGGCTTTTCTATCTAACAAATATAATTTTTAAATTTTTTATCTAAATAAATTTTTTCATTTTTTAATTAAATAATCTATTTTTCTTAAAACAAAATTCTTTCAATAATCCTACATTCCAAAACAATTCTTAAAAAATAAATTTTAAATACTCTATTAATTATTGTATGATAGGGTTAAAACTAATTTTGCATGTCTTTGTATCGCTTATAGGCTGGTCTAATACAGGTAGAACTTGAATAAAGTATTTTCAAAAGTAATAATATATATTATTAAATTTTGTATTAGTTTATCTTTAAATAAATAAATTAACAATTAAGCTCTTAAACTTTTTTAATTTATTTTTTAAATGATATGAAATTAATTAATAATTTAAATGACTTTTTATTTAAATAGATATAATTAAAGTTAAAACTCATAAAACGGAATTTTGGCTAGTAGTATTTTTAGCCATCTATTTTCTTCTTCACTCTTAATTTTATCTTTTCTTGGTGCCTTAAATAGAATGGGTTGAGGTTAATATTTATCCAAAATCACTGGTTACTTTTCATTTAAATAAATGTATTTTTAATTTATTTATGGGTATAATAGATTTTGTTTTAATAAATTAAATTTTGAAATCTATGAATTAATATATATATATATATATATATATATATATATATATATATATATATATATATATATATATATATATATATATATATATATATATATATATATATATATATATATATATATATATATATATATATATATATATATATATATATATATATATATATATATATATATATATATATATATATATATATATATATATATATATATATATATATATATATATATATATATATATATATATATATATATATATATATATATATATATATATATATATATATATATATATATATATATATATATTCAATCTTTCCAACCTAACTCCTAATGACGTAAGCCCTAAAATCTGTCCATCCTTAATCGCGCTACTACCATTATCGTGGTCGGCCGGACTAACATGTACCGGAAAACATAATGGCGGCGGAAGATCTATATTTACCTGATGACTATTGGGAATGTGTTTTCAAATTCCTCAACAACCATGAAGACGACAAATACAATTGCTACCTCAACTCTCTCTCCCTAGTTTCCAAACAGTTTCTTTCCATCACCAACCGTCTCTGATTCTCCGCCGCTGTTGCCTCAAAAATACTTCTGTTCATCCATCTTCTATTTCAGAGATTTCCCAATATCACATCCCTCAAACTCAACTGTTCCTTCTACCGTGATCCCAATGCCTTCAACGGTGATCACAACACGTTTCTTCATCAAATCTCTAGTTTCTCTTTGAAACTCAAATCCTTCGATCTCTCCAGCCAAAACATCATTCCTGCAGATGGGTTGCGAGCTTTCTCTGAAAATGTTACAACTTTGACATCTCTCAATTGTTCCCAGATGAATTCTATAAGGAGCTCTGACATGTTACTAATTGCCGATTGTTTTCCTTTGCTCGAAGAACTCAATCTCGGCACAATTGCAACATCCAACTCTGAAGATAACTTCATTGATGGGATAAATACTCTTTTATTGGCACATTCCAAACTTGGCAAGATTAATCTCTCTAGTCATCGTTACATGACCGACGAATGTCTTTTTCACTTGTTCTACAACTACAAGTTTCTTCAAGAGGCCATCATATATGATTGTCTTAACATCACCAATGCTGGTATTGTTTCTGCTCTCCGTGAGAGACCAAATTTTAGATCTTTACATTTTACCAATAAAACAGACAATTGTTCGAATTTGTTTGCCATCCTCCTGAGCTGTCCTTCACTTAGCAATATCAAAATGGAATGCCCATATCCACGTTGGTGGGAAAAGAGCGTGGATAATTCTAATTCTTAAATGGTTCTAAGCCCTCAATTAGAGACTCTATGTTTGGCTAACAATACATGGCTAAGTGATGAAAGCGTTATAATATTTGCTTCCATTTTCCCCAATTTGCAACTACTTGATTTAAGTTATTGTGATAAGATATCTCAAGGTATTTGTGAAGTACTAAAGAAATGTCGTAAAATTAGGTATTTGAACTTAGCCCGTGTCATACCCCAAATTTGTCCTACCTTTGTACAACCTCCATTCTGTATATTTACCCACTTGCTTTATTCAAAAAGTCCAAAAATATGTTGTTATTTTCACTCGAGGATGTCAGGTTAGACGTGTGGACAATGTTGAATGAGGAATGGTTCAGGCCACCTGGTTGAAGCTAATTTTTGCAGATTTTTTTTCAATACAGTGCATATTTGAAGGCATTATCCCTTGGTTTCAAGGCAATGAGGTTTTGGTTCATGGCAATGCGATTTCACTCCCTATTTAATCTCAAGTTTGAAGGTGGATTTATTATTGTGTTTATTTCAATTTTATTCACGGCCAATTTGGAATTATGACTTTTTCTGGGCTCATTCGAGTGTCATTCATTTTCAAGTGAGAAGTTAAGTGAAGAGGACTTTGGCTTTTGAATTCATATAGGAATTTCATCATCAAGTTATTTGTGAATTCAAAGATGTTATTCCAATCAAGTTACAAATGCAAGTCGTGTGCTTCACATGTCATATAGTTGTTTCAAGCATGAGAAATGTCCTTTCATAGGTTATATTGTGAGGTTAGTTCAGAGAGAAATCTGTGTCATGATGTTCACGAGATGGTGGCCTACACGAGAACGAGTCTAAAGATACTATCATCAATTCATTTGTTTTTATCTTTAGTGATTACCATCCCTCGAAAACTGAAGTCCAAACTTATTTCACATGACAAGGAAGCCATATACACAAAGTGACAAGGAGAGCTGGTTTTAAATTAAAGAAAAAACACATTTTCAAAATTACACAAGTGTTGTTCGCATAAGAAAAATCACCGACAGTACAACAACCCAATAACCTTGCTTGCCTACTCCTGAAAATACGACTGTCACAGTGCGGAGCGCATAATCCATTGAGTTGTATTAACCTTCTTTTCTTCTTTCTCACTAAAATTTCCTGCAACTTCTAAAACTTGTACCCGCAATGTAAAACACAAAACAACCGACAATTCATACGTCCACAACGCACCAAATACCAACCACCGTGAGGGTCCCTACAAGTTTTTAAAATAAAACAGAAAAGTGGACAAGACTAGAACAGGGTGCAACAGCAGCTATAGCGTGTCCTGCCGAATAAAAGAAGTCTCAACGCATCTCTCAACCGGTTTTCGAATGGAATTGTCGGCAGCTACATTCATACACCGTTCAAAGCCCTTCGCCAGAATATACATCATGTACGACATCAAAACTGTCAAAATCGAAACGACATATTAGGGGAAATAAACAACAGCAGGTTACAGGAGAATATGTATGCATGGAAAAAATTAGAAACAAGGCTAACTATTACACCAGAGATGGTCGGTCGGCATTACCGGAAGTTGGAGTAAGCTTGGAAGCATGCTTCAGGTATCAAGACCAAACCCACATTAGAAATTCAGTCGGCGCAGAAATGAAGCACTTGCATTCAATGGTATTGTTTCTTTGAGCTAGCAGCACCTCGGGATGAGATTGTATCACATGGAGACTCGGTTAAGGTATATAGTGAAACTTATGTAGAGCTGCCTGAGTAAGACAATGCAGGATATTATGTTAATTCTTAACCATATCAGAACGTGAAAAATTAAGAGAATCAGCTGAGGAAGTTGTGAAGTCCAATAAAACAGATTTCAAACTGAAAGAAGCATACCGTGGCTAAGGAGAGGCCATCATTGTTCCTCTCTTGGTAGGAAAAACAAGCCAATTGTCTCGACCACACTAATCTGAGGTAAGTAAAACACGATGGTAGCTACGAGTATGGTGCTCACACCTTGCCTGCTTCACAGAAATCATCCATCAGACATAATAACAATAAAATTCTTCAAAGTATAATGATGTAAGACCAAATTGGCATGTTTTCGATAAAAGCACCTGAGACGAAACGTAGGGATTACGAAGAACAGGTTCTACCCAACTACGCATTTAAGGTATTCACAGAAGGTAAGAGGAAATAACCTGTTAATTCAAAAGAGGGCTACCGTGTCAGCAACATGGTCGAAACCGCCACAGCTCACAAGTCGCAATGAAAGGAAACATTATTAAATGGAAACTGTGAGCAAGATACTAAGGCAACAAGGATGAGGCATGTAACACGTACCGTATCGCAGCTCTCGCCGCAGATCATTATGTGGACCAGCCACAGGTTAAACATCACTTTGTGACCAACTTCTGTAAATGCAATTGAAGCAGCAAACCTGTGACAGACCAGGATTAACTTAAACTGGCAGCTGTATATTAGCAATGTATTGGTATCTCAAAATTAACAACCACATCATGAGAAAGTATGTTGGGTCGGAAAGTTGAGTAATTCAGATACACCGCAACATCGGGACTGAAATGTGGAATCCCTTCAGGATAGTTTCTTCAAGATAAAATCATGAGCAAGGTCTTTAGTATCAATGGAAGATAGTAAAGTCAAAGTTGACAGGACCCTAATATCATCCCCTTTTGCGTGAGCTTGATATGGTCATGAACACCTGCATTATAACCATTTTCAGAATTTCATAAAGCTTAAGGGAATGGTTTAGTCAATTACTGATACCTAAAGAGCAAGGCACGAACAATACCTGTATTTGATGGTGTTGCTCTCATCAGCTTCATACACAAACTTGGTAGGAATCTCTAACAAAGAAAACCATAGAAAAAGCCGTAACCCGAAAAACACAGAAGCCACCTTCAGATGCAAGCCATCATGTAATTTCCCTCAACTGCAAAGCGTGCCTTCAGTACACCTCAAACCGGCACCAACTCGGCTCCTGCATTAGCTCATGATCCACCTGCACAGGCAACAATAACAATTATGATTTGAATTCAACCGGCAGCAATACAGCAAAATAAGAAAAATGATGAAGTGAAATACCAGTTGCAACATTCTTTTGACGTTGTTCGATACGTCGTGCACGATGCCCACTCATCTGTCACAAACCACCCAAAACACAACATATCTCCTACACAAGACCACACAAGACCAATGTTACGCTAATAAAATCTCTTCAAATTATGACAGTGAGAAAGAGAATGAGGAAAATAGGGTTGCACAAACCATAAACGGACATAATACCACAATTGAAACTCTTGTCATTTACAGCAAGTAAAAAAGCAAGAAGGCAGCAGTAAATTAGTAACTTTCACAGCGGTAAAAGGTTGCATCTTACTCTTCGTATATGTCTAGACGGAAAGGCCTTGATATCTAGCTCAACATTGATACCTTCTCTCCAAGAGATTCCCCTATATAAAATGAGAACTTTCTCTGAGAACAAAAAAGAAACCCTAGCCGCCGGTTTTCTTCCTCTCTTTCATTGCTCTTCTTCCTCCAAGTTCTGGAAAAAAATACCTTCTTCCAACTCACCCACAACCTTCCTCTCACTTCTGTTCTTCCCAGAATCACAACATCTAAAAAAAACTCTCTTCGCGTCTCTCTCTCCAAACTCTCTCTTTTCCTCTTCCAATCACAAATCCCTAATTTTCTCCTCCTATCATATATTCCTCACAATCTTCACCAAGATCCCCAGAATAAACCCTAAATCCTCTTCACCCTAATCCGCCGCCGCCCTTCATCTGTTACCCCATTTTCGAACAACAACACACCCCTCACCAGATTACTTCGAATCTATCTTCAACAACTACTAATCCTCCTTCCATCAACCTTCCGCCCAACAGAAAATCTAAACCAACCCTTTCTCTTGCCCAGAATGCCCCTCAAATCTTCAAATCCTTCGATTCATTCTCAACCCAAAACCCTTCACAACCGAAACAACCACAAATATCCTTAACCCAATCTTCTTCGTCAAATCCAAATAAATCCAAACCAGAAATGAGACAGAGGAGAGTGAAATTGTTTTGATATCTGGAACAAAAATGGATGTACCTAGAAAAAGATTCTTCGAAGTGGCAAAGACGGTTTAAGGTCGGATCGATGTGTATTTGACATTTGTTTTGTTCCTTGTTCCTTGCGTTAAATCGTGTTCTTCGCGATGATGAAGAGGAAGCCTAGTTTTCTCTTCTGAGCGTTGTATATTCTTTGGATAGTGTTGCCCTGTTTCTCAAAGGATTCATCCATCTGCGATAGTCATGGTAGCCGTGTTACAGAGCCAGGAGAGTTTACACATGGCTATTGGGTTAATGAGACCATGAGGCCCAAGTTGCTTCTAGGTTATCACCCTCTCCTTCTATTTGGCAGACCTGTTTTTTAGTTCATTTAAAATTCTACATTATGCTGGGCTTAAGGCCCATGTTGGTTTTCTTATTGACACCCATATTTCAACCTTCACCCCCATGAGCTTCTTTTTTTTTTCTCTATGTATACTATTTGTTTTATTTTCGAAAGAAATTGTTTTCTTAGTTAACATTCCATTTGGTTTCAAATCCTATAATTTAACTTGATTTTCCATAAACTTGTTTATAATTTATCAACTTAATCTTTTTTTATTTTTCGATTTTTGTTTGATGGGTCGATAACGAGACTTCCGTAAATCGTTATTGGTCAAACTATTGACAAATAACGTTGGATCTGAGACCAACTCTTTTCAAACTTTTCAATTTCGATTTTTATCTCATTTTTATTCATTTTATTTGATTTTTATCACTTTTTGGTCTATGACGAATTTTAATAATTATTATCGGTCAAATTATTGATAGATGATAATTTATTCGAGACTATTTCATTTTCTATTCCATTTCCATTTTTATTTCGATTTTTGGATAGATGAAGTCTTTTATTCGTAAGCGTCGCGTATCGAAGTTGATAACCTTCTCGATTTCAAATCTATGGGGAATGACCATTGGGGTCATTTTCCTTACTTTGGGATCGTGATAGGCTACCTTCGATTAATCGGCATTATGCGTGCGATTAAGACGAGATCTCATTCTTTCGTGTCCCGATTCGATTCCTTAAACTAACCAATAACTTTAATTTTCGTTAAATATTATTGTGGATATTATTGTTATATTATCTTGCTATATTCATATTGTCATATCATATTATTCATATTCACTCACATATAATCGAAAACACATAATAAACTATCGAAATCCTAAAAGCCGAATTGGTGGATTGTTGTATCATTGGTTATTTGCAGGAATCCCGATTTCAAGTTTGTGCCCGACTTTGCTCAAGGCGTAGTTTAGGACACATTGCACACACACGCCTTTCTCTTGGGCTACCTGACAATGAGACCCATTTATTTTGTGCAATCCCGTGTAACTTACATGTACCCCTCTCCCATTCCGATGTATGTTTCATATTTCTTTGATTATTAGTTTATCTCCTAGGAGCACCCATAGGGACTAGAGCGGATCAAACTATTTTCAAACTAATTCTCGATTCGTCATCGAGCCATTTTCAAACCCTTGTAAGTCGAGTGCTCGTACGCATTCGCCATCAACCTATTACACAACTTTACCCTTGATGCGTAAGTCAAGTCGGTCCCGTTTTTCAAACCATTTCCATTCCAACACGCTTTGCACGCGATAACAAGTCAAACCCTTGATCCAATGTCAAGCGAATTTTCGTAACAAACTATCAATCAATTAACAAACTATTTAATTCTTTTCAAGGTGTAAAGAGTAGGTTCAAGTCTTTGATCTTGCTTTCGGTTGTTTAGATGCAAGTTATCTTATTCGTGTGTGAGCAATTGACACCTTTAAATAACATTAACAACTCGACAACATTCAACCATCCTTCAACTACTTATCATCTCAAACTCCATTTCAAACTCAAACAAATTTCTTTTCACGATGGAAAAGAGAGGGTTCTAAGTCTTTGGTTCGCTCTCCCGACTACTTGGGTCCGAGAAGCCTTTCTTAAGCTTCAAGTAGTCGTCATCCGATCAATGTCACCCATTCAAACAACCTTCTTTTGCGATGAAAAAGAGAGAGTTCCAAGTCTTTGGTTCGTTCTCCCGATTACTTGGGTCCGAGAAGTATTTCTTAAGCTTTAAGTAATCGTCATCAATTCAACTTCACCCTTTCAAACACAACCTTTTTCTTCAAGATGAAAAAGAGAGAGTTCCAAGTCTTTGGTTCACTCTCTCGATTACTTGGGTCCGAGAAGTCTTTCTTAAGCTTCAAGTAATTGTCATCCGTACCCACCTTCAAACCAATTCAAACCCGCTTCTTTCGTGGTCGTTACCACGAACTACGACTGCTCTGATTCTTCATTCACTCTTGAATGTAAGATACGTAGGCATAAGATTGCGATGATCTTGGTGAGCACAATCCCCCCATTTTCCATTTCCCCTTTTCCTTTCCCGTAGTCAAACTACGACGCTCTGATTTCTCATTCTCGTCCGAATGAGCATACGTAGGCACAAGGGCCCCAATCCTTGGCGAGCACCTTATCCTCTAACCATCCCCCTTCCCCTAGCGTCTTTAGCCTTTATAGTATCGTTTCAGTATCTAGTATTGAGAAGAGAAGAACTAAGCTTAGCTAACATCCATCACAACTCGAATTAAGAGATTCCCGTTGAGTACAATGGACGTGAGGGGTGCTAATACCTTCCCCTCACGTAACCGACTCCCGAACCCAGGAATATGGTTGCGACGGCCGTGTTCCTTCCGCGTTTATGAGGTTTTCTCGATATTTTCCTCTCCCGTTCATTTGGGAAAAATAAAGTTCGGTGGCGACTCTGTCGAACCACATTTCCGCGCCTTTTGCGCGAGGGTCGTATGTTCGAATGAATTTTTGAGGTGCGACAGCCCGAAAATTTGAGGTGTTAAACTTTGAAGCTATTTGGAATGAACTTTGAAGCTCCTAAATTGGAGGTGTTAAACTTGTCACATACGGGAGTTAATAATGCAGAACTCTATGTCATCTCAAAGAGTTATCGTGGGCTTTTGCAACTGTCACTTGAAAATTGTTATTATGTCTCAAATTTGGGACCAAAACATGTAGTCGAAAACTGCATACAATTAAGAGAGATTAATTTGAAAGACTACCACAAAGTTCATCCTAAGGTTGTTGCTTCAATGATATTTTCAAGGCCAATGTTGAAAAAGATTATTGTTCCATCTCGATATCGCTTTAATGATGGAGAGAGGGAACTCTTGAGTCATGGATGTCTTCTTTGCTAGTATTATGAAACAGTTCTCAACTCTTAAATGTAAGATGTTTTATGTTTTTAAATTCACTTATTTAAGAAATTACTTCAAAAAAAGTTATGTTTATGATTATAAATTCTTTTTTTATAATTGTTCAAGTTTTTATGTAACTCTTTAATGATGACAAACTAAAAGCTTACTTCATATGATACTCGGTAGTAGTTTAGGTATTTATTCTTTAAGCTCGTTATTTAGGACTATTATAACTACTTTGTAAGGTTCCAACTTCTAATGAGTAGCGACTTTCAGTTTTGACTTATGAGGTTACAATCCTATGGGAATGTAATTTAGAGTTGGCAGGCCTGTGTAGGAATCAACCTGCAGCTTTTCTTATCCTTTATTTGAAATGATTTAGCATTGTAAATGTGTAGGTGTTGGTTATGTTGGGGATCCTTTTCTGTCTGGACAATTTGACTATGCATATTTGGAAATGGGTTATGTCTCACATCTTTAGTTACTTGTTGGTTTTAATTTTTCTACATGTATACGCATGTTGAATGTTCTAATTCACTTAATTTCAAATTTAATTAGAGATGACAATGGGTAGGATTTAGGTAAAGTATTATAGTATCAATTTTCATACTTATGATTTGAAAAAAATCACCGTGCTTGAGTTCATATTCGCTTGGGTGTCAAAGTTAATATCCGTGCTCTATAGATATATAAGCACATGTACCCTTGTCCTGCATTTTTTTTAAAATTAAATGTATCAATTATAAAATATCATATAATTTTAAAATTTTAAAAATATTTAAAAAATTTCAAACAATTTACTGTTGAAATAAACAAACACTTATATTAAATATGTATTGGTTTAACATTGATATACATTTTATAATTGATAGATATACGTTCTTATATAATAATATAAAAATGCATGCTTATATACATAATACTTGTCTCACTTTGAATTTTTATATAATTTATAATTAATAAACATTCATTTTATAATTAAATAAATTATTTTAAATTTTATATTTGTATTTAAATACATTTATATTATATCAAAAAAACACAATAATTAAATTTTGAAATGCAAAACTTCATAATGAAATTTTTTTTAAGGTTTTTTTGAGAGAAAATGGAAGTTTGGTAATGAAGAAGAAGAGCATGCATGGTATTGTTTTATTAAAAATCACATTTGACAATTTCAAAAATACATTTCCAAAATTGTGGCTGAAATGCAAAGGTGACATGTTTTTAAATTTCTATTTCACAAATTAAAAGATACATTTTCAAGGTTGTCATTGAGTGGTTAAATTAGAAAAATCAAAAATACATTTCCAAAATTGTGGCTGACATGCAAATGTGACATGTTCTTAAATTTCTATTTCACAAATTCGAAGATACATTTTCAGATTTGTCATTGAGTGGTTAAATTAAAAAAAAAACCTTAATAACATGTCCGAATATACATTTCTTTCTAAATTATATTTTGGCGAAAAAGTAGGATGAAACTTAGTTAGAATGTGATCTGGCTTAAAAATAGTGTGTCCGAAAATATCGAATTTAAAAATACACTCAAATTTCTTAAGGTACTTCTCCACCACTTAAGATCACTTAAGATTAGAGAAATTAGTTCCATTAAGAAAATACTCTGAGGGTATTCTTTATTTCAATTTCAAAGTCTAAACGTCCAATATAACAGAATTTACTAAAAATGAAAATAGCAGAACCGTGTGAACCTAAAATATTTACTCTTTGTATTTTAGATGCACTGCAGTTTTTAATGTCACTGGCCTTTGTACCCTCAACAGTTGAGGTAACCATCTACTAAATCTACAACATGCAAATATTTTTTTTGTCTAGTCACACCATCCATTTGGAAACTATATTTATAAAATAGTATAAATTTGCAGTCTTTAATCTTTACTTAATGGAACATACATGAACAAGCATATACAGAGAGAAACATTTGAAACTTCTTTCCTCACAAAGAATGCAGTCCACACAAACAAGGCTTTTATTATTAAAAAATACAACACATAACAAACAAGATATGATATATGTCACATTCAAATTCTTCAGAAAATTACCAGCACTGTTTGCAAGTGAAATAAGAAACTCGTCTGAGATAAAAGAGTTTGACAAATCAACAGCATTTAATCTTTTCAAACTAGCGAGCGAATCAATCAAATCCACGTTAATGGGCACGGGCGTCAAACCATGTCCATGTATTCTTTTCTTTTCAATGTTGAAGGAAATGGAAGCCAAAGATGGTCTCATTCGGAATGCAGAAGCAATTCCAAATTGTGTTATCTTAAAACATGTGAAAAATGAAATTTCTTCTAATGATCTGCAATTCTAGCATAGATACAAAAGGGATTTATCAATAACCAAGTGATTGCTGGAAAGATCAATCTTGTTTAGACTCTCAAGCATAGTAGATAACTTTAGTATTCCAAAATCCGATACTTCAGAGTCCAATGGAAAGCTAATGTCAAGCTCTTGAAGGAATGAGAAACAATAAGCTATGATTATTAGATGGCTATCACAAAGAGAACCAATGTTTGAGCAAATCAAAACTCTTAAGTTTATCATCTTTGAACCAAGTTCTCGCAACCCATCCACACGAAGCATTTTCTGGTTGGAATAAAATCAAGGTTTAGCCCAGATTGTGAAATTTGATGAAGCAAGCCTTTTAATTCACCAGTGAAGTGACTGAGGTCTATGACTTTGAGCCTTAAAAACCTCAAGAGTAGCCTAGGAAGGAATATAATGGTCGGATTACGTATTGTTAGAGAAAGGATCAGAAACATAACTGACGGCTCCATAACTTGCCCCATTGAAAGTTGTGAATGGAAGTGTGAGATACAAAGGAAGATCTGGTCATTCATCCATTCGGAATTCCGAATCATGACTTCAACAAGTAAGTATTGATGTTTTAATCTCATATAATATCCATGAATATTTCCGCTTATATTTGGTATTAGAGCCTAGATTATATGAGTTAGGACTCAATTATTTATTATTAATTTTGTGAATACGAATTGATGGTATTATTTTTTTTATTGTCGTAATAAATTTTATCATTACGGAACTGCTCCATAAATAATATGAAAATTGGAATTGATATTTTGTGATTACTAAATCTATGAAGTATATATGGAATCGAAAAACTTTTATGTATTTATTTTAATTGGAATTGTTGCATACTTCTTCAAAATTCATATGGTGAAAGTAATAGTGTTCTGATAGTACGTTATTTTTCAATTGCCCTTTATTTTGGATCAATTAAAACAATATATATGATTCTTTGGTTACTGAAATGCAAAATACGTGAATGCCGTAAATAGTGCCGGTAACTTTGTTTATCTGGTGTTTCTTTTGCAAATTAATAGAACAATTCTAAGTTAATAGCCACTTCTAAATTCTTTTGTTCAATTTTTTCACGCCAATACAGTATCATATAAAATTATATATTACTAATTGAATTATATATAATTAACTAGATTAATTATTTTCAAGACAATATGTACTATATATTTCTAAATTTTTATTGTATTGTCTTGGACATTTTATTAAATAAATGTTAGTTTATATAAATTTGTAATATATTTGTTTTGTCAAGTATTTTGAAATATTATATAATATCTCCATAATATTGAGATTGATAGTGTTGAAGACAAAATTTATTAGGAATGTTGTATGGTTTAAATTCATGATTGGTTCATGATTTATTTTGGCAAGAATTTTTTTTAATTCCTATGCAAGAAATTCTATAAATTATTGTGTGTGATTACCACCAAAGTGAGATCGCTCGTTTTAATTTGTAAAAGTCTCTTTGTAGTTTGAGGAATGGTTTTAAGTCATTACTGTGATTGTCTTCTCAAAGGTGGACAATTGTATTTAAAGATTGTGGTTGATTAAGGATATAACTATTGGAGATGCTTTGGTCTAAGGGATTTATTTACCCAAAGGAAATAAATTTCTAAACTCAATGTATGCTCATTGAGTAGCTTATTCTTGAAATTTGTAGATGAAGTTGTTGGAGGTATTTTGGTTTATAGAATTTATCTACCCAAAGGATATAGATTTTCGAACCCAATTTATGCTCATTGAGCGACTCATCTGAGGTTCTGACCTTGGTTCTAACCTGGGTTTTACACATTCCACCCAAAGGGGATTGTGTGATAATGTTGGCCTCTTAGTGATAGCTTATGTTCATTAAAGCTATATCTTGCCTTTATTATTTGTTCTAATGCATTCCTATTTTGTCTAAACAGTGACCTTCTCTATGAACAATTGTTCTGCTTCTATTGAGATCCTGAATGGGTCTAATTTTAAAAATGGAAGAAAGACTTAGAGTTTTCATTAGGGATTGCTGACCTTGACATGGCATTGCGTGAAACCAAACATGTGATCAATGATCAGAGTACATCCGAAGAGAAAGAAAGATTAGCTAAGTGGGAGAGGAGTGATCGACTTAGCTTGTGTGCTATGAAGAGAACAATTTCTAAACATCTGATAAGTGGGTTGCCTGAAAAAGAGAATGCTAAAGAGTATCTTACTGCTATTAGAGAGAGATTTCAGGTATCTGATAATGCTGAATCTGGATGTTTAATGAAACAACTCACGGACATGAAATATGATAACAATGAGGGTGTCAGAGAGTTCATTCTTAAGATGGTTCATGTCCAAACCAAACTAAAATCCCATGACATTGACCTGAATGAGAATTTTGTTGTGTCTCATGTCTTAAATTGCCTACCTGTTGAGTTCACTCAAATCAAAACTGCTTATAATACATTTGGTGATAAGTAGACTATCAATAACCTCATTACCAAGTGTGTAGCTGAAGAAGAGAAACTCAAGAAGGAGAAAAGTGATCTAGCACTCCTAACCTTTCATGCTAAACCCCATTCTGGTAAACAAATCTTGGAAAAATAAGAAAAACACTCATAGTGTTTCTCATAGAATTCCTGATAGGAAACCTGATAATGGTCAACATCATAATATAGGAGGTCCCAGACCTGTTGCTTTTAAGAAATCTGTTTGGTGCTTTTGGTGTAAGGAAAAGGGACATAAGAAAACTGATTGTCATGCTTTTAAAGCTTGGTTAGACAACAAGAACAAATCTGGAGGTAATCATTTAGCTTTTGTCTGTTTTGAGTCTAACTTAGTTGATGTTCCCATTAACTCTTGGTGGATTGATAGTGGTTCTACAACCCATATTGATGTCTCCTTACAGGGGTTCAGAAACCAGCGGAGACCAAACTTGAGGGAAAGCAAACTCAGGGTAGGAAATGATCTTGAAGTCATTGTGGAGCTAGTGGGAGATGTTAGCTTAGTCTTAGGAACTGGTTTTGAACTTGTTTTGAAAGATACTTTTTATGTACCTTCTTTTAGGAGAAATTTGATTTCAGTATCTTGTTTGGATAAGTTTGGATTTCAATTTACCTTTTATGATGGAAAATTAAATTTGATGTTGAATTCTCAAGTTGTTGGTAATGGTATCTTGTTGGATGGTTTATATAAGTTATCTTTGGATTGTGATATGATATCCTCATCCTTAAATGTTGAAAGCTCCATTGCTAAAAGATCTAAAATTAGAGAAAAATCCTTTTTGTTGTGGCACAAGCGTTTAGGACATATCTCTAAAGAAAGAGTTGAAAGGTTAATTAGAGATGATATTTACCTTCCTTAGATTTCAATGGTATAGGGACTTGTGTGGATTGTATTAGAGGAAAATTTACAAAGACCAATAAGAAAGGTTCAACTAGAAGTTCAGACGTTTTGGAAATAATTCATACAGATATTAGTGGCCCCCTTTCTCCAACTATCTATGGTAATACATCTTTTATCAATTTCATTGATGATTTTTCACGGTATGGCTATCTCTACTTGATTAAGGGAAAATCAGAAGCACTTGAAAAGTTTAAAAATTTTAAAACTGAGGTTGAAAAGCAACTAGGAAAAGTGATAAAGGTGGTACGTTCTGACCGTGGTGGAGAGTATTATGGTAGATATCATTCTACTGGGACCTTTTGCAAAATACTTGCAAGATTGTGGAATTGTTCCACAATACACCATGTCCGATACTCCTGAACAGAATGGTGTAGCTGAAAGGAGAAACCGCACCCTTAAAGATATGATGAGAAGCATGATGAGTAGGAGTAATTTACCAGAATTTTTATGGGGTGACGCTTTGAAAACAGCCCTCTATATACTTAATAGAGTTCCTAGTAAATCAGTTCCAAAAACACCTTTTGAGCTTTAGATAGGTAGAAAACCCAGTTTGAACCATCTCCGTGTCTGGGATTGTCCTGCAGAGGTTAAAATATATAATCCTTTTGAGACAAAGCTTGACCCAAAAACAAGTCGTTGTTTGTTTATTGGATATCCGGATCGATCTAAAGGATACATATTCTTTTGTCATGGTAGAGGTAATAAAATTGTGGAGTCCATGCATGCAAAATTCCTTGAGCTTGATGTTGTTGAGCTTGTCACCGAATCTAATAATATTAATTGTGTTATGCCTGATGTTGTTAATTTTTCACTTCCTAATTTTGATAATGCTAGATCATCCACGACTCATGGAGGTTTTGCTCCAAATGAAAATGTGGCTGAACATCCAGTTGAAGATGTGGTTGAACCACTTGTTGAAAATGTAGTGGATCCTCCTATTATAACTGAGGTTGAACAACCTAATGAGCCAGTTGAGCAAGTTCATGTTAGAAGGCCAGTAAGACAAAAGCGACTTGTTATCCCTGATGATTTTGTAGTTTATCTTAGTGAGGATGCTTATGATGTTGGTATTGTTATTGATCCTAAAAATTATCTAGAAGCTATTACTTGTTCTCAATCTAGCATGTGGACAGATGCAATGCATGATGAAATGAAATCCATGATAAATAATGATGTTTGGGAACTAGTGGAGTTACCAAGAAACTATAGAGCGATTGGATGCAGGTGGATATTCAAAACAAAGAAGGACTCGAAAGGTAAAATTGAGAGGTTTAAGGCAAGGCTTGTGGCTAAAGGTTTCACATAAAAGGAGGGGATTGATTTTAATGAAACTTTTTCTCCTGTTTCCACTAAAGACTCTTTTAGAATCGTTATGGCCCTTGTAGCACATTTTGACTTAGAATTGCACCAGATGGATGTTAAGACTGCTTTTCTGAATGGTGATCTTAATGAGGAGGTGTACATGCAGCAGCCATAGGGTTTTGTAAAAATTGGTGATGAGCACTTGGTTTGTAAATTAAGAAAATCTATTTATGGTTTGAAACAGACTTCTAGACAATGGTACTTGAAATTTGATGAGGTGGTAACTTCATTGGGTTTTGAAGAAAATAAAGTTGATCAGTGCATCTATCTTAAGGTCAGTGGGAGCAAATTCATCTTTCTTGTGTTATATGTTGATGATATTTTGCTCGCGAGTAGTGATCTTGGTCTACTTCATGAGACCAAACTGATGCTAACCAAGTTCTTTGATATGAAGGACCTTGGTGAAGCATCTTTTGTATTGGGAATTGAAATACACAGAGATAGATCATGTGGTGTGCTTGGCTTGTCACGGAGAGCTTATATTGATAGAGTTCTGGAGAGATTTAATATGCAGAACTGTAAGCCAGGAGATGTTCCAATTACTAAAGGAGACAAATTCAGTAAAGATCAATGTCCTAAAAATGATATTGAGCGGGCAGAGATGAAGGGAAAACCCTTTGACAGTGCATTGGGCAGCCTAATGTATGCTCAAGTATGCACTAGGCCTGACATTGCTTTCATAGTTAGCGTCTTGGGACGATACCAGTCTAATCCTGGGAATGATCATTGGATTGCGGCTAAGAAAGTGATGAGATATTTGCAAAGAACTAAAGAATGTATGCTTGTTTTTGGGAGAGTTGACAACTTGGAAATAGTTGGGTATACTGACTCTGATCGTGCTGGGTGTGTTGATGATAGAAAATCTACTTCTGGTTACATTTTTATGTTGGCTGGAGGCGCGATATCATGGAAGAGTAAAAAGCAAACTCTTGTCGCCTCTTCTACTATGCAGGCAGAGTTTGTTGCTTGTTATGTTGTTGCCACTCATGCTGTTTGGTTAAGAAATTTAGTAACTGGACTTCGTATTGTTGATTCCATTGCAAAGCCACTAAAGCTTTACTGTGATAATAGTTCAGCTGTATTCTACTCCAAGAATAATAAAACTTCTAGCGATTCTAAGCATTTGGAATTGAAGTATTTGACAATAAGAGATCTTGTAAAGAAAAATGACATTGTTGTTGAGTACATTGGTACTGATTTCATGCTAGCTGATCCCCTAACTAAGGGACTTAGGCCCATTGTGTTCAAAAACCATGTTGAGAACATGGGCATTGTGAGTTCTTTTGATGTACTTGGTTAGTGGGAGTTTGTTCTTTGTGTCATTTTCTTTTATCATGTTATATTTTATTTTAGACACTTTAAATGTTGGATTGTCGAGTACTTTCTATTTTAAGCAATTGATATTACAATGATTATTATTATTATTATTATCATTTGTCATTGTTTATTTACATGTAAATTGCTAAATTTGGGACTCAGTGTCATCGAAACCATTGTGCCTATGGTCGACACTAGTTTGGAGTTCAAGGCATGGTTATTATTTTGAGCTCGGTGTCTTCGGGACCACTATACCGGTGGTTGATGCCATATTGGAGCTGAAGTATGATTTTAAGCTCGGCGTTGTCAGGACCACTGTGCCGGTGGTCGACGCCATATTGGAGCTGAGGCATTATGGTTTGTAAAACCATACAATTTCTTTGTGTTTAATGCATTTGAGAGAAATTGTTAAGGACTGACGAAGAAAATAGCAAATGGTTGTTGGATCACATTAACATGTTATTTTCTTGCCACACTCCACACTGATGACTAGTTGACGGAGTATGTAGTATTTGTAACTACGAAAGGTTTTATGTCAATGAAGGACATAATAATCGTCGTGATTCAATACTGCTTAACTTTTGTTGGATGGAGTCATATTCAGATACTGCACCTGGAATCATGGATTTCCTTAAAATGCGGCCGCATTTTAAGGAATTAGTCATTAACCCGAGAGTCGTTTTCAAAATGTATTTTAAAATAAAAATCATACAATTGATTTTGCCCAAGTGGGAGAATGTTAGATTTATCTAATATTTTATGGGCTACAATCAATTGTGGTTTAATTTGTAAAAAACGGGTTAATCGCGATTCTGATGGGGGTGCATATATAAGCCCTTTAATTAATTAAGTGATCAATTTTTAACTAATGGCTGAGTATCTGAAACCTGATTGGTGTGGGTAAAAGTGTGGGCTTTAACCTTGGGTCCATAATGGGTAGGGACTAGGGTTATATATATTATATGGCTAGGTCCCCTCTGTAATCACAAAAAAAAGGATCAGAAACATAACTGACGGCTCTATAACTTGCCCCATTAAAAGTTGTGAATGAGAGTGTGAGATACAGAGGAAGATCCGGTCATTCATCCATTCGGAATTCCGAATCATGACTTCAACAAGTAAGTATTGATGTTTTAATCTCATATAATATCCATGAATATTTCCGCTTACATTTGAGCCTTAAAAACCTCAAGAGTATCCGAGGAAGGAATATAATGGTCGGATTATGTATTGTTAGAGAAATTCTAATCCGGTTTGTAATAGAAAGGAACTGCTTGTATACAACAGAAACAGACTCCAAATCATTTCCTTGGCCAAGGAATCTGAATATTAATTCCTAACATCCTTCGGGAAAATCTTTCACTAACATAATGATATAAACAAAATATTGATCTAACTAGTAGAGAGAAACAAGATTTGCAGCAACACAAGCATGGAACAAGAAGCAAAAGGTGATTTCAAGAAAGATGGGAACGATCAACAAATTTAATGACTTAATCATTCATCTCCATAATGAACCAATCTTGGATTATGATGAGATAAGAAGTGAGTCTCATCAAGTAGTGGAGGCTCTTGTATTGTATCTGCCTAATACCTGTTGAATGTATGAATTTCTAGAAAGTCTTTTGCTTGTTAGGTAGGCATCATCAATCATCATACGTTAAGCTGATCTGTAATATTCACTTTTGAGACTTTTTGAATTATGGTGGGGTGCCATGATTTACTTCATCACCCCACATGCCAGAAAAATTATTATGAAAAACACCATTTTTCAACTTATGAGTTGCATAGATACTGGGGAAGCTCTTTGTTCATGAATCCAGGTAAAAGCAGATGTTCTCATCAAGTCTATTAAATTCATTCATGTATCTACATGACCTAGAGAATTCATTTAATATTTTTAGATGTGTTACTTCTTTTGTCGTAAACATAAGGATACATACACATAAATCAAGAACAAATTATAATATACAATATAATTCTAAGAGATACACTCACTAATACAATCTCAAAGATATTTTCTAATATTCCAACAATTTGATCAACCAAAAGTTATTGTTAATGGCAATTTGAATCAAGATAGAAATCAAGCTTGATTTCTAAATTGTTATCTTTCCGATTCCAACTAAAGAAGGCAGCTAAATCCACCTATATCTACCTAATTCAATGGTTAATTAGTTCAGTTCAGAAAACAACTTTGTTCTGATTTCAAATCACATTATAACACCGAATTGCTTACATTATATAAAAATGGAAATTTCTCAAAGAAGTTAACCACAAAAACGTCTTACAAATCATAACAGCTAGCAAATAAGGCATCCTTGAAACTTGAAAAGTTTCTTCTCTGCGTGGCTCAAAATACAACCAGGTGGTGCTGTTATTTTTGTCAATGAAGGCCTTGAAAATACCATTTAGGCAACTATGCTAGGATTCACTCTAAGACACTGTGCTATATTGATCTCTCTTAATTGTGTGCAGTTTTCTAAGACATGATTCACTCCCGTCTCCGTAATCCATGGACAAGTATTCATTAACAGTTGCAAAAGTCGAGGGCAAGCCTTTGAGATTATATAGAGTTCTATATCACCCACTGTTGTATAGGATAAGTCCAACACCTCTAATTTGGGAAATTCAAATTTAATTTGATGTAGCTTCACTGTAGAAAAATTGAAAAAGTGAGAACGTTTAGTGTTACTTAAATCGAGTATTTATAGTGAAGGGAAACAATCTGCAATGAAGAACAAGTCATGGTAATAGTCATAATCAATGTTAGAACAAATGAGAAAGGTCAATGTTTGAATATTTTGGGAGAAAGTTCTCAAACCATTGGCGGGAAAGTTGTGTCGGCTTGAGAGATAACGGGTGCATTGGTGGTAGGAGAGATTGAACGATGTAATATTCAATGGAAAACAAGAGATTTGGGGGAAAAGGCTGTTGATGTCACAGGAGAATCGCGAGAAGTCAATGGAAGTGAGGTTGATAAACCTTTGAAAGAGGCGAAGGAAGAAACATAGGAAAGGTTGTTTTGAACACCAGATAGTGAGTGAGAATCGGAGATGATTGGTGATAGAAAGGAACCGTTTGGAGACGATAGACGACAGAGAGAGACTTGAAGTCATTGTCGTCGGTAAGGAATCTGAATATACATTCCCAAAAATCATTTGCTAAATAGAAATCATTTAGTAGTTGTGAAACTTGAAGGTAATTTCTTTTCCTTTTCATGTTGAATTAAATTTTGATCTCCCGGGCGATGGTTTTCGAATCAAGGGTTAGGGTAAATACCATATATTCCTTTGGTTTCTAAATATAACTAAAGAAAAAACACTAGTAGAAAAAAATGCTTGTTAAGTCGGTTGAAAATGACTTTTTAAGTCGGGTCCGAAACTGACCTAAGAATTGCCGACATAAGAAGTTTTGACTTCTTAAGTCGGATTTGGACCTAACTTAAGAAAATGTTATTAGGTCGGTTTAACTATGTTCGACTTAATAAGTCTAGGTTTTTAGAAAGCCCTTATCCAATTTGTACCCGACTTAACCAAATAACATGATGCAAATATAGGCATAGAAAAAGAATTAGTAAAAGCATTCAAACAACATTTGGCTCAAGGATGATACAGTGCAAATTAGAGACAGCAAAAGAATCAATATCTGAAGCATAAGATTATGAAATTCAATGCTAGTTTGAGCTAATTTAACTCTACTGCCTTCAACTCACTGTCTGTTTCATATTTCCAGCTTTGTGTTATCTCACACTTCAGTAAATACAATAAATATAGTACTAAATTCTACAGAACTAATACAATAAATACGGTACAAGATTCAGAAAAGCTTACTCCAAAAATCTAAAAAAATAAAGCTTCTTTGTTTAATGAAGGGGGCACATAATTAAAAAGAACAAAGATTGAGGGACTGTTTGTCAAAACTGTATTTTGAGCTTATAGCTTATAAGCTCGTATCTTTAAAAAAGTATCTGTTTAGCAAACAGAGCCAAAGCAACCATTTCATTTTCACCATTATAAACATAGTTTGAAGATATACAGAAGAGCAGGCAGATGGAGCAGATGAGAAGTTGCTTTCCTACTCATCTTTTGTACAAATATAGGATTCTAACAACCTATGTTTTCAAACTCTAACTCATGCCAAAGCTTTATTTTACTGCTAAGGTTGATGATGAAGAAGCATTAATCACAGATGAAGAAGGGATACCACAATGTCTTTGGCTAACAGGTTGAAGAAGCATTAATCCCACAGTTGTTGCACAGTGTTGTTTACTTCGGAGACGGTTGGAACGATGAGTGTCAAATACACGAACTACAGTGATAAAAACCATGTCAAAGACTCATAATCCATTTAAAAACGGGAGGCCGTTGGCAGCGAGAAAACTCGACACAAGAATTACACAACAATTTCTAGGAAATAACATAGCAGAGTTGCTGAAATAGCAACTCAAAATTGATTCCAACACCAATCTTCTTGCCAAAGCAATTCCAAGGCTATGTCGAATCCGCGAACTTTATTCGAGGTTTTCAGAACACTTGAAACAAAAAATCATATGTAATACTGCACAAAACCTACAACATAACAAAACCTACATAATATAATTGTTTTGAATTAATATTTAAATTTATTAATTTAATATTTAAACTTAACAATTAAATATATGAATTTAATATTTAAATCTATAGGTTAGAAAGAAAGAAAAAGAAAATTCAAATATATGAAAGGAAAAAAGCGAAGAAAAAAAAGGTTGGAAATTTATCCATTATTCAAGATATAGCAAACCAACCATATTTCACATAAGCCACAAGCCATAATACATTTTAAGTGGTCTGTAGTAATTAAATGAATAATAATAATATGTGTTGATTAATGAAATATGTTATACATTAAAGATTTGGATTAAAAGGTTGCAAATGAGTTGAACTAACAGAAGGATATTTAAGATGGAACTAAAAGTGGTATACATAAGTTATTGAGATACAAAAGTGTTAAGGATGAATGACGGTATGGCAGGGTCCTAAAATTACTCTATATGGTCATACATCTTACTAGAACTTTTAATAATACATTTTATTTTAACATTAAGATATCATTACAAAATATTAGAGATAATTTCTCATACTATATTAATTACTTATATATATATATATATATATATATATATATATATATATATATATATATATATATATATATATATATATATATATATATATATATATATATATATATATATATATATATATATATATATATATATATATATATATATATATATATATACATATATATATATATACATATATATATATATATATATATATATATATATATATATATATATATGTATATATATATATATATAAACACATATATATATATATATATATATATATATATATATATATATATATGTATATATATGTATATATATATGTATATATATGTATATATATATATATATATATATATGTATATATATATATATATATATATATATATATATATATATATATATATATATATATATATATATATATATATATATATATATATATATATATATATATATATAAAAGAAAATTATTAAATACTTTTTTTGTTAAAATTAAATCTCATAAAAGATAAAAAAAAATGGTGTATAGTTTTGCTTTAAAAAATTGCATATATTATGCTACTAATTTATAAATTAATATGTCGCCCTCACAATATAAAAACTCTAGTTTATATATATACGCGCTTTAGGAAATATGACTTCAGGTCTATCATTAATTAAAAATGTCCTCAACTTATTATTCTTTAAATTAAGAGTATAATTGTCTAATTAATCTGGACACCGATTGCATTCACGTCAAGCATGGTTTAATTTGACGTGTCTATTCTTTTGATTCTTCTTTATGCGATGTAAGGTTGAAATTTTTTGAATAACCAAACTCTCTTAACTCATCATATTTATTAAAATTTTAGTCACTTTAGAAGTTTAAAAGAGGAATAGTATATATAATGTATTATGCATAAAAGAAGAATAAATTAAAATATCATGAGAATAAAAAAAGAATGTTGTGTTGGAAGGATGTCACATCATAAATTAGCATAGCTCAAGTTATATTATGTGGCATTCAAAAGAATGAATTGTCAATCAAAGATTATGTAATACTTGTACTATCGATTAATTAACACACTAATAAATTATTAGTGTGATTAGTTCGGAGGCTAGTAGTCTATTTATCACACTAATTGGAACCTTCAATATCTTATAACCAATTAAGTGGACAAAAAAGAGGAAGTTTAGTCCTTTCACTCACGTGCAAGTAAATAATTCAACTTATTTCATTAAGGCCACACTTCCCTTGTTGAAAGTCAAAATAGGAGTAGAAGTTGGAGGGGAAACGTGAAAAGAAAGGAAGCAAGCACTCAACCTTCATCTCTTCCATTGCATACCTCAAGATTCATTCAACCCTCTGATTGTTTGATCATCTAAACTTGATTTTGGATCAACACTTCTTATCCAATCGTTGTGTGTCCTTAGTTAGGACTTGAGGTTAGAAGTTAGGGTTATATGATAATGGGTGGGGTTTGTGAAAAATGCGTAAAATCATGTCAGTTGCATGCCTGATGAAATGTGTTATTGATTCTCTTGCTTGTTGTACTTATAACCTTGTGTTCGCATGTGTTTTTAAAAAGTAATTACGAGTTTGGTTCACTTTTGAAATTAACTCGAAAAATCTCGTAAACAATTTGTTTAAAATAAATGTACAAAGAAAAGTGTTTGTGAATTGAACGTAAGTGTATCTATGAAGACAAAGTGGACGCAAACTTTAATAGCAAAAAAGCTTCAATCAATGTAATAAATGAAAAGTGTAGTAAATGATATTAAACAATAAGTGCAGTAAAGGCCAAATAAAAGAAAAAATTTTTAATTAAGGAAACATAAAGACAATAACGAAAGGGACGTAAACGCATACATGTTTTTCTCAATGGAGTCCAGCTCCTCTTTCATAGAACAAACCCACTTTAGATCACTTAAAGCCTCTTCCATATGGACAAGTTTGGATTCGGCCATAAATGCAAAGTGGACAAAATCACCATCGTTATTGACCTTATTGTTATGAAACAACTCACAATCTTGGAGTCTCTAAGGCAAACCCCTTTTCCTTTTTGACCTCCTAACATTTCCTTCATCCCAGACTTTGACGACATGCTGCTCTGAGCTTCCTGCTACCTCAGAATCCAAAAATTTGTGCTGGTAACCAGTTACGAGATTCTAGTAACCGATTACAGCCTGCATGTAACCGGCTACACTCTGGTGGTAACCGGTTACACCCTGTTTCAATTGCTTCATTTCATCTATTTTCACATCATGACTGATCACGATCCTCTTTTTTCTGCATCGAACAACTTGTAACAATTGGTATAGTGATATCCAAAAAGAATTATCACCTCAACCTTATCACCCAACTTCTTTCTAAGTTGACCAGGAACATGTCGATATGCAATGGAACTAAAGACTCTCAAATGGTTCAGATTTGGATTGAACTGCGACCATGCTTCCTCCGGCGTTACATTTTCCAGCTTTTTTGTAGGGCACTTATTCAATAAATAGGTGGTTGTAGATAGCCTCATTACCATATCGGTTCTTTGCAAATCCTTGAGATCTTTAAAAATGAGATGCCCAAGACGATAATGCCACACCCACTACTCTTCACGACTTGCTAGAGTAGCAAGACATTTATGCTCCATAACCTTCAATTCAACCTTGAAGGTTCAATTGGCAACCATAGGCGCTTTAATGACCAAATCACCCCTTGCAATCATAACACGCATCCCCTTGTTTTCCATATGAATCTTGTAATACTTCTCATTTAATTGGCTAATACTTAGAAGATTAAATATCTGTGGAGCCTGCATATACCATCTAAACCTAATGTAAGGACATTCTTATGGAGCCTGCATATACCATCTAAACCTAATGTAAGGACATTCTTATGGAGACTTTACCGAACACACTGCCTACACGTGCTAAAATCCGAGCCAAGTGGGTTAACTGACCTCATTCATGTTGTGGATGTTAGGAAGTCAAAGAAGCAACATGTGTGATGTTAATCTGTAGCATTGCAGTTCGAGTTTGGAGATAAATTGAATAGTGGCCTATAATTGTGTCGAGACATGTTTAGTTAATATCTAACTGATTGAACTTACATTGTGACGCCTCTATTTGTTTGTCTAATGCCTGGATGTTTGATCTCTTTAGGCTTCTTATTTCCCTGCAATGTATAACCTTAAAAAAAACTTAATTCCATATAACTCTTCCAAGTATCTTTTGATACAGTTTAACTGATGTAACATGACTTTCAATTCAATAAAACCAAACTAAGTTGCATTTACATCTTTAATTCCTTATAACACTTCCACATGTGTTTCAATGTAGTTTGAATCTCTGCGTTCATGTTAAAGGAGTCATAAATTTCAATTCACTTCACAAAACAAATAATGTAAAACCTCTAAAATCTGTTTAACAAACTAGATTTTGGTCAGTTTATTAATTAGGAATCAAGTCGCCATAGATAAGATTAATCGGGGCATCTACTATTTCAACACAAGTCCTAAATTCGAATTTTGAACACTAAATAAGATCACAACATAATACAAATTACATAATGAGTTATTCAATTTATAAAATAATATCAACACAAAACCATAGCAAAATGTTCACAATTTGCCATTTGAATCGAGATAGAAATCAAGCTTGATTGCTAAATTGTTATCTTTCAGATTGCAACTAAAGAAGACAACTAAATCCAAATATATCTACATAATTCAATGGTTAACTAGTTCAGTTTAGAAAACAACGTTGTTCTGATTTCAAATACATTATAACACCGAATTGCTTACATTATATAAAAATGGAAATTTCTCAAAGAAGTTAACCACAAAAACGTCTTACAAATCATAACAGCTAGCAAATAAGGCATCCTTGAAGCTTGAAAAGTTTCTTCTCTGCGTGGCTCAAAATACAACCAGGTGGTGTTGTTATTTTTGTCAATGAAGGCCTTGAAAATACCATTGAGGCAACTATGCTAGGATTCACTCTAAGACACTGTGCTATATTGATCTCTCTTAATCGTGTGCAGTTTTCTAACACATGATTCACTCCCGTCTCCGTAATCCATGGACAAGTATTGACAGTTGCAAAAGTCGAGGGCAAGCCTTTGAGATTATATAGAGTTCTATATCACCCACTGTTGTATAGGATAAGTCCAACACCTCTAATTTGGAAAATTCAAATTTAATTTGATGTAGCTTCACTGTAGAAAAATTGAAAAAGTGAGAACGTTTAGTGTTACTTAAATCGAGTATTTGTAGTGAAGGGAAACAATCTGCAATGAAGAACAAGTCGTGGTAATAGTCAAAATCAATGTTGGAACAAATGAGAGAGGTCAATGTTTGAATATTTTGAGAGAAAGTTCTCAAGCCATTGGTGGGAAAGTTGTGTCGGTTTGAGAGATAGCGGATGCATTGGTGGTAGGAGAGATTGAGGGATGTAATATTCAATGGAAAACAAGAGATTTGGGGAAGAAGGCTGTTGATGTCACAGGAGAGTCGCGAGAAGTCAATGGAAGTGAGGTTGATAAACCTTTGAAAGAGGCGAAGGAAGAAACATAGGAAAGGTTGTTTTGGACATCGGATAGTGAGTGAGAATCAGAGATGATTGGTGATAGAAAGGAACCGTTTGGTGACGACAGAGAGAGCCTTGAAGTCGTTGTCGTCGGTAAGGAATATACATTCCTAACAATCATTTGATAAATATAAATTATTTGGTAGTTGTGAAACTTGAAGGTAATTTCTTTTTCTTTTCATGTTCAATTCAATTTTGATCTCCCGGACGGTTGTTTTCAAATCAAGGGTTAGAGTAAGACCTTATATATAGAGAGGTTCTAAGGGAAATTCAAACTCGCTTAATTATTGTGAAAGATACGAAAAGATTGTCTTACTTTTTGCTATTTGAACAGTGTGATTGGATTTTATAGTTGGGAGTAAAAACAATCTTTCTCCGTAAAATACTGAAAATAATTAATTTAATTTTCTTATAAAGACTATAATTATAAGTTAAACATAGTATATTTATCTTTTATTTATTTAAAATTGTTACTCATCCGAATTAATTGGTATTTTACTTTAACAAAGCAATATATTTGGTTAATATTTATTTAACAATTTTAAAATTTAATATTTATTCTATAGTGCCAAAAATTAACTAACTTTAGATAAAGAAATATAAAGATTGATATATTTAAAATTAAAAATAAATACTTTTTATTTATTGGTAAGGTCTTTGAGGTGTAGTTTGGATTGATTTTGAAAGAAAAATTAATTTGATTTAAAGATGTAATTATTCATAACTCAGTCTGATTTTAAATTTGAATTGACTTTTGAATATCGAAATTATAAATTATAAATTTTTTTATCAATATTAATGTTATAAAAATAATAAAAAATAATAGGTTTAAAGTAATATACAATATATAATATATTAAAATTTTAATTAAAAATAAATAAAAGGATAATGACTTGTTATGTTTAAATCAAATGAAATGTTAAAAATAAATATATAAATTAAACTAATAAAAAGTGCTAAAAAATAATAAATATCTAAAAATAATACATTCATCTAATATATGATCCTAATAAAAAAATTAAAATATATGAACGTGATTCGTTTCAATTTGGATTTGATATAAATGATTTTTATAGAAGAGAATTCAAACACATTCAAAATTATTTGATTTTTCTTTTGGATATATATATTTTTATTTGATTTTATATAAATAAGTTTGAAACCTCTCTTCCACATGTGATATTTCTCTTAATCTTGTTTATAAAAGAGGTAAATGTTCTTCAATTAGTTAGAGCAATTTTGTTTGGTCAAAACTCTTTCCTCCTTTAAAATTTTTTTTTGTCGCGGTTAATTTTGAAGAATATTTATTACTACAAATAATATATTTTATGACAAATCTTTTTTATTATTTTAAAAAAAATCAAAATATAATGTCAAACCGCCTCATGTTTTATTTATTTATATAAATGAATACCATATATTCCTTTTGTTTCTAAATATAACTAAAAAAATAATTCAGGACAGGATTCAAATCTCAGTAAAAATAATTTATATTTTTATTTCTTTAAAAGTGGTATCTTTCTTTTTAGTTTATTTTGTTATTTTTAAATTAATGATCTATTCTTTCGGTTATCTTTAATAGTCTAAGGATTAGATAATCATAATTTTACTATAAAAACACTCGTTAATCGAATTTTACCCGAAACTTAACTTATATGTTGTCATTTCAAACTTGTAGGCATTATACTTTGGGATGGATTACAAGACATAAAAAATCTTTATGGTTCTTCTATCTTGAAAAAACAGTTTTTCTACTCTTTGTATTTTTGAAATAATCTCCCTATGTTTTTAATCAAAGAAAACACTTCATAATTTATTGTTTTTCTCAATTGACAGTATTGAAATTTTATTCATAAACATAGACTTTTGGTTTTCGTTGATGAACATCTAATTGTTGTGTTGCATTTTTGATGTGTTGATCACATTGCATAATCACTTGCACAATGTTCATTGTTGGTTCTTGATATTTATCTTGTTGGATATATGTCACATGCTCGTTGTTTATTTTCAATTTCATAAGCGCATGATTGTTTGAAACGATTAATTGAGTTTCATTTGCATGATATTATGGTTCAATGCTTAATTGTGCAACCTTGTTGAACTTGTTTGTGTCTAATTGTCGACACATGTTCATTGTGCTATGCATGCTTGTTGATGATCGTTCCTTGCTTGAAGTATTGCTTTAGTGTTGATACTTGCATGCTGCCTGATTTTTCACACCCGTTGTTCTAGATTTTATCATGTTGTTAATTGTGCATCCATTATGCCTGATGCTTTTTATACCTGTTATGTGCTGAAATATGAGCTGTTAAATACGGTTGTGCTTATTTATTAGGTTTGCATTGTGTTGCACCCCAAAATTTGACCAACATTTCCTTACCTAGCTTGTGCTTCATTTCATTCACTTTAGCATTATCATTTGCATTTCATTGACATGTATGCAGGAGATCAAGAGTTATGATTACCAATCAAGAGCTATACAAGACTATGAAACTAGCCAAGAAAGCTTATTCAAGTGTTCAAGGGTTGATATCTTTGTCAGAGAAATTAAAAGATCCCCAGAGAGAATGGTTGAAACCAAGGTTGTGTGCCTCCTAACTTGAGGGTTGTGGGAGCTCCCCAGATGATTCTGCAGCCAGGAGTGTGGACTTGAAGCCTTGAGAGAGCTTATGAGATTTCTTGAAAGCCATCATGAAGCCTAGACAGGTCATTATGCAAGATTAAGAAGACTCAGCCATGAGTGGTGCAGTTAGGGTTTGACTGGGTCAACCCTAAGTCAACTGATGATTTGGGCAAGGTTGAGACCTAATCCAAGAGCCAGGTGATCATGGATTGATACATTGAGATGTTATAAGGATGATTCCAAGGTCAACCCATCATGATTGAAGAGTTTGAGAAGTTTCAAGCTAGGGTTTCTATGGCTTGACAGTGTAAAATCCCCTAGTTTGATCCCTATCTTCAAGGCAGTTTAGACCAAGATGTGATTGTCATCTCATCTTTCCCCCAACATGAATGTTGTAGAGCTTATTCTTAGATTTAATTTGAGTACTAGAAGTTCTTGATAGGATTTGTAGAACTCAAGTTAGGACTTTGACAAGTTACAGGTCATCTGAGGTATGTGAATCTGGGGGCTTGAAAGTTACCCAACTTGCATCAAACTTTTGCCCAAGAAGGATGATTCCTATGGACTTTTGGTCAAAATGAATGTTGTTCCTTATCCTCTTATCTTTCTATAGAGTACTAGAAGTCCTTGATAGGATTTGTAGAACTCAAGTTATGGCTTTGACAAGTCAAGGGTATTTTGGTCATTTGGAGATTACAGGTCATTTCAAGCATAAGGCCATAACTCCCATTTCCAAGCTTCAAATGGAAAAGTGTTCAACATCAAACTTGCTCAAAATGAGGTTTTAAGGCTATTAAATAGGTCATGAGATGTTGGAAAGGCTTGTAGCTCAAAGTTGCAAAAATGACCTAAAATAAGGGTATAAGTTAAATGAATCAAAGTTGGAAATTGATATTTTCAACCTACACATCCAAACCATGGCATGTAATATATCATTTTGACTCTAGAAAACATTCTAAGAACATTGGTTTAGCCACATTTTTGATTTGAGGTCTAATTTGTGGACTTGCTTTGAAAAGTACTTGCTTGCATATTAAGTAACATGTGCAAAACCTAGAATCAAGGCATGAGCAAGGCCTTTTGCAAGCTAAACACTTTCAAAATGTCACTAGGGGAGAAATTGGAGGTGAATGAGATTGGTTTCAAGCTGTTTGCAGCATTATGCATATCATGATATGTGATTGAAAATCTCATGACATGAGAGATTGAAACTCTCATTAGAAGGGTCTAGAGGGTTCTAGAACACTCATACATCATCTATATATTGAGTAGAGGTGATCCAATGCAGAGGTTGGTGATGATTGAAGGAGAGAGCATAGATTGAGATTGAGATTTCTTGGCTTGCAATTGAATTCGGTTTCACCAAATTCTTCACTTTTCATCCACTTTCTTGATCGAAACTTCTTCCATGGATGCTAGGGATTGAATCCAGATCATAATCCAAGAGAATTCGTGGCTGAATCGTGCATGAGCAGTTGAATTTTTCAACCTGCAACTCACCATCGGGTTTCAAGATTCAGGAGCTTTCAACCGGTTCTTTTGCATACAGAAGCAAGGAAAAGGTTCATTGATCGTGTCTGAAAGATTGGAGAGCTTGAATTGAAGGTTTGGTGCATCTGTCCATCCAAGATTTTCAGGTTAGTAACTTTCTTCCTCTAGCATGATTTAGGTAGAATCAAGTTGAATTAAGGTGTTAGATGCATTGTAAAACGGTGTAGGAATGTTTTCAGACCATTAATTTGAGAATTAGAGACAAAATAGGGGTATTACCATTTTCGATTGAGAACTGGTTATGGCGAATCTTGAGGATTTAGGTTGAATAAAGGGTATGGATGAATTCGTGACAAGATTTGGGACAAGTTTCATGTGTTGACCATTTGCAATGGAGGATCCTAGAGAGAATTAGGGTTGGGGATGGTGACCGGAGCACCGTCGGTGGTGGCCGGAGCTGCGCGCGAAGCTCAGACATTCAAAAGGTTGAAGATGACTCCAGGACCATTGGATGGGGGTTGGACTTTGACTGAAAGCATGATCCAATGGCCACGTTTTAATCTCAAGTTGTGAAGGATCTGAATTAATGAAACGCATAGTTTCATTTGGTAGCTGATGCTGGGCTTAGTGAATTGGCTGATATTCACACCCCCCCCCAAGGCCCAATCCATAATTTGTACTGATTCGGGTTACTATCCACACCGTGCATTTATTCTTTTATTTGGATTTTCTTTAATTTTTCATTTTTTTCATAGTTCTTGAAAAAATCATAATAAATTGAAAATTAATCCAATTAACCCCATTCTTTTTGCATTTTACTCATGATTGAGTCTAGTAATTTTTAGATAAAAAATATTTTCATTTCATGTATTTTATGATTTTATGGGAATTTTATATTTTAATTGATATTAAAATGGTTATGTTTGATGCCTAATTTTGTGGAATTTTGTATGATCATGTGGTGATGATTTTGATCCTAATTTTTTGTGTGTGATTAGGTTAGACATGTATCCTACCATAGTATATTTATCACATTTTTGTGATGAAAATAGGTGTGCTTTCTAGGTTGAGATTTATGTGCTTCCTTTTAGGGTTTAGGTTTAGTACCTCATGGTGTAGAATTTATTTCTAGGTCTAATTTGATGATTTGATCTCTGAAATTAATATGGTAGAGTCATGATTGACATAGGTTCCCATAGTTATTTTTGTATGATTTTACAATTGGTTTTAGTATTTTAGTTAGGATTAACTTTAGTACTAGGTTTTAGGTGATCCTAACCTACTAATTCAACTAGATTAACCTCTTTAGTCCCCTTAGATTAGGGTTTTTGTGTTGTTTGCCTTTGATTGAGATTGAAGACAAGTTGAAGACAAGGTGAGGATGCTTGAAGTTGTTTGAAGTTGCTTGGAGCTTGGATTTGCTTGTGCCTGAAGGTGTCTGATGAAGATTTAGGAGATAGGAGACCCAGGGAGAGCCTTAGAACTAGAATGATTTCTTTCACAAACATGGAAAGCATCTTGTGCTTACATTCCTCCCAATGACTAAAATTCCTTCTAAGATAATCACATCTCTCCTTTGGAGGGATGAATGGCTTTATCTAAGAAGTAGAACTTTAAGGGAACCAGTCTCTCATAATGATGAACCCTTACAGGCTTCCTTTGGTTGTCAATAAGCTGCTTATCATTTCCACTCATTCTGTTAAATCAATTGTCTTCTGGTTTGAGTATCTTGGAAGATGGAGGACTTCAGTGAAGAGTGTGGAAGAGGATGATTCCTTGAGCATTGCCCTTGCAGCTGAAGCTTGAAGAGCAAGAAGAACAAGTTGATACTTGAAGATTCCATGGAGATTGAGTGAAGAGCTGAGGCTTAAAGAATTGAAGGATGAAGTTGACACTTCCATGTGATTGAAGATTACTCTGAGAAGCTGAAGCTTGTAGATGAAGAAGACCAAGTTGATACTGGTAAAGTAATGAGAGCAGAAGCTTGAAGACTAAGTTGATACTTATGAAGAGGATCCAACTGAGAGCGAGTATAGAGCTGAGGCTTGAGGAATAAAGGATAAGTTGATACTTACACTGATGCTTGGAGAACCTGAAGGAATCAAGTTGATACTTGTAGTTAGGAGTGAAGCCTGAAGGTGGAATTGGCTGAAGAACTGAAGCTTGGAGAAGAGAGCAAGTTGATACTTATGTTTGATGGATTGAAACCTTGGAGAAGCAAGTTGATACTTGTCATGAAAGGTGATAGTCTTGAAGGGTGATTGAGGTCTGATGACTCAGGTTGCTGACAGAAGAGCTGAAGCTTGGAATTGAAAGAGGGGTTGATCTGCTTTCTTTCTTGTGTGTTTTCTTTGCTGTGATGATGTGCCTTGTTTGATTTGCTTGATGCATTAGATTAAGTTCATATCTAGACTGACTTTGAACTAGGAGCATGATTGCACTAGAGGTTGAGTTGCTCCCTCTGCTTGTATTTTTACTGTATGGCTTTGCTTGCGGGTATTCGGTAGAGCCTTGTTCCCTTGCCCATGTGGTTTGTGTTTGCTTGATAGCATGTTATTTCCTCTGTATGATTGCAGTTATGCATATCTGGCTTGAGGTTGAGATGAGCTTGTGGAGGCTGCTGCCCCACACATTTCCTCCCTCACTTGCATTGCATGCATTTTACAGTCGTTTACTGTTTACTGTTTAAGCTGATGCTCTGTCTGTTTCTGTTTATCATTGACATGATCCCTTAGGACTCTCACTTCCTTTGATAAGGAAGTGATGATAGAACTTTAGGTTGAAACCTATGTATAATAACATCTAGGAGTTCCCTGTTTCAAACCTCAACTATAGGATGAATCCTTGGCATGACAACAGTAGGACTTGATAGTCTCCCCGTAGTTGAGCCCTCTCTCTTCTCATCTTAAAACAGCTTAAGATACAGTAATCATGAATGATTTCTTTCGTACGTTACAAGCCTTAAGCTATCTGCGAAAGGATTGTCGGAGAGTTTCTTTTCAACAATCTGGATGTTTAGTATGGTACCCTTTGGGTGACATGCGACGCATTCACTCTCAGGTCATAGTCTTTAGTGCGATTGAAATTGCAAACACAATAAAAAACACTTCTTTCGTAAAAGACAGAAAACAAACTTCAAACCTTTTTTCCCTGTGGGCCCGTAATTCAAAGGAAAGCTTTTCTGAAGAAAAGAGTGTCGTTAAACTTCAGCGCCACCGCAAACAGGCTTTGTCCCTAACTGCTGGAACTGTTGTTTAACCCTACTCGATAAAACAGATGAATCTGAATTCCCGTAATCCGTATTAGCCCGAACTACGCAAGCTCTGATCTCTCATACCTGTTGAGAGTACGTAGGCACAATATTGATGTATTGGCGAGCCACCTTCCCTCATCTTGTTACCTGTAGTTAGTCGAACTACGTTGACTCTGATTTCTCATTCTCTGATGAGAATACGTAGGCATAAAGTGCGACGCTTTGCCGAGTCATTTTCGTTTCTGTTTTAAGCCAGCCTTGATAGGTAGATAGTTAAATAAACCCGTCAGATAAACCCAACAAGCGTGGATCCCATCGAGTACGATGGACGTGAGGGGTGCTAATACCTTCCCCTTGCGTAACCGACTCCCGAACCCAGACAATGGTTGCGATGACCTTGTCTTATACCTTTTCGTCAGGTTTTTCCGATCGTTTCCTTTCCCGCTCTGAGGGATAAATAACAAAAGGTGGCGACTCTTCTGTTTTGCCGGCACCTTATTTTCGCGGAAGCGACACATTGCTGTTATGAAGTTGAAGCGATGTCGTAGCTGCTGTTATTGATTTATTTTCCTTGTTTTGTTCATGCACGCTCCCTTAAGGCCTCCTAGTCCAACTTAATTTTTTATTAAGCTTGGAGTAGGATAGACATTAGGAGTTAACCCATGCATGATAACATTAGGCTAGTCCCTTCTTAACCTCAACCATAGGTCTATTTTTGCATGCTAACATTAGGATAGAATTTCCTTTCACATCCTAACCTTAAGACCATTTTGCATGACAACGTTAGGACCGAGTTTCCCCTTAGACCTTCTGTGCGTCTTTCTCTTCTTCTCTCTCAAAAGAACTTCAAAACACTTAATAAATATGATGAATATTATGCGCCATGAACCTTAAGTATATGGGAAATGATGAGTGAGGAGTCTCTTCTTGCTTCGTCTAGAGTGTTTAGCGTACGTTCTGTCTGGGGGCGATCATGCGACGCATTCGCTCATATGTCATAGATTTTAGTGCAATATGAATCTCAAACCAATACAATTCACTTCTCTAAAACTCACAAACAAATTCAAATCATTTTCATCCTTCAGGATCGTGTGTCAAACCATTTTCAGAAAGAGTACATTATTTTTCCGTTCTACCGCAAATAGGCATTGACCCTAACGGTTAGAATGGGAACTTAACGTCGCTCATAAAAAACATGTATCGACTCGTATGCCGAACTACGCCTGCTCTGATTTCTCATTGTCGTTAACTCTAACTTTCCCATTGCATGAGGGAATACGTAGGCATAGGACGACGAAGTCCTATCGAGTCTCCTTTTTCTTTTTCCTTTCTCGTTTCCGTTTAGCAATAGGTTTTAGATAACACACCCCTTGATTAGACAACAAACGTGGATCTCGTTGAGTACAACAGAAGCGAGGGGGTGATAAAATCTTCCTCTCACGTAATCGACTCCCGAATTTAGAATTTGGTTGCGAGACCATGTCTTCTTACTTTTTAAGGTTTTTTTCGATCGTTTCCTTTCCTTTGTCGGAATAAATAACATTCGTTTCCTTTCCTCTGTCGGAATAAATAACGTTTAGTGGCGACTCTTTTGTTTTTTCTGCCAAATATTTTTCACAGTTGCGACAGTAACGAATACTTCAAAAAACTGAACCATTCAATTCTTGACAAGCTTTTACTAGAGCTCTAAAATTAGATTTTGAACCATCTGCTTATGATTGATTTTGAACCATCTGCTTATGATTGCTTTCATGCTATCCTTTTTCAATTGAATCAGTCTGCAATTGTTAATGATTAATATATCCAGTTCACTGCCTTAGCAAAAAAAAGAAGATAGATGGATTAAGTGCAGAAGGCATTTTGGATTGCTTTGTTAGTAGATTGCATGAAGAAATCAGATTTTTTATGTGAAACTAACGTACTTTCTATCTTTCCTCCAATCCCAAATCTACTCCCTTCTATCCTCTACCTTATGGTAGATTAGATATGGCAACGTTTCTTGCTTTGTCTATTCTCATTTTTACTTCTTTCAAACAAGATATCAATAAATTGAATGGTTTTTAGTTTCTTCACTATACTGGTAAGATGCCATGGTTTTTTCTTGGTTTTTGACAGAAAGCATTTCATTAAATGATGTCATAGTGCTAGTCCTCTGTCTTTCTAGTTTTTTCTGTTGTATCTTGCAGAGAAGGAAAGTAAGAAACAAGAGGTATACATATTTTTAGTGTTCCTACAAAACCAAAAATCAAAAGCTAATTAAATACCCAATACACCTAACGAGAATCAAATAGGATAATTGGTCAATCATCAAAATTTCTCAAAAAATTCCCGACAAACTATTTGATCAGAAATAGTGAGAGAAAATAAGATACGGTTGGTGATGGATAAGAAGTGTTTAGAGACGCGAGATAGAGATTTAAAAAAGAGGTTGTAATGGTCGTCGCCAATGATGAATCTGAAAACACATTCCCAACATTCATCATGTGAGTAAATTCAGGTATCTTCTTCTTATTCTTCATGTTTACTGTAAATCAGTGTTTTATGATAAAGGAAGATTTGAGAAAAACTTTCCTTCTGGTAATATTAGTGCATGCCGCCACTGATTTGGTGAAGTATAAAACAAACTGAACTAGACAATGGTACTTGAAATTTGATGAGGTGGTAACTTCATTGGGTTTTGAAGAAAATAAAGTTGATCAGTGCATCTATCTTAAGGTCAGTGGGAGAAAATTCATCTTTCTTGTGTTATATGTTGATGATATTTTGCTCGCGAGTAGTGATCTTGGTCTACTTCATGAGACCAAACTTATGCTAACCAAGTTCTTTGATATGAAGGACCTTGGTGATGCATCTTTTGTATTGGGAATTGAAATACACAGAGATAGATCATGTGGTGTGCTTGGCTTGTCACAAAGAGCTTATATTGATAGAGTTCTGGAGAGATTTAATATGCAGAACTGTAAGCCAGGAGATGTTCCAATTACTAAAGGAGACAAATTTAGTAAAGATCAATGTCCTAAAAATGAGATTGAGCAGGCAGAGATGAAGGGAAAACCCTTTGACAGTGCATTGGGAAGCCTAATGTATGCTCAAGTATGCACTAGGCCTGACATTGCTTTCATAGTTGGCGTCTTGGGACGATACCAGTCTAATCCTGGGAATGATCATTGGATTACAGCTAAGAAAGTGGTGAGATATTTGCAAAGAACTAAAGAATGTATGCTTGTTTTTGGGAGAGTTGACAACTTGGAAATAGTTGGGTATAGTGACTCCGGTCTTGCTGGGTGTGTTGATGATAGAAAATCTACTTCTGGTTACATTTTTATGTTGGCTGGAGGCGTGATATCATGGAAGAGTAAAAAGCAAACTCTTGTCGCCTCTTCTACTATGCAGGCAAAGTTTGTTGCTTGTTATGCTGCTGCCACTCATGCTGTTTGGTTAAGAAATTTAGTAACTGGACTTCGTATTGTTGATTCCATTGCAAAGCCACTAAAGCTTTACTGTGATAATAGTTCAGCTGCGTTTTACTCCAAGAATAATAAAACTTCTAGCGATTCTAAGCATTTGGAATTGAAGTATTTGACAATCATAGATCTTGTAAAGAAAAATGACATTGTTGTTGAGTACATTGGTACTGATTTTATGCTAGCTGATCCCCTAACTAAGGGACTTAGGCCCATTGTGTTCAAAAACCATGTTGAGAACATGGGCATTGTGAGTTCTTTTGATGTACTTGGTTAGTGGGAGTCTGTTCTTTGTCTCATTTTCTTTTATCATGTTATATTTTATTTTAGAAACTTTAAATGTTGGATTGTCGAGTACTTTCTATTTTAAGCAATTGATATTACAATGATTATTATTATTATTATTATCATTTGTCATTGTTTATTTACATGTAAATTGCTAAATTTGGGACTTAGTGTCATCGAAACCATTGTGCCTATGGTCGACACTAGTTTGGAGTTCAAGGCATGGTTATTATTTTGAGCTCGGTGTCTTCGAGACCACTATACCAGTAGTTGATGCCATATTGGAGCTGAAGTATGATTTTAAGCTCGGCGTTGTCAGGACCACTGTGCCGGTGGTCGACGCCATATTGGAGTTGAGGCATTATGGTTTGTAAAACCATACAATTTATTTGTGTTTAATGCATTTGAGAGAAATTGTTAAGGACTGACGAAGAAAATAGCAAATGGTTGTTGGATCACATTAGCATGTTATTTTTTTGCCACACTCCTCACTGATGACTAGTTGACGGAGTATGTAGTATTTGTAACCACGAAAGGTTTTATGTCAATGAAGGACATAATAATCGTCGTGATTCAATACTGCTTAACTTTTGTTGGATGAAGTCATATTCAGATATTGCACCTGGAATCATGGATTTCCTTAAAATGCGGCCGCATTTTAAGGAATTAGTCATTAACCCGAGAGTCATTTTCAAAATGTATTTTAAAATAAAAATCATACAATTGATTTTGCCCAAGTGGGAGAATGTTAGATTTATCTAATATTTTATGGGCTACAATCAATTTTGGTTTAATTTGTAAAAAACGGGTTAATCGTGATTCTGATAGGGGTGCATATATAAGCCCTTTAATTAATTAAGTGATCAATTTTTAACTAATGGCTAAGTATCTGAAACCTGATTGGTGTGGGTAAAAGTGTAGGCTTTTACCTTGGGCCCATAATGGGTAGGGACTAGGGTTATATATATTATATGGCTAGGTCCCCTCTGTAATCACAAAAAAAAAAGGATCAGAAACATAACTGACGGCTCTATAACTTGCCCCTTTGAAAGTTGTGAACGGGAGTGTGAGATACAGAGGAAGATCCGGTCATTCATCCATTCGGAATTCCGAATCATGACTTCAACAAGTAAGTATTGATGTTTTAATATCATATAATATCCATGAATATTTCCGCTTACATTTGAGCCTTAAAAACCTCAAGAGTAGCCGAGGAAGGAATATAATGGTCGGATTACGTATTGTTAGAGAAATTCTAATCCGGTTTATAATAGAAAGGAACTGCTTGCAGACAACAGAAACAGACTCCAAATCATTTCCTTGGCCAAGGAATCTGAATATTAATTCCCAACATCCTTCGAGAAAATCTTTCACTAGCATAATGATATAAACAAAATATTGATCTAACTAGTAGAGAGAAACAAGATTTGCAGCAACACAAGCATGGAACATGAAGCAAAAGGTGATTTCAAGAAAGATGGGAACGATCAACAAATTTAATGACTTAATCATTCATCTATATAATGAACCAATCTTGGATTATGATGAGATAAGAAGTGAGTCTCATCAAGTAGTGGAGGCTCTTGTATTGTATCTGCCTAATACCTGTTGAATGTATGAATTTCTAGAAAGTCTTTTGCTTGTTAGGTAGGCATCATCAATCATCATACGTTAAGCTGATCTGTAATATTCACTTTTGAGACTTTTTGAATTATGGTGGGGTGCCATGATTTACTTCATCACCCCACATGCCAGAAAAATTATTATGAAAAACACCATTTTTCAACTTATGAGTTGCATAGATATTGGGGAAGCTCTTTGTTCATGAATCCAGGTAAAAGAAGATGTTCTCATCAAGTCTATTAAATTCATTCATGTATCTACATGACCTAGAGAATTCATTTAATATTTCTAGATGCGTTACTTCTTTTGTCGTAAACATATGGATACATACACATAAATCAAGAACAAATTATAATATGCAATATAATTCTAAGAGATACACTCACTAATACAATCTCAAAGATATTTTCTAATATTCCAACAATTTGATCAACCAAAAGTTATTATTAGTGGCAATTTGAATCAAGATAGAAATCAAGCTTGATTTCTAAATTGTTATCTTTCCGATTCCAACTAAAGAAGGCAGCTAAATCCACATATATCTACCTAATTCAATGGTTAATTAGTTCAGTTCAGAAAACAACTTTGTTCTGATTTCAAATCACATTATAGCACCGAATTGCTTACATTATATAAAAATGGAAATTTCTCAAAGAAGTTAACCATAAAAACGTCTTACAAATCATAACAGCTAGCAAATAAGGCATCCTTGAAGCTTGAAAAGTTTCTTCTCAGCGTGGCTCAAAATACAACCAGGTGGTGCTGTTATTTTTGTCAATGAAGGCCTTGAAAATACCATTTAGGCAACTATGCTAGGATTCACTCTAAGACACTATGCTATATTGATCTCTCTTAATTGTGTGCAGTTTTCTAAGACATGATTCACTCTCGTCTCCGTAATCCATGGACAAGTATTCATTGACAGTTGCAAAAGTCGAGGGCAAGCCTTTGAGATTATATAGAGTTCTATATCACCCACTGTTGTATAGGATAAGTCCAACACCTCTAATTAGGGAAATTCAAATTTAATTTGATGTAGCTTCACTGTAGAAAAATTGAAAAAGTGAGAACGTTTAGTGTTACTTAAATCGAGTATTTGTAGTGAAGGGAAACAATCTGCAATGAAGAACAAGGCATGGTAATAGTCATAATCAATGTTAGAACAAATGAGAGAGGTCAATGTTTGAATATTTTGGGAGAAAGTTCTCAAACCATTGGCGGGAAAGTTGTGTCGGCTTGAGAGATAGCGGGTGCATTGGTGGTATGAGAGATTGAACGATGTGATATTCAATGGAAAACAAGAAATTTGGGGGAGAAGGTTGTTGATGTCACAGGAGAATCGCAAGAAGTCAATGGAAGTGAGGTTGATAAACCTTTGAAATAGGCGAAGGAAGAAACATAGGAAAGGTTGTTTTGGACACCAGATAGTGAGTGAGAATCGGAGATGATTGGTGATAGAAAGGAACCGTTTGGAGACGATAGGCGACAGAGAGAGACTTGATGTCGTTGTCGTCGGTAAGGAATATGAATATACATTCCCAACAATCATTTGGTAAATAGAAATCATTTGGTAGTTGTGAAACTTGAAGGTAATTTCTTTTCCTTTTCATGTTGAATTCAATTTTGATCTCCCGGGCGGTTGTTTTCGAATCAAGGGTTAGGGTAAATACCATATATTCCTTTGGTTTCTAAATATAACTAAAGAAAAAACACTAGTAGAAAAAAATGCTTGTTAAGTCGGTTGAAAATGACTTTTTAAGTCGGGTCCGAAACTGACCTAAGAATTGCCGACATAAGAAGTTTTGACTTCTTAAGTCGGATTTGGACCTAACTTAAGAAAATGTTATTAGGTCGGTTTAACTATGTCCGACTTAATAAGTCTAGGTTTTTAGAAAGCCCTTATCCAATTTGTACCCGACTTAACCAAATAACATGATGCAAATATAGGCATAGAAAAGAATTAGTAAAAGCATTCAAACAACATTTGACTCAAGGATGATAACAGTGCAAATTAGAGACAGCGAAAGAATCAGTATCTGAAGCATAAGGTTATGAAATTCAATGCTAGTTTGAGCTAATTTAACTCTACTGCCTTCAACTCACTGTCTGTTTCATATTTCCAGCTTTGTGTTATCTCACACTTCAGCAAATACAATAAATATAGTACTAAATTCTACATAACTAATACAATAAATACGGTACAAGATTCAGAAAAGCTTACTCCAAAAATCTAAAAAAATAAAGCTTCTTTGTTTAATGAAGGGGGCACATAATTAAAAAGAACAAAGATTGAGGGACTGTTTGTCAAAACTGTATTTTGAGCTTATAGCTTATAAGCTCGTATCTTTAAAAAAGTATCCGTTTAGCAAACAGAGCCAAAGCAACCATTTCATTTTCACCATTATAAACATAGTTTGAAGATATACAGAAGAGCAGGCAGATGGAGCAGATGAGAAGTTGCTTTCCTACTCATCTTTTGTACAAATATAGGATTCTAACAACCTATGTTTTCAGACTCTAACTCATGCCAAAGCTTTATTTTACTGCTAAGGTTGATGATGAAGAAGCATTAATCACAGATGAAGAAGGGATACCGCGATGTCTTTGGCTAGCAGGTTGAAGAAGCATTAATCCCACAGCTGTTGCATAGTGTTGTTTACTTCGGAGACGGTTGGAACGATGAGTGTCAAATACACGAACTACAGTGATAAAAACCATGTCAAAGACTCATAATCCATTTAAAAACGGGAGGCCGTTGGCAGCGAGAAAAATCGACACAAGAATTACACAACAATTTCTAGGAAATAACATACCAGAGTTGCTGAAATAGCAACTCAAAATTGATTCCAACACCAATCTTCTCGCCAAAGCAATTCCAAGGCTATGTCGAATCCGCAAACTTTATTCGAGATTTTCAGAACACTTGGAACAAAAAATCATATGTAATACTACACAAAACCTACAACATAACAAAACCTACATAATATAATTGTTTTGAATTAATATTTAAATTTATTAATTTAATATTTAAACTTAACAATTAAATATATGAATTTAATATTTAAATCTATAGGTTAGAAAGAAAGAAAAAGAAAATTCAAATATATGAAAGGAAAAAAGCGAAGAAAAAAAAGGTTGGAAATTTATTCATTATTCAAGATATAGCAAACCAACCATATTTCACATAAGCCACAAGCCATAATACATTTTAAGTGGTCTGTAGTAATTAAATGAATAATAATAATATGTGTTGATTAATGAAATATGTTATACATTAAAGATTTGGATTAAAAGGTTACAAATGAGTTGAACTAACAGAAGGATATTTAAGATGGAACTAAAAGTGGTATACATAAGTTATTGAGATACAAAAATGTTAAGGATGAATGACGGTATGGCAGGGTCCTAAAATTACTCTATATGGTCATGCATCTTACTAGAACTTTTAATAATACATTTTATTTTAACATTAAGATATCATTACAAAATATTAGAGATAATTTCTCATACTACATTAATTACTTTTATATATATATATATATATATATATATATATATATATATATATATATATATATATATATATATATATATATATATATATATATATATATATATATATATATATATATATATATATATATATATATATATATATATATATATATATATATATGTATATATATATATATATATATATATATATATATATATATATATATATATATATATATATATATATATATATATAAAAGAAAATTATTAAATACTTTTTTTGTTAAAATTAAATCTCATAAAAGATAAAAAAAAATGGTGTATAGTTTTGCTTTAAAAAATTGCATATATTATGGTACTAATTTATAAATTAATATGTCGCCCTCACAATATAAAAACTCTAGTTTATATATATACGCGCTTTAGGAAATATGACTTCAAGTCTATCATTAATTAAAAATGTCCTCAACTTATTTGTCAGGAGAAATGGAATAATGACGAGTTTATTGTTCTTTAAATTAAGAGTATAATTGTCTAATTAATCTGGACACCGATTGCATTCACGTCAAGCATGGTTTAATTTGACGTGTCTATTCTTTTGATTCTTCTTTATGCGATGTAAGGTTGAAATTTTTTGAATAACCAAACTCTCTTAACTTACCATATTTATCAAAATTTTAGTCACTTTAGAAGTTTAAAAGAGGAATAGTCAATAGTCAATATATAATGTATTATGCATAAAAGAAGAATAAATTAAAATATCATGAGAATAAAAAAAGAATGTTGTGTTGGAAGGATGTCACATCATAAATTAGCATAGCTCAAGTTATATTATGTGGCATTCAAAAGAATGAATTGTCAATCAAAGATTATGTAATACTTGTACTATCGATTAATTAACACACTAATAAATTATTAGTGTGATTAGTTCGGAGGCTAGTAGTCTATTTATCACACTAATTGGAACTTTTAATATGTTGGAAATTCACCTCACATCCTATGAAGAATTTCCTTCAATCTTGATCTCAAGATTGATGAACAAACCCACAATATGATAGTAATGGTAATAACAAGTAATTATCAAGAACATCAAAAGAAAAGAAGAACAAATAAGAAAGAGAAGAATGAGAGAAGAAATATTTGGAGAGAATGTGTTACCCACAACTGTTGGATTTCTTATTTCTTATAGAAATTTCACTTGCTAAACACTGCAACTGTGAAATCTGTCTATATTATTCTTGAATACAAAGCAAGGCACCCTATTTATAGTTTTAGGTTTACAAAAGCCCAAAACATAAAAGGCCCAAAATATTCAAATCAAATCTAATCATATCAAATCAAATCAAAACAATGAATTACATTTAACACACCACCTAATTCATTGTGTCTAAACTGTCTACTTTCATCATGGCTCTTAGTCTTCTGAAGGCTTCGACCTGCACTCCCTTCGTCATGATATCTGCAATCTGATTCTCAGTTCTGCAGTGTTCCAACTTCATCTTCCCTTCTGCTATCTGCTCTCGAAGATAATGGAACCTAATTTCGATGTGCTTGCTTCGACCATGAGCTATTGGATTCTTCGCCAAGTTGATAGCTGACATGCTGTCTATCTTCATGGTAATTGCTCCATGATTCTTCCCTGTGATTTCTTCGACCAAGTTCACCATCCAAGTTGCTTGACATGCACAAAGAGAAGCAGCTATATATTCTGCTTCGCATGATGACAATGCCACTACTGGTTCCTTTCTCGAATTCCAAGCAACTGGGGCACCACCTAACATAAACACATAACCAGCTGTGGATTTTCGATCCTTAGCATCACACACCAACTGGAGTCTGTGTATCCCACTAACTTGCATTCTTTTCCTTCATCAGCTGCTGGAAACAAAATACCATAGTCGAGAGTTCCTTTCAGATACCTCAGTATCCTCTTCGCCGCTGCTAGGTGTGATACCTTTGGCTTCTGCATGAATCTACTTACCATACCAACACTATATGCTAAGTCAGGCCTTGTGTGACAAAGGTATCTAAGTGACCCAATAAGTCTTCTGTATTGGGTTGGGTCGACAACATCTTCATCTGAATCCTTCGACAGTTGCAATCTGGGCTCAGCTGGAGTCGAAGTTTGGTTGCAATCTTGCATCTCAAATCTCTTGAGTATTTTGCCTGCATATCTTCTTTGGTGCATCATCAAACCTCTACTTGTCTTGTAGAATTCGATGCCAAGGAAATATGAGAGATTTTCCAAGTCTGACATTTCAAACTCCTCACTTAGGTCATGTTTGAAATCTTCGATCTCCTTCTTACAACTCCCTGTTATCAACAAATCTTCAACATAGAGACATAGTATAAGCAATTCGCCATTGCTTCTTCTTACATATACTCCATGCTCAGTTGTACACTTCACAAATTCCTTCTCCCTTAAGAAGCTGTCGATTTTCTTATTCCAAGCTCTTGGAGCTTGCTTAAGTCCATACAGGGCTTTATGAAGCCTGTACACCTTTCTTTCTTCACCTTGTTTCACAAACCCAGCTGGTTGTGCAACATAAACTTCTCCGTCTAAGGGGCCATTAAGGAATGTACACTTCACGTCCATCTGACATGTGTGCCAGTTCTTCATATTTGCTAGACCAACAACCAACCTGATTATTTCGATTCTAGCAACAGGTGCGAATACTTCATCGAAGTCGATTCCTTCCTTCTGAAGAAATCCTTTCGCCACAAGTCTCGCCTTGTGTCGAGTTACTTCTCCTTTGGGATTTACCTTTACCTTGTAAACCCACTTCACATCAATTGCATTCTTGCCTTGCGGCAATTCGACAAGTGACCAGGTATCATTGACTTCGATGGCCTCCAACTCTTCAATCATTGCTTTCATCCACTTCGAATCTTTCAATGCCTCAGCTACATTGACTGGTTCGACATCTGCGTAGAAAGCATAATGTACCAACTCACCCTCTTTATCGACTACATCATCTGATGTAATTACACATTCTTGCAACCTTGCAGGCATGTGTCTTGTTCGTCGAGGTCGGCTTGAACCTGCTTCATCTGCAACTGGTTCTAGTCGAGCTTCTATTTCGACTTCAGTGGTTGGTTCTTCACAAGAGATTCTCACTGAATCCTTCTTGGCATTCTCAGTCCACTCCCATTCTTTAAGCTCATCTATGATCACGTCCCTGCTGATCACTACCTGCTTATTCATCGGGTCGAACAACTTGTACCCTCCTGTCGAATGATACCCTATCAAGATCATCTGATTTGACTTATCATCAAGCTTCCTTCTCAAATGATCTGGCACATGTCTATGTGCTATAGATCCAAACACCTTCAAGTGACTGAGACTAGGCTTGACACCAGACCAACATTCTTCTGGTGTGATTCCTTCAAGCTTCTTCGTCGGACATCTGTTCAATATATATGTTGCTGTCGAAACTGCTTCTCCCCATAATTCTTTAGGTAGATGCTTTCCATTCAGCATACTTCTCACCATATTCATGATGGTTCTGTTCTTGCGTTCTGCAATCCCATTTTGCTGTGGAGTGTAAGGTGGCACCACCTCATGCACAATCCCTTCTTTTACACATAGTGTATCGAACTCTTTCGACACATACTCTCCATCACCATCAGTCCTCATAATTTTCAGCTTTTGACCACTCTGTCTTTCGACCAGGACTTGAATCTGGAAAATACCTCAATCACATCACTTTTCTTCTTGATGAGGTAAGTCCACAACTTTCGACTGTAATCATCTATAAACGTGACAAAGTATCTATTGCCACCAATCGAATCCACCTGGATTGGACCACATACATCAGAGTATATGACTTCAAGTATTTCTTTCAAATTCCTTCCTGCATCCTTGCTGAAGCTATTCTTGTGTTGTTTCGACTGAACACACTCCTCACAGACTTCACTTGGAATGTCGATTTCTGGTAATCCTGAAACCATATTTCTTTTCTTCAGTTCTATAATGTCATTAAAATTGAGATGACCTAGTCGAAAATGCCATAACCACTCATCTCTGTTGGCTGCAGTTGCTAGACATCTGTGCTCCATCACATTGAGTCCAATCTTGAAGGTCCTATTATGAGACATTGGAGCCTTCAAGATTAATCTACCACCTGCGTCGAGAACTCTCATCATCTTGTCTTCGATAACTACCTTGTAGTTCTTTTCGACAAGCTGCCCTATACTGAGCAAATTACTCTTCATGCCTGGTATGTACAACACATTGGAAATTGTTGACCTTTTGCCATCTTTCCTCATAATCAGAACATCACCAATACCTTCAGCTGCTAGAGTGTTGTCATTTGCAAACTTCACTGTATTCTTCGACGAAGGCTTCATGTTGACAAACCAATCTTTCCTTCCAGTCATGTGTGATGAGCATCCTGAGTCCAAGTACCACTGATCTTGGAATCTTTCTTCATCTCTTGTTGTGACCATTAGCAACGTTTCTTCTTCTTCATGTTTCGCCAGCTTTACACCAGTCTCTTGATTTCTCTTCCTTTCTGGACAATCACTAAAATAATGACCATACTTCTGGCAATTGAAACATTGAATGTGGCTTTTGTCTGTCTTTCGACCACCACCTCTTCCTTTACCTGCAGCATCACCTCTTTGTTTGCCTTGGTTCCAAGGTTTCTTCTGATTCGACTGGTTTCCTCCTTTGTTTCCATTCCAGTTACCTTTGCCTTTTCTTTCCTTTTCTGACTGCGCCTGCAAAGCCATATCTTTCGACTTTCCTGCAGCTCTCTCAGTCATCCTCTGTTCATGAGACTCAAGAGTCCCTTGAAGCTCTTTCTTCGTCAATACTGACATATTTTTCGACTCTTCTATGGCAACTACCACGTGGTCGAATTTTGGAGCCAACGATCTCAAAATCTTTGAGACAAATGCTTTCGTCGTTAGCGCATCTCCACATACTTTGATTTGATTCACCAACTTTGTAACTCTGGTGAAGAAATCTGTAATGCTCTCGTTGTCTTCCATCTGAAGCAACTCATAGGTTCTCTTGTGAGTTTGTAACCTCACCTCTTTCACCTTCTATGCGCCTCCAAACGACTTTTCAAGAATCTCTCATGCTTCTTTTGCTGAATCAACATCACTAACCTTTTCAAAGTTATCAGGATCAACACACTGATGAATTATAAAGAGTGCTTTATAATCCTTCTTCTTCAATTCTTTGTGCGCAGCCTTTTCCGCCTCCGTTACGTTCTCCCCAAGCGATGTTACTCCATCCTTCACAAGATCCCAAAGATCTTGATAACAGAAAATCACCTTAATCTGCTTGCACCAATTCTCATAATTGTCTTTCTTGAGAATTGGCAGGGTCGCCGAAAAGTTGTCGTTCGGATAATTCATTGCCATCACTATCTTCCTTCCTTGAATCTCTCAACCGGAGCTCTAGATACCATATGTTGGAAATTCACCTCACACCCTATGAAGAATTCCCTTCAATCTTGATCTCAAGATTGATGAACAAACCCACAATATGATAGTAATGGTAATAACAAGTAATTATCAAGAACATCAAAAAAAAAGAAGAACAAATAAGAAAGAGAAGAATGAGAGAAGAAATATTTGGAGAGAATGTGTTACCCACAACTGTGGGATTTCTTATTGCTTATAGAACTTTCACTTGCTAAACACTGCAACTGTGAAATCTGTCTATATTATTCTTGAATACAAAGCAAGGCACCCTATTTATAGTTTTAGGTTTACAAAAGCCCAAAACATAAAAGGCCCAAAATATTCAAATCAAATCTAATCATATCAAATCAAATCAAAACAATGAATTACATTTAACACAATATCTTATAACCAATTAAGTGAACAAAAAAGAGGAAGTTTAGTCCTTTCACTCACGTGCAAGTAAATAATTCAAATTATTTCATTAAGGCCACACTTCCCTTGTTGAAAGTCAAAATAGGAGTAGAAGTTGGAGGGAACACGTGAAAAGAAAGGAAGCAAGCACTCAACCTTCATCTCTTCCATTGCATACCTCAAGATTCATTCAACCCTCTGATTGTTTGATCATCTAAACTTGATTTTGGATCAACACTTCTTATCTAATCGTTGTGTGTCCTTAGTTAGGACTTGAGGTTAGAAGTTAGGGTTATATGATAATGGGTGGGGTTTGTGAAAAATGCGTAAAATCATGTCAGTTGCATGCCTGATGAAATGTGTTATTGATTCTCTTGCTTGTTGTACTTATAACCTTGTGTTCGCATGTGTTTTTAGAAAGCAATCGCGAGTTTGGTTCACTTTTGAAATTAACTCGAAAAATCTCGTAAACAATTTGTTTAAAATAAATGTACAAAGAAAAGTGTTTGTGAATTGAACGTAAGTGTCTGTATGAAGACAAAGTGGACGCAAACTTTAACAGTAAAAAAACTTGAATCAATGTAATAAATGAAAAGTGCAGTAAATGATATTAAACAATAAGTGCAGTAAAGGCCAAATAAAAGAAATTTTTTTTAATTAAGGAAACATAAAGACAATAACGAAAGGGACGTAAACGCATACATGTTCCTCACAATTTAACTCGGGTACTTCAGTTCTATAGAGAAAAATATAAATTTTTACGACCTTGATTATAATGTATGAGCCTACTATTTATACTACTCTACATATAATCGTTTATGACAGATTATTCCTAGAGAATTGACATGTATCAACAACATACGCTCCAGTCTTCTGAAACATATCCACATTGTTAGAACTTGTAAACTGTTGAAAACCATTATCCCACGTTCTTAATTTCTCTAAGCATATAACTGTCTTCTAGTCAAAGGTAGTTTGTGAAAAACCCCTAGTGTTGTGACCAATTATCTTAATGGTTTCAATCCGAGCAACCGGTGCAAAGACCTCCTCAAAGTTTATACCTTCTCTTTGCAAAAAATTACTTAGTCATTAATCTAGCCTTATGCTTGATTATCTCACCCTTGGAATTTGCCTTCACTTTAAACATCCACATCACACTTATTGATTTCTTTCCTTTTGGTAGATCAACTAGCTCTCAAGTATTGTTTTTCTCAATGGAGTTCAGCTCCTCTTTCATAGAACAAATCCACTTTGGATCACTTAAAGCCTCTTCCATATGGACAAGTTTGGATTCGGTCATAAGTGCAAAGTGGACAAAATCACCATCGTTATTGACCTTATTGTTACGAAACAACTCATAATCTTGGAGTCTCTAAGGCAAACCCCTTTTCCTTTTTGACCTCCTAACATTTCCTTCATCCCAGACTTTGACGACATGCTACTCTGAGCTTCCTGCTACCTCAGAATCCAAAAATTTGTGCTGGTAACCAGTTACGAGATTCTAGTAACCGGTTACAGCCTGCATGTAACCGGTAACACCCTGTTTCAATTGCTTCATTTCATCGATTTTCACACCATGACTGATCACGATCCTCTTTTTTCTGCATCGAACAACTTGTAACAATTGGTATAGTGATATCCAACAAGAATTATCACCTTAACCTTATCACTCAACTTCTTTCTAAGTTGACCAGGAACATGTCGATATGCAATGGAACTAAAGACTCTCAAATGGTTCAGATTTGGATTGAACCGCGACCATGCTTCCTCCGGTGTTACATTTTCCAGCTTTTTTGTAGGGCACTTATTCAATAAATACGTGGTTGTAGATAGCCTCATTACCATATCGGTTCTTTGCAAATCCTTGAGATCTTTAAAAATGAGATGCCCAAGACGATAATGTCACACCCACTACTCTTCACGACTTGCTAGAGTAGCAAGACATTTATGCTCCATAACCTTCAATTCAACCTTGAAGGTTCAATTGGCAACCATAGGCGCTTTAATGACCAAATCACCCCTTGCAATCATAACACGCATCCCTTTGTTTTCCATATGAATCTTGTAATACTTCTCATTTAATTGGCTAATACTTAGAAGATTACATTTAATTTCCAAATATACAAAACATCTTTGATCAAGGAATGTCCACCATACCTTCTCATGATCAACACATCACCGATCTCGTCGGCCAAAAGAGTGGTGTCATTCGCAAACTTTACTTTGTTCTTCATGGCACGATTGATTTTTACAAACCAATCATTTCTTCCGTTATATGAGTTGAACATCCCGAGTCCAAATACCACTCCTTACTTTAGGTAATAATTCTTCAAGTGTCTTTTCTTTTGTCAAGGAAAATGCGGTGAATCTTCTTTTTGATATAAGTACATGGAAAGGAAAGATAATATAATGGAAAATAAGTTTGAAATTGATGTGATAAAACTGAAAGTGAATCTTTTGTTCGATTGTGGATGAGTAGAAATCATTAGATTGTCCTTCCATGTATTGTTATTCAAATGTAGATTAACCATATGTGAATACCTTAATATAAGTATTCCCTAAATTAGAATAGTATATTTTTATGTATCTTTTATACATAAAAGAAAATAACATTGTAGAAAGGATTGTCTTAATGTTTATTCTTCTCATAGTATCTATTATGTTTGTGAAGTGAAGAGAAGAAAAGGATGATATATTTGCAAAATCCTTGAAATTTCAATAATTACTTCACCTGCTTCATCTTTATTGTATTTGTTTGTTTTAGACATTTTTGTTCAATATCTTAGTTTTGAATGTTGTGTGTGAGTGTGTTTTTTAAAATTTATTCCTATGGTGAAGGAGGATAGGGCTTGGGTAATCCGGTGGTTCTCTGAGATTCACCCATGGTCACCGGCTGACATGGATAGTGAGATACTCACATGGTTATGTTGCTATGGCCTCCTGGTGCACGCATGGCGTCCGAAATTCTTTAAACTGGTGGCTAGTACGATAGAAGAGTTCATTCGTTGTGATAAAGAAACGGAAGAATTAACAAAAATTCATGTAGCTAATGAAGAAATTCTTTAAATTGTTATGGAACTTTTAACATGGATGTGAATAATAATATTTTTAGAATCAAACTTGTAGAAGATGCTCATGAGCCAAAGAAACTAGTGATTGATGAGAGTTATGAGGAGGCTAGTGAACCTGAAGGTAGTGAGAACGAGGAATACGTTGGTGGTGATGCTGGTGAGTGGAACACGGCGAAGGAAGAGGACGATGTGACGCCTCTATTTGTTTGTCTAATGCCTGGATGTTTGATCTCTCCAGGCTTCTTATTTCCCTGCAATGTATAACCTTAAAAAAAAAACTTAATTCCATATAACTCTTCCAAGTATCTTTTGATACAGTTTAACTGATGTAACATGACTTGCAATTCAATAAAACCAAACTAAAGTTGCATTTACATCTTTAATTCCTTATAACTCTTCCACATGTGTTTCAATGTAGTTTGAATCTCTGCATTCATGTTAAAGGAGTCATAAATTTCAATTCACTTCACAAAACAGATAATGTAAAACCTCCAAAATCTGTTTAACAAACTAGATTTTGGTCAGTCTATTAATTAGGAATCAAGTCACCGTAGATAAGATTAATCGGGGCATCTACTATTTCAACACAAGTCGTAAATTCGAATTTTGAACACTAAATAAGACCACAACAAAATACAAATTACATAATGAATTATTCAATTTATAAAATAATATCAACACAGAACCATAGCAAAATGTTCACAATTTGCCATTTGAATCGAGATAGAAATCAAGCTTGATTGCTAAATTGTTATCTTTCAGATTGCAACTAAAGAAGACAGCTAAATCCAAATATATCTACATAATTCAATGGTTAAGTAGTTCAGTTTAGAAAACAACGTTGTTCTGATTTCAAATACATTATAACACCGAATTGCTTACATTATATAAAAATGGAAATTTCTCAAAAAAGTTAACCACAAAAACGTCTTACAAATCATAACAGTTAGCAAATAAGGCATCCTTGAAGCTTGAAAAGTTTCTTCTCTGCGTGGCTCAAAATACAGCCCGGTGGTGTTGTTATTTTTGTCAACGAAGGCCTTGAAAATACCATTGAGGCAACTATGCTAGGATTCACTCTAAGACACTGTGCTATATTGATCTCTCTTAATCGTGTGCAGTTTTCTAACACATGATTCACTCCCGTCTCCGTAATCCATGGACAAGTATTGACAGTTGCAAAAGTCGAGGGCAAGCCTTTGAGATTATATAGAGTTCTATATTACCCACTGTTGTATAGGATAAGTCCAACACCTCTAATTTGGGAAATTCAAATTTAATTTGATGTAGCTTCACCGTAGAAAAATTGAAAAAGTGAGAACGTTTAGTGTTACTTAAATCGAGTATTTGTAGTGAAGGGAAACAATATGCAATGAAGAACAAGTCGTGGTAATAGTCAAAATCAATGTTGGAACAAATGAGAGAGGTCAATGTTTGAATATTTTGGGAGAAAGTTCTCAAGCCATTGGCGGGAAAGTTGTGTCGGTTTGAGAGATAGCGGGTGCATTGGTGGTAGGAGAGATTGAGGGATGTAATATTCAATGGAAAACAAGACATTTGGGAAGGAAGGCTGTTGATGTCACAGGAGAGTCGCGAGAAGTCAATGGAAGTGAGGTTGATAAACCTTTGAAAGAGGCGAAGGAAGAAACATAGGAAAGGTTGTTTTGGACACCAGATAGTGAGTGAGAATCAGAGATGATTGGTGATAGAAAGGAACCGTTTGGAGACGACAGAGAGAGACTTGAAGTCGTTGTCGTCAGTAAGGAATATACATTCCCAACAATCATTTGATAAATAGAAATCATTTGGTAGTTGTGAAACTTGAAGGTAATTTCTTTTTCTTTTCATGTTCAATTCAATTTTGATATCCCGGACAGTTGTTTTCAAATCAAAGGTTAGAGTAAGACCTTATATATAAAGAGGTTCTAAGGGAAATTCAAACTCGCTTAATTATTGTGAAAGATACTAAAAGATTGCCTTACTTTGTGCTATTTGAACAGTGTGATTGGATTTTATTGTTGAGAGTAAAAACAATCTTTCTCCGTAAAATACTGAAAATAATTAATTTAATTTTCTTATAAAAACTATAATTATAAGTTAAACATACTATATTTATCTTTTATTTATTTAAAATTGTTACTCATCTGACTTAATTGGTATTTTACTTTAACAAAGCAATATATTTGGTTAATATTTATTTAACAATTTTAAAATTTAATATTTATTCTATAGTGCCAAAAATTAACTAACTTTAGATAATGAAATATAAAGATTGATATATTTAAAATTAAAAATAAATACTTTTTATTTATTGGTAAGGTCTTTGAGGTGTAGTTTGGATTGATTTTGAAAGAAAAATTAATTTTATTTAAAGATGTAATTATTCATAACTCAATCTGATTTTAAATTTGAATTGACTTTTGAATATCGAAATTATAAATTATAAATTTTTTTATCAATATTAATGTTATAAAAATAATAAAAAATAATAGGTTTAAAGTAATATACAATATATAATATATTAAAATTTTAATTAAAAATAAATAAAAGGATAATGACTTGTTATGTTTAAATCAAATGAAATATTAAAAATAAATATATAAATTAAACTAATAAAAAGTGCTAAAAAATAATAAATATCTAAAAATAATACATTCATCTAATATATGATCCTAATAAAAAAATTAAAATATATGAACGTGATTCGTTTCAATTTGGATTTGATATAAATGATTTTTATAGAAGAGAATTCAAACACATTCAAAATTATTTGATTTTTCTTTTGGATATATATATTTTTATTTGATTTTATATAAATAAGTTTGAAACCTCTCTTCCACAGGTGATATTTCTCTTAATCTTGTTTATAAAAGAGGTAAATGTTCTTCAATTAGTTAGAGCAATTTTGTTTGGTCAAAACTCTTTCCTCCTTTAGATTTTTTTTTTTTTTTGTGTGGCGGTTAATTTTGAAGAATATTTATTACTATAAATAATATATTTTATGACAAATTTTTTTTATTATTTTAAAAAAAAATTAAAATATAATGTCAAAGTGCCTCATGTTTTATTTATTTATATAAATGAATACCATATATTCCTTTTGTTTCTAAATATAACTAAAAAATTAAATTCAGGACAGGATTCAAATCTCAGTAAAAATAATTTTTATTTTTATTTCTTTAAAAGTGGTATCTTTCTTTTTAGTTTATTTTGTTATTTTTAAATTAATGATCTATTCTTTCGGTTATCTTTAATAGTCTAAGGATTAGATAATCATAATTTTACTATAAAAACACTCGTTAATCGAATTTTACCCGAAACTTAACTTATATGTTGTCATTTCAAACTTGTAGGCATTATACTTTGGGATGGATTACAAGACATAAAAAATCTTTATGGTTCTTCTATCTTGAAAAAACAGTTTTTCTACTCTTTGTATTTTTGAAATAATCTCCCTATGTTTTTAATCAAAGAAAACACTTCATAATTTATTATTTTTCTCGATTGACAATATTGAAAATTTTATTCCTAAACATAGACTTTTGGTTTTCGTTGATGAACATCTAATTGTTGTGTTGCATTTTTGATGTGTTGATCACATTGCATAATCACTTGCACAATGTTCATTGTTGGTTCTTGATATTTATCTTGTTGGATATATGTCACATGCTCGTTGTTTATTTTCAATTTCATAAGCGCATGATTGTTCGAAACGATTAATTGAGTTTCATTTGCATGCTATTCTTGTTCAATGCTTAATTGTGCAACCTTGTTGAACTTGTTTGTGTCTAATTGTCGACACATGTTCATTGTGCTATGCATGCTTGTCGATGATCGTTCCTTGCTTGAAGTATTGCTTTAGTGTTGATACTTGCATGCTGCCTGATTTTTCACACCCGTTGTTCTAGATTTTATCATGTTGTTAATTGTGCATCCATTATGCCTGATGCTTTTTATACCTGTTATGTGCTGAAATATGAGCTGTTAAATACAGTTGTGCTTATTTATTAGGTTTGCATTGCTGTTATGAAGTTGAAGCGATGTCGTAGCTGCTGTTATTGATTTGTTTTCCTTGTTTTGTTCATGCACACTCCCTTAAGGCCTCCTAGTACAAATTAATTTTTTATTAAGCTTGGAGTAGGATAGACATTAGGAGTTAACCCATGCATGATAACATTAGGCTAGTCCCTTCTTAACCTCAACCATAGGTCTATTTTTGCATGCTAACATTAGGATAGAATTTCCTTTCACATCCTGACCTTAAGACCATTTTGCATGACAACGTTAGGACCGAGTTTCCCCTTAGACCTTCTGTGCGTCTTTCTCTTCTTCTCTCTCAAAACAACTTCAAAACACTTAATAAATGTGATGAATATTGTGCGCCATGAACCTTAAGTATATGGGAAATGATGAGTGAGAAGTCTCTTCTTGCTTCGTCTAGAGTGTTTAGCGTACGTCCTGTCTGGGGGCGATCATGCGACGCATTCGCTTATATGTCATAGATTTTAGTGCAATATGAATCTCAAACCAATACAATTCACTTCTCTAAAACTCACAAACAAATTCAAATCATTTTCATCCTTCGGGATCGTGTGTCAAACCATTTTCAGAAAGAGTACATTATTTTTCCGTTCTACCGCAAATAGGCATCGACCCTAACGGTTAGAATGGGAACTTAATGTCGCTCATAAAAAACATGTATCGACTCGTATGCCAAACTACGCCTGCTCTGATTTCTCATTGTCGTTGACTCTAACTTTCCCATTGCATGAGGGAATACGTAGGCATAGGACGACGAAGTCCTATCGAGTCTCCTTTTTTCTTTTTCCTTTCTCGTTTCCGTTTAGCAATAGGTTTTAGATAACACACCCCTTGATTAGACAACAAACGTGGATCTCGTTGAGTACAACAGAAGCGAGGGGGTGATAAAATCTTCCTCTCACGTCCGAATTTAGAATTTGGTTGCGAGACCATGTCTTCTTACTTTTTGAGGTTTTTTTCAATCGTTTCCTTTCCTCTGTCGAAATAAATAACATTCGTTTCCTTTCCTCTGTCGGAATAAATAACGTTTAGTGGCGACTCTTTTGTTTTTTCTACCAAATATTTTTCACAGTTGCGACAGTAACGAATACTTCAAAAAACTGAACCATTCAATTCTTGACAAGCTTTTACTAGAGCTCTAAAATTAGATTTTGAACCATCTGCTTATGATTGATTTTGAACCATCTATTTATGATTGCTTTCAAGCTATCCTTTTTCAATTGAATCAATCTGCAATTGTTAATGATTAATATATCCAGTTCACTGCCTTAGCAAAAAAAAGAAGATAGATGGATTAAGTGCAGAAGGCATTTTGGATTGTTTTGTTAGTGGATTGCATGAAGAAATCAGATTTTTTATGTGAAACTAACGTACTTTATATCTCTCCTCCAATCCCAAATCTACTCCCTTCTATCCTCTACCTTATGGTAGATTAGATATGGCAACGTTTCTTGCTTTGTCTATTCTCATTTTTACTTCTTTCAAACAAGATATCAATAAATTGAATAGTTTTTAGTTTCTTCACTATACTGGTAAGATGCCATGGTTTTTTCTTGGTTTTTGACAGAAAGCATTTCATTAAATGATGTCATAGTGCTAGTCCTCTGTCTTTCTAGTTTTTTCTGTTGTATCTTGCAAAGAAGGAAAGTAAGAAACAAGAGGTATACATATTTTTAGTGTTCCTACAAAACCAAAAATCAAAAGCTGATTAAATACCCAATACACCTAAAGAGAATCAAATAGGATAATTGGTCAATCATCAAAATTTCTCAAAAAATTCCCGACAAACTATTTGATCAAAAATAGTGAGAGAAAATAAGATACGGTTGGTGATGGATAAGAAGTGTTTAGAGACGCGAGATAGAGATTTAAAAAAGAGGTTGTAATGGTCGTCGCCAATGATGAATCTGAAAACACATTCCCAACATTCATCATGTGAGTAAATTCAGGTATCTTCTTATTCTTCATGTTTACTGTAAATCAGTGTTTTATGATAAAGGAAGATTTGAGAAAAACTTTCCTTCTGGTAATATTAGTGCATGCCGCCACTGATTTGGTGAAGTATAAAACTGATCTGACCTAATCAGAAGGGGATCACGATATGGCCACGCGCTACTGGACGACTACCTGTTCACCGGCGATGAGAAGGAGGAGGGGGGTGTACCTGCAAGACACTCTGATGCCAAAGTAAGAAGTTGGGCAGAGTGGAAGCAATAGTACAGAAAAGGGCAAGAAGAGAGTTACCTGACCCTCTTGAGGAAGAGGGTATTTATAGAGAGACCCCAGCGCTGGGCCAACGGTCATTTGGGCTGAACTGGATGACCAGGCCTAACCCTAATGACTGCTAGGGCTTACGTGGCGTAGTGAAGACCAAGACGTGGTCTTCGCCCTAGTCCAACCGCTCCTAGATCTCCGGAAAGTGGGTTTGACCTGCTCTTTCAGAGGTGGGCAGTTGGCTGGTGACGTGTCCCCGCGGAGGGGAGCACGTGGAGAACGTGCGCCGGGCATGTTGTTCTCCCCGCGGAGGGGAGCTCGGGAGGTTCCCGGAAGCAGGCTGTTCTCCCCGCGGAGAGGAGGAACCCCGGCCGTGCTTTGGTGAGTCGGGGATGGTTCTGCTCGTCTGGTGTGGTGGAAGGTGAAAGGTCGTTGGGAAGACCGCTTTGTGTTCGGTGGTGTGCCCTGCTCGTCCCGAGGGATGCACGTGCCCGGCGTGCCTGATTCATCTGTTGGGCCGTACTTGGTATTGGGCCTGCCGAGGTTGGGCCCATACTGAAACAGGAGCCCCCCAAGTCGAAGCTCTGGGCAGAGAGCGAGGACTTAAGGTCGCTGTGTCTGGAACGGGCACTCGTGCGGGGGTCTCCGGACATCGGCGGAGCGGGGAGAAAGCAGGTGAAGGGGCGCGACTGTCAGGTTGCCGCCACGTGTCGTGTGTTAAGCGGTCGTAGGGGCGTCTACCCTATGTCATTAATGAGCCTAGGGTCGCTTCGAATCCCGCGCCGGATTATAAATATGGGGGTCCCCGCTCATTCTGCTACTTTTCACTCTGCCGTTGTGTCTGCTAAGCTTTATCATCTCTGCTCGTCCACCGCTTGCCGTCGATCGCCGCCGCACCGTTCAATCTTTCCTTCCGTCCGCCGCCGTTACAAGTGAGTTCTTCTTTTCCCTCCCTTTTATTTCCGTCGTTTAATTGGAATGTGTGGTCGGGGCATGATGAATGCCCCGAGGAGGGACGCGAGACCCACCGTGTCTGGCGAACTTTCTGATGAGTGTCCCGGGGAGGATAGGCTGGTTCCGATGAATGCCCCGAGGACGGGAGCTTTCTCTGATGAATGCCCCGAGGACGGGGGCTTTCTCCGATGAATGCCCCGAGGACGGGGGCTTTCTCCGATGAATGCCCCGGGGATAAGTGCCTTCTCCGATGGCTGTCCCGAGGGGGGATGGTGGGTCGGCCTTTGATCCCCCGAGGAGGGTAGACGAGGAGCGAGTGTTTGCTCGTCGCTTTCCGGCCTTTGTCGCCCTTTCACTTGACTTGCGGTGGAAGGGTGGATTTGATCCTGGCTATCGAATTCACCGTTGTCCTCTGCTTTCAGGTGTAGATGTCGGCTCTGGTGCCGGGGATAATGGTCGAAGACAATGAACCTGAGATTCCGGAGTATGACGATGAGCGTATTGCCCCGTCCGAGGAGTGGGCGGCCGAGGAGCCGCTTTCTACTCCTTCTTGTTTTGTGGCCGATGCATCCGACGTGTACGCCACGGTTGAGAACACGCCTATAGGAGAGCCACAGCACTGGCAGGTGTACCGACCAAAAGAACATCACCGCATCTGCTCGCGATATGGGCGGCGGATGTTCCCGATGCATGAATTCTATTTTAAAGAAGCTCGGCTCCGGTTACCGTTCTCCGCCTTTCATCTGGGGCTTTTCGACTGGTTGCGCCTTGCCCCGTCACAACTGCACCCCAATGCCTTGGCTTTCATCCGGGCTTTCGAGGTGGTGTGTTTCTACCTCTCGGTGGAGCCGACGGTACCGTTATTTTTCCGCATCTTCCACCTACAGCGGCAGACGGTGAATGGCCGCCACGGATGGGTTTCTTTTAAGAAATCGACCAAACTTTTCAAAGCGTATAGCGATTCTGTCAAAGATTTCAAGAACCGGTTCTACCTCGTCAAGCCGATCACGCAGCACGGCTCAGACACTCTCTTCGACGAGGGCGAGCGAACGGTAGATGGCCAGCGATTCCGCGCGTGGCTTCCTAAGATACATCTACTGTGGACTGCGGAGCATTTCAGCCGAGGGACGGATAGGTATATCGTCCGGGCGGGGACCCTCGAGGAGAAGGACATGGCCGCCTATTTGAAAATAGTTGCTTTTGTGCGGTCTCTACCTCCGTCGAAACTGGTGACGCCCGACGGACGGTATATCCTTGACGTGCAGGGGAATGTACGCACCAAGAAGCGTTTGATAAATACTAAGACCCTGCTCGGTTGTGCGACCGGGGCGGCCGCTCTGGATTACCTAGGTAGGAATGTTTGTTTTTCTCCCCGTGGTCGGGGCCTTTGACCGTCGCTAACTCTTTTCTTTGTTTTTGCAGCGAACATGTCTTCCGTCGAGGAGCGGGTGAAGCAGTTGCGTGCTACTAGGAATGTCGCGGCCCCGAGGACGAGGGTGAGCCAGCTGGTCGGCCAGGAGGTCGCGACGCCGGGGGGGCACAGTTCATCCTCTTCGCCTCAAGAGAGCCAATCTCCTGTGTCTCAAGGAACGTCGAAGAGGCAGAGGTCCGAGGAGCCCCGAGTGGTGGATCTGACGGTCGGTACCGCCGAGGAAGGTTATGTCGTCCCGCCCTGCCATCAGCATCCGGGATATTTTCATGGTGCCCGTTCTCCCACTGTCTCCGCTGGGGAGGTGAAGGCTGTTCGTCAGGCCGATCGAGAGACTCGTCGACGTGTTCTAGCTGAGGACTTGGCCGCAATGATGCGGACGTTCACGACGGCTCTTGTGCTGAACGAGGAGGGATGCACCGCTGCTGAGCTGTCCAAACTGCAGAGGGATCTTACTTTCACGCAGTCGCGGTTGGCCAAGCTCACTGAGGAGTTGGAGAAGAGCCAGAAGGATGTTGCTGAGCAGCGGAAACAGGTAGAGGGTGCTGAGGGGAAGGTGACTTTGCTGGAGGAGAAACTGGGGACAGCGACGGTCGAGGTGTAGGCGCTGAAGGTTCGCACGGAAGTTTTGGACAGCGCGGTCCGTCCGGCCGAGGACGAGACAGACGGAGATCGGCGGTTAATCACTCGTGCTGACCTGATCGCTCGTATCCGGGTGTTGGAAAGCGACTGTCTGGAGGCTGTTGAGGTCGGGTTCAAGAGTGTTGTCGAGCAGGTTCAGGTCGCCAATCCTGGTGTCGTGCTGGCTGTGGACGGGATCGGGCCGTACCACGAGATTGTTGACGGGAAGGTGGTTGATCCCTATCTTGTTATCCCCGAGGAGGAACCCGCGAGTGCTGACCGGGCGGACGAGGAAGCATAGGTTGCCGGGCCTGCGTGCCCGTTGTTTTTATGGCCTGCGTGCCGATGTTTGTGATCTTTTTCTTTGGGCCTGTGTGCTCTGTATTTGTACCATTGACTACTGGGCTGGTGCTCGCTTTTGTTTAATATATTTTTCGTGGATTTTCTAAGTGTGCGCTCGTTATTTGCATGTCGTTTATGCTCGTTTTTCGTGTTTGTTTGAACGCTTTTGAATGCCTCTGGTGTGTATGACATTTCTTGTAAATTTTCTAAGTGTGCGCTCGGTGTGTTTGGGTGTTAGCTCGACAATTTGTTACCGGTAGTGCGGGGAACTGGCCGGTTTGGCCGGCGATATAGCCGGGCCGTTTCGGGGGTAGTTCTCCCCGGGGCGTGGACGTCCCATCGCGAGCTGGGTGTCCTGCCTCTTTTGGTACGACGGCGAGGGGTCTCGGTCGAGGTATTCCCTGCCGAGCAAGGCCTTCTTCCCGCGCACACGAGAGGCAGGGCTTGCTTTTCTTTGGTTGCTAGTGGACGCGGGGGTGTGCGGTGGTACCATGTCGCCCCCCCAGTGGTTGGGACGATGGGTCGTCGCGGGCAATGTTTCAAGAATCTCTCATGCTTCTTTTGCTGAATCAACATCACTAACCTTTTCAAAGTTATCAGGATCAACACACTGATGAATTATAAAGAGTGCTTTATAATCCTTCTTCTTCAATTCTTTGTGCGCAGCCTTTTCCGCCTCCGTTACGTTCTCCCCAAGCGATGTTACTCCGTCCTTCACAAGATCCCAAAGATCTTGATAACAGAAAATCACCTTAATCTGCTTGCACCAATTCTCATAATTGTCTTTCTTGAGAATTGGCAGGGTCGCCGAAAAGTTGCCGTTCGGATAATTCATTGCCATCACTATCTTCCTTCCTTGAATCTCTCAACCGGAGCTCTAGATACCATATGTTGGAAATTCACCTCACACCCTATGAAGAATTCCCTTCAATCTTGATCTCAAGATTGATGAACAAACCCACAATATGATAGTAATGGTAATAACAAGTAATTATCAAGAACATCAAAAAAAAAGAAGAACAAATAAGAAAGAGAAGAATGAGAGAAGAAATATTTGGAGAGAATGTGTTACCCACAACTGTGGGATTTCTTATTGCTTATAGAACTTTCACTTGCTAAACACTGCAACTGTGAAATCTGTCTATATTATTCTTGAATACAAAGCAAGGCACCCTATTTATAGTTTTAGGTTTACAAAAGCCCAAAACATAAAAGGCCCAAAATATTCAAATCAAATCTAATCATATCAAATCAAATCAAAACAATAAATTACATTTAACACAATATCTTATAACCAATTAAGTGAACAAAAAAGAGGAAGTTTAGTCCTTTCACTCACGTGCAAGTAAATAATTCAAATTATTTCATTAAGGCCACACTTCCCTTGTTGAAAGTCAAAATAGGAGTAGAAGTTGGAGGGAACACGTGAAAAGAAAGGAAGCAAGCACTCAACCTTCATCTCTTCCATTGCATACCTCAAGATTCATTCAACCCTCTGATTGTTTGATCATCTAAACTTGATTTTGGATCAACATTTCTTATCCAATCGTAGTGTGTCCTTAGTTAGGACTTGAGGTTAGAAGTTAGGGTTATATGATAATGGGTGGGGTTTGTGAAAAATGCGTAAAATCATGTCAGTTGCATGCCTGATGAAATGTGTTATTGATTCTCTTGCTTGTTGTACTTATAACCTTGTGTTCGCATGTGTTTTTAGAAAGCAATCGCGAGTTTGGTTCACTTCTGAAATTAACTCGAAAAATCTCGTAAACAATTTGTTTAAAATAAATGTACAAAGAAAAGTGTTTGTGAATTGAACGTAAGTGTCTGTATGAAGACAAAGTGGACGCAAACTTTAACAGTAAAAAAACTTGAATCAATGTAATAAATGAAAAGTGCAGTAAATGATATTAAACAATAAGTGCAGTAAAGGCCAAATAAAAGAATTTTTTTTTTAATTAAGGAAACATAAAGACAATAACGAAAGGGACGTAAACGCATACATGTTCCTCACAATTTAACTCGGGTACTTCAGTTCTATAGAGAAAAATATAAATTTTTACGACCTTGATTATAATGTATGAGCCTACTATTTATACTACTCTACATATAATCGTTTACGACAGCTTATTCCTAGAGAATAGGGATGGCAACGGGGCGGGTCGGGGGCGGGTTTAACTATACCCGCACCCGCACCCGCCTCCATGTAACAGACCCGCCCCCGCCCCCAAATCCAATCGGGGGTGAAAATTTACCACCCAGACCCGCCCCCAGTAGAAAACGGGTGCACCCGCACCCGCCCCGCCCCCACCCGCAAAAAATTTTTTTTTTTTTAATTATAATAAAAATTAGTAATTTAATTAAAAAAATTGACTATTTTAATAAATTAATAAATTATTTAATTAAAATTTTAATTAATAAATGAATATTAACTTGATTAATTTTATTATTTTAATTGCAATAAGAATATTAATGACTTAATTAAAAGTATAATTAATAAATAACTATTAAAATAAATAAAATAAGAAAATCAAAATAAAATATATTATTTGGGGCGGGGCGGGGGCGGGTGCGGGCGGGTCTTAGTGTCTACCCGCACCCGCACCCGTAGTTAAGAACCGGGTTTCACCCGCACCCGCACCCGCACCCAATTAAATCGGATTTCCCCCGTTAATTTCGGGGCGGGCCCGGGCGAGTGTGGGCGGGCCCGGGTTTGTTTGCCATCCCTACTAGAGAATTGACATGTATCAACAACATACGCTCCAGTCTTCTGAAACATATCCACATTGTTAGAACTTGTAAACTGTTGAAAACCATTATCCCACGTTCTTAATTTCTCTAAGCATATAACTGTCTTCTAGTCAAAGGTAGTTTGTGAAAAACCCCTAGTGTTGTGACCAATTATCTTAATGGTTTCAATCCGAGCAACCGGTGCAAAGACCTCCTCAAAGTTTATACCTTCTCTTTGCAAAAATTACTTAGTCATTAATCTAGCCTTATGCTTGATTATCTCACCCTTGGAATTTGCCTTCACTTTAAACATCCACATCACACTTATTGATTTCTTTCCTTTTGGTAGATTAACTAGCTCTCAAGTATTGTTTTTCTCAATGGAGTTCAGCTCCTCTTTCATAGAACAAATCCACTTTGGATCACTTAAAGCCTCTTCCATATGGACAAGTTTGGATTCGGTCATAAGTGCAAAGTGGACAAAATCACCATCGTTATTGACCTTATTGTTACGAAACAACTCATAATCTTGGAGTCTCTAAGGCAAACCCCTTTTCCTTTTTGACCTCCTAACATTTCCTTCATCCCAGACTTTGACGACATGCTACTCTGAGCTTCCTGCTACCTCAGAATCCAAAAATTTGTGCTGGTAACCAGTTACGAGATTCTAGTAACCGGTTACAGCCTGCATGTAACCGGTAACACCCTGTTTCAATTGCTTCATTTCATCGATTTTCACACCATGACTGATCACGATCCTCTTTTTTCTGCATCGAACAACTTGTAACAATTGGTATAGTGATATCCAACAAGAATTATCACCTTAACCTTATCACCCAACTTCTTTCTAAGTTGACCAGGAACATGTCGATATGCAATGGAACTAAAGACTCTCAAATGGTTCAGATTTGGATTGAACCGCGACCATGCTTCCTCCGGTGTTACATTTTCCAGCTTTTTTGTAGGGCACTTATTCAATAAATACGTGGTTGTAGATAGCCTCATTACCATATCGGTTCTTTGCAAATCCTTGAGATCTTTAAAAATGAGATGCCCAAGACGATAATGTCACACCCACTACTCTTCACGACTTGCTAGAGTAGCAAGACATTTATGCTCCATAACCTTCAATTCAACCTTGAAGGTTCAATTGGCAACCATAGGCGCTTTAATGACCAAATCACCCCTTGCAATCATAACACGCATCCCTTTGTTTTCCATATGAATCTTGTAATACTTCTCATTTAATTGGCTAATACTTAGAAGATTACATTTAATTTCCAAATATACAAAACATCTTTGATCAAGGAATGTCCACCATACCTTCTCATGATCAACACATCACCGATCTCGTCGGCCAAAAGAGTGGTGTCATTCGCAAACTTTACTTTGTTCTTCATGGCACGATTGATTTTTACAAACCAATCATTTCTTCCGTTATATGAGTTGAACATCCCGAGTCCAAATACCACTCCTTACTTTAGGTAATAATTCTTCAAGTGTTTTTTCTTTTGTCAAGGAAAATGCGGTGAATCTTCTTTTTGATATAAGTACATGGAAAGGAAAGATAATATAATGGAAAATAAGTTTGAAATTGATGTGATAAAACTGAAAGTGAATCTTTTGTTCGATTGTGGATGAGTAGAAATCATTAGATTGTCCTTCCATGTATTGTTATTCAAATGTAGATTAACCATATGTGAATACCTTAATATAAGTATTCCCTAAATTAGAATAGTATATTTTTATGTATCTTTTATACATAAAAGAAAATAACATTGTAGAAAGGATTGTCTTAATGTTTATTCTTCTCATAGTATCTATTATGTTTGTGAAGTGAAGAGAAGAAAAGGATGATATATTTGTAAAATCCTTGAAATTTCAATAATTACTTCACCTGCTTCATCTTTATTGTATTTGTTTGTTTTAGACATTTTTGTTCAATATCTTAGTTTTAAATGTTGTGTGTGAGTGTGTTTTTTAAAATTTATTCCTATGGTGAAGGAGGATAGGGCTTGGGTAATCCGGTGGTTCTCTGAGATTCACCCATGGTCACCGGCTGACATGGATAGTGAGATACTCACATGGTTATGTTGCTATGGCCTCCTGGTGCACGCATGGCGTCCGAAATTCTTTAAACTGGTGGCTAGTACGATAGAAGAGTTCATTCGTTGTGATAAAGAAACGGAAGAATTAACAAAAATTCATGTAGCTAATGAAGAAATTCTTTAAATTGTTATGGAACTTTTAACATGGATGTGAATAATAATATTTTTAGAATCAAACTTGTAGAAGATGCTCATGAGCCAAAGAAACTAGTGATTGATGAGAGTTATGAGGAGGCTAGTGAACCTGAAGGTAGTGAGAACGAGGAATACGTTGGTGGTGATGGTGGTGAGTGGAACACGGCGAAGGAAGAGGACGATGTGACGCCTCTATTTGTTTGTCTAATGCCTGGATGTTTGATCTCTCCAGGCTTCTTATTTCCCTGCAATGTATAACTGTTGCACCCTAAAATTTGACCAACCGGGTCTCGCATTTGGCTCGATGTTTCGACGCATAACCGCATTCGCATCTGCATATTGCATACATTGCATTTTGCATTGGTATTGATTTTATCAGGGATAACAGCTCTCGTCTCGCGTCTCAGGTGTTTTTTTATCAGCTTAGATAGGTAGAATCGTATTTTTGGGATATTTCGGTGCCCGTTTATTTTTTACCGATTATTTTTGTGCGCTCTCGCGGTGTTGTGTGTCGTTCGGGAATTATGTTGATTTTTCTGGATTTTATTAGCTATTTTTAGGATTTAATAGGATTTTTAATAGATTTAAATCATTTTGTAGCTTTTAAATCATTTTTAGGATTTAATAGGATTTTTAATAGATTTAAATCATTTTGTAGCTTTTAAATCATTTTTAGGATTTAATAGATTTTTTAATAGTTTTAATTCTTTTTAAATAGATTTTTGATCATTTTAAGATTTAATAGATTTTTTAGGATAATATAGGATTTTCTAGAATATTAATATAATTTTTAAATAGTTTTAATAGCTTTTAAAATCATTTTTAGATTAGTGTAGAATATTAGTGAATTTTTCTTAGCATATTAAATAGAATAATAAAAATTAGGGTTAATAGAAATTAAACAATTGTTTTTAGATAAATGAATAGATTTTCTAGGTTTTATTAGGAATTTATTAGGGGATTATTAGGATTTTATTAGTGTTAGGTTTAATTAGGTTAATTAGTGTTAATTCTTTTATTTTCATTAATCATTTGCAGTTTTTTAAGGTTTTTTTTATCATTTTCGCTGGGCCCAATTGGTGGAGGCCCAGTTTGAGTTTTTGTTCAGCTATTGCATTTGTCCAGAAAAAATCCAAATCAGGTCATTTGCGTCCAGAATTCCCAGGAAAGGTCCAGCAACTCCCAGAAGGTTCTAGAAGCTTCCGAAAGTCTCAGCCTATATAATACCCAGCGACACGTGTAATAACGAGGACGGTCCCACATTTCTTCATCACACGCCGCCACGTCACCTTCACGTCTTCCCTCTCTCAGCCACGCGTGGGACACGCGTCCCACATGCGCCATCGTCCTCCACCATCCCTCACCACGTGGCGACCACCCAGCACTTCACCGTGAAATCTCACCGGTCGGCCTGCATGGCCGGCGGCCGCCGTACTTCACCGGAGAACGCCCCAGAATCCCCAGAACCCGATCGTCTTCATCTTCTTCCTCCCGTCTTCATCTTCGTGACCTCCACCAACCTCCATCATCAACCCTAAAACCCAGAACCATTCTTCATCCCTGACCTGCAACCTTCATCTTCTTCCACCTTCAACCGATCATCATTCAACCACCGTCCTCCCCAGAAATTCATCAGGAGCGACGAAGGTTCATCATCAACCTTCATGCATTTTCCAGAATTTCCAGAAGTTCCTTCGAAGCTCCATCATCATGTTCATCACCTATCAACGATCTTCATCTTATTTCCAGAAGAACAACGCTCAACCAAGTTCCAGAAACATTCAATCCTCCGATCATCATTATTCACCTTCCTCATCCAACTTCCTCACCATGAATCTCCCCAGAAACGCCCTAAAGTCAAGATTCAACCGTTCAAACTTCCAGATTCGAAGCCTTCTGCGTAGATCAAGATTATCCAGAATCTTCAAGATTGTTTATCGTGATTATCGTCACCAGATTTCCAGCAACAAGAACAGGCAAGAACTCCGTTAGAACAACTTTCCAGATCTTCGTCAGCATCTTCTAGATCATCCATCGTGTGCGTTCACATCTTCATACGCAGTTCATCAAGAGTATCACAGGATCTTCACCAAGATCCATTGGTGTTCATCGTTGTAGTCCCCAGAACATTACACGAAGCTTCATCAGTGATTGTCCAGATCCTCCAACTGCAACTCCATAGATCATCCTCCATCAAGATCCGCGCATGCAAAGATCTCAGAAGTTTGTCCTCATTGAAGGGTTCAACAGCACAAGCTAGGGAATATTGAAGAAGCGAAGAGTTGAACGGAGTTGGAGTGGTTTGAAAGGAGAAAGTTCAGAGACGGAGGTGGTTCAGAGAGTGAACGGTGTTTACGGCGGCCATGAACAGGGAGAGGAAAGAAGATTAGGGTTTCGTTTTTTTCAGAATGGAGAAGGAAGAGAGGAAGGAGGAAGGGCCCTGGCGTGTGGGCCAGGGGGCCCAAACAAATTTTTGGTAGACACCTCCCCTCTGGTTTTTGGAGGATTCTGGGCTTGGGCCCAATGCGTTTCCAGCACACTCCTAATTCAGCTCATACACCCCCCTCCGTGTCTTTTTTTTTTAGAGAGAATGGGCTGGGCCCAACTTATCTGCTTTGTATTTTCTGCTTACCCCCTTTTACCAGCAGTACCCCTCTCCCTTTATTTTTCTTTTCTTTTATATTGTTTGTATATTTTGTTTCATGAGAAAAAATAGAAAAAAACATATTGGAAAGAAAAGATTATAAGAAAAAGAAATGAAAAAAAATAATATGAAGAAAAAGAAAAGAAATATGGAAAAATATTATGAGAAAATAGTGAAAAACAATAGAAAAAATATGAAGAAATAGAGAGAAAATGTATAGAAAAATACATAGAAAAATGAAAAAAAGATAGAAAAAATATATTTGAAAATAGTGGAAAAAATATGAGAAATATTTTGAATATGAGAAAAAAAAGGAAGAAATATTAAAGTAGATATAATATTTTTTTAAGTGCATTTTCTTTTAGGTTTTTCATAGAAGTTAGTTTCCTTTTAGAGGTATTTTAGAAGCCCACTTGTTAGGGGGCTATTTTTCATTCGATTTTTTTTCAGATAGAATAGGATAGCGTTTCCTAGGAGATTTATTCTCAGTATTCACCCATTGTAATCATTTTTCAGAGATTAATAAAACGAGATTTGAGCTGTGGTCCCGAAGTAGCCGAACTACAGCTGCTCTGATTCTTCGTACCAGACGAAGATATGTAGGCATAGGATGCGATATCCTAGCGAGCACACTAACAACTAACCTGTTGTTCTCTCGCTGCTGTGCGATCGAGACTTTCCCGCTGATGACTAATTGAGTACCCTTTTTCTCTCTTGCCCGAGTGCATTTGAGACCAAGCCATAGTTTTGACCATAGGTCCCCGACCCTGTGAAGCCAGTTGTTTTTCTCACTGCTGTGTGAGAATGTTTGTTTAGCCGTAGTTAGTCTGAACTACGTAAAGCTCTGATCTTCCATCCAGTGGAAGTACGTAGGCACAAGACGCGAAGTCTTGGCGAGCCAATTTTCCCCGTAGTCCCGAACTACGTTGACTCTGACTTTCTCTCTTGAGAATACGTAGGCATAGAGTGCGACGCTCTATCGAGTCAATTCCCTTCCGTTTAGATTTAGCAGCCGTAGATAGATTGTTTTGCATCCTTTAGACAACCCAAGCAAGCGTGGATCCCGTCGAGTACGACGGACGTGAGGGGTGCTAATACCTTCCCCTTGCGTAACCGACTCCCGAACCCAGGTTTTGGTTGCGATGACCATACCTTTTCCCCGTTTTTTGCGAGGTTTACTTCGAGCGTTTCCTTTCCCGCTCTGAGGGATAAATAACGCACGGTGGCGACTCTTCTGTCAGCCGGCGCCGATTTTCGCAGTAGCGACAGCTGGCGACTCTGCTGGGGAATGCGATAGTTCCCTATGCGAGTATCTGCTGGGGATCCAACGTCCCCTGGCTGCTAAGGACTGCGATAGTCCTTATGCATGTGGGATCCAACGTCCCCTGGCTGCTAAGGACTGCGATAGTCCTTATGCATGTGGGATCCAACGTCCCCTAAGAGAGAGTCAATCCTAGCGCTTGTTTGGGGCTTATTTATTAATAGTATCTGTTGCTGTTGGGGTGTTACGGGTGTTCTATGATTGAGTGAGAAGCCGGACCTGGGCTTGGAGTGCACCTTAGACTTAGAGTAGAGATTAGTGGGGGCGTACCGGCTTTGCTTGTACTAGTGTCCCGCGAAATCTACACTCGGACGAGGTTCTTCTGGTTGACTTCTTTCCTACCCTTTGGGTCGAGGGGGTTGTTTGGTCAGTTGGATTGTCGACTCCGGGAACCGATCATTTGGAAGTTAGCTAAGTGAGGCCTCTTCAGGACTCGATGATGCCACTCCTTCTGGGAATCGTATCGTCAGTTCTGAAAGTCTGTGATGCTGACGACCGCATAGGATGCCGTACCTTGTCAGATATAGGTCCATACCTGTGAGTGGGGGGGTTTTTTGTGCAGGAAACTTGACTTCCAACCTACCCGTTATTCTGGTCTTCTTTTTCAGAGAACGTCTCCGTCAGCGCAGCAGTATTCAGATTTTGTGTGGGGGCTGTGGTCCCATTGTTTGCTGCATTTTGCATATCATGTGCATATCAGTGCTGCATTGCATATCATCCTCCAGTTAGCCAGAGTTCTGATCTAGCCTTTGTTTCCTGAAGGTGATTACCCGGAATTTGGATTGAGCAGCTGTTGATTATCAGAAGACCTGCCTAGGGGTTGAGTAGATTTGAGCAGAATCAAGTGTCGAAGTCAACTGAAGATTATTGGTAGCTATGTCTGAAGGCAATTTCCAGTCTCCTAACACCTTGACGGGGTTCACTATGGCGTCCAACCCTCTGTATGATTCTATGGAAGACTCCCCGCAAGTGAACAACGTTACTGCAGACCAAGTTGTACAGCCTCCTGTTGAGAACCGAGATCGACATGAGCAGTTTGTTGCCCGGAATGAGCGTCCTCCTCCTGTTACCAATCAAAGTGTTGCTTTCCCTGTGATGAATTACCGAAGAGATATTCCAACGGCTGGGATGGTAGATCCAAGAGCTCTTGACGATGGTAGAAGACTCCGAGTGTTGGAAGAGCAAATGAAAGCTTTGAAAGCCAAAGATGCTGTTAACCTGGATGCTGTAGGCATGTGTTTGGTTCCTGACCTGGTGTTGCCTTACAAGTTCAAAGTGCCGAAATTTGAGAAGTACACGGGAGATAGCTGTCCGAAGCTGCATTTGATGATGTTCTGTCGAAGGATGACTACGTTCGTGCGAGATGACAAATTGATGATCCATTGCTTTCAAGATAGTCTGACTGGGGCATCTTTGAGATGGTATATGCAGTTAGAGAGAACTCAGATTCAATCATGGATGGATTTGGCCAGAGCTTTTCTGAAGCAGTACGATTACAACCTAGACATCGCTCCCTATCGCATGCATTTGCAAGAGTTGTCTCAAGAGATCAATGAACCGATCAGGAAGTATGCTCAGAGATGGAGAGAATTTGCTGCTAGAGTGCGCCCACCGCTGTTAGACCAAGAGCTGGCAAACATGTTTGTAGATTCCCTACAATATCCGTACTTCAAAAGATTGCTCGGAATTCCGGCAAGTTTCGCTGACTTGGTAGCATTAGGAGAACGTCTTGAGTACTCCATAAGAATGGGGAAAATTCAGATTACTTCATATGATCAAGCTGATGAAACTGAATATCCTTGTGACTATCAGAGTGAAGAAGAAGTTGTGATCAACTCAGTTGTGCCAAAGGTTGAATATCCTCGAAGCGAATCAGTGAATTTTGTTGGTTCATCATCTTATCAGAGATCAGTACCTCATGTGGCTTGTTATACTGAGCAGACAGCCGTGCCGGGGGCACCCTACCGGGAATCTTATGTCGCTTCCATTGCAAAGCAGCAAACTCGTGGCCGAGGTTATCAGAATCAGCGTCAGAATCAGAACAGACCTCGCAACAATTTGGAACGAAGGAATGGTCCTTTTCACCCAGTGCCGATGCCGTATAGCCAGTTGCTACCATCTTTGATCCAGAAGTCTTTGGTGGAGCCGAAAGCTCTTAAGCCAGTTCCAGAACCTTACCCTCTTGGGTACAATCCCCACGTTTAGTATGGTTATCATGGTGGCTCTCCAGGGCATTCGACGGAAGATTGTAAAGCATTCCAGGCGAAGGTACAACAGTTGATTGATCAGGATCGCATTTCCTTTCGAGAAGGGTTTCTGTTTGTTCATCCCAACCCCTCAGCTGTTTGAGCTCGTTGATTCGGGAAGTATCCCCCAGCAAAAGCCAGTGATTCAGACGGGCGGGCGCCTCAGCATTGGCAGTTCTCAGACCTCTATATATCATTTGCATTTGTAGTTTCTTTCCTGTTAGTTACTACCTGCTTTTTAAACATTGCATGTTTCGAATGGTGATAATAATAAAGTGACTATGCATTTTTCTGAATGAATCATGTCGCTGTCGCTCATTTATTGCATTGCACTGACACTCGCATTTTTATTCACTCCACTTTATCCCTGTGACTAGCAAAGATAGGAGGATGACGAAACTAAACTCATAACCAATGATTGTATGCTTTCAGATAAGACCTTACCGATGACGTACAAGGCATTGTTTCAAATCCCCCAAACACTGGAGATATAAGGAGTTAGTCCCTTGTTAACCACTTCGAGCCAGGAAGTAGAAGTTTTTTCGGACTTTTAAACCCTTGCATCTTAACCCGGGGCAGGGTAGTTGTCAGTTAGCTTGACCGAGCGTTCAAGTCTTATAGAGGAGTGTTGTCTTTCGAGGACCAATCAGTGTACACCTTTCAAGAGGTCAAACCTCACTAATCAGGAGTGAGACAGTTACAATCCTTTCGGAGCAATCAAGACAACCAGTGTCACACGACTTTGTTCCAAAAGAAAGAAGGAAGAAAGCCCGCTAAGTAAAAAGAAAGAAAAGCTGAGAAGGCTAATACTTAGGCAAAAATCAGGGCATCCCGCTGGACTTCAAAAGGAAAAATCGAAAAAACTCAAAATGAGTCAGTCCAGGCAAAAATTAGGGAATCAAAAGAATGAAAAAGAAGGGATAAAAAGAAAATTTTCCCCAGCAAATCACAAAGTCGTGTACACAGACACCGAAAGCGAAGAAGGAGTAACTATCACTCTGAAAAAAAAGCATTGAGAATTCCTTAACTGTGGTTCTTACCATTCAACATACTTCTCGAAGAGGCGAGCGCTTGTGCCAGGTTAACTGAACCTTAGGATCGGAGATCATCACGTAGAAGGGGTGGGTACAAATCAAATTTGAGCCAAATATCCTTTGTTTCACGAACCGTGAACCCGACCACGATACAACCCTCAAAAGACCTAATTGAGGTAGGGTTAGTCTGAAGCGCATTACGATAAGGTTGAGTAACCTGACTCCTTCTTGACTTGCTAGTCACATCCTTGTTGTATTTTCACTGACCACGTACGCACTACGTTTGAACTTTGGTTCATTCGTCACTCACAATCATATGCATGTAAATGAGTGACAGCTCAAATTTTTTCAAAACCTGCATAACCGCTGCATTAAGATTACCATTCGTAGACAGACGATTTTAATTGCAGGTTAGTAGTTGGCATGAGAGAAATTCCAGCAGGGAATAATCGAGCAGGACTGAGTAATTCAGCAGTCTGAACCAGAATGGGGTATGTTGTGAAAGCCCGATGAATCAGGGGCATTGACTTCCAGTGAGTTCGGAATCAGTCAGTCTGAGGACAAGTCCCGAAGCTTCAGCTGATCAGGGGCAGTTTATTTGAGAAGTAGTTGATCAGAAGTGAGTCTTCTCGAGAACCTAATCAGGGGCAGCTATTCAGAGCATTGAGATTTGAAAGCAGATGCTTCCAGTGGATAATCAGATCGGGTTGAGTCGCTCATCGCTCATTCAGGGGCAAGTCAGTTCAGAAATGATGAAACCATTCAGGGTAATAGGCGTCTAATGGAGATTGAATTCTGTTGTCGTGCAGATGCCGGGGCAAATATTCTCAAAGTCGTCTCGTGGCAAGCTGTTCAGAGCAGGTATTCCCAAGAGTTAGATTGGGGCAAGTTGAATTGTACTGGGGCAAGTTTTGCAAGCCAGTCTTTCTATCCCCAGCCGAGTGTATTGGGGCAAGTTGTTCAAACAAGTTTGTTTATCCCCAGCCAGAGTTGAGTATCGGGGAATCATGTCAGTACCCTTATTAAAACCTGAGCCTTTCAAATAAGAAGGTCTTGTTGTCGTTGGATCATTATCCTGCAGTTTAAACCTGTTGCGTGTCAGTAACCAGTCGTTTCCAAAGTCCAGTTCTCGCCTGGCAAATCGGTAACCAGTTCTCGTCTGGCCCACCCTTTCGTAAGCATCAGTTCCCGTCTGGTGCAGTTTATGGTAAGTATCAGTTCCCGTCTGGTGCAGTTTATTGGTAACCAGTGCTCGTCTGGTCGCCGTTTCTTCGAGTGTTGTATCAGTTCTCGCCTGGTACATATCGTTGCATAACCAGTTCTCGCCTGGTCATCGTGTGTTTTAACCTATGTGTTATACCAGTTCTCATCTGGTGTACGTTAGCTTTCAGCCAGTTCTCGCCTGGTTGTCTATGCCTCAGTCTGTCATCCAGTCAGCCCCGCCTGATGTTCAAAACACAAAAACCAAATCAATTCTCGTCTGATAATCTATTTTCCTATCAGTTCTCGCCTGGTAGTCTACCTTTGGATGCTAGTTCTCGTCTAGTATTTCTTATATCTTCCACCGTGTACATAATCCGTGTTTATCCTAAACCAGAAAAACAAAAAAAAAACCTAAAGGTATCTGACACAGTATTTCCCAATGACTCACAGGTTGTCACGTTCCCCGATACGAAGCTCAATTGATACCAGTGCTCCGAGTAATGTTTGAACTCCTCGTGGATGTTGTTAAATCAGAATTGCCGCTCTTCAGAAGATGAAAGTTGCGTATTATCCCCGGAAGAATCGAGATTGTATTGTACCCCGTATCAGAGTAGGATCAGGAGTATCTTCAGCAGATTAAGATTGATATCCTTGATAGAAGGGGCATTTCCAGCAGTGCGCCGCGCGTAATCAACCTCAGTTTGGGTCAATCCCCGCAGGGTATAATCAGTTGCCAATGGTTTGAAGAGAGCATCCCCGAGCAGAGTTGTTCTTTTCTTTCCCCAATGAAGTCGCCAAGCAGGGTTACCTTTTCATTTCTCCAGCAGAACGGTTATCCCCAGCGGATTTGATTTCCCGTTTCCAGCATTTATTTTGCTGAGACAATTCTGTGACTTCAGTTCATCCCCAGTAGAGTTGGCGTTACCTTCGGCATTTATTTTGCCAAGTGGTTTTCAGACCTGGTGTTCTCTGGCAGCTCGAGCCTGCATTAGCATTTGCATATATAGTCATTGCATCTATCCAGCATATAGCATATCCATGTCGTCTGGGCATCGCATTTTCAAACAGAACGCATAGCATTTACATGTCATATAGGGCATTGCATCATTATCAAGCATACGCATGCCGAAACATGGACCAGGATGGTTACCTATTGGATTTCGAATTTGTTCACCTGCAGAGTTGTGTGGTTCAGCTTCTCGTCTTCCCCAGCGAAGTGATTCTTTATTTGGTTGTTACGTCAGCATCAGGAAAAAAAAACAACAACAAAGATTGACATTGATCAGACTCCTGAAGCTGCCCCCTTCGTCAGAATAGGTGCCAGGCAGTTCCATTCAGAATTCCCCAGGAGAATTGTCCTCAAGTTCGCAGTGAACTGTGAGTTGACCAGATTTGATCCCATGAGAGAGATGGGAATCAAGGTGTTTGCTTTACGAAGCGTTATTTCAATACTTGTGGCGTCACACAGGTGTTGAAAAGGAGAAAAAAATTTATCAGAAAATTGACCAGTTGTTGCCGTGACAACCAAACTTCAGTTTATTGGAAGCTATTCCTCAAGCAGCTTTGCAGTATATTCTTGCGGTTGGCAAATTTCAGGGTTCCATTTGTATTCAACCGTCATCTACCTTGAATGTTTGAAGGCTGAGCGCTCTTCACCCATTCAGGTCGAAGCCGCTTGAATAGGGGCAGCTGTTGCACCCTAAAATTTGACCAACCGGGTCTCGCATTTGGCTCGATGTTTCGACGCATAACCGCATTCGCATCTGCATATTGCATACATTGCATTTTGCATTGGTATTGATTTTATCAGGGATCACAGCTCTCGTCTCGCGTCTCAGGTGTTTTTTTATCAGCTTAGATAGGTAGAATCGTATTTTTGGGATATTTCGGTGCCCGTTTATTTTTTACCGATTATTTTTGTGCGCTCTCGCGGTGTTGTGTGTCGTTCGGGAATTATGTTGATTTTTCTGGATTTTATTAGCTATTTTTAGGATTTAATAGGATTTTTAATAGATTTAAATCATTTTGTAGCTTTTAAATCATTTTTAGGATTTAATAGGATTTTTAATAGATTTAAATCATTTTGTAGCTTTTAAATCATTTTTAGGATTTAATAGATTTTTTAATAGTTTTAATTCTTTTTAAATAGATTTTTGATCATTTTAAGATTGAATAGATTTTTTAGGATAATATAGGATTTTCTAGAATATTAATATAATTTTTAAATAGTTTTAATAGCTTTTAAAATCATTTTTAGATTAGTGTAGAATATTAGTGAATTTTTCTTAGCATATTAAATAGAATAATAAAAATTAGGGTTAATAGAAATTAAACAATTGTTTTTAGATAAATGAATAGATTTTCTAGGTTTTATTAGGAATTTATTAGGGGATTATTAGGATTTTATTAGTGTTAGGTTTAATTAGGTTAATTAGTGTTAATTCTTTTATTTTCATTAATCATTTGCAGTTTTTTAAGGTTTTTTTTATCATTTTCGCTGGGCCCAATTGGTGGAGGCCCAGTTTGAGTTTTTGTTCAGCTATTGCAATTGTCCAGAAAAAATCCAAATCAGGTCATTTGCGTCCAGAATTCCCAGGAAAGGTCCAGCAACTCCCAGAAGGTTCTAGAAGCTTCCGAAAGTCTCAGCCTATATAATACCCAACGACACGTGTAATAACGAGGACGGTCCCACATTTCTTCATCACACGCCGCCACGTCACCTTCACGTCTTCCCTCTCTCAGCCACGCGTGGGACACGCGTCCCACATGCGCCATCGTCCTCCACCATCCCTCACCACGTGGCGACCACCCAGCACTTCACCGTGAAATCTCACCGGCCGACCTGCATGGCCGGCGGCCGCCGTACTTCACCGGAGAACGCCCCAGAATCCCCAGAACCCGATCGTCTTCATCTTCTTCCTCCCGTCTTCATCTTCGTGACCTCCACCAACCTCCATCATCAACCCTAAAACCCAGAACCATTCTTCATCCCCGACCTGCAACCTTCATCTTCTTCCACCTTCAACCGATCATCATTCAACCACCGTCCTCCCCAGAAATTCATCAGGAGCGACGAAGGTTCATCATCAACCTTCATGCATTTTCCAGAATTTCCAGAAGTTCCTTCGAAGCTCCATCATCATGTTCATCACCCATCAACGATCTTCATCTTATTTCCAGAAGAACAACGCTCAACCAAGTTCCAGAAACATTCAATCCTCCGATCATCATTATTCACCTTCCTCATCCAACTTCCTCACCATGAATCTCCCCAGAAACGCCCTAAAGTCAAGATTCAACCGTTCAAACTTCCAGATTCGAAGCCTTCTGCGTAGATCAAGATTATCCAGAATCTTCAAGATTGTTCATCGTGATTATCGTCACCAGATTTCCAGCAACAAGAACAGGCAAGAACTCCGTTAGAACAACTTTCCAGATCTTCGTCAGCATCTTCTAGATCATCCATCGTGTGCGTTCACATCTTCATACGCAGTTCATCAAGAGTATCACAGGATCTTCACCAAGATCCATTGGTGTTCATCGCTGTAGTCCCCAGAACATTACACGAAGCTTCATCAGTGATTGTCCAGATCCTCCAACTGCAACTCCATAGATCATCCTCCATCAAGATCCGCGCATGCAAAGATCTCAGAAGTTTGTCCTCATTGAAGGGTTCAACAGCACAAGCTAGGGAATATTGAAGAAGCGAAGAGTTGAACGGAGTTGGAGTGGTTTGAAAGGAGAAAGTTCAGAGACGGAGGTGGTTCAGAGAGTGAACGGTGTTTACGGCGGCCATGAACAGGGAGAGGAAAGAAGATTAGGGTTTCGTTTTTTTCAGAATGGAGAAGGAAGAGAGGAAGGAGGAAGGGCCCTGGCGTGTGGGCCAGGGGGCCCAAACAAATTTTTGGTAGACACCTCCCCTCTGGTTTTTGGAGGATTCTGGGCTTGGGCCCAATGCGTTTCCAGCACACTCCTAATTCAGCTCATACACCCCCCTCCGTGTCTTTTTTTTTTAGAGAGAATGGGCTGGGCCCAACTTATCTGCTTTGTATTTTCTGCTTACCCCCTTTTACCAGCAGTACCCCTCTCCCTTTATTTTTCTTTTCTTTTATATTGTTTGTATATTTTGTTTCATGAGAAAAAATAGAAAAAAACATATTGGAAAGAAAAGATTATAAGAAAAAGAAATGAAAAAAAATAATATGAAGAAAAAGAAAAGAAATATGGAAAAATATTATGAGAAAATAGTGAAAAACAATAGAAAAAATATGAAGAAATAGAGAGAAAATGTATAGAAAAATACATAGAAAAATGAAAAAAAGATAGAAAAAATATATTTGAAAATAGTGGAAAAAATATGAGAAATATTTTGAATATGAGAAAAAAAAGGAAGAAATATTAAAGTAGATATAATATTTTTTTAAGTGCATTTTCTTTTAGGTTTTTCATAGAAGTTAGTTTCCTTTTAGAGGTATTTTAGAAGCCCACTTGTTAGGGGGCTATTTTTCATTCGATTTTTTTTCAGATAGAATAGGATAGCGTTTCCTAGGAGATTTATTCTCAGTATTCACCCATTGTAATCATTTTTCAGAGATTAATAAAACGAGATTTGAGCTGTGGTCCCGAAGTAGCCGAACTACAGCTGCTCTGATTCTTCGTACCAGACGAAGATATGTAGGCATAGGATGCGATATCCTAGCGAGCACACTAACAACTAACCTGTTGTTCTCTCGCTGCTGTGCGATCGAGACTTTCCCGCTGATGACTAATTGAGTACCCTTTTTCTCTCTTGCCCGAGTGCATTTGAGACCAAGCCATAGTTTTGACCATAGGTCCCCGACCCTGTGAAGCCAGTTGTTTTTCTCACTGCTGTGTGAGAATGTTTGTTTAGCCGTAGTTAGTCTGAACTACGTAAAGCTCTGATCTTCCATCCAGTGGAAGTACGTAGGCACAAGACGCGAAGTCTTGGCGAGCCAATTTTCCCCGTAGTCCCGAACTACGTTGACTCTGACTTTCTCTCTTGAGAATACGTAGGCATAGAGTGCGACGCTCTATCGAGTCAATTCCCTTCCGTTTAGATTTAGCAGCCGTAGATAGATTGTTTTGCATCCTTTAGACAACCCAAGCAAGCGTGGATCCCGTCGAGTACGACGGACGTGAGGGGTGCTAATACCTTCCCCTTGCGTAACCGACTCCCGAACCCAGGTTTTGGTTGCGATGACCATACCTTTTCCCCGTTTTTTGCGAGGTTTACTTCGAGCGTTTCCTTTCCCGCTCTGAGGGATAAATAACGCACGGTGGCGACTCTTCTGTCAGCCGGCGCCGATTTTCGCAGTAGCGACAATAACCTTAAAAAAAAAAACTTAATTCCATATAACTCTTCCAAGTATCTTTTGATACAGTTTAACTGATGTAACATGACTTGCAATTCAATAAAACCAAACTAAAGTTGCATTTACATCTTTAATTCCTTATAACTCTTCCACATGTGTTTCAATGTAGTTTGAATCTCTGGATTCATGTTAAAGGAGTCATAAATTTCAATTCACTTCACAAAACAGATAATGTAAAACCTCCAAAATCTGTTTAACAAACTAGATTTTGGTCAGTCTATTAATTAGGAATCAAGTCACCGTAGATAAGATTAATCGGGGCATCTACTATTTCAACACAAGTCCTAAATTCGAATTTTGAACACTAAATAAGACCACAACAAAATACAAATTACATAATGAATTATTCAATTTATAAAATAATATCAACACAGAACCATAGCAAAATGTTCACAATTTGCCATTTGAATCGAGATAGAAATCAAGCTTGATTGCTAAATTGTTATCTTTCAGATTGCAACTAAAGAAGACAGCTAAATCCAAATATATCTACATAATTCAATGGTTAAGTAGTTCAGTTTAGAAAACAACGTTGTTCTGATTTCAAATACATTATAACACCGAATTGCTTACATTATATAAAAATGGAAATTTCTCAAAAAAGTTAACCACAAAAACGTCTTACAAATCATAACAGTTAGCAAATAAGGCATCCTTGAAGCTTGAAAAGTTTCTTCTCTGCGTGGCTCAAAATACAGCCCGGTGGTGTTGTTATTTTTGTCAACGAAGGCCTTGAAAATACCATTGAGGCAACTATGCTAGGATTCACTCTAAGACACTGTGCTATATTGATCTCTCTTAATCGTGTGCAGTTTTCTAACACATGATTCACTCCCGTCTCCGTAATCCATGGACAAGTATTGACAGTTGCAAAAGTCGAGGGCAAGCCTTTGAGATTATATAGAGTTCTATATCACCCACTGTTGTATAGGATAAGTCCAACACCTCTAATTTGGGAAATTCAAATTTAATTTGATGTAGCTTCACCGTAGAAAAATTGAAAAAGTGAGAACGTTTAGTGTTACTTAAATCGAGTATTTGTAGTGAAGGGAAACAATATGCAATGAAGAACAAGTCGTGGTAATAGTCAAAATCAATGTTGGAACAAATGAGAGAGGTCAATGTTTGAATATTTTGGGAGAAAGTTCTCAAGCCATTGGCGGGAAAGTTGTGTCGGTTTGAGAGATAGCGGGTGCATTGGTGGTAGGAGAGATTGAGGGATGTAATATTCAATGGAAAACAAGACATTTGGGAAGGAAGGCTGTTGATGTCACAGGAGAGTCGCGAGAAGTCAATGGAAGTGAGGTTGATAAACCTTTGAAAGAGGCGAAGGAAGAAACATAGGAAAGTTTGTTTTGGACACCAGATAGTGAGTGAGAATCAGAGATGATTGGTGATAGAAAGGAACCGTTTGGAGACGACAGAGAGAGACTTGAAGTCGTTGTCGTCAGTAAGGAATATACATTCCCAACAATCATTTGATAAATAGAAATCATTTGGTAGTTGTGAAACTTGAAGGTAATTTCTTTTTCTTTTCATGTTCAATTCAATTTTGATATCCCGGACAGTTGTTTTCAAATCAAAGGTTAGAGTAAGACCTTATATATAAAGAGGTTCTAAGGGAAATTCAAACTCGCTTAATTATTGTGAAAGATACTAAAAGATTGCCTTACTTTGTGCTATTTGAACAGTGTGATTGGATTTTATTGTTGAGAGTAAAAACAATCTTTCTCCGTAAAATACTGAAAATAATTAATTTAATTTTCTTATAAAAACTATAATTATAAGTTAAACATACTATATTTATCTTTTATTTATTTAAAATTGTTACTCATCTGACTTAATTGGTATTTTACTTTAACAAAGCAATATATTTGGTTAATATTTATTTAACAATTTTAAAATTTAATATTTATTCTATAGTGCCAAAAATTAACTAACTTTAGATAAAGAAATATAAAGATTGACATATTTAAAATTAAAAATAAATACTTTTTATTTATTGGTAAGGTCTTTGAGGTGTAGTTTGGATTGATTTTGAAAGAAAAATTAATTTTATTTAAAGATGTAATTATTCGTAACTCAATCTGATTTTAAATTTGAATTGACTTTTGAATATCGAAATTATAAATTATAAATTTTTTTATCAATATTAATGTTATAAAAATAATAAAAAATAATAGGTTTAAAGTAATATACAATATATAATATATTAAAATTTTAATTAAAAATAAATAAAAGGATAATGACTTGTTATGTTTAAATCAAATGAAATATTAAAAATAAATATATAAATTAAACTAATAAAAAATGCTAAAAAATAATAAATATCTAAAAATAATACATTCATCTAATATATGATCCTAATAAAAAAATTAAAATATATGAACGTGATTCGTTTCAATTTGGATTTGATATAAATGATTTTTATAGAAGAGAATTCAAACACATTCAAAATTATTTGATTTTTCTTTTGGATATATATATTTTTATTTGATTTTATATAAATAAGTTTGAAACCTCTCTTCCACAGGTGATATTTCTCTTAATCTTGTTTATAAAAGAGGTAAATGTTCTTCAATTAGTTAGAGCAATTTTGTTTGGTCAAAACTCTTTCCTCCTTTAAATTTTTTTTTTTTGTGTGGCGGTTAATTTTGAAGAATATTTATTACTATAAATAATATATTTTATGACAAATTTTTTTTATTATTTTAAAAAAAAAATTAAAATATAATGTCAAAGTGGCTCATGTTTTATTTATTTATATAAATGAATACCATATATTCCTTTTGTTTCTAAATATAACTAAAAAATTAAATTCAGGACAGGATTCAAATCTCAGTAAAAATAATTTTTATTTTTATTTCTTTAAAAGTGGTATCTTTCTTTTTAGTTTATTTTGTTATTTTTAAATTAATGATCTATTCTTTCGGTTATCTTTAATAGTCTAAGGATTAGATAATCATAATTTTACTATAAAAACACTCGTTAATCGAATTTTACCCGAAACTTAACTTATATGTTGTCATTTCAAACTTGTAGGCATTATACTTTGGGATGGATTACAAGACATAAAAAATCTTTATGGTTCTTCTATCTTGAAAAAACAGTTTTTCTACTCTTTGTATTTTTGAAATAATCTCCCTATGTTTTTAATCAAAGAAAACACTTCATAATTTATTATTTTTCTCGATTGACAATATTGAAAATTTTATTCCTAAACATAGACTTTTGGTTTTCGTTGATGAACATCTAATTGTTGTGTTGCATTTTTGATGTGTTGATCACATTGCATAATCACTTGCACAATGTTCATTGTTGGTTCTTGATATTTATCTTGTTGGATATATGTCACATGCTCGTTGTTTATTTTCAATTTCATAAGCGCATGATTGTTCGAAACGATTAATTGAGTTTCATTTGCATGCTATTCTTGTTCAATGCTTAATTGTGCAACCTTGTTGAACTTGTTTGTGTCTAATTGTCGACACATGTTCATTGTGCTATGCATGCTTGTCGATGATCGTTCCTTGCTTGAAGTATTGCTTTAGTGTTGATACTTGCATGCTGCCTGATTTTTCACACCCGTTGTTCTAGATTTTATCATGTTGTTAATTGTGCATCCATTATGCCTGATGCTTTTTATACCTGTTATGTGCTGAAATATGAGCTGTTAAATACAGTTGTGCTTATTTATTAGGTTTGCATTGCTGTTATGAAGTTGAAGCGATGTCGTAGCTGCTGTTATTGATTTGTTTTCCTTGTTTTGTTCATGCACACTCCCTTAAGGCCTCCTAGTACAAATTAATTTTTTATTAAGCTTGGAGTAGGATAGACATTAGGAGTTAACCCATGCATGATAACATTAGGCTAGTCCCTTCTTAACCTCAACCATAGGTCTATTTTTGCATGCTAACATTAGGATAGAATTTCCTTTCACATCCTGACCTTAAGACCATTTTGCATGACAACGTTAGGACCGAGTTTCCCCTTAGACCTTCTGTGCGTCTTTCTCTTCTTCTCTCTCAAAACAACTTCGAAACACTTAATAAATGTGATGAATATTATGCGCCATGAACCTTAAGTATATGGGAAATGATGAGTGAGAAGTCTCTTCTTGCTTCGTCTAGAGTGTTTAGCGTACGTCCTGTCTGGGGGCGATCATGCGACGCATTCGCTTATATGTCATAGATTTTAGTGCAATATGAATCTCAAACCAATACAATTCACTTCTCTAAAACTCACAAATAAATTCAAATCATTTTCATCCTTCGGGATCGTGTGTCAAACCATTTTCAGAAAGAGTACATTACTTTTCCGTTCTACCGCAAATAGGCATCGACCCTAACGGTTAGAATGGGAACTTAATGTCGCTCATAAAAAACATGTATCGACTCGTATGCCGAACTACGCCTGCTCTGATTTCTCATTGTCGTTGACTCTAACTTTCCCATTGCATGAGGAAATACGTAGGCATAGGACGACGAAGTCCTATCGAGTCTCCTTTTTTCTTTTTCCTTTCTCGTTTCCGTTTAGCAATAGGTTTTAGATAACACACCCCTTGATTAGACAACAAACGTGGATCTCGTTGAGTACAACAGAAGCGAGGGGGTGATAAAATCTTCCTCTCACGTAATCGACTCCCGAATTTAGAATTTGGTTGCGAGACCATGTCTTCTTACTTTTTGAGGTTTTTTTCAATCGTTTCCTTTCCTCTGTCGGAATAAATAACATTCGTTTCCTTTCCTCTGTCGGAATAAATAACGTTTAGTGGCGACTCTTTTGTTTTTTCTGCCAAATATTTTTCACAGTTGCGACAGTAACGAATACTTCAAAAAACTGAACCATTCAATTCTTGACAAGCTTTTACTAGAGCTCTAAAATTAGATTTTGAACCATCTGCTTATGATTGATTTTGAACCATCTATTTATGATTGCTTTCATGCTATCCTTTTTCAATTGAATCAGTCTGCAATTGTTAATGATTAATATATCCAGTTCACTGCCTTAGCAAAAAAAAGAAGATAGATGGATTAAGTGCAGAAGGCATTTTGGATTGTTTTGTTAGTGGATTGCATGAACAAATCAGATTTTTTATGTGAAACTAACGTACTTTATATCTCTCCTCCAATCCCAAATCTACTCCCTTCTATCCTCTACCTTATGGTAGATTAGATATGGCAACGTTTCTTGCTTTGTCTATTCTCATTTTTACTTCTTTCAAACAAGATATCAATAAATTGAATAGTTTTTAGTTTCTTCACTATACTGGTAAGATGCCATGGTTTTTTCTTGGTTTTTGACAGAAAGCATTTCATTAAATGATGTCATAGTGCTAGTCCTCTGTCTTTCTAGTTTTTTCTGTTGTATCTTGCAAAGAAGGAAAGTAAGAAACAAGAGGTATACATATTTTTAGTGTTCCTACAAAACCAAAAATCAAAAGCTGATTAAATACCCAATACACCTAAAGAGAATCAAATAAGATAATTGGTCAATCATCAAAATTTCTCAAAAAATTCCCGACAAACTATTTGATCAAAAATAGTGAGAGAAAATAAGATACGGTTGGTGATGGATAAGAAGTGTTTAGAGACGCGAGATAGAGATTTAAAAAAGAGGTTGTAATGGTCGTCGCCAATGATGAATCTGAAAACACATTCCCAACATTCATCATGTGAGTAAATTCAGGTATCTTCTTATTCTTCATGTTTACTGTAAATCAGTATTTTATGATAAAGGAAGATTTGAGAAAAACTTTCCTTCTGGTAATATTAGTGCATGCCGCCACTGATTTGGTGAAGTATAAAACTGATCTGAACTGATCAGAAGGGGATCACGATATGGCCACGCGCTACTGGACGGCTACCTGTTCACCGGCGATGAGAAGGAGGAGGGGGGGTGTACCTGCAAGACACTCCGATGCCAAAGTAAGAAGTTGGGCAGAGTGGAAGCAATAGTACAGAAAAGGGCAAGAAGAGAGTTACCTGACCCTCTTGAGGAAGAGGGTATTTCTAGAGAGACCCCAGCGCTGGGCCAACGGTCATTTGGGCTGAACTGGATGACCAGGCCCAACCCTAATGACTGCTAGGGCTTACGTGGCGTAGTGAAGACCAGGATGTGGTCTTCACCCTAGTCCAACCGCTCCTAGATCTCCGGAAAGTGGATTTGACCTGCTCTTTCGGAGGTGGGCAGTTGGCTGGTGACGTGTCCCCGCGGAGGGGAGCACGTGGAGAACGTGCGCCGGGCACGTTGTTCTCCCCACGGAGGGGAGCTCGGGAGGTTCCCGGAAGCAGGCTGTTCTCCCCGCGGAGAGGAGGAACCCCGGCCGTGCTTTGGTGAGCCAGGGATGGTTCTGCTCGTCTGGTGTGGTGGAAGGTGAAAGGTCGTTGGGAAGACCGCTTTGTGTTCGGTGGTGTGCCCTGCTCGTCCCGAGGGATGCACGTGCCCGGCGTGCCTGATTCATCTGTTGGGCCGTACTTGGTATTGGGCCTGCCGAGGTTGGGCCCATACCGGAACAGGAGCCCCCCAAGTCGAAGCTCTAGGTAGAGAGCGAGGACTTAAGGTCGCTGTGTCTGGAACGGGCACTCGTGCGGGGTCTCCGGACATCGGCGGAGCAGGGAGAAAGCAGGTGAAGGGGCGCGACTGTCAGGTTGCCGCCACGTGTCGTGCGTTAAGCGGTCGTAGGGGCGGTTACCCTATGTCATTAATGAGCCTAGGGTCGCTTCGAATCCCGTGCCGGATTATAAATATGGGGGTCCCCGCTCATTCTGCTACTTTTCACTCTGCCGTTGTGTCTGCTAAGCTTTATCATCTCTGCTCGTCCGCCGCTTGCCGTCGATCGCCGCCGCACCGTTCAATCTTTCCTTCCGTCCGCCACCGTTACAAGTGAGTTCTTCTTTTCCCTCCCTTTTATTTCCGTCGTTTAATTGGAATGTGTGGTCGGGGCATGATGAATGCCCCGAGGAGGGACGCGAGACCCACCGTGTCTGGCGAACTTTCTGATGAGTGTCCCGGGGAGGATAGGCTGGTTCCGATGAATGCCCCGAGGACGGGAGCTTTCTCTGATGAATGCCCCGAGGACGGGGGCTTTCTCCGATGAATGCCCCGAGGACGGGGGCTTTCTCCGATGAATGCCCCGGGGATATGTGCCTTCTCCGATGGCTGTCCCGAGGGGGGATGGTGGGTCGGCCTTTGATCCCCCGAGGAGGGTAGACGAGGAGCGAGTGTTTGCTCGTCGCTTTCTGGCCTTTGTCGCCCTTTCACTTGACTTGCGGTGGAAGGGTGGATTTGATCCTGGCTATTGAATTCACCATTGTCCTCTGCTTTCAGGTGTAGATGTCGGCTCTGGTGCCGGGGATAATGGTCGAAGACAATGAACCTGAGATTCCGGAGTATGACGATGAGCGTATTGCCCCGTCCGAGGAGTGGGCGGCCGAGGAGCCGCTTTCTACTCCTTCTTGTTTTGTGGCCGATGCATCCGACGTGTACCCCACGGTTGAGAACACGCCTATAGGAGAGCCACAGCACTGGCAGGTGTACCGACCAAAAGAACATCACCGCATCTGCTCGCGATATGGGCGGCGGATGTTCCCAATGCATGAATTCTATTTTAAAGAAGCTCGGCTCCGGTTACCGTTCTCCGCCTTTCATCTGGGGCTTTTCGACTGGTTGCGCCTTGCCCCGTCACAACTTCACCCCAATGCCTTGGCTTTCATCCGGGCTTTCGAGGTGGTGTGTTTCTACCTCTCGGTGGAGCCGACGGTACCGTTATTTTTCCGCATCTTCCACCTGCAGCGGCAGACGGTGAATGGCCGCCACGGATGGGTTTCTTTTAAGAAATCGACCAAACTTTTCAAAGCGTATAGCGATTCTGTCAAAGATTTCAAGAACCGGTTCTACCTCGTCAAGCCGATCACGCAGCACGGCTCGGACACTCTCTTCGACGAGGGCGAGCGAACGGTAGATGGCCAGCGATTCCGCGCGTGGCTTCCTAAGATACATCTATTTGAAAATAGTTGCTTTTGTGCGGTCTCTCCCTCCGTCGAAACTGGTGACGCCCGACGGTCGGTATATCCTTGACGCGCAGGGGAATGTACGCACCAAGAAGCGTTTGATAAATACTAAGACCCTGCTCGGTTGTGCGACCGGGGCGGCCGCTCTGGATTACCTAGGTAGGAATGTTTGTTTTTCTCCCCGTGGTCGGGGCCTTTGACCGTCGCTAACTCTTTTCTTTGTTTTTGCAGTGAACATGTCTTCCGTCGAGGAGCGGGTGAAGCAGTTGCGTGCTACTAGAAATGTCGCGGCCCCGAGGACGAGGGTGAGCCAGCTGGTCGGTCAGGAGGTCGCGACGCCGGGGGGGCACAGTTCATCCTCTTCGCCTCAAGAGAGCCAATCTCCTGCGTCTCAAGGAACGTCGAAGAGGCAGAGGTCCGAGGAGCCCCGAGTGGTGGATCTGACGGTCGGTACCGCCGAGGAAGGTTATGTCGTCCCGCCCTGCCATCAGCATCCGGGATATTTTCATGGTGCCCGTTCTCCCACTGTCTCCGCTGGGGAGGTGAAGGCTGTTCGTCAGGCCGATCGAGAGACTCGTCGACGTGTTCTAGCTGAGGACTTGGCCGCAATGATGCGGACGTTCACGACGGCTCTTGTGCTGAACGAGGAGGGCTGCTCCGCTGCTGAGCTGTCCAAACTGCAGAGGGATCTTACTTTCACGCAGTCGCGGTTGGCCAAGCTCACTGATGAGTTGGAGAAGAGCCAGAAGGATGTTGCTGAGCAGCAGAAACGGGTAGAGGGTGCTGAGGGGAAGGTGACTTCGCTGGAGGAGAAACTGGGGACAGCGACAGCCGAGGTGTAGGCGCTGAAGGTTCGCACGGAAGTTTTGGACAGCGCGGTCCGTCCGGCCGAGGACGAGACAGACGGAGATCGGCGGTTAATCACTCGTGCTGACCTGATCGCTCGTATCCGGGTGTTGGAAAGCGACTGTCTGGAGGCTGTTGAGGTCGGGTTCAAGAGTGCTGTCGAGCAGGTTCAGGTCGCCAATCCTGGTGTCGTGCTGGCTGTGGACGGGATCGGGCCGTACCACGAGATTGTTGACGGGAATGTGGTCGATCCCTATCTTGTTATCCCCGAGGAGGAACCCGCGAGTGCTGACCGGGCGGACGAGGAAGCATAGGTTGCCGGGCCTGCGTGCCCGTTGTTTTTATGGCCTGCGTGCCGATGTTTGTGATCTTTTTCTTTGGACCTACGTGCTCTGTATTTGTACCATTGACTACTGGGCTGGTGCCCGCTTTTGTTTAATATATTTTTCGTGGATTTTCTAAGTGTGCGCTCGTTATTTGCATGTCGTTTATGCTCGTTTTTCGTGTTTGTTTGAACGCTTTTGAATGCCTCTGGTGTGTATGATATTTCTTGTAAATTTTCTAAGTGTGCGCTCGGTGTGTTTGGGTGTTAGCTCGACAATTTGTTACCGGTAGTGCGGGGAACTGGCCGGTTTGGCCGGCGATATAGCCGGGCCGTTTCGGGGGTAGTTCTCCCCGGGGCGTGGACGTCCCATCGCGAGCTGGGTGTCCTGCCTCTTTTGGTACGACGGCGAGGGGTCTCGGTCGAGGTATTCCCTGCCGAGCAAGGCCTTCTTCCCGCGCACACGAGAGGCAGGGCTTGCTTTTCTTTGGTCGCTAGTGGACGCGGGGGTGTGCGGTGGTACCATGTCGCCCCCCCAGTGGTTGGGACGATGGGTCGTCGCGGGCAATGTTTTAACTGTAGTACCTCTTAAGTTTCGCGGCGTTCCATGGTCGAGCTAGTTGTTCACCGTGCAGGTTTTCGAGGTAATAGGCCCCGTGCTCCGTTTTGTCCCGGACTCGGTACGGGCCTTCCCAGTTCGCAGCCAGTTTGCCCTCGTGGGAGTCTTTCTGGTTTCTGCGTAGAACTAAGTCGCCTGTTTGGAAATCGCGTTTTATGACTTTGTTGTTATGGCGAAGTGCGACTTGTTGCTTCAGCCGGGCTTCCCGGAGGGCTGCCCCTGAGCGGATTTCTTCGACGAGGTCGAGCTCTTCTCGGAGGGAGCCGTCGTTGTCGTCGGTGTCCAGGGGAGCTTCCGTTCGTCGGGATGGTTCGCGAATTTCGACCGGTATCACGGCCTCGGTTCCGTACGTGAGGCGAAATGGGGTTTCCCCCGTGGTTGAGTGGGGAGTGGTGCGGTATGCCCAGAGGACGCTGTGGAGTTCCTCGACCCATGCTCGTTTGGCGCCGCCGAGTCGTCGTCTGAGTCCTCTGAGTATAACTCTGTTCGCCGACTCCGCCTGGCCGTTTGTCTGAGGGTGTTCGACCGAGGCGAAGTGATGTTTGGTTCCAAGTTTGGTGACGAAGTCGTGGAAGTTTTTGTCTGTGAATTGTGTGCCGTTGTCGGTGACGATGGCGAGCGGGACCCCGAATCTGGCGAGGATGTTGCGTTTGTAGAATCGGAGTATGTTGTGGGCGGTGATTTTGGCCAAAGCTTCGGCCTCGATCCACTTGGTGAAGTAATCAACTCCCACGATGAGGTATTTGTTCTGGTATGAACCTAGGGGGAAGGGCCCGAGGATGTCCAGCCCCCACCAGGCGAACGGCCACGGAGATGAGAGGGACGTGAGGTCGGTCGGGGGGCGAGGTGCATGTCCCCGTGTCGTTGACATTTATCACATCGTTTGACGTGTTCCTTCGCGTCGGACTACATTGATGGCCAGTAGTAGCCTGCGCGTAGGGCCTTTTGTGCTAGGGATCTTCCGCCGAGGTGCTGCGCGTTGATGCCTTCGTGGATTTCTTCTAGAACGGCTGTACTCTGGGACTTATCTATGAATTTGAGGAGTGGGATTGCGAAGCCTCGACGGTATAGTCGCCCCTCGAGGAGGACGTACGAGCAGGTACGTCGTTTCGTTGCGCTGGCCTCTCCAGAGTTGGCCGGAAGGTGGCCGGTGCTGAGATAGGTGTGTAGTGGGGTCATCCAGCAGTCAGTGTCTCCGACGGCGTTGATGTCGAGGGGCGTGGTGGTCGCGCTGGTACTTGGTTGCGACAAGATTTCTTGAATGACCGATTTATGGCTGCCTTGCTTTTTGGTGCTTGCCAGTTTGGAGAGGATGTCGGCCCGGGTGTTCTGCTCGCGAGGGACGTGCTAAATCTCTGCTGAGTCGAAACCTCTCAGTTTTTCAGTAATGAGCGCGAGGTATCCGGCGAGGGTATCGTTTTTTGCTTGATATTCGCCTCGGACTTGTGAAGCGACTAGCTGGGAATCCGTGTAGATTCGGATGTCCCTGGCTCCCAGGTCGGATGCCAGGCGAAGCCCGGCGAGAAACGCTTCGTATTCGGCCTGGTTGTTGGTTGTCAGGAAAGCCAGTGTGAGGGAGACTTCGATGACCGTACCCTCGTCGTTGTCGAGGATGATACCGGCGCCGCTTCCCGTGGAGTTTGAGGAGCCGTCCACAAAGATGGTCCAGAGGTGGTTCCCGGCGGTAGGGTCGGGTGGTGTGGTCATCTCGGCGACGAAATCGGCCAAGGCTTAGGCCTTGATGGCGTGCCGGCTCTCGTAGGTGATGTCGAACTCGGAGAGTTCTAGCGACCATTTCAGCATGCGTCCGACCATGTCGGGGCGACCGAGTAGCTGGCGGATGGGCTGATCGGTGCAGAGCACGATGGCGTGTGCGAGAAAATAATGTCGGAGTCGGCGTGCCGCTGTCACGAGGGCTAGGGCGACTTTCTCGATCAGCTGGTATCGGACTTCCGGGCCGTGGAGAGCTTTGCTAGTAAAGTAAATGGGCTTTTGTCCCTCCCCGGTTTCGCTTACGAGGACGGCGCTAACGGCTTCGTTGGACACGGCCAGATATAAGTATAGGGTTTCGCCTGTCGCGGGGCGCGTCAGCACTGGTGGTTTAGATAGGATGCGTTTGAGGTGGCAAAGGGCTTTCTCACATTCGTCTGTCCATTCGAATTTGGTCTCCTTCCTGAGCAGTTTAAAAAATGGGAGGGCGTGTTGGGCCGACCTCGCAATGAATCGTGAGAGGGAGGCAAGCACGCCGTTGAGGGACTGGATGGCCCTCTTCGTGGTCGGCGTGGTGATATTGGAGAAGGCGTGGCATTTGTCCGGGTTGGCTTCGATCCCCCGTTCGGTCAAGTAGTAGCCGAGGAATTTACCGGCGCAGACGCCGAAGGTGCACTTCTCCGGGTTAAAACGCATGCGACATGACCGCGCGGTCTTGAAGACCTTCTGGAGGTGTGCCGCGTGGTCGTCCTCCGCGCCGGATTTGACGATCATGTCGTCCATATATACTTCGAGCATGTCGCCGATTTCGTCGCGAAAGACACGGTTCATCATCCGCTGGTATGTGGCCCCGGCGTTTTTGAGGCCGAAGGGCATCACGTTGTAATAGTAGTTGCCCGACGCCGTCATGAAGGCCGTGGCTTGTTTATCGTGTTCGGCCATCGGGATCTGGTTGTATCCCGAGTACGCGTCCATGAAGGACAGGAGCTTGAAGCCCGCAGAGTTGTCGACGAGCTTGTTGATATTGGGGAGGGGGTAGGCATCCTTAGGACATGCCCGGTTGAGGTCGGTGTAGTCAACACACATGCGCCATTTTCCATTATTCTTTTTAACGAGTACAACGTTGGACAGCCAGGTTGAATACCGGGCTTCCGAAATAAAATTTGCCTCTAAGAGGTCTTTTACAGCTTGTTCGGCCGCTGCCGATTTTTCGGGGGACTGGTGACGCCGGCGTTGTACAACGGCCTTTGCGGTCGGGTTGATGGACAGCTGGTGGCAGGCGACCTCGGGGTCGAGTCCCGGCATTTCCGCGGCGCTCCAGGCGAAGAGGTCGGCATTCTCACGGAGGCAGGCTTGGAGCTGACGTTTCGCGAGGTCTGGGAGTCCTGCGCCTATCCTCACGGTTCTGCTCGTGTCTTCCCCAAGGGGAATGAGTTCGAATTCTCCATCCGGGATGGGGCGCGCTGGGTGTGAGGGTTGCCCGTTGACTTCGTTGGTCTTTGTGTCATTGTCGGGCTCGTCGGTGAAGCGACTGTCGAGCTCAATGGATCTGACCAGCTCCGTTGGTTTGTCCTTTGGCGTAGCGCTTGACGCTTTCTTTTTGGTCGATGGGGCGATGGAGTCTAGGCCTTTTAGTGCGGCTTCGAAACATCTTCGGGCGGCTTCGATTTCTCCGTTGAGGGTTACCACGGCTCCCCTTCTTGTGTAGTATTTCATCTTCAGGTGAACAGTGGAGGGTACCGCGGTGAGTTCTGCTATCGTCGTCCTGCCCAGGATGCAGTTATAGAGGGACGGGCATTCGATGACCAAGAAGCGGACGCTGATGTCCCTGGCTGTTTCCTCTTCTCTGAAGGTGACTTTCAGCTCCACGTATCCCCAAGGTCTCGTCGTCGTCCCGTTGAACCCCTGAAGGTCGGAGCCTACGTAGGGAGAGAGGTTGGATTCGTCGAGCTGGAGAGTTGTGAACAGATGTGAGTACATGATGTCAACCGAGCTCCCGCCGTCGACGAGGAGGCGCCTGACGTCGAAGTTTGCCATTCGGGCACGTATGAGCAAGGGTATGTTGGAATTGGGAGATCCCCCGGGTAGTTCTTCGAGGTAAAATGTGATCGGGTTGGAGCGGCCTCGGAATTTGTCGAGCGTGCTCATTTTGCCGGAGTTGTTCGCAATGAGTTCGTCGAATTTCCTTTTCACAGATTCTATGGATAGATTCCTCGTGGCTCCATCAGAGATGACCATGGCTCTGGGGAAGTATTCCCATCGGCTGGTTGGTCGGATTGGCTCGTCGATTAGGTTGGGTACCTCGGGAACGCCGAATTCTCTGCTCGCGAACCAATCCTCGGGGCGGCTGACGCACAACGCGACCTGGAGCCTGCCGTTGTCCTCTGGAGAGGGAAGTTCCTCGATTTTCTTGGCTTCTGGAGCCTCTAGCCTAGGTGGTTCACCTCCTCGGGTGTATCGCTTCAGGTGTCCGTCTTTGATTAGAATTTCGATCCCATCTTTGAGATGGATGCAGTCTTCTGTCACGTGCCCGTGGGTCCTGTGGAATCGGCAGTATTTTGACTTGTCCACGTTGGGTTTGGGCGGCGTTGGTCGCGGAAAACGGACACCTCCCTGCACGAACTCGGTTTTAGCGCATTCGGCAAGTATGCGTTCACGTGAAGCGACCAAGGCTGTGTACTCTGTGAATTTTCCCGCCGGGCCGCGCGGTTCGCGTTGTTCGCGGGGTTCGCGGGGGCGGTCTTCCCGACGGCGGTCTCCTCCTTGTCGATGGCTCGAAGCTTCGTCGTCTCGGTGCCCGCGGGGGGCCTCCCTGTCTCGAGTGTCGCGAGCGGAGTTGGCCGCCTGTGTTTCCTCGAATCGGATGTAATGCGCGGCCCTGTCGAGGAAATCTTGGAGGGACGTGGGCCGGTGTATGCCTACGGCCTCGTAGAATTTGGAGTCGTGGCGCAGGCCTTGTTCCATTAAGTAGCGTTTCATTTCGTCGGAAGTTGTCACCTGCACTGCTTCCCGAGTGAACCTTTCGATGTACTTTCGGAGGGGTTCGTCGGGGCCTTGGATGATTGCCCCGAGGACTGCTTCCGTCTTCGGGTGACGTCGGGACGCCGTAAAGTGTTTGGAGAACAGGTCCTTCAAGACCCTCCACGACGTAACTGATTCGGGCTCCAGACTTTTGTACCAGGTCATAGCGCCTTTCCTTAGAGTCGTTGGGAAGAGTCTGCACTTGATAGCTCCCCGGACGTTTCGGTAGTCGAGCATAGCCTCGATGTCTTCCAGGTGATCGTCTGGGTCGGAGGTGCCGTCGTATGTCGATAGCGTCGGCGGCTTCTCCATCCCATGGGGTATGGGGGCAGCCATGATCTCCCGGGACAGCGGGGTGCGGTAATCATCCTCGTCACTTTGCGCCGGGGATCTGCGAGGGGATGAGCCGTTCAAGGTATGTCCCTGGTTTCGGGTTCTCGATCTCTTGCCTGAGTTCTCGACTCGGGGGTCCTCGGTTGGGATCGCCGCGGTGTTCTGGCTCCTCACGCGAACGTGTCTTGCCGGGGATCTGGTGCGTTCTCGCGTCACCTGCGGGCGGTGTCTCTCCAGCCGCGGTCGGCGGTTTCTGGGTCGAGGTGAGGGACTCCTCGAACCTCCGTTCTGGTCTTCCCGCTGGGGGTACCTCGGAGGACCGATGCGCTCTAATGCTCCAATTCTAGCATTTTGTTGGAACAGTAGCTGGTTCGTCTGGTTGATGGCCGTAAATAGAGCGGCCACCGTTGGGTCTGCTCCCGCCGGGATGGGAACGGGGTGGAATGTTGGCGGGCTCGGGGGTCCGTGATCGGCCTGGAGGGGCCGTTCCGCGGATGATGGTGAAGCAGTTTGCCCGTCCCTCTCGTCGGCTTCCGTCGATCGTGTCGTTCCTGCTTGCTTCCCGTTGGTGGCGACGTTGAGCGCAAGGTCGTGCGGTGTGTCGTCGCGGTGTGGACTAGCCATGATCGTGGAGGTTTGGTGAAACTTTTGGTTCCTGCTCGGAGTAACGGGGAAGTTTCCGTTCCCACAGACGGCGCCACTGATCTGACCTGATCAGAAGGGGATCACGATATGGCCACGCGCTACTGGACGGCTACCTGTTCACCGACGATGAGAAGGAGGACGGGGGTGTACCTGCAAGACACTCCGATGCCAAAGTAAGAAGTTGGGCAGAGTGGAAGCAATAGTACAGAAAAGGGCAAGAAGAGAGTTACCTGACCCTCTTGAGGAAGAGGGTATTTATAGAGAGACCCCAGCGCTGGGCCAACTGTCATTTGGGCTGAACTGGATGACCAGGCCCAACCCTAATGACTGCTAGGGCTTACGTGGCGTAGTGAAGACCAGGACGTGGTCTTCGCCCTAGTCCAACCGCTCCTAGATCTCCGGAAAGTGGGTTTGACCTGCTCTTTCGGAGGTGGGCAGTTGGCTGGTGACGTGTCCCCGCGGAGGGGAGCACGTGGAGAACGTGCGCCGGGCACGTTGTTCTCCCCGCGGAGGGGAGCTCGGGAGGTTCCCGGAAGCAGGCTGTTTTCTCCGCGGAGAGGAGGAAGCCCGACCGTGCTTTGGTGAGCCGGGGATGGTTCTGCTCGTCTGGTGTGGTGGAAGGTGAAAAGTCGTTGGGAAGACCGCTTTGTGTTCGGCGGTGTGCCCTGCTCGTCCCGAGGGATGCACGTGCCCGACGTGCCTGATTCATCTGTTGGGCCGTACTTGGTATTGGGCCTGCCGAGGTTGGGCCCATACCGGAACAAAAACAAACTGAACTAGGTTTTACTGCGAGGGATTATACTCACCACAATACTACGTCTATGACCTAATTTTGAATGTTTTTTATAAGAAAATTTGATTTTATTGGTTTTCCATGCATCCACTTTAATATTTTATAAAAAATTTAATCTCAAGAAATTAATATTTTTTTAAAGATTATATTATTATGTTTGATGTAAAATGTATATATTATATATTAAAACGTAATTTATTTTTGAGTGTTATTTATAGCTAGTTAAAATAAAATTTAAATATGTATAAAATCAGGTAAATATATATATCAAAAGAAAAGTTGAGATTAAATCATATCTTTTACTTAATTATGTATCAAAGATTTAAAAAAATTAGGCGCTTTTATGAGGAAAAATTAATAATCAGTTTTAGAAATATACTTTAATTCAATCATTCATATTCATTTTCATATTCTCATATAAATATTGCATTCTCATATGATATGTTATATGTGTGTGTGTGTGTGTGTGTGTGTGTGTGTGTGTGTGTGTGTGTGTGTGTGTGTGTGTGTGTGTGTGTGTGTGTGTGTGTGTGTGTGTGTGTGTGTGTGTGTGTGTGTGTGTGTGTGTGTGTGTGTGTGCGCGCGCGCGTGCGCGTGTGCGTGTGCGTGTTCGCGTGTGTGTATGTGTGTGTGAACGTGACATTTAAAATAATCCAAAATAAAAATAAATTTATTTTTTTGAGATATTTTCAAAACTTAAAATAATAAAATCGTGTTCGATCATATCCCAGAAGGTTTAAACAACCAGAATATTTATATGGCAAGGTTGCTTTTACAAAAAAAAAAAATTACAGGAACTCGCCTATATGGCAAGGAGTAAAATGATATTAACTTTTTTTTTATTAGAAAGAGATTTCACTACGGAACGCAGGGTGTACTCAAACTCTAATTATAAAAAAAGATGTCAATCCAACTAAACTATGACATCCAGATCAAAAGAGCAGAACAGAAACAAAAAAAATTGAAGTTGGAGTTTGACATATCTCATTAAAATTTATCTCCTAGTTAAATATTTAATTGACCAAACTATATTGTTCACATTACACAATTAACCTTTCGAAAAGAATTATGTTTCTATGTTTTCAAAGTCCCCAAAGAACGGCACACCAGATAATACCTTCTCTATTTTTCCGCACCTTCTTTCCCATTTTAATATAAGACCACAAAAAACAAGAAATAAGATCTTCCCCTTCAAAAGCTACAAATCCGACCCACATGTTGATAGCATGCCAAACTCGGGTAGCAACTCCATTAGACAAGAACAAATGCTGCAATTTTTTCTCAAAAAGAAAATAGAACGTAATGGAGATTATGAATAGAACTTAAAACACCTCTTCTTTTAAGCTAGTCTTTACAAACCAACATATCCATAATAATTCTCCAATTAAAAACTTTCTCAAATTAAAAACCTTTATCTTCATAGGCATATGAACAACCCAAATTAGTTTGCACGTGGCATATGAGCAACCCAAATCAGTCTGCACGTATTTGCAAAGAAAAAAGCAGGAGAATGAAGACTATTGAATTCAACAATTTTTTAGTAGCATGACCTCAGACTTTTGATTTCTCATGGATCCAAAGAACTTCATCTTCTTTACCCTTGGTAAAAGTCTGGCTATCTAACAAAGTCATAACATCATGAATGTTATCTGAAAAATTCTCCCGAATCTCAGTTTCGATTCCCAAATCACCCAATACCCACGAATCGTTAACCAAAGCATCCATATTAGTCACCATTTTAGATTTCATCCTGCTACCGCTGAAAAGAAGTAAAATTATTTTACACATATTACATATCCTAATTTCTTTATAATATTAAAAAAAAACTATTTAAAATTGAACTTTATGAATAAATAGATAAAAATAAATCTAATCATTCCATAGCCGCTAACAAAATAAAAATAGAAAGCACAAAATTGGTTGTGGTAGATTTTTTATTTTGTACATAATCCCACAAAAGTAACCTAATTTTAGTTTGTTTCATATTAACCTGAAACCAGTGGCGGCACATAACTCATTCCATCGACGTCTTCAATATGAATAGGAAGAAGATAGCTTTTCAGAAATCACCCTTCCTCCTATTTTATTTACCTGATGAATGTTGGGAGCATGTCTTCAAATTTCTCATCATCTGCAGCGAAGGTGAAACCGAAAACAAACACAAACTCTACTTTAAATCTCTATCTCTCGTCTCTAAACGGTTTCTCTCCATCACCAATAGAATTGTATTCTCTATCACCATTTCTGATCATTCATCTCGTCTTCTCCCTAGTTTCTTCCATAGATTCCCCAACCTTAATTCCCTTCACCTCCACTTCGGCTCCAGTCGTCTCGACTCAACCATTGCTTTGACTCTCCGTGACAGACCAACATTGAAATGTTTATCCATTTTCAATATTGAGCTAAACGATGCAAATGGCATTACTTCACAATACATCGATTCCCTCGTCACTTTGAAGGGTTTGAATATTCTTAAGTTCTGTTATTCACATATCTCAGATGATTTACTGTATTCTATTACAAGGGAAGTTCTTCCTTTGAAGAACTTTGTTCTCAAGAATTGTATCGGCTACAGTTATGATGGAATTTATTGTTTGTTATCCAAATGTCCAGAGATACAACATTTGGATTTGCATCAAGCTGATTTCTTAAGGGACCATCATATTCACCAGTTATCTTTGTTTCTTGGTAGTTTGCTCTCTATAAAACTTTCTAAGTGTTTGAAACTCACAAAATTAGCCTTGTCTTTCCTCATTAGGAACTGTCATTTACTTAGTGAAATTACAATGGAAGACATTAAAATGGAGACCGCACAAAATTCTGATTCTTTGAAGGATTTTGACGTGAACCCTCAATTAAAGTCTCTATGTTTGGGTCACGGTGCCTTTATTTTAAATAAAAACATCATATTGTTTGCTTCTATTTTCCCTAATTTGCAGCATCTTGATTTGAGTTATTGCAATAGCATATGTGAAAAAGGTATTTGTCAAGTTCTAAGAACATGTTCTAAGGTTAGACATTTGAACTTGGGGTATTTTTATAAAGTTAGACGACTTAAAATGAATTGTGTAGTTCCCCATATGGAGGTGTTGGACTTGTCAGGTACAAAGGTTGATGATAGAACACTCTATCAGATCTCAAAAAGTTGTTGTGGGCTTTTGCAACTATTAATGCCAAATTGTAGATATGTCACAATAAAAGGAGTGATGCGCGTGATTAAAAATTGCACACATCTGAAGGAGATCGATTTGAGAGGCTGTCATGGAGTGACAACTAATGGTGTTATCTCAACTCTTTTATCAAGACCAACATTAAAAGAGAGAAAACTCTTCTTGCGTAATGGATGTCTTTTCTTCCAATGAAGTTTTAGCTCTAAAATGCAAGATGTTTTTGGTTTTTAGATTTGTTTGTCGAGAAATTACTCTTTTATTTTTAAATACGGATGTAATGCATGCGTTAAATTTTAATGTTTTTCCTTACTCTTCTTTGAATTATATTACTTGTATTAGATTTTGTGTCATTCTTCATTGGCAGTATTGTTGATTGTTTCGGATCTAATTTGTTAAGGATTAGAAGTTAGTATGAATGTTTTCGTACATAGTGGAAACCTCTGTTTTATCATACAGACATGGCATACAGTATGGTGGAAACAAAATCATACTTAAACTAAGATATGACAATAGTTTAAAGAAAATGAATAGTATTTCTAATATGCATGTTTGATTTCCTTTATTGTTCATTGTGTTGCATAATGATGTCCCATATATAGCATTGTAACCTCATAATAAGTCATAACCAACCATACCGATAAAATGTGAACATCATAACTTCAAATTAAAACCTTCTCTTTAGGACTAATAATAGATAACATACTCAAATTTTGTGCTGATTTCAAATTAGTGAAATTACTATTTGTTGTTAATTTTACTATTTTGAAATAATCACAATATTATAGAGAAATTTGAATTTGTCATCAGTTAGCAGTCATAAGGATAAGGTTATGTTTCAAGTTATGATAATGTTCACTTTTCTTGGCATGGTTGGGTAGGACTTAGGAAGCAACAATACGGCTACTTAGTTTATACCTTAAAATAGTAGTCAGCAGCTCTGGAGAAGGAGAGCCATGGAATCCCACAGTGCTTCTGCTGCACTATGATTCACGGACGCAAACATAAACATCACAGAGAACTGACACTAATGCAAAGATATGAAAATATGATTATGCATGTCAGTGTTATATACATATCTGACAATGACACATACTCCAATTACAACACTAAAACATCATCCATTTTGTTTCATGAATGTCAATCTCCCTTCATCCTAAATTCACATTTCCATTATAACTTCCATTGACCGCAGGCTCAATCACTCCCACCTTCGGCATCATGTATACTAATACAAATTATTAAAATTTAAAATTGAAAACAGCTCTAAGGATAGGCCACAACAGACCAAAATGGCAGTGCGATTAACCTGCAGGCTGCAGTAGATCGTAACAATAGTGTGGATACGCCGCACCAGGTTGAAAAATCTCCCTGCACTAGAACAAACCAGAAACGGCAGACTCGACCAGCTGCTGCAGAGCACACCCGTCTTGACCACACTCCACGAAATCAGACTGCAACAGAAACCCACGACTAAACCGCATGGTGCCTCACACTACACCTCAAAGTGAAACATTGTCTCTTAAACTAATTAAGGGGATAATCAATACTTCAGCTTGTATAATAATATAAGCTCAAACCATATGAAAATGTTCACAATTTGGAAGCTCTGAACCAAAGCAGAAGTCAAGTTGACTGCTAAACTAAATTGTTATCTTTTCAATTCCAGCCAAAGACAACAACATCCAGATATAGCTAAGAAATCCAAAGGTCAGTTAAGCCATTGATGTTTTGGGATATTTCTTACATATTTGAATATAAGAAAATGGGCATGACACAATTCTTATCCAAGTAATATAATTTAAGAGTAAAGAAAAACATCAAAATTTAAAAATTCATAGAAAAACATCAAAATTTAAAAATTCATAGAAAAATCTAAAACTATATTTCAATGATTATCATCAACAGGCGATTAAATACATATTTGTAAATTGTTATTCTAAAAAAAAGTAATTTGTTATAGAAATAAATCTAAAAACATAATTAAAACTTTAGAAAATAATACATTCATAACTAGCAAACAAGATATCCATTTCCCTAAAGTGAGAAGAGTTTTCTCTTAGATGAGAGCCTTGATAAAACCATTGACACAACATTTCTGTGACATAACTACAATATTTAAGTGATAAATGTAAAAGTCCACAATAACTTTTCAAGATTTGATAGTGTTTTATCATCGACACTTGTATTCGACAAGTTCAACACCTTCAGTTAAGGAACTACAAAGTTCATTTTAAGTCCTGTCACTTTATCACAACGGGCCAAGTTCAAATGTCTAAGCTTAGAACATCTACTTAGAACTTGACAAATACTTTTTTCAGTTATGCGATAGCAATATCTTAAATCAAGATGCTGCAAATTAGGGAAAATGAAAGAAACATTATAATGCCTTTATTTTTGATTAAGGAATTGTGACCCAAACTTAAAAACTTTAAGTGAGGGTTTATATCAAAATCCTTCAAAGAATCAGAACTCTCTACGCTCTCTTTTCAAATGTCTTCCATTGTAATCTCAGTAAGTGAATGACACATCCTAATAAGTGCAAACAAGGTAGATTTTGTGAGATTCAAACAATTACAAAGTTTTATAGAGACCAAACCACCAAGAAACATAGATATCTTAGTAATATGATGATCCTTTAAAAAATCAGCTTGAGTGTTCACCTAAACTACCACCAAATTTTAGGCTTTTCTATCTAACAAATATAATTTTTAAATTTTTTATCTAAATAAAATTTTTCATTTTTTAATTAAATAACCTATTTTTCTAAAAACAAAACTCTTTCAATAATCCTACATTCCAAAACAATTCTTAAAAAAAATTTAAATACTCTATTTTTTATTGTATGATAGGGTTAAAACTAATTTTGCATGTCTTTGTATCCCTGATAGGCTGGTCTAATACAATTGAAGGTTTATGGTAGAATTTGAATAAAGTATTTTCAAAAGTAACAATATATATTATTAAATTTTGTATTAATTTATGTTTAAATAAATAAATTAACAATTAAGCTCTTAAACTTTTTTAATTTATTTTTTAAATGATATGAAATTAATTAATAATTTAAATGACTTTTTATTTAGATAGATATAATTAAAGTTAAAACTCATAAAACGGAATTCCGGTTAGTAGTATTTTTAGCCATCTATTTTCTTCTTCACTCTTAATTTTATCTTTTTTTGGTGCCTTAAATAGAATGGGTTGAGGTTAATATTTATCCAAAATCACTGGTTACAAATTTTTTTTTCATTTAAATAAATATATTTTTAATTTATTTATGGGTATAATAGATTTTGTTTTAATAAATTAGATTTTGAAATCTATGTATATATATATATATATATATATATATATATATATATATATATATATATATATATATATATATATATATATATATATATATATATATATATATATATATATATATATATATATATATATATATATATATATATATATATATATATATATATATTCAATCTTTCCAACCTAACTCCTAATGACGTAAGCCCTAAAATCCGTCCATTCTTAATCGCGCTACTACCATTATCGTGGTCGGCCGGACTAACATGTACCAGAAAACATAATGGCGGCGGGAGATCTATATTTACCTGATGACTGTTGGGAATGTGTTTTCAAATTCCTCAACAACCATGAAGACGACAAATATAATTGCTACCTCAACTCTCTCTCCCTAGTTTCCAAACAGTTCCTCTCCATCACCAACCGTCTCCGATTCTCCGCCGCTGTTGGCTCAAAAATACTTCCGTTCATCCATCTTCTATTTCAGAGATTTCCCAATATCACATCCCTCAAACTCAACTGTTCCTTCTACCGTGATCCCAATGCCTTCAACGGTGATCGCAACGCGTTTCTTCATCAAATCTCTAGTTTCTCTTTGAAACTCAAATCCCTCGATCTCTCCAGCCAAAACATCATTCCTGCAGATGGGTTGCAAGCTTTCTCTGAAAATGTTACAACTTTGACATCTCTCAATTTTTCCCAGATGAATTCTATAAGGAGCTCTGACATGTTACTAATTGCCGATTGTTTTCCTTTGCTCGAAGAACTCAATCTCGGTACAATTACAACATTCAACTCTGAAGATAACTTCATTGATGGGATAAATACTCTTTCATTGGCACTTTCTAAACTTAGCAAGATTAATCTCTCTAGTCATCGTTACATGACCAACGAATGTCTTTTCCACCTGTTCTACAACTGCAAGTTTCTTCAAGAGGCCATCATATATGATTGTCTTAACATCACCAATGCTGGTATTGTTTCTACTCTCCGTGAGAGACCAAATTTTAGATCTTTACATTTTACCAATAAAACAGACAATTGTTCAAATTTGTTTGCCATCCTTAGGAGCTGTCCTTCACTTAGCAATATCAAAATGGAATGCCCATATCCACGTTGGTGGGAAAAGAGCGTGGATAATTCTAATTCTTTAATGGTTCTAAGCCCTCAATTAGAGACTTTATGTTTGGCTAACAATACATGGCTAAGTGATGAAAAGCGTTATAATATTTGCTTCCATTTTCCCCAATTTGCAACTACTTGATTTAAGTTATTGTGATAAGATATCTCAAGGTATTTGTGAAGCACTAAAGAAATGTCGTAAAATTAGGTATTTGAACTTAGTCCATGTCATACCCCAAATTTGTCCTACCTTTATACAACCTTCATTCTGTATATTTACCCACTTGCTTTATTCAAAAATTCCAAAAATATGTTGTTATTTTCACTCGAGGATGTCAGGTTAGACGTGTGGACAATGTCGAATGAGGAATGGTTCAGGCCACCTGGTTGAAGCTGATTTTTGCAGATTTTTTTCAATACAGTGCATATTTGAAGGCATTATCCCTTGGTTTCAAGGCAATGAGGTTTTGGTTCATGGAAATGCGATTTCACTCCCTATTTAATCTCAAGTTTGAAGGTGGATTTATTATTGTGTTTCTTTCAATTTTATTCACGGCCAATTTGGAATTATGACTTTTTCTTGGCTCATTCGAGTGTCATTCATTTTCAAGTGAGAAGTTAAGTGAAGAGGACTTTGGTTTTTGAATTCATATAGGAATTTCATCATCAAGTTATTTGTGAATTCAAAGATGTTATTCCAATCAAGTTACAAATGCAAGTCGTGTGCTTCTTATGGAGGAAATTCACGAAGGTGCATTCGGCACGCATGCGGGTGGACATGCTATGACGAGAAAACTGCTGCGGGCAGGTTATTTTTGGCTGACGATGGAAACTGATTGTTTCAAATTTGCAAGAAAGTGCCATAAGTGCCAAATTTATGCTGACAAAATACATGTGCCTCCGAGTCCTCTAAATGTGATGTCGAATCCCTGATTAACTGAACCTTAGGATCGGAGATCATCACGTAGAAGGGGTGGGTACAAATCAAATTTGAGCCAAATATCCTTTGTTTCACGAACCGTGAACCCGACCACGATACAACCCTCAAAAGACCTAATTGAGGTAGGGTTAGTCTGAAGCGCATTACGATAAGGTTGAGTAACCTGACTCCTTCTTGACTTGCTAGTCACATCCTTGTTGTATTTTCACTGACCACGTACGCACTACGTTTGAACTTTGGTTCATTCGTCACTCACAATCATATGCATGTAAATGAGTGACAGCTCAAATTTTTTCAAAACCTGCATAACCGCTGCATTAAGATTACCATTCGTAGACAGACGATTTTAATTGCAGGTTAGTAGTTGGCATGAGAGAAATTCCAGCAGGGAATAATCGAGCAGGACTGAGTAATTCAGCAGTCTGAACCAGAATGGGGTATGTTGTGAAAGCCCGATGAATCAGGGGCATTGACTTCCAGTGAGTTCGGAATCAGTCAGTCTGAGGACAAGTCCCGAAGCTTCAGCTGATCAGGGGCAGTTTATTTGAGAAGTAGTTGATCAGAAGTGAGTCTTCTCGAGAACCTAATCAGGGGCAGCTATTCAGAGCATTGAGATTTGAAAGCAGATGCTTCCAGTGGATAATCAGATCGGGTTGAGTCGCTCATCGCTCATTCAGGGGCAAGTCAGTTCAGAAATGATGAAACCATTCAGGGTAATAGGCGTCTAATGGAGATTGAATTCTGTTGTCGTGCAGATGCCGGGGCAAATATTCTCAAAGTCGTCTCGTGGCAAGCTGTTCAGAGCAGGTATTCCCAAGAGTTAGATTGGGGCAAGTTGAATTGTACTGGGGCAAGTTTTGCAAGCCAGTCTTTCTATCCCCAGCCGAGTGTATTGGGGCAAGTTGTTCAAACAAGTTTGTTTATCCCCAGCCAGAGTTGAGTATCGGGGAATCATGTCAGTACCCTTATTAAAACCTGAGCCTTTCAAATAAGAAGGTCTTGTTGTCGTTGGATCATTATCCTGCAGTTTAAACCTGTTGCGTGTCAGTAACCAGTCGTTTCCAAAGTCCAGTTCTCGCCTGGCAAATCGGTAACCAGTTCTCGTCTGGCCCACCCTTTCGTAAGCATCAGTTCCCGTCTGGTGCAGTTTATGGTAAGTATCAGTTCCCGTCTGGTGCAGTTTATTGGTAACCAGTGCTCGTCTGGTCGCCGTTTCTTCGAGTGTTGTATCAGTTCTCGCCTGGTACATATCGTTGCATAACCAGTTCTCGCCTGGTCATCGTGTGTTTTAACCTATGTGTTATACCAGTTCTCATCTGGTGTACGTTAGCTTTCAGCCAGTTCTCGCCTGGTTGTCTATGCCTCAGTCTGTCATCCAGTCAGCCCCGCCTGATGTTCAAAACACAAAAACCAAATCAATTCTCGTCTGATAATCTATTTTCCTATCAGTTCTCGCCTGGTAGTCTACCTTTGGATGCTAGTTCTCGTCTAGTATTTCTTATATCTTCCACCGTGTACATAATCCGTGTTTATCCTAAACCAGAAAAACAAAAAAAAAACCTAAAGGTATCTGACACAGTATTTCCCAATGACTCACAGGTTGTCACGTTCCCCGATACGAAGCTCAATTGATACCAGTGCTCCGAGTAATGTTTGAACTCCTCGTGGATGTTGTTAAATCAGAATTGCCGCTCTTCAGAAGATGAAAGTTGCGTATTATCCCCGGAAGAATCGAGATTGTATTGTACCCCGTATCAGAGTAGGATCAGGAGTATCTTCAGCAGATTAAGATTGATATCCTTGATAGAAGGGGCATTTCCAGCAGTGCGCCGCGCGTAATCAACCTCAGTTTGGGTCAATCCCCGCAGGGTATAATCAGTTGCCAATGGTTTGAAGAGAGCATCCCCGAGCAGAGTTGTTCTTTTCTTTCCCCAATGAAGTCGCCAAGCAGGGTTACCTTTTCATTTCTCCAGCAGAACGGTTATCCCCAGCGGATTTGATTTCCCGTTTCCAGCATTTATTTTGCTGAGACAATTCTGTGACTTCAGTTCATCCCCAGTAGAGTTGGCGTTACCTTCGGCATTTATTTTGCCAAGTGGTTTTCAGACCTGGTGTTCTCTGGCAGCTCGAGCCTGCATTAGCATTTGCATATATAGTCATTGCATCTATCCAGCATATAGCATATCCATGTCGTCTGGGCATCGCATTTTCAAACAGAACGCATAGCATTTACATGTCATATAGGGCATTGCATCATTATCAAGCATACGCATGCCGAAACATGGACCAGGATGGTTACCTATTGGATTTCGAATTTGTTCACCTGCAGAGTTGTGTGGTTCAGCTTCTCGTCTTCCCCAGCGAAGTGATTCTTTATTTGGTTGTTACGTCAGCATCAGGAAAAAAAAACAACAACAAAGATTGACATTGATCAGACTCCTGAAGCTGCCCCCTTCGTCAGAATAGGTGCCAGGCAGTTCCATTCAGAATTCCCCAGGAGAATTGTCCTCAAGTTCGCAGTGAACTGTGAGTTGACCAGATTTGATCCCATGAGAGAGATGGGAATCAAGGTGTTTGCTTTACGAAGCGTTATTTCAATACTTGTGGCGTCACACAGGTGTTGAAAAGGAGAAAAAAATTTATCAGAAAATTGACCAGTTGTTGCCGTGACAACCAAACTTCAGTTTATTGGAAGCTATTCCTCAAGCAGCTTTGCAGTATATTCTTGCGGTTGGCAAATTTCAGGGTTCCATTTGTATTCAACCGTCATCTACCTTGAATGTTTGAAGGCTGAGCGCTCTTCACCCATTCAGGTCGAAGCCGCTTGAATAGGGGCAGCTGTTGCACCCTAAAATTTGACCAACCGGGTCTCGCATTTGGCTCGATGTTTCGACGCATAACCGCATTCGCATCTGCATATTGCATACATTGCATTTTGCATTGGTATTGATTTTATCAGGGATCACAGCTCTCGTCTCGCGTCTCAGGTGTTTTTTTATCAGCTTAGATAGGTAGAATCGTATTTTTGGGATATTTCGGTGCCCGTTTATTTTTTACCGATTATTTTTGTGCGCTCTCGCGGTGTTGTGTGTCGTTCGGGAATTATGTTGATTTTTCTGGATTTTATTAGCTATTTTTAGGATTTAATAGGATTTTTAATAGATTTAAATCATTTTGTAGCTTTTAAATCATTTTTAGGATTTAATAGGATTTTTAATAGATTTAAATCATTTTGTAGCTTTTAAATCATTTTTAGGATTTAATAGATTTTTTAATAGTTTTAATTCTTTTTAAATAGATTTTTGATCATTTTAAGATTGAATAGATTTTTTAGGATAATATAGGATTTTCTAGAATATTAATATAATTTTTAAATAGTTTTAATAGCTTTTAAAATCATTTTTAGATTAGTGTAGAATATTAGTGAATTTTTCTTAGCATATTAAATAGAATAATAAAAATTAGGGTTAATAGAAATTAAACAATTGTTTTTAGATAAATGAATAGATTTTCTAGGTTTTATTAGGAATTTATTAGGGGATTATTAGGATTTTATTAGTGTTAGGTTTAATTAGGTTAATTAGTGTTAATTCTTTTATTTTCATTAATCATTTGCAGTTTTTTAAGGTTTTTTTTATCATTTTCGCTGGGCCCAATTGGTGGAGGCCCAGTTTGAGTTTTTGTTCAGCTATTGCAATTGTCCAGAAAAAATCCAAATCAGGTCATTTGCGTCCAGAATTCCCAGGAAAGGTCCAGCAACTCCCAGAAGGTTCTAGAAGCTTCCGAAAGTCTCAGCCTATATAATACCCAACGACACGTGTAATAACGAGGACGGTCCCACATTTCTTCATCACACGCCGCCACGTCACCTTCACGTCTTCCCTCTCTCAGCCACGCGTGGGACACGCGTCCCACATGCGCCATCGTCCTCCACCATCCCTCACCACGTGGCGACCACCCAGCACTTCACCGTGAAATCTCACCGGCCGACCTGCATGGCCGGCGGCCGCCGTACTTCACCGGAGAACGCCCCAGAATCCCCAGAACCCGATCGTCTTCATCTTCTTCCTCCCGTCTTCATCTTCGTGACCTCCACCAACCTCCATCATCAACCCTAAAACCCAGAACCATTCTTCATCCCCGACCTGCAACCTTCATCTTCTTCCACCTTCAACCGATCATCATTCAACCACCGTCCTCCCCAGAAATTCATCAGGAGCGACGAAGGTTCATCATCAACCTTCATGCATTTTCCAGAATTTCCAGAAGTTCCTTCGAAGCTCCATCATCATGTTCATCACCCATCAACGATCTTCATCTTATTTCCAGAAGAACAACGCTCAACCAAGTTCCAGAAACATTCAATCCTCCGATCATCATTATTCACCTTCCTCATCCAACTTCCTCACCATGAATCTTCCCAGAAACGCCCTAAAGTCAAGATTCAACCGTTCAAACTTCCAGATTCGAAGCCTTCTGCGTAGATCAAGATTATCCAGAATCTTCAAGATTGTTCATCGTGATTATCGTCACCAGATTTCCAGCAACAAGAACAGGCAAGAACTCCGTTAGAACAACTTTCCAGATCTTCGTCAGCATCTTCTAGATCATCCATCGTGTGCGTTCACATCTTCATACGCAGTTCATCAAGAGTATCACAGGATCTTCACCAAGATCCATTGGTGTTCATCGCTGTAGTCCCCAGAACATTACACGAAGCTTCATCAGTGATTGTCCAGATCCTCCAACTGCAACTCCATAGATCATCCTCCATCAAGATCCGCGCATGCAAAGATCTCAGAAGTTTGTCCTCATTGAAGGGTTCAACAGCACAAGCTAGGGAATATTGAAGAAGCGAAGAGTTGAACGGAGTTGGAGTGGTTTGAAAGGAGAAAGTTCAGAGACGGAGGTGGTTCAGAGAGTGAACGGTGTTTACGGCGGCCATGAACAGGGAGAGGAAAGAAGATTAGGGTTTCGTTTTTTTCAGAATGGAGAAGGAAGAGAGGAAGGAGGAAGGGCCCTGGCGTGTGGGCCAGGGGGCCCAAACAAATTTTTGGTAGACACCTCCCCTCTGGTTTTTGGAGGATTCTGGGCTTGGGCCCAATGCGTTTCCAGCACACTCCTAATTCAGCTCATACACCCCCCTCCGTGTCTTTTTTTTTTAGAGAGAATGGGCTGGGCCCAACTTATCTGCTTTGTATTTTCTGCTTACCCCCTTTTACCAGCAGTACCCCTCTCCCTTTATTTTTCTTTTCTTTTATATTGTTTGTATATTTTGTTTCATGAGAAAAAATAGAAAAAAACATATTGGAAAGAAAAGATTATAAGAAAAAGAAATGAAAAAAAATAATATGAAGAAAAAGAAAAGAAATATGGAAAAATATTATGAGAAAATAGTGAAAAACAATAGAAAAAATATGAAGAAATAGAGAGAAAATGTATAGAAAAATACATAGAAAAATGAAAAAAAGATAGAAAAAATATATTTGAAAATAGTGGAAAAAATATGAGAAATATTTTGAATATGAGAAAAAAAAGGAAGAAATATTAAAGTAGATATAATATTTTTTTAAGTGCATTTTCTTTTAGGTTTTTCATAGAAGTTAGTTTCCTTTTAGAGGTATTTTAGAAGCCCACTTGTTAGGGGGCTATTTTTCATTCGATTTTTTTTCAGATAGAATAGGATAGCGTTTCCTAGGAGATTTATTCTCAGTATTCACCCATTGTAATCATTTTTCAGAGATTAATAAAACGAGATTTGAGCTGTGGTCCCGAAGTAGCCGAACTACAGCTGCTCTGATTCTTCGTACCAGACGAAGATATGTAGGCATAGGATGCGATATCCTAGCGAGCACACTAACAACTAACCTGTTGTTCTCTCGCTGCTGTGCGATCGAGACTTTCCCGCTGATGACTAATTGAGTACCCTTTTTCTCTCTTGCCCGAGTGCATTTGAGACCAAGCCATAGTTTTGACCATAGGTCCCCGACCCTGTGAAGCCAGTTGTTTTTCTCACTGCTGTGTGAGAATGTTTGTTTAGCCGTAGTTAGTCTGAACTACGTAAAGCTCTGATCTTCCATCCAGTGGAAGTACGTAGGCACAAGACGCGAAGTCTTGGCGAGCCAATTTTCCCCGTAGTCCCGAACTACGTTGACTCTGACTTTCTCTCTTGAGAATACGTAGGCATAGAGTGCGACGCTCTATCGAGTCAATTCCCTTCCGTTTAGATTTAGCAGCCGTAGATAGATTGTTTTGCATCCTTTAGACAACCCAAGCAAGCGTGGATCCCGTCGAGTACGACGGACGTGAGGGGTGCTAATACCTTCCCCTTGCGTAACCGACTCCCGAACCCAGGTTTTGGTTGCGATGACCATACCTTTTCCCCGTTTTTTGCGAGGTTTACTTCGAGCGTTTCCTTTCCCGCTCTGAGGGATAAATAACGCACGGTGGCGACTCTTCTGTCAGCCGGCGCCGATTTTCGCAGTAGCGACAATAACCTTAAAAAAAAAAACTTAATTCCATATAACTCTTCCAAGTATCTTTTGATACAGTTTAACTGATGTAACATGACTTGCAATTCAATAAAACCAAACTAAAGTTGCATTTACATCTTTAATTCCTTATAACTCTTCCACATGTGTTTCAATGTAGTTTGAATCTCTGGATTCATGTTAAAGGAGTCATAAATTTCAATTCACTTCACAAAACAGATAATGTAAAACCTCCAAAATCTGTTTAACAAACTAGATTTTGGTCAGTCTATTAATTAGGAATCAAGTCACCGTAGATAAGATTAATCGGGGCATCTACTATTTCAACACAAGTCCTAAATTCGAATTTTGAACACTAAATAAGACCACAACAAAATACAAATTACATAATGAATTATTCAATTTATAAAATAATATCAACACAGAACCATAGCAAAATGTTCACAATTTGCCATTTGAATCGAGATAGAAATCAAGCTTGATTGCTAAATTGTTATCTTTCAGATTGCAACTAAAGAAGACAGCTAAATCCAAATATATCTACATAATTCAATGGTTAAGTAGTTCAGTTTAGAAAACAACGTTGTTCTGATTTCAAATACATTATAACACCGAATTGCTTACATTATATAAAAATGGAAATTTCTCAAAAAAGTTAACCACAAAAACGTCTTACAAATCATAACAGTTAGCAAATAAGGCATCCTTGAAGCTTGAAAAGTTTCTTCTCTGCGTGGCTCAAAATACAGCCCGGTGGTGTTGTTATTTTTGTCAACGAAGGCCTTGAAAATACCATTGAGGCAACTATGCTAGGATTCACTCTAAGACACTGTGCTATATTGATCTCTCTTAATCGTGTGCAGTTTTCTAACACATGATTCACTCCCGTCTCCGTAATCCATGGACAAGTATTGACAGTTGCAAAAGTCGAGGGCAAGCCTTTGAGATTATATAGAGTTCTATATCACCCACTGTTGTATAGGATAAGTCCAACACCTCTAATTTGGGAAATTCAAATTTAATTTGATGTAGCTTCACCGTAGAAAAATTGAAAAAGTGAGAACGTTTAGTGTTACTTAAATCGAGTATTTGTAGTGAAGGGAAACAATATGCAATGAAGAACAAGTCGTGGTAATAGTCAAAATCAATGTTGGAACAAATGAGAGAGGTCAATGTTTGAATATTTTGGGAGAAAGTTCTCAAGCCATTGGCGGGAAAGTTGTGTCGGTTTGAGAGATAGCGGGTGCATTGGTGGTAGGAGAGATTGAGGGATGTAATATTCAATGGAAAACAAGACATTTGGGAAGGAAGGCTGTTGATGTCACAGGAGAGTCGCGAGAAGTCAATGGAAGTGAGGTTGATAAACCTTTGAAAGAGGCGAAGGAAGAAACATAGGAAAGTTTGTTTTGGACACCAGATAGTGAGTGAGAATCAGAGATGATTGGTGATAGAAAGGAACCGTTTGGAGACGACAGAGAGAGACTTGAAGTCGTTGTCGTCAGTAAGGAATATACATTCCCAACAATCATTTGATAAATAGAAATCATTTGGTAGTTGTGAAACTTGAAGGTAATTTCTTTTTCTTTTCATGTTCAATTCAATTTTGATATCCCGGACAGTTGTTTTCAAATCAAAGGTTAGAGTAAGACCTTATATATAAAGAGGTTCTAAGGGAAATTCAAACTCGCTTAATTATTGTGAAAGATACTAAAAGATTGCCTTACTTTGTGCTATTTGAACAGTGTGATTGGATTTTATTGTTGAGAGTAAAAACAATCTTTCTCCGTAAAATACTGAAAATAATTAATTTAATTTTCTTATAAAAACTATAATTATAAGTTAAACATACTATATTTATCTTTTATTTATTTAAAATTGTTACTCATCTGACTTAATTGGTATTTTACTTTAACAAAGCAATATATTTGGTTAATATTTATTTAACAATTTTAAAATTTAATATTTATTCTATAGTGCCAAAAATTAACTAACTTTAGATAAAGAAATATAAAGATTGACATATTTAAAATTAAAAATAAATACTTTTTATTTATTGGTAAGGTCTTTGAGGTGTAGTTTGGATTGATTTTGAAAGAAAAATTAATTTTATTTAAAGATGTAATTATTCGTAACTCAATCTGATTTTAAATTTGAATTGACTTTTGAATATCGAAATTATAAATTATAAATTTTTTTATCAATATTAATGTTATAAAAATAATAAAAAATAATAGGTTTAAAGTAATATACAATATATAATATATTAAAATTTTAATTAAAAATAAATAAAAGGATAATGACTTGTTATGTTTAAATCAAATGAAATATTAAAAATAAATATATAAATTAAACTAATAAAAAATGCTAAAAAATAATAAATATCTAAAAATAATACATTCATCTAATATATGATCCTAATAAAAAAATTAAAATATATGAACGTGATTCGTTTCAATTTGGATTTGATATAAATGATTTTTATAGAAGAGAATTCAAACACATTCAAAATTATTTGATTTTTCTTTTGGATATATATATTTTTATTTGATTTTATATAAATAAGTTTGAAACCTCTCTTCCACAGGTGATATTTCTCTTAATCTTGTTTATAAAAGAGGTAAATGTTCTTCAATTAGTTAGAGCAATTTTGTTTGGTCAAAACTCTTTCCTCCTTTAAATTTTTTTTTTTTGTGTGGCGGTTAATTTTGAAGAATATTTATTACTATAAATAATATATTTTATGACAAATTTTTTTTATTATTTTAAAAAAAAAATTAAAATATAATGTCAAAGTGGCTCATGTTTTATTTATTTATATAAATGAATACCATATATTCCTTTTGTTTCTAAATATAACTAAAAAATTAAATTCAGGACAGGATTCAAATCTCAGTAAAAATAATTTTTATTTTTATTTCTTTAAAAGTGGTATCTTTCTTTTTAGTTTATTTTGTTATTTTTAAATTAATGATCTATTCTTTCGGTTATCTTTAATAGTCTAAGGATTAGATAATCATAATTTTACTATAAAAACACTCGTTAATCGAATTTTACCCGAAACTTAACTTATATGTTGTCATTTCAAACTTGTAGGCATTATACTTTGGGATGGATTACAAGACATAAAAAATCTTTATGGTTCTTCTATCTTGAAAAAACAGTTTTTCTACTCTTTGTATTTTTGAAATAATCTCCCTATGTTTTTAATCAAAGAAAACACTTCATAATTTATTATTTTTCTCGATTGACAATATTGAAAATTTTATTCCTAAACATAGACTTTTGGTTTTCGTTGATGAACATCTAATTGTTGTGTTGCATTTTTGATGTGTTGATCACATTGCATAATCACTTGCACAATGTTCATTGTTGGTTCTTGATATTTATCTTGTTGGATATATGTCACATGCTCGTTGTTTATTTTCAATTTCATAAGCGCATGATTGTTCGAAACGATTAATTGAGTTTCATTTGCATGCTATTCTTGTTCAATGCTTAATTGTGCAACCTTGTTGAACTTGTTTGTGTCTAATTGTCGACACATGTTCATTGTGCTATGCATGCTTGTCGATGATCGTTCCTTGCTTGAAGTATTGCTTTAGTGTTGATACTTGCATGCTGCCTGATTTTTCACACCCGTTGTTCTAGATTTTATCATGTTGTTAATTGTGCATCCATTATGCCTGATGCTTTTTATACCTGTTATGTGCTGAAATATGAGCTGTTAAATACAGTTGTGCTTATTTATTAGGTTTGCATTGCTGTTATGAAGTTGAAGCGATGTCGTAGCTGCTGTTATTGATTTGTTTTCCTTGTTTTGTTCATGCACACTCCCTTAAGGCCTCCTAGTACAAATTAATTTTTTATTAAGCTTGGAGTAGGATAGACATTAGGAGTTAACCCATGCATGATAACATTAGGCTAGTCCCTTCTTAACCTCAACCATAGGTCTATTTTTGCATGCTAACATTAGGATAGAATTTCCTTTCACATCCTGACCTTAAGACCATTTTGCATGACAACGTTAGGACCGAGTTTCCCCTTAGACCTTCTGTGCGTCTTTCTCTTCTTCTCTCTCAAAACAACTTCGAAACACTTAATAAATGTGATGAATATTATGCGCCATGAACCTTAAGTATATGGGAAATGATGAGTGAGAAGTCTCTTCTTGCTTCGTCTAGAGTGTTTAGCGTACGTCCTGTCTGGGGGCGATCATGCGACGCATTCGCTTATATGTCATAGATTTTAGTGCAATATGAATCTCAAACCAATACAATTCACTTCTCTAAAACTCACAAATAAATTCAAATCATTTTCATCCTTCGGGATCGTGTGTCAAACCATTTTCAGAAAGAGTACATTACTTTTCCGTTCTACCGCAAATAGGCATCGACCCTAACGGTTAGAATGGGAACTTAATGTCGCTCATAAAAAACATGTATCGACTCGTATGCCGAACTACGCCTGCTCTGATTTCTCATTGTCGTTGACTCTAACTTTCCCATTGCATGAGGAAATACGTAGGCATAGGACGACGAAGTCCTATCGAGTCTCCTTTTTTCTTTTTCCTTTCTCGTTTCCGTTTAGCAATAGGTTTTAGATAACACACCCCTTGATTAGACAACAAACGTGGATCTCGTTGAGTACAACAGAAGCGAGGGGGTGATAAAATCTTCCTCTCACGTAATCGACTCCCGAATTTAGAATTTGGTTGCGAGACCATGTCTTCTTACTTTTTGAGGTTTTTTTCAATCGTTTCCTTTCCTCTGTCGGAATAAATAACATTCGTTTCCTTTCCTCTGTCGGAATAAATAACGTTTAGTGGCGACTCTTTTGTTTTTTCTGCCAAATATTTTTCACAGTTGCGACAGTAACGAATACTTCAAAAAACTGAACCATTCAATTCTTGACAAGCTTTTACTAGAGCTCTAAAATTAGATTTTGAACCATCTGCTTATGATTGATTTTGAACCATCTATTTATGATTGCTTTCATGCTATCCTTTTTCAATTGAATCAGTCTGCAATTGTTAATGATTAATATATCCAGTTCACTGCCTTAGCAAAAAAAAGAAGATAGATGGATTAAGTGCAGAAGGCATTTTGGATTGTTTTGTTAGTGGATTGCATGAACAAATCAGATTTTTTATGTGAAACTAACGTACTTTATATCTCTCCTCCAATCCCAAATCTACTCCCTTCTATCCTCTACCTTATGGTAGATTAGATATGGCAACGTTTCTTGCTTTGTCTATTCTCATTTTTACTTCTTTCAAACAAGATATCAATAAATTGAATAGTTTTTAGTTTCTTCACTATACTGGTAAGATGCCATGGTTTTTTCTTGGTTTTTGACAGAAAGCATTTCATTAAATGATGTCATAGTGCTAGTCCTCTGTCTTTCTAGTTTTTTCTGTTGTATCTTGCAAAGAAGGAAAGTAAGAAACAAGAGGTATACATATTTTTAGTGTTCCTACAAAACCAAAAATCAAAAGCTGATTAAATACCCAATACACCTAAAGAGAATCAAATAAGATAATTGGTCAATCATCAAAATTTCTCAAAAAATTCCCGACAAACTATTTGATCAAAAATAGTGAGAGAAAATAAGATACGGTTGGTGATGGATAAGAAGTGTTTAGAGACGCGAGATAGAGATTTAAAAAAGAGGTTGTAATGGTCGTCGCCAATGATGAATCTGAAAACACATTCCCAACATTCATCATGTGAGTAAATTCAGGTATCTTCTTATTCTTCATGTTTACTGTAAATCAGTATTTTATGATAAAGGAAGATTTGAGAAAAACTTTCCTTCTGGTAATATTAGTGCATGCCGCCACTGATTTGGTGAAGTATAAAACTGATCTGAACTGATCAGAAGGGGATCACGATATGGCCACGCGCTACTGGACGGCTACCTGTTCACCGGCGATGAGAAGGAGGAGGGGGGGTGTACCTGCAAGACACTCCGATGCCAAAGTAAGAAGTTGGGCAGAGTGGAAGCAATAGTACAGAAAAGGGCAAGAAGAGAGTTACCTGACCCTCTTGAGGAAGAGGGTATTTCTAGAGAGACCCCAGCGCTGGGCCAACGGTCATTTGGGCTGAACTGGATGACCAGGCCCAACCCTAATGACTGCTAGGGCTTACGTGGCGTAGTGAAGACCAGGATGTGGTCTTCACCCTAGTCCAACCGCTCCTAGATCTCCGGAAAGTGGATTTGACCTGCTCTTTCGGAGGTGGGCAGTTGGCTGGTGACGTGTCCCCGCGGAGGGGAGCACGTGGAGAACGTGCGCCGGGCACGTTGTTCTCCCCACGGAGGGGAGCTCGGGAGGTTCCCGGAAGCAGGCTGTTCTCCCCGCGGAGAGGAGGAACCCCGGCCGTGCTTTGGTGAGCCAGGGATGGTTCTGCTCGTCTGGTGTGGTGGAAGGTGAAAGGTCGTTGGGAAGACCGCTTTGTGTTCGGTGGTGTGCCCTGCTCGTCCCGAGGGATGCACGTGCCCGGCGTGCCTGATTCATCTGTTGGGCCGTACTTGGTATTGGGCCTGCCGAGGTTGGGCCCATACCGGAACAGGAGCCCCCCAAGTCGAAGCTCTAGGTAGAGAGCGAGGACTTAAGGTCGCTGTGTCTGGAACGGGCACTCGTGCGGGGTCTCCGGACATCGGCGGAGCAGGGAGAAAGCAGGTGAAGGGGCGCGACTGTCAGGTTGCCGCCACGTGTCGTGCGTTAAGCGGTCGTAGGGGCGGTTACCCTATGTCATTAATGAGCCTAGGGTCGCTTCGAATCCCGTGCCGGATTATAAATATGGGGGTCCCCGCTCATTCTGCTACTTTTCACTCTGCCGTTGTGTCTGCTAAGCTTTATCATCTCTGCTCGTCCGCCGCTTGCCGTCGATCGCCGCCGCACCGTTCAATCTTTCCTTCCGTCCGCCACCGTTACAAGTGAGTTCTTCTTTTCCCTCCCTTTTATTTCCGTCGTTTAATTGGAATGTGTGGTCGGGGCATGATGAATGCCCCGAGGAGGGACGCGAGACCCACCGTGTCTGGCGAACTTTCTGATGAGTGTCCCGGGGAGGATAGGCTGGTTCCGATGAATGCCCCGAGGACGGGAGCTTTCTCTGATGAATGCCCCGAGGACGGGGGCTTTCTCCGATGAATGCCCCGAGGACGGGGGCTTTCTCCGATGAATGCCCCGGGGATATGTGCCTTCTCCGATGGCTGTCCCGAGGGGGGATGGTGGGTCGGCCTTTGATCCCCCGAGGAGGGTAGACGAGGAGCGAGTGTTTGCTCGTCGCTTTCTGGCCTTTGTCGCCCTTTCACTTGACTTGCGGTGGAAGGGTGGATTTGATCCTGGCTATTGAATTCACCATTGTCCTCTGCTTTCAGGTGTAGATGTCGGCTCTGGTGCCGGGGATAATGGTCGAAGACAATGAACCTGAGATTCCGGAGTATGACGATGAGCGTATTGCCCCGTCCGAGGAGTGGGCGGCCGAGGAGCCGCTTTCTACTCCTTCTTGTTTTGTGGCCGATGCATCCGACGTGTACCCCACGGTTGAGAACACGCCTATAGGAGAGCCACAGCACTGGCAGGTGTACCGACCAAAAGAACATCACCGCATCTGCTCGCGATATGGGCGGCGGATGTTCCCAATGCATGAATTCTATTTTAAAGAAGCTCGGCTCCGGTTACCGTTCTCCGCCTTTCATCTGGGGCTTTTCGACTGGTTGCGCCTTGCCCCGTCACAACTTCACCCCAATGCCTTGGCTTTCATCCGGGCTTTCGAGGTGGTGTGTTTCTACCTCTCGGTGGAGCCGACGGTACCGTTATTTTTCCGCATCTTCCACCTGCAGCGGCAGACGGTGAATGGCCGCCACGGATGGGTTTCTTTTAAGAAATCGACCAAACTTTTCAAAGCGTATAGCGATTCTGTCAAAGATTTCAAGAACCGGTTCTACCTCGTCAAGCCGATCACGCAGCACGGCTCGGACACTCTCTTCGACGAGGGCGAGCGAACGGTAGATGGCCAGCGATTCCGCGCGTGGCTTCCTAAGATACATCTATTTGAAAATAGTTGCTTTTGTGCGGTCTCTCCCTCCGTCGAAACTGGTGACGCCCGACGGTCGGTATATCCTTGACGCGCAGGGGAATGTACGCACCAAGAAGCGTTTGATAAATACTAAGACCCTGCTCGGTTGTGCGACCGGGGCGGCCGCTCTGGATTACCTAGGTAGGAATGTTTGTTTTTCTCCCCGTGGTCGGGGCCTTTGACCGTCGCTAACTCTTTTCTTTGTTTTTGCAGTGAACATGTCTTCCGTCGAGGAGCGGGTGAAGCAGTTGCGTGCTACTAGAAATGTCGCGGCCCCGAGGACGAGGGTGAGCCAGCTGGTCGGTCAGGAGGTCGCGACGCCGGGGGGGCACAGTTCATCCTCTTCGCCTCAAGAGAGCCAATCTCCTGCGTCTCAAGGAACGTCGAAGAGGCAGAGGTCCGAGGAGCCCCGAGTGGTGGATCTGACGGTCGGTACCGCCGAGGAAGGTTATGTCGTCCCGCCCTGCCATCAGCATCCGGGATATTTTCATGGTGCCCGTTCTCCCACTGTCTCCGCTGGGGAGGTGAAGGCTGTTCGTCAGGCCGATCGAGAGACTCGTCGACGTGTTCTAGCTGAGGACTTGGCCGCAATGATGCGGACGTTCACGACGGCTCTTGTGCTGAACGAGGAGGGCTGCTCCGCTGCTGAGCTGTCCAAACTGCAGAGGGATCTTACTTTCACGCAGTCGCGGTTGGCCAAGCTCACTGATGAGTTGGAGAAGAGCCAGAAGGATGTTGCTGAGCAGCAGAAACGGGTAGAGGGTGCTGAGGGGAAGGTGACTTCGCTGGAGGAGAAACTGGGGACAGCGACAGCCGAGGTGTAGGCGCTGAAGGTTCGCACGGAAGTTTTGGACAGCGCGGTCCGTCCGGCCGAGGACGAGACAGACGGAGATCGGCGGTTAATCACTCGTGCTGACCTGATCGCTCGTATCCGGGTGTTGGAAAGCGACTGTCTGGAGGCTGTTGAGGTCGGGTTCAAGAGTGCTGTCGAGCAGGTTCAGGTCGCCAATCCTGGTGTCGTGCTGGCTGTGGACGGGATCGGGCCGTACCACGAGATTGTTGACGGGAATGTGGTCGATCCCTATCTTGTTATCCCCGAGGAGGAACCCGCGAGTGCTGACCGGGCGGACGAGGAAGCATAGGTTGCCGGGCCTGCGTGCCCGTTGTTTTTATGGCCTGCGTGCCGATGTTTGTGATCTTTTTCTTTGGACCTACGTGCTCTGTATTTGTACCATTGACTACTGGGCTGGTGCCCGCTTTTGTTTAATATATTTTTCGTGGATTTTCTAAGTGTGCGCTCGTTATTTGCATGTCGTTTATGCTCGTTTTTCGTGTTTGTTTGAACGCTTTTGAATGCCTCTGGTGTGTATGATATTTCTTGTAAATTTTCTAAGTGTGCGCTCGGTGTGTTTGGGTGTTAGCTCGACAATTTGTTACCGGTAGTGCGGGGAACTGGCCGGTTTGGCCGGCGATATAGCCGGGCCGTTTCGGGGGTAGTTCTCCCCGGGGCGTGGACGTCCCATCGCGAGCTGGGTGTCCTGCCTCTTTTGGTACGACGGCGAGGGGTCTCGGTCGAGGTATTCCCTGCCGAGCAAGGCCTTCTTCCCGCGCACACGAGAGGCAGGGCTTGCTTTTCTTTGGTCGCTAGTGGACGCGGGGGTGTGCGGTGGTACCATGTCGCCCCCCCAGTGGTTGGGACGATGGGTCGTCGCGGGCAATGTTTTAACTGTAGTACCTCTTAAGTTTCGCGGCGTTCCATGGTCGAGCTAGTTGTTCACCGTGCAGGTTTTCGAGGTAATAGGCCCCGTGCTCCGTTTTGTCCCGGACTCGGTACGGGCCTTCCCAGTTCGCAGCCAGTTTGCCCTCGTGGGAGTCTTTCTGGTTTCTGCGTAGAACTAAGTCGCCTGTTTGGAAATCGCGTTTTATGACTTTGTTGTTATGGCGAAGTGCGACTTGTTGCTTCAGCCGGGCTTCCCGGAGGGCTGCCCCTGAGCGGATTTCTTCGACGAGGTCGAGCTCTTCTCGGAGGGAGCCGTCGTTGTCGTCGGTGTCCAGGGGAGCTTCCGTTCGTCGGGATGGTTCGCGAATTTCGACCGGTATCACGGCCTCGGTTCCGTACGTGAGGCGAAATGGGGTTTCCCCCGTGGTTGAGTGGGGAGTGGTGCGGTATGCCCAGAGGACGCTGTGGAGTTCCTCGACCCATGCTCGTTTGGCGCCGCCGAGTCGTCGTCTGAGTCCTCTGAGTATAACTCTGTTCGCCGACTCCGCCTGGCCGTTTGTCTGAGGGTGTTCGACCGAGGCGAAGTGATGTTTGGTTCCAAGTTTGGTGACGAAGTCGTGGAAGTTTTTGTCTGTGAATTGTGTGCCGTTGTCGGTGACGATGGCGAGCGGGACCCCGAATCTGGCGAGGATGTTGCGTTTGTAGAATCGGAGTATGTTGTGGGCGGTGATTTTGGCCAAAGCTTCGGCCTCGATCCACTTGGTGAAGTAATCAACTCCCACGATGAGGTATTTGTTCTGGTATGAACCTAGGGGGAAGGGCCCGAGGATGTCCAGCCCCCACCAGGCGAACGGCCACGGAGATGAGAGGGACGTGAGGTCGGTCGGGGGGCGAGGTGCATGTCCCCGTGTCGTTGACATTTATCACATCGTTTGACGTGTTCCTTCGCGTCGGACTACATTGATGGCCAGTAGTAGCCTGCGCGTAGGGCCTTTTGTGCTAGGGATCTTCCGCCGAGGTGCTGCGCGTTGATGCCTTCGTGGATTTCTTCTAGAACGGCTGTACTCTGGGACTTATCTATGAATTTGAGGAGTGGGATTGCGAAGCCTCGACGGTATAGTCGCCCCTCGAGGAGGACGTACGAGCAGGTACGTCGTTTCGTTGCGCTGGCCTCTCCAGAGTTGGCCGGAAGGTGGCCGGTGCTGAGATAGGTGTGTAGTGGGGTCATCCAGCAGTCAGTGTCTCCGACGGCGTTGATGTCGAGGGGCGTGGTGGTCGCGCTGGTACTTGGTTGCGACAAGATTTCTTGAATGACCGATTTATGGCTGCCTTGCTTTTTGGTGCTTGCCAGTTTGGAGAGGATGTCGGCCCGGGTGTTCTGCTCGCGAGGGACGTGCTAAATCTCTGCTGAGTCGAAACCTCTCAGTTTTTCAGTAATGAGCGCGAGGTATCCGGCGAGGGTATCGTTTTTTGCTTGATATTCGCCTCGGACTTGTGAAGCGACTAGCTGGGAATCCGTGTAGATTCGGATGTCCCTGGCTCCCAGGTCGGATGCCAGGCGAAGCCCGGCGAGAAACGCTTCGTATTCGGCCTGGTTGTTGGTTGTCAGGAAAGCCAGTGTGAGGGAGACTTCGATGACCGTACCCTCGTCGTTGTCGAGGATGATACCGGCGCCGCTTCCCGTGGAGTTTGAGGAGCCGTCCACAAAGATGGTCCAGAGGTGGTTCCCGGCGGTAGGGTCGGGTGGTGTGGTCATCTCGGCGACGAAATCGGCCAAGGCTTAGGCCTTGATGGCGTGCCGGCTCTCGTAGGTGATGTCGAACTCGGAGAGTTCTAGCGACCATTTCAGCATGCGTCCGACCATGTCGGGGCGACCGAGTAGCTGGCGGATGGGCTGATCGGTGCAGAGCACGATGGCGTGTGCGAGAAAATAATGTCGGAGTCGGCGTGCCGCTGTCACGAGGGCTAGGGCGACTTTCTCGATCAGCTGGTATCGGACTTCCGGGCCGTGGAGAGCTTTGCTAGTAAAGTAAATGGGCTTTTGTCCCTCCCCGGTTTCGCTTACGAGGACGGCGCTAACGGCTTCGTTGGACACGGCCAGATATAAGTATAGGGTTTCGCCTGTCGCGGGGCGCGTCAGCACTGGTGGTTTAGATAGGATGCGTTTGAGGTGGCAAAGGGCTTTCTCACATTCGTCTGTCCATTCGAATTTGGTCTCCTTCCTGAGCAGTTTAAAAAATGGGAGGGCGTGTTGGGCCGACCTCGCAATGAATCGTGAGAGGGAGGCAAGCACGCCGTTGAGGGACTGGATGGCCCTCTTCGTGGTCGGCGTGGTGATATTGGAGAAGGCGTGGCATTTGTCCGGGTTGGCTTCGATCCCCCGTTCGGTCAAGTAGTAGCCGAGGAATTTACCGGCGCAGACGCCGAAGGTGCACTTCTCCGGGTTAAAACGCATGCGACATGACCGCGCGGTCTTGAAGACCTTCTGGAGGTGTGCCGCGTGGTCGTCCTCCGCGCCGGATTTGACGATCATGTCGTCCATATATACTTCGAGCATGTCGCCGATTTCGTCGCGAAAGACACGGTTCATCATCCGCTGGTATGTGGCCCCGGCGTTTTTGAGGCCGAAGGGCATCACGTTGTAATAGTAGTTGCCCGACGCCGTCATGAAGGCCGTGGCTTGTTTATCGTGTTCGGCCATCGGGATCTGGTTGTATCCCGAGTACGCGTCCATGAAGGACAGGAGCTTGAAGCCCGCAGAGTTGTCGACGAGCTTGTTGATATTGGGGAGGGGGTAGGCATCCTTAGGACATGCCCGGTTGAGGTCGGTGTAGTCAACACACATGCGCCATTTTCCATTATTCTTTTTAACGAGTACAACGTTGGACAGCCAGGTTGAATACCGGGCTTCCGAAATAAAATTTGCCTCTAAGAGGTCTTTTACAGCTTGTTCGGCCGCTGCCGATTTTTCGGGGGACTGGTGACGCCGGCGTTGTACAACGGCCTTTGCGGTCGGGTTGATGGACAGCTGGTGGCAGGCGACCTCGGGGTCGAGTCCCGGCATTTCCGCGGCGCTCCAGGCGAAGAGGTCGGCATTCTCACGGAGGCAGGCTTGGAGCTGACGTTTCGCGAGGTCTGGGAGTCCTGCGCCTATCCTCACGGTTCTGCTCGTGTCTTCCCCAAGGGGAATGAGTTCGAATTCTCCATCCGGGATGGGGCGCGCTGGGTGTGAGGGTTGCCCGTTGACTTCGTTGGTCTTTGTGTCATTGTCGGGCTCGTCGGTGAAGCGACTGTCGAGCTCAATGGATCTGACCAGCTCCGTTGGTTTGTCCTTTGGCGTAGCGCTTGACGCTTTCTTTTTGGTCGATGGGGCGATGGAGTCTAGGCCTTTTAGTGCGGCTTCGAAACATCTTCGGGCGGCTTCGATTTCTCCGTTGAGGGTTACCACGGCTCCCCTTCTTGTGTAGTATTTCATCTTCAGGTGAACAGTGGAGGGTACCGCGGTGAGTTCTGCTATCGTCGTCCTGCCCAGGATGCAGTTATAGAGGGACGGGCATTCGATGACCAAGAAGCGGACGCTGATGTCCCTGGCTGTTTCCTCTTCTCTGAAGGTGACTTTCAGCTCCACGTATCCCCAAGGTCTCGTCGTCGTCCCGTTGAACCCCTGAAGGTCGGAGCCTACGTAGGGAGAGAGGTTGGATTCGTCGAGCTGGAGAGTTGTGAACAGATGTGAGTACATGATGTCAACCGAGCTCCCGCCGTCGACGAGGAGGCGCCTGACGTCGAAGTTTGCCATTCGGGCACGTATGAGCAAGGGTATGTTGGAATTGGGAGATCCCCCGGGTAGTTCTTCGAGGTAAAATGTGATCGGGTTGGAGCGGCCTCGGAATTTGTCGAGCGTGCTCATTTTGCCGGAGTTGTTCGCAATGAGTTCGTCGAATTTCCTTTTCACAGATTCTATGGATAGATTCCTCGTGGCTCCATCAGAGATGACCATGGCTCTGGGGAAGTATTCCCATCGGCTGGTTGGTCGGATTGGCTCGTCGATTAGGTTGGGTACCTCGGGAACGCCGAATTCTCTGCTCGCGAACCAATCCTCGGGGCGGCTGACGCACAACGCGACCTGGAGCCTGCCGTTGTCCTCTGGAGAGGGAAGTTCCTCGATTTTCTTGGCTTCTGGAGCCTCTAGCCTAGGTGGTTCACCTCCTCGGGTGTATCGCTTCAGGTGTCCGTCTTTGATTAGAATTTCGATCCCATCTTTGAGATGGATGCAGTCTTCTGTCACGTGCCCGTGGGTCCTGTGGAATCGGCAGTATTTTGACTTGTCCACGTTGGGTTTGGGCGGCGTTGGTCGCGGAAAACGGACACCTCCCTGCACGAACTCGGTTTTAGCGCATTCGGCAAGTATGCGTTCACGTGAAGCGACCAAGGCTGTGTACTCTGTGAATTTTCCCGCCGGGCCGCGCGGTTCGCGTTGTTCGCGGGGTTCGCGGGGGCGGTCTTCCCGACGGCGGTCTCCTCCTTGTCGATGGCTCGAAGCTTCGTCGTCTCGGTGCCCGCGGGGGGCCTCCCTGTCTCGAGTGTCGCGAGCGGAGTTGGCCGCCTGTGTTTCCTCGAATCGGATGTAATGCGCGGCCCTGTCGAGGAAATCTTGGAGGGACGTGGGCCGGTGTATGCCTACGGCCTCGTAGAATTTGGAGTCGTGGCGCAGGCCTTGTTCCATTAAGTAGCGTTTCATTTCGTCGGAAGTTGTCACCTGCACTGCTTCCCGAGTGAACCTTTCGATGTACTTTCGGAGGGGTTCGTCGGGGCCTTGGATGATTGCCCCGAGGACTGCTTCCGTCTTCGGGTGACGTCGGGACGCCGTAAAGTGTTTGGAGAACAGGTCCTTCAAGACCCTCCACGACGTAACTGATTCGGGCTCCAGACTTTTGTACCAGGTCATAGCGCCTTTCCTTAGAGTCGTTGGGAAGAGTCTGCACTTGATAGCTCCCCGGACGTTTCGGTAGTCGAGCATAGCCTCGATGTCTTCCAGGTGATCGTCTGGGTCGGAGGTGCCGTCGTATGTCGATAGCGTCGGCGGCTTCTCCATCCCATGGGGTATGGGGGCAGCCATGATCTCCCGGGACAGCGGGGTGCGGTAATCATCCTCGTCACTTTGCGCCGGGGATCTGCGAGGGGATGAGCCGTTCAAGGTATGTCCCTGGTTTCGGGTTCTCGATCTCTTGCCTGAGTTCTCGACTCGGGGGTCCTCGGTTGGGATCGCCGCGGTGTTCTGGCTCCTCACGCGAACGTGTCTTGCCGGGGATCTGGTGCGTTCTCGCGTCACCTGCGGGCGGTGTCTCTCCAGCCGCGGTCGGCGGTTTCTGGGTCGAGGTGAGGGACTCCTCGAACCTCCGTTCTGGTCTTCCCGCTGGGGGTACCTCGGAGGACCGATGCGCTCTAATGCTCCAATTCTAGCATTTTGTTGGAACAGTAGCTGGTTCGTCTGGTTGATGGCCGTAAATAGAGCGGCCACCGTTGGGTCTGCTCCCGCCGGGATGGGAACGGGGTGGAATGTTGGCGGGCTCGGGGGTCCGTGATCGGCCTGGAGGGGCCGTTCCGCGGATGATGGTGAAGCAGTTTGCCCGTCCCTCTCGTCGGCTTCCGTCGATCGTGTCGTTCCTGCTTGCTTCCCGTTGGTGGCGACGTTGAGCGCAAGGTCGTGCGGTGTGTCGTCGCGGTGTGGACTAGCCATGATCGTGGAGGTTTGGTGAAACTTTTGGTTCCTGCTCGGAGTAACGGGGAAGTTTCCGTTCCCACAGACGGCGCCACTGATCTGACCTGATCAGAAGGGGATCACGATATGGCCACGCGCTACTGGACGGCTACCTGTTCACCGACGATGAGAAGGAGGACGGGGGTGTACCTGCAAGACACTCCGATGCCAAAGTAAGAAGTTGGGCAGAGTGGAAGCAATAGTACAGAAAAGGGCAAGAAGAGAGTTACCTGACCCTCTTGAGGAAGAGGGTATTTATAGAGAGACCCCAGCGCTGGGCCAACTGTCATTTGGGCTGAACTGGATGACCAGGCCCAACCCTAATGACTGCTAGGGCTTACGTGGCGTAGTGAAGACCAGGACGTGGTCTTCGCCCTAGTCCAACCGCTCCTAGATCTCCGGAAAGTGGGTTTGACCTGCTCTTTCGGAGGTGGGCAGTTGGCTGGTGACGTGTCCCCGCGGAGGGGAGCACGTGGAGAACGTGCGCCGGGCACGTTGTTCTCCCCGCGGAGGGGAGCTCGGGAGGTTCCCGGAAGCAGGCTGTTTTCTCCGCGGAGAGGAGGAAGCCCGACCGTGCTTTGGTGAGCCGGGGATGGTTCTGCTCGTCTGGTGTGGTGGAAGGTGAAAAGTCGTTGGGAAGACCGCTTTGTGTTCGGCGGTGTGCCCTGCTCGTCCCGAGGGATGCACGTGCCCGACGTGCCTGATTCATCTGTTGGGCCGTACTTGGTATTGGGCCTGCCGAGGTTGGGCCCATACCGGAACAAAAACAAACTGAACTAGGTTTTACTGCGAGGGATTATACTCACCACAATACTACGTCTATGACCTAATTTTGAATGTTTTTTATAAGAAAATTTGATTTTATTGGTTTTCCATGCATCCACTTTAATATTTTATAAAAAATTTAATCTCAAGAAATTAATATTTTTTTAAAGATTATATTATTATGTTTGATGTAAAATGTATATATTATATATTAAAACGTAATTTATTTTTGAGTGTTATTTATAGCTAGTTAAAATAAAATTTAAATATGTATAAAATCAGGTAAATATATATATCAAAAGAAAAGTTGAGATTAAATCATATCTTTTACTTAATTATGTATCAAAGATTTAAAAAAATTAGGCGCTTTTATGAGGAAAAATTAATAATCAGTTTTAGAAATATACTTTAATTCAATCATTCATATTCATTTTCATATTCTCATATAAATATTGCATTCTCATATGATATGTTATATGTGTGTGTGTGTGTGTGTGTGTGTGTGTGTGTGTGTGTGTGTGTGTGTGTGTGTGTGTGTGTGTGTGTGTGTGTGTGTGTGTGTGTGTGTGTGTGTGTGTGTGTGTGTGTGTGTGTGTGCGCGCGCGCGTGCGCGTGTGCGTGTGCGTGTTCGCGTGTGTGTATGTGTGTGTGAACGTGACATTTAAAATAATCCAAAATAAAAATAAATTTATTTTTTTGAGATATTTTCAAAACTTAAAATAATAAAATCGTGTTCGATCATATCCCAGAAGGTTTAAACAACCAGAATATTTATATGGCAAGGTTGCTTTTACAAAAAAAAAAAATTACAGGAACTCGCCTATATGGCAAGGAGTAAAATGATATTAACTTTTTTTTTATTAGAAAGAGATTTCACTACGGAACGCAGGGTGTACTCAAACTCTAATTATAAAAAAAGATGTCAATCCAACTAAACTATGACATCCAGATCAAAAGAGCAGAACAGAAACAAAAAAAATTGAAGTTGGAGTTTGACATATCTCATTAAAATTTATCTCCTAGTTAAATATTTAATTGACCAAACTATATTGTTCACATTACACAATTAACCTTTCGAAAAGAATTATGTTTCTATGTTTTCAAAGTCCCCAAAGAACGGCACACCAGATAATACCTTCTCTATTTTTCCGCACCTTCTTTCCCATTTTAATATAAGACCACAAAAAACAAGAAATAAGATCTTCCCCTTCAAAAGCTACAAATCCGACCCACATGTTGATAGCATGCCAAACTCGGGTAGCAACTCCATTAGACAAGAACAAATGCTGCAATTTTTTCTCAAAAAGAAAATAGAACGTAATGGAGATTATGAATAGAACTTAAAACACCTCTTCTTTTAAGCTAGTCTTTACAAACCAACATATCCATAATAATTCTCCAATTAAAAACTTTCTCAAATTAAAAACCTTTATCTTCATAGGCATATGAACAACCCAAATTAGTTTGCACGTGGCATATGAGCAACCCAAATCAGTCTGCACGTATTTGCAAAGAAAGAAGCAGGAGAATGAAGACTATTGAATTCAACAATTTTTTAGTAGCATGACCTCAGACTTTTGATTTCTCATGGATCCAAAGAACTTCATCTTCTTTACCCTTGGTAAAAGTCTGGCTATCTAACAAAGTCATAACATCATGAATGTTATCTGAAAAATTCTCCCGAATCTCAGTTTCGATTCCCAAATCACCCAATACCCACGAATCGTTAACCAAAGCATCCATATTAGTCACCATTTTAGATTTCATCCTGCTACCGCTGAAAAGAAGTAAAATTATTTTACACATATTACATATCCTAATTTCTTTATAATATTAAAAAAAAACTATTTAAAATTGAACTTTATGAATAAATAGATAAAAATAAATCTAATCATTCCATAGCCGCTAACAAAATAAAAATAGAAAGCACAAAATTGGTTGTGGTAGATTTTTTATTTTGTACATAATCCCACAAAAGTAACCTAATTTTAGTTTGTTTCATATTAACCTGAAACCAGTGGCGGCACATAACTCATTCCATCGACGTCTTCAATATGAATAGGAAGAAGATAGCTTTTCAGAAATCACCCTTCCTCCTATTTTATTTACCTGATGAATGTTGGGAGCATGTCTTCAAATTTCTCATCATCTGCAGCGAAGGTGAAACCGAAAACAAACACAAACTCTACTTTAAATCTCTATCTCTCGTCTCTAAACGGTTTCTCTCCATCACCAATAGAATTGTATTCTCTATCACCATTTCTGATCATTCATCTCGTCTTCTCCCTAGTTTCTTCCATAGATTCCCCAACCTTAATTCCCTTCACCTCCACTTCGGCTCCAGTCGTCTCGACTCAACCATTGCTTTGACTCTCCGTGACAGACCAACATTGAAATGTTTATCCATTTTCAATATTGAGCTAAACGATGCAAATGGCATTACTTCACAATACATCGATTCCCTCGTCACTTTGAAGGGTTTGAATATTCTTAAGTTCTGTTATTCACATATCTCAGATGATTTACTGTATTCTATTACAAGGGAAGTTCTTCCTTTGAAGAACTTTGTTCTCAAGAATTGTATCGGCTACAGTTATGATGGAATTTATTGTTTGTTATCCAAATGTCCAGAGATACAACATTTGGATTTGCATCAAGCTGATTTCTTAAGGGACCATCATATTCACCAGTTATCTTTGTTTCTTGGTAGTTTGCTCTCTATAAAACTTTCTAAGTGTTTGAAACTCACAAAATTAGCCTTGTCTTTCCTCATTAGGAACTGTCATTTACTTAGTGAAATTACAATGGAAGACATTAAAATGGAGACCGCACAAAATTCTGATTCTTTGAAGGATTTTGACGTGAACCCTCAATTAAAGTCTCTATGTTTGGGTCACGGTGCCTTTATTTTAAATAAAAACATCATATTGTTTGCTTCTATTTTCCCTAATTTGCAGCATCTTGATTTGAGTTATTGCAATAGCATATGTGAAAAAGGTATTTGTCAAGTTCTAAGAACATGTTCTAAGGTTAGACATTTGAACTTGGGGTATTTTTATAAAGTTAGACGACTTAAAATGAATTGTGTAGTTCCCCATATGGAGGTGTTGGACTTGTCAGGTACAAAGGTTGATGATAGAACACTCTATCAGATCTCAAAAAGTTGTTGTGGGCTTTTGCAACTATTAATGCCAAATTGTAGATATGTCACAATAAAAGGAGTGATGCGCGTGATTAAAAATTGCACACATCTGAAGGAGATCGATTTGAGAGGCTGTCATGGAGTGACAACTAATGGTGTTATCTCAACTCTTTTATCAAGACCAACATTAAAAGAGAGAAAACTCTTCTTGCGTAATGGATGTCTTTTCTTCCAATGAAGTTTTAGCTCTAAAATGCAAGATGTTTTTGGTTTTTAGATTTGTTTGTCGAGAAATTACTCTTTTATTTTTAAATACGGATGTAATGCATGCGTTAAATTTTAATGTTTTTCCTTACTCTTCTTTGAATTATATTACTTGTATTAGATTTTGTGTCATTCTTCATTGGCAGTATTGTTGATTGTTTCGGATCTAATTTGTTAAGGATTAGAAGTTAGTATGAATGTTTTCGTACATAGTGGAAACCTCTGTTTTATCATACAGACATGGCATACAGTATGGTGGAAACAAAATCATACTTAAACTAAGATATGACAATAGTTTAAAGAAAATGAATAGTATTTCTAATATGCATGTTTGATTTCCTTTATTGTTCATTGTGTTGCATAATGATGTCCCATATATAGCATTGTAACCTCATAATAAGTCATAACCAACCATACCGATAAAATGTGAACATCATAACTTCAAATTAAAACCTTCTCTTTAGGACTAATAATAGATAACATACTCAAATTTTGTGCTGATTTCAAATTAGTGAAATTACTATTTGTTGTTAATTTTACTATTTTGAAATAATCACAATATTATAGAGAAATTTGAATTTGTCATCAGTTAGCAGTCATAAGGATAAGGTTATGTTTCAAGTTATGATAATGTTCACTTTTCTTGGCATGGTTGGGTAGGACTTAGGAAGCAACAATACGGCTACTTAGTTTATACCTTAAAATAGTAGTCAGCAGCTCTGGAGAAGGAGAGCCATGGAATCCCACAGTGCTTCTGCTGCACTATGATTCACGGACGCAAACATAAACATCACAGAGAACTGACACTAATGCAAAGATATGAAAATATGATTATGCATGTCAGTGTTATATACATATCTGACAATGACACATACTCCAATTACAACACTAAAACATCATCCATTTTGTTTCATGAATGTCAATCTCCCTTCATCCTAAATTCACATTTCCATTATAACTTCCATTGACCGCAGGCTCAATCACTCCCACCTTCGGCATCATGTATACTAATACAAATTATTAAAATTTAAAATTGAAAACAGCTCTAAGGATAGGCCACAACAGACCAAAATGGCAGTGCGATTAACCTGCAGGCTGCAGTAGATCGTAACAATAGTGTGGATACGCCGCACCAGGTTGAAAAATCTCCCTGCACTAGAACAAACCAGAAACGGCAGACTCGACCAGCTGCTGCAGAGCACACCCGTCTTGACCACACTCCACGAAATCAGACTGCAACAGAAACCCACGACTAAACCGCATGGTGCCTCACACTACACCTCAAAGTGAAACATTGTCTCTTAAACTAATTAAGGGGATAATCAATACTTCAGCTTGTATAATAATATAAGCTCAAACCATATGAAAATGTTCACAATTTGGAAGCTCTGAACCAAAGCAGAAGTCAAGTTGACTGCTAAACTAAATTGTTATCTTTTCAATTCCAGCCAAAGACAACAACATCCAGATATAGCTAAGAAATCCAAAGGTCAGTTAAGCCATTGATGTTTTGGGATATTTCTTACATATTTGAATATAAGAAAATGGGCATGACACAATTCTTATCCAAGTAATATAATTTAAGAGTAAAGAAAAACATCAAAATTTAAAAATTCATAGAAAAACATCAAAATTTAAAAATTCATAGAAAAATCTAAAACTATATTTCAATGATTATCATCAACAGGCGATTAAATACATATTTGTAAATTGTTATTCTAAAAAAAAGTAATTTGTTATAGAAATAAATCTAAAAACATAATTAAAACTTTAGAAAATAATACATTCATAACTAGCAAACAAGATATCCATTTCCCTAAAGTGAGAAGAGTTTTCTCTTAGATGAGAGCCTTGATAAAACCATTGACACAACATTTCTGTGACATAACTACAATATTTAAGTGATAAATGTAAAAGTCCACAATAACTTTTCAAGATTTGATAGTGTTTTATCATCGACACTTGTATTCGACAAGTTCAACACCTTCAGTTAAGGAACTACAAAGTTCATTTTAAGTCCTGTCACTTTATCACAACGGGCCAAGTTCAAATGTCTAAGCTTAGAACATCTACTTAGAACTTGACAAATACTTTTTTCAGTTATGCGATAGCAATATCTTAAATCAAGATGCTGCAAATTAGGGAAAATGAAAGAAACATTATAATGCCTTTATTTTTGATTAAGGAATTGTGACCCAAACTTAAAAACTTTAAGTGAGGGTTTATATCAAAATCCTTCAAAGAATCAGAACTCTCTACGCTCTCTTTTCAAATGTCTTCCATTGTAATCTCAGTAAGTGAATGACACATCCTAATAAGTGCAAACAAGGTAGATTTTGTGAGATTCAAACAATTACAAAGTTTTATAGAGACCAAACCACCAAGAAACATAGATATCTTAGTAATATGATGATCCTTTAAAAAATCAGCTTGAGTGTTCACCTAAACTACCACCAAATTTTAGGCTTTTCTATCTAACAAATATAATTTTTAAATTTTTTATCTAAATAAAATTTTTCATTTTTTAATTAAATAACCTATTTTTCTAAAAACAAAACTCTTTCAATAATCCTACATTCCAAAACAATTCTTAAAAAAAATTTAAATACTCTATTTTTTATTGTATGATAGGGTTAAAACTAATTTTGCATGTCTTTGTATCCCTGATAGGCTGGTCTAATACAATTGAAGGTTTATGGTAGAATTTGAATAAAGTATTTTCAAAAGTAACAATATATATTATTAAATTTTGTATTAATTTATGTTTAAATAAATAAATTAACAATTAAGCTCTTAAACTTTTTTAATTTATTTTTTAAATGATATGAAATTAATTAATAATTTAAATGACTTTTTATTTAGATAGATATAATTAAAGTTAAAACTCATAAAACGGAATTCCGGTTAGTAGTATTTTTAGCCATCTATTTTCTTCTTCACTCTTAATTTTATCTTTTTTTGGTGCCTTAAATAGAATGGGTTGAGGTTAATATTTATCCAAAATCACTGGTTACAAATTTTTTTTTCATTTAAATAAATATATTTTTAATTTATTTATGGGTATAATAGATTTTGTTTTAATAAATTAGATTTTGAAATCTATGTATATATATATATATATATATATATATATATATATATATATATATATATATATATATATATATATATATATATATATATATATATATATATATATATATATATATATATATATATATATATATATATATATATATATATATATATATATTCAATCTTTCCAACCTAACTCCTAATGACGTAAGCCCTAAAATCCGTCCATTCTTAATCGCGCTACTACCATTATCGTGGTCGGCCGGACTAACATGTACCAGAAAACATAATGGCGGCGGGAGATCTATATTTACCTGATGACTGTTGGGAATGTGTTTTCAAATTCCTCAACAACCATGAAGACGACAAATATAATTGCTACCTCAACTCTCTCTCCCTAGTTTCCAAACAGTTCCTCTCCATCACCAACCGTCTCCGATTCTCCGCCGCTGTTGGCTCAAAAATACTTCCGTTCATCCATCTTCTATTTCAGAGATTTCCCAATATCACATCCCTCAAACTCAACTGTTCCTTCTACCGTGATCCCAATGCCTTCAACGGTGATCGCAACGCGTTTCTTCATCAAATCTCTAGTTTCTCTTTGAAACTCAAATCCCTCGATCTCTCCAGCCAAAACATCATTCCTGCAGATGGGTTGCAAGCTTTCTCTGAAAATGTTACAACTTTGACATCTCTCAATTTTTCCCAGATGAATTCTATAAGGAGCTCTGACATGTTACTAATTGCCGATTGTTTTCCTTTGCTCGAAGAACTCAATCTCGGTACAATTACAACATTCAACTCTGAAGATAACTTCATTGATGGGATAAATACTCTTTCATTGGCACTTTCTAAACTTAGCAAGATTAATCTCTCTAGTCATCGTTACATGACCAACGAATGTCTTTTCCACCTGTTCTACAACTGCAAGTTTCTTCAAGAGGCCATCATATATGATTGTCTTAACATCACCAATGCTGGTATTGTTTCTACTCTCCGTGAGAGACCAAATTTTAGATCTTTACATTTTACCAATAAAACAGACAATTGTTCAAATTTGTTTGCCATCCTTAGGAGCTGTCCTTCACTTAGCAATATCAAAATGGAATGCCCATATCCACGTTGGTGGGAAAAGAGCGTGGATAATTCTAATTCTTTAATGGTTCTAAGCCCTCAATTAGAGACTTTATGTTTGGCTAACAATACATGGCTAAGTGATGAAAAGCGTTATAATATTTGCTTCCATTTTCCCCAATTTGCAACTACTTGATTTAAGTTATTGTGATAAGATATCTCAAGGTATTTGTGAAGCACTAAAGAAATGTCGTAAAATTAGGTATTTGAACTTAGTCCATGTCATACCCCAAATTTGTCCTACCTTTATACAACCTTCATTCTGTATATTTACCCACTTGCTTTATTCAAAAATTCCAAAAATATGTTGTTATTTTCACTCGAGGATGTCAGGTTAGACGTGTGGACAATGTCGAATGAGGAATGGTTCAGGCCACCTGGTTGAAGCTGATTTTTGCAGATTTTTTTCAATACAGTGCATATTTGAAGGCATTATCCCTTGGTTTCAAGGCAATGAGGTTTTGGTTCATGGAAATGCGATTTCACTCCCTATTTAATCTCAAGTTTGAAGGTGGATTTATTATTGTGTTTCTTTCAATTTTATTCACGGCCAATTTGGAATTATGACTTTTTCTTGGCTCATTCGAGTGTCATTCATTTTCAAGTGAGAAGTTAAGTGAAGAGGACTTTGGTTTTTGAATTCATATAGGAATTTCATCATCAAGTTATTTGTGAATTCAAAGATGTTATTCCAATCAAGTTACAAATGCAAGTCGTGTGCTTCACATGTCATATAGTTGTTTCAAGCATGAGAAATGTCCTTTCATAGGTTATATTGTGAGGTTAGTTCAGAGAGAAATTTGTGTCATGATGTTCACGAGATGGTGGCCTACACGAGAACGAGTCTAAAGATACTATCATCAATTCATTTTGATCTGACCTGATCAGAAGGGGATCACGGGCTGGCCACACTCTGTTGGACTGCTACCTGTTCACCGGTGATGAGGAGGAGAAGGGGGGTGTACCTGCAAGACATTCCGATGCCAAAGTAAGGAATTGGGCAGAGTGAGAGCAAAGTACAGAAAAAGGGTAAAAAGTGTGTTACCTGACCGTCTTGTGAAAGAGGGTATTTATAAAGAGACCCCAGCACTGGGCTAACGGTCACTTGCGTTGGGCTGGATTGCCAGGCCCAACCCAGGTGACTGCTAGGGCTTACGTGGCGTAGTGAAGACCAGGACGTGGTCTTCGCCCTAGTCCAACTGTCCCTTGATCTCCGGAAAGTGGGTTTGACCTGCTCTTTCAGAGGTGGGCAGTTGGTTGGTGACGCGTCCCCATGGAGGGGAGCACATGGAGAACGTGTGAAGGTCTTGCCCGCGGAGGGCAGAGTTTGGTCGAGCGGGGAGTCTCCTGCCCGACGTAGTTGGGGCAGGCCTTCCTCGCAGGGAAGCCTTTTTGGCTTGTCGGGGACCTCATGCCCGACGCGGTACCCGGACTGGACAGGGCCTGGTGGAACATTATTGGGCTGGGCCCGCATGGTCATCCCGGGACCCAGGCCAGAACAGGAGCCCCCCAAGTCGTTGCTCCGAGGAAGGGAGCGAGGACTTGATGACGTTGTTCTGGAGAAGTGGACTGGCCCGGGGAAAGATCCTCCAGCGCGAGCACGTGCGTTCTACGTCGTCAATTGTCCGGGCTTGAAGACGGGTGTTGGCGAGGAGAGGTGAGGGGGCGCGTCTATCTGCTTCCACCACGTGTCGCACGTTGGGTGGCTGCTAGGGCGGATACCCTAGGGTACTCAAGTGCCTAGCGACGCTTCGAGTCCCGTGCAGGGGTATAAGTAAGCGATCCCCCGCTCATTTCTCACTTTTCGCCCTTTTGCTTTTAAGTTTCCTGCTTGTTGTCCCGCCACCGTCTGATATCCCCGCCGTCACAACCGTCGCGCCCTCCGTCGTAGATTTTATCGCAGTAAGTTTTCTTTCTCTTTTCTTCTACTTTTCTTGTTTGTTTTATGACTGTGGTCGGGGTAGTATAAATGCCCCGAGGAGAGGCGAAGATCATCGCCGTTGTAGGGTTTTTTTTAGGGTTTTTATCATGAATGTCCCGGGGTGAGACGTTAGTTCCGATGAATGTCCTGGGGAAAGAAGATTTTTCCGATGATTGCCCCGGGGAGGGATTCCTTACTCCGATGAACGTCCCGGGGAGCAACGTCTATTCCGACGGGCGCCTCTGAGGAGGGTTTGCAGTTTGGGTCATGTTAATAACCGGGGAGGTGGTAGGTTAGGATAGATCCACCGGGGACGATGCTCGGGGGGTCCTCGTCGCCCTTTCACTTGACTTGCGGTGGAAGGGTGAATTTTATCTCTGTCATCGAATTCACCGTTACCTTCTGCTTTTCAGGTGTTAATGACTACGCTTGTCCTAGGCACAATGGTCGAGGATAATGAACCGGATGTCCCACATTTCGATGAGCGTCCCATTCCGATCAGGGACTGGGTGGCCGAGGAGCCTCTAACTACGCCCTCCTGCTTCGCCGCTGATCCGACAGGGGCCTACGCCGTCATGGAGAACCGGAGAGAAGGGGATCCGCAGAACTGGCAAGTCTATCGTCCCCGGTCGGGCTATCGTATCTGCTCGAAATACGGGCGGATGCGCTTCCTGATGTATGAGTTCTACTTTAAAGAGACCAGCCTTAGGTTGCCCTTTTCGGACTTCCATCTGGGACTCTTCGACTGGCTGAGGTTGGCCCCGTCGCAGCTGCACCCAAACACCCTGGCTTTTATTCGGGCTTTCGAGCTCGTCTGTCAATATCTCCAGGTCGGCGTTACGCTGTCGTTGTTCTTTCGTGTTTTCCATCTGCACGGCAGACGGTGAGTGGTCAACATGGCTGGGTGTCATTCAAGCAACCGGACAGGCTTTTCAAGACGTATATGGATTCTGTCCGGGACTTCAAAGGTCGTTTTTTCGTGGTCAGCCCGATCACGCACGAAGGGATCCGTTCTTTATATTCAGAAGGGGAGAGGATAGTGGATGGTCGTCGCGAGGCCGTCATGCTGCCCCGGGTGCACGTGGAGTGGTCTCTGGAACACTATTCTCAGGGAACAGGTCGGTATATCGTGCGTGCAGGTTCGCTCGACGACAAGGACATGGCCAGCTATCTGAAGATAGTTTCCTTCGTGTGCAATTTACCGTCGTCGAAGCTGGTCACCCCCGATGGCCGGTATATCCTCGACAGCTATGGGAACGTTCACGAGACGCCGAGGTTGATTAATACAAAGGCCCTGCTCGAGTGTGCCTCAGAGAAGGATGCTCAGCGCTACCTAGGTGGTGGACGCCTCGTCTTCTCTCGACCTGATACCCTTAGTTTTTTATTGACCAGTTTTCTTTGTTGTGCAAGGAATATGGCTTCTGTCGAGGAGCGGGTGAAAACGTTGCGCGCCTCAAGAGCCGTTGTTCCTCCGAAGACGCGGGTCACCTAGTTAGTCAGGCAGTCTTCCGCTGAACAGGATGGACGAGGGTCGTCGAAGTCTCCACCTGGCAGCCAGTCGCCTACTTCTCAAGGGGCCCTGAAGAGGGCGAGAGTTCAGGAGGATACGCCCGTGGTTGACTTATTGGTGGATTCTTCCGAGGAGGGTTATCCTATTGCTCCTTGTCACCAACACCCCGGCTATTTCCATGGGGCTAGGTCGCCCAGTATTCCTGCGGGGGAGGCGAAGGCAATTTTGAGTGTTGACCGTGCTACGAGGAGGCAGGTTTTGACCGAGGACTTGGCCGCGCTGATGCGGACTTTCACTACAGCGATGGTTCTGAGCGAAGAAAGCTGCTCGGTCGTTGAGCTGTCAAAGCTGCAGGGGGATCTCGCTTTCATGCAGTCCCGTCTAAACAAGGCAGTCGAGGATCTGGAGGTGAGCCGAGGGAAGGTGACTCAGCTGACTGAAGAGCTGAAGAAGTCTCGCGGGGAGGTGGCTCTCGAGCGCAAGAGGGGTGACAGCGCCGAGGAGAGGCTGAGGAAAGCTGAGGAGGAATTGCGGGCGTCGAAGGCTCGTGTGGTGGAACTCGAAGGCAATCTCTTTCCTGCCGATGACGAGACTGATGATGACAGGTTGCTGGTTACCCGGGCTGACCTGTTGTCCAGGATACGAGTGTTGGAAGGTGATTGTCTAGATGCTTTTGCTGCGGGCTTCAATGGTGCCGTCGCGCAGCTTAGTGTGGTGAACTCTGGTGTTGCCTTCGTCGAGGATGGAATCGGGTCCTTCCACGAGATAGTCGATGGCCGTGTGGTCGACCCCAGCGCCGAGGAGGCTGGCCCCGTCGTCCCTGTCGTCGAGCCTGAAGCTGAGGAAGAGGAGGGAGCATAGATTAGCCCCGGTCTGCGTGCCCGCCTATTTCGGCCTGCGTGCCATACTTTGTATTATGTTGTTTTCTTTGTCGGGCCTGCGCGCCCCTGTTTATGTAATATTGACTACTGGGCTGGTGCCCGCTTATGATTAATATATTTTTGAGAATTTTCTAAGTGTGCGCCTCGTTTTTGCATGTTGTTTATGCTCGTTTTATTTCTTCATTTATATGCTCAAAATGTATGTATGTTTGAAATGCATGTTTAGTATGCTTTTGGGCCTATCCGGGGTGGTATCTCGACGACGATTGTTTCCGACGGTGTGGGGAACTGGCCGGCTGGTCGGTTTTGTTGCCTGACCGGTTCGGGGGTAGTTCTCCCCGTGGCGTGAACGTCCCATCGCGAGCTGAGTGTCCTGCCGGTGTTGGTACAGCGGTGGGGAATCTCGATCGAGGTTTTCCCTGCCGAGCAAGGCCTTCTTCCCGCGCACACAAGAGGCAGGGCTTGCTTTTTCTCTGTTCGTTAGGAGACGCGAGGAGGTATGGTGGTACCATGTCGCCCCCCAGTGGTCGCGGCGATGGATCGTCGCGGGCAGTGTTTAGCTATAGTACCGCTTAAGTTTCTTGGCATTCCATGGTCGAGCTAGTTGTTCCCCGTGTAGGTTTTTGAGGTAGTAGGCCCCGTGCTCCGTCTTGTCGCGGACACGGTAGGGACCTTCCCAATTTGCGGCTAGTTTACCCTCGTGTGAGTCCTTCTGGTTTCTGCGCAAGACTAAGTCGCCGATTTAGAAGTCGCGTTTCAGGACTTTGTTGTCGTGGCGGAGTGCAACCTGTTGTTTCATTCGGGCTTCCCGTAGGGATGCTCCTGAACGAATCTCCTCGACTAGGTCGAGCTCCTCTCGTAAGGCGTTGTCGTTGTCTTCGGTGTCAAGGGGAGCTTCAGTTCGTCTGGATGGCTCGCGTATCTCGACCGGGATCACTGCTTCGGTTCCATATGTGAGGCGGAATGGGGTTTCCCCCGTTGTTGAGTGGGGCGTAGTTCGGTATGCCCAGAGGACGTTGTGGAGTTCTTTGACCCATGCCCTCTTTGCGTCGCCGAGTCGTCGTTTTAGTCCTCTGAGTATGACCCTGTTCGCGGATTCTGCCTGGCCGTTTGTCTGGGGATGTTCGACCGAGGTGAAATGGTGTTTGGTTCTGAGCTTGGTGACAAAGTCCCGAAAGTTTTTGTCCGTGAACTACGTGCCATTGTCTGTGACGATGGCGAGCAGGACCCCGGACCTGGAGAGGATATTTCGTTTGTAAAATCGGAGTATGTTGTGGGCCGTGATTTTGGCTAGAGCTTCGGCCTCAATCCATTTGGTGAAGTAGTCCACGCCCACGATGAGATACTTGTTCTGATAGGAACCGAGGGTGAAGGGGCCGAGGATGTCCATCCCCCACCAGGCGAACGACCACGGGGAGGAGAGGGATTTGAGTTCGGTTGGTGGAGTGAGGTGCATGTCCCCGTGCCTTTGGCATTTGTCGCATCGCTTGACGTGCTCCCTCGCGTCTGTTTGTATCGAAGGCCAGTAGTATCCTGCTCGTAAGGCCTTTCTCGCCAGGGATCGTCCTCCGAGGTGTTGCGCATTGATGCCCTCGTGGATCTCCTCCAGGACGGTTGCGGCCTGGGAGATGTCGATGCATTTGAGAAGTGGGACCGCGAAGACCCTGCGATATAGTTTGCCCTCGAGGAGGACGTACGAGCAGGCTCGTCATTTGATCGTGCTGGCCTCTTTAGGGTCAGATGGTAGGTGGCCCGCGCTGAGGTAGGCGTGTAGCGGTGTCATCCAACAGTTGGTATCTCCTATTGCATGGACTTCGAGCGGGGCGTCGGGCGCTTTGGTGCTCGGTTGTGATAAGACTTCTTGGATGACCGATTTGTGTCCGCCTCGCTTTTTGGTGCTTGCCAATTTCGAGAGGATATCGGCTCGGGTGTTCTGTTCGCGCGGTACGTGTTGAACTTCCGTGGAGTCGAAACTTTGCAGTTTTTTGGTAATGAGTGCCAAGTATTCGGCGAGGTTGTCATTTTTCGCCTGATATTCTCCCCGTACTTGTGAGGCAACCAGCTGGGAATCTATGTAGATTTTAATCTCTTTGGCCCCGAGGTCTGATGCCAGGCGAAGTCCGGCCAGGAACGCTTCATACTCGGCTTGGTTGTTTGTCGTTGGGAAGGCCAGTATGAGGGAGACCTCTATGATGGTGCCTTCGTCGTTGTCGAGGATGATGCCCGCTCCGCTGCCCGTAGAATTTAAGGAGCCGTCAACGAAGATAGTCCATTTGTGGCTCCCCGTGGTGGGGTCTGGCGAGGAGGTCATCTCGGCGACGAAATCGGCCAGGGCTTGGGCCTTGAGGGCTTTTCTGCCTTCGTAGACGATGTCAAACTCAGATAGTTCTAATGACCATTTTAACATGCGTCCGACCATGTCGGGTCGGCCGAGGAGGTGTCGGATGGGTTGGTCGGTTCGAAGCACGATGGTGTGTGCTAGGAAGTAGTGTCGGAGCCGTCGTGCAGCGGTGATGAGGGCTAGGGCAACTTTTTCGATCAGCTGATATCGGACTTCGGGACCGTGGAGGGCTTTGCTCGTGAAGTAGATTGGCTTTTTCCCTTCTTCGGTTTCTCTGATTAGAACAGCACTGACGACCTCGTTGGCCACGACCAGGTATAGGTATAGGGTTTCGCCCGTTACCGGTCGTGTCAGCACCGGTGGCTCGGATAGGACACGTTTGAGGTGGCGGAGTGCTTGCTCGCATTCCTCTATCCATTCGAACGTGGTCTCCTTTCGGAGCAACTTGAAGAAAGGGAGGGCGTGCTGTGCAGACTTGGCGATGAACCGAGAAAGTGAGGCGAGCACGCCGTTGAGGTACTGTATGGATTTCTTCGTGGTGGGTGTGGTGATTTCCGAAAAGGCGTGGCACTTGTCCGGATTTTCCTCGATCCCCCGCTCTGTCAGGTAGTAGCCGAGGAATTTTCCTGCGCGGACACCGAAGGTGCATTTCTCTGGGTTGAAGCGCATTCGACATTTCCTCGCTATGTCGAAGACCTTTCTGAGGTGGGTCGTGTGGTCAACTTCCGTGTAGGACTTGACGATCATGTCATCCATGTACACTTTGAGCATGTCGCCAATTTCCCCCCGGAAGACGTTGTTCATCATTCGTTGGTACGTGGCGTCGACGTTCTATAGGCCGAAGGGCATTACGTTGTAGTAATAGTTGCCCGACGTCGTCATGAAGGTCGTGCTCTGTTTGTGGTGCTCAACCATCAGGATCTGGTTGTACCCCGAGTATGCGTCTATAAAGGACAAGAGCTTGAAGCCCGTGGAGTTGTCGACGATTTTGTCGATGTTGGGGAGGGGATAGCCGTCCTTAGGACATGCCCTGTTAAGATCGGTATAATCAACACACATGCGCCATTTTCCATTATTCTTTTTAACGAGTACAACATTGGACAACTAGGTTGAATACCGAGCTTCCGAAATAAAATTTGCCTCTAGGAGGTCTTTTACAACTTTTTCAGCCGCCGCCGACTTTTCGGGGGACTGTCTACGCCTATATTGTGCTACGGCCTTCCCGGTCGGGTTGATGGACAGCTGATGGAAAGCGACCTCGGGGTCGAGTCCGGGCATCTCCGCGGCGCTCCAGGCGAAGAGGTCGGCGTTCTCGCGGAGGCAGGCCTGTAGCTGTCTCTTCGCTAGGTCTGGGAGTCCGACTCCGATCTTCACGGTTCTGCTTTTGTCGTCCCCGAGCGTCACGAGCTCGAATTCACCGTCTGAGATGGGACGCGCTGTATGGGTGGGCTGGTTGGCATTGCCGGTCTATTCTTCGTGGTCGTGCTCCTCGGTGAAGCGGCTATCGAGGTCCACGGATCCAACGAGCTCCTTTGGTTTGCTCTTCTGCGTCATAGTTGGGGTTGCCTTCTTAGTTGCTGGAGCAATGGTGCTCAAACCTTTCAGCGCAGCCTCGAAGCACCTCCGGGCAGCCTCGATGTCCCCGTTCAGGATCACTACGGCCCCCCGCCTCGTGTAGTACTTCATTTTTAGGTGGACGGTGGAAGGAACCGCGGTGAGTTTGGCCATCGTCGTCCTGCCTAGGATACAATTGTAGAGGGACGGGGACTCAATGACTAGGAAGCGGATGTTAGTTTCCCTGGCGGTTTCCTCTTCCCCGAATGTGACTTTCAGTTCCACGTATCCCCACGGTCTCGTGGTCTTCCCGTTGAACCCTTGGAGGTCAGAGCCCACGTAGGGGGATAGGTTGGATTCGTCGAGTTGGAGGGTCGTGAAGAGGTGAGTGTACATGATGTCCACTGAGCTGCCTCCGTCAACGAGGATGCGTCTGACATTGAAGTTCGCCATCTTCGCCCGTATCAGCAGGGGAATGCTGGAATTGGGGGAGCCCCCTGGGAGTTCCTCGAGGTAGAAAGTGATCGGGTTGGATCAACCGTGAAATTTTTCGAGCGTGCTCATCTTCCCGGAGTTGCTCGTGATAAGTTCTTCGAACTTTCTTTTCACCGATCCTACGGACAGGTTCCTCGTAGGGCCACCGGAGATGACCATGGCTCTTGGGAAGTACTCCCATCGACTGGTGGGTCGTACCGGTTCGTCGTGCAGGTCAGGGCCGTCGGGGAGGCCGAACTCTCTATCAGCGAACTAATCCTCAGGGCGGCTGACGCATAGGGCGACTTGGAGTCCGTTATCACCGTCCGAAGAGGGGAGCTCTTTGAATTTTTTGGCCTCGGGGGCTTCTTGCCTTGGGGCTTCTCCCCCCCGGGCGTATCTCTTCAGGTGGCCGTCCTTAATCAGGATTTCAATCACTTCCTTGAGATGGATGCAGTCTTCCGTCACGTGCCCGTGGCTCCTGTGGAAACGGAAGTACTTCGATTTGTCCACATTGGGCTTGAGGGGTGTCGGCCTGGGGAAGCAGATACCTCCCTGGATGAATTCGGTCTTGGCGCATTCGGCCAGTATGCGCTCGCGAGAAGCGACTAGGGCCGTGTATTCCGTGAATCTGTCGGCGGGGCCGTGCTGTTCGCGTTATTCACGGGGGCGATCTTCCCGTCGGTGATCACCTCTACGCCGGTGGCTCGAAGCTCCGTCGTCTCGGTGCCTGCGGGGGGTCTCCCTATCCCGCGTGTCTCGGGCAGAGTTGGCTGCTTGAGTTTCCTCGAACCAGATATAATGCGCGGCTCTATCGAGGAAATCCTGCAGAGATGCTGGTCGATGTATCCCCACGGCCTCGTAGAACTTAGAATCGCGGTGCAGGCCCTGCTCCATTAAGTAAGGCTTCATCTCGTCTGACGTCGTTACCTGTACTGCCTCCCGTGTGAATCTCTCGATGTATTTATGGAGAGGCTCGTCGGGAGCTTGGATTATAGCGTCGAGCGTAGCTTTCGTCTTCGGATGGCGTCGGGATGCTGTGAAGTGTTTTGAGAACAGGTCTTTCAAGACCCTCCACGACGTAACTGATTCTGGATCGAGACTCTTGTACCACGTCATGGCACCCTTCCTCAGGGTTGTCGGGAATAGTCTGCATTTTATAGACCCTCGAACATTTCGGTAGTCGAGCATGGCCTCGATGTTTTCCAGGTGATCGTCTGGGTCGGAGGTGCCGTCGTATGTCGAGAGCGTCGGGGGCTTCTCCATCCCGTGGGGGATGGGGGCAGCCATGATTTCGTGGGACAAGGGAGTCCTGTAGTCATCTTCTTTGCTGAGAGTGGGTGACCGAGGGGGGGAAAATCCATTTGGCAGGGGCACCTAGTTTCGGGTCCTCGGCCTCCTGACTGGGGGGTCGATGCGGGGAGGCCCCTGCTCTGGCTTGTCGTTGTCGCTCGCGCGAAAATAAGGTGCCGGCATGACAAAAGAGTCGCCACCTTTCGTTATTTATCCTTCAGAGCGGGAAAGGAAACGATCGGAAAAACCTGACGAATAAGGGTAAGACAAGGTCGTCGCAACCATTGTCTGGGTTCGGGAGTCGGTTACGCAAGGGGAAGGTATTAGCACCCCTCACGTCCGTCGTACTCGACGGGATCCTCGCTTGTTTGTTTACTTGGACGGGTTGGTTATAATCTATCTACCTATCAAGGCTGGCTGAAAAAGAAAAGAAAAATGACTCGGCAAAGCGTCGCACTTTATGCCTACGTATTCTCATCAGAGAATGAGAAATCAGAGTCAACGTAGTTCGGCCTACTACGGGTGAAGGTGGGGAAGGTTGCTCGCTAGGATATCGCATCCTATGCCTACGTACTTTCATCTGGTATGAAAGATCAGAGCAAACGTAGTTCGGGAAACTACGGGTTATCTCCTAAAAGAAGTGTTTTTTATTGTGTTTGCGATTTCGACCGCACTAGAGACTATGACCTGAGAGTGAATGCGTCGCATGTCACCCAAAGGGTACCATACTAAACATCCAGACTATGGAAAAGAAGCTCTCCCACAATCCTCTCTCAGATAGCTTAAGGCTCGTAACGTACGAAAGAAATCATTCATGATTACTGTATCTTAAACTGTTTCGAGATGAGAAGAGAACAGGCCCAACTAGGAGGGAGACTATCAAGTCCTACTGTTGTCATGCCATGGATTCATCCTATGGTTGAGGTTTGAACAGGGAACTCCTAGATGTTGTCATGCATAGGTTTCAACCTAAAACTCTATCATCAAATCCTCATCAGAGGAAATGAGAGTCCTAAGGGATCATGTCAATGATACACCAAAACAGACAAAAGCATCAGCTTTAACAGTAAAATGCATGCAATGCAAGTGAGGGAGGAAATGTGTGTGGGGCTTCAGCCTCCACAAGCTCGTCTCAACCTCAAGCCAGTCATGAAATAACAGTAATCATACTGAAATAAACAACATGCTATCAAGCAAAAACAGTAAATTGTACTCATACAGACAGAAAATGAAATGCTATCAAGCAAAATAAACACATGGGAAAGGGAGCTGGGCTCTACCGAATACCCGCAAGCAAAGCCAAGCAATAACAATACAATCAGATGCATTCATGCTCTTAGACTGAACTTATTCTAAATGGGCTTAGTCTAATGCAACAGACAAATCAGACAAAACACACAATACACCAAAAAAAAAACAGAAGAAAGCCTCAGCTCCTCCAGCAGCAACCCAATCTTCAGACTTCAGAGATCACTTGCTTTCCAGGTATCAACCCTACAACATGAGTATCAACTCATCTTCTCCCTTTGAGCGTCAGCTCCTTTGATCAGCTCTACCTTCAGGCTTCACTATCTCCAGGGATCTTCAGGCATCCACTTGGTCTACACAGAGTCTTCAGACTTCAATAATCTTCAAGGAATCATCCTTTTCAAGGCCTCAGCTTCTGCCTTCAATGGCTCAAATGCTCCAGCAAATAAGATTCAGTCAACAAGATGAGGTGAGGATGTTACAGTACTCACTGACTTCCAAAGGATGCCATTGAGAACTTAACATCAAAGGAAAGGCTCTCTCAAAGTTCTACCTTATAGGGCAAGGTCACTAATCCCTCCAAAGGAGAGAGGTGAATACCCTTAAGGGACTCTATGTCACAGAGAAGAAAGGAGGTGAACAAGACACTCCTTGTTTATTGAACAAAGTATTCTATCTAGGGCTCTGCCTATGCACCTATAAACCTATAAACCAAACAACAAAAGCTATGATAAACTCCTCTGCAAGGTCTTCAAAGCTTCAATGGTGATCCACAAGGTCTTCAACTCAATCTTCAAAGCTCACACACTCAACAGAGGGGGAAGGAAAACACAACAATACAACTTATGCCTTTAAGCAACACACATACTATCCATACATTCAAAAATCAATGAAAAATACTAAAACACCATACAATATTCTAGTAAAATTCTAGGGGATTCTATACACACTTACCCTTAACCCATATATTCCCCCATACACTAATTTGTCCTAAAAACCCCAGAACAAATTTGTTCAACTCTACCTACACAACTTAAAACCCTAATTAGAGCACCTAAATGTCTAACAATCAAACTACATCAAATTTTAATCTAACAATCAAGAGATAAATCCTACATGAAACTAGGGTTCAATATCTAATTACACAGAAAAGAATGAATTAAAAAACCTAAGGGAAGGTCCTAAAACAATTCTTGCAAGATAAGGTATCAACCAAAAGAAAATAATTGTCCTACTTAAAAGAAAATTCCACCATAAATTCTACATTAAAAATAAAATTTCATTTTTATTTTTATATTTTTCTACATAAAATTATCTCAACATAGAAAAAAGAATGACCAAAAAAGAGCCATTTATCAATTTTTTATGAATTTATTAAGATTGCAAAAATATTAAGAATTAAAAAGAAATCAAAATAATATAAAAGGGAGGGGGTGGAAATAGAAGGGTCAGATAGTTGTTTCAAATGGGCCAGCGCGCGTGGTGGGTGCAGATATGAAGCGGGTAAGCCCAGAATTTTCACTAAACCAAACGACGTCGTTTGGCTAGCTCAAGTTTCCCTCCGTTTCTGCGTTTAAACCACAACCGTGCGATTAACATTCCAGTCAATTTCCTTGACTTGATCCAACGACAGACAGCTATCTTCTTCCTCACGCCTGGTTAGGGTTTTATATAGCCATGCACGACTCTCTCATGCAGCTACCTTCTACCAGCCTGTTCTCTCTCGTTTCTCAGCCAAACTCCCTCCTGTAAAAAGCAAACTTGCTCAGCTTTCTTCCCCAAACACAGCCATGCCCTCAGCTTGCACTAAAACAGCCTCAAACTGCAAACCCGAAGCTCAACCTCCATTAAAGCTCAAGGTTTTCATCCTCACGAAACCTCAAATTCTTGGTACTAAACTAATCTTTATGCATCACTGATCTACCTAAACTAAAGCATTAATAATAAAACTCAATAACCAACCAGTTCTTGATCTTCAAAGTATGATGTCCAATTCTTAAACTCCACAGAATGAGCTCTAACTTCTCAGGATCCATCCCTAATGGTTGCTAGTCATAATTACCCTAACCACATGATCTAAAACTATGCAAACAGAGAGAATTGAATGAATTTACCAACCTGCAACTTGATGATGGCAGCAATGGTTATACTCCTCTTCAATGCTTGAAACTGTCTAAAATCAATCTTTTCTTGATGATGATCTTTCTGTATGCAAAAGATCTTGTGTAGCACGCTTGAATCTTGAGATCCACTTGAAATTGCAATTTGTGTCTTGATGAAGAAAGTGCACTAAACTGAACCAATTGCAATCCAAACTTGGTTGAATTCTAATCCATGATGATGGTTGAATATGATGAAATCAGTATTGGTGATGATTTGATGAAGGTTTTGTGGAATTGGAATCAAAATGCAATGAGAAAGAATGAGAGAATTTGTGAGGTATTTGCCAAAAAATGAAAATCCAACCCTTGCTCAATGTTCATTTCATGGTTATATAGCACTCAATGGAAGTTTCCAGCACCATCTTACACTTTCCCTTGCATTCCAAGCTTGATCCAACTTGGTTATGTTTCTTTAATCATAAGTAACCTTAAGTAACTTTTATTTTTTCCACTAAACTCAAAAATGTGCTTGAACCATTGTCTTTAGAATGGTTTTTCCAATCAAAATGATATATTGGATGACCCCATTTGGATTCCTAAATCTTCCAAACCAATTTCCAATTCCAACTTTTTAAACTTATATGCCATTTTTAGTTCATTTTTGACCAATCATGCAACTTCATGCTATGAGCCTTTCCAACAATTCATGACCTTCTTTCTAGACTTAAAATCACATTTTGAACAACTTTCATGTTTTGAGTTTTTCCATTTGAGGCTTGGAAATAGGAGTTTTAGGCATTGGCTAAAATGACCTATAACTGACAAATGACCAAAATACCCCTGTCTTGTTCAAACCATAAGTTGAGTTCCACAAATCCTATCAAGGACTTCTACCACTCAAATTAAATCTAAGAAGATGCCCTTCAACATTCAAGTTGACCAATAAATCATAGGAATCATCCTACTAGGGCAAAAGTTGTCTGCAAGTTGGGTGACTTTCAAGGACCCAGATTCACACACCTCAGCTGACCTGTAATTTGTCAAAACCATAACTTGAGCTCTGTAACTCCTATCAAGGACTTCCACCACTCAAATTAAAGCTTAGAACAAGCTCTATAACATTCATGTTGTGGGGAAGATGAGATATCAATCACATCTAGAGCTGAAACTGCCTGGAAGATAGGGATCAAATTAGGGTTTTTCCACTGACAATCCTCAGAAACCCTAACTCAAAACTTCTCAAACTCCTCAATCATGATGAGTTGGTCTAGGAATCACCTTTACAACATCTCTATGCATCATTCCATGATCTCATGGCCCTTGGATTGGGTCTCAACCTTCTCCAAATTTTCAGTTAATCTAGGGTTGACCCAGTCAAAACCCTAATTCTACCATTCATGGTTGAATCTTCTGAATTCTTGCATAATGACCTCTCTGGGCTTAATGATGGCTATCAAGACATCTCATAGGCTTTCTAAAAACATCAAGTTCATTCTCAAAGTCTCAGAATCATCTGAGGAGCACCCACAACTCTCAGGCTATGAAGCACACAACCCTGGTTTCAATCCACTTCCTCTGAGGATCTCTTGAACTTTCTGATGAAGGTATCAACTTTCAAACACTAGATGGATAAATAATTGTTGGTCAAATTTTGGGGTGCAACATCTGCCCCTATTCAAACGGCTTGAACCTGACTGGGTGAGAAGTGAACGACTCTCAACCAATCAAGGTGCGAGACGATTGAATACCGGTAAACCCGAAAATTTGCCAACTGCACGAGCACACGGTACTCTACGGGGAACAAATCTTCGAAAACTGGAACACTAGCTGTACGGCAACTAGCTGGAGAAATACTGATCTGACATCACCGTCAGTTATCCACGTCAACTTCTTCTGACATTGCCTTCAGACAACCACAACACCCAACATCGCCGCGGGAGGACTGAATCTGACATCGCCGTCGGAAACACACATCACTTGGAGACACTGGACATCGTCGTCGTACAAACATCATCTCTACTGGGGATTTAAAGAGTCTGACCTCGCCGTCAAACAAATATCCAACCTCGCCGTCGAACAAACATGATCTGACCTTGCCGTCAAATCCAAACGTTCAACCTCGTCGTCAACCAAACATGATTTGACCTCGCCGTCACATCCAAACATTCAACCTCGCCGTCGAACAAACATCCAACCTCGCCGCCGGACAAATGATGATTTGACCTCGCCGTCAAATCCAAACGTTCAACCTCGCCGTCGACCAAACATCCAACCTCGCCGCCGGACAAATGATGATTTGACCTCGCCGTCGAATCCAAACGTTCAACCTCGCCATCGAACAAACATCCAACCTCGCCGTCGGACAAAATATAATCTGAACAAATCTAGCCTGGGGTTCACCCCTGGTAAAGGGAACAAAAGGTATACTGGCGTATTTGAAACTACTCCGCTGGGAATGAGAGACTTAACCGAGCGCACTCTGATCTGGGGTTCACCCTCAGAACCATAACGAACATCGGAATACGGCTGCACACTGCCCGCCGTAGAACTTCAACATTAAAGATATATGAAACCCTGGCCCCTGGCCACTCCAGATCCGCTGGAGAACCTTCAAGTATTTCCGAAGATAGATGAAACCCTGGCCCCTGGCCATTCCAGCTTCAGCTAGAAAGAACATCCTTGGCCTTCAAGGATGTAAACTTTGCCCGTCGGCAACTCTGCAGGAGGCATCTTCGACTTCAGTCTAAAGAAATGGTCCTTAGCCTTCAAGGATACATGGGTATGCCTTCAGGAAACTCTGCCTCTGCTATATAGCATCCGAGACTTCAGTCAGGGATATACTTCAGCCTTCAGTCCGAAAAATGAATCCTAGGTCATTCATGACCTTGGGGATAACCTTGCCCTCAGGCACCTTCGCTTCAGCTTAGGAAAATTGTGACTTCAGTCAGAGAAATGGTATCCTGAGCCATTCATGACTCTACGGGGATTCAAACACTTTGCCTTCAGGCAAAACTCCGCTTCAGCTGGAGAAACATCTTCGACTTCAGTCAGAAGAAACACTATTCACTTGATCGCAATCAATCACCACCTCAGGACAACTGACTTGGTCTTCAGGCCAACACGGATCACTTTGAATACAAAATTTGGAACCTTGTCTTCAGCCAACACGTTGATTCATCAACAAGGACATCTGAGCTCACAGGAACCTTCTGATATCGCCCTCAGGCGTTTTACGAAATCAATCTTCAGATTAGACATCACTGTTGGAGCAGACATATCACGCTGCTAAGGACTTCAAGAATCATCTTGAACAAACAAATCCGTCAGGCACCTTCAAGAATCATCTTGTACTGATAACCATTCTGGAGATTTTATTCTGCTGGGTGTTCCAGGAATCTTCCTGGGCAAACCTTGCTGGGGACGCTATTGGGGAGCTCAAGAATCATCCTAAGCGAACAACTCGGGAAGCTGCGCTGAGGTCTTAAGAATCATCTTAGGAAAACGGCCCTGCTGAGGAATTCAAGAATCATCTTGAACTGAAGACTTTGCTGGGGATCTCAAAAATCATCTTGAGCGAGCGACTGTGGGGATTACACCGGGGTCTTAAGAATCATCCTAAGAAAGTGACCTCGTTGGAGAGAAAGTCAGGAATCATCCTGAGCAACTGGTCTCTTGGCTGGACACCTGTAAAACCAGAATGATAGTAACCTGGATCATGCTTATGATGCGTATGCTTCTGCGCCATGCCCCACACGGTGGGAATGATATGCGTTTATGCTAAATGCTGTGCAATCACGCACAATGCTATGCAATCATGCACAATGCTATGCAGTGTTAAATGCTATGTTAAATGCCATGCAGTCATGCACAGTGATGCGATCCCGTCAGCAAAACAAATGCCGAAGGGGAATTCTCCTGTCAAGGAGAAAGAACTACTCAGGTAGAGGAATCATCCTGCTGAGGAAAATGTGGACACGCCAATATCAATCAGGCTCCGCCTGGGGAAATGATCTTCCGTTGACTGCTGCAGGGGAAACAACTTCGGTTGATCAGCTGCGGGGGACCGAAGCTCTACGAGAACTTGGACCTGCTGATATCCATCGCAAGAATAGACTGCGTGGCCGTCTCGGCTACTTTTCTGGGGATAACCACTCTGTGGGGAAACAACTTCAGCTGCTCCACACCCCACTGGGGAAAAACCAATCATGATCTGATCAACTTCCAAGGACTCGGCTCTCTTGGACATCTGCGAACTCGGCCGAGGAAAGAGAAAACATTCTGCTTCGCTGGAGAGAGTACGACTCTGGGGAGATACAGCATCAGCTGTTCAACATCTGCTAGGAAAACCACTCACGGTCCCAACTGCTTCCAAGGATTCTGCTTTTCTGCGGACTCAGCCGGGGAGAGAAATCATTCTACCTTACTGGAGAGTGCGACTCTGACGAGGGATTTCAAAGAAAGAATCATCCGACTTCGGGGGAGAGTACAACTCTGCAGGGGAATACAACATCAGCTGCTTCAATACTCTACTGGGGAAGAGGGAATCATCCAACTTCAGGAGAGAGCATAACTCTGGTGGGGAATCTCAATTCCGCTGGAGACTTTACTGGGGAAACAAGAGCCTCGGCACCCGAACACTTCTATGGAATCTGCACTTGTGACCCGGTGCTGGGGAAGACATCGTTCTTCGGTGCTTGACTCAGCTGGTGAGGTGACGTTCCTTCAGGATGCGTCTGCTTGGGGAAAAGTATCATCTCTGTCTGGGGAGACATATCAATGCTCACTATTCTGATTCTGATTCTACGGAGGAGAGACTACTGAACTCTGCTGGAGAAGGAGGACTCGCCCTGCTTCGGGGATACGCACGGCATATCCTCTGGGAGGTGCTACACCTGCAACAACACGAACAAACAAGACAAGATTCCCTCCTCAAAGGGGCCTATCCAGGTTATTATCTCGTGACAACATTCAATTAATTAATTGTTTCAACAATCAATGGGCCTAGGCCCGCAAGTTTATGTATGCGCATTTTATCAAAAACATCGGCGTTTTCATTCGCAAACAAAACAGATAAATGTTAAACAGCCAAGTAGAATTGCTGAATAATGTGCATTTTATTGATGATGAACCCCTGAACGGGCAAAAATGTTTTACAACAGAGGCAAGCTCCTGGAATGAGGAAGCCGCGCAAAAAGAAAACATAAATATACATCAGTATATGCAAATGTTGGCGACGAGGCGTAGACGAACACCATGAGTTGATCCCTCTAAGACCCACTCGACTTCGGTACTTCTCCGACGCTTCAGCTTTGGAAGAGATTGATTCAGATAAACGGCCCTCAGGTCCTCCAAACCACTAAACAATGAAAGTCCACGCGCGGAACGCAGTCATTTGCTTATTCCAATCCCTAACTTTTGCGTGAACCGCCCTTTCGGGTTTTCAGTTCACCGGGATACCCTTTTTTGCCGAAGCCGCCCAGTGTAGGTTTTCGACTTCGCGGGTGTACATTTTTCAATATATCCCTAATTTTTGCCCGAACCTTTTATTCTGTTTTTGGTTCGCCGGGATGCCCCTTTTTTTGCCTGGACTCTTTCTTTTTTGTCCAGCGGGTCTCTTTCAAGCAAAGTATTTTTTAACTGCGTCCGCGTTCACCGGGGATGCAAAATCTTCACCATCCATCGTGGATAACAACAAAGCTCCTCCTGAGAAGACCTTGCTGACGACATACGGCCCTTCGTAATTCGGAGTCCACTTGCCCCGGTGATCGGAGTGTGGCGGAAGAATCTTCTTCAGGACGAGATCACCCGTCTGAAAGCTTCTAGGACGCACCTTCTTATCATAAGCTTTCTTCATTCGGCTTTGGTACAGACGACCAAATGCAATCGATGCTAACCTCTTCTCGTCCATCAGGCTGAGTTGGTTCAAGCGATTCGTAATCCATTCTGCCTCATCGAGTTTTACATCAACCAAAACTCGCAAAGAGGGAATCTCCACTTCTAATGGTAGGACAGCTTCCATACCATACACCAAGGAGAAAGGAGTTGCCCCGGTCGACGTACGCACCGTCGTACGATAACCGTGCAAGGCAAACGGCAGCATCTCGTGCCAATCTTTATACGTCACAACCATCTTCTGAACAATCTTCTTGATGTTCTTGTTGGCTGCTTCAACAGCGCCATTCATCTTCGGCCGGTAAGGAGATGAGTTGTGGTGTTCAATCTTGAAGCTCTGGCACAGCTCCTTCATCATCTTATTATTCAAATTTGAACCATTATCAGTAATGATCCGTCCGGGAATTCCGTAGCGACAGATGATGTCCCTCTTTATGAATTTAGCTACCACCTGCTTGGTCACATTAGCGTACGAGGCTGCCTCCACCCATTTGGTGAAGTAGTCGATAGCTACCAGAATGAAACGATGACCATTGGATGCAGTGGGCTCGATCTTGCCTATCATGTCGATGCCCCACATGGAGAACGGCCAAGGGGAGGACATGACATTCAATGTGCACGGCGGCACATGAACTTTATCAGCGTAAATCTGGCATTTGTGACATTTCTTCGCGAATCTGAAGCAATCTGACTCCATAGTCAGCCAGTAATATCCTGCTCTCAGGATCTTTCTCGTCATGGCGTGCCCGCCGGCGTGCGTACCAAATGTGCCCTCATGGACTTCTTCCATGAGCATACTCGCCTCTTTTTCATCCACACATCTGAGTAGCACGAGATCGTGGTTTCTCTTATACAGCACCCCATCAGGATTGAGATAAAAGTTTCCAGATAGCCTCCTCAGAGTCTTCTTATCCTGGGTTGACGCACCCGCAGGATACTCCTTAGTCATAAGGAAGGTCTGGATATCGTGGAACCATGGCTTGCCGTCAGTGGCATCCTCGATTGCAAAGACAAATGCCAGTCTATCAAGACGCGAAAGTACAATTCTTGGAGCCTCATTCCAGTAATTGACTTTATACATTGAAGCCAACGTGGCTAAGGCATCAGCCATTTTATTTTCAGCCCTGGGTACATGATGAAGTTCCACCCGATCGAAGAACGGGAGCAGCCTCCTGGCATAATTCATGTACGGCACCAAATTCGCTTGACGAGTTTCCCATTCCCCTTTAATCTGGTTGATGACGAGCGCTGAGTCACCGTATATGTCTAGATTCTTGATTCTCAAATCAATTGCCTCTTCTAGACCCATAATACATGCTTCATACTCGGCTTCATTGTTGGTAACTGGAAACGTCAGTCTCGCAGTAAAAGGGATGTGGGATCCGTGAGGAGTCGTGATGATAGCCCCGATGCCACTTCCATAGGAATTAACCGCTCCGTCGAATATCAACTTCCACTGAGATTTCCTATCTGGCCCTTCATCGGGCAATGGCTCATCGCAGTCCTTTGCTTCGAGAAACATGATGTCCTCGTCAGGGAACTCAAACTTCATCGGCTGGTAGTCTTCGATTGGCTGTTCGGCTAGGTAATCAGACAATACGCTTCCCTTAATGGCTTTCTGAGAGACGTACTGAATATCATATTCTGTTAACACCATTTGCCATCTGGCAATCCTGCCCGAAAGAGCCTGCTTCTCGAAGACGTACTTGATCGGATCCATCTTCGAAATCAGCATAGTGGTGTGGTTAAGCATATACTGTCGTAGACGTTTGGCAGCCCAAGCTAATGCACAACACGTCTTCTCCAGCATCGAGTATCGAGATTCACACTCAGTGAACTTTTTACTCAAATAATAAATGGCATGCTCTTTTCTGCCCGTCTCGTCATGCTGACCGAGAACACACCCCATACTATTCTCCAGAACCGTCAGGTACATGATTAATGGTCGTCCAGCCACTGGGGGTATCAAGATTGGAGGTTCTTGGATACTGCTTTATTTTATCGAATGCCTTCTGGCAATCCTCATTCCAAGCAATCGCCTGATTTTTCTTCAACAGTTTGAACATCGGTTCACAAGTGGCCGTGAGCTGAGAGATAAACCTTGCAATGTAGTTTATTCGGCCCAGGAAACCACGAACTTCTTTCTCTGTTTTCGGCGCTGGCATTTCTTGGATAGCTTTTATTTTCGCAGGATCAACTTCAATACCTCGTTCACTAACGATAAACCCCAATAACTTTCCGGACCGCACTCCGAAAGTGCACTTGTTAGGATTCAGCCTCAGCCTGAACTTCCTAAGCCTTTCAAACAGCTTCAACAAATTGACCAGATGCTCCTCCTCCGTTTGGGACTTTGCAATCATGTCATCAACATAGACCTCGATCTCATGATGAATCATATCATGAAACAAAGTTACCATTGCCCGCTGGTAGGTGGCCCCTGCGTTCTTCAGACCGAAGGGCATTACCTTATAGCAGAATGTGCCCCAGGGAGTGATGAACGTCGTTTTCTCCATGTCCTCCGGTTCCATCTTAATCTGATTGTAACCGGAGAAGCCATCCATGAACGAAAACACGGAAAACTGGGCTGTATTGTCGACCAACACATCGATGTGAGGCAACGGGAAATCATCCTTAGGGCTCGCCCTGTTCAAATCCCGATAATCGACGCACATGCGTACCTTACCGTACTTCTTCGGTACAGGCACTATGTTGGCGACCCACGGAGGGTAAGTGGTAACGGCTAGAAATCCTGCGTCCAACTGCTTCTGGACTTCTTCTTTGATTTTTACAGCCATGTCTGGTCTCGTCCTCCTGAGCTTTTGTTTGACTGGAGGGCAATCTTCCCGCAACGGTAAGCGATGAACCACGATATCAGTGTCAAGTCCGGGCATATCCTCATATGACCAAGCAAAGACATCACTATACTCTCGAAGCATCTCGACCAGTCTATGCTTGACATCATTCTGCAGCGCAGCCCCTACTCTGACATTTCTGATGAGCTCTTCAGAACCCAGATTTACGATCTCAACATCCTCCTCGTGAGGTAGAATAACCTTCTCCTCTTGTCTCAACAAGCGAGCCAACTCTTCCGGAAGGTCTTCGTCTTCATCAATCTCATCCTCGGCTTGATAGATCGGGCAATCAAAGTCGTAGTGAGCCGTAGAGGGTCCAGAGTCGATGTCATCTGTTACGTGGATCCTGCAATAACAAGGGTTAAGTTTAAAGCAGGAATATGCAGGTTAGCACGAACCTCGTTGCCATTTTGCTGTTTTTTCGAAATAAACATAAAATAGGAATAACAGAGAACACAATATTTGATTATGAAGAAAACGCCTTTTATTTATTAACAAAATGCATACACATAATCCAACAAGGCCCTGACAGTAAAACCACTATGCCCCGGGCAGGACATAGGGTTGTACAAAGATTGTAAAAAGCAAATCATTACTCTTCACTTGTCAGCTTGATAATCTCCTTGATGGTCCAATTGTGGAGGCGCTCGCCTGGCTCGCTCGGTTGAATCCAGGCGTCAAGATCGCAATCACTGTCTCCGCTGTCCTCCGACGCAGCGTTGATACTCTCGAAGATTACTCCCCCCTTGGTGAATAAGATCGGCCCTTTCCCACGAGACGAGCTGCCAGAAGAAGATGAAGCTTCAGCTTCGGGAGAATATCCCAATCCAAACTTATCCTGCTTGATTGGTATATCCAAGACGTGCCCCCAGCCTGGGGTGGAGCCAGCTTCGACAACAGCCCGAGCTTCCTTAAACGAGGAGAGGTTCAACTCTTGCTTCTCCGCGACGACAGGAGCCACCTCCTTCACCCTGACGGTTTCAAATGCTTGGCAAAGAGTCTCATGGATCTCACCATCCATTTCAACGTATTTAAAGGACGACAGGTGGCTTACCATGATGTCCTCCTCTCCACAGACTGTCACTATGCTGCCCCCAACAGCATATTTAAGCTTCTGATGCAGCGTGGACGTCACGGCACCAGCAGAATGGATCCATGGCCGACCTAAGAGGCAGCTATAGGCGGGCATGATATCCATGATATAGAAAACCGCATTGAACGTCTCTGGACCAACTTGAATTGGCAGGGTCAATTCTCCGAAGACGTGGCGCTTGGTTCCGTCAAAGGCTTTCACGACCAGATCACTGGGCGTGCACAGCAATTCACGGGTATCCAACTTCATCAGTGCTTTCTTCGGGAGCACATTAAGCGAGGAACCCGTATCTACCAGGACATGTGACATAATCGTGCCTCTGCACTCTATCGAGACGTGCAAGGAATTATTGTGATCTCTTCCTTTAGGAGTCAGCTCTAGATCTGTAAATCCCAGCCCATTACCAGCATTAACATGGGCTACCACTTCCTCGAGTTGATTTACTGATATCTCCTGCGGCACGTATGCAGCATTCAATACCTTCAATAATGCGTTGCGGTGCGCCTCAGAGCACAGCAACAAGTTAAGAATCGAGATCTTTGACGGAGTCTGATGAAGATGATCTACAATTTTGTAGTCACTCTTCTTGATTAGTCGCATGAACTCTTCAGCATCTTTAACCAGCAAGTCCTTCTCCGCCCCTGCAGGGACCTCTTCAACAGCTTTACCTTTACCCTTATCCACAGCATCAGCCCGGACCACTTTCTCTGCTGCAACCTCTGCTGGTGCGAACACTCTTCCGCTTCTGGTGATACCACTGACTTCAGTAAGATTCTGCATAGTTGACCCGAACGGCTCAAGCTCTATCTTCTGACCATTACAATAAACTTCGGCGCCATAATGCCATGGAACGGCATTGGTACTCTCGAATGGGATTGGCCCGGCCCTGGTGATGGTAATAGTAGGCGGACGAGGCGCAGAAATAGTAATAGGGTGGCGAGGAATGGTAATGGTAGCAACTTCGTCTGCCTGCTTCAGCACAACTTCCCCTGATGTACTCTCAACGCTCCGGCTGAATTGCAAAATACCCTCGGACATCAGACTCTGGATACCTTCGATCAGCTGCTCACATCCGTCAGGAAGTGTAGCACAAGCCATACATAATTCTCCGCATCCAGGAAAGAAGCCCTTCTTCAGCAACTTGGCCTTGACAAAACTCAACGGCGTCTTCAAATCTTTGACATCGGTCAGCAAGTCTGAACTCTCCATAGTGATAACAGCATTCACTCCGCCCCCCTTATGATGAGGCATCGGGTTTTTGGTGACGTTGGGCACGTTGTCAGAAAAGTTGATAACCTTGGCGTCCACCAGGTCCTGGACTTTGTGCTTAAAAGCTTTACAATTCTCAATCGTATGGCCTGGTGCCCCAGTATGGAACTCACAAGTAGCGTTGGCATCATACCCCGGTGGTGGTACCCCTGTTAAGGGAGCCAATGTCCTCTTTTGAACTAATTGGAGCTGAAGCAACGTTTGCAAAAGCTGTGCATATGACATAGGTGGAGCATCGAAATGACGGCTTGCCAGAGGAGCCCGATTCTGATATCTTTTGTATCCCTGATTATTCTGCTGCTGAGGCTGCTGCTGCTGCGGCTGCGGAGCAGCTGGGATATTTATGCTAGCGATCTGAGGCTGAGGGCCCTTGCCCTTTCTCCTAGCATTAGTGACAGCACTGGCATCTCCCTCTCGACGCTTGCCAGTATAAGGTTTCTTGCTACCCCCTCCAACTGAGGATGATTCACCCTGAATTTTTCCAATCTTTATACCGTTCTCAACATGCTCGCCCAAAGTGATAAGAGCCGAGAATGTTCCAGACATGCCACTGACCAGCTTTTCATAATAGATTCCGGGAAGGGTAGCCACGAACATTTGCACCAACTCACGCTTAACCATCGGCGGTTGAACCCGAGCAGCCAATTCACGCCACCGCTGGGCGTACTCTTTGAAGCTTTCATTGTTCCGCTGTGAGAGATTCTGGAGCTGAACTCGGTTGGGAGCCAAGTCGCTATTGTATTGATAGTGGAGAACAAACGCTTCTGCAAGATCTTTCCAGGTGCGCACAGTAGTGGGCTCCAAACCCATATACCATTCGAGCGATGGGCCAGAAAGACTATCCTGAAAGAAGTGCATCAGCAGCTTCTCATCGTCAGAATAAGCGGACATCTTTCTATAATAAGATCGGAGGTGGACCCGGGGGCAAGTAGTACCCTTATACTTCTCGAAGGTAGGCACCTTGAATTTGTGGGGTACTTTAAAGTCAGCAATCAATCCGAGGTTGGACATGTCAACGCCCAATGTGTTCTGATTTTCTATGCTTCTCATCTTGTCTTCCAGCGCCTTAAACCTGAGTCGAGCTTCAGCATTCAACTCTGCCTCTACACCTCTCTGAGAGAATATATCATCCTGATGGTCCTCCAGCCACGGTTGAGGCACCACCAGATTTCCTGCACCAGCATTGCCGTTGATCGGCCCTATGTTAACATTGGCTCCCAAACTACCATTTACGGCGCCAGCCGCGTTGAGTCCGAGATTAGTCATCAGATTGCCGTTAGCACTGCCGTTGCCCCCGGCAGCAGGAACAACGTTCTGTGGAGTATCCCCTGGGGGAGGAGTAGGCACGGCCCTTCCATGGAGTATGCCATTACTGTCAACCCTGGAGATCAGAGGTTGAACCAGAGTACGAAGCTGGTCTTGACCATTCGCGACCACCTGCATCAGCTCCATAAAACGATCCATCCGCTCACGGAGTTCTTGAACATCTGACTGCACCTGGTCCATGATTCTCGTCTGATTAGCGCGAGTTGAGTAGCGGTGGATGAGTCTTTGATCAATCCTGGAGATCGAAAGCAACTCGGAATCTGAAAAACCTGCAAGTAATAAAGGTTAGGAAAAGCAATAAGATATACACCATGCAAATATGCTTCATGCAGAGGATAATAAGAGGAAGAAGAAATCCGAGCCCAATCATGGAAACATCAATCTCATATATATATGGAAAGGCCTGTCAAGGCAGTACACAGTATCAGCGAGTACAAACCAACAGCATGACCTCAGCCAACAAGTCTGGTGATGGTCAGCATACATCAAAGATCAGAAACAACAGGGATATAACTAGTCAAGTACGGCCACGGGCGCGATACTCTGCTAATAACTCCTTTGTCTCTGAACGATCTGGCGAAGTGAGCAACCCCTCGACGAGTAGTTCCCTCTGCCTGATAGTATGCTGAAGCCCCTGAACTGAACTCTCCCAAGCGCCTTCGCCAAAGCAATCCTCCAGCTTCCGCTTCTTAGACTCAAACATCAGCTTGTGCTCCTTCAGGCTAGCAATAGCTTTGTTGAGACGGGCTTCAGCGGAGTACCTGCGGGCGGTCTCTTCATCAAACCTCCGCTCACTGTCCTTCACTTCGGTCTCTAGCTTAGAAATCTGCAGCATCAGCTTGTCTTCTCGCTCCTTCCTGGTGGCCATGGAAGTCTTCCAATGCTGGTCGAACTTAGATATTCTTCGGTATGCTTCCTCCAAATGCGTCTTCTTCGTAGCTAGCACATCATTAGCAGCTCTGAAGTCTTGACCCAAGCGTTCCCGGTCAGCGATCTGCTTTGCCAAGTCTGCACCCAGCTGGCTCACCGACTCTGTTTGCCTTTTGAGAGCATGCACGGCTTCGTTCCTCTCACTTTGAAGCTGAGCTAACTCCTTCTCTAATTCTGCATTTGCTCTCTTCAGTTCATCACGCTCAGCTAATACCTGGTTGTGCTGATGAATGGACACAGTGGTAGGTTCTTCGACTGGTGGAGGACTCTCTGGTCTGACATGAGGGAATGGCATCCCTATAGTGCTGGCTCTGGCTCTGATCCAATCTGAATAAGGAGGGTAAGCTTGGTTGTTGCTCTTCCCCAACAAAGGCTTTCCTCTCGTGCTGATATTGTGCCACGCATACTGAAGCTTGGACAACAAATCCCCCTCTAGAATACCCGTGAGGTACAGAGATTCCCGTACCTCTTCTTCCTTCGGTGGAGTCCTCAAAGCATACGCAAACTGACGAACTAGCAACGATGGGTTGTAGTTGATGCAACCCTTCCTACCTATTAGAGGTACGTTAGGAAACCCATTACAACTGAAGATCATCTCGGTGCCTAACCTGTTTCTGTCAACGAACCAAACAATGTCTTCTGCCGACAAACTCATCAGACGCTCAGGCCACTCAGCTGTGGCTGCAGACAAGACAGAAGAACCCCTCTTGGGCAAATGACTATCAAACCACCTGTACAGCAATGGTACGCAACATGAGACATTCTTCCCTCTCCGGTTCTCATTCTTGTAATGCACTGAATGGTAGACGTCTCCGATCAGAGTAGGGACTGGATTCCCTGAGGCAAAGATATGGAATGCATCAAAGTCTACGAAATCAGGCATGCTGGGAAATAGGATAATGCCGTATATGCATAAAGCAAGGATGGCGCTGAAGGCGTCCCAACATTTGTCCTTGGCACATTGCTGAGCTTTAGCTACCAGAAACTGTAGAGAGAACCCTGGGACCTTGTTCCAACTCGTCACCACTAACTCAGAAGCGCTCAAATGGAGTGAGGAAGCCAAGCTAACCAGATCAGGCTCAGCATCCATGTGGACAAAAGGCATCTGCCTTTTGATAGGCACACCCAGTATATCAGCATACTCTTCCAATGTCGGCGCGAGAACGAAGTCATGAAAAGTGAAACACCTCAAGGGAGGGTCATAAAACTGCAGAAGAGCATGTAACCCATTCAACTCGGACGTAGAAGGTTTGTAAACCAGGCTAAGCAACCTGCCATAAGACTTCCTGAACCTATCCTTCACAGAATCCCCTGCCAGGGCTATCAAACCAGTCAGCTTCGACACATCGGGGGTCGGGAATTTGTACGCAACAGTCTTCCTGAGAGAGGCCATAATAACAGTAGGAGACGGGAAATCCTGGATCGGGGAAACGGTACCTGCAACACAGACACACGTTAATGGAATGCAGATGAATGCGTAAACTAATGCAAAATGCAGGTATGCAATAATATATCCAAGTGGCTGCTGCGGAGATTCGGTATCAACAGTCACTGATGAGAAGTAAACCCCGGTGTAAGACCACTAATCTGATCTGCTGAGAATAACCATCTGGTGGGACCGAGATCAAAATTCTGTTCTGGCAAGAGTAAGTGACTGATAATAAGGACCTCGGGTGCAAGATCAAGGAACATCTGTTGAAGTCTTCAGACCCCAAATCAAAATCTGCCCTACCAAGAACAAACACACAGCTGCTGATGAGATCTTCAGACCTCACTCAAAATCTGCCCTATCAAGAACAAATAACATCTGCCGATGAGGTCTTCAGACCTCACTCAAAATCTGCTCCATCCAGAACAAACCACCGATGATAACATACTGATCAAAGCCTGCTCTATCAAGAACAGACAAACACCCGGCGACAAGATCCTCTGATCAAAAACCTCTTGCTCTATCAAGAACATGTCTGCAACTGAGAACCCAACATAACTGATTCACTGTCAAGAAAACCAGGTAGTCTGAAGGTCTAAGTTTCCTGCAATAAACCCAGTCCCACTCACAGGTATGAACCTAGACTGACTCAAGGTATGGCATCCTATGCGTTCATCAGCGTCACAGACTTTCAAAACTGATGATACGATTCCCAGAAGGAGTGGCATCATCAAGTCCTGAAGAGGCCTCACTTAGCTGAATCACAAATGATCGGTCCCCAGAGTCGACAATCCACCAAACCAGCAACCGTCTCAACCCAAAGGGTTGAAAGTGAAGCCAACCGGATGAACCTCGTCTGAGCGTGGATTTCATGAGACACTAGTGCCTGCAAAGCAAGCACGCGCCCACTAATTTCCACTCTAAGTCTATGGTGCACTCAAGCCCAGGTCCGGCTTATCTCTCATCATAGAACACCCGTAACACCCCAACAGCAACAGATAATATCGATAAATAAACACCTAATAGACAAGCAAACAAACGCTAGGATTGACTCTCTCTTAGGGGACGTTGGGTCCCCAGCAGAGTCGCCAGCTGTCGCTCGCGCGAAAATAAGGTGCCGGCATGACAGAAGAGTCGCCACCTTTCGTTATTTATCCCTCAGAGCGGGAAAGGAAACGATCGGAAAAACCTGACGAATAAGGGTAAGACAAGGTCGTCGCAACCATTGTCTGGGTTCGGGAGTCGGTTACGCAAGGGGAAGGTATTAGCACCCCTCACGTCCGTCGTACTCGACGGGATCCTCGCTTGTTTGTTTACTTGGACGGGTTGGTTATAATCTATCTACCTATCAAGGCTGGATGAAAAAGAAAAGAAAAATGACTCGGCAAAGCGTCGCACTTTATGCCTACGTATTCTCATCAGAGAATGAGAAATCAGAGTCAACGTAGTTCGGCCTACTACGGGTGAAGGTGGGGAAGGTTGCTCGCTAGGATATCGCATCCTATGCCTACGTACTTTCATCTGGTATGAAAGATCAGAGCAAACGTAGTTCGAGAAACTACGGGTTATCTCCTAAAAGAAGTGTTTTTTATTGTGTTTGCGATTTCGACCGCACTAGAGACTATGACCTGAGAGTGAATGCGTCGCATGTCACCCAAAGGGTACCATACTAAACATCCAGACTATGGAAAAGAAGCTCTCCCACAATCCTCTCTCAGATAGCTTAAGGCTCGTAACGTACGAAAGAAATCATTCATGATTACTGTATCTTAAACTGTTTCGAGATGAGAAGAGAACAGGCCCAACTAGGAGGGAGACTATCAAGTCCTACTGTTGTCATGCCATGGATTCATCCTATGGTTGAGGTTTGAACAGGGAACTCCTAGATGTTGTCATGCATAGGTTTCAACCTAAAAGTCTATCATCAAATCCTCATCAGAGGAAATGAGAGTCCTAAGGGATCATGTCAATGATACACCAAAACAGACAAAAGCATCAGCTTTAACAGTAAAATGCATGCAATGCAAGTGAGGGAGGAAATGTGTGTGGGGCTTCAGCCTCCACAAGCTCGTCTCAACCTCAAGCCAGTCATGAAATAACAGTAATCATACTGAAATAAACAACATGCTATCAAGCAAAAACAGTAAATTGTACTCATACAGACAGAAAATGAAATGCTATCAAGCAAAATAAACACATGGGAAAGGGAGTTGGGCTCTACCGAATACCCGCAAGCAAAGCCAAGCAATAACAATACAATCAGATGCATTCATGCTCTTAGACTGAACTTATTCTAAATGGGCTTAGTCTAATGCAACAGACAAATCAGACAAAACACACAATACACCAAAAAAAAAAAAAAAAAGAAAGCCTCAGCTCCTCCAGCAGCAACCCAATCTTCAGACTTCAGAGATCACTTGCTTTCCAGGTATCAACCCTACAACATGAGTATCAACTCATCTTCTCCCTTTGAGCGTCAGCTCCTTTGATCAGCTCTACCTTCAGGCTTCACTATCTCCAGGGATCTTCAGGCATCCACTTGGTCTACACAGAGTCTTCAGACTTCAATAATCTTCAAGGAATCATCCTTTTCAAGGCCTCAGCTTCTGCCTTCAATGGTTCAAATGCTCCAGCAAATAAGATTCAGTCAACAAGATGAGGTGAGGATGTTACAGTACTCACTGACTTCCAAAGGATGCCATTGAGAACTTAACATCAAAGGAAAGGCTCTCTCAAAGTTCTACCTTATAGGGCAAGGTCACTAATCCCTCCAAAGGAGAGAGGTGAATACCCTTAAGGGACTCTATGTCACAGAGAAGAAAGGAGGTGAACAAGACACTCCTTGTTTATTGAACAAAGTATTCTATCTAGGGCTCTGCCTATGCACCTATAAACCTATAAACCAAACAACAAAAGCTATGATAAACTCCTCTGCAAGGTCTTCAAAGCTTCAATGGTGATCCACAAGGTCTTCAACTCAATCTTCAAAGCTCACACACTCAACAGAGGGGGAAGGAAAACACAACAATACAACTTATGCCTTTAAGCAACACACATACTATCCATACATTCAAAAATCAATGAAAAATACTAAAACACCATACAATATTCTAGTAAAATTCTAGGGGATTCTATACACACTTACCCTTAACCCATATATTCCCCCATACACTAATTTGTCCTAAAAACCCCAGAACAAATTTGTTCAACTCTACCTACACAACTTAAAACCCTAATTAGAGCACCTAAATGTCTAACAATCAAACTACATCAAATTTTAATCTAACAAGCAAGAGATAAATCCTACATGAAACTAGGGTTCAATATCTAATTACACAGAAAAGAATGAATTAAAAAACCTAAGGGAAGGTCCTAAAACAATTCTTGCAAGATAAGGTATCAACCAAAAGAAAATAATTGTCCTACTTAAAAGAAAATTCCACCATAAATTCTACATTAAAAATAAAATTTCATTTTTATTTTTATATTTTTCTACATAAAATTATCTCAACATAGAAAAAAGAATGACCAAAAAAGAGCCATTTATCAATTTTTTATGAATTTATTAAGATTGCAAAAATATTAAGAATTAAAAAGAAATCAAAATAATATAAAAGGGAGGGGGTGGAAATAGAAGGGTCAGATAGTTGTTTCAAATGGGCCAGCGCGTGTGGTGGGTGCAGATATGAAGCGGGTAAGCCCAGAATTTTCACTAAACCAAACGACGTCGTTTGGCTAGCTCAAGTTTCCCTCCGTTTCTGCGTTTAAACCACAACCGTGCGATTAACATTCCAGTCAATTTCCTTGACTTGATCCAACGACAGACAACTATCTTCTTCCTCACGCCTGGTTAGGGTTTTATATAGCCATGCACGACTCTCTCATGCAGCTACCTTCTACCAGCCTGTTCTCTCTCGTTTCTCAGCCAAACTCCCTCCTGTAAAAAGCAAACTTGCTCAGCTTTCTTCCCCAAACACAGCCATGCCCTCAGCTTGCACTAAAACAGCCTCAAACTGCAAACCCGAAGCTCAACCTCCATTAAAGCTCAAGGTTTTCATCCTCACGAAACCTCAAATTCTTGGTACTAAACTAATCTTTATGCATCACTGATCTACCTAAACTAAAGCATTAATAATAAAACTCAATAACCAACCAGTTCTTGATCTTCAAAGTATGATGTCCAATTCTTAAACTCCACAGAATGAGCTCTAACTTCTCAGGATCCATCCCTAATGGTTGCTAGTCATAATTACCCTAACCACATGATCTAAAACTATGCAAACAGAGAGAATTGAATGAATTTACCAACCTGCAACTTGATGATGGCAGCAATGGTTATACTCCTCTTCAATGCTTGAAACTGTCTAAAATCAATCTTTTCTTGATGATGATCTTTCTGTATGCAAAAGATCTTGTGTAGCACGCTTGAATCTTGAGATCCACTTGAAATTGCAATTTGTGTCTTGATGAAGAAAGTGCACTAAACTGAACCAATTGCAATCCAAACTTGGTTGAATTCTAATCCATGATGATGGTTGAATATGATGAAATCAGTATTGGTGATGATTTGATGAAGGTTTTGTGGAATTGGAATCAAAATGCAATGAGAAAGAATGAGAGAATTTGTGAGGTATTTGCCAAAAAATGAAAATCCAACCCTTGCTAAATGTTCATTTCATGGTTATATAGCACTCAATGGAAGTTTCCAGCACCATCTTACACTTTCCCTTGCATTCCAAGCTTGATCCAACTTGGTTATGTTTCTTTAATCATAAGTAACCTTAAGTAACTTTTATTTTTTCCACTAAACTCAAAAATGTGCTTGAACCATTGTCTTTAGAATGGTTTTTCCAATCAAAATGATATATTGGATGACCCCATTTGGATTCCTAAATCTTCCAAACCAATTTCCAATTCCAACTTTTTAAACTTATATGCCATTTTTAGTTCATTTTTGACCAATCATGCAACTTCATGCTATGAGCCTTTCCAACAATTCATGACCTTCTTTCTAGACTTAAAATCACATTTTGAACAACTTTCATGTTTTGAGTTTTTCCATTTGAGGCTTGGAAATAGGAGTTTTAGGCATTGGCTAAAATGACCTATAACTGACAAATGACCAAAATACCCCTGTCTTGTTCAAACCATAAGTTGAGTTCCACAAATCCTATCAAGGACTTATACCACTCAAATTAAATCTAAGAAGATGCCCTTCAACATTCATGTTGACCAAGAAATCATAGGAATCATCCTACTAGGGCAAAAGTTGTCTGCAAGTTGGGTGACTTTCAAGGACCCAGATTCACACACCTCAGCTGACCTGTAATTTGTCAAAACCATAACTTGAGCTCTGTAACTCCTATCAAGGACTTCCACCACTCAAATTAAAGCTTAGAACAATATCTATAACATTCATGTTATGGGGAAGATGAGATATCAATCACATCTAGAGCTGAAACTGCCTGGAAGATAGGGATCAAATTAGGGTTTTTCCACTGACAATCCTCAGAAACCCTAACTCAAAACTTCTCAAACTCCTCAATCATGATGAGTTGGTCTAGGAATCACCTTTACAACATCTCTATGCATCATTCCATGATCTCATGGCCCTTGGATTGGGTCTCAACCTTCTCCAAATTTTCAGTTAATCTAGGGTTGACCCAGTCAAAACCCTAATTCTACCATTCATGGTTGAATCTTCTGAATTCTTGCATAATGACCTCTCTGGGCTTCATGATGGCTATCAAGACATCTCATAGGCTTTCTCAAAACATCAAGTTCATTCTCAAAGTCTCAGAATCATCTGAGGAGCACCCACAACTCTCAGGCTATGAAGCACACAACCCTGGTTTCAATCCACTTCCTCTGAGGATCTCTTGAACTTTTTGATGAAGGTATCAACTTTCAAACACTAGATGGATAAATAATTGTTGGTCAAATTTTGGGGTGCAACAGTCGTCTCTGGCGAACTTGTCTCGTCGGGGACCTTGTCCGCTCCCGTACTGCTTTGGGTTGGGGCCTCTCCAGCCGAGGTCGTCGATTTCTGGGTTGAGGCGAGGGACTCCTCGAGTTACCGTTCTGGTCTTCCCGCGGGGGGGGGGGGGGGGGGGACCTCAACGGGGAATCGCGTTCTAGCGCTCCAATCCGTGTGTTCTGTTGAAACAATAGCTGGTTCGTTTGGTTGATGTCCGCGAAGAGGGCGACCACCGTTGGGTCCGCTCCAGCCAGGATGGGAACAGGTTGGAACGTTGTTGGGCTTTGGGGCAGGTGGACGGCCTGGTGTGTCGGTTCTGCGGACGACGGAGATACAGTCTGGCCGTCTCTCTCGTCGGTCACTACTGGGCATGACGTCTTCGTTTGCTTGTCGGCGTTTCCAGCAGCGTTGAGCATGAAGTCATGGGGGGTGTACCTGCAAGACACTCTGATGCCAAAGTAAGGAATTCGGCAGAGTGAGAGCAAAGTACAGAAAAGGGGTAAGAAGTATGTTACCTGACCCTCTTGTGAAAGAGGGTATTTATAGAGACCCCAGCGCTGGGTCAACGGTCACTTGCGTTGGGCTGGATTTCTAGGCCCTACCCAGGTGACTGCTAGGGCTTACGTGGTGTAGTGAAGACCAGGACGTGGTCTTCGCCCTAGTCCAACTGTCCCTTGATCTCCAGAAAGTGGTTTTGACCTGCTCTTTCGGAGGTGGGCAGTTGGTTGGTGGCGCGTCCCCGCGGAGAGGAGCACGTGGAGAACGTGGGAAGGTCTTGCCCGCGGAGGGCAGAGTTTGGTCGAGCGGGGAGTCTCCTGCCCGACGTAGTTGGGGCAGGCCTTCCTCGCAGGGAGGCCTTTCTGGCTTGTCGGGGACCTCATGCCCGACGCGGTACCCGAAATGGATAGGGCCGGGTGAAACATTATTGGGCTGGGCCCGCGTGGTCAGCCCGGGGCCCAGGCCAAAACATATATGTATTTTATCTTTAGTGATTACCATCCCTCGAAAACTGAAGTCCAAACTTATTTCACATGACAAGGAAGCCATACACAAAGTGACAAGGAGAGCTGGTTTTAAATTAAAGAAAAAACACATTTTCAAAATTACACAAGGGTTGTTTGCATAAGACAAATCACCGACAGTACAACAGCCCAATAACCTTGCTTGCCTACTCCTGAAAATACGACTGTCACAATGCGGAGCGCATAATCCATTGAGTTGCATTAACCTTCTTTTTTTATTTCTCACTAAAATTTCCTACAACTTCTAAAACTTGTACCCGCAATGTACAACACAAAACAGTCGGCAATTCGTACATCCACAATGCACCAAATACCAACCACCGTGAGGGTCCCTACAAGTTTTAAAAAAAAACAGAAAAGTGGACAAGACTAGAACAGGGCGCAACAGCAGCTATAGCGTGTCTTGCCGAATAAAAGAAGTCTCAACACATCTCTCAACCGGTTTTCGAATGGAATTGTCGGCAGCTGCATTCATACACCCTTCAAAGCCCTTCGCCAGAATGTACATCATGTACGACATCAAAACTGTCAAAATCGAAATGACGTATTAGGGGAAATAAACAACAGCAAGTTATAGGAGAATATGTATGCATGGAAAAATTAGAAACAGGGCTAACTATTACACCGGAGATGGTCGGTCAGCATTACCGGAAGTTGGAGTAAGCTTGGAAGCATGCTTCAGGTATCAAGACCAAACCCACATTAGAAATTCATTCAGCGCAGAAATGAAGCACTTGCATTCAATGGTATTGTTTCTTTGAGCTAGCAGCACCTCGGGTTGAGATTGTATCACATGGAGACTCGGTTAAGGTATATAGTGAAACTTATGTAGAGCTGCCTGAGTAAGACAATGCAGGATATTATGTTAATTCTTAACCATATCAGAATGTGAAAAATTAAGAGAATCAGCTGAGGAAGTTGTGAAGTCCAATAAAACAAATTTCAAACTGAAAGAAGCATACCGTGGCTAAGGAGAGGCCATCATTGTTCCTCTCTTGGTAGGAAAAACAAGCTAATTGTCTCGACCACACTAATCTGAGGTAAGTAAAACACGATGGTAGCTACGAGTATGGTGCTCACACCTTTCCTGCTTCACAGAAATCATCCATCAGACATAATAACAATAAAATTCTTCAAAGTATAATGATGTAAGACCAAATTGGCATGTTTTCGATAAAAGAACCTGAGATGAAACGTAGGGATTACGAAGAACAGGTTCTACCCAGCTATGCGTTCAAGGTATTCACAGAAGGTAAGAGGAAATAACCTGTTAAGTCAAAAGAGGGCTACCGTGTCAGCAACATGGTCGAAACCGCCATAGCTCACAAGTCGTAATGAAAGGAAACATTATTAAATGGAAATTATTAGCAAGATACTAAGGCAACAAGGATGAGGCATGTAACACGTATCGTATCGCAGCTATCGCCGCAGATCATTATGCGGATCAGCCACAGCTTAAACATCACATTGTGACCAACTTCCATAAATGCAATTGAAGCAGCAAACCTGTGACAGACCAGGATTAACTTAAACTGGTAGTTGTATATTAGCAATGTATTGGTATCTCAAAATTAACAACCACATCATGAGAAAGTATGTTGGGCCGGAAAGTTGAGTAATTCGGATACACCGCAACGTTGGGACTGAAATGTGGAATCCCTTCAGGATAGTTTCTTCAAGATAAAATCATGAGCAAGGTCTTTAGTATCAATGGAAGATAGTAAATTCAAAGTTGATAGGACCCTAATATCATCCCCTTTTGCGTGAGCTTGATATGGTCATGAACATCTGCATTATAACCATTTTCAGAACAATACATGTATTTGATGGTGTTGCTCTCATCAGCTTCATACTCAAACTTGGTAGGAATCTCTAACAAAGAAAACCATAGAAAAAGCCATAACCCGAAAAACACAGAAGCCACCTTCAGATACAAGCCATCATGTAATTTCCCTCAACTGCAAGCGTGCCTTCAGTACACCTCAAACCGGCACCAACTCGGCTCCTTCATTAGCTCATGATCCACCTGCATAGGCAACAACAACAATTATGATTTGAATTCAATCGGCAGCAATACGGCAAAATAAGAGAAATGATGAAGTGAAATACCAGTTGCAACATTCTTTTGATGTTGTTCGATACGTCGTGCACGATGCCCACTCATCTGCCACAAACCACCAAAAACACAACATATCTCCTACACAAGGCCACACAATACCAATGTTACGCCAATAAAATCTCTTCAAATCATGACAGTGAGAAAGAGAATGAGGAAAATAGGGTTGCACAAACCATAAACGGGCATAATACCACAATTGAAACTCTTGTCATTTACAGCCTGTAAAAAAGAAAGAAGGCAGCAGTAAATTAGTAACTTTCACAGAGGTAAAAGGTTGCATCTTACTCTTCATATATGTCTAGACGGAAAGGCCTTGATATCCAGCTCAACATTGATACCTTCTCTCTAAGAGATTCCCCTATATAAAATGAGAACTTTCTCTGAGAACAAAAAAGAAACCCTAGCCGCTGGTTTTTCTTCCTCTCTTTCATTGTTCTTCTTCCTCCAAGTTCTGGAAAAAAACCTTCTTCCAACTCATCCACAACCTTCCTCTCACTTCTGTTCTTCCCATAATCACAACATCTCAAAAAAAAACTCTCTTCGTGTCTCTCTCTCTCTCTCTCTCTCTCTCTCTCTCTCTCTCTCTCTCTCTCTCTCTCTCTCTCTCTCTCTCTCTCTCCAAACTCTCTGTTTTCCTCTTCCAATCACAAATCCCTAATTTTCTCCTCCTATCATATATTCCTCCACAATCTTCACCAAGATCCCCAGAATAAACCCTAAATCCTCTTCACCCTAATTCGCCGCCGCCCTTCATCTGTTACCCTATTTTTGAACAACAACACACCCCTCACCAGATTACTTCGAATCTATCTTTAACAACTAATAATCATCCTTCCATCAACCTTCCGCACAACAGAAAATCTCAACCAACCCTTTCTCTTGCCCAGAATTCCCCTCAAATCTTTAAATCCTTCGATTCATTCTCAACCCAAAACCCTTCACAATCGAAACAACCACAAATATCCTTAACCCAATCTTCTTCGGCAAACCCAAATAAATCCAAACCAGAAATGAGACAGAGGAAAGCAAAATTGTTTTGATATCTGGAACAAAAATGGATGTACCTAGAAAACGATTCTTCGAAGTGGCAAAGACGGTTTAAGGTCGGATCGATGTGTATTTGACATTTGTTTTGTTCCTTGTTCCTTGCGTTAAATCGTGTTCTTCGCGATGATGAAGAGGAAGCCTAGTTTTCTCTTCTGAGCGTTGTATATTCTTTGGATAGTGTTGCCCTATTTCTCAAAGGATTCATCCATCTGTGATAGTCATGGTAGCCGTGTTACAGAGCCAGGAGAGTGAACACATGGCTATTGGGTTAATGAGACCATGAGGCCCAAGTTGCTTCTAGGTTATCACCCTCTCCTTCGATTTGGCATACCTATTTTTGGTTCATTTAAAATTCTGCATTATGTTGGGCTTAAGGCCCATGTTGGTTTTCTTATTGACACCCATATTTCAAGCTTCACCCCCATGAGCTTTTTTTTTTTCTCTATGTATACTATTTATTTTATTTTCGAAAGAAATTGTTTTCTTAGTTAACATTCCGTTTGGTTTCAAATCCTATAATTTAACTTGATTTTCCATAAACTTGTTTATAATTTATCAACTTAATCTTTTTTATTTTTCGATTTTTGTTTGATGGGTCGATGACGGGACTTCTGTAAATCGTTATTGGTCAAACTATTGACAAATAACGTTGGATCTGAGACCAACTCTTTTCAAACTTTTCACTTTCGATTTTTATCTCATTTTTATTCATTTTATTTGATTTTTATCACTTTTTGGTCTATGACGAATTTTAATAATTATTATCGGTCAAATTATTGATAGATGATGATTTATTCGAGACTATTTCATTTTCTATTCCATTTCCATTTTTATTTCGATTTTTGGATCGATGAAGTCTTTTATTCGTAAGCGTCACGTATCGAAGTTGATAACCTTCTCGATTTCAAATCTATGGGGAATGACCATTGGGGTCATTTTCCTTACTTTGGGATCGTGATAGGCTACCTACGATTAATCGGCATTATGTTTGCAATTAAGACGAGATCTCATTCTTTCGTGTCCCGATTCGACTCACTAAACTAACTAATAACTTTAATTTTCGTTAAATATTATTGTGGATATTATTGTTATATTATCTTGCTATATTCATATTGTCATATCATATTATTCATATTCATTCACATATAATTGAAAACACATAATAAACTATCGAAATCCTAAAAGCCGAATTGGTGGACTGTTGTATCATTGGTTATTTGCAAGAATCTCGATTTCAAGTTTGTGCCCGACTTTGCTCAAGGCGTAGTTTAGGACACATTGCACACACACGGCTTTCTCTTGGGCTACCTGACAACGAGACCCCTTTATTTCGTGCAATCCCGTGTAACTTACATGTACCCCTCTCCCATTTCGATGTATGTTTCGTATTTCTTTGATTATTAGTTTATCTCCTAGGAGCACCCATAGGGACTAGAGTGGATCAAACTATTTTCAAACTAATTCTCGATTCGTCATCGAGCCATTTTCAAACCTGTGTAAGTCGAGTGCTCGTACGTATTCGCCATCAACCTATTACACAATTTGACCCTTGATGCGTAAGTCAAGTCGGTCCCATTTTTCAAACCATTTCCATTCCAACACGCTTTGCACGCGATAATAAGTCAAACCCTTGATCCAACGTCAAGCGGATTTTTGTAACAACCTATCAATCAATTAACAAACTATTTAATTCTTTTCAAGGTGTAAAGAGTAGGTTCAAGTCTTTGATCTTGCTTTCGGTTGTTTAGATGCGAGTTATCTTATTCGTGTGTGAGCAATTGACACCTTTAAATAACATTAACAACTCGACAATGTTCAACCATCCTTCAACTACTCATCCTCTCAAACTCCATTTCAAACTCAAACAACTTTCTTTTCACGATGTAAAAGAGAGGGTTCCAAGTCTTTGGCTCGCTCTCCCGACTACTTGGGTTCGAGAACCCTTTCTTAAGCTTCAAGTAGTCGTCATCCGATCAACGTCACCCATTCAAACAACCTTCTTTTGCAATGAAAAAGAGAGAGTTCCAAGTCTTTGGTTCGTTCTCCCGATTACTTGGGTCCGAGAAGTATTTCTTAAGCTTTAAGTAATCGTCATCAATTCAACTTCACCCTTTCAAACACAACCTTTTTCTTCAAGATGAAAAACAGAGAGTTCCAAGTCTTTGGTTCACTCTCCCGATTACTTGGGTCCGAGAAGTCTTTCTTAAGCTTCAAGTAATCGTCATCCATACCCACCTTCAAACTAATTCAAACCCGTTTCTTTCGTGGTCGTTACCCCAAACTACGACTGCTCTAATTCTTCATTCACTCTTGAATTTAAGATACGTAGGCACAAGATTGCGATGATCTTGGCGAGCACAATTCCCCCATCTTCCATTTCCCCCTTTCCTTTCCCGTAGTCGAACTACGATGCTCTGATTTCTCATTCTCGTCCGAATGAGCATACGTAGGCACAAGGGCCCCAATCCTTGACGAGCACCCTATCCTCTAACCATCCTCCTTCCCCTAGCGTCTTTAGCCTTTATAGTATCGTTTCAGTATCTAGTATTGAGAAGAGAAGAACTAGGCTTAGCTAACATCCATCACAACTCGAATTAAGAGGTTCCCATTGAGTACAACGGACGTGAAGGGTGCTAATACCTTCCCCTCGCGTAACCGACTCTCGAACCCAGGAATATCGTTGCGACGGCCGTGTTCCTTCCACGTTTATGAGGTTTTCTCGATATTTTCCTCTCCCGTTCATTCGGGAAAAATAAAGTTCAGTGGCGACTCTGTCGAACCGCATTTCCGTGCCTTTTGCGCGAGGGTCATATGTTCGAATGAATTTTCGAGGTGCGACAGCCCGCTGTTCAAAAGTGAAGCTATTTGGAATGAACTTTGAAGCTCCTAAATTGGAGGTGTTAAACTTGTCACATACAGGAGTTAATAATGCAGAACTCTATGTCATCTCAAAGAGTTGTCGTGGGCTTTTGCAACTGTCACTTGAAAATTGTTATTATGTCTCAAATTCGGGACCAAAACATGTAGTCGAAAACTGCATACAATTAAGAGAGATTAATTTGAAAGACTGCCACAAAGTTCATCCTAAGGTTATTGCTTCAATGATATTTTCAAGGCCAACATTGAAAAATATTTATTGTTCCATCTCGATATTGCTTCAATGATGGAGAGAGGGAACTCTTGAGTCATGGATGTCTTCTTTGCTAGTATTATGAAACAGTTCTCAACTCTTAAATGTAAGATGTTTTATGTTTTTAAATTCACTTATTTAAGAAATTACTTCAAAAAAAGTTATGTTTATGATCATAAATACTTTTTTTTATAATTGTTCAAGTTTTTATGTGACTCTTTAATGATGACAAACTAAAAGCTTACTTCATATGATACTCGGTAGTAGTTTAGGTATTTATTCTTTAAGCTTGTTATTTAGGACTACTATTACTACTTTGTAAGGTTCCAACTTCTAATGAGTGGCGACTTTCAGTTTTGACTTATGAGGCTACAATCCTATGGGAATGTAATTTAGAGTTGGCAGGCCTGCGTAGGAATCAACATGCAGCTTTTCTTGTGCTTTATTTGAAATGATTTAGCATTGTAAATGTGTAGGTGTTGGTTATGTTGGGGATCCTTTTCTGTCTGGACAATTTGACTATGCGTATTTGGAAATGGGTTATGTCTCACATCTTTAGTTACTTGTTGGTTTTAATTTTTCTACATGTATACGCATGTTGAATGTTCTAATTCGCTTAATTTCAAATTTAATTAGAGATGACAATGGGTAGGATTTAGGTAAAGTATTATAGTATCAATTTTCATACTTATGATTTGAAAAAAATCACCGTGCTTGAGTTCATATCCGCTTGGATGTCAAAGTTAATATCCGTGCTCTATAGATATATAAGCACATGTACCCTTGTCCTGCATTTTTTTTAAAATTAATGTATCAATTATAAAATATCATATAATTTTAAAATTTTAAAAATATTAAAAAAATTTCAAACAATTTACTGTTGAAATAAACAAACACTTATATTAAATATGTATTGGTTTAACATTGATATACATTTTATAATTGATAGATATACATTTTTATATAATAATATAAAAAGTACATGCTTATATACATAATATCTGTCTCACTCTGAATTTTTATATAATAATTTATAATTAATAAACATTCATTTTATAATTAAATAAATTATTTCAAATTTTTTATTTGTATTTAAATACATTTATATTATATCAAAAAAAGCAGTTTAAAATGAACTATGAACTATTCTAAAAATGCACTTTCATATGAATCCATCTTAAATTTGGAAGTGCGTCTCCGAATTCAATGTAATTTTTTCAACTCAAAAACTAAATTAAAGTGAGCGAACAATGAAATACGTGAACTTTACCTTAAATTTCATATTCTTTGATCTTTGTTTATTTTGATGTGATAAAACACAATAATTAAGTTTTGAAATGCAAAACTTCAAAATGAAATTTTTTTAAAGGTTTTTTTTTAGAGAAAATGGAAGTTTGGTCATGAAGAAGAAGAGCATGCATGGTATTGTTTTATTAAAAATCATATTTGACGATTTCAAAAATACATTTCCAATTTTCCATTTCACAAATTAAAAGATACATTTTCAAGGTTGACATGCAAATGTGACATGTTCTTAAATTTCTGTTTCACAAATTCAAAGATACATTTTTAGATTTGTCATTGAGTGGTTAAATTAAAAAAAACTTAATAACATGTTCGAATATACATTTTTCTCTAAATTATATTTTGGCGAAAAAGTAGGATGAAACTTAGTTAGAATGTGATTTGACTTAAAAATAGTTTGTCCGAAAATACACTTTCGAATTTAAAAATACACTCAAATTTCTTAAGGTACTACTCCACCACTTAAGATTAGAGAAATTAATTCCTTTAAAAAAATACTCTGAGGGTATTCTTTATTTCAATTTCAAAGTCTAAACGTCCAATATAACAGAATTTACTAAAAATGAAAATAGCAGAACCGTGTGAACCTAAAATATTTACTCCTTGTATTTTAGATGCACTGCAGTTTTTAATGTCACTGGCCTTTGTACCCTCAACAGTTGAGGTAACCATCTACTAAATCTACAACATGTAAGTATTTTGTTTGTCTAGTCACACCATCTGTAATACCCCCTTTCTATACCCCCAAATAAAAAATTAAATCATTTAGGCACTTAATAAAAATTTTCATCAGAGTATAATTAACACATGGTATAAAAGAGGCACGTCACATTATCCACGAAATTCAAAAACACATACAACACCTGCTCATAAAGATATGCAACAAAGGGTAAATCTCCACCAATGAACTTAGTCCTTAAAACCCACACATCAATATTTAGAATAAAAGCGGAAACATCTAAACATTGAATCACTTCATTCATATAAACATCGTATACATCAACAGATTAATTCAAGTCAAAAGTTATGGTTACAAAACATTCCAGCAGATATATACACAGATGTATCACAAAAGAACCCAAAAGAATTCCTAACTACCCGGTGCTACATAACAGAGCCAACCGACCAAAAAGAATGAAGCCACGCTTCACTAAGACCTCCAGCCAACCTACTCTGCAATACCTCATAGAGCATTATAAAACAGCAGAAGGGTGAGAAACATTATCATAACAAACAATGCAAATAATATATATATATATATATATATATATATATATATATATATATATATATATATATATATATATATATATATATATATATATATATATATATATATATATATATATATATACTACATTTCTCACCGCAATATAACATAATTCAATCATATACGTATCGAAACACACATATAATTCATCACAAAACATACACAGTTATGTTCATTATACCGATATATCATATGAAGATAATAATGCACTCATAGAGACCGACTCACGACTCTATGCAGATGCAAATGCGGTACCGACTCATTTCAGCAGGTTCAATTGAAGAACCAAAGGAACCATCGCTCGTTACCGAAGTAACTCCCCGTCGGGCCTACGATGTTCACCCATCGCTCACACCCCACATGGGCACACGATGTTTTAGGATTGCTCACACCTCACAAGGGCACACAATTGTTCTGCAGATTCTCCATGGAATCAAAATAAACTATCGCACACACCCCCACAAGGGCACACGATGTTTCTGCAGATCCTCCTAGGGATCAAGGACAAACCATCGCTCACACCCCACAAGGGAAGATGAGGTTTCTGCAGATCCTATGCGGGATCAGACACACAAGAATGCAATCATGATGCTTCACAAAGAAAACGACTCCATACATTCTCGACATGCATACATATATATATATATATATATATATATATATATATATATATATATATATATATATATATATATATATATATATATATATATATATATATATATATATATATATATATATATATATATATATATATATATATATATATATATATATATATATATATATATATATATATATATATATATATATATATATATATATATATATATATATATATATATATATATATATATATATATTCATGTATATTTCATTCAATTCAAACAATTGCACAACATTGCAAAACTGCCACATTACACACTTCACGATTTACGGTCTAGGATTCACGCCATACGGCTACCCACAACATTCCATATCACACACACACAATCATGCATAATAAGAAGAACTAATCACACTAGAATCGGAGAATCAATCATGGAAGTGAAACACAATAAAATAACACCCTGCTACGCTCGCTACCTTGTTTGCCTAGCGAACTCCCAGCGAGTGCTCGCTACCTGTTCGCCTAGTGAACAAGCTCGCGAGAGCAAACAGAAGCCTCTGACTTGCTTCGCTACCACACTCGCTCAGCGGAGGTCTAGAGAGTCGCTCGCTACCCCTTTCGCTACCAGCGAAGAACACCACAAACCATTCTGCCCATGTCTGGGACCGTTCACTACTGGCTCGCCACAGCGAATGCTCGCAACCTGCTCGCCTTGCGAATGTGCCAGCGAGGGTCTGCGAACTCAGAATCCTCACTGTCTAAAATTCCGTAGCTCATCGAAGTCTACCTGATTCAAACCCAACTCGTCTTGGTAGCCTTAGCCCAACATCTCTCGACTAAATCCTACCACTTATTCTCATTCTTAACCATTAAAACTCAGGTCCTACTGATTAACTCAAATTCGACCTAAAATAGAAAATGAGCAAAACTCTCCCCAATCCAAAAGCAAACCGATAGACACATACATAATCATGTACATCGAAAGAATAATAAAGTTTCGCACCCTTACCCGATTAATTGAAGCTTAGAAGCTTGATTCTAGATGATCCTAAGTTTTCTCCTCTTCCTCCTCTTTTCTCTTCTCTTCTTCTTCTTCTTCTTTTCTTTCTATTTCTTTCTATCTCATTTCTTTTCTCTATATTTCCACTTATACTCTTTCTATTCTATTTCTCTCAAATATCTACTGATCAAGGGTTATCTAAAACACCCTCTAATTAATTCCCCAAAACTCTCCGAATAATAAAATAACATAATAAGCACACATAACATATTAATGTTCAAATTCTACAATTAAAAGAATAATTCAATTAAAATAAATTAAAAGACTCAACAAAAATGGGAAATTCAGAATCGGGGCATTACAACTCTCCCCTACTTTAGGAATTTTCTTCCTCGAAAATATTACCTGATCCAAACAATTCTGGATGCGACTTCCGCATCTTACTCTCCAATTCCCAAGTCATGTTACCCTCTGCAGCACCTCCCCATGCTACTTTCACAAGCACAATATCTTTTCCCCTTGGCCTCTTAATCTCACGATCTAAAATCCTAATCGGTGAAACCTCAACCGTAAGATTATCTCTTACTTCAACTTCATCCATAGGAATAACATGTGACGGATCCGGAACATACTTCCGAAGTTGCGAAACATGGAACACATCATGCAAATTCGAAAGATTCGGAGGCAATGCCACACGATACGCCACAACACCCACTCGTGCAATAATCTGATACGGACCTATAAAATGAGAAATCAACTTTTTCAACTTCAAGGCACAACCCACACCCGTAACCGGTGTAACTCTCAAGAACACATGGTCGCCCTCTTGAAACTCAAGATCTTTCCTTCTCTTGTCATGATAACTCTTCTGCCTACTCTGAGAAGCTCTCATCTTGTCACGAATAAACTTCACCTTCTCCGTCGTTTGTTGTACCATCTCCGGCCCAACAACCGATTTCTCACTAGTTTCATGTCAACACAAAGGTGTTCGACATCTCCGACCATATAAAGCCTCAAATGGTGCCATACCAATACTTGAGTGAAAACTGTTATTGTAGGTGAACTCAATCAACGCTAAATAACTATCCCAAGCACCACCTTGCTCTAGCATACAAGCACGCAACAAATCTTCCAATGACTGAATCATTCTCTCGGTTTGACCATCTGTTTGGGGATGGTAAGCCAAACTCAATCTCAGCTTAGAACCCAAAGCCTTTTGAAAACTCTCCCAAAACCTTGAAGTAAATCTAGGATCTCTGTCTAATACAATACTCTGAGGGACTCCATGCAACTTCACAATCACTCGAACATAAATCTCGGCTAACTTCTCCAAAGGATAACTAATATCAATCAGAATGAAATGAGCAGATTTAGTAAGCCTATCAACAATCACCCAAATGACATTATGACCTCTTTGCGTATTTGGAAACCCCGTAATAAAATCCATCGATATACTATCCCATTTCCACTCTGGAATATCCAATGGTTGCATCAAATCCACTAGGCTTCTGATGTTCTACTTAAGACTTCTGACAAGTCAAACATGCATACACAAACTGAGCTACATCTCTCTTCAATCCGGACCACCAAAAGATCTTCTTCAAATCTTGATACATCTTATTCGCTCCCGGATGAATACTCAAGTTACTCCGGTGTCCTTCCTCCAATATCATCCTTTTCAACTCCTCATCGTCGGGAATACAAATACGACCACAAAATCTTAAAACTCCAAAATCGTCAACCTTGAACTCCTCATTCTCACTCGTCATCAAGTCAACGAACTTCAATTCCAACTTTTGCTTTTCACATACGGTAGCAAGAAAATCATTCGTAATACAAAGCATATCAAGCCTCACACTTATCGGCGTCATTTCACAAACCAAACTCAAATCTCTAAAGTTCTCCAAGAGTTCCCATTCTTTCATCATCAATGTAGACATGTGCAACGATTTCCGACTTAAGGCATCGGCCACCACATTTGCCTTACCCGGGTGGTAATTTAAACCAAAATCATAGTCTTTCAAAAGCTCTAACCACCTTCTTTGCCTCATGTTCAATTCCTTCTGATCAAATAAATACCTCAAACTCTTGTGATCACTAAAAACTTCAAATCTCGCACCATAAAGATAATGCCTCCAAATTTTCAAAACAAACACCACGGCTGCTAATTCCAAATCATGTGTAGGGTAATTCTTTTCATGCACTCTCAACTGCCTCGAAGCATAAGCCATAACTTTTCCCCCTTGCATCAACACACCACCCAAACCTGACAAAGAAGCATAACAATAAGCCACAAAAAGTTTTGTAGGATTCGGCAAAATCAAGACTGGCGCTGTTGTCAATCTTCTCTTTAACTCCATGAAACTCTCCTCACAACCAGCATCCCAAATGAAAGCCTTTCCCTTACAAGTCAACTGCGTTAACGGAAGTGCCATCTTCGAAAATCCTTCAATAAACATCCGATAATAGCCTGCCAAGCCCAAAAAGCTTCGAATCTCCATAACTGATTTAGGAGTTTCCCATTGCATTACCGCATCAATCTTGGAGGGATCCACACTAATACCACTACCAGAAATAATATGTCCGAGAAAACTCACTTCCGACAACCAAAATTCACACTTTGACAACTTAGCATACAATTTATTTTCCTTCAAAATCTGTAACACAATCCTTAAGTGCTCTTCGTGCTCCTCTTGAGACTTAGAGTAAATCAAAATATCATCGATGAACACAACCATAAAATGATACAACTGCTCATGAAAAATACGATTCATGTGTTCCATAAACACACTCGGCGCATTAGAAACTCTGAATGGCATCACGAAATATTCGTAATGACCATACCGTGTCCTAAAAGCCATCTTTGGAATATCCTCCTCCTTAACCCGAATCTGGTGATAACCTGATCTCAAATCGATCTTGCTAAATACACGTGCTCCAGCCAATTGGTCCATCAAATCATCAATTCTTGGAAGCAGATACTTATTCTTAATCGTCACCTTATTCAACTGTCGATAATCAATACATAACCTCATACTTCCATCCTTCTTTTTCACTAACAATATCGGCGCACCCCAAGGAGAAACACTTGGCCTTACAAACCTCTTATCCAACAAATCATTCAACTGCTCCTTTAGTTTTACCAATTCGGATGCTGACATGCGATACGGTGCCATCGAAATCGGTCTAGTACCAGGAACTAGATCAATAGAAAACTTGACTTCCCTTTCCGACAGTACATCCGTAATCTCCCTCGGAAATACTTCTGGAAAATCGCACACTACCGGAAACACATCGAGCTCAACTTCACTCTCCACAGACAATGATGCAAACAAACCGAACAACTGAGCTTCATTCGCTAAAAGCTTCTTCAACTCTTTAGTGGATAGAAAACTCTCCCCTTCATCATCTTCCAAAGAAGGAAACCTTACCAACTTGTGATAGCAATCTAAATGAACTCTATTAAATTGTAACCAGTTCATACCCAAGATCACGTCTAAACCTTCCAACTGCAAACACACCAAATCCATAATGAAGTTTTTACCATACATGGTCAAAGAACAATTTACACACACCAAGGAAGTAATTACCGACCCCGAAGCGGGAGTCTCAATAACCATGTCTCCACTCATAGACACCATGCAAAATCCTAAACGCTTAGCACACTCAAGAGAAATGAACGAATGAGTCGCTCCTGTATCAATAATAGCAACTAAAGGCATATTATTAATAAAGCATGTACCTTTTATCAAGCGATCCGTATTAGTAGTGTCTGAACCGGCTAATGCAAATACTTTTCCATCCAACTGAGCTTGCTTTGCTTTGGTACACTTGGTGCTAATATGACCAACTTCCCCACAACTAAAACACTTTACCACATTCCTTCTACAACCAGAAGTGGCATGTCCAAGACTTCCACAATTAGCACACTTATCCACAGACTTCCCACATTCAAAAGATTTGTGGCCCATCACGCCGCACTTGTAACATTTGATCGCACCAGAACTTCCTCCCCCGAGTCTCCTATAAAATTTTCCCTTATACTTGTCCTTATCAGCAGGCGTCATATAAGGTCCACTCCTTACTTGCTGCTTGCCTTTCTTCTCACTCAAACTCTTATAATGAGTAGATCGAGCCCTACTGTCCTCTTCAAAAATCCTACAACATTCGGTCAAGTCCCAAAATCTTCGTATCCTTTGGTATCCCACCGCTTGTTTTATCTCAGGACGCAAGCCATTCTCATACTTAATTCACTTAGAGAATTCTACCGTAACCGCCGCATAATGTGGATAAAACTGAACTAACTCCACAAACTTAGCCGTGTAGTCCACCACTGACATATTGCCTTGCTTCAGCTCAAGAAATTTCATTTCCTTTTTCCCTTTTACACTCTCAGGATAATACTTTCTCAAGAATTCTGTGCAAAATAAATCCCAAGTTATTTCCTCGTCATCTACCTCAAGAACTTTTCTCATATTGACCCACCAGTCGTCGGCCTCTTCTCTCAACATGTGAGTTCCAAGTCTCACCTTGTTTCCTTCAGTACACCCCATAACTCTAAAGATTCTCTCAACTTCCTTCAACCAGATCTGAGCACCGTCCGGATCAAACCTCCCCTTGAATACCGGCGGCTAATTCTTTCTAAACTCATCATTAGCGTTCGAATTCGGTGCGCCTTGAACCGCCCTAGCCATAGCCTCCAACGCCGCAGCCATAGCAGTATCATTACAACCAGCCATATTCTGATGATTCCCAAAAATAACAATAAGGTTAAACAACCGTTCAACCAACACAACAACAAGACAGACGCAACTGACTCAACACTGGCTCTGATACCACTTAATGTAACACCCCCTTTCTATACCCCCAAATAAACAATTAAATCATTTAGGCACTTAATAAAAAATTTCATCATAGTATAATTAACACATGGTATAAAAGAGGCACGTCACATTTTTCAGGAAATTCGAAAACACATACAACACCTGCTCATAAAGATATGCAACAAAGGGTAAATCACCACCAAGGAACTTAGTCCTTAAAACCTACACATCAATATTTAGAATAAAAGCGGAAACATCTAAACATTTAATCACTTCATTCATATAAACATCATATACATCAACAGATTAATTCAAGTCAAAAGTTATGGTTACAAAACATTCCAGTAGATATATACACAGATGTATCACAAAAGAACCCAAAAGAATTCCTAACTACCCGGTGCTACATATCAGAGCCAACCGACCAAAAAGAATGAAGCCACGCTTCACTAAGACCTCCAGCCAACCTACTCTGCAATGCCTCATAGAGTATTATAAAACAGCAGAAGGGTGAGAAACATTATCATAACAAACAATGCAAATAATATATATATATATATATATATATATATATATATATATATATATATATATATATATATATATATATATATATATATATATATATATATATATATATATATATATATACACACACTACATTTCTCACCGCAATATAATACAATTCAATCATATACGTATCGAAACACACATATAATTCATCACAAAACATACACAGTTATGTTCATTATACCGATATATCATATGAAGATAATAATGCACTCATAGAGACCGACTCACGACTCTATGCAGATGCAAATGCGGTACCGACTCATTTCAGCAGGTTCAATTGAAGAACCAAAGGAACCATCGCTCGTTACCGAAGTAACTCCTCATCGGGACTAAGATGTTCACCCATCGCTCACACCCCACATGGGCACACGATGTTTTAGGATTGCTCACACCCCACAAGGGCACACAATCGTTCTGCAGATTCTCCACGGAATCAAAATGAACTATTGCTCACACCCTACAAGGGCACACGATGTTTCTGCAGATCCGCCTAGGGATCAAGGACAAACCATCGCTCACACCCCACAAGGGCACACGAGGTTTCTGCAGATCCTACGCGGGATCAGACACACAAGAATGCAATCATGGTGCTTCACAAACAAAACGACTCCATACATTATCGACATGCATACATATACACCATATATATATATATATATATATATATATATATATATATATATATATATATATATATATATATATATATATATATATATATATATATATATATATATATATATATATATATATATATATATATATATATATATATATATATATATATATATATATATCTGTGTGTGTGTGTGTGTATATTCATGTATATTTCATTCAATTCAAACAATTGCACAACATTGCCAAACGACCACATTACACACTTCACGATTTACGGTCTAGGATTCACGCCATACGGCTACCCACAGCATTCCATATCACACACACAACCATGCATAATAAGAAGAACTAATCACACTAGAATCGGAGAATCAATCATGGAAGTGAAACACAATAAAATAACACCCTGCTACGCTCTCTACCCTGTTCGCCTAGCGAACTCCCAGCGAGTGCTCGCTACCTGTTCGCCTAGAGAACAAGCTCGCGAGAGCAAACAGAAGCCTCTGACTTGCTTCACTACCACACTCGCTCAGTGAAGGTCTAGCGAGTCGCTCGCTACCCCTTTCGCTATCAGCGAAGAACACCACAAACCATTTTGCCCAAGTCTGGGACCGTTCACTACTGGCTCGCCACAGCGAATGCCCAGCGAATACTCGCGACTTGCTCGCCTAGCGAATGTGCCAGCGAGGGTCTGCGAACGTAGAATCCTCACTGTCCAAAATTCCATAATTCATCGAAGTCTACCCGATTCAAACCCAACTCGTCTCGGTAGCCTTAGCCCAACATCCCTCGACTATATCCTACCACTTATTCTCATTCTTAACTGTTAAAACTCAGGTCCTACTAATTAACTCAAATTCGACCTAAAACGGAAAATGAGCAAAACTCTCCCCAATCCAAAAGCAAACCGATAGAAACATACATAATCATATACATCGAAAGAATAATAAAGTTTCACACCCTTACCCGATTAATCGAAGCTTAGAAGCTTGATTCTAGATGATCCTAGGTTTTCTCCTTTTCCTCCTCTTTTCTCTTATCTTCTTCTTCTTCTTCTTTCCTTTCTATTTCTTTCTATCTCATTTCTTTTCTCTCTATTTCCACTTATACTCTTTCTATTCTATTTCTCTCAAACATCTACTGATCAAGGATTATCTAAAACACTCTCTAATTAATTCCCCAAAACTCTCCGAATAATAAAATAACATAATAAGCACACATAACATATTCATGTTCAAATTCTACAATTAAAAGAATAATTCAATTAAAATAAATTAAAAGACTCAACAAAAATGGGAAATTCAGAATCGAGGCGTTACACCATCCATTTGGAAACTATATTTATAAAATAGTATAAATTTGCAGTCTTTAATTTTTACTTAATGGAACACACATGAACAAGCATATACAGAGAGAAACATTTGAAACTTCTTTCCTCACAAAGAATGCAGTCCACACAAACAAGGCTTTTATTATTAAAAAATACAACACATAACAAACAAGATATGATATATGTCACATTCAAATTCTTCTACTTCTATTCAGTAATAAACATTAACACCAGAAGGCGTTATTATTGTTCTCAAATATGGCTTTGTAAGAGTTTGCATAAATACAAAATCATCATCCACCAATTGACAGTTCTTTAAATTTAACTCTTTTAATCCTTTGCAATTTTCTATTACTTCCCTCACACCCTTAGTTGTGATATAGCAACAATTTTGGATGTCTAGAGACAATAGTCCTATGCACAATTTCCAGATTATAAACAATGTTTCATCTTGAATTCTCAACCCTGAAAAATTCAACACCTCTAATCGTAAAATTTCAAAGTTTATCTGAAACTTTTCAATTCCTGTATAGGAAATATTTAAATGCCTTATCTTACTACATCTCTTCATAACCTCAACAACACATTCTTCAGAGATGCCCTCACATGCACTTAAGTCGAGAAATTGTAAATTATGAGAAATTATAAATTATGACAAATGGAAGAAAATTTTGATAAACTTACATCATTCAGTAAAACATTATCACCGAAATAAACCACTTTTACTTGAAGCTTGATGGAAAAATCGGTCATGGAATTGAAATCTTCCTCCCCATCTACCCCAATATATGTTCTCTCCATTTTGATCTCATTGAGTAACTGGCAATATTTTGTGAGAATGAAAAAGGTTGAGTTTGTCAGCTGGAAACACCCACTAAGGTTTATAGAGGTCAAGTTAAGAAGAAACATAGATAACTTCTTGATACATTGATCCGTAAGAAAGTCGGCTTTTCGAAGATCTAGACATTGAATATATTGACATTTGGACAACACATAAGAGATTCCTGAAAATGTAAAGTTGCAACAATCATGGAGGATAAGCTTCTTCAGAAAATTACCAGCGCTGTTTGCAAGTGAAATAAGAAACTCGTCTGAGATAAAAGAGTTTGACAAATCAACAACATTTAATCTTTTCAAACTAGCGAGCGAATCGATCAAATCCACGTTAATGGGCACGAGCGTCAAACCAGGTCCATGTATTCTTTTCTTTTCAATGTTGAAGGAAATGGAAGCCAAAGATGGTCTCATTCGGAATGCAGAAGCAATTCTAAATTGTGTTATCTTAAAACATGTGAAAAATGAAATTTCTTCTAATGATCTGCAATGCTGGCATAGAGACAAAAGGGATTTATCAGTAACCAAGTGATTACCGGAAAGATCAATCTTGTTTAGACTCTCAAGCATAGTAGATAACTTTAGTATCCCAAAATTCGATACTTCAGAGTCCAATGGAAAGCTAATGTCAAGATCTTGAAGGAATGGGAAACAATAAGCTATGATTATTAGATGGCTATCACAAAGAGAACCAATGTTTGAGCAAATCAAAACTCTTAAGTATATCATCTTTGAACCAAGTTCTCGCAACCCATCCGCACGAAGCATTTTATGGTTGGAATAAAATCAAGGTTCAGCCCAGATTGTGAAATTTGATGAAGCAAGCCTTTTAATTCACCAGTGAAGTGACTGAGGTCTATGACTTTGAGCCTTAAAAACCTCAAGAGTAGCCGAGGAAGGAATATAATGGTCGGATTATGTATTGTTAGAGAAATTCTAATCCGGTTTGTAATAGAAAGGAACTGCTTGCAGACAACAGAAACAGACTCCAAATCATTTCCTTGGCCAAGGAATCTGAATATTAATTCCCAACATCCTTCGGGAAAATCTTTCACTAACATAATGATATAAACAAAATATTGATCTAACTAGTAGAGAGAAACAAGATTTGCAGCAACACAAGCATGTAACAAGAAGAAAAAGGTGATTTCAAGAAAGATGGGAACGATCAACAAATTTAATGACTTAATCATTCATCTACATAATGAACCAATCTTGGATTATGATGAGATAAAAAGTGAGTCTCATCAAGTAATGGAGGCTCTTGTATTGTATCTGCCTAACACCTGTTGAATGTATGAATTTCTAGAAAGTCTTTTGCTTGTTAGGCAGGCATCATCAATCATCATACGTTAAGCTGATCTGTAATATTCACTTATGAGACTTTTTGAATTATGGTGGGGTGCCATGATTTACTTCATCACCCCACATGCCAGAAAAATTATTATGAAAAATACCATTTTTCAACTTATGAGTTGCATAGATACTGGAGAAGCTCTTTGTTCATGAATCCAGGTAAAATCAGATGTTCTCATCAAGTCTATTAAATTCATTCATGTATCTACATGACCTAGAGAATTCATTTAATATTTCTAGATGCGTTACTTCTTTTGTCGTAAACATAGGGATACATACACATAAATCAAGAACAAATTATAATATGCAATATAATTCTAAGAGATACATTCACTAATACAATCTCAAAGATATTTTCTAATATTCCAACAATTTGAACAACCAAAAGTTATTGTTAGTGGCAATTTGAATCAAGATAAAAATCAAGCTTGATTTCTAAATTGTTATCTTTCCGATTCCAACTAAAGAAGGCAGCTAAATCCAGCTATATTTACTGTTGGTATTGACAGTGGTTAAGTGTCGGGTTTTTGTTATAGTCTCCACAGGGAATATAAGATATTGACGCAGTTCGACAGTTATCGAGTTCTTAACTTTTTAGTAACAAAAGGGGTTTGGTTTTTGGTATCGGTATCTTTGCATAGAAAGTACTGAATCGTGGTAAAAGATTGATTTTACGATTTAATAAAGATTGTCAAAGTTAGGGTTCGGTAATCACTTTGCTTGTATATGTCCGATCAACAATAAGCATAAACTTCTTTAGATGATAAACACATTCACAACATCCTCCCAATGTGATTATCTCTAACTCACATTGTGATTTTTCCCATTTTGATCCATTGTTGATCTCTCACACAATCTATCGAAATGACAATATTTAGGTTTAACATTTTTTGTGAACAACCACATTCGAAACTATCTCTAGCTTAAGAAAATAGAAGGATGAAAACCTAGGTCAAGAGTTGGAAAATATCTTTCGATCATAAACCAACACAAAGAGTTAAAGATAAAGCAAGGTTTTCATCATATATTCATCATCCAAGAGTTTACAAATGAAGATCATCCATATACTTACAAAGCTTAATGATCACCTACATCTAACCTTGACAAAATGAAGAACTTAGCTACTCATTTTCATGGTAGCTTGCAAAAGAAGATTCGGAAGAAGGTTGATGAACATCCGAGTCAAAGAATCCAACTTGGATGAGAATCCACCTTCTTTTTGTGAATTAATGTTTTGAAATGAATAAAATAAGAGGTAGAGTGTTTCTAGGTCACAAAATCTCTTATGCAGCAAAACAAAGTAAAAAAATATGATATATGTTCAAAAAGTACAAAGGGCTATATATAGAAAAAGTTGTTGTCCTGTCACGCTCGCTACTTCATTTGCCTAGCGAGCTAACAACGAACGTTCGCTACAGGTTCGCTTAGCGAACATGCTAGCGAGGGCTGAGGAAAAGATTCTGGAATGCTTTGCTACTTGCTCGCTAACTGCTCGCCTAGCGAGTTCTTTGCCACCTGCCTCACTGCCTGCAAATAATGCATTTTTGGTTATGCCCAAATCTGGGAGTGTTCGCTAGCAGCTCGCTGGATGCTCGCCTAGCGAACAACTCGCTACAACACTCGCCAGATGTTCGCCTAGCGAACATGATTTTGCTTTTGGACTTTCTTGATTCCTTTGTCAACTTTCTTGTGTCTTCAATTTTTGCTCATTCATGCCCAAATACTGCACAATAACACACAAATTAAAAAGAACAAGAGCATTTCACGACATATTGCATATCAACAAGAACAAGGCGGTTTTGAACCGAAATTTCACAAAAAGAAGCGGAAGATTCCCATATTTGATAGCTCAAATAAGCACAATTGGGCATCTAACAACTCTCCCCAACTAGAATCTTGCTTTCCCTCAAGCAGAGTATGCCTCTCGCAGAACAAGAGGATTCGCTTGAAGAAAAAAAGTTTTTCTGAAACTGGATCAAATGGCTCAAACACAAACAACTCAACTAGATACAAGTCTCCAATGGTTAGAACAACACAATACACAAAGACTAAAATCTTAAAGCAATGCAAAACATGTATCAATCAACAACAACAATATCCTGAATGAATCACTCTATCACTCCTCTTCGAATAAGGATTGAAGAGATCACACGTTTACAACCGCGGGTGCAATCTCACTCTCCAACAAACAATGCCAAACTCAATTCAATTCATACAATGTCTAACAATTACAAATGAAAATGCGGAAGCACAAAGATCACTAAGGTCTTTTCCGGTTGTAGCTTGGTCAGGTTAACAAACAAGGGACATATCTAAAGCCATTGAAAACGAAGTTGCCGACGCAAAAGAGACATTCACTGTACAATTATTCACACATCTCAACTTCATCTTACCTATTTCTCATTTGAAACCTTCACAGCTCTTATTCCACAACTCAAAAAAAAAATTTCTCAATATTTTTCTTCCAAGCAAGCATTCATTTTCATTCTTTTCTTTTGATTATATGTATTTTTTTCACACCGTATTTACAAAACAAGTGTTTCTCTCTTTTTTTTTATTTCTTTTCGATGCTTGCTTGGTTTTTCGAGAGTTTTGATAAACTACCAACTTACAATTTCGTTCTCCCCAACTTATCTTCTACTTCCTTCTTTAAGTGAATGCTCTTTACTTTTGACGGCAAAAGAACAATAATAAAAATTTTGCAAGTTTTCAAGAAAAAGATTTTTGAACTCTCGCTTTGTTTCAAGCAGAGATTCAACAGTTTAAGCTCAAGGGGGGTTAACAAATACTCACTGCTCACGGGTAGCTTGTGTATGGAACTGGTTGTGCTCTAAAGAAACAAGTGCCTTGATCATTTCTAATTGCTTCCACAAGTTCACAATAATAAAAGACAAAGCATGAATAAAACGAATCAACACAGTTCATTAGAATCCAGCATTTATTTGAACAATGGAGGTTTCCTCACAATTTGTGGTCTTAAGTACTAAGTGAATCATTCATTCATTCATGTTGCAAAAAGAATAATATTCAATTACAACAAGATTAAAGTTCTTCATGCATTCTAAAGTTCTAACCGAAGGTAACCATGTACCTTAGCCGTATTCGCTTGTTTATTTTTATCATTGCCATCCAAGCTCTGATGCACCTTCATTGGATACTTCTATCAGAGAGCAACCGATCTAGAAGGTTTTGACACCCAGCAACCACAAAAATCATTAAACAGAATAATTTAAAATAAACATAATAATTTAAACAAAGCATTAATCAATAAACTAAAAATAGTGTGCACGGGGGACTGAACACCCCAAAAGTACAACCACAATAATGAAATCAAACAGAAATATCTTACAATAGAACAAAATATAATACTAAAACTAAAAAGAAAACAACTCAGTCCTCCTCGGACTCAGGCTCCTCCTCAGAACCATCATCATCATAATCCTCCTCTCCCTCAACATCATCAGTCGCATCATCATCGTCAGCATCATCATCAACAACAGGACCACCAGCACCAGCCCCCTCTCCAAAAATAGACCTGTCCACAGGCCAGTTCGCGTGCTGCAAGAACTGTTCACGCGTCATCAAGGGACGCTCAATGGAGGGGTCTCGGATCTAGAGCTGCAAAACCTGCATATAATCATGGATATCCATCATAGCCCGTTGTGATGCCGCCATCCAATCCCAATTATAGTTGCACACTGCTTGCTGAAAAGGGTCGAACCCTTAAGAAGAAACACCAGAACCATCAGTAGTTCTGGCACCAGCAGCTGCACCACCCCTGTAGTTCTTAGCTCTACAATACTTGTCCACATACTTATCATCAATGGGGGCCGGGATCTTTACTAAACTACGGGAAGTAATCTTCATCCGCGACTGACTACATAAGGCCATAATGAGGCAGGGAAAAGCAAGGGGGCAGTTAACACGCGACCCTGACTTAAGACCACTCTCAACAATGGACTTCATCTCATTAGCAATAATCCTGGCTACATCAATTTGGACGTTGGTGAGAATGCTATGGATAAGGTGTGCCACTGGGATCGGCACGGTAGATGTGTGGGATTTTGGCATGATGTTTGTAAGGACCAGAAGTAAAATCAATTGAGCTAAAGGAATCATGTCTTCCCTATGATATCTCAAAAGGTGACCAGCTTGATTTAGCTCAACCGATTTCCCCTCTATCTGCAGGGTAGCGGATATGGTATCGGTGTTCCTTGCAACCTCAGGTCTTGGGTATACCTATCCAATTCATTGGCTCCCAGAATAAGAGGTTCACCTAGCACTCTGTTGATGGAATCCCTGTCGAAGATCACTTGACGGCCCATCACTCTTGTAGACAATGTGAAGGGTTCGTCATCATTTGGCAACGCGTTTATGTAGAACTCACGCACCATGTCTATGTTGTAGTTCTCGAGAGGGGAAACCAATCTGGCCCATCGCTTACTGTTGATCAGCCTAGGAAAAGTTCTGTACTCACCTTGAGGATCTATGATGAACCTCTTCTCAGGGAGGATCTTCCTTTTTTGCAGCGTCCCAAAATGGACAACTTGCTTTGGCCCTATGAACTTTTCCGTATCGAATTGAATTGGGACCGTACGGGAGGTATTGGCAATCTTTCTTTTCTTGCTATGACTGTAACGCCCATTTTAATTATTTTTAGTTCAGTGTTATTTTTTTTTATTCGCGGATGTGGTTGTGTGGGATTATTTGAGGATCAAAATAAATCATAATATTAATATATAGTGATAAAATGTGATAATTAGTAGTAATGTTAATATTACTATTAATTATTATTATTATTATTATTACTAATATTAATATATATGAGTAAAATATAATTTTTGGATTTTTGGAAATTAAAAGGAATAAGATTATTATTTATGGAATTAAGAAAATGTGGAGAATATTATTATTGGAAATTATTTGGAATGAAATAAATAAGAGTTGTATATTTGGGATTAAGGGTAATGTTGGTATATTAGGAAAATAGAAAGTGAAGAAGGGGAAGAACACGCACGCACGGTTGGGAATGAAAGAGGAGAGAGCAGAGCAAGATCAAGAACAAAAGCTTGAGCAAAAAGGATTTTTGTGTGGATTGCGAAGCTTCATCATCATCAGAGCGCATTCGAGGTAAGGGGGGGAGAATTGATCGGTTAAATTGGTATTTGCATGAGTAATTGGTAGAAAGGGGAAATTCCCTAATCCCCATAGTTCAATGATGAATAATGTTGATCGCATGTTTATATCACTGTTATTATTGTGTTGTACTATGTTAAATTCGTTGCATGTGGCTGTTAGAAATTGTATGAGTGTTTGGGGTTTTTCGGGTAGTTCGAAGTTATACTGAAACTGAGTGATGGTGTAGAACTAGCAATTAATCGGGTTAAATAGGGGATCAATGTTATAATAAGTTATGGAGCAATGATCTGGTATGATGGGGTTTGGACTGGAGTAGAATCGGCTGAGTTCGGAGCTTGTGGCCGACTAAGAGCTGTAGTTTTATTTTTCAGAATAAGCAGGTATTCGCTGAGCAAATGAGGGGGCGAGCCTTCGCCAGGCTTCGCCAGGAGAACTGAGCAGCGAATGCTGCCAGTAGCCTCTGTTTGGGTTCGCCAGGGTTTTTGCCAGGCGAATGGTCAGCGAGTGTTCGCTGCGGGGCTTCGCCAGGCGAATGTGCCAGCGAGCCCGACAGTAGTTTGTGTTTTGCTGCTGTTCTGTGCTGATTTCTTGGTGGTTTTGGACCCTTGTTGGTCATGTTTTGGTGATGAGCTTATTGAGTGAGCTGTGGTAAGTGTATGTAGGGTGTCGAAACGTGATTCCGTGATATCCGCGTGGTTATGATATTTCATGGGTGTATGTTATGATGGATGACTGCGATGATGAGTGAGTATCCTTGATATATGATAAATTGTGATCAGTAAGACCAATACGCTTTATATGCATTGCGTTTATATACTGTTATGTGATGAGTGGATCAGTAGGATCGTTACACATCAAGTGCGTTGGGTTTGTGTTGTTGTTTGTTGGATTGGATCAGTAGGATCGATATGCCTTATGTGCATGGTGTGTGATATGTTGTGTGGTGATCGGATCAGTAGGATCGATGCACTTTGTGTGCTTATGTGTATATGCATTATATGATGTGATGGATTAGTAGGATCGTGTGCACTGTGTGTGTTGTGTGGTTATGCATAGTGTATTGCATGGCATGTGGACATGGTGAATCATTGCTCGGTGGAGTGTATGTGATTCATACACGTGCTCTAAGTGGGGAGCATGGACGTGAGGTATGATTTACTCACATGCTCCAAGTGGGAAGTGTGGACGTGGTGTGTGATACACTCACGTGTTCCAAGTGGGGAGCGTGGACGGGATTTGGATCGTTGCTCGGAAGGAGTGTATGCGACCACCCGTGTTCCAAGTGGGGAATGTTGGTAGGGATAAATCGTTGCTCGGATGGAGTGTATGCGATCTATCTTAAGATTTGATTATATGGGCTCAGGAGGAGCATGGTAGGGATAGATCGTTGCTCGGATGGAGTGTATGCGATCTATCCTGAGTTGAGTCGGTACTGCATTTTGTCGAGTCGAGTGCATATGTTGTATTGTTGTTTGGGTGTGTTGTGATTGTTGATGATGGGACAGTAGGTCTGGATATGTTGTATGTGAAATAATGATTTATTGTTTTCTGCCTTTTATTTCATGTACATTTTATACCGTTAATATTTGATCGTCATTTCTCACCCCTTTGTTGTTGTTGTGGTCTGTGCTTCTTCGGAAGTACAGACAGTTCAAGTGTTTAGCTAGCTTGGATTGTGGCGTCGTCGTAGGATTGCTCTGATACGTAACATCGGGGCTTTTTGGGCGTTTTATTGTTTCTTGTTGATTATGTGTGCCCCCGTGGCGTATCTGATTTTGTGGGATATGTGATGACATTTTGTATATTTTGGGCAGTGGTCGTACATGTTGTACATGATGATATTGACGATGTATATATGATATGTGGTTTATGACAGACTAGTTCTTTTTCCGCTGCAATTTTGCTGAATATTATTTTGATAAAATGATTTGTGGAATTTCGTTGGAAATTGTGACATCCCGTGTGTGGAAAACTCTTATATGTGTTTATTTTAATCGTTTTACTTTATTTTGGGAAATAGGGTGTTACAATGACTACCTGAGGCCATCTGCAAAACAAACACAGAAGACACCAACAAACAGCAGCACAAGCTCATCAGTAATCAAAAATAAAAAACAAAGTTCTGTCACGCTCGCTGGCTTGCTCTCCTAGCGAGTCCATAGAGAATGCTCGCTACTGACTCGCCTAGCGAACGAGCTAGCGAGCACTGTAAAAATGCTAAAATCAGCCACTGTTTTGGACCCCAACATCCAAAATCCCAAATTCGATGAAAATAATTCAAGAACCACGTGATTAAACATGAATGGAATCGTTCTTGGTAAACATGCAAACCTAAGGTTTCACAAATCTCTAACTATCAAAATCTACCTAAACCCTAATGTTCCTACTATTACAAAAATGAAGAACAAAAAGAGAGGAGATTGCTCAAACCTTATTGCAGCAGAGAGATTAGTGAACACGAATGAGGGCTTGCAATGAGTAGAGAGGAGAGCTCTAGTGCTTTGTGTTTTGCAGTGAAAGTATGAAAGTGAGAGTGGGTGGGAAAGACAAAGTTCAAAAGAAAAACTGATTTTGGGCCTACCAGAGTGGCCCACTAATAACTAAAATAGCCAGATACGCGCCCATTCGCCAAGCGAACAGGTAGCGAATGCTCACTGCATGCTCGCCTAGCAAACATGCTAGCGAGCATGACAAAATTTTGAAAAAAAAAATCAAGACAGCAGCCAAAGGTCAAATTCAGCATGCTTCCTCAAGTAGATTCCCACAAAACACACTCAATAAACAGCAAATACTTACAATGTTGAGGTGCCTCTCAACAAGCGCTTGTTTAACGTCGGATAAGCTCGACGGTCTAGGATGCTCACACCGGAACATCCAGAAGAAAGGCACAGGTGTCTCGATCAATTAGGCCGCCAAGATACACCTTTAAACGTTGGCCATTTAATGTCCAACTGTCCTTCTTTGCCAAGTCTTCAATCACAACAACCCCAAAAATTTTCACCTCTTTTACACGAAATGGCCCGGACCATTTTGACTTTAATTTTCTAGGAAAAAGTCTCAACCTAGAATTAAACAACAACACCAACTGCCCGGGCACAAATTCTTTTTTCCGGAGCTTTTTGTCATGATATTCTTTAACTTTTTCTTTGTACAACCAACTTGAGTGATATGCGGCATTGTGCATCTCTTCCAACTCAAGCAGTTGCACCTTTCTTTTTTCACCGACCAACTCATTATCAAAGTTCAAAAATTTTAAAGCCCATAAGGATTTGTGCTCCATTTCGACCGGCAAATGGCAAGTTTTACCAAAAACCAGTTGAAATGGAGTTAGCCCAATTGGAGCTTTATAAGCAGTGCGGTATGCCCATAAAGCTTCATCCAATTTTTGCGACCAATCTTTTCTCGAGTTAGACACGGTTTTTTCAAGTATTCTCTTGATCTCCCGATTAGAGACCTCAGCTTGACCATTTTCCTGTGGGTGATACGGAGTTGCCACTCTATGTACTACACCGTAATGTTGCAAAACTTTTTCCAACGGTGCATTACAAAAGTGTGACCCTCCGTCACTGATCAACACACGGGGGGTTCCGAAACGGGAAAAGATGTTTTTCTTTAAAAAATTTATAACCGTTTTAGAACCCGTCCGAGGTGAGGCGATCGCCTCAACCCACTTTGACACGTAGTCAACTGCAACCATCAAGTATTCATTTCCAAAAGAGGGTGGGAATGGTCCTACAAAATCGATACCCCAACAATCAAATAATTCAACCTCTTGGATGTTTTGGAGAGGCATCTCGTCTCTCTTACCTATCCCACCACTTCATTGCCAACTGTCACAACTTTGCGCATGGGCATTTGCGTCTTTAAAAATAGAAGGCCAATAAAATCCTGATTGAAGAACTTTATTTGCCGTTCTTGCCCCATTGAAATATCCGCCATAAGGCGAGTTGTGACAATGCCATAGAATACTTTGCGCTTCATCGGTGGTAACACACCTTCTCAAAATGTTATCACCATCCAACTTAAACAAGTATGGGTCATCCCACACATAATACTTACAATCCGAGATGAATTTCCTCTTTTGGTTCGGAGTTAGGTCTGGAGGTACAAAACCACTCACCTTGTGGTTTGCAAAGTCAGCAAACCATGGCCTAACTTGAACTTTAAAAAGTTTTTCATCGGGAAATTCTTCTCGGATTTCCTTTTCAAAAGATGTAACCTCCACATTCACAAGGCGAGATAAATGATCCACCACCAAATTTTCCGATCCTTTCTTGTCCTTAATTTCTATATCAAATTCTTGTAACAAGAGGATCCAACAGATGAGCCTTTGCTTCGAATCCGGTTTGGTGAGCAGATATTTAATCGCCGCATGGTCGGTATACACAATCACTTTAAAACCAATGAGATAAGACCGAAATTTTTCTAGCGCATACACTATCGCAAGTAGCTCTTTTTCGGTGGTAGCATAATTAATTTGCGCCTCATTTAAAACCTTACTTGCGTAGTGTATAGCATGAAAAAAATTTCTTTCCTTTGTCCCAATACCGCTCCAATAGCATAGTCGCTCGCATCACACATTAGTTTAAAATTCAAATTCCAATTATGAGCGACTATAATTGGAGCGGTAATAAGTTTTTCCTTCAAAATTTTAAAAGCATGTAAACAATCTTCAGTTACCTGGTCTTTGGCGAGCAAATTATTCAAAGGCCTAGCTACCTTTGAGAAGTCTTTGATAAATCGCCGGTAAAAATCGGCATGCCCAAGGAAACTTCGGATTCCCTTCAGATTAACCGGAGGAGGCAACTTTGCAATCACGTCAACTTTTGCTCGATCCACTTCAAGCCCCTTTGAAGAAACTTTGTGTTCGAGCACTATCCCCTCGGTTACCATAAAGTGGCATTTCTCCTAATTAAGCATAAGATTTGTTTTCACACACCGTTCAAGCATCGTTTCCAAATTTTCCAAGCATAAACCAAAAGAACTTCCAAACACGGAGAAGTCGTCCATGAACACTTCCATCGTTTTCTCGATCAAGTCGACAAAAATAGCTTGCACACATCTTTGGAAAGTCGTCGGTGCATTGCATAACCCAAAGGGTATTTTTCTATATGCGAAAATTCCAAATGGACATGTGAAAGTCGTCTTTTCGTGATCGGCCGGGTCAACCGCAATTTGGTTGTACCCGAAATATCCATCAAGGAAACAATAGTATTCTTGGCCCGAAAGTCTTTCTAACATTTGGTCCATGAACGGAAGTGGAAAATGGTATTTTCGAGTTGCGGTATTCAACCGCCTATAATCAATACACATTCTCCACCCCGTTGCCACTTTTGTTGGTATCAATTCATCTTTTTCATTTCGAATGACGGTCATTCCATCCTTTTTCGGAACCACATGCACGGGACTTACCCAAGGGCTATCCGAAATTGGGTAGATCATTCCCGCATCCAAAAGCTTGACAACTTCTTTCCAAACAACCTCCTTCATCATAGGATTCAAGCGGCATTGAGGTTGAGCTACCGGCTTAAAATTCTCTTCCATTAAAATCTTGTGCATACAATAAGAGGGACTAATTCCTTTAAGATCGACAAGAGTCCATCCCATTGCTTCTTTATTATTTTTCAACACATCAATTAAACGGGATTCTTCGTTTTCAGACAAAAGGTTGCTTAAGATAACCGGCTTCTCTTCAGTTTCATCAAGGAATGCATACTTCAAGTTCGAAGGTAGCATTTTCAATTCAATGGGTGTTTTTTCTTCGTGGACCTCCTTTTTCAACACTTCCTCTTCGACTTCCCATGGTTGCAACTCTTTAAAATTATCAAGTTCTCGTAAACATTCCTCAAGAGCTTGCTCTTCTTCAATGGTGAAAATGTCAAAAGAGTCATCAAGGGCTAATTCCATAGGTGAGGTCACATGAATATGCTTAGATACTTCCAATGTTGCTTCTTCAACCACATCAATTCGGAAACTATCACGATTATCTTTTGAATGCTTCATAGCTTTAAAAAGATCAAAAGTGACTTCTTCATTTTGTACTCGCACTTTCATCAAACCATCATCAACATCAATCATCATTCGAGCGGTTTTCATGAAAGGTCGGCCTAAGATTAGCGGAGCATCATCATCCTCTTCCATGTCTATCACAATGAAATCAACCGGAAAGAAGAATTTGTCGACTTTAACCAATACATCTTGAGCTATCCCATGAGGATGGGTAGTCGACTTATCGTTCAATTGCAACGTCATCCGTATGGCTTTCATTTCAATGTTGCCAAGCCTTTTCATAATAGACAAAGGTATTAAATTAATGCTTGGCCCCAAATCAATTAGCCTTTTCCCGACATATTCATCACCGATAGTAACCGTCAAAGTAACTCTTCCCGGATCCACTTCTTTTCTCGGAAGAGTCCTTTGGATGATGGCACTACAACTAGCATCAAGAACAATTGTTTCCGGCTCCGTATACCTCCGCTTTTTAGTTAGTATGTCTTTCATGAACTTGGCATACTTTGGCATTTGTTCCAAAGCTTCGGCAAACGAAATGTTTATTTGTAGTTGTTTAAAAATATCCATGAACCGGGCGTAATGCCATTCATTTTCTCTCCGAGATGGAACGTGCATATATGGTAAGTTTTGGACCGGAGTAGCGCTCACTACCTCCTTTCCTCTAGACGCTCTAGAATTCCTCTCTTTTTTCTTCTTCACTTCCTCCACCATGACTTTTTCACTTATATTATTTTCAACTTCACCCTTTTTCTCATTCTTTTCAACTTCATCCTCACTCAATATTTCTTCGTCAACTCTACCATCAAGTTCATCATCAATTTTTTTCTTCTCATCCTTTTTCTCTACCTCTTTTTTTTCACTCTTGTCAACCAACTCTTTTCCACTTCTCGTCTTTATTGCCTTACAATGCTCCTTAGGATTTTTTTGTGTGTTTTCCGAGAAAGATGGTCCGGATTGTTGTTCCGCTAATTGCTTAGCAAGTTGACCAACTTGAGTCTCAAGATTTTTTATTTCCGCATCGTTGCTTTTTTGATTAACCATTGACATTTGCATAAATTGCGTCAATGTCTCTTCCAACTTTGAAGTTACGACCAGCGGTTGTTGAGGTTGATAAGGATTTTGACGGTTAGAAGAACCACCCCCATAACTTTGGTTATGTTGATAGTTACCTCTTGGTTGGTACCCTTGATTTCCTTGATAGTTTTGTTGTTGTTGATTGTGAGATTGTTGTTGATACGGTGGTTGTTGTTGCCTTGGTTGGTAATCTCTTTGATTTGCCATGTAATTCACATCTTCAAACTTGGGAGGTAAACAAAATCCGGTATCATGTTCACCTTTGCAAAGTTCACAACAAGCTATTTGTTTGGCTTTTGAAGGCTCTTTCAACTCTTTTATTTGTTGAGTTAAGAGTTCCACTTGTTGCAAAATGAGTTTGTTTTGGGCGAGAATAGCATCATTTGTCCCTAACTCGAGCACACCCGGTTTTCTTTGAGTCACTCCACGGTTATGATTCCTTTGATGATCATTAAGTGCCATCTTATCAATAATTGCAATTGCATCATCTGCACTTTTTGACATCAAAGAACCTCCTGCCGTAGCATCCAATAAGGTCTTGTGAACTGAAAGGAGCCCATTGCAAAAAATATGAACTTGAGTGAGCTCGTCGAAACCGTGTCCCTTGCACTTTCATAACATAGATTTGCATCGCTCCCAAGCTTCGTTTAGTGATTCACTAGCTCCTTGAGAAAATACCGCAATCGCAGTTTTAGCCTCCATGAATCAGTTATGTGGAAAGAAACGTTCAAGGAACTTCTCTTCTAGAAGATTCCAATCCGTCATGATTGTTGTCGATTGATCAAGATACCACTTCTTCGCTTTCCCAATCAAGGAATGAGGAAATAGTCTCCTAAACAATGACTCTTTGGCAGCTTCTGTTGCTCCCGTTGCGCCCGCAATCTCATAGAATTTTGTAAGATGGGTGAACGGATCCTCATGGTCTAGTCCCGTGAAAGGATTTTGATAGACTAGAGCTAGGATTCCCATTTTCATCTCAGCTTGTCTTCCGTTTTGAAGATTCCGTGAGAACTGAGCTGTATGTCTTGGACTGTTCATGCATAGAGTGGAAACTGGAGGTGGTGGTGGAGGTGCTGCCATAATTGGTGTGAAATGTGGTGATGGTGGTGTTGTAGAATAACTCTCTCCTTGTTCTTGTTGTTTTTGAGCAAGTTGCCTCCTCCGTCTTGTTCTGCTATTCAGTCTCCTTGCGGTTCTCTCGATCTCGGGATCAAAAAGAAGTTGGTCCTCGGGAATCTGTCCTCGCATAAAACGAAAGTTGCACACTAAACCAAACAAATTAACAAGCACAAGTCAAAATTTCAAGAGTTAACAATTCAACAACTATTGTGATGCTCGCAATATCAATTTATATTCCCCGGCAAAGACGCCATTTTGTTGGTATTGATAGTGGTTAAGTGTCGGGTTTTTGTTATCGTCTCCACAGGGAATATAAGATATTGCCGCAGTTCGAGAGTTATCGAGTTCTTAACTTTTTAGTAACGAAAGGGGTTTGGTTTTAAGTATCGGTATCTTTGAATAGAAAGTACTGAATCGCGGTAAAAGATTGATTTTACGATTTAATAAAGATTGCCAAAGTTAGGGTTCAGTAATCACTTTGCTTGTATATGTCCGGTCAACAATAAGCATAAACTTCTTCAGATGATAAACACATTTACAACATCCTCCCAATTTGATTATCTCTAACTCACATTGTGATTTTTCCCATTTTGATCCATTGTTGATCTCTCACACAATCTATCAAAATGACAACATTTAGGTTTAACATTTTTTGTGAACAACCACATTCAAAACTATCTCTAGATTAAAAAAATAGAAGGATGAAAACCTAGGTCAAGAGTTGGAAAATATCTTTCGATCATAAACCAACACAAAGAGTTAAAGATAAAGCAAGGTTTTCATCATATATTCATCATCCAAGAGTTTACAAATGAAGATCATCCATATACTTACAAAGCTTAATGATCACCTACATCTAACCTTGACAAAATGAAGAACTTAGCTACTCATTTTCATGGTAGCTTGCAAAAGAATATTCGGAAGAAGGTTGATGAACATCCGAGTCAAAGAATCCAAGTTGGATGAGAATCCACCTTCTTTTTATGAATTAATATTTTGAAATGAAGAAAGTAAGAGGTAGAGTGTTTCTAGGTCACAAAATCTCTTATGCAGCAAAACAAAGTAAAAAAATATGATATATGTTCAAAAAGTACAAAGGGCTATATATAGAAAAAGTTGTCGTCCTGTCACGCTCGCTACTTCATTCACCTAGCGAGCTAACAGCGAATGTTCGCTACAGCTTCGCTTAGCGAACATGCTAGCGAGGGATGAGGAAAAGATTCTGGAATGCTTCGCTAATTGCTCACTAGGTGCTCGCATATCGAGTTCTTCGCCACCTGCCTCGCTGCCCGCGAATAATGCATTTTTGGTTCTGCCCAAATCTGGGAGTGTTCGCTAGCAGCTCGCCTAGCGAACAACTTGCTGCAACACTCGCCAGATGTTCGCCTAGCGAACATGCTTTTGCTCTTGGACTTTCTTGATTCCTTTGTCAACTTTCTTGTGTCTTCAATTTTTGCTCATTCATGCTCAAATACTGCACAATAACACACAAATTAAAAAGAACAAGACCATTTCACGACATATCGCATATCGACAAGAACAAGGCGGTTTTGAACCGAAATTGCACAAAAAGAAGTGGAAGATGCCCACATTTGATAGCTCAAATAAGCACAATTGGGCATCTAACATTTACCTAATTCAATGGTTAATTAGTTCAGTTCAGGAAACAACTTTGTTCTGATTTCAAATCACATTATAGCACCGAATTGCTTACATTATATAAAAATAGAAATTTCTCAAAGAAGTTAACCACAAAAACGTCTTACAAATCATAACAGCTAGCAAATAAGGCATCCTTGAAGCTTGAAAAGTTTCTTCTCTGCGTGGCTCAAAATACAACCAGGTGGTGCTGTTATTTTTGTCAATGAAGGCCTTGAAAATACCATTGAGGCAACTATGCTAGGATTCACTCTAAGACACTGTGATATATTGATCTCTCTTAATTGTGTGCAGTTTTCTAAGACATGATTCACTCCCGTCTCCGTAATCCATGGACAAGTATTCATTGATAGTTGCAAAAGTCGAGGGCAAGCTTTTGAGATTATATAGAGTTCTATATCACCCACTGTTGTATAGGATAAGTCCAACACCTCTAATTTGGGAAATTCAAATTTAATTTGATGTAGCTTCACTGTAGAAAAATTGAATAAGTGAGAACGTTTAGTGTTACTTAAATCGAGTATTTATAGTGAAGGGAAACAATCTGCAATGAAGAACAACTCGTGGTAATAGTCAAAATCAATGTTGGATCAAATGAGAGAGGTTAATGTTTGAATATTTTGGGAGAAAGTTCTCATGCCATTGGCGGGAAAGTTGTGTCGGCTTGAGAGATAGCGGGTGCATTGGTGGTAGGAGAGATTGAGTGATGTAATATTCAATGGAAAACAAGAGATTTGGGGGAGAAGGCTGTTGATGTCACAGGAGAATCGCGAGAAGTCAATGGAAGTGAGGTTGATAAACCTTTGAAAGAGGCGAAGGAAGAAACATAGGAAAGGTTGTTTTGGACACCGGATAGTGAGTGAGAATCGGAGATGATTGGTGATAGAAAGGAACCGTTTGGAGACGACAGACGACAGAGAGAGACTTGAAGTCGTTGTCGTCGGTAAGGAATCTGAATATACATTCCCAACAATCATTTGGTAAATAGAAATCATTTACTATCTTCACCTAAGGATCCACCATAAATTAGAACTCTATTCAGAGACCCATTTATGTACCTTAGAATCCACTTCAATGCTTGATAGTGAGCCTTTCCAGGATTCGCCATGTACCTGCTTACAAGACTCATGTATATGCTATGTCGGGTACATTACAAACCATATCATACATCAAATAACCTACTATATTAGCATATGGAATGCTATTCATCTAAGTTCTTTCGACATCAGTGTTGGGACACTAATCTATACTCAGCTTAAATTGAGGGTTTGTCGGAGTCACAACAGGCTTTGAATTTGACATACCATACTTTTCGAGAATCTTCCGTAGGTATGCCTCTTGAGATAAGCATAATTTCGACTGCTTACTATCTCTTCGGATGTCAATCCCAAGAATCTTGGACACAGCTCCCAGATCCTTCATGTCGAACTCCTTATTGAGTTCAACCTTCACCCTCATTACATCTTCGGCATTATTTCTTGCTATTAGAATATCATCCATATAAAACAACATAATAACAAATAAATTACCAAGTCGAAATCTGAAGTAAACACAGTGGTCGAACTGACTTTTATTGAAAGTTATGCGTGCCATGAACTTGCCGAATCTCCTATTCCACTGTCGAGGATATTGTTTCAGTCTAGATAAAGATCTATTCAGTTTGCACACATAATTTTCCTTCCATTTTTTGACATACCCTTCAGGTTGCCTCATAAAGATTGTTTCATCTAAATCACCATACAAGAATGCAATCTTCATATCCATTTGTTCCAGTTTAAGGTTGAACTGTGCAATTGTGGCAAGAAACATCCGAATGGATCTGTTCTTCATAATAGGAGAGAAAACACCATTAAAGTCGGCACCTTCTTTCTGAGTGAACCCCTTAGCGACCAATCTTGCCTTGTATCTCTTCGACGCCACTCCTTCAATCCCTTCCTTAACTTTAAAAATCTATTTACATCTGACTAACCTGGCTCCAGCAGGTTTCTTGATCAATTCCCAGATATTGTTATCATGAAGAGATTTCATCTCATCATCCATGGGCTTCAGCCATATAGTCTTCTTTCGACTCTTCATAACTTTCTTATAGTCTCTAGGTACTTCATTTAGAACCTCACTTGTAGAGATTAAGGCATAAGTTATAAGATCTGCATACCTAAGTATCTGAGGTGGCTTGATGACTATCCTCGACCTGTCTCTTGCTAGCAGGTAGTCATTATCAGTTTCCTCATCTTTGACAATATCTTCTGCGACTTTTTCGACTTCATCTGGGATACACAATTCAGCATCAACATGCTCTACCTCAACATGAATCTCTTCCTGTTCCAGCTCTTCGTCAGCATCATTAGTTTTCTTGAAAGCCATCTCCGCTTCATTGAAAAATACATCTCGACTGGTGATACACCTCCCGTGACCTGGCTCTAGGCACCATAGCCTATAAGCTTTGAATCTTTCAGGGTATCCCATGAACATGTATTTCAGAGCTCTAGGTTCGACCTTGTCTTGCTTAATATGAGCATAGGCCACACAACTAAATACTCTAAGTCTGTCGAGACTAGGTGGATGTCCCGACCTAAATTCTTCAAGTATCTTCATTCCCACGACAGTCAAGGGACATCTATTTATCAGATAAGCTGTTGTCGAAACAGCCTCCGCCCAAAACACCTTCTTCAATCCAGTACTAACCAACATGCATCTAACCCTTTCAAGGATTGTTTGATTGAATCTCTCAGCTAAGCCATTTTATTGAGGAGTACCTACTACAGTCTTATGCCTTGCAATCCCAGACTCAACACAATAACTGTCGAACGTTTCGTTGCAGAACTCAAGGCCATTGTCGGTTCTCAACCTCTTAACCTTTCTGCGAGTTTGAGTTTCGAGCAGAACCTTCCAACTTTTGAAATTCTCAAAAGTTTCATCCTTCGTTTTCTGGATGAATACCCATAGCTTTCTGGAATAGTCATCAACGATGGATAGAAAATACCTTACACCTGAGTGTGAAGGATTCCTTGCAGGCCTCCAAAGATCAGCATGAATGTAATCCAGGGATCCATGTGTTCTTTGCTTGCCTTTGTTAAACTTCTCCCTACAGAATTTACCAAATACACAAGATTTACAAAACTCCAACTTTTCGACTTTGTCACCTCCTAGCAGGTTTTGCTTCCCCAATTTAACCAGGCATCTTTCGCTGACATGACCTCTTTCTCTTGAATTAAGATTTTAAACAAGAATTGATTATAAACTGATATTCTTTCCTTTCTCTTTCAAACAAGATTACAGGTATACAAGAACAAAAAATAGCCTCTCTCTCTTGAATTAAGATTTTATCTTCCTATGTTTCCTTGTCCAAGATGAGAGACTAGCATGCTATTTATAAGAAAATTAGCACACTAACCTAATGGGTTTATTAACAATTACCCATTACAAGCTAACTTAGGGTACGAGCTAACTTAAACAATTGAGCTTACAAGGAAGACCCAATTTAACATGCTAACAAACCTATCAATATTGACTAATGCATGTTAGAACAAACTTCGACTACAACACGCATTACTCCCGAACAGATTTCAACCATACTAGAGTTCGATCCAATATCTCACAATTACTTTATTATGCAACATAAATTTATGTTTTCTTTTTTAAGATTTTAAGTTATTTCAATTTTTTTGTTGAATATATTGTAAATATTTTTCCTCCTAAATTAAAATTAAAAATTTGTAAAACTAATTTTTCTTTAATAGGTTTTTTTAAAAATAAAACATGCGATAAATAATTAATTCTTTTAGAAAAATATAAAAAAATTCTACCAGAAAACAGAATATTTGTGAGGAGTGAGTGAACAAATATTTAATTTTTATATAATAAATGTTATTTTTTAATTATTAAAATTTTAGGTGAATTGAATTTCTATAACCTGGTGGACTTCAAACTTCAAGAATATGTTTGATAGTCATTATATATTTTTTAGAATATGAAAATTAATAAAGAATAAATGTAATTTTTATAAAAAAAATTGTGTAATTTAAATTTATTTTTCATTATAAGCATGTATTATGTAATATTTATAATATTTTTTTAATCAAAATATTTATATAATATTTTTTGCCCGTACTAATTGAAATTTTTGACTCCTCTAAAATCGTGCAATAAGCGATTTCTTTTCTAAAGGTGCCATTTCTTTCCCTCGAGACTCTGCTTCTGACTTCACATCCATAACATTTACTTTTACGCATTTGACTGTTAAACGTGAGTCACAACCATAGTCGCCTTATTCGGCCTCAAGTTGTCTATATAACACCTCTGGAAGGTCTTTTAATCACCTTATTCAACCCAAATATACTAGTTCACGCTTTCCTCTGTACCGAATACGGGTTTCAGGGCGATCTCTTGTGATTTGAGTAGAAACGACATGCACTTACCATATAGCGGCCAAACGAGTGACTCTAGATCCTGCCAGTGTTGAAAGATTTAAAGGTGAAAGATCTAGAAAGTTGAAAATCAGAGTTGATTTACTACTTGAGTAAAGAGAAAATAGATGATATGTGGTTCGATATCAATAAATATGATATGCTAGGTTGAAAAGATTTGAATCGGTGAATCGAAACATGAGTTTTCAATAGTGAAAAATATGAGAATCAAAAGTCGATTCCCATAGACTGTAACATTGTTCTGTTATGAAACTAAAATTGATCTGAGGTCGGAGGTCGCGAAATGCAATAGTAGACTTGAAAGACAAATGAAAATTTAAAGGTTATGTGGAGTGTCTTTTACCGTTATACATTAAAGGGTCCGATTGAAGTGGATGTGAAGATTGCAAGATCCGTTGAAGATATTATCGATATGTTACAATGTCCTTAGTTATCCATTTCTAACGATATGTAATGTTAAATTTATATTAACAATTATCTATGTAATGTTAAGTGTTTTAATTTAATTTAATGTCATGTTGTTTTTGTTTCTAGATCTTGCTTATATTGTCTCTATTTCTAGTTTGAAATATCAGTGTCATGTTTAAATATGCATCTCTGAAATATATCAAATAAATTTTTAGAGATGTAACTCCGGATTAAAATTAAATATAATTAAGATGACTCACTCGTTTACGTTTAATTTTGTGAAAAATGAGTGAACCCGGAGATGAATCTCCAAATTAAAAAAAAGTATTTTAAATTCTTACTAAAGATTTGTGAGAATGTATATAAGTGAAAAAAAAATCTCCTTTTTAATATATTAATAGAATTTTTAGGTTGAATCATTACATTTTTGAAAAAGAACTTTCCACACCCGTAATATTACTTTGGCTATACACATAAAAACAATCATGAGTTTGTGTCATCTCAAATATTTTCTTTTTATTTATGGGAGAAACGTTTTCTCAAAAATATATTTGGAATGATCTTACCAAAAAGAAATAATTTGTAATGTTAGGATTTAGTAAATAATACAAATTATTCATCTAAGCTGCTTATTCAAACATGCTTTAGTTTTTTTAGGTAACAAACTTCTCTTCACCCTTCGTTAAGTTGTTTATTCAAACACTTTAGTCTATGCATTTGTGCATCAAATAGTTATTTAGTTAATTCGGTAGTCATTTTATTTGATAAATCTTCATTAAATCATCAAAATATTTCTTTTATCAATTGACTAATATATAGAAATTATGATTATTGAAACGATATATAATTTGAAGGAAAAAAAATGAAATTAAAGAATATAACTAACTTCATATGTCATAGACTTATCATATATTTCATACTCTTTTTTTTTTTCTCTTTTTGGTTTTCACCCTCTTTCCTAAGGAAAATGAGCTACAGTAATTCAGAGTTCTATCAGAGAGGTCACAAATCTAACCAAGCCTTGTTTTCACCCAGAATCAAACTTAATCTTCCCCGAATCTCCGTTCCCTTAAAAAAAATACTTTTTAAAATAGTAAACAAAAAACAATAAACAATACGAAATTCTTTTCCATGAATGGATTCCACAGAAAACTGAATCTGTAAGCATCCTACAACAACTAATGTCCATGGACACTATTGTTGATTGAAGCTACTCTGTAGGACGAACTGGATCATGAAAGATCTCCCTCTACAATAAAAGAGAAGAACTCATTGAGACAATGAATAACTTCTTGGTTTCTCATGGATTGCAGAAGAATCACTATCTTTGATTATGAATAACTTCTTGGTTTCTCGTGGATTGCAGAAGAATCACTATCTTTGATTAAAAAATAAACAGGAGCTTAGAAGCTACCTTGGAGGGAGAGCTTCTCCAAACCATCCAGGATACTGAATAACTTTTGGTTTATCACCGAGCTTATAAGAAACACCATCTTTGATTACGTATGTGCAGCTAGGCATAACAACTTCTTCAATAAATTTACAGTTTTTAAAAAAATGAAAAACTGAAATCTCATTAATATAGGAACTACCAGAGAGATTAACCCTACACAGTTTAGGAAGTGCTAATGAAAGAGAATTTATACCGAAGCCAACAGTATCAATAATCTGATGAAAACTAAGATCAAGTTCTTCAAGTAAAGGAAAAGAATCAGCAATAATAATTAGGTCAGATTTAAAGATAGAAGCAACATGAGAACATATCAATGAGGTTACAGTTTTGATCTTTCTACCCAAAACTCGCAACCCATTTGCGGGAATTGTGGGACGGTTAGAGATATTAATGGATTTGAGAGGTAATTGGAGAATGGCGATTTGGTAGAGAATCGCGTCGAGGTTACCGCGGAAGCGCGTGAGATCGATGGAGGTGAGATTGGGGAAGCGGCGGAGGAGACTAGGAACGAAAGGGGCGGTTTGAGTTGAGATTGTGAAATGGATTTTTTGACGGCCGGTTAACGCGAGTAACTGTTTTGAAACGGCGGAGAGAGATTGTAAGTGTAGGCAACGGTTGTTTCCGTTGTCATCGCCGTCGTTGAGAGTGCGAAGATAGATTCCCAGCAATCATTTGGTAAAATAATTTCTTCTGCCATTGTTTTGTTTTTGTTAGTGATTGATTTAAGACTTGACAGTACAGTGTAAGAATAAAAAAAATGACACTTAAAATGGAACGGGAGAAGTATATTATATGGAATGGAATTCATTTATAGTATCAAGTTGAGTGATATGGAGGTGGATGCTTATGGGTGATGCTGCTTCTATTTCCTGCCCACCGTATCTATTTGCCAAGAATAAATCCTGCACATATTCATTACCGATGGTATCCGTGTTATATTTTCCACTGTGGTACCAAATTTTAGAGCATGTTGTCGGATTGAATCATTCCCCAAAAGGATTCTAGTTCATTTTCTTTTGTAATTGGGACTATGTATGTGTCATTATTCATCAAGAAAATATAGCCTAAAGAAGAACCATAGTAGAATTTGGATTTTTAATTCAAATTGCTCTCCAATGTGTATAATTCTATTCCTATCCATCTGCCAATAAGTTGAGGAATTGTCAACTCCAGGAAAATCTCTCTAATTGCTTCCCCCAATCTCTCTCATATCGTAACTGCTTCAATTCTTAGAGACACGCCGTGCTCATCACAAAATATCGATTCAAAGTCTGGAGTTAGATTATGCAATGTTTCAACCACCAACAGCTGAAACAAAGCCCACAAATCTCCATACTTTTGTCTGCAACAACCACCTCCAAATTTGGATGATCACTTCTCTCTTTAATGAGTTAAAACTTCTTTCTCAAATGGATGCACTTTGATCAACGATATGTAGAATCGGGTGAGAAGTTATTGTGTTATTTCAGATGAAATTTCGTGGAATGGTACCAGAGTCCTAATTAATGGTTTTGACTTGACTAATTCGATCAATTTCGGAAGGTAAGTTACAACTCACAATCACTCTGGTGATATTAAAGTGTCTGTTGATGTCATCTCCTCATTTTATTTACTGAGTTAACAACTAGTAGGTATGCACTTCTGACTTATTACATGGTTATGGGAGTTTATTTAAAATTTTTGATCGCTATTAATTTATCTATAACTTTATACTAAATATTGAATTGTTATATTAAAGATTAAATAGTTAAGTTATTAATTTAATGATACTGAAATTGATTCTTATAATGTGTATCTGATATTGGAATTTGTTTCAGACAGGTCAAAGAGTTCAACCAGACCGACTCAGTTCGAAAGCCCAATCTAGAGTCTCGACCACTGACACTGATCCAGGAACCGTGCACTGAACCACCCATTGTAGTTGTACCCATCGCAGCCATTGGACTTAATCCAACAGTCTCTCGCATTCCACACCATGCTCATTGAAGGTGGTTTTAACCTTTGATTGTATGTAAGCGTGATTTGGCGCCATACTCAAGTAAGATTCATTCATTCTTGCAAGTTACATCTTTTTGACCTCCTTGACTTGGGCATTGGAGTAATAACCTTGATTGTACACCCCCTTCTCAATCTACCAGAGAGTCTTAACACCGTGTTGAAGAGCTTCTACGACAACCTTCATCCATCAACATATCTTCTCATCGGAATAGTGATGCTGTATGTGAGAATCGTTTATTGGCTATAACGAAAATCCACCTTGATCTCTTCTTATCTCCTTCTTGTGCCGCCACAACTGTTCTTGTTAACCGATTGGATCACCACTAATTTTCTCAATCAACAATGGTAGCTTCCAAATCAATTCGATCGGCTGCTCATCGCAACGCCGTTCTACAACCGACATCGTCGTGCTGATCCTCATCTTCACTCACGAGGATCTTCCTCCCATTTTGATTATAGCGGAAGAGATCTAGATCAGTCAGAATGTAGGAGCGCATATCTCCAAACTTCAGGCTTCTGCGATGATTTGTGAATGCTGCATCCTACTGCTGCATTGTTGCGAAATATTGTTTTCCAACCATTGGCAACTCTGTGATCTTTCTATCCCCAGTTTATTTGTTGACACTGATCTCTCCCTTACAGATGATTGTAGGGGAAGCACCATTCATTTGCTGAATTTTGGTGATGCTACGGGGAATGGAAGCCGTTCACCATAGGGGTTATTTGAAATCCTCGACGTGTTTGAAGTTTGTTTCTCTGTTTTCGTAAAATACATTATGTTGCTAAGGAATGCAGGATTAAGATTCAGAATATCAAATATAGTGAATTAGGGGAACTTTTAGCAGATGGTGTGATCCATAAACAGAGAGCAAAAGTTCTGCACAACTATAGTTGGAAGACTTGGATTATATTGTGATGTCAGTTTTATGTTTGTACAGAAAAACACAAATGGAAATTGCTTTATTACATAATACAAAAGATATACTCCCAAAGGAACTGAAACAACAAGTCAATCTAAAATCGTAAAAGCAAAATAATATTAAAACACACTAAGAATGTAATGGAATAAGTTTAAATTCCATTGTTTGGATTAGTTAAAAAATGGAATGGAGCGGAATCTGATCGAATGCATTCCATTCCATTCCATCACTTTTTGTACCCTTCAATTTTAGCAAAATGATAAAATTGCTACCTTCCGTCATGAAATGCCCAAACAATGGAATGGTATCTTTATTTCATTCCGCTCCACTACACTCCATAATGTTCCGCTTCATTTCGCCCCGTTCGTATTACCGTATCAAAAGATAATTAAGTGTTTTATATATGTATTCTGATTTATATTCATATATTTGCATTTTTCGGAACAACTGATTGAGTCGATCTTGAATCTCAAATATTCCATATTTAATGTACTTATAAGCTTGGTTACCAAGCATATCCTGAAGCCTCCCAATGAAGATTCCATATGCCGGAAGCAAGATATTTTCCACAGATGATATAATTTCTTCTCTTAGCTTATTGTCAAAAACAAACCAATCAGATTGAACTTTGCATACCTCTTCAAAGTGAGTGTTGAACAAATGGATCTTCTCTTTCAATAATTCTTCTGTAATGTTGTCATTGTTGTCCAGCTTTAAAAAGTCCAACACCCTATTCCATGAAATTCTTTTATAAAGTTCAATGTTTTGTCGAATTTTTGCTTTGTTTTTTTGGAACCAATCATTGCCAAAAATAGTTTCTAATTCTGAGGATTGATTCATAGCTTCTATGTGGCTCCTATTATTTACCATGAAAATATGGCACAAAGCAGGGTCCTTGAAATTTTTCAACTTGGCTATCAATTTTCTAGGTAACATCTCCATTATCTGCTCCATCTGCTTCAAGAAAAAAGATGATGCTTCCACTTCATTATCAACCTTGCGGTAGGCTTGTAAAATTTGTTCCAACTTTTTTCGTGACTTGCAAGCAAGAGATACGTAGCTCATGACCTGAAAAGTAATTGGATGAATAAGGCCACGAGACAGAACAGTTTCGTGTGCAGTTGGGATTCTGATAATAACATTATGCATTTCAATGAAAAGATCCTTGCTAGCTTCTCCTAGTCTATTCCTAACTGCAATTGTTTCGTTCAGTAATGTTGAATCTGGAAAAAGAGATTGAAATTTCGGAATATGCTTATCCAAATGCCCGAATATTCGAAGCATTTTGAACAAACGCCATATCGTAGGGTTCCCATCTGCAACTGCAAAACCCAGCAGCTGAGACGTTGCTTCGTGGCAAACCTCAGAGAAACAACTAAAAGCTGCAGAGGAAAACCCCGAGAAGACACGATTGCAGAGTTTCTGTTCAATGGGAAACAAGATTGTCACAGCTACATCTAAAGCAGTCATCCATCTTTCAAACACGGTATCTAAATATTGCTCTGTCTCATACTCAAACATGGTATCTAAATATTGCTCTGTCTCATACTCATCCATGGTAATATTGATGTTTGTAGTTCGCAAACCAAATATTTTGTTTATGAGACACTCCTGCAAGAATACCCTGCGCCAACTACTATACACATCATAGCACTCTTTCTTATAACCAGCTGCTATCATCAACTTCACAATTTCATTAAGATTATGGATCTTTCTTGATGACAAAGTATCCATTACATAATCACACTTATCAAGTAAATGTAATTCACTCTTATCTTGATTGTATTCCTTCACAAGCTCCATAAGCCTGTCTATGAGATTCAAATTCTCCTCTTCAATTTCCGTCATACAAGTTTTAAGTTGTTGCAGTAGCAATGAATCCAATTTAAGGACAACTGAATTTTCATCTTGCAGGTAAAAATACTCATTTTCTATTGCATCATCTATTGAAGAGAAGGAAGAACGAAGAATAATAAGGGAGTAGCTGAAACCTGCTCCAAGAATGAGTAACTGCAAGCTAATCTTCATGAGCTGCACAATTAGACATCCAAGGAAGAAGTAGAGAAGATCAATTTCAACTCCGCAATGAGTTTGCCGCGACAAACTGAGTGACATGATCGCAAAGGAAGCACATGAAATGAGACTGTATGCATCTGGTTTCCCATTCACTACTTTATCAAAGAAAAAGGAATAGACAGAAGTGATTGTCAATACGAGGAAAGCTGCATGAGCTTTGAATCGGAGACTTGTAGATGACTTCCATATATTTGCATACAAAATCATGAGACTGATGATGAAGCTGAAAACAGTATACAGAATAATCTTCCACAAATTCCAATTTCCAAAAAGATGGTTGAAGGAAGAGCTTAGAGCATAACATAGCAGTCCAACAACGGCTGTAGCAAAGCCAATGAGTCTCCACACCTTTGGCTGCAACACTAATCTCCAAATTTGGGTTAAAATATGCATCATGTTGTGTCAAGGGAGTAAAAATTCGTTACACAGAAAGACTTGTGGAGTGTTGTAACAATTTTACAAATAAAATCACAAAAACAGATGATGAAGTTGAAAAGGCAGTAAAGGAAAATATTCAACAGATTCCAATATCGAAAGATATAGTTGAAAGAAGAACTTAGAGCATAAGAGATGAGTCCAACAGAAGTTGAGGCAAAGCTTATAAATCTCCATACTTTTGGCAGCACCATCTATTTCAAATCCAATGCAACCCAAGAAAAAAAACCATATCCAAATCAACTGCTCCGTCAATGATGTGATTGCTCCCTTCGTCCTTGTTTAATTATAATCATGTTTTTTCTTAGTTTTGAAACAATTATCATTAACTGATAAATAGAGACTAAAAGAGTAGGACCATCATTGACGGAACTGTTAACCGTATACGATACTTTTCTTGGGTTGGGTTGGAACTTTCCTCGTAACTCATTGGAAAGTCATAAATCAAAGAGGCAGGCATGAGCCATAAATAATTGAAAATATATGAAATCAATTCTAAGGCTTAGATTAAACATGTGGAGAGAATTGATGGAAAACTTATCTCACCAGAATATCTAAAGTATTGGAACTGTGTATACAATTCATACAATAAGCAGGTTTGGTCCTTTTCTTCGAAATTTCATATGTTGGTCTCATATAGTCTCCACTTTCTTGTGCTTCCTTTGCTATCATGTTGCTGAGTTTGTCAGAGTTTGTTCTGACGAACCCAGTGGGGATTCGAAATTGATCTTCTTTATTCTTACAAAATTGAGAAAAGATGATGCATATTCTAATTCAAATTTGGAGATGGCTGATGCAGCCTGTCTAGGCAAACTCAGTGCGGATTTGAAATCGATCTTCTCTACTTCTTCCTCGGATGTCTAATTGTCCAACTCATGAAGATTAAATTGCAGCTATTCATTCTTGGAGTAAATAATCAATACTCTCACCTCCAAGATGGAAATTCAGTGGTTCTTTCTATGGATTTTCTACAACTCACCAGTACTGATATTGCTAGTGCTAGCAATAACAGTAGCATTGGTTCGCCACAATTGGTGATCACAGCTCATATTAGTAGTATGATGGAACAACTCCAGAGTTTTATGACTGCGCTTCAGCACGAAAATTCAAATTTCATTCAAATGCTTTTGGAACATATAAAAAATTATGTTGAAGAATACTCTGAATTGAGGGTGACCGACCCTAACCTCTTGATGGATGCACTGAAGCAAAAAACCATCAAAGGCCTTGAGGAAACATCAAAGATTATGATAAATGCTGGATTTGAGAAAGATTTTTCTGATGTGTAAAACAATTGTCGTACAGAATGCTTAAACAATTTCCTAATGCATAGAAGTTACGCATGGACGAAGTTAACAATATGCTGTTGAAGGATCTTGAAGACGAGATTGAAAGATGGATTAGAGCTTCAATGTTGCTCTCAAAATAATTTTCTACGGCGAGCACAACTCTGCAACCGCGTCATCTTCGGATTCTCATCAGCTATTGATTTCTCCTTCACAGTGATTGGCAGGGAATCCACCGTTTATTTGCTGAGTTTTGATGATTTTGTTACTGTTAGAACTTGAAAGCACACTGAATAATGGATAAATTAGAATGGGAGAGGAAGAGAAAAATTGATTGTGGGTAACAATATTTTCACATTTCATTAACATAGGATAAAGATGTCTCCAAGAAATTTATACATGTGATTGAAATACAAAACAACAATAGAAAAGCCAAAAACTCGACATGTAAGCGGTTATACAAAATTTGTAATCGGTTACAACTGAAACAAATTAAAATTAACTAACAGTGGTAATCAGTTATTGCCGATGCATAACTGATTACACCAACTACAGAAATACTTTCTTTGACACCTTTTAACCGGTTACACACCCGTGTTGATCGGTAACAACACTTGAATTACTTAAAAATTCTTAAAGCACCACCTTAATTCAAGTACTTCAAATTTTTCATATCCATGTTCATCTTCAACCTTTTGAACACATCATTTGTCACTCTCTTAGTCAAGAAATCAATCACTTCTACAATATCTCAATCTTAACTTTCCTTCACTTCTACAATATCTCAATCTTAACTTTCCTTCGCTAACAATTTCCTTCACTAACAAGCTCCTTGAGTAGTAAAACCTCATCTCAATATGCTTGCTCCTCCCAAAGTGATTTCAAATATATTTTTAATTTATTTATGGGTATAATAGATTTTGTTTTAATAAATTAAATTTTGAAATCTATGAATTAATATATATATATATATATATATATATATATATATATATATATATATATATATATATATATATATATATATATATATATATATATATATATATATATATATATATATATATATATATTTTCAATCTTTCCAACCTAACTCCTAATGACGTAAGCCCTAAAATCTGTCCATCCTTAATCGCGCTACTACCATTATCGTCGTCGGACGGAGTAACATGCACCGGAAAACATAATGGCGGCAGGAGATCTATATTTACCTGATGGCTGTTGGGAATGTCTCTTCAAATTCCTCAACAACCATGAAGACGACAAATACAACCGCTACCTCAACTCTCTCTCCCTAGTTTCCAAACAGTTCCTCTCCATCACCAACCGTCTCCGATTCTCCGCCGCTGTTGGCTCAAAAATACTCTCGTTCATCCATCTTTTATTTCAGAGATTTCCCAATATCACATTCCTAACTATCACCAAATTTTAGGCTTTTCTATCTAACAAATATAATTTTTAAATTTTTTATCTAAATAAAATTTTTCATTTTTTAATTAAATAACCTATTTTTTTAAAAACAAAACTCTTTCAATAATTCTACATTCCAAAACAATTCTTAAAAAATAAATTTTAAATACTCTATTTTTTATTGTATGATAGGGTTAAAACTAATTTTGCATGTCTTTGTATCCCTGATAGGCTGGTCTAATACAATTGAAGGTTTAAGGTAGAACTTGAATAAAGTATTTTCAAAAGTAACAATATATGTTATTAAATTTTGTATTAACTTATGTTTAAATAAATAAATTAACAATTAAGCTCTTAAACTTTTTTAATTTATTTTATAAATGATATGAAATTAATTAATAATTTAAATGATTTTTTATTTAGATAGATATAATTAAAGTTAAAACTCATAAAACGGAATTCGGGTTAGTAGTATTTTTAGTCATCTATTTTCTTCTTCACTCTTAATTTTATCTTTTCTTGGTGCCTTAAATAGAATGCTTTGAGGTTAATATTTATCCAAAATCACTGGTTACAAATTTTTTTTTTCATTTAAATAAATATATTTTTAATTTATTTATGGGTATAATAGATTTTCTTTTAATAAATTAAATTTTGAAATCTATGAATTAATATATATATATATATATATATATATATATATATATATATATATATATATATATATATATATATATATATATATATATATATATATATATATATATATATATATATATATATATTCAATCTTTCCAACCTAACTCCTAATGACGTAAACTCTAAAATATGTCCATCCTTAATCGCGCTACTATCATTATCGTGGTCGGCCGGACTAACATGTACCGGAAAACATAATGGCGGCGGGAGATCTATATTTACCTGATGACTGTTGGGAATGTGTTTTCAAATTCCTCAACAACCATGAAGACGACAAATACAATTGCTACCTCAACTCTCTCTCCCTAGTTTCCAAACAGTTCCTCTCCATCACCAACCGTCTCCGATTCTCCGCCGCTGTTGGCTCAAAAATACTTTCGTTCATCCATCTTCTATTTCAGAGATTTCCCAATATCACATCCCTCAAACTCAACCGTTCCTTCTACCGTGATCCCAATGCCTTCAACGGTGATCGCAACACGTTTCTTCATCAAATCTCTAGTTTCTCTTTGAAACTCAAATCCCTCGATCTCTCCAACCAAAAATCATTCCTGCAGATGGGTTGCGAGCTTTCTCTGGAAATGTTACTACTTTGACATCTCTCAATTGTTCCCAGATGAATTCTATAAGGAGCTCTGACATGTTACTAACTGCCGATTGTTTTCCTTTGCTCGAAGAACTCAATCTCGGCACAATTGCAACATCCAACTCTGAAGATAACTTCATTGATGGGATAAATACTCTTTTATTGGCACATTCCAAACTTGGAAAGATTAATCTCTCTAGTCATCGTTACATGACCGACGAATGTCTTTTCCACTTGTTCTACAACTACAAGTTTCTTCAAGAGGCCATCATATATGATTGTCTTAACATCACCAATTCTGGTATTGTTTCTTCTCTCCGTGAGAGACCAAATTTTAGATCTTTACATTTTACCAATAAAAAAGACAATTGTTCAAATTTGTTTGCCATCCTCCTGAGCTATCCTTCACTTAGCAATATCAAAATGGAATGCCCATATCCACGTTGGTGGGAAAAGAGCGTGGATAATTCTAATTCTTTAATGGTTCTAAGCCCTCAATTAGAGACTCTATGTTTGGCTAACAATACATGGCTAAGTGATGAAAGCGTTATAATATTTGCTTCCATTTTCCCCAATTTGCAACTACTTGATTTAAGTTATTATGATAAGATATCTCAAGGTATTTGTGAGTACTAAAGAAATGTCGTAAAATTAGGTATTTTTTACTTAGCCCGTGTCATATCCCAAATTTGTCCTACATTTGTACAACCTCCATTCTGTATATTTACCCATTGCTTTATTCAAAAAGTCCAAAAATATGTTGTTATTTTCACTCGAGGATGTCAGGTTAGACGTGTGGGCAATGTTGAATGAGGAATGGTTCAGGCCACCTGGTTGAAGCTAATTTTTGCAGATTTTTTTCAATACAGTGCATATTTGAAGGCATTATCCCTTGGTTTCAAGGCAATGAGGTTTTGGTTCATGGAAATGCGATTTCACTCCCTATTTAATCTCAAGTTTGAAGGTGGATTTATTATTGTGTTTCTTTCAATTTTATTCACGGCCAATTTGGAATTATGACTTTTTCTGGGCTCGTTCGAGTGTCATTCATTTTCAAGTGAGAAGTTAAGTGAAGAGGACTTTGGTTTTTGAATTCATATAGGAATTTCATCATCAAGTTATTTGTGAATTCAAAGATGTTATTCCAATCAAGTTACAAATGCAAGTTGTGTGCTTCACATGTCATATAGTTGTTTCAAGCATGAGAAATGTCCTTTCATAGGTTATATTATGAGGTTAGTTTAGAGAGAAATATGTGTCATGATGTTCACGAGATGGTGGCCTACACGAGAACGAGTCTAAAGATACTATCATCAATTCATTTGTTTTTATCTTTAGTGATTACCATCCCTCGAAAACTGAAGTCCAAACTTATTTCACATGACAAGGAAGCCATATACACAAAGTGACAAGGAGAGATGGTTTTAAATTAAAGAAAAAACACATTTTCAAAATTACACAAGGGTTGTTCGCATAAGACAAATCACCGACAGTACAACAGCCCAATAACCTTGCTTGCCTACTCCTGAAAATACAACTGTCATAGTGCGGAGCGCATAATCCATTGAGTTGCATTAACCTTCTTTTTTTCTTTCTCACTAAAATTTCCTGCAACTTCTAAAACTTGTACCCGCAATGTACAACACAAAATAGCTGACAATTCGTACATCCACAACGCACCAAATACCAACCATCGTGAGGGTCCCTACAAGTTTTTAAAAAAAATAGAAAAGTGGACAAGACTAGAATAGGGCGTAACAGCAGCTATAGCGTGTCCTGCCGAATAAAAGAAGTCTCAACGCATCTCTCAACTGGTTTTCGAATGGAATTGTCGGCAGCGGCATTCATACACTGTTCAAAGCCCTTCTCCAGAATGTACATCATGTACGACATCAAAAGTGTCAAAATCGAAACGACATATTAGGGGAAATAAACAACAGCAGGTTACAGGAGAATATGTATGCATGGAAAAATTAGAAACAAGGCTAACTATTACACCGGAGATGGTCGGTCAGCATTACTGGAAGTTGGAGTAAGCTTGCAAGCATGCTTCAGGTATCAAGACCAAACCCGCATTAGAAATTCAGTCGGTGCAGAAATGAAGCACTTGCATTCAATGGTATTGTTTCTTTGAGCTAGCAGCACCTCGGGTTGAGATTGTATCACATGTAGACTCGGTTAAGGTATATAGTGAAACTTATGTAGAGCTGCCTGAGTAAGACAATGCAGGATATTATGTTAATTCTTAACCATATCAGAATGTGAAAAATTAAGAGAATCAGCTGAGGAAGTTGTGAAGTCCAATAAAACAGATTTCAAACTGAAAGAAGCATACTGTGGCTAATGAGAGGCCATCATTGTTCCTCTCTTGGTAGGAAAAACAAGCCAATTGTCTCGACCACACTAATCTGAGGTAAGTAAAACACGATGGTAGCTACGAGTATGGTGCTCACACCTTGCCTGCTTCACAGAAATCATCCATCAGACATAATAACAATAAAATTCTTCAAAGTATAATGATGTAAGACCAAATTGGCATGTTTTCGATAAAAGCACCTGAGACGAAACGTAGGGATTACAAAGAACGGGTTCTACCCAGCTACGCGTTTAAGGTATTCACAGAAGGTAAGAGGAAATAACCTGTTAAGTCAAAAGAGGGCTACCGTGTCAGCAACATGGTCGAAACTGCCACAGCTCACAAGTCGCAATGAAAGGAAACATTATTAAATGGAAATTGTGAGCAAGATACTAAGGCAACAAGGATGAGGAATGTAACACGTACCGTATCGCAGCTCTCTCCGCAGATCATTATGCGGACCAGCCACAGGTTAAACATCACTTTGTGACCAACTTCCGTAAATGCAATTGAAGCAGCAAACCTGTGACAGACCAGGATTAACTAAAACTGGCAGCTTTATACTAGCAATGTATTGGTATCTCAAAATTAACAACCACATCATGAGAATGTATGTTGGGCCGGAAAGTTGAGTAATTCGGATACACCGCAACGTCGAGAATGAAATGTGGAATCCCTTCAGGATAGTTTCTTCAAGATAAAATCATGAGCAAGGTCTTTAGTATCAATGGAAGATAGTAAAGTCAAAGTTGACAGGACCCTAATATCATCCCCTTTTGCGTGAGCTTGGTATGTCATGAACATCTGCATTATAACCATTTTCAGAATTTCATAAAGCTTAAGGAAATGGTTTAGTCAATTACTGATACCTAAAGAGCAAGGCACGAACAATACCTGTATTTGATGGTGTTACTCTCATCAGCTTCATACACAAACTTGGTAGGAATCTCTAACAAAGAAAACCATAGAAAAGGCCGTAACCCGAAAAACACAGAAGCCACCTTCAGATGCAAGCCATCATGTAATTTCCCTCAACTGCAAAGCGTGCCTTCAGTACACCTCAAACCGACACCAACTCGGCTCCTGCATTAGCTCATGATCCACCTGCACAGGCAACAACAACAATTATGATTTGAAATCAATCGGCAGCAATACGGCAAAATAAGAAAAATGATGAAATGAAATACCAGTTGCAACATTCTTTTGATGTTGTTCGATACGTCGTGCACGATGCCCACTCATCTGTCACAAACCACCCAAAACACAACATATCTCCTACACAAGACCACACAAGACCAATGTTACACCAATAAAATCTCTTCAAATCATGACAGTGAGAAAGAGAATGAGGAAAATAGGTCTGCACAAACCATAAACGGGCATAATACCACAATTGAAACTCTTGTCATTTACAGCCTGTAAAAAAGCAAGAAGGCAGCAGAAAATTAGTAACATTCACAGCGGTAAAAGGTTGCATCTTACTCTTTGTATATGTCTAGACACAAAGGCCTTGATATCCAGCTCAACATTGATACCTTCTCTCCAAGAGATTCCCCTATATAAAATGAGAACTTTCTCTAAGAACAAAAAAGAAACCCTAACCGGTGGTTTTTCTTCCTCTCTTTCATTGTTCTTCTTCCTCCATGTTCTGAAAAAAAACCTTCTTCCAACTCACCCACAACCTTCCTCTCACTTCTGTTCTTCCAAAAATCACAACATCTAAAAAAAAAACTCTCTTCGCGTCTCTCTCTCCAAACTATCTATTTTCCTCTTCCAATCACAAATCCCTAATTTTCTCCTCCTATCATATATTTCTCCACAATCTTCACCAAGATCCCCAGAATAAACCCTAAATCCTTTTCACCATAATCCGTCGCCGCCCTTCATCTGTTACCCCATTTTCGAACAACAACACACCCCTCACCATATTACTTCGAATTTATCTTCAACAACTACTAATCCTCCTTCCATCAACCTTCCGCACAACAGAAAATCTCAACCAACCCTTTCTCTTGCCCAGAATGCCCCTCAAATCTTCAAATCCTTCGATTCATTCTCAACCCAAAACCCTTCACAACCGAAACAACCACAAATATCCTTAACCCAATCTTCTTCGTCAAACCCAAATAAATCCAAACCAGAAATGAGACAGAGGAGAGTGAAATTGTTTTGATACCTGGAACAAAAATGGATGTACCTAGAAAACGATTCTTCGAAGTGGCAAAGACGGTTTAAGGCCAGATCGATGTGTATTTGACATTTGTTTTGTTCCTTGTTCCTTGCGTTAAATCGTGTTCTTCGCGATGATGAAGAGGAAGCCTAGTTTTCTCTTCTGAGCGTTGTATATTCTTTGGATAGTGTTGCCACGTTTCTCAAAGGATTCATCCATCTGTGATAGTCATGGTAGCCGTGTTACAGATCCAGGAGAGTGAACACATGGCTATTGGGTTAATGAGACCATGAGGCCCAAGTTGCTTCTAGGTTATCACCCTCTCCTTCTATTTGGCAGACCTGTTTTTTGGTTCATTTAAAATTCTGCATTATGTTGGGCTTAAGGCCCATGTTGGTTTTCTTATTGACACCCATATTTCAACCTTCACCCCCATGAGCTTTCTTTTTTTTTTCTCTATGTATACTATTTATTTTATTTTCGAAAAAAATTGTTTTCTTAGTTAACATTCCATTTGGTTTCAAATCCTATAATTTAACTTGATTTTCCATAAACTTGTTTATAATTTATCAACTTAATCTTTTTTTATTTTTCGATTTTTGTTTGATGGGTCGAAGACGAGACTTCCGTAAATCGTTATTGGTCAAACTATTGACAAATAACGTTGGATCTGAGACCAACTCTTTTCAAACTTTTCACTTTCGATTTTTATCTCATTTTTATTCATTTTATTTGATTTTTATCACTTTTTGGTCTATGACGAATTTTAATAATTATTATCGGTCAAATTATTGATAGATGATAATTTATTCGAGACTATTTCATTTTCTATTCCATTTCCATTTTTATTTCGATTTTTGGATCGATGAAGTCTTTTATTCGTAAGTGTCGCGTATCAAAGTTGATAACCTTCTCGATTTCAAATCTATGGGGAATGACAATTGGAGTCATTTTCCTTACTTTCGGATCGTGATAGGCTATCTTCTATTAATCGGCATTATGTTTGCGGTTAAGACGAGATCTCATTCTTTCGTGCCCCGATTCGATTCACTAAACTAACCAATAACTTTAATTTTCGTTAAATATTATTGTGGATATTATTGTTATATTATCTTGCTATATTCATATTGTCATATCATATTATTCATATTCACTCACATATAATTGAAAACACATAATAATCTATCGAAATCCTAAAAGTCGAATTGGTGGACTGTTGTATCATTGGTTATTTGCAGGAATCCCGATTTCAAGTTTGTGCCCGACTTTGCTCAAGGCGTAGTTTAGGACACATTGCACACACACGGCTTTCTCTTGGGCTACCTGACAATGTGACCCATTTATTTCGTGCAATCCCGTATAACTTACATGTACCCCTCTCCCATTCCGATGTATGTTTCGTATTTCTTTGATTATTAGTTAATCTTCTAGGAGCACCCATAGGGACTAGAGCGGATCAAACTATTTTCAAACTAATTCTCGATTCGTCATCGAGCCATTTTCAAACCCTTGTAAGTCGAGTGCTTGTACGCATTCGCCATCAACCTATTACACAATTTGACCCTTGATGCGTAAGTCAAGTCCGTCCCGTTTTTCAAACCATTTCCATTCCAACACGCTTTGCATGCGATAATAAGTCAAACCCTTGATCCAACGTCAAGCGGATTTTCGTAACAAACTATCAATCAATTAACAAACTATTTAATTCTTTTTAAGGTGTAAAGAGTAGGTTCAAGTCTTTGATCTTGCTTTCGGTTGTTTAGATGCGAGTTATCTTATTCGTGTGTGAGCAATTGACACCTTTAAATAACATTAACAACTCGACAACATTCAACCATCCTTCAACTACTCATCCTCTCAAACTCCATTTCAAACTCAAACAACTTTCTTTTCACGATGGAAAAGAGAGGGTTCCAAGTCTTTGGTTCGCTCTCCCGACTACTTGGGTCCGAGAAGCCTTTCTTAAGCTTCAAGTAGTCGTCATCCGATCAATGTCACCCATTCAAACAACCTTCTTTTGCAATGAAAAATAGAGAGTTCCAAGTCTTTGGTTCGTTCTCCCGATTACTTGGGTCCGAGAAGTATTTCTTAAGCTTTAAGTAATCGTCATCAATTCAACTTCACCCTTTCAAACACAACCTTTTTCTTCAAGATGAAAAAGAGAGAGTTCCAAGTCTTTGGTTTATTCTCCCTATTACTTGGGTCCGAGAAGTATTTCTTAAGCTTCAAGTAATCGTCATTCGTACCCACCTTCAAACCAATTCAAACCCGCTTCTTTCGTGGTCGTTACCATGAACTACGACTGCTCTGATTCTTTATTCACTCTTGAATGTAAGATACGTAGACATAAGATTGCGATGATCATGGCGAGCACAATCCCCGCATCTTCCATTTCCCCTTTTCCTTTCCCGTAGTCGAACTACGATGCTCTGATTTCTCATTCTCGTCTGAATGAGCATACGTAGCCACAAGGGCCCCAATCCTTGGCGAGCACCTTATCCTTTAACCATCCCCCTTCCCCTAGCGTATTTAGCCTTTATAGTATCGTTTCAGTATCTAGTATTGAGAAGAGAAGAACTAAGCTTAGCTAACATCCATCACAACTCGAATTAAGAGGTTCCCGTTGAGTACAATGGACGTGAGGGGTGCTAATACCTTCCCCTCGCGTAACCGACTCCCGAACCCAGGAATATGGTTGCGACGGCCGTGTTCCTTCTGCGTTTATGAGGTTTTCTCGATATTTTCCTCTCCCATTCATTCGGGAAAAATAAAGTTCGGTGGCGACTCTGTCGAACCGCATTTCCGCGCCTTTTGCGCGAGGGTCGTATGTTCTAATGAATTTTTGAGGTGCGACAGCCCGAAAATTGGAGGTGTTAAACTTTGAAGCTATTTGGAATGAACTTTGAAGCTCCTAAATTGGAGGTGTTAAACTTGTCACATACGGGAGTTAATAATGCAGAACTCTATGTCATCTCAAAGAGTTATCGTGGGCTTTTGTAACTGTCACTTGAAAATTGTTATTATGTCTCAAATTCGGGACCAAAACATGTAGTCGAAAACTGCATACAATTAAGAGAGATTAATTTGAAAGACTGCCACAAAGTTCATCCTAAGGTTGTTGCTTCAATGATATTTTCAAGGCCATCATTGAAAAAGATTATTGTTCCATCTCGATATCGCTTCAATGATGGAGAGAGGGAACTCTTGAGTCATGGATGTCTTCTTTGCTAGTATTATGAAACAGTTCTCAACTCTTAAATGTAAGATGTTTTATGTTTTTAAATTCACTTATTTAAGAAATTACTTCAAAAAAAGTTATGTTTATGATTATAAATACTTTTTTTTATAATTGTTCAAGTTTTTATGTAACTCTTTAATGATGACAAACTAAAAGCTTACTTCATATGATACTCGGTAGTAGTTTAGGTATTTATTCTTTAAGCTCGTTATTTAGGACTACTATTACTACTTTGTAAGGTTCCAACTTCTAATGAGTGACGACTTTCAGTTTTGACTTATGAGGTTACAATCCTATGGGAATGTAATTTAGAGTTGGCAGGCCTGCGTAGGAATCAACCTGCAACTTTTCTTGTCCTTTATTTGAAATGATTTAGCATTGTAAATGTGTAGGTGTTGGTTATGTTGGGGATCCTTTTCTGTCTTGACAATTTGACTATGCATATTTGGAAATGGGTTATGTCTCACATCTTTAGTTACTTGTTGGTTTTAATTTTTCTACATGTATACGCATGTTGAATGTTCTAATTCACTTAATTTCAAATTTAATTAGAGATGACAATGGGTAGGATTTAAGTAAAGTATTATAGTATCAATTTTCATACTTATGATTTGAAAAAAATCACCGTGCTTGAGTTCATATTCGCTTGGGTGCCAAAGTTAATATCCGTGCTCTATAGATATATAAGCACATGTACCCCTGTCCTGCATTTTTTTTTAAATTAAATGTATCAATTATAAAATATCATATAATTTTAAAATTTTAAAAATATTAAAAAAATTTCAAACAATTTACTGTTGAAATAAACAAACACTTATATTAAATATGTATTGGTTTAACATTGATATACATTTTATAATTGATAGATATACGTTCTTATATAATAATATAAAAAATGCATGCTTATATACATAATACCTGTCTCACTTTGAATTTTTATATAATTTATAATTAATAAACATTCATTTAATAATTAAATAAATTATTTTAAATTTTATATTTGTATTTAAATACATTTATATTATATAAAAAAACACAATAATTAAATTGTGAAATGCAAAACTTCGTAATGAAATTTTTTTAAAGGTTTTTTTTTAGAGAAAATGGAAGTTTGGTAATGAAGAAGAAGAGCATGTATGGTATTGTTTTATTAAAAATCACATTTGACAATTTCAAAAATACATTTTCAAAATTATGGCTGAAATGCAAAGGTGACATGTTTTTAAATTTCTATTTTACAAATTAAAAGATACATTTTCAAGATTGTCATTGAGTGGTTAAATTAGAAAAATCAAAAATACATTTCCAAAATTGTGGCTAACATGCAAATGTGACATGTTCTTAAATTTCTATTTCACAAATTCGAAGATACATTTTTCAGATTTGTCATTGAATGGTTAAATTAAAAAAAACTTTAATAACATGTCCGAATATACATTTGTTTCTAAATTATATTTTGGCGAAAAAGTAGGATGAAACTTAGTTAGAATGTGATCTGACTTAAAAATAGTATGTTCTAAAATACACTTTCGAATTTAAAAATACACTCAAATTTCTTAAGGTACTTCTCCACCACTTAAGATCACTTAAGATTAGAGAAATTAGTTCCATTAAAAAAATACTCCGAGGATATTATTTATTTCAATTTCAAAGTCTAAACGTCCAATATAACAGAATTTACTAAAAATGAAAATAGCATAACCGTGCCAACCTAAAATATTTACTCCTTGTATTTTAGATGCATTGCAGTTTTTAATGTCACTGGCCTTTGTACCCTCAACAGTTGAGGTAACCATCTACTAAATCTACAACATGCAAATATTTTTTTTGTCTAGTCACACCATCCATTTGGAAACTATATTTATAAAATAGTATAAATTTGCAGTCTTTAATTTTTACTTTATGGAACACACGTGAACAAGCATATACAGAGAGAAACATTTGAAACTTCTTTCCTCATAAAGAATGCAGTCCACACAAACAAGGCTTTTATTATTAAAAAATACAACACATAACAAACAAGATATGATATATGTCACATTCAAATTCTTCTACTTCTATTCAGTAATAAACATTAACACCAGAAGGTGTTATTATTGTTCTCAAAGATGGCTTTGTAAGAGTTTGCATAAATACAAAATCATCATCCACCAATTGATAGTTCTTTAAATTTAACTCTTTTAATCCTCTGCAATTTTCTATTACTTCCCTCACACCCTTAGTTGTGATATAGCAACAATTTTGGATGTCCAGAGACAATAGTCTAATGCACAATTTCGAGATTATGAATAATGTTTCATCTTGAATTCTCAACCCTGACAAATTCAACACCTCTAATTATAAAATTTCAAAGTTTATCTGAAACTTTTCAATTCCTGTATAGGAAAAATTTAAATGCCTTATCTTACTACATCTCTTCATAACCTCAACAACACATTCTTCAGAGATGCCCTCACAGGCACTTAAGTCGAGAAATTGTAAATTATGACAAATGGAAGAAAATTTTGATAAACTTACATCATTCAGTAAAACATTATCACCGAAATAAACCGCTTTTACTTGAAGGTTGATGGAAAAATCGTTCATGGAATTGAAATCTTCCTCCCCATCTACCCCAATATATTTTCTCTCCATTTTGATCTCATTGAGTAACTGGCAATATTTTGTGAGAATGAAAAAGGTTGAGTTTGTCAGCTGGCAACACCCACTAAGGTTTATAGAGGTCAAGTTAAGAAGAAACATAGATAACTTCTTGATACATTGATCCATAAGAAAGTCGGCTTTTCAAAGATCTAGGCATTGAATATATAGATAACTTCATGATTTATTTTGGCAAGAATTTTTTTAATTCCTATGCAAGAAATTCTATAAATTATTGTGTGTGATTACCACCAAAGTGAGATCGCTCATTTTAATTTGTAAAAGTCTCTTTGTAGTTTGAGGAATGGTTTTAAGTCATTACTGTGATTGTCTTCCAAAGGTGGACAATTGTATTTAAAGACTGTGGTTGATTAAGGATATAACTATTGGAGATGTTTTGGTCTAAGGGATTTATTTACCCAAAGGAAATAAATTTCTAAACTCAATGTATGCTCATTGAGTAGCTTATTCTTGAAATTTGTAGATGAAGTTGTTGGAGGTTTTTTGGTTTAGAGAATTTATCTACCCAAAGGAGATAGATTTTCGAACCCAATTTATGCTCATTGAGCGACTCATCTGAGGTTCTGACCTTGGTTTTAACCTGGGTTTTACGCATTCCACCCAAAGGGGATTGTGTGATAATGTTGGCCTCTTAGTGATAGCTTATGTTCATTAAAGTTATATCTTGCCTTTATTATTTGTTCTAATGCATTCCTAATTTTTCTAAATTATGACCTTCTCTATGAACAATTGTTCTGCTTCTATTGAGATCCTGAATGGGTCTAATTTTAAAAAATGGAAAAAAGACTTAGAGTTTTCGTTAGGGATTGCTGACCTTGACATTGCATTACGTGAAACCAAACCTGTGATCAATGATCAGAGTACACCCGAAGAGAAAGAAAAATTAGCTAAGTGGGAGAGGAGTGATCGACTTAGCTTGTGTGCTATGAAGAGAACAATTCTGAACATCTGATAAGTGGGTTGCCTGAAAAAGAGAATGCTAAAGAGTATCTTACTGCTATTGGAGAGAGATTTTAGGTATCTGATAATGCTGAATCTGGATGTTTAATGAAACAACTCACGGACATGAAATATGATAACAATGGGGGTGTCAGAGAGTTCATTCTTAAGATGGTTCATGTCCAAACCAAACTAAAATCCCATGACATTAACCTGAATGAGAATTTTATTGTGTCTCATGCCTTAAATTGCCTACCTGTTGAGTTCACTCAAATCAAAACTGCTTATAGTACATTTGGTGATAAGTGGACTATCAATAACCTCACTACCAAGTGTGTAGCTGAAGAAGAGAAACTCAAGAAGGAGAAAAGTGATCTAGCACTCCTAACATTTCATGCTAAACCCCATTCTTGTAAAAAATCTTGGAAAAATAAGAAAAACACTCATAGTGTTTCTCATAGAATTCCTGATAGGAAACCTGATAATGGTCAACATCATAATATAGGAGGTCCCAGACCTGTTGCTTTTAAGAAATCTGTTTGGTGCTTTTAGTGTAAGGAAAATGGACATAAGAAAACTGATTGTCATGCTTTTAAAGTTTGGTTAGACAACAAGAACAAATCTGGAGGTAATCATTTAGCTTTTGTCTGTTTTGAGTCTAACTTAGTTGATGTTCCCATTAACTCTTGGTGGATTGATAGTGGTTCTACAACCCATATTGCTGTCTCCTTACAAGGGTTCAGAAACCAACGGAGACCAAACTTGAGGGAAAGCAAACTCAGGGTAGGAAATGATCTTGAAGTCGTTGTGGAGCTAGTGGGAGATGTTAGCTTAGTCTTAGGAACTGGTTTTGAACTTGTTTTGAAAGATACTTTTTATGTACCTTCTTTTAGGAGAAATTTGATTTCAGTATCTTGTTTGGATAAGTTTGGATTTCAATTTACCTTTTATGATGGAAAATTAAATTTGATGTTGAATTCTCAAGTTGTTGGTAATGGTATCTTGTTGGATGGTTTATATAAGTTATCTTTGGATTGTGATATGATATCCTCATCCTTAAATGTTGAAAGTTCCATTGCTAAAAGATCTAAAATTAGAGAAAAATCCTTTTTGTTGTGGCACAAGCGTTTAGGACATATCTCTAAAGAAAGAGTTGAAAGGTTAATTAGAGATGATATTTTACCTTCCTTAGATTTCAATGGTATAGGGACTTGTGTGGATTGTATTAGAGGAAAATTTAGAAAGACCAATAAGAAAGGTTCAACTAGAAGTTCAGATCTTTTGGAAATAATTCATACAGATATTAGTGGCCCTCTTTCTCCAACTATCTATGGTAATACATCTTTTATCAATTTCATTGATGATTTTTCACGGTATGGCTATCTCTACTTGATTAAGGGAAAATCAGAAGCACTTGAAAAGTTTAAAAATTTTTAAAACTGAGGTTGAAAAGCAACTAGGAAAAGTGATAAAGGTGGTACGTTCTGACCGTGGTGGAGAGTATTATGGTATATATCATTCTACTGGGACCTTTTGCAAAATACTTGCAAGATTGTGGAATTGTTCCACAATACACCATGCCTGGTACTCCTGAACAAAATGGTGTAGCTGAAAGGAGAAACCGCACCCTTAAAGATATGATGAGAAGCATGATGAGTAGGAGTAATTTACCAGAATTTTTATGGGGTGACGCTTTGAAAACAGCCCTCTATATAATTAATAGAGTTCCTAGTAAATCAGTTCCAAAAACACCTTTTGAGCTTTGGACAGGTAGACAACCTAGTTTGAACCATCTCCGTGTTTGGGGTTGTCCTGCAGAGGTTAAAATATATAATCCTTTTGAGACAAAGCTTGACCCAAAAACAAGTCGTTATTTGTTTATTGGATATCCGGATCGATCTAAAGGATACATATTCTTTTGTCATGGTAGAGGTAATAAAATTGTGGAGTCCATGCATGCAAAATTCCTTGAGCTTGATGTTGCTGAGCTTGTCACCGAGTATGATAATATTAATTGTGTTATGCCTGATGTTGTTACTTTGTCACTTCCTAATTTTGATAATGCTAGATCATCCACGAGTCATGGAAGTTTTGCTCCAAATGAGAATGTGGTTGAACATCCAGTTGAAGATGTGGTTGAACCACTTGTTGAAAATGTAGTGGATCCTCCTATTATAACTGAGGTTGAACAACCTAATGAGCCAGTTGAGAAAGTTCATGTTAGAAGGTCAGTAAGACAAAAGCGACTTGATATCCCTGATGATTTTGTAGTTTATCTTAGTAAGGATGCTTATGATGTTGGTATTGTTATTGATCCTAAAAATTATCTAGAAGCTATTACTTATTCTCAATCTAGCATGTGGACAGATGCAATGCATGATGAAATGAAATCCATGATAAATAATAATGTTTGGGAACTAGTGGAGTTACCAAGAAACTATAGAGCGATTGGATGCAGGTGGATATTCAAAACAAAGAAGGACTCGAAAGGTAAAATTGAGAGGTTTAAGGCAAGGCTTGTGGCTAAAGGTTTCACACAAAAGGAGGGGATTGATTTTAATGAAACTTTTTCTCCTGTTTCCACTAAAGACTCTTTTAGAATCGTTATGGCCCTTGTAGCACATTTTGACTTAGAATTGCATCAGATGGATGTTAAGACTGCTTTTCTGAATGGTGATCTTAATGAGGAGGTGTACATGCAGCAGCCAGAGGGTTTTGTAAAAAGTGGTGATGAGCACTTGGTTTGTAAATTAAGAAAATCTATTTATGGTTTGAAACAGGCTTCTAGACAATGGTACTTGAAATTTGATGAGGTGGTAACTTCATTGGGTTTTGAAGAAAATAAAGTTGATCAGTGCATCTATCTTAAGGTCAGTGGGAGCAAATTCATCTTTCTTGTGTTATATGTTGATGATATTTTGGTCGCGAGTAGTGATCTTGGTCTACTTCATGAGACCAAACTTATGCTAACCAAGTTCTTTGATATGAAGGACCTTGGTGAAGCATCTTTTGTATTGGGAATTGAAATACATAGAGATAGATCATGTGGTGTGCTTGGCTTGTCACAGAGAGCTTATAGTGATAGATTTCTGGAGAGATTTAATATGCAGAACTGTAAGCCAGGAGATGTTCCAATTACTAAAGGAGACAAATTCAGTAAAGATCAATGTCCTAAAAATGAGATTGAGCGGGCAGAGATGAAGGGAAAACCCTTTGACAGTGCATTGGGAAGCCTAATGTATGCTCAAGTATGCATTAGGCCTGACATTGCTTTCATAGTTGGCGTCTTGGGACGATACCAACCTAATCCTGGGAATGATCATTGGATTGCGGCTAAGAAAGTGATGAGATATTTGCAAAGAACTAAAGAATGTATGCTTGTTTTGGGGAGAGTTGACAACTTGGAAATAGTTGGGTATACTGACTCTGATCTTGCTGGGTGTGTTGATGATAGAAAATCTACTTCTAGTTACATTTTTATGTTGGCTGGAGGCGCGATATCATGGAAGAGTAAAAAGCAAACTCTTGTCGCCTCTTCTACTATGCAGGCAGAGTTTGTTGCTTGTTATGCTGCTGCCACTCATGCTGTTTGGTTAAGAAATTTAGTAACTGGACTTCGTATTATTGATTCCATTGCAAAGCCACTAAAGCTTTACTGTGATAATAGTCCAGCTGCGTTCTACTCCAAGAATAATAAAACTTCTAGCGATTCTAAGCATTTGGAATTGAAGTATTTGACAATCAGAGATCTTGTAAAGAAAAATGACATTGTTGTTGAGTACATTGGTACTGATTTCATGCTAGCTGATCCCCTAACTAAGGGACTTAGGCCCATTGTGTTCAAAAACCATGTTGAGAACATGGGCATTGTGAGTTCTTTTGATGTACTTGGTTAGTGGGAGTTTGTTCTTTGTGTCATTTTCTTTTATCATGTTATATTTTATTTTAGACACTTTAAATGTTGGATTTTCGAGTACTTTCTATTTTAAGCAATTGATATTACAATGATTATTATTATTATTATCATTTATCATTGTTTATTTACATGTAAATTGCTAAATTTGGGACTCAGTGTCATCGAAACCATTGTTCCTATCGTCGACACTAGTTTGGAGTTCAAGGCATGGTTATTATTTTGAGCTCGGTGTCTTCGGGACCACTATACCGGTGGTTGATGCCATATTGGAGCTGAAGTATGATTTTAAGCTCGGCGTTGTCAGGACCATTGTGCCGGTGGTCAACGCCATATTGGAGTTGAGGCATTATGGTTTATAAAACCATACAATTTATTTGTGTTTAATGCATTTGATAGAAATTGTTAAGGACTGACGAAGAAAATAGCAAATGGTTGTTGGATCACATTAGCATGTTATTTTCTTGCCACACTCCACACTGATGACTAGTTGACGGAGTATGTAGTATTTGTAACCACGAAAGGTTTTATGTCAATGAAGGACATAATAATCGTCGTGATTCAATACTGCTTAACTTTTGTTGGATGGAGTCATATTCAGATATTGCACCTGGAATCATGGATTTCCTTAAAATGCGGCCGCATTTTAAGGAATTAGTCATTAACCCGAGAGTCGTTTTCAAAATGTATTTTAAAATAAAAATCATACAATTGATTTTGCCCAAGTGGGAGAATGTTAGATTTATCTAATATTTTATGGGCTACAATCAATTGTGGTTTAATTTGTAAAAAACGGGTTAATCGTGATTCTGATGGGGGTGCATATATAAGCCCTTTAATTAATTAAGTGATCAATTTTTAACTAATGGCTGAGTATCTGAAACCTGATTGGTGTGGGTAAAAGTGTGGGCTTTAACCTTGGGCCCATAATGGGTAGGGACTAGGGTTATATATATTATATGGCTAGGTCCCCTCTGTAATCACAAAAAAAAGGATTAGAAACATAACTGACGGCTCTATAACTTGCCCCTTTGAAAGTTGTGAACGGGAGTGTGAGATACAGAGGAAGATCCGGTCATTCATCCATTCAGAATTCCGAATCATGACTTCAACAAGTAAGTATTGATGTTTTAATATCATATAATATCTGTTGCACCCCAAAATTTGACCAACTTATTTCACCTGATTCTGTGTTTCATAGCTTTAGCATTTGCATATTAGATCATGTACATAATTCATTCATCTGCATAGTATAGCATGGGCAAGCCATCCAACAAGGGATCAAATGCCATTCTTATTTCAAAAATCATGTCAAGAGGTTCTTATTCAGATTCAAGGCTATTCAAGTCACCAAGAAAGAAAGAGAAGTTAGTGGACCAATCAGTGGGTTTCTCTCTTATCCTGAGGGGGTTTGAAGATCATCAGAGAAGTTATGGGTTATGAATTAATGGCATGGAAGACCTAGAGGGTCATTTTGAGAGTGAGACAAGTCATTGATGTGATTACAAGAGCTACAAGTGAAGACAGTCAACTAGGGTGTCATCTGGGTCAACCCTGGGTCAACCCTAGGTCAAATACTTGATTGGAGGGCATTAAGGCCTATTTGGGAGACGTGGGATTCATCATTTTATATGTGGATATGGATTTAGTGTTGTGCCAAGGAGAAATCAAAAGAAATCAAGAAGAAGAGAAGTTTCTGAATTAGGGTTTCTGTGTAAAATTCCCTGATTTAGGTCAAACTTCCAAGCAAAGTAATTCAAAATGCAAGTCTCAAATGGATCCTTGGCCAACATGAAACTTGTAGAGTATCTCAATACCTTTAATTTTAGTGGTGGAAGGCATCAAAAAGATTAGTAGAACTCAAGTTATGGTTCTTGCAAGTTACAGGTCCTTAGAGGCAACTGAAATTTTGTCTATGAAAGTTACTTGACTTCTAAGCAACTTTTTCCCCTCAAGGAATTTTCAATTGGATTTCTGGCCAACATGAAAGTTGTTCCCCATGATCTTAGCTTTCTATAAAGGTATGGTATGCCTCAATCTGATTTGTGGAGCTCTACTTATGATCTTGACAAGCCAAGGACATTTTGGTCATTTGGAGGTTATAAGTCATTTCAAGCATAAGGCCATATCTCCTACTTCCAAGCTTCAAATGGAAAAATCTTCAACATCAAACTTGCTTAGAATGATGTTTTAAGGCTATTAGGGAGGTCATGAGATGTTGAAAAGGCTCATATCAAAAAGTGATAAAAATGGCCTAAAAATGAGGCATAAGTTAATTCAAGTGAATTTGAAAAATGGAAATCCCAAGCTACAATTCCAAACCATGTCATATGATAGGTCATTTTGACTCCAAATGACATTATAAGAACAATGATTCAGCCACAATTTTTATTTGAGGCTTGCATCATAGGGTTGCTTTGGAAAAGTCTTACTTGCATAATGGGGTACCATACCAAAATAAGGAAAAGCTTAATAAACAAGGAAGATATGCATTGTAACTGATCTAAAATATCATGTGGGGATAAATTCAAGTTGGTTACCAATATTACAAGGCATTTGGCATGAGATATCATTTAAGGAGAAGTGAAAATGCAAATTACCATATCATGAAATCTTCAAGTTCTTACTAGATGATTCTAGGAGGTTCTAGACTTTTCTAAACCTCTCTATATATTGAATGCAGCTTGCATTGGTGAAGGGTTGGTGTTGATTGTGGTAGAGAAGAGAGATTGAAATCCATTTTCCTCATTTGCAAATCATATTCAAACTTCACATTCTTCTTCATTACCATTCCATTTTTCTTCACAAATCATCTCCATAAACATTCCTGAGTGTGTTCATACCAGAGTGAAGCTCCATTGATGAAGGTTTGAAGGTATTCACATTGAACTTGCAAGGAAGCAAATCCCATTGGATCTTGAAGTACAAGCAATTCCAGCCATTCATTTTGCAAACAGAGAAATATTCATCATCTAGGGAGTGTTCTTGAGGAGTTACAAGGCTTGATTTGAAGAGTTTCATCACCTACCATATCCAAGAACCAGGTTTGCAATTTCTTTTCTACACCTCATTCTAGGCATGGCTAGGGTTAATTATTAGCATAGACTTGTTAGAGACAGTTAAGTGACCAATCTTGATGAGTTTGGGAGCATTTTGTGAAGTTCCATTAATGGAGGTCAATTCTTTGATGATCAAGAACATGCGAAATAATGAGTGTTAAGGCAAGATTTATGGCTGATTTTAATGAGTGTAGCATAAGGATCATTTTGATACCAAGAATTCTGAGTTTGGTTGAAGTTGAAACTTGATGATATTTTGAGATTGGTTTGGTTGTGCATTCGGTTTGCATGATTTAGAGGGTATCAATGTATTCCAATGCCATAGTTGTATTCAGGGCGAAATTCTGATCAAAATTGCTTTTTATATCGTGTTGATTGGTTGAGAAACGAAGGCACACGAGCAGCTAGAAGTCTGGTGCATGGCATGTATTTCCATGGTGATTTTCTGAAAACCCTAGACGTGAGGTTGAAGATGAAGTGGCAGCCCTTAGATGCGCGCAGACTCATTGACCAAACAACAGATCGGACAGCCATGATTCAAACGCGAAATGGAGGGAAGCCAGCACGCGCTAAACGCTGCGTTCCACTAATAACCAGATTCTGGGCTTGAGTGGAATAGCTATCCAAACCCCCCTGGCGAGGCCCATTAAGTTTTAACTGCAATTCATTGCTTTTGGCACCGCTACTTTGTTTTTTTTCTTTTGGATTTTCAATTGTTTTTCTGAATACACTAGGCCCAGGCGCGTTTCTAACGCCACCCCCCTATCTGAGCCCAAATGAGATTCTAACTGCATTTCATTTCTATTTGCACCCCATGCATCCATTTTCATTTTATTTTTCACCAAAATTTTCTCAAACTTTAAAAATGCATAATAAATAGAAAAAAGAATATTTTCTCATGGGAATTTTTTCTCCACTTTCCATTTTTTGTCCAGAAAAATATAAAATAAAAACATTTTGCATGTCATGCATTTTAAAATTTATTTGCATATTTTTCATTTTAATTCCTTTTTAATTTCTTTATGTTGATGTATGATTTTGTAGATTTTAGTTTAGGTAGCTCCCTTTAGATTTTTAGGTCAATCTTTTTAGGTTAGTTAGATGTATGTTTTAGGTTCCCCCTGGATTAATGCCATATTTTTGTGACAATATTTAGGATAGTTTTGATTAGGTAATTCTAGGTTGTATAAAATTAGGTTAAACCACAACTTAGGTGCATTAAAACAATTTCTTTTGGGTTTTTTAGGACAAGTTAGGCTATGGGGAATATATGGGCATTAAGGGTAGGTTTAGTAGATCCCCTAGAAATAATATTAGAATTTTCCCTACTATTTTACTATTTTTAGTATATTTTCCAATTGAGTGATTGTTTGGTTTGCCCATCTTGGGGTTATTGTTTGTTGTGTGGGCTTGTTGGGCTTGCTTGGGGTGTGGGTTAGATTTGAAGATCTTGTTGATGGAGCATATTGAAGACAAAGCAAAGAATTGAAGGCCAAGTTCAAAGTTGATGAAGATGCTAGGCTTGCTTGAAGATTGATTGAAGATCATAGGACCTAGGAGCTAGGTAGAGCTTTAGAGTAGAAATATGATTCATAAACATGGATGGTTTCTGTTGCCTCCATTCTTCTCTATGATTCAAAGTCTCTCTTTGATACTCACCTCCTTCCTTTGGAAGGCTTAGTGACAGTATCTAGGAGATAGAACTTTTGAGAGAAACAGACTGTATTTTGTTAACAGTCTGTATGCCACCTTTGGTGGTCAACTGACTGTTTAACATCCCAAATCATCTTGTGAACTATTACTCATCTAGGAGAGCTTGCTTTGAATAATCTTTGAAGATTGAATATGAAGTCACTTGCCTTGAAGACTAATAGAAGAAGGAGCTTGTGCTGTTTAGAGCTGCTGGTGTTGTTTAGAGCTGGTGATGTATTGTTTGAGTTTCTTGACTGTATTGTTTGTTAATTTTTTTCCCTGGAGGTTGAAGTGAAGTTGTTTCACTTTGCCCATTGTGTTCTAGGTTCGAGGTTGAGTGGGACTCCCTTGCCTCGCTTGCACTGCTGCATTCATGCATTTTACTGCTTTACTGTATATATGTTGTTTCTGTTTCCGCTTATCCCCTTAGGATCTCTGTTTCTCTCTGCGCAAGAGAGAAATATGACAGACTTTAGGTCTTAACCCATGCATGATAACATTAGGTTAGATTTTGATTCCCTTTTTAAACCATAGGTTTTAGAGTTGCTGTCTCTTCTTCCTCAAAACAATCAAAAATACACTAACAATTTCAAACACAATAAAAGACATTTCTTCCGTAAAAGAATGTGAACCAATCAAAATGTCATTTTTGTCCGCTTGGACCAGTAATCAGAAAAAACCTTTTTTAGAAGGAATAAAAACAATCAAGACAGACTTGTGTCGCACGTGGCCCGAACTACGTTTGCTCTGGTCTTTCATGTTGTATGAAAGTACGTAGGCATAGGATGCGATATCCTAGCGAGCAACCTTCCCCTCCTTTCCCGTAGGTAGGCGAACTACGTTGACTCTGATTTCTCGTTCCAGACGGGAATACGTAGGCATAAAGTGCGATACTTTGCCGAGTCATTTTCTTTTCTTTTAACCCTTGACCTTTAGAGTAGATAGAATAACAATCCGTACTAGAAAACAAGCGTGGATCCCGTCGAGTACGACGGACGTGAGGGGTGCTAATACCTTCCCCTTGCGTAACCGACTCCCGAATCCAGGATTTGGTTGCGATGACCATTCCTTTCCCGTCTTTGCGGTAGGTTTACTTCGAGCGTTTCCTTTCCCTCCTTTGGGATAAATAACGCACGGTGGCGACTCTTCTGTTCAGCGGGCGCCGATTTTCGCAGTAGCGACAGTTGGCGACTCTGCTGGGGATCCAACGTCCCTACGCGAGTCAATCCTAGCGCTTGTTTTCCCGTCGAGGATTTTGTATGGATTTACTTTTTCTGTTATTTACTTTCAGCATTATATTATTGTTATTATTGCTGTATTTGGGTTGTGACGGGTGTTCTATGATTGAGAGATAAGCCGGACCTGGGCTTGAGTGCACCTAGAATTAGAGTGGAAATTAGTGGGTGCGTGCTTGCTTTGCAGGCACTAGTGTCTCATGAAATCCACGCTCAGACGAGGTTCTTTTGGTTGGCTTCTTGTCCCACCCTTTGGGTGGCATGGGTTGCTGGTTAGCTGGATTGTCGACTCTGGGAACCGATCAATTGGAAGTTGGCTAAGTGAGGCCTCTTCAGGATTGGATGATGCCACTCCTTCTGGGAATCGTATCATCCGTCTTGAAAGTCTGTGACGCCAACGACCGCATAGGATGCCATACCTTGTGTCAGTTATTAGGACACCTACCTGTGAGAGGGGTTGGGGCTATGCAGGTAACTAGACCTCTAGATACCGGTTTGTTTCTTTATTTGAGATTCAGTGATATTTGAGGACAGCATTTTGAGGTCTGTTGGAAACCAGGTTCGAGTACTATTTTGGCTTGTTGAGACCAGGTTCGAGCAGTGTTATGGGTCTGACTAAGACCAGTATGGTGGATTCTTCTCAGCCACGGGCATTTGGTCCCTTGTGTGTTTATTTCGCATTGTTGCTTTTCAGTTTGCATTTGCATTTCATTTTGCATATTCATCCTCATCCGGAACAGGGAGCTTACCCGTCTTTTGTCCGCTTCATCAGTTGATTTCCCGACATTCGCATTGGGCTTGAGTTAGCATTAGGGTAGATCATGGCTTCAGGAGAGCAGAACTTGGTTATTACTCGGGAGGAGTTTGAATTGTTGAAGTACCAGGTGAGTCAGATCATGGAAGCCGTCACAACTATAAATGGAGGAGGAAACAATGGTCAAAGAGCTCAGATGAAAAATGTTGCTCAACCAGTGCAAACCCCTGTCAGAGGTCCATATTCTCTCAATGACTCCGAGTATCACAATTTCACTTTCTCTACGCCAGATTCTCCAAGGATTTTGCTACCTCCAAGAGTTGTTCCACAGGTTGATATTCAGAACCCATTGACTGTTGAGGAGATGAGAAGACTTCAGGTGTTGGAAGATCAGATCGTTGCCATGATGAGTAAGGATACTCTCAACTTGAATGCTGTGAGCATGTGTTTGGTGCCGGGTCTTGTTTTGCCTCCGAAGTTCAAGAGCACCGAGGTTTGAAAAGTACAGAGGAGATAGATGTCCGAAGCAACATTTAGTGATGTTCTGCCGGAGAATGACTTCGTTCGTGCATAACGACAAGCTGATGATTCACTGCTTTCAAGATAGTCTGACTGGGGCATCTCTGAGTTGGTATATGCAGTTAGAGAGTGATCAGATCCGATCATGGGCGGATTTAGCCAAGGCCTTCGTGAAGCGGTACGATTATAACCTAGACATGGCTCCTAGTCGCATGCAGTTGCGAGAATTGTCTCAAGAGAACAATGAACCTTTCAGGGAGTATGTTCAGAGAGGGAGAGAATTTGCTGCCAGAGTGAAGCCGCCGCTCCTAGACCGAGAGTTAATGAGCATGTTTGTAGACTCACTGCAGAGTTCGTACCTCGAAAGAATGCTTGGAGTTACGTCAAACAGTCAGGCTAGTGAAGCTGAATCTCTTTATGACTGTCAGAATGAAGAAGGAGGTGTGATCAATGCAATCATGTCAGATGTTGGATATCCTCGAGATGGAGTGGTGAAATCTGTTGGATCAGTATCTCCTGTACCTTGTTATGCTGGACAGACAATTGTGCCCGGGGCACCCTATCAGGAACGTTATGTCACTTCTCTTGCAAATCAGCGAACTCGTGGCCGAGGTTATCAAAATCAGCGCCAGAATCAGAACAGACCTCGTGACAACTTGGAACGAAGGAATGCTCCTTCCCACCCAGTGCCTATGTCGTATAGCCAAATACTGCCATCTTTGATACAGAGTTCCTTAGTGGAACCGAAAGCTCTTAAGCATGTTCCAGAGCCTTACCCTCCTGGGTACAATCCCCACGTCCAGTGTAGTTACCATGGCGGATCCCCGGGGCAATTAACTGAAGATTGCAAAGCTTTTCAGGCAAAAGTACAACAGTTGATCGACCGAGAGTACATTTCCTTTCCAGAAGGAGTTTTGTTTGTTCACGCCTACCTCTCAGCTGTCTGAGCTCGCAGATTCAGAGGGTCCTTTTCAAGAAGCCAGTGGTCCAGACAGGCGGGCGCCCTCAGCATTGGCAGTCCTCGGACTTTTTTATCATTTGCATTTGTAGTTTCTTTTCTGTTAGTTACTACTTGCTGTTAAACATTATTTGTTTTCGAATGGTGATATTAATAAGGTGACTATGCATTTTTCTGAATTAATCATGTCGTTGTCGCTCATTTATTGCATTGCACTAACACTCGCATTTTATTCACTCCACTTTGTCACATGATTAGCAAAGATTGGAGGGAGGATGACGAAACTGAATACTCATAACCGATGATCGTATGCTTTCAGATAAAACCTTGCCGATGACGTACAAGGCATTGTTTCATATCCCCTAAACACTGGAGATATAAGGAGTTAGTCCCTTGTTAACCACTTCGAGCCAGGAAGTATAAGTTTTTTCGGACTTTTAAAAAAACCCTCACATCTTAACTCGGGGCAGGGTAGTTGTCAGTTAGCTTGACCGAGCGTTCAAGTCTTACAGAGGAGTGTTTCCATTCGAGGACCAATAACAGTTTATACCTCTCAAGAGGTCGTATCTCGTCAACCACAATGGTTAAACCTCACCAATCAGGAGTAAAGCAGTTACAATCCTTTCGGAGCAATCAAGACAATCAGTGTCACACGACTGTGTTCCAAAAAGAAAAAAGAAAGAACAAGAGAGCCCGCTAAGTAAAAAGAAAAAGAAAAGCTGGAAAGCTAATACTTAGGCAAAAATTAGGGCATCCCGCTGGACTTCAAAAGAAAAAATCGAAAAGAGCTCAAAAGGAGTCAGTCCAGGCAAAAATTAGGGAATCAAAAGAATGAAAAAAGAAAGGATATAAAAAGAAAAATTCTCGAACAAGGCCAAAGTCGTGTGGATACAGACACCGAAAACCGAAAAGGAGTAACTGTCACTCCGAGGAAAAACCTTGTGAATTCCTTAACTATGGTTCTTACCATTCAACATACCTCTCGAAGAGGCGAGCGCTCGAGCCAAGTTAACTGAACTTTAGGATCGGAGATCATCACGTAGAAGGGGTAGGTACAAATCATAATTTGAGCCAAATATCCTTTGTTTCACGAACCAACCCGACCACGATACAACCCTTAAGAGACCTAATTGAGGTAGGGTTTATTCTGAAAGCGCATTACGATAAGGTTGAGTAACCTGACTCCTTCTTGATTTGCTAGTCATATCCTTGTTGTATTTTTCACTGATCACATCAGCACTACGTTTGAACTTTGGTTCATTCGTCACTCACAGTCATGACACGTAAATGAGTGACAGCACAAAAATTTTCAAAATCTGCATGAACACTGCATTAAAATTACCATTCGGGACTGAACAATTTTACTCGCAGGTTAGTAGTTGACAGGAAAGAAATTCCAACAGGGAATAATCGAACAGGATTGAATAATTCAACAGTCTGGATCAGAATGGTGTATGTTGTGAAACCCTGTAAATCTGGGGCATTGACTTCCAATGAGTTCGGAATCAATTAGTCTGAGGAAAAGTCCCGAAGCATCAGTTGATCACGGAGCAGTTGATCAGAAGCGAATCTTCTCGAGAGCCAATCAGGGGCAGTTATCCAAAATGCTATGTTTGATCAGGGCAGGTTAAGTCGCTCAACGCTCGTTCAGGGGCAAGTCACTATGTTGATAGTTGTTGAATTGAGGGAATCCTTTGTCGTGCAAACACCGGGGTAAGCCACCGCAAGGTCGTATTGTAGCAAGGAGCTTTCGGTTCAGAGTGGGTTTTGCCAAGAACCAGATTAAGGCAAAGTCGTTGCAGACAGGGGCATGTCTTTATTCGAGAGACGTTCGATTCGAAGTATCTCACGGGAGTTTAGAATGCTGGGGCAGTTCATATCAAACCATCAGGGTACAAATTTTCAGACTATCCCACAGAAGGTTCTTGCAGGCCGGGGCATAACAGAGGCGAAAGAAATGTTCTTCTACAACAGAGTTACTTAGAGATACTGGAGCGGATTCAGCCAATATTCAAGTTTGAGACGAATGGCGGGAAATCGTGACCCTTCTACTAGAAGCCGTGAAGTCAGACAGGATATTGTCCAGCATCAAGAGTGTATGACCTATCACGGATGTACAACAGCCCCAACCATACTTGGCACGTTCGTTTATCCCCAGTAAAGTCGTACATTCAAGAATCAGTTAGTCTGGGGCAATTAGGTCGAGATTTGGCAAATCTCTCGCGGCTATGGGCGCTGCTCCACGAATCAGTCAATCAGGGGCAAAAGATTATCACAAGACCGGGGCAGATCACCCTAAAAACAAAAGATGTTGTTGGGACATTCTTTTGGGGTTTGACATGCAGAAACAATTCAGATCAAACCGTCAGGGTACAGAGATCGAAGAGTCCTTATCGGAAGGTTGGTGGCGATTCAGGGGCAAGGTATTGTGAGTAGCACTATGGCTAGCCTTTCCTTTCCAGACGAAATGCTCGGACTGGGGCATGTTGGTATCTATGGGGCAAATTTCCGAGAAGGAATAGAGTTCATGTTGCCCTAACCAGAGGCTTTTGATGAAAGACTTAATCATTAGGTGAGGTGAATCTCCATGAAGGTCGCGCTTCATTCTCTGAAGCTGAGATGACAATGTCCCTTACTGAAGAAGGATCAAATTCCCTAGCTAGTCGCAGCTTATCCGAAGGACATTCTCCAGCAAGGTCGTTTACCCTTAGCAGAATTGACGATCCCAAGATCCAAGGCTGTATTCAGACAGTGTGATGTCCCCCGAAAGAGTTCCTCATCCCAAGCAGAGTGGTTTAGCCTCAGAAGACTAATATTTCCAACTTGTGAGCTGCACTCAGACAGTCTACTCTCCCCAGCAGAGATTCCCTTCCCAGTAGGGTCATTTATTCTCCCCAACGGAGTCAGTTGATTTTCCCCAAGAGAGTCGTTTCGTCCTCAGCGGAGTTCTCTCTTTTCAGCAAGCGTTCTTTTTCCTCCCAGTGGAACTCGAAGGTTAAAACTCTCCCCGACAGAGTTGGTTGTGTGTCCTGGCATTTATTTTGCCGGAATACGTTGTGATACCCGTTCACTCCCCAGCAGGGTGACATTTGTCCTCGACGGCAGATTTGATGAAGCAAGCTTGTCAGAGCTTTTCCTAGCAGTTAGAGCCTGCATTTGCATCGGCATATAGTGTCATATTTGCATCCACCAAACAAAAAAACACGTAGCATTTCCATATTGTATGGAGCATTACGCCATTATCAAACATACGCATTTTGAAACATAGATCAGGTTGGTTGATTTTCTTGCTTTTAGGTTTGGTCCTCAATAGGAGAATGGAGCTCTAAAAGCTCAGATATTACCGGACAATCGAGGTCTCGCCAGGAGACGTGTGACGACATAGTTCAGTTTATCACTTTCCCCACCAGAGTTGCCAATTGAGGCGTCATTGTATCCGGCCAGCGGAATGTTTCTTCAAGTTTGTTGTTGCGGCAACGTTTCAGGTTTTCATAGAAATCAAAGTTCAGAAGTAGCCACTTGTTAGCAAGACGAGTGTTTGACAGTTATTTTCGGAATATCCCCAGCGGAGTTAGTTACTGCAGAGAATAGGCAAAGAAACTATGTCCGAAATAATTTTCCTGTGTGATGGGCAGAAGTATAATATTCCTGTGTGATGGGCAGAAGAATAATATTCCTGTGTGATGGGCAGAAGAATAATTTTCCTGTGTGATGGGCAGAAGAATAATATTCCTGTGTGATGGGCAGAAGAATAATATTCCTGTGTGATGGGCAGAAGAATAATATTCCTGTGTGATGGGCAGAAGAATAATTTTCCTGTGTGATGGGCAGAAGAATAATTTTCCTGTGTGATGGGCAGAAGAATAATTTTCCTGTGTGATGGGCAGAAGAATAATTTTCCTGTGTGATGGGCAGAAGAGTAATATTCCTGTGTGATGGGCAGAAGAATAATATTCCTGTGTGATGGGCAGAAGAATAATATTCCTGTGTGATGGGCAGAAGAATAATTTTCCTGTGTGATGGGCAGAAGAATAATATTCCTGTGTGATGGGCAGAAGAATAATATTCATGTGTGATGGGCAGAAGAATAATTTTTCCTGTGTGATGGGCAGAAGAATAATATTCCTGTGTGATGGGCAGAAGAATAATTTTCCTGTGTGATGGGCAGAAGAATAATTTTCCTGTGTGATGGGCAGAAGAATAATTTTCCTGTGTGATGGGCAGAAGAGTAATATTCCTGTGTGATGGGCAGAAGAATAATATTCCTGTATGATGGGCAGAAGAATAATTTTCCTGCGTGATGGGCAGAAGAATAATATTCCTGTGTGATGGGCAGAAGAATAATTTTCCTGTGGGATGGGCAGAAGAATAATTTTCCCGGGTGATGGGCAGAAGAATAATTTTCCTGTGTGATGGGCAGAAGAATAATTTTCCTATGTGATGGGCAGAAGAATAATATTCCTGTGTGATGGGCAGAAGAATAATATTCATGTGTGATGGGCAGAAGAATAACATTCCTGTGTGATGGGCAGAAGTATAATATTCCTGTGTGATGGGCAGAAGAATAATTTTTCCTGTGTGATGGGCAGAAGAATAATATTCCTGTGTGATAGGCAGAAGAATAATATTCCTGTGTGATGGGCAGAAGAATAATTTTCCTGTGTGATGGGCAAAAGAAAATTTTCCTGTGTGATGGGCAGAAGAATAATTTTCCTGTGTGATGGGCAGAAGAAAATTTTCCCGTGATATAAACAGAATAGTGTTCTCGTATTGGATAGGCGGACGAAGTGTTACTAAGTCGATGCATGTTTCCTGTGAGAGATAGGCAGATGAACTCTTCAGTATCTAGACAAAGGATTTCCCCGTAAGGAATACAAGACAGAATCGCGTTCTTATATTCGGCCAAAGTACTTCTCCCAGTGAAGTCAATTCCGGTATTGACAAGATAGTGTTGAAATCAGATTTGTAGATAATGTTCCCCAAGTAGTGGTGCAGTTTATTTCGCAATCTATTTTTGCAGTTGGCAAATTTTCGGGTTTATTTTGTATTCAACCGTCTCGTACCTCGATTGTCTGAAGGCTTCCGGCGTTTCACCCAGTCGGGTCCAAGCCGTTTGAATAGGGGCAGCTGTTGCACCCCAAAATTTGACCAACTTATTTCACCTGATTCTGTGTTTCATAGCTTTAGCATTTGCATATTAGATCATGTGCATAATTCATTCATCTGCATAGCATAGCATGGGCAAGCCATCCAACAAGGGATCAAATGCCATTCTTATTTCAAAAAGCATGTCAAGAGGTTCTTATTCAGATTCAAGGCTATTCAAGTCACCAAGAAAGAAAGAGAAGTTAGTGGACTAATCAGTGGGTTTCTCTCCTATCATGAGGGGGTTTGAAGATCATCAGAGAAGTTATGGGTTATGAATTAAGGGCATGGAAGACCTAGAGGGTCATTTTGAGAGTGGGACAAGTCATTGATGTGATTACAAGAGCTACAAGTGAAGACAGTCAACTAGGGTGTCATATGGGTCAACCCTGGGTCAACCCTAGGTCAAATACTTGATTGGAGGGCATTAAGGCCTATTTGGGAAACGTGGGATTCATCATTTGATATGTGGATATGGATGTGGTGTTGTTCCAAGGAGAAATCAAAAGAAATCAAGAAGAAGAGAAGTTTCTGAATTAGGGTTTCTGTGTAAAATTCCCTGATTTAGGTCAAACTTCCAAGCAAAGTAATTCAAAATGCAAGTCTCAAATGGATCCTTGGCCAACATGAAACTTGTAGAGTATCTCAAGACCTTTAATTTGAGTGGTGGAAGGCATCAATGAGATTAGTAGAACTCAAGTTATGGTTCTTGCAAGTTACAGGTCCTCAGAGGCATCTGAAATTTTGTCTGTGAAAGTTACTTGACTTCCAAGTAACTTTTGCCCCTCAAGGAGTTTTCAATTGGATTTCTGGACAACATGAAAGTTGTTCCCCATGATCTTAGCTTCTAGAAAGGTATGGTATGCCTCAATCTGATTTGTGGAGCTCTACTTATGATCTTGACAAGCCAAGGGCATTTTGGTCATTTGGAGGTTATAAGTCATTTCAAGCATAAGGCCATATCTCCTACTTCCAAGCATCAAATGGAAAATTCTTCAACATCAAAATTGTTTAGAATGATGTTTTAAGGCTAATAAGGAGGTCATGAGATGTTGAAAAGGCTCATATCAAAAAGTGATAAAAATGGCCTAAAAATGAGGCATAAGTTAATTCAAGTGAATTTGAAAAATGGAAATCCCAAGCTACAAGTCCAAACCATGTCATATGATAGGTCATTTTGACTCCAAATGACATTCTAAGAACAATGGTTCAGCCATAATTTTGATTTGAGGCTTGCATCATAAGGTTGCTTTGGAAAAGTCTTACTTGCATAATGGGGTACCATACCAAAACAAGGAAAAGCTTAATAAACAAGGAAGATATGCATTGTAACTGATCCAAAATATCATGTGGGGATAAATTTAAGTTGGTTACCAATATTACAAGGCATTTGGCATGAGATATCATTTAAGGAGAAGTGAAAATGCAAATTACCATATCATGAAATCTTCAAGTTCTTACTAGATGATTCTAGGAGGTTCTAGACTTTTCTAAACCTCTCTATATATTGAATGCAGCTTGCATTGGTGAAGGGTTGGTGTTGATTGTGGTAGAGAAGATAGATTGAAATCCATTTTCCTCATTTGCAAATCATATTCAAACTTCACATTCTTCTTCATTACCATTCCATTTTTCTTCACAAATCATCTCCATAAACATTCCTGAGTGTGTTCATACCAGAGTGAAGCTCCATTGATGAAGGTTTGAAGGTATTCACATTGAACTTGCAAGGAAGCAAATCCCAATGGATCTTGAAGTACAAGCAATTCCAGCCATTCATTTTGCAAACAGAGAAATATTCATCATCTAGGGAGTGTTCTTGAGGAGTTACAAGGCTTGATTTGAAGAGTTTCATCACCTACCATATCCAAGAACCAGGTTTGCAATTTCTGTTCTACACCCCATTCTAGGCATGGCTAGGGTTAATTATTAGCATAGACTTGTTAGAGACAGTTAAGTGACCAATCTTGATGAGTTTGGGAGCATTTTGTGAAGTTCCATTAATGGAGGTCAATTCTTTGATGATCAAGAACATGCGAAATAATGAGTGTTAAGGCAAGATTTATGGCTGATTTTAATGAGTGTAGCATAAGGATCATTTTGATACCAAGAATTCTGAGTTTGGTTGAAGTTGAAACTTGATGATATTTTGAGATTGGTTTGGTTGTGCATTCGGTTTGCATGATTTAGAGGGTATCAATGTATTCCAATGCCATAGCTGTATTCAGGGCGAAATTCTGATCAAAATTGCTTTTTATATCGTGTTGATTGGTTGAGAAACGAAGGCACACGAGCAGCTAGAAGTCTGGTGCATGGCATGTATTTCCATGGTGATTTTCTGAAAACCCTAGACGTGAGGTTGAAGATGAAGTGGCAGCCCTTAGATGCGCGCAGACTCATTGACCAAACAACAGATCGGACGACCATGATTCAAACGCGAAATGGAGGGAAGCCAGCACGCGCTAAACGCCGCGTTCCACTAATAACCAGATTCTGGGCTTGAGTGGAATAGCTATCCAAACCTCCCTGGCGAGGCCCATTAAGTTTTAACTGCAATTCATTGCTTTTGGCACTGCTACTTTGTTTTTTTTCTTTTGGATTTTCAATTGTTTTTCTGAATACACTAGGCCCAGGCGCGTTTCTAACGCCACCCCCCTATCTGAGCCCAAATGAGATTCTAACTGCATTTCATTTCTATTTGCACCCCATGCATCCATTTTCATTTTATTTTTCACCAAAATTTTCTCAAACTTTAAAAATGCATAATAAATAGAAAAAAGAATATTTTCTCATGGGAATTTTTTCTCCACTTTCCATTTTTTGTCTAGAAAAATATAAAATAAAAACATTTTGCATGTCATGCATTTTAATATTTTTTGCATATTTTTCATTTTAATTCCTTTTTAATTTCTTTATGTTGATGTATGATTTTGTAGATTTTAGTTTAGGTAGCTCCCTTTAGATTTTTAGGTCAATCGTTTTAGGTTAGTTAGATATATGTTTTAGGTTCCCCCTGGATTAATGTCATATTTTTGTGACAATTTTTAGGATAGTTTTGATTAGGTAATTCTAGGTTGTATAAAATTAGGTTAAACCACAACTTAGGTGCATTAAAACAATTTCTTTTGGGTTGTTTAGGACAATTTAGGCTATGGGGCATATATGGGCATTAAGGGTAGGTTTAGTAGATCCCCTAGAAATAATATTAGAATTTTCCCTACTATTTTACTATTTTTAGTATATTTTCCAATTGAGTGATTGTTTGGTTTGCCCATCTTGGGGTTATTGTTTGTTGTGTGGGCTTGTTGGGCTTGCTTGGGGTGTGGGTTAGATTTGAAGATCTTGTTGATGGAGCATATTTAAGACAAAGCAAAGAATTGAAGGCCAAGTTCAAAGTTGATGAAGATGCTAGGCTTTCTTGAAGATTGATTGAAGATCATAGGACCTAGGAGCTAGGTAGAGCTTTAGAGTAGAAATATGATTCATAAACATGGATGGTTTCTGTTGCCTCCATTCTTCTCTATGATTCAAAGTCTCTCTTTGATACTCACCTCCTTCCTTTGGAAGGCTTAGTGACAGTATCTAGGAGATAGAACTTTTGAGAGAAACAGTCTGTATTTTGTTAACAGTCTGTATGCCACCTTTGGTGGTCAACTGACTGTTTAACATCCCAAATCATCTTGTGAACTATTACTCATCTAGGAGAGCTTGCTTTGAATAATCTTTGAAGATTGAAGATGAAGTCCCTTGTCTTGAAGACTGATAGAAGAAGGAGCTTGTGCTGTTTAGAGCTGCTGGTGTTGTTTAGAGCTGGTGATGATTGTTTGAGTTTCTTGACTGTATTGTTTGTTAATTTTTTTCCCTGGAGGTTGAAGTGAAGTTGTTTCACTTTGCCCATTGTTTTCTAGGTTCGAGGTTGAGTGGGACTCCCTTGCCTCGCTTGTACTGCTGCATTCATGCATTTTACTGCTTTACTGTATATATGTTGTTTCTGTTTCCGCTTATCCCCTTAGGATCTCTGTTTCTCTCTGCGCAAGAGAGAAATATGACAGACTTTAGGTCTTAACCCATGCATGATAACATTAGGTTAGATTTTGATTCCCTTTTCAAACCATAGGTTTTAGAGTTGTTGTCTCTTCTTCCTCAAAACAATAAAAAATACACTAACAATTTCAAACACAATAAAAGACATTTCTTCCGTAAAAGAATGTGAACCAATCAAAATGTCATTTTTGTCCGCTTGGACCAGTAATCAGAAAAAACCTTTTTTAGAAGGAATAAAAACAATCAAGACAAACTTGTGTCGCACGTGGCCCGAACTACGTTTGCTCTGATCTTTCATGTTGTATGAAAGTACATAGGCATAGGATGCGATATCCTAGCGAGCAACCTTCCCCTCCTTTCGCGTAGGTAGGCGAACTACGTTGACTCTGATTTCTCGTTCCAGACGGGAATACGTAGGCATAAAGTGCGATACTTTGCCGAGTCATTTTCTTTTCTTTTAACCCTTGACCTTTAGAGTAGATAGAATAACAATCCGTACTAGAAAACAAATGTGGATCCCGTCGAGTACGACGGACGTGAGGGGTACTAATACCTTCCCCTTGCGTAACCGACTCCCGAATCCAGGATTTGGTTGCGATGACCATTCCTTTCCCGTCTTTGCGGTAGGTTTACTTCGAGCGTTTCCTTTCCCTCCTTTGGGATAAATAACGCACGGTGGCGACTCTTCTGTTCAGCCGGCGTCGATTTTCGCAGTAGCGACAATATCCATGAATATTTCCGCTTACATTTGAGCCTTAAAAACCTCAAGAGTAGCCGAGGAAGGAATATAATGGTCGGATTACGTATTGTTAGAGAAATTCTAATCCGGTTTATAATAGAAAGGAACTGCTTGCAGACAACAGAAACAGACTCCAAATCATTTCCTTGGCCAAGGAATCTGAATATTAATTCCCAACATCCTTCGAGAAAATCTTTCACTAACATAATGATATAAACAAAATATTGATCTAACTAGTAGAGAGAAACAAGATTTGCAGCAACACAAGCATGGAACAAGAAGCAAAAGGTGATTTCAAGAAAGATGGGAACGATCAACAAATTTAATGACTTAATCATTCATCTACATAATGAACCAATCTTGGATTATGATGAGATAAGAAGTGAGTCTCATCAAGTAGTGGAGGCTCTTGTATTGTATCTGCCTAATACCTGTTGAATGTATGAATTTCTAGAAAGTCTTTTGCTTGTTAGGTAGGCATCATCAATCATCATACGTTAAGCTGATCTGTAATATTCACTTTTGAGACTTTTTGAATTATGGTGGGGTGCCATGATTTACTTCATCACCCCACATGCCAGAAAAATTATTATGAAAAACACCAGTTTTCAACTTATGAGTTGCATAGATACTGGGGAAGCTCTTTGTTCATGAATCCAGGTAAAAGCAGATGTTCTCATCAAGTCTATTAAATTCATTCATGTATCTACATGACCTAGAGAATTCATTTAATATTTCTAGATGCGTTACTTCTTTTGTCGTAAACATAGGGATACATACACATAAATCAAGAACAAATTATAATATACAATATAATTCTAAGAGATACACTCACTAATACAATCTCAAAGATATTTTCTAATATTCCAACAATTTGATCAACCAAAAGTTATTATTAGTGGCAATTTGAATCAAGATAGAAATCAAGCTTGATTTCTAAATTGTTATCTTTCCGATTCCAACTAAAGAAGGCTGCTAAATCCACCTATATCTACCTAATTCAATGGTTAATTAGTTCAGTTCAGAAAATAACTTTGTTCTGATTTCAAATCACATTATAACACTGAATTGCTTACATTATATAAAAATGGAAATTTCTCAAAGAAGTTAACCACAAAAACGTCTTACAAATCATAACAGCTAGCAAATAAGGCATCCTTGAAGCTTGAAAAGTTTCTTCTCAGCGTGGCTCAAAATACAACCAGGTGGTGCTATTATTTTTGTCAATGAAGGCCTTGAAAATACCATTTAGGCAACTATGATAGGATTCACTCTAAGACACTGTGCTATATTGATCTCTCTTAATTGTGTGCAGTTTTCTAAGACATGATTCACTCTCGTCTCCGTAATCCATGGACAAGTATTCATTGACAGTTGCAAAAGTCGAGGGCAAGCCTTTGAGATTATATAGAGTTCTATATCACCCACTGTTGTATAGGATAAGTCCAACACCTCTAATTTGGGAAATTCAAATTTAATTTGATGTAGCTTCACTGTAGAAAAATTGAAAAAGTGAGAACGTTTAGTGTTACTTAAATCGAATATTTGTAGTGAAGGGAAACAATCTGCAATGAAGAACAAGGCATGGTAATAGTCATAATCAATGTTAGAACAAATGAGAGAGGTCAATGTTTGAATATTTTGGGAGAAAGTTCTCAAACCATTGGCGGGAAAGTTGTGTCGGCTTGAGAGATAGCGGGTGCATTGGTGGTATGAGAGATTGAGCGATGTGATATTCAATGGAAAACAAGAGATTTGGGGGAGAAGGTTGTTGATGTCACAGGAGAATCGCGAGAATTCAATGGAAGTGAGGTTGATAAACCTTTGAAAGAGGCGAAGGAAGAAACATAGGAAAGGTTGTTTTGGACACCAAATAGTGAGTGAGAATCGGAGATGATTGGTGATAGAAATGAACCGTTTGGAGACGACAGAGAGAGACTTGATGTCGTTGTTGTCGGTAAGGAATATGAATATACATTCCCAACAATCATTTGGTAAATAGAAATCATTTGGTAGTATTGAAACTTGAAGGTAATTTCTTTTCCTTTTCATGTTGAATTCAATTTTGATCTCCCGGGCGGTTGTTTTCGAATCAAGGGTTAGGGTAAATACCATATATTCCTTTGGTTTCTAAATATAACTAAAGAAAAAACACTAGTAGAAAAAAAATGCTTGTTAAGTCGGTTGAAAATGACTTTTTAAGTCGGGTCCGAAACTGACCTAAGAATTGCCGACATAAGAAGTTTTGACTTCTTAAGTCGGATTTGGACCTAACTTAAGAAAATGTTATTAGGTCGGTTTAACTATGTCCGACTTAATAAGTCTAGGTTTTTAGAAAGCCCTTATCCAATTTGTACCCGACTTAACCAAATAACATGATGCAAATATAGGCATAGAAAAGAATTAGTAAAAGCATTCAAACAACATTTGACTCAAGGATGATAACAGTGCAAATTAGAGACAGCGAAAGAATCAGTATCTGAAGCATAAGGTTATGAAATTCAATGCTAGTTTGAGCTAATTTAACTCTATTGCCTTCAACTCACTGTCTGTTTCATATTTCCAGCTTTGTGTTATCTCACACTTCAGCAAATACAATAAATATAGTACTAAATTCTACATAACTAATACAATAAATACGGTACAAGATTCAGAAAAGCTTACTCCAAAAATCTAAAAAAAATAAAGCTTCTTTGTTTAATGAAGGGGGCACATAATTAAAAAGAACAAAGATTGAGGGACTGTTTGTCAAAACTGTATTTTGAGCTTATAGCTTATAAGCTCGTATCTTTAAAAAAGTATCTGTTTAGCAAACAGAGCCAAAGCAACCATTTCATTTTCACCATTATAAACATAGTTTGAAGATATACAGAAGAGCAGGCAGATGGAGCAGATGAGAAGTTGCTTTCCTACTCATCTTTTGTACAAATATAGGATTCTAACAACCTATGTTTTCAGACTCTAACTCATGCCAAAGCTTTATTTTACTGCTAAGGTTGATGATGAAGAAGCATTAATCACAGATGAAGAAGGGATACCGCAATGTCTTTGGCTAGCGGGTTGAAGAAGCATTAATCCCACAGCTGTTGCACAGTGTTGTTTACTTCGGATACGGTTGGAACGATGAGTGTCAAATACACGAACTACAGTGATAAAAACCATGTCAAAGACTCATAATCCATTTAAAAACGGGAGGCCGTTGGCAGCGAGAAAACTCGACACAAGAATTACACAATAATTTCCAGGAAATAACATACCAGAGTTGCTGAAATAGCAACTCAAAATTGATTCCAACACCAATCTTCTCGCCAAAGCAATTCCAAGGCTATGTCGAATCCGCGAACTTTATTCGAGATTTTTAGAACAGTTGGAATAAAAAATCATATGTAATACTGCACAAAACCTACAACATAACAAAACCTACATAATATAATTGTTTTGAATTAATATTTAAATTTATTAATTTAATATTTAAACTTAACAATTAAATATATGAATTTAATATTTAAATCTATAGGTTAGAAAGAAAGAAAAAGAAAATTCAAATATATGAAAGGAAAAAAGCGAAGAAAAAAAAGGTTGGAAATTTATCCATTATTCAAGATATAGCAAACCAACCATATTTCACATAAGCCACAAACCATAATACATTTTAAGTGGTATGCAGTAATTAAGTGAATAATAATAATATGTGTTGATTAATGAAATATGTTATACATTAAAGATTTGGATTAAAAGGTTACAAATGAGTTGAACTAATAGAAGGATATTTGAGATGGAACTAAATGTGGTATATATAAGTTATTGAGATACAAAAGTGTTAACGATGAATGACGGTATGGCAGGGTCCTGTGTAGATAGGAAGACAAAAATTACTCTATATGGTCATGCATCTTCCTAGAACTTTTAATAATAAATTTTATTTTAACATTAAGATATCATTACAAAATATTAGAGATAATTTCTCATACTACATTAATTACTTATATATATATATATATATATATATATATATATATATATATATATATATATATATATATATATATATATATATATATATATATATATATATATATATATATATATATATATATATATATATATATAGATAGATATATAGATATATAGATGATTTTTTTAATAATAAAATTGAGAAAATTATATATATATATATATATATATATATATATATATATATATATATATATATATATATATATATATATATATATATATATATATATATATATATATATATATATATATATATATATATATATATATATATATATATATATATATATATATATATATAAGAAAATTATTAAATACTTTTTTTGTTAAAATTAAATCTCATAAAAGATATAAAAAAAATGGTGTATAATTTTGCTTTAAAAAATTGCATATATTATGCTACTAATTTATAAATTAATATGTCGCCCTCACAATATAAAAACTCTAGTTTATATATATACGCGCTTTAGGAAATATGACTTCAAGTCTATCATTAATTAAAAATGTCCTCAACTTATTTGTCAGGAGAAATGGAATAATGACGAGTTTATTGTTCTTTAAATTAAGAGTATAATTGTCTAATTAATCTGGACACCGATTGCATTCACGTCAAGCATGGTTTAATTTGACGTGTCTATTCTTTTGATTCTTTTATGATGTAAGGTTGAAATTTTTTGAATAACCAAACTCTCTTAACTCACCATATTTATCAAAATTTTAGTCACTTTAGAAGTTTAAAAGAGGAATAGTCAATATATAATGTATTATGCATAAAAGAAGAATAAATTAAAATATCATGAGAATAAAAAAAGAATGTTGTGTTGGAAGGATGTCACATCATAAATTAGCATAGCTCAAGTTATATTATGTGGCATTCAAAAGAATGAATTGTCAATCAAAGATTATGTAATACGTGTACTATCGATTAATTAACACACTAATAAATTATTAGTGTGATTAGTTCGGAGGCTAGTAGTCTATTTATCACACTAATTGGAACTTTTAATATGTTGGAAATTCACCTCACACCCTATAAAAAATTCTCTTTAATTTTGATTTTAAGATTGATGAACAAACCCACAATATGATAGTAATGGTAATAACAAGTAATTATCAAGAACATCAAAAGAAAAGAAGAACAAATAAGAAAGAGAAGAATGAGAGAAGAAATATTTGGAGAAAATGTGTTACCCACAACTGTGGGATTTCTTATTTCTTATAGAACTTTCACTTGCTAAACACTGCAACTGTGAAATCTGTCTATATTATTCTTGAATACAAAGCAAGGCACCCTATTTATAGTTTTAGGTTTACAAAAGTCCAAAACATAAAAGGCCCAAAATATTCAAATCAAATCTAATCATATCAAATCAAATCAAAACAATGAATTACATTTAACACACCACCTAATTCATTGTGTCTAAACTGTCTACTTTCATCATGGCTCTTAGTCTTCTGAAGGCTTCGACCTGCACTCCCTTCGTCATGATATCTGCAATCTGATTCTCAGTTCTGCAGTGTTCCAACTTCATCTTCCCTTCTGCTACCTGCTCTCGAAGATAATGGAACCTAATTTCGATGTGCTTGCTTCGACCATGAGCTATTGGATTCTTCGCCAAGTTGATAGCTGACATGCTGTCTATCTTCATGGTAATTGCTCCATGATTCTTCCCTGTGATTTCTTCGACCAAGTTCACCATCCAAGTTGCTTGACATGCACAAAGAGAAGCAGCTATATATTCTGCTTCGCATGATGACAATGTCACTACTGGTTCCTTTCTCGAATTCCAAGCAACTGGTGCACCACCTAACATAAACACATAACTAGTTGTGGATTTTCGATCCTTAGCATCACTACACCAACTGGAGTCTGTGTATCCCACTAACTTGCATTCTTTTCCTTCATCAGCTGCTAGAAACAAAATACCATAGTCGAGAGTTCCTTTCAGATACTTCAGTATCCTCTTCGCCGCTGCTAGGTGTGATACCTTTGGCTTCTGCATGAATGTACTTACCATACCAACACTGTATGCTAAGTCAGGCCTTGTGTGACAAAGGTATCTAAGTGACCCAATAAGTCTTCTGTATTGGGTTGGGTCGACAGCATCTTCATTTGAATCCTTCGACAGTTGCAATCTGGGCTCAGCTGGAATCGAAGTTTGGTTGCAATCTTGCATCTCAAATCTCTTGAGTATTTCGCCTGCATATCTTCTTTGGTGCATCATCAAACCTCTACTTGTCTTATAGAATTTGATGCCAAGGAAATATGAGAGATTTTCCAAGTCTGACATTTCAAACTCCTCACTTAGGTCATGTTTGAAATCTTCGATCTCCTTCTTACAACTCCCTGTTATCAACGAATCATCAACATAGAGACATAGTATAAGCAATTCGCCATTGCTTCTTCTTACATATACTCCATGCTCAGTTGTACACTTCACAAATTCCTTCTCCCTTAAGAAGTTGTCGATTTTCTTATTCCAAGCTCTTGAAGCTTGCTTAAGTCCATACAGGGCTTTATGAAGCCTGTACACCTTTCTTTCTTCGCTTGTTTCACAAACCCAGCTGGTTGTGCAACATAAACTTCTCCGTCTAAGGGGCCATTAAGGAATGTACACTTCACGTCCATCTGACATGTGTGCCAGTTGTTCATATTTGCTAGACCAACAACCAACCTGATTGTTTCGATTCTAGCAACATGTGAGAATACTTCATCGAAGTCGATTCCTTCCTTCTGAAGAAATCCTTTCGCCACAAGTCTCGCCTTGTGTCGAGTTACTTCTCCTTTGGGATTTACCTTTACCTTGTAAACCCACTTCACATCAATTGCATTCTTGCCTTGCGGCAATTCGACAAGTGACCAGGTATCATTGACTTCGATGGCCTCCAACTCTTCAATCATTGCTTTCATCCACTTCGAATCTTTCAATGCCTCAGCTACATTGACTGGTTCGACATCTGCGTAGAAAGCATAATGTACCAACTCACCCTCTTCATCGACTACATCATCTGATGTAATTACACATTCTTGCAACCTTGCAGGCATGTGTCTTGTTCGTCGAGGTCGGCTTGAACCTGCTTCATCTGCAACTGGTTCTAGCCGAGCTTCTATTTCGACTTCAGTGGCTGGTTCTTCACAAGAGATTCTCACTGAATCCTTCTTGGCATTCTCAGTCCACTACCATTCTTTAAGCTCATCTATGATCACGTCCCTGCTGATCACTACCTGCTTATTCATCGGGTCGAACAACTTGTACCCTCCTGTCGAATGATACCCTATCAAGATCATCTGATTCGACTTATCATCAAGCTTCCTTCTCAACTGATCTGGCACATGTCTATGTGCTATAGATCCAAACACCTTCAAGTGACTCAGACTAGGCTTGACACCAGACCAACATTCTTCTGGTGTGATTCCTTCAAGCTTCTTCGTCGGATATCTGTTGAATATATATGTTGCTGTCGAAACTGCTTCTCCCCATAATTCTTTAGGTAGATGCTTTCCATTCAGCATACTTTTCATCATATTCATGATGGTTCTGTTCTTGCGTTCTACAATCCCATTTTGTTGTGGAGTGTAAGGTGGCACCACCTCATGCACAATCCCTTCTTTTACACATAGTGTATCGAACTCTTTCGACACATACTCTCCACCACCATCAGTCCTCAGAATTTTCAGCTTTTGACCACTCTGTCTTTCGACAAGGACTTGAATCTGGAAAATACCTCAATCACATCACTTTTCTTCTTGATGAGGTAAGTCCACAACTTTTGACTGTAATCATCTATAAACGTGACAAAGTATCTATTGCCACCAATCGAATCCACCTGGATTGGACCACATACATCAGAGTATATGACTTCAAGTATTTCTTTCGAATTCCTTCCTGCATCCTTGCTGAAGCTATTCTTGTGTTGTTTCGACTGAACACACTCCTCACAGACTTCACTTGGAATGTCGATTTTTGGTAATCCTGAAACCATATTTCTTCTCTTCAATTCTCTAATGTCATTAAAATTGAGATGACCTAGTCGAAAATGCCATAACCACTCATCTCTGCTGGCTGCAGTTGCTAGACATCTGTGCTCCATCACATTGAGTCCAATCTTGAAGGTCCTATTATGAGACATTGGAGCCTTCAAGGTTAATCTACCACCTGCGTCGAGAACTCTCATCATCTTGTCTTTGATAACTACCTTGTAGTTCTTTTCGACAAGCTGCCCTATACTGAGCAAATTACTCTTCATGCCTGGTATGTACAACACATTGGAGATTGTTGACCTTTTGCCATCTTTCCTCATAATCAGAACATCACCAACACCTTCAGCTGCTAGAGTGTTGTCATTTGCAAACTTCACTGTATTCTTCGACGAAGGCTTCATGTTGACAAACCAATCTTTCCTTCCAGTCATGTGTGATGAGCATCCTGAGTCCAAGTACCACTGATCTTGGAATCTTTCTTCATCTCTTGTTGTGACCATTAGCAACGTTTCTTCTTCTTCATGTTTCGCCAGCTTTACACCAGTCTCTTGATTTCTCTTCCTTTCTGGACAATCACTAAAATAATGACCATACTTCTGGCAATTGAAACATTGAATGTGGCTTTTGTCTGTCTTTCGACCACCACCTCTTCCTTTACCTGCAGCATCACCTCTTTGTTTGCCTTGGTTCCAAGGTTTCTTCTGATTCGACTGGTTTCCTCCTTTGTTGCCATTCCAGTTACCTTTGCATTTTCTTTCCTTTTCTGACTGCGCCTGCAAAGCCATATCTTTCGACTTTCCTGCAGCTCTCTCAGTCATCCTCTGTTCATGAGACTCAAGAGTCCGTTGAAGCTCTTCCTTCGTCAACACTGACAGATCTTTCGACTCTTCTATGGCAACTACCACGTGGTCGAATTTTGGAGCCAACGATCTCAAAATCTTTGAGACAACTGCTTTCGTCGTTAGCGCTTCTCCACATACTTTAATTTGATTCACCAACTTTGTAACTCTGGTGAAGAAATCTGTAATGCTCTCGTTGTCTTCCATCTGAAGCAACTCATAGGTTCTCTTTTGAGTTTGTAACCTCACCTCTTTCACCTTCTCTGCGCCTCCAAACGACCTTTCAAGAATCTCTCATGCTTCTTTTGCTGAATCAACATCACTAACCTTTTCAAAGTTATCAGGATCAACACACTGATGAATTATAAAGAGTTCTTTATAATCCTTCTTCTTCAATTCTTTGTGCGCAGCCTTTTCCGCCTCCGTTACGTTCTCCCCAAGCGATGTTACTCCGTCCTTCACAAGATCCCAAAGATCTTGATAACAGAAAATCACCTTAATCTGCTTGCACCAATTCTCATAATTGTCTTTCTTGAGAATTGGCAGGGTCGCCGAAAATTTGACGTTCGGATAATTCATCGCCATCACTATCTTCCTTCCTTGAATCTCTCAACCGGAGCTCTAGATACCAGATGTTGGAAATTCACCTCACACCCTATGAAGAATTCCCTTCAATCTTGATCTCAAGATTGATGAACAAACCCACAATATGATAGTAATGGTAATAACAAGTAATTATCAAGAACATCAAAAGAAAAGAAGAACAAATAAGAAAGAGAAGAATGAGAGAAGAAATATTTGGAGAGAATGTGTTACCCACAACTGTGGGATTTCTTATTGCTTATAGAACTTTCACTTGCTAAACACTGCAACTGTGAAATCTGTCTATATTATTCTTGAATACAAAGCAAGGCACCCTATTTATAGTTTTAGGTTTACAAAAGCCCAAAATATAAAAGACCCAAAATATTCAAATCAAATCTAATCATATCAAATCAAATCAAAACAATGAATTACATTTAACACAATATCTTATAACCAATTAAGTGGACAAAAAAGAGGAAGTTTAGTCCTTTCACTCACGTGCAAGTAAATAATTCAACTTATTTCATTAAGGCCACACTTCCCTTGTTGAAAGTCAAAATAGGAGTAGAAGTTGGAGGGAACACGTGAAAAGAAAGGAAGCAAGCACTCAACCTTCATCTCTTCCATTGCATACCTCAAGATTCATTCAACCCTCTGATTATTTGATCATCTAAACTTGATTTTGGATCAACACTTCTTATCCAATCGTTGTGTGTCCTTAGTTTGGACTTGAGGTTAGAAGTTAGGGTTATATGATAATGGGTGGGGTTTGTGAAAAATGCGTAAAATCATGTCAGTTGCATGCCTGACGAAATGTGTTATTGATTCTCTTGCTTGTTGTACTTATAACCTTGTGTTCGCATGTGTTTTTAGAAAGCAATCGCGAGTTTGGTTCACTTCTGAAATTAACTCGAAAAATCTCGTAAACAATTTGTTTAAAATAAATGTACAAAGAAAAGTGTTTGTGAATTGAACGTAAGTGTCTGTATGAAGACAAAGTGGACGCAAACTTTAACAGTAAAAAAACTTGAATCAATGTAATAAATGAAAAGTGCAGTAAATGATATTAAACAATAAGTGCAGTAAAGGCCAAATAAAATAATTTTTTTTAATTAAGGAAACATAAAGACAATAACGAAAGGGACGTAAACGCATACATGTTCCTCACAATTTAACTCGGGTACTTCAGTTCTATAGAGAAAAATATAAATTTTTACGACCTTGATTATAATGTATGAGCCTACTATTTATACTACTCTACATATAATCGTTTACGACAGCTTATTCCTAGAGAATTGACATGTATCAACAACATACGCTCCAGTCTTCTGAAACATATCCACATTGTTAGAACTTGTAAACTGTTGAAAACCATTATCCCACGTTCTTAATTTCTCTAAGCATATAATTGTCTTCTAGTCAAAGGTAGTTTGTGAAAAACCCCTAGTGTTGAGACCAATTATCTTAATGGTTTCAATCCGAGCAACCGGTGCAAAGACCTCCTCAAAGTTTATACCTTCTCTTTGCAAAAATTACTTAGTCATTAATCTAGCCTTATGCTTGATTATCTCACCCTTGGGATTTTCCTTCACTTTAAACACCCACATCACACTTATTGATTTCTTTCCTTTTGGTAGATCAACTAGCTCTCAAGTATTGTTTTTCTCAATGGAGTTCAACTCCTCTTTCATAGAACAAATCCACTTTGGATCACTTAAAGCCTCTTCCATATGGACAAGTTTGGATTCGGTCATAAGTGCAAAGTGGACAAAATCACCATCGTTATTGACCTTATTGTTACGAAACAACTCATAATCATGGAGTCTCTAAGGCAAACCCCTTTTCCTTTTTGACCTCCTAACATTTCCTTCATCCCAGACTTTGACGACATGCTGCTCTGAGCTTCCCGCTACCTCAGAATCCAAAAATTTGTGCTGGTAACCAGTTACGAGATTCTAGTAACCGGTTACAGCCTGCATGTAACCAGTTACACCCTGTTTCAATTGCTTAATTTCATTGATTTTCACATCATGACTGATCACGATCCTCTTTTTTCTGCATCGAACAACTTGTAACAATTGGTATAGTGATATCCAACAAGAATTATCACCTCAACCTTATCACCCAACTTTTTTCTAAGTTGACCAGGAACATGTCGATATGCAATGGAACTAAAGACTCTCAAATGGTTCAGATTTGGATTGAACCGCGACCATGCTTCCTCCGGTGTTATATTTTCCAGCTTTTTTGTAGGGCACTTATTCAATGAATACGTGGTTGTAGATAGCCTCATTACCATATCGGTTATTCGCAAATCCTTGAGATCTTTAAAAATGAGATGCCCAAGACGATAATGTCACACCCACTACTCTTCACGACTTGCTAGAGTAGCAAGACATTTATGCTCCATAACCTTCAATTCAACCTTGAAGGTTCAATTGGCAACCATAGGCGCTTTAATGACCAAATCACCCCTTGCAATCATAACACGCATCCCCTTGTTTTCCATATGAATCTTGTAATACTTCTCATTTAATTGGCTAATACTTAGAAGATTACATTTAATTTCCAAATATACAAAACATCTTTGATCAAGGAATGTCCACCATACCTTCTCATGATCAACACATCACCGATCTCGTCGGCCAAAAGAGTGGTGTCATTCGCAAACTTTACTTTGTTCTTCATGGCACGATTGATTTTTACAAACCAATCATTTCTTCCGTTATATGAGTTGAACATCCCGAGTCCAAATACCACTCCTTACTTTAAGTAATAATTCTTCGTAATGATACCTCGATAAATATGAATTATGTGTGGTTTGCTTTAGGTAATAATTCATCAAGTGTCTTTTCTTTTGTCAAGGGAAATGCGGTGAATCTTCTTTTGATATAAGTACATGGAAAGGAAAGATAATATAATGGAAAATAAGTTTGAAATTGATGTGATAAAACTGAAAGTGAATCTTTTGTTCGATTGTGGATGAGTAGAAATCATTAGATTGTCCTTCCATGTATTGTTATTCAAATGTAGATTAACCATATGTGAATACCTTAATATAAGTATTCCCTAAATTAGAATAGTATATTTTTATGTATCTTTTATACATAAAAGAAAATAACATTGTAGAAAGGATTGTCTTAATGTTTATTCTTCTCATAGTATCTATTATGTTTGTGAAGTGAAGAGAAGAAAAGGATGATATATTTGCAAAATCCTTGAAATTTCAATAATTACTTCACCTGCTTCATCTTTATTGTATTTATTTGTTTTAGACATTTTTGTTCAATATCTTAGTTTTGAATGTTGTGTGTGAGTGTGTCTTTTAAAATTTATTCCTATGGTGAAGGAGGATAGGGCTTGGGTAATCCGGTGGTTCTCTGAGATTCACCCATGGTCACCGGCTGACATGGATAGTGAGATACTCACATGGTTATGTTGCTATGGCCTCCTGGTGCACGCATGGCGTCCGAAATTCTTTAAACTGGTGGCTAGTACGATAGAAGAGTTCATTCGTTGTGATAAAGAAACGGAAGAATTAACAAAAATTCATGTAGCTTATGAAGAAATTCTTTAAATTGTGATAAAGAAATTCTTTAAATTGTTATGGAACTTTTAACATGGATGTGAATAATAATATTTTTAGAATCAAACTTGTAGAAGATGCTCATTAGGCAAAGAAACTAGTGATTGATGAGAGTTATGAGGAGGCTAGTGAACCTGAAGGTAGTGAGAACGACGAATACGTTGGTGGTGATGGTGGTGAGTGGAACACGGCGAAGGAAGAGGACGATGGGGAAATTAGGGAAAAGAATCCTGATGGGATTGATGATGGAATTCACAAGGTACCTGGTTATGAGGTTGATGGGTCAAAAGAAAGAGTGGGGAATGATTATGGTTTGGGAGAGGACACTAGGCACGTGATATTGGAGGCGGCTGGTGTGTCAAGAAAGAAAGATTTGGGTAGAAATGTTTCCTTTGGATTTGGAGAAACTGATAGAGTTGTAAAATTGGTTGGGGGAGATAAGTGAACCTCAACAAAGGATGGAGAAAACCCTGCTGCAAAAAGGAAGAGAATAAGGCAACTAATATCAAGAGGTGGAGTTGATGTCTTCTGGAAATTCGATAAGAGTTGTTTATTTACTGTTATTATTTATACTGTCGTTAAAAGTAATTATTCAATTTATAAAATAATATCAACACAGAACCATAGCAAAATGTTCACAATTTTCCATTTGAATCGAGATAGAAATCAAGCTTGATTGCTAAATTGTTATCTTTCAGATTGTAACTAAAGAAGACAGCTAAATCCAAATATATCTGCATAATTCAATGGTTAACTAGTTCAGTCAGAAAACAACGTTGTTCTGATTTCAAATACATTATAACACCGAATTACTTACATTATACGTGGCTCAAAATACAACCAGGTGGTGCTGTTATTTTTGTCAATGAAGGCCTTGAAAATACCATTGAGGCAACTATGCTAGGATTCACTCTAAGACACTGTGCTATATTGATCTCTCTTAATCGTGTGCAGTTTTCTAACACATGATTCACTCCCGTCTCAGTAATCCATGGACAAGTATTGACAGTTGCAAAAGTCGAGGGCAAGCCTTTGAGATTATATAGAGTTCTATATCACCCACTGTTGTATAGGATAAGTCCAACACCTCTAATTTGGAAAATTCAAATTTAATTTGATGTAGCTTCACTGTAGAAAAATTGAAAAAGTGAGAACGTTTAGTGTTACTTAAATCGAGTATTTGTTTTGAAGGGAAACAATCTGCAATGAAGAACAAGTCGTGGTAATAGTCAAAATCAATGTTGGAACAAATGAGAGAGGTCAATGTTTGAATATTTTGGGAGAAAGTTCTCAAGCCATTGGCGGGAAAGTTGTGTCGGTTTGAGAGATAGCGGATGCATTGGTGGTAGGAGAGATTGAGGGATGTAATATTCAATGGAAAACAAGAGATTTGGGGAAGAAGGTTGTTGATATCACATGAGAGTCGCGAGAAGTCAATGGAAGTGAGGTTGATAAACCTTTGAAAGAGGCGAAGGTTGTTTTGGACATCGGATAGTGAGTGAGAACCAGAGATGATTGGTGATAGAAAGGAACCGTTTGGTGACGACAAAGAGAGCCTTGAAGTCGTTGTCGTCGGTAAGGAATATACATTCCCAACAATCATTTGATAAATAGAAATTATTTGGGAGTTGTGAAACTTGACGGTAATTTCTTTTTCTTTTCATGTTCAATTCAATTTTGATCTCCCGGAGGGTTGTTTTCAAATCAAGGGTTAGAGTAAGACCTTATATATAGATAGGATCTAAGGGAAATTCAAACCCGCTTAATTATTGTGAAAGATAGGAAAATATTGCCTTACTTTGCGATATTTGAACAGTGTGATTGAATTTTATTGTTGGGAGTAAAAACAATCTTTCTCCGTAAAATACTGAAAATAATTAATTTAATTTTCTTATAAAAACTATAATTATAAGTTAAACATACTATATTTATCTTTTATTTATTTAAAATTGTTACTCATCTGAATTAATTGGTATTTTACTTTAACAAAGCAATATATTTGGTTAATACTTATTTAACAATTTTAAAATTTAATATTTATTCTATAGTGCCAAAAATTAACTAACTTTAGATTAAGAAATATAAAGATTGATATACTTAAAATTAAAAATAAATACTTTTTATTTATTGGTAAGGTCTTTGAGGTGTAGTTTGGATTGATTTTGAAAGAAAAATTTATTTGATTTAAAGATGTAATTACTCATAACTCAGTCTGATTTTAAATTTGAATTGACTTTTGAATATCAAAATTATAAATTATAAATTTTTTTATCAATATTAATGTTATAAAAATAATAAAAAATAATAGGTTTAAAGTAATATACAATATATAATATATTAAAATTTTAATTAAAAATAAATAAAAGGATAATGACTTGTTATGTTTAAATCAAATGAAATATTAAAAATAAATATATAAATTAAACTAATAAAAAGTGCTAAAAAATAATAAATATCTAAAAATAATACATTCATCTAATATATGATCCTAATAAAAAAATTAAAATATATGAACGTGATTCGTTTCAATTTGGATTTGATATAAATGATTTTTATAGAAGAGAATTCAAACACATTCAAAATTATTTGATTTTTCTTTTGGATATATATATTTTTATTTGATTTTATATAAATAAGTTTGAAACCTCTCTTCCACAGGTGATATTTCTCTCAATCTTGTTTACAAAAGAGGTAAATGTTCTTCAATTAGTTAGAGCAATTTTGTTTGGTCAAAACTCTTTCCTCCTTTAAATTTTTTTTTTGTGTGGCGGTTAATTTTGAAGAATATTTATTACTACAAATAATATATTTTATGACAAATTTTTTTTATTATTTTAAAAAAAAATTAAAATATAATGTCAAAGTGCCTCATGTTTTATTTATTTATATAAATGAATACCATATATTCCTTTTGTTTCTAAATATAACTAAAAAATTAAATTCAGGACAGGATTCAAATCTCAGTAAAAATAATTTTTATTTTTATTTCTTTAAAAGTGGTATCTTTCTTTTTAGTTTATTTTGTTATTTTTAAATTAATGATCTATTCTTTCGGTTATCTTTAATAGTCTAAGGATTAGATAATCATAATTTTACTATAAAAACACTCGTTAATCGAATTTTACCCGAAACTTAACTTATATGTTGTCATTTCAAACTTGTAGGCATTATACTTTGGGATGGATTACAAGACATAAAAAATCTTTATGGTTCTTCTATCTTGAAAAAACAGTTTTTCTACTCTTTGTATTTTTGAAATAATCTCCCTATGTTTTTAATCAAAGAAAATACTTCATAATTTATTATTTTTCTCGATTGACAATATTGAAAATTTTATTCCTAAACATAGACTTTTGGTTTTTGTTGATGAACATCTAATTGTTGTGTTGCATTTTTGATGTGTTGATCACATTGCATAATCACTTGCACAATGTTCATTGTTGGTTCTTGATATTTATCTTGTTGGATATATGTCACATGCTCGTTGTTTATTTTCAATTTCATAAGCGCATGATTGTTCGAAACGATTAATTGAGTTTCATTTGCATGCTATTCTTGTTCAATGCTTAATTGTGCAACCTTGTTGAACTTGTTTGTGTCTAATTGTCGACACATGTTCATTGTGCTATGCATGCTTGTCGATGATCGTTCCTTGCTTGAAGTATTGCTTTAGTGTTGATACTTGCATGCTGCCTGATTTTTCACACCCGTTGTTCTAGATTTTATCATGTTGTTAATTGTGCATCCATTATGCCTGATGCTTTTTATACCTGTTATGTGCTGAAATATGAGCTGTTAAATACAGTTGTGCTTATTTATTAGGTTTGCATTGCTGTTATGAAGTTGAAGCGATGTCGTAGCTGCTGTTATTGATTTGTTTTCCTTGTTTTGTTCATGCACACTCCCTTAAGGCCTCCTAGTCCAAATTAATTTTTTATTAAGCTTGGAGTAGGATAGACATTAGGAGTTAACCCATGCATGATAACATTAGGCTAGTCCCTTCTTAACCTCAACCATAGGTCTATTTTTGCATGCTAACATTAGGATAGAATTTCCTTTCACATCCTGACCTTAAGACCATTTTGCATGACAACGTTAGGACCGAGTTTCCCCTTAGACCTTCTGTGCGTCTTTCTCTTCTTCTCTCTCAAAACAACTTCAAAACACTTAATAAATGTGATGAATATTGTGCGCCATGAACCTTAAGTATATGGGAAATGATGAGTGAGAAGTCTCTTCTTGCTTCGTCTAGAGTGTTTAGCGTACGTCCTGTCTGGGGGCGATCATGCGACGCATTCGCTTATATGTCATAGATTTTAGTGCAATATGAATCTCAAACCAATACAATTCACTTCTCTAAAACTCAAAAACAAATTCAAATCATTTTCATCCTTCGGGATCGTGTGTCAAACCATTTTCAGAAAGAGTACATTATTTTTCCGTTCTACCGCAAATAGGCATCGACCCTAACGGTTAGAATGGGAACTTAATGTCGCTCATAAAAAACATGTATCGACTCGTATGCCGAACTACGCCTGCTCTGATTTCTCATTGTCGTTGACTCTAACTTTCCCATTGCATGAGGGAATACGTAGGCATAGGACGACGAAGTCCTATCGAGTCTCCTTTTTTCTTTTTCCTTTCTCGTTTCCGTTTAGCAATAGGTTTTAGATAACACACCCCTTGATTAGACAACAAACGTGGATCTCGTTGAGTACAACAGAAGCGAGGGGGTGATAAAATCTTCCTCTCACGTAATCGACTCCCGAATTTAGAATTTGGTTGCGAGACCATGTCTTCTTACTTTTTGAGGTTTTTTTCAATCGTTTCCTTTCCTCTGTCGGAATAAATAATATTCGTTTCCTTTCCTCTGTCGGAATAAATAACGTTTAGTGGCGACTCTTTTGTTTTTTCTGCCAAATATTTTTCACAGGTGCGACAGTAACGAATACTTCAAAAAACTGAACCATTCAATTCTTGACAAGCTTTTACTAGAGCTCTAAAATTAGATTTTGAACCATCTGCTTATGATTGATTTTGAACCATCTATTTATGATTGCTTTCATGCTATCCTTTTTCAATTGAATCAGTCTGCAATTGTTAATGATTAATATATCCAGTTCACTGCCTTAGCAAAAAAAAAGAAGATAGATGGATTAAGTGCAGAAGGCATTTTGGATTGTTTTGTTAGTGGATTGCATGAAGAAATCAGATTTTTTATGTGAAACTAACGTACTTTATATCTCTCCTCCAATCCCAAATCTACTCCCTTCTATCCTCTACCTTATGGTAGATTAGATATGGCAACGTTTCTTGCTTTGTCTATTCTCATTTTTACTTCTTTCAAACAAGATATCAATAAATTGAATAGTTTTTAGTTTCTTCACTATACTGGTAAGATGCCATGGTTTTTTCTTGGTTTTTGACAGAAAGCATTTCATTAAATGATGTCATAGTGCTAGTCCTCTGTCTTTCTAGTTTTTTCTGTTGTATCTTGCAAAGAAGGAAAGTAAGAAATAAGAGGTATACATATTTTTAGTGTTCCTACAAAACCAAAAATCAAAAGCTGATTAAATACCCAATACACCTAAAGAGAATCAAATAGGATAATTGGTCAATCATCAAAATTTCTCAAAAAATTCCCGACAAACTATTTGATCAAAAATAGTGAGAGAAAATAAGATACGGTTGGTGATGGATAAGAAGTGTTTAGAGACGCGAGATAGAGATTTAAAAAAGAGGTTGTAATGGTCGTCGCCAATGATGAATCTGAAAACACATTCCCAACATTCATCATGTGAGTAAATTCAGGTATCTTCTTATTCTTCATGTTTACTATAAATCAGTGTTTTATGATAAAGGAAGATTTGAGAAAAACTTTCCTTCTGGTAATATTAGTGCATGCCGCCACTGATTTGGTGAAGTATAAAACTGATCTGACCTGATCAGAAGGGGATCACGATATGGCCACGCGCTACTGGACGACTACCTGTTCACCAACGATGAGAAGGAGGAGGGGGGTGTACCTGCAAGACACTCCGATGCCAAAGTAAGAAGTTGGGCAGAGTGGAAGCAATAGTACAGAAAAGGGCAAGAAGAGAGTTACCTGACCCTCTTGAGGAAGAGGGTATTTCTAGAGAGACCCCAGCGCTGGGCCAACGGTCATTTGGGCTGAACTGGATGACCAGGCCCAACCCTAATGACTGCTAGGGCTTACGTGACGTAGTGAAGACCAGGACGTGGTCTTCGCCCTAGTCCAACCGCTCCTAGATCTCCGGAAAGTGGGTTTGACCTGCTCTTTCGGAGGTGGGCAGTTGGCTGGTGACGTGTCCCCGCGGAGAGGAGCACGTGGAGAACGTGCGCCGGGCACGTTGTTCTCCCCGCGGAGGGGAGCTCGGGAGGTTCCCGGAAGCAGGCTGTTCTCCCCGCGGAGAGGAGGAACCCCGGCCGTGCTTTGGTGAGCCGGGGATGGTTCTGCTCGTCTGGTGTGGTGGAAGGTGAAAGGTCGTTGGGAAGACCGCTTTGTGTTCGGTGGTGTGCCCTGCTCGTCCCGAGGGATGCACGTGCCCGGCGTGCCTGATTCATCTGTTGGGCCGTACTTGGTATTGGGCCTGCCGAGGTTGGGGCCATACCGGAACAGGAGCCCCCCAAGTCGAAGCTCTGGGCAGAGAGCGAGGACTTAAGGTCGCTGTGTCTGGAACGAGCACTCGTGCGGGGTCTCCGGACATCGGCGGAGCGGGGAGAAAGCAGGTGAAGGGGCGCGACTGTCAGGTTGCCGCCACGTGTCGTGCGTTAAGCGGTCGTAGGGGCGGCTACCCTATGTCATTAATGAGCCTAGGGTCGCTTCGAATCCCGCGCCGGATTATAAATATGGGGGTCCCCGCTCATTCTGCTACTTTTCACTCTGCCGTTGTATCTGCTAAGCTTTATCATCTCTGCTCGTCCGCCGCTTGCCGTCGATCGCCGTCGCACCGTTCAATCTTTCCTTCCGTCCGCCGCCGTTACAAGTGAGTTCTTCTTTTCCCTCCCTTTTATTTCCGTCGTTTAATTGGAATGTGTGGTCGGGGCATGATGAATGCCCCGAGGAGGGACGCGAGACCCACCGTGTCTGGCAAACTTTCTGATGAGTGTCCCGGGGAGGATAGGCTGGTTCCGATGAATGCCCCGAGGACGGGAGCTTTCTCTGATGAATGCCCTGAGGACGGGGGCTTTCTCCGATGAATGCCCCGAGGACGGGGGCTTTCTCCGATGAATGCCCCGGGGATAAGTGCCTTCTCCGATGGCTGTCCCGAGGGGGGATGGTGGGTCGGCCTTTGATCCCCCGAGGAGGGTAGACGAGGAGCGAGTGTTTGCTCGTCGCTTTCCGGCCTTTGTCGCCCTTTCACTTGACTTGCGGTGGAAGGGTGGATTTGATCCTGGCTATCGAATTCACCGTTGTCCTCTGCTTTCAGGTGTAGATGTCGGCTCTGGTGCCGGGGATAATGGTCGAAGACAATGAACCTGAGATTCCGGAGTATGACGATGAGCGTATTGCCCCGTCCGAGGAGTGGGCGGCCGAGGAGCCGCTTTCTACTCCTTCTTGTTTTGTGGCCGATGCATCCGACGTGTACGCCACGGTTGAGAACACGCCTATAGGAGAGCCACAACACTGGCAGGTGTACCGACCAAAAGAACATCACCGCATCTGCTCGCGATATGGGCGGCGGATGTTCCCGATGCATGAATTCTATTTTAAAGAAGCTCGGCTCCGGTTACCGTTCTCCGCCTTTCATCTGGGGCTTTTCGACTGGTTGCGCCTTGCCCCGTCACAACTGCACCCCAATGCCTTGGCTTTCATCCGGGCTTTCGAGGTGGTGTGTTTCTACCTCTCGGTGGAGCCAACGGTACCGTTATTTTTCCGCATCTTCCACCTGCAGCGGCAGACGGTGAATGGCCGCCACAGATGGGTTTCTTTTAAGAAATCGACCAAACTTTTCAAAGCGTATAACGATTCTGTCAAAGATTTCAAGAACCGGTTCTACCTCGTCAAACCGATCACGCAGCACGGCTCGGACACTCTCTTCGACGAGGGCGAGCGAACGGTAGATGGCCAGCGATTCCGCGCGTGGCTTCCTAAGATACATCTACTGTGGACTGCGGAGCATTTCAGCCGAGGGACGGATAGGTATATCGTCCGGGCGGGGACCCTCGAGGAGAAGGACATGGCCGCCTATTTGAAAATAGTTGCTTTTGTGCGGTCTCTCCCTCCGTCGAAACTGGTGACGCCCGACGGTCGGTATATCCTTGACGCGCAGGGGAATGTACGCACCAAGAAGCGTTTGATAAATACTAAGACCCTGCTCGGTTGTGCGACCGGGGCGGCCGCTCTGGATTACCTAGGTAGGAATGTTTGTTTTTCTCCCCGTGGTCGGGGCCTTTGACCGTCGCTAACTCTTTTCTTTGTTTTTGCAGCGAACATGTCTTCCGTCGAGGAGCGGGTGAAGCAGTTGCGTGCTACTAGGAATGTCGCGGCCCCGAGGACGAGGGTGAGCCAGCTGGTCGGCCAGGAGGTCGCGACGCCGGGGGGGCACAGTTCATCCTCTTCGCCTCAAGAGAGCCAATCTCCTGCGTCTCAAGGAACGTCGAAGAGGCAGAGGTCCGAGGAGCCCCGAGTGGTGGATCTGACGGTCGGTACCGCCGAGGAAGGTTATGTCGTCCCGCCCTGCCATCAGCATCCGGGATATTTTCATGGTGCCCGTTCTCCCACTGTCTCCGCTGGGGAGGTGAAGGCTGTTCGTCAGGCCGATCGAGAGACTCGTCGACGTGTTCTAGCTGAGGACTTGGCCGCAATGATGCGGACGTTCACGACGGCTCTTGTGCTGAACGAGGAGGGCTGCTCCGCTGCTGAGCTGTCCAAACTGCAGAGGGATCTTACTTTCACGCAGTCGCGGTTGGCCAAGCTCACTGAGGAGTTGGAGAAGAGCCAGAAGGATGTTGCTGAGCAGCGGAAACGGGTAGAGGGTGCTGAGGGGAAGGTGACTTCGCTGGAGGAGAAACTGGGGACAGCGACGGCCGAGGTGTAGGCGCTGAAGGTTCGCACGGAAGTTTTGGACAGCGCGGTCCGTCCGGCCGAGGACGAGACAGACGGAGATCGGCGGTTAATCACTCGTGCTGACCTGATCGCTCGTATCCGGGTGTTGGAAAGCGACTGTCTGGAGGCTGTTGAGGTCGGGTTCAAGAGTGTTGTCGAGCAGGTTCAGGTCGCCAATCCTGGTGTCGTGCTGGCTGTGGACGGGATCGGGCCGTACCACGAGATTGTTGACGGGAAGGTGGTCGATCCCTATCTTGTTATCCCCGAGGAGGAACCCGCGAGTGCTGACCGGGCGGACGAGGAAGCATAGGTTGCCGGGCCTGCGTGCCCGTTGTTTTTATGGCCTGCGTGCCGATGTTTGTGATCTTTTTCTTTGGGCCTGCGTGCTCTGTATTTGTACCATTGACTACTGGGCTGGTGCCCGTTTTTGTTTAATATATTTTTCGTGGATTTTCTAAGTGTGCGCTCGTTATTTGCATGTCGTTTATGCTCGTTTTTCGTGTTTGTTTGAACGCTTTTGAATGCCTCTGGTGTGTATGACATTTCTTGTAAATTTTCTAAGTGTGCGCTCGGTGTGTTTGGGTGTTAGCTCGACAATTTGTTACCGGTAGTGCGGGGAACTGGCCGGTTTGGCCGGCGATATAGCCGGGCCGTTTCGGGGGTAGTTCTCCCCGGGGCGTGGACGTCCCATCGCGAGCTGGGTGTCCTGCCTCTTTTGGTACGACGGCGAGGGGTCTCGGTCGAGGTATTCCCTGCCGAGCAAGGCCTTCTTCCCGCGCACACGAGAGGCAGGGCTTGCTTTTCTTTGGTCGCTAGTGGACGCGGGGGTGTGCGGTGGTACCATGTCGCCCCCCCAGTGGTTGGGACGATGGGTCGTCGCGGGAAATGTTTTAACTGTAGTACCGCTTAAGTTTCGCGGCGTTCCATGGTCGAGCTAGTTGTTCACCGTGCAGGTTTTCGAGGTAATAGGCCCCGTGCTCCGTTTTGTCCCGGACTCGGTACGGGCCTTCCCAGTTCGCAGCCAGTTTGCCCTCGTGGGAGTCTTTCTGGTTTCTGCGTAGAACTAAGTCGCCTGTTTGGAAATCGCGTTTTATGACTTTGTTGTTATGGCGAAGTGCGACTTGTTGCTTCAGCCGGGCTTCCCGGAGGGCTGCCCCTGAGCGGATTTCTTCGACGAGGTCGAGCTCTTCTCGGAGGGAGCCGTCGTTGTCGTCGGTGTCCAGGGGAGCTTCCGTTCGTCGGGATGGTTCTCGAATTTCGATCGGTATCACGGCCTCGGTTCCGTACGTGAGGCGAAATGGGGTTTCCTCCGTGGTTGAGTGGGGAGTGGTGCGGTATGCCCAGAGGACGCTGTGGAGTTCCTCGACCCATGCTCGTTTGGCGCCGCCGAGTCGTCGTCTGAGTCCTCTGAGTATAACTCTGTTCGCCGACTCCGCCTGGCCGTTTGTCTGAGGGTGTTCGACCGAGGCGAAGTGATGTTTGGTTCCGAGTTTGGTGACGAAGTCGTGGAAGTTTTTGTCTGTCAATTGTGTGCCGTTGTCGGTGACGATGGCGAGCGGGACCCCGAATCTGGCGAGGATGTTGCGTTTGTAGAATCAGAGTATGTTGTGGGCGGTGATTTTGGCCAGAGCTTCGGCCTCGATCCACTTGGTGAAGTAATCAACTCCCACGATGAGGTATTTGTTCTGGTATGAACCTAGGGGGAAGGGCCCGAGGATGTCCAACCCCCACCAGGCGAACGACCACGGAGATGAGAGGGACGTGAGGTCGGTCGGGGGGCGAGGTGCATGTCCCCGTGTCGTTGACATTTATCACATCGTTTGACGTGTTCCTTCGCGTCGGACTGCATTGATGCCCAGTAGTAGCCTGCGCGTAGGGCCTTTTGTGCTAGGGATCTTCCGCCGAGGTGCTGCGCGTTGATGCCTTCGTGGATTTCTTCTAGAACGGCTGTACTCTGGGACTTATCTATGAATTTGAGGAGTGGGATTGCGAAGCCTCGACGGTATAGTCGTCCCTCGAGGAGGACGTACGAGCAGGCACGTCGTTTCGTTGCGCTGGCCTCTCCAGAGTTGGCCGGAAGGTGGCCGGTGCTGAGATAGGTGTGTAGTGGGGTCATCCAGCAGTCAGTGTCTCCGACGGCGTTGATGTCGAGGGGCGTGGTGGTCGCGCTGGTACTTGGTTGCGACAAGATTTCTTGAATGACCGATTTGTGGCCGCCTCGCTTTTTGGTGCTTGCCAGTTTGGAGAGGATGTCGGCCCGGGTGTTCTGCTCGTGAGGGACATGCTAAATCTCTGCTGAGTCGAAACCTCTCAGTTTTTCAGTAATGAGCGCGAGGTATCCGGCGAGGGTATCGTTTTTTGCTTGATATTCGCCTCGGACTTGTGAAGCGACTAGCTGGGAATCCGTGTAGATTCGGATGTCCCTGGCTCCCAGGTCGGATGCCAGGCGAAGCCCGGCGAGAAACGCTTCGTATTCGGTCTGGTTGTTGGTCGTCGGGAAAGCCAGTGTGAGGGAGACTTCGATGACCGTACCCTCGTCGTTGTCGAGGATGATGCCGGCGCCGCTTCCTGTGGAGTTTGAGGAGCCGTCCACAAAGATGGTCCAGAGGTGGTTCCCGGCGGTAGGGTCGGGTGGTGTGGTCATCTCGGCGACGAAATCGGCCAAGGCTTGGGCCTTGATGGCGTGCCGGCTCTCGTAGGTGATGTCGAACTCGGAGAGTTCTAGCGACCATTTCAGCATGCGTCCGACCATGTCGGGGCGACCGAGTAGCTGGCGGATGGGCTGATCGGTGCGGAGCACGATGGCGTGTGCGAGAAAATAATGTCGGAGTCGGCGTGCCACTGTCACGAGGGCTAGGGCGACTTTCTCGATCAGCTGGTATCGGACTTCCGGGCCGTGGAGAGCTTTGCTAGTAAAGTAAATGGGCTTTTGTCCCTCCCCGGTTTCGCTTACGAGGACGGCGCTAACGGCTTCGTTGGACACGGCCAGATATAAGTATAGGGTTTCGCCTGTCGCGGGGCGCGTCAGCACTGGTGGTTCAGATAGGACGCGTTTGAGGTGGCAAAGGGCTTTCTCACATTCGTCTGTCCATTCGAATTTGGTCTCCTTCCTGAGCAGTTTAAAAAATGGGAGGGCGTGTTGGGCTGACCTCGCAATGAATCGTGAGAGGGAGGCAAGCACGCCGTTGAGGGACTGGATGGCCCTCTTCGTGGTCGGCGTGGTGATATTGGAGAAGGCGTGGCATTTGTCCGGGTTGGCTTCGATCCCCCGTTCGGTCAAGTAGTAGCCGAGGAATTTACCAGCGCAGACGCCGAAGGTGCACTTCTCCGGGTTAAAACGCATGCGACATGATCGCGCGGTCTTGAAGACCTTCTGGAGGTGTGCCGCGTGGTCGTCCTCCGCGCCGGATTTGACGATCATGTCGTCCATATATACTTCGAGCATGTCGCCGATTTCGTCGCGAAAGACACGGTTCATCATCCGTTGGTATGTGGCCCCGACGTTTTTGAGGCCGAAGGGCATCACGTTGTAATAGTAGTTGCCCGACGCCGTCATGAAGGTCGTGGCTTGTTTATCGTGTTCGGCCATCGGGATCTGGTTGTATCCCGAGTACGCGTCCATGAAGGACAGGAGCTTGAAACCCGCAGAGTTGTTGACGAGCTTGTCGATATTGGGGAGGGGGTAGGCATCCTTAGGACATGCCCGGTTGAGGTCGGTGTAGTCAACACACATGCGCCATTTTCCATTATTCTTTTTAACGAGTACAACGTTGGACAGCCAGGTTGAATACCGGGCTTCCGAAATAAAATTTGCCTCTAAGAGGTCTTTTACAGCTTGTTCGGCCGCTGCCGATTTTTCGGGGGACTGGCGACGCCGGCGTTGTACAACGGCCTTTGCGGTCGGGTTGATGGACAGCTGGTGGCAGGCGACCTCGGGGTCGAGTCCCGGCATTTCCGCGGCGCTCCAGGCGAAGAGGTCGGCATTCTCATGGAGGCAGGCTTGGAGCTGACGTTTCGCGAGGTCTGGGAGTCCTGCGCCTATCCTCACGGTTCTGCTCGTGTCTTCCCCAAGGGGAATGAGTTCGAATTCTCCATCCGGGATGGGGCGCGCTGGGTGTGAGGGATGCCCGTTGACTTCGTTGGTCTTTGTGTCATTGTCGGGCTCGTCGGTGAAGCGACTGTCGAGCTTAATGGATCCGACCAGCTCCGTTGGTTTGTCCTTTGGCGTAGCGCTTGACGCTTTCTTTTTGGTCGATGGGGCGATGGAGTCTAGGCCTTTTAGTGCGGCTTCGAAACATCTTCGGGCGGCTTCGATTTCTCCGTTGAGGGTTACCACGGCTCCCCTTCTTGTGTAATATTTCATCTTCAGGTGAACGGTGGAGGGTACCGCGGTGAGTTCTGCTATCGTCGTCCTGCCCAGGATGCAGTTATAGAGGGACGTGCATTCGATGACCAAGAAGCGGACGCTGATGTCCCTGGTTGTTTCCTCTTCTCTGAAGGTGACTTTCAGCTCCACGTATCCCCAAGGTCTCGTCGTCGTCCCGTTGAACCCCTGAAGGTCGGAGCCTACGTAGGGAGAGAGGTTGGATTCGTCGAGCTGGAGAGTTGTGAACAGATGTGAGTACATGATGTCAACTGAGCTCCCGCCGTCGACGAGGAGGCGCCTGACGTCAAAGTTTGCCATTCGGGCACGTATGAGCAAGGGTATGTTGGAATTGGGAGATCCCCCGGGTAGTTCTTCGAGGTAAAATGTGATCGGGTTGGAGCGGCCTCGGAATTTGTCGAGCGTGCTCATTTTGTTGGAGCGGCCTCGCAATGAGTTCGTCGAATTTCCTTTTCACAGATCCTATGGATAGATTCCTCGTGGCTCCATCAGAGATGACCATGGCTCTGGGGAAGTATTCCCATCGGCTAGTTGGTCGGATTGGCTCGTCGATTAGGTTGGGTACCTCGGGAACGCCGAATTCTCTGCTCGCGAACCAATCCTCGGGGCGGCTGACGCACAACGCGACCTGGAGCCTGCCGTTATCCTCTGGAGAGGGAAGTTCCTCAATTTTCTTGGCTTCTGGAGCCTCTAGCCTAGGTGGTTCACCTCCTCGGGTGTATCGCTTCAGGTGTCCGTCTTTGATTAGAATTTCGATCGCATCTTTGAGATGGATGCAGTCTTCTGTCACGTGCCCGTGGGTCCTGTGGAATCGGCAGTATTTTGACTTGTCCACGTTGGGTTTGGGCGGCGTTGGTCGCGGAAAACGGACACCTCCCTGCACGAACTCGATTTTAGCGCATTCGGCAAGTATGCGTTCACGTGAAGCGACCAAGGCTGTGTACTCTGTGAATCTTCCCGCCGGGCCGCACGGTTCGCGTTGTTCGCGGGGTTCGCGGGGGCGGTCTTCCCGACGGCGGTCTCCTCCTCGTCGATGGCTCGAAGCTCCGTCGTCTCGGTGCCCGTGGGGGGCCTCCCTGTCTCGAGTGTCGCGAGCGGAGTTGGTCGCCTGTGTTTCCTCGAATCGGATGTAATGCGCGGCCCTGTCGAGGAAATCTTGGAGGGACGTGGGCCGGTGTATGCCTACGGCCTCGTAGAATTTGAAGTCGTGGCGCAGGCCTTGTTCCATTAAGTAGCGTTTCATTTCGTCGGAAGTTGTCACCTGCACTGCTTCCCGAGTGAACCTTTTGATGTACTTTCGGAGGGGTTCGTCGGGGCCTTGGATGATTGCCCCGAGGACTGCTTCCGTCTTCGGGTGACGTCGGGACGCCGTAAAGTGTTTGGAGAACAGGTCCTTCAAGACCCTCCACGACGTAACTGATTCGGGCTCCAGACTTTTGTACCAGGTCATAGCGCCTTTCCTCAGAGTCGTTGGGAAGAGTCTGCACTTGATAGCTCCCCGGACGTTTCGGTAGTCGAGCATAGCCTCGATATCTTCCAGGTGATCGTCTGGGTCGGAGGTGCCGTCGTATGTCGACAGCGTCGGCGGCTTCTCCATCCCCTGGGGTATGGGGGCAGCCATGATCTCCCGGGACAGCGGGGTGCGGTAATCATCCTCGTCGCTTTGCGCCGGGGATCTGCGAGGGGATGAGCCGTTCAAGGTATGTCCCTGGTTTCGGGTTCTCGATCTCTTGCCTGAGTTCTCGACTCGGGGGTCCTCGGTTGGGATCGCCGCGGTGTTCTGGCTCCTCACGCGAACGTGTCTTGCCGGGGATCTGGTGCGTTCTCGCGTCACCTACGGGCGGTGTCTCTCCAGCCGCGGTCGGCGGTTTCTGGGTCGAGGTGAGGGACTCCTCGAACCTCCGTTCTGGTCTTCCCGTTGGGGGTACCTCGGAGGACCGATGCGCTCTAATGCTCCAATTCTAGCATTTTGTTGGAACAGTAGCTGGTTCGTCTGGTTGATGGCCGTAAATAGAGCGGCCACCGTTGGGTCTGCTCCCGCCGGGATGGGAACGGGGTGGAATGCTGGCGGGCTCGGGGGTCCGTGATCGGCCTGGAGGGGCCGTTCCGCGGATGATGGTGAAGCAGTTTGCCCGTCCCTCTCGTCGGCTTCCGTCGATCGTGTCGTTCCTGTTTGCTTCCCGTTGGTGGCGACGTTGAGCGCAAGGTCGTGCGGTGTGTCGTCGCGGTGTGGACTAGCCATGATCGTGGAGGTTTGGTGAAACTTTTGGTTCCTGCTCGGAGTAACGGGGAAGTTTCCGTTCCCACAGACGGCGCCACTGATCTGACCTGATCAGAAGGGGATCACGATATGGCCACGCGCTACTGGACGGCTACCTGTTCACCGACGATGAGAAGAAGGAGGGGGGTGTACCTGCAAGACACTCCGATGCCAAAGTAAGAAGTTGGGCAGAGTGGAAGCAATAGTACAGAAAAGGGCAAGAAGAGAGTTACCTGACCCTCTTGAGGAAGAGGGTATTTATAGAGAGACCCCAGCGCTGGGCCAACGGTCATTTGAGCTGAACTGGATGACCAGACCCAACCCTAATGACTGCTAGGGCTTACGTGGCGTAGTGAAGACCAGGACGTGGTCTTCGCCCTAGTCCAACCGCTCCTAGATCTCCGGAAAGTGGGTTTGACCTGCTCTTTCGGAGGTGGGCAGTTGGCTGGTGACGTGTCCCCGCAGAGGGGAGCACGTGGAGAACGTGCGCCGGGCACGTTGTTCTCCCCGCGGAGGGGAGCTCGGGAGGTTCCCGGAAGCAGGCTGTTTTCCCCGCGGAGAGGAGGAACCCCGACCGTGCTTTGGTGAGTCGGGGATGGTTCTGCTCGTCTGGTGTGGTGGAAGGTGAAAGGTCGTTGGGAAGACCGCTTTGTGTTCGGCGGTGTGCCCTGCTCGTCCCGAGGGATGCACGTGCCCGACGTGCCTGATTCATCTGTTGGGCCGTACTTGGTATTGGGCCTGCCGAGGTTGGGCCCATACCGGAACAAAAACAAACTGAACTAGGTTTTACTGCGAGGGATTATACTCACCACAATACTACGTCTATGACCTAATTTTGAATGTTTTTTATAAGAAAATTTGATTTTATTGGTTTTCCATGCATCCACTTTAATATTTTATAAAAAATTTAATCTCAAGAAATTAATATTTTTTTAAAGATTATATTATTATGTTTGATGTAAAATGTATATATTATATATTAAAACGTAATTTATTTTTGAGTGTTATTTATAGCTAGTTAAAATAAAATTTAAATATGTATAAAATCAGGTAAATATATATATCAAAAGAAAAGTTGAGATTAAATCATATCTTTTACTTAATTATGTATCAAAGATTTAAAAAAATTAGGCGCTTTTATGAGGAAAAATTAATAATCAATTTTAGAAATATACTTTAATTCAATCATTCATATTCATTTTCATATTCTCATATAAATATTGCATTCTCATATGATATGTTATATGTGTGTGTGTGTGTGTGTGTGTGTGTGTGTGTGTGTGTGTGTGTATGTGCGCGCGCGCGCGTGCGCGTGTGCGTGTGCGTGTTCGCGTGTGTGTATGTGTGTGTGAACGTGACATTTAAAATAATCCAAAATAAAAATAAATTTATTTTTTTGAGATATTTTCAAAACTTAAAATAATAAAATCGTGTTCGATCATATCCCAGAAGGTTTAAACAACCAGAATATTTATATGGCAAGGTTGCTTTTACAAAAAAAAAAAATTACAGGAACTCGCCTATATGGCAAGGAGTAAAATGATATTAACTTTTTTTTTATTAGAAAGAGATTTCACTACGGAACGCAGGGTGTACTCAAACTCTAATTATAAAAAAAGATGTCAATCCAACTAAACTATGACATCCAGATCAAAAGAGCAGAATAGAAACAAAAAAAATTGAAGTTGGAGTTTGACATATCTCATTAAAATTTATCTCCTGGTTAAATATTTAATTGACCAAACTATATTGTTCACATTACACAATTAACCTTTCGAAAAGAATTATGTTTCTATGTTTTCAAAGTCCCCAAAGAACGGCACACCAGATAATACCTTCTCTATTTTTCCGCACCTTCTTTCCCATTTTAATATAAGACCACAAAAAACAAGAAATAAGATCTTCCCCTTCAAAAGCTACAAATCCGACCCACATGTTAATAGCATGCCAAACTCGGGTAGCAACTCCATTAGACAAGAACAAATGCTGCAATTTTTTCTCAAAAAGAAAATAGAACGTAATGGAGATTATGAATAGAACTTAAAACACCTCTTCTTTTAAGCTAGTCTTTACAAACCAACATATCCATAATAATTCTCCAATTAAAAACTTTCTCAAATTAAAAACCTTTATCTTCATAGGCATATGAACAACCCAAATTAGTTTGCACGTGGCATATGAGCAACCCAAATCAGTCTGCATGTATTTGCAAAGAAAGAAGCAGGAGAATGAAGACTATTGAACTCAACAATTTTTTAGTAGCATGACCTCAGACTTTTGATTTCTCATGGATCCAAAGAACTTCATCTTCTTTACCCTTGGTAAAAGTCTGGCTATCTAACAAAGTCATAACATCATGAATGTTATCTGAAAAATTCTCCCGAATCTCAGTTTCGATTCCCAAATCACCCAATACCCACGAATCGTTAACCAAAGCATCCATATTAGTCACCATTTTAGATTTCATCCTGCTACCGCTGAAAAGAAGTAAAATTATTTTACACATATTACATATCCTAATTTCTTTATAATATTAAAAAAAAACTATTTAAAATTGAACTTTATGAATAAATAGATAAAAATAAATCTAATCATTCCATAGCCGCTAACAAAATAAAAATAGAAAGCACAAAATTGGGTAGTGGTAGATTTTTTATTTTGTACATAATCCCACAAAAGTAACCTAATTTTAGTTTGTTTCATATTAACTTGAAACCAGTGGCGGCACATAACTCATTCCATCGACGTCTTCAATATGAATAGGAAGAAGATAGCTTTTCAGAAATCACCCTTCCTCCTATTTTATTTATCTGATGAATGTTGGGAGCATGTCTTCAAATTTCTCATCATCTGCAGCGAAGGTGAAACCGAAAACAAACACAAACTCTACTTTAAATCTCTATCTCTCGTCTCTAAACGGTTTCTCTCCATCACCAACAGACTTGTATTCTCTATCACCATTTCTGATCATTCATCTCGTCTTCTCCCTAGTTTCTTCCATAGATTCCCCAACCTTAATTCCCTTCACCTCCACTTCGGCTCCAGTCGTCTCGACTCAACCATTGCTTTGACTCTCCGTGACAGACCAACATTGAAATGTTTATCCATTTTCAATATTGAGCTAAACGATGCAAATGGCATTACTTCACAATACATCGATTCCCTCGTCACTTTGAAGGGTTTGAATATTCTTAAGTTCTGTTATTCACATATCTCAGATGATTTACTGTATTCTATTACAAGGGAAGTTCTTCCTTTGAAGAACTTTGTTCTCAAGAATTGTATCGGCTATAGTTATGATGGAATTTATTGTTTGTTATCCAAATGTCCAGAGATACAACATTTGGATTTGCATCAAGCTGATTTCTTAAGGGACCATCATATTCACCAGTTATCTTTGTTTCTTGGTAGTTTGCTCTCTATAAAACTTTCTAAGTGTTTGAAACTCACAAAATTAGCCTTGTCTTTCCTCATTAGGAACTGTCATTTACTTAGTGAAATTACAATGGAAGACATTAAAATGGAGACCGCACAAAATTCTGATTCTTTGAAGGATTTTGACGTGAACCCTCAATTAAAGTCTCTATGTTTGGGTCACGGTGCCTTTATATTAAATAAAAACATCATATTGTTTGCTTCTATTTTCCCTAATTTGCAGCATCTTGATTTGAGTTATTGCAATAGCATATGTGAAAAAGGTATTTGTCAAGTTCTAAGAACATGTTCTAAGGTTAGACATTTGAACTTGGGGTATTTTTATAAAGTTAGACGACTTAAAATGAATTGTGTAGTTCCTCATATGGAGGTGTTGGACTTGTCAGGTACAAAGGTTGATGATAGAACACTCTATCAGATCTCAAAAAGTTGTTGTGGGCTTTTGCAACTATTAATGCCAAATTGTAGATATGTCACAACAAAAGGAGTGATGCGCGTGATTAAAAATTGCACACATCTGAAGGAGATCGATTTGAGAGGCTGTCATGGAGTGACAACTAATGGTGTTATCTCAACTCTTTTATCAAGACCAACATTAAAAGAGAGAAAACTCTTCTTGCATAATGGATGTCTTTTCTTCAAATGAAGTTTTAGCTCTAAAATGCAAGATGTTTTTGGTTTTTAGATTTGTTTGTCGAGAAATTACTCTTTTATTTTTAAATACGGATGTAATGCATGCGTTAAATTTTAATGTTTTTCCTTACTCTTCTTTGAATTATATTACTTGTATTAGATTTTGTGTCATTCTTCATTGGCAGTATTGTTGATTGTTTCGGATCTAATTTGTTAAGGATTAGAAGTTAGTATGAATGTTTTCGTACATAGTGGAAACCTCTGTTTTATCATACAGACATGGCATACAGTATGGTGGAAACAAAATCATACTTAAACTAAGATATGACAATAGTTTAAAGAAAATGAATAGTATTTCTAATATGCATGTTTGATTTCCTTTATTGTTCATTGTGTTGCATAATGATGTCCCATATATAGCATTGTAACCTCATAATAAGTCATAACCAACCATACCGATAAAATGTGAACATCATAACTTCAAATTAAAACCTTCTCTTTAGGACTAATAATAGATAACATACTCAAATTTTGTGCTGATTTCAAATTAGTGAAATTACTATTTGTTGTTAATTTTACTATTTTGAAATAATCACAATATTATAGAGAAATTTGAATTTGTCATCAGTTAGCAGTCATAAGGATAAGGTTATGTTTCAAGTTATGATAATGTTCACTTTTCTTGGCATGGTTGGGTAGGACTTAGGAAGCAACAATACGGCTACTTAGTTTATACCTTAAAATAGTAGTCAGCAGCTCTGGAGAAGGAGAGCCATGGAATCCCACAGTGCTTCTGCTGCACTATGATTCACGGACGCAAACATAAACATCACAGAGAACTGACACTAATGCAAAGATATGAAAATATGATTATGCATGTCAGTGTTATATACATATCTGACAATGACACATACTCCAATTACAACACTAAAACATCATCCATTTTGTTTCATGAATGTCAATCTCCCTTCATCCTAAATTCACATTTCCATTATAACTTCCATTGACCGCAGGCTCAATCACTCCCACCTTCGGCATCATGTATACTAATACAAATTATTAAAATTTAAAATTGAAAACAGCTCTAAGGATAGGCCACAACAGACCAAAATGGCAGTGCGATTAACCTGCAGGTTGCAGTAGATCGTAACAATAGTGTGGATACGCCGCACCAGGTTGAAAAATCTCCCTGCACTAGAACAAACCAGAAACGGCAGACTCGGCCAGCTGCTGCAGAGCACACCCGTCTTGACCACACTCCACGGAATCAGACTGCAACAGAAACCCACGACTAAACCGCATGGTGCCTCACACTACACCTCAAAGTGAAACATTGTCTCTTAAACTAATTAAGGGGATAATCAATACTTCAGCTTGTATAATAATATAAGCTCAAACCATATGAAAATGTTCACAATTTGGAAGCTCTGAACCAAAGCAGAAGTCAAGTTGACTGCTAAACTAAATTGTTATCTTTTCAATTCCAGCCAAAGACAACAACATCCAGATATAACTAAGAAATCCAAAGGTCAGTTAAGCCATTGATGTTTTGGGATATTTCTTACATATTTGAATATAAGAAAATGGGTATGACGCAATTCTTATCCAAGTAATATAATTTAAGAGTAAAGAAAAACATCAAAATTTAAAAATTCATAGAAAAACATCAAAATTTAAAAATTCATAGAAAAATCTAAAACTATATTTCAATGATTATCATCAACAGGCGATTAAATACATATTTGTAAATTGTTATTCTAAAAAAAAGTAATTTGTTATAGAAATAAATCTAAAAACATAATTAAAACTTTAGAAAATAATACATTCATAACTAGCAAACAAGATATCCATTTCCCTAAAGTGAGAAGAGTTTTCTCTTAGATGAGAGCCTTGATAAAACCATTGACACAACATTTCTGTGACATAACTACAATATTTAAGTGATAAATGTAAAAGTCCACAATAACTTTTCAAGATTTGATAGTGTTTTATCATCGACATTTGTATTCGACAAGTTCAACACCTTCAGTTAAGGAACTACAAAGTTCATTTTAAGTCCTGTCACTTTATCACAATGGGCCAAGTTCAAATGTCTAAGCTTAGAACATCTACTTAGAACTTGACAAATACTTTTTTCAGTTATGCGATAGCAATATCTTAAATCAAGATGCTGCAAATTAGGGAAAATGAAAGAAACATTATAATGCCTTTATTTTTGATTAAGGAATTGTGACCCAAACTTAAAAACTTTAAGTGGGGGTTTATATCAAAATCCTTCAAAGAATCAGAACTCTCTACGCTCTCTCTTCAAATGTCTCCATTGTAATCTCAGTAAGTGAATGACACATCCTAATAAGTGCAAACAAGGTAGATTTTGTGAGATTCAAACAATTACAAAGTTTTATAGAGACCAAACCACCAAGAAACATAGATATCTTAGTAATATGATGATCCTTTAAAAAATCAGCTTGAGTGCTCACCTAAACTACCACCAAATTTTAGGCTTTTCTATCTAACAAATATAATTTTTAAATTTTTTATCTAAATAAAATTTTTCATTTTTTAATTAAATAACCTATTTTTCTAAAAACAAAACTCTTTCAATAATCCTACATTCCAAAACAATTCTTAAAAAAAATTTAAATACTCTATTTTTTATTGTATGATAGGGTTAAAACTAATTTTGCATGTCTTTGTATCCCTGATAGGCTGGTCTAATACAATTGAAGGTTTATGGTAGAATTTGAATAAAGTATTTTCAAAAGTAACAATATATATTATTAAATTTTGTATTAATTTATGTTTAAATAAATAAATTAACAATTAAGCTCTTAAACATTTTTAATTTATTTTTTAAATGATATGAAATTAATTAATAATTTAAATGACTTTTTATTTAGATAGATATAATTAAAGTTAAAACTCATAAAACGGAATTCCGGTTAGTAGTATTTTTAGCCATCTATTTTCTTCTTCACTCTTAATTTTATCTTTTTTTGGTGCCTTAAATAGAATGGGTTGAGGTTAATATTTATCCAAAATCACTGGTTACAAATTTTTTTTTCATTTAAATAAATATATTTTTAATTTATTTATGGGTATAATAGATTTTGTTTTAATAAATTAGATTTTGAAATCTATGAATTTATATATATATATATATATATATATATATATATATATATATATATATATATATATATATATATATATATATATATATATATATATATATATATATATATATATATATATATATATATATATATATATATATATATATATATATATATATATATATATATATATATATATATATATATATATATATATATATATATATATATATATATATATATATATTCAATCTTTCCAACCTAACTCCTAATGACGTAAGCCCTAAAATCTGTCCATTCTTAATCGCGCTACTACCATTATCGTGGTCGGCCGGACTAACATGTACCAGAAAACATAATGGCGGCGGGAGATCTATATTTACCTGATGACTGTTGGGAATGTGTTTTCAAATTCCTCAACAACCATGAAGACGACAAATATAATTGCTACCTCAACTCTCTCTCCCTAGTTTCCAAACAGTTCCTCTCCATCACCAACCGTCTCCGATTCTCCGCCGCTGTTGGCTCAAAAATACTTCCGTTCATCCATCTTCTATTTCAGAGATTTCCCAATATCACATCCCTCAAACTCAACTGTTCCTTCTACCGTGATCCCAATGCCTTCAACGGTGATCGCAACGCGTTTCTTCATCAAATCTCTAGTTTCTCTTTGAAACTCAAATCCCTCGATCTCTCCAGCCAAAACATCATTCCTGCAGATGGGTTGCAAGCTTTCTCTGAAAATGTTACAACTTTGACATCTCTCTATTTTTCCCAGATGAATTCTATAAGGAGCTCTGACATGTTACTAATTGCCGATTGTTTTCCTTTGCTCGAAGAACTCAATCTCGGTACAATTACAACATTCAACTCTGAAGATAACTTCATTGATGGGATAAATACTCTTTCATTGGCACTTTCTAAACTTAGCAAGATTAATCTCTCTAGTCATCGTTACATGACCAATGAATGTCTTTTCCACCTGTTCTACAACTGCAAGTTTCTTCAAGAGGCCATCATATATGATTGTCTTAACATCACCAATGCTGGTATTGTTTCTGCTCTCCGTGAGAGACCAAATTTTAGATCTTTACATTTTACCAATAAAACAGACAATTGTTCAAATTTGTTTGCCATCCTTAGGAGCTGTCCTTCACTTAGCAATATCAAAATGGAATGCCCATATCCACGTTGGTGGGAAAAGAGCGTGGATAATTCTAATTCTTTAATGGTTCTAAGCCCTCAATTAGAGACTTTATGTTTGGCTAACAATACATGGCTAAGTGATGAAAAGCGTTATAATATTTGCTTCCATTTTCCCCAATTTGCAACTACTTGATTTAAGTTATTGTGATAAGATATCTCAAGGTATTTGTGAAGCACTAAAGAAATGTCGTAAAATTAGGTATTTGAACTTAGTCCATGTCATACCCCAAATTTGTCCTACCTTTATACAACCTTCATTCTGTATATTTACCCACTTGCTTTATTCAAAAATTCCAAAAATATGTTGTTATTTTCACTCGAGGATGTCAGGTTAGACGTGTGGACAATGTCGAATGAGGAATGGTTCAGGCCACCTGGTTGAAGCTGATTTTTGCAGATTTTTTTCAATACAATGCATATTTGAAGGCATTATCCCTTGGTTTCAAGGCAATGAGGTTTTGGTTCATGGAAATGCGATTTCACTCCCTATTTAATCTCAAGTTTGAAGGTGGATTTATTATTGTGTTTCTTTCAATTTTATTCACGGCCAATTTGGAATTATGACTTTTTCTTGGCTCATTCGAGTGTCATTCATTTTCAAGTGAGAAGTTAAGTGAAGAGGACTTTGGTTTTTGAATTCATATAGGAATTTCATCATCAAGTTATTTGTGAATTCAAAGATGTTATTCCAATCAAGTTACAAATGCAAGTCGTGTGCTTCACATGTCATATAGTTGTTTCAAGCATGAGAAATGTCCTTTCATAGGTTATATTGTGAGGTTAGTTCAGAGAGAAATTTGTGTCATGATGTTCACGAGATGGTGGCCTACACGAGAACGAGTCTAAAGATACTATCATCAATTCATTTTGATCTGACCTGATCAGAAGGGGATCACGGGCTGACCACACTCTGTTGGACTGCTACCTGTTCACCGGTGATGAGGAGGAAAAGGGGGGTGTACCTGCAAGACATTCTGATGCCAAAGTAAGGAATTGGGCAGAGTGAGAGCAAAGTACAGAAAAAGGGTAAAAAGTGTGTTACCTGACCCTCTTGTGAAAGAGGGTATTTATAAAGAGACCCCAGCACTGGGCTAACGGTCACTTGCGTTGGGCTGGATTGCCAGGCCCAACCCAGGTGACTGCTAGGGCTTACGTGGCGTAGTGAAGACCAGGACGTGGTCTTCGCCCTAGTCCAACTGTCCCTTGATCTCCGGAAAGTGGGTTTGACCTGCTCTTTCAGAGGTGGGCAGTTGGTTGGTGACGCGTCCCCACGGAGGGGAGCACATGGAGAACGTGTGAAGGTCTTTCCCGCGGAGGGCAGAGTTTGGTCGAGCGGGGAGTCTCCTGCCCGACGTAGTTGGGGCAGGCCTTCCTCGCAGGGAAGCCTTTTTGGCTTGTCGGGGACCTCATGCCCGACGCGGTACCCGGACTGGACAGGGCCTGGTGGAACATTATTGGGCTGGGCCCGCATGGTCATCCCGGGACCCAGGCCAGAACAGGAGCCCCCCAAGTCGTTGCTCCGAGGAAGGGAGCGAGGACTTGATGACGTTGTTCTGGAGAAGTGGACTGGCCCGGGGAAAGATCCTCCAGCGCGAGCACGTGCGTTCTACGTCGTCAATTGTCCGGGCTTGAAGACGGGTGTTGGCGAGGAGAGGTGAGGGGGCGCGTCTATCTGCTTCCACCACGTGTCGCACGTTGGGTGGCTGCTAGGGCGGATACCCTAGGGTACTCAAGTGCCTAGCGACGCTTCGAGTCCCGTACAGGGGTATAAGTAAGCGATCCCCCGCTCATTTCTCACTTTTCGCCCTTTTGCTTTTAAGTTTCCTGCTTGTTGTCCCGCCACCGTCTGATATCCCCGCCGTCACAACCGTCGCGCCCTCCGTCGTAGATTTTATCGCAGTAAGTTTTCTTTCTCTTTTCCTCTACTTTTCTTGTTTGTTTTATGACTGTGGTCGGGGTAGTTTAAATGCCCCGAGGAGAGGCGAAGATCATCGCCGTTGTAGGGTTTTTTTTAGGGTTTTTATCATGAATGTCCCGGGGTGAGACGTTAGTTCCGATGAATGTCCTGGGGAAAGAAGATTTTTCCGATGATTGCCCCGGGGAGGGATTCCTTACTCCGATGAACGTCCCGGGGAGCAACGTCTATTCCGACGGACGCCTCTGAGGAGGGTTTGCAGTTTGGGTCATGTTAATAACCGGGGAGGTGGTAGGTTAGGATAGATCCACCGGGGACGATGCTCGGGGGGTCCTCGTCGCCCTTTCACTTGACTTGCGGTGGAAGGGTGAATTTTATCTCTGTCATCGAATTCACCGTTACCTTCTGCTTTTCAGGTGTTAATGACTACGCTTGTCCTAGGCACAATGGTCGAGGATAATGAACCGGATGTCCCACATTTCGATGAGCGTCCCATTCCGATCAGGGACTGGGTGGCCGAGGAGCCTCTAACTACGCCCTCCTGCTTCGCCGCTGATCCGACAGGGGCCTACGCCGTCATGGAGAACCGGAGAGAAGGGGATCCGCAGAACTGGCAAGTCTATCGTCCCCGGTCGGGCCATCGTATCTGCTCGAAATACGGGCGGATGCGCTTCCTGATGTATGAGTTCTACTTTAAAGAGGCCAGCCTTAGGTTGCCCTTTTCGGACTTCCATCTGGGACTCTTCAACTGGCTGAGGTTGGCCCCGTCGCAGCTGCACCCAAACACCCTGGCTTTTATTCGGGCCTTCGAGCTCGTGTGTCAATATCTCCAGGTCGGCGTTACGCTGTCGTTGTTCTTTCGTGTTTTCCATCTGCACGGCAGACGGTGAGTGGTCAACATGGCTGGGTGTCGTTCAAGCAACCGGACAGGCTTTTCAAGACGTATATGGATTCTGTCCGGGACTTCAAAGGTCGTTTTTTCGTGGTCAGCCCGATCACGCACGAAGGGATCCGTTCTTTATATTCAGAAGGGGAGAGGATAGTGGATGGTCGTCGCGAGGCCGTCATGCTGCCCCGGGTGCACGTGGAGTGGTCTCTGGAACACTATTCTTAGGGAACAGGTCGGTATATCGTGCGTGCAGGTTCGCTCGACGACAAGGACATGGCCAGCTATCTGAAGATAGTTTCCTTCGTGTGCAATTTACCGTCGTCGAAGCTGGTCACCCCCGATGGCCGGTATATCCTCGACAGCTATGGGAACGTTCACGAGACGCCGAGGTTGATTAATACAAAGGCCCTGCTCGAGTGTGCCTCAGAGAAGGATGCTCAGCGCTACCTAGGTGGTGGACGCCTCGTCTTCTCTCGACCTGATACCCTTAGTTTTTTATTGACCAGTTTTCTTTGTTGTGCAAGGAATATGGCTTCTGTCGAGGAGCGGGTGAAAACGTTGCGCGCCTCAAGAGCCGTTGTTCCTCCGAAGACGCGGGTCACCCAGTTAGTCAGGCAGTCTTCCGATGAACAGGATGGACGAGGGTCGTCGAAGTCTCCACCTGGCAGCCAGTCGCCTACTTCTCAAGGGGCCCTGAAGAGGGCGAGAGTTCAGGAGGATACGCCCGTGGTTGACTTATCGGTGGATTCTTCCGAGGAGGGTTATCCTATTGCTCCTTGTCACCAGCACCCCGGCTATTTCCATGGGGCTAGGTCGCCCAGTATTCCTGCGGGGGAGGCGAAGGCAATTTTGAGTGTTGACCGTGCTACGAGGAGGCAGGTTTTGACTGAGGACTTGGCCGCGCTGATGCGGACTTTCACTACAGCGATGGTTCTGAGCGAAGAAAGCTGCTCGGTCGTTGAGCTGTCAAAGCTGCAGGGGGATCTCGCTTTCATGCAGTCCCGTCTAAACAAGGCAGTCGAGGATCTGGAGGTGAGCCGAGGGAAGGTGACTCAGCTGAATGAAGAGCTGAAGAAGTCTCGCGGGGAGGTGGCTCTCGAGCGCAAGAGGGGTGACAGCGCCGAGGAGAGGCTGAGGAAAGCTGAGGAGGAATTGCGGGCGTCGAAGGCTCGTGTGGTGGAACTCGAAGGCAATCTCTTTCCTGCCGATGACGAGACTGACGATGACAGGTTGCTGGTTACCCGGGCTGACCTGTTGTCCAGGATACGAGTGTTGGAAGGTGATTGTCTAGATGCTTTTGCTGCGGGCTTCAATGGTGCCGTCGCGCAGCTTAGTGTGGTGAACTCCGGTGTTGCCTTCGTCGAGGATGGAATCGGGTCCTTCCACGAGATAGTCGATGGCCGTGTGGTCGACCCCAGCGCCGAGGAGGCTGGCCCCGTCGTCCCTGTCGTCGAGCCTGAAGCTGAGGAAGAGGAGGGAGCATAGATTAGCCCCGGTCTGCGTGCCCGCCTATTTCGGCCTGCGTGCCATACTTTGTATTATGTTGTTTTCTTTGTCGGGCCTGCGCGCCCTTGTTTATGTAATATTGACTACTGGGCTGGTGCCCGCTTATGATTAATATATTTTTGAGAATTTTCTAAGTGTGCGCCTCGTTTTTGCATGTTGTTTATGCTCGTTTTATTTCTTCATTTATATGCTCAAAATGTATGTATGTTTGAAATGCATGTTTAGTATGCTTTTGGGCCTATCCGGGGTGGTATCTCGACGACGATTGTTTCCGGCGGTGTGGGGAACTGGCCGGCTGGTCGGTTTTGTTGCCTGACCGGTTCGGGGGTAGTTCTCCCCGTGGCGTGAACGTCCCATCGCGAGCTGAGTGTCCTGCCGGTGTGCGGTGGGGAATCTCGATCGAGGTTTTCCCTGCCGAGCAAGGCCTTCTTCCCGCGCACACAAGAGGCAGGGCTTGCTTTTTCTCTGTTCGTTAGGAGACGCGAGGAGGTATGGTGGTACCATGTCGCCCCCCAGTGGTCGCGGTGATGGATCGTCGCGGGCAGTGTTTAGCTGTAGTACCGCTTAAGTTTCTTGGCATTCCATGGTCGAGCTAGTTGTTCCCCGTGTAGGTTTTTGAGGTAGTAGGCCCCGTGCTCCGTCTTGTCGCGGACACGGTAGGGACCTTCCCAATTTGCGGCTAGTTTACCCTCGTGTGAGTCCTTCTGGTTTCTGCGCAATACTAAGTCGCCGATTTAGAAGTCGCGTTTCAGGACTTTGTTGTCGTGGCGGAGTGCAACCTGTTGTTTCATCCGGGCTTCCCGTAGGGATGCTCCTGAGCGAATCTCCTCGACTAGGTCGAGCTCCTCTCGTAAGGCGTTTTCGTTGTCTTCGGTGTCAAGGGGAGCTTCAGTTCGTCTGGATGGCTCGCGTATCTCGACCAGGATCACTGCTTCGGTTCCATATGTGAGGCGGAATGGGGTTTCCCCCGTTGTTGAGTGGGGCGTAGTTCGGTATGCCCAGAGGACATTGTGGAGTTCTTTGACCCATGCCCTATTTGCGTCGCCGAGTCGTCGTTTTAGTCCTCTGAGTATGACCCTGTTCGCGGATTCTGCCTGGCCGTTTGTCTGGGGATGTTCGACCGAGGTGAAATGGTGTTTGGTTCTGAGCTTGGTGACAAAGTCCCGAAAGTTTTTGTCCGTGAACTACGTGTCGTTGTCTGTGACGATGGCGAGCAGGACCCCGGACCTGGAGAGGATATTTCGTTTGTAAAATCGGAGTATGTTGTGGGCCATGATTTTGGCTAGAGCTTTGGCCTCAATCCATTTGGTGAAGTAGTCCACGCCCACGATGAGATACTTGTTCTGATAGGAACCGAGGGTGAAGGGGCCGAGGATGTCCATCCCCCACCAGGCGAACGACCACGGGGAGGAGAGGGATTTGAGTTTGGTTGGTGGAGTGAGGTGCATGTCCCCGTGCCTTTTGTTGCACCCTAAAATTTGCTCAACCTTATTCACTTGGTTTATGTTTCAATATCATTAGCATTTGCATATAGAGTCATGTACATAGCCTAACCATCTGCATAGCACAAGCATAGCAAGTCATTCAACAGGGGATCAAGCATTATTCTCATCTCTAGAGGCCTATCCAGAGGTTATTATCCTAATTCAATCTCATTCAAGTCATCAGGGAAGAATTTGAAAGCAGAGAGTTCAGCAGATCAAGCCTTGAGTCTATTTCCTATCTGAGGGCATCTGAGGGTCAACAAGGGGGTTGTGAGTTGTGAATTGAAGGCATGGAGAGCATCTATACATCATGAGAGGCTTAGAAAGTCATTTGGAGAAGAAAACAAGTTGTTGAGGTGACCACAAGAATTGCAGATGAAGACAGTCAACTAGGGTTTCATCTGGGTCAACCCTAGGTCAACCCTAGGTCAATTGATTGATTTAAAAGCATTAAGGGCTATTGGAGAGAGGTGGGGTTCATCATTTGACATGGAGAACAAGGATATGTTGTTATGCTAAGAAGAATTCAAGAGAAATCAAGGAGAAGAGGAGTCTCTAAATTAGGGTTTCTGTGTAAAATCCCCTAGTTTAGGTCAAGTTTCCAAGCAAGATAAGTCAAAATGCAAGCCTCAAATGGATTCTTGGTCAACATGAAACTTGTAGAGGATCTCAAGACCTTTAATTTTAGTGGTGGAAGACATCAAGGAGATTTATAGAACTCAAGTTATGGTCCTTGCAAGTTACAGGTCATCTGGGGTGTCTGAAATTTTGTCTGTGAAAGTGACTTGACTTCCAAGCAATTTTTACCCCTCAAGGAGATTTCAAATGAATTTCCGGTCAACATAAGAATTGTTCCTCATTGTCTTAGCTTTCTAGAATGGTATGGTATGCCTTCATATGATGTGTGGAACTCAACTTATGGTCTTGGCAAGCAAAGGGTATTTTGGTCATTTGTGAATTACAGGTCATTTTAACCTATGTCCAAAACTCATACAAGGAGGCCTCAAATGGAAAAATCCCCAACATCAAAGTTGCTCAGAATGTCATTTTAAGTCAAGGAAGGAAGTCATGGAAGTTGGGAAAGGCATGGAACTTAGGATTATAAAATGGACCAAATATAAAGGAAAAAGTCCATTTCTTAATCACCAAAATTGTGAATTTTTGATATGAGGGCAAAACTAAACATGTGACCCACCATTTTGAAGGTAAATCATATTTTAAGACCAATGGCAATGTTAGTTTTTTGAGTTGAAGTCAAGAAATGGAGGATATCCTTAGTTGCTTATGCATGAAGCAACACTTGCCAAACCAAGCTTTGGTCAAGGTATAGCACAAAAGATCATCCAAACACTCCCTATTTCTCATTTGAAGAGAAATTCAAGTGTCATTTGGAAGCTGCAACAAGGTATTCATAAGCTGGTTTTTCAATTCATCTCTTTTCAAATTCTCATACCATGAGATGCCAATTTCTCTTTGGATCCTTCTAGCAAGTTCCAGAACCCTCAATCCTCATCTACATAAGCATTGAAGCTGATCCAAAGCTTTTTTTGGGATTCATTAGTGAAAAAATTCAGAACTGCATTTTCACATCTCTCTCTTACAATTCAGTTTCGATTTTCCTCAATCCTCCATAATTTCCTAAGATTCTTGATCCTATTCCACTCAATCATCACTACTGAGAGTGCTCCAATCAAAATCTGAGGGAATCCTAGCATAAATCGTGTTTTTGAGTTGCTGCACATTCAACTGCAAACCAGATTCTGTTATGGTGATCCAAGCTGTTTGAAGGAGAATCATTGCAAACAGAAGCGAGATACTAATACATTGAGTGATCCTGGAGTCTTACAAGCCGTGAATTGAAGAAAATCACCTTCTGTTTTCATCATTTTTCCAGGTTGGTACTTTTCTGAAATTGACTCGAATTAGAGGAGATCTTAGTGAATTGTTAGGGTAGGCATACTCTAGGTGATTAGAGGTTGGTTTCTGGATAGTTTGAGGGGATTTGATGAAGGTTAGTGTGTGTGTGTGTGCAATTTCTGTTAGGAGCAAGAACTCCCTTAATAGTGAAGGATAATGTTGTTTCTTCAGTTAGTTTTGATCAGTGTAAAGAGAGGAACAGGTTTATGCCATTAATTTTGAGAATTATGAGAGTCGGTTCTTGATCGTATTTTGGGGTTAGCTATCGGGTTTAGGGTTAGGTTGCGTTTCAACTATTTCTGAAGCCATGACCGAGTTGATGATGGAATTTGGAGTGAGTTTGGTCTTTACACCTTAGATTTTCATCGAGAATTGAGGAAGTTCGTCTAAGGATCAGTTGGTGTTCTTGGAAGCATTCATCCATGGCGTTTGGCTCCAAGGCTGATTTCAAATGAAGAAGAAAGGTTCTGCACCCTTAGATCATGATAAATCATTGACCAAGACCATGATCCAAAGGCTGTGCGCGGTCCATAATGTGTGAAGGATTTCTCTTGATGAGCAAAACGCACCGTATCATTTAATCTGACCATTGGGCTTAAGTGAATTTTGCTTTTAACACCCCTCTCAACCAGGCCCAACATGAAATCAACTGGAATTATTGCTATATACACCGTTCTGGAGTTTTTGGTTTTGGTGAGATTCTGAAGCGAATTGGGCCTATGAATTTATCCTATCTGCACCCCCGGTCCCCAGCCCATTTAATAAAATAACTGCAGCGTGTTTCTATTCTTACCCCCTTCAAATATCTCTTTACATTTTCTTTTTATTTTCTTTATATTTTTCATGCATCTTATAAAAATCATAATAAATGGAAAAATCATTATTTTCAATTCATTCTTTTTGCATATTTTTCTTTAGGATGTCTAGAAAATTATAAAAAATAAAAATTGCATTTTATTTTTTATTTGATATTTTTCCCATATTTTCTAAATAAATGACATCTTAAATGGTTTCATTTCATACATGATTTTATTAATTTTTGTTCTATTAGATACTTTCATATTTTTCATCCATTCTTTTTAGGTTGTTTAGATTAGACATTAAACTTGTAGATACAATTTAGTTCCCATTTTTAGAAATTAAATTTAGGTGCTTAGTGTAGGTGTGAACAACATGAACAAACTAGGGTTTTAGGTGATGACTTAGGAGAATCAATTCATTTCCCTTAGGACTTAGGGTTTGAATAGTTTAGCTATGGGACTATAGGGGCTATGGGTAGTTATTAGATCCCCTTAGAAAAAGTCAAGATTCCCCTACTGCTATTAATGTACTGTATATATCTGATTGACTGGTGTGGTATGCCCTCTGGGGATTATTGCTTGTTTGTGTGGGTATTGGGATTGTCTGGGGACTTGGGGGAGCTGAAGACTTGTGAAGATGAAGCCATTGGAGATTCAGAGATTGAAGATCAACTTCCAGAGTTGAAGAGGAGTTTCTTGTTAGCAGATGCTGAGGAGACTAGGGTTTAGGAGCTAGGCAGAGCTCAAGATTAGACAGTTTGTTTCTCAAACATGGATTGCCTTGTCTGCATCCATTCTTCTCTGTGATACAGAGTCTCTCTAAGACACTCACCCCCTTCCTTTGGAAGGCTTGGTGATAGTGTCTAAGAGATAGAACTCTTGAGAGAAAATGTCTTTTGTGTTAGAAGCAGTCTATTCACCGCCTTTGGTAGTCAACTGATTGCTTAACACCCAATTCACTCTTGTGACTGATCCCTCATCCTGGAGGTTTGAGCTTGAAGAAAAGCCATTGCAGATAGAAGACTGATGATCAAAGCCCTTACCTGAAGGCCATGAAGATGGAGATTGATGCTTGTTGAAGCCTGTAACTGATTGAAGATTACTTGTAGCCAGATGTTGATTCAGAGCTGCTGATGCTGTTTCTTTTGCTGTTGTATTTCATTGCTGATGTATTGATTGTTTTTACTGGACTGTATTGTTTGCTGTCTACCCTGCTGGGTTGAAAGTGAAGTCTGTTCACTTTTGCCTATTGTTTTCTAGGTTCGAGGTTGAGTAGGACTCCCTTGCCTCGCTTGTACTGTTGCATCCATGCATTTTACTGCTTTATTATATCTGGTATTGTTTCTGTTTCTGCCTATCCCGTAGGATCTCTGTTTCTCTCTGTGCAAGAGAGGAGCATGATAGACACTAGGTCTTAACCCATGCATGATAACATTAGGTTAGTTTGTTTCCCTTCGCAACCGTAGGTTAGAGTTCTGTCTCTTTCTTTCTCAAAACAAACAGAAAAACACATAAAGATTTCAAACACAATAAAAGACACTTCTTCCGTAAAAGAATGTGAACTCATCAAGACGTCATTTTTGTCCGCCGGGACTGTTAGTCAAGGAAACCTTTTTCAGAAGGAATAAAATCAACCAAGACAGACTTGTGTCGTACGTGGCCCGAACTACGTTTGCTCTGATCTTTCATGCTGTATGAAAGTACGTAGGCATAGGATGCGATATCCTAGCGAGCAACCTTCCCCTCCTTTCCCGTAGGTAGGCGAACTACGTTGACTCTGATTTCTCATTCCAGACGGGAATACGTAGGCATAAAGTGCGATACTTTTCCGAGTCATTTTTACTTTCATTTTATTTTCTTTTTAACCCTTAACCTATAGTTTAGATAGAATAACAATCCATACCCGAAAACAAGCGTGGATCCCGTCGAGTACGACGGACGTGAGGGGTGCTAATACCTTCCCCTTGCGTAACCGACTCCCGAATCCAGGTTTTGGTTGCGACGACCATACCTTTCCCATGTTGTGCGAGGTTTACTCTGAGCGTTTCCTTTCCCTCCCGTGGGATAAATAACGCACGGTGGCGACTCTTCTGTTCAGCCGGCGCCGATTTTCGCAGTAGCGACAGCTGGCGACTCTGCTGGGGATCCAACGTCCCCTGGCTGCTAAGGACTGCGATGGTTCTTATGCATTTGGGATCCAACGTCCCTTGAGAGAGTCAATCCTAACGCTTGTTTTCCCGTCGAGGATTTTGTATGGAGTTATTTTATATTTCTAACCTTGTATTTTCAGCTTTATATATTGATTATTGTTGCTGTATCTGGGGTGTGACGGGTGTTCTGATATTGAGAGATAAGCCGGACCTGGGCTTGAGTGCACCTAGAATTAGAGTAGAAATTAGTGGGCGCCCGCTTGCTTTGCTTGCTTCGGTGTCCCATGAAATCTACACTCAGACGAGGTTCCTCTGGTTGGCCTCTTGCCCCTTCGTTTGGTTGGCGTGGGTTGCTGGTTAGTTGGATTGTCGACTCTGGGGACCGATCATTTGGAAGTTGGCTAAGTGAGGCCTCTTCAGGAATTGATGATGCCACTCCTTCTGGGAATCGTATCATCAACCCTGAAAGTCTGTGACGCCGACGACCGCATAGGATGCCGTACCTTGTGCCAGTTATAGGGCCACCCACCTGTGAGGGGATTCAGGGTTATGCAGGTAACTAGACCTTCAGACCACCGGTTTGTTGATCAGGATCTTGGATATTTATGGAGGGTTCTAAGGTCTGTCAGAGACCAGTTGGTGTGTTCCGAGGTCTGTCAGAGACTGTTTGGAGATGTGTTCTGAGGTCTGTCAGAGACCAGGGGGAGATATGATTTGAGGTCTGCCAGAGACCATTCAGGTTGTGATTATGGGGTCTATCAGAGACCAGTATTGGAGCTTTGTTTTAGGTCTATCTGAGACCAGGGTTTGAGGACTTCTAGAGAATCTATCTGAGACTTCTTGATATGGTCCAGGCTATTCAGCTACAACTTTGGTCCCTGTTGCATGTTACTTGCATTGCATCACTGCATATCCATTACCATTTGCATTTCACTAACGTGTGTCTGTGCTGCAGGTGCATTCGCATTTCCCTAGTTCTAGTGCCCAGACTTCTGAGTGTTTGATCATGACTAGCTTAAGGAGAACGGTTGCTTACAAATTGCCTACGCCTGATATTGTTCCTCTACTTGGGTTGATCTCTCTTGCTGATGAGGGTGTTCGTAGGAGCTTCCGGATGAGCTATGGTAGACTACTGAGATTGGTGTGCAAACCTACAGAGGTAGAGTTAGATGGGCTGTATGCTTTGATGCAATTCTACGACCCTGCTTTGAGGTGCTTTACGTTCTCTGACTTTATTATGGGACCAACCCTGGAGGAATACGCTGAGTATGTTGAGCTGCCCGTGCAGAACCAGGTTCCATTCATTCATTATGACGCCAAGCCCAAGCCGGAGGATTTGGCAAAAGCCTTGCATATTGATGCTTCTGAACTTGTGACTACTGTTTCCCGTGGAGTTCCAGGCTTCTCACTCCAGTTCTTAGTTGGTAAAGCCCAAGAGTATGCCAAGAGCGGGTGCTGGGTTGCTTTCAATGCTGTGTTGGCCTTGTGCATTTATGGCATAGTACTGTTCCCCAATATACCGGATTTTGTGGACTTCGACGCCTTCTACTTGTTTGCCGCTGGTAATCCTGTACCTACTTTACTCGGAGATCTCTACCACTCACTGCATTACAAGAATGAGAAGGGAAGAGGAAAGAATGTTCATCTGTGTGTACCCTTGTTGAGTAGGTGGTTTGAGAGTCACCTTCCTAAGAGAAGATCTGTTGCAGAGACTACAGTCCCAGCTGGTTGGCCAGAGCGCCTGATGAGGCTATCGTCGGAAGATATGGAGTGGTTTGATCGAGACCTGTTGGGATCTGAGCTCATCTTCAGTTGTTCTGGGTACCCTAATGTGCCGTTGATAGGAAGAAAAGGGTGTATCAATTACAACCCTTCTCTATTCATTCGCCAGTTCGGATATGCACTGAAGAATCCACCTCAGGAGGAAGAAGTACAGGAATCTCTGTACTTCACAGGTGATTTGAAGGGAGAATTGCTAGCTGAGTTGCAACACGCCTGGACACGTATTAACCGCAAGGGGAAACCACTGTTAGGTAAGAACGATTGCCAGGCCTATGCACCTTACAGGGTTTGGATCCAGGAAAGAGCAAGTCAGTTATTAATGCCATTTCCAGATGTACCAATCCTTGTTCCTATTCCGGTAGCGGAGCCAACTACTGTTTCTAGGGAAGTCTATGAGCAAATTGTGAGAGAAAAAGAAGCCTTGATGAAGATCAACGAAGGGTTAGAGCAAGAGCTAGCTCAAGTACGCAGTGAGAAAAACAAGGCCGTATATGCTTTCCAACAACAGATCGAGCTATTAAACAGGTTAGGGGCTGAGTTGACCGAGGAAAGGAAAAAGCGCGAACGTCTGGGGCAAGAGTTCAGAAGCTCCCATGACATGCTGGAAGCCAAAAAGAAAGCGCTTGACGTGGCACATCGAGAAATCTCCTCTTGCAACAAGACTTGGAATGCTACACTCACCAACAATAAGAAGAGGGAAGATAAGCTGAAGCAGCAAATTTCCGACCTCGAAGAGAAGTTGAAGTCTAGCATCAAGAAGTGTGAGGAAGAAGTGATGACCCGGTATAGTGTCCAGCATGCACTGAACAAGGCAATCAAATCCAGAGATGAAGCGGTATCTCAGAAGCGAAAGCTAGAAGATTGCTTCGGAGAAGCAACATGGGAAGAAACTGCTGAAGACGTGCGCCGTGTTCTTAAGAAAAGAAACCAACTTGTTGAAGGGCTGCTTGATCGACCAAGCCATCCAGAGACCAAGAAGTTGATAGAAGAGTACCAGACTTTTGGGAGGATTTGATCGTCTCATGTAGTAACTTGTAGTAACTTGTATGCTTTATTTGCATAAGTGCTGACCATCACCAGGATTGTTGGTTGAGGTCATGCCTTCTTATCGTACTTTCAGCGACGTTGTATTCGGGTTTTTCTCAGCAATATATGAGGCTTTCTTTGATCCAACTCCGGTATTCCTATTGTCAACACTGTCACTGCACAGGCACCTTCACACTAGAACTGGGGGAATAAATTTCCCTAAAGCACAGACACATTGCATTGTATTCATATTCATATTGCATTACAGGTAATCTTCAAATAAGTGTCTTATTTACTGCTTTCTTGAAGGTACTTAACAGGATTGCAAGTCAGCACCCGCACCGCTATTCTACCCGCACCAACTGTCGAAGAATCATGGATCAAATGCAGAACGAGATGCAAGATGTGCGCGAGAAGCTCGCTCTCTTCATGCAGACCATGGAAGCTATTGCGAAAGGGCAGGAGAATTTGCAGGCCATGGTCCAGCCCCTGTTGGCCCGAAACGCTGGTCATGGTAACGAAGATCATCAGTCTGTACGGGTCGATACTGTTCATGGAGACGGCACCCCCACGCCAGTGGCTCCACCTGTAGTCAATGTACCCGCCTCCAATGTCAATAACGCTACCGCTGCTGCAAATGGTAACGTCGGAGTTGGAAATGAGACTGCTGTCCATAACGTTGGGCTGGGTGATGTCAATTTGGGAGATAATATGGGAGGCAACGCCTTCGTCAATGCTGGATTCGGATTCAACGATCAGGGATTCGATAACACTGGGAAGTATGGCTTTAATGCTCAAGGCTTTGGGCAGGATGGTTATGGCACGACCAATCAGGGTTACGGAGGCTTTGGAAACGGAAACGGTACTGGATTTATGGCTTTTGGTCCTGCTGGAGGTGTTCAAGGGTACGGCAACAGAGGCCGAGGTCCGTGGATGAATCAGATCAGAGCTGGACGTAATAATGGATATGATGGATATGGGGCTGGAAACGGTATGTGGCAAGAAGATCAGCAGGAGGACGCTTTCTCCGGCGGAGGTTTCGAAGGGCCGATGGATGATTCCCAGAAGATCAGAATGCTGGAAGAGCAGATGAGGGGAGTCCTAAACCAAAGTGCTGTGGGTTTGGACATGGCAACAATGGGGCTGGTACCTGGCTTGAGGGTGCCAATTAAATTCAAAGCTCCTGCGTTTGACAAGTACAAAGGAGACACATGTCCAAAAGTGCATGTACGAGCTTATTATAGAAAGATGTCTGCGTACTCAACTGATGAAAGAATGCTAATGCATTTCTTTCAGGATAGTCTGTCGGGCCCTTCCCTAGAGTGGTACATGGGATTGGAGCCAACTGATATCAAGACATGGAAGCAGTTAGCTGAGGCATTTGTAGCTCACTACAAGTATAACAGCGACTTGGCACCCAATCGGGTCCAATTGGCCGGGCTGTCGCAAAAGAAGGGGGAGAGCTTTAAAGAGTACGCGCAAAGGTGGCGCGATATGGCTGCCAGGGTCCGTCCTCCGGTAGAAGATAAGGAAATGAATGACATGTTTGTCGGCACATTCACAGGTCTGTTTCATGACATGTTGTTTCACACGTCTCTGGCCAGTTTTTCAGACCTGATTCTGATGGGAGAAAAGATTGAACGTAATATTAAGCAAGGAAAGTTCCAAGTCGAGGAATCAACGGCATCCGGCAGTAATAGGAAAGCTTATGGTGGGCGCCGTCAGGGCGAGGCAAGCGCAGTATTTGGAGGCCGAGGCCGAGGCCGAGGCAGGGGACGAGGTCAATATCGTCAGCCGCAGCAGGTGGCGAGTGTTACTATCCCGTATCAACAGCAACCGGTGCAGCAACAGCCAATGCAACAGCAGCAGCAGCCCCAGCAGGGGGCGCAGCAAGCTCAGCGAAGATTCCAGGGTAGTAAGCCGAGAAGAGTGTTTGAGAAGCCTCCCTCAACCTATGCCGATTTATTGCAGACATTGTTGGGATTGAACCTGGTAGAGAAAAGAACTCTGGCACCGATAACAGGAGCTCCCCCGTTTGGTTACGATGCAAGCCGGCACTGCGAGTTTCATTCTGGGGCTCCGGGCCACGATATAGAAGGTTGCCACGCTTTTAAGCATGTTGTGCAGGACCTTTTGGATAATAAGACTATCAATTTCGGAACGGCAGGTCCGAATATAGTGCAGAAACCCATGCCTAATCATGGGGCAAACGTCGTTCTGACTGAGGAAGGTTTGAATCTGATTATGAATGTCGATGATTTGAAGACGCCGCTGAGCGAGATAAAGAGCCGACTGTTGCAAGGGGGTGTCTACCCAGGATGTAACGAGTATTGCTTAGACGGTTGGACCCTAGCTGGAGGGTGTGAGGATTTAAAGAAAGGCATCCAGGCTTTAATTGATGAGGGCGTATTGCAGTTTGATCAAGCAGCCACTGAAGAGCCCGTAGGGGCAGTAGCAGATAATCAGAATGATGTGGCCACTGTGACAATTCCTCGGAAGACGATCACTATTGCAGCACCAGCTCAGCACCCACCGATCACCATAACTAAGGTCGGGCCAGTCCCGTACGAGAGCACGAAAGCAGTCCCATGGTCATATGGGTTGGATGTGTATTGTGACGGGATAAGGATTGATGTTAACAAGCAGCCAGCCGAGACTGTGGATAATGTTGTTGGTTCAGGAGGAATGACAAGGAGTGGTAGGATCTTTATATCCCCCGAAGTGGAGGCCGAAAGACTAGCGAAAGGAAAAGGGAAAACAGTTGAGAATGTTCCGGTGCAAGCGAGTGAAAAAGAAGCAGCATTGAAAGATGTAGAAGAGTTCATGCGCTTAATTCGAAAAAGTGATTATAAGATTGTGGAGCATCTGCAGCAGACGCCGTCCAAAATATCTATCCTGTCACTGCTGTTGTGTTCGGAAGCTCACAGAAATGCGTTGCTGAAAGTCCTAGATACTTCTTTTGTACCCCAAGACGTCTCCGTGAACCAGCTAGAAGGAGTATTGGCACATGTGAACGCAGGCCACAGCTTGGGCTTTACCGATTTTGACTTGACTCCGAAAGGAAGAGATCACAATATGGCGCTGCACGTATCTGTCGAGTGTAGAGGATCAGTAATGTCACACGTCTTGGTTGACACCGGGTCATCTTTGAATGTGCTGCCCAAGAAGGCGATGATGAAGTTGGATGTTAGAGGAATCTTGTGCACACCTAGCGACTTGGTAGTCAGAGCGTTTGATGGCACGCGGAGGACAGTCTTTGGATCGATTACCTTGCCTCTACAGGTAGGGCCGGAAGTGTTTGCAACGGAGTTTTATATCATGGATATACAGCCTGCGTACAGCTCCTTGCTTGGAAGACCCTGGATTCATGGAGCAGGGGCAGTCACGTCCACCCTGCATCAGAAGTTGAAATACATGGTCGGAGACAGCGTAGTCACCGTGTGCGGAGAAGAGGACATCCTGGCCAGCCATCTATCTTCATTTAAATATGTGGAGGTCGACGGAGAAATCCACGAAACGCCCTGCCAGGCATTCGAAGGTTTGCGCATCAAGGACAAGGGTCCCGGGCCGAGCAAAGCGCCAGAAATAGCCGTCTCATCGTATAAAGAAGCTCAAGCTCTAGTGGAAGCAGGAGAAGCCAAAGGCTGGGGCAAGGTGCTGGACATTCCTGTGAAGATGGACCGGTTCGGGCTGGGGTACCAACCGTCGTCATCAACTCCTTCCGTGGGGGCACCCCGTTTCAGAAAGCCAATCACCATCTCTGCCAGTGGAGTATGTCATGAAACTGTCAATGCTGCTTCGGAGTCTGATGAAGGAGACAGCGACTGTGACATGGATGCCTGGATTCAGCCAAGCACGCCAGGACAAGGACTGTGCAACTGGTCTATTCAGGAGCTTGTTCCTGTGACTTTTAAACAGTAATGCTTTGCTTTATTAATTGTTGAACAATCTGATGCCTTGCCCGGGGCATCATGATTTGCTTAGGGCTGTGTTGTTATAAACATTGCGTGTTAATCATTAAATAAATGGCGTTTTTTCACGTGCAAATACTGTAATCCCTGTCTTTCTTGTTTTATATTTTTCAATAAAATGGCAACGTGGTTATTCGCTTTATACGCATTTTGAAGCACTTAACCATTCCTTTTGCAGGATAACATTTTCAGATGACATCCTTGAACCACCTATGACTCGTCCCGACTTTGAGCACCCGGTGTTTCAGGCCGAAGAAGAGGTTGTCGAAGATAGCGACGTTCCTGAAGAACTGTCTTGGTTAGTAAAGCAAGAGGAAAAAGCCATTCTGCCTCACGACGAGGTCATCGAAATTATCAACTTCGGGTCGGAAGGGGTTGAGAAAAATATTCGTATCGGAGCCGCACTGCAGAGTGATATCAAGCGAAGACTGGTTGAAATGCTTCAAGAGTATAATGATGTATTCGCTTGGTCATATGAAGATATGCCGGGGCTCGATACGGACATGGTTGTGCATCGCCTGCCACTGAAAGAAGATTGCCCGCCAGTCAAACAGAAGCTTCGCAGAACTCGACCAGATATGGCAATGAAGATCAAAGAGGAAGTTCAAAAACAGTGGGACGCTGGTTTCCTGGCTGTGACAAAGTATCCCTCATGGGTTGCCAACATCGTACCAGTGCCAAAGAAAGATGGCAAGGTTCGAATGTGTGTCGATTATAGAGATTTGAATAAGGCAAGCCCAAAAGACGATTTTCCACTTCCTCATATTGACGTGTTAGTTGATAATACTGCTCAATACTCCGTATTCTCCTTCATGGATGGCTTTTCAGGCTATAATCAGATTAAAATGGCGCCAGAGGATATGGAGAAGACTACTTTCATAACGCCTCGGGGAACATTTTGCTACAAAGTGATGCCCTTTGGTTTGAAAAATGCTGGGGCAACATATCAGCGTGCGATGACGACTCTTTTCCATGACATGATGCATAAAGAGATTGAAGTTTATGTTGACGATATGATTGCCAAATCCCAGACGGAGGAAGAGCATCTGGTGAATCTGTTGAAGTTATTTAAAAGGCTTAGGAAGTTCAGGCTGAGGCTGAACCCTAACAAATGCACCTTCGGGGTGAGATCGGGTAAGCTCCTGGGATTTATCGTAAGCGAAAGAGGAATAGAGGTCGATCCTGCTAAAATAAAAGCAATTCAAGAGATGCCGACGCCTAAAACAGAGAAAGAGGTGCGCGGGTTTTTAGGGAGGTTGAACTACATTGCCCGGTTCATATCTCACCTGACTGCTACGTGTGAACCATTATTCAAGCTGTTGAAGAAAGATCAAGCAGTAACGTGGAACGAAAATTGTCAAAAGGCGTTCGATAAAATAAAGCAGTATTTGCAGGAGCCTCCTATTTTGATACCCCCAGTGGCAGGGAGACCATTGATCATGTATTTGACGGTTCTTGAGGGAAGCATGGGTTGTGTCCTCGGTCAACACGACGAGACAGGGAGAAAAGAGCATGCGATCTATTACCTGAGTAAGAAATTTACAGACTGCGAATCTCGGTACTCAATGCTGGAGAAAACTTGTTGCGCGCTAGCCTGGGCCGCCAAGCGTTTGAGGCAGTACATGCTGAATCATACAACCATGCTCATCTCAAAGATGGATCCTATCAAATATGTGTTTGAAAAGCAAGCGTTGTCAGGTAGAATTGCCCGTTGGCAGATGGTCTTGACTGAATATGATATTCAATACGTCTCGCAGAAGGCTATAAAGGGGAGTGTGCTGTCTGAGTATCTGGCGGAGCAGCCTATTGAAGAGTACCAATCGATGAGGTTTGATTTTCCTGACGAGGATATCATGTACTTAAAGATGAAAGATTGTGAAGAGCCGTTGCCAGACGAAGGACCAGAATTGGGTTCCAAATGGAAGATGATATTTGACGGAGCTGTGAATGCTTACGGTAGCGGAATAGGGGCAATCATCACTACGCCACACGGGTCGCACATCCCGTTTACTGCCCGACTGACCTTTGCCGTTACTAATAATGAGGCCGAATACGAAGCTTGTATAATGGGGCTTGAAGAAGCCATTGATTTGCGAATCAAGAATCTGGACGTATATGGGGACTCAGCTCTGGTGGTGAATCAGATCAAAGGGGAATGGGAGACACGTCAGCCCAACTTGATACATTACATGAATTATGCAAGGAGATTGTTGCCTTTCTTCGACAAGGTTGAATTGCATCATGTACCGTGTAACAGCCCAAATTTCATTAAATAATTAATTGTAGTAATTAATTTATTTAGTGGGATTTTATTAATGTTGGAAATTAATTTTTATTAATTGGGATTAATAGAGAATTGAGAAGGAAATTGGAAGGAAGGAAAATAAAGGAATTATATAAGAGAGAAAGAAAAGAAAAGAAAGATAGAAAACATTTGGAAAGAAAGAGGAAAGAAGAAGAAAGGAGAGAAAGAGAAGAGAAGAAGAGGAAAAGTGGAAATCATCAAGAACCAACATCAAAGCTCCGATTAATCGAGGTAAGGGTGAGAAATATTTCTATTTGATCATTGTATGATGTTATGTATGTTGGGTTGGGGTTTTGGTAGAGTTTTCATCACTTTCCAATTAGGGCAAAAGTTGGAATAATCGGTAGATTGATGATTTAATCGGTTGAAAATGAGTAATAATGCTGTAGAATAGTCGGGTAACATGTGTTGATGCTGTTTATACTGATTTGAATGTGTAAGAGAGGGTTGATGATGGATTGGTGAAGGAGGGACAGAATAGGATTCTGTTCTGCGCAGGTTCGCTGGCTCTCGCCAGGCGAGCGAAGGCGAAGCTTCGCCAGGCGAAGCCTAGCGAATGTTGGCGAATAATTATGTTTAAGTCCCAGTGGACTTCGCTGGTGGGTTCGCCAGGCGAAGTGGGATAGCGAAGGTTCGCCCAGCGAAAGTGCTGGCGAATGGTGGCGAATGAAGTCAGTAGCTACTGACTTGGGCTCGCTGGGGAGTCTCGCCAGGCGAAGCCTAGCGAGTGTTCGCTGAGAGAGTTCGCCAGGCGAAGGCCAGGCGAAGGTTCGCTGCGAGGGTTCGCCAGGCGAATGAAGGCGAATTTGACAGCATTTCTCTTTTGCGGTGTTGATCATGTGAAGATAGTTTGGTTGTTTCACATAGGTGGATACCTTATGATATGAATATGGATATGACCTGTTGTGATAATGTGTGCTGTGGGTAGCCTACGGGCGTGAATCCTAGAGTTGTGATATGAATGATTAATTGTAATCGGTTAAAATACATGAGAACATAATGATGATTATGTGTGTATTAATTGATGAGTTGTGAATGTTTGATTGTTGTGTACAATTATGTAATGAGTATGCATGAGAACATTTTGATATGTGTGCATAACTTATAATTGTATGATTGGTATTGCGATGTGAATACCTTGATTGTTGTGATAATTAGAGATACATGGGAATACAATGAGGAATGTATGTGTATCGTCTAATGAATTGTGAGTGCATATATGTATGCGATTGTTGTATGAATGCATGGGAACATATGTGATATGTGTGCATTGTGGTTGAATATGATGATGTGTGAACTGAATACATTGATAAATGTTTGATATATGTTGTATGTGCAATCATGATGAAATTCTCGAAGGGGTGAATTATTCGAATGCATGGGATTAAGACGCGGGAACGGTCTTAAGTGCATTTATTGTGATTGGTTGATTGTACATGCATCATTCAGTCAAGAGGCAATGTCCGTTAGTTTCGTGGAAACTAGTGGCTTGTCCCAAACCTAGAAGGGTGGGTTTGAAGCCTAGGGGACGGGCTTGGTTGTTATCGGTCTAGAAGGGTGGACCCGGTTTAAAGTAAAAACCGAAAAATGATAACGAGTTATCGGTCTAGAAGGGTGGACCCGGTTTAGAGTGAAAACCGAAAAAAGATAACGAGAGTCGGTACCGCATAGCATTGAGTTGCATTGAATATGTTGAGTCACATTGCATAATATTGTTGTTGTACAAATGTGCTTGTGAATGATTGTGAAATTAAGCATGAAGGGATGTGCTTGTGAATGTTCATAATGTTGATATATATGAACGTGATATGATTTATGACTATGAGAATGAAGTGTGGTGAGAAATGTGAATATGTGCTATATGACTACCTATATATATAATCTCATGCTTTGATTATTATGGTTATATTTCTCACCCTTCTGCTGTTTTATAATGCTCTATGAGGCATTGCAGATTAGGATGCTGGAGTCCTTTCGTGAAGTTAGTCTTCATTCTTTTGAGTCTGCTGCTCTGATATGTAACACCGGGTAGTTAGACTAGTATAGTCATTCTTTTGTGATACATTGTGATGTATCAGCTGATGTGGTTTTGTAATCTAACTGACATGATGTATTAATCTGGATGACTTATGTGCATTTGAATTAATATTTTGAAAAACGATCAAATGATTTTATCTTCCGCTTAAATTGAAAATGTTACATATTTTATGGAGCAAATAGTAGAAGTGGTTTATTGGTGAAATTGTGGCATTCTTCTTTTATACCTTATTATAAAACCTTTTTACTCTGATAAATTGTATGTGCTTAATTGTTTTATATGCATTTATTTGGGGTATAGAAGGGGGTGTTACAATAGTGGTATCAGAGCAGGTTGGTCCGTCCGGCCAAGTTGTTAGAGTGTTTTCTTCCTGTGTGTTATTGATATGCGTGTGTTGCATTATCAATATTGGTTGTTCTTACGTGGTTCTGTGGTTGGAATTAGTAAGATGGTTGCAGGAAGGAACGACGAAGCGATTGCGGAGGCATTGACGAGATTGGCGGGGGCAATTGGGCAGAATCCTCCGGCCAATGTGAATGTGAGGAGTCATGCTGATGATGGATTCCGTGCTTTGGGGAAATTCCAAAAGAATAACCCTCCGGTCTTCAAGGGAACTCATGAACCGGACAAGGCACAAATTTGGTTGAAAGCTGTGGAAAAGATTTTTCGAGTTATGAATTGCTCGGATGCACAGAAGGTGCAGTTTGGGACTCATATGCTCGAAGAAGAAGCTGAAGATTGGTGGGGTAATACTCGCCAAAGATTTGAGGAGGATGATATTGTGATTACGTGGGATTTGTTTAGAGAAACTTTTCTGGAGAAGTATTTTCCAGAGGATGTGCGGGGGAAGAAAGAGATCGAATTTCTTGAGTTGAAGCAAGGTAATTCGACGGTTGCTGAGTATGCGGCGAAATTCGAGGAGTTGATCAAATTTTGTCCTCACTATAATACTGGTAATGCTGAGAGGTCTAAGTGCCTCAAGTTTGTGAACGGTTTGAGACCCGAGATTAGACAAGCTATTGGGTACCAGGAAATCAGGCGGTTTTCTGAGTTGGTTAACAAGAGCAGAATTTATGACGAAGACAGTAGGGCTAGATCCAGCCACTACAAGAGCCTAAGTGATAAGAAAGGAAAAGGTCAATTCAGAGGAAAACCTTATGTGACTCCTGTAGACAAAGGGAAGCAGAGAATGGGTTATGGCAAGAGGCCAAGTGGGGGAGTTTCTACTCCGGTGAGATGTTATAGGTGCGGTGAAGAGGGACATCGTGCTCCTGAATGCAAAAGTGTTGAGAAGACGTGTTTTAAGTGTGGCAAGCCAGGCCACAAGGCTCTGGAATGCAGAAGTGGTACGGATGTGACTTGCTACAATTGTGGTGAGCAAGGACACATTAGTACAAAATGTAATAAGCCGAAGAAGAATCAAGGGAGCGGGAAAGTGTTCGCTCTATCTGGATCTGAGACTGCTAGCGACGATCGATTGATCAGAGGTACGTGTTTTATTAATGGTATACCTTCGATCGCTATAATTGATACCGGAGCTACGCATTCTTTTATTTCTTTGGATTGTGTTAGAAGGTTGAATCTTGAGTTGTCTGTGATTGGTGGCGGTATGGTTATTGATACTCCTGCTATGGGTTCGGTAACTACACCGTATGTTTGCTTGAATTGCCCGTTGAGTATTTTCGGTAGAGATTTTGGGATTGATTTAGTGTGTCTTCATTTGGATCAACTGGATGTCATTCTTGGAATGAATTGGTTAAAATTCAATCGTGTGTATATTAACTGTTTTGACAAAACGGTTATTTTTCCCGACTCGGATGTTGAAAGGGAATTGTTTATGACGAGGAAACAAGTGAAAGAATCGGTGCAAGACGGGGCTAAGGTATTTATGCTTATGGCAACTTTGAGGACTGGTGAGAGTGAAGGGATTGATGGTTTGCCCATTGTTAGAGATTTTCCGGAAGTATTCCCTGATGAGATAAAGGATTTACCGCCGGAGCGAGAAGTGGAGTTTTCGATAGATTTGATTCCTGGAACTAGTCCGATATCGATGGCTCCATATCGTATGTCGGCCTCGGAGTTAAAAGAGTTGAAGAGTCAACTTGAGGATTTGCTTGAAAAGAGGTTTATTCGTCCGAGCGTGTCACCGTGGGGTGCACCGGTGTTGTTGGTTAAGAAGAAAGAGGGTTCTATGAGGCTCTGTGTGGATTACAGACAGTTGAACAAGGTGACTATTAAGAATAAGTATCCACTTCCAAGGATTGATGATCTGATGGATCAGTTGGTTGGTGCGAGCGTGTTCAGCAAAATTGATTTGAGATCTGGGTATCATCAGATCCGTGTGAAAGCTGAGGATATTCAGAAAACGGCCTTCCGAACGAGGTATGGACACTATGAGTATTCCGTGATGCCATTTGGTGTGACTAATGCACCGGGTGTATTTATGGAGTACATGAATAGGATTTTCCATCCGTATTTGGATAAGTTTGTGGTGGTGTTTATCGACGACATCTTGGTTTATTCGAAGAGCGAAGGAGGGCATGCCGAGCATCTGAAGATTGTGTTATCGGTGTTGAGAGAGAAGCAATTGTTTGCAAAGCTTTCTAAGTGTGAATTTTGGTTGAAGGAAGTTAGTTTCCTGGGTCATGTGATTTCGAGTGGGGGTATTGCGGTCGATCCGTCGAAGGTTGAAGCGGTGTCGCAATGGGAGACTCCGAAGTCAGTTTTTGAGATCAGAAGTTTTCTTGGTTTAGCCGGTTATTATCGGAAGTTTATCGAAGGATTTGCTAAGTTATCGTTGCCGTTGACGCAGTTGACTAGGAAAGGTCAAGCCTTTGTTTGGGACGCCAAGTGTGAAGCGAGTTTTCAAGAACTTAAGCGAAGGTTGACGATAGCTCCTGTTTTGATTCTGCCAAATCCAGAAGAACCATTCGTTGTGTATTGTGATGCTTCTTTGATGGGTTTAGGAGGTGTGTTGATGCAGAATAACCAAGTTGTGGCTTATGCTTCGAGGCAACTCAAAGTGCATGAGAAGAATTATCCGACGCATGACTTAGAGTTGGCCGCCGTTGTGTTCGTGTTGAAACTTTGGAGGCATTATTTGTTTGGTGCGAGGTTTGAAGTGTTTAGTGACCACAAGAGTTTGAGGTATCTTTTTGATCAAAAGGAATTGAATGCGAGACAAAGAAGATGGCTTGAACTTTTGAAGGATTATGATTTTGGCTTGAATTACCATCCGGGTAAAGCGAATGTTGTAGCGGATGCATTGAGTCGGAAATCATTGCATATGTCGGCGTTGATGGTGAAAGAGTTAGAATTGGTCGAGCAATTTCGAGATTTGAGTTTGGTATGTGAGAGAACTTCTTTTGGATTTAAGTTGGGTATGTTAAAGCTTACGAGTGGTATTTTGGACGAAATTCGAGAAGGACAGAAATCGGATTTGAGCTTAGTTGATCGGTTGACTTTAATCAACCAAGGCCAAGGTGGTGATTTTCGGATTGATGAGAATGGTATTATGAGATGTCGGGATCGAGTTTGTGTTCCGAACATGGTTGAGCTTAAGAAGAGCATCCTTGAGGAAGGACATCGTAGCGGATTGAGTATTCATCCGGGTGCTACTAAGATGTATCAGGATTTGAGGAAAGTATTTTGGTGGCCTAGTATGAAGAAGGATATTGCGGAATTTGTGTATTCTTGTTTGACTTGCCAGAAGTCGAAGATTGAGCATCAGAAGCCATCGGGTTTGATGAAGCCGTTGTTTATTCCTGAGTGGAAATGGGATAGTATCTCCATGGATTTTGTATCGGGTTTGCCGAGGACGCCGAGTAATTTTGAGGCTATTTGGGTTATCGTGGATAGGTTGACTAAATCTGCTCACTTTATCCCTATGCGTATGGATTACCCTTTGGAGAAGTTGGCTAAGTTGTATATTGAGAGGATTGTGTGTCTGCATGGTATTCCGTTAAGTATTGTTTCGGATAGAGATCCGCGGTTTACTTCGAGATTTTGGGAGAGCCTGCAGAGTGCTTTGGGTACTAAGTTGCGTTTGAGTTCAGCGTATCATCCTCAGACTGATGGTCAGACGGAGAGGACGATTCAGTCGCTTGAAGATCTTTTGAGAGCTTGTGTATTGGAAAAAGGAGGAGCTTGGGATAGCTACTTGCCTTTGATTGAGTTTACCTACAACAACAGTTTCCATTCGAGTATTGGTATGGCACCATTTGAGGCGTTGTATGGTAGGCGGTGTAGGACACCATTGTGTTGGTTCGAGTCTGGAGAAAGTTCTGTTGTTGGACCCGAGTTAGTTCAACAGACTACTGATAAGATCAAGATGATTCAAGAGAAGATGAGAATTACTCAGAGTCGTCAGAAGAGTTATTATGACAAGAGGAGGAAGGCACTTGAATTTCAAGAGGGAGATCATGTGTTTCTTCGAGTCACTCCGATGACGGGTGTTGGTAGGGCACTGAAGTCGCGCAAGTTGTCACCGCGTTTCATTGGTCCTTATCAGATTTTGCAAAGGATAGGAGAAGTGGCCTATCGTGTGGCTTTACCACCGTCGCTTGCTAATCTTCACGACGTATTCCATGTATCTCAGTTGAGGAAATACATTGCGGATCCGTCTCATGTAGTCCAAATAGATGATGTGCAGGTGAGAGATAACCTGACTGTTGAGACATCACCTATGCGGATAGAGGATCGGAAATTGAAGCAGCTTCGAGGTAAAGAGATTGCTTTAGTAAAGGTCGCTTGGGGAGGACCGGCTGGTGGAGATGTTACTTGGGAGCTCGAGAGTCGGATGAAAGAGTCTTATCCAGAACTGTTTGAATCAGGTAACATTTTCGAGGACGAAAATTCCTAAAGTGGGGGAGAGTTGTAACAGCCCAAATTTCATTAAATAATTAATTGTAGTAATTAATTTATTTAGTGGGATTTTATTAATGTTGGAAATTAATTTTTATTAATTGGGATTAATAGAGAATTGAGAAGGAAATTGGAAGGAAGGAAAATAAAGGAATTATATAAGAGAGAAAGAAAAGAAAAGAAAGATAGAAAACATTTGGAAAGAAAGAGGAAAGAAGAAGAAAGGAGAGAAAGAGAAGAGAAGAAGAGGAAAAGTGGAAATCATCAAGAACCAACATCAAAGCTCCGATTAATCGAGGTAAGGGTGAGAAATATTTCTATTTGATCATTGTATGATGTTATGTATGTTGGGTTGGGGTTTTGGTAGAGTTTTCATCACTTTCCAATTAGGGCAAAAGTTGGAATAATCGGTAGATTGATGATTTAATCGGTTGAAAATGAGTAATAATGCTGTAGAATAGTCGGGTAACATGTGTTGATGCTGTTTATACTGATTTGAATGTGTAAGAGAGGGTTGATGATGGATTGGTGAAGGAGGGACAGAATAGGATTCTGTTCTGCGCAGGTTCGCTGGCTCTCGCCAGGCGAGCGAAGGCGAAGCTTCGCCAGGCGAAGCCTAGCGAATGTTGGCGAATAATTATGTTTAAGTCCCAGTGGACTTCGCTGGTGGGTTCGCCAGGCGAAGTGGGATAGCGAAGGTTCGCCCAGCGAAAGTGCTGGCGAATGGTGGCGAATGAAGTCAGTAGCTACTGACTTGGGCTCGCTGGGGAGTCTCGCCAGGCGAAGCCTAGCGAGTGTTCGCTGAGAGAGTTCGCCAGGCGAAGGCCAGGCGAAGGTTCGCTGCGAGGGTTCGCCAGGCGAATGAAGGCGAATTTGACAGCATTTCTCTTTTGCGGTGTTGATCATGTGAAGATAGTTTGGTTGTTTCACATAGGTGGATACCTTATGATATGAATATGGATATGACCTGTTGTGATAATGTGTGCTGTGGGTAGCCTACGAGCGTGAATCCTAGAGTTGTGATATGAATGATTAATTGTAATCGGTTAAAATACATGAGAACATAATGATGATTATGTGTGTATTAATTGATGAGTTGTGAATGTTTGATTGTTGTGTACAATTATGTAATGAGTATGCATGAGAACATTTTGATATGTGTGCATAACTTATAATTGTATGATTGGTATTGCGATGTGAATACCTTGATTGTTGTGATAATTAGAGATACATGGGAATACAATGAGGAATGTATGTGTATCGTCTAATGAATTGTGAGTGCATATATGTATGCGATTGTTGTATGAATGCATGGGAACATATGTGATATGTGTGCATTGTGGTTGAATATGATGATGTGTGAACTGAATACATTGATAAATGTTTGATATATGTTGTATGTGCAATCATGATGAAATTCTCGAAGGGGTGAATTATTCGAATGCATGGGATTAAGACGCGGGAACGGTCTTAAGTGCATTTATTGTGATTGGTTGATTGTACATGCATCATTCAGTCAAGAGGCAATGTCCGTTAGTTTCGTGGAAACTAGTGGCTTGTCCCAAACCTAGAAGGGTGGGTTTGAAGCCTAGGGGACGGGCTTGGTTGTTATCGGTCTAGAAGGGTGGACCCGGTTTAAAGTAAAAACCGAAAAATGATAACGAGTTATCGGTCTAGAAGGGTGGACCCGGTTTAGAGTGAAAACCGAAAAAAGATAACGAGAGTCGGTACCGCATAGCATTGAGTTGCATTGAATATGTTGAGTCACATTGCATAATATTGTTGTTGTACAAATGTGCTTGTGAATGATTGTGAAATTAAGCATGAAGGGATGTGCTTGTGAATGTTCATAATGTTGATATATATGAACGTGATATGATTTATGACTATGAGAATGAAGTGTGGTGAGAAATGTGAATATGTGCTATATGACTACCTATATATATATAATCTCATGCTTTGATTATTATGGTTATATTTCTCACCCTTCTGCTGTTTTATAATGCTCTATGAGGCATTGCAGATTAGGATGCTGGAGTCCTTTCGTGAAGTTAGTCTTCATTCTTTTGAGTCTGCTGCTCTGATATGTAACACCGGGTAGTTAGACTAGTATAGTCATTCTTTTGTGATACATTGTGATGTATCAGCTGATGTGGTTTTGTAATCTAACTGACATGATGTATTAATCTGGATGACTTATGTGCATTTGAATTAATATTTTGAAAAACGATCAAATGATTTTATCTTCCGCTTAAATTGAAAATGTTACATATTTTATGGAGCAAATAGTAGAAGTGGTTTATTGGTGAAATTGTGGCATTCTTCTTTTATACCTTATTATAAAACCTTTTTACTCTGATAAATTGTATGTGCTTAATTGTTTTATATGCATTTATTTGGGGTATAGAAGGGGGTGTTACATACCGCGGGCAGAGAACCAAATGGCTGACGCCCTGGCCACTTTGTCTTCCATGTACAAAGTCAACTTCTGGAACGAGGCTCCCCGAATCGTTATCTCTCGGCTTGACAGGCCAGCTTATGTATTTGCTATTGACGAAGCATCTGACGATAAACCATGGTATTTCGATATCCTTAATTTCCTGAAGAATAAAGAGTATCCGGCTGGGGCATCCAGTCAAGATCAGAAGACTCTCAGGAGATTAGCGGGCAATTTCTATTTGAACCCGGATGGCGTCTTATACAGAAGGAACCACGATTTGGTGCTGTTACGTTGTGTAGACGAGAAAGAGGCAAAGCTTCTCATGGAGGAAATACACGAAGGTACCTTTGGTACGCATGCTGGTGGACATGCTATGACGAGAAAACTGCTGCGGGCAGGTTATTTTTGGCTGACCATGGAAACTGATTGTTTCAAGTTTGCGAGGAAGTGTCACAAGTGCCAAATCTATGCTGATAAGATCCATGTGCCTCCAAGTCCTATGAATGTAATGTCATCACCATGGCCATTCGCTATGTGGGGAATCGATATGATTGGGAAGATCGAGCCGACAGCTTCTAACGGGCATCGGTTCATCCTAGTAGCAATCGATTATTTCACCAAGTGGGTAGAAGCGGCGTCTTATGCGAATGTAACGAAGCAAGTGGTGGCCAAATTCATTAAAAGAGATATCATTTGCCGATATGGGATTCCCGAGCGGATAATCACGGATAATGGTTCAAATCTGAACAACAAAATGATGAAAGAGCTCTGTCAGAATTTCAAGATCGAACATCACAACTCCTCTCCTTACCGACCCAAGATGAATGGCGCTGTTGAGGCGGCCAATAAGAATATCAAGAAGATCGTTCAGAAAATGGTGGTGACCTATAAGGATTGGCATGAGATGCTACCTTTCGCTTTGCACGGTTATCGTACGACGGTACGCACATCAACCGGGGCAACCCCGTTCTCGTTGGTATACGGAATGGAAGCGGTGTTACCATTAGAGGTTGAGATCCCTTCTCTGAGGGTATTGCGAGACGTTCAGCTGGACGAGGCAGAATGGGTGAAAGACAGGTTGAATCAATTGAGTTTGATGGATGAGAAGAGGCTAGCTTCTCTAGCATACGGTCGTTTGTACCAGAGCCGAATGAAGAAAGCGTACGACAAGAAGATACATCCGCGAAGCTTTCAGACGGGCGACCTTGTGCTGAAAAGGATTCTCCCGCCGCAAGCAGATCACAGGGGCAAGTGGACCCCCAACTACGAAGGGCCATACGTCGTCAGTAAAGTCTTTTCAGGAGGAGCGTTGTTGTTGTCCACCATGGACGGAGAAGACTTCACGTCGCCTGTGAATTCGGACGCAGTTAAAAAATACTTTGCTTAAAATAGACCCGCTGGACAGAAAAAGAGAGTCCAGGCAAAAATGGGGCATCCTGGCGAACCAAAAACAGAATGAAAGGTTCGGGCAAAAGTTAGGGATAAAATTGAAAAAATGTACACCCGCGAAGTTGAAAACCTACACTGGGCGGCTTCGGCAAAAAAGGGTATCCCGGTGAACTGAAAACCCGTAAAGGGCGGTTCACGCAAAAGTTAGGGATTTGAAAAGCAAATGACTGCGGTCCGAATTTGATAATTGCAATAAGCATCAATGTGGGAGAATACATTTGAGGAGCCAGTTAGAGGATACAATCTCTTCAGAAGTGGGGATACCGGGAAAGTATTAGAGTCAGATGAGTCATAAGAGGATCAGTTTGTGGTGTTCATCTGCATCCCGTTGCCGACATGCGTACAAATTTAAGTTGTCAATATTTATGCTTCTTGTGCATACTTGTGTACGTGTATATTTGCTTTGTGTAGCTTCCTCATTTCAGGAGTTACATCCCGTGTACAAAACTCCGCCCGTTTAGGGGCCCCATCAATAAATATGTTATCCAGTGCTTGACACTGTTCTTTACTGTTTTGTGCATGATTAACGCCTAAGTTTGATGAAACTAGCATGAGTATAACGTCGCCAGCCCTTGCCAACAGTTGCTAAAGCTTTGAATTAACTGAAAATAACGTCACTAACCTGAGTTGATTTGGTCGCATAGGCTTGTCTTGTCTTGTTTGTGTTGTTGCAGGTTTCATAACCGTACGAGGAAGATGATCGAAAGATTGCCATAACGAAAGACTCAGCCTTCGCGCAGGTCATGCAGGTTCTTCCTGAAGAAGGTTCGAACTCTCCAGCTAGTCGTAGCTTGTGCAAAAAGGATTGACGATTCCAAGATCGTAAGGCTGTATTCAGACAGGTTCATCCTTCCCCGCAGGGTCGTTCACTCTCCCCCAGCGGAGTCAGTGGATTTTCCCCGAGGGAATAGTCCCACTAGCGAAGTTCTCTCCTTTCAGCAAATGTTCTTTCCTCCCAGTGGAACCCGGAGATCAAGACTCTCCCCCAGCAGAGTTGGTGGAGGGTCCTGTCATTTACTTCGTCAGGGATACCGTGAAATATCAGTTCACTCTCCAGCAGAGAAGTCCAATCATACTTGGCATACCTGCTATTCCTCAGCAAAGTTACTTTCCCCAGCAGGGGGTTACCTCAACAGGGTGTTTGGTTCGAACTCTCAACTTCCCAGCATGGTTGACTTCACCCTTCTAGCATTTATTTTGCTGGAATAATTCTGTAGCATCTGGCTATTCCCGGTAGAGTTGGCATTATCTTCAGCATTTATTTTGCTGAAGCAGTTTCTGTACTCCAGCAGTTCAGGTGGAGAGAGCTCTTGCCCAAATAAACTACCAAATATTCAAGATCTCGGCATGAGACATCCAATGATAATGTCAGTTCGGCAGTATTCCCCACGGAGTTACTAGGATAAGTCTCTTTATTCCCAAGCAGAGTTATTTGTCATCAAAGGGTTTCAAGAGTCAGAAGTTCAGAGGTTGCCTCCGGTCATCAGAATAGGCATCCGGTAGTTTGGGTTCCCAGATATCCCCAGTAAAGTCCGCCCCAAAATCGCTGTCACGTTGGTGCTAAGAAGTTTGTAGGTGGGGATCGATGGAGAACTAAGTCCTGACGTGGACAACTTATTCCTATACTGACGGGATTTCTTCAGAAGGGGGCGTCCTAACGTGGACAAGTTTATTTCCCCGGGTTCGTGAAGTGTGTTAGTCCTAACGTGGGCAGATTCGGGTTCTCGGAATTGGTGAAATGGGAAGTCATGACGTTGACAAAAGTGAGTGCTCTTTGTGTTGGTGTCCTGACGCGGACCAGTTACTCTCAGCAGTTATCTTTTTTTCGTGTTGGCAAAGCATGGGTCCTGACGTGGACAGATCAGACAAAGGTGTGAGTCCTGACGTGGACAAGTCTTATTTCCTCAGCAGGTCGAAGGTGCCTGAGTCCTGACATGGACAAATCAAGACGAAAGATGGGTCCTGACGTGGACGAGTTTATTCCTAACGTGGAAAGACGAGTTTATTCCTAACGTGGAAAGACGAGATTCCTTACGTGGAAAAAAATGGGTTTCCTTATGTGGAAAGATTGAGTCCTCACGCGGACATATCGAGATAGATTCCTTACGCGGAAAATTTAGTCCTGACGTGGACGAATTCAGAAGAAGAAGTATTCCTAACGTGGAAAGAAAGCGTGTTCCTTACGTGGAAGAGAAAGAGAAGTTTCAGTTCCTTACGTGGAAAGATTGAGATTCCTTACGTGGAAAAATTGGGGTCCTTACGTGGACAGATTCAAGAAGAGTTGATTCCTGACGCGGAAGAATGATGTACGCCTTACGTGGAAAGGTGAGTCCTAACGGGGACAGATTCGGAACCAAAGGTGATTTCCTTACGTGGAAAGAGTGGGGTCCTGACAGGGACATATCAAGTGGTATTGGAGTCCTTACGTGGACAGGTCGATATAGAAAGAAGATTGATTCCTGACGTGGAAAGATGGCAAGTGTAGTCCTGACGTGGACAGATTCAGAAAGGTCGAAGTCCTCACGTGGACAGATTGAGAATTGAATTCCTTACGTAGAAGAAAATTGGTTTCTTTTCGTGGAAAGAAGACGTGGTTCCTTACGTGGAAGGATGGAGTCCTAACGTGGACGGGTCCAGACGAGGTTATTCCTAACGTGGAAAAGTGTTATTCCTAACAGGGACGATTCAGTTTATGGAAAGGTAGACAAATTATTCCCCAGCGGAGTTGCCGAGATTTTCTGGGTTAACAGCAAGCGGAGTCCTAACGTGGGCAGGTTTTAGTGGAGCTCTCTTCGTGTTGACAGCAGATGGAGTCCTGACGGGGGCAAGCAAAGAACGAAATTTCCGATGATTCAATCTTCTTCAGGATAATGAGAAGAATCCCCAGCACGGTCGCACGGGACCAGTGGGTTGCCGTAATAGTCAGATTCAGCCGATGAATGTCGTTCTCCAAGCAGGAGCGCAGTTTATTTCTGCGGTTGGCAAATTTCCGGTTTCACTGGTATTCAACCGTCTCGTACCTCGAATGTTTGAAGGCCGTTCGCTCTTCACCCAATCGGGTTCAAGTCGCTTGAATAGGGGCAGCTGTTGCACCCTAAAATTTGCTCAACCTTATTCACTTGGTTTATGTTTCAATATCATTAGCATTTGCATATAGAGTCATGTACATAGCCTAACCATCTGCATAGCACAAGCATAGCAAGTCATTCAACAGGGGATCAAGCATTATTCTCATCTCTAGAGGCCTATCCAGAGGTTATTATCCTAATTCAATCTCATTCAAGTCATCAGGGAAGAATTTGAAAGCAGAGAGTTCAGCAGATCAAGCCTTGAGTCTATTTCCTATCTGAGGGCATCTGAGGGTCAACAAGGGGGTTGTGAGTTGTGAATTGAAGGCATGGAGAGCATCTAGACATCATGAGAGGCTTAGAAAGTCATTTGGAGAAGAAAACAAGTTGTTGAGGTGACCACAAGAATTGCAGATGAAGACAGTCAACTAGGGTTTCATCTGGGTCAACCCTAGGTCAACCCTAGGTCAATTGATTGATTTAAAAGCATTAAGGGCTATTGGAGAGAGGTGGGGTTCATCATTTGACATGGAGAACAAGGATATGTTGTTATGCTAAGAAGAATTCAAGAGAAATCAAGGAGAAGAGGAGTCTCTAAATTAGGGTTTCTGTGTAAAATCCCCTAGTTTAGGTCAAGTTTCCAAGCAAGATAAGTCAAAATGCAAGCCTCAAATGGATTCTTGGTCAACATGAAACTTGTAGAGGATCTCAAGACCTTTAATTTGAGTGGTGGAAGACATCAAGGAGATTTATAGAACTCAAGTTATGGTCCTTGCAAGTTACAGGTCATCTGGGGTGTCTGAAATTTTGTCTGTGAAAGTGACTTGACTTCCAAGCAATTTTTACCCCTCAAGGAGATTTCAAATGAATTTATGGTCAACATAAGAATTGTTCCTCATTGTCTTAGCTTTCTAGAATGGTATGGTATGCCTTCATATGATGTGTGGAACTCAACTTATGGTCTTGGCAAGCAAAGGGTATTTTGGTCATTTGTGAATTACAGGTCATTTTAACCTATGTCCAAAACTCATACAAGGAGGCCTCAAATGGAAATATCCCCAACATCAAAGTTGCTCAGAATGTCATTTTAAGTCAAGGAAGGAAGTCATGGAAGTTGGGAAAGGCATGGAATTTAGGATTATAAAATGGACCAAATATAAAGGAAAAAGTCCATTTCTTAATCACCAAAATTGTGAATTTTTGATATGAGGGCAAAACTAAACATGTGACCCACCATTTTGAAGGTAAATCATATTTTAAGACCAATGGCAATGTTAGTTTTTTGAGTTGAAGTCAAGAAATGGAGGATATCCTTAGTTGCTTATGCATGAAGCAACACTTGCCAAACCAAGCTTTGGTCAAGGTATAGCACAAAAGATCATCCAAACACTCCCTATTTCTCATTTGAAGAGAAATTCAAGTGTCATTTGGAAGCTGCAACAAGGTATTCATAAGCTGGTTTTTCAATTCATCTCTTTTCAAATTCTCATACCATGAGATGCCAATTTCTCTTTGGATCCTTCTAGCAAGTTCCAGAACCCTCAATCCTCATCTACATAAGCATTGAAGCTGATCCAAAGCTTTTTTTGGGATTCATTAGTGAAAAAATTCAGAACTGCATTTTCACATCTCTCTCTTACAATTCAGTTTCGATTTTCCTCAATCCTCCATCATTTCCTAAGATTCTTGATCCTATTCCACTCAATCATCACTACTGAGAGTGCTCCAATCAAAATCTGAGGGAATCCTAGCATAAATCGTGTTTTTGAGTTGCTGCACATTCAACTGCAAACCAGATTCTGTTATGGTGATCCAAGCTGTTTGAAGGAGAATCATTGCAAACAGAAGCGAGATACTAATACATTGAGTGATCCTGGAGTCTTACAAGCCGTGAATTGAAGAAAATCACCTTCTGTTTTCATCATTTTTCCAGGTTGGTACTTTTCTGAAATTGACTCGAATTAGAGGAGATCTTAGTGAATTGTTAGGGTAGGCATACTCTAGGTGATTAGAGGTTGGTTTCTGGATAGTTTGAGGGGATTTGATGAAGGTTAGTGTGTGTGTGTGCAATTTCTGTTAGGAGCAAGAACTCCCTCAATAGTGAAGGATAATGTTGTTTCTTCAGTTAGTTTTGATCAGTGTAAAGAGAGGAACAGGTTTATGCCATTAATTTTGAGAATTATGAGAGTCGGTTCTTGATCGTATTTTGGGGTTAGCTATCGGGTTTAGGGTTAGGTTGCGTTTCAACTATTTCTGAAGCCATGACCGAGTTGCTGATGGAATTTGGAGTGAGTTTGGTCTTTACACCTTAGATTTTCATCGAGAATTGAGGAAGTTCGTCTAAGGATCAGTTGGTGTTCTTGGAAGCATTCATCCATGGCGTTTGGCTCCAAGGCTGATTTCAAATGAAGAAGAAAGGTTCTGCACCCTTAGATCATGATAAATCATTGACCAAGACCATGATCCAAAGGCTGTGCGCGGTCCATAATGTGTGAAGGATTTCTCTTGATGAGCAAAACGCACCGTATCATTTAATCTGACCATTGGGCTTAAGTGAATTTTGCTTTTAACACCCCTCTCAACCAGGCCCAACATGAAATCAACTGGAATTATTGCTATATACACCGTTCTGGAGTTTTTGGTTTTGGTGAGATTCTGAAGCGAATTGGGCCTATGAATTTGTCCTATCTGCACCCCCGGTCCCCAGCCCATTTAATAAAATAACTGCAGCGTGTTTCTATTCTTACCCCCTTCAAATATCTCTTTACATTTTCTTTTTATTTTCTTTATATTTTTCATGCATCTTATAAAAATCATAATAAATGGAAAAATCATTATTTTCAATTCATTCTTTTTGCATATTTTTCTTTAGGATGTCTAGAAAATTATAAAAAATAAAAATTGCATTTTATTTTTTATTTGATATTTTTCCCATATTTTCTAAATAAATGACATCTTAAATGGTTTCATTTCATACATGATTTTATTAATTTTTGTTCTATTAGATACTTTCATATTTTTCATCCATTCTTTTTAGGTTGTTTAGATTAGACATTAAACTTGTAGATACAATTTATTTCCCATTTTTAGAAATTAAATTTAGGTGCTTAGTGTAGGTGTGAACAACATGAACAAACTAGGGTTTTAGGTGATGACTTAGGAGAATCAATTCATTTCCCTTAGGACTTAGGGTTTGAATAGTTTAGCTATGGGACTATAGGGGCTATGGGTAGTTATTAGATCCCCTTAGAAAAAGTCAAGATTCCCCTACTGCTATTAATGTACTGTATATATCTGATTGACTGGTGTGGTATGCCCTCTGGGGATTATTGCTTGTTTGTGTGGGTATTGGGATTGTCTGGGGACTTGGGGGAGCTGAAGACTTGTGAAGATGAAGCCATTGGAGATCCAGAGATTGAAGATCAACTTCCAGAGTTGAAGAGGAGTTTCTTGTTAGCAGATGCTGAGGAGACTAGGGTTTAGGAGCTAGGCAGAGCTCAAGATTAGACAGTTTGTTTCTCAAACATGGATTGCCTTGTCTGCATCCATTCTTCTCTGTGATACAGAGTCTCCCTAAGACACTCACCCCCTTCCTTTGGAAGGCTTGGTGATAGTGTCTAAGAGATAGAACTCTTGAGAGAAAATGTCTTTTGTGTTAGAAGCAGTCTATTCACCGCCTTTGGTAGTCAACTGATTGCTTAACACCCAATTCACTCTTGTGACTGATCCCTCATCCTGGAGGTTTGAGCTTGAAGAAAAGCCATTGCAGATAGAAGACTGATGATCAAAGCCCTTACCTGAAGGCCATGAAGATGGAGATTGATGCTTGTTGAAGCCTGTAACTGATTGAAGATTACTTGTAGCCAGATGTTGATTCAGAGCTGCTGATGCTGTTTCTTTTGCTGTTGTATTTCATTGTTGATGTATTGATTGTTTTTACTGGACTGTATTGTTTGCTGTCTACCCTGCTGGGTTGAAAGTGAAGTCTGTTCACTTTTGCCTATTGTTTTCTAGGTTCGAGGTTGAGTAGGACTCCCTTGCCTCGCTTGTACTGTTGCATCCATGCATTTTACTGCTTTATTATATCTGGTATTGTTTCTGTTTCTGCCTATCCCGTAGGATCTCTGTTTCTCTCTGTGCAAGAGAGGAGCATGATAGACACTAGGTCTTAACCCATGCATGATAACATTAGGTTAGTTTGTTTCCCTTCGCAACCGTAGGTTAGAGTTCTGTCTCTTTCTTTCTCAAAACAAACAGAAAAACACATAAAGATTTCAAACACAATAAAAGACACTTCTTCCGTAAAAGAATGTGAACTCATCAAGACGTCATTTTTGTCCGCCGGGACTGTTAATCAAGGAAACCTTTTTCAAAAGGAATAAAATCAACCAAGACAGACTTGTGTCGTACGTGGCCCGAACTACGTTTGCTCTAATCTTTCATGCTGTATGAAAGTACGTAGGCATAGGATGCGATATCCTAGCGAGCAACCTTCCCCTCCTTTCCCGTAGGTAGGCGAACTACGTTGACTCTGATTTCTCGTTCCAGACGGGAATACGTAGGCATAAAGTGCGATACTTTTCCGAGTCATTTTTACTTTCATTTTATTTTCTTTTTAACCCTTAACCTATAGTTTAGATAGAATAACAATCCATACCCGAAAACAAGCGTGGATCCCGTCGAGTACGACGGACGTGAGGGGTGCTAATACCTTCCCCTTGCGTAACCGACTCCCGAATCCAGGTTTTGGTTGCGACGACCATACCTTTCCCATGTTGTGCGAGGTTTACTCTGAGCGTTTCCTTTCCCTCCCGTGGGATAAATAACGCACGGTGGCGACTCTTCTGTTCAGCCGGCGCCGATTTTCGCAGTAGCGACACCTTTGGCATTTGTCGCATCGCTTGACGTGCTCCCTCGCGTCTGTTTGTATCGAAGGCCAGTAGTATCCTGCTCGTAAGGCCTTTCTCGCGATCGTCCTCCAAGGTGTTGCGCATTGATGCCCTCGTGGATCTCCTCCAGGACGGCTGCGGCCTGGGAGCTGTCGATGCATTTGAGAAGTGGGACCGCGAAGACCCTGCGATATAGTTTGCCCTCGAGGAGGACGTACGAGCAGGCTCGTCATTTGATCGTGCTGGCCTCTTTAGGGTCAGATGGTAGGTGGCCCGCGCTGAGGTAGGCGTGTAGCGGTGTCATCCAACAGTTGGTATCTCCTATTGCATGGACTTCGAGCGGGGCGTCGGGCGCTTTGGTGCTCAGTTGTGATAAGACTTCTTGGATGACCGATTTGTGTCCGCCTCGCTTTTTGGTGCTTGCCAATTTTGAGAGGATATCGGCTCGGGTGTTCTGTTCGCGCGGTACGTGTTGAACTTCCGTGGAGTCGAAACTTTGCAGTTTTTTGGTAATGAGTGCCAAGTATTCGGCGAGGTTGTCATTTTTCGCCTGATATTCTCCCCGTACTTGTGAGGCAACCAGCTGGGAATCTATGTAGATTTTAATCTCTTTGGCCCCGAGGTCTGATGCCAGGCGAAGTCCGGCCAGGAACGCTTCATACTCGGCTTGGTTGTTTGTCGTTGGGAAGGCCAGTATGAGGGAGACCTCTATGATGGTGCCTTCGTCGTTGTCGAGGATGATGCCCGCTCCGCTGCCCGTAGAATTTGAGGAGCCGTCAACGAAGATAGTCCATTTGTGGCTCCCCGTGGTGGGGTCTGGCGAGGAGGTCATCTCGGCGACGAAATCGGCCAGGGCTTGGGCCTTGAGGGCTTTTCTGCCTTCGTAGACGATGTCAAACTCAGATAGTTCTAATGACCATTTTAACATGCGTCCGACCATGTCGGGTCGGCCGAGGAGGTGTCGGATGGGTTGGTCGGTTCGAAGCACGATGGTGTGTGCTAGGAAGTAGTGTCGGAGCCGTCGTGCAGCGGTGATGAGGGCTAGGGCAACTTTTTCGATCAGCTGATATCGGACTTCGGGACCGTGGAGGGCTTTGCTCGTGAAGTAGATTGGCTTTTTCCCTTCTTCGGTTTCTCTGATTAGAACGGCGCTGACGACCTCGTTGGCCACGACCAGGTATAGGTATAGGGTTTCGCCCGTTACCGGTCGTGTCAGCACCGGTGGCTCGGATAGGACACGTTTGAGGTGGCGGAGTGCTTGCTCGCATTCCTCTATCCATTCGAACATGGTCTCCTTTCGGAGCAACTTGAAGAAAGGGAGGGCGTGCTGTGCAGACTTGGCGATGAACCGAGAAAGTGAGGCGAGCACGCCGTTGAGGTACTGTATGGATTTCTTCATGGTGGGTGTGGTGATTTCCGAAAAGGCGTGGCACTTGTCCGGATTTTCCTCGATCCCGCGCTCCGTCAGGTAGTAGCCGAGGAATTTTCCTGCGCGGACACCGAAGGTGCATTTCTCTGGGTTGAAGCGCATTCGACATTTCCTCGCTATGTCGAAGACCTTTCTGAGGTGGGTCGTGTGGTCGACTTCCGTGTAGGACTTGACGATCATGTCATCCATGTACACTTTGAGCATGTCGCCAATTTCCACCCGGAAGACGTTGTTCATCATCCGTTGGTACGTGGCGTCGACGTTCTATAGGCCGAAGGGCATTACGTTGTAGTAATAGTTGCCCGACGTCGTCATGAAGGTCGTGCTCTGTTTGTCGTGCTCAGCCATCAGGATCTGGTTGTACCCCGAGTATGCGTCTATAAAGGACAAGAGCTTGAAGCCCGTGGAGTTGTCGACGAGTTTGTCGATGTTGGGGAGGGGATAGCCGTTCTTAGGACATGCCCTGTTAAGATCGGTATAATCAACACACATGCGCCATTTTCCATTATTCTTTTTAACGAGTACAACATTGGACAACTAGGTTGAATACCGAGCTTCCGAAATAAAATTTGCCTCTAGGAGGTCTTTTACAACTTTTTCAGCCGCCACCGACTTTTCGGGGGACTGTCTACGCCTATATTGTGCTACGGCCTTCCCGGTCGGGTTGATGGACAGCTGATGGCAAGCGACCTCGGGGTCGAGTCCGGGCATCTCCGCGGCGCTCCAGGCGAAGAGGTCGGCGTTCTCGCGGAGGCAGGCCTGTAGCTGTCTCTTCGCTAGGTCTGGGAGTCCGACTCCGATCTTCACGGTTCTGCTTTTGTCGTCCCCGAGCGTCACGAGCTCGAATTCACCGTCTGAGATGGGACGCGCTGTATGGGTGGGCTGGTTGGCATTGCCGGTCTATTCTTCGTGGTCGTGCTCCTCGGTGAAGCGGCTATCGAGGTCCACGGATCCAACGAGCTCCTTTGGTTCGCTCTTCGGCGTCATAGTTGGGGTTGCCTTCTTAGTTGCTGGAGCAATGGTGCTCAAACCTTTCAGCGCAGCCTCGAAGCACCTCCGGGCAGCCTCGATGTCCCCGTTCAGGATCACTACGGCCCCCCGCCTCGTGTAGTACTTCATTTTTAGGTGGACGGTGGAAGGAACCGCGGTGAGTTTGGCCATCGTCGTCCTGCCTAGGATACAATTGTAGAGGGACGGGGACTCAATGACTAGGAAGCGGATGTTAGTTTCCCTGGCGGTTTCCTCTTCCCCGAACGTGACTTTCAGTTCCACGTATCCCCACGGTCTCGTGGTCTTCCCGTTGAACCCTTGGAGGTCAGAGCCCACGTAGGGGGATAGGTTGGATTCGTCGAGTTGGAGGGTCGTGAAGAGGTGAGTGTACATGATGTCCACTGAGCTGCCTCCGTCAACGAGGATGCGTCTGACATTGAAGTTCGCCATCTTCGCCCGTATCAGCAGGGGAATGCTGGAATTGGGGGAGCCCCCGGGGAGTTCCTCGAGGTAGAAAGTGATCGGGTTGGATCAACCGTGAAATTTTTCGAGCGTGCTCATCTTCCCGGAGTTGCTCGTGATAAGTTCTTCGAACTTTCTTTTCACCGATCCTACGGACAGGTTCCTCGTAGGGCCACCGGAGATGACCATGGCTCTTGGGAAGTACTCCCATCGACTGGTGGGTCGTACCGGTTCGTCGTGCAGGTCAGGGCCGTCGGGGAGGCCGAACTCTCTATCAGCGAACTAATCCTCAGGGCGGCTGACGCATAGGGCGACTTGGAGTCCGTTATCACCGTCCGAAGAGGGGAGCTCTTTGAATTTTTTGGCCTCGGGGGCTTCTTGCCTTGGGGCTTCTCCCCCCCGGGCGTATCTCTTCAGGTGGCCGTCCTTAATCAGGATTTCAATCACTTCCTTGAGATGGATGCAGTCTTCCGTCACGTGCCCGTGGCTCCTGTGGAAACGGAAGTACTTCGATTTGTCCACATTGGGCTTGAGGGGTGTCGGCCTGGGGAAGCAGATACCTCCCTGGATGAATTCGGTCTTGGCGCATTCGGCCAGTATGCGCTCGCGGGAAGCGACTAGGGCCGTGTATTCCGTGAATCTGTCGGCGGGGCCGTGCTGTTCGCATTATTCACGGGGGCGATCTTCCCGTCGGTGATCACCTCCGCGCCGGTGGCTCGACGCTCCGTCGTCTCGGTGCCTGCGGGGGGTCTCCCTATCCCGCGTGTCTCGGGCAGTGTTGGCTGCTTGAGTTTCCTCGAACCAGATATAATGCGCGGCTCTGTCGAGGAAATCCTGCAGAGATGCTGGTCGATGTATCCCCACGGCCTCGTAGAACTTAGAATCGCGGTGCAGGCCCTGCTCCATTAAGTAAGGCTTCATCTCGTCTGACGTCGTTACCTGTACTGCCTCCCGTGTGAATCTCTCGATGTATTTATGGAGAGGCTCGTCGGGAGCTTGGATTATAGCGTCGAGTGTAGCTTTCGTCTTCGGATGGCGTCGGGATGCTGTGAAGTGTTTTGAGAACAGGTCTTTCAAGACCCTCCACGACGTAACTGATTCTGGATCGAGACTCTTGTACCACGTCATGGCACCCTTCCTCAGGGTTGTCGGGAATAGTCTGCATTTTATAGACCCTCGAACATTTCGGTAGTCGAGCATGGCCTCGATGTTTTCCAGGTGATCGTCTGGGTCGGAGGTGCCATCGTATGTCGAGAGCGTCGGGGGCTTCTCCATCCCGTGGGGGATGGGGGCAGCCATGATTTCGTGGGACAAGGGATTCCTGTAGTCATCTTCTTCGCTGAGAGTGGGTGACCGAGGGGGGGACAATCCATTTGGCAGGGGCACCTAGTTTCGGGTCCTCGGCCTCCTGACTGGGGGGTCGATGCGGGGAGGCCCCTGCTCTGGCTTGTCGTCTCTGGCGAACTTGTCTCGTCGGGGACCTTGTCCGCTCTCGTACTGCTTTGGGTTGGGGCCTCTCCAGCCGAGGTCGTCGATTTCTGGGTTGAGGCGAGGGACTCCTCGAGTTACCGTTCTGGTCTTCCCGCGGGGGGGGGGGGGGGGGGGGGGGACCTCAACGGGGAATCGCGTTCTAGCGCTCCAATCCGTGTGTTCTGTTGAAATAATAGCTGGTTCGTTTGGTTGATGTCCACGAAGAGGGCGGCCACCGTTGGGTCCGCTCCAGCCAGGACGGGAACAGGTTGGAACGTTACTGGGCTTTGGGGCGGGTGGACGGCCTGGTGTGTCGGTTCTGCGGACGACGGAGATGCAGTCTGGCCGTCTCTCTCGTCGGTCACTACTGGGCATGACGTCTCCGTTTGCTTGTCGCCGTTTCCAGCAGCGTTGAGCATGAAGTCATGGGGGGTGTACCTGCAAGACACTCTGATGTCAAAGTAAGGAATTCGGCAGAGTGAGAGCAAAGTACAGAAAAGGGGTAAGAAGTATGTTACCTGACCCTCTTGTGAAAGAGGGTATTTATAGAGACCCCAGCGCTGGGTCAACGGTCACTTGCGTTGGGCTGGATTTCTAGGCCCTACCCAGGTGACTGTTAGGGCTTACGTGGTGTAGTGAAGACCAGGACGTGGTCTTCGCCCTAGTCCAACTGTCCCTTGATCTCCAGAAAGTGGGTTTGACCTGTTCTTTCGGAGGTGGGCAGTTGGTTGGTGGCGCGTCCCCGCGGAGAGGAGCACGTGGAGAACGTGTGAAGGTCTTGCCCGCGGAGGGCAGAGTTTGGTCGAGCGGGGAGTCTCCTGCCCGACGTAGTTGGGGCAGGCCTTCCTCGCAGGGAGGCCTTTCTGGCTTGTCGGGGACCTCATGCCCGACGCGGTACCCGAAATGGACAGGGCCGGGTGAAACATTATTGGGCTGGGCCCGCGTGGTCAGCCCGGGGCCCAGGCCAAAACACATATGTATTTTATCTTTAGTGATTACCATCCCTCGAAAACTGAAGTCCAAACTTATTTCACATGACAAGGAAGCCATACACAAAGTGACAAGCAGAGCTGGTTTTAAATTAAAGAAAAAACACATTTTCAAAATTACACAAGGGTTGTTTGCATAAGACAAATCACCGACAGTACAACAGCCCAATAACTTTGCTTGCCTACTCCTGAAAATACGACCGTCACAATGCGGAGCGCATAATCCATTGAGTTGCATTAACCTTCTTTTTTTATTTCTCACTAAAATTTCCTACAACTTCTAAAACTTGTACCCGCAATGTACAACACAAAATAGTCGGCAATTCGTACATCCACAATGCACCAAATACCAACCACCGTGAGGGTCCCTACAAGTTTTAAAAAAAAACAGAAAAGTGGACAAGACTAGAACAGGGCGCAACAGCAGCTATAGCGTGTCTTGCCGAATAAAAGAAGTCTCAACACATCTCTCAACCGGTTTTCGAATGGAATTGTCGGCAGCTGCATTCATACACCCTTCAAAGCCCTTCGCCAGAATGTACATCATGTACGACATCAAAACTGTCAAAATCGAAATGACGTATTAGGGGAAATAAACAACAGCAAGTTATAGGAGAATATGTATGCATGGAAAAATTAGAAACAAGGCTAACTATTACACCGGAGATGGTCGGTCAGCATTACCGGAAGTTGGAGTAAGCTTGGAAGCATGCTTCAGGTATCAAGACCAAACCCACATTAGAAATTCAGTCGGCGCAGAAATGAAGCACTTGCATTCAATGGTATTGTTTCTTTGAGCTAGCAGCACCTCGGGTTGAGATTGTATCACATGGAGACTCGGTTAAGGTATATAGTGAAACTTATGTAGAGCTGCCTGAGTAAGACAATGCAGGATATTATGTTAATTCTTAACCATATCAGAATGTGAAAAATTAAGAGAATCAACTGAGGAAGTTGTGAAGTCCAATAAAACAAATTTCAAACTGAAAGAAGCATACCGTGGCTAAGGAGAGGCCATCATTGTTCCTCTCTTGGTAGGAAAAACAAGCCAATTGTCTCGACCACACTAATCTGAGGTAAGTAAAACACGATGGTAGCTACGAGTATGGTGCTCACACCTTTCCTGCTTCACAGAAATCATCCATCAGACATAATAACAATAAAATTCTTCAAAGTATAATGATGTAAGACCAAATTGGCATGTTTTCGATAAAAGCACCTGAGATGAAACGTAGGGATTACGAAGAACAGGTTCTACCCAGCTATGCGTTCAAGGTATTCACAGAAGGTAAGAGGAAATAACCTGTTAAGTCAAAAGAGGGCTACCGTGTCAGCAACATGGTCGAAACCGCCATAGCTCACAAGTCGCAATGAAAGGAAACATTATTAAATGGAAATTATTAGCAAGATACTAAGGCAACAAGGATGAGGCATGTAACACGTACCGTATCGCAGCTATCGCCGCAGATCATTATGCGGATCAGCCACAGCTTAAACATCACATTGTGACCAACTTCCATAAATGCAATTGAAGCAGCAAACCTGTGACAGACCAGGATTAACTTAAACTGGTAGTTGTATATTAGCAATGTATTGGTATCTCAAAATTAACAACCACATCATGAGAAAGTATGTTGGGCCGGAAAGTTGAGTAATTCGGATACACCGCAACGTTGGGACTGAAATGTGGAATCCCTTCAGGATAGTTTCTTCAAGATAAAATCATGAGCAAGGTCTTTAGTATCAATGGAAGATAGTAAAGTCAAAGTTGACAGGACCCTAATATCATCCCCTTTTGCGTGAGCTTGATATGGTCATGAACATCTGCATTATAACCATTTTCAGAATTTCATAAAGCTTAAGGGAATGGTTTAGTCAATTACTGATACCTAAAGAGCAAGGCACGAACAATACATGTATTTGATGGTGTTGCTCTCATCAGCTTCATACTCAAACTTGGTAGGAATCTCTAACAAAGAAAACCATAGAAAAAGCCGTAACCCGAAAAACACAGAAGCCACCTTCAGATACAAGCCATCATGTAATTTCCCTCAACTGCAAGCGTGCCTTCAGTACACCTCAAACCGGCACCAACTCGGCTCCTTCATTAGCTCATGATCCACCTGCATAGGCAACAACAACAATTATGATTTGAATTCAATCGGCAGCAATACGGCAAAATAAGAGAAATGATGAAGTGAAATACCAGTTGCAACATTCTTTTGATGTTGTTCGATACGTCGTGCACGATGCCCACTCATCTGCCACAAACCACCCAAAACACAACATATCTCCTACACAAGGCCACACAATACCAATGTTACGCCAATAAAATCTCTTCAAATCATGACAGTGAGAAAGAGAATGAGGAAAATAGGGTTGCACAAACCATAAACGGGCATAATACCACAATTGAAACTCTTGTCACAGAGGTAAAAGGTTGCATCTTACTCTTCATATATGTCTAGACGGAAAGGCCTTGATATCCAGCTCAACATTGATACCTTCTCTCTAAGAGATTCCCCTATATAAAATGAGAACTTTCTCTGAGAACAAAAAAGAAACCCTAGCCGCTGGTTTTTCTTCCTCTCTTTCATTGTTCTTCTTCCTCCAAGTTCTGGAAAAAAACCTTCTTCCAACTCATCCACAACCTTCCTCTCACTTCTGTTCTTCCCATAATCACAACATCTCAAAAAAAAAACTCTCTTCGTGTCTCTCTCTCTCTCTCTCTCTCTCTCTCTCTCTCTCCAAACTCTCTGTTTTCCTCTTCCAATCACAAATCCCTAATTTTCTCCTCCTATCATATATTCCTCCACAATCTTCACCAAGATCCCTAGAATAAACCCTAAATCCTCTTCACCCTAATTCGCCGCCGCCCTTCATCTGTTACCCTATTTTTGAACAACAACACACCCCTCACCAGATTACTTCGAATTTATCTTCAACAACTAATAATCCTCCTTCCATCAACCTTCCGCACAACAGAAAATCTCAACCAACCCTTTCTCTTGCCCAGAATTCCCCTCAAATCTTTAAATCCTTCGATTCATTCTCAACCCAAAACCCTTCACAATCGAAACAACCACAAATATCCTTAACCCAATCTTCTTCGGCAAACCCAAATAAATCCAAACCAGAAATGAGACAGAGGAAAGCAAAATTGTTTTGATATCTGGAACAAAAATGGATGTACCTAGAAAACGATTCTTCGAAGTGGCAAAGACGGTTTAAGGTCGGATCGATGTGTATTTGACATTTGTTTTGTTCCTTGTTCCTTGCGTTAAATCGTGTTCTTCGCGATGATGAAGAGGAAGCCTAGTTTTCTCTTCTGAGCGTTGTATATTCTTTGGATAGTGTTGCCCTGTTTCTCAAAGGATTCATCCATCTGTGATAGTCATGGTAGCCGTGTTACAGAGCCAGGAGAGTGAACACATGGCTATTGGGTTAATGAGACCATGAGGCCCAAGTTGCTTCTAGGTTATCACCCTCTCCTTCGATTTGGCATACCTATTTTTGGTTCATTTAAAATTCTGCATTATGCTGGGCTTAAGGCCCATGTTGGTTTTCTTATTGACACCCATATTTCAAGCTTCACCCCCATGAGCTTTCTTTTTTTTCCTCTATGTATACTATTTATTTTATTTTCGAAAGAAATTGTTTTCTTAGTTAACATTCCGTTTGGTTTCAAATCCTATAATTTAACTTGATTTTCCATAAACTTGTTTATAATTTATCAACTTAATCTTTTTTATTTTTCGATTTTTGTTTGATGGGTCGATGACGGGACTTCTGTAAATCGTTATTGGTCAAACTATTGACAAATAACGTTGGATCTGAGACCAACTCTTTTCAAACTTTTGACTTTCGATTTTTATCTCATTTTTATTCATTTTATTTGATTTTTATCACTTTTTGGTCTATGACGAATTTTAATAATTATTATCGGTCAAATTATTGATAGATGATGATTTATTCGAGACTATTTCATTTTCTATTCCATTTCCATTTTTATTTCGATTTTTGGATCGATGAAGTCTTTTATTCGTAAGCGTCACGTATCGAAGTTGATAACCTTCTCGATTTCAAATCTATGGGGAATGACCATTGGGGTCATTTTCCTTACTTTGGGATCGTGATAGGCTACCTACGATTAATCGGCATTATGTTTGCAATTAAGACGAGATCTCATTCTTTCGTGTCTCGATTCGACTCACTAAACTAACTAATAACTTTAATTTTCGTTAAATATTATTGTGGATATTATTGTTATATTATCTTGCTATATTCATATTGTCATATCATATTATTCATATTCATTCACATATAATTGAAAACACATAATAAACTATCGAAATCCTAAAAGCCGAATTGGTGGACTGTTGTATCATTGATTATTTGCAAGAATCTCGATTTCAAGTTTGTGCCCGACTTTGCTCAAGGCGTAGTTTAGGACACATTGCACACACACGGCTTTCTCTTGGGCTACCTGACAACGAGACCCCTTTATTTCGTGCAATCCCGTGTAACTTACATGTACCCCTCTCCCATTTCGATGTATGTTTCGTATTTCTTTGATTATTAGTTTATCTCCTAGGAGCACCCATAGGGACTAGAGTGGATCAAACTATTTTCAAACTAATTCTCGATTCGTCATCGAGCCATTTTCAAACCTGTGTAAGTCGAGTGCTCGTATGTATTCGCCATCAACCTATTACACAATTTGACCCTTGATGCGTAAGTCAAGTCGGTCCCATTTTTCAAACCATTTCCATTCCAACACGCTTTGCACGCGATAATAAGTCAAACCCTTGATCCAACGTCAAGCGGATTTTTGTAACAACCTATCAATCAATTAACAAACTATTTAATTCTTTTCAAGGTGTAAAGAGTAGGTTCAAGTCTTTGATCTTGCTTTCGGTTGTTTAGATGCGAGTTATCTTATTCGTGTGTGAGCAATTGACACCTTTAAATAACATTAACAACTCGACAATGTTCAACCATCCTTCAACTACTCATCCTCTCAAACTCCATTTCAAACTCAAACAACTTTCTTTTCACGATGTAAAAGAGAGGGTTCCAAGTATTTGGCTCGCTCTCCCTACTACTTGGGTTCGAGAACCCTTTCTTAAGCTTCAAGTAGTCGTCATCCGATCAACGTCACCCATTCAAACAACCTTCTTTTGCAATGAAAAAGAGAGAGTTCCAAGTCTTTGGTTCGTTCTCCCGATTACTTGGGTTTGAGAAGTATTTCTTAAGCTTTAAGTAATCGTCATCAATTCAACTTCACCCTTTCAAACACAACCTTTTTCTTCAAGATGAAAAACAGAGAGTTCCAAGTCTTTGGTTCACTCTCCCGATTACTTGGGTCCGAGAAGTCTTTCTTAAGCTTCAAGTAATCGTCATCCATACCCACCTTCAAACTAATTCAAACCCGTTTCTTTCGTGGTTGTTACCCCGAACTACGACTGCTCTAATTCTTCATTCACTCTTGAATTTAAGATACGTAGGCACAAGATTGTGATGATCTTGGCGAGCACAATTCCCCCATCTTCCATTTCCCCCTTTCCTTTCCCGTAGTCGAACTACGATGCTCTGATTTCTCATTCTCGTCCGAATGAGCATACGTAGGCACAAGGGCCCCAATCCTTGGCGAGCACCCTATCCTCTAACCATCCTCCTTCCCCTAGCGTCTTTAGCCTTTATAGTATCGTTTCAGTATCTAGTATTGAGAAGAGAAGAACTAGGCTTAGCTAACATCCATCACAACTCGAATTAAGAGGTTCCCATTGAGTACAACGGACGTGAAGGGTGCTAATACCTTCCCCTCGCGTAACCGACTCTCGAACCCAGGAATATCGTTGCGACGGCCGTGTTCCTTCCACGTTTATGAGGTTTTCTCGATATTTTCCTCTCCCGTTCATTCGGGAAAAATAAAGTTCAGTGGCGACTCTGTCAAACCGCATTTCCGTGCCTTTTGCGCGAGGGTCATATGTTCGAATAAATTTTCGAGGTGCGACAGCCCGCTGTTCAAAAGTGAAGCTATTTGGAATGAACTTTGAAGCTCCTAAATTGGAGGTGTTAAACTTGTCACATACAGGAGTTAATAATGCAGAACTCTATGTCATCTCAAAGAGTTGTCGTGGGCTTTTGCAACTGTCACTTGAAAATTGTTATTATGTCTCAAATTCGGGACCAAAACATGTAGTCGAAAACTGCATACAATTAAGAGAGATTAATTTGAAAGACTGCCACAAAGTTCATCCTAAGGTTATTGCTTCAATGATATTTTCAAGGCCAACATTGAAAAATATTTATTGTTCCATCTCGATATTGCTTCAATGATGGAGAGAGGGAACTCTTGAGTCATGGATGTCTTCTTTGCTAGTATTATGAAACAGTTCTCAACTCTTAAATGTAAGATGTTTTATGTTTTTAAATTCACTTATTTAAGAAATTACTTCAAAAAAAGTTATGTTTATGATCATAAATACTTTTTTTATAATTGTTCAAGTTTTTATGTGACTCTTTAATGATGACAAACTAAAAGCTTACTTCATATGATACTCGGTAGTAGTTTAGGTATTTATTCTTTAAGCTTGTTATTTAGGACTACTATTACTACTTTGTAAGGTTCCAACTTCTAATGAGTGGCGACTTTCATTTTTGACTTATGAGGCTACAATCCTATGGGAATGTAATTTAGAGTTGGCAGGCCTGCGTAGGAATCAACATGCAGCTTTTCTTGTGCTTTATTTGAAATGATTTAGCATTGTAAATGTGTAGGTGTTGGTTATGTTGGGGATCCTTTTCTGTCTGGACAATTTGACTATGCGTATTTGGAAATGGGTTATGTCTCACATCTTTAGTTACTTGTTGGTTTTAATTTTTCTACATGTATACGCATGTTGAATGTTCTAATTCGCTTAATTTCAAATTTAATTAGAGATGACAATGGGTAGGATTTAGGTAAAGTATTATAGTATCAATTTTCATACTTATGATTTGAAAAAAATCACCGTGCTTGAGTTCATATCCGCTTGGATGTCAAAGTTAATATCCGTGCTATATAGATATATAAGCACATGTACCCTTGTCCTGCATTTTTTTTAAAATTAATGTATCAATTATGAAATATCATATAATTTTAAAATTTTAAAAATATTAAAAAAATTTCAAACAATTTACTGTTGAAATAAACAAACACTTATATTAAATATGTATTGGTTTAACATTGATATACATTTTATAATTGATAGATATACATTTTTATATAATAATATAAAAAGTACATGCTTATATACATAATATCTGTCTCACTCTGAATTTTTATATAATAATTTATAATTAATAAACATTCATTTTATAATTAAATAAATTATTTCAAATTTTTTATTTGTATTTAAATACATTTATATTATATCAAAAAAAGCAGTTTAAAATGAACTATGAACTATTCTAAAAATGCACTTTCATATGAATCCATCTTAAATTTGGAAGTGCGTCTCCGAATTCAATGTAATTTTTTCAACTCAAAAACTAAATTAAAGTGAGCGAACAATGAAATACGTGAACTTTACCTTAAATTTCATATTCTTTGATCTTTGTTTATTTTGATGTGATAAAACACAATAATTAAGTTTTGAAATGCAAAACTTCAAAATGAAATTTTTTTAAAGGTTTTTTTTTAGAGAAAATGGAAGTTTGGTCATGAAGAAGAAGAGCATGCATGGTATTGTTTTATTAAAAATCACATTTGACGATTTCAAAAATACATTTCCAATTTTCCATTTCACAAATTAAAAGATACATTTTCAAGGTTGACATGCAAATGTGACATGTTCTTAAATTTCTGTTTCACAAATTCAAAGATACATTTTTAGATTTGTCATTGAGTGGTTAAATTAAAAAAAACTTAATAACATGTTCGAATATACATTTTTCTCTAAATTATATTTTGGCGAAAAAGTAGGATGAAACTTAGTTAGAATGTGATTTGACTTAAAAATAGTTTGTCCGAAAATACACTTTCGAATTTAAAAATACACTCAAATTTCTTAAGGTACTACTCCACCACTTAAGATTAGAGAAATTAATTCCTTTAAAAAAATACTCTGAGGGTATTCTTTATTTCAATTTCAAAGTCTAAACGTCCAATATAACGGAATTTACTAAAAATGAAAATAGCAGAACCGTGTGAACCTAAAATATTTACTCCTTGTATTTTAGATGTGTCGCGGTGAAATTTGGATACCAAACTATTGATTAGTTTGAATCGTTAATTCATTTTGCAACCGAACTTTGATTTGTCCAAAGGAAGGGATAAAGATCGAAATTCCCACAATGCAATGCAAATGCAAGCTGGATTGTTTTAGGTTCGGGGGTTGGTTAAACTTAGGGAAGGTACTAGCATCCTAAGTTTCTGTAGTACTCTACAGGAACCTCTTGTTTTATGTTTGTTTATTGCTAAGTGTTATCTGCTTAAAGGATTAGAGACCCTAGTGGTTTATTTCTAAGTATACTCGATAAGGTATCGCACCTTGTGCCTACATATCCTTACGGGAGTGGAATCAGAGTATTTTGTAGTTCACCCTAAAGGGTTAGAGGAGCTCTTTGACTGTGGTCAAAGTTCCTACGGGTTTAGGGTAGTTGTTTTGATTGGGTTTAGGAGAAGAGACGAGTTTTCATTTTAAGGGAGAGATAACCACCACAAATGTAAGAAGGGGGTTGTAGGAAATGGTCTTTGCATCATCTTAAGAAAAGGTCTTACATACTCGGATGGTCGCCAAGTATGCCTTTATCGCTCTTAAGGCAAAGTCCCTACATGTTTGATTGTATTGTTGTGGGGGTGGAGATTATATCTCACTTAAGATGATTAACATCTATTCTCTAAATGTGTTTGTAGAAGTTGTATTGTGTTGATTGTGTTGTTTCTATGTTGTAAAAGATAAAGACAAGGTCCTTCCTATGGGGTAGGTCCTAAACTTAAGGATCGACTTGAATGGGATCAAGGATCATGGGGAATATGATGCATATGATGTGCAACTACACACAATGTTGAATTATGTGTAGGTTTTTCCTTTGGACGGAATGCGATGTATGAATAGATAAATATGATAATGTGAATGCAATAGAATAAATTGCAGAAGAGTAAATTGCAGAAAGATAAACCATACACGAACGCATGAAAGCGCTAAGTGAGTGTGTGTGCATTGTGAATAAAATAAAAGCAGATAAAGATAAATAAATACGCATGAAAGCGCTAAGTGGAGGTGCATGTGTCGTGAGTGCATGATTAAGTTGTATTTTCGATGTTGATTGATTTTAATCGTTTGACTTGATTTTAGTAAAAAAAAAGAGTTGATTTTATAAGAAGATTGATTTTTGAGAAAAAGTTGCATTTGATCTTTTAAGTAAAAGTTGTATATTATTATCTTTATTTATTTATTTGTAAAAAGTTGTATAAATTACTTGAGTTTGTAAGAGAATGTATTCTTTGATGAACTTGATTTTATATAAAAAGTTAAATTAATTATGTTAATTTTAAATGAAAAGCCTTATTATTAAATATTTAGCCATTAAATTGAATTATGTGGTTTTAGAAAAGTAGGTATAATAAAATAGTTATTAATAAATTGGTGTATATAAAATATATTTGATAAATAAGAGGTTGTAGTAGTTATTATTTTAATTTTTTAAAAAAAGATTAAGATTAGTTAGGTTGATATAGGTGATTATTAACAGATTAGGGACTAATATGGTGAGTGTGTGTACGTGGTGTATTCAGCAGTAAACAAAATTAAAAAAACAACACAACACGAAACCCTAATTTCCCCAGCATTCCCAAATCGAGGAACCTCTCCTCGCCTCCGTCATCGCGCCTCTCCCTCTCTCACTCTACTCATCTTCCTAATCGCGCCTGGTTCTCTCGTTCTTCACCTCCCAACCTGAAATCAAAACGAAAACATTAACAAAACAAGAATGTGGATAAAGATTAGAGTGTACCGAAGTTTGTGTGTAGCGGTTGATCAGATGCGATGGAGACTCGGGCGACGACGGCGGTGTGAGAGCTTGAAGGCGATCTCGCGGCGGTTTTCGGCAACGGCCTTGCGAAACGGGCTTCCGGCGATGGTGAGAGTGATCTCGCGTTGAGGAGGAAAGATAAGTTCTCACTCTTCTGATTTTCGATCTTTAGGAATTTTGTGGAACTCTGTAGGGTTGTTAATCTCCGAGGTTGTGATTTACGAGAATTGTTTGTGTGAATTTCGTCTTTGTATCGCTAGGGTTTTTTCTGTTTATGAAAATTTGGATCCCCCCCTATGATGCTCGATCCATTCTCTCTTATATAGGCAGTAATCTGATTCTCTGATTTGAATTTCCTTAATCATAATTGAATGCTGATTGGGGATTTTCCCTTTTGGGAAAACCTTCCTATTTCGAAAAACGTGGATGGGATCTTTGGGAATCTTCTTTTCTTTCGCTGGCATATTCCTCAAAGGATTTTACTGACCTTGACATTTGGTGGGTGCAGAGAGCGAAGGAGTTTGGGCCAGGGGAGGATTAACAGTCCAGAGGGAGAAGCAAACCTGATACGTTGGAGTGGTATTGTACTTTTAATCGAAGAAAGGTTGTCTTCACTGGGTTCGATAATCTGCAGTGAGTAGGGTCTACCATTTTCGAAACCTCAAGAACTTCCCTCTATGGTGATTGGTGACGAACAATCTCACAATTTGGGGCCGTGTGTCTTATTGCAGGTGCTGCGTATCGGTTATTTCGCAGGTTAGTTGGAGCTGAGAAACTTGCAAAGCCTTAAGGCTAGTTCGTAGTGCAGGTTCTTGAGTTTTGACAAGAAATATTTAACGTCGTCGCTCCCATCAACATGATCACTGACTGTGACTGCTGTTTGAGACTCCTTTTCATCGGTAAGGATACTGAACTCCGTGTTCCTCTTTATAAACTTATCATTTTTCTAAGTGCCGAGGCTTTGTTTGGATATTGTTGTGATGGTACCGATGTGTCGTTTTCTTGTTGTGCAGGTCGTGGAGGCTCGGCAATTATGAAGGGTGTACCACTCGTGTGTTGTTGGTTTTCATTTTTTGTCTACTATCTGGTTTGAGGGGCTTGATGACAGAATCTGGGGCAAGTACTGTTGGAGCTGAATGCACTAATTTGAACAGTGTACTGCGGGATTCTCGTATCTGATCCTTGGGGTATCTCGTGTTGGCCTGTCAGGTGATTTGCTTTCATGGCTAGCGACTCTCGTAATAGTTTTTTTTTGCTAATTTCCCTCACTTATTCGTTCAACCCGAAATGTAGAATCCAACAAAGCTAAGTGTTGCACCCTAAAATTTGACCAACCGATTCTCCTATCTGACTCGTGGTTTAATTTCATATTCGCAAATCAGACGCGTGATTTTTGTGCAAACAGGGGATATCAGAGTTTACAGCCTGATTATCATCTATCAGATATGGCAGATCCAGTCCAGATCACCAGGGTTTTATTTTCGGGAAATTGTGCGCTCCTCGGTGATTTTCAGCTTGCACAGTAATTTTGGGGATATTCTGATGTCCGGGGATCTCTGTTCGATTCGATCTGGTCTCGTGCGCTCTTCTATGGCGGTCATTTGCATTCATCTGCATTTTTACGATTTTAATAGACTTTTGTGAATTTTAGATAGGCTTTATAGATTTTATAGGATTTTTAAATAGGTTTAATTGTTTTTAAATCATTTTTAGAATTTTATATAGATTTTAAAATAGGTTTAATTGTTTTTTAGATAATATAGAAAATAATATAGTTTTTTTCTTTTTTAATAATAGATTTACTAGTTTTAAATAATGGTAGAACTTTAATAGAAATTAGGTTGATTTAGAGTTAATTAGGTTCTTAATCATTTTTAGATTTAATTAGGTTGATATAGAATTAATTAGACTTTTAATCACTTTTTAGAGTTTAATTAGGTTAATTGTTTTTTTTAGATTTAATTAGGATAGATTAATTTTAGTTAGAATTAATTGTAGTGTTAATTAGTTTAATTAGGTGTTAATTCTGTTTTAGGATTAGTCTTAAGTAGATGATTAGGTTTAATATTGTTATTAATCAGGTTTAGTTGTAATTCAGTTTTTTTTACAGTTTTTTGGTCATTTTCGTATGGGCCCAGGGGGTGTTTTTTGAGGCCCAGTTCTCAATCAGTTTGCAACTCAGCAGGTCCAGGAAACAGTCCAAGTTCGTCCAGCTGTGTCCAGCGCCTTCCAGAATCTTCTGGAAGCTTCCAGCGAATCCCAGTGTTATAAAAGCTGGCAGCCACGTGTTGGCAAGGGGCTGGCCCACGCGTTTTGCATTGATCACGCCACCACACACTCAGAAACTCCCCAGAATCACGCCACGTCTCGCCCACACATGCCCCTCTTTCCTCTCTCTCTCAGGCCACGCGTCCAGCCACCAGCCTCCCTCACTGCATGCAGGTAACAGCTGGACTCCACTAGCTGGTCTTCACCGCCGGCCATGCAGCCGCCATCGGAGACACCGTCCTCCACCGCAACGGCCACCGGAGACCGTTGAAGACGCCGGAAACTGCGTTTTTGCCAGAAACTCATCCAAACGCTCCGTTCATCATCTTCCACCTTCATCGGTGCCTCGCCGGAAAGATCAAGCTTCGCCGGAAACCTCAAGTAAATTCCCAGAACTCATCCATCCTCGTCGCACCTCAAGAATCGCTTCTCCAGAACTCGCTCAGACCTTCATCATCCTCAAAAATTTTCCAGAACACGTTCAACGATCTTCATCTTCATCCAAAGGATTTCCAGAAACGTCTTCGTTCATCATCATCATCAAGAATCTCGTGGATCCATCAACAACCTTCAACAACGAGCACCTAATACATCCCCAGATCTATACAAGATTCATCAGCTCCAAGACTTGTAAAGAACTTCATCAAGGTCTTAGCGTCGTTCGTCACTACGAGGTGTTCTTCGCACCGTCAAAGCTTCAGCAAATACCCAGAAATCTTCAAAGATCCCTTGTTCCCCTCGCATAAACCCAGGTTTGTCTTCTCTCTGTTATATCTTCATTGCAATTGATGAACGTAGCCTCGGTTAGGGTAAAATGTTTGGTTAGGGTTTGGGTTTAATTTGTGTTGAATATGAGAGAATGCTGAGGTTGAGGTTGTTGTGTTGATTCGCTTAAGTGTGGTGAGGCGTGTGAAGTTTTGTTTGGGTTCTTTTTCTTCCTGGAATCGAGTTGCAGAGAGAGGGTGAGGGAGAGGAGGAAGACGAACGAAGCGGCTAGCTCAGTTTGATGAACAGTGTTAGGGTTTGGGAGAGGGATTAGTTTTGTCCAACTGAATAATTGGTTTAGGGTTAGGGTATTGGGCTTAGGCCCAAATGTATTTTTCTGATGCATACCCCATTTGCTTGTCCCCCCCCCTGGCGTGTGAGAGACAGAGTGATTTGATGTGGGCCTTATGCCAAATTGCTTTTCGCACCCCCCTGGGCGTAGGCCCATTGAGAAATAAATGGAAACTTGCTAGCGCTGCACCCCCCTGCGTTCATTTCAGATTTGTTGTTTTTTTCTGGTTAATAAGTCTGGGTCCTGCGCCCATTTACTGATGGCACCCCCCAGGATCAGGGCCCAATGTAGTAATAACTGAATCCCTTGCTGTTTGCCCCCCCATTTTCTCTTATTCAAATTTTGTGTTGGTAATTTCTTTTTAATATTTTCTTGTATTGCAAAAATCATAATAAAATGTAAATAAGTGATTTTTTAATTCTTCTTTTTTCTACCATTTCATCATAAGGTCTAGAAAATTGTATAAAAATAAAAATGTCATTTTATTTTGGTTTACTATTTTTGGTATATTTTCCATTTAATTGATTTCTTTTAATATTTTTAGTGCATACATGTCATTAGAAAATTAATAAAAAATAGTAGATTTAGTCAAATAATTCCGTTCTTTTTTCTGTAGACTCGTAATTCAGTGTAGAATTTTATAGTGCAGAAACATTAGATTAATCATGCATTTTCAGTTTAATTGCATTTTTTTTGTATTGTCAGTAATATTGCATAAGTGGCCTGTAGATATGTCTGTGTTGCTGATTTTAGTTCTTTCATCTGGTGTTGAATTTTGTTCTGATTTTTTCAGTATGTTATCCTAGAGCCATGTAGGTTTCCCATAGATTTTTATTAGATTTTTGTAGGATGTTCTGATATGATTTGTCTGAGCCTGAAGATAGGAGAAGTCTTGATGACTTCTGACTTTGAAGTTCAACTGTGGTTGAACTTCAGAGATAGCCTCTTGAGGTTTGTTGGCCTGTGGGTTCTTCTGGAAGATAGGAGCTGGTTGAAGTCCTGTTGGAGCTTGCAAAGAGGCAGTGGATTGAGGTTTAGTCTAGAAGCTGGTTGTCTGTTTGTGAGGTTCGAGATCCTGAAGTTTGAAGGGAGTCTATGGTACTTTCCTGAGGAAGGCACTATGAATGACTTTCATTCTTTCTTCTCACCTCTTTCTTAAGTATCCAATGATGTCGGAGCCGACTTGTGAGTTTAATTTCTCCTGAGGAGGAATGTAAACTGATCACATGTTGTTGAGCCACATGGGATACGATTCCTAAGTGGAAGTCCCCTAGTACTTTCCTGAGGAAGGTCCTATGGGTCTATTCACTTAGTTCCATTAGTTTATCTAGGTTTTCTCAAGTATCCAGTGATGTTGGAGCCAACTTGTGAGTTTAATTTCTCCTGAGGAGGAATGTAAACTGATCACAGTTGTTGAGCCACGTAGGATACGATTCCTAAGTGTCAGCCTCCTAGTACTTTCCTGAGGAAGGTCCTATGAGTCTGCTCACTTAGTTCCCTTAGTGCATATAGGTTTCTCAAGTATCCAGTGATGCCGGAGCCTTCATGTGAGTTTAATTTCTCCTGAGGAGGAATGTAAACTGATCACAGTTGTCGAGCCGCATATGATATGATTCCTGAGTGTCAGCCTCCTGGTACTTTCCTGAGGAAGGCACTATGAGCTTGTCTGCTTAGCTCCCTTTTTCTCTGGTAGGCTTGTTCTGAAGCTTGGAGACTGGGATTGATTCCTTTTGCTTAAGGGTTTTGATTAGATTTTTGGTTAGAATTTTTGCTTAGATCTTTGCTTAGGGTTTTGTATAGAGTTCTGTTTGGAGATAGATTAGAGGCTTGTCAGGTTAGCTAGCCTTCTCTTTGGATTGTTTGACTTGTATGATGTTATGTTGCATTAGACTTAGGTGTTCATCTAGATAGTTCTGAGTAGGTGCATCTTAGAAGTAGACTTTGTGTGCATGAGAAGTTGAGGTGGTCCTCCTTCTGCTTGTTTGTTATTGAGTGGCTTTGCTTGTTGGTATTTGGTAGAGCTGAGCTCCCTTGCCTCTGTGGTTTGCGGCCTTTGCGCCTTGTTTGTCTAGTTGTTGCATTCATGCATATTTCAGTATTCCTTTACTTTGCAGTTTCTTGCTTGTAGTTTAGTCCTGTTGCCATGATCCCTTAGGAGCTCTGACTTCTCCGCTGCGGAGTTGTTATGATAGACATTAGGATGGTCAACCAGGTGTGATAGCAGTAGGTAGATTCCCCTGTTTCTCAGCTATAGTTTTAGGGTGTCTTTTCCCTTCCCTTCCAGTAGGAGCTTTTGAGTAGCTTGATCCGTAGTTAGCTGAACTACAGCTGCTCTGATTCTTTGTACCAGACGAAGATATGTAGGCATAGGATGCGATATCCTAGCGAGCACACTAACAACTAACCGTTGTTCTCTCGCGGCTGTGCGATCGAGACTTTCCCGCTAACGACTAATTGTTATCTCTTTCTCTTGCCCGAGCGCATTTGAGACCAGATCATAGTTATAGGTCCCCGAGCCTTTAGAGACCAGTTTGTTTTCTCACTGCTGTGTGAAAGCCCCCTGTTTACCCGTAGTTGGTCGAACTACGTTTGCTCTGATCTTTCATACCAGATGGAAGTACGTAGGCACAGGACGCGATGTCCTGGCGAGCAACCTTTTCCCGGTTTAGACGTAGGCAGTCGAACTACGTTGACTCTGACTTTCCCATTGCACGAGGGAATACGTAGGCCCAGAACACCGTCTGTTCTGTCGAGTCCTGTCCTTTTATTTCCTTTTCAGACCAGCCATTAGCGTAGATAGATAATACACCCTTTTCCTTATAAACAAGCGTGGATCCCGTCGAGTACGACGGACGTGAGGGGTGCTAATACCTTCCCCTTGCGTAACCGACTCCCGAATCCAGGTTTTGGTTGCGACGACCATACCTTTCCCGTGTTGTGCGAGGTTTACTCTGAGCGTTTCCTTTCCCTCCCGTGGGATAAATAACGCACGGTGGCGACTCTCCTGTCAAGCCGGCGCCGATTTTCGCAGTAGCGACAGTTGGCGACTCTGCTGGGGATCTTATAGCATCTAGGGACTTTTCCCATCCCTTATGCTGGGACCGTTTCCCATCCCCTACGCGAGTCAATCCTAGCGCTTGGATGTTTATTTGTTGGGTGTTGTGCATATTGTGTTTTACTTTTCTGCACTTTACTTTTCTGTGCCTTTACCTTTCCGCATTTATTTTCCAGCATTATATTATTATGATTATTGCTGTGGGCAAAGGGAGGTTACTGTGAGTGAAAAGCCGGACCTGGGCTTGAGTACACACCTAGATATAGTTGCGGAGAAGTAGTAGACGAACCTGTCTGCTGAGCAGGCACAGTTCCCTATGAAAATCTGCGCTCAGACGAGATTCTTGCAGAGGTGCTCCTTTCCGGTCCTGAGGATCTGAGGGGAGTCCAGACGTGAGGGTTGTCGACTCTGGGGACCGATCATTTGGAAGTCAGCTAAGTGAGGCCTCTTCATGACTTGATGATGCCACTCCTTCTGGGAATCGTATCGTCATTCATGAAAGTCTGTGATGCTGATGACCGCATAGGATGCCGTACCTTTGTCCGTGGATTAGGTCTATCCTACCTGTGAGAGGAACTGGGTTATTGCAGGAAAACTGGCCTTCAGAAACCATGATTCAGTACCCTTGTCAGATGGTGTTCTTGATTCATCTCCAGGTGTGTTGTCTGGGTCAGATGGGTTTCTTATCTGAGGTTGAGGCTATTATCAGATGGTATTCTCGTCAGATACAGAGGTTCAGATGGTTTTCTTACCAGGGGATTGATATTTTGAGTATCAGATGGTAGTTAGTGGCATGAGATTCTGGTGACCGTGTTGGTTTTCTGTTCTCGATCACAGAGATGTTCCTCTTCAGGCTACAGCATAGCCCCTGTGTTCGCAGATTGCATTATTTATCATATTGCATCATTGCATTACCATCTGCATTCAACTAACGTGTGTGTATTGCAGGTACATATTTTCCCTTCCAGTTCTGGTGTTTGTTCCTAGCAAGACATGGAAAACCTGAAGAGAGTATTGCCCTATAAGTTTCCGTCGCCGAATATCAATCTATTGTTAGAGTTGATTGCTATTGCTAAGAAGAGGGGAATGGGTGACTTCAGAAAGAGATATGGGAGGATTCTGACCTACGTTTATCAGCCATCTGCCTACGAGACCAGCGACATCTATACTCTGTTACAGTTTTACGACGCGGAGCTCAGGTGTTTTGTATTTCCCGACTTCGTTTTGGCTCCTACCCTGGAGGAGTACTCTGCACTTCTGGATATACCGATCCGTGAGCAGATGCCTTTTTATCGTACGGACGCTGAGCCTAAGCTGGCTGAGCTTTCTACCATCCTGTGCTTGAAAGAGTCTGAGCTGTCTGGGAAGATGATCAGAAGAGGAGACGTATGGGGATTTCCGTTGGATGTCTTGGTGGAGAAGGCTCGGGAATATGCCCAGAAGGGTAGCTGGTTTGTTTTTGACGTCATCCTTGCTGTATGTGTGTATGGCATCGTGTTGTTCCCGAACATTCCTGATTTTGTTGATTCTGATGCCTTCTATATTTTGGCTGCGGAGAACCCAGTTCCTACTTTGTTGGGAGATATCCACCATTCAACTCACTACCAGAATGAAAAGCGACGAGGAAGGAATGTGTCTTGCTGTGTACCTCTCCTATGCAGGTGGTTCACCAGTCATATGCCTAAGTCAGGCCCTTTTGTTACCTCTATCAATTCTCTAGGATGGCCCGAGCGCTTAATGGGATTGACTGCTGAGAACGTGGTATGGGTCAATAAAGAGGTATTTGGAGCTGAAGTCATACTCAAAGGCGAAGGATTCCCGAATGTTCCGTTAATAGGAAGGAAAGGTTGTGTCAACTACAACCCCTCCTTATTGATCAGGCAATTTGGGTATATACCTCAAGGAGCGCCAAAGCCCGAGGAGATACAGGAATCTCTGTATCTCACCGGGGCAATTGGGAAAGAGATACTGACCAAACTTGAGAAAGCCTGGAAGAACTTGCACAAGAGAGGGAAGCTTTCAGGTAGCAGAGGGGATACTCGAGTTCCTGGCCCGTATGTAGAATGGATTCGTGAGCGAGCTGTGAAGTTCCTTATGCCGTATCCAGCGGTTCAGCCATTGCATCCTTCTCCGGTGGAGGAGCCTACCACTGTGGACATGCAGGTTTACAAGCAGCTGATGGCGGAGAAAGAAGAGCTAGCAAGGGCTAAAGAGGTTTTAGAGCAGGAGAATGCCCAGCTTCGGCATGAAAAGATTGAAACAGGATATGTTTCTAAGCAACAGGCTGAAACTCTGAAACATCTGAAGACCACGCTATTGGAATTGACTGAAACCAAGAAGCGTCTAGAGTTAGATGTAGACTCAGTTAGTAGTGTGTTGGCCACCAAGAAGCAAGAGCTGGAAAGGGCCTACACAAAGCTAGCCAAGTTCAGAGAGCACTGGGATCGCACTATGGCCAAGCGCAAAGAGCAGGAAGAAGAGCTGAAGACACAGATTGCTCAGTTAGAAGAACAGGTCAAAGTGAAGAATGAAGAGCTTGAAGAGGAAGCCTGTCGCCGATACGAGGCCGAGCGCAAGTTGACAGATGCCATGAAGAATTTGGAATATTTCCAGCATAGAGCAGATGCCAAGAGACCCAAACCTGGGGGCGGTGCCAATGATAAGGCTTGGGAAGACTTTGTCAGAGACATCCAAGGGACAGTCAGGAAGAGGGATCGGCTGATAGAAGGTTTGATTTATCAACCAGATCACGCAGAGACAAAGAAGATGGTTGAGGACTTCCGCAACCGTACCCGTATTTGATCTCTCTCTTGTACTCTGTATGTTGAGATCACCACCAGGCATGTTGGCTGGGATCCTCCTTATCATATCAGTTGTATGAAGCATAGTTATGTAACTTCTTGACAAGACAGTTATTCTAATCAATATATGAGGGTTTTTTCCAAATATTGTCTTTATGGTTTATCTCGTCTTGCTACCACTGACACTGGAATTGGAGGGAAAATATCTCCAATGCACACATGCACGTTAGCATTTTTGTATTTCTGTTTGTATAAATCATACTGCATAGCATTTCTCTAGCAGGTCAGAGCACTTATCCAACCTTTGTTTTCACCAGAGAGTGATTCTTGGGGAATTGTTTGAGGCAAGAGTGGAATGTTGGAGACGACCAAGGGGCTGAAGCAGATTTGAGTAGAATCAAGCAGCATAGTCGGTTACAGGTAATTGGCAGCTATGTCTGAAGGCAATTTCCAGTCTCCTAACACTTTGGCAGGGTTTGCCACGGCGCCCAACCATCAATATGATTCTATGGAAGGCTTCCCGCAAGCGAACAATCTTACGGCAGACCAAGTTGTACAGCCTACTGTCCAGAACCGAGATCGACATGAGCAGTTCGTTGCCCGAAATGAACGTCGTCCTCCTGTCAACAATCAATGTGTTGCTTTCCCTGTGATGAATTACCGGAGAGATATTCCAATGGTTGGGTTAGTAGATCCAAGAGCTCTTGACGATGGTAGAAGACTCCGAGCATTGGAAGAGCAAATGAAAGCCTTGGAAGCGAAAGATGTCGTTAACCTGGATGCTGTAGCCATGTGTTTGGTTCCCGACCTGGTGTTGCCGTACAAGTTCAAAATGCCGGAATTTGAAAAATACACAGGAGATAGCTGTCCGAAGTTGCATTTGATGATGTTCTGTCGAAGGATGACTTCGTTTGTGCGAAATGACCAACTAATGATCCACTGCTTTCAGTATAGCCTGACTGGGGCATCCTTAAGGTGGTATGTGCAATTAGAGAGTAATCAGATTCGATCGTGGGTGGATTTAGCCAGAGCTTTCATGAAGCAGTACGATTACAACTTGGATTTGACTCCTAGTCTCGTAGATCTGCAAGGATTATCTCAGGCGGAGAATGAATCATTCAGAGGATATTTGCGAAGATGGAAAGAATTGGCTGCTAGTGTTCAACCACCGCTTCCGGAAAGGGAACTGGTTGACGTCTTCCTGGGTACTCTGAAAGGCCACTATTTTGACAAATTGTTCAGTTGCACAAACTTTGTGGGCCTGATGAGACTGGGAGAGATTGTTGAGAGAAGACTCAGGAGTGGAAAGTTTCGAGATGTTCCTTACGTCCCAGTTGATAAGATTGAGTCGGTTGTCAGTTCTCAAGAAGAGTGGGAAGTAGGAACTGACGTCGTCTCAGAATCTCTAGCATCTCAGGATCAGTTTTCAGACACTTCAAGTCAACGATCATCCTATCGCCGATCGCGCCAGCATGCTCCACGAAGACCAAGGAAGCCTGAAAGGCAGTTTACTCAGCTACCGGTGTCGTACAGTCAGTTGTTGCCAGATCTGGTCAAAAGTGGATTGATAGTGCCGAAGGAGACTAAGCCGGTGATTCCACCGTATCCTCCAGGTTTTGATGCCAGCGCCCGTTGTGAGTACCATGTTGGGGCACAGGGTCATTCAACAAATGATTGTAAAGTGCTTAGAAGTCAGATTCAGGATCTGTTAGACTCTAACCGTATTTGCATCACTCCTCAGGGTTTTGTTCAGATTAATGATTTTCCATCCTCCAGTTGTGTGGGTTCGTCAGTTAATACATGGAGGACTCCACAGGAAGTGTGTGCTCTGAAGATTTTCAATCAGAAAGTTCAGTTGTATGGGAGAAATTTCTAGAGGTTTTTGCGCCGGATGTCGCATCTGTTTTCTCTGCTTAATCCGTTTAGTTTTTGTGCACTAGTGTCTGCCGACCACCACCAGGATTGTTGGCTGGGGTCGTTATATTCATACTCATTTGTGCTTACCTGCTGATTTTGTTGGTTGTACACGTGTGGGAGATGTTCGTCTGTGTGCTTATAGCTTGAGTTTCTCTTTGTCTCGTTATGAATATGTGTTTGTTTGCTACGCTGCATTATCATTTAGCAGGTATATCAGAACCGTGGGCCTTATTTTCTCATCGTCCAGTGTGTTGCAGGAATTCCTTCAGAGAAATGGAACAGAATCAGTTTGAATTGATTGAAGTCCAAAGCCAGCTGGGGCAGATGATGAGAGACATGCAAGAGATGCGTCTGGAGCAGAAGATTCTCAAAGAGGAGAACAGTCAGCTGAAGACCCAAATGAGCTTGATCATGGAGGTAGTCAAGAATGTGCTTAGGAAAGAAGACGATCAGCTATTTGAAGCCGCAATGAAGAAGCTCGCGCCACCTGTGCATGTGGAACCTGAGCAGCAGCAACAGAAGATGCATCTGGCTCAACGGAAGATCCAGGAAGGGAAGCCAAAGAGAATGTTTGAGGCACCGCCTATGACATATGCTGAGCTCTTGCAGACCTTATTGAGGTTTAATCTGGTTGAAAAGAGAACGTTGGAACCACCAACGAGAGTGTTCCCCCAGGGGTACGATGCCAGTAAGCAATGTGAGTTTCATTCCGGGGCATTCGGACACGACATCGAGGGTTGCCATGCTTTTAAGCACAATGTTCAAGACCTGATTGACTCGCACGATATTGAATTCACGCCGAGCGGCGTAGCTGTACGTATTGCTCCTATCCCAGTCGATGCTCAGATGACAGATGTTTCTAAAGCTGCAGTGGGTCAGAAGCGTATCCTGGACTCCATGGTGTCAGAATCTCCAGGCCCACAATTGTTGCCTATTCCTGGGGCAGATCTGAGAAAGAAAATGGCTAAGCATAAGGAGAGCGTTAATCAATACATTGAAGATCAAGAAACCGATGTTGCATTTGATACAAAGGGTGTTCAAGAGTCAACCCGATACCGGCAACAGCAGCCTCAGCAGCAGAATAAGCAGGGATATAAGAGATATCAGAATCGGGGTCCCCTGGCCAACCGTCATCTTGAAACTCCTCCTATGCCGTATGCGCAGCTTCTGCAAACGCTACTTCAGCTCCAATTGGTTCATAAAAGGACGATGGCTCCCTTAACGGGACCACCACCACCGGGGTATGATGCCAACGCTACTTGTGAGTTCCATACTGGGGCACCAGGCCATACGGTTGAGAATTGCAAGGCTTTTAAGCACAAAGTGCAGGATCTACTTGATAGTGCAGCAATCAGCTTCGGGCCGGGAGGTCCCCAAATCATCTGAATAAAGGAGGAAGGGCTCTATAATTTGGTTGAGTCGTTGAAAGCAGATCAGGACAGCAGCGAATTGTCTCTAATAAAGATAGCTGGTTCAGCAGCAGGGCAGATGTGAAAGCCCGGCTCTCGGAAGCTAGCATATTTTCTTTGTTTTAGCTTGTCATTTCTTTACCTTTGTAGTTGCTTTCCTGCTTGAATTTGTAATCTTGTTTGTAAAACTTGTTGTTTTCATTTCGATTGATGATAATGAAATAAATATGCATGTTTTGATTGAATCCATTCGTGTTCACTAAATGTTTTTTTACAAATGTCCAACGCTTGGTTAAGAAGAATTTGGGGAGGATGACGAAAATGACCGACATGCAACTGCCGATATTGTATGCTTCTGAAATAAAACCTGTTGATGATGTACAGGCATTGTTTCAAATCCCCAAACACCGGAGTTATAAGGAAGATAATCCCTTGTCAACCCCTTTGAGCCTTGTAGTAGGAGTTTCTTTCTGTGAATGAAAAACCCTCAATCTTAACCTGGGGCAGGGTAGGTGTTAGCTAATTTGACCGAGCGTCCAAATTGCAAAAGGAGTGTCCGTTCGAAGATCAATCACACCTCTAGAGGTCGTGCCTAAAAGACCACAATGGTTTAATCAAGAGTGGGACAGCCGCGTCATTCCCCAAAGAGTCAGGCAACCAGTGTCACACGACTCGTCCGCAAAAAAAAAAACGAAAAAGAATCAAAAGCCCGCTAAGTCAAGAAAACTTCAAAACAAATGACTTAAGCAAAAATGAGGGCATCCCGCTGGACTTAAAAAATCAAAAGAAGCTCAAAAGGAGTCAGTCCAGGCAAAAGTTAGGGATATGAAAAGAAAAGATGAAAAGGATCAAAAGAAAAAAGCTTCGATAGAAATACGAGTCGTGTGACCTCAAGTGTCAAAGACGAAAAGTGAGTGGCTGTCACTCCAAAATCCAAAAGTTTCTCGAACTATCACTCCCATCTTTCAACCTCCGAGAGGTGAGCGCTAAGGTCGAATTAGCTGAACATAGGATCGGAGAACATCAAGGAGAATGGGTGGGTTAAAAATAAATTTTGAGCCTTTATCCTTTCCTTCAAAACCGTGAACCTGACCACGTTATAACCTCCAAAAGTCCTAATTGAAGCAGGTTGTTTCGAAAGCATACTCCGGTAAAGGTCGTGTCGATTCTGACTCTTAAAAGGGTTCCTCTTACCATGTTGATACTGATGTTGATAAATGTTTTGTGCATTATATGCTATAAACTGTTTTTCCTTTTCCCAGTGAACAGATTGGATGTCAAAGCTGTCATATGTGTTGCATTAATACATCTTTTATGCAGAACAACTTGTTTTACTTGCGAGTAAGCGCTTGACAGCAGAAAAGCTTCCTACAGTGGAAAGTATGGTCAAGATAGAATGCAGAACGCCCGAATGTTCCGAGAGCAGGGGCAAGCTATTACCGTAATCCCCAGTCAGGTCAGCTTTTCGAAGTCAGTTATCCTGGGGCAATCAGGTTGAGATTCAGGTGAATATCTAGTAGTCAGGGGCGCTACTCTGAATCAGATAATCGGGGCAAGGTCATTGCAGTCAGGGGCAGACCATCTTAAGCACGCAGAAGTTGTGCGAGAAGCATGTGAGGTGAAGTATCTCTCAGAAGTTCAGAATGCTGAGGCATGTCATATCAGACCGTCAAGGAACAGATTTGCAGATTTCCTTTCAAGGACTATCCCCACAGAGATCCCGCAGGCCGGGGCATATCAGAAGAGAAAGGATTGGTCTTTTCCGTATCAGCAGGGCCATACAGAGTTATTCGAGCAGATGCAGTCGATTTTCGAGAGCAAGATGAATGCGGGAAGTCGTGTTACTATCCCTTGACTCTTCACTAAAAGGCTGTGTATTCATGAAGAATATTTTTCCAGCGTCAGTTGTACCTGACCCAGCAAGATAGTTTAAGAGCTCAAATCCATGTTTGCGATTACTGTGAAGCCCATCCGTGTTGGCGCATCAATTTCCAGATCCAAGCTTCATCAGCACGTGGAAGACTCCCTCCATTTTGCCAGCAAAGTCCAATTTGTCGGTATAGGTAAGCTACCCCCAGAGAAGTCCAATCACACTTGGCGCATCTGCTATTTCACAGCGGAGTCATATTCCCCAGCAGGGTGTTACTTCGTCAAGGTGTTCGGTTAAGTTCCCAATATCCCCAGCAGAGTTGATTTCACTCTCCCAGCATTTATTTTGCTAGGACGATCCTGTGATATCCGGTTCATCCCCAACAGAGTTGGCCTCGCCTTCAGCATTTATTTTGCTGAAGTGGCTCTGTACCTAGCTCTCTCCGGCAGCTCGAGCCTGCATTAGCATATTGCATGCATCATCATATTTGCATCACACCTGCATGACATTTTCAAAATGCGTAGCATTTCTATCCAGATTGGAGCATTACGCTGTAGAAAGATTAAAGCATTTGCATATGCATACGAAGCATAAGTCAGATTTTCTATCAGCCTCATATGGCGCGTGAATTACTCTGTGATCAGTTCAGGGGCATCTATCCAGCAACAGTATTCAGACAGTTCAGCAGATTATTTGTATCTCAGATCACACAACGATTATGCTTTGATCAAGCAGTCATCTGATGTCGACAAACTTTCCTTCCCGTCAATTCATATTGGCGATGTGTTCCTCCAATGAATGGACTTCTCCGTCTATCATTAGACGTCTTGAGTACGAATGTGGTTTTCTTTCCGTCTATCCATAGACGATGTGAAGTTGCGGGTGGTCGCAGTAAGGTTTCAAGAAGGGGTTTCCCCCAGGATATGCTTTCCTTCCCGTCTATCAGTAGACGATGTGAAGTTTTGGTTGATTTTCAATAGGGTTCAAAATAGGGTTTCTCCAGCAAGTGGCTTTTCTTTCCGTCTATCAGTAGACGATGTGAAGTTTTGGTTACTGTCCAGCGGGTTTCTTATTGCCAGATCATACATATGATGAGGTGTTTCCCCAGCGAGCCTTCTCCGGCTATCTTTGGTTGTTGAGGGGTTTCAAAACGATATTTCCGATAATGGTTTTCTTTCTGTTTATTGGATGAGATAACGTTTCAAGGGGTACTTTCCTGACTGTCAATCCTTATTGATATCGAAGCTCTTCGAAGAATGTTCAGTTTTCGTGATTGTCGATTCTTATTGACGACATGGTTCTTTAAAGGTGGTTTTCTTCCCGTCGGTCCATACTGATGATGTGGCCCCATCAAGGATGTTGATCTTTCCATCAATTCCCGTAGACAGAAGGATTCTGAAATTCAAGGGTTGATGTTGAATTGCGTAAGAATTTCTTTCCGTCTATCATTAGACGATGTGTGCATGGAGATTATGAATTTCTTTCCGTCTACCCTTAGACGATGTGAATTGTTTTGTGTCATCAATCAGGATGATCCCGTCTACCCTTAGACGATGCAAATTTGGATATTATTTCTTCCCGTCTATCCTTAGACGATGTGAATTGATTGTTCATCAATCAGGATGATCCCGTCTACCCTTAGACGATGTGAATTGATTGTTCATCAATCAGGATGATCCCGTCTACCCTTAGACGATGTGAATTGTTTTGTTTCATCAATCAGGATGATCCCGTCTACCCTTAGACGATGTGAGTATAGAGATTATGAATTTCTTTCCGTCTACCCTTAGACGATGTGAATTGTTTTGTGTCATCAATCAGGATGATCCCGTCTACCCTTAGACGATGCAAATTTGGAGATCAATGGTGTCTTTCCGTCTATCTTTAGACGATGTGTGCATGGAGATTAAGATTTTCTTCCCGTCTACCCTTAGACGATGTGAATTGATTTGTTCATCAATCAGGATGATCCCGTCTACCCTTAGACGATGCAAGTACGGAGATTATTTCTTCCCGTCTATCTTTAGACGATGTGAGTATGCGATCAGGCTTTGTTCCCGTCTATCCTTAGACGATGTGAATTGATTTGTTTCATCGATCAGGATGATCCCGTCTATCCTTAGACGATGTGAATTGGGAGATTAATGTTGTCTTTCCGTCTATCCTTAGACGAGGTGAGTATTCAATCAGGATGTCTTCCCGTCCATCTTTGGACGATGTGAGTATGTTTCTCTTCCTGCCTATCAGTAGGCAATGTGAAAGGATCAGGTATTTTGTTGCAACCCTCGGGGTTTGTTACATAGGGTATCACAAGCAACGGGTATTCAAATCAGGAGTTCTTTATCAGATGATTAATCAGTTTGGTGCCGCAATAACTGGACTCGGTTTTCTGGACTTTATTCCCCAAGCAGTTTACAGTATATGCTCGCGGTTGGCAAATTTTCGGGTTTTATTTGTATTCAACCGTCTCGTACCTCCGAATGTTTGAAGGCTGAGCGCTCTTTAAACCCTTCAGGTCCAAGTCGCTTGAATAGGGGCAGCTGTTGCACCCTAAAATTTGACCAACCGATTCTCCTATCTGACTCGTGGTTTAATTTCATATTCGCAAATCAGACGCGTGATTTTTGTGCAAACAGGGGATATCAGAGTTTACAGCCTGATTATCATCTATCAGATATGGCAGATCCAGTCCAGATCACCAGGGTTTTATTTTCGGGAAATTGTGCGCTCCTCGGTGATTTTCAGCTTGCACAGTAATTTTGGGGATATTCTGATGTCCGGGGATCTCTGTTCGATTCGATCTGGTCTCGTGCGCTCTTCTATGGCGGTCATTTGCATTCATCTGCATTTTTACGATTTTAATAGACTTTTGTGAATTTTAGATAGGCTTTATAGATTTTATAGGATTTTTAAATAGGTTTAATTGTTTTTAAATCATTTTTAGAATTTTATATAGATTTTAAAATAGGTTTAATTGTTTTTTAGATAATATAGAAAATAATATAGTTTTTTTCTTTTTTAATAATAGATTTACTAGTTTTAAATAATGGTAGAACTTTAATAGAAATTAGGTTGATTTAGAGTTAATTAGGTTCTTAATCATTTTTAGATTTAATTAGGTTGATATAGAATTAATTAGACTTTTAATCACTTTTTAGAGTTTAATTAGGTTAATTGTTTTTTTTAGATTTAATTAGGATAGATTAATTTTAGTTAGAATTAATTGTAGTGTTAATTAGTTTAATTAGGTGTTAATTCTGTTTTAGGATTAGTCTTAAGTAGATGATTAGGTTTAATATTGTTATTAATCAGGTTTAGTTGTAATTCAGTTTTTTTTACAGTTTTTTGGTCATTTTCGTATGGGCCCAGGGGGTGTTTTTTGAGGCCCAGTTCTCAATCAGTTTGCAACTCAGCAGGTCCAGGAAACAGTCCAAGTTCGTCCAGCTGTGTCCAGCGCCTTCCAGAATCTTCTGGAAGCTTCCAGCGAATCCCAGTGTTATAAAAGCTGGCAGCCACGTGTTGGCAAGGGGCTGGCCCACGCGTTTTGCATTGATCACGCCACCACACACTCAGAAACTCCCCAGAATCACGCCACGTCTCGCCCACACGTGCCCCTCTTTCCTCTCTCTCTCAGGCCACGCGTCCAGCCACCAGCCTCCCTCACTGCATGCAGGTAACAGCTGGACTCCACTAGCTGGTCTTCACCGCCGGCCATGCAGCCGCCATCGGAGACACCGTCCTCCACCGCAACGGCCACCGGAGACCGTTGAAGACGCCGGAAACTGCGTTTTTGCCAGAAACTCATCCAAACGCTCCGTTCATCATCTTCCACCTTCATCGGTGCCTCGTCGGAAAGATCAAGCTTCGCCGGAAACCTCAAGTAAATTCCCAGAACTCATCCATCCTCGTCGCACCTCAAGAATCGCTTCTCCAGAACTCGCTCAGACCTTCATCATCCTCAAAAATTTTCCAGAACACGTTCAACGATCTTCATCTTCATCCAAAGGATTTCCAGAAACGTCTTCGTTCATCATCATCATCAAGAATCTCGTGGATCCATCAACAACCTTCAACAACGAGCACCTAATACATCCCCAGATCTATACAAGATTCATCAGCTCCAAGACTTGTAAAGAACTTCATCAAGGTCTTAGCGTCGTTCGTCACTACGAGGTGTTCTTCGCGCCGTCAAAGCTTCAGCAAATACCCAGAAATCTTCAAAGATCCCTTGTTCCCCTCGCATAAACCCAGGTTTGTCTTCTCTCTGTTATATCTTCATTGCAATTGATGAACGTAGCCTCGGTTAGGGTAAAATGTTTGGTTAGGGTTTGGGTTTAATTTGTGTTGAATATGAGAGAATGCTGAGGTTGAGGTTGTTGTGTTGATTCGCTTAAGTGTGGTGAGGCGTGTGAAGTTTTGTTTGGGTTCTTTTTCTTCCTGGAATCGAGTTGCAGAGAGAGGGTAAGGGAGAGGAGGAAGACGAACGAAGCGGCTAGCTCAGTTTGATGAACAGTGTTAGGGTTTGGGAGAGGGATTAGTTTTGTCCAACTGAATAATTGGTTTAGGGTTAGGGTATTGGGCTTAGGCCCAAATGTATTTTTCTGATGCATACCCCATTTGCTTGTCCCCCCCCCCCCTGGCGTGTGAGAGACAGAGTGATTTGATGTGGGCCTTATGCCAAATTGCTTTTCGCACCCCCCTGGGCGTAGGCCCATTGAGAAATAAATGGAAACTTGCTAGCGCTGCACCCCCCTGCGTTCATTTCAGATTTGTTGTTTTTTTCTGGTTAATAAGTCTGGGTCCTGCGCCCATTTACTGATGGCACCCCCTAGGATCAGGGCCCAATGTAGTAATAACTGAATCCCTTGCTGTTTGCCCCCCCATTTTCTCTTATTCAAATTTTGTGTTGGTAATTTCTTTTTAATATTTTCTTGTATTGCAAAAATCATAATAAAATGTAAATAAGTGATTTTTTAATTCTTCTTTTTTCTACCATTTCATCATAAGGTCTAGAAAATTGTATAAAAATAAAAATGTCATTTTATTTTGGTTTACTATTTTTGGTATATTTTCCATTTAATTGATTTCTTTTAATATTTTTAGTGCATACATGTCATTAGAAAATTAATAAAAAATAGTAGATTTAGTCAAATAATTCCGTTCTTTTTTCTGTAGACTCGTAATTCAGTGTAGAATTTTATAGTGCAGAAACATTAGATTAATCATGCATTTTCAGTTTAATTGCATTTTTTTTGTATTGTCAGTAATATTGCATAAGTGGCCTGTAGATATGTCTGTGTTGCTGATTTTAGTTCTTTCATCTGGTGTTGAATTTTGTTCTGATTTTTTCAGTATGTTATCCTAGAGCCATGTAGGTTTCCCATAGATTTTTATTAGATTTTTGTAGGATGTTCTGATATGATTTGTCTGAGCCTGAAGATAGGAGAAGTCTTGATGACTTCTGACTTTGAAGTTCAACTGTGGTTGAACTTCAGAGATAGCCTCTTGAGGTTTGTTGGCCTGTGGGTTCTTCTGGAAGATAGGAGCTGGTTGAAGTCCTGTTGGAGCTTGCAAAGAGGCAGTGGATTGAGGTTTAGTCTAGAAGCTGGTTGTCTGTTTGTGAGGTTCGAGATCCTGAAGTTTGAAGGGAGTTTATGGTACTTTCCTGAGGAAGGCACTATGAATGACTTTCATTCTTTCTTCTCACCTCTTTCTTAAGTATCCAATGATGTCGGAGCCAACTTGTGAGTTTAATTTCTCCTGAGGAGGAATGTAAACTGATCACATGTTGTTGAGCCACATGGGATACGATTCCTAAGTGGAAGTCCCCTAGTACTTTCCTGAGGAAGGTCCTATGGGTCTATTCACTTAGTTCCATTAGTTTATCTAGGTTTTCTCAAGTATCCAGTGATGTTGGAGCCAACTTGTGAGTTTAATTTCTCCTGAGGAGGAATGTAAACTGATCACAGTTGTTGAGCCACGTAGGATACGATTCCTAAGTGTCAGCCTCCTAGTACTTTCCTGAGGAAGGTCCTATGAGTCTGCTCACTTAGTTCCCTTAGTGCATATAGGTTTCTCAAGTATCCAGTGATGCCGGAGCCTTCATGTGAGTTTAATTTCTCCTGAGGAGGAATGTAAACTGATCACAGTTGTCGAGCCGCATAGGATATGATTCCTGAGTGTCAGCCTCCTGGTACTTTCCTGAGGAAGGCACTATGAGCTTGTCTGCTTAGCTCCCTTTTTCTCTGGTAGGCTTGTTCTGAAGCTTGGAGACTGGGATTGATTCCTTTTGCTTAAGGGTTTTGATTAGATTTTTGGTTAGAATTTTTGCTTAGATCTTTGCTTAGGGTTTTGTATAGAGTTCTGTTTGGAGATAGATTAGAGGCTTGTCAGGTTAGCTAGCCTTCTCTTTGGATTGTTTGACTTGTATGATGTTATGTTGCATTAGACTTAGGTGTTCATCTAGATAGTTCTGAGTAGGTGCATCTTAGAAGTAGACTTTGTGTGCATGAGAAGTTGAGGTGGTCCTCCTTCTGCTTGTTTGTTATTGAGTGGCTTTGCTTGTTGGTATTTGGTAGAGCTGAGCTCCCTTGCCTCTGTGGTTTGCGGCCTTTGCGCCTTGTTTGTCTAGTTGTTGCATTCATGCATATTTCAGTATTCCTTTACTTTGCAGTTTCTTGCTTGTAGTTTAGTCCTGTTGCCATGATCCCTTAGGAGCTCTGACTTCTCCGCTGCGGAGTTGTTATGATAGACATTAGGATGGTCAACCAGGTGTGATAGCAGTAGGTAGATTCCCCTGTTTCTCAGCTATAGTTTTAGGGTGTCTTTTCCCTTCCCTTCCAGTAGGAGCTTTTGAGTAGCTTGATCCGTAGTTAGCTGAACTACAGCTGCTCTGATTCTTTGTACCAGACGAAGATATGTAGGCATAGGATGCGATATCCTAGCGAGCACACTAACAACTAACCGTTGTTCTCTCGCGGCTGTGCGATCGAGACTTTCCCGCTAACGACTAATTGTTATCTCTTTCTCTTGCCCGAGCGCATTTGAGACCAGATCATAGTTATAGGTCCCCGAGCCTTTAGAGACCAGTTTGTTTTCTCACTGCTGTGTGAAAGCCCCCTGTTTACCCGTAGTTGGTCGAACTACGTTTGCTCTGATCTTTCATACCAGATGGAAGTACGTAGGCACAGGACGCGATGTCCTGGCGAGCAACCTTTTCCCGGTTTAGACGTAGGCAGTCGAACTACGTTGACTCTGACTTTCCCATTGCACGAGGGAATACGTAGGCCCAGAACACCGTCTGTTCTGTCGAGTCCTGTCCTTTTATTTCCTTTTCAGACCAGCCATTAGCGTAGATAGATAATACACCCTTTTCCTTATAAACAAGCGTGGATCCCGTCGAGTACGACGGACGTGAGGGGTGCTAATACCTTCCCCTTGCGTAACCGACTCCCGAATCCAGGTTTTGGTTGCGACGACCATACCTTTCCCGTGTTGTGCGAGGTTTACTCTAAGCGTTTCCTTTCCCTCCCGTGGGATAAATAACGCACGGTGGCGACTCTCCTGTCAAGCCGGCGCCGATTTTCGCAGTAGCGACACTAAGGATGCTTGTGGATACTTTTGGATGATCAAGAGCGTTTGGTTATTGGTGTAAAGACCCCGACGCTCGTAGCTTCTGCTGCATATCTCGGTGCAACGAACTTGGCTGCTGCTGTGATGCCCGTGGCTGGGACTGCTGCTGATGTAAATTTGTTGGATTGTTGTTTTTATACTGACTGTGTTGTTTTGACAGATTCAAAGAAAGCTGTTGGGTCCAACCTTGCCTATACTTCAGACTTGAACCTTTTAGAGTATGACATTGCACTTGAACTTTTCTTCCTCCATTCATAAATCACTTAATCGTGTACACCGGTTTGGTATTTAGCATCTGAAGGTTATGGTGTTTGTCAGCTTCCAATTTATGAAAGGCAGCAGCACTTTGAAAGAAAGTAACTAGGGGAGCAGCAATGCTTTCAAGAGGCTTGAGTCGAGCGACGACGTCGGTCCTGCATTCAACCATATCCTGAGGTACACCTTCAGTTTGGTAGAGTGTTTTGTGAATATCCATGGTGTAATCCATCATGTTATGTTGTTAACTGAGTTCCTTTTTTTATGCTATCAGTTAGTTTAGGCCCAAAGTCACAGGTTGTAAATACCATGCGAGGGAGGTAGTGAACTGGTTGTTGGATGAGTCGGGCATGGTCACGTTAGAGTTGCGATGGTGCTGTCTGAGACTGTTCTTAAGTTGAGTCGTCCGATTTGCTGTTTGAATTTTGATAACAAGCCTGTTGTTGTTCTTTGGATTTTTTCACCGAAACACCCGATTTCCTTGCAGATTCACTTAGGTGGTTAGGCGTGATCTTTGGAAGCTTGCGGAAGAAGATGTCATCCTCAACATGTTATCTATAAGCTTGAAGTATTCAAGCTACGAGAAGGTGTGGAATTCAGCAACTGCTGGCAATCTGGAAGCAGGGACTCGGGGATGGAAGCGATGTTGCGCGACTCTTCTGTTTTGCTCACTTCAAACCAGAGAATAGCTCGCAGATCTTTGTCGACGGAATTCTTGAGAGTCTTTCAACTTACATTTCTCCTACTAATATGAGACAGCTAGCAATAGCTTGAAGTTTCCAATTTAATTCAATTTCAAATGGCTTTCATCAGACAGGAATTTGTAGACAGCCACCAAGGGTTTTAAAATTCACTGTATTGGTAATCTTGAAACCGAAAATTGATATACTCAGATTTTCTAGGATAGAGTGATAGCCATAACCCCCTTGAATGGAAATCACAATTCATAGTAATATTAACCCGGCATTCTCACCATGAACAACGAATAACAGGATGTACTTTCACCACAAGTGGTGGACTCCAAATATCCTTCTTGCATAATATTGCAAAGAACAGGCCGTTAGATGTGTGGCAGGGTGAATGCCTAAAGGATGTTAAGGTTATTGTTTTTTATATCTGGAAACCGTTTGAACTCACAATGACATCAGTCTGAATCTCCTATTTTGAACTTGATTATTTAAATGTTAGCTTCAAATCCGCCTTGAAATAGAACCGTAATTTGTCAAAGCTTGTTCGGACTAAAGCCCATAACTTCAATATTTGAATCTTCAACTTGAACTTTATGAAGGAAATAAGTCCTTAATCCAATCAAGTTGAAACCAAACAGTCTTGAAACGAGACTCGGAGAGCAAAATGTTCAAAATACAAATGAGAATTGGGTACTTGAATTGGATGCTCTTGTATCCGTCATTAATAAATCGCCTTCTGCGGGAATGCAACCTTTAAGGATTCCTTGTAGTCGGGTGCTCCGACCTTAGCATACCCACTGATTAGGTTGCAAGTGCATACAAATGAACCTGAATCTTGAAATCACATCATCTCACACTGGAAAGCTACATAAGAAACTATCAGAGATGTGTTAAAGCCAAAATAATCATGCACGCATTTGTTAGTCCTGATAAATACGTATATATGGGCGGAAGATAAAAAATAATAAAACACCCAAATGGGTGGGATCTTAAGGTCAAAAATTAGGGTGCAACAGATGCCCCTATTTAAGTTACTCCTATTCGGAGATATGGAGATTGAAATCTTCGTCTCGACGAGATAGGAGGGACTTAAATACAAACATTGCGCGAATTTTTGGCCATAAGAAAACACCGAATGCATATGATATGCAATGATATGAAAATGCAGGGCGGACCAAATCTGTAAGGAAGAGGTCATAGGGGATGAACTGGACGCGACCTACTAGACAGAAAAGCAACAGATCCAACAAGGTGGGACCCTACGAGGACATGAACAATCACTCATGGGAAATCTCCAAACGTGTAACGGTAACTCATGCATCAGGGATGCGGTGGTTTTGACGATTTGAGGTCGAAAGATACTTTTACTACCAAGGTGGTGGTCAATAGTAACTCAAAATGGATCCTTTTTTTTTTATTTTATATTTTGTAACTCAGCTGAAACGGTAAAATGTATAACCTCTCCTGGCATCATGGTACGGGGACCATGAGCTGGTCTCGGTCTTTGATGTCGAACTTCCCCTTGCTCCATGGTATGGGAACCATGAGCTGGTCTCGGTTTCTGATGTCAAACTTCCCCTTGCTCCATGGTATGGGAACCATGAGCTGGTCTCGGTTTCTGATGTCAAACTTCCCCTTGCTCCATGGTATGGGAACCATGAGCTGGTCTCGGTTTCTGATGTCAAACTTCCCCTTGCTCCATGGTATGGGAACCATGAGCTGGTCTCGGTTTCTGATGCCGAACTTCCCCTTGCTCCATGGTATGGGAACCATGAGCTGGTCTCGGTTCCTACCCAAAATGATGGAAACTCGCGAGAGCATCTTCAAAGAGGGGTTGTAAATTTGTAGATTGTAGATTGTATGCTGTGAATTGTAACACTGTAGAATTGTTGATGTAAATGTTGTCGATGTAATCTGTAATTGTAAAATTTTGTAGATGTGATTTTGTATTTGTAATTGTAGATGCAATTTGTATTGTATTAGCAATTTGTAGAATGTGCACCGGGGATTTTCAAAAGAGTTGTAAACCGGTTGATACGTGGAGTGTCCTCTTGTAAGGAGATATGTCATTGATTGTACTCATAATGAACCCTCTGGGGAAGATCATTTCTGAGGAGTATCTCTGCTGTAATTGTAAAAGAAATGTGAAATTGTAGTAGCAGAAATCCTCAAATGGGGAAGTATCTGTAATGTCCCTGTTTTGACTTAATAATCTTGAGATAATCCACTAGGGAAGGACCGATTGTCTTGATGAAATTGTTGTTTGTCGTTTTGAGAATAGATCTGCCCAAAACGAGTTGCTCAAATAAAGAGGTCTTCTATCATTTAGCTGTAGGTTGTTGAGTGGATCTTGTAATGTTGTTGAAGAAACGGTGTGTCTTCAAATGGTGATCCTCATAATGTCAAAGTGCAGAATAAATGCACTCTTGATCCATGCTCAAAAGCTGGAGATGTTCATAGTGTGATTGTCAAAGACCGAAGTTCAATTCGGGAAATAACCGAAGAGAAACTGCCAAACAAGACTCAACCATAGAGGCATAAACTCCAATGGGAATGTACTGAAACAACTGTTTTCCACGAGGATCGAACTTCGCGGGGAAATAGAAATATCGAGTTTTTTCTTTGCTTAGGGCTGACAACTCTATTTGGAAGGAGTAAGACACGCCCAAACACCCAAGGGTAAACGCAATCGAAGAGATAGAGTAAAACATACAAAGGATGCGCGAATGCAAATGAGTATGCTATCTACTTATATGATATGAGTAGGCTTATGCTGACAAAACAGACGAAAGCAGCGACCGGAGATGGGATAAACATCTCGAAACAAACATCCGACCAATCTTCAAAGATAGAAGTATCACTGAGGGTAGATGGAGAACTAAGTATAGGATCCCAATCCTGCTTCAAAACTTCAAAATTTCTCTTGAGAAAAAGTGATCAATCCAATTGGGGATGTATCATCTTGATAAGCTTGACGTGTTGTATGAAATTGTAGACGGAGGTACCCAAACCGAAGTTTCATAGGGGATAAAATATCCTGGGTCTTCGTAGTTGTTGAACATGTTGGGGTCAAGCTTCCTGAGGATGAAATATACATCTTTTGCTCTAATCTTCAACTGCCCCAAGTCACATAGTTTAAGAGAAAAAGTCTTGAGCGGATTTTATAGAAAACATGATGTCCAAATGCCCCACTGTTTTCAAACTCTCTAGAGATTCACCGAATCTCGACGTAACTGCCCCTGATTGGCGGTAAGTGAGTCCTTGAATTTCTTCTAATTGAAACACAAGACTTGCGCGGATGAGATTTTCTTTGGGAAGAATGACTTGCCCCAAGTCAGCAAAGTCTTCAAATATCATCATCAATGTCTGTATGTGGTCTTTCTAAGATGTCAAGCGTATTTAGCACATTTGAAATATCCATTTTGAAATGGTTAATGCAACACGCGTTTGTCTTGAAGTTTTAAAAAGGGGTATCGCAATAACTTGTGATCGAAACCACTAGTTAGGATACAAATTGAATCATTATTTATAAAGTCGATTTAAATCTGAGCATAGCTCAAGGAGTCAGGAAACAATATCTCATAGAGTATGCTTTCGAATTGAACCTTCCTTCAATTAGGACTTTGAGGGTCGTATATGGGTTTAATTTATGACTTGTAGGATGGAGGTAGAAAGGGTTAGTATATTTGTGCCCACCCAATTTTTTTGAAGATGTTTATTATTTTTGATATCACCCTGCCCCAGGTTAAGAAAATGATGTTTGAAAGGGTTGGGGAGAAAGAGAACGGATCCTCAATCAAGGTTTGAAAGAAAGGGTTGACTATGTTGGTGTTTAGATGGTCGAAAGAAAAAAGAATGCCTTACATCATCAGTAGGGTATTTATTCGAAGCATACAACAATAGATCATGTGTTTTACTTCATCATCCTCCTTCCAATTCTCTGTCAGAGCGAGAGATCGGGTAAAAGTCGGCATTATAAATAATTTTGAAAAACTATTTGAGTGAAAACGAATGGATTTCTTCAAGACGAACAGTTATTGCATTACTTATTCAAAACAGAAAGTTCTTACATGCAAAATATGCTTTCAATCAAAGAAATAAACACACAAACAAACAAAAGAAATAGAAAGTTCTTCTGGAGAGTCCTTTCCAGGATCTTTATTGTGCTTTCATGTAGACGGGAAAGATATGCAGAAATGTCTGATGCGCAGCTTTCAGACACGGCGTTGACGACCTTGAATCATGCCTGGGGAGGATGAACCTTGTCGAGACATGGGGCTATCTCGTACGTAAGGGACGGAACCCTCGAAGAACAAGACTCCATCTTTGACCAAATTTTGGACGTCTGCTTTCATGCCGTAACAGCTCTCGATGTCGTGCCCCGGAGCACCTTGATGATACATGCAAAATTTGTTGGCATTGTACCAGTATGGAAACTTCTTAGGTACCTTAGGTGGGGCTCTTGTCTGGATATGCCCTCTTTGGATTAGAGCTGGAAACAAATCAGCGTACTTCACAGGGATGGGATCAAACTGATGAATTGCTTCCCTTGGTGCATCTGGAGTCATCCTTTGGTACCTTTTCCGAAATTATCGATGTTGTGGTTGATCTGGAGAGGCCAACCTCTGCCTAGGAGGTGGTTGTTGTTCACGCTGAGCGGGCATTGCATATTGGTGTTGAGGATGGGGTACCGGAGCTATGAATTCTCTGGAAGGTCCACAACCATCTTTATTGTTCGGGTCTATACCCAAGTTGTGATGGTATTGCTTCACAAAAGCAAAAGTTAAGTCTTCCCAAGACTGAATGTGATTCACTTGTAGCTTCATATACCATGTTAACGGTGCTCCACCCAAACTTTCTTGGAAGCAGTGAATCAATAGTTGGTCGTTCCCAAGATAGTCGGTCATCTTCTGACAAAACATCATCAAGTGATACCTTGGACAAATTGTACCCTTGTACACTTCAAAGGCGGGCATCTGGAATCCTGGGGGGATAACTAAGTTTGGAACTAGGTGCGGGTCATGAGCATGAAAATCAGGCGCACGGTTCCTCTTCATTATTTTCCATCGTTCCTCGAAGTTACGAAATTCATTCTTGAATGCTGTAAGCTCTGGATCGTCCATTTCCTTTTCTTGCACAGGCTGAAGTTGCATGGGAACAAAGTTGTCGGAGGGACGGCGAAGTGTCGGATTAGACCTTACTCTGAAGCTAGTCATGCGATCCATGTCTTTGTTCTCCTCATTATCCTTTAATGATACTTCCGGCTTGGTCAGATGGTCGAGACGGCGACTGACAGCGAAGGATGGAAAACCAAAATGAGCCACAACAAAGGAAGGACACATGCATAAATGTAAAATGCCATGCAGAATGCAGAATGTTAATGCGAGAATGCAGAATGTAAGGGGAGACTTCAAGAAACTCAAAGTGTTTTTCAGTGTTATAATGTAGAATAATCGAAAAACTTTTTATTCTTGAGAAAAGCAAAGTACTCTTTTCAGAGTTTATTACAACGAAAGCAAGAGAAAACTCAGAACTCTATCCCACAGTCTTCTCCTTTATACGGAGCTCCTCGGTCAACTGGTCAATACGATCCTGCAACGCCGCTTTCTCGATGATGAGTCGTTCCACGCACTCCTTCCAAGCCATGGTAGTTGAGGGGAGATCATCACTGGTAACAGCACTTGAAGAGGCACGAGGAGAAAATAAATCTCCTTGCGCCTTTCTCTTTCTGGCAACTTCTAATTCTGGTGTCTTCTGAAGTCTTTCCTTCTCTACTTTGAGGGTGAAGAACTTATTCTTCCAAGCAGTCCTCAATTTCCAGGCTTCATCTAAAGCAATCCTTACTTGTTCAATTTCATCCACGTCGAACCACTTGGGGTCATGAGGAGATAATACCATGGGTTCGTGAAAAGGAAAAGGCATTTTGAGATCGAGAGCCCTTTCTCGCACCCAATGCAGATAATCCTCAGAAACAGCACAGTTGGGGTATCCTGAAGCAGCTGTTCCTTCCATATCAATGTATTTCCATGCATAAATGATGACAGTCCTGAGATCTAGGTCCTCTTCTCCTTTGAAATAGATCTCTTCCAACGAAGATGGGTCAGGTATTTGGATCATAGGGTGTCCAAGCTGTCTACGGGCCAAGGCGGGATTGTAACTTATACATCCTTCTCTTCCAACAAGCGGTACGTTGGGGAATCCTCCGATGCTAGGAATCATGGGCACGCCTCCATAGGCGGGATCATACCAAACAATGTCCGAATGGGTGAGGGCCATAAGTATCTCGGACCATCGAGGTGTTGCTACTTCATCCCAAAGGGACGGATACCAAGTCAAACGGGCGATGAACCATGAGTACAGCAAGGCGGTACAACATACAATGTGTCCTCCTCCTTCGGCGTTCACTGAGTGAATCGAGAAGTATGTATCAGCAAGCAAGGTGGGTACTGGATTCTTGAGTATGAACAGCTTGATCGCATCCATATCAACAAAATTGTCAATTTTAGGGAACCAGAAAGTCCCATAGACCAACAAAGCGAAATTGGCTTCCAATATGAGAGCCTACTTTCTTTCAGCATGGTAACGGACTTTTTCGATCAAAAAGTCGGCGGGGAACCCAAGGACTCCTTCCTTGGTGATCAGGTGTGTCTGGACATTTTCTAGGCTGAGATAAGTAGCGTTTGCAATTTCCTGGTGACTAGGCGTGTCTTCCCTTCCGGTGAATAGCGGTCGAACAGTCACAGGCATCCTTAAGAGTTCTGAGTACTCTTCCAAGGTCGGCATCAATTGGTAGTCTGGAAAAGTGAAGCAGTGATATATCGGGTCATAAAACTGAACCAATGTTTCCAACAATCCTTCTTTCATCCTTAGCTCAAGGAAACGGAAGACTCCTCCATATTCTGCTGCGAAGGCAAAGCGATCCTCGACGAGCTCGGCTAGTTCTCTCAAGCTTTCGAGGTTGGGACTCTGAAAGGTGTACTTCAGGGTTTCTCTTCTGAAATCCATGATTACAACACCTACAGAACGAATTTGAGTTTCTTGAAGTGAACAATGGAAAAGAATGCAATGCAAGATGATTAGGACTTCATGGGATTCCTCTATTTATAGGCATTGCGGTAAAAGAAAACGTTTTATTAAATTTGAAACGGACTACATAAATATTCTTTCGAAGAGTCCCAAATAAAAGCTAAATAAAAGCTAGTAAAGACACTAAAGAAGCTTTGAATGTTGCTGCTTGAGCTGTTCTTCTAGTTGCGCCTTCTCACGGATAAGGTTGTCCACAATTATTTTCCAAATAGTGCATTGTGGATCGGAGAAAAATAAATCCTCCATGACTTTCCTCTTCTTGCAGGGGAGTAGCTCTTCATCCTTCAATTGTAGCTGTTTCTGAAGTTCATCCTTCTCCTTTTGAAGTTCAGCCTTCTGCTGTTGAAGCTCAGCCTTCTGCTATTGACAATCATCATTTTCCGCCACTGTTGCATGATATTTGTTCTTCCAAGATTCCAGCTCATGTTGAGACTTCCTTAAGGACACCTCGACTTCAGACATAAAGACATAAGTGGGCTCTCTCTTATGCGCTATGGGGTCTTGACGAGAATAAGGCATCCCCAGCTTGATTGCCCTGTCCCTTACCCACTGGAGGTATGGTTCTAAAGATACACAATTAGGCTTCCCTAGACTTCTCTTCCCTTTCTTGTGTACACTACGCCATGCACTTAGAATCTTTCCTCGGAGTTCCATATCATCTTTGAAGAATATACCCTCTACTTGAACACTCTTGGGAGGTTCCTTCAACGGGTATCCCAACTGTCGACGAGCTAAAATAGGATTGTAGCTGATTCCTCCATCAAAGCTGAGCAATGGTACATTAGCAAAGTCACCGCAACTATCAATGATTAATACTCCATCATACACTCGGCTGTACCAATCAACGTCGGAATGGGTCAAAGCCATAACCCTTGGAGACCAATGCTCTTTGCCAATGCTTGTAAAAAAGCTAGACTTCGGCAAGTGCGAAATAAACCACTTGTAAAGTAGAGGTACACAGCAAGTAATCATCCCTCCACCACGGAGGTTTCGGAGATGTACAGAGTGATATGCATTTCCCAACAGAGTTGGCACTGGGTTGTTCTTCATAAAGATCTTAAATGCTTTAAGATCGATGAAACCTTCAAAACTTGGGAATAGAAACAACCCATAAACGAGCAAAGCAAAGATCGCCTTAAACGGAGCCTTATTAGAATAATCAGCGTAGAATGAAGCCTTCTCGACTAGGAAACCTATCTTTAAACCAAGAATTCCATCCTTAGTAACTAGGTTGGCTTTGACGTCAGATACCTTCAAACGGAGAGCTTTAGCAATATCCTTCTCATCGGGATCCTTTTCCAAGAAGGGAAAAGGAGATTCCTCAAGGACAGGTAGACCAACCAAAAAGAATACTCTTCCAATGTAGGTAGCAACTGGAAGTCTGGAAAGGTGAAACAATGGTAGAGAGGATCATAGAACTGTAGCAGAGTGGCAAGAAGTCCTTCATTCACTGAGCAACCCAACAAAGATATCAGCTTCCCATACTTGTTCTTGAATTCTTCTTGATCTTCGATGAAACCCCACAACTTCTTTAGGTCGTCCAATTTGGGACTCTTAAAAGTATATTTCACAGTATGTCTTTTATCTGAAGTCATAGTGACCTACAATGTCCATAAATGAAAGTAAATCCCATGAAGTCCAATGCAGAATGATGTTATATGAATGCAGCAAACACAAGTATTCACATAAGGGCACAAAGATAAACAAACAAGGGGCGCCCTAGGTTTGCAACGAGCATGGAGTAAAGGTGTACCCTTCCCAAAGGTTTAAGGACTAAAGGTTGTTTGTACCTGCAGAACAAGGTTCTAATGGGACTCAGAATCATCAGCCCATCTATCGGATATTATCAATTTTCCCAATTACTCGAGGATTAATAATATTCTCAAGAGAACTTCTTTTGAGTGTAGCTTCGCGTAGCACTATTTCGGAAGTACTTCCTCATAGTCTCGCACTACGTCCTAATAAAGGCCAAAGTTGGGTTAAGGTAACTACAGTCCTCAATATCATAAGCTCCAAAGTCGAAAATAGTGAGTGTTTTCACGATGATTCGTTCAACAGTACTATTTCGAAAGGGCCTCAACTGAGCGGGATTCTCGATTCAACTTAGTAGGGATTCCACTCCCTATAAGCCTCCTCGAATATATCACCATCCTATCTTAATCTCTCTCAAAGTTCGGGTGTAGAACTTTATCTTATCACTCAAGGACAATAATCCCAAAAGAAAAAACAAGAGAAAGCATGTAAACAGTTAATCAAGTAGACAGATATATAAAGCAGTAAACAAAATAAAATAAGATAGGGAAACCCACTGAGGATTCCCCAGTGAAGTCGCCATTTCTGTCGCGGTGAAATTTGGATACCAAACTATTGATTAGTTTGAATCGTTAATTCATTTTGCAACCGAACTTTGATTTGTCCAAAGGAAGGGATAAAGATCGAAATTCCCACAATGCAATGCAAATGCAAGCTGGATTGTTTTAGGTTCGGGGGTTGGTTAAACTTAGGGAAGGTACTAGCATCCTAAGTTTCTGTAGTACTCTACAGGAACCTCTTGTTTTATGTTTGTTTATTTCTAAGTGTTATCTGCTTAAAGGATTAGAGACCCTAGTGGTTTATTTCTAAGTATACTCGATAAGGTATCGCACCTTGTGCCTACATATCCTTACGGGAGTGGAATCAGAGTATTTTGTAGTTCACCCTAAAGGGTTAGAGGAGCTCTTTGACTGTGGTCAAAGTTCCTACGGGTTTAGGGTAGTTGTTTTGATTGGGTTTAGGAGAAGAGACGAGTTTTCATTTTAAGGGAGAGATAACCACCACAAATGTAAGAAGGGGGTTGTAGGAAATGGTCTTTGCATCGTCTTAAGAAAAGGTCTTACATACTCGGATGGTCGCCAAGTATGCCTTTATCGCTCTTAAGGCAAAGTCCCTACATGTTTGATTGTATTGTTGTGGGGGTGGAGATTATATCTCACTTAAGATGATTAACATCTATTCTCTAAATGTGTTTGTAGAAGTTGTATTGTGTTGATTGTGTTGTTTCTATGTTGTAAAAGATAAAGACAAGGTCCTTCCTATGGGGTAGGTCCTAAACTTAAGGATCGACTTGAATGGGATCAAGGATCATGGGGAATATGATGCATATGATGTGCAACTACACACAACGTTGAATTATGTGTAGGTTTTTCCTTTGGACGGAATGCGATGTATGAATAGATAAATATGATAATGTGAATGCAATAGAATAAATTGCAGAAGAGTAAATTGCAGAAAGATAAACCATACACGAACGCATGAAAGCGCTAAGTGAGTGTGTGTGCGTTGTGAATAAAATAAAAGCAGATAAAGATAAATAAATACGCATGAAAGCGCTAAGTGGAGGTGCATGTGTCGTGAGTGCATGATTAAGTTGTATTTTCGATGTTGATTGATTTTAATCGTTTGACTTGATTTTAGTAAAAAAAAAAAAAGAGTTGATTTTATAAGAAGATTGATTTTTGAGAAAAAGTTGCATTTGATCTTTTAAGTAAAAGTTGTATATTATTATCTTTATTTATTTATTTGTAAAAAGTTGTATAAATTACTTGAGTTTGTAAGAGAATGTATTCTTTGATGAACTTGATTTTATATAAAAAGTTAAATTAATTATGTTAATTTTAAATGAAAAGCCTTATTATTAAATATTTATCCATTAAATTGAATTATGTGGTTTTAGAAAAGTAGGTATAATAAAATAGTTATTAATAAATTGGTGTATATAAAATATATTTGATAAATAAGAGGTTGTAGTAGTTATTATTTTAATTTTTTAAAAAAAGATTAAGATTAGTTAGGTTGATATAGGTGATTATTAACAGATTAGGGACTAATATGGTGAGTGTGTGTACGTGGTGTATTCAGCGGTAAACAAAATTAAAAAAACAACACAACACGAAACCCTAATTTCCCCAGCATTCCCAAATCGAGGAACCTCTCCTCGCCTCCGTCATCGCGCCTCTCCCTCTCTCACTCTACTCATCTTCCTAATCGCGCCTGGTTCTCTCGTTCTTCACCTCCCAACCTAAAATCAAAACGAAAGCATTAACAAAACAAGAATGTGGATAAAGATTAGAGTGTACCGAAGTTTGTGTGTAGCGGTTGATCAGATGCGATGGAGACTCGGGCGACGACGGCGGTGTGAGAGCTTGAAGGCGATCTCGCGGCGGTTTTCGGCAACGGCCTTGCGAAACGGGCTTCCGGCGATGGTGAGAGTGATCTCGCGTTGAGGAGGAAAGATAAGTTCTCACTCTTCTGATTTTCGATCTTTAGGGATTTTGTGGAACTCTGTAGGGTTGTTAATCTCCGAGGTTGTGATTTACGAGAATTGTTTGTGTGAATTTCGTCTTTGTATCGCTAGGGTTTTTTCTGTTTATGAAAATTTGGATCCCCCCCTATGATGCTCGATCCATTCTCTCTTATATAGGCAGTAATCTGATTCTCTGATTTGAATTTCCTTAATCATAATTGAATGCTGATTGGGGATTTTCCCTTTTGGGAAAACCTTCCTATTTCGAAAAACGTGGATGGGATCTTTGGGAATCTTCTTTTCTTTCGCTGGCATATTCCTGAAAGGATTTTACTGACCTTGACATTTGGTGGGTGCAGAGAGCGAAGGAGTTTGGGCCAGGGGAGGATTAACAGTCCAGAGGGAGAAGCAAACCTGATACGTTGGAGCGGTATTGTACTTTTAATCGAAGAAAGGTTGTCTTCACTGGGTTCGATAATCTGCAGTGAGTAGGGTCTACCATTTTCGAAACCTCAAGAACTTCCCTCTATGGTGATTGGTGACGAACAATCTCACAATTTGGGGCCGTGTGTCTTATTGCAGGTGATGCGTATCTGTTATTTCGCAGGTTAGTTGGAGCTGAGAAACTTGCAAAGCCTTAAGGCTAGTTCGTAGTGCAGGTTCTTGAGTTTTGACAAGAAATATTTAACGTCGTCGCTCCCATCAACAGGATCACTGACTGTGACTACTGTTTGAGACTCCTTTTCATCGGTAAGGATACTGAACTCCGTGTTCCTCTTTATAAACTTATCATTTTTCTAAGTGCCGAGGCTTTGTTTGGATATTGTTGTGATGGTACCGATGTGTCGTTTTCTTGTTGTGCAGGTCGTGGAGGCTCGGCAATTATGAAGGGTGTACCACTCGTGTGTTGTTGGTTTTCATTTTTTGTCTACTATCTGGTTTGAGGGGCTTGATGACAGAATCTGGGGCAAGTACTGTTGGAGCTGAATGCACTAATTTGAACAGTGTACTGCGGGATTCTCGTATCTGATCCTTGGGGTATCTCGTGTTGGCCTGTCAGGTGATTTGCTTTCATGGCTAGCGACTCTCGTAATAGTTTTTTTTTTGCTAATTTCCCTCACTTATTCGTTCAACCCGAAATGTAGAATCCAACAAAGCTAAGGATGCTTGTGGATACTTTTGGATGATCAAGAGCGTTTGGTTATTGGTGTAAAGACCCCGACGCTCGTAGCTTCTGCTGCATATCTCGGTGCAACAAACTTGGCTGCTGCTGTGATGCCCGTGGCTGGGACTGCTGCTGATGTAAATTTGTTGGATTGTTGTTTTTATACTGACTGTGTTGTTTTGACAGATTCAAAGAAAGCTGTTGGGTCCAACCTTGCCTATACTTCAGACTTGAACCTTTTAGAGTATGACATTGCACTTGAACTTTTCTTCCTCCATTCACAAATCACTTAATCGTGTACACCGGTTTGGTATTTAGCATCTGAAGGTTATGGTGTTTGTCAGCTTCCAATTTATGAAAGGCAGCAGCACTTTGAAAGAAAGTAACTAGGGGAGCATCAATGCTTTCAAGAGGCTTGAGTCGAGCGACGACGTCGGTCCTGCATTCAACCATATCCTGAGGTACATCTTCAGTTTGGTAGAGTGTTTTGTGAATATCCATGGTGTAATCCATCATGTTATGTTGTTAACTGAGTTCCTTTTTTTATGCTATCAGTTAGTTTAGGCCCAAAGTCACAGGTTGTAAATACCATGCGAGGGAGGTAGTGAACTGGTTGTTGGATGAGTCGGGCATGGTCACGTTAGAGTTGCGATGGTGCTGTCTGAGACTGTTCTTAAGTTGAGTCGTCCGATTTGCTGTTTGAATTTTGATAACAAGCCTGTTGTTGTTCTTTGGATTTTTTCACCGAAACACCCGATTTCCTTGCAGATTCACTTAGGTGGTTAGGCGTGATCTTTGGAAGCTTGCGGAAGAAGATGTCATCCTCAACATGTTATCTATAAGCTTGAAGTATTCAAGCTACGAGAAGGTGTGGAATTCAGCAACTGCTGGCAATCTGGAAGCAGGGACTCGGGGATGGAAGCGATGTTGCGCGACTCTTCTGTTTTACTCACTTCAAACCAGAGAATAGCTCGCAGATCTTTGTCGACGGAATTCTTGAGAGTCTTTCAACTTACATTTCTCCTACTAATATGAGACAGCTAGCAATAGCTTGAAGTTTCCAATTTAATTCAATTTCAAATGGCTTTCATCAGACAGGAATTTGTAGACAGCCACCAAGGGTTTTAAAATTCACTGTATTGGTAATCTTGAAACCGAAAATTGATATACTCAGATTTTCTAGGATAGAGTGATAGCCATAACCCCCTTGAATGGAAATCACAATTCATAGTAATATTAACCCGGCATTCTCACCATGAACAACGAATAACAGGATGTACTTTCACCACAAGTGGTGGACTCCAAATATCCTTCTTGCATAATATTGCAAAGAACAGGCCGTTAGATGTGTGGCAGGGTGAATGCCTAAAGGATGTTAAGGTTATTGTTTTTTATATCTGGAAACCGTTTGAACTCACAATGACATCAGTCTGAATCTCCTATTTTGAACTTGATTATTTAAATGTTAGCTTCAAATCCGCCTTGAAATAGAACCGTAATTTGTCAAAGCTTGTTCGGACTAAAGCCCATAACTTCAATATTTGAATCTTCAACTTGAACTTTATGAAGGAAATAAGTCCTTAATCCAATCAAGTTGAAACCAAACAGTCTTGAAACGAGACTCGGAGAGCAAAATGTTTAAAATACAAATGAGAATTGGGTACTTGAATTGGATGCTCTTGTATCCGTCATTAATAAATCGCCTTCTGCGGGAATGCAACCTTTAAGGATTCCTTGTAGTCGGGTGCTCCGACCTTAGCATACCCACTGATTAGGTTGCAAGTGCATACAAATGAACCTGAATCTTGAAATCACATCATCTCACACTGGAAAGCTACATAAGAAACTGTCAGAGATGTGTTAAAGCCAAAATAATCATGCACGCATTTGTTAGTCCTGATAAATACGTATATATGGGCGGAAGATAAAAAATAATAAAACACCCAAATGGGTGGGATCTTAAGGTCAAAAATTAGGGTCAACAAGATGCACTGCAGTTTTTAATGTCACTGGCCTTTGTACCCTCAACATTTGAGGTAACCATCTACTAAATCTACAACATGTAAGTATTTTGTTTGTCTAGTCACACCATCTGTAATACCCCCTTTCTATACCCCCAAATAAAAAATTAAATCATTTAGGCACTTAATAAAAATTTTCATCAGAGTATAATTAACACATGGTATAAAAGAGGCACGTCACATTATCCACGAAATTCAAAAACACATACAACACCTGCTCATAAAGATATGCAACAAAGGGTAAATCGCCACCAATGAACTTAGTCCTTAAAACCCACACATCAATATTTAGAATAAAAGCGGAAACATCTAAACATTGAATCACTTCATTCATATAAACATCGTATACATCAACAGATTAATTCAAGTCAAAAGTTATGGTTACAAAACATTCCAGCAGATATATACACAGATGTATCACAAAAGAACCCAAAAGAATTCCTAACTACCCGATGCTACATAACAGAGCCAACCGACCAAAAAGAATGAAGCCACGCTTCACTAAGACCTCCAGCCAACCTACTCTGCAATACCTCATAGAGCATTATAAAACAGCAGAAGGGTGAGAAACATTATCATAACAAACAATGCAAATAATATATATATATATATATATATATATATATATATATATATATATATATATATACACACTACATTTCTCACCGCAATATAACATAATTCAATCATATACGTATCGAAACACACATATAATTCATCACAAAACATACACAGTTATGTTCATTATACCGATATATCATATGAAGATAATAATGCACTCATAGAGACCGACTCACGACTCTATGCAGATGCAAATGCGGTACCGACTCATTTCAGCAGGTTCAATTGAAGAACCAAAGGAACCATCGCTCGTAACCGAAGTAACTCCCCGTCGGGCCTACGATGTTCACCCATCGCTCACACCCCACATGAGCACACGATGTTTTAGGATTGCTCACACCTCACAAGGGCACACAATTGTTCTGCAGATTCTCCATGGAATCAAAATAAACTATCGCACACACCCCCACAAGGGCACACGATGTTTCTGCAGATCCTCCTAGGGATCAAGGACAAACCATCGCTCACACCCCACAAGGGAAGATGAGGTTTCTGCAGATCCTACGCGGGATCAGACACACAAGAATGCAATCATGATGCTTCACAAAGAAAACGACTCCATACATTCTCGACATGCATACATATATATATATATATATATATATATATATATATATATATATATATATATATATATATATATATATATATATATATATATATATATATATATATATATATATATATATATATATATATATATATATATATATATATATATATATATATATATATATATATATATATATATATATATATATATATATATATATATATATATATATATATATATATATATATATATATATATATTCATGTATATTTCATTCAATTCAAACAATTGCACAACATTGCAAAACTGCCACATTACACACTTCACGATTTACGGTCTAGGATTCACGCCATACGGCTACCCACAACATTCCATATCACACACACAATCATGCATAATAAGAAGAACTAATCACACTAGAATCGGAGAATCAATCATGGAAGTGAAACACAATAAAATAACACCCTGCTACGCTCGCTACCTTGTTCGCCTAGCGAACTCCCAGCGAGTGCTCGCTACCTGTTCGCCTAGTGAACAAGCTCGCGAGAGCAAACAGAAGCCTCTGACTTGCTTCGCTACCACACTCGCTCAGCGGAGGTCTAGAGAGTCGCTCGCTACCCCTTTCGCTACCAGCGAAGAACACCACAAACCATTCTGCCCATGTCTGGGACCGTTCACTACTGGCTCGGCACAGCGAATGCTCGCAACCTGCTCGCCTTGCGAATGTGCCAGCGAGGGTCTGCGAACTCAGAATCCTCACTGTCTAAAATTCCGTAGCTCATCGAAGTCTACCTGATTCAAACCCAACTTGTCTTGGTAGCCTTAGCCCAACATCTCTCGACTAAATCCTACCACTTATTCTCATTCTTAACCATTAAAACTCAGGTCCTACTGATTAACTCAAATTCGACCTAAAATAGAAAATGAGCAAAACTCTCCCCAATCCAAAAGCAAACCGATAGACACATACATAATCATGTTCATCGAAAGAATAATAAAGTTTCGCACCCTTACCCGATTAATTGAAGCTTAGAAGCTTGATTCTAGATGATCCTAAGTTTTCTCCTCTTCCTCCTCTTTTCTCTTCTCTTCTTCTTCTTCTTCTTTTCTTTCTATTTCTTTCTATCTCATTTCTTTTCTCTATATTTCCACTTATACTCTTTCTATTCTATTTCTCTCAAATATCTACTGATCAAGGGTTATCTAAAACACCCTCTAATTAATTCCCCAAAACTCTCCGAATAATAAAATAACATAATAAACACACATAACATATTCATGTTCAAATTCTACAATTAAAAGAATAATTCAATTAAAATAAATTAAAAGACTCAACAAAAATGGGAAATTCAGAATCGGGGCATTACAACTCTCCCCTACTTTAGGAATTTTCTTCCTCAAAAATATTACCTGATCCAAACAATTCTGGATGCGACTTCCGCATCTTACTCTCCAATTCCCAAGTCATGTTACCCTCTGCAGCACCTCCCCATGCTACTTTCACAAGCACAATATCTTTTCCCCTTGGCCTCTTAATCTCACGATCTAAAATCCTAATCGGTGAAACCTCAACCGTAAGATTATCTCTTACTTCAACTTCATCCATAGGAATAACATGTGACGGATCCGGAACATACTTCCGAAGTTGCGAAACATGGAACACATCATGCAAATTCGAAAGATTCGGAGGCAATGCCACACGATACGCCACAACACCCACTCGTGCAATAATCTGATACGGACCTATAAAATGAGAAATCAACTTTTTCGACTTCAAGGCACGACCCACACCCGTAACCGGTGTAACTCTCAAGAACACATGGTCGCCCTCTTGAAACTCAAGATCTTTCCTTCTCTTGTCATGATAACTCTTCTGCCTACTCTGAGAAGCTCTCATCTTGTCACGAATAAACTGCACCTTCTCCGTCGTTTGTTGTACCATCTCCGGCCCAACAACCGATTTCTCACTAGTTTCATGTCAACACAAAGGTGTTCGACATCTCCGACCATATAAAGCCTCAAATGGTGCCATACCAATACTTGAGTGAAAACTGTTATTGTAGGTGAACTCAATCAACGCTAAATAACTATCCCAAGCACCACCTTGCTCTAGCACACAAGCACGCAACAAATCTTCCAACGACTGAATCATTCTCTCGGTTTGACCATCTGTTTGGGGATGGTAAGCCAAACTCAATCTTAGCTTAGAACCCAAAGCCTTTTGAAAACTCTCCCAAAACCTTGAAGTAAATCTAGGATCTCTGTCTAATACAATACTCTGAGGGACTCCATGCAACTTCACAATCACTCAAACATAAATCTCGGCTAACTTCTCCAAAGGATAACTAATATCAATCAGAATGAAATGAGCAGATTTAGTAAGCCTATCAACAATCACCCAAATGACATTATGACCTCTTTGCGTATTTGGAAACCCCGTAATAAAATCCATCGATATACTATCCCATTTCCACTCTGGAATATCCAATGGTTGCATCAAATCCACTAGGCTTCTGATGTTCTACTTAAGACTTCTGACAAGTCAAACATGCATACACAAACTGAGCTACATCTCTCTTCAATCCGGACCACCAAAAGATCTTCTTCAAATCTTGATACATCTTATTCGCTCCCGGATGAATACTCAAGTTACTTCGGTGTCCTTCCTCTAATATCATCCTTTTCAACTCCTCATCGTCGGGAATACAAATACGACCACAAAATCTTAAAACTCCAAAATCGTCAACCTTGAACTCCTCATTCTCACTCGTCATCAAGTCAACGAACTTCAATTCCAACTTTTGCTTTTCACATACGGTAGCAAGAAAATCATTCGTAATACAAAGCATACCAAGCCTCACACTTATCGGCGTCATTTCACAAACCAAACTCAAATCTCTAAAGTTCTCCAAGAGTTCCCATTCTTTCATCATCAATGTAGACATGTGCAATGATTTCCGACTTAAGGCATCGGCCACCACATTTGCCTTACCCGGGTGGTAATTCAAACCAAAATCATAGTCTTTCAAAAGCTCTAACCACCTTCTTTGCCTCATGTTCAATTCCTTCTGATCAAATAAATACCTCAAACTCTTGTGATCACTAAAAACTTCAAATCTCGCACCATAAAAATAATGCCTCCAAATTTTCAAAACAAACACCACGGCTGCTAATTCCAAACCATGTGTAGGGTAATTCTTTTCATGCACTCTCAACTGCCTCGAAGCATAAGCCATAACTTTTCCCCCTTGCATCAACACACCACCCAAACCTGACAAAGAAGCATCACAATAAGCCACAAAAAGTTTTGTAGGATTCGGCAAAATCAAGACTGGCGCTGTTGTCAATCTTCTCTTTAACTCCATGAAACTCTCCTCACAACCAGCATCCCAAATGAAAGCCTTTCCCTTACAAGTCAACTGCGTTAACGGAAGTGCCATCTTCGAAAATCCTTCAATAAACATCCGATAATAGCCTGCCAAGCCCAAAAAGCTTCGAATCTCCATAACTGATTTAGGAGTTTCCCATTGCATTACCGCATCAATCTTGGAGGGATCCACACTAATACCACTACCAGAAATAATATGTCCGAGAAAACTCACTTCCGACAACCAAAATTCACACTTTGACAACTTAGCATACAATTTATTTTCCTTCAAAATCTGTAACACAATCCTTAAGTGCTCTTCGTGCTCCTCTTGAGACTTAGAGTAAATCAAAATATCATCGATGAACACAACCATAAAATGATACAACTGCTCATGAAAAATACGATTCATGTATTCCATAAACACACTCGGCGCATTAGAAACTCTGAATGGCATCACGGAATATTCGTAATGACCATACCGTGTCCTAAAAGCCATCTTTGGAATATCCTCCTCCTTAACCCGAATCTGGTGATAACCTGATCTCAAATCGATCTTGCTAAATACACGTGCTCCAGCCAATTGGTCCATCAAATCATCAATTCTTGGAAGCGGATACTTATTCTTAATCGTCACCTTATTCAACTGTCGATAATCAATACATAACCTCATACTTCCATCCTTCTTTTTCACTAACAATATCGGCGCACCCCAAGGAGAAACACTTGGCCTTACAAACCTCTTATCCAACAAATCATTCAACTGCTCCTTTAGTTTTACCAATTCGGATGCTGACATGCGATACGGTGCCATCGAAATCGGTCTAGTACCAGGAACTAGATCAATAGAAAACTCGACTTCCCTTTCCGACAGTACATCCGTAATCTCCCCCGGAAATACTTCTGGAAAATCGCACACTACCGGAAACACATCGAGCTCAACTTCACTCTCCACAGACAATGATGCAAACAAACCGAACAACTGAGCTTCATTCGCTAAAAGCTTCTTCAACTCTTTAGTGGATAGAAAACTCTCCCCTTCATCATCTTCCAAAGAAGGAAACCTTACCAACTTGTGATAGCAATCTAAATGAACTCTATTAAATTGTAACCAGTTCATACCCAAGATCACGTCTAAACCTTCCAACTGCAAACACACCAAATCCATAATGAAGTTTTTACCATACATGGTCAAAGAACAATTTACACACACCAAGGAAGTAATTACCGACCCCGAAGCGGGAGTCTCAATAACCATGTCTCCACTCATAGACACCATGCACAATCCTAAACGCTTAGCACACTCAAGAGAAATGAACGAATGAGTCGCTCCTGTATCAATAATAGCAACTAAAGGCATATTATTAATAAAGCATGTACCTTTTATCAAGCGATCCGTATTAGTAGTGTCTGAACCGGCTAATGCAAATACTTTTCCATCCAACTGAGCTTGCTTTGCTTTGGTACACTTGGTGCTAATATGACCAACTTCCCCACAACTAAAACACTTTACCACATTCCTTCTACAACCAGAAGTGGCATGTCCAAGACTTCCACAATTAGCACACTTATCCACAGACTTCCCACATTCAAAAGATTTGTGGCCCATCACGCCGCACTTGTAACATTTGACCGCACCAGAACTTCCTCCCCCGAGTCTCCTATAAAATTTTCCCTTATACTTGTCCTTATCAGCAGGCGTCATATAAGGTCCACTCCTTACTTGCTGCTTGCCTTTCTTCTCACTCAAACTCTTATAATGAGTAGATCGAGCCCTACTGTCCTCTTCAAAAATCCTACAACATTCGGTCAAGTCCGAAAATCTTCGTATCCTTTGGTATCCCACCGCTTGTTTTATCTCAGGACGCAAGCCATTCTCATACTTAATGCACTTAGAGAATTCTACCGTAACCGCCGCATAATGTGGATAAAACTGAACTAACTCCACAAACTTAGCCGTGTAGTCCACCACTGACATATTGCCTTGCTTCAGCTCAAGAAATTTCATTTCCTTTTTCCCTTTTACACTCTCAGGATAATACTTTCTCAAGAATTCTGTGCAAAATAAATCCCAAGTTATTTCCTCGTCATCTACCTCAAGAACTTTTCTCATATTGACCCACCAGTCGTCGGCCTCTTCTCTCAACATGTGAGTTCCAAGTCTCACCTTGTTTCCTTCAGTACACCCCATAACTCTAAAGATTCTCTCAACTTCCTTCAACCAGATCTGAGCACCGTCCGGATCAAACCTCCCCTTGAATACCGGCGGCTGATTCTTTCTAAACTCATCATTAGCGTTCGAATTCGGTGCGCCTTGAACCGCCCTAGCCATAGCCTCCAACGCCGCAGCCATAGCAGTATCATTACAACCAGCCATATTCTGATGATTCCCAAAAATAACAACAAGGTTAAACAACCGTTCAACCAACACAACAACAAGACAGACGCAACTGACTCAACACTGGCTCTGATACCACTTAATGTAACACCCCCTTTCTATACCCCCAAATAAACAATTAAATCATTTAGGCACTTAATAAAAAATTTCATCATAGTATAATTAACACATGGTATAAAAGAGGCACGTCACATTTTTCAGGAAATTCGAAAACACATACAACACCTGCTCATAAAGATATGCAACAAAGGGTAAATCACCACCAAGGAACTTAGTCCTTAAAACCTACACATCAATATTTAGAATAAAAGCAAAAACATCTAAACATTTAATCACTTCATTCATATAAACATCGTATACATCAACAGATTAATTCAAGTCAAAAGTTATGGTTACAAAACATTCCAGTAGATATATACACAGATGTATCACAAAAGAACCCAAAAGAATTCCTAACTACCCGGTGCTACATATCAGAGCCAACCGACCAAAAAGAATGAAGCCACGCTTCACTAAGACCTCCAGCCAACCTACTCTGCAATGCCTCATAGAGCATTATAAAACAGCAGAAGGGTGAGAAACATTATCATAACAAACAATGCAAATAATATATATATATATATATATATATATATATATATATATATATATATATATATATATATATATATATATATATATATATATATATATATATATATATATATATATATATATATATATATATATATATATATATATATATATATATATATATATATATATATATATATATATATATATATATATATATATATATATACATATATATATATATACATATATATATATATATATATATATATATATATATATATATACATATATATATATATATATATATATATATATATATATATATATATATACATATATATATATATATATATATATATATATATATATATATATATATATATATACACACTACATTTCTCACCGCAATATAATACAATTCAATCATATACGTATTGAAACACACATATAATTCATCACAAAACATACACAGTTATGTTCATTATACCGATATATCATATGAAGATAATAATGCACTCATAGAGACCGACTCACGACTCTATGCAGATGCAAATGCGGTACCGACTCATTTCAGCAGGTTCAATTGAAGAACCAAAGGAACCATCGCTCGTTACCGAAGTAACTCCTCGTCGGGACTACGATGTTCACCCATCGCTCACACCCCACATGGGCACACGATGTTTTAGGATTGCTCACACCCCACAAGGGCACACAATCGTTCTGCAGATTCTCCACGGAATCAAAATGAACTATTGCTCACACCCTACAAGGGCACACGATGTTTCTGCAGATCCTCCTAGGGATCAAGGACAAACCATCGCTCACACCCCACAAGGGCACACGAGGTTTCTGCAGATCCTACGCGGGATCAGACACACAAGAATGCAATCATGGTGCTTCACAAACAAAATGACTCCATACATTATCGACATGCATACATATACACCATATATATATATATATATATATATATATATATATATATATATATATATATATATATATATATATATATATATATATATATATATATATATATATATATATATATATATATATATATATATATATATATATATATATATATATATATATATATATATATATATATATATATATATATATATATATATATATATATATATATATATATATATATATATATATATATATATATATATATATATATATATATATATATATATTTTTGTGTGTGTGTGTGTGTATATTCATGTATATTTCATTCAATTCAAACAATTGCACAACATTGCCAAACGGCCACATTACACACTTCACGATTTACGGTCTAGGATTCACGCCATACGGCTACCCACAGCATTCCATATCACACACACAACCATGCATAATAAGAAGAACTAATCACACTAGAATCGGAGAATCAATCATGGAAGTGAAACAGAATAAAATAACACCCTGCTACGCTCTCTACCCTGTTCGCCTAGCGAACTCCCAGCGAGTGCTCGCTACCTGTTCGCCTAGAGAACAAGCTCGCGAGAGCAAACAGAAGCCTCTGACTTGCTTCACTACCACACTCGCTCAGTGAAGGTCTAGCGAGTCGCTCGCTACCCCTTTCGCTATCAGCGAAGAACACCACAAACCATTTTGCCCAAGTCTGAGACCATTCACTACTGGCTCGCCACAGCGAATGCCCAGCGAATACTCGCGACTTGCTCGCCTAGCGAATGTGCCAGCGAGGGTCTGCGAACTCAGAATCCTCACTGTCCAAAATTCCATAATTCATCGAAGTCTACCCGATTCAAACCCAACTCGTCTCGGTAGCCTTAGCCCACATCCCTCGACTAAATCCTACCACTTATTCTCATTCTTAACTGTTAAAACTCAGGTCCTACTAATTAACTCAAATTCGACCTAAAACGGAAAATGAGCAAAACTCTCCCCAATCCAAAAGCAAACCGATAGAAACATACATAATCATATACATCGAAAGAATAATAAAGTTTCACACCCTTACCCGATTAATCGAAGCTTAGAAGCTTGATTCTAGATGATCCTAGGTTTTCTCCTTTTCCTCCTCTTTTCTCTTCTCTTCTTCTTCTTCTTTCCTTTCTATTTCTTTCTATCTCATTTCTTTTCTCTCTATTTCCACTTATACTCTTTCTATTCTATTTCTCTCAAACATCTACTGATCAAGGATTATCTAAAACACTCTCTAATTAATTCCCCAAAACTCTCCGAATAATAAAATAACATAATAAGCACACATAACATATTCATGTTCAAATTCTACAATTAAAAGAATAATTCAATTAAAATAAATTAAAAGACTCAACAAAAATGGGAAATTCAGAATCGAGGCGTTACACCATCCATTTGGAAACTATATTTATAAAATAGTATAAATTTGCAGTCTTTAATTTTTACTTAATGGAACACACATGAACAAGCATATACAGAGAGAAACATTTGAAACTTCTTTCCTCACAAAGAATGCAGTCCACACAAACAAGGCTTTTATTATTAAAAAATACAACACATAACAAACAAGATATGATATATGTCACATTCAAATTCTTCTACTTCTATTCAGTAATAAACATTAACACCAGAAGGCGTTATTATTGTTCTCAAAGATGGCTTTGTAAGAGTTTGCATAAATACAAAATCATCATCCACCAATTGACAGTTCTTTAAATTTAACTCTTTTAATCCTTTGCAATTTTCTATTACTTCCCTCACACCCTTAGTTGTGATATAGCAACAATTTTGGATGTCTAGAGACAATAGTCCTATGCACAATTTCCAGATTATAAACAATGTTTCATCTTGAATTCTCAACCCTGAAAAATTCAACACCTCTAATTGTAAAATTTCAAAGTTTATCTGAAACTTTTCAATTCCTGTATAGGAAAGATTTAAATGCCTTATCTTACTACATCTCTTCATAACCTCAACAACACATTCTTCAGAGATGCCCTCACAGGCACTTAAGTCGAGAAATTGTAAATTATGACAAATGGAAGAAAATTTTGATAAACTTACATCATTCAGTAAAACATTATCACCGAAATAAACCACTTTTACTTGAAGGTTGATGGAAAAATCGGTCATGGAATTGAAATCTTCCTCCCCATCTACCCCAATATATGTTCTCTCCATTTTGATCTCATTGAGTAACTGGCAATATTTTGTGAGAATGAAAAAGGTTGAGTTTGTCAGCTGGAAACACCCACTAAGGTTTATAGAGGTCAAGTTAAGAAGAAACATAGATAACTTCTTGATACATTGATCCGTAAGAAAGTCGGCTTTTCGAAGATCTAGACATTGAATATATTGACATTTGGATAACACATAAGAGATTCCTGAAAATGTAAAGTTGCAACAATCATGGAGGATAAGCTTCTTCAGAAAATTACCAGCGCTGTTTGCAAGTGAAATAAGAAACTCGTCTGAGATAAAAGAGTTTGACAAATCAACAACATTTAATCTTTTCAAACTAGCGAGCGAATCGATCAAATCCACGTTAATGGGCACGAGCGTCAAACCAGGTCCATGTATTCTTTTCTTTTCAATGTTGAAGGAAATGGAAGCCAAAGATGGTCTCATTCGGAATGCAGAAGCAATTCTAAATTGTGTTATCTTAAAACATGTGAAAAATGAAATTTCTTCTAATGATCTGCAATGCTGGCATAGAGACAAAAGGGATTTATCAGTAACCAAGTGATTACCGGAAAGATCAATCTTGTTTAGACTCTCAAGCATAGTAGATAACTTTAGTATCCCAAAATTCGATACTTCAGAGTCCAATGGAAAGCTAATGTCAAGATCTTGAAGGAATGGGAAACAATAAGCTATGATTATTAGATGGCTATCACAAAGAGAACCAATGTTTGAGCAAATCAAAACTCTTAAGTATATCATCTTTGAACCAAGTTCTCGCAACCCATCCGCATGAAGCATTTTCTGGTTGGAATAAAATCAAGGTTCAGCCCAGATTGTGAAATTTGATGAAGCAAGCCTTTTAATTCACCAGTGAAGTGACTGAGGTCTATGACTTTGAGCCTTAAAAACCTCAAGAGTAGCCGAGGAAGGAATATAATGGTCGGATTATGTATTGTTAGAGAAATTCTAATCCGGTTTGTAATAGAAAGGAACTGCTTGCAGACAACAGAAACAGACTCCAAATCATTTCCTTGGCCAAGGAATCTGAATATTAATTCCCAACATCCTTCGGGAAAATCTTTCACTAACATAATGATATAAACAAAATATTGATCTAACTAGTAGAGAGAAACAAGAATTGCAGCAACACAAGCATTTAACAAGAAGCAAAAGGTGATTTCAAGAAAGATGGGAACGATCAACAAATTTAATGACTTAATCATTCATCTACATAATGAACCAATCTTGGATTATGATGAGATAAAAAGTGAGTCTCATCAAGTAATGGAGGCTCTTGTATTGTATCTGCCTAGCACCTGTTGAATGTATGAATTTCTAGAAAGTCTTTTGCTTGTTAGGCAGGCATCATCAATCATCATACGTTAAGCTGATCTGTAATATTCACTTATGAGACTTTTTGAATTATGGTGGGGTGCCATGATTTACTTCATCACCCCACATGCCAGAAAAATTATTATGAAAAATACCATTTTTCAACTTATGAGTTGCATAGATACTAGAGAAGCTCTTTGTTCATGAATCCAGGTAAAATCAGATGTTCTCATCAAGTCTATTAAATTCATTCATGTATCTACATGACCTAGAGAATTCATTTAATATTTCTAGATGCGTTACTTCTTTTGTCGTAAACATAGGGATACATACACATAAATCAAGAACAAATTATAATATGCAATATAATTCTAAGAGATACACTCACTAATACAATCTCAAAGATATTTTCTAATATTCCAACAATTTGAACAACCAAAAGTTATTGTTAGTGGCAATTTAAATCAAGATAAAAATCAAGCTTGATTTCTAAATTGGTATCTTTCCGATTCCAACTAAAGAAGGCAGCTAAATCCAGCTATATTTACTGTTGGTATTGACAGTGGTTAAGTGTCGGGTTTTTGTTATAGTCTCCACAGGGAATATAAGATATTGACGCAGTTCGACAGTTATCGAGTTCTTAACTTTTTAGTAACAAAAGGGGTTTGGTTTTTGGTATCGGTATCTTTGCATAGAAAGTACTGAATCGTGGTAAAAGATTGATTTTACGATTTAATAAAGATTGTCAAAGTTAGGGTTCGGTAATCACTTTGCTTGTATATGTCCGATCAACAATAAGCATAAACTTCTTTAGATGATAAACACATTCACAACATCCTCCCAATATGATTATCTCTAACTCACATTGTGATTTTTCCCATTTTGATCCATTGTTGATCTCTCACACAATCTATCGAAATGACAACATTTAGGTTTAACATTTTTTGTGAACAACCACATTCGAAACTATCTCTAGCTTAAGAAAATAGAAGGATGAAAACCTAGGTCAAGAGTTGGAAAATATCTTTCGATCATAAACCAACACAAAGAGTTAAAGATAAAGCAAGGTTTTCATCATATATTCATCATCCAAGAGTTTACAAATGAAGATCATCCATATACTTACAAAGCTTAATGATCACCTACATCTAACCTTGACAAAATGAAGAACTTAGCTACTCATTTTCATGGTAGCTTGCAAAAGAAGATTCGGAAGAAGGTTGATGAACATCCGAGTCAAAGAATCCAACTTGGATGAGAATCCACCTTCTTTTTGTGAATTAATGTTTTGAAATGAATAAAATAAGAGGTAGAGTGTTTCTAGGTCACAAAATCTCTTATGCAGCAAAACAAAGTAAAAAAATATGATATATGTTCAAAAAGTACAAAGGGCTATATATAGAAAAAGTTGTTGTCCTGTCACGCTCGCTACTTCATTTGCCTAGCGAGCTAACAACGAACGTTCGCTACAGCTTCGCTTAGCGAACATGCTAGCGAGGGCTGAGGAAAAGATTCTGGAATGCTTTGCTACTTGCTCGCTAGCTGCTCGCCTAGCGAGTTCTTTGCCACCTGCCTCGCTACCTGCAAATAATGCATTTTTGGTTCTGCCCAAATCTGGGAGTGTTCGCTAGCAGCTCGCTGGATGCTCGCCTAGCGAACAACTCGCTACAACACTCGCCAGATGTTCGCCTAGCGAACATGATTTTGCTCTTGGACTTTCTTGATTCCTTTGTCAACTTTCTTGTATCTTCAATTTTTGCTCATTCATGCCCAAATACTGCACAATAACACACAAATTAAAAAGAACAAGAGCATTTCACGACATATTGCATATCAACAAGAACAAGGCGGTTTTGAACCGAAATTTCACAAAAAGAAGCGGAAGATTCCCACATTTGATAGCTCAAATAAGCACAATTGGGCATCTAACAACTCTCCCCAACTAGAATCTTGCTTTCCCTCAAGCAGAGTATGCCTCTCGCAGAACAAGAGGATTCGCTTGAAGAAAAAAAGTTTTTCTGAAACTGGATCAAATGGCTCAAACACAAACAACTCAACTAGATACAAGTCTCCAATGGTTAGAACAACACAATACACAAAGACTAAAATCTTAAAGCAATGCAAAACATGTATCAATCAACAACAACAATATCCTGAATGAATCACTCTATCACTCCTCTTCGAATAAGGATTGAAGAGATCACGCGTTTACAACCGCGGGTGCAATCTCACTCTCCAACAAACAATGCCAAACTCAATTCAATTCATACAATGTCTAACAATTACAAATGAAAATGCGGAAGCACAAAGATCACTAAGGTCTTTTCCGGTTGTAGCTTGGTCAGGTTAACAAACAAGGGACATATCTAAAGCCATTGAAAACGAAGTTGCCGATGCAAAAGAGACATTCACTGTACAATTATTCACACATCTCAACTTCATCTTACCTATTTCTCATTTGAAACCTTCACAGCTCTTATTCCACAACTCAAAAAAAAAAATTTCTCAATATTTTTCTTCCAAGCAAGCATTCATTTTCATTCTTTTCTTTTGATTATATATATTTTTTTCACACCGTATTTACAAAACAAGTGTTTCTCTCTTTTTTTTTAATTTCTTTTCGATGCTTGCTTGGTTTTTCGAGAGTTTTGATAAACTACCAACTTACAATTTCGTTCTCCCCAACTTATCTTCTACTTCCTTCTTTAAGTGAATGCTCTTTACTTTTGACGGCAAAAGAACAATAATAAAATTTTTGCAGGTTTTCAAGAAAAAGATTTTTGAACTCTCGCTTTGTTTCAAGCAGAGATTCAACAGTTTAAGCTCAAGGGGGGTTAACAAATACTCACTGCTCACGGGTAGCTTGTGTATGGAACTGGTTGTGCTCTAAAGAAACAAGTGCCTTGATCATTTCTAATTGCTTCCACAAGTTCACAATAATAAAAGACAAAGCATGAACAAAACGAATCAACACAGTTCATTAGAATCCAGCATTTATTTGAACAATGGAGGTTTCCTCATAATTTGTGGTCTTAAGTACTAAGTGAATCATTCATTCATTCATGTTGCAAAAAGAATAATATTCAATTACAACAAGATTAAAGTTCTTCATGCATTCTAAAGTTCTAACCGAAGGTAACCATGTACCTTAGCCGTATTCGCTTGTTTATTTTTATCATTGCCATCCAAGCTCTGATGCACCTTCATTGGATACTTCTATCAGAGAGCAACCGATCTAGAAGGTTTTGACACCCAGCAACCACAAAAATCATTAAACAGAATAATTTAAAATAAACATAATAATTTAAACAAAGCATTAATCAATAAACTAAAAATAGTGTGCACGGGGGACTGAACACCCCAAAAGTACAACCACAATAATGAAATCAAACAGAAATATCTGACAATAGAACAAAATATAATACTAAAACTAAAAAGAAAACAACTCAGTCCTCCTCGGACTCAGGCTCCTCCTCAGAACCATCATCATCATAATCCTCCTCTCCCTCAACATCATCAGTCGCATCATCATCGTCAACATCATCATCAACAACAGGACCACCAGCACCAGCCCCCTCTCCAAAAATAGACCTGTCCACAGGCCAGTTCGCGTGCTGCAAGAACTGTTCACGCGTCATCAAGGGACGCTCAATGGAGGGGTCTCGGATCTAGAGCTGCAAAACCTGCATATAATCATGGATATCCATCATAGCCCGTTGTGATATCGCCATCCAATCCCAATTATAGTTGCACACTGCTTGCTGAAAAGGGTCGAACCCTTAAGAAGAAACACCAGAACCATCAGTAGTTCTGGCACCAGCAGCTGCACCACCCCTGTAGTTCCTAGATCTACAATACTTGTCCACATACTTATCATCAATGGGGGCCGGGATCTTTACTAAACTGCGGGAAGTAATCTTCATCCACGACTGACTACATAAGGCCATAATGAGGCAGGGAAAAGCAAGGGGGCAGTTAACACGCGACCCCGACTTAAGACCACTCTCAACAATGGACTTCATCTCATTAGCAATAATCCTGGCTACATCAATTTGGACGTTGGTGAGAATGCTATGGATAAGGTGTGCCACTGGGATCGGCACGGTAGATGTGTGGGATTTTGGCATGATGTTTGTAAGGACCAGAAGTAAAATCAATTGAGCTAAAGGAATCATGTCTTCCCTATGATATCTCAAAGGGTGACCAGCTTGATTTAGCTCAACCGATTTCCCCTCTATCTGCAGGGTAGCGGATATGGTATTGGTGTTCCTTGCAACCTCAGGTCTTGGGTATACCTATCCAATTCATTGGCTCCCAGAATAAGAGGTTCACCTAGCACTCTGTTGATGGAATCCCTGTCGAAGATCACTTGACGGCCCATCACTCTTGTAGACAATGTGAAGGGTTCGTCATCATTTGGCAACGCGTTTATGTAGAACTCACGCACCATGTCTATGCTGTAGTTCTCGAGAGGGGAAACCAATCTGGCCCATCGCTTACTGTTGATCAGCCTAGGAAAAGTTCTGTACTCACCTTGAGGATCTATGATGAACCTCTTCTCAGGGAGGATCTTCCTTTTTTGCAGCGTCCCAAAATGGACAACTTGCTTTGGCCCTATGAACTTTTCCGTATCGAATTGAATTGGGACCGTACGGGAGGTATTGGCAATCTTTCTTTTCTTGCTATGACTGTAACGCCCATTTTAATTATTTTTAGTTCAGTGTTATTTTTTTTTTATTCGCGGATGTGGTTGTGTGGGATTATTTGAGGATCAAAATAAATCATAATATTAATATATAGTGATAAAATGTGATAATTAGTAGTAATGTTAATATTACTATTAATTATTATTATTATTATTATTATTATTATTACTAATATTAATATATATGAGTAAAATATAATTTTTGGATTTTTGGAAATTAAAAGGAATAAGATTATTATTTATGGAATTAAGAAAATGTGGAGAATATTATTATTGGAAATTATTTGGAATGAAATAAATAAGAGTTGTATATTTGGGATTAAGGGTAATGTTGGTATATTAGGAAAATAGAAAGTGAAGAAGGGGAAGAACACGCACGCACGGTTGGGAATGAAAGAGGAGAGAGCAGAGCAAGATCAAGAACAAAAGCTTGAGCAAAAAGGATTTTCGTGTGGATTGCGAAGCTTCATCATCATCAGAGCGCATTCGAGGTAAGGGGGGGGGGAGAACTGATCGGTTAAATTGGTATTTGCATGAGTAATTGGTAGAAAGGGGAAATTCCCTAATCCCCATAGTTCAATGATGAATAATGTTGATCGCATGTTTATATCACTGTTATTATTGTGTTGTACTATGTTAAATTCGTTGCATGTGGCTGTTAGAAATTGTATGAGTGTTTGGGGTTTTTCGGGTAGTTCGAAGTTATACTGAAACTGAGTGATGGTGTAGAACTAGCAATTAATCGGGTTAAATAGGGGATCAATGTTATAATAAGTTATGGAGCAATGATCTGGTATGATGGGGTTTGGACTGGAGTAGAATCGGCTGAGTTCGGAGCTTGTGGCCGACTAAGAGCTGTAGTTTTATTTTTCAGAATAAGCAGGTATTCGCTGAGCAAATGAGGGGGCGAGCCTTCGCCAGGCTTCGCCAGGAGAACTGAGCAGCGAATGCTGCCAGTAGCCTCTGTTTGGGTTCGCCATGGTTTTTGCCAGGCGAATGGTCAGCGAGTGTTCGCTGCGGGGCTTCGCCAGGCGAATGTGCCAGCGAGCCCGACAGTAGTTTGTGTTTTGCTGCTGTTCTGTGCTGATTTCTTGGTGGTTTTGGACCCTTGTTGGTCATGTTTTGGTGATGAGCTTATTGAGTGAGCTGTGGTAAGTGTATGTAGGGTGTCGGAACGTGATTCCGTGATATCCGCGTGGTTATGATATTTCATGGGTGTATGTTATGATGGATGACTGCGATGATGAGTGAGTATCCTTGATATATGATAAATTGTGATCAGTAAGACCAATACGCTTTATATGCATTGCGTTTATATACTGTTATGTGATGAGTGGATCAGTAGGATCGTTACACATCAAGTGCGTTGGGTTTGTGTTGTTGTTTGTTGGATTGGATCAGTAGGATCGATATGCCTTATGTGCATGGTGTGTGATATGTTGTGTGGTGATCGGATCAGTAGGATCGATGCACTTTGTGTGCTTATGTGTATATGCATTATATGATGTGATGGATTAGTAGGATCGTGTGCACTGTGTGTGCTGTGTGGTTATGCATAGTGTATTGCATGGCATGTGGACGTGGTGAATCATTGCTCGGTGGAGTGTATGTGATTCATACACGTGCTCTAAGTGGGGAGCGTGGACGTGAGGTATGATTTACTCACATGCTCCAAGTGGGGAGTGTGGACGTGGTGTGTGATACACTCACGTGTTCCAAGTGGGGAGCGTGGACGGGATTTGGATCGTTGCTCGGAAGGAGTGTATGCGACCACCCGTGTTCCAAGTGGGGAATGTTGGTAGGGATAAATCGTTGCTCGGATGGAGTGTATGCGATCTATCTTAAGATTTGATTATATGGGCTCAGGAGGAGCATGGTAGGGATAGATCGTTGCTCGGATGGAGTGTATGCGATCTATCCTGAGTTGAGTCGGTACTGCATTTTGTCGAGTCGAGTGCATATGTTGTATTGTTGTTTGGGTGTGTTATGATTGTTGATGATGGGACAGTAGGTCTGGATATGTTGTATGTGAAATAATGATTTATTGTTTTCTGCCTTTTATTTCATGTACATTTTATACCGTTAATATTTGATCGTCATTTCTCACCCCTTTGTTGTTGTTGTGGTCTGTGCTTCTTCGGAAGTACAGACAGTTCAAGTGTTTAGCTAGCTTGGATTGTGGCGTCGTCGTAGGATTGCTCTGATACGTAACATCGGGGCTTTTTGGGCGTTTTATTGTTTCTTGTTGATTATGTGTGCCCCCGTGGCGTATCTGATTTTGTGGGATATGTGATGACATTTTGTATATTTTGGGCAGTGGTCGTACATGTTGTACATGATGATATTGACGATGTATATATGATATGTGGTTTATGACAGACTAGTTCTTTTTCCGCTGCAATTTTGCTGAATATTATTTTGATAAAATGATTTGTGGAATTTCGTTGGAAATTGTGACATCCCGTGTGTGGAAAACTCTTATATGTGTTTATTTTAATCGTTTTACTTTATTTTGGGAAACAGGGTGTTACAATGACTACCTGAGGCCATCTGCAAAACAAACACAGAAGACACCAACAAACAGCAGCACAAGCTCATCAGTAATCAAAAATAAAAAACAAAGTTCTGTCACGCTCGCTGGCTTGCTCTCCTAGCGAGTCCATAGAGAATGCTCGCTACTGACTCGCCTAGCGAACGAGCTAGCGAGCACTGCAAAAATGCTAAAATCAGCCACTGTTTTGGACCCCAACATCCAAAATCCCAAATTCGATGAAAATAATTCAAGAACCACGTGATTAAACATGAATGGAATTGTTCTTGGTAAACATGCAAACCTAAGGTTTCACAAATCTCTAACTATCAAAATCTACCTAAACCCTAATGTTCCTACTATTACAAAAATGAAGAACAAAAAGAGAGGAGATTGCTCAAACCTTATTGCAGCAGAGAGATTAGTGAACACGAATGAGGGCTTGCAATGAGTAGAGAGGAGAGCTCTAGTGCTTTATGTTTTGCAGTGAAAGTATGAAAGTGAGAGTGGGTGGGAAAGACAAAGTTCAAAAGAAAAACTGATTTTGGGCCTACCAGAGTGGCCCACTAATAACTAAAATAGCCAGATACGCGCCCATTCGCCAAGCGAACAGGTAGCGAATGCTCACTGCATGCTCGCCTAGCAAACATGCTAGCGAGCATGACAAAATTTTGAAAAAAAAAATCAAGACAGCAGCCAAAGGTCAAATTCAGCATGCTTCCTCAAGTAGATTCCCACAAAACACACTCAATAAACAGCAAATACTTACAATGTTGAGGTGCCTCTCAACAAGCGCTTGTTTAACGTCGGATAAGCTCGACGGTCTAGGATGCTCACACCGGAACATCCAGAAGAAAGGCACAGGTGTCTCGATCAATTAGGCCGCCAAGATACACCTTTAAACGTTGGCCATTTAATGTCCAACTGTCCTTCTTTGCCAAGTCTTCAATCACAACAACCCCAAAAATTTTCACTTCTTTTACACGAAATGGCCCGGACCATTTTGACTTTAATTTTCCAGGAAAAAGTCTCAACCTAGAATTAAACAACAACACCAACTGCCCGGGCACAAATTCTTTTTTCCGGAGCTTTTTGTCATGATATTCTTTAACTTTTTCTTTGTACAACCAACTTGAGTGATATGCGGCATTGTGCATCTCTTCCAACTCAAGCAGTTGCACCTTTCTTTTTTCACCGGCCAACTCATTATCAAAGTTCAAAAATTTTAAAGCCCATAAGGATTTGTGCTCCATTTCGACCGGCAAATGGCAAGTTTTACCAAAAACCAGTTGAAATGGAGTTAGCCCAATTGGAGCTTTATAAGCAGTGCGGTATGCCCATAAAGCTTCATCCAATTTTTGCGACCAATCTTTTCTCGAGTTAGACACGGTTTTTTCAAGTATTCTCTTGATCTCCCGATTAGAGACCTCAGCTTGACCATTTGGCTGTGGGTGATACGGAGTTGCCACTCTATGTACTACACCGTAATGTTGCAAAACTTTTTCCAACGGTGCATTACAAAAGTGTGACCCTCCGTCACTGATCAACACACGGGGGGTTCCGAAACGGGAAAAGATGTTTTTCTTTAAAAAAATTTATAACCGTTTTAGAACCCGTCCGAGGTGAGGCGATCGCCTCAACCCACTTTGACACGTAGTCAACTGCAACCAGCAAGTATTCATTTCCAAAAGAGGGTGGGAATGGTCCTACAAAATCGATACCCCAACAATCAAATAATTCAACCTCTTGGATGTTTTGGAGAGGCATCTCGTCTCTTTTACCTATCCCACCACTTCATTGCCAACTGTCACAACTTTGCGCATGGGCATTTGCGTCTTTAAAAATAGAAGGCCAATAAAATCCTGATTGAAGAACTTTATTTGCCGTTCTTGCCCCATTGAAATATCCGCCATAAGGCGAGTTGTGACAATGCCATAGAATACTTTGCGCTTCATCGGTGGTAACACACCTTCTCAAAATATTATCACCACCCAACTTAAACAAGTATGGGTCATCCCACACATAATACTTACAATCCGAGATGAATTTCCTCTTTTGGTTCGGAGTTAGGTCTGGAGGTACAAAACCACTCACCTTGTGGTTTGCAAAGTCAGCAAACCATGGCCTAACTTGAACTTTAAAAAGTTTTTCATCGGGAAATTCTTCTCGAATTTCCTTTTCAAAAGATGTAACCTCCACATTCACAAGGCGAGATAAATGATCCACCACCAAATTTTCCGATCCTTTCTTGTCCTTAATTTCTATATCAAATTCTTGTAACAAGAGGATCCAACAGATGAGCCTTTGCTTCGAATCCGGTTTGGTGAGCAGATATTTAATCGCCGCATGGTCGGTATACACAATCACTTTAAAACCAATGAGATAAGACCGAAATTTTTCTAGCGCATACACTATCGCAAGTAGCTCTTTTTCGGTGGTAGCATAATTAATTTGCGCCTCATTTAAAACCTTACTTGCATAGTGTATAACATGAAAAAAATTTCTTTCCTTTGTCCCAATACCGCTCCAATAGCATAGTCGCTCGCATCACACATTAGTTTAAAATTCAAATTCCAATTATGAGCGACTATAATTGGAGCGGTAATAAGTTTTTCCTTCAAAATTTTAAAAGCATGTAAATAATCTTCAGTTACCTGGTCTTTGGCGAGCAAATTATTCAAAGGCCTAGCTACCTTTGAGAAGTCTTTGATAAATCGCCCGTAAAAATCGGCATGCCCAAGGAAACTTCGGATTCCCTTCAGATTAACCGGAGGAGGCAACTTTGCAATCACGTCAACTTTTGCTCGATCCACTTCAAGCCCCTTTGAAGAAACTTTGTGTTCGAGCACTATCCCCTCGGTTACCATAAAGTGGCATTTCTCCTAATTAAGCATAAGATTTGTTTTCACACACCGTTCAAGCATCGTTTCCAAATTTTCCAAGCATAAACCAAAAGAACTTCCAAACACGGAGAAGTCGTCCATGAACACTTCCATCGTTTTCTCGATCAAGTCGACAAAAATAGCTTGCACACATCTTTGGAAAGTCGTCGGTGCATTGCATAACCCAAAGGGTATTTTTCTATATGCGAAAATTCCAAATGGACATGTGAAAGTCGTCTTTTCGTGATCGGCCGGGTCAACCGCAATTTGGTTGTACCCAAAATATCCATCAAGGAAACAATAGTATTCTTGGCCCGAAAGTCTTTCTAACATTTGGTCCATGAACGGAAGTGGAAAATGGTATTTTCGAGTTGCGGTATTCAACCGCCTATAATCAATACACATTCTCCACCCCGTTGCCACTTTCGTTGGTATCAATTCATCTTTTTCATTTCGAATGACGGTCATTCCATCCTTTTTCGGAACCACATGCACGGGACTTACCCAAGGGCTATCCGAAATTGGGTAGATCATTCCCGCATCCAAAAGCTTGACAACTTCTTTCCAAACAACCTCCTTCATCGTAGGATTCAAGCGGCGTTGAGGTTGAGCTACCGGCTTAAAATTCTCTTCCATTAAAATCTTGTGCATACAATAAGAGGGACTAATTCCTTTAAGATCGGCAAAAGTCCATCCCATTGCTTCTTTATTATTTTTCAACACATCAATTAAACGGGATTCTTCGTTTTCAGACAAAAGGTTGCTTAAGATAACCGGCTTCTCTTCAGTTTCATCAAGGAATGCATACTTCAAGTTCGAAGGTAGCATTTTCAATTCAATGGGTGTTTTTTCTTCGTGGACCTCCTTTTTCAACACTTCCTCTTCGACTTCCCATGGTTGCAACTCTTTAAAATTATCAAGTTCTCGTAAACATTCCTCAAGAGCTTGCTCTTCTTCAATGGTGAAAACGTCAAAAGAGTCATCAAGGGCTAATTCCACAGGTGAGGTCACATGAATATGCTTAGATACTTCCAATGTTGCTTCTTCAACCACATCAATTCGGAAACTATCACGATTATCTTTTGAATGCTTCATAGCTTTAAAAAGATCAAAAGTGACTTCTTCATTTTGTACTCGCACTTTCATCAAACCATCATCAACATCAATCATCATTCGAGCGGTTTTCATGAAAGGTTGGCCTAAGATTAGCGGAGCATCATCATCCTCTTCCATGTCTATCACAATGAAATCAACCGGAAAGAAGAATTTGTCGACTTTAACCAATACATCTTGAGCTATCCCATGAGGATGGGTAGTCGACTTATCGTTCAATTGCAACGTCATCCGTATGGCTTTCATTTCAATGTTGCCAAGCCTTTTCATAATAGACAAAGGTATTAAATTAATGCTTGGCCCCAAATCAATTAGCCTTTTCCCGACATATTCATCACCGATAGTAACCGTCAAAGTAACTCTTCCCGGATCCACTTCTTTTCTCGGAAGAGTCCTTTGGATGATGGCACTACAACTAGCATCAAGAACAATTGTTTCCGGCTCCGTATACCTTCGCTTTTTAGTTAGTATGTCTTTCATGAACTTGGCATACTTTGGCATTTGTTCCAAAGCTTCGGCAAACGAAATGTTTATTTGTAGTTGTTTAAAAATATCCATGAACCGGGCGTAATGCCATTCATTTTCTCTCCGAGATGGAACGTGCATATATGGTAAGTTTTGGACCGGAGTAGCGCTCACTACCTCCTTTCCTCTAGACGCTCTAGAATTCCTCTCTTTTTTCTTCTTCACTTCCTCCACCATGACTTTTTCACTTATATTATTTTCAACTTCACCCTTTTTCTCATTCTTTTCAACTTCATCCTCACTCAATATTTCTTCGTCAACTCTACCATCAAGTTCATCATCAATTTTTTTCTTCTCATCCTTTTTCTCTACCTCTTTTTTTTTCACTCTTGTCAACCAACTCTTTTCCACTTCTCGTCTTTATTGCCTTACAATGCTCCTTAGGATTTTTTTGTGTGTTTTCCGAGAAAGATGGTCCGGATTGTTGTTCCGCTAATTGCTTAGCAAGTTGACCAACTTGAGTCTCAAGATTTTTTATTTCCGCATCGTTGCTTTTTTGATTAACCATTGACATTTGCATAAATTGCGTCAATGTCTCTTCCAACTTTGAAGTTACGACCAGCGGTTGTTGAGGTTGATAAGGATTTTGACGGTTAGAAGAACCACCCCCATAACTTTGGTTATGTTGATAGTTACCTCTTGGTTGGTACCCTTGATTTCCTTGATAGTTTTGTTGTTGTTGATTGTGAGATTGTTGTTGATACGGTGGTTGTTGTTGCCTTGGTTGGTAATCTCTTTGATTTGCCATGTAATTCACATCTTCAAACTTGGGAGGTAAACAAAATCCGGTATCATGTTCACCTTTGCAAAGTTCACAACAAGCTATTTGTTTGGCTTTTGAAGGCTCTTTCAACTCTTTTATTTGTTGAGTTAAGAGTTCCACTTGTTGCAAAATGAGTTTGTTTTGGGCGAGAATAGCATCATTTGTCCCTAACTCGAGCACACCCGGTTTTCTTTGAGTCACTCCACGGTTATGATTCCTTTGATGATCATTAAGTGCCATCTTATCAATAATTGCAATTGCATCATCTGCACTTTTTGACATCAAAGAACCTCCTGCCGTAGCATCCAATAAGGTCTTGTGAACTGAAAGAAGCCCATTGCAAAAAATATGAACTTGAGTGAGCTCGTCGAAACCGTGTCCCTTGCACTTTCATAACATAGATTTGTATCGCTCCCAAGCTTCGTTTAGTGATTCACTAGCTCCTTGAGAAAATACCGCAATCGCAGTTTTAGCCTCCATGAATCAGTTATGTGGAAAGAAACGTTCAAGGAACTTCTCTTCTAGAAGATTCCAATCCGTCATGATTGTTGTCGATTGATCAAGATACCACTTCTTCGCTTTCCCAATCAAGGAATGAGGAAATAGTCTCCTAAACAATGACTCTTTGGCAGCTTCTGTTGCTCCCGTTGCGCCCACAATCTCATAGAATTTTGTAAGATGGGTGAACGGATCCTCATGGTCTAGTCCCGTGAAAGGATTTTGATAGACTAGAGCTAGGATTCCCGTTTTCATCTCAGCTTGTCTTCCGTTTTGAAGATTCCGTGAGAACTGAGCTGTATGTCTTGGACTGTTCATGCATAGAGTGGAAACTGGAGGTGGTGGTGGAGGTGCTGCCATAATTGGTGTGAAATGTGGTGATGGTGGTGTTGTAGAAGAACTCTCTCCTTGTTCTTGTTGTTTTTGAGCAAGTTGCCTCCTCCGTCTTGTTCTGCTATTCAGTCTCCTTGCGGTTCTCTCGATCTCGGGATCAAAAAGAAGCTGGTCCTCGGGAATCTGTCCTCGCATAAAACGAAAGCTGCACACTAAACCAAACAAATTAATAAGCACAAGTCAAAATTTCAAGAGTTAACAATTCAACAACTATTGTGATGCTCGCAATATCAATTTATATTCCCCGGCAACGACGCCATTTTGTTGGTATTGATAGTGGTTAAGTGTCGGGTTTTTGTTATCGTCTCCACAGGGAATATAAGATATTGCCGCAGTTCGAGAGTTATCGAGTTCTTAACTTTTTAGTAACGAAAGGGGTTTGGTTTTAAGTATCGGTATCTTTGAATAGAAAGTACTGAATCGCGGTAAAAGATTGATTTTACGATTTAATAAAGATTGCCAAAGTTAGGGTTCAGTAATCACTTTGCTTGTATATGTCCGATCAACAATAAGCATAAACTTCTTCAGATGATAAACACATTTACAACATCCTCCCAATTTGATTATCTCTAACTCACATTGTGATTTTTCCCATTTTGATCCATTGTTGATCTCTCCCAAAATCTATCAAAATGACAACATTTAGGTTTAACATTTTTTGTGAACAACCACATTCAAAACTATCTCTAGATTAAAAAAATAGAAGGATGAAAACCTAGGTCAAGAGTTGGAAAATATATTTCGATCATAAACCAACACAAAGAGTTAAAGATAAAGCAAGGTTTTCATCATATATTCATCATCCAAGAGTTTACAAATGAAGATCATCCATATACTTACAAAGCTTAATGATCACCTACATCTAACCTTGACAAAATGAAGAACTTAGCTACTCATTTTCATGGTAGCTTGCAAAAGAATATTTGGAAGAAGGTTGATGAACATCCGAGTCAAAGAATCCAAGTTGGATGAGAATCCACCTTCTTTTTATGAATTAATATTTTGAAATGAAGAAAGTAAGAGGTAGAGTGTTTCTAGGTCATAAAATCTCTTATGCAGCAAAACAAAGTAAAAAAATATGATATATGTTCAAAAAGTACAAAGGGCTATATATAGAAAAAGTTGTCGTCCTGTCACGCTCGCTACTTCATTCGCCTAGCGAGCTAACAGCGAATGTTCGCTACAGCTTCGCTTAGCGAACATGCTAGCGAGGGATGAGGAAAAGATTCTGGAATGCTTCGCTAATTGCTCACTAGGTGCTCGCCTATCGAGTTCTTCGCCACCTGCCTCGCTGCCCGCGAATAATGCATTTTTGGTTCTGCCCAAATCTGGGAGTGTTCGCTAGCAGCTCGCCTAGCGAACAACTCGCTGCAACACTCGCCAGATGTTCGCCTAGCGAACATGCTTTTGCTCTTGGACTTTCTTGATTCCTTTGTCAACTTTCTTGTGTCTTCAATTTTTGCTCATTCATGCTCAAATACTGCACAATAACACACAAATTAAAAAGAACAAGACCATTTCACGACATATCGCATATCGACAAGAACAAGGCGGTTTTGAACCGAAATTGCACAAAAAGAAGTGGAAGATGCCCACATTTGATAGCTCAAATAAGCACAATTGGGCATCTAACATTTACCTAATTCAATGGTTAATTAGTTCAGTTCAGGAAACAACTTTGTTCTGATTTCAAATCACATTATAGCACCGAATTGCTTACATTATATAAAAATAGAAATTTCTCAAAGAAGTTAACCACAAAAACGTCTTACAAATCATAACAGCTAGCAAATAACGCATCCTTGAAGCTTGAAAAGTTTCTTCTCTGCGTGGCTCAAAATACAACCAGGTGGTGCTGTTATTTTTGTCAATGAAGGCCTTGAAAATACCATTGAGGCAACTATGCTAGGATTCACTCTAAGACACTGTGATATATTGATCTCTCTTAATTGTGTGCAGTTTTCTAAGACATGATTCACTCCCGTCTCCGTAATCCATGGACAAGTATTCATTGATAGTTGCAAAAGTCGAGGGCAAGCTTTTGAGATTATATAGAGTTCTATATCACCCACTGTTGTATAGGATAAGTCCAACACCTCTAATTTGGGAAATTCAAATTTAATTTGATGTAGCTTCACTGTAGAAAAATTGAATAAGTGAGAACGTTTTGTGTTACTTAAATCGAGTATTTATAGTGAAGGGAAACAATCTGCAATGAAGAACAACTCGTGGTAATAGTCAAAATCAATGTTGGATCAAATGAGAGAGGTTAATGTTTGAATATTTTGGGAGAAAGTTCTCATGTCATTGGCGGGAAAGTTGTGTCGGCTTGAGAGATAGCGGGTGCATTGGTGGTAGGAGAGATTGAGTGATGTAATATTCAATGGAAAACAAGAGATTTGGGGGAGAAGGCTGTTGATGTCACAGGAGAATCGCGAGAAGTCAATGGAAGTGAGGTTGATAAACCTTTGAAAGAGGCGAAGGAAGAAACATAGGAAAGGTTGTTTTGGACACCGGATAGTGAGTGAGAATCGGAGATGATTGGTGATAGAAAGGAACCGTTTGGAGACGACAGACGACAGAGAGAGACTTGAAGTCGTTGTCGTCGGTAAGGAATCTGAATATACATTCCCAACAATCATTTGGTAAATAGAAATCATTTACTATCTTCACCTAAGGATCCACCATAAATTAGAACTCTATTCAGAGACCCATTTATGTACCTTAGAATCCACTTCAATGCTTGATAGTGAGCCTTTCCAGGATTTGCCATGTACCTGCTTACAAGACTCATGTATATGCTATGTCGGGTACATTACAAACCATATCATACATCAAATAACCTACTATATTAGCATATGGAATGCTATTCATATAAGTTCTTTCGACATCAGTGCTGGGACACTTATCTATACTCAGCTTAAATTGAGGGTTTGTCGGAGTCACAACAGGCTTTGAATTTGACATACCATACTTTTCGAGAATCTTCCGTAGGTATGCCTCTTGAGATAAGCATAATTTCGACTGCTTACTATCTCTTCGGATGTCAATCCCAAGAATCTTGGACACAGCTCCCAGATCCTTCATGTCGAACTCCTTATTGAGTTCAACCTTCACCCTCATTACATCTTCGGCATTATTTCTTGCTATTAGAATATCATCCATATAAAACAACATAATAACAAATAAATTACCAAGTCGAAATCTGAAGTAAACACAGTGGTCGAACTGACTTTTATTGAAAGTTATGCGTGCCATGAACTTGCCGAATCTCCTATTCCACTGTCGAGGATATTGTTTCAGTCTAGATAAAGATCTATTCAGTTTGCACACATAATTTTCCTTCCATTTTTTGACATACCCTTCAGGTTGCCTCATAAAGATTGTTTCATCTAAATCACCATACAAGAATGCAATCTTCACATCCATTTGTTCCAGTTTAAGGTTGAACTGTGCAATTGTGGCAAGAAACATCCGAATGGATCTGTTCTTCATAATAGGAGAGAAAACATCATTAAAGTCGACACCTTCTTTCTGAGTGAACCCCTTAGCGACCAATCTTGCCTTGTATCTCTTCGACGCCACTCCTTCGATCCCTTCCTTAACTTTAAAAATCTATTTACATCTGACTAACCTGGCTCCAACAGGTTTCTTGATCAATTCCCAGGTATTGTTATCATGAAGAGATTTCATCTCATCATCCATGGGCTTCAGCCATATAGTCTTCTTTCGACTCTTCATAACTTTCTTATAGTCTCTAGGTACTTCATTTAGAACCTCACTTGTAGAGATTAAGGCATAAGTTATAAGATCTGCATACCTAAGTCTCTGAGGTGGCTTGATGACTATCCTCGACCTGTCTCTTGCTAGCAGGTAGTCATTATCAGTTTCCTCATCTTTGACAATATCTTCTGCGACTTTTTCGACTTCATCTGGGATACACAATTCAGCATCAACATGCTCTACCTCAACATGAATCTCTTCCTGTTCCAGCTCTTCGTCAGCATCATTAGTTTTCTTGAAAGCCATCTCTGCTTCATTGAAAAATACATCTCGACTGGTGATACACCTCCCGTGACCTGGCTCTAGGCACCATAGCCTATAAGCTTTGAATCTTTCAGGGTATCCCATGAACATGTATTTCAGAGCTCTAGGTTCGACCTTGTCTTGCTTAATATGAGCATAGGCCACACAACCAAATACTCTAAGTCTGTCAAGACTAGGTGGATGTCCCGACCTAAATTCTTCAAGTATCTTCATTCCCACGACAGTCAAGGGACATCTATTTATCAGATAAGCTGTTGTCGAAACAGCCTCCGCCCAAAACACCTTCTTCAATCCAGTACTAACCAACATGCATCTAACCCTTTCAAGGATTGTTTGATTGAATCTCTCAGCTAAGCCATTTTATTGAGGAGTACCTACTACAGTCTTATGCCTTGCAATCCCAGACTCAACACAATAATTGTCGAACGTTTCGTTGCAGAACTCAAGGCCATTGTCGGTTCTCAACCTCTTAACCTTTCTGCGAGTTTGAGTTTCGAGCAGAACCTTCCAACTTTTGAAATTCTCAAAAGTTTCATCCTTCGTTTTCTGGATGAATACCCATAGCTTTCTGGAATAGTCATCAACGATGGATAGAAAATACCTTACACCTGAGTGTGAAGGATTCCTTGCAGGCCTCCAAAGATCAGCATGAATGTAATCCAGGGATCCATGTGTTCTTTGCTTGCCTTTGTTAAACTTCTCCCTACAGAATTTACCAAATACACAAGATTTACAAAACTCCAACTTTTCGACTTTGTCACCTCTTAGCAGGTTTTGCTTCCCCAATTTAACCAGGCATCTTTCGCTGACATGACCTCTTTCTCTTGAATTAAGATTTTAAACAAGAATTGATTATAAACTGATATTCTTTCCTTTCTCTTTCAAACAAGATTACAGATATACAAGAACAAAAAATAGCCTCTCTCTCTTGAATTAAGATTTTATCTTCCTATGTTTCCTTGTCCAAGATGAGAGACTAGCATGCTATTTATAAGAAAATTAGCACACTAACCTAATGGGTTTATTAACAATTACCCATTACAAGCTAACTTAGGGTACGGGCTAACTTAAACAATTGAGTTTACAAGGAAGACCCAATTTAACATGCTAACAAACCTATCAATATTGACTAATGCATGTTAGAACAAACTTCGACTACAACACGCATTACTCCCGAACAGATTTCAACCATACTAGAGTTCGATCCAATATCTCACAATTACTTTATTATGCAACATAAATTTATGTTTTCTTTTTTAAGATTTTAAGTTATTTCAATTTTTTTGTTGAATTTATTGTAAATATTTTTCCTCCTAAATTAAAATTAAAAATTTGTAAAACTAATTTTTCTTTAATAGGTTTTTTTTAAAAATAAAACATGCGATAAATAATTAATTCTTTTAGAAAAATATAAAAAAATTCTACCAGAAAACAGAATATTTGTGAGGAGTGAGTGAACAAATATTTAATTTTTATATAATAAATGTTATTTTTTAATTATTAAAATTTTAGGTGAATTGAATTTCTATAACCTGGTGGACTTCAAACTTCAAGAATATGTTTGATAGTCATTATATATTTTTTAGAATATGAAAATTAATAAAGAATAAATGTAATTTTTATAAAAAAAATTGTGTAATTTAAATTTATTTTTCATTATAAGCATGTATTATGTAATATTTATAATATTTTTTTAATCAAAATATTTATATAATATTTTTTGCCCGTACTAATTGAAATTTTTGACTCCTCTAAAATCGTGCAATAAGCGATTTCTTTTCTAAAGGTGCCATTTCTTTCCCTCGAGACTCTGCTTCTGACTTCACATCCACAACATTTACTTTTACGCATTTCACTGTTAAACGTGAGTCACAACCATAGTCGCCTTATTCGGCCTCAAGTTGTCTATATAACACCTCTGGAAGGTCTTTTAATCACCTTATTCAACCCAAATATACTAGTTCACGCTTTCCTCTGTACCGAATACGGGTTTCAGGGCGATCTCTTGTGATTTGAGTAGAAACGACATGCACTTACCATATAGCGGCCAAACGAGTGACTCTAGATCCTTCCAGTGTTGAAAGATTTAAAGGTGAAAGATCTAGAAAGTTGAAAATCAGAGTTGATTTACTACTTGAGTAAAGAGAAAATAGATGATATGTGGTTCGATATCAATAAATATGATATGCTAGGTTGAAAAGATTTGAATCGGTGAATCGAAACATGAGTTTTCAATAGTGAAAAATATGAGAATCAAAAGTCGATTCCCATAGACTGTAACATTGTTCTGTTATGAAACTAAAATTGATCTGAGGTCGGAGGTCGCGAGATGCAATAGTAGACTTGAAAGACAAATGAAAATTTAAAGGTTATGTGGAGTGCCTTTTACCGTTATACATTAAAGGGTCCGATTGAAGTGGATGTGAAGATTGCAAGATCCGTTGAAGATATTATCGATATGTTACAATGTCCTTAGTTATCCATTTCTAACGATATGTAATGTTAAATTTATATTAACAATTATCTATGTAATGTTGAGTGTTTTAATTTAATTTAATGTCATGTTGTTTTTGTTTCTAGATCTTGCTTATATTGTCTCTATTTCTAGTTTGAAATATCAGTGTCATGTTTAAATATGCATCTCTGAAATATATCAAATAAATTTTTAGAGATGTAACTCCGGATTAAAATTAAATATAATTAAGATGACTCACTCGTTTACGTTTAATTTTGTGAAAAATGAGTGAACCCGGAGATGAATCTCCAAATTAAAAAAAAAAGTATTTTAAATTCTTACTAAAGATTTGTGAGAATGTATATAAGTGAAAAAAATCTCCTTTTTAATATATTAATAGAATTTTTAGGTTGAATCATTACATTTTTGAAAAAGAACTTTCCACACCCGTAATATTACTTTGGCTATACACATAAAAACAATCATGAGTTTGTGTCATCTCAAATATTTTCTTTTTATTTATGGGAGAAACGTTTTCTCAAAAATATATTTGGAATGATCTTACCAAAAAGAAATAATTTGTAATGTTAGGATTTAGTAAATAATACAAATTATTCATCTAAGCTGCTTATTCAAACATGCTTTAGTTTTTTTAGGTAACAAACTTCTCTTCACCCTTCGTTAAGTTGTTTATTCAAACACTTTAGTTTATGTATTTGTGCATCAAATAGTTATTTAGTTAATTCCGTAGTCATTTTATTTGATAAATCTTCATTAAATCATCAAAATATTTCGTTTATCAATTGACTAATATATAGAAATTATGATTATTGAAACGATATATAATTTGAAGAAAAAAAAAATGGAATTAAAGAATATAACTAAGTTCATATGTCATAGACTTATCATGTATTTCATACTCTTTATTTTTTTTTTCTCTTTTTGGTTTTCACCTCTTTCCTAAGGAAAATGAGCCACAGTAATTCAGAGTTCTATCAGAGAGGTCACAAATCTAGCCAAGCCTTGTTTTCACCCAGAATCAAACTTAATCTTCCCCGATCTTCGTTCCCTTAAAAAAATACTTTTTAAAATAGTAAACAATAAACAATACGAAATTCTTTTCCATGAATGGATTCCACAGAAAACTGAATCTGTAAGCATCCTACAACAACTAATGTCCATGGACTCCATTGTTGATTGAAGCTACTCTGTAGGATGAACTGGATCATGAAAGATCTCCCTCTACAATAAAAGAGAAGAACTCATTGAGACAATGAATAACTTCTTGGTTTCTCATGGATTGCAGAAGAATCACTATCTTTGATTATGAATGTGCAATGAAACAAAACAACATAGAGCAGAAAATACTAACATTTCAATGATAGGTGAATTATGTATCTTTGGAGGACAATCTATCCTTGGAGGACAAGCTTCGGCAAAGCTAGTTCTTCTTCCTCTACAAAATAGAAGAGCAAAACTCATCAACTACGACAAGAGGTAAATCAAGAAACAAGTATTCTTTAACCAGCTAAAAATATGATATGCTCTATTCAAAAAAAAAAAAAGACTAGAAAAATCAATGAGAATCACATAAGGCGCAAAAGCTAAATGAGTTCAAAATCATTAAAAATGAAATGCAGAACTTTCGTATTCTCTGGCTTACGCCGCTCTTCTGGGTTTTCGATTAAACCACTTCCACTATAAAAGAGAAAAAGCACGTCATTCTTAAGTAATCAAATCTATTTTCACTCTCAGATCACTATTCATTCTTTCACTAACTTTCACTTTTTCGCTAACTTAAACGTCTAAGTATTATCCTAACCTTGGAAATCAACTCTCTCACTCACAACACTATTCATCCTCTCACTAACTTTCACTCTCTCGCTCACATCACTATTCACTCTCGCTAACTTAGACGTCTAAGTATTATCCTAACCTTGCAAATCAACCTCTCTCCATGAAGTTTACTCCAAAAATTAAAAAACCCAAAAAAATACCAAACTCATGAAACATTTTGATTTTAAACATCCAAATTTCAATATAACTGAAAAAAAAAAACAGGAGCTTAGAAGCTACCTTGGAGGGAGAGCTTCTCCAAACCATCCAGGATACTGAATAACTTTTGGTTTATCACCGAGCTTATAAGAAACACCATCTTTTAAAGATAGAAGCAACATGAGAACATATCAATGAGGTTAAAGTTTTGATCTTTCTACCCAAAACTCGCAACCCATTTGCGGGAATTGTGGGACGGTTAGAGATATTAATGGATTTGAGAGGTCATTGGAGAATGGCGATTTGGTAGAGAATCGCGTCGAGGTTACCGCGGAAGCGCGTGAGATCGATCGAGGTGAGATTGGGGAAGCGGCGGAGGAGACCAGGAACGAAAGGGGCGGTTTGAGTTGAGATTGTGAAATGGATTTTTTGACGGCCGGTTAACGCGAGTAACTGTTTTGAAACGGCGGAGAGAGATTGTAAGTGTAGGCAACGGTTGTTTCCGTCGTCATCGCCGTCGTTGAGGAGTGCGAAGATAGATTCCCAGCAATCATTTGGTAAAATAATTTCTTCTGCCATTGTTTTGTTTTTGTTAGTGATTGATTTAAGACTTGACAGTACAGTGTAAAAATAAAAAAATGACACTTAAAATGGAACGGGAGAAGTATATTATATGTGTCATTATTCATCAAGAAAATATAGCCTAAAGAAGAGCCATTGTAGAATTTGGATTTTTAATTCAAATTGCTCTCCAATGTGTATAATTCTATTCCTATCCATCTGCCAATAAGTTGAGGAATTGTCAACTAGATCCTTCAACTCCAGGAAAATCTCTCTAATTGCTTCCCCCAATCTCTCTCATATCGTAACTGCTTCATTCCTTAGAGACACGCCGTGCTCATTGCAAAATATCGATTCAAAGTCTGGAGTTAGATTACGCAATGTTTCAACCACCAACAGCTGAAACAAAGCCCACAAATCTCCATACTTTTGTCTGCAACAACCACCTCCAAATTTGGACGATCACTTCTCTCTTTAATGAGTTAAAACTTCTTTCTATGGATGCGCTTTGATCAACGATATGTAGAATCGGATGAGAAGTTATTGTGTTATTTCAGATGAAATTTTGTGGAACGGTACCAGAGTCCTAATTAATGGTTTTGACTTGACTAATTCGATCAATTTAGGAAGGTAAGGTTACAACTCACAATCACTCTGGTGTTCTTCCAGGTTTCTGCTAATATTAAAGTGTCTGTTGATGTCATCTCCTCATTTTATTTACTGAGTTAACAACTAGTAGGTATGCACTTCTGACTTATTACATGGTTATGGGAGTTTATTTAAAATTTTTGATCGTTATTAATTTATCTATAACTTTATACTAAATATTGAATTGTTATATTAAAGATTAAATAGTTAAGTTATTAATTTAATGATACTGAAATTAATTCTTATAATGTGTATCTGATATTGGAATTTGTTTCAGACAGGTCAAAGAGTTCAACCAGACCGACTCAGTTCGAAAGCCCAATCTAGAGTCTCGACCACTGACACTGATCCAGGAACCGTGCACTGAACCACCCATTGTAGTTGTACCCATCGCAGCCCTTGGACTTAATCCAACTGTCTCTCGCATTCCACACCATGCTCATTGAAGGTGGTTTTAACCTTTGATTGTATGTAAGCGTGATTTGGCGCCATACTCAAGTAAGATTCATTCATTCTTGCAAGTTACATCTTTTTGACCTCCCTGACTTGGGCATTGGAGTAATAACCTTGATAGTACACCCCCTTCTCAATCTACCAGAGAGTCTTAACACCGTGTTGAAGAGCTTCTACGACAACCTTCATCCATCAACATATCTCCTCATCGGAATAGTGATGCTGTATGTGAGAATCGTTTATTGGCTATAACGAAAATCCACCTTGATCTCTTCTTATCTCCTTCGTTGTGCCGCCACAACTGTTCTTGTTAACCGATTGGATCACCACTAATTTTCTCAATCAACAATGGTAGCTTCCAAATCAATTCGATCGGCTGCTCATCGCAACGCCGTTCTACAACCGACATTGTTGTGCTGATCCTCATCTTCACTCACGAGGATCTTCCTCCCATTTTGATTATAGCGGAAGAGATCTAGATCAGTCAGAATGTAGGAGCGCATATCTCCAAACTTCAGGCTTCTGCGATGATTTGTGAATGCTGCATCCTACTGCTGCATTGTTGCGAAATATTGTTTTCCAACCATTGGCAACTCTCTGATCTTTCTATCCCCGGTTTATTTGTTGACACTGATCTCTCCCTTACAGATGATTGTAGGGGAAGCACCATTCATTTGCTGAATTTTGGTGATGCTACGGGGAATGGAAGCCGTTCACCATAGGGGTTATTTGAAATCCTCGACGTGTTTGAAGTTTGTTTCTTTGTTTTCGTAAAATACATTATGTTGCTAAGGAATGCAGGATTAAGATTCAGAATATCAAATATAGTGAATTAGGGGAACTTTTAGCAGATGGTGTGATCCATAAACAGAGAGCAAAAGTTCTGCACAACTATAGTTGGAAGACTTGGATTATATTGTGATGTCAGTTTTATGTTTGTACAGAAAAACACAAATGGAAATTGCTTTATTACATAATACAAAAGATATACTCCCAAAGGAACTGAAACAACAAGTCAATCTAAAATCGTAAAAGCAAAATAATATTAAAACACACTAAGAATGGAATGGAATAAGTTTAAATTCCATAGTTTGGATTAGTTAAAAATGGATGGAATGGAGCGGAATCTGATCGAATGCATTCCATTCCATTCCATCACTTTTTGTATCCTTCAATTTTAGCAAAATGATAAAATTGCTACCTTCCGTCGTGAAATGCCCAAACAATGGAATGGTATCTTTATTTCATTCCGCTCCACTATACTCCACTATGTTCCGCTCCATTCCGCCCCGTTCGTATTACCGTATCAAAAGATAATTAAGTGTTTTATATATGTATTCTGATTTATATTCATATATTTGCATTTTTCGGAACAACTGATTGAGTCGATCTTGAATCTCAAATATTCCATATTTAATGTACTTATAAGCTTGGTTACCAAGCATATCCTGAAGCCTCCCAATGAAGATTCCATATGCCGGAAGCAAGATATTTTCCACAGATGATATAATTTCTTCTCTTAGCTTATTGTCAAAAACAAACCAATCAGATTGAACTTTGCATACCTCTTCAAAGTGAGTGTTGAACAAATGGATCTTCTCTTTCAATAATTCTTCTGTAATGTTGTCATTGTTGTCCAGCTTTAAAAAGTCCAACACCCTATTCCATGAAATTCTTTTATAAAGTTCAATGTTTTGTCGAATTTTTGCTTTGTTTTTTTGGAACCAATCATTGCCAAAAATAGTTTCTAATTCTGAGGATTGATTCATAGCTTCTATGTGGCTCCTATTATTTACCATGAAAATATGGCACAAAGCAGGGTCCTTGAAATTTTTCAACTTGGCTATCAATTTTCTAGGTAACATCTCCATTATCTGTTCCATCTGCTTCAAGAAAAAAGATGATGCTTCCACTTCATTATCGACCTTGCGGTAGGCTTGTAAAATTTGTTCCAACTTTTTTCGTGACTTGCAAGCAAGAGATACGTAGCTCATGACCTGAAAAGTAATTGGATGAATAAGGCCACGAGACAGAACAGTTTCGTGTGCAGTTGGGATTCTGATAATAACATTATGCATTTCAATGAAAAGATCCTTGCTAGCTTCTCCTAGTCTATTCCTAACTGCAATTGTTTCGTTCAGTAATGTTGAATCTGGAAAAAGAGATTGAAATTTCGGAATATGCTTATCCAAATGCCCGAATATTCGAAGCATTTTGAACAAACGCCATATCGTAGGGTTCCCATCTGCAACTGCAAAACCCAGCAGCTGAGACGTTGCTTCGTGGCAAACCTCAGAGAAACAACTAAAAGCTGCAGAGGAAAACCCCGAGAAGACACGATTGCAGAGTTTCTGTTCAATGGGAAACAAGATTGTCACAGCTACATCTAAAGCAGTCATCCATCTTTCAAACACGGTATCTAAATATTGCTCTGTCTCATACTCAAACATGGTATCTAAATATTGCTCTGTCTCATACTCATCCATGGTAATATTGATGTTTGTAGTTCGCAAACCAAATATTTTGTTTATGAGACACTCCTGCAAGAATACCCTGCGCCAACTGCTATACACATCATAGCACTCTTTCTTATAACCAGCTGCTATCATCAACTTCACAATTTCATTAAGATTATGGATCTTTCTTGATGACAAAGTATCCATTACATAATCACACTTATCAAGTAAATGTAATTCACTCTTATCTTGATTGTATTCCTTCACCAGCTCCATAAGCCTGTCTATGAGATTCAAATTCTCCTCTTCAATTTCCGTCATACAAGTTTTAAGTTGTTGCAGTAGCAATGAATCCAATTTAAGGACAACTGAATTTTCATCTTGCAGGTAAAAATACTCATTTTCTATTGCATCATCTATTGAAGAGAAGGAAGAACGAAGAATAATAAGGGAGTAGCTGAAACCTGCTCCAAGAATGAGTAACTGCAAGCTAATCTTCAAGAGCTGCACAATTAGACATCCAAGGAAGAAGTAGAGAAGATCAATTTCAACTCCGCAATGAGTTTGCCGCGACAAACTGAGTGACATGATCGCAAAGGAAGCACATGAAATGAGACTGTATGCATCTGGTTTCCCATTCACTACTTTATCAAAGAAAAAGGAATAGACAGAAGTGATTGTCAATACGAGGAAAGCTGCATGAGCTTTGAATCGGAGACTTGTAGATGACTTCCATATATTTGCATACAAAATCATGAGGCTGATGATGAAGCTGAAAACAGTATACAGAATAATCTTCCACAAATTCCAATTTCCAAAAAGATGGTTGAAGGAAGAGCTTAGAGCATAACATAGCAGTCCAACAACGGCTGAAGCAAAGCCAACGAGTCTCCACACCTTTGGCTGCAACACTAATCTCCAAAATTGGGTTAAAATATGCATCATGTTGTGTCAAGGGAGTAAAAATTCGTTACACACAAAGACTTGTGGAGTGTTGTAACAATTTTACAAATAAAATCACAAAAACAGATGATGAAGTTGAAAAGGCAGTAAAGGAAAATATTCAACAGATTCCAATATCGAAAGATATAGTTGAAAGAAGAACTTAGAGCATAAGAGATGAGTCCAACAGAAGTTGAGGCAAAGCTTATAAATCTCCATACTTTTGGCAGCACCATCTATTTCAAATCCAATGCAGCCCAAGAAAAAAAACCATATCCAAATCAACTGCTCCGTCAATGATGTGATTGCTCCCTTCGTCCTTGTTTAATTATAATCATGATTTTTCTTAGTTTTGAAACAATTATCATTAATTGATAAATAGAGACTAAAAGAGTAGGACCGTCATCGACGGAACTGTTAACCGTGAGACTTTTCTTGGGTTGGGTTGGAACTTTCCTCGTAACTCATTGGAAAGTCATAAATCAAAGAGGCAGGCATGAGCCATAAATAATTGAAAATATATGAAATCAATTCTAAGGCTTAGATTAAACATGTGGAGAGAATTGATGGAAAACTTATCTCACCAGAATATCTAAAGTATTGGAACTGTGTATACAATTCATACAATAAGCAGGTTTGGTCCTTTTCTTCGAAATTTCATATGTTGGTCTCATATAGTCTCCACTTTCTTGTGCTTCCTTTGCTATCATGTTGCTGAGTTTGTCAGAGTTTGTTCTGACAAACCCAGTGGGGATTCGAAATTGGTCTTCTTTATTCTTACAAAATTGAGAAAAGATGATGCATATTCTAATTCAAATTTGGAGATGGCTGATGCAGCCTGTCTAGGCAAACTCAGTGCGGATTTGAAATCGATCTTCTCTACTTCTTCCTCGGATGTCTAATTGTCCAACTCATGAAGATTAAATTGCAGCTATTCATTCTTGGAGTAAATAATCAGTACTCTCACCTCCAAGATGGAAATTCAGTGGTTCTTTCTATGGATTTTCTACAACTCACCAGTACTGATATTGCTAGTGCTAGCAATAACAGTAGCATTGGTTCGCCACAATTGGTGATCACAGCTCATATTAGTAGTATGATGGAACAACTCCAGAGTTTTATGACTGCGCTTCAGCACGAAAATTCAAATTTCATTCAAATGCTTTTGGAACATATAAAAAATTATGTTGAAGAATACTCTGAATTGAGGGTGACCGACCCTAACCTCTTGATGGATGCACTGAAGCAAAAAACCATCAAAGGCCTTGAGGAAACATCAAAGATTATGATAAATGCTGGATTTGAGAAAGATTTTTCTGATGTGTAAAACAATTGTCATACAGAATGCTTAAACAATTTCCTAATGCATATAAGTTAAGCATGGACGAAGTTCACAATATGCTGTGGAAGGATCTTGAAGACGAGATTGAAAGATGGATTAGAGCTTCAATGTTGCTCTCAAAATAATTTTCTACGGCGAGCACAACTCTGCAACCGCGTCATCTTCGGATTCTCATCAGCTATTGATTTCTCCTTCACAGTGATTGGCAGGGAATCCACCGTTTATTTGCTGAGTTTTGATGATTTTGTTACTGTTAGAACTTGAAAGCACACTGAATAATGGATAAATTAGAATGGGAGAGGAAGAGAGAAATTGAGAGAGAAAAATTGATTGTGGGTAACAATATTTTCACATTTCATTAACATAGATAAAAGATGTCTCCAAGAAATTTATACATGTGATTGGAATACAAAACAACAATAGAAAAGCCAAAAACTCTGACAGGTAAGCGGTTATACAAAATTTGTAATCGGTTACAACTGAAACAAACTGAAATTAACTAACAGTGGTAATCAGTTATTGCCGATGCATAACTGATTACACCAACTTTAGAAATACTTTCTTTGACACCTTTTAATCGGTTACACACCCGTGTTGATCGGTAACAACACTTGAATTACTTAAAAATTCTTAAAGCACCACCTTAATTCAAGTACTTCAAATTTTCCATACCCATGTTCATCTTCAACCTTTTGAACACATCATTTGTCACTCCCTTAGTCAAGAAATCAATCACTTGGTCTTCACTTCTACAATATCTCAATCTTAACTTTCCTTCACCTCTACAATATCTCAATCTTAACTTTCCTTCACTAACAATTTCCTTCACTAACAAGCTCCTTGAGTAGTAAAACCACATCTCAATATGCATGCTCCTCCCAAAGTGATTTCAAATATATTTTTAATTTATTTATGGGTATAATAGATTTTGTTTTAATAAATTAAATTTTGAAATCTATGAATATATATATATATATATATATATATATATATATATATATATATATATATATATATATATATATATATATATATATATATATATATATATATATATATATATATATATATATATATATATATTCAATCTTTCCAACCTAACTCCTAATGACGTAAGCCCTAAAATCTGTCCATTCTTAATCGCGCTACTACCATTATCGTCGTCGGACGGAGTAACATGCACCGGAAAACATAATGGCGGCAGGAGATCTATATTTACCTGATCGCTGTTGGGAATGTCTCATCAAATTCCTCAACAACCATGAAGACGACAAATACAACCGCTACCTCAACTCTCTCTCCCTAGTTTCCAAACAGTTCCTCTCCATCACCAACCGTCTCCGATTCTCCGCCGCTATTGGCTCAAAAATACTCTCGTTCATCCATTTTTTATTTCATAGATTTCCCAATATCACATCCCTCAACTACCACCAAATTTTAGGCTTTTCTATCTAACAAATATAATTTTTAAATTTTTTTATCTAAATAAAATTTTTCATTTTTTAGTTAAATAACCTATTTTTCTAAAAACAAAACTCTTTCAATAATCTTACATTCCAAAACAATTCTTAAAAAATAAATTTTAAATACTCTATTTTTTATTGTATGATAGGGTTAAAACTAATTTTGCATGTCTTTGTATCCCTAATAGGCTGGTCTAATACAACCGAAGGTTTAAGGTAGAACTTGGATAAAGTATTTTCAAAAGTAACAATATATATTATTAAATTTTGTATTAATTTATGTTTAAATAAATAAATTAACAATTAAGCTCTTAAACTTTTTTAATTTATTTTTTAAATGATATGAAATTAATTAATAATTTAAATGACTTTTTATTTAGATAGATATAATTAAAGTTAAAACTCATAAAACGGAATTCCGGTTAGTAGTATTTTTAGTCATCTATTTTCTTCTTCACTCTTAATTTTATCTTTTCTTGATGCCTTAAATAGAATGGGTTGAGGTTAATATTTATCCAAAATCACTGGTTACAAATTTTTTTTTCATTTAAATAAATATATTTTTGATTTATTTATGGGTATAATAGATTTTGTTTTAATAAATTAAATTTTGAAATCTATGAATTAATATATATATATATATATATATATATATATATATATATATATATATATATATATATATATATATATATATATATATATATATATATATATATATATATATATATATATATATATATATATATATATATATATATATATATATATATATATATATATATATATATATATATATATATATATATATATATATATATATATATATATATATATATATATATATATATATATATATATATATATATTCAATCTTTCCAACCTAACTCCTAATGGCGTAAGCCCTAAAATCTGTCCATCCTTAATCGCGCTACTACCATTATCGTGGTCGGCCGGACTAACATGTACCGGAAAACATAATGGCGGCGGGAGATCTATATTTACCTGATGACTGTTGGGAATGTGTTTTCAAATTCCTCAACAACCATGAAGTCGACGAATACAATTGCTACCTCAACTCTCTCTCCCTAGTTTCCAATCAGTTCCTCTCCATCACCAACCGTCTCCGATTCTCCGCCGCTGTTGGCTCAAAAATACTTTCGTTCATCCATCTTCTATTTCAGAGATTTCCCAATATCACATCCCTCAAACTCAACCGTTCCTTCTACCGTGATCCCAATGCCTTCAACGGTGATCGCAACGCGTTTCTTCATCAAATCTCTAGTTTCTCTTTGAAACTCAAATCCCTCGATCTCTCCAGCCAAAACATCATTCCTGCAAATGGGTTGCGAGCTTTCTCTGAAAATGTTACAACTTTGACATCTCTCAATTGTTCCCAGATGAATTCTATAAAGAGCTCTGACATGTTACTAATTGTCGATTTTTTTCCTTTGCTCGAAGAACTCAATCTCGGTACAATTGCAACATTCAACTCTGAAGATAACTTCATTGATGGGATAAATACTCTTTCGTTGGCACTTTCCAAACTTGGCAAGATTAATCTCTCTAGTCATCGTTACATGACCGACGAATGTCTTTTCCACTTGTTCTACAACTGCAAGTTTCTTCAAGAGGCCATCATATATGATTGTCTTAACATCACCAATGTTGGTATTGTTTCTGCTCTCCGTGAGAGACCAAATTTTAGATCTTTACATTTTACCAATAAAACAGACAATTGTTCAAATTTGTTTGTCATCCTTAGGAGTTTTCCTTCACTTAGCAATATCAAAATGGAATGCCCATATCCACGTTGGTGGGAAAAGAGCATGGATAATTCTAATTCTTTAATGGTTCTAAGCCCTCAATTAGAGACTCTATGTTTGGCTAACAATACATGGCTAAGTGATGAAAGCGTTATAATATTTGCTTCTATTTTCCCCAATTTGCAACTACTTGATTTAAGTTATTATGATAAGATATCTCAAGGTATTTGTGAAGTACTAAAGAAATGTCGTCAAATTAAGGTATTTGAACTTAGCCCGTGTCATACCCCTTTATTCAAAAAGTCCAAAAATATGTTGTTATTTTCACTCGAGGATGTCAGGATAGACGTGTGGACAATGTTGAATGAGGAATGGTTCAGGCCACCTGGTTGAAGCTAATTTTTGCAGATTTTTTTCAATACAGTGCATATTTGAAGGCATTATCCCTTGGTTTCAAGGCAATGAGGTTTTGGTTCATGGCAATGCGATTTCACTCCCTATTTAATCTCAAGTTTGAACGTGGATTTATTATTGTGTTTCTTTCAATTTTATTCACGGCCAATTTGGAATTATGACTTTTTCTGGGCTCATTCGAGTGTCATTCATTTTCAAGTGAGAAGTTAAGTGAAGAGGACTTTGGCTTTTGAATTCATATAGGAATTTCATCATCGAGTTATTTGTGAATTCAAAGATGTTATTCCAATCAAGTTACAAATGCAAGTCGTGTGCTTCACATGTCATATAGTTGTTTCAAGCATGAGAAATGTCCTTTAATAGGTTATATTGTGAGGTTAGTTCAGAGAGAAATCCGTGTCATGATGTTCACGAGATGGTGGCCTACACGAGAACGAGTCTAAAGATACTATCATCAATTCATTTGTTTTTATCTTTAGTGATTACCATCCCTCGAAAACTGATGTCCAAACTTATTTCACATGACAAGGAAGCCATACACAAAGTGACAAGGAGAGCTGGTTTTAAATTAAAGAAAAAAAACATTTTCAAATTTACACAAGGGTTGTTCGCATAAGACAAATCACCGACAGTACAACAGCCCAATAACCTTGCTTGCCTACTCCTGAAAATACGACCGTCACAGTGCGGAGCGCATAATCCATTGAGTTGCATTAACCTTCTTTTTTTCTTTCTCACTAAAATTTCCTGCAACTTCTAAAACTTGTACCCGCAATGTACAACACAAAACAGCCGGAAATTCGTACATCCACAACGCACCAAATACCAACCACCGTGAGGGTCCCTACAAGTTTTAAAAAAAACAGAAAAGTGGACAAGACTAGAACAGGGCGCAACAGCAGCTATATCGTGTCCTGCCGAATAAAAGAAGTCTCAACGCATCTCTCAACCGGTTTTCGAATGGAATTGTCGGCAGCTGCATTCATACACCCTTCAAAGCCCTTCGCCAGAATGTAGATCATGTACGACATCAAAACTGTCAAAATCGAAACGACATATTAGGGGAAATAAACAACAGCAGGTTACAAGAGAATATGTATGCATGGAAAAATTAGAAACAAGGCTAACTATTACACCTGAGATGGTCGGTCAGCATTACCGGAAGTTGGAGTAAGCTGGGAAGCATGCTTCAGGTATCAAGACCAAACCCGCATTAGAAATTCAGTCGGCGCAGAAATGAAGCACTTGCATTCAATGGTATTGTTTCTTTGAGCTAGCAGCACCTCGGGTTGAGATTGTATCACATGGAGACTCGGTTAAGGTATATAGTGAAACTTATGTAGAGCTGCCTGAGTAAGACAATGTAGGATATTATGTTAATTCTTAACCATATTAGAATGTGAAAAATTAAGAGAATCAACTGAGGAAGTTGTGAAGATCAATAAAACAGATTTTGAACTGAAAGAAGCATATCGTGGCTAAGGAGAGGCCATCATTGTTCCTCTCTTGGTAGGAAAAACAAGCCAATTGTCTCGACCATACTAATCTGAGGTAAGTAAAACACGATGGTAGCTACGAGTATGGTGCTCACACCTTGCCTGCTTCACAGAAATCATCCATCAGACATAATAACAATAAAATTCTTCAAAGTATAATGATGTAAGACCAAATTGGCATGTTTTCGATAAAAGCACCTGAGACGAAACGTAGGTATTACGCAGAACAGGTTCTACCCAGCTACGCATTCAAGGTATTCACAGAAGGTAAGAGGAAATAACCTGTTAAGTCAAAAGAGGGCTACCTGTCAGCAACATGGTCGAAACCGCCACATCTCACAAGTCGCAATGAAAGGAAACATTATTAAATGGAAACTGTGAGCAAGATACTAAGGCAACAAGGATGAGGCATGTAACACGTGCCGTATCGCAGCTCTCGCTGCAAATCATTATGCGGACCAGCCACAGGTTAAACATCACTTTGTGACCAACTTCCGTAAATGCAATTGAAGCAGCAAACCTGTGACAGACCAGGATTAACTTAAACTGGCAGCTGTATGTCGCTACTGCGAAAATCGGCACCGGCTGACAGAAGAGTCGCCACCGTGCGTTATTTATCCCAACGGAGGGAAAGGAAACGCTCGAAGTAAACCTCGCAAAAAACGGGGAAAGGTATGGTCATCGCAACCAAAACCTGGGTTCGGGAGTCGGTTACGCAAGGGGAAGGTATTAGCACCCCTCACGTCCGTCGTACTCGACGGGATCCACGCTTGCTTGGGTTGTCTAAAGGATGCAAAAACAATCTATCTACGGCTGCTAAATTTAAACAGAAGGGAATTGACTCGATAGAGCATCGCGCTCTATGCCTACGTATTCTCAAGAGAGAAAGTCAGAGTCAACGTAGTTCGGGACTACAGGGAAATGGCTCGCCAAGACTTCGCGTCTTGTGCCTACGTACTTCCGTACTGCAGGGAAGATCAGAGCTTTACGTAGTTCAGGCTAACTACGGCTAAACAGGGGTATTCTCACACAGCAGTGAGAAAATAAACTGGTTTCAAAGGTACGGGAACCTATGGGCAAAACTATGGCTTGGTCTCAAATGCCCTCGAGCAAGAGAGAAAAAGGGTTACGATCAGTCGTCAGCGGGAAAGTCTCGATCGCACAGCAGCGAGAGAATAGAAAGTCAGTTGTTAGTGTGCTCGCTAGGATATCGCATCCTATGCCTACATATTCTCGTCTGGTACGAGAAATCAGAGCAGTTGTAGTTCGGCTACTTCGGGACCACAACTCAAATCTCGTTTTATTGACATTCTGAAAAATGATTACAATGATTGAATACTGAAAATAAATCTCCTAGGAAATACTACCCTATCCTATCCTGAAAAATCGAATGAAAAATAGTCCCCTAACAAGTGGACTTCTAAACTATCCCTAAAAGGTGTAAAAGAATATCTATGAAAAAATACACTCTAAAAAATATTACATCTAATATTTTTCCTCTTTTTTCTTCTCTTCTTTTCAACTATTTTCTTCTTTTTTCTTTCAAAATATTTTTCATATATTTTTCCCCACTATTTTTCTATATATTTTTTCATATATTTTTCTCCATTATTTTCTCTCCTTTTTCTTTTTTTAAATTCTTTCTTCTCAAATATTTTTCTTTTTTATTATTTCTTTTTCTACTATTTTTTCTTATTCTTTTATTTTCTTTTTCAATATTGTATTTCTTTTCTTTTTTTCTTTATTCTATTTCTTTTCTCTTTTTTTTAAATATTCAATAACTTCTTTTTTCATTTCTTTTTTTTATGAAACTATATGTGAAAAATATAAAAGAAAAGAAAATAAAGGGAGGGGTGCACTGGTATAGGGGGTGTTAGCTGCAAGAAAAAGCAAACTAGGCCCAACCCATGATTCAGCAAAAAACAAAAAAAACTGAAACGGAGGGTGCATGTCCAAATGGGGGTTTGCTAGTAATTGCCCTGGGCCCAGCCCAGTACTCAGCAGAGAACACGCATAGGGGGGGGGGGGGGGGAAGGAAATGGGAGGTGTATGGATGGTAACAAGCTGATGGGCCCGGCCCAATCCAATCATCAGCCTCCTCTCTCTCCATTCACTCTCAGAAACCCTAACCCTAGTTTTCTCCTCCTTTCTCCCTTCACAGCGCCGTCATCAACCTCCATCTCGTTTTTTCGCCTCTCAACTTCCCTCAACCTTATCGCTCACACCTCAAACTAACAAAACCCTATGCATCTTGTAATCATCCATGAAGTCACAACAATCACACCTTTGACTTAAACTGATCCGTGTTCTTGATGAAGATCACACGGTGAAGATGGATCTTGATGAACGATGACCTCGATGATGATCGTGGAGGATCGGAGAAGCAGAACCTCGAGCGTTGCAGAGAATCTGGAACGATGCTGATGAAGATTCGACTAAGTTGGAATGGTGATGAACTCTGACGAAGAACGCTGAGTATGTTTTGCAGAATCTTGAAGGTTATTTGCTGAAGACGAACGTTTGGATTTTTCTGAAGCCCAAAGCGTGGATTGCGTGTTCTTCTCGAAGTCTTTTGGAGATTTCTTCGAAGGAGGTTTGCTGAAGATCTTGGAGTTGCTTGGATGACGTTGGTGATCTGATGATGTTGTTCTGGAAATTCTTTGCAGATTGTGGAAGATGAAGTTCTGAGAAGTTGAAGGAGTTCTTGACGAACACAACTTCACCGTACGAAGCTTCAACCAATTCTGGAAAATGGTGGAATTCATGGATGGTTGATTATTTTGCTTGTTGAAGATGATGAATGTTGAATTTCTGGAGTTATGATGAACAAGATGCAGGATCTAGAGAAGGAACTGGAACCGCCAATCTTTGAATATATGATCTTCATCAAGAATCTGGAGATTGATGCATGTTCTGGATTTGGTTGATCGTGGATGATGATGGATCGGAGAACAATCGGAGAAGATGATCGGTTGAGATGGAGGTTTCTGGGAATGAGATGAAGATTGAAGGAGGATGAAGATTGAAGGAGGAAGATGAAGGTTGATCGGGATCTGGGGATTTTTGGCTTCCGGCGGGTTGTTGCGGCGGCCGGCGACATTCCGTTGCGGTGGTTGCATGGCCGCCGGCCATGCAACTGGGGAGACTCAGGGGAAGCCAAGTGGCACGGTGAGTGGGGAGGTGGTACGCATGTGCGCCACGTGTGAGGGCGTGGCAGAGAGAGAGAAATTCTGAAGTGTGAGGTGGCGTGTGATGGTGAAAAAATGTGGACCCTCTCCCTCTACAACACGTGGTACCGAGACTATATACACATGAGATGTTTCTGGAATATTCTGGATGCTTCTAGACTTGGACTGAAAATTGGCCAATAAACTGGGCCTTGCATGAACGAATCTGGACATTAAGTCCCACCAAAAACTGATAATACACCCCAAAAACTGCAATGAAAACATATTAGTGATGGATAAAAAATGGATTAATACTAACTAATCAATTAACACCTGAACCTAATTAATCTAATGATTCTCTAATCTAAAAGATTTTAATAACTCTCTATTAAAACTCTAGTAAACCTATATTAAATTTCATAAAAGAAAATCTATAATATCTATTAAAGACTATTAAAAGAAAAATCTATCTATTTCTATATTAAAAGAAAAGAAATCTATTCTATTAAAATTCTAAAAAAACTATATTATTTATATCTAAAATTGAAAAATCATTTAATTTCTATTAAACCCTATTATATTCTAAAAAGAAAATGCTATTTATTTATTCCATTTAAAATTCTAAAAACTATTAAAACCTATTAATATTCTATATCTAAAAATATATTCAAAAATTCAATTAATATTCTAAAAGAAAAATCTATTAATATTCTATAAAATTCTATATTATCCTAAAATGATTAAAAATCTATTTAAACCCTAAAAATGGCCAATAAAATCCAGAAAAATCACAATAATTCCCAGAGGAACAAAATAAGCACCGAACGACACATAACACCGCGAGAGCGCACCAAAATAGCCGGTAAAAATCCATAGACACCGAAACGTCCTCAAAAACACGATTCTATCTATCTAAACTGATTAAAAACACCTGAGACACGAGACGAGAGCTGTGATCCCGATAAAATCAAAACAACTGAAAAATGCACTGTATGCGACATGCAGATGCGAATGCGGTCATGCGTCGAAACATCGAGCCAGATACAGGACCCGGTTGGTCAAATTTTGGGGTGCAACAGCTGCCCCTATTCAAGCGGCTTGGACCTGAATGGTTGAAGAGCGCTCAGCCTTCAAACATTCAAGGTAGATGACGGTTGAATACAAATGAAACCTTGGAATTTGCCAACCGCGGGAATATACTACAAAACTTCTTGAGGAATAGCCTTCAATAAACTGAAGTTTGGTTGTCACGGCAACGACTGGTCAATTTTCTGATAAAAATTTCTTCTCCTCAACGCCAATCACCTGTGCGACACCACAAGTACTGGAATAATGCTTCGAAAAGCAAACGACTTGATTCCCATCTCTCTTATGGGATCAAATCCTGTCAACTCACAGTTCACTGCGAACTTGAGGACAATTCTCCTGGGAACTTCTGAATCGACTGCTCGACACCCATTCTGTCAACAGGCCGCAGCTTCAGAAACCTGATATATGTCAATCTTTGTTGTTGTTTTTTTTCCAGTGCCGACGTAACAACCAAATAAAGAATCACTCCGCTGGGGGAGACGAGAAGCTTAACCACACAACTCTGCAAGGGAACAAACTCGAAATCCAATACGGGTAACCAACCTGGTCCATGTTTCGAAATGCGTATGCTTGATAATGATGCAATGCCCTATATGACATGGAAATGCTATGCATTCTGTTTGAAAATGCGATGCCCAGACGACATGGATATACTATATGCTTGTATAAATGCTATGACACCATATGCGAATGCTAATGCAAGCTCTAGCTGCCAGAGAACACCAGGTCTGAAAACCACTTGGCAAAATAAATGCCGAAGGTAACGTCAACTCTACTGGGGATGAACCGAAGTCACAGAACCATCCCAAAAATGCTGGAAAAGGGGAACCAAATCCGCTGGGGATAACCGTCCTGCTGGAGGAATGGAAAGGTAAACCCTGCTTGGGGACTTCACTGGGGAAAGAAAAAAACAACTCTGCTTGGGGATGCTCCCTTCTAACCATGGACAATTGATTGTGCTCTGTGGGGATTGGCCCAAACTGGGGTTGACTGCGCGCAACACACTGCTGGAAATGCCCCTACTATCAAAGATATCAATCTTAGTCTGCTGAGGATACTCCTGATCCCACTCTGATACGGGGTAAAATGCAATCTCGACTCTTCCGGGGATAATACGCAACTTTCATCTGCTGAAGAGTAGCAATTCTGATTTAACAACATCCACAAGGAATTCAAACACTAATCGGAGCACTGGTATCCGTCGAGCTTCGTATCGGGGAACCTGACAACATGCGAGTCATTGGGAATTACTGTGTCAGATACCTTTAGGTTTTTTTTTTGGTTTAGGATAAACATGGACTATGTACACAGTGGAAGATATGGAAAATACTAAACGAGAACTAGCATTTGAAGGTAGGCTACCAGACGAGAACTGATAGGAAAATAGGTTATGAAAATTGGTTTGGACATCAGACGGGGCTGACTGGATAACAGAATGAGGCATAGACAACCAGGAGAGAACTGGCTGAAAGCTGACATATACCAGACGAGAATTGGTATAACACATCGGTTAAAACACACGATGATCAGACGAGAACTGATTACGCAACGACATGTACCAGACGAGAACTGATACAACACTTGAAGAAACGGTGACCAGACGAGAACTGGTTACGCGATGACATGTACCAGACGAGAACTGATACAACAATTGAAGAAACGGTGACCAGACGAGAACTGGTTACGCAACGACATGTACCAGACGAGAACTGATACAACAATTGAAGAAACGATGACCAGAACGAGAACTGGTTACAATAAACTACACCAGACGGGAACTGATGTTTACGGAAGGGTGGGCCAGACGAGAACTGGTTACCGGTTTGCCAGGCGAGAACTGGACTTTGGAAATGACTGGTTACTGACACGCAACAGGTTTAAACTGCAGGATAATGATCCAACGACAGCAAGGCCTTTTTCGGGATGTTAAGGTTTTTTGATAAGGGTAATGACATGATTCCCCGATACTCAACTCCGGCTGGGGATAAACAAACTGGCTTGAACAACTTGCCCCTGTACACTCAGCTGGGGATACAAAGACTGGCTTTGAAAAAATTGCCCCAGTGCAATCAACTTGGGATAAAAAGACTGGCTTGCACAACTTGCCCCAGTATAATCAACTTGCCCCACTCTAACTCTTGGGAGTAATTGCTCTGAACAGCTTGCTACGGGACGACCTCAATATTACTTGCCCCGGTATCTATACAACAACAAAATTCAATCTCCATCAAACAGTTGTCAACCCAGTTGGTTTCCACATTCTCTGCGATGACTTGCCCCTGAATGAGCGTTCTAGCGACTCAACCCGATCTGATTATCCACCTGAAGTATCTGCTTTCAAATCTCAACGCTCTGGATGATTTCCCCTGATTGGGTCTCGAGAAGACTCACTTCTGATCAACTGCTTTTCAAACAAACTGCCCCTGATCAACTGCAGCTTCGGGACTTGTCCTCGGACTGACTGATTCTGAACTCACTGGAAATTAATGCCCCGGATTCACTGGGCTTCACAACATACACCATCCTGGTTCAGACTGCCAAATTACTCAGTCCTGCTTGATGATTCCCTGCTGAAATTTCTTTCATGTCAACTACTAACCTGCAATTAAAATTGTCTATTCACGAATGGTAATCTTAATGCAGTGTTTATGCAGATTTTGAAAAAAATTTTGAGTTGTCACTCATTTACATGCATGATGATTGTGAGTGACGAATGAAACAAAGTTCAAACGTAGTGCTTACATGGTCAGTGAAAAATACAACAAGGATGTGACTAGCAAGTCAAGAAGGAGTCAAGTTACTCAACCTTATCGTAATGCGCTTTCAGAATAAACCCTACCTCAATTAGGTCTTTTAAGGGTTGTATCGTGGTCGGGTTCACGGTTCGTGAAACAAAGGATATTTGGCTCAAATTTTGATTTGTACTCACCCCTTCTACGTGATGATCCCCGATCCTAAGGTTCAGTTAACCTGGCACAAGCGCTCGCCTCTTCGAGAGGTATGTTGAATGGTAAGAACCACAATTAAGGAACTCATAGGGTTTTTCCGGAGTGATAGTTACTCCTTCTTCTCTTTCGGTGTCTGTGTACACGACTTTGTGACTCGCTGGGGATATTATTTTTTTCTATCCCTTCTTTTTCATTCTTTTGATCCCCTAACTTTTGCCTGGACTGACTCATTTTGAGTTCTTTTCGATTTTTTTCGTTTTCTTTTGAAGTCCAGCGGGATGCCCTAATTTTTGCCTAAGTATTAGCTTTCCAGCTTTTCATTTCTTTTTACTTAGCGGGCTTTCTTTCTTCTTTCTTTTGGAACAAAGTCGTGTGACACTGGTTGTCTTGATTGCTCCGAAAAGATTGTAAATGTCTCACTCCTGATTGGTGAGGTTTGACCCTTGAAAGGTATAAACCGATCGGTCCTTGAAAGACAACACTCCTCTGTAAGACTTGAATGCTCGGTCAAGCTAACTGACAACTACCCTGCCCCGGGTTAAGATGTGAGGGTTTAAAAGTCTGAAAAAACTTCTACTTCCTGGCTCGAAGTGGTTAACAAGGGACTAACTCCTTATATCTCCAGTGTTTGAGAGATTTGAAACAATGCCTTGTACGTCATCGGTAAGGTCTTATCTGAAAGCATACGATCATCGGTTATGAGTTTATTTTCGTTATCCTCCCTCCAATCTTTGCTAGTCACAATGATAAAGTGGAGTGAATAAAATGCAAGTGTCAGTGCAATGCAGTAAATGAGCGACAGCGACATGATTAATTCAGAAAAATGCATAGTCACTTTATTATTATCACCATTCGAAACATACAATGCTTAAAACAGGCAGTAACTAACAGAAAAGAAACTACAAATGCAAATGATATAAAAGCCTGAGGACTGCCAATGCTGAGGCGCCTGCCTGTCTGAATCACTGGCTTTTTTGCTGGAGAATACTTTCCGAGTCTACGAGCTTAGACAGCTGAGTGGTTGGGATGAACAAACAGACATCCTTCTCGAAAGGAAATGCGATCTTGGTCGATCAACTGCTGTACTTTAGCCTGAAATGCTTTACAATCTTCCGTCGAATGCCCCGGAGAGCCGCCATGATAACCACACTGAACATGGGGATTGTACCCAGGAGGGTAAGGTTCCAGAACTGGCTTAAGAGCTTTAGGTTCCACCAAAGAACTCTGGATCAAAGATGGTAGCAGCTGGCTATACGGCATAGGCACTGGGTGAGAAGGACCATTCCTTCGTTCCAAGTTGCTGCGAGGTCGATTCTGATTCTGACGCTGATTCTGATAACCTCGGCCACGAGTTTATTGATTTGCAATGGAAGCGACATAAGATTCCTGATAGGGTGCCCCAGGCACAATTGTTTGTTCAGTATAACAAGCCACAAGAGGTACTGATCTCTGATAAGATGAAGAACCAATAAAATTCACTGATTCACTTTGAGGATATTCAACCTTTGGCATGACTGCATTGATCGCAACTTCTTCTTCATCCTGATAGTCACAAGGGTATTCAGCTTCACCGGCCTGATCATTTGAGGTAATCTGAATTTTCCCAATTCTGATGGCATACTCAAGGCGTTCTCCTAGTGCTACCACGTCAGAGAAACTTGATGGAAGTCCGAGCAACCTTTCGAAGTACGGATCTTGTAGGGAATCTACAAACATGCTTGTCAGCTCTTGGTCTAACAGCGGTGGATGCACTCTAGCAGCAAATTCTCTCCATCTCTGAGCATACTTCCTGATAGGTTCATTGTTCTCTTGAGACAGTTCTTGTAACTGCATGCGATAGGGAGCTATGTCTAGATTATAATCGTGATTCTTCAGAAAAGCTCTGGCTAAATCCATCCATGATTGAATCTGATTTCTCTCTAACTGCATATACCACCTCAAAGATGCCCCAGTCAGACTATCTTGAAAGCAATGGATCATCAGTTTGTCATCTCGCGCAAACACAGTCATTCTTCGACAGAACATCATCAAATGCAGCTTCGGACAGCTATCTCCCGTGTACTTCTCAAATTTCGGCACTTTGAACTTATAAGGCAACACCAGGTCAGGAACCAAACACATGTCTACAGCATCCAGGTTAACAGCATCTTTGACTTTCAAAGCTTTCATTCCTTCTTCCAACGCTCGGAGTCTTCTATCCTTTTCAAGAGCTCTTGGATCTACCATCCCGGCCATTGGAATATCTCTTCGGTAATTCATCACAAGGAAAGCAACACCTTGATTGTTAACAGGAGGAGGACGTTCATTTCGGGCAACAAACTGCTCATGTCGACCTCGGTTCTCAACAGAAGGCTGTACAACTTGGTCTGCAGTAACGTTGTTCACTTGTGGGAAGTCTTCCATGGAATCATACAGAGGGTTGGACGCCATAGTGAACCCTGTCAAGGTGTTAGGAGACTGGAAATTGCCTTCAGACATAGCTACCAGTAGTCTTCAGCTGACTTCAATGCTTGATTCTGCTCAAATCTACTCAACCCCTAGGTCGGTCTTCTGACAATCAATCAGTTGCTCAATCCAAACTCCGGGTAATCACCTTCAGGAAACAAAGGCTGGATCAGAACTCTGGCTAACTGGAGGATGATATGCAATATGATGCAACACTGATATGCACATGATATGCAAGATGCAGCAAACAACGGGACCACAGCCCCACACAATCTGAATACTGCTGAGCTGCTGACGGAGTACGGTCGCTCTGAAGAGAAGACCAAAATAACGGGTAGGTTGGAAGTCAAGTTTCCTGCAAAAAACCCCCCACTCACAGGTGTGGACCTATATCTGACAAGGTACGGCATCCTATGCGGTCGTCAGCGTCACAGACTTTCAAGACTGACGATACGATTCCCAGAAGGAGTGGCATCATCGAGTCCTGAAGAGGCCTCACTTAGCTAACTTCCAAATGATCGGTTCCCAGAGTCGACAATCCAACTAACCAGCAACCCGAGCCACCCAAAGGGTGGGACAAGAGGCCAACCAGAAGAACCTCGTCTGAGCGTAGATTTCGCGGGACACCAAGGCAAGCAAAGCAAGCGGGTGCCCACTAATCTCTACTCTAAGTCTAAGGTGCACTCAAGCCCAGGTCCGGCTTCTCACTCAATCATAGAACGCCCGTAACACCCCAACAACAACAGATAATATCAATAAATAAACCCCAATAGACAAGCAAACAAGCTCTAGGATTGACTCTCTCTTAGGGGACGTTGGATCCCACATGCATAAGGACTATCACAATCCTTAGCAGCCAGGGAACGTTGGATCCCCAGCAGAGTCGCCAGCTGTCGCTACTGCGAAAATCGGCGCCGGCTGACAGAAGAGTCGCCACCGTGCGTTATTTATCCCAACGGAGGGAAAGGAAACGCTCGAAGTAAACCTCGCAAAAAACGGGGAAAGGTATGGTCATCGCAACCAAAACTTGGGTTCGGGAGTCGGTTACGCAAGGGGAAGGTATTAGCACCCCTCACGTCCGTCGTACTCGACGGGATCCACGCTTGCTTGGGTTGTCTAAAGGATGCAAAAATAATCTATCTACGGCTGCTAAATCTAAACAGAAGGGAATTGACTCGATAGAGCATCGCGCTCTATGCCTACGTATTCTCAAGAGAGAAAGTCAGAGTCAACGTAGTTCGGGACTACAGGGAAATGGCTCGCCAAGACTTCGCGTCTTGTGCCTACGTACTTCCATACTGCAGGGAAGATCAGAGCTTTACGTAGTTCAGGCTAACTACGGCTAAACAGGGGTATTCTCACACAGCAGTGAGAAAATAAACTGGTTTCAAAGGTACGGGAACCTATGGGCAAAACTATGGCTTGGTCTCAAATGCCCTCGAGTAAGAGAGAAAAAGGGTTACGATCAGTCGTCAGCGGGAAAGTCTCGATCGCACAACAGCGAGAGAATAGAAAGTCAGTTGTTAGTGTGCTCGCTAGGATATCGCATCCTATGCCTACATATTCTCGTCTGGTACGAGAAATCAGAGCAGCTGTAGTTCGGCTACTTCGGGACCACAGCTCAAATCTCGTTTTATTGACATTCTGAAAAATGATTACAATGATTGAATACTGAAAATAAATCTCCTAGGAAATACTACTCTATCCTATCCTGAAAAATCGAATGAAAAATAGTCCCCTAACAAGTGGACTTCTAAACTTTCCCTAAAAGGTGTAAAAGAATATCTATGAAAAAATACACTCTAAAAAATATTACATCTAATATTTTTCCTCTTTTTTCTTCTCTTCTTTTCAACTATTTTCTTCTTTTTTCTTTCAAAATATTTTTCATATATTTTCCCCCACTATTTTTCTATATATTTTTTCATATATTTTTCTCCATTATTTTCTCTCCTTTTTCTTTTTTTAAATTCTTTCTTCTCAAATATTTTTCTTTTTTATGATTTCTTTTTCTACTATTTTTTCTTATTCTTTTATTTTCTTTTTCAATATTGTATTTCTTTTCTTTTTTTCTTTATTCTATTTCTTTTCTCTTTTTTTTTTCATATTCAATAACTTCTTTTTTCATTTCTTTTTTTTATGAAACTATATGTGAAAAATATAAAAGAAAAGAAAATAAAGGGAGGGGTGCACTGGTACAGGGGGTGTTAGCTGCAAGAAAAAGCAAACTGGGCCCAGCCCATGGTTCAGCAAAAAACAAAAAAAACTGAAACGGAGGGTGCATGTCCAAATGGGGGTTTGCTAGTAATTGCCCTGGGCCCAGCCCAGTACTCAGCAGAGAACACGCATAGGGGGGGGGGGGGGGGGGGGAAAGGAAATGGGAGGTGTATGGATGGTAACAAGCTGATGGGCCCGGCCCAATCCAATCATCAGCCTCCTCTCTCTCCATTCACTCTCAGAAACCCTAACCCTAGTTTTCTCCTCCTTTCTCCCTTCACAGCGCCGTCATCAACCTCCATCTCGTTTTTTCGCCTCTCAACTTCCCTCAACCTTATCGCTCACACCTCAAACTAACAAAACCCTATGCATCTTGTAATCATCTATGAAGTCACAACAATCACGCCTTTGACTTAAACTGATCCGTGTTCTTGACGAAGATCACACGGTGAAGATGGATCTTGATGAACGATGACCTCGATGATGATTGTGGAGGATCGGAGAAGCGGAACCTCGAGCGTTGCAGAGAATCTAGAACAATGCTGATGAAGATTCGACTAAGTTGGAATGGTGATGAACTCTGACGAAGAACGCTGAGTATGTTTTGCAGAATCTTGAAGGTTATTTGCTGAAGACGAACGTTTGGATTTTTCTGAAGCCCAAAGCGTGGATTGCGTGTTCTTCTCGAAGTCTTTTGGATATTTCTTCGAAGGAGGTTTGCTGAAGATCTTGGAGTTGCTTGGATGACGTTGGTGATCTGATGATGTTGTTCTGGAAATTCTTTGCAGATTGTGGAAGATGAAGTTCTGAGAAGTTGAAGGAGTTCTTGACGAACACAACTTCACCGTACGAAGCTTCAACCAATTCTGGCAAATGGTGGAATTCATGGATGGTTGATGATTTTGCTTGTTGAAGATGATGAATGTTGAATTTCTGGAGTTATGATGAACAAGATGCAGGATCTGGAGAAGGAACTGGAACCGCGAATCTTTGAATATACGATCTTCATCAAGAATCTGCAGATTGATGCATGTTCTGGATTTGGTTGATCGTGGATGATGATGGATCGGAGAACAATCGGAGAAGATGATCGGTTGAGATGGAGGTTTCTGGGAATGAGATAAAGATTGAAGGAGGATGAAGATTGAAAGAGGAAGATGAAGGTTGATCGGGATCTGGGGATTTTTGGCTTCCGGCGGGTTATTGCGGCGGTCGGCGACATTCCGTTGCGGTGGTTGCATGGCCGCCGGCCATGCAACTGGGGAGACTCAGGGGAAGCCAAGTGGCACGGTGAGTGGGGAGGTGGTACGCATGTGCGCCACGTGTGAGGGCGTGGCAGAGAGAGAGAAATTCTGAAGTGTGAGGTGGCGTGTGATGGTGAAAAAATGTGGACCCTCTCCCTCTACAACACGTGGCGCCGAGACTATATACACATGAGATGTTTCTGGAATATTCTGGATGCTTCTAGACTTGGACTGAAAATTGGCCAATAAACTGGGCCTTGCATGAACGAATCTGGACATTAAGGCCCACCAAAAACTGATAATACACCCCAAAAACTGCAATGAAAACATATTAGTGATGGATAAAAAATGGATTAATACTAACTAATCAATTAACACCTGAACCTAATTAATCTAATGATTCTCTAATCTAAAAGATTTTAATAACTCTCTATTAAAACTCTAGTAAACCTATATTAAATTTCATAAAAGAAAATCTATAATATCTATTAAAGACTATTAAAAGAAAAATCTATCTATTTCTATATTAAAAGAAAAGAAATCTATTCTATTAAAATTCTAAAAAAACTATATTATTTATATCTAAAATTGAAAAATAATTTAATTTCTATTAAACCCTATTATATTCTAAAAAGAAAATGCTATTTATTTATTCCATTTAAAATTCTAAAAACTATTAAAAATATTAAAACCTATTAATATTCTATATCTAAAAATATATTCAAAAATTCAATTAATATTCTAAAAGAAAAATCTATTAATATTCTATAAAATTCTATATTATCCTAAAATGATTAAAAATCTATTTAAACCCTAAAAATGGCCAATAAAATCCAGAAAAATCACAATAATTCCCAGAGGAACAAAATAAGCACCGAACGACACATAACACCGCGAGAGCGCACCAAAATAGCCGGTAAAAATCCATAGACACCGAAACGTCCTCAAAAACACGATTCTATCTATCTAAACTGATTAAAAACACCTGAGACACGAGACGAGAGCTGTGATCCCGATAAAATCAAAACAACTGAAAAATGCACTGTATGCGACATGCAGATGCGAATGCAGTCATGCGTCGAAACATCGAGCCAGATACAGGACCCGGTTGGTCAAATTTTGTGGTGCAACACTGTATATTAGCAATGTATTGGTATCTCAAAATTAACAACCACATCATGAGAAAGTATGTTGGGCCGGAAAGTTGAGTAATTCGGATACACCGCAACGTCGGGACTGAAATGTGGAATCCCTTCAGGATAGTTTCTTCAAGATAAAATCATGAGCAAGGTCTTTAGTATCAATGGAAGATAGTAAAGTCAAAGTTGACAGGACCCTAATATCATCCCCTTTTGCGTGAGCTTGATATGGTCATGAACATCTGCATTATAACCATTTTCAGAATTTCATAAAGCTTAAGGGAATGGTTTAGTCAATTACTGATACCTAAAGAGCAAGGCACGAACAATACCTGTATTTAATGGTAATGCTCTCATTAGCTTCATACACAAACTTGGTAGGAATCTCTAACAAAGAAAACCATAGAAAAATCCGTAACCCGAAAAACACAGAAGCCACCTTCAGATGCAAGCCATCATGTAATTTCCCTCAACTGCAAAGCGTGCCTTCAGTACACCTCAAACCGGCACCAACTCGGCTCCTGCATTAGCTCATGATCCACCTGCACAGGCAACAACAACAATTATGATTTGAATTCAACCGACAGCAATACGACAAAATAAGAAAAATGATGAAGTGAAATACCAGTTGCAACATTCTTTTGATGTTGTTCGATACGTCATGCACGATGCCCACTCATCTTTCACAAACCACCCAAAACACAACATATCTCCTACACAAGAACACACAAGACCACTGTTACGCCAATAAAATCTCTTCAAATCATGACAGTGAGAAAGAGAATGAGGAAAATAGGGCTGCACAAACCATAAACGGGCATAATACCACAATTGAAACTCTTGTCATTTACAGCCTGAAAAAAAGCAAGAAGGCAGCAGTAAATTAGTAACTTTCACAGCGGTAAAAGGTTGCATCTTACTCTTCGTATATGTCTAGACGGAAAGGCCTTAATATCCAGCTCAGCATTGATACCTTCTCTTCAAGAGATTCCCCTATATAAAATGAGAACTTTCTCTGAGAACAAAAAAGAAACCCTAGCCGCTGGTTTTTCTTCCTCTCTTTCATTGTTCTTCTTCCTCCAAGTTCTGGAAAAAAACCTTCTTCCAACTCACCCACAACCTTCCTCTCACTTCTGTTCTTCCCAGAATCACAACATCTCAAAAAAAACTCTCTTCGCGTCTCTCTCTCTCTCTCTCTCTCTCTCTCTCTCTCTCTCTCTCTCTCTCTCTCTCTCTCTCTCTCTCTCTCTCTCTCTCTCTCTCTCTCTCTCTCTCTCTCTCTCTCCAAACTCTCTGTTTTCCTCTTCCAATCACAAATCCCTAATTTTCTCCTCCTATCATATATTCCTCCACAATCTTCACCAAGATCTCCAGAATAAACCCTAATTCCTCTTCACCCTAATCCGCCGCCGCCCTTCATCTGTTACCCCATTTTCGAACAACACACCCCTCACCAGATTACTTCGAATCTATCTTCAACAACTACTAATCCTCCTTCCATCAACCTTCCGCACAACAGAAAATCTCAACCAACCCTTTCTCTTTCCCAGAATGCCCCTCAAATCTTCAAATCCTTCGATTCATTCTCAACCCAAAACCCTTCACAACTGAAACAACCACAAATATCCTTAACCCAATCTTCTTTGTCAAACCCAAATAAATCCAAACTAGAAATGAGACAGAGGAGAGTGAAATTGTTTTGATATCTGGAACAAAAATGGATGTACCTAGAAAACAATTCTTCGAAGTGGCAAAGACGGTTTAAGGTCGGATCGATGTGTATTTGACATTTGTTTTGTTCCTTGTTCCTTGCGTTAAATCGCGTTCTTCGCGATGATGAAAAGGAAGCCTAGTTTTCTCTTCTGAGCGTTGTATATTCTTTGGATAGTACTGCCCTGTTTCTCAAAGGATTCATCCATCTGCGATAGTCAAGGTAGCCGTGTTACAGAGCCAGGAGAGTGAACACATGGTTATTGGGTTAATGAGACCATGAGGCCCAAGTTGCTTCTAGGTTATCACCCTCTCCTTCTATCCTTCTATTTGGCAGACCTGTTTTTTGGTTCATTTAAAATTATGCATTATGCTGGGCTTAAGGCCCATGTTGGTTTTCTTATTGACACCCATATTTCAACCTTCACCCCCATGAGCTTTTTTTTTTCTATGTATACTATTTATTTTATTTTCGAAAGAAATTGTTTTCTTACTTAACACTCCATTTGGTTTCAAATCCTATAATTTAACTTGATTTTCCATAAACTTGTTTATAATTTATCAACTTAATCTTTTTTTATTTTTCGTTTTTTGTTTGATGGGTCGGTGACGAGACTTCCGTAAATCGTTATTGGTCAAACTATTGACAAATAACGTTGGATCTGAGACCAACTCTTTTCAAACTTTTCACTTTCGATTTTTATCTCATTTTTATTCATTTTATTTGATTTTTATCACTTTTTGGTCTATGACGAATTTTAATAATTATTATCGGTCAAATTATTGATAGATGATGATTTATTCAAGACTATTTCATTTTCTATTTCATTTCCATTTTTATTTCGATTTTTGGATCGATGAAGTCTTTTATTCGTAAGCGTCGCGTATCGAAGTTGATAACCTTCTCGATTTCAAATCTATGGGGAATGACCATTGGGATCATTTCCCTTACTTTGGGATCGTGATAGGCTACCTTCGGTTAATCGGCATTATGTTTGCGATTAAGACAAGATCTCATTCTTTCGTGTCCCGATTCGATTCACTAAACTAACCAATAACTTTAATTTTCGTTAAATATTATTGTGGATATTATTGTTATATTATCTTGCTATATTCATATTGTCATATCATATTATTCATATTCACTCACATATAATCGAAAACACATAATAAACTATCGAAATCCTAAAAGCCGAATTGGTGGACTGTTGTATCATTGGTTATTTGCAAGAATCCCGATTTCAAGTTTGTGCCTGACTTTGCTCAAGGCATAGTTTATGACACATTGCACACACACAGCTTTCTCTTAGGCTACCTGACAATGAGACCCCTTTATTTCGTGCAATCCCGTGTAACTTACATGTACCCCTCTCTCATTCCGATGTATGTTTCGTATTTCTTTGATTATTAGTTTATCTCCTAGGAGCACCCATAGGGACTAGAGCGGATCAAACTATTTTCAAACTAATTCTCGATTCGTCATCGAGCCATTTTAAAACCCTTGTAAGTCGAGTGCTTGTACGCATTCGCCATCAACCTATTACACAATTTGACCCTTGATGCATAAGTCAAGTCAGTCCCGTTTTTAAACCATTTCCATTCCAACACACTTTGCACGCGATAATAAGTCAAACCCTTGATCCAACGTCAAGCGGATTTTCATAACAAACTATCAATCAATTAACAAACTATTTAATTCTTTTCAAGGTGTAAAGAGTAGGTTCAAATCTTTGATCTTGCTTTCGGTTGTTTAGACGCGAGTTATCTTATTCGTGTGTGAGCAATTGACACCTTTAAATAACATTAACAACTCGACAACGTTCAACCATCCTTTAATTACTCATCCTCTCAAACTCCATTTCAAACTCAAACAACTTTCTTTTCACGATGGAAAAGAGAGGGTTCCAAGTCTTTGGTTCGCTCTCCCGACTACTTGGGTCCGAGAAGCCTTTCTTAAGCTTCAAGTAGTCGTCATCCGATCAACGTCACCCATTCAAACAACCTTCTTTTGCGATGAAAAAGAGAGAGTTCCAAGTCTTTGGTTCGTTCTCCCGATTACTTGGGTCCGAGAAGTATTTCTTAAGCTTTAAGTAATCGTCATCAATTCAACTTCACCCTTTCAAACACAACCTTTTTCTTCAAGATGAAAAAGAGAGAGTTCCAAGTCTTTGATTCACTCTCCCGATTACTTGGGTCCGAGAAGTCTTTCTTAAGCTTCAAGTAATCGTCATCTGTACCCACCTTCAAACCAATTCAAACCTGTTTCTTTCGTGGTCATTACCACGAACTACGACTGCTCTGATTCTTCATTCACTCTTGAATGTAAGATACGTAGGCACAAGATTGCGATGATCTTGGCGAGCACAATCCCCCATCTTCCATTTCCCCTTTCCTTTCCCGTAGTCGAACTACGACACTCTGATTTCTCATTCTCGTCCGAATGAGCATACGTAGGCACAAGGGCCCTAATCCTTGGCGAGCACCCTATCCTCTAACCATCCCCCTTCCCCTAGCATCTTTAGCCTTTATAGTATCATTTCAGTATCTAGTATTGAGAAGAGAAGAACTAAGTTTAGTTAACATCCATCACAACTCGAATTAAGAGGTTCCCGTTGAGTACAACAGACGTGAGGGGTGCTAATACCTTCCCCTCGCGTAACCGACTCCCGAACCCAGGAATATGGTTGCGACGGCCGTGTTCCTTCCGCGTTTATGAGGTTTTCTCGATATTTTCCTCTCCCGTTCATTCGAGAAAAATAAAGTTCGGTGGCGACTCTGTCGAACCGCATTTCCACGCCTTTTGTGCGAGGGTCGTATTTTCGAATGAATTTTCGAGGTGCGACAGGTGGCGACTCTGCTGGGGACGTATTGCTCCATGCAAGAAAGCGTCGAGCCTATCTTAGTTTGAGTTGTTAGCTTGTTGTTTTTTATTTTCTTCTCGCTTATTTATTGGTATCCTTGTCTTGGTTGCGTATGCTTGAGGCATTGTGGGGGTTGATATGCTTATGGTTATTTTGTGAGATGGCTCTACACCCGAGTCCGAGTATAACCCTAGGATTAGGATGGTGGTTGTGTAGTGGAGACTTGCGTGGAGTCTTTCACATTGAGTTGAAGCGAAAACCCCACTTGGAGTAGATTCCTTGGAGATGTTGTTGTTGTGGTGAGTCTTTGCCATGTCAATGATGTTTTTGAGCTTGAATCGTTGATCCCAAGGACCATTAACCGTTTTATCCATGGTGGTTGGTAGTGTTAATTCTATGTGGATTAATATGAACGCCCCAATCAGATGAGATCCCTTGAACGTATTACTTTCTTACAGTAATATTTTCAACCTCGATCTATGACTCTGAGAACCTTTTTTAGAACCCGTGTGTCAATGGTTATGTAGTTGATGCCTCCGAGAAGTCTTTCTCGCGTGGATGATACGAAATCCTCACCTAGAAGAGATTCTTTTGAGGATATTATTGTCGTGATGAGGCTTTGTCATGGCTGTAATATCTTTGAAAGATATCCATGATTCTAGGAACCTACCCGTTTTAGAATCCTACCTGTGGGGTTTCTTTGAGCAGTGACTGTGATCCTTGAACCGTTCACCCAGCTAATTCTCAGAACTATTTGAATTTGTGATCCTGTGATCCTGGATCTTGCATTGCATATCATTTGCATTGCATCTCATTTGTTGTGCATCTTGCATTCTCCTTCCTTCAACAGTTTCTCATGTTTCTCTTTCCTTCATATCCAGTAAATCAAGTTGATTCCTCGACACCAGTACGCGACTAGAGCTAATACAAGACGAATGATGGAGTAGATTCAGCAAGAGCAAGTTTCCATTAGAAAGGAGTTGGAAGCCATCAAGGAAAAGATTGATCAGATCTTCGAAGCACTTCCCATAACCAGAAAGGGATCAGTACAACAAGCCGCTCAACGACCGCGTCGGCAAAACCAACAAAGGACATGGAGGCCATATAGGGTATTTAATCTCCTACCAATGACATATGCTAGTATCTTTGCTCAATTGATGGGGAAGAAGGTTGTTGTTCTGAGAGATTTGGCTCCCCCAACTGTCATTCCTGCCGACTATGATGCAAATGCTCATTGTGAGTTTCATAAGGGCGCTTTAGGTCATACCATTGAGAATTGCAGGACTTTCAAGCACACGGTTCAAGACATGATTGACAGGGATGCTATCACCTTTGATGGGAAGTACCTCAATGTCATCAACAATCCAATGCCGCCAACCAAATAGCGTTATTCAGATCAAATCCAATCAAGTCAAGTTCATCCCCGAAGAAGGCTGTCATGTTGCCATTTCATATTTCGCGTTTCTTATGTTTTGTCTTTATTTGTTTAAGTATTGTATGCTTTGAACAATTGTCATTCACATTTGGTTTCATTAATGTATCATTTATGCATGTTTTGAATTAGTTATGTCGTATTCACTCATTTTTCACTTATCACCGACACATTTATTCACTCCACTCTATTCACTGTTGTTTAGCATGATTTGAGGGAGGATGATGAAAACGAGATACCCATAATTGCAAACCGTATGCTTTCAGACAGAATCTTGTCAATGATGTACAGGCATTGTTTTCAATTCCCATAAACACCGGAGATATAAGGATTTAATCCCTAGTAAACCACTTTGAGCCTAGGAGTAGCAGTTTCCTTCGGATATTCAAACCTTTACACTCGACCTGGGGCAGGGTAGTGTTCAGTTAATCCAATCCCGAATCAACGAAGAAAAACCCAGAAGACGGTTGTTCATCAAAGTCCCATGACATGGCAGTCACAACCTTCCCAAAAATCCTGCTAAGTCAAACACCTTAGAGGGGACTTAGGCAAAATCAAGGCAATCCCGATGGATCTGACAAGCAAAGTCAATCCATGCAAAAGTTAGGGATCAAAAACAAAAACAAAAGAGGACCCTGAAACCCTCAACAAAAACAAAATAAGATTCAGTGGTCACCCAAAAGGGGTCACTGACATCCATCAAAATAAGGTGACTGCCATCGAGTTTACGCCGTCAAGACAAGCATATGCAGAATTAACTAAACGTAGGACTGAAGATCATTAAGAAGAAAGGGTGGGTACAAAATCATAGTTTGAGCCTAATATCCTTTGTTTCATAACCGCGAACCAGACCATGTTACAACCCTCGAAAGACCTAATTGAGGCGAGGTTTATTCTGAAGGCATACTATTGCAAGGTTGTGTAACCTGACTCCTCACATGATTGTTAATCATCAGCATTGGTGTCGTTATCCTTGCAATATCTTCTACACCAATCAATCATTACCACACTTGGACTAGTGATCCATTCGTTTCACACTATCACGCCACTTCAATAAAATAACACTTTTTCAAAACTTGCATTGAGCTTTGCATTAATGTTACCATTTGTGGGTGTACAATTTTAAGTGCTATGTATTCAAAGACACTTCAACAAGAGGCAATCAAGGAAGGATTTGGCTTCCAGTGGCCAATACGAAGCAAGACTACCTCAGAACCCACAGGCTGGGGAAAATCACTCAACAACTCGAGCAGGGGCAAGTCATCCGAGTTCAACTTCCATATGTTCAGAACTAGTTAATCTGGAGCAAGACCATACCATCCTGACCATCAAGCAAAGTTGCAACCTACTCTAAAGAAAATTCACAACAAATCACCAAGAACCCAGACTTGGGGCATCAAGGACATCTTCTGCTCCAATCATGGCGTCTTCAGCGAACTGTGTGTCGAGGAAATCAACCCCTCCCACCACCCGAAGTCCAATCCGTATTGGCAACTACCAAAAGTCCACCACGCTGGTGTCTCCACCTACATTTCCAACTACTCGTCTGCAATCATATGCATCTCATTCGCTATCATAAGCATTATGCATACTCCAATCATATCATACTTCCCTAGTTTTTGAATCTCCGCGCGCCAGCATTTGCATTTGCACTTCCTTTCGTTATGGAACCTCATTATCATCCAGCATTCGCATATGCAAGTCAAGGTCCAGGATCAATTTCGAAGATTTTCAAGATCATCATCATCCCAGTCAGGGGCATTCTCCGCAAGACTGTGGGTTTCTCCCACAAACTCCAAGAACTTCAAAGCAATCATCAGCCCGGTCAGGGGCAATCTTCTGCAATTGTGGGTTTCTCCCACAAAGTTCAGGATATTCAAAGCAAAATTCAGCCTAGTCAGGGGCATTCTTTTCAAGACCATGGGTATTTCCCATAATGTATTTCAACCTCGTGGTTGATCAGATCTTCAAGTCAACATACATCCCAGCCAGAGGCATATCATTCAAGGTCGTAGGCATCCCCACGAAGTTGTTCAACCTTTTGTTTGGCAAATCCAAGAGTTTCAGTGCAAGATTCAGCCCAGACAGGGGCATCTTCAGCAAAGCCGTGAGCGTTCCTCACGAAGTTGATCGACCTTTTGTTGACCAAGACAAAACTTCAAGATAAATTCAGCCCAGTCAGGGGCGTCCTCTTTAGATTTCATGGGCGTTCCTCATGATATCATTTCAACGAAACTGTGACTTCCAAGCAAAACGGTGGGCGTACCCCGTTGATTCATTCCAATCTAATCTTCCTTTTGGGCGTTCCCCAATGAGTTGTACTCAGCGAGCGTGACCGTTGTAAATTGCCTTACTATCATCCTTTTGGTGATAACCAACCTCGTCGGTTCAACCTAGCCTGCATCCTTTTGGTGTTGGTAACCTTCAATTCGCGTCGTTCAATCATCTTTTTAGTGATAGCAACCTGTGTGTGTGAGTTTCACTCTGTCATCCTTTTGGTGGGGGGGTCTGTCATCTAGATTGGTGTCAGATTGTGCGATAGTGTTTGGTGTAAGTTTCGCTCCGTCATCCTTTTGGTGGGGGGTCTGTCATCTGGATTGGTGTCAGATTGTGCGATAGTGTTTGGTGTGAGTTTCGCACCGTCATCCTTTTGGTGGAGGGTTTGTCATCTGGATTGGTGTCAGATTGTGCGATAGTGTTTGGTGTGAGTTTCGCTCCGTCATCCTTTTGGTGGGGGGTCTGTCATCTGGATTGGTGTCAGATTGTGCGATAGTGTTTGGTGTGAGTTTCTCTCCGTCATCCTTTTGGTAGGGGGTCTGTCATCTGGATTGATGTCAGATTGTGAGATAGTGTTTGGTGTGAGTTTCGCTCCGACATCCTTTTGGTGGGGGGTATGTCATCTGGATTGGTGTTAGATTGTGCGATAGTGTTTGGTGTGAGTTTCGCTCCGTCATCCTTTTGATGAGGGGTCTGTCATCTGGATTGGTGTCAGATTGTGCCATAGTGTTTGGTGAGTTTCGATCCGTCATCCATTTGGTGGGGGGTCTGTCATATGGATTGGTGTCAGATTGTGCGATAGTGTTTGGTGTGAGTTTCGCTCCGTCATCCTTTTGGTGGGGGTCTGTCATCTGGATTGGTGTTAGATTGTGCGATAGTGTTTGTCCTATCATCCAAACTCGGGTAGCAACTCCATTAGACAAGAACAAATGCAACAATTTTTTCTCAAAAAGAAAATAGAACGTAATGGAGATTATGAATAGAACTTAAAACACCTCTTCTTTTAAGCTAGTCTTTACAAACCAACATATCCATAATAATTCTCCAATTAAAAACTTTCTCAAATTAAAAACCTTTATCTTCATAGGCATATGAACAACCCAAATTAGTCTGCACGTGGCATATGAGCAACCCAAATCAGTCTGCACGTATTTGCAAAGAAAGAAGCAGGAGAATGAAGACTATTGAATTCAACAATTTTTTAGTAGCATGACCTCCGACTTTTGATTTATCATGGATCCAAAGAACTTCATCTTCTTTACCCTTGGTAAAAGTCTGGCTATCTAACAAAGCCATAACATCATGAATGTTTTCTGAAAAATTATCCCGAATCTCGGTTTCGATTCCCAAATCGCCCAATACCCATGAATCGTTAACCAAAGCATCCATATTAGCCACCATTTTAGATTTCATCCTGCTACTGCTGAAAAGAAGTAAAATTATTTTACACATATTACATATCCTAATTTCTTTATAATATTAAAAAAAAACTATTTAAAATAGAATTTTATGAATAAATAGATAAAAAATAAATCTAATCATTCCATAGCCGCTAACAAAATAAAAATAGAAAGCACAAAATTGGGTAGTGGTAGATTTTTTATTTTGTACATAATCCCACAAAAGTAACCTAATTTTAGTTTGTTTCATATTAACCTGAAACCAGTGGCGACAGATAACTCATTCCATCGACGTCTTCAATATGAATAGGAAGAAGATGGCTTTTCAGAAATCACCCATCCTCCTATTTTATTTACCTGATGACTGTTGGGAGCATGTCTTCAAATTTCTCATCATCTGCGACGAAGGTGAAACCGAAAACAAACACAAACTCTACTTTAAATCTCTATCTCTCGTCTCTAAACGGTTTCTCTCCATCACCAATAAACTCGTATTCTCTATCACCATTTCTGATCATTCATCTCGTCTTCTCCCTAGTTTCTTCCATAGATTCCCCAACCTTAATTCCCTTCACCTCCACTTCGGCTCCAGTCGTCTCGACTCAACCATTGCTTTGACTCTCCGTGACAGACCAACATTGAAATTTTTATCCATTTTCAATATTGAGCTAAACGATGCAAATGTAATTACTTCACAATACATCGATTCCCTCGTCACTTTGAAGGGTTTGAATATTCTTAAGTTCTGTTATTCACATATCTCAGATGATTTGCTATATTCTATTGCAAGGGAAGTTCTTCCTTTGAAGAACTTTGTTCTCAAGAATTGTACCGGCTATAGTTATGATGGAATTTATTGTTTGTTATCCAAATGTCCAGAGATACAACATTTGGATTTGCATCAAGCTGATTTCTTAAGGGACCATCATATTCACCAGTTATCTTTGTTTCTTGGTAGTTTGCTCTCTATAAAACTTTCTAAGTGTTTGAAACTCACAAAATTAGCCTTGTCTTTCCTCATTATGAACTGTCATTTACTTAGTGAAATTACAATGGAAGACATTAAAATGGAGACCGCATAGAGTTCTGATTCTTTGAAGGATTTTGACGTGAACCCTCAATTAAAGTCTCTATGTTTGGCTCACGGTGCCTTTACATTAAATAAAAACATCATATTGTTTGCTTCTATTTTCCCTAATTTGCAGCATCTTGATTTGAGTTATTGCAATAACATATGTGAAAAAGGTATTTCTCAAGTTCTAAGAACATGTTCTAAGGTTAGACATTTGAATTTGGGGTACTCTTATAAAGTTAGACGACTTAAAATGAATTTTTTAGTTCCCCATATGGAGGTGTTGGACTTGTCAGGTACAAAGGTTGATGATAGAACACTCTATCAGATCTCAAAAAGTTGTTGTGGACTTTTGCAACTATTAATGCCAAATTGTAGATATGTCACAATAAAAGGAGTGATGCGCGTGATTAAAAATTGCACACATCTGAAGGAGATCGATTTGAGAGGCTGTCGTGGAGTGACAACTAATGGTGTTATCTCAACTCTTTTATCAAGACTAACATTAAAAGAGAGAAAACTCTTCTCGCGTAATGGATGTCTTTTCTTCCAATGAAGTTTTAGCTCTAAAATGCAAGATGTTTTTGGTTTTTAGATTTGTTGGTCGAGAAATTACTCTTTTATTTTTAAATACGGATGTAATGCATGCGTTAAATTTTAATGTTTTTCCTTACTCTTCTTTGAATTATATTACTTGTATTAGATTTTGTGTCATTCTTCATTGGCAGCATTGTTGATTGTTTCAGATCTAATTTGTTAAGGATTAGAAGTTAGTATGAATGTTTCTGTACATAGTGGAAACCTCTGTTTTATCATACAGACATGGCATACAGTATGGTGGAAACAAAATCATACTTAAACTAAGATATGACAATAGTTTAAAGAAAATGAATAGTATTTCTAATATGCATGTTTGATTTCCTTTATTGTTCATTGTGTTGCATAATGATGTCCCATATATAGCATTGTAACCTCATAATAAGTCATAACCAACCATACCGATAAAATGTGAACATCATAACTTCAAAGTAAAACCTTCTCTTTAGGACTAATAATAGATAACATACTCAAATTTTGTGCTGAATTCAAATTAGTGAAATTACTATTTATTGTTAATTTTACTATTTTGAAATAATCACAATATTATAGAGAAATTTGAATTTGTCATCAGTTAGCAGTCATAAGGATAAGGTTATGTTTAAAGTTATGATAATGTTCACTTTTCTTGGCATGGTTAGGTAGGACTTAGGAAGCAACAATACAGCTACTTTGTTTATACCTTAAAATAGTAGTCAGCAACTCTGGAGAAGGAGAGCCATGGAATCCCATAGTGCTTCTGCTGCACTATGATTCACGGACGCAAACATAAACATCACAGAGAACTGACACTAATGCAAAGATATGAGAATATGATTATTTGTGTCAGTGTTATATACATATCTGACAATGACACATACTCCAATTACAACACTGAAACATCATCCATTTTGTTTCATGAATGTCAATCTCCCTTCATCCTAAATTCACATTTCCATTATAACTTCCATTGACCGCAGGCTCAATCACTCCCACCTTCGGCATCATGTATACTAATACAAATTATTAAAATTTAAAATTGAAAACAGCTCTAAGGATAGGCCACAGCAGACCGAAATGGCAGTGCGATTAACCTGTAGGCTGCAGTAGATCGTAATATTAGTGTGGATACGCCGCACCAGGTTGAAAAATCTCCCCGCACTAGAAAAAACTAGAAAAGGCAGACTCGGCCAGCTGCTGCAGAGCACACCCGTCTTGACCATACTCCACGAAACCAGACTGCAACAGAAACCCACGACTAAATCGCACGGTGCCTCACACTACACCTCAAAGTGAAACATTGTCTCTTAAACTAATTAAGGGGATAATCAATACTTCAGCTTGTATAATAATATAAGCTCAAACCATATGAAAATGTTCACAATTTGGAAGCTCTGAACCAAAATAGAAGTCAAGTTGACTGCTAAACTAAATTGTTATCTTTTCAATTCCAGCCAAAGACAACAACATCCAGATATAGCTAAGAAATCCAAAGGTCAGTTAAGCCATTGATGTTTTGGGATATTTCTTACATATTTGAATATAAGAAAATGGGTATGACACAATTCTTATCCAAGTAATATAATTTAAGAGTAAAGAAAAACATCAAAATTTAAAAATTCATAGAAAAACATCAAAATTTAAAAATTCATAGAAAAATCTAAAACTATATTTCAATGATTATCATCAACAGGCGATTAAATACATATTTGTAAATTATTATTCTAAAAAAAAGTAATTTGTTATAGAAACAAATCTAAAAACATAATTAAAACTTTAGAAAATAAGACATTCATAACTAGCAAACAAGACATCCATTTCCCTAAAGTGAGAAGAGTTTTCTCTTAGATGAATTCCTTGATAAAACCATTGACACAACATTTATGTGACATAACTACAATATTTAAGTGATAAATGTAAAAGTCCACAATAACTTTTCAAGATTTGATAGTGTTTTATCATCGACACTTGTATTCGACAAGTTCAACACCTTCAGTTAAGGAACTACAAAGTTCATTTTAAGTCTTGCCACTTTATCACAATGGACCAAGTTCAAATGTCTAAGCTTAGAACATCTACTTAGAACTTGACAAATACTTTTTTCAGTTATGTGATAGCCATATCTTAAATCAAGATGCTGCAAATTAGGGAAAATGAAAGAAACATTATAATGTCTTTATTTTTGATTAAGGAATTGTGACCCAAACTTAAAAACTTTAAGTGAGGGTTTACATCAAAATCCTTCAAAGAATCAAAACTCTCTACACTCTCTCTTCAAATGCCTTCCATTGTAATCTCAGTAAGTGAATGACACATCCTAATAAGTGCAAACAAGGTAGATTTTGTGAGATTCAAACAATTACAAAGTTTTATAGAGACCAAACCACCAAGAAACATAGATATCTTAGTAATATGATGATCCTTTAAAAAATCAGCTTGAGTGTTCCCCTAAACTACCACCAAATTTTAGGCTTTTCTATCTAACAAATATAATTTTTAAATTTTTTATCTAAATAAAATTTTTCATTTTTTAATTAAATAACCTATTTTTCTAAAAACAAAACTCTTTCAATAATCCTACATTCCAAAACAATAATTAAAAAATAAATTTTAAATACTCTATTTTTTATTGTATGATAGGGTTAAAACTAATTTTGCATGTCTTTGTATCCTGTATCCTGATAGGCTGGTCTAATACAATTGAAGGTTTAAGGTAGAACTTGAATAAAGTATTTTCAAAAGTAACAATATATATTATTAAATTTTGTATTAATTTATGCTTAAATAAATAAATTAACAATTAAGCTCTTAAACTTTTTTAATTTATTTTTTAAATGATATGAAATTAATTAATAATTTAAATGACTTTTGATTTAGATAGATATAATTAAAGTTAAAACTCATAAAACGGAATTCCGGTTAGTAGTATTTTTAGCCATCTATTTTCTTCTTCACTCTTAATTTTATCTTTTCTTGGTGCCTTAAATAGAATGGGTTGAGGTTAATATTTATCCAAAATCACTGGTTACAAGTTTTTTTTCATTTAAATAAATATATTTTTAATTTATTTATGGGTATAATAGATTTTGTTTTAATAAATTAAATTTTGAAATCTATGAATATATATATATATATATATATATATATATATATATATATATATATATATATATATATATATATATATATATATATATATATATATATATATATATATATATATATATATATATATATATATATATATATATATATATATATATATATATATATATATATATATATATATATATATATATATATATATATATATATATATATATATATATATATATATATATATATATATATATATATATATATATATATATATATATTGGGTGAGCCTCCAATTGGTTGGCTTTCCTTATTTTGTTCGAGTTTCATATATATATATATATATATATATATATATATATATATATATATATATATATATATATATATATATATATATATATATATATATATATATATATATATATATATATATATATATATATATATATATATATATATATATATATATATATATATATATATATATATATATATATATATATATATATATATATATATATATATATATTCAATCTTTCCAACCAAACTCCTAATGACGTAAGCCCTAAAATCTGTCCATCCTTAATCGCGCTACTACCATTATCGTGGTCGGCCGGACTAACATGTACCGAAAAACATAATGGCGGCGGAAGATCTATATTTACCTGACGACTGTTGGAATGTGTTTTCAAATTCTTCAACAACCATGAAGACGACAAATACAATTGCTACCTCAACTCTCTCTCTCCCTAGTTTCCAAACAGTTCCTCTCCATCACCAACCGTCTCCGATTCTCCGCCGCTGTTGGCTCAAAAATACTTCCGTTCATCCATCTTCTATTTCAGATATTTCCCAATATCACATCCCTCAAACTCAACTGTTCCTTCTACCGTGATCCCAATGCCTTCAACGGTGATCGCAACGCGTTTCTTCATCAAATCTCTAGTTTCTCTTTGAAACTCAAATCCCTCGATCTCTCCAGCCAAAACATCATTCCTGCAGATGGGTTGCGAGCTTTCTCTGAAAATGTTACAACTTTGACATCTCTCAATTGTTCCTAGATGAATTCTATAAGGAGCTCTGACATGTTACTAATTGCCGATTGTTTTCCTTTGCTCGAAGAACTCAATCTCGGTACAATTGCAACATCCAACTTTGAAGATAACTTCATTGATGGGATAAATACTCTTTCATTGGCACTTTCCAAACTTGGCAAGATTAATCTCTCTAGTCATCGTTACATGACCGACGAATGTCTTTTCCACTTGTTCTACAACTACAAGTTTCTTCAAGACGCCATCATATATGATTGTCTTAACATCACCAATGCTGGTATTGTTTCTGCTCTCCGTGAGACACCAAATTTTAGATCTTTACATTTTACCAATAAAACAGACAATTGTTCAAATTTGTTTGCCATCCTTAGGAGCTGTCCTTCACTTAGCAATATCAAAATGGAATGCCCATATCCACGTTGGTGGGAAAAGAGCGTGAATAATTCTAATTCTTTAATGGTTCTAAGCCGTCAATTAGAGACTCTATGTTTGGCTAACAATACATGGCTAAGTGATGAAAGCGTTATAATATTTGCTTCCATTTTCCCCAATTTGCAACTATTTGATTTAAGTTATTGTGATAAGATATCTCAAGGTATTTGTGAAGTACTAAAGAAATGTCGTAAAATTAGGTATTTGAACTTAGCCCGTGTCATACCCCAAATTTGTCCTACCTTTGTACAACCTCCATTCTGTACATTTACCCACTTGCTTTATTCAAAAAGTCCAAAAATATGTTGTTATTTTCACTCGAGGATGTCAGGTTAGACGTGTGGACAATGTTGAATGAGGAATGGTTCAGGCCACCTGGTTGAAACTAATTTTTGCAGATTTTTTTCAATACAGTGCATATTTGAAGGCATTATCCCTTGGTTTCAAGGCAATGAGGTTTTGGTTCATGGAAATACGATTTCACTCCCTATTTAATCTCAAGTTTGAAGGTGGATTTATTATTGTGTTTCTTTCAATTTTTCACGACCAATTTGGAATTATGACTTTTTCTGGGCTCATTCGAGTGTCATTCATTTTCAAGTGAGAAGTTAAGTGAAGAGGACTTTGGTTTTTGAATTCATATAGGAATTTCATCATCATGTTATTTGTGTATTCAAAGATGTTATTCCAATCAAGTTACAAATGCAAGTCGTGTGCTTCACATGTCATATAGTTGTTTCAAGCATGAGAAATGTCCTTTCATAGGTTATATTGTAAGGTTAGTTCAGAGAGAAATCCGTGTCATGATGTTCACAAGATGGTGGCTTACACGAAAACGAGTCTAAAGATACTATCATCAATTCATTTGTTTTTATCTTTAGTGATTACCATCCCTCGAAAATTGAAGTCCAAACTTATTTCACATGACAAGGAAGCCATACACAAAGTGACAAGGAGAGCTGGTTTTAAATTAAAGAAAAAACACATTTTCAAATTTACACAAGGGTTGTTTGCATAAGACAAATCACCGACAGTACAACAGCCTAATAACCTTGCTTGCCTACTCCTGAAAATACGACCGTCACAGTGCGGAGCGCATAATCCATTGAGTTGCATTAACCTTCTTTTTTTCTTTCTCACTAAAATTTCCTGCAACTTCTAAAACTTGTACCCGCAATGTACAACACAAAACAGCCGGCAATTCGCACATCCACAACGCACCAAATACCAACCACTGTGAGGGTCCCTACAAGTTTAAAAAAAAAAAAGAAAACTGGACAAGACTAGAACAGGGCGCAACAACAGCTATGTCGTGTCCTGCCGAATAAAAGAAGTCTCAACGCATCTCTCAACCGGTTTTCGAATGGAATTATCGGCAGCTGCATTCATACACCCTTCAAAGCCCTTCGCCAGAATGTAGATCATGTACGGCATCAAAACTGTCAAAATCGAAACGACATATTAGGGGAAATAAACAACAGCAGGTTACAGGAGAATATGTATGCATGGAAAAATTAGAAACAAGGTTAACTATTACACCGGAGATGGTCGGTCAGCATTACCGGAAGTTGGAGTAAGCTGTGAAGCATGCTTCAGGTATCAAGACCAAACCCGCATTAGAAATTCAGTCGGCGCAGAAATGAAGCACTTGCATTCAATGGTATTGATTCTTTGAGCTAGCAGCACCTCGGGTTGAGATTGTATCACATGGAGACTCGGTTAAGGTATATAGTGAAACTTATGTAGAGCTGCCTGAGTAAGACAATGTAGGATATTATGTTAATTCTTAACCATATCAGAATGTGAAAAATTAAGAGAATCAGCTGAGGAAGTTGTGAAGTCCAATAAAACAGATTTTGAACTGAAAGAAGCATATCATGGCTAAGGAGAGGCCATCATTGTTCCTCTCTTGGTAGGAAAAACAAGCCAATTGTCTCGACCATACTAATCTGAGGTAAGTAAAACACGATGGTAGCTACGAGTATGGTGCTCACACCTTGCCTGCTTCACAGAAATCATCCATCAGACATAATAACAATAAAATTCTTCAAAGTATAATGATGTAAGACCAAATTGGCATGTTTTCGATAAAAGCACCTGAGACGAAACGTAGGGATTACGAAGAACAGGTTCTACCCAGCTACGCATTCAAGGTATTCACAGAAGGTAAGAGGAAATAACTTGTTAAGTCAAAAGAGGGCTACCGTGTCAGCAACATGGTCGAAACTGCCATAGCTCACAAGTCGCAATGAAAGGAAACATTATTAAATGGAAACTGTAAGCAAGATACTAAGGCAACAAGGATGAGGCATGTAACACATACCGTATCGCAGCTCTTGCCGCAGATCATTATGCGGACCAACCACAGGTTAAACATCACTTTGTGACCAACTTCTGTAAATGCAATTGAAGCAGCAAACCTGTGACAGACCAGGATTAACTTAAACTGGCAGCTGTATATTAGCAATGTATTGGTATCTCAAAATTAACAACCACATCATGAGAAAGTATGTTGGGCCGGAAAGTTGAGTAATTCGGATACACTGCAACGTCGGGACTGAAATATGGAATCCCTTTAGGATAGTTTCTTCAAGATAAAATCATGAGCAAGGTCTTTAGTATCAATGGAAGATAGTAAAGTCAAAGTTGAAAGGACCCTAATATCATCCTCTTTTGTGTGAGCTTGATATGGTCATGAACATCTGCATTATAACCATTTTCAGAATTTCATAAAGTTTAAGGGAATGGTTTAGTCAATTACTGATACCTAAAGAGCAAGGCACGAACAATACCTGTATTTGATGGTAATGCTCTCATCAGCTTCATACACAAACTTGGTAGGAATCTCTAACAAAGAAAACCATAGAAAAAGTCGTAACCCGAAAAACACAGAAGCCACCTTCAGATGCAAGCCATCATGTAATTTCCCTCAACTGCAAAGCGTGCCTTCAGTACACCTCAAACCGGAACCAACTCGGCTCTTGCATTAGCTCATGATCCACCTGCACAGGCAACAACAACAATTATGATTTGAATTCAACCGGCAGCAATACGGCAAAATAAGAAAAATGATGAAGTGAAATACCAGTTGCAACATTCTTTTGATGTTGTTCGATACGTCGTGCACGATGCCCACTCATCTATCACAAACCACCCAAAACACAACATATCTCCTACACAAGACCACACAAGACCAATGTTACACTAATAAAATCTCTTCAAATCATGACAGTGAGAAAGAGAATGAGGAAAATAGGGCTGCACAAACCATAAACGGGCATAATACCACAATTGAAACTCTTGTCATTTACAGCCTGTAAAAAAGCAAGAAGGCAACAGTAAATTAGTAACTTTCACAGCGGTAAAAGGTTGCATCTTACTCTTCGAATATGTCTAGAAGGAAAGGCCTTGATATCCAGCTCAGCATTGATACCTTCTCTCCAAGAGATTCCCCTATATAAAATGAGAACTTTCTCTGAGAACAAAAAAGAAACCCTAGCTGCTGGTTTTTCTTCCTTTCTTTCATTGTTCTTCTTCCTCCAAGTTCTGAAAAAAACCTTCTTCCAACTCACCCACAATCTTCCTCTAACTTCTGTTCTTCCCAGAAACACAACATCTAAAAAAAAACTCTCTTCGCGTCTCTCTCTCTCTCTCTCCAAACTCTCTGTTTTCCTCTTCCAATCACAAATCCCTAATTTTCTCCTCCTATCATATATTCCTCCAAAATCTTCACCAAGATCCCCACAATAAACCCTAAATCCTATTCACCCTAATCCGCCGCCACCCTTCATCTGTTACCCCATTTTCGAACAACAACACACCCCTCACCAGATTACTTCGAATCTATCTTCAACAACTACTAATCCTCCTTCCATCAACCTTCCGCACAACAGAAAATCTCAACCAACCCTTTCTCTTGCCCATAATGCCCCTCAAATCTTCAAATCCTTCGATTCATTCTCAACCCAAAACCCTTCACAACCGAAACAACCACAAATATCCTTAACCCAATCTTCTTCGTCAAACCCAAATAAATCCAAACCAGAAATGAGATAGAGGAGAGTGAAATTGTTTTGATATCTGGAACAAAAATGGATGTACCTAGAAAACAATTCTTCGAAGTGGCAAAGACAGTTTAAGGTCGGATCGATGTGTATTTGACATTTGTTTTGTTCCTTGTTCCTTGCGTTAAATCGTGTTCTTCGCGATGATGAAGAGGAAGCCTAGTTTTCTCTTCTGAGCGTTGTATATTCTTTGGATAGTGCTGCCCTGTTTTTCAAAGGATTCATCCATCTGTGATAGTCAAGGTAGCCGTGTTACAGAGCCAGGAGAGTGAAGACATGGTTATTGGGTTAATGAGACCATGAGGCCCAAGTTGCTTCTAGGTTATCACCCTCTCCTTCTATCCTTCTATTTGGCAGACCTGTTTTTTGGTTCATTTAAAATTCTGCATTATGCTGGGCTTAAGGCCCATGTTGGTTTTCTTATTGACACCCATATTTCAACCTTCACCCCCATGAGCTTTCTTTTTTTTCTCTATGTATACTATTTAATTTATTTTCGAAAGAAATTGTTTTCTTAGTTAACATTCCATTTGGTTTCAAATCCTATAATTTAACTTGATTTTCCATAAACTTGTTTATAATTTATCAACTTAATCTTTTTTTATTTTTCGATTTTTGTTTGATGGGTCGATGACGAGACTTCCGTAAATAGTTATTGGTCAAACTATTGACAAATAACGTTGGATCTGAGACCAACTCTTTTCAAACTTTTCACTTCGATTTTTATCTCATTTTTATTCATTTTATTTGATTTTTATCACTTTTTGGTCTATGACGAATTTTAATAATTATTATCGGTCAAATTATTGATAGATGATGATTTATTCAAGACTATTTCATTTTCTATTCCATTTCCATTTTCATTTTGATTTTTGGATCGATGAAGTCTTTTATTCGTAAGGGTCGCGTATCGAAGTTGATAACCTTCTCGATTTCAAATCTATCGGGAATGACCATTGGGATCATTTTCCTTACTTTGGGATCGTGATAGGCTACTTTCGATTAATCGGCATTATGTTTGCGATTAAGACGAGATCTCGTTCTTTCGTGTCCCGATTCGATTCACTAAACTAACCAATAACTTTAATTTTCGTTAAATATTATTGTGGATATTATTGTTATATTATCTTGCTATATTCATATTGTCATATCACATTATTCATATTCACTCACATATAATCGAAAACACATAATAAACTATCAAAATCCTAAAAGCCGAATTGGTGGACTGTTGTATCATTGGTTATTTGCAAAAATCCCGATTTCAAGTTTGTGCCCGACTTTGCTCAAGGCGTAGTTTATGACACATTGCACACACACGGCTTTCTCTTAGGCTACCTTACAATGAGACCCTTTATTTCGTGCAATCCCGTGTAGCTTACATGTACCCCTCTCCCATTCCGATGTATGTTTCGTATCTCTTTGATTATTAGTTTATCTCCTAGGAGCACCCATAGGGACTAGAGCGAATCAAACTATTTTCAAAGTAATTCTCGATTCGTCATCGAGCCATTTTAAAACCCTTGTAAGTCGAGTGCTCGTACGCATTCTCCATCAACCTATTACACAATTTGACCCTTTATGCATAAGTCAAGTCGGTCCCGTTTTTCAAACCATTTCCATTCCAACACGCTTTGCACGCGATAATAAGTCAAACCCTTGATCCAACATCAAACGGATTTTCGTAACAAACTATCAATCAATTAACAAACTATTTAATTCTTTTGAAGGTGTAGAGAGTAGGTTCAAGTCTTTGATCTTGCTTTCGGTTGTTTAGATGCGAGTTATCTTATTCGTGTGCGAGCAATTGACACCTTTAAATAACATTAACAACTCGACAATGTTCAACCATCCTTCAATTACTCATCCTCTCAAACTCCATTTCAAACTCAAACAACTTTCTTTTCACGATGGAAAAGAGAGGGTTCCAAGTCTTTGGTTCGCTCTCCCGACTACTTGGGTCCGAGAAGCCTTAAGCTTCAAGTAGTCATCATCCGATCAACGTCACCCATTCAAACAACCTTCTTTTGCGATGAAAAAGAGAGAGTTCCAAGTCTTTGGTTCGTTCTCCCGATTACTTGGGTCCGAGAAGTATTTCTTAAGCTTTAAGTAATCGTCATCAATTCAACTTCACCCTTTCAAACACAACCTTTTTCTTCAAGATGAAAAAGAGAGAGTTCCAAGTCTTTGGTTCACTCTCCCGATTACTTGGGTCCGAGAAGTCTTTCTTAAGCTTTAAGTAATCGTCATCCGTACCCACCTTCAAACCAATTCAAACCCGTTTCTTTCGTGGTCGTTACCACGAACTACGACTGCTCTAATTCTTCATTCACTCTTGAATGTAAGATACGTAGGCACAAGATTGCGATGATCTTGGCGAGCATAATCCCCCCATCTTCCATTTCCCCCTTTCCTTTCCCGTAGTCGAACTACGACGCTCTGATTTCTCATTCTCGTCTGAATGAGCATACGTAGGCACAAGGATGCTAATCCTTGGCGAGTGTCGCTTCCGCGAAAATAAGGTGCCGGCAAAACAGAAGAGTCGCCACCTTTCATTATTTATCCCTCAGAGCGGGAAAGGAAATGATCGGAAAAACTTGACGAAAAAGGTATAAGACAAGGTCGTCGCAACCATTGTCTGGGTTCGGGAGTCGGTTACGCAAGGGGAAGGTATTAGCACCCCTCACGTCCGTCGTACTCGACGGGATCCACGCTTGTCGGTTTGTCTACGGGTGAAAACAATCTATCTACGACTGCTAAATCTAAACGGAAAGAAACTGACTCGATAGAGCATCGCACTCTATGCCTACGTATTCTCATCAGAGAATGAGAAATCAGAGTCAACGTAGTTCGGGAAACTACGGGGGAATTTGCTCGCCAAGACGTCGCGTCTTGTGCCTACGCATTCTCGTCAGAGAAATCAGAGCATGACGTAGTTCAGGCTAACTACGGCTAGACAGGGGTGTTCTCGGTCACACGGGGGTGAGAGAAAAGGTTGACGATACTAGCGTACGCATTCTAGCAGTTAGGTGGACGCTGCTCGACTATTGGAGACTTAGGCGTACCTGTTTGCAGTAGAACAAACGTAGTATGGCGGGTTTAAAGGTATGGGAACCTACGGGAACTAGAACTACGGTCTGGTCTCAAATGCGCTCAGGTAAGAGAAAAGGATAACATCAGTCATCAGCGGAAAAGTCTCGATCACACGGCAGCGAGAGAACAGAGAAGTTAGTTGTTATTGTGCTCGCTAGGATATCGCATCCTATGCCTACATATTCTCATCATAGAAAATCAGAGCAGCTGTAGTTCAGCCTACTACAGCTAAACGGGGAAACGGGAAAAAGGGAAAAGGGCGCTCGCTAGGATATCGCATCCTATGCCTACGTACTCTCGTCTGGTACGAGAGATCAGAGCAAACGTAGTTCGACTACGGGAAAGGGGAAAGGTGGCTCGCCAATACATCAGTATTGTGCCTACGTATTCTCGTCAGAGAAATCATAGCTAACGTAGTTCAGGCTAACTACAGGGGAAGCTTGCTCGCCAATACGTAAGTATTGTGCCTACGTATTCTCTTCAGAGAAATCAGAGCAGGACGTAGTTCAGGAAACTAGGAAACTTTGCTCGGCAAGACGTCGCGTCTTGGGCCTACGTATTCTCGTCAGAGAAATCAGAGCATGACGTAGTTCGGGCTAACTAGTCTCGATTGCATGGGGGCAAGATAAGGGGTCTCGATCGCCTGAATGCAAGAGAAAAGGGGTTTCGATCGCACGGGGGCGAGAACAAAGAGGAAGCAGGCCTACGCCTAAACGGGAAGGAACTCGGGACACACACGCAAGAACCTAAGACGTAGGAGTGAATGCGTCGTATGTCACCCAAAGGGTACCATACTAGACATCCTAGACGATTGAGAAGAAACTCCTCAACTGTCATTTCCTACGTATCTAACAATCTCACAACACTCGACGGTTGCCTGAAGACTTGAAGAAGACGATGATGATGATGAACGAAGCAGCTCCTGGGCTCCTGACGTGTGCGCAAGCTCCATTCCAATCTTCTCCTCTCTGGATCTTTGATGATGACGCTCGAATCAGAACAATGTAACGCTTAGACCGTCATGGTTCGACTTATACGAGAAATCGAACTCTAAGAGGTAGCGTATTGATATTCGTCTCAAAGACAAGATGGAGAAATGATATCGAAAATCATTCTCCAATTGAATCGTGCCACACGGCCAGCCAAAGATAAAATCGAAGATAAAATCGGATAGAAACGAAAATAGGAGAGAAAATAGGAGACAAATCCACTAACAAATGGAAATAAAACGCTACTCCTAGATATACGGCAATTAAATTCCAATAGAAAATATTCTAAGAAATGTTAAAGGGAAATGCGTATAGAAAATATAATGGAAATTCTATCTAAAATATTCTATAATATTCTATGAAGAAAATAGCAAAACTATATTAAATCTATAATACCCTATAATATGCTAAAAAATAATAGAATATAAATTCTATAAAACTATGCATTAATGTCCTAGGAAAATAAAACTATAATCCTAAAAAAAATAGAAATATATCTATTACACTCATTCATCCAATACAAGGGAGAAATTAAAAATAACAAGGGAGGGGGTACAAACTGCAGACTGGGTGGGTTGCAGCAAAAAATACAGGGCCCAACCCATAAAGAAATTCAGAAAAAACAAAAAAAAGGGACAGGGGGTGCATCAGCAAAAACGGAGGTGTATGATATGGTAGAGGATAATGGGCCCAGCCCAGCTACACACACGAATGGGGGGGGGGGGGGGGGAAGGAAAAACGGAGGGTGTATGGGCAAAAACAACTTGGGCCTGACCCGGTCCAGCGCCACGTGGCCCATGATTCAGCAAACCACAACCCTAACCTCTCAAACTCCTCCTCCACTGTTCACGCCGCATCTTCCATTCCTTCTCCGAACTTCCCTCTGTCTCCATCTCACTCTTCCAAAGCAACACTCCATTCAAACACCTTCCATCTCTCTCTCAACATCTATCATCCTCAATTTCCACTTGTTTCAACCTACAACAAAACGAATGAGGATCTGGACGAAGGGGACAAACTCCAATCGAGCGTTCTTGAAAGAGTTCTTGAAGCTTGATGTTGGACCGAGCGGTGATTGAAGATTTCTGGAGAAATGCTACGAGCCGTGATCGCATGCAGAGATCTATGATCAAAATCTTGAGCGAGTCCTAGAAACTGATGGAGGATCGATTCCCAGATAGATAAGGTTGCATGCTCAAGGCGAAGTTCGCTGGAAGATTATTGGTGGTCTCTGATGAAAAATCTTTGAAGATGTTAACGAATTCTGGAAATTCTAACCGCACATCTTGAAGGTCCTTACGAAGAGGAGGAAGATCTTGATGGATTTCTGGAAAAACGAAGATATGGAGAAGACGGAGATCTTTGAAGATCCTTGAAGGTCTTGAAGATAGCTAATGAAGATTGTTGAATCTTGATGAGGCTTCTGGAAAACGGTTACAACGTTCTTGCATGGATCTGGATGGAGATCTGGATATGAACACGGTTGATGAATTGCTGAAAGAAAAATGATAAACGATGATGAACATTCATGAAGTTTCCGGTGGGGTTGAGTTTTCCGGCGAGGTTGAGTTTTCCGGTGGAATTTGGATGAACATGACGGATGAAGAAGATGAACCTTCATCATTGAGTTCCAGATTTTCGGCAAAAAACGGCCTCCGGTGATGGTTAGGGCGGCTCCGGCGACGGTTGTGGCGGTCCCTGCGGCAGCTGCATGGCCGGCAGCGAGGGAGAGAGGGTGAAGGAGGAGGCAACAAGTGGCTGACTGCATGGAGGGGGAAGAGGAAGTGAGGCCCCGTGGCAGTGATGTGGAATGAGGTGGCTACATGCAGAAGGGTGAAGTGGGGGCTTCTGCGTGTGAAACGTGGAAGATAGAAATGAGGTGCACACGCGTGGAAGAGCTTGATACTGCCAAGTGGCAGCGGACTGGACCTGGGCCCCAGAAAATGGACATCTGGCCCACCAATTATGGACTTGATTAACATCTAATTAACAGGATTAATACCTAATTAACACAATTAAATGCAAAACGAAAATTAAAAACAACAATTAAAACCCAAATGACAATTAAGACTATTCTACCTAATTAAAGCTAATAAACTCAATTAAAATGAACTAAGACCCTAATTAACATCTAAAAAGGATGATTAAAATCTAATTAATCTATTACCAATAGAAAAAAAAGATTTATTAAACCTATTAAACTCTATTAAAAACAAATAAAAAATAGAAAAAAACTCTATTAATCCTATTTTAAAAATCCTAGTAAGGGAAATATCCTATTAAAAATCATTTTAAAAAATCTACTTAATATCTAAAAACATGATTTATTCTAAAAGGGAAAATTGATATTAAAACTAAAAACTATTTAAAAACAATTAATATCTATTAAAGCTATTAAAAAATCTATCTAATACCTAGAAAAATCAATTAAATCCATTAAAAAATTCTAGAAAATAAGGGAAAAACCTAAAAATAGCGAGGAAGCCGATTAAATCGATTAGCGACTGTATCAAAATAAACGGTAAAAACCCGGACACCGAGATGTCCTAAAAAATAACAGCGAGAGCTGAAAACACAGGGCACGAGCACCGATTCTCAAAATAACTCCTCGTATTGGCCCGAAATGCCTGAAGCGCGATCGGAGGGCTGTAATCCCGACAAAGTCAATCTGACTGGAAAAAATGCAATGTACGTGGTATGCAAATGCAAAAATGAAATGAGTCGAAACATGAGCCAAATTGCGATAAGTAGTTGGTCAAATTTTGGGGTGCAACAGCTGCCCGTATTCAAACGGCTTGGACCTGAAGGGTTGAAGCGAACGGCTTTCAATCATTCAAAGGTGGAAGACGGTTGAATACCAAAGAACCCGGAAATATGCCAACTACACAAGTACACGGTACTCTGGTGGGAACAAATATTCGGAAGCTGAAATCATAGCTGCACGGCAACTAGCTGGAGAAATACTGATCTGAGCCTCCGTCAGGATGATTCTCTGATTTATCTGATATTATTGCATCCTCAAATCATCGAGGGATCACTGGTTACACGGTAACGGGCGATTGGCCAACCTCACAGGTAAACGATACTCTGATTGGTAGGAACATCTTCAAAACTGAGCATGCACGACAACTCGTTAGGGGAATTGGTCACACGGTAACCGGGGAAATGTCTAATCTTAAGTCTCCGTCAGGATGATCATCTGATTTTGCTGTAGATATTTATCCTCAATTCATCAAGGGGTCACTGGTCACTCGGTAACCGGTAATACATGGTCGACCATGCCGTCAGGCGTTCTGTGTCATAGCAGAAGAATTCCTCGGGACTCGTCAGGTCATTAGGAACTTTTAAACAATCAAGTTAATCATGCCGTCAGACATTCAAAGACATTTTCGGGCGTCAGCCGGACTTCGTCAGTAGGTCGGGAATAGAATTCTTGGTCAATCATGAACCAAATAAGGATGTACAGTCTTCTACCGTCAGGCACTCTGCATCAGCTGAGAGAACTACTTCGTCAATAAAGTTGGACTTCATCAGCAAGTCTGGGGGTTCGGCACCGCTGCCAGACTTCAATCATCAAGTCTTCCAAGGAAAGTTCAACTTCTATGTTCAAAACCTGCTGGGGATGACGCATCTCCGCTGGGGATTCTGGAGAACCATCAAGTAACTCTGCTTCGGGGATTCAGAAGTCATTCTGGGTGAGTCAAATCTGCTGAGGAAATCAAGAATCATCTTGGATGAATAACTCCGTGGGGACTTCAAGAATCATCTTGGACCAATAACTATGCTGGAGATTTCAGGAATCATCCTGAGCAAACACTCTGCCGGGGACTCTAAGCATCAACTTGAGCAACCAACTCTGGCGACTTCACTAGGGATTTTAAGAATCATCTTAAATAATCAACTTCGATGGGGGAATTCAAAAAACTCATCTTGGGCAAACGACTTTGCTGGGGAGAATTCAAGAATCATCTTGATCAAACCATTCTGCGGAGGAACACCTGCAAAACAAGAACGGTAACGACCCAACTCATGTTTCGTATGCATGTTCTTTGACAATGGCGCAATGCTCCACACGGTGGAAATGCTACGCGTTTTCAGGGTAAATGCTATGCAATCATGCAACATGTTATGGCCCCGTCAGCAAAATAAAGGCTGAAGGGAAAATCCTCCTGTCAAGGAGAAGAAGTCACACCAATCTCAATTGGACTCCTCCTGGGGACTGAACTTCAGTTGACTGCTGCAGGGGAATAAAGCTCTACGAGAACCTGAACCTGCTCATCTGGGTGTACGAACCATAATTGCTGAGGAAAACGATGTCAATCGCAGAAATAAACTGCAAAGCCTTCGCGGCAAAACTTTCCGGGAGATAACGACTCCGGTGGGGAACTACAACATCAGTTGTTCAACACTCTACTGGGGAAAACCACTCATGGACCGAACGGCTTCCAAGGACTCGGCTCTCTTGGGGATCTGCAAACTCGGCTGGGGAAGAAGAAATCATCCTGCTTACTTGGGAGAATGCAACTCTGCGGGGAATTTCAATTCTTGTGGAGACTTCAGTCTGGAACTTTGGAAGCGGCACTTGCGAATAGTCTTCTACGCGACCTGCACTTGTGACCCGGTGCTGGGGGATGAACATACGCTTCGGCGCCTGACTCAGCTGGGGAGATGGTGATCCTTCGGGATACCTCTGGTTGGGGAGAATCTTCTCTGCTTAGGGATACATATCAATGCTCTTGGTCCCGCATTCAGACTCTGCGGGGAGATGCTGCTGCACTCTATCGGGGATATCAATCCAGATCTGCTGAGGATAATCTTGCATACGCCTTATGGAGACTGACCCTTTTGGGTGATACCTGCCGGACTATCAAGTCTGATGAGGAATACCTGTGTATCAACACTGCTGGGGATATCAATCCTTAGCTACTCATTATACAACTCTGTTGGAGATGTACTGATCCTATCAAGGACACACCCCTGGCGACTGCGGGAGATAACAATCGATTACTGAAATTGAATCTCACTTCACTGAGGAAAACAACCCTGAACGGTCCTTTTTGAACACCCTAAGTCCTTATAGGGTACGAAGCAAACTGCTGAGAAATAACTCTTCTCTGTCTGACATCAAAATCTACTTGTCTAGAGATTACTCAGTGAGGGAATCACCGTCGACCTCTGCTTGAGGAATGAGTCAATGACCTGGACTCGGAGGGGAAAGGAGTCAAACTTGGACTCTATGGGGATACAACATTGCATCAGTCCCACTGCTGGGGAAATAAACCCAACTCTATCGGTCAGGTAAAGCTTCAGTCTCAACCCACTTGGGAAGATAGCACATCAGGCTAATCAACAGTCGATGCTTGGGATGGCCATACTCTGCCAGAAATATCAATCAAACCTGTCGAGGATAATCTTGATCCTACTCTGCTAAGGGATAAATGCCATCTCAACTTGCTGCAATCTCAAACTGCTCAGGGGAGACAATCTCAAACTGTACATCTCTGCTGAGAAAATAATCCTGATTCAACAACATCAACACAGGGAATACAAAATACCAATCATGGAGCTGGGATCACTCGAGCCTCGTGTAGGGGAGTGTGACAACATATGAGTCATTAGGAATCATCGTGTCAGGTACAATTAGGCTTTTTCTGGTTTAGGGATAGGTTTATGGTGATAGGGATTTATTTCTGGTTACCAACAAAAGTGGATTTGAAGGGGACATACTAGACGAGAACTAGCATTCGAGGGTAGACTACCAGACGAGAACTGATAGCAACATATGTTAGGTTGCCAGACGAGAACTGACTTACGGTTTGCCAGACGAGAACTGGACTTTAAAACTGTGTTAGCCAGACGAGAACTGGTTAAACAATAGGTTACAGAAAAGGTGACCAGACAGGGCTGGTTTCCGGTTTGGATTTCAGACGAGAACTGATCTCCGGCTTGCCAGACGAGAACTGGACTTTAAAACGATTTGGTTACAAGGTTCTGCCAAGTAACAGGTTAGGCTGTAGGATAACAATCCAATGACAGCAAGGCTTCTTCAGAAGGTTCAGGTCTTTGGTAGGGTAATGACACGATTCCCCGACACTCAACTCTTGCTAGGGTGAACAAACTCATTTGAACAACTTTCCCCAGTGCAATTCAACTTGCCCCAATCCGACTCTTGGGAGAATTCATTCTGAACAGAAAGCAGCTGGCAACGAGACAATCTTCAGATGGCTTGCTGTAACACCCCCTTCTATACCCCAAATAAATGCATATAAAACAATTAAGCACATACAAATTATCAGAGTAAAAAGGTTTTATAATAAGGTATAAAAGAAGAATGCCACAATTTCACCAATAAAACACTTTCACTATTTGCTCCATAAAATATGTAACATTTTCAATTTAAGCGGAAGATAAAATCATTTGATCGTTTTCAAAATATTAATCCACGTACACATAAGCTATCTAAATTAATATATCATATCAGTTAGATTTACAGAACCACATAAATTGATACATCGCAATGTATCACAAAAGAATGACTATACTAGTCTAACTACCCGGTGTTACATATCAGAGCAGCAGACTCAAAAGAATGAAGACTATTCTTCACAAAAGGACTCCAGCATCCTAATCTGCAATGCCTCATATAGCATTATAAAACAGCAGAAGGGTGAGAAATATAACCATAATAATCAAAGCATAAGATTATATATATAGGTATTCATATAATACATATTCACATTTCTCACCACACTTCATTCTCATAATCATAATCATATCACGTTCATATATATCAACATTATGAACATTCACAAGCACATCCCTTCATGCTTAAGTTCACAATCATTCACAAGCACATTTGTACAACAACAATATTATGCAATGTGACTCAACATATTCAATGCAACTCAATGCTATGCGGTACCGACTCTCGTTATCTTTTTTTCGGTTTTCACTCTAAACCGGGTCCACCCTTCTAGACCGATAACTCGTTATCATTTTTCGGTTTTTACATTAAACCGGGTCCACCCTTCTAGACCGATAACAACCAAGCCCGTCCCCTAGGCTTCAAACCCACCCTTCTAGGTTTGGGACAAGCCACTAGTTTCCACGAAACTAACAGACATTGCCTCTTGACTGAATGATGCATGTACAATCAACCAATCACAATAAATGCACTTAAGACCGTTCCCGCGTCTTAATCCCATGCATTCGAATAATTCACCCCTTCGAGAATTTCATCATGATTGCACATACAACATATATCAATATTTATCAATGTATTCATTTCACACATCATCATATTCAACAACAATGCACACATATCACATATGTTCCCATGCATTCACACAACAATCGCATACATATATGCACTCACAATTCATTAGACGATACACATACATCCCTCATTGTATTCCCATGTATCTCTAATTATCACAACAATCAAGGTATTCACATCGCAATACCAATCATACAATTATAAGTTACGCCCACATATTCAAAATGTTCTCATGTATTTTAACCGATTACAATTAATCATTCATATCACAACTCTAGGATTCACGCCCGAAGGCTACCCACAACACATGTTACCATAATAGTTCACATACTCATTCATAACATAGAAGTATAAACATATGCGAATCAACCAAACAATCATCATTTGGATAACACAGCAAAGAAAATATACTGCCACATTCGCCTTCATTCGCCTGGCGAACCCTCGCAGCGAACCTTCGCCTGGCCTTCGCCTGGCGAACTCTCTCAGCGAACACTCGCTAGGCTTCGCCTGGCGAGACTTCCCAGCGAGCCCAAGTCAGTAGCTACTGACTTCATTCGCCACCATTCGCCAGCACCTTCGCTGGGCGAACCTTCGCTATCTACCTTCGCCTGGCGAACCCACCAGCGAAGTCCACTGGGACTTAAATATAATTATTCGCCAACATTCGCTAGGCTTCGCCTGGCGAGAGCCAGCGAACCTGCGCAGAACAGAACCCTATTTTGTTCCTCCTTCACCAATCCATCATCAACCCTCTCTTACACATCCAAATCAGTATAAACAACATCAGTACATGTTACCCGACTATTCTACGGCATTATTACTCAGTTTCAACCGATTAAATCATCAATCTACCAATTATCCAACATTTTGCCCTAAATGGAAAGTGATGAAAACTCTACCAAAACCCCAACCCAACATACATAACATCATACAATGATTAAATAGCAATGTTTCTCACCCTTACCTCGATTAATCGGAGCTTTGATGTTGGTTCTTGATGATTTCCACTTTTCCTCTTCTTCTCCTCTCTTTCTCTCCTTTCTTCTTCTTTCCTCTTTTTCTCCAAATGTTTTCTATCTTTCTTTTCTTTTCTTTTCTCTCTTATATATTCCTCTATTTTCCTTCCACTCCAATTCCTTCTTAATTTTCTATTAATTCCAATTAATAAAAATTAATTTCCAACATTAACATAAAATCCCACTAAAATCAATTAATTACTACAATTAATTATTTAATGAAATTTGGGCTGTTACACTTGCCCTAACATCCGTACAACGGAAGGATTCATCCTCGATTAACCAACTCTCAGCATGGTTGGTTTCAATATACTTCTGAAGTAGCTTGCCCCTGAACGAGCGTTGAGCGACTTAACATGCTCTGATTGAACACTGGAGGGATCTGCCCTCAAATCACAAGAGTTCTGGATAACTGCCCCTGAATGGGTCTCGAGAAGATCCACTTCTGATCAACTGCTTCTTGAATAATTTGTCCCATAATCAACCGATCATTCGGGACTTGTCCTCAGACTAACTGATTCCAAACTCACTGGAAGTCAATGCCCCAGATTCACAGGGCTTCGCAGTATACCACTCTGATCCAGACTGCTAACGATTCAGTCTTGACTGACTATTCCCTGGTGGAATTTCCTTCATATCAACTACTGACCTGCAGTTAAAATTGTCTATTCACGAATGGTAATTTTAATGCAGTGTTCATGCAGATTTCGAAAAATGTTGTCACTCATTTGCGTGTCATGATAGTGAGTGATGAATGAACCAAAGAGTTCAAATGTAGTGCTGATTTGATCAGTGAAAAATACAACAAGGATATGATTAGCAAATCATGTAGGAGTCAGGTTACTCAACCTCATCGTAATGCGCTTTCAGAATAAACCCTACCTCAATTAGGTCTTTTAAGGGTTGTATCGTGGTCGGGTTCACGGTTCGTGAAACAAAGGATATTTGGCTCAAATTATGATTTGTACACCCCTTCTACGTGATGATCTCCGATCCTAAAGTTCAGTTAACTTGGCTCGAGCGCTCGCCTCTTCGAGAGGTATGTTGAATGTTGGGAACAGTGGTTGAAGAATTCACAAGGTGCTTCGGAGTGACAGTTACTCCTTTTTCGTTTTCGGTGCTTGTATCCACACGACTTCGTCCTTGTTCGAGGATTTTTCTTTTTATATCCTTTCTTTTTCATTCTTTTGATTCCCTAATTTTTGCCTGGACTGACTCTTCAGAGTTCTTTTTGATTTTTCTTTTGAAGTCCAGCGGGATGCCCTATTTTTTGCCTAAGTATTAGCTTTCCAGCTTTTCTTTTCTTTTTACTTAGCGGGCTTTCTTATTCCTTCTTTTTTCTCTTTTTCTTGGAACACAGTCATGTGACACTGGTTGTCTGGATTCATCCGAGAGGTTTATACCTGTCTCACTCCTGATTGGTGAGGTTTAACCACTGTGGTTGGTGAGGTACGACCTCTGGGGAAGAATACGATGTGATTGGTCCTCAAAAGACAACACTCCTCTATAAGACTTGAACGCTCGGTCAAGCTAACTGACGACTACCCTGCCCCGGGTTAAGATGTGAGGGTTTAAAAGTCCGAAAGAAACTCCTAATTCTCGGCTCGAAGTGGTTAACAAGGGACTAACTCCTTATATCTCCGGTGTTTAGGGGATTTGAAACAATGCCTTGTACGTCATCGACAAGGTTTTATCTGAAAGCATACGATCATCGGTTATGAGTATTCAGTTTCTTCATCCTCCCTCCAATCTTTACTAATCATAGTGATAAAGTGGAGTGAATAAAATGCAAGTGTCAGTGCAATGCAATAAATGAGTGACAATGACATGATTAATTCAGAAAAATGCATAGTCACTTTATCAATATTACCATTCGAAACAAACAATGTTTAACAGCACGTAGTAACTAACAGAAAGGAAACTACAAATGCAAATGATAAAAAGTCTGAGGACTGCCAATGCTGAGGACGTCTGCCTGTCTGGACCACTGGCTTATGGAAATAACCCTCTGAATATGCAAGCTCAGACAGCTGAGAGGTTATCATGCACAACCAAAACTCCTTCTGGAAAGGAAATACACCCTTTGTCGATCAACTGTTTCACTTTTGCCTGAAAAGCTTTGCAATCTTCAGTTGAATGCCCTGGGGATCCATCATGATATCCACACTGAGCATGGGGATTGTACCCCGAAGGGTAAGGCTCTGGCACGGGCTTAAGAGCTTTAGGTTCCACCAAAGAATTCTGAATCAACCGTGGCAGAATCTGGCTATACGGCACAGGCACTGGATGAGAAGGAGCATTGCTTCGTTCCAAGTTGTTACGAGGTCGGTTCTAATTCTGACGTTGATTCTGATAACCTCGGCCACGGGCTCGTGGATTCGCAAGAGGAGCGACATAAAGTTCCCGATGTGGTGCCCTAGGCACAATTGTCTGTCCAGAATAACGAGACACAGAGGATACTGATCGCTGAGAAGACGAAGAACCAACAGATTTCCCCGATTCGTCTTGAGAATACCCAACATCTGTCAGGACTGCATTGATCACAACTCCTTCTTCAGTTTGAAAGTTACAGAGAGATTCGGTTTCACCAGCCTGACTGCTTGAAACATTCTGGATTCTTCCAGTCTTTACACCATGCTCGATGCGCTCTCCTGCCCTCACCAATTCAGAGAAATTTGGTGCCACTCCAAGCATTCTTTCGAAGTACGGGCTCTGTAAGGAGTTTATGAACATGCCTTTTAACTCTCGGTCTAGGAGCGGTGGTTGCACTCTAGCAGCAAATTCTCTCCATCTCTGAACATACTTCCTGAAAGGTTCATTGTTCCCTTGAGACAATTCTTGCAGCTGCATGCGACTAGGAGCTACATCAAGATTGTAGTCATACTGCTTCAGAAAAGCATTGGCTAAATCCACCCATGATTGGATCTGATTACTCTCCAACTGCATATACCAACTCAGAGGTGCCCCAGTCAGACTATCTTGAAAGCAGTGAATCATCAACTTGTCGTTGTGCACAAATGAAGTCATTCTTCGGCAGAACATCACCAAATGTTGCTTCGGGCAACTATCTCCTTTTTACTTTTCAAACCTCGACGCTCTGAACTTTGGAGGTAACACTAGGCCGGAAACCAGACACATGTCTGCAGCATTAGGGTTAACAGCGTCTTTACCTTTCAAGGCTTTGAATCTTTCATCCAACGCACGAAACCTTTTAGCATACACGGGAGCTAATGGGTCTTCAGTATTGGTTATCGGGACCTCTCTTCGGGAAGTGGCACAGGGAAAACGACACCCTGATAGTCTGAAGTATCAACAGAAGGAGAACGTTCACCTCGGACAACAAACTGCTCATGTAGACCTCGGTCTTCAACAGAAGGTTGTACAAGCTGAGCTGCAGTAAGGTTGTTCACTTGCGGAAAGTCTTCATCATGTGTAGAACCATACAGAGGATTGGACGTCACAGTGAAACCTGACAAGGTATCAACAAACTAGAAGCTGCTCTCTGACATAGCTACCAACAACTTTCAACTGATTCTGCTCAATTCTGCTTCAACCCCTTGGTCGTCTTCAACACTCACCTTCAGAATCAAAACAACGGCTGGATAAGAGCACTAGCTAGCTGGAGAATGGCATGCAATATGATGCAGGAATGATCATGCAAATACAATGCAAGATGCAGCAAACACGAGATCACAGCCCCCACAAAGCTCTGATTACTGCTGCGCTGCTGACGGGATAAAGTTGCTCTGACGAGAGAAAAACTAAAATATCGGGTAGGATGGAAGTCAAGTTTCCTGCAAAAACCCTCCCACTCACGGGTATGGACCTAAACTGACACAAGTTCGGCATCCTATGCGGTCGTCGGTGTCACAGACTTTCAAGACTGATAATACGATACCCAGAAGGTGTGGCATCATCCTGTCCTGAAGAGACCTCACTTAGCCAACTTCCAAATGATCGGTCCCCAGAGTCGACAATCCTTCAAACCAACAACCCCCTCAACCCAAAGGGTTTAAAGAGAAGCCAACCGGGAGAACCTCGTCTGAGCGTGGATTTCATGAGACACTAGCGCCTGCCAAGCAAGTGCGCGCCCACTAATTTCCACAACTAATTCTAAGGTGCACTCAAGCCTGGGTCTGGCTTCTCACTCATCAGAGCTCCCATCCCACAACAGCACAATAACAACAGATAATAATATAGTGCGGGAAACGTAAATACATCAGTAATATACAATACAAAAATAAACACCCACAGACACCCAAACAAGCGCTAGGATTGACTCTCTCAGGGGACGTTGGATCCCCAGACTGACTCGCATATGGGACGTTGGATCCCAGGAAACTATAGAGTCCCCAGCAGAGTCGCCAGCTGTCGCTTCCGTGAAAATAAGGTGCCGGCAAAACAGAAGAGTCGCCACCTTTCGTTATTTATCCCTCGGAGCGGGAAAGGAAACGATCGGAAAAACCTGACGAAAAAGGTATAAGACAAGGTCGTCGCAACCATTGTCTGGGTTCGGGAGTCGGTTACGCAAGGGGAAGGTATTAACACCCCTCACGTCCGTCGTACTCGACGGGATCCACGCTTTCGGTTTGTCTACAGGTGAAAACAATCTATCTACGGCTGCTAAATCTAAACAAAAAGAAACTGACTCAATAGAACGTCGCACTCTATGCCTACGTATTCTCATCAGAGAATGAGAAATCAGAGTCAACGTAGTTCGGGAAACTACGGGGGAATTTGCTCGCCAAGACGCCGCGTCTTGTGCCTACGTATTCTCGTCAGAGAAATCAGAGCATGACGTAGTTCAGGCTAACTACGGCTAGACAGGCGTGTTCTCGGTCACACGGGGGTGAGAGAAAAGGTTGGCGATACTAGCGTACATATTCTAGCAGTTAGGTGGACGCTGCTCGACCATTGGAGACTTAGGCGTACCTGTTTGCAGTAGAACGGACGTAGTATGTTGGGTTTAAAGGTATGGGAACCTACGGGAACTAGAACTACGGTCTGGTCTCAAATGCGCTCGGGCAAGAGAAAAGGATAACATCAGTCGTCAGCGGAAAAGTCTCGATCGCACGGCAGCGAGAGAACATATAAGTTAGTTGTTAGTGTGCTCGCTAGGATATCGCATACTATGCCTACATATTCTCATCAGAGAAAATCAGAGCAGCTGTAGTTCAGCCTACTACAGCTAAACGGGGAAACGGGAAAAAGGGAAAAGGGCGCTCGCTAGGATATCGCATCCTATGCCTACGTACTCTCGTCTGGTACGAGAGATCAGAGCAAACGTAGTTGACTACAGGAAAGGGGAAAGGTGGCTCGCCAATACATCAGTATTGTGCCTACGTATTCTCGTCAGAGAAATCAGAGTTAACGTAGTTCAGGCTAACTACAGGGGAAGCTTGCTCGCCAATACGTCAGTATTGTGCCTACGTATTCTCTTCAGAGAAATTAGAGCAGGACGTAGTTCAGGAAACTAGGAAACTTTGCTCGGTAAGACGTCGCGTCTTGGGCCTACGTATTCTCGTCAGAGAAATCAGAGCATGACGTAGTTCGGGCTAACTAGTCTCGATTGCATGGGGGCAAGATAAGGGGTCTCGATCGCCTGAATGCAAGAGAAAAGGGGTTTCGATCGCACGGGGGCGAGAACAAAGAGGAAGCAGGCCTACGCCTAAACGGGAAGGAACTCGGGACACACACGCAAGAACCTAAGACGTAGGAGTGAATGCGTCGTATGTCACCCAAAGGGTACCATACTAGACATCCTAGACGATTGAGAAGAAACTCCTCAACTGTCATTTCCTACGTATCTAACGATCTCACAACACTCGACGGTTGCCTGAAGACTTGAAGAAGACGATGATGATGATGAACGAAGCAGCTCCTGGGCTCCTAACGTGTGCGCAAGCTCCATTCCAATCTTCTCCTCTCTGGATCTTTGATGATGACGCTCGAATCAGAATAATGTAACGCTTAGACCGTCATGGTTCGACTTATACGAGAAATCGAACTCTAAGAGGTAGCGTATTGATATCCGTGTCAAAGACAAGATGGAGAAATGATATCGAAAATCATTCTCCAATTGAATCGTGCCACACGGTCAGCCAAAGATAAAATCAAAGATAAAATCGGATAGAAACGAAAATAGGAGAGAAAATAGGAGACAAATCCACTAACAAATGGAAATAAAACGCTACTCCTAGATATACGGTAATTAAATTCCAATAGAAAATATTCTAAGAAATGTTAAAGGGAAATGCGTATAGAAAATATAATGGAAATTCTATCTAAAATATTCTATAATATTCTATGAAGAAAATAGCAAAACTATATTAAATCTATAATACCCTATAATATGCTAAAAAATAATAGAATATAAATTCTATAAAACTATGCATTAATGTCCTAGGAAAATAAAACTATAATCCTAAAAAAAAATAGAAATATATCTATTACACTCATTCATCCAATACAAGGGAGAAATTAAAAATAACAAGGGAGGGGGTACAAACTGCAGACTGGGTGGGTTGCAGCAAAAAATACAGGGCCCAGCCCATAAAGAAATTCAGAAAAAACAAAAAAAAGGGACAGGGGGGTGCATCAGCGAAAACGGAGGTGTATGATTTGGTAGAGGATAATGGGCCCAGCATAGCTACACACACGAACGGGGGGGGGGGGGGGGGGGGGAGGAAAAACGGAGGGTGTACGGGCAAAAACAACTTGGGCCTGACCCGGTCCAGCGCCACGTGGCCCATGATTCAGCAAACCACAACCCTAACCTCTCAAACTCCTCCTCCACTGTTCACGCCGCATCTTCCATTCCTTCTCCGAACTTCCCTCTGTCTCCATCTCACTCTTCCAAAGCAACACTCCATTCAAACACCTTCCATCTCTCAACATCTATCATCCTCAATTTCCACTTGTTTCAACCTACAACAAAACGAATGAGGATCTGGACGAAGGGGACGAACTCCAATCGAGCATTCTTGAAAGAGTTCTTGAAGCTTGATGTTGGACCGAGCGGTGATTGAAGATTTCTGGAGAAATGCTACGAGCCGTGATCGCATGCAGAGATCTAGGATCAAAATCTTGAGCGAGTCCTAGAAACTGATGGAGGATCGATTCCCAGATGGATGAGGTTGCATGCTCGAGGCGAAGTTCGCTGGAAGATTATTGGTGGTCTCTGATGAAAAATCTTTGAAGATGTTAACGAATTCTGGAAATTCTAACCGCACATCTTGAAGGTCCTTACGAAGAGGAGGAAGATATTGATGGATTTCTGGAAAACGAAGATATGGAGAAGACGGAGATCCTTGAAGATCCTTGAAGGTCTTGAAGATAGCTAATGGAGATTGTTGAATCTTGATGAGGCTTCAGGAAAACGGTTACAGTGTTCTTGCACGGATCTGGATGGAGATCTGGATATGAACACCGTTGATGAATTGCTGAAAGAAAAATGATAAACGATGATGAACATTCATGAAGTTTCCGGTGGGGTTGAGTTTTCCGGCGAGGTTGAGTTTTCCGGTGGAATTTGGATGAACATGACGGATGAAGAAGATGAACCTTCATCATTGAGTTCCAGATTTCCGGCGAAAAACGGCCTCCAGTGATGGTCAGGGCGGCTGTGGCGACGGTTGTGGCGGTCCCTGGGGCGGCTGCATGGCCGGCGGCGAGGGAGAGAGGGTGAAGGAGGAGGCGACAAGTGGCTGACTGCATGGAAGGGGAAGAGGAAGTGAGGCCACGTGGCAGTGATGTGGAATGAGGTGGCTACATGCAGAAGGGTGAAGTGGGGGCTTCTGCGTGTGAAACGTGGAAGATAGAAATGAGGTGCACACGCGTGGAAGAGCTTTATACTGCCAAGTGGCAGCGGACTGGACCTGGGCCCCAGAAAATGGACATCTGGCCCACCAATTATGGACTTGATTAACATCTAATTAACAGGATTAATACCTAATTAACACAATTAAATGCAAAACGAAAATTAAAAACAGCAATTAAAACCCAAATGACAATTAAGACTATTCTACCTAATTAAAGCTAATAAACTCAATTAAAATGAACTAAGACCCTAATTAACATCTAAAAAGGATGATTAAAATCTAATTAATCTATTACCAATAGAAAAAAAAGATTTATTAAACCTATTAAACTCTATTGAAAACAAATAAAAAATAGAAAAAAACTCTATTAATCCTATTTTAAAAATCCTAGTAAGGGAAATATCCTATTAAAAATCATTTTAAAAAATCTACTTAATATCTAAAAACATGATTTATTCTAAAAGGGAAAATTGATATTAAAACTAAAAACTATTTAAAAACAATTAATATCTATTAAAGCTATTAAAAAATCTACCTAATACCTAGAAAAATCAATTAAATCCATTAAAAAATTCTAGAAAATAAGGGAAAAACCTAAAAAAGCGAGGAAGCCGATTAAATCGATTAGCGACTGTATCGAAATAAATGGTAAAAACCCAAACACCGAGATGTCCTCAAAAACAACAGCGAGAGCTGAAAACCCAGGGCACGAGCACCGATTCTCAAAATAACTCCTCGTATTGGCCCGAAATGCCTGAAGCGCGATCGGAGGGCTGTAATCCCGACAAAGTCAATCTGACTGGAAAAAATGCAATGTACGTGGTATGCAAATGCAAAAATGAAATGAGTCGAAACATGAGCCAAATTGCGATAAGTAGTTGGTCAAATTTTGGGGTGCAATAGCGAGCACCTTATCCTCTAACCATCCCCTTCCCCTAGCGTCTTTAGCCATTATAGTATCGTTTCAGTATCTAGTATTAAGAAGAGAAGAACTAAGCTTAGCTAACATCCATCACAACTCGAATTAAGAGGTTCCCGTTGAGTACAACAGACGTGAGGGGTGCTAATACCTTCCCCTCGCGTAACTGACTCCCGAACCCAGGAATATGGTTGCGACGGCCGTGTTCCTTCCGCGTTTATGAGGTTTTCTCGATATTTTCCTCTCCCGTTCATTCGGGAAAAATAAAGTTCGGTGGCGACTCTGTCGAACCGCATTTCCTCGCCTTTTGTGCGAGGGTCGTATTTTTGAATGAATTTTCGAGGTGCGACAGGTGGCGACTCTGCTGGGGACGTATTGCTCCATGCAAGAGAGAGTCGAGCCTATCTTAGTTTGAGTTGTTAGCTTGTTGTTTTTTATTTTCTTCTCGCTTATTTATTGGTATCCTTGTCTTGGTTGCGTATGCTTGAGGCATTGTGGGGGTTGATATGCTTATGGTTATTTTGTGAGATGGCTCTACACCCGAGTCCGAGTATAACCCTAGGATTAGGATGGTGGTTGTGTAGTGGAGACTTGCGTGGAGTCTTTCACATTAAGTTGAAGCGAAAACCCCGCTTGGAGTAGATTCCTTGGAGATGTTGTTGTGGTGAGTCTTTGCCATGGCAATGATGTTTTTGAGCTTGAATCGTTGATCCCAAGGACCTTTAACCGTTTCATCCATGGTGGTTGGTAGTGTTAATTATGTAACACCCTTATTCTACCCCACAGATATTACGGTAAAATAACACGGATTTCAGAGTAAAATATTAACTCTCATTAAAAAGCCACAAAGGGCGTACATTTCTCAAAATCAACAAAATTGGTCAATACTCCGTAACGCACGGGTTTTCTCAAAATACATCAAAGCATCATATACAGTGGAACTCAAAACATAACTCAATGTTTTCCTCATAAGGGAACATCAGTAAAATAACCTAATGATATACAATCAACTCAAAGAATCCAACCCGATGTTACATATCAGAGCAAGACCCTCTACATTAACCATAAGGCTAACGACTCTAAAACGTCACAATACTCCTCGACGGCGTCCATGGCTAAACTTGCTCATCTGCATGTTACCCACGTGGAGGTAACATTCAAACAGGCAGGGTGAGTAAGACAATTCATAATAATCAATGTATAACAATTAATGCATAAACGACATATTACTCATAGTTATATTCAACACATTGATATTCTTAAATTATGCCTCAAAGACCATAATGTCATAATTATACACAAAGGCTCATAAATGCAAATGCAACATAGACTCAATGCATGTGTGTCGCTACTGCAAAAATCGGCGCTGGCTGAACAGAAGAGTCGCCACCGTGCGTTATTTATCCCAAAGGAGGGAAAGGAAACGCTCGAAGTAAACCTCGCAAAAAAGGGAAAAGGTATGGTCATCGCAACCAAAACCTGGATTCGGGAGTCGGTTACGCAAGGGGAAGGTATTAGCACCCCTCACGTCCGTCGTACTCGACGGGATCCACGCTTGCTTGGTTTGTACGGATTACACTTCTATCTAAACTAAAGGATGAGGTCTGAAAAGAAAACATGACTCGGCAAAGCATCGCACTTTATGCCTACGTATTCCCGTCTGGAACGAGAAATCAGAGTCAACGTAGTTCGCCTAACTACGGGTGAAGGTGGGGAAGGTTGCTCGCTAGGACACTGCATCCTATGCCTACGTACTTCCATACTGCATGGAAGATCAGAGCAAACGTAGTTCGGGCTACGCACGACACAAGCTGTTCAAGTGTCTTTTTATGAAAAATCTCACCTTAAACAAGGGTTTTCTTATTACAAAAAGGTTAATGTTTGTTCAAATCTTTTGACGGAAGAAGTGAATTCACTTTGTTATAACCTTTATTAATGTTTTTCTGTTGTTTTGAAGAAAGAAGAGATGACACTCTACAAATCCTAGGGTTAAAAAAAGGGGATAAAAATCTACCCTAATGTTATCATGCATGGGTTAAGACCTAATGTCTATCATGCTCCTCTCTTGCGCAGAGAGAAACAGAGATCCTAAGGGACAACGGAAACAGAAACAACAGATATATACAATAAAGCAGTAAAATGCATGGATGCAACAATACAAGCGAGGCAAGGGAGTCTCACTCAACCTCGAACCTAGAAAACAATAGGCAAAAGTGAACAGAATTCACTTTCAACCCAACAGGTTAAGCAGCAAACAATACAGTCAGGGAAATTCACACAATACATCAAAAATTAAAACAGCAAAAACTAAACAGCAAAGCAGTCTTCATCAGCATCTGGCTTCAAGCAAAGCATCAACTATCTACAAACTTCAGGCAAGCATCAGTCTTTATCATCAGTCTTCCATCTGCAATGGCTTTTCTTCAAGTACCAATCCCAAGCTGAGGAATCAATCACAAGAATAAACTGGGTGTTAAGCAATTAGTTGACCACCAAAGGTGGCAAACAGACTGCTATCAACACAAAGAATATTTCTCTCAAGAGTTCTATCTCTTAGACACTATCACCAAGCCTTCCAAAGGAAGGGGGTGAGTGTCTTAAAGAGACTCTGCATCACAGAGAAGGATGGAGGCAATCAAGACCTTCCATGTTTATGAATCAAGTTTACTACTCTAGAGCTCTGCCTAAATCCTAGATCCTATGGCCTTCAACAGCTGCCAGAAAGAGATACTCCTCATCAACTCTGGAAGTTGGTCTTCATTCTCTGATCTTCAAATGGGCTTCATCACCACAGTCTTCAGCTCAAACCCCAAGCCCCAAATAAACCCAATACCCCACACAGACAAATAATAACCCTAAAGAGGGCACACCACCCAATCAATCAAATACAAGCAATATACTAATAGCAATAGGGGAATCCTAATATTTTCTAAGGGATCTATTACCTACCCATAACCCCTATAGTCCCATACCCCAAAATCAAATCAAAATTCCTAAAAGAATTGATCTATCTCACCTATGCTCACTTAAAACCCTACTTTTAACCACTCTAATCTCACCTAATCAAAATCACCTAAAAATTAATCCTAAAGTTATGAATTAAATCCTATATACAAGCTAAAGTCCTAAGTGACATATCCTAAAAAGAATGGGTCCTAAATTTAAAGGGAACTATTAGAACTAAAATCAATAAATTTAAGTACTAAACTAAACTCATTAAAAAGCTATTTACAAGAAAAATATGCAAAAAATACTAAAACCAAATAAAATGCAAATTTTATTATTTATTATTTTTCTTAACAAAATTATGAATCTACCACAAAGAGAACCAATTAAAAACAAGCTTTTTTCAATTTTATATGGATTTTTAAAGATGCAAAAAAATATAAAAGAAAATAAAAATCAAAAACATGAATTAAATTGGGGAGGGGGTGTCATAAGTAAAGGCGCCTAGTTATATTGATCATTGGGCCATGAAGTGGGGGGCGTGAATATCAAAAGGCGCTAGGCCCAGCATGCATCAGAAATTGAATTAAAAATAAAAGAAAAAAGAAATAGCGCGCGGTGCATTTAGTAATACTTCACAGCTCATTTTCCATTGGGCTTTGGTTTGGGGGTGGGGATAGCATTCTGAATCCAGGCCCATGGTTAGGTTTTTTAGTGAAACGCATCGTTTCACTATGGTCAATTCCCTCCGTTTTTCAACTTCGAATCTCAGCCACTGGATTGGATTAAAAGGTCAAGCTTTGGACTTGATCCAACGATCAGGGGTCATCGTCCCCAAATGAACATTAGGGTTTCAGGATTCCCCTCTCCCATGCATGAACTTCCACATCTCTGTTCTTTCTCCTCACTCAACCAAATCCCTCGATCCAAAAACAAAAAATGGCCTACTCAAAGCCCTCTACAAGATCCTACACTTGGATTTTTCTAAAACTCATTCTATACTTCAACTCGATAGCTGGAAGTTCATGGTGTACCAAACTGCACCTGATATGCATGGTTATGAAATTTGCTCAAACTATACCAGAATGATCTAGGGATTATGCTGATCACTCTAAGCTAAAAAGCTAATATTATCTTGCCCTAATCCATGAGTTCTTGATCTTGAAAGATTCATCACCATGTTACCAAACTCCATGAAACCTTCTCAATCTCTCTGAAAATGGTCATCTAACCTAACCTAACAATCTTACACTAATAATCTAATCTAACAACACCTAATTAGGGAGATAGAAGAGAAAATGCATACCTGCAATTCTTGTTGGAACAGATGGGAAATAGCTTGATTCAGCACTTGCAATCCCTCACCAATGGTCCTTAGATGATGCTATGGTTTCTGTTTGCAAAAAGTTGGGAGAATAATGCCTCTAACATGAGATTCGAATCTGATATGCTTCTTGCAATTTCAAACCCTAGAGCTTCAATCTTCCATGGATGGCTCTCTAATTCAGCATGTATGCATTCAAGAGTTTCAATGGATTGTGGATGAAGAAGAAAGATGAACAGAATTGGTGTTGATTGTAGATTTTCACTCTTTCTTACAATGGAAGCAACAATGGAATTCTCTCTCTTCTCTCCCTCTTTTAACCAACCTTTTGCACTAATGATCCACACTCAATATATAGAGGATGATGGACAGATCTAGAAGTTTCTGGATGCCTCTAGGATGATTCTAGAATGTGGTGGAAATTCATGGAAATCTCACTTGATGACATGTTGAATATCTCTCATCTCATGCATATGGCCCTCTAAACTTGTGTCAAAATCTCTTCTCATGAGATATTGAGAATGTATGTGAGCTCCTTGCCTTGAAATTTACCTTATGCCAAGTTTTCCATACTTGCCTTATTATGCAAGTAACAAAAATACAAAGCAAGTCCAAAATTTAAACCCTAACTCAAAAAAGTGGCTGAACCAATGTCTTCAAAATGTTATTTGGATTCAATATGGTATATTGGATGACCCATTTTGGATTTGTAGATCTCTCAAACCATTTTCAAACTTGAACTTTTTCAAGTTATATGCCTTTTTTAAGTCATTTTTCACCAACTTTTATCAAGTCTTCTTCTATGCATTTTCAAACTTCCATGACCTCTTTTCTAGACTTAAAATGACATTTTGAGCAACTTTGATGTTGTGAAGTTTTTCATTTGAAGCTTCCTTGTATGAGTTTTAGACATAGGCTAAGAATGACCTGTAATTCTCAAATGACCAAAATACCCTTTTCTTGCCAAGACCATAAGTAGAGTTCCACAAATCATATGAAGGCATACCATACCTTTCTAGAAAGCTAAGACAATAAGGAACAACTCTCATGTTGGCCAGAAATCCATTTGAAATCTCCTTGAAGGTCAAACGTTGCTTGGAAGACAGACAACTTTCACAGATAAATTTCAGTGCCCTTAGATGACCTGTAACTTGCAAGAGCCATAACTTGAATTCTATAAATCATCTTGATGACTTCCACCACTAAAATTAAAGCTATGAAGATACTCTACAAGTTTCATGTGGACCAGAAATTCATATGAAGCTTGCATCTTGAGTTACACTGCTTTGAAGTTTGACCTAAATTAGGGGATTTTACACTGAAACCCTAATTTGGTAACTCCTCTTCTCCTTGACTCCTCTTGATTTTTCTTTAGCACAACATCATATCCATATCCATATAGCAAATAATGAATCCCACATTCTTCAAATGATTATTGATGCCTTTCAAAACACTTCTTTGACCTAGGATTGACCTAGTGTTGACCCAGATAAAACCCTAGTTGACTGACTTCAACTGAGGCTCTTGCAATCATTCCAATGACTTGTTTACTCCTCAAAAATGATCATCTAGGCTCTTCATAACATCCACACACACCTCATGCTCTTGTCTCATAGCTCATACTTCCTCTGATGATCCCCAAACAACCTCAAGATAGGAGAGAACCCCATGATTGATCTGTCAACTCTTCAAAGCTCAAATTCTTCCCTGATGACCTGAGTAGTCTTGAATATGAGTGAACTCCTCTGAATATACCTCTTGAGATAAGAATAGCACTTTATCCCCTGATTAAGATAGCTTGCTTATGCTATGCAATGCAGATGAATACCCTATGTACATGATGACAATGCAAATGACTATGCAGTTGAAACATAAACCTAGGTTAGAAAAGGTTGGGCAAATTTTGGGGTGCAACAGCTGCCCCTATTCAAGCGGCTTGGACCCGACTGGATGAAGAGCGCGCAGCCTTCAGACATTCGATGTACGAGACGGTTGAATACGAAAGAACCCGGAAATTTGCCAATCGTAAAAATAAATTGCAAATACGACTACTGCTTGGGGAAAACCCTTCAGGGAAATGACTTCTGTTGTCACGACAACAACTAGTCATCCATCTGTCAATATGTTTTTGTAGAATAATCTGATATTGTCCGCAGACCACTCCATTCCGAAGAAATGAGCATACACCAAACAACGAGGAATCGTTGACATCACTCATCAACCTCTGTTGATCTCACTTATCAACCTTTGTGGATCTCACTTATCAACCTCTGTTGATCTCACTTATCAACCTCTGTTGGTCTCACTTATCAACCTCTGTTGATCTCACTTATCAACCTCTGTTGATCTCACTTATCAACCAAACACACGCTAACCAGCGGGAGAATATTGACTTCACTTGTCATGTTGACTTCACTGATCAACCTTTCGTATCCTGAAGAAACGAGCGAACGCTTAACCAAGCGGGGCAATGTTCGAAGACATGAACAACCGACTCTGCGGGGAAATGAGAAACTTAACCAAGCAACTCTGAGGCCAATTCTGACGACTGCCGTCAAACACCTGCTGGGGAAATTGGGAACTTAACCAAGTACCCTGACGAGAATAACCTTGTTGAAAAATACGAGGAATTTAACCAAACAACTCCTATAGCAGGCTCCCTGCTGGGGACTATGAGGGCCTTAACCAAGCAAATCTTTGAAGTGACACCTTACTGGAGCACACAACTCTGCTGAGGGAATTACGGGTAACCACTCGAAAATCTGTATTACCATCTTCTAATACTGATACCACAACATCCCGATAAAGACTCAGCTGGGGAATACAAGCAACTTAACCAAGTGACTTGTCAAAGAATACCCTGCCGGGGACTACGTCTCTACTGGGGTAACTGTGAGTAACCACCCAAAATCTGCATTATGCCATTTCTATAGCACTCTGAGAAAGGACTCGGCTGGGGAGAAAGAGAAATGCTTGACCAAGCAACTCTGCTAGGGGAACATGCCATGACGAACACGATCACTGCGTGCTTGGCACAACAACCCTTTGTAATAAGATGAACACGATCACTGTGTATTCTACACCATAACCCTCTTGATAGGAGAAAACACGATCACTGCGCATTTTGATGCCACAAACAGAATCACATAATGGGACAAACACGACAAACACGATCACTGCGTGCTGCGTCACAACCATAAATCCAACCGGATGAGGTAAACACGATCACTGCGTGCCAGGCAGAATAAATCCACATAGAAGAGGCGAACACGTTCACTGCGTACTTCAACCACCAATATAATGAACACGATCACTGCGTGTGCTGCAATAGGACGAATACGATCACTGCGCATCTCGACCAACAAACCCTAACTGATACGATAACCACGATCACTGCGTGCTCCGCATCACGAGTTCCCATGATACTATCAACACGATCACTACGTGCCGTACGAATACGATCACTGCGTATCTTGAACACGATCACTGCGCGTTCGAACACGATCACTGCGCGTTCTGAGCCACGATCCTCTTGACTGGAGAAAAACACGATCACTGCGTGCTGTGTGTCTCAACTAACCCACATAACTGGACGAATACAATCACTGCATATTCTAACCATACATAGGGTGAACGCGATCACTGCGCGCTTCATGTCACGACCCTCATGACTGGAGGAAACACGATCACTGCGTGCCTTGTGACACAACTTCAAACATGAGACGAATACGATCACTGCGTACTTCGGCCACAAACAACCAGATGAACACGTTCACTGCGTGCCTCACCCCATAGCCACACCATATGACGGACGAATACGATCACTGCGTATACCGACCAACAAAACTGGATGAACACGATCACTGCGTGTCGATCTATAACCGCGGTATAACGGACGAATACGATCACTGCGCATATCGACCAACAAACATCACATGATACGGTAAACACGATCACTGCGTGTCCTGCCCAAATAATAGAGTGAACACGATCACTGCGCGTCCTGCTCAAATAATAGAGTGAACACGATCACTGCGCGTCCTGCTCAATAATAGAGTGAACACGATCACTGCGCGTCCTGCTCAATAATAGAGTGAACACGATCACTGCACGTCCTGCTCAATAAAACCCCCGAGATGATACCAACACGATCATTGCGTGCCTTACAAAGCAATCTCCTTAGATCGGGACGAATACGATCACTGCACCATTCGACCACAGATACACATACCAAGATCAACACGATCACTGCGTGTCCTACAACATGAAACCCCATAGATGGTACAAATACGATCACTGCGTACCTAGACCATAAAACAGCATCTTCCTGAATCACGATTTCTCTTATCGGCAAGGAACAAACATATCTGAAACTGAAGAGATAACCACCTGGATTATGTTTCAAAAATGCACGTTTGATAATGACGTAATGCTTCCATACTGCGTGGAAATGCTACGTGCTCGTGTAAAATGCAAATGCTTATGATGCATGCTTATGCGAAGAGTTACTTCAGCAAAATAAATGCTGAAGACAAACTGGATCCGCTGGGGATGACCGGAATACTACCGATACGCTTCCAACAAAATAAATGTTGGAAAGATGAACTAACTCCGCTGGGGATAACCATCCTGCTGGGAAAGTAGCTCCCAAACTCAAAACTCCAAATTCTGCTGAAGACGATCCCCTTGACGAGGAAGAGCGACTTGCTGGGGAAAGAAAAGACAATCGTGCTCGGGAAAACTCCTTTTAGCAACTCCAACCACCTAATCGCACTCTGTGGGGAACCTCTCCTGCTATCACTGAGCTGGGGAAATCATCCCGCTATCACTGAGTTGGGGAGATCATCCCGCTATCACTGAGCTGGGGAAATCATCCCGCTATCACTGAGCTGGGGATTGAACTACACATTCTGATTTGCACGGCACAAGAACTCTCTGGGAAGTTAATCACATCCATCTCGACCTTCACTGGGGAGGACTCTGCTCTGCTTGATAAGCTAATTCTGAACTGAAGATACATTGATCTTTTCCTTTGACGCAATCTCCGCTCTCCTGGGGAGTCAACATTCAATTTGGCCCGGGGAGACTTTACTGGGGAAGGACACAACGTTCATCCTCTGGAGAGGGTATCCGCCTGCCATGGACTCTGACGGGGAACTTCGCGGGCTTTTGAATACCTGCAAAAGTCAACAAGCAAACACAAGGCAATCTATGCAAAAAAGAACATCTTGGTAATCACCCACGACAACCATTCAGGTAATTTTTGGTTTTAACAATCATCGGCCGAGGCCCGCCGGTTTACACGCATGTAAGTTTATCAAAACATCGACGCTTTTTACAAACAAAACTGTAAAAAAATTAAAACCAAAGTCACACATTACACTGAATAAAACACTTTATTGATAACGGCCTGAGAATAGGCAAGATTTGTACATCAGATGCAACTCCTGAAAAGAGGTAGTCACACACAAACAAAATGCAGAAGTATACAAATATACAGAATAAAATTTGTACACATGTCGGCAACGTGTTACAGACGAACACCATGAACCGATCCTCCTATGACTCGTCAGACTCTGATGCTTTCCCGATCTTTGTCTTCGGAAGAGATTGCTTTGGATAATTGACCCCCAGATGCTCCCAAACCGCTAAACAATCAAACTTGGACCGCAGTCATTTGCTTCTCAAATCTCTAACTTTTGCGTGAATCGCCCTTTGCGGGTTTTCGATTCACCGGGATACCCTTTTTTGCCGAAGCCGCCCAGTGTAGGTTTTCGACTTCGCGGGTGTACATTTTTTCCATTTTATCCCTAACTTTTGCCCGAACCTTTTTTATTCTGTTTTTTGGTTCGCCAGGATGCCCCATTTTTGCCTGGACTCTCTTTTTACTGTCCAGCGGGTCAATTTTAAGCAAAGTATTTTTTAACTGCGTCCGAGTTCACAGGGGACAAAAAGTCTTCACCATCCATGGCGGATAACAATAAGGCTCCTCCGGAGAAGACCTTTCTCACGACGTATGGACCTTCGTAATTGGGAGTCCATTTGCCCCTGTGATCCGATTGCGGTGGGAGAATCTTCTTCAGCACAAGATCACCCGTCTGAAAGCTCCGAGGTCGAATCTTCTTGTCGAACGCTTTCTTCATCCGGCTCTGATACAGCCTACCGTGTGCAATGGATGCCAGTCTTTTCTCATCTATCAAGCTCAGCTGATTCAATCTACTTCTCACCCATTCTGCCTCATCCAGCTGAACATCAAGTAAAACCTTCAAAGATGGTATCTCAACCTCCAATGGCAGGACAACCTCCATGCCATATACTAGTGAGAACGGTGTTGCCCCGGTTGATGTACGCACTGTAGTACGATAACCGTGCAAAGCGAATGGCAGCATCTCATGCCAATCCTTATACGTTACCACCATCTTCTGAACAATTTTCTTTATGTTCTTGTTGGCCGCTTCAACAGCGCCATTCATCTTGGGTCTGTATGGGGATGAATTATGATGCTCGATCTTGTAATCCCGACACAGATCTTTCATCATCTTGTTGTTCAAGTTCGAACCATTATCAGTAATGATTCGCTCAGGAATACCGTATCTGCAAATTATATCCCTCTTGATAAATCTGGCCACCACCTGCTTCGTCACATTGGCGTAAGATGCTGCTTCCACCCACTGGGTGAAGTAATCGATCGCGACCAGAATGAAGCGATGCCCATTAGAAGCAGTAGGCTCAATCTTGCCAATCATATCGATTCCCCACATGGAGAAAGGCCACGGAGAAGCCATAACATTCAGTGGACTGGGTGGCACATGGATCTTATCTGCATAGATCTGGCACTTGTGACACCGCTTGGCAAATTTGAAACAGTCTGTTTCCATCGTTAACCAGTAATACCCTGCTCGCAGCAACTTTCGGGTCATAGCATGCCCACCAGCATGTGTACCAAAAGTTCCTTCATGGACTTCTTCCCTGAGTAAATTGGCTTCCTTCTCGTCTACACATCGGAGGAGTACCAAATCGTGGCTCCTTCTATACAAAACGCCGTCGGGATTCAGATAGAAGTTGCCTGCTAATCTCCTTAGAGTCTTCTGATCGCGACTGGATGCCCCAGCCGGATACTCCTTATTCTTTAGGAAATTCTGTATATCGAAGTACCACGGTTTACCGTCAGATGCTTCATCAATTGCAAACACAAAGGCCGACCTATCAAGGCGAGAGATGACAATGTTGGGAGCCTCATTCCAGCGGTTGACTTTATACATCGAGGATAACGTTGCAAGGGCGTTCGCCATTTGATTCTCCGCCCGAGGTACATGATGGAACTCCACCCTATCAAAGAAAGGTAGCAACCTTCTCGCATAATTCATGTACGGCACCAGATTAGGTTGGCGCGTCTCCCATTCTCCCTTAATCTGATTCACCACCAATGCTGAATCCCCATATACATCCAGATTCTTGATCCTCAGATCGATAGCCTCTTCTAACCCCATAATACAAGCTTCATACTTGGCTTCGTTATTTGTCACTGAAAAAGTCAATCTGGCCGTGAATGGGATGTGCGACCCGTGGGGAGTTGTAATGATTGCCCCGATCCCGCTGCCGTACGAATTGACAGCCCCATCAAAAATCATTTGCCACTGGGAACTCCGCTCAGGACCTTCACCAGGCAACGACTCCTCACAATCTTTAGCCTTCAAGTACATTATGTCCTCATCAGGAAACTCAAACTTCATAGGCTGATAATCCTCAATTGGCTGTTCGGCGAGATATTCGGACAGAACACTTCCCTTAATGGCCTTCTGGGAAACATACTGGATATCGTATTCTGTCAATACCATCTGCCATCTAGCAATCCTTCCAGAGAGCGCCTGCTTCTCAAACACATATTTGATCGGATCCATCTTCGATATCAGCATGGTCGTATGATTCAGCATATACTGTCTTAGACGTTTGGCAGCCCATGCCAATGCACAACACGTCTTTTCGAGCATAGAGTATCGAGATTCACAGTCCGTGAACTTTTTACTCAAGTAGTAAATCGCATGCTCTTTCCTTCCTGTCTCGTCATGTTGACCGAGAACACAACCCATACTGTTCTCAAGAACCGTCAGATACATAATCAGTGGTCGTCCCGCTATTGGGGGTATCAACACCGGAGGTTCCTGCAAGTATTCTTTTATCTTTTCAAATGCCCTTTGGCAATTGTCGTTCCAGACCACCGCTTGATCTTTCTTTAACAGCTTGAATAATGGTTCACACATGGTCGTTAGGTGAAAGATGAACCTAGCAATGTAGTTCAACCTCCCTAAGAATCCACAGACTTCTTTTTCTGTTCTCGGTGCTGGCATCTCTTGTATTGCTTTTATTTTTGCAGGATCGACCTCGATTCCTTTCTTGCTCACAATGAACCCCAGTAGCTTCCCGGATCTTACTCCGAAGGTACATTTGTTAGGATTCAGCCTCAGTCTGAACTTCCTCAGCCTCTTGAACAACTTCAGCAGATTAACCAGATGTTCTTCCTCTGTTTGAGACTTGGCAATCATGTCATCGACATACACCTCAATCTCTCTGTGCATCATGTCGTGAAAAAGAGTTGTCATGGCCCGCTGGTACGTTGCCCCAACATTTTTCAAACCAAAGGGCATCACCTTATAACAGAAGGTTCCCCACGGGGTGATAAAGGTCGTTTTTTCCATATCCTCCGGAGCCATTTTGATCTGGTTGTACCCCGAAAATCCATCCATGATGGAGAATACCGAAAACTGAGCCGTGTTGTCAACTAACATGTCAATATGCGGCAGCGGGAAATCATCTTTCGGGCTCGCTTTGTTTAGATCCCTATAATCAACACACATTCGAACCTTGCCATCTTTCTTTGGCACAAGCACGATATTAGCGACCCAAGTGGGATAGGTGGTAACAGCCAGGAACCCAGCATCCCATTGCTTCTGCACTTCTTCCTTTATCTTTACGGCCATGTCAGGACGAGTCCTTCTGAGTTTCTGCTTCACAGGCGGGCAATCTTCCTTCAACGATAGACGATGAACAACCATATCAGTATCCAAACCTGGCATGTCCTCGTAAGACCAAGCAAATATATCACTGTATTCACGCAGCATCTCAATAAGCTCCTGCTTGATGTCTACTTGCAATGCGGCCCCTATACGGATATTCCTGACGCATTCTTCAGACCCCAAGTTGACAATATCAATCTCTTCCTGGTGAGGCAGAATGACTCTCTCCTCTTGCTCCAATAACCGACTAAGATCTTCTGGTAAGTCACTGTCCTCCACAATTTCCTCTTCAGCTTGGAAGATCGGACGCTTGAAGTCTAAATGAGTCATAGGAAGTTTTAGGTCGGTGTCATCTGAAAATTCATGAATCCTGCGAGGGAAACGGTTAAGTGCTTCAAAAATGATGTACAAGCAAAATGCATAACCACGCTGCCATTTTATTGAAAAAATAAAAACAGAACGAAAAGGATCACAACATTTGAATGTGAAAAACGCTGTCATTTATTAATCATGCAAACATACAGGTAAACAGTTAGGCCCTAAGACAAGATCAACGATGCTTCGGGCAAGGCATGTGATCATACAATGATTGAAAAAACAATGCATTACTGTTTGGTGACTTGGATGACGTCCTGGATGGACCAGTTGCATAGGCTTTGCCCCGGCGTGCTGGGTAGAATCCATGTGTCCATATCGCAATCGCTATCCACTTCCTCCGTATCAGACACGGCATTGATCCTCTCGAAGCTAACTCCTCCGGGCGTGAACACCACAGGTCCCTTGTACTTAGGCGCATTCTGTGAGGGAGATGGGCGGTACCCCAAACCAAACCTATCTTGCTTCACTGGAATGTCCAGAACCTGTCCCCATTTCTGAGTCTCTCCTGCTTGTACCAACGCCTTGGCTTCTTTATATGAGGAGACGACCACCTCTTGCCCCTCACTCGTCACCGGAGCTTCTTCTTTAACCTTCACCTCCTCGAACGCCTGACACAGCGTTTCATGAATCTCTCCCTCTACCTCCACATACTTGAAGGAAGACAAATGACTGACTAAGATATCCTCTTCGCCACACACCGTCACAATACTCCCTTCAACTATATATTTCATCTTCTGATGGAGGGTAGAAGTCACTGCCCCAGCGGCATGAATCCAAGGTCTCTCGATCAAACAGCTGTATGCAGGCTGAATGTCCATGATGTAAAACACTGTATCAAACACCTCCAGACCTACCTGAATGGGTAACGTTATTGACCCGAATACTGACCTCCTTGTTCCGTCAAAGGCCCGCACCACCAAATCACTAGGGGTGCACAACAACCCACGGGTATCTAATTTCAACAGAGCTTTCTTTGGTAACACATTCAACGAGGACCTAGTGTCCACCAGCACATGGGATAGAACAGTGCCCCGGCATTCGATAGAGATGTGCAAAGCATTGTTATGATCGCGCCCTCTAGGCGTTAGGTCAAAATCCGTGAATCCCAGTCCATGCCCAGCGTTAACATGTGCCATAACTCCCTCCAGCTGATTAACTGAAATCTCTTGTGGCACGAAGGACGTCTCAAGTACCTTCAACAGGGCATTTCTATGCGCTTCAGAACACAACAGCAGCGATAATATGGAGATCTTTGACGGGGGTTTGCTGCAGGTGATCTAAAATCTTGTAATCACTTTTGCGGATTAACCTCATGAATTCTTCCACATCTTTGGTTATCGGCTCTTTCTCTTTACTCCCCGAAGATTCCCCCTCGACGACTTTATTCTTACCTCTGGCAAGCCTCTCTGCTTCAACCTCAGGTGAAGTGAAAATTCTCCCGCTCCGGGTTATACCACCCGCTCCCACTATGTTATCTACGGATCCCACTGGCGGATCATTCAAGTCAATCTTTTCCCCATTGCAATACACCTCAACACCGTAGCTCCACGGGACTGCCTTCGTGCTTTCATAAGGGACTGGCTTAGCCTTGGTAATAGTAATGGTCGGCCTTTTTGATGATGCCGAAATTGTCACTGATTTGAACGGGATGGTGATCGTAGCAACCTCCCTGCGCTCATTCTCAGATTCTGTCTCAACAGACTCCTCTCGCCCCACAGCCCTGTCAAACTGCAAAGTTCCTTCATCAATCAACCTTTGAACTCCCCTCTTCAACTTCTCACAGCCCCCAGGTTGAATCAAACAGTCAACACACTCTTCACTGCAACCGGGATAGACACCTCCTTTCAAAAGACGCTGCTTTACGTAACTCAACGGGGTTTTCAGCTCACTCACTTCTGAAACCAAGTTCAACTCATCATCTACCATGATTGCATTGGCCCCAGCCCCACCATGCTTGGGCATTGGTTGCTGCGTGATATTGGGACCTTCCTTCCCGAAGTTAATAGCTGTACTATCAAGCAAATCTTGTACTTTATGCTTGAAAGCCATGCAATTTTCAATATTGTGCCCTGGTGCACCCGAATGGAAGTCACAGTGCTCATTAACATCATATCCGACTGGCGGCTGGCCAGTTGGTGGTGCTAAGGTCCTCTTTTCGACTAGCTGCAATTTCAACAAAGTTTGAAGGAGTTCTGCATATGATACCGGCGCCACCTCAAATACTCTCCTCGGTCGTGGGTTCTGAAGCCTGCGCTGATTATTATTAGGCTGCTGCTGAGCCTGCTGCTGTGGTTGTTGTCTCTGCTGCTGAGACGGCCCTGGAATGGTTACACTTGCAACTTGCGACTGCTGACGCCAGTTCTGACTTTTATTCTTTCGTCGAGCATTGTATACAGCGTTGGTATCACCCTGCCTCTTACCCCCAAACGTCTTCTTATTACCCCCTGCGGAACTGGACTCACCCGCTTGAATTTTACCAATCTTTACCCCGTTTTCAATGCGCTCCCCCATCAAGATCAACTCAGAGAAGGTACTCATCGAAAAGTTGAGCAACCAGTCATAGTACATTCCAGAGAAAGTTCCTATGAACATATCCATCATTTCGCGCTCCACCATCGGAGGGTGCACCCTAGCAGCCAGATCTCGCCATCTCTGGGCGTATTCTTTAAAGCTCTCGCTAGACTTTTGAGACATGCTCTGCAGCTGGACTCGGTTAGGGGCGAGATCACTATTATATTGATAATGTCGAACAAAAGCCTCTGCTAGCTCTTTCCAACTCCTGATCTGAGTAGGCTCCAAGCTCATGTACCACTCCAACGATGGCCCTGACAGGCTATCCTGGAAGAAGTGCATTAGCATCTTTTCATCCTCAGAATATGTAGACATACGCCTGTAAAATGCGCGTACATGCACCCTAGGGCATGTATCCCCTTTGTACTTATCAAATGACGGCGCTTTGAATTTCAGAGGTACCCTCAACCCTGGGACTAACCCCATATTTGACATATCCAGCCCAAGAGCATTCTGGCTGGCCAACCCGTTCACCTTCTCTTCTAGCAATCTCATCCGATGGTTGTCATCCCTGGCTCTTTCATAGCCTTCGTTCTGACCAGAGAACACATCCTCCTGACGATCCTCCCAGCGAGGTACTGCATCATATCCAACATAATCTGCATCACGGCCCGGACCTGTTTGGACGTACCTGGGGTCATACCTCAGATTACCCATCTCTTGAGTGTTGTATGCACCAGTTCCATATCCAAGATTACCATAGCCACCAAACCCAGCTTTGGCACCAGCCATGCTTCCATACCCCATATTCACACTATTGAAACCCTGATTACCATTAATACCATTCATTCCGATATTCTCAACGCCCCCATTGAAACCCTGGTTGACATTACCCACAAATACCCCAGCAGTATCTGCATTGGCATGCATATTACCGGCGTTCACACCTCCACCTACAGGACCAGTTTCTCCCGCATTCAAACCGGTTACGGGAATAGCATCGGCACTTTGACGATTCTCAACTCGGGGAGAAGCAGCCATAGTTTCACCATGCGGTGTCCCGTTGTTTTCAGCCCGTGCGACTATCGGTTGAACCAGATTCTGCAGCTGCTCTTGTCCTTTGGAGATAGTCTCCATGGTTTGCATGAGCAGGGCCATCCTGTCACGCATCTCTTGCATTTCACTCTGCACGTTGTCCATGATCTTCTTCTGGTTGATCCTTGTAGAGTAACGGTGGACCCGCTTTTCTGCAATCCTGAAAATACCTGAATTAAAGATGCGGGAGATAAGATACACGAATCACAAACCTGTAATGCAAATATGAGTATGTATGCAAAATGCAATATGTGTCTGTGAATTAGGGATTATCATTCCCCGATTCTAATGTGAATGTGCCAGTGCAGTGACAGTGCTAGCAAGACAGTGATTCGAGCCGACTCATAGAAAACCTCGTATATTGCAGAAAAATCCAAGAATACAATATCACTGAGTGTACAATAAGAAGGCATGACCTCAACCAACAATCCTGGTGATGGTCAGTGCTATGCAAATAAAGCATACAAGTTAATACATGAAATGATCAAGTACTCCCATAAGCCCAATACTCTTCTATTAACTTCTTGGTCTCTGGATGGCTTGATCGGGTAAGCAGACCCTCGACAAGCTGGTTTCTTCTCTTGAGAACACGTCGCACGTCACCGGCGGTTTCCTCCCATGCCCCTTCTCCAAAGCGATCTTCTAGCTTCCGCTTCTGAGACACAGCTTCGTTCCTGCCTTCGATGGCCTTGTTCAATGCCTTCTGGAGACTATATCTGGTCATCACTTCCTCTTCATGCTTCTCAATGCTAGCCTTCAACTGCTCTTCGAGGTCAGAAATTTGCTGCTTCAATTTATCTTCCCTCTCTTTGTTGTTGGTTAGCGTAGCATTCCATGTCTTGTTACAAGAAGAGATTTCTCGGTGAGCGGCGTCAAGTGCTTTCTTTTTGGACTCCAACATGTCGTGAGAGCTTCTGAACTCTTGCCCCAGACGGTCGCGCTTCTTTTTCTCCTCAGTCAACTCAGCACCTAGCCTGTTTACTAGTTCGATCTGCTGTTGGAAAGAACACACAACCTTATTCTTCTCGCTCCGCATCTGAGCTAGCTCCTTCTCTAACTCTTCATTAATTTTCATCGAGGCTTCCTTTTCTTTCACAACTCGCTCATAGACCTCCATAGTGACAGTGGTTGGCTCTTCCACTGGAATATGAACAGGGACCGGCGCAGTTGGAAATGGCATCAATAACTGTCTTGCTCTCTCCTGGATCCAAACTTTGTAAGGTGCATATGCCTGACAATCATTCTTCCCCAACAGTGGTTTCCCCTTTTTGTTAATACGCGTCCAGGCATGCCGAAGCTTGGCTAGTAGCTCTCCACTCAAATCGCCGGTGAAGTACAGAGATTCCTGTACTTCTTCCTCCTGAGGTGGGTTCTTCAACGCATATCTAAACTGGCGAACAAACAGAGATGGGTTGTAGTTGATGCACCCTTTTCTCCCTATCAACGGAACATTAGGATACCCAGAACAACTGAAAATAAGCTCGGACCCCAACAAGTCTCGGTCAAACCACTCAATATCTTCCGAAGACAACCTCATCATACGCTCTGGCCAGTCAGCCGTAGTTGCACTATCCACAAAAGGTCCCTTCAGGGGAAGATGGCTCTTGAACCACATATACAGCAAAGGAACGCAACAAGAGACGTTCTTGCCTCTCCTGTTCTCATTTCTGTAGTGCATCGAATGGTAAAAGTCCCCGATCAGTGTAGGTACGGGGTTGCCAGCAGCAAACAGATGAAATGCATCCATGTCCACGAAGTTTGGGAAATTGGGAAACAGCACTATCCCATAAATGCATAGAGCCAAAATAGCGTTAAAGACCACCCAACACCCATTCTTAGCGTACTCTTGAGCCTTACCAACCAGAAACTGGAGAGAGAAGCCCGGAACCCCTCGCCAAGAGGTCATCAACAGCTCAGAAGCATTCATGTGCAAGGCCTTAGCTAAATCCTCCAACTTGGGCTCAGCGGCAGAGTGAATAAAAGGGACTGCATTCTGTACCGGCAGCTCAGTAAACTCTACATACTCCTCCATGGTAGGCCCCAAAATGAAGTCAGCAAATGTGAAACACCTCAAAGCCGGGTCATAGAATTGCATCAGCGTATACAGCCCATTCAATTCATCATCAGTGGATTTGCGAACCAAACTCAACAACCGTCCGTAACTCTGCCTGAAGCTTCTACGGACATCATCATCAGCAAGAGAAATCAGACCCAGGAGAGGAGCAATGTCAGGAATAGGTAGCTTGTACGCAACTGTCATCCTCAAACCAGCCATGATCAATACTCAGACGTCCAGACACTAGAACCAGGGAATATGCAAATGCACCTGCAGCACAGACACACGTTAATGGGATGCAATGATAATGATTATGCAAACAATGCAATGCAAGCAACATGCAACAGGGACCAAGTGCCATAGCTGCGAAGCCTGAACCATATCAACAAGTCTCATATAGACCCTCCAGAATTCCTCAAACCCTGGTCTCAGATAGACCCAACATAGAGCTCCAACACTGGTCTCTGATAGACCTCAAACCATAACTCTGACTGGTCTCTGACAGACCTCACAACTATCCATAAATACCCAGGTTCTCTGATCAAGAAATAACCGGTATCTAAAGGTCTAGTTACCTGCATAACCCCAAACCCTCTCACAGGTAGGTGTCCTAGCAACTGACAAAGGTATGGCATCCTATGCGGTCGTCGGCGTCACAGACTTTCAGGGTTGATGATACGATTCCCAGAAGGAGTGGCATCATCAAATCCTGAAGAGGCCTCACTTAGCCAACTTCCAAATGATCGGTCCCCAGAGTCGGCAATCCAACCAACCAGCAACCCGAGCCACCCAAAGGGCAGGACAGGAGGCCAACCAGAAGAACCTCGTCTGAGTGTGGATTTCGCGGGACACTAGGACATGCAAAGCACGTGCGCGCCCACTAATCTCCACTCTAAATCTAGGTGCACTCAAGCCCAGGTCCGACTTATCTCTCAATCATAGAACTCCCGTCACACCCCACAATACAGCAATAATAATAATAAAGTGCTGAAATGTAAATACAGAAATGTAAATCCATACAAAATCCTCGACGGGAAGACAAACGCTAGGATTGACTCTCTAAAGGGACGTTGGATCCCAAATGCATAAGGAACTATCGCAGTCCTTAGCAGCCAGGGGACGTTGGATCCCCAGCAGAGTCGCCAGCTGTCGCTACTGCGAAAATCGGCGCCGGCTGAACAGAAGAGTCGCCACCGTACGTTATTTATCCCAAAGGAGGGAAAGGAAACGCTCGAAGTAAACATCGCAAAAAATGGGAAAAGGTATGGTCATCGCAACCAAAACCTGGATTCGGGAGTCGGTTACGCAAGGGGAAGGTATTAGCACCCCTCACGTCCGTCGTACTCGACGGGATCCACGCTTGCTTGGTTTGTACGGATTACACTTCTATCTAAACTAAAGGATGAGGTCTGAAAAGAAAACATGACTCGGCAAAGCATCGCACTTTATGCCTACGTATTCCCGTCTGGAACGAGAAATCAGAGTCAACGTAGTTCGCCTAACTACGGGTGAAGGTGGGGAAGGTTGCTCGCTAGGACACTGCATCCTATGCCTACGTACTTCCATACGCATGGAAGATCAGAGCAAACATAGTTCGGGCTACGCACGACACAAGCTGTTCAAGTGTCTTTTATGAAAAATCTCACCTTAAACAAGGGTTTTCTTATTACAAAAAGGTTAATGTTTGTTCAAATCTTTTGACGGAAGAAGTGAATTCACTTTGTTATAACCTTTATTAATGTTTTTCTATTGTTTTGAAGAAAGAAGAGATGACACTCTACAAATCCTAGGGTTAAAAAAAGGGGATAAAAATCTACCTTAATGTTATCATGCATGGGTTAAGACCTAATGTCTATCATGCTCCTCTCTTGCGCAGAGAGAAACAGAGATCCTAAGGGACAACGGAAACAAAAACAACAAATATATACAATAAAGCAGTAAAATGCATGGATGCAACAATACAAGCGAGGCAAGGGAGTGTCACTCAACCTCGAACCTAGAAAACAATAGGCAAAAGTGAACAAAATTCACTTTCAACCCAACAGGTTAAGCAACAAACAATACAGCCAGGGAAATTCACACAATACATCAAAAATTAAAACAACAAAAACTAAACAGCAAAGCAGTCTTCATCAGCATCTGGCTTCAAGCAAAGCATCAACTATCTACAAACTTCAGGCAAGCATCAGTCTTTATCATCAGTCTTCCATCTGCAATGGCTTTTCTTCAAGTACCAATCTCCAAGCTGAGGAATCAATCACAAGAATAAACTGGGTGTTAAGCAATTAGTTGACCACCAAAGGTGGCAAACAGACTGCTATCAACACAAAGAATATTTCTCTCAAGAGTTATATCTCTTAGACACTATCACCAAGCCTTCCAAAGGAAGGGGGTGAGTGTCTTAGAGAGACTCTGCATCACAGAGAAGGATGGAGGCAATCAAGACCTTCCATGTTTATGAATCAAGTTTACTACTCTAGAGCTCTGCCTAAATCCTAGATCCTATGGCCTTCAACAGCTGCCAGAAAGAGATACTCCTCATCAACTCTGGAAGTTGGTCTTCATTCTCTGATCTTCAAATGGGCTTCATCACCACAATCTTCAGCTCAAACCCCAAGCCCCAAATAAACCCAATACCCCACACAGACAAATAATAACCCTAAAGAGGGCACACCACCCAATCAATCAAATACAAGCAATATACTAATAGCAATAGGGGAATCCTAATATTTTCTAAGGGATCTATTACCTACCCATAACCCCTATAGTCCCATACCCCAAAATCAAATCAAAATTCCTAAAAGAATTGATCTATCTCACCTATGCTCACTTAAAACCCTACTTTTAACAACTCTAATCTCACCTAATCAAAATCACCTAAAAATTAATCCTAAAATTATGAATTAAATCCTATATACAAGCTAAAGTCCTAAGTGACATATCCTAAAAAGAATGGGTCCTAAATTTAAAGGGAACTATTAGAACTAAAATCAACAAATTTAAGTACTAAACTAAACTCATTAAAAAGCTATTTACAAGAAAAATATGCAAAAAATACTAAAACCAAATAAAATGCAAATTTTATTATTTATTATTTTTCTTAACAAAATTATGAATCTACCACAAAGAGAACCAATTAAAAACAAGCTTTTTTCAATTTTATATGGATTTTTAAAGATGCAAAAAAATATAAAAGAAAATAAAAATCAAAAACATGAATTAAATTGGGGAGGGGGTGTCATAAGTAAAGGCGCCTAGTTATATTGATCATTGGGCCATGAAGTGGGGGGCGTGAATATCAAAAGGCGCTAGGCCCAGCATGCATCAGAAATTGAATTAAAAATAAAAGAAAAAAGAAATAGCGCGCGGTGCATTTAGTAATACTTCACAGTTCATTTTCCATTGGGCTTTGGTTTGGGGGTGGGGATAGCATTCTGAATCCAGGCCCATGGTTAGGTTTTTTAGTGAAACACATCGTTTCACTATGGTCAATTCCCTCCGTTTTTCAACTTCGAATCTCAGCCACTGGATTGGATTAAAAGGTCAAGCTTTGGACTTGATCCAACGATCAGGGGTCATCGTCCCCAAATGAACATTAGGGTTTCAGGATTCCCCTCTCCCATGCATGAACTTCCACAACTCTGTTCTCTCTCCTCACTCAACCAAATCCCTCGATCCAAAAACAAAAAATGGCCTACTCAAAGCCCTCTACAAGATCCTACACTTGGATTTTTCTAAAACTCATTCTATACTTCAACTCGATAGCTGGAAGTTCATGGTGTACCAAACTGCACCTGATATGCATGGTTATGAAATTTGCTAAAACTATACCAGAATGATCTAGGGATTATGCTGATCACTCTAAGCTAAAAAGCTAATATTATCTTGCCCTAATCCATGAGTTCTTGATCTTGAAAGATTCATCACCATGTTACCAAACTCCATGAAACCTTCTCAATCTCTCTGAAAATGGTCATCTAACCTAACCTAACAATCTTACACTAATAATCTAATCTAACAACACCTAATTAGGAAGATAGAAGAGAAAATGCATACCTGCAATTCTTGTTGGAACAGATGGGAAATAGCTTGATTCAGCACTTGCAATCCCTCACCAATGGTCCTTAGATGATGCTATGGTTTCTGTTTGCAAAAAGTTGGGAGAATAATGCCTCTAACATGAGATTCGAATCTGATATGCTTCTTGCAATTTCAAACCCTAGAGCTTCAATCTTCCATGGATGGCTCTCTAATTCAGCATGTATGCATTCAAGAGTTTCAATGGATTGTGGATGAAGAAGAAAGATGAACATAATTGGTGTTGATTGTAGATTTTCACTCTTTCTTACAATGGAAGCAACAATGGAATTCTCTCTCTTCTCTCCCTCTTTTCACCAACCTTTTGCACTAATGATCCACACTCAATATATAGAGGATGATGGACAGATCTAGAAGTTTCTGGATGCCTCTAGGATGATTCTAGAATGTGGTGGAAATTCATGGAAATCTCACTTGATGACATGTTGAATATCTCTCATCTCATGCATATGGCCCTCTAAACTTGTGTCAAAATCTCTTCTCATGAGATATTGAGAGTGTATGTGAGCTCCTTGCCTTGAAATTTACCTTATGCCAAGTTTTCCATACTTGCCTTATTATGCAAGTAACAAAAATACAAAGCAAGTCCAAAATTTAAACCCTAACTCAAAAAAGTGGCTGAACCAATGTCTTCAAAATGTTGTTTGGATTCAATTTGGTATATTGGATGACCCATTTTGGATTTGTAGATCTCTCAAACCATTTTCCAACTTGAACTTTTTCAAGTTATATGCCTTTTTTAAGTCATTTTTCACCAACTTTTATCAAGTCTTTTTCTATGCATTTACAAACTTCCATGACCTCTTTTCTAGACTTAAAATTACATTTTGAGCAACTTTGATGTTGTGAAGTTTTTCATTTGAAGCTTTCTTGTATGAGTTTTAGACATAGGCTAAGAATGACCTGTAATTCTCAAATGACCAAAATACCCTTTGCTTGCCAAGACCATAAGTAGAGTTCCACAAATCATATGAAGACATACCATACCTTTATAGAAATCTAAGGCAATAAGGAACAACTCTCATGTTGGCCAGAAATCCATTTGAAATCTCCTTGAAGGTCAAACGTTGCTTGGAAGACAGACAACTTTCACAGATAAATTTCAGTGCCCTCAGATGACCTGTAACTTGCAAGAGCCATAACTTGAATTCTATAAATCATCTTGATGACTTCCACCACTCAAATTAAAGCTATGAAGATACTCTACAAGTTTCATGTGGACCAGAAATTCATATGAAGCTTGCATCTTGAGTTACACTGCTTTGAAGTTTGACCTAAATCAGGGGATTTTACACTGAAACCCTAATTTGGTAACTCCTCTTCTCCTTGACTCCTCTTGATTTTTCTTTAGCACAACATCATATCCATATCCATATAGCAAATAATGAATCCCACATTCTTCAAATGATTCTTGATGCCTTTCAAAACACTTCTTTGACCTAGGATTGACCTAGTGTTGACCCAGATAAAACCCTAGTTGACTGACTTCAACTGAGGCTCTTGCAATCATTCCAATGACTTGGTTACTCCTCAAAAATGATCATATAGGCTCTTCATAACATCCACACACACCTCATGCTCTTGGCTCATAGCTCATACTTCCTCTGATGATCCCCAAACAACCTCAAGATAGGAGAGAACCCCATGATTGATCTGTCAACTCTTCAAAGCTCAAATTCTTCCCTGATGACCTGAGTAGTCTTGAATATGAGTGAACTCCTCTGAATATACCTCTTGAGATAAGAATAACACTTGATCCCCTGATTAAGATAGCTTACTTATGGTATGCAATGCAGATGAATACCCTATGTACATGATGACAATGCAAATGACTATGCAGTTGAAACATAAACCTAGGTTAGAAAAGGTTGGGCAAATTTTGGGGTGCAACAATGTGGTACCAATCATCACAGCTCGATGAACACTAGGCCATCAACCCTCCATAGATCCGCATCAATAGGATCGGAGCACATCAAAGTACTTCACATCCACACAGTGGGATTGAAGTCAAAGTAATCGAGGTCCTGAACCGAAGTCCAGATGCACATGAATGCATGATGCACACTTTACAATAATCCTCATAATAATAGCATATGGTGCACCATCATTCATCATATTCATCATCATAAATCATGTTATCATAGATCATCGTAACAATCATCATCATACATCATGTTATCATATCTCATCACAGTAATCATCATTATACAACATATCATCATATTTCATCACATTAATCATCATTATACATCATGTCATCATATAATCCCGTATAAATCATATATTAGCTCATAGTCATTTTATCCCATATTAATTCATAGTACTACCCTCATATCATCTCATATTAATTTATCAAGTTATACTCATGGTAATCCCCACACTATCGCCTATCAATCACATAAACTTCACGGTTCTACTCATGTTAATTCATCATATTATCACAGTTACCCTTATGGTAATTCATCAAGAAAATCGTAGCATCAAAACATCAAGACATCCTTGAACCAGAACATGATTCATTAATAGAACATAAACACAATTGACATCTCAAACATAATTAGATATAAAAATATTGGGAAAACAATTCCATTATCTATACTATGTTATAGCTCTGTTTATTAGCTTTCCAACGCTTCGAACGGGGGTCGAAACGGACTTACGGATCAAAAGTTACGTCCAAAACAATTTCGACCAAAAACATGAACAGTCGTGACAAACAGAAAGACACTGTTACGCTCCGGAACATCACTAAAACATTCCTAAGGTTATACGGCAATAATAACACAACTTCTATGGTTTATTAGGCTCATCTGGCAACATTTACAACGCCTAAGACACTATTTCCTGCAATTACTCTGAGTAGTTACTCACATATGAACATTCCTATTCCTACAGGGTCAAACATATCACAATCCAAGGTTTTGTCCACGAAGGCAAAAATCATTATTTCTCATCTCTACACTCAAAGGGTCAAGAATACTAACCACTAACCTCCAGGGTCTACCGTCAATTTCCTTACAATTGCTCCGAAGGCATCGTAATTTCAAATATCAAATATTCTATCCCATATGGGTAGACATATAACGATCTAAGGTTTTGGCCACAAAGGCCTAAGGTTTCCTTTCTCATATCAATATTCAGTGTTACATACCATTAACCATAACCTCAAAGCCTTATCACCCATTTCCCTATTTTCCCACAACCAACCAAAAATACCTTAAATCTTAAATCAACCATAAACACACCGAAAGGCATACATGGAAAATCATGAAATGTGATACTCCCCATACCTTAGTCGATTCGCAACTTTCACTATTAATCTTTGGGATCTTCTGCTTCCAGCCTTTCCTTCAGAGCTCTGGCCACGACGTTAAACACAAAATTAAATCTGATTTCCTTTCAGAACTCAATTTTGTCTAACTTAGTCTTGGGCCTCACAAATTGGGCTTTTCCCATAACACCCTTACTAACTCTTCATAATGCCCAATTTACCCTTATTTCCCTTATTTTCATTTTAATAATAATAATAATACTAATACTCTCATATAGTATACTATTAATTAAATAAATAGTCCAACATGCACATCTTCTCAATAATTCCCAAAACCACCGAAAACACCAAAAATACAAATATTTTCAATTAAATAAATAAATTAAAATATTTCGATTAAATTTGGGGTGTTACAACTCTCTCCCACTTAAAAGAATTTTCGTCCTCGAAAATTGCCTCAAGGAACAGAGTCGGATACGACTCCCTCAACTAATGTCCAAGTTCCCAATTCCAACTTTCTCCAGCTGGTCCTCCCAAACTACCTTCACCAAAGGAATCTCTTGTTCATACACCTAAACTAGCAACGCCTCGACAGTCAAATTACCTCTCACTTGTACACCATCCACCCGAATCAATGTACTTCTTCAACTTAGACACATGCCACACCATGTAAATTCACAAGCGACAGCGGTAAAACAGTCTAACATGCTACCTCTCCCTTGCTTCCGCTGTGTCACTTCCGATATAAATCAACAAAACACAGTGTGTGCTTCCGAGACTTCAAAGCTCGACCAACACCAGTCACCATCGTAACTCTCAAAACACGTCTTTTCTTAGATTTTCTTGACCTTTTCAGTCGTCTCTTACACAATTCTCAGGTCCGAGCAAAACACTCTCGCCTGAATCATATCAACACAAAGGAGTCCTACACCTTCTATCATACAATTCCCCATACGGTGTCATTCCGATACTAGAATGCTAACTGTAATTGTAGGTAAACTCAACCATCGGCAAATAACTATCCCACGATCCACCTCGATCCAACACACAAGCTCTCAGTAAATCCTCTATAGACTGGATAGTTCTCTCTGTCTGTCCATCCTCCTGCGGATGATAGGCCGAACTCAATCTCAACATGGTACCCAAAGTGTTGGCAAATTCTCCCAAAACCTCGATGAAGATCTCCGATCTTTGCCCGACACAACATTCGACGGTATCTCATACAACCTCACAACTTCCTCAATATACATCATAGTTAGCTTCAACATAGAACGATTACTCCTCATTAGTAAGATATGAGCTGAGCTAATCAATCCATCCATCATTCCCAAAGCGAATCATATTCATCTCAAAGTCTTCGGCAACCTGACACAAAATCCATAGAAATACTATCCCCTTCCATTCAGAAATATTCACAGTTGCATCAGGTCCAACAGTCTCTGATGTTCAAACTTCGACTTTCCACAAGCCTAACCAGCATACACAACTTCAACCACTTCTCTCTCCATCTATGGCCACTAAACAATTTCCTCAAATTCAGTTACATCTTCATAGCACCGGGACGGATACTCAATCCACTTAAATGTCCTTCCTCAAGAATACTTTTATCCCAACTCAACAATATCTGAAACACAAACTCTATCACGACATCTCCTGATACCATTTTCATCAATCTGCAATTCGACCCTTCGACTTTAATTCATCAAATTCAACCAATTTACCAACTCAAACCAGATTCTTGACCTTCTCGAATCTCATCAAGAATACCACTAGTAGCTCCACCATACTAAGCTTAACTCCATAAGAAGTCTCTTCACAACCCAAGCTCACATCACGAAATTGTCCAATCAGTTCTAACTCTTTTACCATCAATATCAGTATATACAAAGATTTCCAAATCGATGCATCAGCTACCACGTTTGCTTTACCCGAATGGTAATTCAATCCAAAACCATAATCCTTCAGAAGTCCCAATTATTTCCTCTTATGTACTTTAAGTTTCCTTAAAGCATAACTAAAACTCGCTGATGTTGCACTTAACATACCTCCCAATCTTATCAACAAAGCATCACAAAACACAATAAATAGTCCGGTCGGATTCGGCAAAAATCAACACACAAGTTGTTGACAGCTCTCCCAAAAACTCTTTGAAACTCTCTTCACAGTGGCATATAACCGCTTCTTCTCCAACACTGATAACTCATGTTCCCGATGTTCAACATGATCCTCTATACTATTTGAATATATCATAATATCATTGATTAACACAACCATTGACTCGCTCAAATAAGTATGGAAAATCCCATGCCAAACGGACACTCAATTCGTGAGTTATGGCGGAAACACGAACCACACTTTCTGCATTTACTACAAAATCCGAATATAGTCCATCAATAAATAACTTAATTCCATGCCACTACTTCACTATCACATAGAGCATTAGAATATCTTTCCAATGCTTTGAACCGTGCACCATTTCGAGTTACGGTTCTCCCGCTATGACAAAAATACGAAAACAACATTCTTCTGCCCAGGACCTTTCGCTAGGCGAACGTTCGGCGAACATGACAGTCCAAATTCTATTTTCGACCGTTGAATGACTTCCGTATCTCCGATTTCGATTCCGTAAAAAGCTGCAACCTCGGAATTCAACGTACAACATCAATTTCACACTTAGGAAGCCATCTAGCACATTTTCAACTTCGAAATATTTTAAACCTCAAGTACACCAATATTGCATTCCATGCCCGACCTCTTCTCACAATCACCAGAAATCATTGTCCACCATGTACTCGACCTCACCATCTGCTGCCTTAACACACACACCAGACACAAGTCTCGAAACTACTCAATCAATTTAATTCCTCGACCATTCAAACAGACATATAATATAGAGCTCTCAATATCAGACTAGTTTCCGTAACATAGCCAATCACAACTCCACTTCACATTCCGGAGGTAAATCACTTATCTCATCAGGAAAAACTCCGGACAATAACAATTAATTGGCAAACCACCAACTTCCCCACTTTCATTAACACTCAAAGTTTCCATCAAAATAAACATCTCATTACCTTCTCGGACCGACTCATCAAAGCAAGTCTTAAGCACTTAGCTTAACTCAAAACAAATCACTGCCCACGCCATTCAAGCTTGCAAGACACGTCTATCCCATCCAACATAATCCCAACTACTATCAACAACAGATTAAGGCTGATCAATTCCTCAATTTGTCAATAGACAGCCGAAGATCATGATGGGGTATAAACCATCTTTACCAACTATAAGAGCGTTCAACCACCCAGTGAGCTACAACTCCATGCTTGCAGCATCCTGGAGAAGCACAACTTCTCCCCCACTTGTTTCATTCCCACTTCTGCAAACAAAGGTTAGACAACAAACATGTATCGACAGTGTTTTCACACACATGTCGCATACCAGGGAACAACAACATTAGACAACTTGGCCGGACGGACCGACCTGCTCTGATACCACTAATGTAACACCCTTATTATACCCCACAGATATTACGGTAAAATAACACGGATTTCAGAGTAAAATATTAACTTTCATTAAAAAGCCACAAAGGGCGTACATTTCTCAAATTCAACAAAATTGGTCAATACTCCGTAACACACGGGTTTTCTCAAAATACATCAAAACATCATATACAGCGGAACTCAAAACATAACTCAATGTTTTCCTCATAAGGGAACATCAGTAAAATAACCTAATGATATACAATCAACTCAAAGAATCCAACCCGATGTTACATATAAGAGCAAGACCCTTTACATTAACCATAAGGCTATCGACTCTAAAACGTCACAATACTCCTCGACGGCGTCCACGGCTAAACTTGCTCATCTGCACGTTACCCACGTGGAGGTAACATTCAAACAGGAAGGGTGAGTAAGACAATTCATAATAATCAATGTATAACAATTAATGCATAAACGACATATTACTCATAGTTATATTCAACACATTGATATTCTTCAATTATGCCTCAAAGGCCACAATGTCATAATTATACACAAAGGCTCATAAATGCAAATGCAACATAGACTCAATGCATGTGGTACCAATCATCACAGCTCGATGAACACTAGGACATCAACCCTCCATAGATCCCCATCAATAAGATCGGAGCACATCAAAATACTTCACATCCACACAGTGGGATTGAAGTCAAAGTAATCGAGGTCCTGAACCGAAGTCCGGATGCACATGAATGCATGATGCACACTTTACAATAATCCTCATAATAATAGCATATAGTGCATCATCATTCATCATCATAAATCATGTTATCATAGCTCATCGTAACAATCATCATCATACATCATGTTATCATATCTCATCACAGTAATCAACATTATACAACATATCATCATATTTCATCACATTAATCATCATTATACATCATGTCATCATATAATCTCGTATAAATCACATATTAGCTCATAGTCATTTTATCCCATATTAATTCATAGTACTACCCTCATATTAATTTATCAAGTTATACTCACGGTAATCCCCACATTATCGCCTATCAATCACATAAACTTCACGGTTCTACTCATGTTAATTCATCATATTATCACAGTTACCCTCATGGTAATTCATCAAGAAAATCACAGCATCAAAACATCAAGACATCCTTGAACCAGAACATGATTCATTAATAGAACATATACACAATTAACTTCTCAAACATAACTAGATATAAAACTATTGGGAAAACAATTCCCTTATCTATATTATGTTATATCTCTGTTTATTATCTTTCCAACACTTCGAACGGGGGTCAAAACGGACTTACGGATCAAAAGTTACGTCCAAAACAATTTCGACCAAAAACATGAACAGTCGTGACAAACAGAAAGACGCTGTTACGCTCCGGAACTAATTTTTACTCAATTATTCTTACGAATCACTCACTCAACGTACCCAAAACATCACTAAAACATTCCTAAGGTTATACGGCAATAACAGCACAACTTCTATGGTTTATTAGGCTCATCTGGCAACATTTGCAACGCCTAAAACACTATTTCCTACAATTACTCTGAGTAGTTACTCACATATGAACATTCCTATTCCTACAGGGTCAAACATATCACAATCCAAGGTTTTGGCCACGAAGGCAAAAATCATTATTTCTCATCTCTACACTCAAAGGGTCAATAATACTAACCACTAACCTCCAGGGTCTACCTGTCAATTTCCTTACAATTGCTCCGAAGGCATCATAATTTCAAATATCAAATATTCTATCCCATATGGGCAGACATATAACGATCTAAGATTTTGGCCGCAAAGGCCTAAGGTTTCCTTTCTCATATTAATATTCAGTGTTACATACCATTAACCATAACCTCAAAGCCTTATCACCCATTTCCCTATTTTCCCACAACTAACCTAAAATACCTTAAATCTTAAATCAACCATAAACACACCGAAAGGCATACATGGAAAATCATGAAATGCGATACTCTCCATACCTTAGTCGATTCGCAACTTTCACGATTAATCTTTGGGATCTTCTGCTTCCAGCCTTTCCTTCAGAGCTCTGGCCACGACGTTAAACACAAAATGAAATCTGATTTCCTTTCAGAACTCAATTTTGTTTAACTTAGTCTTGGGCCTCACAAATTGGGCTTTTCCCATAACACCATTACTAACTCTTCATAATGCCCAATTTACCCTTATTTCCCTTATATTCATTTTAATAATAATAATACTAATATTCTCATATAGTATACTATTAATTAAATAAATAGTCCAACATGCACATCTTCTCAATAATTCCCAAAAGCACCGAAAACACCAAAAATACGAATATTCTCAATTAAATAAATTAATTAAAATATTTCGATTAAATTTGGGGTGTTACAAATTCTATGTGGATTAATACCAACGTCCCAATCAGATGAGATCCCTTGAACGTATTACTTTCTTACAGTAATATTTTCAACCTTGATCTATGACTTTGAGAACCTTTTTTAGAACCCCGTGTGTCAATGGTTATGTAGTTGACGCCTCCGAGAAGTCTTTCTCGCGTGGAAGATACGAAATCCTCACCTAGAAGAGATTCTTTTGAGGATATTATTGTCGTGATGAGGCTTTGTCATGGATGTATTATCTTTGAAAGATATCCATGATTCTAGGCACCTACCCGTTTTAGAATCCTACCTGTGGGGTTTCTTTGAGCAGTGACTGTGATCCTTGAACCGTTCACCCAGCTAATTCTCAGAACTGTTTGAATTTGTGATCCTATGATCCTGGATCTTGCATTGCATATCATTTGCATTGCATCTCATTTGTTGTGCATCTTGCATTCTCCTTCCTTCAATAGTTTCTCATGTTTCTCTTTCCTTCATATCCAGTAAATCAAGCTGATTCCTCGATACCAATACGCGACTAGACCCAATACAAGACGAATGATGGAGCAGATTCAGCAAGAGCAAGTTGCCATTAGAAAGGAGTTGGAAGCCATCAAGGAAAAGATTGATCAGATCTTCGAAGCACTTGCCATAACCAGAAAGGGATCAGTACAGCAAGCCGCTCAACGACCGCGTCGGCGAAACCAACAAAGGACATGGAGGCCAGATAGGGTATTTGAGCTCCTACCAATGACATATGCTAGTATCTTTGCTCAATTGATGGGGAAGAAGGTTGTTGTTCCGAGAGATTTGGCTCCCCCAACTGTCATTCCTGCCGACTATGATGCAAATGCTCATTGTGAGTTTCATAAGGGCACTCCAGGTCATACCATTGAGAACTGCAGGACTTTCAAGCACACGGTTCAAGACATGATTGACAGGGATGCTATCACCTTTGATGGGAAGTACCTCACTGTCATCAACAATCCAATGCTGCCAACCAAATAGCATTATTCAAATCAAATCCAGTCAAGTCAAGTTCATCCCCGAAGAAGGCCGTCATGTTGCCAATTCATATTTCGCGTTTCTTATGTTTTGTCTTTATTTGTTTAAGTACTGTATGCTTTGAACAATTGTCATTCATATTTGGTTTCATTAATGTATCATTTATGCATGTTTTGAATTAGTTATGTCGTATTCACTCATTTTTCACTTATCACCGACACATTTATTCACTCCACTCTATTCACTGTTGTTTAGCATGATTTGAGGGAGGATGATGAAAATGAGATACCCATAATTGCAAACCGTATGCTTTCAAACAGAATCTCGTCAATGATGTACAGGCATTGTTTTCAATTCCCCTAAACACCGGAGATATAAGGAGGTAATCCCTAGTAAACCACTTCGAGCCTAGGAGTAGCAATTTCCTTCGGATATTCAAACCTTTACACTCGACCTGGGGCGGGGTAGTGTTCAGTTAATCCAATCCCGAATCAACAAAGAAAAACCCAGAAGACGGTTGTTCATCAAAGGCCCATGACATGGCAGTCACAACCATCCCAAAAATAAAAAAATAAAAAATCCTGCTAAGGCAAACACCTTAGAGGGGACTTATGCAAAATCAAGGCAATCCCGATGGATCTGACAAGCAAAGTCAATCCATGAAAAAGTTAGGGATCAAAAACAAAAACAAAAGAGGACCCCGAAACCCTCAACAAAAACAAAATAAGATTCAGTGGTCACCCAAAAGGGGTCACTGACATCCATCAAAATAAGGTGACTGCCATCGAGTTTACGTCGTCAAGACAAGCATATGCAAAATTAACTAAACGTAGGACTGAAGATCATTAAGAAGAAGGGGTGGGTACAAAATCATAATTTGAGCCTAATATCCTTTGTTTCATAACCGCGAACCAGACCAAGTTACAACCCTCGAAAGACCTAATTGAGGCGAGGTTTATTCTGAAGGCATACTATCGCAAGGTTGCGTAACTTGACTCCTCACATGACTGTTAATCATCAGCATTGGTGTCGTTATCCTTGCAATATCTTCTACACCAATCAATCATTACCACACTTGGACTAGTGATCCATTCGTTTCACACTATCACGACACTTCAATAAAATAACACTTTTTCAAAACTTGCATTGAGCTTTACATTAATGTTACCATTTGTGGGTGTACAATTTTAATTGCAAATCAGTGCTATGTATTCAAAGACACTTCAACAAGAGGCAATTAAGGAAGGATTTGGCTTCCAGTGGCCGACACGAAGCAAGACTACCTTAGAACCCACAAGCTGGGGAAAATCACTCAACAACTCGAGCAGGGGCAAGTCATCCGAGTTCAACTTCCATATGTTCAGAACTGGTTATTCTGGAGCAAGACCAGACCATCCTGACCATCAAGCAGAGTTGCAACCTTCTCTGAAGAAAATTCACAACAAATCACCAAGAACCCAGACTTGGGGCATCAAGGACATCTTCTGCTCCAATCATGGCGTCTTCAGCGAACTGCGTGTTGAGGAAATCAACCCCTCCCACCACCCGAAGTCCAATCCGTATTGGTAACTACCAAAAGTCCACCACGCTGGCATCTCCACCTGCATTTCCAACTACCCGTCTGCAATCATATGCATCATACGCATCTCATTCGCTATCATAAGCATTATGCATACTCCAATCATATCATACTTCCCCAATTTCTGAATCTCCGCGCGCCAGCATTTGCATTTGCACTTCCTTTCGTTATGGAACCTCATTATCATCCAGCATTCGCATATGCAAGTCAAGGTCCAGGATCAATTTCGAAGATTTCCAAGATCATCATCAGCCCAGTCAGGGGCATTCTTCGCAAGACTGTGGGTTTCTCCCACAAACTCCAAGAACTTCAAAGCAATCATCAGCCCAGTCAGGGGCAATCTTCTGCAATTGTGGGTTTCTCCCACAAAGTTCAGGATATTCAAAGCAAGATTCAGCCTAGTCAGGGGCATTCTTTTCAAGACCATGGTGTCGCTACTGCGAAAATCGGCGCCGGCTGAACAGAAGAGTCGCCACCGTGCGTTATTTATCCCACGGGAGGGAAAGGAAACGCTCAGAGTAAACCTCGCACAACACAGGAAAGGAATGGTCATCGCAACCAAAACCTGGATTCGGGAGTCGGTTACGCAAGGGGAAGGTATTAGCACCCCTCACGTCCATCGTACTCGATGGGATCCACGCTTGTTTTCGGGTATGGATTGTTATTCTATCTAAACTATAGGTCAAGGGTTAAAAAGAAAATAAAATGGAAATAAAAATGACTCGGCAAAGTATCGCACTTTATGCCTACGTATTCCCGTCTGGAACGAGAAATCAGAGTCAACGTAGTTCGCCTACCTACGGGAAAGGAGGGGAAGGTTGCTCGCTAGGATATCGCATCCTATGCCTACGTACTTCCACACTGCATGGAAGATCAGAGCAAACGTAGTTCGGGCCACGTGCGACACAAGCTTGTCTTGGTTGATTTTATTCCTTCTGAAAAAGGTTTTTCTGATTAACAGTCCAAGAGGACAAAACTGACGTCTTGATGAGTTCACATTCTTTTACGGAAGAAGTGTCTTTTATTGTGTTTGAAATCTTCATGGTGTTTTTCTGTTTGTTTTGAGAGAGAAGAGACAGAACTCTAACCTACGGTTGCGAAGGGAAACAAACTAACCTAATGTTATCATGCATGGGTTAAGACCTAGTGTCTATCATGCTCCTCTCTTGCACAGAGAGAAACAGAGATCCTACGGGATAGGCAGAAACAGAAACAATATCAGATATATACAGTAAAACAGTAAAATGCATGGATGCAGCAATACAAGCGAGGCAAGGGAGTCCCACTCAACCTCGAACCTAGAAAACAATAGGCAAAAGTGAACAGACTTCACTTTCAACCCAGCAGGGTAAACAGCAAACAATACAGTTCAGAAAACCAATCAATACATCAAGAAATGAAATACAGCAAAAGAAGAAACAGCATCAGCAGCTCTGAATCAACCACTGGCTTCAAGCAATCTCCACTCATTCACAAGCTTCAACAAGCATCAATCTCCATCTTCATGGCCTTCAGACCAGGGCTTCGATCTTCAGTCTTCTATCTACAATGGCTTTTCTTCAAGCTCAAACCTCCAGGATGAGGGATTAGTCACAAGAGTGAATGGGGTGTTAAGCAATCAGTTGACTACCAAGGGTGGTGAACAGACTGCTCCTAACACAAAGAGACATTTTCTCTCAAGAGTTCTATCTCACAGACACCATCACCAAGCCTTCCAAAGGAAGGGGGTGAGTGCCTTAGAGAGACTCTGAATCACAGAGAAGAATGGATGCAAACAAGGCAATCCATGTTTGAGACACAATCTTTCTAATCTAGAGCTCTGCCTAGCTCCTAAACCCTAGTCTCCTCAGCATCTGCTAGCAAGAAACTCATCCTCAACTCTGACAGTTGATCTTCATCATTTGAATCTCCAACAGCTTCATCTCCACAAATCTTCAGCTTCCCCAGGGCCCCAGACATACCCAATCAAACAATCAACAATCCCCAGAGGGCACACCACACCAGACAGCAGATATACAGATAGTAATAATATCAGTAGGGGAGTCCTAACTTTTTCTAAGGGATCTAATAGCTATCCATAACCCATATAGTCCCATAACTAATCTATTTAAATCCTAAGTCCTAAAGGGAGAAAATTGAACTTCCTAAGTTGTCACCTAAAACCCTAGTTTTGATCATGATATTCAAGCATTTATTAATCACCTAAAGCTAACTCCTAAAAATGGGAACTAAAATATTTCTATAAGCCTAATATCTCATCTAAACAATATGAAAAGAATGACCACAAAATATTAAAGCATGTAATAGAACAAAAATCACAAAAATAATGCATGAAATGTAACTATTTATTATGACATTTATTTAGAAAATATGAAAAAAATATGAAATAAAACTAAAAATGAAATTTTATTTTCCTATAATATTCTAGACATTTTAAAGAAAATATGGTAAAAAGAATGAATTAAAAAACATTTTTTATGAATTTATTATGATTTTATGAAAATTGATGAAAATTAAAATGAAATAAGAAAAAATAAAATGAACTAAATGAGCCAGGGGGGGGGGAAAAGGAACTTCGCTCAGTTCAAACTTGGATGGGCCTCACAGGGTAGGGGTGCAGATAGCGCTTCTGGCTAAGCCCAGCATCCAGTCAGAATTATTGAAACAGCTGGGGGGTGAAAATAGTATAGAAAACACGTTCAGATTGGTTTGGGCCTGAAAGCTGGGGGTGGGGATAGCATGAAATTCTGAGGCCCGCCCGTTTCAATTAATGAAACGGTGCGTTTGGCACCCAGCTTCTCCCTCCAATTCTGAAATCAAACGAGAGCCCTTGGATCTTCTGGGAAGTCAAGAGTCCAACCACAAATGGAAGGCTATGATTGTGTCTTCTTCACATAACCTGCAACTAGGGTTTGGACTCCACCATGGCAGCCATGCACGAGTACTCTTCTCCCTCTCTGTTCTCCATCTACACGCAACCACTCCACACGATGCAAACATGAAAACTGCTCAAAATCTTTCACTCTACAATCCTATGATCTTAATTCCCTTTGAAATTCACCATATCAACAAACACGAATGGATCAACATCCTGCCTCCATTGAAATACACTGGTATGCATCATCACCAAACTTCCTCAAACCTAGCCTAACTTAAACTACATCTGATGGAGGTTAACCTATGCTATCAAGCCACGATTATAACACCCTAATCTAAGAGATATCAACACCAACAGATTATGGCACCTGTTAACAAACCTCACCAAAACTCTCCAAATTCTTCTAACCTAATCTCCTAACCACCTAGATCAATTCTACACTAACAAAATCATGCATCTCTAACTAGATCGAGCTGTTTGAAGGAAAACTTACCTTGTAAGAAATCTTGAGAACAGCTATGGAGATGGAAGATCTGAGGCTTTCAAGTGATGAATCTTGATCAATACTTGATGTATGTGATTCTGTATGCACAAACTTGGAGTTTCCTTGCTTGAATCATGCAATCCACTTGAACTTGTAGTTTTGAGATTCTTGAGAAAAGCACTCAAATATGAATGATTCACACCAAGAACTTGCTTCAATTATGATCTGTGATGATGATGGAATGGAATTGAGTTGATTATGATGAAGCTTGATGAAGAATTTGAGAGAATTGTGATGAAACTTCAATGAAAAAGTGTGTGAAATTTGGTAGAATTCTTGGTGCAAATGAGGCCAACCCTTGATCAATGCACATTTCATGAATATATAGACCCCAAATGAACATTCTAGATCCATCTTGCACATTCCCTTGTTTTCAAATTTTGATCCATTTTGATTATGTTTCTTAAATGATAAGCAACCATGGATAACTTCATTTTTTCCTTCTAAACTCAAAAAAGTGTGTGAACCATTGTTCTTAGAATTGTTTTTCCATTCAAAATCATATATTGGAAGTCTCCATTTGGACTTGTAAATCTCCCAAACCAATTTTCAACTTGAAATTATTCACTTTATATGCCTTTTTAGTTCATATTTTGACCAATTGTGCAACATCATGCTATGAGCTTCTCCAATAACTTGTGACCTTCTTTCTAGACTTAAAATCCCATTTGGAGCAAGTTTGATGTTATAAGTTTTTCCATTTGAGGCCTCCTTGTATGAGTTTTGGGTATAGGTTAAAATGACCTGTAATTCACAAATGCCCAAAATACCCTTTGCTTGCCAAGACCATAAGTTGAGTTCTCCACATCATATGAGGGCATGCCATACCATTCTAGAAAGCTAAGACAATGAGGAACAATTCTTATGTTGACCAAGAATTCATTTGAAATCTCCTTGAGGGGTAAAACTAGCTTGGAAGTCAAGTCACTTTCACAGACAAAAATTCAGACACCCCAGATGACCTGTAACTTGTAAGGACCATAACTTGAGTTCTATAAATCTCCTTGAAGTCTTCCACCACTCAAATTAAAGGTCTTGAGATCCTCTACAAGTTTCATGTTGGCCAAGAAGCCATTTGAAACTAGCATTTTGACTTATCTTGCTTGGAAATTTGACCTAAACTAGGGGATTTTACAGAGAAACCCTAATTTAGTAACTCCTCTTCTCCTTGATTTCTCTTGAATTCTTCTTGTCATATCTCCATGTCCTTCTTCATATGTCAAATGTTGATCCCCACATCTCTCCAATAGACTTGAATGCCCTCTTAAGTCAGTCAATTGACCCAGGGTTGACCTAGGGTTGACCCAGATGAAACCCTAGCTGACTGTCTTCAACTGTAGCTCTTGTGCTTACCTCAATGACTTGTTTTCCTCTCCCAATGACTTTATAAGTCTCTCAAGATGTCTAGATGCTCTCCATGCTTGCATTTCACAGCTCATAACCCTCTTGTTGATCCTCAGATACCCTCAGCTAGGAGATGGACTCAAGGCTTGATCTGCTGAACTCCTTGCTTTCAAATTCTTTCCTGATGACTTGCATGAGATTGAATTGGAATAATAACCTCTTGCTAGGCCTCTAGAGATGAGAATAATGATTGATCTCCTGTTGAATGACATGCTATGCTTATGCTATGCAGATGGTTAGTCTATGTACATGACTCTATATACAAATGCTAATGATAATGAAACATGAACCAAGTGAATAAGGTTGGGCAAATTTTAGGGTGCAACAGCTGCCCCTATTCAAGCGACTTGGACCCGATTGGATGAAGAGCCCGGAGCCTTCAGACATTCGCGGTACGAGACGGTTGAATACTAGTGAAACCAGAAATTTGCCAACCGCAAAACTAAATTGCGCTCCTGCTTGAGGAACGACATTCATCAGCTGAATCTGACTGTTACAACAACCCACTGATCTCGCACGACCGTGCCGGGGATTGTCTTCATCGTTCTGAAGAGGATTCTGTCATAACAGACTGCTTGCTTGTCCACGCTAGGACTCTGTCTGTCGTCAATACGAAGAAATCTCAACTAAAACCTGTCCACGTTAGGACTCCACTTGCTGTTATCCCAGAAAAATCTCGGCAACTCCGCTGGGGATAATTCGTCTGCATTTCCATAAACCGCATCGTCCATGTTAGGAATAAAACTCTTCCACGTTAGGAGTAACACCTGTCCACATTAGGAATCATCTTTCTGCGTCTGTCCACGTCAGGACTAACCCTTTCATCTTTCCACGTCAGGAAACAATCTCTTTTCCACGTAAGGAAAACTACATCAATCTATCCACGTAAGGACTCCAATACCACTTGCCATGTCCCCGTCAGGACTCCAACCTTTCCACGTAAGGAATACAACCATTTCTGAACTTGTCCACGTCAGGACTCCACTTTTCTTGCATCTGTCCACGTAAGGACCTCAATTTCTTCCACGTAAGGAATCTATCTTCTTCTTCCACGTTGGGAATATCTTCTTCGATCTGTCCGCGTCTGGACTCAATCTCTTTCCACGTCAGGAATAACTCATTTCTTTCCACGTCAAGAATCAATCTGATATAGCCGCGTCAGGACTTAATCTTTCCACGTAAGGAATAAACTCGTCTTTCCACGTAAGGAAACCATTTTTCTTCCACATAAGGAATGCTCTTGATATGTCCACGTAAGGACTCTGATCTTTCCACGTAAGGAATACCAACTTCTTTCTGATTTGTCCGCGTCAGGACTCAATTTTCCACGTAAGGAATGCCATCTTAATCTGTCCTCGTAAGAACTCTCTTTCTTCCACGTTAGGAATAATGTCATTTCCGCGTAAGGAAACTATCTTCTGATATGTCCGCGTCAGGACTTAATCTTTCCACGTAAGGAATAAACTCGTCTTTCCACGTTAGGAATCACTTCTGTTGATATGTCCACGTAAGGACTGCATCTTTCCACGTTAGGAATAATAATCTCTTTGATCTGTCCGCGTTAGGACACGGATCTCGTCTTGATATGTCCACGTTAGGACTCAGGCGTCTTCGACTTACTGAGGAAATAAGACTTGTCCGCGTAAGGACTCACACGTCTTCGACTTGCTGGGGAAATATCCGCGTTAGAACTTACACCTTGTCAACAACACGAAGGAGGATAAATTTGTCCACGTCAGGATTCTTGTTCCTTGTCATCACAAAGAACTACAAACTTGTCCACGTCAGGACGCACATTTCACCATTACGAATAAAGATATCTACTGAAAACAAATGATCCACGTCAGGATACCAACACGAAGAGTAACCAATCTTTTGTCAACGTCATGACCTCCCTTTCTCCAAATTTCAAAAGACCGAATCTATCCACGTCAGGATTAACACACCTTACCAATCCGGTAAAACAAACCTGTCCACGTTAGGACGCCCACTTCTGAAGGAATCCCGTCATTCTAGGAATAAATGGTCCACGTCAGGACTTAGTTCCTCAATGATCCTCACCCACAAACTTCTTAGCACTGACGTGACAGCGACCTTGAGGCGGACTCTACTGGGGATGTCTGAAAACCCACTATCGGACACCTGCTTCGAAATTCTGATTCATGCGACTCGTTGATGACAAACGAACTCTGCTTGGGGATAAGAAGACACTTATCCTGGCCACTCTGGCTGGGGAAGATAAGATGCATTTGCATAAATGACTTTGCTGGAGACAAAGAGAGTTTTATCATGACAACTCTGTGGGGAATACCGCCGAAACTGACATTATTATTGAATATCTCCTGCCGAGATCTCGACTGTTTGGTGATTTATTTGAGCAAGTGCTCTCTCCACCTGAACTACTAGAGTACAGAAACTGCTTCAGCAAAATAAATGCTGGAAGGATAACGACGACTCGCCGGGGATAGCCTGATGCTACAAAGTTATTCCAGCAAAATAAATGCTGATAGGATGAAGTCGACCCTGCTGGGAATTTGGGAACTCAAACCACACGTCTTATTGAAGTAACCCCCTGCTGGGGAGTATAACGCAAACCAAATACCTTGCGGAGGTAACCCCCCGCTGGGGAATAGCAGATGCACCTGGTATGATTGATCTTTCTGCTGGAACGTGAACTGATATCACCGGTATCTCTGACAAAATAAATGACAGGACACCCCATCAACTCTGCTTTGGGAGAGTCTTGACCTTCGAATTCCACTGGAAGGAAAGAACACTTGCTGAAAAGAGAACTCCGCTGGGGATGGCTGGATTCTCTTGGGGAAAATTAACTGACTCCACTGGAGGAGAATGCGTGACCCTGCGGGGGGAGATGAACCTGTCTGAATACAGCCTTACGATCCCGGAATCACTAAACTCTACTGAGGACGAGTAACTTCTCTGGAGCACGTCCTTTGGATAAGCTACGGCTAGCTGGGGAATTCTATCCTTCTTCAGGAAGAACATGCATGACCTGCGTGGGGATCAAGCCTTTCACTATTGCAATCTTTTGATCACCTTCCTCGTACAGTTATGAAACCTGCAACAACACAAGCAAAGCACGACAAGCCTATGCAATCCAAATCGATTCAGGTTAGTGACTGTTACACTCAGTTAATTCAAAGCTTTAACGATTGCTGGCAAGGGCCAGTGATGTTATACTCATGCTAGCTTCAATAAACTTAGGCGTTTTATCATGCGCAAAACAGTAAAGAACAGGCATCAAGTACTGAATAACACATTTTCATTGATTGGGCCCCTGAATGGGCGGAGTTTTTGTACACGGGATGTAACTCCTGAAAAGAGGAAGCTACCCAAAGCAAATATACAAGTATGCAAGTATTCACAAGAAGCATAAATATTGACAAATTAAATTTTGTACACATGTCGGCAACTGGTTGCAGATGAACACCACGAACTGATCCTCCCATGACTCGTCCGACTCTAATACTTTCCCGGTATCCGTCTTCTGAAGAGGTTGTATCCGATAACTAATTCCTCAAATATATTCTCCCGCACTGATGCTCATTGAATACCAAATTCGGACCGCAGTCATTTGCTTTTCTCATCCCTAACTTTTGCGTGAACCGCCCTTTACGGGTTTTCAGTTCACCGGGATACCCCTTTTTGCCGAAGCCGCCCAGTGTAGGTTTTCAACTTCGCGGGTGTACATTTTTCAATTTTATCCCTAACTTTTGCCCGAACCTTTCATTCTGTTTTTGGTTCGCCAGGATGCCCCATTTTTGCCTGGACTCTCTTTTTCTGTCCAGCGGGTCTATTTTAAGCAAAGTATTTTTTAACTGCGTCCGAATTCACAGGTGATGCAAAGTCTTCCCCGTCCATGGTGGACAACAATAAAGCTCCTCCTGAAAAGACCTTACTGACAACGTATGGCCCTTCGTAATTGGGGGTCCACTTGCCCCTGTGATCTGCTTGCGGCGGGAGAATCCTTTTCAGCACAAGGTCGCCCGTCTGAAAGCTTCGCGGAAGTATCTTCTTGTCGTACGCTTTCTTCATTCGTCTTTGATACAAACGACCGTATGCCAGAGAAGCTAGCCTCTTCTCATCCATCAAACTCAGTTGGTTCAATCTATTCGTTACCCATTCTGCCTCGTCCAGCTGAACGTCTCGCAATACCCTTAGAGAAGGGATCTCAACTTCCAATGGTAATACCGCTTCCATTCCATATACCAACGAGAATGGAGTTGCCCCGGTTGATGTGCGTACCGTCGTACGATAACCGTGCAAAGCGAAAGGTAGCATTTCATGCCAATCTTTATACGTCACCACCATTTTCTGGACGATCTTCTTGATATTCTTATTGGCCGCTTCGACAGCGCCATTCATCTTGGGTCGGTAAGGGGAGGAGTTGTGATGTTCGATTTTGAAATTCTGACAGAGCTCCTTCATCATTTTATTGTTCAGATTAGAACCATTATCCGTGATTATCCGCTCGGGAATTCCGTATCGGCAAATGATATCTCTCTTAATGAATCTAGCCACCACTTGCTTCGTTACGTTTGCGTAAGACGCCGCTTCCACCCACTTGGTGAAATAATCGATTGCTACTAGAATGAACCGATGCCCGTTAGAAGCCGTCGGCTCAATCTTTCCGATCATATCGATTCCCCACATTGAGAATGGCCATGGAGATGACATCACATTTAGAGGACTCGGAGGCACATGTATTTTGTCAGCATAAATTTGGCACTTGTGGCACTTTCTTGCAAATTTGAAACAATCAGTTTCCATCGTCAGCCAAAAGTAACCTGCCCGCAGCAGTTTTCTCGTCATAGCATGTCCACCAACATGCGTACCAAAGGCACCTTCGTGAATTTCCTCCATGAGAAGCTTTGCCTCTTTTTCGTCTACACAACGCAACAGCACCAAATCGTGGTTTCTTCTGTATAAGACGCCATCCGGGTTCAAATAAAAATTGCCCGCTAATCTCCTGAGAGTTTTCTGATCTTGACTGGACGCCCCAGCCGGATACTCTTTATTCTTCAGGAAATTAAGGATATCAAAATACCACGGTTTGCCATCAGACGCTTCATCAATAGCAAATACATAAGCTGGCCTGTCTAACCGAGAGATAGTGATCTGGGGAGCTTCGTTCCAGAAGTTGACCTTGTACATGGAAGACAAGGTGGCAAGGGCGTCAGCCATTTGATTTTCTGCCCGTGGCACGTGATGCAATTCAACTTTGTCGAAGAAAGGCAACAATCTCCTTGCATAATTCATATAATGTATCAGATTGGGCTGACGTGTCTCCCATTCCCCTTTGATCTGATTCACTACCAGAGCTGAGTCTCCGTATACGTCTAAATGTTTGATTCGCAAATCAATGGCTTCTTCAAGCCCCATTATACAAGCTTCGTATTCGGCCTCATTGTTGGTAACGGCAAAGGTCAATCGGGCAGTAAACGGGATGTGCGACCCGTGTGGCGTAGTGATAATTGCCCCTATCCCGCTACCGTAAGCATTCACAGCTCCATCAAATATCATCTGCCATTTGGACCCCGGCTCTGGTCCTTCGTCTGGTAACGGCTCTTCGCAATCCTTCATCTTGAGATACATGATATCCTCGTCAGGAAAGTCAAATCTCATCGATTGATACTCTTCAATAGGCTGCTCCGCCAGATACTCGGACAACACACTCCCCTTTATCGCCTTTTGCGAGACGTATTGAATATCATATTCGGTCAAGATCATCTGCCACCTGGCAATCCTACCTGACAACGCCTGCTTTTCAAATATATATTTGATTGGATCCATCTTCGAGATGAGCATGGTTGTATGATTCAGCATGTACTGCCTCAAACGCTTGGCGGCCCAGGCTAGCGCGCAACAAGTTTTCTCCAGCATTGAGTACCGAGATTCACAGTCTGTAAATTTCTTACTCAAATAGTAGATTGCATGCTCTTTTCTCCCCGTCTCGTCGTGTTGACCGAGAACACAACCCATACTTCCCTCAAGAACCGTCAGATACATTATCAAGGGTCTCCCTGCCACTGGGGGTATCAAAATAGGAGGCTCCTGCAAATACTTCTTTATTTTGTCGAACGCCTTTTGACAATTATCGTTCCACGTTACAGCTTGATCTTTCTTTAGCAACTTGAATAATGGTTCACACGTGGCAGTCAGGTGAGATATGAACCGGGCAATGTAGTTCAACCTCCCTAAAAACCCGCGCACCTCTTTCTCTGTTTTAGGCGTCGGCATTTCTTGAATCGCTTTTATTTTAGCAGGATCGACCTCTATTCCTCTTTCGCTTACTATGAACCCCAGGAGCTTACCCGATCTCACCCCGAAGGTGCATTTGTTAGGGTTCAGCCTCAGCCTGAACTTCCTAAGCCTTTTAAACAACTTCAACAGATTCACCAGATGCTCTTCCTCTGTTTGGGATTTGGCAATCATATCGTCAACATAAACTTCAATCTCTTTATGCATCATGTCATGAAAGAGAGTTGTCATCGCACGCTGATACGTTGCCCCAGCATTTTTCAAACCAAAGGGCATCACTTTGTAGCAAAACGTTCCCCAAGGCGTTATGAAAGTAGTCTTCTCCATATCCTCTGGCGCCATTTTAATCTGATTATAGCCTGAAAAGCCATCCATGAAGGAGAATACAGAGTATTGAGCGGTATTATCCACTAACACGTCAATATGAGGAAGTGGAAAATCGTCTTTTGGGCTTGCTTTATTCAAATCTCTATAATCCACGCACATTCGAACCTTGCCATCTTTCTTTGGCACTGGTACGATGTTAGCAACCCATGAGGGATACTTCGTCACAGCCAGGAACCCAGCGTCCCACTGTTTCTGAACCTCCTCTTTAATCTTCATTGCCATATCTGGGCGAGTTCTGCGAAGTTTTTGTTTGACAGGCGGGCAGTCTTCTTTCAATGGCAGACGATGCACCACCATATCTGTATCGAGCCCTGGCATATCTTGATACGACCAAGCGAATACATCATTATACTCTCGGAGCATTTCAACCAGTTTTCGCTTGATATCACTCTGCAGTGCGGCTCCAATACGAATATTTTTCTCAACCCCTTCCGACCCCAAATTGATAACTTCGATAACCTCGTCGTGAGGCAGAATGGCTCTTTCCTCTTGCTTCACTAACCAAGACAGTTCTTCAGGAACGTCGCTATCTTCGACAACCTCTTCTTCGGTCTGGAATACCGGGTGCTCGAAGTCGGGACGAGTCATAGGTGGTTCAAGGATGTCATCTGAAAATGTTATCCTGCAAAAGAAAGGGTTAAGTGCTTCAAAATGCGTATACAGCGGATAACCACGTTGCCATTTTATTGAAAAATACAAAACAAGAAAGACAGGGATTACAGTATTTACACATGAAAAACGCCATTTATTTAATGATTAACGAAGCAATGTTTATAACAACACAGCCCTAAACAGATTCTGATGCCCCGGGCAAGACATCAGATTATTCAACAATTAATAAAGCAAAGCATTACTGTTTGAAAGTCACAGGAACAAGCTCCTGAATAGACCAGTTGCACAGTCCTTGTCCTGGCGTGCTTGGCTGAATCCAGGCATCCATATCACAGTCGCTGTCCCCTTCATCGGATTCTGAAGCAGCGTTGACAGATTCCTGGCATACTCCACTGGCAGAGATGGTGATTGACTTTCTGAAATGAGGGGCCCCCACAGAAGGAGTTGATGACGACGGTCTGTACCCCAGTCCGAACCGGTCCATTTTCACAGGAATGTCCAATACTTTGCCCCAGCCTTTGGCTTCTCCTGCTTTCACTAGCGCTTGAGCTTCTTTATACGAAGAAACAGCTATCTCTGGCACTTTACTTGGCCCGGGACCCTTGTCCTTTATGCGCAAACCTTCGAATGCTTGGCATGGCGTCTCGTGGATCTCCCCGTCGACTTCCACATATTTGAACGAAGAAAGATGGCTGACCAGGATGTCTTCTTCTCCGCACACGGTGACTACACTGTCTCCGACCATATACTTTAACTTCTGATGCAGGGTTGACGTGACTGCCCCTGCCCCGTGAATCCAAGGTCTTCCCAGCAAGCAGCTGTACGCAGGCTGTATATCCATGATATAAAACTCCGTTGCAAACACTTCCGGCCCCACTTGCAGAGGCAATGTAATTGATCCGAAGACTGTTCTCCGCGTGCCGTCAAACGCTCTGACTACCAAATCACTTGGTGTGCACAAAATTCCTCGAACATCCAGCTTCATCATAGCCTTCTTAGGCAGCACATTCAAAGACGACCCGGTGTCAACCAATACGTGCGACATTGTCGACCCTCTGCACTCAACAGATACATGTAATGCCATATTATGATCCCTTCCTTTCGGAGTCAAGTCGAAATCCGTAAAGCCCAGACTGTGGCCTGCATTTACGTGTGCCAATACTCCTTCTAGCTGGTTCACGGAGACATCCTGTGGTACAAAAGAAGTGTCCAGGACTTTCAGCAAAGCGTTCCTGTGGGCCTCCGAACACAACAACAATGACAGAATAGATATTTTGGACGGTGTTTGCTGCAGATGCTCCACAATTTTATAATCACTTCTCCGAATTAAGCGCATGAATTCTTCGACATCCTTAGATGCTGCTTCTTTTCCACTGGCTTGAACCGGAACATTTTCCACCGCTTTCCCCTTTCCTTTCGCTAGCCTTTCGGCTTCCACTTCAGGGGATACAAAGATCCTGCCGCTTCTTGTCATGCCTCCTGAGCCCACAACATTATCCACAATCTCGGCTGGCTGCTTGTTAACATCGATTTTAATCCCGTCACAATACACCTCTAGCCCATATGACCATGGGACCGCTTTCGTGCTCTCGTACGGGATTGGCCCGGCTTTAGTTATAGTAATCGGTGGTCGTGGAGCTGGTGCTGAAATGGTGATCGTCTTCCTAGGAATTGTCACTGTGGCAACATCACTCCGATTATCCACTACTGCTCCTGCCGGCTCATCAGTTGCTGTTCTATCAAACTGCAATATGCCTTCATTAATCAAGGCCTGAATGCCTTTCTTCAGATCCTCACACCCCCCAGACAGGGCCCAACAATCTAAGCAGTACTCATTACAACCCGGGTAAACACCCCCCTGCAACAATCGGCTTTTGATTTCGCTCAGCGGCGTCCTTACATCCTCAACATTCAAAATCAGATTCAGACCTTCCTCAGTCAGCACGGCATTCGCCCCATGATTAGGCATGGGTTTCTGGACTATATTCGCACCGGTCGTTCCGAAGTTGATAGACTTGTTGTCCAAGAGATCCTGCACGACGTGCTTAAAAGCATGACAACCTTCTATATCATGGCCCGGGGCCCCAGAATGAAACTCGCAACGCCTATTTGCATCATAGCCGAACGGGGGAGTTCCCGTTATCGGTGCCAAGGTTCTTTTCTCCACCAGATTCAATCCCAACAAGGTCTGCAATAAATCAGCATAGTTAGAGGGAGGCTTCTCGAACACCCTTCTCGGCTTATTACCCTGAAATCTTCGTTGAGCTTGGTGTGCCCCCTGCTGAGGCTGCTGCTGCTGTGGCATTGGTTGCTGCTGAACCTGTTGTTGTTGCTGAGTTGGTTGCTGCTGATAAGGGATAGTAACACTAGACACTTGCTGCTGCTGACGATATTGATTTCTTCCCCTGCCTCGGCCTCGGCCTCGGCCTCCAAATACAGCACTAGCTTCGCCCTGACGGCGCCCACCATAAGCTTTCCTATTGCTGCCAGATGCAGCTGACTCATCAACTTGGAACTTTCCTTGCTTAATGTTCCGCTCAATCTTTTCCCCCATCAAGATCAGGTCTGAAAAACTAGCCAAAGACGTATGAAACAGCATATCATGAAACAGCCCGGTGAATGTGCCGACAAACATATCGTTCATTTCTTTATCTTCCACAGGGGGACGGACCCTGGCAGCCATATCGCGCCACCTTTGCGCGTATTCTTTAAAACTCTCCCCCTTCTTCTGCGAAAGCCCGGCCAACTGGACCCGATTGGGTGCCAGGTCACTGTTATATTTGTAATGGGCTACGAACGCCTCTGCTAATTGCTTCCAAGTCTTAATATCAGTGGGCTCCAACCCCATGTACCACTCTAAGGAAGGACCCGATAGGCTATCCTGAAAGAAATGCATGAGCATTCTTTCGTCAGTGGAGTATGCAGACATCTTTCTGTAATAAGCTCGTACATGCACTTTCGGGCATGTATCTCCTTTGTACTTATCGAACGCAGGCGCTTTGAACTTGATCGGCACCCTCAGCCCAGGTACCAAGCCCATTGTTGCCATGTCCAGACCCACAGCACTCTGGTTTAGGACTCCCTTCATTTGCTCTTCCAGCATTCTAATCTTTTGAGAATCATCCATCGGCCCTTCAAAGCCCCCTCCAGAGAAGGCGTCCTCCTGTTGATCCTCTTGCCACATACCGTTTCCAGCCCCGTATCCATCATACGCATTATTACGTCCAGCTCTGACTTGATTCATCCCTGGAACTCGGCCTCTGTTGCCGTACCCTTGAACACCTCCAACAGGACCTCCAGCCATAAAACCAGCCCCGTTTCCGTTTCCAAAACCTCCGTAGCCCTGATTGACCATACCATAACCATCTTGCCCAAAGCCTTGAGCATTAAAGCCATACTTGCCAGTGTTGTCGAATCCCTGATCGTTAAATCCGAACCCAGCGTTGACAAAGCCATTGCCTCCGAGATTATCTCCTACATTGACATCACCCAGCCCAGCGTTGTGGACAGCAGTTTCATTTACTCCTCCGACGTTACCATTCACAGCAGTGGTAGCGTTGTTGACGTTAGCAGCATTCACATTGACGACAGGCGGAGCCACCGGCGTTGGAGTGCCATCTCCATGAGCAGTATCAACCCGGACAGACTGATGATCTTCGTTACCATGACCTGCGTTGCGAGCCAACAGAGGCTGGACCATGGCCTGCAAGTTCTCCTGCCCTTTTGCTATAGCCTCCATGGTCTGCATGAAGAGGGCGAGCTTCTCGCGCACATCCTGCATCTCATTCTGAATCTGGTCCATGACTTTCCGACAGTTGGATCGTGTAGAATAGCGGTGCGGATGTTGATCTGGAATCCTGTTAAGTACCTGAATCAAAGCAGGAGATAAGACACCCTTCAAAGATTACCTGTTATGCAATATGAATATGAATGCAATGCAATGTGTCTGTGCATTAGGGAAGTTCATTCCCCCAGTTCTAGTGCGAGGGTGCCGGTGCAGTGACAATATTGACAATAAGAATATCGGAGTTGAATCATAGAAAGCCTCATATATATCAGAGAGAATCAATAAGCCCAGGGTACAATATCACTGAGAGTACAAAGATGGCATGACCTCAACCAACAATCCTGGTGATGGTCAGCACTATGCAAATAAAGCATACAAATAATGGAATGATCAGATCCTCCCAAAAGTCTGGTACTCCTCTATCAACTTCTTGGTCTCCGGATGGCTTGGTCGATCAAGCAGCCCTTCAACAAGCTGGTTTCTTAAGGACACGGCGTACGTCTTCAGCAGTTTCTTCCCATGTTGCTTCTCCAAAGCAATCTTCTAACTTTCGCTTCTGGGAGACCGCTTCATCTCTGGATTTGATTGCCTTGTTCAGTGCATGCTGGACACTATACCGGTTCATCACTTCCTCCTCACACTTCTTGATGCTAGACTTCAATTTCTCTTCGAGGTCGGAAATTTGCTGCTTTAGCTTATCTTCCCTCTTCTTGTTGTTAGTGAGTGTAGCATTCCAAGTCTTATTGCAAGAAGATATCTCTCGGTGTGCTGCGTCGAGCGCCTTCTTTTTGGCTTCCAGCATGTCATGGGAGCTTCTGAACTCTTGCCCCAGACGTTCGCGCTTTTTCTTTTCCTCAGTCAACTCAGCTCCTAACCTGTTTACCAGCTCAATCTGTTGTTGGAAAGCATATACGGCTTTGTTTTTCTCACTGCGTGCCTGGGCTAGCTCTTGCTCTAACCCTTCGTTAATCTTCATCAAGGCTTCTTTCTCCTTCACAACCTGTTCATATGCTTCTTTAGAAACAGTGGTCGGTTCTTCTACCGGAATAGGATCAAGAATTGGTGCATCTGGAAATGGCATCTTCAACTGACTAGCCCTCCCCTGAATCCAAACTCTATAAGGTGCATAGGCCTGACAGTCATTCTTTCCTAACAACGGCTTCCCTTTGCGGTTAATATGCGTCCAAGCATGTTGCAACTTGGCTAATAACTCCCCCTTCACGTCACCAGTGAAGTACAGAGATTCCTGTACTTCCTCCTCCTGAGGTGGATTCTTCAGTGCATATCCGAACTGGCGAACGAATAGAGAAGGGTTGTAATTGATGCACCCTTTCCTTCCTATCAATGGCACATTAGGGTACCCCGAACAGCTAAAGATGAGCTCAGATCCCAACAGATCTCTATCAAACCACTCCATATCTTCCGACGATAACCTCATCAAACGCTCCGGCCAACCAACTGGAACTGTAGTCTCTGCATCAGATCCTCTCTTAGGAAGGTGACTCTCAAACCACATACTCAATAAGGGCACACACAGATGAACATTCTTCCCTCTTCCCTTCTCATTCTTGTAATGCAGTGAGTGATAGAGGTCTCCGAGTAAGGTAGGTACAGGATTACCAGCGGCAAACAAGTAGAAAGCATCGAAGTCCACAAAATCCGGTATATTGGGGAATAGTACTATGCCATAAATGCACAAGGCCAACACAGCATTGAAAGCGACCCAGCACCCATTCTTGGCGTACTCTTGGGCTTTACCAACTAAGAACTGAAATGAGAAGCCTGGAACTCCACGGGAAACAGTAGTCACAAGTTCAGAAGCATCAATATGCAAGGCTTTTGCCAAGTCCTCCGGCTTGGGCTTGGCGTCATAATGAATGAATGGAACCTGGTTCTGCACGGGCAGCTCAACATACTCAGCGTATTCCTCCAAGGTTGGTCCCATAATAAAGTCAGAGAACGTAAAGCATCTCAAAGCAGGGTCGTAGAATTGCATCAGAGCATACAGCCCATCTAACTCTACCTCTGTAGGTTTGCACACCAATCTCAATAATCTACCATAGCTCATCCGGAAGCTCCTACGAACACCCTCATCAGCAAGAGAGATCAACCCCAGTAAAGGAACAATATCAGGCGTAGGCAATTTGTAAGCAACCGTTCTCCGTAAGCTAGTCATGATCAAATACTCAGAAGTCTGGGCACTAGAACTAGGGAAATGCAAATGCACCTGCAGCACAGACACACGTTAGTGAAATGCAAATGATAATGGATATGCAAGGATGCAATGCAAGTAACATTCAACAGGGACCAAAGCTGCAACTGCATAGCCTAAACCCAATCAAGAAAGGTCTCAGATAGACCATCCAGAAGTCATCAACCCTGGTCTCAGATAGACCTAAAATAGAACTCCAACACTGGTCTCTGACAGACCTCAAACCATAACTCACTGGTCTCTGATAGACCTCAAATCCCATCTATAACTGGTCTCTGACAGACCTCAGAATACATCTCCAAATGGTCTCTGACAGACCTCATAATACATCCCCCAACTGGTCTCTGACAGACCTCAGAATAAATCTCCACATGGTCTCTGGCAGACCTCAGAATAAATCTCCATAAATAACCAAGATCTCTGATCAAGAAATAGCCGGTAGTCTGGAGGTCTAGTTACCTGCATAACCCTGAATCCTCTCACAGGTGGGTGGCCCTATAACTGGCACAAGGTACGGCATCCTATGCGGTCATCGGCGTCACAGACTTTCAGGGTTGATGATACGATTCCCAGAAGGAGTGGCATCATCAATTCCTGAAGAGGCCTCACTCAGCCAACTTCCAAATGATCGGTCCCCAGAGTCGACAATCCAACTAACCAGCAACCCACGCCAACCAAAGGAAGGGGCAGGAGGCCAACCAGAGGAACCTCGTCTGAGTGTAGATTTCATGGGACACCAAAGCAAGCAAAGCAAGCGGGCGCCCACTAATTTCTACTCTAATTCTAGGTGCACTCAAGCCCAGGTCCGGCTTATCTCTCAATATCAGAACACCCGTCACACCCCAGATACAGCCATAATAAACCACATATATAAAGCTGGAAAATACAGGGTTAGAACTATACAATAACTCCATACAACATCCTCGACGGGAAAACAAGCGCTAGGATTGACTCTCTCAAGGGACGTTGGATCCCAAATGCATAAGAACCATCGCAGTCCTTAGCAGCCAGGGGACGTTGGATTCCCCAGCAGAGTCGCCAGCTGTCGCTACTGCGAAAATCGGCGCCGGCTGAACAGAAGAGTCGCCACCGTGCGTTATTTATCCCACGGGAGGGAAAGGAAACGCTCAGAGTAAACCTCGCACAACACAGGAAAGGAATGGTCATCGCAACCAAAACCTGGATTCGGGAGTCGGTTACGCAAGGGGAAGGTATTAGCACCCCTCACGTCCATCGTACTCGATGGGATCCACGCTTGTTTTCGGGTATGGATTGTTATTCTATCTAAACTATAGGTCAAGGGTTAAAAAGAAAATAAAATGGAAATAAAAATGACTCGGCAAAGTATCGCACTTTATGCCTACGTATTCCCGTCTGGAACGAGAAATCAGAGTCAACGTAGTTCGCCTACCTACGGGAAAGGAGGGGAAGGTTGCTCGCTAGGATATCGCATCCTATGCCTACGTACTTCCACACTGCATGGAAGATCAGAGCAAACGTAGTTCGGGCCACGTGCGACACAAGCTTGTCTTGGTTGATTTTATTCCTTCTGAAAAAGGTTTTTCTGATTAACAGTCCAAGAGGACAAAACTGACGTCTTGATGAGTTCACATTCTTTTACGGAAGAAGTGTCTTTTATTGTGTTTGAAATCTTCATGGTGTTTTTCTGTTTGTTTTGAGAGAGAAGAGACAGAACTCTAACCTACGGTTGCGAAGGGAAACAAACTAACCTAATGTTATCATGCATGGGTTAAGACCTAGTGTCTATCATGCTCCTCTCTTGCACAGAGAGAAACAGAGATCCTACGGGATAGGCAGAAACAGAAACAATATCAGATATATACAGTAAAACAGTAAAATGCATGGATGCAGCAATACAAGCGAGGCAAGGGAGTCCCACTCAACCTCGAACCTAGAAAACAATAGGCAAAAGTGAACAGACTTCACTTTCAACCCAGCAGGGTAAACAGCAAACAATACAGTTCAGAAAACCAATCAATACATCAAGAAATGAAATACAGCAAAAGAAGAAACAGCATCAGCAGCTCTGAATCAACCACTGGCTTCAAGCAATCTCCACTCATTCACAAGCTTCAACAAGCATCAATCTCCATCTTCATGGCCTTCAGACCAGGGCTTCGATCTTCAGTCTTCTATCTACAATGGCTTTTCTTCAAGCTCAAACCTCCAGGATGAGGGATTAGTCACAAGAGTGAATGGGGTGTTAAGCAATCAGTTGACTACCAAGGGTGGTGAACAGACTGCTCCTAACACAAAGAGACATTTTCTCTCAAGAGTTCTATCTCACAGACACCATCACCAAGCCTTCCAAAGGAAGGGGGTGAGTGCCTTAGAGAGACTCTGAATCACAGAGAAGAATGGATGCAAACAAGGCAATCCATGTTTGAGACACAATCTTTCTAATCTAGAGCTCTGCCTAGCTCCTAAACCCTAGTCTCCTCAGCATCTGCTAGCAAGAAACTCATCCTCAACTCTGACAGTTGATCTTCATCATTTGAATCTCCAACAGCTTCATCTCCACAAATCTTCAGCTTCCCCAGGGCCCCAGACATACCCAATCAAACAATCAACAATCCCCAGAGGGCACACCACACCAGACAGCAGATATACAGATAGTAATAATATCAGTAGGGGAGTCCTAACTTTTTCTAAGGGATCTAATAGCTATCCATAACCCATATAGTCCCATAACTAATCTATTTAAATCCTAAGTCCTAAAGGGAGAAAATTGAACTTCCTAAGTTGTCACCTAAAACCCTAGTTTTGATCATGATATTCAAGCATTTATTAATCACCTAAAGCTAACTCCTAAAAATGGGAACTAAAATATTTCTATAAGCCTAATATCTCATCTAAACAATATGAAAAGAATGACCACAAAATATTAAAGCATGTAATAGAACAAAAATCACAAAAATAATGCATGAAATGTAACTATTTATTATGACATTTATTTAGAAAATATGAAAAAAATATGAAATAAAACTAAAAATGAAATTTTATTTTCCTATAATATTCTAGACATTTTAAAGAAAATATGGTAAAAAGAATGAATTAAAAAACATTTTTTATGAATTTATTATGATTTTATGAAAATTGATGAAAATTAAAATGAAATAAGAAAAAATAAAATGAACTAAATGAGCCAGGGGGGGGGGAAAAGGAACTTCGCTCAGTTCAAACTTGGATGGGCCTCACAGGGTAGGGGTGCAGATAGCGCTTCTGGCTAAGCCCAGCATCCAGTCAGAATTATTGAAACAACTGGGGGGTGAAAATAGTATAGAAAACACGTTCAGATTGGTTTGGGCCTGAAAGCTGGGGGTGGGGATAGCATGAAATTCTGAGGCCCGCCCGTTTCAATTAATGAAACGGTGCGTTTGGCACCCAGCTTCTCCCTCCAATTCTGAAATCAAACGAGAGCCCTTGGATCTTCTGGGAAGTCAAGAGTCCAACCACAAATGGAAGGCTATGATTGTGTCTTCTTCACATAACCTGCAACTAGGGTTTGGACTCCACCATGGCAGCCATGCACGAGTACTCTTCTCCCTCTCTGTTCTCCATCTACACGCAACCACTCCACACGATGCAAACATGAAAACTGCTCAAAATCTTTCACTCTACAATCCTATGATCTTAATTCCCTTTGAAATTCACCATATCAACAAACACGAATGGATCAACATCCTGCCTCCATTGAAATACACTGGTATGCATCATCACCAAACTTCCTCAAACCTAGCCTAACTTAAACTACATCTGATGGAGGTTAACCTATGCTATCAAGCCACGATTATAACACCCTAATCTAAGAGATATCAACACCAACAGATTATGGCACCTGTTAACAAACCTCACCAAAACTCTCCAAATTCTTCTAACCTAATCTCCTAACCACCTAGATCAATTCTACACTAACAAAATCATGCATCTCTAACTAGATCGAGCTGTTTGAAGGAAAACTTACCTTGTAAGAAATCTTGAGAACAGCTATGGAGATGGAAGATCTGAGGCTTTCAAGTGATGAATCTTGATCAATACTTGATGTATGTGATTCTGTATGCACAAACTTGGAGTTTCCTTGCTTGAATCATGCAATCCACTTGAACTTGTAGTTTTGAGATTCTTGAGAAAAGCACTCAAATATGAATGATTCACACCAAGAACTTGCTTCAATTATGATCTGTGATGATGATGGAATGGAATTGAGTTGATTATGATGAAGCTTGATGAAGAATTTGAGAGAATTGTGATGAAACTTCAATGAAAAAGTGTGTGAAATTTGGTAGAATTCTTGGTGCAAATGAGGCCAACCCTTGATCAATGCACATTTCATGAATATATAGACCCCAAATGAACATTCTAGATCCATCTTGCACATTCCCTTGTTTTCAAATTTTGATCCATTTTGATTATGTTTCTTAAATGATAAGCAACCATGGATAACTTCATTTTTTCCTTCTAAACTCAAAAAAGTGTGTGAACCATTGTTCTTAGAATTGTTTTTCCATTCAAAATCATATATTGGAAGTCTCCATTTGGACTTGTAAATCTCCCAAACCAATTTTCAACTTGAAATTATTCACTTTATATGCCTTTTTAGTTCATATTTTGACCAATTGTGCAACATCATGCTATGAGCTTCTCCAATAACTTGTGACCTTCTTTCTAGACTTAAAATCCCATTTGGAGCAAGTTTGATGTTATAAGTTTTTCCATTTGAGGCCTCCTTGTATGAGTTTTGGGTATAGGTTAAAATGACCTGTAATTCACAAATGCCCAAAATACCCTTTGCTTGCCAAGACCATAAGTTGAGTTCTCCACATCATATGAGGGCATGCCATACCATTCTAGAAAGCTAAGACAATGAGGAACAATTCTTATGTTGACCAAGAATTCATTTGAAATCTCCTTGAGGGGTAAAACTAGCTTGGAAGTCAAGTCACTTTCACAGACAAAAATTCAGACACCCCAGATGACCTGTAACTTGTAAGGACCATAACTTGAGTTCTATAAATCTCCTTGAAGTCTTCCACCACTCAAATTAAAGGTCTTGAGATCCTCTACAAGTTTCATGTTGGCCAAGAAGCCATTTGAAACTAGCATTTTGACTTATCTTGCTTGGAAATTTGACCTAAACTAGGGGATTTTACAGAGAAACCCTAATTTAGTAACTCCTCTTCTCCTTGATTTCTCTTGAATTCTTCTTGTCATATCTCCATGTCCTTCTTCATATGTCAAATGTTGATCCCCACATCTCTCCAATAGACTTGAATGCCCTCTTAAGTCAGTCAATTGACCCAGGGTTGACCTAGGGTTGACCCAGATGAAACCCTAGCTGACTGTCTTCAACTGTAGCTCTTGTGCTTACCTCAATGACTTGTTTTCCTCTCCCAATGACTTTATAAGTCTCTCAAGATGTCTAGATGCTCTCCATGCTTGCATTTCACAGCTCATAACCCTCTTGTTGATCCTCAGATACCCTCAGCTAGGAGATGGACTCAAGGCTTGATCTGCTGAACTCCTTGCTTTCAAATTCTTTCCTGATGACTTGCATGAGATTGAATTGGAATAATAACCTCTTGCTAGGCCTCTAGAGATGAGAATAATGATTGATCTCCTGTTGAATGACATGCTATGCTTATGCTATGCAGATGGTTAGTCTATGTACATGACTCTATATACAAATGCTAATGATAATGAAACATGAACCAAGTGAATAAGGTTGGGCAAATTTTAGGGTGCAACACATGGGTATTTCCCATGACGTATTTCAACCTCGTGGTTGATCAGATCTTCAAGTCAACATACATCCCAGCCAGAGGCATATCATTCAAGGTCGTAGGCATCCCCACGAAGTTGTTCAACCTTTTGTTGGGCAAATCCAAAAGTTTCAGTGCAAGATTCAGCCCAGACAGGGGCATCTTCAGCAAAGCCGTGAGCGTTCCTCACGAAGTTGATCGACCTTTTGTTGACCAAGACAAAACCTCAAGATATATTCAACCCAGTCAGGGGCGTCCTCTTTAGATTTCATGGGCGTTCCTCATGATATCATTTCAATGAAACTGTGACTTCCAAGCAAAACGGTGGGTGTACCCCGTTGATTCATTCCAATCTAATCTTCCTGTTGGGTGTTCCCCAATGAGTTGTACTGAGCGAGCGTGGCCGTTGTAAATTGCTTTACTATCATCCTTTTGGTGATAGCCAACCTCGTCGGTTCAACCTAGCCTGCATCCTTTTGGTGTTGGTAACCTTCAATTCGCGTCGTTCAATCATCCTTTTGGTGATAGCAACCTGTGTGTGTGAGTTTCGCTCCGTCATCCTTTTGGTGGGGGGGTCTGTCATCTGGATTGGTGTCAGATTGTGCGATAGTGTTTGGTGTGAGTTTTGCTCCGTCATCCTTTTGGTGGGGGGTCTTTCATCTGGAATGGTGTCAGATTGTGCGATAGTATTTGGTGTGAGTTTCGCTCTGTCATCCTTTTGGTGGGGGGTCTGTCATCTAGATTGGTATCAGATTGTGCGATAGTGTTTGGTGTGAGTTTCGCCCCGTCATCCTTTTGGTGGGGGGTCTGTCATCTAGATTGGTGTCAGATTGTGCGATAGTGTTTGGTGTGAGTTTCGCTTCGTCATCCTTTTGGTGGGGGGTCTGTCATCTGGATTGGTGTTAGATTTTGCGATAGTGTTTGGTGTGAGTTTTGCTCCGTCATCCTTTTGGTAGGGGGTCTGTCATCTGGATTGGTGTCAGATTGTGCGATAGTGTTTGGTGTGAGTTTCGCTCCGTCATCCTTTTGGTGGGGGGTCTGTCATCTGGATTGGTGTCAGATTGTGCGATAGTGTTTGGTGTGAGTTTCGCTCCGTCATCCTTTTGGTGGGGGGTCTGTCATCTAGATTGGTGTCAGATTGTGTGATTGTGTTTGGTGTGAGTTTCGCTCCGTCATCCTTTTGGTGAGGGGTTTGTTATCTGGATTGGTGTCAGATTGTGCGATAGTGTTTGGCGAGTTTCGATCCGTCATCCATTTGGTGGAGGGGTATGTCATATGGATTGGTGTCAGGTTGTGCGATAGTGTTTGGTGTGAGTTTCGCTCCTTCATCCTTTTGGTGGGGGGTCTGTCATCTGGATTGGTATCAGATTGTGCGATAGTGTTTGTCCTATCATCCAAACTCGGGTAGCAACTCCATTAGACAAGAACATATGCTGCAATTTTTTCTCAAAAAGAAAATAGAATGTAATGGAGATTATGAATAGAACTTAAAACACCTCTTCTTTTAAGCTAGTCTTTACAAACCAACATATCCATAATAATTCTCCAATTAAAAACTTTCTCAAATTAAAAACCTTTATCTTCATAGGCATATGAACAACCCAAATTAGTATGCACGTGGCATATGAGCAACCCAAATTAGTCTGCACGTATTTGCAAAGAAAGAAGCATGAGAATGAAGACTATTGAATTCAACAATTTTTTAGTAGCATGACCTCAGACTTTTGATTTCTCATGGATCCAAAGAACTTCATCTTCTTTACCCTTGGTAAAAGTCTGGCTATCTAACAAAGCCATAACATCATGAATGTTGTCTGAAAAATTCTCCCGAATCTCGGTTTCGATTCCCAAATCACCCAATACCCATGAATCGTTAACCAAAGCATCCATATTAGTCACCATTTTAGATTTCATCCTGCTACCGCTGAAAAGAAGTAAAATTATTTTACACATATTACATATCCTAATTTCTTTATAATATTAAAAAAAACTATTTAAAATTGAACTTTATGAATAAATAGATAAAAATAAATCTAATCATTCCATAGCCGCTAACAAAATAAAAATAGAAAGCACAAAATTGGGTAGTGGTAGATTTTTTATTTTGTACATAATCCCACAAAAGTAACCTTATTTTAGTTTGTTTCATATTAACCTGAAACCAGTGGCGGCACATAACTCATTCCATCGACGTCTTCAATATGAATAGGAAGAAGATGGCTTTTCAGAAATCACCCTTCCTCCTATTTTATTTACCTGATGACTGTTGGGAGCATGTCTTCAAATTTCTCATCATCTGCGGCGAAGGTGAAACCGAAAACAAACAGAAACTCTACTTTAAATCTCTATCTCTCGTCTCTAAACGATTTCTCTCCATCACCAATAAACTCGTATTCTCTATCACCATTTTTGATCATTCATCTCGTTTTCTCCCTAGTTTCTTCCATAGATTCCCCAACCTTAATTCCCTTCACCTCCACTTCGGCTCCAGTCGTCTCGACTCAACCATTGCTTTGACTCTCCGTGACAGACCAACATTGAAATTTTTATCCATTTTCAATATTGAGCTAAACGATGCAAATGGCATTACTTCACAATACATCGATTCCCTCGTCACTTTGAAGGGTTTGAATATTCTTAAGTTCTGTTATTCACATATCTCAGATGATTTGCTGTATTCTATTGCAAAGGAAGTTCTTCCTTTGAAGAACTTTGTTCTCAAGAATTGTATCGGCTATAGTTATGATGGAATTTATTATTTGTTATCCAAATGTCCAAAGATACAACATTTGGATTTGCATCAAGCTGATTTCTTAAGGTAGTTTGCTCTCTATAAAACTTTCTAAGTGTTTGAAACTCACAAAATTAGCCTTGTCTTTCCTCATTAGGAATTGTCATTTACTTAGTGAAATTACAATGGAAGACATTAAAATGGAGACCGCACAGAGTTCTGATTCTTTGAAGGATTTTGACGTGAACCCTCAATTAAAGTCTCTATGTTTGGCTCACGGTGCCTTTATATTAAATAAAAACATCATATTGTTTACTTCTATTTTCCCTAATTTGCAGCATCTTGATTTGAGTTATTGCAATAGCATATGTAAAAAAGGTATTTGTCAAGTTCTAAGAACATGTTCTAAGGTTAGACATTTGAATTTGGGGTACTCTTATAAAGTTAGACGACTTAAAATGAATTTTGTAGTTCCCCATATGAAGGTGTTGGACTTGTCAGGTACAAAGGTTGATGATAGAACACTCTATCAGATCTCAAAAAGTTGTTGTGGGCTTTTGCAACTATTAATGCCAAATTGTAGATATGTCACAACAAAAGGAGTGATGCGCGTGATTAAAAATTGCACACATCTGAAGGAGATCGATTTGAGAGGCTGTCGTGGAGTGACAACTAATGGTGTTATCTCAACTCTTTTATCAAGACCAACATTAAAAGAGAGAAAACTCTTCTCGCGTAATGGATGTCTTTTCTTCCAATGAAGTTTTAGCTCTAAAATGCAAGATGTTTTTGGTTTTTAGATTTGTTGGTCGAGAAATTACTCTTTTATTTTTAAATATGGATGTAATGCATGCGTTAAATTTTGATGTTTTTCCTTACTCTTCTTTGAATTATATTACTTGTATTAGATTTTGTGTCATTCTTCATTGGCAGCATTGTTGATTGTTTCGAATCTAATTTGTTAAGGATTAGAAGTTAGTATGAATGTTTCCATACATAGTGGAAACCTCTGTTTTATCATACAGACATGGCATACAGTATGGTGGAAACAAAATCATACTTAAACTAAGATATGACAATAGTTTAAAGAAAATGAATAGTATTTCTAATATGCATGTTTGATTTCCTTTATTCTTCATTGTGTTGCATAATGATGTCCCATATATAGCATTGTAACCTCATAATAAGTCATAACCAACCATACCGATAAAATGTGAACATCATCACTTCAAAGTAAAACCTTCTCTTTATGACTAATAATAGATAACATACTCAAATTTTCTGCTGATTTCAAATTAGTGAAATTACTATTTGTTGTTAATTTTACTATTTTGAAATAATCACAATATTATAGAGAAATTTGAATTGTCATCAGTTAGCAGTCATAAGGATAATGTTATGTTTCAAGTTATGATAATGTTCACTTTTTCTTGGCATGGTTAGGTAGGACTTAGGAAGCAACAATACGGCTACTTTGTTTATACCTTAAAATAGTAGTCAGCAGCTCTGGAGAAGGAGAGACATGGAATACCATAGTGCTTCTGCTGCACTATGATTCACGGACGCAAACATAAACATCACAGAGAACTGACACTAATGCAAAGATATGAGAATATGATTATGCGTGTCAGTGTTATATACATATCTGACAATGACACATACTCCAATTACAACACTAAAACATCATCCATTTTGTTTCATGAATGTCAATCTCCCTTCATCCTAAATTCACATTTCCATTATAACTTCCATTGACCGCAGGCTCAATCACTCCCACCTTCGGCATCATGTATACTAATACAAATTATTAAAATTTAAAATTGAAAACAGCTCTAAGGATAGGCCACAGCAGACCAAAATGGCAGTGCGATTAACCTGTAGGCTGCAGTAGATCGTAACAATAGTGTGGATACGCCGCACCAGGTTGAAAAATCTCCCTGCACTAGAACAAACCAGAAACGGCAGACTCGGTCAGCTGCTGCAGAGCACACCCGTGTTGACCACACTCTACGAAACCAGACTGCAACAGAAACCCACGACTAAACCGCATGGTGCCTCACACTACACCTCAAAGTGAAACATTGTCTCTTAAACTAATTAAGGGGATAATCAATACTTCAGCTTGTATAATAATATAAGCTCAAACCATATGAAAATGTTCACAATTTGGAAGCTCTGAACCAAAACAGAAGTCAAGTTGACTGCTAAACTAAATTGTTATCTTTTCAATTCCAGCCAAAGACAACAACATCCAGATATAGCTAAGAAATCCAAAGGTCAGTTAAGCCATTGATGTTTTGGGATATTTCTTACATATTTGAATATAAGAAAATGGGTATGACACAATTCTTATCCAAGTAATATAATTTAAGAGTAAAGAAAAACATCAAAATTTAAAAATTCATAGAAAAACATCAAAATTTAAAAATTCATAGAAAAATCTAAAACTATATTTCAATGATTATCATCAACAGGCGATTAAATACATATTTGTAAATTGTTATTCTAAAAATAAGTAATTTGTTATAGAAACAAATCTAAAAACATAATTAAAACTTTAGAAAATAAGACATTCATAACTAGCAAACAAGACATCCATTTCCCTAAAGTGAGAAGAGTTTTCTCTTAGATGAATTCCTTGATAAAACCATTGACACAACATTTCTGTGACATAACTACAATATTTAAGTGATAAATGTAAAAGTCCACAATAACTTTTCAAGATTTGATAGTGTTTTATCATCGACACTTGTATTCGACAAGTTCAACACCTTCAGTTAAGGAACTACAAAGTTCATTTTAAGTCCTGTCACTTTATCACAATGGGCCAAGTTCAAATGTCTAAGCTTAGAGCATCTACTTAGAACTTAACAAATACTTTTTTCAGTTATGCAATAGCAATATCTTAAATCAAGATGCTGCAAATTAGGGAAAATGAAAGAAACATTCTAATGTCTTTATTTTTTATTAAGGAATTGTGACCCAAACTTAAAAACTTTAAGTGAGGGCTTACATCAAAATCCTTCAAAGAATCAGAACTCTCTACACTCTCTCTTCAAATGCCTTCCATTGTAATCTCAGTAAGTGAATGACACATCCTAATAAGTGCAAACAAGGTAGATTTTGTGAGATTCAAACAATTACAAAGTTTTATAGAGACCAAACCACCAAGAAACATAGATATCTTAGTAATATGATGATCCTTTAAAAAATCAGCTTGAGTGTTCCCCTAAACTACCACCAAATTTTAGGCTTTTCTATCTAACAAATATAATTTTTAAATTTTTTATCTAAATAAATTTTTTCATTTTTTAATTAAATAACCTATTTTTCTAAAAACAAAACTCTTTCAATAATCCTACATTCCAAAACAATTCTTAAAAAATAAATTTTAAATACTCTATTTTTTTATTGTATGATAGGGTTAAAACTAATTTTGCATGTCTTTGTATCCTGATAGGTTGGTCTAATACAATTGAAGGTTTAAGGTAGAACTTGAATAAAGTATTTTCAAAAGTAACAATATATATTATTAAATTTTGTATTAATTTATGTTTAAATAAATAAATTAACAATTAAGCTCTTAAACTTTTTTAATTTATTATTTAAATGATATGAAATTAATTAATAATTTAAATGACTTTTGATTTAGATAGATATAATTAAAGTTAAAACTCATAAAACGGAATTCCGGTTAGTAGTATTTTTAGCCATCTATTTTCTTCTTCACTCTTAATTTTATCTTTTCTTGGTGCCTTAAATAGAATGGGTTGAGGTTAATATTTATCCAAAATCACTGGTTACAAATTTTTTTTTCATTTAAATAAATATATATTCAATTTATTTATGGGTATAATAGATTTTGTTTTCAATCTTTCCAATCTAACTTCTAATGACGTAAGCCCTAAAATCTGTCCATCCTTAATCGCGCTACTACCATTATCGTGGTCGGCAGGACTAACATGTACCAGAAAACATAATGGCGGCGGGAGATCTATATTTACCTGATGACTGTTGGGAATGTGTTTTCAAATTCCTCAACAACCATGAAGACGACAAATACAATTGCTACCTCAACTCTCTCTCCCTAGTTTCCAAACAGTTCCTCTCCATCACCAACCGTCTCCGATTCTCCGCCGCTGGTGGCTCAAAAATACTTTCGTTCATCCATCTTCTATTTCAGAGATTTCCCAATATCACATCCCTCAAACTCAACCGTTCCTTCTACCGTGATCCCAATGCCTTCAACGGTGATCGCAACGCGTTTCTTCATCAAATCTCTAGTTTCTCTTTGAAACTCAAATCCCTCAATCTCTCCAGCCAAAACATCATTCCTGCAGATGGGTTGCGAGCTTTCTCTGAAAATGTTACAACTTTGACATCTCTCAATTGTTCCCAGATGAATTCTATAAGGAGCTCTGACATGTTACTAATTGCCGATTGTTTTCCTTTGCTCGAAGAAGTCAATCTCGGTACAATTGCAACATCCAACTCTGAAGATAACTTCATTAATGGGATAAATACTCTTTCATTGGCACTTTCCAAACTTGGCAAAATTAATCTCTCTAGTCATCGTTACATGACCAGCGAATGTCTTTTCCACTTGTTCTACAACTGCAAGTTTCTTGAAGAGGCAATCATATATGATTGTTTGAACATCACCAATGCTAGTATTGTTTCTGCTCTCCGTGAGAGACCAAAATATAGATCTTTACATTTTACCAATAAAACAGAGAATTGTTCAAATTTGTTTGCCATCCTTAGGAGTTGTCCTTCACTTAGCAATATCAAAATGGAATGCCCATATCCACGTTGGTGGAAAAAGAGCGTGGATAATTCTAATTCTTTAATGGTTCTAAGCCGTCAATTAGAGACTCTATGTTTGGCTAACAATACATGGCTAAGTGATGAAAGCGTTATAATATTTGCTTCCATTTTCCCCAATTTGCAACTATTTGATTTAAGTTATTGTGATAAGATATCTCAAGGTATTTGTGAAGTACTAAAGAAATGTCATAAAATTAGGTATTTGAACTTAGCCCGTGTCATACCCCTTTATTCAAAAAGTCCAAAAATATGTTGTTATTTTCACTCGAGGATGTCAGGTTAGACGTGTGGATAATGTTGAATGAGGAATGGTTCAGGCCACCTGGTTGAAGCTAATTTTTGCAGATTTTTTTCAATACAGTGCATATTTGAAGGCATTATCCCTTGGTTTCAAGGCAATGAGGTTTTGGTTCATGGCAATGCGATTTCACTCCCTATTTAATCTCAAGTTTGAAGGTGGATTTATTATTGTGTTTCTTTCAATTTTATTCACGGCCAATTTGGAATTATGACTTTTTCTGGGCTCATTCGAGTGTCATTCATTTTCATGTGAGAAGTTAAGTGAAGAGGACTTTGGTTTTTGAATTCATATAGGAATTTCATGATCAAGTTATTTGTGAATTCAAAGATGTTATTCCAATCAAGTTACAAATGCAAGTCGTGTGCTTCACATGTCATATAGTTGTTTCAATCATGAGAAATGTCTTTTCATAGGTTATATTGTGAGGTTAGTTCAGAGAGAAATCCGTGTCATGATGTTCACGAGATGGAGGCCTACACGAGAACGAGTCTAAAGATACTATCATCAATTCATTTGTTTTTATCTTTAGTGATTACCATCCCTCGAAAACTGAAGTCCAAACTTATTTCACATGACAAGGAAGCCATACACAAAGTGACAAGGAGAGCTGGTTTTAAATTAAAGAAAAAACACATTTTCAAATTTACACAAGGGTTGTTCGCATAAGACAAATCACCGACATTACAACAACCCAATAACCTTGCTTGCCTACTCCTGAAAATACGACCGTCACAGTGCGGAGAGCATAATCCATTGAGTTGCATTAACCTTCTTTTTTTCTTTCTCACTAAAATTTCCTGCAACTTCTAAAACTTGTACCCGCAATGTACAACACAAAACAACCGGCAATTTGTACATCCACAACGCACCAAATACCAACCACCGTGAGGGTCCCTACAAGTTTAAAAAAAAACAGAAAAGTGGACAAGACTAAAACAGGGCGCAACAGCAGCTATAGCGTGTCCTGCCGAATAAAAGAAGTCTCAACGCATCTCTCAACCGGTTTTCGAATGGAATTGTCGGCAGCAGCATTCATACACCCTTCAAAGCCCTTCGCCAGAATGTAGATCATGTACGACATCAAAACTGTCAAAATCGAAATGACATATTAGGGGAAATAAACAACAGCAGGTTACAGGAGAATATGTATGCATGGAAAAATTAGAAACAAGGCTAACTATTACACCGGAGATGGTCGGTCAGCATTACCGGAAGTTGGAGTAAGCTGGGAAGCATGCTTCAGGTATCAAGACCAAACCCGCATTAGAAATTCAGTCGGCGCAGAAATGAAGCACTTGCATTCAATGGTATTGTTTCTTTGAGCTAACAGCACCTCGGGTTGAGATTGTATCACATGGAGACTCGGTTAAGGTATATAGTGAAACTTATGTAGAGCTGCCTGAGTAAGACAATGCAGGATATTATGTTAATTCTTAACCATATCAGAATGTGAAAAATTAAGAGAATCAGCTGAGGAAGTTGTGAAGTCCAATAAAACAGATTTTGAACTGAAAGAAGCATACCGTGGCTAAGGAGAGGCCATCATTGTTCCTCTCTTGGTAGGAAAAATAAGCCAATTGTCTCGACCACACTAATCTGAGGTAAGTAAAACACGATGGTAGCTACAAGTATGGTGCTCACACCTAGCCTGCTTCACAGAAATCATCCATCAGACATAATAACAATAAAATTCTTCAAAGTATAATGATGTAAGACCAAATTGGTATGTTTTCGATAAAAGCACCTGAGACGAAACATAGGGATTACGAAGAGCAGGTTCTACCCAGCTACGCGTTTAAAGTATTCACAGAAGGTAAGAGTAAATAACCTATTAAGTCAAAAGAGGGCTACCGTGTCAGCAACATGGTCGAAACCTCCACAGATCACAAGTCGCAATGAAAGGAAACATTATTAAATGGAAACTGTGAGCAAGATACTAAGGCAACAAGGATGAGGCATGTAACACATATCGTATCGCAGCTCTCGCCGCAGATCATTATGCAGACCAGCCACAGGTTAAACATCACTTTGTGACCAACTTCCGTAAATGCAATTGAAGCAGCAAACCTGTAACAGACTAGGATTAACTTAAACTGGCAGCTGTATATTAGCAATGTATCGGTATCTCAAATTTAACAACCACATCATGAGAATGTATGTTGGGCCGGAAAATTGAGTAATTCGGATACACCGCAACGTCGGTGTAACACCCCATTCCCAAAATAAAATAAAACAAACAATTAAAACACATATCAGAGTTTCTCTCCCAAACGGGATGCCACAATACACATCAAATTTTCCACAAGTATTTTTCCAAATAATTTAACTGAATTTTTCAATAAAATTGCAGCGGAAAAAGATATGGTCTGTCATAACACAAAATATTATATACATACATCATCCATATCCATCATCATCATCATATATACAATAACGGCCATCTGCCCCAAAATACACAACATCAACAAACATCACTACACATATACAAAAGACAGATACGCCACAGGGGCAAACATATCAACATCGACAGTAAAACTCCCAAAACGCCCCGATGTTACGTATCAGAGCAGCCCTACGGAGACACCACAATCCAACAAGCTAAACACCTGGATTGTCTATACTTCCGAAGAAGCACAGACCATAACAACAACAAAGGGGTGAGAATTACAATTAAATAATAATGGTATGATAATACATGAAATAAAAGGCAGAAATCATAATAATGCTATTTCATATACATATCATCCGGACTCACGGTCCCACCATAACCATAATGAACAATCACGCAACAAATGCACTCTCACAACTATAACATACGATATCGACTCACAATTCATGATGGGCACCGGGCCATCAACCCTCCTTACAGGAGCACATATCACCGATGGGAAACTGACCATCAACCATCCACAATGGGAGCACATCTCCGATGGATACCTGCCCATCACCCTCCACTTACTGGAGCACCTCATCAACATCGATGGACACATGGCCATCACCCTCCTCACCGGGAGCACAACACATTAACATCGATGGACACATGGCCATCACCCTCCTCACCGGGAGCACAACCACAATACCAATGGTCACTTGGCCATCACCCTCCTCTACGGGAGCACACAAAAATACCGATGGTCACTGGGCCATCACCCTCCTCTTACAGGAGCACACAACAATATTCACACACATCAACATCTCGCACACCAAACGCACACCGATCCTATTAATCCACAACATATACATATACACGATGCACAAGGCGTACCGATCCCACAGATCCATTCACATCATAAAATACATATATATAACAAGCACACAAGTATTTCGATCCCACGGATCCGCTCACCATACAATTTATCACATACTATGCACACAAGGCATGTCGGTCCTACTGACCCAATACCTCACATAACAGCATACAGATGCAACGCATAATGAGCGTACTAATCCTCACGGATCCATTCACCACAACACACCAACACAACGCACTCATGGCGCAACGATCAAGCTGATCCTCATATCTCACACGCAGCACACACACGGTGCACATGTCTCACGTACACATCCACACCGGTTCATACATAACGCATAATTCAATGATTATGCCACTAGCGATACACACTGGCCAAACAACCCTACAACCACCATCATACGCCCGCATCCGCTCTCCAACAAGCCTCCCATCACACATAACCAACGAGGGTCCAAGTCCACAGTGGAACAACACAAAAACAGCAGCAGAATCACAAACTGCTATCGGGCTCGCTGGCACATTCGCCCGGCGAAGCCCCGCAGCGAACACTCGCTGCCATTCACCTGGCGAAACCTCTGGCGAAGCCAGACAGAAGCTTCTGCCAGCACTCGCTGGCTAGTTCGCCCGGCGAAGCTTGGCGAAGGCTCTCCCCCATTCGCCCAGCGAACACCTGCGTATTCAGAAAAATTCTGCACACCAAAATCATCATCCACTCCCGATTCCGCCCGATTAAATCGAAAACTCTCTACTAACAACACACTACAACTGAGCTACGAGTATATTCCCGATTCTATCCGATAAAACGCATCATCTGCTCAAATTACCGACTTCCGGCATAACTCCGAAACCACTCAAGAACCCCAAATTCATTCATCCCAATATTTCTCAGCACATGCAAACGAATTTAGCATACTCTAACGACTTAATCTCAGCAATAATCACATGCATTCATCATCAAACAATAATAATCAATGGGGTTAGGGATTTTCCCCCGTTTCTACCGATTTCATGCAAAGACCAATTAACCGTAAAATTCTCCCCCCTTACCTCAAATTCGTGTTGATGATGAAAGAGCTTCACAATTCTCAGCCTTGATGATCTTGTTGCTTCAGTTCCAAATCTTGCTCACTCTTTTTCTTGACAAGCGTGCGTGTATTCTTATCCTCTTTTTACCGTGTTCTTCCTCCCCCTTTTCTTTTCAATTGCCCACAATGCCCTCTATTCCAATAATTCCCTTATTAGTCCAAATAACTCATTTTTAATCCAAATAATGATATTCCTCCCAATTTCTTTTTATTTCAAAAAGTCCCATTAATAATAAACTGTATTCCAATGATATTATTAATATGATTTATAATTAATAATAATATTAATATTAGTAACACTCTACTAATTATTATATTATCATCATTATTAATCATATTTCGAATATTATGGAACTTGCTCCACAACCCAAAAATCCATGCAAGCACGTACTAAGAGTGAAAATAACGCCGAAAATGAAATTAATTAAAATGGGCGTTACAACTCTCCCCCACTTTAATTATTCTCCTCCTCGAAAATACCTGATGGAAACAGCTCTGGATACGCTTCCCGCATCCTGCTTTCCAATTCCCAGGTCACACTGCCACCTGTAGCACCTCGCCAAGCCACTCTCACCAATGGTATCTCTTTTCCTCTAAGTCGCTTCATCTTGCGGTCCTCAATTCTCAACGGCAACGACTCCACAGTTAGATTCTCTCTAACTTGGACTTCATCCCTCTGAATCACGTGAGACGGATCGTGAACATACTTCCGAAGTTGCGACACGTGAAACACGTCATGCAAGTTCGAAAGCTCCGGCAGCAACGTCACCCTATAAGCCACAGTACTAACCCGTTACAAGATCTGATACGGTCCGATAAACTTCGGATCCAACTTCTTGGACTTCAAGGCACGTCCAACACCCGTCACTGGGTTAACCCTCAAGAATACATGATCACCCTCACTGAATTCCAACTCTTTCCTGCGGTTATCATAATAGCTCTTCTGCCAATCCTGAGATGCTTTCATCTTTTCACGAATCATCTGCACTGTCTCATTAGTCTGCTGTACCAACTCTGGTCCCAACACAACACGCTCACCCGACTCATACCAACACAAAGGAGTCCTGCACCTCCTACCATAAAGATCCTCAAACGGTGCCATCCCGATACTGGAATGGTAATTGTTGTTGTACGTGAACTCTACCAAAGGAAAATGAGTATCCCACGTACCACCTTTCTCCAACACACAAGCCCGCAACAAATCCTCCAAAGTCTGAATAGTCTGCTCCGACTGCCCATCCTTCTGCAGATGATAAGCTGAACTCAGCTTCAACTCAGTACCCAAAGCCTCTTATAAACTCTTCCAAAACACAGAAGTGAACCTCAGATCTCTATCCGACACAATACTCAACGATATACCGTGCAGCTTCACAATTACCCGAATATAAATCTCTGCAAGCTTCTCCATCAGAAAGCTAATACTGATCGGTACAAAGTGTGCAGACTTCGTAAGCCGATCCACAATCACCCAAATGGCGTCAAATCCTCTCGCCGTATTCGGAAAACCTGTAACAAAGTCCATAGAAATACAATCCCACTTCCAAATCGGAATCTCTAACGGTTGGATCATCCCAGAAGGTCTCTGATGCTCCACCTTCGACTTCTGACAAACTAAACAAGCATAGACATATCGAGCAATATCCTTTTTCATTCCCGACCACCAAAACAACTTTTTCAAGTCCTGATACATCTTTGTAGCTCCTGGATGAACACTCAGGCTACTACGATGTCCTTCGTCCAAGATCGACTTCTTCAACTCATCATTATCCGGCACGCAAATTCTGCCCCGAAACCTCAACACACCCGCACTATCCAACCTGAAATCACTACCGGAGTCACTTCCAGCCTCTCGTATCAAATCCACAAGTTTCACATCCAACTTTTGATGTTCTCTAATCATGTCCAAGAAATCATTCTTTACTTGCAATTTACCCAACGTCACACCATCCAATGTAAACTCACAAACCATGCTCAAATCTTGAAACTGCTCAATAAGCTCCATCTCTTTTACCATCAATGTCGACATATGAATTTTCTTTCTGCTCAACGCATCCACAACCACATTCGCTTTCCCTGGGTGATAACTCAAACTAAAATCATAATCCTTTGAGAATTCTAACCATCTCCTCTGCCGCATTTTCAGCTCCTTCTGATCAAACAAATATTTCAAACTCTTGTGATCACTGAATACCTCAAACCTCGAACCATATAAATAATGTCGCCAAATCTTCAACACAGAAACTATCGCCACCAATTCAAGGTCATGAGTAGGATAGTTCCGCTCATGCACCCTCAATTGTCGCGAAGCATAGGCTACCACTTTTCCATTCTGCATAAGAACTCTGCCCAATCCCATTTTGGACGCATTACAATATACCACAAAAGGCTCACACGGATTCGGTAACACCAACACCAGCGCTATAGTCAATCTCTTTTTCAGTTCCTCAAAACTCTCTTCACAAGCAGCATCCCACACAAACACTTGATCTTTCCTTGTCAACTGAGTCAACGACAAAGCTAATCTAGAAAAGCCTTCAATGAATCTTTGGTAATACCCTGCTAAGCCCAAAAAGCTTATGACCTCTGTTACCGTCTTCAGTGGTTCCCACTGTAACACCGCACTCACCTTAGATGGATCCACAGAAACACCATCACCCGAAATAACATGCCCTAGAAAACTCACCGTCTTCAACCAGAACTCACACTTCGATAACTTAGCAAACAACTTGTTATCCTTCAACACTTGTAAAGCGATTCTTAAATGTTCCGCATGCTCTTCCTCAGACTTAGAATAAACCAGAATGTCATCAATGAACACGACAATAAACTGATCCAAATAAGAATGGAAGATACGGTTCATATATTCCATAAACACACCCGGCGCATTAGACACTCTGAAAGGCATTATTGCATACTCGTAATGTCCATATCTATTCCTAAACACCGTCTTCTGAATATCACCTTCTCTCACTCTTATGTGATGATAACCCGACCTCAAGTCGATCTTACTGAACACACGAGCTCCCACCAACCGATCCATCAAATCATCGATCCTTGGAAGAGGATATTTGTTCTTGATGGTCACTTTGTTCAACTGTCGGTAATCAATGGACAAACGCATGCTACCGTTCTTCTTCTTCACTAACAATATTGGAGCTCCCCATGGCGACACACTTGGTCTAATAAACTTTCTATCCAGCAACTCTTCAATCTGAATCTTTTACTCGGCCAACTCCACTGCCGACATCCTGTACGGAGCCATAGAAATAGGCCTCGTACCAGGAACAAGATCAATGCTAAACTCAACCTCTCTCTTCGGAGGCAACTCAGTAATATCATCCGGGAACACCTCCGGAAACTCATTCACCAAAGCTAACTCATCCAATAATGCCTTGTTGTCAACAGACAATGATGCAAATAAAGCAAACACCTGCGCGTCATCTTCCAACAAGGTTCTCAATTCCTTACCAGACAAGGAATCTGCCAATGCTTCCTCTTCAGGAGTCAAAAACAGTAACACTTTCCGAAAACAATCGATGTATACTCGGTTGAACTTCAACCAGTTCATACCAAGTATAACATCCAAACCACCAAGTGGCAAACAGATCAAATCCACATCGAAGTCTCGGCCAAAGATAGTCAGTGGACACTTCAAACACACAAGTGAAGTAGTCACGAAACCAATCGAGGGAGTTTCAATAGTCATCCGCCGCTCAAGAGTAGTCGGCACCAAACCTAACCTCTTCAGACAATCAACAGAGATAAACGAGTGGGTCGCACCAGTATCAATCATAGCAGTCAAAGGAATGTTATTGATAAAACAAGTACCTTTGATCGAACGTTCTCCATCTTTCGCTTGAGTCCCCACGACTGCAAATACTTTACCCGCCACTTGAGGCGCCTGAGCCCTCATCGGCTTCTCACAATAAGTACTAATGTGGCCCTTCTCACCACAGTTATAACAAGTAGGCATATTAGTCCTGCAATCCGCCATCACATGGCTCGACTTTCCACACTTGAAGCACTTTTTCGCATCAGGAAGACAATCATTGGCACGATGACCCATGCCACCGCACCGGAAACACTTCGTACCAGCCAACGCCCTACCCTCTCTGGGCTTCCTATCAACAACACCTTTGAACTTCCCCTTACCAGTCGGAACACTGTAAGGAGTACCACCGAACCTTTGCTTACCCTTACGATCACTTGCCGCCTTGTAGTGTGCAATCCTCGCACGATTATCGTTATCATAGATACGACTCCTACTCACCAACTCAGGATAGCTCCTGATTTTCTGACATACAATTCCCATCTTGATCTCTGGCCTCAGCCCATTCTCAAATTTCAGACACTTCGAAGTCATAGCTTCCTCAATATAGTAATGAGGACAATACTGAGCCAGCTCCTCAAACTTAGCCGCATACTCGGCTACCGACATACTGCCCTGTTTCAATTCCAAAAATTCCACCTCTTTAGCACTTCTGACATCTTCTGGAAAATACTTCTCCAGAAATCCAGACCGAACCACCTCCCAAGTAATCGGAGTCCCCGAAGCTTCCATCCTCTAACGGCAATTATCCCACCAAGCCTCGGCCTCCCCCTCGAGCATGTGAGTACCGAACCTCACCTTCTGCTCGTCACTGCACCCCATGGTTCTGAAGATCTTCTCTATTGCCTTCATCCATTTCTGTGCAACTACCGGATCTAGAATTCCACCTTCAAACTTTGGTGGCTTGTTGCTCTGGAACTGCGTCAGGTCTCTAAACTGAGCTCCCGCAGCTAGATTCTGGTTGGCCACCACTTGTGCCATAGCCTGCATCGCCGCAGCCAACGCCGCGTCATTCCTCCCAGCCATACTGCTCAACAACAACAATCCAGGTTAACGAAAAACAAGCAACTCTATCCTATAGACAGACTCAACACACTAAACTGGCCAGACGGACCGACCTGCTCTGATACCAACTTGTAACACCCCGTTCCCAAAATAAAATAAAACAAACAATTAAAACACATATCAGAGTTTCTCTCCCAAACGGGATGCCACAATACACATCAAATTTTCCACAAGTATTTTTCCAAATAATTTAACTGAATTTTTCAATAAAATGGCAGCGGAAAAAGATATGGTCTGTCATCACACAAAATATTATATACATACATCATCCATATCCATCATCATCATCATATATACAATAACGGCCATCTGCCCCAAAATACACAACATCAACAAACATCACTACACATATACAAAAGACAGATACGCCACAGGGACACACATATCAACATCGACAGTAAAACTCCCAAAACACCCCAGTGTTACGTATTAGAGCAGCCCTACGGAGACACCACAATCCAACAAGCTAAACACCTGGATTGTCTGTACTTCCAAAGAAGCACAGACCACAACAACAATAAAGGGGTGAGAATTACAATTAAATAATAATGGTATGATAATACATGAAATAAAAGTCAGAAATCATAATAATGCTATTTCATATACATATCATCCGGACTCACGGTCCCACCATCAACCACAATGAACAATCATGCAACAAATGCACTCTCACAACTATAACATACGATACCGACTCACAATTCATGATGGGCACTGGGCCATCAACCCTCCTTACAAGAGCATATATCACTGATGGGAAACTGGTCATCAACCCTCCACAACGGGAGCACATCTCTGATAGACACCTGACCATCAGCCTCCACTTACTAGAGCACCTCATCAACATCGATGGACACATGGCCATCACCCTCCTCACCGGGAGCACAACACATTGTTGCACCCTAAAATTTGCCCAACCTTATTCCTTGATTATCATTAGCATTTGCATATAGAGTCATGTACATAGACTAACCATCTGCATAGCATAAGCATAGCAAGTCATTCAACAGGGGACCAATCATGATTCTCATCTCTAGAGACCTATCAAGAGGTTATTATCTCAATCCAATCTCATTCAAGTCATCAGGAAAGAATTTGAAAGTCAAGAGTTCAGCAGATCAAGCCTTGAGTCTATCTCCTAGCTGAGGATATCTGAGGACCAGCAAGAGGGTTGTGAGCTGTGAGTTGAAGGCATGGAGAGTATCTAGACACTATGAGAGACTTAGAAAGTCATTTGGAGAAGGAGACAAGTCATTGATGAGAGCACAAGAGCTATAGTTGAAGACAGTCAACTAGGGTTTCATCTGGGTCAACCCTAGGTCAACCCTAGGTCAATTGACTGATTTAAAGGGCATTCAAGGCTATTGGAGAGATGTGGGGTTCATCATTGGATATATGAAGAAGGATATGGAGATATGACAAGGAGAATTCAAGAGAAATCAAGGAGAAGAGGAGTTACTAAATTAGGGTTTCTCTGTAAAATCCCCTAGTTTAGGTCAAATTCCCAAGCAAGATAAGTCAAAATACTAGTTTCAAATGGCTTCTTGGCCAACATGAAACTTGTAGAGGATCTCAAGACCTTTAATTTGAGTGGTGGAAGACTTCAAGGAGATTTATAGAACTCAAGTTATGGTCCTTGCAAGTTACAGGTCATCTGGGGTATCTGAATTTTTGTCTGTGAAAGTGACTTGACTTCCAAGCTAGTTTTACCCGTCAAGGAGATTTCAAATGAATTCTTGGTCAACATAAGAATTGTTCCTCATTGTCTTAGCTTTCTATAATGGTATGGTATGCCTTCATATGATGTGTAGAACTCAACTTATGGTCTTGGCAAGCAAAGGGTATTTTGGGCATTTGTGAATTACAGGTCATTTTAACCTATGTCCAAAACTCATACAAGGAGGCCTCAAATGGAAAAACTTACAACATCAAACTTGCTCCAAATGGGATTTTAAGTCTAGAAAGAAGGTCACAAATTATTGGAGAAGCTCATAGCATGAAGTTGCATAATTGGTCAAAATATGAACTAAAATGGCTTATAAAGTGAATAAATTCAAGATGGAAAATGGTTTGGGAGATTTATGAGTCCAAATGGAGACTTCCAATATATGATTTTGAATGGAAAAACAATTCTAAGAACAATGGTTCACACACTTTTTTGAGTTTAGAAGGAAAAAAGAAAGTTATCTTTGGTTACTTGTAATTGAAGAAACATAACCAAAATGGATCAAAGTTGGAAAACAAGGGAATATGCAAGATGGATCTAGAATGTTCATATGGGGTCTATATATTCATGAAATGAGAATTTAGCAAGGGTTGGCTTCATTTGCACCAAGAATTTCACAAGCTTTCTCATTCTTTTTCATTGAAGTTTCATTGCAATTCTCTCAAATTCTTCACCAAATCTTCATCATAATCAACTTTCTCATACTGATTCATCATCATAGAGTATAATTCAATCAAGAACAAGGTGGTTAGGATCCATTTTCGAGTACTTTTTTCAAGAACATCAAAGTTGAAGTTTCCATTGGACAACATAATTCAAGCCAGAAAGCTCCAAAATATTGCATACAGAATTGAGTATTGAGTGTGTAGATCAAGATCCAAGTCTCAAAAGCCTCAGATCCTCAATCTTCCATAGCTGTTTTCAAGCTTTTGCACCAGGTATGTTTGCATTCGATTTGCTTGATTCAGTTAGTTAGGCATGATTTTGTTAGTTTAGATGCAATCTAGGTGGTTAGGAGAACAAGTAGGATGAATTTGGAGAGGTTTGGTGATGTTGATTAGCAGGTGCCATAAACTGTTAGGAGGTGAATCTCCTAGGTTAATGCATTAGAATGTTAGTTTGATTGATCAGATTAATCACCATTAGTTGTAGGTTAGCTTAGTGCAAGTTTGATGGAGAATAGGGATGTTGCATCTCAGTGTAATTCCATGGTGACCAGAACTTGATGCCATCGGGTTGAGTGATATATGGAATTTCAGAATGAATTGAAACCATAGGATTGTAGAGGGAAGAATTCTGAGCATTTTTCATTTTTATGGCGTGGCATTTCATGGATTGGAGAAGGAGAACAGATGAGGTGAAGGTTGCTCGTGCATGGAGTCTCATGGAGATTGAAACCCTAGGTTCAGAACCAAGGAAGAAGACACAATCGTGTCCATCCATTTCGCGTGTGACTTTTGACTTAGAAGGAAATCCAATGGCTCTCATTCAATTCAGAGTTTGGAGGGAATTGACCTGGGTGCCAAAACGCACCGTTTCATTAATTGAAACGGGCGGGCCTCAGTTTGTGCTGCTAATCCCACCCCCAATGTATGAGCCCAATACCATTTTCAACGTGATTTCATTACTAGTTTCACCCCCCAGCTTGCTTTTTATTTTCATCAATTCTGATTGTTTTCTGGGCCTTGGTAGAACTGCTATGCGCACCCCTGGCTATGTGGCCCATTCTGATTATAACTGGGCGTGATTCCTATTCCAACCCCCCTCCCTCTTTTTTTTAATTCATTTTATTTCTTAATTCATTTTAATTTTTACCAATTTTCATTAATTCATAACTAATTCATAAAAATTCATTTTCAATCCATTCTTTTTACAATATTTTCTTTAGGATGTGTAGAATATTATAGGAAAATAAAATTGCATTTTTATTTTTATTTCATATTTTTTTCATATTTTCTAAATAAATGTCATATTAAATAGTTCATTTCATGCATCATTTTAATGATTTTTGTTCTCTTACATGCTTTAACATTTTTTGTTCATTCTTTTTATATTGTTTAGATGAGATATTAAGCTTGTAGAAATATTTTAGTTCCCATTTTTAGGAATTAATTTTAGGTGATTAAAATAGGTTTGAACATCATGTACAAAACTAGGGTTTTAGGTGACAACTTAAGAAGTTGATTTCATTTCCCTTAGGACTTAGGGTTTGAGTAGATTAGTTATGGGACTATAGGGGCTATGGGTAGTTATTAGATCCCCTTAGAGAAAAGTCAGGATTCCCCTACTACTATTAATACTGTCTGTATATGATTGTCTGGTGTGGTATGCCCTTTGGGGATTATTGTTTGCTTGCTTGGGTATTGGGTTTGTCTGGGGCCCTGGAGGAGCTGAAGATTTGAGGAGATGAAGCCATTGGAGATTCAGAGATTGAAGATCAACTGCCAGAGTTGAAGAGGAGATTCTTGCTAGCAGATGCTGAGGAACTAGGGTTTAGGAGCTAGGCAGAGCTCTAGATTAGAAAGTTTGTTTCTCAAACATGGATTGCCTTGTCTGCATCCATTCTTCTCTGTGATTCAGAGTCTCTCTAAGACACTCACCCCCTTCCTTTGGAAGGCTTGGTGATAGCGTCTATGAGATAGAACTCTTGAGAGAAAATGTCTCTTGTGTTAGAAGCAGTTTGTTCACCACCTTTGGTAGTCAACTGATTGCTTAACACCCAATTCACTCTTGTGACTAATCCCTCATCCTGGAGGTTTGAGCATGAAGAAAAGCCATTGCAGATAGAAGACTGATGATCAAAGCCCTTGTCTGAAGGGCCATGAAGATGGAGATTAATGCTTGTTGAAGCCTGTAGCTGATTGGAGATTACTTGGAGCCAGATGTTGATTCAGAGCTGCTGATGCTGTTTCTTTTGCTGTATTTCATTTGCTGATGTATTGATTGGTTTTCTGGACTGTATTGTTTGCTGTTTACCCTGCTGGGTTGAAAGTGAAGCCTGTTCACTTTTGCCTATTGTTTTCTAGGTTCGAGGTTGAGTGGGACTCCCTTGCCTCGCTTGTACTGTTGCATCCATGCATTTTACTGCTTTACTGTATATACTTGATATTGTTTCTGTTTCTGCCTATCCCTTAGGATCTCTGTTTCTCTCTGTGCAAGAGAGGAGCATGATAGACACTAGGTCTTAACCCATGCATGATAACATTAGGTTAGTTTGTTTCCCTTTGCAACCGTAGGTTAGAGTTCTGTCTCTTCTTCCTCAAAACAAACAGAAAAACACATAAAGATTTCAAACACAATAAAAGACACTTCTTCCGTAAAAGAATGTGAACTCATCAAAACGTCATTTTTGTCCGCTTGGACTGTTAATCAGAAAACCTTTTTCAGAAGGAATAAAATCAATCAAGACAGACTCGTGTCGTACGTGGCCCGAACTACGTTTGCTCTGATCTTTCATGCTGTATGAAAGTACGTAGGCATAGGATGCGATATCCTAGCGAGCAACCTTCCCCTCCTTTCCCGTAGGTAGGCGAACTACGTTGACTCTGATTTCTCGTTCCAGGCGGGAATACGTAGGCATAAAGTGCGATACTTTGCCGAGTCATTTTTATTTTCATTTTATTTTCTTTTTCACCCTTGACCTATAGTTAGATAGAATAACAATCCATACCCGAAAACAAGCGTGGATCCCGTCGAGTACGACGGACGTGAGGGGTGCTAATACCTTCCCCTTGCGTAACCGACTCCCGAATCCAGGTTTTGGTTGCGACGACCATACCTTTCCCATGTTGTGCGAGGTTTACTCTGAGCGTTTCCTTTCCCTCCCGTGGGATAAATAACGCACGGTGGCGACTCTTCTGTTCAGCCGGCGCCGATTTTCGCAGTAGCGACAGCTGGCGACTCTGCTGGGGATCCAACGTCCCCTGGCTGCTAAGGACTGCGATAGTTCTTATGCATTTGGGATCCAACGTCCCTTGAGAGAGTCAATCCTAACGCTTGTTTTCCCGTCGAGGATTTTGCATGGAGTTATTTTATATTTCTAACCTTGTATTTTCAGCTTTATATATTGATTATTGTTGCTGTATCTGGGGTGTGACGGGTGTTCTGATATTGAGAGATAAGCCGGACCTGGGCTTGAGTGCACCTAGAATTAGAGTAGAAATTAGTGGGCGCCCGCTTGCTTTGCTTGCTTCGGTGTCCCATGAAATCTACACTCAGACGAGGTTCCTCTGGTTGGCCTCCTGCCCCTTCCTTTGGTTGGCGTGGGTTGCTGGTTAGTTGGATTGTCGACTCTGGGGACCGATCATTTGGAAGTTGGCTAAGTGAGGCCTCTTCAGGAATTGATGATGCCACTCCTTCTGGGAATCGTATCATCAACCCTGAAGGTCTGTGACGCCGACGACCGCATAGGATGCCGTACCTTGTGCCAGTTATAGGGCCACCCACCTGTGAGGGGATTCAGGGTTATGCAGGTAACCAGACCTTCAGATACCGGTTATTTCTCGATCAGAGATCCTGGTTATTTATGGAGAGTTATGAGGTCTGTCAGAGACCATTTGGAGATGTGTTCTGAGGTCTGTCAGAGACCAACTAGAGATGAGTTTTGAGGTCTGTCAGAGACCAGTTGGAGATGAGTTCTGAGGTCTGTCAGAGACCAATTATAGATGTGATTTGAGGTCTATCAGAGACCAGTTGGAGTTATGGTTTGAGGTCTGTCAGAGACCAGTATTGGAGTTATTCTAGGTCTATCTGAGACCAGGGTTTGATGACTTCTGGATGGTCTATCTGAGACCTTTCTTGATTGGGTTTAGGCTATTCAGCTGCAGCTTCGGTCCCTGTTGAATGTTACTTGCATTGCATCCCTGCATATCCATTACCATTTGCATTTCACTAACGTGTGTCTGTGCTGCAGGTGCATTTGCATTTCCCTAGTTCTAGTGCCCAGACTTCTGAGTGTTTGATCATGACTAGCTTAAGGAGAACGGTTGCTTACAAATTGCCTACGCCTGATATTGTTCCTTTACTGGGGTTGATCTCTCTTGCTGATGAGGGTGTTCGTAGGAGTTTCCGGATGAGCTATGGTAGATTATTGAGATTGGTGTGCAAACCTACAGAGGTAGAGTTAGATGGGTTGTATGCTTTGATGCAATTCTATGACCCGGCTTTGAGGTGCTTCACGTTCTCTGACTTTATTATGGGACCAACCCTGGAGGAATACGCTGAGTATGTTGAGCTGCCCGTGCAGAACCAGGTTCCATTCATTCATTATGATGCCAAACCTAAGCCTGAGGAATTGGCAAAAGCCTTGCATGTTGATGCTTCTGAACTTGTGACTACTGTTTCCCGTGGAGTTCCAGGCTTCTCATTTCAGTTCTTAGTTGGTAAAGCCCAGGAGTACGCCAAGAGCGGGTGCTGGTTTGCTTTCAATGCTGTGTTGGCTTTGTGCATTTATGGCATAGTTTTGTTCCCCAACATACCGGATTTTGTGGACTTCGATGCTTTCTACTTGTTCGCCGCTGGTAATCCTGTACCTACCTTACTCGGAGATCTCTACCACTCGCTGCATTACAAGAATGAGAAGGGAAGAGGGAAGAATGTTCATCTTTGTGTACCCTTATTGAGTATGTGGTTTGAGAGTCACCTTCCTAAGGGAAGATCTGCTGCAGAGACTATAGTTCCAGTTGGTTGGCCAGAGCGTCTGATGAGGCTATCGTCGGAAGATATGGAGTGGTTTGATCGAGATTTGTTGGGATCTGAGCTCATCTTCAGTTGTTCTGGATACCCTAATGTGCCGCTGATAGGAAGAAAAGGGTGTATTAATTACAACCCTTCTCTATTCATTCGCCAGTTCGGATATGCGCTGAAGAATCCACCTCAAGAAGAAGAAGTACAGGAATCTCTGTACTTCACAGGGGATTTGAAGGGGGAGTTATTAGCCAAGTTGCAACGTGCCTGGACGCGTATTAACCGCAAAGGGAAGCCACTGTTAGGAAAGAATGACTGTCAGGCCTATGCACCTTATAGAGTTTGGATTCAGGAGAGGGCTAGTCATTTGAGAATGCCATTTCCAGATGCACCAATTCTTGTTCCCGTTCCGGTAGCAGAGCCAACTACTGTTTCTAAGGAAGCCTACGAGCAAGTTGTGAAGGAAAAGGAAGCCTTGATGAAGATTAATGAAGGGTTAGAGCAAGAGTTAGCCCAGGCACGCAGTGAGAAAAACAAGGCCGTATATGCTTTCCAACAACAGATCGAGCTGGTAAACAGACTAGGAGCTGAGTTGACCGAGGAAAAGAAAAAGCGCGAACGTCTGGGGCAAGAGTTCAGAAGCTCCCATGACATGCTTGAATCCAAGAAGAAAGCGCTTGACATCGCTCACCGAGAGATCTCTTCTTGCAATAAGACTTGGAATGCTACACTCACTAACAACAAGAAGAGGGAAGATAAGCTAAAGCAGCAAATTTCCGACCTCGAAGAGAAGTTGAAGTCTAGCATCAAGAAGTGTGAGGAGGAAGTGATGAACCGGTATAGTGTCCAGCATGCACTGAACAAGGCAATCAAATCCAGAGATGAAGCAGTGTCTCAGAAACGAAAGCTAGAAGATTGCTTCGGAGAAGCAACATGGGAAGAAACTGCTGAAGATGTACGCCGTGTCCTTAAGAGGAGAAACCAGCTTGTTGAAGGGCTGCTTGATCGACCAAGCCATCCGGAGACCAAGAAGTTGACAGAGGAGTACCAGACTTATGGGAGGATTTGATCATTTCATGTAATATCTTGTATGCTTTATTTGCATAGTGCTGACCATCACCAGGATTGTTGGTTGAGGTCATGCCTTCTTTGTTCTCTCAGTGATATTGTACCCTGGACTTATTGATTCTCTCTGCAATATATGAGGCTTTCTATGATTCAGCTCCGATATTCCTATTGTCAGCACTGTCACTGCACCGGCACCTTCGCACTAGAACTGGGGGAATGAACATCCCTAATGCACAGACACATTGCATTGCATTCATATTCATATTGCATGACAGGTAATCTTTGAATGGTGTCTTATCTCCTGCTCTGTACCAGGTACTTAACAGGATTCCAGATCAACATCCGCACCGCTATTCTACACGCTCCAACTGTCGGAAAGTCATGGACCAAATTCAGAACGAGATGCAGGATGTGCGCGAGAAGCTCGCCCTCTTCATGCAAACCATGGAAGCTATATCAAAAGGGCAAGAGAATTTGCAGGCCATGGTCCAGCCTCTGTTGGCTCGCAACGCTGGTCATGGTAATGACGATCATCAGTCTGTCCGGGTTGATACTGCTCATGGAGACGGCACTCCCACGCCAGTGGCTCCGCCCGTGGTCAATATACCTGCTGCTAACGTCAACAACGCTACCGCTGCTGTGAATGGTAACGTCGGAGTAGGGAATGAAAATGCTGTCCATAACGCTGGGCTGGGTGATGTCAATTTGGGAGATAATCTCGGAGGCAACGGCTTTGTCAATACTGGGTTCGGATTCAACGATCAGGGATTTGACAACACTGGCAAGTATGGCTTTAATGCTCAAGGCTTTGGGCAAGATGGTTATGGTATGGTCAATCAGGGTTACGGAGGCTTTGGGAACGGAAACGGTGCTGGATTCATGGGTTTTGGTCCTGCTGGAGGTGTTCAAGGGTACGGCAACAGAGGCCGAGGTCCCGGGATGAACCAGATCAGAGCTGGACGTAATAATGCGTACGATGGGTACGGGGCTGGAAATGGTATGTGGCAAGAGGATCAACAGGAGGACGCCTTCTCTGGAGGAGGTTTTGAAGGGCCGATGGATGATTCTCAAAAGATTAGAATGCTGGAAGAGCAAATGAAGGGAGTCCTAAACCAGAGTGCTGTGGGTTTGGACATGGCAACTATGGGCTTGGTACCTGGCTTGAGGGTGCCGATTAAATTCAAAGCGCCTGCGTTCGATAAGTACAAAGGAGACACATGTCCGAAGGTGCATGTACGAGCTTATTACAGAAAGATGTCTGCATACTCCACTGACGAAAGAATGCTAATGCATTTCTTTCAGGATAGTCTGTCGGGCCCTTCCCTAGAGTGGTACATGGGGTTGGAGCCAACTGATATCAAGACTTGGAAGCAATTAGCGGAGGCGTTCGTAGCCCATTACAAATATAACAGCGACCTGGCGCCCAATCGGGTCCAGTTGGCCGGGCTTTCGCAGAAGAAGGGGGAGAGTTTTAAAGAATACGCGCAAAGGTGGCGCGATATGGCTGCCAGGGTCCGTCCTCCTGTGGAAGATAAAGAAATGAATGATATGTTTGTCGGCACATTCACAGGGCTGTTCCATGATATGCTGTTTCATACTTCTCTGGCCAGTTTTTCAGACCTAATCTTGATGGGGGAAAAGATTGAGCGTAATATTAAGCAAGGAAAGTTCCAAGTCGATGAATCAACTGCATCTGGCAGTAATAAGAAGGCTTATGGTGGGCGCCGTCAGGGCGAAGCTAGCGCTGTATTTGGAGGCCGAGGCCGAGGCCGAGGCAGGGGAAGAAATCAATATCGTCAGCCGCAGCAAGTGTCGAGTGTTACTATCCCCTATCAGCAACAACCAATCCAGCAACAACAACCGGTTCAGCAGCAACCAATGCCACAGCAGCAGCAGCCTCAGCAGGGGGCACAGCAAGCTCAACGAAGATTTCAGGGTAATAAGCCGAGAAGAGTGTTTGAGAAACCTCCCTCTAACTATGCTGATTTATTGCAGACTTTGTTGGGATTGAATCTAGTGGAGAAAAGAACCCTGGCACCGATAACGGGAACTCCCCCGTTCGGCTACGACGCAAACAGGCACTGTGAGTTTCATTCTGGAGCCCCGGGCCATGATATCGAAGGTTGTCATGCTTTTAAGCACGTTGTGCAGGATCTCTTGGACAACAAGTCTATCAACTTCGGAACGGCAGTTCCGAATATAGTCCAGAAACCCATGCCTAATCATGTGGCCAACGCCGTGCTGACTGAGGAAGGTTTGAATCTTATTATGAATGTTGAGGATTTAAAGACGCCGCTGGGCGAGATAAAGAGTCGACTGTTGCAAGGAGGTGTTTACCCGGGATGTAATGAATACTGCTTAGATTGTTGGGCCCTATCTGGGGGGTGTGGGGATTTGAAGAAAGGCATTCAGGCCTTAATTGATGAAGGTATATTGCAGTTTGATCGAGCGGCAACTGATGAGCCGGCAGGGGCAGCAGTGGATAGTCGGAGTGATGTGGCCACAGTGACGATTCCTAGGAAGACGATCACTATTGCAGCACCAGCTCAGCGACCACCGATTACCATAACTAAAGCCGGGCCAATCCCGTATGAGAACACGAGAGCAGTCCCATGGTCGTATGGGTTGGAGGTGTATTGTGACGGGATTAAGATCGACGTTAACAAGCAGCCAGTGGAGATTGTGGATAATGTTGTTGGCTCAGGAGGCATGACGAGGAGTGGCAGGATCTTTATATCTCCCGAAGTGGAGGCTGAAAGGCTAGCGAAAGGAAAAGGGAAAGCAGTTGAGAATGTTCCGGTTCAAGCAAGTGAAAAAGAAGCAGCATCTAAGGATGTAGAAGAATTCATGCGCTTGATTCGGAAAAGTGATTATAAGATTGTGGAGCATCTGCAGCAGACACCGTCCAAAATATCTATCTTGTCATTGCTGTTGTGTTCGGAAGCTCACAGGAACGCTTTGCTGAAAGTCCTGGACACTTCTTTTGTACCCCAGGACGTCTCCGTGAATCAGCTAGAAGGAGTATTGGCACATGTGAATGCGGGCCACAGTCTGGGCTTTACCGATTTTGACTTGACTCCGAAAGGAAGGGATCATAATATGGCATTACACGTGTCTGTGGAGTGTAGGGGATCGACAATGTCGCACGTATTGGTTGACACCGGGTCGTCTTTGAACGTGCTGCCTAAGAAGGCTATGATGAAGCTGGATGTTCGGGGGATTTTGTGTACACCCAGTGATTTGGTAGTCAGAGCGTTTGACGGCACGCGTAGAACAGTCTTCGGATCGATTACCTTGCCTCTGCAAGTGGGGCCGGAAGTGTTTGCAACGGAGTTTTATATCATGGATATACAGCCTGCGTACAGCTGCTTGCTGGGAAGACCCTGGATTCATGGGGCAGGGGCAGTCACGTCTACCCTGCATCAGAAGTTAAAGTACATGGTTGGAGACAGCGTGGTCACCGTGTGCGGAGAAGAAGACATTCTGGTCAGCCATCTATCATCGTTTAAATATGTGGAAGTCGACGGGGAGATCCATGAGACGCCATGCCAGGCATTCGAAGGTTTGCGCATAAAGGACAAGAGTCCCGGGCCGAGCAAAGTGCCAGAGATAGCAGTTTCATCGTATAAAGAAGCTCAAGCGCTAGTGGAAGCAGGAGAAGCCAAAGGCTGGGGTAAAGTGCTGGACATTCCTGTGAAAATGGACCGGTTCGGACTAGGGTACCGACCGTCGTCATCAACTCCTTCCGTGGGGCCCCCCATTTCAGAAAGTCGATCACCATCTCTGCCAGTGGAGTATGTCATGAATCTGTCAATGCTGCTTCAGAGTCTGATGAAGGGGACAGCGACTGTGATATGGATGCCTGGATTCAGCCAAGCACGCCAGGACAAGGGCTGTGCAACTGGTCTATTCAGGAGCTTGTTCCTGTGACTTTTAAACAGTAATGCTTTGCTTTATTAATTGTTGAATAATCTGATGTCTTGCCCGGGGCATCAGGATTTGCTTAGGGCTGTGTTGTTATAAACATTGCGCGTTAATCATTAAATAAATGGCGTTTTTTTCATGTGCAAATACTGTAATCCCTGTCTTTCCTGTTTTGTATTTTTCAATAAAATGGCAATGTGGTTATCTGCTTTATACGCATTTTGAAGCACTTAACCATTCCTTTTGCAGGATAACATTTTCAGATGACATCCTTGAACCACCCATGACTCGTCCCGACTTCGAGCACCCGGTATTCCAGACCGAAGAAGAGGTTGTCGAAGATAGCAACGTTCCTGAAGAACTGTCTTGGTTAGTGAAGCAAGAGGAAAGAGCCATTCTGCCTCACGACGAGGTTATCGAAATTATCAATTTGGGGTCGGAAGGGGTTGAGAAGAATATTCGTATCGGAGCCGCACTGCAGAGTGATATCAAGCGAAGACTGGTTGAAATGCTCCGAGAGTATAATGATGTATTCGCTTGGTCGTATCAAGATATGCCAGGGCTCGATACAGATATGGTTGTGCATCGCCTGCCACTGAAAGAAGATTTCCCGCCTGTCAAACAAAAGCTTCGCAGAACTCGACCAGATATGGCAATGAAGATCAAAGAAGAGGTGCAGAAACAGTGGGACGCTGGTTTCCTGGCTGTGACGAAGTATCCTTCATGGGTTGCCAATATCGTACCAGTGCCAAAGAAAGATGGCAAGGTTCGAATGTGCGTGGATTATAGAGATTTGAATAAAGCAAGCCCAAAAGACGATTTTCCACTTCCTCATATTGACGTGTTAGTTGATAATACTGCTCAGTACTCTGTATTCTCCTTCATGGATGGCTTTTCAGGCTATAATCAAATTAAAATGGCGCCAGAGGATATGGAGAAGACTACTTTCATAACGCCTTGGGGAACATTTTGCTATAAAGTGATGCCCTTTGGTTTGAAAAATGCTGGGGCAACATATCAGCGTGCGATGACGACTCTCTTTCATGACATGATGCATAAAGAGATCGAAGTTTATGTTGACGATATGATTGCCAAATCCCAGACGGAGGAAGAGCATCTGGTGAATCTGTTGAAGTTGTTTAAAAGGCTTAGGAAGTTCAGGCTGAGGCTGAACCCTAATAAATGCACCTTCGGGGTGAGATCGGGTAAGCTCCTGGGGTTTATCGTAAGCGAAAGAGGAATAGAGGTCGATCCTGCTAAAATAAAAGCGATTCAAGAAATGCCGACGCCTAAAACAGAGAAAGAGGTACGCGGGTTTTTAGGGAGATTGAACTATATTGCCCGGTTTATATCTCACCTGACGGCTACGTGTGAACCATTATTCAAGTTGCTAAAGAAAGATCAAGCTGTAACGTGGAACGAAAATTGTCAAAAGGCGTTCGACAAGATAAAGAAGTATCTGCAGGAGCCTCCTATTTTGATACCCCCAGTGGCAGGGAGACCTTTGATAATGTATTTGACGGTTCTTGAGGGAAGCATGGGTTGTGTTCTCGGTCAACACGACGAGACGGGGAGAAAAGAGCATGCAATCTATTACTTGAGCAAGAAATTCACAGACTGTGAATCTCGATACTCAATGCTGGAGAAAACTTGTTGCGCGCTAGCCTGGGCCGCCAAGCGTTTGAGGCAGTACATGCTGAATCATACAACCATGCTCATCTCGAAGATGGATCCAATCAAATATATATTCGAAAAGCAGGCGTTGTCAGGTAGAATTGCCAGGTGGCAGATGGTCTTGACTGAATATGATATTCAATACGTCTCGCAAAAGGCTATAAAGGGGAGTGTGCTGTCTGAGTATCTGGCGGAGCAGCCTATTGAAGAATACCAACCAATGAGATTTGATTTTCCTGACGAGGATATCATGTATCTCAAGATGAAGGATTGTGAAGAGCCGTTACCAGACGAAGGACCAGAGCCGGGGTCCCAATGGAAGATGATATTTGACGGAGCTGTGAATGCTTACGGTAGCGGAATAGGGGCAATTATCACCACGCCGCACGGGTCGCACATCCCGTTTACTGCCCGATTGACCTTTGCCGTTACCAACAATGAGGCCGAATACGAAGCTTGTATAATGGGGCTTGAAGAAGCCATTGATTTGCGAATCAAACATTTAGACGTATACGGAGACTCAGCTCTGGTAGTGAATCAGATCAAAGGGGAATGGGAGACACGCCAGCCCAATTTGATACATTATATGAATTATGCAAGGAGATTGTTGCCTTTCTTCGACAAAGTTGAATTGCATCACGTGCCGCGGGCAGAAAATCAAATGGCTGACGCCCTCGCCACTTTGTCTTCCATGTACAAGGTCAATTTCTGGAACGAAGCTCCCCAAATTACTATCTCTCGGTTGGACAGGCCAGCTTATGTATTTGCTATTGATGAAGCATCTGATGACCAACCGTGGTATTTTGATATCCTTAATTTTCTGAAGAACAAAGAGTATCCGGCTGGGGCATCCAGTCAAGATCAGAAGACTCTCAGGAGATTAGCGGGTAATTTCTATTTGAACCCAGATGGCGTCTTATACAGAAGGAACCACGATTTGGTGTTGTTGCGTTGTGTAGACGAAAAAGAGGCAAAGCTTCTCATGGAGGAAATTCACGAAGGTACCTTTGGTACGCATGCTGGTGGACATGCTATGACGAGAAAGCTGCTAAGGGCAGGTTATTTTTGGCTGACGATGGAAACTGATTGTTTCAAGTTCGCAAGGAAGTGCCACAAGTGCCAAATATATGCTGACAAGATACACGTGCCTCCGAGTCCTCTGAATGTAATGTCATCTCCATGGCCATTCTCGATGTGGGGAATCGATATGATTGGAAAGATTGAGCCGACGGCTTCTAACGGGCATCGGTTCATCCTAGTAGCAATCGATTATTTCACCAAGTGGGTGGAAGCGGCGTCTTACGCAAACGTAACGAAGCAAGTGGTGGCTAGATTCATCAAGAGAGATATCATTTGCCGATATGGGATCCCCGAGCGGATAATCACGGATAATGGTTCTAACCTGAACAACAAAATGATGAAGGAGCTCTGTCAGAATTTCAAGATCGAACATCACAACTCCTCCCCTTACCGACCCAAGATGAACGGCGCTGTCGAGGCGGCCAATAAAAATATCAAGAAAATTGTCCAGAAGATGGTGGTGACTTATAAAGATTGGCACGAGATGCTACCTTTCGCTTTGCACGGTTATCGTACGACGGTACGCACATCAACCGGGGCAACTCCGTTCTCGTTGGTATACGGAATGGAAGCGGTACTACCATTGGAAGTTGAGATCCCTTCTCTGAGGGTATTGCGAGATGTTCAGCTGGACGAGGCAGAATGGGTAACGAATAGATTGAACCAACTGAGTTTGATGGATGAGAAGAGGCTAGCTTCTCTGGCATACGGTCGTTTATACCAAAGACGAATGAAGAAAGCATACGACAAGAAAATACTTCCGCGAAGCTTTCAGACGGGCGACCTTGTGTTGAAAAGGATTCTCCCGCCGCAAGCAGATCACAGGGGTAAGTGGACCCCCAACTACGAAGGGCCATACGTTGTCAGTAAGGTCTTTTCAGGAGGAGCGTTGTTGTTGTCCACCATGGACGGAGAAGACTTTGCGTCACCTGTGAATTCGGACGCAGTTAAAAAATACTTTGCTTGAAATAGACCCGCTGGACAGAAAAAAGAGAGTCCAGGCAAAAATGGGGCATCCTGGCGAACCGAAAACAGAATGAAAGGTTCGGGCAAAAGTTAGGGATAAAATTGAAAAAATGTACACCCGCGAAGTTGAAAACCTACACTGGGCGGCTTCGGCAAAAAAGGGTATCCCGGTGAACTGAAAACCCGTAAAGGGCGGTTCACGCAAAAGTTAGGGATTTGAAAAGCAAATGACTGCGGTCCGAATTCGATATTGCGATGAGCATCAATGCGGGAGAATACATTTGGGGAGTCAGTTATCGGATACAACCTCTTCAGAAGTGGGGATACCGGGAAAGTCTTAGAGTCGGACGAGTCATGGGAGGATCAGTTCGTGGTGTTCATCTGCATCCAGTTGCCGACATGTGTACAAAATTTAATTTGTCAAAATATTCATGCTTCTTGTGCATACTTGTATACTTGCTTTGCGTAGCTTCCTCTTTTCAGGAGTTACATCCCGTGTACAAAAACTCCGCCCATTCAGGGGCCCAATCAATGAAAATGTGTTATTCAGTACTTGATGCCTGTTCTTTACTGTTTTGTGCATGATAAAACGCCTGAGTTTATTGAAGCTAGCATGAGTATAACATCACTGGCCCTTGCCAACAATTGTTAAAGCTTTGAATTAACTGAGTGTGACGTCACTAACCTGAATTGATTTGATTGCATAGGCTTGTCTTGTCTTGTTTGTGTTGTTGCAGGTTTCATAACCGTACGAGAAGGTGATCAAAAGATTGCGATAATGAAAGACTCAGTCCCCATGCAGGGCATGTATGTGCTTCCTGAAGAAGGATAGGATTTCCCAGCTAGCGTAGCTTATCCAAAAGAGAGTGCTCCAGAACAGTTATTCGTCCTCAGCAGAGTTTGGCGATTCCAAGATCGTGAGGCTGTATTCAGACAGGTTCATCGTTCCCCGCAGGGTCATGCACTCTCCCCCAGCGGAGTTCTCTCTTTGCAAGTGTTTTCATTCCTTCCAGTGGAATTCGAAGATTATGACTCTCCCAAGCAGAGTCGATGGTGGGTCCTGTCATTTATTTAGTCAGAGATACTGGTGATATCAGTTCACGTGCCGGCAGAAAGTCTGAGCATACTATGCACATCTGCTATTCCCCAGCAGAGTTGTTTTCCCCAGCAGGGGGTTACCTCAACAAGGTGTGTGGTTTGAGTTCCAAATTTCCCAGCAGGGTTGACTTCACCCTTCCAGCATTTATTTTGCTGGAATAATTCTGTAGCATCTGGCTATCCCCGGCAGAGTCGACATCACCTTCCAGCATTTATTTTGCTGAAGCAGTTTCTGTACTCTAGCAGTTCAGGTGGAGAGAACTCTCGCTCGGTGGAATTACCAAACATTCAAGATCTCGGCATGAGACATTCGACGAAAATGTCAGCTTTGGCATTATTCCCCACAGAGTTATCATGATGAAGTTCTTTTTGTCTCCGAGCAGGGTTATTTGTGTAGATTTCTCTTGTTTTCCCCACCAGAGTCAGTAGGACAAGTTTCTCTTTGTCCCCAAGCAGAGTTACTTATGTCCCCGCCAGAGTTTCTGTTGAAGTTTCTCAAGTCCGATCAGCGGGTTGTTTCCTGCAAAGTTGTTGTTACGTCAACATTAAAAAGGTTTCCATGAATCAGAATTTCAGAGGCCACTGCCGGTTATCAGAACAGGCGTCCGATAGTGGGTTTCCAGATATCCCCAGTAGAGTTCATCTCAAAGTCGCTGTTACGTCAGTGCTGAGAAGTTTGTGGTTGGGAATCATGGAGAACTAAGTCCTGACGTGGACGATTTACTCCTATATTGACGGGATTTCTTCAGAAGTGGGCGTCCTAAAGTGGACAGGTTTATTTCCCCGGATCGGTGAGGTGTGTTAGTCCTATCGTGGGCAGATTCAGTTTCTCGAAATTAGTGGGATGGGAGGTCATGCCGTGGACGAAAGTGATTACTCTTTGTGTTGGTGTCCTGACGTGGACAAGTTATTTCCCCAGAGGGTCGAGGGTGTGAGTCCTTACGTGGACAAGTCTTATTTCCTCAGCGGGTCGAAGATGCCTGAGTCCTTACGTGGACAAATCAAGACGAGATCAGCGTCCTGACGTGGACAAATCAAAGAGATTGATTCCTAACGTGGAGAAGTGGGTCCTAACGTGGACGATGTAGTCCTTACGCGGACGTATCAAAAGAGGAGAGTCCTTACGTGGACAGATTGAGATGGCATTCCTCACGTGGAAAAATGAGTCCTGACGCGGACAAATCGGAAAGAAGTTGGTATTCCTTACGTGGAAAGATCAAAGTCCTTACGTGGACATATCAAGAGCATTCCCTACGTGGAAGAAAAATGGTTTCCTTACGTGGAAAGACGAGTTTATTCCTTACGTGGAAAGATTGAGTCCTCACGCGGACGCATCAAGGTTGATTCATTACGTGGAAAGAAATAGATTATTCCTGACGTGGAAGAATTTAGTCCTGACGCGGACAGATCAAAGAAGATATTCCTAACGTGGAAGAAGAAGTTTATTCCTTACGCGGAGAAATTGGGGTCCTTACGTGGACAGATGCAAGAAAAAGTTGAGTCCTAACGTGGACAGATTCAGAATCAAAGTTGAATTCCTTACGTGGAAAGATTGGAGTCCTGACGCGGACATGTCAAATGATATTGGAGTCCTTAACGTGGACAGATTGATATAGTTCTCCTTATGTGGTAAGAAGATCGCTTCCTGACGTGGAAAGATGAAGGGTTTAGTCCTAGCATGGACAGATACAGAAGAGATGGTTCCTAACGCGGACGATATGATTCCTAACGTGGACAAGTGTTACTCCTAACGTGGAAGAGTTTTATTCCTAACGTGGACGATTCAGTTTATGGGAATGCAGACGAATTATCCCCAGCGGAGTTGCCGAGATTTTTCTGGGATTAACAGCAAGTGGAGTCCTAACGTGGACAGGTTTAGTTGAGATTTCTTCGTATTGACGACAGACAGAGTCCTAACGTGGACAAGCAAGCAAGTTGTTATGACAGAATCCTCTTCAGGACGATGAAGACAATCCCCAGCACGGTCGCGCGAGATCAGTGGGTTGCCGTAACAGTTAGAATCAGCTGATGAATGTCGTTCCCCAAGCAGGAGCGCAATTTATCTCTGCGGTTGGCAAATTTCTGGTTTCACTAGTATTCAACCGTCTCGTACCACGAATGTCTGAAGGCTCCGGGCTCTTCATCCAATCGGGTCCAAGTCGCTTGAATAGGGGCAGCTGTTGCACCCTAAAATTTGCCCAACCTTATTCCTTGATTATCATTAGCATTTGCATATAGAGTCATGTACATAGACTAACCATCTGCATAGCATAAGCATAGCAAGTCATTCAACAGGGGACCAATCATGATTCTCATCTCTAGAGACCTATCAAGAGGTTATTATCTCAATCCAATCTCATTCAAGTCATCAGGAAAGAATTTGAAAGTCAAGAGTTCAGCAGATCAAGCCTTGAGTCTATCTCCTAGCTGAGGATATCTGAGGACCAGCAAGAGGGTTGTGAGCTGTGAGTTGAAGGCATGGAGAGTATCTAGACACTATGAGAGACTTAGAAAGTCATTTGGAGAAGGAGACAAGTCATTGATGAGAGCACAAGAGCTATAGTTGAAGACAGTCAACTAGGGTTTCATCTGGGTCAACCCTAGGTCAACCCTAGGTCAATTGACTGATTTAAAGGGCATTCAAGGCTATTGGAGAGATGTGGGGTTCATCATTGGATATATGAAGAAGGATATGGAGATATGACAAGGAGAATTCAAGAGAAATCAAGGAGAAGAGGAGTTACTAAATTAGGGTTTCTCTGTAAAATCCCCTAGTTTAGGTCAAATTCCCAAGCAAGATAAGTCAAAATACTAGTTTCAAATGGCTTCTTGGCCAACATGAAACTTGTAGAGGATCTCAAGACCTTTAATTTGAGTGGTGGAAGACTTCAAGGAGATTTATAGAACTCAAGTTATGGTCCTTGCAAGTTACAGGTCATCTGGGGTATCTGAATTTTTGTCTGTGAAAGTGACTTGACTTCCAAGCTAGTTTTACCCCTCAAGGAGATTTCAAATGAATTCTTGGTCAACATAAGAATTGTTCCTCATTGTCTTAGATTTCTAGAATGGTATGGTATGCCTTCATATGATGTGTAGAACTCAACTTATGGTCTTGGCAAGCAAAGGGTATTTTGGGCATTTGTGAATTACAGGTCATTTTAACCTATGTCCAAAACTCATACAAGGAGGCCTCAAATGGAAAAACTTACAACATCAAACTTGCTCCAAATGGGATTTTAAGTCTAGAAAGAAGGTCACAAATTATTGGAGAAGCTCATAGCATGAAGTTGCATAATTGGTCAAAATATGAACTAAAATGGCTTATAAAGTGAATAAATTCAAGATGGAAAATGGTTTGGGAGATTTATGAGTCCAAATGGAGACTTCCAATATATGATTTTGAATGGAAAAACAATTCTAAGAACAATGGTTCACACACTTTTTTGAGTTTAGAAGGAAAAAAGAAAGTTATCTTTGGTTACTTGTAATTGAAGAAACATAACCAAAATGGATCAAAGTTGGAAAACAAGGGAATATGCAAGATGGATCTAGAATGTTCATATGGGGTCTATATATTCATGAAATGAGAATTTAGCAAGGGTTGGCTTCATTTGCACCAAGAATTTCACAAGCTTTCTCATTCTTTTTCATTGAAGTTTCATTGCAATTCTCTCAAATTCTTCACCAAATCTTCATCATAATCAACTTTCTCATACTGATTCATCATCATAGAGTATAATTCAATCAAGAACAAGGTGGTTAGGATCCATTTTCGAGTACTTTTTTCAAGAACATCAAAGTTGAAGTTTCCATTGGACAGCATAATTCAAGCCAGAAAGCTCCAAAATATTGCATACAGAATTGAGTATTGAGTGTGTAGATCAAGATCCAAGTCTCAAAAGCCTCAGATCCTCAATCTTCCATAGCTGTTTTCAAGCTTTTGCACCAGGTATGTTTGCATTCGATTTGCTTCATTCAGTTAGTTAGGCATGATTTTGTTAGTTTAGATGCAATCTAGGTGGTTAGGAGAACAAGTAGGATGAATTTGGAGAGGTTTGGTGATGTTGATTAGCAGGTGCCATAAACTGTTAGGAGGTGAATCTCCTAGGTTAATGCATTAGAATGTTAGTTTGATTGATCAGATTAATCACCATTAGTTGTAGGTTAGCTTAGTGCAAGTTTGATGGAGAATAGGGATGTTGCATCTCAGTGTAATTCCATGGTGACCAGAACTTGATGCCATCGGGTTGAGTGATATATGGAATTTCAGACTGAATTGAAACCATAGGATTGTAGAGGGAAGAATTCTGAGCATTTTTCATTTTTATGGCGTGGCATTTCATGGATTGGAGAAGGAGAACAGATGAGGTGAAGGTTGCTCGTGCATGGAGTCTCATGGAGATTGAAACCCTAGGTTCAGAACCAAGGAAGAAGACACAATCGTGTCCATCCATTTCGCGTGTGACTTTTGACTTAGAAGGAAATCCAATGGCTCTCATTCAATTCAGAGTTTGGAGGGAATTGACCTGGGTGCCAAAACGCACCGTTTCATTAATTGAAACGGGCGGGCCTCAGTTTGTGCTGCTAATCCCACCCCCAATGTATGAGCCCAATACCATTTTCAACGTGATTTCATTACTAGTTTCACCCCCCAGCTTGCTTTTTATTTTCATCAATTCTGATTGTTTTCTGGGCCTTGGTAGAACTGCTATGCGCACCCCTGGCTATGTGGCCCATTCTGATTATAACTGGGCGTGATTCCTATTCCAACCCCCCTCCCTCTTTTTTTTAATTCATTTTATTTCTTAATTCATTTTAATTTTTACCAATTTTCATTAATTCATAACTAATTCATAAAAATTCATTTTCAATCCATTCTTTTTACAATATTTTCTTTAGGATGTGTAGAATATTATAGGAAAATAAAATTGCATTTTTATTTTTATTTCATATTTTTTTCATATTTTCTAAATAAATGTCATATTAAATAGTTCATTTCATGCATCATTTTAATGATTTTTGTTCTCTTACATGCTTTAACATTTTTTGTTCATTCTTTTTATATTGTTTAGATGAGATATTAAGCTTGTAGAAATATTTTAGTTCCCATTTTTAGGAATTAATTTTAGGTGATTAAAATAGGTTTGAACATCATGTACAAAACTAGGGTTTTAGGTGACAACTTAAGAAGTTGATTTCATTTCCCTTAGGACTTAGGGTTTGAGTAGATTAGTTATGGGACTATAGGGGCTATGGGTAGTTATTAGATCCCCTTAGAGAAAAGTCAGGATTCCCCTACTACTATTAATACTGTCTGTATATGATTGTCTGGTGTGGTATGCCCTTTGGGGATTATTGTTTGCTTGCTTGGGTATTGGGTTTGTCTGGGGCCCTGGGGGAGCTGAAGATTTGAGGAGATGAAGCCATTGGAGATTCAGAGATTGAAGATCAACTGCCAGAGTTGAAGAGGAGATTCTTGCTAGCAGATGCTGAGGAACTAGGGTTTAGGAGCTAGGCAGAGCTCTAGATTAGAAAGTTTGTTTCTCAAACATGGATTGCCTTGTCTGCATCCATTCTTCTCTGTGATTCAGAGTCTCTCTAAGACACTCACCCCCTTCCTTTGGAAGGCTTGGTGATAGCGTCTATGAGATAGAACTCTTGAGAGAAAATGTCTCTTGTGTTAGAAGCAGTTTGTTCACCACCTTTGGTAGTCAACTGATTGCTTAACACCCAATTCACTCTTGTGACTAATCCCTCATCCTGGAGGTTTGAGCATGAAGAAAAGCCATTGCAGATAGAAGACTGATGATCAAAGCCCTTGTCTGAAGGGCCATGAAGATGGAGATTAATGCTTGTTGAAGCCTGTAGCTGATTGGAGATTACTTGGAGCCAGATGTTGATTCAGAGCTGCTGATGCTGTTTCTTTTGCTGTATTTCATTTGCTGATGTATTGATTGGTTTTCTGGACTGTATTGTTTGCTGTTTACCCTGCTGGGTTGAAAGTGAAGCCTGTTCACTTTTGCCTATTGTTTTCTAGGTTCGAGGTTGAGTGGGACTCCCTTGCCTCGCTTGTACTGTTGCATCCATGCATTTTACTGCTTTACTGTATATACTTGATATTGTTTCTGTTTCTGCCTATCCCTTAGGATCTCTGTTTCTCTCTGTGCAAGAGAGGAGCATGATAGACACTAGGTCTTAACCCATGCATGATAACATTAGGTTAGTTTGTTTCCCTTTGCAACCGTAGGTTAGAGTTCTGTCTCTTCTTCCTCAAAACAAACAGAAAAACACATAAAGATTTCAAACACAATAAAAGACACTTCTTCCGTAAAAGAATGTGAACTCATCAAAACGTCATTTTTGTCCGCTTGGACTGTTAATCAGAAAACCTTTTTCAGAAGGAATAAAATCAATCAAGACAGACTCGTGTCGTACGTGGCCCGAACTACGTTTGCTCTGATCTTTCATGTTGTATGAAAGTACGTAGGCATAGGATGCGATATCCTAGCGAGCAACCTTCCCCTCCTTTCCCGTAGGTAGGCGAACTACGTTGACTCTGATTTCTCGTTCCAGGCGGGAATACGTAGGCATAAAGTGCGATACTTTGCCGAGTCATTTTTATTTTCATTTTATTTTCTTTTTCACCCTTGACCTATAGTTAGATAGAATAACAATCCATACCCGAAAACAAGCGTGGATCCCGTCGAGTACGACGGACGTGAGGGGTGCTAATACCTTCCCCTTGCGTAACCGACTCCCGAATCCAGGTTTTGGTTGCGACGACCATACCTTTCCCATGTTGTGCGAGGTTTACTCTGAGCGTTTCCTTTCCCTCCCGTGGGATAAATAACGCACGGTGGCGACTCTTCTGTTCAGCCGGCGCCGATTTTCGCAGTAGCGACACACATTAACATCGATGGACACATGGCCATCACCCTCCTCACCGGGAGCACAACACATTAACATCGATGGACACATGGCCATCACCCTCCTCACCGGGAGCACAACACATTAACATCGATGGACACATGGCCATCACCCTCCTCACCGGGAGCACAACACATTAACATCGATGGACACATGGCCATCACCCTCCTCACCGGGAGCACAACCATAATACCGATGGTCACTGGGCCATTACCCTCCTCTACGGGAGCACATAAAAATACCGATGGTCACTGGGCCATCACCCTCCTCTTACAAGAGCACACAACAATATTCACATGCATCAACATCTCGCACACCAAGCGCACACCAATCCTATTGATCCACAACATATACATATACACGACGCACAAGGCGTACCGATCCCACGGATCCATTCACATCATAAAATACATACATAACAAGCACACAAGTATGTCGATCCCACGGATCCGCTCACCACACAATTTATCACATACTATGCACACAAGGCATGTCGGTCCTACTGACCCAATACCTCACATAACAGCATACAGATGCAACGCATAATGAGCGTACTAATCCTCACGGATCCATTCACCACAACACACCAACACAAAGCACTTATGGCGCAACGATCAAGCTGATCCTCATATCTCACACGCAGCACACACACGGTGCACACGTCTCACGTACACATCCACACCAGTTCATACATAACACATAATTCAATGATTATGCCACTAGCGATACACACTGACCAAACATCCCTACAACCACCAACATACGCCCGCATCCGCTCTCCAGCAAGCCTCCCATCACACATAACCAACGAGGGTCCAAGTCCACAGTGAAACAACACAAAAACAGCAGCAGAATCACAAACTGCTGTCGGGCTCGCTGGCACATTCGCCCGGCGAAGCCCCGCAGCGAACACTCGCTGCCATTCGCATGGCGAAGCCAGACAGAAGCTTCTGCCAGCACTCGCTGGCTAGTTCGCCTGGTGAAGCTTGGCGAAGGCTCGCCCCTATTCGGCCAGCGAACACCTGCGTATCAGAAAAATTCTGCGCACCAGAATCACCATCCACTCCCGATTCCGCCTGATTAAATCGAAAACTCTCAACTAACAACACACTACAACTGAGCTACGGGTCTATTCCCGATTCTATCCGATAAAACGCATCATCTGCTCAAATTACCGACTTCCGGCATAACTCCGAAACCACTCAAGAACCCCAAATTCATTCATCCCAATATTTCTCAGAACATGCAAACGAATTTAGCATACTCTAACGACTTAATCTCAGCAATAATCACATGCATTCATCATCAAACAATAATAATCAATGGGGTTGGGGATTTTCCCCCGTTTCTACCGATTTCATGCAAAAACCAATTAACCGTAAAATTCTCCCCCCTTACCTCAAATTCGTGTTGATGATGAAAGAGCTTCACAATTCTCAGCCTTGATGATCTTGTTGCTTCAGCTCCAAATCTTGCTCACTCTTTTTCTTCACAAGCGTGCGTGTATTCTTCTCCTCTTTTTACCGTGTTCTTCCTCCCCCTTTTCTTTTCAATTGCCCATAATGTCCTCTATTCCAATAATTCCCTTATTAGTCCAAATAACTCATTTTTAATCCAAATAATGATATTCCTCCCAATTTCTTTTTATTTCAAAAAGTCCAATTAATAATAAACTTTATTCCAATAATATTATTAATATGATTTATAATTAATAATAATATTAATATTAGTAACACTCTACTAATTATCATATTATCATCATTATTAATCATATTTCGAATATTATGGAATTTGCTCCACAACCCAAAAATCCACGCAAACACGTACTAAGAGTGAAAATAACGCCGAAAATGAAATTAATTAAAATGGGCGTTACAGTCGGGACTGAAATGTGGAATCCCTTCAGGATAGTTTCTTCAAGATAAAATCATGAGCAAGGTCTTTAGTATCAATGGAAGATAGTAAAGTCAAAGTTGATAGGACCCTAATATCATCCTCTTTTGCGTGAGCTTGATATGTCATGAACATCTGCATTATAACCATTTTCAGAATTTCATAAAGCTTAAGGGAATGGTTTAGTCAATTACTGATACCTAAAGAGCAAGGCACGAACAATACCTGTATTTGATGGTGTTGCTCTCATCAGCTTCATACACAAACTTGGTAGGAATCTCTAACAAAGAAAACCATAGAAAAAGCCGTAACCCGAAAAACACAGAAGCCACCTTCAGATGCAAGCCATCATGTAATTTCCCTCAACTGCAAAGCGTGCCTTCAGTACACCTCAAACCGGCACCAACTCGGCTCCTGCATTAGCTCATGATCCACCTGCACAGGCAACAACAACAATTATGATTTGAATTCAACCGGCAGAAATACGGTGTTGCACCCCAAATTTTGACCCCTTAGATTCTCATCATCATTTTAGGAGCATGCTCATAGGATTACCTTACCTTAACCCAGTTCAAGTCTATCTTTGTCAAGGTACAGATAAATCAGGGTTTAGTACAGTCAAATCGAAGCTTCAGGGTTTGTGATCAATCAAAGTTTTAGGCTAATTCAATCATGAAACAAGATCAAGGGTATCATATGATGTCAATTGAGAATCCAATTTGAAGTTGTCACTCCAGAATCAAGAACAGTGCAGTCCAGGAGCCCCGATTAGGGTTTTTGACCGGTAAAAGTCAACTGTAGTTTGACTTTGGTGTTCGGAAGTGTTTTAATGGTGGGATCATGGTCCATGAAGTTCATATAGCTTAATAAAGTTCATTCAAGAAGTGTCAAAGTCTCAGGAGGTCCAGAGTGTCAACAGGCGACTCGGTAGTCACCGATCGATCGTACGGTTGACCGAAAGGTCAACTCTTCAAATTTAAGGAATTGGACTTCAAAGTGTGAATAAAAAATGTTCCTTATGTCATTTTGCACTTGCCTATCAATTTTCATGACCATTGGATCAAGGATGAAAGAGTAATCGAAAAATCGGGAAATTAGGGTTTTGAAAGGGGCTAAACCCTAACTCCTTAACCACACATCCAAATGAGTTGGTTCAAAGCTCATTAGAAAGCTCTTGACAAATCCTACAAAAGCCTCAAAGTGTTCCATGATCAGAAAATGCATAGATTTGGAGTTATGACCGAATTCATTTTAAGAAGGGAAAAAGACTTAGAAAAATTTCACTTTTAAGCTCATTTTTTAGCAACTTTGAGAGGCTTTTTGGCCAAGTTCCTTTGAGAATTTGAAACTCATGAAAACATGAATGTTTTAGAGCTATTTGAGGGCTTTCTAAAAAGTAATAGAACATCTCAATAGTATTTGTGAGCTGAGAGTTAAGGATTTGGCAAGATGGTGTTTTCACACTTGAGTCCCACATTGACAAAGTTTCAAGAATCCATTCTTTCATCAATTGGACCAATCTCAGCTTTTGAATCATGTTTTATCTGATATGTAGAGACTTTGTAGCATGGAAATATGAAAATTATACAGAGGAAATGAGTTTGCCAAGCATTGCAAGTGGGCTTGCAAGTTGCAAGGCAACTTGCATTAAAGAAATATTAAAAAGAGAAAGAGGTGGAAAGTTGAGCTCTGCAAACAGCCATGCCCTACAATCTCTAGCCTGACTTTAGACACACTAAACTCATCATGATACTTGACTTTAAGCTTACCTATCAGCCAAGAAAGCCCTTTTGAAAGATTGGATCCAAAAAAGCAAATCTTTCCTTCTTAGGAAGGAAATCTCTAAATCTGCCCACTACCCCCATTTGCCTATAAATAGAGGCACTCTCCACCTCATACCATACACAATAACTCCTCTAAAAACCAGAGAAGTTGCAAGCTCTCACTCTCTCACTCTTTGTTCCATTTTCACAAAATCACAAAACCACTAAAATACCACAAAACCTGTCTTGGTAGAACAGCTGTCATATCCATTTCCCTACACTCAAACTCACTAAAAACCATCTACTCAATCCACAAATATTGTGTAGAAGGTGTCCAAGCCCTTAGACCACTCAAAAACCCCATTCTCCAAAATGTCAACTTCCATACCAAGTAACTTTGACCACAATGCATAAAATCTGCCAAATGCTTGTCCAGCTTTGTTCTTGATGTTCTAATCATCCACACACCTCACATATGTCATATTACAACTGTCTAAGGCATTGAAAGCAAGTGGTGAAGTTCATTTCTCCAACTGTCATAACATTTGCACATTGCTTCAAAAGGAAGAAAAGTCTCAAGGCAAGGAGGTGACTGAAGTTCTTTGGGTTTCTTGGTGTTTTCACTTGTTCAAGACTGTCTACAAGAGGTATGTGACCTTGAAACTCCCTCTCATACTTTACCTTACCATATCTTGCAAGTTTGAGGTTATGTTTTGAAATTGCACTCATGCTGTCCCAAAACAGTTTTGCATAAGCATTCCATATGTCAAAGTTTACATTGATGAAAGTTTTCTTGTTTTCTTGGTATGAACACACTTACCATCATGTTTAGAATATGTGTAGATGTCCTGCCTAACTTATTCCCATCTGTTTTGGAATTTCACCTCTAAAATGCATTTTTCAAGACAAGTGGCCATGAGATACCCCAAAATTGGTTATGTTCACAATGTAACTGATTCCTAAGTATGAACATCCTTATTTCCATGTATATGATGTGTGTATGTGATTTATTTACCAATATCATGCTTTGAAACTGAACTGCACTTCTTTCATGCCTTTCATCAAATACCATTTTTGCATAAATACCATTTTTCCACCAATAGCCTGTTGGAGCTAATCCTTGTGCATAAAAACTCTTGTTAGCATGTATGTAACTGGTGTGTATGATCTATTTGGGTTGTGTGTGCCTAGAAGTTGATTGGAATATTTTCATGTATGCACAAAAGCACAAAATTGCAACTTGAGTACCATTTTCCATGACAGTCCTTTTTTAACTTCAAATTGTTTTTGATTCCACTCAATATCATGTATGTGTGGTGTGTAGATGTTTAACTTGATCAGAATATGCATAGAATAATTGCACATCATCATGCATCTACACTCATGACATTTGCAACTTGAGCACCTTTTTTCACAACAGTATGCTTTTAACCTGAATTTTTGTTGGAAATCATTCATTAGTATTTTTATGGTGTGTGTGTATAGTTGGTTTGATCTGAGGTTGGTTGGAACTTGAGTTTCATTTCAAAATGCATTTTTAACAAAATAAGCATCACCATACCAGTTTGGTCTTTTAGAGATTATTAATCAGTTTTGGAAATGCAATTACTTCATATAGATGATATATGACATGTGTGTATGTTGCATTTGACCTGAGCATGCTTGAACCTGATTTTGAAGTTCCTACTGCTTCGTCAAATAGCCAAATAACAGCTTGTATGCCATTTTTCATAACAGACAGTTTTGAAACTTTTCTCATGCTTGATCTCACTTGATAACATGAATGTAGTATGTGTATGAAGTTTACTTTCCATAATTTTGCATTCAAACTGAACTGGATATCCACCTGCACTTTACATATGCAACTTTGCATCTTGAACACTACTTTTCACCATAGACCAGTTTGAACTATTTCTGTTGCTTGACTTATTTCAGTGACATGTATATGATGTGTGTATGTGATTTATTTGCCCATATCATGCTTGAAACTGAAATTGGACATCAACTTGCATTTCTCATGACAGTTTTGCATTTTTGAACATCATTTCTCACCACAAACTGTTTTGATCTAAAACTCTTGCTTGATTTCACTCATCATCATGTTTTCAATGTGTGTGTACATTTAATCTGACCTGAAACTGTTTGGAGTTGGACTTTCACTTCAAAATGCACTTCAAATGCTCATTATGCATGTACCATCGGGTTTTTAAATGAATACATGATTTTGCAAAAACTAATGCCACCATTATGATCCTCATGAAATTCTAGGCAATTTAGACAAAAAGTTTGTGAAAATCCATTAAGAATTAACTGAGTTACACTTAAAAATGCAAATCCTGAGTTTTGGCTTGCTTTATCCCCAGCCTGCCATGAAATCTTACCCTATATGTTTAATGGGGTGGCTTCATCAATTGATGTATAGCCACCCCAATGGTAAGCACACTTGCCAAAACGCGCCTTGTACCAGCTGAACCTGGGTTCGACCCCTGAGGAGGGCAACCCTTTTATTATTTTTTACCATTTTTCTTCCAAACTTCAAAAAATCACATCTCACTCATTTTTAATCATTTTGCACCCATTGTTTTTGCATTGTGTTTTTTTTATGTCTATTTTTATGTAGTATTTTAAAATTCCATGTTTTCCCAATTTTTCATCCCTTTTAACCACTTGCAAGTTAAGTATGTTTTGTTATCGTTTTTCACGTATGCAGATGAATTCTTTCTTGTTATACTTGTGATTGTTTGTGATATTTGTTTACATTCATATCCTTAAATGTTAGTCAACATGCTAGGATTTTATTTTTGGTTGTTACCATGTTCATTTTGCTTCCTCTGAGGAATTTACTTGAGCTTAATCTGTCGTCACATTTCCTGCTTAATTAGTTGCTTTGATTGTCATTAATGCATATCTTGTGTTTATCTTTAACATGTTCATTTAATGGTTGTCACCATGCTTTTATCTTCATCATGTTATTACTTTGATTAAGTGTTTTCTTTTCCCCAAGTGATGAAGCTTGTTAGTTCTCATCCAAGTTGCCTCCCCTCTGTCCTTCCAAAGGAAAAGTCTTTCCATTGACCCCTGTGTCATGGATAGCTCATTCACCACTTCCTTGACTTTGTTAAGTCACTTTAATCTTAGTTTAGAAGCCATTAGACTTTGCTTTTAGTCTAATAAACCCACTTGTACTAGGAGTGTTCTTCAACTAGAACCCTAGGATAGAGTTTGTCAACTCTATGTAAGAATCATTGTCATGATTTCTTATTTCCCCTTTTGAGTGTTACAATTTAGATTGGGGAGTTTTGTCAAACTCCACACCAACATTGTCATGTTTGTTCCCCCTTGAACCTTGATCATAATCAAGTGTTCTTTATCCCTTGTGAGGTGAACTACGATTGCTCTGATTCTATCCTAGTTAGGATACGTAGGCAGAAGATGTGATGTCTTTGCGAGCAAACTTAGAAAACTATCTAGGTCTTTCCCTATCCCTTATCCTAATCCCAAATCTTAGCACATATCACAAATTCAGCAAGCAATCAAACAAAAGGTTCCTGTAGAGTACTATAGATGCTTAGGGTGCTAACACCTTCCCTAGGTATAATCAACCCCCGATCCCCGAATCTCTTAAGCGTTTTCGTTACATCGCGAAAAAGGTTTTTCTTTCTTTAGACCTTTCCTTTGGATAAATTAAAGTTTGGTTGTAAAAGAATTAAGGTTCAAGTTAATATAATAGCTTGATATCCAATTTTCACCGCAACAGAAATGGCGACTTCACTGGGGATTATCAGATCTTTTGTTTTGAGGGTTTAGCCTATCTTGTTTGATTACTTGCTTATTTGTGAATACTTGTAAATATGTACATTTGTGCCCTATTGGATCTTGGGAACTTTGAGTGATGAGACAACACTATACCCGTGCTTGAGCGTACTTATGATAGGATGGTGGTATATTCAAGAAGGCTTATAGGGAGTTGATTCCCGACCAAGTTGACTTGAGAAAACCACCGCTCAATAGAGGCCCTTTTGAAAGTTAGTATTGTTGATCGAGTATTCGTGAACACAATGCTACTTTCTACATGGGAGCCCATCACACTGAGGACCTTTAGATTACCTTTTTCCCACTTTGGCTTTGTTAAGATGTAATGTGGTGACTATGAGGGAGTAATTCCGAAATAGTTGATACGCGATACTACACTTGGACGAGACTCTCTTGAGAATATTATCGACCACCGAGTTATTTGGGAAATTGATAATATCCGAAAGATGGGTCGAAGACTCTGGGAACCTTTTAGAACCCTGTTCTACAGTTTTGAAAAGCCCTAGTACATACCTTTGGGATGGGTAGACCTTGGCTCCACACTCATGTTCTCCAAACCTAAACCTTCACCTGTTTACCTATGTGTATATGTGAATTTGTGCTTACCTGTGTTTGTGCATTCATGCATTCATGAGCATCATATCATAAAGTTTCATGGAACTCAACTTTTGTTTGTAAATATTAGGATCATCATGGATAGTGGAAAAAAGAAAACTATGAAGTACACTTACAAGAGTCCTAACTTGGATGACATAAAGAGGTTGAGCACTTTGATAACAGATCTAGAAGGATTCAAGAGCATGTATGGGAACTTATTGTCATTGTTGAGGGTAAAGAAGAAGATGGATCTGGGACTTCTCTCCACACTTCTCCAGTTTTATGATCCGCTCTACCATTGTTTCACTTTTCCTGATTATCAACTGGTACCTACACTTGAGGAATATTCTTGCTTGGTTGGGTTACCCAATTCTTGATGAGTCTCCTTTCCCAATCATGGAGAAGGACCCTAAGGAGGAAGAAATTGCTAAAGCTACACTTTTGGGATTGGTGGATATTCAGAAAAATATGGCTACTAAAGGAGGAGTCTTTGGTTTGACTGCAGAGTTCTTGGTTGGGAAAGCCCAATACTATGCTGATCATTTGAGTATGGATGCATTCGAGGCTATCCTTGCCTTGCTCATTTATGGGATCTTCTTGTTTCCAAGTTTTGATAATTTTGTGGACCTTAACGCCATTAAGATTTTCTTGAAGAGAAACCCTGTGCCGACTTTACTAGCTGACGCCTATCATTCTGTTCATCTGAGGAATCTTCATAAAAGAGGAATGGTTACCTGCTGTGTCCCTTTGTTATACAAGTGGTTTATTTCTCACTTACCTAAGGTTCATGCTTTTTAGAAGAAAGGTTGGTGGTCTCAGAAAGTTATGGCTCTTACTCACTCTGATATTGATTGGTACAGCCGTAATTACGATGGGATAAAGATCATTGACAGTTGTGGAAGTTTTGGTAACGTACCTCTTCTTGGTACAAATGGAGGAATCAGTTACAACCCTGTTCTCGCTCGCCGACAGCTTGGATATCCTTTGAAGGACAAACCCAATAGTGCTCATGTGGGGAATATTTTCTTTAAGGGAAGTTCAGAATTGAAAGAAGAGATCCTAAAAGCTTGGGGTCATGTGCATAAGAAAGGAAAGGAAGACTTAGGGAAACCTAATTGCGTCTCTCTCGAGCCTTATCTCCAATGGGTCCAAAAGAGAGCTATTCAGCTGAAGATGCCTTATCCTCAGCAGGAACCCATGGTTTTGAAGGAGGAACCCCCATTGATATTTATGTCTGAAGAGGAGAAGTTGAAGATTGCTTTGAGAAAATCACAACAAACTGAAGTAGCCTGGAAATACAAGTACCAAGTGGCCGTAGAAGAGAATAATGAACTCCGTAGACAACTTCAGATGAAGGATGAAGAAATGATTTCTTGTAAGAAGAGGAAGGCGCAGGAAGGTTTATTTTATTCCAGCCATCAGTCAACTCCATGGAAGTTAATGGTGGACAAGCTCATTCTTGAGAAGACACAGATAGAAGAAGAACTCAAGAAGATCAAAGCAAGAAAGGACTTTTGTTAGAATATCTTTAGCTCTATGTTTAGGACTTTTTGTAAGATGTACTATTTTGTAATTCAAAACTTGAAAATCAATGAAATGAAATGATGTTTTGATATTTACAAAATCTGAGTTCCATAAAACCTTTGCATTTGCATTCTCATTAATTAAATCATTCAAGGAACTAAAGATTGTTTTGCATATATTATAGGATGGATTCTGGAAAGAAACCAAAGATTATGTTCTGAAGCCCAAAATTGGAGAACTTGAAGAAACTAGCAAGTTTAGTAGAAGACCCCGAGGCATTCAGAGAGAAGTATGGGAATATGCTGTGTTTGCTAGAAGTTCAAGTATATGAAGAGATGTTGTCCGCACTCGTGCAGTTCTATGATTCAACCTATCACTGTTTCACATTTCCAGATTATCAGTTGCTGCCAACCTTGGAAGAATATTCCACCCTCTGATGGGAGTAGGCGTCACTCCTAAACCATTTTCTAGAAGAGAAGGGACTCCTAATGAAAGAGCAGTTGTAGAGGCCGCATATTTGGAGGTGGACGAAGTCCGATCTCATATGGTTGCTAAAGGAGGGCTATATGGATTTCCAGCTATGTTCCTATATGAAAAAGCTCAAAGCTACGGCGTGTCGAAGAATTCTGAAGCCTTTGAGGCCATCCTGGTTTTACTAATTTACGGATTGTTCCTGTTCCCGACTGCTAATGATTTTGTAGATGCAAATGCAAACAATATTTTCTTAATCAAGAATCCTGTACCCACCTTGATGGCTGATGTGTACTTTTCCATCCACCGTAGGAACTGTTATGGAGTTGGTCAGATTGAGTGTTGTACCGTTATCTTGCACAAGTGGTTTATTTCGCACTTGCCAAGAATTCCAGCCCTCTGGGATAAGCAGAATGGGCTCTCATGGATAGAAAAGTTGTTGTTACTCAAACATTCAGATATTAAGTGGTATAACCCTATGTATGGGGGGATTGCCATGATTAAAAGCTGTGGGGATTTCCCGAATGTACCGCTTATCAGCATTAATGGTTGCATCAGATATAATCCTATTTTAGCTCGTCGACAGTTAGGGCACTCGATAGAGAATGAACCAGACCCAGACTTTTTGAGAAGCTTCTACATTGAAGAGGGGAAGAATCCCACTTACAGGGCTCGAATTGTGTATGCTTTGCGTCATATCCACACGAGGGGAGTAACTGCCCTAGGTTACCACGACACTACTGTTTCAGAATCTTACTTATCATGGGTAAAAGAAGCAGCATTGAATATTTTCTATACTCCCTTCGAGCCTGACTCACCCAAACATACCCTCATAGAAGAATTGAAGGCTACTTTGGCAAAAGCTGAAAAAAGAAGGATAGGCTTGGAGGGATAAGTATTTCAAAGTTATGCAAGAGAAGGAAGAGCTTCAAGAGTTGGTCCATCAAGGTGGAAAGAAGAATCAGCCAGAAGACGAAGGGCCCTCCAACCAGAAGATCTAAGATCCTTTTGTTTTCCGTTTATTTCATCATGTATCTGTATTGAAGACTTGTATTTCAGTTTCGGAATCATTGTTGTAAAACTCCCAGTTATTTATCTATGAAGACTTTGATATTACTTTATTTCCCCATTATTATAATGTTTGCAAATATTTCTTTGAATTCCTTGAATGATTAAATTTCGCATTTTGCATTTTTGCATTCATAGGCATTGCATGTGCATATTCTTGTGTTGTGTCTCATCTCGTTGTCTTTTTGTTGCACCCCAAAATTTGACCAACATTTATTTATCCATCAAGTGTTTGAAGGTTGATACCTTCATCAGAAAGTTCAAGAGATCCTCAGAGGAATTGGTTGAAACCAAGGTTGTGTGTCTCATAACTTGAGAGTTGTGGGTGCTCCTCAGATGATTCTGAGACTATGAGAGTGAACTTGATGCTTTGAGAAAGTTTATGAGATGTCTTGAAAGCCATCATGAAGCCCAGAGAGGTCATTATGCAAGAATTCAGAAGATTCAACCATGAATGGTAGAATTAGGGTTTTGACTGGGTCAACCCTAGGTCAACTAATGATTTGGAGAGGGTTGAGACCTAATCCAAGGGCCATGTGATCATGGAATGATGCATTGAGATACTATGAGGATAATTCCAAGACCAACTCATCATGACTGAGGAGTTTGAGAAGTTTTAAGCTAGGGTTACTAAGGATTGACAGTGTAAAACCCCCTAGTTTGATCCCTATCTTCCAGATAGTTTTAGCTCAAGATGTGATTGTCATCTCATCTTCCCCACAACATGAATGTTGTAGAGCTTGTTCTTAGCTTTAATTTTAGTTGTAGAAGTCCTTGATAGGATTTGCAGAGCTCAAGTTATGGTTTTGACAAATTACAGGTCATCTGAGGTATGTGAATCTGGGTCTTTGAAAGTCGCCCAACTTGCAGACAACTTTTGCCCTAGTAGGATGATTCCTATGATCTCTTGGTCAACATGAATGTTGAAGAGCATCTTCTTAGCTTTCCATAGAGTACTAGAAGTCCTTGATAGGATTTGTAGAACTCAAGTTATGGCTTTGACAAGCCAAGGGTATTTTGGTCATTTTGAACTTATAGGTCATTTCAAGCATATGGCCATTTCAAGCATGGGGCCGTGATGCAGATTATGTTGGATACGATGCAGTACCTCGCTGGGAGGATCGTCAGGAAGACGTCTTCTCTAGTCAGAACGAAGGCTATGGGAGACCCGCAGGAGACAACCTCCGAATGAGATTGCTGGAAGAGAAGGTAAATGGTTTGGCTAGCCAGAATGCTGTGGGGTTGGATATGTCCAATATGGGATTGGTACCAGGGCTGAGGGTACCTCTGAAATTCAAAGCGCCATCTTTTGATAAATATAAAGGGGACACGTGCCCGAGGGTACATGTTCGTTCATTTTACAAGAGGATGTCCGCGTATTCAGACGACGAAAAGATGCTCATGCATTTCTTCCAGGACAGCTTGTCAGGGCCGTCGCTGGAATGGTATATGAGCCTAGAGCCAACACAGATAAAAAGCTGGAAAGAGCTAGAGGAAGCTTTCGTGAAGCATTACCAATACAACAACGATCTCGCCCCTAACCGAGTCCAGTTGCAGAGCATGTCTCAAAAGTCTAACGAGAGCTTTAAGGAATACGCCCAGAGATGGCGTGATTTGGCTGCCAGAGTACAACCTCCTATGGTGGAGCGTGAAATGATGGACTTGTTCGTAGGGACATTCTCAGGAATGTACTATGACCGGTTGCTCAATTTCTCAATGAGCACTTTCTCTGAGTTGATCTTGATGGGGGAGCGCATTGAAAACGGGGTAAAGATTGGTAAGATTCAAGCGGGAGAGTCTGCTTCAGCTGGAAGCAATAAGAAAGCTTTCGGGGGTAGAAAACAGGAAGATGCCAATTCGGTATGTAGCTCTCGGGGGAGAAATAGGGGATGGAGGCAATACCAACCGCAACAAGTTGCAAGTGTTACAATCCCCGCGCAACATCAGCAACAGCCGCAGCAGCAGGGGCAACAACATCCGGCTCAGCGAAGAATTCAGAACGGGAAGCCGAAAAGGGTATTTGATCCGCCGCCAGTATCATACGCTGAGCTTCTTCAGAATTTGTTACGGTTACAGTTGGTCGAGAAAAGAACGATGGCTCCTCCGACAGGGACCCCCCCACCCAGTTATAACGCTAATGAGCATTGTGAATTCCACTCTGGGGCACCCGGCCATAATATCGAAAACTGCCACGCTTTCAAGCATAAAGTGCAAGATTTGCTTGATAGCACTGCTATTAATTTTGGTACGGAAGGGCCCAATATTACACAACAACCAATGCCAAACCATGAATAAGCTGGAGTATGGTGGACAAAGAGGAGTTCTATAGTTCGGGTGGGCCGTTAAAAGTAGATCAGAACAGTGGCAGGCTGCCTCTAATAACTGATTGTGAAGATAGCTGGTTCAACAGCAGGACAGATGTGAAAGCCCGGTTCTCGGAAGCTGGCATTTTTCTTTGTTTTATCTTGTCATTTCTTTACGTTTGTAGTTTCTTTCCTGTTTAAAATGCAATCTTGTTTGTAAAACTTGTTGTTTTCATTCAATTGATGATAATGAAATAAATATGCATGTTTTGATTAAATCCATTCGTGTTCACTAATTGTTTTTACAAATGTCCAACGCCTAGTCAAGAGGAATCTGGGGAGGATGACGAAAATGAACGACATGCAACTTCCGATATGGTATGCTTTTGAGATAAAACCTGCTGATGATGTACAGGCATTGTTTCAAATCCCTAAACACCGGTGATATAAGGAAGATAATCCCTTGTCAACCCCTTTCAAATCCCGTTCGAGGATCAATCACACCTCTAGAGGTCGTGCCTAAAAAACCACAATGGTTAAATCAAGAGTGAGACAGTCACATCATTCCCCAATGAGTCAGGCAATCAGCGTCACACGACTTGTTCGAAAGAAAAAAGAAAAAAAATCAAAAGCCCGCTAAGTCAAGAAAAGAAAACAAATGATTTAGGCAAAAATGAGGGCATCCCGCTGGACTTAAAAAATCAGAAGAAACTCAAGAAGAGTCAAGTCCAGGCAAAAGTTAGGGATAAGAAAAAAGATGAAAGGATGACAAAAGAAAAATCCTCGGACAAATACGAGTCGTGTGACCCTAAGTGTCGAAGACGAAGAGTGAGTAGCTGTCACTCCAAAAAAAACTCATGGTTTCTCGAACTATCACTCCTATCTTTCAACCTCCCAGAGGTGAGCGCTAAGGTCGAATTAGCTGAACGTAGGATGGGAGAACATCAAGGAGAATGGGTGGGTTAAAATAAACTTTGAGCCTTTATCCTTTCCTTCAAAACCGTGAACCTGACCACATTATAACCTTCAAAAGTCCTAATTGAAGCAGGTTTGTTTCGAAAGCATACTTCGGTAAAGATTGCGTCGAAACTGACTCCTAAAAGGGTTCCTCTTACCATGTTGGTACTGAGGCTGATATTCTTGATAAATGTTTTGTGCAATATATGCTATAAACTGTTTTTCCCTTTTCCCAGTGAACAGATTGGATGTCAAAACTATCATATGTGTTGCATTAATACGTCTTTTATGCAGAACAACTTGTTTTACTTGCGAGTAAGCGCTTGACAGCAGAAAAGTTTCCTACAGTGGAAAGTATGGTCAGGATAGAATGCAGAGCGCCCGAATGCTCCGCAAGCCGGGGCAAGCCATTAAGTGCTCCCCAGTCAGGTCAGCCATTCAAAGTCAGTTACTCTGGGGCAATCAGGTCGAGATTCGGTAAATCTCTCGTAGTTGGAGGTACTGCTCTGGATCAGCTAATCAGGGGCAAAGTCATTGCAATCAGGGGCAGGCCATCTTAAGAGCGCAGAAGTTATTCTTTACTCGGGGGGCATTTGGTGTGAAGTATTTCTCCGAAGTTCAGAATGCTGGGGCAGTTCATATCAGACCAACAGGGTACAAATGTTCAGATTCCCTTTTGAGGACTATCCCCACAGAGGTCCCACAGGCCGGGGCATATCAGAAGCGAAGGAATTGTTCTTCTCCGTATCATCAGAGTTATTCAGAGCTATTTGAGCAGATTCAGCCAATTTTCGAGTGCGAGACGGATGTCGGGAAGTCATGTCACTATCCTTTGACTCTTCAACCAGAAAGCTGTGTATTCAGACAGAATGTTTTCCAGCGTCAGTTGTACCTGACCCATCGCAGTTAGCCTAAAAGTCTAAATCCATGTCGGCGATCACTGTGAGGCCCATCCGTGTTGGCGCATCAGGTTCCAAACCTAATCTTCGTCAGTACGCAGGAAGACTCCGGCTATTTTCTCCGGCAAAGTCCGATTCTTCATTGGCGTGGGTAAGCTATCCCCAGAGAAGTCCAATCATACTTGGCACATCTGCTATTTCACAGCAGAGTTGTATTCCTCAGCAGGGTGTTACTTCAATGAGGTGCGTGGTTAAGTTCCCAAATTCCCCAGCGGAGTTAATGCTACTCTTCCAGCATTTATTTTGATGGAATAATTCTGTGATATCCGGTTTATCCCCGGCAGAGTTGGCTTCGTCTTCAGCATTTATTTTGCTGAAGTGGTTTTCTGTACCCGACTTTCTCCAGCAGCCCGAGCCTGCATTAGCATATTGCATACAACATCATATTTGCATCATACTTGCATTTCAGTTTCAAAATGCGTAGCATTTCCATCCTGAATGGAGCATTACGCCATAGAAAGATTCAAACATATGCATACGCATACGAAACATAAACCAGGTTGGTTACCTCGTTAGTTTCAGATGTTTGTTTGCCCCTGCAGATAATTGAGATTATGATTCAGGAAGATGTTCGGATAGTCGGATTTGTGGTGCAAGGCGAGCAGTGATCGTGTTCGTCCTATCATGTGGACCCCTAGCAGAGTTGCTTGGTTGAGTTTCTCTTTTCCCCAGCTGAGTCCTTCTCAGGTCGCTGTTATGTCGGCATTACAAGATTTCATAGTTCAGATTTTTTGGAGTTATCGCCGTGATTTCCCCAGTAGAGTTCTTCCCCATCAGATTTGTGTGGTTGAGTTTCTCTTCTTCCCCAGCGAAGTTTTCTTCAGACTGTTGTCACGTCAGTATTGACAATCTTGAAATTACTACCTGCCGTCGAAGTAGGTGTTTGACGGCTGTCGTCAGAATTACCCCAGTAGAGTTTTTCTTCGGATTGCTGTTACAAGAATCTTGTGGATTAAACCTTCGGAGTTATTACCCTGGTTGAAGGAGTTATTGCCCTTGTTGAAGGAGTTATTACCCTGGTTGATGGAGTTATACCCTGGTTGAAGGAGTTATACCCCGGTTGAAGGAGTTATACCCTGGTTGAAGGAGTTATACCCTGGTTGAAGGAGTTATTACCCTGGTTGAAGGAGTTATTACCCTGGTTGATGGAGTTATACCCTGGTTGAAGGAGTTATACCCCGGTTGAAGGAGTTATACCCTAGTTGAAGGAGTTATACCCTGGTTGAAGGAGTTATTACCCTGGTTGATGGAGTTACACCTTGGTTTGAGGAGTTATTATGCCTTGTTTGAGGCAGTTTGTTATCCTGGTCGAGGGAGTTGTTGCCCTGGTTGAAGGAGTTATACCCTGGTTGAAGGAGTTATACCCTGGTTGAAGGCGTTATTACCCTGGTTGAGGGAGTTTTCACCCTGGGTGATGGAGTTACACCCTGGTTTGAGGAGTTATTATGCCTTGTTTGAGGCAGTTTGTTATCCTGGTCGATGGAGTTGTTACCTTTTGTCAAAGGAATTATTATCGGTGTTGGCAGAATCATCACTCGTGCTAACGGAGTGGCTCCCTGCGGAATTATTTGTTCAAGTATCTGTGTCGTCGGAGATGTATCCCACAGAGTAACTTGTTCAAGTCACCGGATGCCTGATTCGCGCTTTACGTAGCATTTTGTTTGTTTCTCTACAAACGAAGGTCAAGACTTTTGTGTTTTCGACGTGGTCCTTTGGCTCGATGCATGCTTATTGTAGCAAAATTTGGAATTAGTTGTGGATTCAAGGCCTGTGGCGTCACGCAGGTGGTTGAGGATGAAATCAAGTCAATTCTTATCAGATAATTGATCAGTTGTTGCCGTGACAACCGGATTCGGTTTTCTGAATGATATTTTCCCCAAGCAGTAGTCGTATACACAATTTATTTTGCGGATGGCAAATTTCCGGGTTCTTTCGTATTCAACCGTCTAGTACCTCGAATGTCTGAAGGCTGCGCGCTCTTCATCCAGTCGGGTCCAAGCCGCTTGAATAGGGGCAGCTGTTGCACCCCAAAATTTGCCCAACCTTTTCTAACCTAGGTTTATGTTTCAATTGCATAGTCATTTGCATTGGCATCATGTACATAGTGTATTCATCTGCATAGCATAGCATAAGCAAGATATCTTAAATAGGGGATCAAGTGCTATTCTTATCTCAAGAGGCATATTCAAGGGTTTCATTCATATTCAAGACTACTCAGGTCATCAGGCAAGAATTTGAGCCTTGAAGAGTTGACAGATCACTCATGGGATTCTCTCCTATCTTGAGGTTGTTTGGGGATCATCAGAGGAAGTGTGAGCTATGAGCCAAGAGCATGGAGTGTGTATGGATGTTATGAAGAGCCTAGATGATCATTTTTGAAGGAGAGCCAGGTCATTGGAATGATTGCAAGAGCCTCAGTTGAAGTCAGTCAACTAGGGTTTCATCTAGGTCAACCCTAGGTCAAAGACTTGTTTTGAAAGGCATCAAGGATCATTTGAAGAATGTGGGATTCATTATTTGCTATATGGATATGGATATGGTGTTGTCCCAAAGAAAAATCAGAAGGAGTCAAGGAGAAGTGGAGTTACCAAATTAGGGTTTCAGTGTAAAATCCCCTGATTTAGGTCAAACTTCAAAGCAGTGTAACTCAAGATGCAAGCTTCATATGAATTTATGGTCCACATTAAACTGGTAGAGTATCTTCATAGCTTTAATTTTAGTGGTGGAAGTCATCAATATGATTTATAGAACTCAAGTTATAGCTCTTGCAAGTTACAGGTCATCTGAGGGCACTGAAATTTGTCTGTGAAAGTTGTCTGTCTTCCAAGCAACTTTTGACCTTCAAGGAGATTTCAAATAGATTTCTGGCCAACATGAGAGTTGTTCCTCATTGTCTTAGCTTTCTAGGAAGGTATGGTATGCCTTTATATGATTTGTGGAACTCTACTTATGTCCTTGGCAAGAAAAGGGTATTTTGGTCATTTGAGAATTACAGGTCATTTCAAGCCTATGCCCAAAACTCATCCAAGGAAGCTTCAAATGAAAAACTTCACAACATCAAAGTTGCTCAAAATGGCATTTTAAGTATAGAAAAGAGGTCATGGAAGTTTGGAAATGCATAGAACTTAAATTGATAAAAGTTGGTAAAAATGACTTTAAAAATGGCATATAAGTTGAAAAAGTTCAAATAGAAAATTGGTTTGGGCAATCTACAAATCCAAAATGGGTCATGTAATATACCAAATTGATTCTAAACAACATTTTAAAGACTTTGGTTCAGCCACAATTTTGAGATAGGGCTTTAAAAATTGAGTTGCTTTGTAAATCCATTGCTTGCATAATAAGGCAACCATGCAAAACTTAGCATAAGGCAAAATTCAGGGTATGTAAGCACTAATACACTTCCAATTTGTCATGAAATGAGATTTTCAAGTGGGCTGCAAAGTGTATGAGAGGATATATTACATGAGATGATGAGTTCCAAAATGCCATAACATGAGAAATGCATGAAAGTTCTAGAATCCTCCAAGATGGATCCAGAAGTTTCTAGACTCTTCTATCTTCTTCTATATATTGAGTTGAGCTCATTGGTGCAAAAGGTTGGTGAGAAGAGAGAGAGGATAGAGTGATATTCTAGTGTTGCTTCCATTGCAAGCAAGTGCTAATTTCTTCATTCAGCATCAATTCCATTCCTTCTTATGATCCATACACACTCATTTCATCATCTAGAATGTGTGCATGCTGAATTAGAGAGCCATTCATGGAAGATTGAAGAGCTAGGGTTTGAAGTTTCAAGAAGCAAACTAGATTCGAATCTCACATTAGAAGCATTCTTCTTCCAACTTTTTGCAAACAGAAACAAGAGCATCATCTAAGGATCATTTCTGAGGGATTGCAAGTGTTGAATCAAGCTATTTCTCCATCTGTTCAACAAGAATTTCAGGTTTGCTTCTTGATCCTTACCTCCTTATTTATGCATTATTGGTTAGAAAGATTAGGTTAGAAATGTTAGTGATCATTAGGAGAATGATCTTAGAGAGTTTGAGTGAGTTCTGTGATGGTTGAATGTATGACACGATTTCTTTAATGATCAGGATTGGTTAGGTTAGTAAGTAATAATCAATGTACCATAGCATTATAAGACCAGTGGGACATAAAGAGCATGTTAGTACCCAAAGATTTGAAAATGGTGAGAGTTCATTACAGTAGAAATTTGTGAACCATGGATTTCTACCTATCGGGTTTTATGCTAGGGGAGGTTTTAGGAGAAACTGAAAGCAGGGTCGTGTTCAGGGAAGAAAGGAGAGTGTTTTTGTTTTTTATATCATGGGATTCCATGGAGAGAGGAAGGAGAACGAGGGAGAGAAAGATCAGCGCATGAAGCCTGGTTTTCCATGAAACCCTAGGCTGGAGGTTGAAGACAACCTCCCAGCCCTTGGATCACGCCCAAGACCATTGACCAAAAACCAATCTCACGGCCCAGATTTGAAATGAGATTAGAGAGGGAAACCTGCGTGTCCTTAAAACGCCGCGTTTCATTTATTCTGAAACGTGGGCTTAAGACCAACATCCTATCCACACCCCCATGACCAAAGCCCAATGAAATGAACTAAAAATCGTTGCTCTTCACACCGTTGGTTTTTCATTTTTGTTTTAATTTTTCATATTGATTTTCTGAGCACGCCTGGGCCCAAACGCACGTACTCTTCGCACCTCCCATTCCCTGGCCCATCCACAATTGAACTAGGCGCCTTGCTGAACGTACCCCCCCTCTCCCATTTCTTCTTATTTTTATTTTTTCTTATTTTCTTGCAGTCTTAGAAAATTCATAAATAATTGAAAAATGCATATTTTTTAGTGGTTGTTTTTGCATTAGGTCAATAATTTTGTCTAGAAAATTAATAAAAATAAAAATACCATTTTATTTTTAGTTTACTATTTTTAGTATATTTTTCATTTAAATAGCTTTTTTAGATGATTTAGTTGATACCCCATTTTGTTGATTTTAGTTCAATTAGCTCCCCTTAGATTTAGGGTCCATTCTTTTTAGGATGATTAACTTAGGACTTTAGCTTCCTCATAGGATTTAATTCATAATTTTAGGATTAACTTTTAGATGGGTTGATTAGGTGAGATTAGTGGGATAAAATTAGGGTTTTAGGTGAGCATAGGTGAAGCGAATCATTTTCTTTTAGGAATTTTAATTTGATTTTGGGGTATGGGAATATAGGGATACTATGGGTAAGTATAATAGACCCTTGTGAATAAATATTAGAATTTTTCCTTTGACTTTAGTATTTTTAGGGTATTTTCTGATTTGATTGATTGTATTGAATGCTTTATGATGTTTGTCTATCTTGTGGGGTTTATCTTTGGGGTATTATTGTGGGGGCTTGGTTTGCTTTGAAGACCTTGTTGAAGGAGCATGATGAGGAGAAGATTGAAGACTAGAGATCCAGAAGTTGAAGTCTTGTTGGAGCTTGCAAGGATGCATGGATTGAGGTCCTAGTCTAGAAGCTTGTTCTCTTTTTGTGAGGTTTGAGATCCTGAAGTTTGAGGGAAATTTATGGTACTTTCCTGAGGAAGGCACTATGGATGTATTTCATTCTTTCTTCTCACCTCTTTCTCAAGTATCCAATGATGTTGGAGCCTTCATGTGAGTTTAGTTTCTCCTGAGGAGGAATGTAAACCGTTCACAGTTATTGAGCCACATGGGATATGATTCCTAAGTGGAAGCCTCCTAGTACTTTCCTGAGGAAGGCACTATGGGCCTGTTCACTTAGTTCCCTTAGTTCATCTAGGATTTCTCAAGTATCCAATGATGTTGGAGCCTTCATGTGAGTTTAGTTTCTCCTGAGGAGGAATGTAAACTGATCACAGTTGTTGAGCCACATGGGATATGATTCCTAAGTGGAAGCCTCCTAGTACTTTCCTGAGGAAGGCACTATGGGTCTGTTCACTTAGTTCCCTTAGTTCACGTAGGATTTCTCAAGTATCCAATGATGTCGGAGCCTTCATGTGAGTTTAGTTTCTCCTGAGGAGGAATGTAAACTGATCACAGTTGTTGAGCCGCATAGGATATGATTCCTGAGTGGTAACCTCCTGGTACTTTCCTGAGGAAGGAACTATGGGTTTGTCTGCTTAGCTCCCTTTCTTTGGTAAGCTTGTTTTGAAGCTTGAAGACTGGGATTGATTTCTCTTGTGTGTAGGGTTTTTTCTTAGAGATCTGATTAGGGTTTTGCTTAGGGTTTTGCATAGAACTTTGTTCAGAGGTAGATCAGAGATCTGATTAGGGTTTTGCTTAGGGTTTTGCATAGAACTTTGTTCAGAGGTAGATCAGGGGTTTGATTAGGGTTTTGTTTAGGGGTCCTGCTCAGGGTTTTGGTTTTAAGTTTTGGATAGGAGCTTGTCAGGCTGGTTCGCCTTCTCTTTGTGTTGTTTGACTTGTGTGGCGCTGTGCTGCATTAGACTTAGGGGTTCATCTAGATATTTCTGAGGTAGGTGCATCTTAGAAGTAGGCTTTGCGTGTATGAGAAGTTGAGGTGGGCCTCATTCTGCTTGTTTGTTATTGAGTGGCTTTGCTTGCTGGTATTTGGTAGAGCCGAGCTCCCTTGCCTCTGTGGTGTGTGGCATTTGCGCCTTGTTTGTTTGGTTGTTGCATTCATGCATATTTCCAATATCTCTTTACTTTGCAGTTGATTCCTGTTTGCTGTTTAGTCCTGTTGCCATGATCCCTTAGGAGCTCTAACTTCTCCGCTGCGGAGGAGTTATGATAGACATTAGGATGGTCAACCAGGCATGATAACAGTAGGTAGATTCCCCTTTTCAACCATAGTTTTAGGGTGTCTTTTCCCTTTCTCAGCAATAGAAAAACACTTGAGTAGCTTGTGTCGTAGTTAGCCGAACTACAGCTGCTCTGATTCCTCGTACCAGACGAGGATATGTAGGCATAGGATGCGATATCCTAGCGAGCACACTAACAACTAACCCTTTGTTCTCTCGCTGTTGTGCGATCGAGACTTTCCCGCTGACGACTGATGTTACCCTTTTCTCTCGCCCGAGGGCATTTGAGACCAGACCATAATTTTTCCTATAGGTTCCCGTACCCTTAAAACCAGATTAATTTCTCACTACTGTGTGAGAACACCCAGATTAGCCATAGTTAGTCGAACTACGTTTGCTCTGATCTTCCATGCCATGTGGAAGTACGTAGGCACAGGACGCGATGTCCTGGCGAGCAACCTCCCCCCGTCTAGACGTAGGTAGTCGAACTACGTTGACTCTGACTTTCCCATTGCACGAGGGAGTACGTAGGCCCAGAACACCGTATGTTCTGTCGAGTCCTGTCCTTTTCTTTTCTTTTCAGACTGACCATTAGCGTAGATAGATAAACACACCCTTTTCCTTATAAACACCAAGCGTGGATCCCATCGAGTACAATGGATGTGAGGGGTGCTATTACCTTCCCCTTGCGTAACCGACTCCCGAATCCAGGTTTTGGTTGCGATGACCATACCTTTCCCGTTTTTGCGAGGTTTACTTCGAGCGTTTCCTTTCCCTCCGTTGGGATAAATAACGCACGATGGCGACTCTTCTGTCAGCCGGCGCCGATTTTCGCAGTAGCGACAGCAGGCGACTCTGCTGGGGAAAAGAGAAACTCAACCAAGCAACTCTGCTAGGGGTCCACATGATAGGACGAACACGATCACTGCTCGCCTTGCACCACAAATCCGACTATCCGAACATCTTCCTGAATCATAATCTCAATTATCTGCAGGGGCAAACAAACATCTGAAACCAACGAGGTAACCAACCTGGTTTATGTTTCGTATGCGTATGCATATGTTTGAATCTTTTTATGGCGTAATGCTCCATTCAGGATGGAAATGCTACGCATTTTGAAACTGAAATGCAAGTATGATGCAAATATGATGCTGTATGCAATATGCTAATGCAGGCTCGGGCTACTAGAGAAAGTCGGGTACAGAAAACCACTTCAGCAAAATAAATGCTGAAGACGAAGCCAACTCCGCTAGGGATAAACCGGATATCACAGAATTATCCCAGCAAAATAAATGCTGGAAGAGTGAAATCAACTCCGCTGGGGAAATTGGGAACTTAACCACGCACCTCATTGAAGTAACACCTTGCTGAGGAATACAACTCTGCTGTGAAATAGCAGATGTGCCAAGTATGATTGGACTTCTCTGGGGATAACTTACCCGCACCAATGAAGAATCGGACTTTGCCGGAGAAAATAGCCGGAGTCTTCCTGCGTACTGACGAAGATTAGGTTTGGAACCTGATGCGCCAACACGGATGGGCCTCACAGTGATCGCCGACATGGATTTAGACTTTTAGGCTAACTGCGATGGGTCAGGTACAACTGATGCTGGAAAACATTCTGTCTGAATACACAGCTTTCTGGTTGAAGAGTCAAAGGATAGTGACACGACTTCCCGACATCCGTCTCGCACTCGAAAATTGGCTGAATCTGCTCAAATAGCTCTGAATAGCTCTGATGATACGGAGAAGAACAATTCCTTCGCTTCTGATATGCCCCGGCCTGTGGGACCTCTGTGGGGATAGTCCTCAAAAGGGAATCTGAACATTTGTACCTCGTTGGTCTGATATGAACTGCCCCAACATTCTGAACTTCGGAGAAATACTTCACACCAAATGCCCCCCGAGTAAAGAATAACTTCTGCGCTCTTAAGATGGCCTGCCCCTAATTGCAATGACTTTGCCCCTGATTAGCTGATCCAGAGCAGTACCTCCAACTACGAGAGATTTACCGAATCTCGACCTGATTGCCCTAGAGTAACTGACTTTGAATGGATGACCTGACTGGGGAGCACTTAATGGCTTGCCCCGGCTTGCGGAGAATTCGGGCGCTCTGCATTCTATCCTGACCATACTTTCCACTGTAGGAAACTTTTCTGCTGTCAAGCGCTTACTCGCAAGTAAAACAAGTTGTTCTGCGTAAAAGACGTATTAATGCAACACATATGATAGTTTTGACATCCAATCTGTTCACTGGGAAAAGGAAAAAACAGTTTATGGCATATAATGCTCAAAACATCAACATTAGTACCAACATGGTAAGGAGAACCCTTTTAGGAGTCAGAATCGACGCGACCTTTACCGACGTATGCTTTCGAAATAACCTGCTTCAATTAGGACTTTTGAAGGTTATAACGTGGTCAGGTTCACGGTTTTGAAGGAAAGGATAAAGGCTCAAAGTTTATTTTAACCCACCCACTCTCCTTGATGTTCTCCGATCCTATGTTCAGCTAATTCGACCTTAGCACTCACCTCTCAGAGGCTGAAAGATAGGAGTGATAGTTCGAGAAATTATGATTGTTGGGAGTGACAGCCACTCACCTTCCGTCTTTGACACTTGAGGTCACACGACTCGTATTTCATTTGAGGATTTTTCCATCCTTTCATCTTTTTTCTTTTCATATCCCTAACTTTTGCCTGGACTGACTCTTTTGAGTTCTTTTGGGTTTTTTTTAGTCCAGCGGGATGCCCTCATTTTTGCCTAAGTCAATTGTTTTCTTTTCTTGACTTAGCGGGCTTTTGATTTCTTTTTGCTTTCTTTTTTCGAACAAGTCGTGTGACACTGGTTGTCTGACTCATTGGAGAATGATGTGACTGTCTCACTCTTGATTTGACCATTGTGGTTTTTTAGGCACGACCTCTAGAGGTGTGATTGATCCTCGAACGGGCACTCCTTTTTGTAATTTGGGCGTTCGGTCAAATTAGCTAACACCTACCCTGCCCCAGGTTAAGATTGAGGGTTTTTCGTTTTTAGAAAGAACTCCTACTACTAGGCTCAAAGAGGTTGACAAGGGATTATCTTCCTTATAACTCCAGTGTTTAGGGATTTGAAACAATGCCTGTACATCATCAGCAGGTTTTATCTCAAAAGCATACCATATCGGAAGTTGCATGTCGTTCATTTTCGTCATCCTCCCCAGATTCCTCTTGACTAGGCGTTGGACATTTGTAAAAACAATTAGTGAACACGAATGGATTTAATCAAAACATGCATATTTATTTCATTATCATCAATTGAATGAAAACAACAAGTTTTACAAACAAGATTGCATTTTAAACAGGAAAGAAACTACAAACGTAAAGAAATGACAAGATAAAACAAAGAAAAATGCCAGCTTCCGAGAATCGGGCTTTCACATCTGTCCTGCTGCTGAACCAGCTATCTTCACAATCAGTTATTAGAGGCAGCCTGCCACTGTTCTGATCTACTTTTAACGGCCCACCCGAACTATAGAACTCCTCTTTGTCCACCATACTCCAGCCTATTCATGGTTTGGCATTGGTTGTTGTGTAATATTGGGCCCTTCCGTACCAAAATTAATAGCAGTGCTATCAAGCAAATCTTGCACTTTATGCTTGAAAGCGTGGCAGTTTTCGATATTATGGCCGGGTGCCCCAGAGTGGAATTCACAATGCTCATTAGCGTTATAACTGGGTGGGTGGGTCCCTGTCGGAGGAGCCATCGTTCTTTTCTCGACCAACTGTAACCGTAACAAATTCTGAAGAAGCTCAGCGTATGATACTGGCGGCGGATCAAATACCCTTTTCGGTTTCCCGTTCTGAATTCTTCGCTGAGCCGGATGTTGTTGCCCCTGCTGCTGCGGCTGTTGCTGATGTTGCGCGGGGATTGTCACACTTGCAACTTGTTGCGGTTGGTATTGCTTCCATCCCCTATTTCTCCCCCGAGAGCTACATACCGAATTGGCATCTTCCTGTTTTCTACCCCCGAAAGCTTTCTTATTGCTTCCAGCTGAAGCAGACTCTCCCGCTTGAATCTTACCAATCTTTACCCCGTTTTCAATGCGCTCCCCCATCAAGATCAACTCAGAGAAAGTGCTCATTGAAAAATTGAGCAACCGGTTATAGTACATTCCTGAGAATGTCCCTACGAACAAGTCCATCATTTCACGCTCCACCATAGGAGGTTGTACTCTGGCAGCCAAATCACGCCATCTCTGGGCGTATTCCTTAAAGCTCTCGTTAGACTTTTGAGACATGCTCTGCAACTGGACTCGGTTAGGGGCGAGATCGCTGTTGTATTGGTAATGCTTCACGAAAGCTTCCGCTAGCTCTTTCCAGCTTTTTATCTGTGTTGGCTCTAGGCTCATATACCATTCCAACGACGGCCCTGACAAGCTGTCCTGGAAGAAATGCATGAGCATCTTTTCGTCGTCTGAATACGCGGACATCCTCCTGTAAAATGAACGAACATGTACCCTCGGGCACGTGTCCCCTTTATATTTATCAAAAGATGGCGCTTTGAATTTCAGAGGTACCCTCAGCCCTGGTACCAATCCCATTATGGACATATCCAGCCCCACAGCATTCTGGCTAGCCAAACCATTTACCTTCTCTTCCAGCAATCTCATTCGGAGGTTGTCTCCTGCGGGTCTCCCATAGCCTTCGTTTTGACCAGAGAAGACGTCTTCCTGACAATCCTCCCAGCGAGGTACTGCATCGTATCCAACATAATCTGCATCACGGCCCGGACCCGTTTAGAAATACCTGGGGTCGTGCCTCAGATTGCCCATCTCTTGAGCGTTGTATGTACCAGTTCTGTATCCAAGATTACCATAACCATAGCCACCAAACCCAGCCTTGGCGCCAGCGGTGCTGCCATACCCCATGTTCACACCATTGAAGCCCTGGTTACCATTGATACCATTCATTCCGACATTCTCAACGCCCCCATTGAAACCCTGGTTAACATTACCCACAAATACCCCAACAGTATCTGTATTGGCATTCATATTACCGGTGTTCCCACCTCCACCTACAGGACCAGTTTCTCCAGCATTCAAACCGGTTACGGGAATAGCATCAGCACTTTGACGATTCTCAACTCGGGGTGAAACAGCAATATTCTCACCATGCGGTGTCCCGTTGTTTTCAGCCCGTGCGACTATCGGTTGAACCAGATTCTGCAGCTGCTCTTGTCCCTTGGTGATGGTCTCCATAGTTTGCATGAGCAGGGCCATCCTGTCACGCATCTCTTGCATTTCACTCTGCACGTTGTCCATGATCTTCTTCTGATTAGTCCTTGTGGAATAACGATGGATTCGTTGATCTGCAATCCTGACACTACCACCTGCTATGGATGCAGGAGATAAGATACATGGATCATAAACCTGTAATGCAAATATGAGTATGTATGCAAAATGCAATATGATAAATGATGCAATCAGTGAACACAGGGGCCATGCTGTAGCCCGAAGAGGAACATCTCGGTGATGTCAAGAACAGAAAACCACCACGGTCACCAGAACTTCAAGACACTAACTATCATCTGACACTCAAAATACCAATCCCCTGGCAAGAAATCCATCTGAACCTCTGTATCTGACGAGAAAACCATCTGATAATAGCATCAACCTCAAACAAGAAGCCCATCTGATCCAAACAACACACCTGTTAACGAGCCAAGAAAACCACCTGATAAATACTGAATCATGGTTTCTGAAGGCCAGTTTTCCTGCAATAACCCAATCCCCCTCACAGGTATGATGGACCTAATCCACGGACAAAGGTACAGCATCCTATGCGGTCATCAGCGTCACAGACTTTCACGAGTGACGATACGATTCCCAGAAGGAGTGGCATCATCAAGTCATGAAGAGGCCTCACTTAGCTGACTTCCAAATGATCGGTCCCCAGAGTCAACAATCCTCACGTCTGGACTCCCCTCAGATCCTCAGGACCGGAAAGGAGCACCTCTGCGAGAACCTCGTCTGAGCGCAGATTTCGTAGGGAACTGTGCCTGCTCAGCAGACAGGTTTGTCTACTACTCTCCGCAACTATGTCTAGGTGCATACTCAAGCCCAGGTCCGACTTCTCACTCATAGTAACCTCCCTCTCCCACAGCAATAATCATAATAATATAGTGCTGAAACTAAATGCGCAAAGGTAAAGGTGCGGGAAAGTAAAGTGCGGAAAGATAAAACACATATGCACAACACCCAACAGATAAACACCCAAGCGCTAGGATTGACTCGCGTAGGGGATGGGAAACGGTCCCAGCATAAGGGATGGGAAAAGTCCCTAGATGCTATAAGTCCCCAGCAGAGTCGCCAGCTGTCGCTACTGCGAAAATCGGCGCCGGCTGACAGAAGAGTCGCCACCGTGCGTTATTTATCCCAACGGAGGGAAAGGAAACGCTCGAAGTAAACCTCGTAAAAACGGGAAAGGTATGGTCATCGCAACCAAAACCTGGATTCGGGAGTCGGTTACGCAAGGGGAAGGTATTAGCACCCCTCACATCCATCGTACTCGATGGGATCCACGCTTGGTGTTTATAAGGAAAAGGGTGTGTTTATCTATCTACGCTAATGGTCAGTCTGAAAAGAAAAGAAAAGGACAGGACTCGACAGAACATACGGTGTTCTGGGCCTACGTACTCCCTCGTGCAATGGGAAAGTCAGAGTCAACGTAGTTCGACTACCTACGTCTAGACAGGGGGAGGTTGCTCGCCAGGACATCGCGTCCTGTGCCTACGTACTTCCACATGGCATGGAAGATCAGAGCAAACGTAGTTCGACTAACTACGGCTAATCTGGGTGTTCTCACACAGCAGTGAGAAATTAATCTGGTTTTAAGGGTACGGGAACCTATAGGAAAAACTATGGTCTGGTCTCAAATGCCCTCGGGTGAGAGAAAAGGGTAACATCAGTCGTCAGCGGGAAAGTCTCGATCGCACAACAGCGAGAGAACAAAGGGTTAGTTGTTAGTGTGCTCGCTAGGATATCGCATCCTATGCCTACATATCCTCGTCTGGTACGAGGAATCAGAGCAGCTGTAGTTCGGCTAACTATGACACAAGCTACTCAAGTGTTTTTCTATTGCTGAGAAAGGGAAAAGAAACCCTAAAACTATGGTTGAAAAGGGGAATCTACCTACTGTTATCATGCCTGGTTGACCATCCTAATGTCTATCATAACTCCTCCGCAGCGGAGAAGTTAGAGCTCCTAAGGGATCATGGCAACAGGACTAAACAGCAAATAGGAATCAACTGCAAAGTAAAGAGATATTGGAAATATGCATGAATGCAACAACCAAACAAACAAGGCGCAAAGGCCACACACCACAGAGGCAAGGGAGCTCGGTTCTACCAAATACCAGCAAGCAAAGCCACTCAATAACAAACAAGCAGAAGGAGGCCCACCTCAACTTCTCATACACGCAAAGCCTACTTCTAAGATGCACCTACCTCAGAAATATCAAGATGAACCCCTAAGTCTAATGCAGCACAGCACCACACAAGTCAAACAACACAAAGAGAAGGCGAACCAGCCTGACAAGCTCCTATCCAAAACTTAAAACCAAAACCCTGAGCAGGACCCCTAAACAAAACCCTAATCAAACCCCTGATCTACCTCTGAACAAAGTTCTATGCAAAACCCTAAGCAAAACCCTAATCAGATCTCTGATCTACCTCTGAACAAAGTTCTATGCAAAACCCTAAGCAAAACCCTAATCAGATCTCTAAGCAAAAACCCTACACACAAGAGAAATCAAACCCAGTCTTCAAGCTTCAAAACAAGCTTACCAAAGAAAGGGAGCTAAGTAGACAAACCCATAGTGCCTTCCTCAGGAAAGTACCAGGAGGTTACCACTCAGGAATCATATCCTATGCGGCTCAACAACTGTGATCAGTTTACATTCCTCCTCGGGAGAAACTAAACTCACATGAAGGCTCCTACATCATTGGATACTTGAGAAATCCTACGTGAACTAAGGGAACTAAGTGAACAGACCCATAGTGCCTTCCTCAGGAAAGTACTAGGAGGCTTCCACTTAGGAATCATATCCCATGTGGCTCAACAACTGTGATCAGTTTACATTCCTCCTCAGGAGAAACTAAACTCACATGAAGGCTCCAACATCATTGGATACTTGAGAAATCCTAGATGAACTAAGGGAACTAAGTGAACAGGCCCATAGTGCCTTCCTCAGGAAAGTACTAGGAGGCTTCCACTTAGGAATCATATCCCATGTGGCTCAACAACTGTGAACGGTTTACATTCCTCCTCAGGAGAAACTAAACTCACATGAAGGCTCCAACATCATTGGATACTTGAGAAAGAGGTGAGAAGAAAGAATGAAAGACATCCATAGTGCCTTCCTCAGGAAAGTACCATAAATTTCCCTCAAACTTCAGGATCTCAAACCTCACAAAAAGAGAACAAGCTTCTAGGCTAGGACCTCAATCCATGCATCCTTGCAAGCTCCAACAAGACTTCAACTTCTGGATCTCTAGTCTTCAATCTTCTCCTCATCATGCTCCTTCAACAAGGTCTTCAAAGCAAACCAAGCCCCCACAATAATACCCCAAAGATAAACCCCACAAGATAGACAAACATCATAAAGCATTCAATACAATCAATCAAATCAGAAAATACCCTAAAAATACTAAAGTCAAAGGGAAAATTCTAATATTTATTCACAAGGGTCTATTATACTTACCCATAGTATCCCTATATTCCCATACCCCAAAATCAAATTAAAATTCCTAAAAGAAAATGATTCGCTTCACCTATGCTCACCTAAAACCCTAATTTTATCCCACTAATATCACCTAATCAACCCATCTAAAAGTTAATCCTAAAATTATGAATTAAATCCTATGAGGAAGCTAAAGTCCTAAGTTAATCATCCTAAAAAGAATGGACCCTAAATCTAAGGGGAGCTAATTGAACTAAAATCAACAAAATGGGGTATCAACTAAATCATCTAAAAAAGCTAAGTAAATGAAAAATTAATATTTTCAATTGCTTATTTTTTCTATAGGTTTATATTTTTATCTAGAAAATTAGAAAATAATAAAAGTCCATTTTATTTTTAGTTTAGCATTTTTAGTATATTTTTCAAAGCCATAACTTGAGTTCTACAAATCCTATCAAGGACTTCTAGTATGCTCTGGAAAGCTAAGAAGATGCTCTTCAACATTCATGTTGACCAAGAGATCATAGGAATCATCCTACTAGGGAAAAAGTTGTCTGCAAGTTGGGCGACTTTCAAAGACCCAGATTCACATACCTCAGATGACCTGTAATTTGTCAAAACCATAACTTGAGCTCTGCAAATCCTATCAAGGACTTCTACCACTCAAATTAAAGCTAAGAACAAGCTCTACAACATTCATGTTGTGGGGAAGATGAGATGACAATCACATCTTGATCTAAAACTGTCTGGAAGATAGGGATCAAACTAGGGGATTTTACACTGTCAATCCTTAGTAACCCTAGCTTAAAACTTCTCAAACTCCTCAGTCATGATGAGTTGGTCTTGGAATTATCCTCATAGTATCTCAATGCATCATTCCATGATCACATGGCCCTTGGATTAGGTCTCAACCCTCTCCAAATCATCAGTTGACCTAGGGTTGACCCAATCAAAACCCTAATTCTACCATTCATGGTTGAATCTTCTGAATTCTTGCATAATGACCTCTCTGGGCTTCATGATGGCTTTCAAGACATCTCATAAACTTTCTCAAAGCATCAAGTTCACTCTCATAGTCTCAGAATCATCTGAGGAGCACCCACAACTCTCAAGTTATGAGACACACAACCTTGGTTTCAACCAATTCCTCTGAGGATCTCTTGAACTTTCTGATGAAGGTATCAACCTTCAAACACTTGATGGATAAATAAATGTTGGTCAAATTTTGGTGTGCAACAGCTGCCCCTATTCAAACGGCTTGAACCTGACTGGGTGAGGAGCGAACGACTCTCAGCCAATCAAGGTGCGAGACGGTTGAATACCGGTAAACCCGAAAATTTGCCAACTGCACGAGCACACGATACTCTACGGGGAACAAATCTTCGAATACTGCAATACTAGCTGCACGACAACTAGCTGGGGAAATACTGATCTGACACCGCTGTCAGTTATCCACGTTAACTTCTTCTGACATCGTCTTCAGGCAACCAAAACACCCAACATCACCGCTGGAAGACTATACCACCTGACATCACCGTCGGACAATCAAAATACCCCGCATCGCCACTGGAGAACTAAATCTGACATCGCCGTCGGACAATCAAAATACCCCGCATCGCCGCTGGAAAACTAGATCACCTGACATCGCCGCTGGAGAACTAGATCACCTGACATCGCCGTCAGAAACAAAATACCCCGCATCGCCGCTGGAGAACTAAATCTGACATCGCCGTCGGACAATCAAAATACCCCTCATCGCCGCTGGAGAACTAAATCTGACATCGCCGTCGGACAATCAAAATACCCCGCATCGCCGCTGGAGAACTAAATCTGACATCGTCATCGGACAATCAAAGTACCCAACATCACCGCTGGAGAACTAAATCTGACATCGCCGTCGAACAATCAAAGTACCCAACATCACCGCTGGAGAACTAAATCATCTGGCATACCCAACATCGCCGCTAGAAAACTGAATCTGACATCGCCGCCGGGAACAAACATCACTCTGAGAGACACTCGACATCGCCGTCGTACAAACATCATCTCTGCTGGGGATTTAAAGAGTCTGACATCACCGTCGAACATAATCTTCTGACATCGCCGCCAAAACAGACATAATCTGACCTCGCCGTCAAAGCAAACATCCAACATCGCCGCCGGAAACAAACATAATCTGACCTCGCCGTTAAAACAAACATCCAACCTCACCGCCGGAAACAAACATAATCTGACCTCGCCGTCGAAGCAAACATCCAACCTCACCGCTAGAAATAAACATAATCTGACCTCGCCGTCAAAGCAAACATCCAACCTCACCGCTGGAAACAAACATAATATGACCTCGCCGTCAAAGCAAACATCCAACCTCACCGCTGGAAACACACATCTGACCTCGCCGTCGAAGCAAACATCCAACCTCACCGCTAGAAATAAACATAATCTGACCTCGCCGTTAAAGCAAACATCCAACCTCACCGCTGGAAACAAACATAATCTGACCTCGCCGTCAAAGCAAACATCCAACCTCACCGCTGGAAACACACATCTGACCTTGCCGTCGAAGCAAACATCCAACCTCACCGCTAGAAATAAACATAATCTGACCTCGCCGTCAAAGCAAACATCCAACCTCACCGCTGGAAACAAACATAATCTGACCTCGCCGTCAAAGCAAACATCCAACCTCACCGCTGGAAACACACATCTGACCTCGCCGTCAAAGTGGAGAAACTTCATTGGGGAATTGGTCACACGGTAACCGGTAATACGTAGCCGATCATATCGCTTCATTAACACGGTCAGACCTCAATCATGGAGTCTTCAGGAGAGATTCTAACTTCGCCGTTGGAAAACCTGCTGGGGATGACGCTTCGCCGCTGGGGAATTTGGAGAACTATCACGTAACTCCGCTCCGGGGGTCCAGAACTCATTCTGGATAAATCAACGCTGCTGAGGACTGCAATAATCATCTTGAACAAACAGCTCCGTCGGGGACTTCACGAATCACCTTGGACCGATAACCATTCTAGAGACTTTATTCTGCTGGGGATTCCAGGAATCATCCTGGACAACTCTTGCCAGGGACAAACCAATCACGGCTTGAGCAGCTTCCAAGGACTCGGCTCTCTTGGGGCTTTAGGAACCATCCTGGGCGATCTTAGCTGGAGACTCCAAGTATCAATTTGAGCAACCAACTCTGGAGACTGCACTGGGGTCTTAAGAATCATCTTAAGCAAACGGCCCTGCTGAGGGATTCGAGAATCATCTTGACCTGAAGACTTCGCTGGGGATCTCAAAAATCATCTTGAGCACGCGACCTCGTTGGGGAGAATGTCAGGAATCGTCCTGAGAAACTGATCCTTCGGCGGAACACCTGTAAAACAAGAATGGTAACAACCTAGATCATGTTTATGATGCATATGCTTCGGCGACTTTACTGGGGAAAACACGAGCTTCGGCACCCGAACATTTCTATGAAATCTGCACTTGTGACCCGGTGCTGGGGAAGAATACGAGCTTCGGCGCGCGACTCAGCTGATGAGGTGACGTTCCTTCAGGATGCGTCTGCTTGGGGAAGAGAATCCTCTCTGCGTGGGGAGACATATCAATGCTCACTTTCTTGCGTTCAGACTCTGCGGAGGAGAGGCCACTGAACTCTGCTGGAGAAGGAGGACTCGTCCTGCTTCGGGGATATCAATCCTGGTCTGCTGAGGGTAATCTTGCATACGCCTTACGGAGACTGGCCCTTCTGGGTACCACCTGCCGGGTAAATAAGCCTGATGAGGAATATCTGTGTATCAACACTGCTGGGGATATCAATCCTTAGCTACTCGCGGTACACCTCTGTTGGAGATGTACTGATCCTATCAAGGAAACACCTTTGACATCTGCGGAAGATAATCGATCACTGAAATTGAATCTCAATTCGCTGAGGAATACAACCCTGAACGGTCCTTCTTGACCACCCTAAGTCCTTATAGGGTACGAAGCAATCTGCTGAGAAATAACTCTTCTCTAGATGACATCAAAATCTACCCGTCTAGAGATTACTCAATGAGGGGATCAACGTCGACCTCTGCTTGAGGAATGAGTCAATGACCTAGACTCGGAGGGAAAGGGAGTCACACTCGGACTCTGTGGGGATACAACATTGCATCAGTCCCACTGTTGGGGAAATAAACCCAAATCTGCCGGTCAGGGAAAGCTTCAGTCTCAACCCGCCTGGGAAAATAGCACATCAGGCTAATCAACATTCAATGCTTGGGGATGGCCATACTCTGCCGGGAATATCAATCTCGCCCTACTGAGGCTAATCTTGACCCTACTCTGATAAGGGATAAATGCCACCTCAATTGGCTGCAGTATCAAACTGCTCAGGGGAAACAATATCAAACTATACATCTTTGCTGAGAAACAATCCTGATTCAACAACGTCAGCACAGGGGATACAGACTACCAATCATGGAGCCGAGTAACAGGTTAGGCTGTAGGATAACAATCCAATGACAGCAAGGCTTCTCCAGAAGGCTCAGGTCGTGGCAGGGTAATGGCGTGGTTCCCCGACACTCAATTCTTGCTAGGGTGAACAAACTCATTTGAACAACTTGCCCCAGTACAATTCAACTTGCCCCAATCCGACTTTTGGGAATAATTCATTCTGAACAGAAAACAGCTGGCAACAAGACAATCTTCAGATGGCTCGCCCCAACATTTGTACAACGGAAGGATTCATCCCCCACTAATCAACTCTCAGCATGGTTGGCTTCAATATCTCCTAAGTAGCTTGCCCCTGAACGAGCGATGAGCGACTCAACGTGCTCTGATTGAACACTGGAGGGATCTGCCCTCAAATCGCAAGAATTCTGGATAACTGCCCCTGATTGGGTTTCGAGAAGGTTCACTTCCGATCAACTGCTTCTTGCATAAACTGCCCCATAATCAACTGATACTCCGGGACTTGTCCTCAGACAAACTGATTCTAAATTCACAGGAAGTCAGTGCCCCAAATTCACAGGGCTTCGCAGCATGCCATTCTGATCCAGACCTCTGACGATTCAGTCTTGATTGACTATTCCCTGTTGAAGTTCCTCCGTATCAGCTACTGACCTGCAATTAAAATTGCTTATTCACGAATGGTAATTTTAATGCAGTGTTCATGCAAATTTCGAAAAAATGTTGTACTGTCACTCATTTACGTGTCATGCTAGTGAGTGATGAATGAACCAAAGAGTTCAAACGTAGTGCTGATGTGATCAGTGAAAAATACAATAAGGATATGATTAGCAAATCATGAGGGAGTCAGGTTACTCAACCTTATCGTAATGCGCTTTCAGAATAAACCCTGCCTCAATTAGGTCTTTTAAGGGTTGTATCGTGGTCGGGTTCACGGTTCGTGAAACAAAGGATATTTGGCTCAAATTATGATTTGTACCCACCCCTTCTACGTGATGATCTCCGATCCTAAAGTCCAGCTAACTTAGCTCGAGCGCTCGCCTCTTCGAGAGGTATGTCGAACATTGGGAACAACTGGTTAAAGAATTCACAAGGTGTTTCGGAGTGACAGTTACTCCTTTTTCGTTTCGGTGTCTGTATCTACACGACTTCGTCCTTGTTCGAGGATTTTTCCTTTTTTATCCTCTTTTCTTTTTCATTCTTTTGATTCCCTAATTTTTGCCTGGACTGACTCTTCAGAGTTCTTTTCGATTTTTCTTTTGAAGTCCAGCGGGATGCCCTGATTTTTGCCTAAGTATTTGCTTTCTAGCTTTTCTTTTTTACTTAGCGGGCTTTCTTTTTCCTTTTTTTCTTTTGGAACGAGTCGTGCGACACTGGCTGCCTTGATTACTCCAAAAGGGTTATAACTGTTTCACTCCTGGTTGGTGAGGTTTAACCATTGTGGTTGATGAGGTACGACCTCTGGAGAGGAATACGATGTGATTGGTCCTCGAAGGACAACACTCCTCTATAAGACTTGAATGCTCGATCAAGCTAACTAACAACTACCCTGCCCCGGGTTAAGATGTAAGGGTTTAAAAAGTCCGAACGAAACTTCTACTTCTCGGCTCGAAGTGGTTAACAAGGGATTCTCTTCCTTATCTCTCCGGTGTTTAGGGAATTTGAAACAATGCCTTGTACGTCATCGGCAAGGTTTTATCTGAAAGCAATACGATCATCGGTTATGAGTATTCAGTTTCATCATCCTCCCTCCAATCTTTGCTAATCATAGTGATAAAGTGGAGTGAATAAAATGCAAGTGTCAGTGCAATGCAGTAAATGAGTGACAACGACATAACTAATTCATAAAAAATGCATAGTCACTTTATTAATATTACCATTCGAAACATACAATGTTTAACAGCAAGTAGTAACTAACAGAAAAGAAACTACAAATGCAAATGGTAAAAAATCTGAGGACTGCCAATGCTGAGGACGTCTGCCTGTCTGGACCACTGGCTTCTGGAAATAACCCTCTGAATCTGTGAGCTCAGACAGCTGAGAGGTTGTCACGCACAACCAAAACTCCATCTGGAAAGGAAATACACCCTTTGTCGATCAATTGCTGCACTTTCACCTGAAAAGCCTTGCAGTCTTCAGTTGAATGCCCCGGAGATCCACCATGGTAACCACACTGAGCATGAGGATTGTACCCTGGAGGGTAAGGCTCTGGAACGGGCTTGAGAACTTTCGGTTCCACTAAAGAATTTTGAATCAACTGTGGAAGAATCTGGCTATACGGCACAGGCACTGGATGGAAAGGAGCATTCCTCCGTTCCCAGTGGTTGCGAGGTCTCTTTCGATTCTGGTGCTGGTATTCTTTCCACCAAGGAGCGAGAGGTCGTTGTTTCTAAATGGCAACGGCCGCTTGCGTCCTTGAACTCGATCCAGGTAGAAACTGCGAGCGAGGCGATTCAATCACCAAAAGTCGCGGGACATATTCAAGATCTTTCTTAGCTTCAGGCGAAGGAGTGGAATCATTCACCTCTTCTGCAGGGTACGGGATAAACTTTCCCGATGCTCTCATGCCGCCCGGCACAAACCTAATTGTCCTTGAGTCAATAAGGTCTTGAATCTTATTCTTGAGAGCCTTTCATGTTTCAACATGGTGCCCCGGTGCTCCTGAGTGGAAATCACAATGTGCGCTGAGGTCAAAGTCTGATGACACATCATCCGGTGGATCCAAAGTCCGAAGCTTGAGAACACGGTTCTGAACCAACAGTGGCAACAACTGGGCATAACTCATAGGTATTGGGTCCACAGCTCTATCAAGTAGCTTCTTCTTTTGATTATGACCTTCAGGGTTATTCTGAGATGCCTGGCGCGGCTGCTGACGAAACAGGCCTCGAGCTTCCTGCTGTGTAGAGGATCTATGAAGTCCACTTGGCTTCAGCACAGGTGGAACTGGCGGCAATGGAGGAAGCACTTTGGTCTCCACCTTGGGTGCTTGATCACTCTGCTTTTTTAGCATACTTCTCACCACTCCCATAAGAAAGCTCAACTGATTCTGCAGCTGCTGATTCTCTTCTCTGAGTACTTGCTGGTCCAGGCACACTACGTGTATGTCATTCATGACCTGCCCCAACTGGCTTTGGATTTTCCCCAACTCAGCTTGTACCTGCTCCATTAGTCTGAGTTGCTCGATTCTGAGTCAAACCTGCAAACACAAGGGTTAGAAGACAAGCCCCGACTTCCGTTATGCAAGATGAATTATGCTAATGCCATGGGTGTCTGTACGTTTAGGAGATCACCCCTAATTCTGGTGTCAACGTGCCAACATAGTGTCAATGCAGTGATAAGACTGGATCCATTCATGGAAGAAAATATCTCATATTGTTCGGGACACCAGAATCAGGGTACGAAATGCACCTGCAGCATAGACACATGCTAATGGAATGCAAAAATGAATATGCGAACTAATGCAAAATGAAGTCATGCAATAATATATCCCGGTAACTACTGTTGTGGATATTCTGTATCAACAAAACCATGACGCTGATAAGAAGAAAACCCTGGTGAAGGACCACAGATCTGATCTGCCAAGAACAACCATCTGATAGGACCATATATAGGATCATAACTCTGCTCTGTCAAGATCAAATGTCTGATAATAAGGACCCCGGATGTATGATCAAGAAACATCTGCTGATGAAGTCTTCAAATCCCAAATCAAAAATCTTCCCTATCAAGAACAATCATACAGCTGCTGATGAGATCTTCAGACCCCACTCAAAATCTGCCCTATCAAGAACAAACAACATCTGCTGATGAGATCTTCAGACCCCAAAATCTGCTCTATCCAGAACAAACCACTGATGACAATACTCTGATCAAAACCTGCTCTATCAAGAACAGACATACACCTGATAATAAGGTCCTCTGATCAAAACCTGTTCTATCAAGAACAGACAAATCTGCAGTTGAGAAACCTGGTACCAACATAACTGATCCACTGTCAAGAAAACCAGGTGGTCTGGAGGTCAAAGTTTCCTGCAATAAACCCAATCCCGCTCACAGGTATGGACCTAATCCACGGACAAAGGTACGGCATCCTATGCGGTCATCAGCGTCACAAACTTTCATGAGTGACGATACGATTCCCAGAAGGAGTGGCATCATCAAGTCATGAAGAGGCCTCACTTAGCTGACTTCCAAATGATCGGTCCCCAGAGTCGACAATCCTCACGTCTGGACTCCCCTCAGATCCTCAGGACCGGAAAGGAGCACCTCGGCGAGAACCTCGTCTGAGCGCAGATTTCGTAGGGAACTGTGCCTGCTCAACAGACAGGTTCGTCTACTACTCTCCGCAACTATGTCTAGGTGCATACTCAAGCCTAGGTCCGGCTTCTCACTCATAGTAGCCTCCCTCTCCCACAGCAATAATCATAATAATATAGTGCTGAAAGTAAATGCGGAAAGGTAAAGGTACGGAAAAGTAAAGTGCGGAAAAGATAAAACATATATGCACAACACCCAACAGATAAACACCCAAGCGCTAGGATTGACTCACGTAGGGGATGGGAAACGGTCCCAGCATAAGGGATGGGAAAAGTCCCTAGATGCTATAACTCCCCAGCAGAGTCGCCAGCTGCTGGGGACGGTCCCAGGCAGCTAGGAAGAAAATCCAAGGCGAGACTCGCATAGGGAAACACCTGAAGTCCCCAGCAGAGTCGCCAGCTGTCGCTTGCGCGAAAATAAGGTGCCGGCATGACAGAAGAGTCGCCACCTTTCGTTATTTATCCCTCAGAGCGGGAAAGGAAACGATCGGAAAAACCTAACGAATAAGGGTAAGACAAGGTCATCGCAACCATTGTCTGGGTTCGGGAGTCGGTTACGCAAGGGGAAGGTATTAGCACCCCTCACGTCCGTCGTACTCGACGGGATCCACGCTTGGTGTTTATAAGGAAAAGGGTGTGTTTTATTCTATCTACCTATCAAGGCTGGCTGAAAAAGAAAAGAAAAATGACTCGGCAAAGCGTCGCGCTTTATGCCTACGTATTCTCATCAGAGAATGAGAAATCAGAGTCAACGTAGTTCGGCCTACGAAGGGTTATGGGGGAAGGTAGCTCGCCAAGACTTCGCCATCTTGTGCCTACGTACTCTCAACAGGCATGAGAGATCAGAGCTTACGTAGTTCGGGAAACTACGGTTTATTTCCTGTTTTGAAAGAAGTGTTTTTTATTGTGTTTGCGATTTCAACCGCACTAGAGATTGTGACCTGAGAGTGAATGCGTCGCATGTCACCCAAAGGGTACCATAGTAAACATCCAGACTATGGAAAAGAAACTCTCCCACAATCCTTTCTCAGATAGCTTAAGGCTCGTAACGTACGAAAGAAATCATTCATGATTACTGTATCTTAAACTCTTTTGAGATGAAAAGAGAACATGCCCAACTAGGAGGGAGACTATCAAGTCCTACTGTTATCAACCATAGGATGAATCCATGGCATGATAACAGTAGGACTTGATAGTCTCCCTCCTAGTTGGGTCTGTTCTCTTCTCATCTCAAAACAGTTTAAGATACAGTAATCATGAATGATTTCTTTCGTACGTTACGAGCCTTAAGCTATCTGAGAAAGGATTGTGGGAGAGTTTCTTTTCCATAGTCTGGATGTTTACTATGGTACCCTTTGGGTGACATGCGACGCATTCACTCTCAGGTCACAGTCTCTAGTGCGGTTGAAATCGCAAACACAATAAAAAACACTTCTTTCAAAACAGGAAATAAACCGTAGTTTCCCGAACTACGTAAGCTCTGATCTCTCATGCCTGTTGAGAGTACGTAGGCACAAGATGGCGAAGTCTTGGCGAGCTACCTTCCCCCATAACCCTTCGTAGGCCGAACTACGTTGACTCTGATTTCTCATTCTCTGATGAGAATACGTAGGCATAAAGCGCGACGCTTTGCCGAGTCATTTTTCTTTTCTTTTTCAGCCAGCCTTGATAGGTAGATAGAATAAAACACACCCTTTTCCTTATAAACACCAAGCGTGGATCCCGTCGAGTACGACGGACGTGAGGGGTGCTAATACCTTCCCCTTGCGTAACCGACTCCCGAACCCAGACAATGGTTGCGATGACCTTGTCTTACCCTTATTCGTTAGGTTTTTCCGATCGTTTCCTTTCCCGCTCTGAGGGATAAATAACGAAAGATGGCGACTCTTCTGTCATGCCGGCACCTTATTTTCGCGCAAGCGACACTTGTCTCCAGAGAGAATCACACTGAATCCTCAACACCGATACAATACCCGAGCCCAAGCTCGCCTAAGAATGGAAGGACAGAATTTGGATGTGGACAGGATTGATAATGAACTCGGAGAGCTACGAGGAGGCATGGGGCAGATCATGGAAGCCCTACAGGTCATTCGTGCAAAGTTGGACACTCAAGCCACTGTTGTTTCTGAAATCACTGGCATAGCTGTGGAGCCGATCCCAACGGCAGTCACTGTTTCAAATGTTCCACCATACGGGTTACCACCTGGCTTTGTACCTCCACCAGCAGTCAACCAACAAGCAGTTCCCCTAGGGGCAGAATTTCCTCAAGTTGTTCCTACATATACTCCAACTTCTGTTCAAGCCCAAATACGCCCTGTTTTCCATAACCCTCCACAAGTGTATGAAGGTCTTGATGGGTCTGAAGAAGAGAGTGGACGACATGAAAAGTTGAAAGAAAGTGTAGAGACCATAGGCAGGAAAGTTAGAGCAATGGAAGGGAATGACATCTTTGGTACTGATGCCAGAGATATGTGTTTGGTGTCTGGATTGGTAATTCCGCCGAAATTCAAAGTTCCCAATTTTGATCAGTATTTTGGGGCCACTTGTCCTCAGACGCATCTAATTATGTATTACCGAAGAATGGCCGCTCATGTAGAAGATGATAAGTTGATGATTCACTGTTTCCAAGATAGTTTGAAAGGAGCTCCTTCTAAATGGTATTTGGGTCTGGATCAGTCTCGTATTCACAGTTTCCAAGACTTGGCTGATGCTTTCATAAAACATTACAAATACAACATGGATTTGGCCCCTGATAGAAGACAGTTACTGAGTATGTCGCAAAAGAGTTTAGAATCCTTCAAAAAAATATGCACAACGGTGGAGGGAGACCGCCTCTCAGGTAGAACCTCCTTTAAGTGAAAAAGAGTTGACAGATTGGTTCGTCGATACGGTAAGACCAGAGTTTTATGAGAAGATGATCAGTAGTGTAACCGCCAGTTTCTCAGATATAGTAGCAGTGGGGGTGAGAGTGGAGTTAGGAATGAAGAATGGAAAGGTGGCTAGTGGTTCCAGCAGTTCCAGTAACAACAATGTCAAGAAGTTAAGCAGTAATTTTCATAAAAAGAAAGAAGGGGAGACAAATGCCATAACTGTGGGAAGAAAAAGTCGCACCTGGAGACAGTCTTACCAACAATATCAGCAACCTCAGCAAGGCTTTGTTCAGCAGCCTCAACCAATTTATGTTCAACAATCTCAACAACAACGACCAATGTATCCGTTGCAGTATGCCCAACAACCATATGTGGCAGTTGTAACCCCGACTTTCAATCATCCTGTTGTCGCTACTGCAAAAATCGGCGCCGGCTAAACAGAAGAGTCGCCACCGTGCGTTATTTATCCCAAGGGAGGGAAAGGAAACGCTCGAAGTAAACCTACCGCAAAGACGGGAAAGGAATGATCATCGCAACCAAATCCTGGATTCGGGAGTCGGTTATGCAAAAAACAATCTATCTACGGCTTCTAAAGCTAAACGGAAGGAAACTGACTCGATAGAGCGTCGCACTCTATGCCTACGTATTCTCAAGAGAGAAAGTCAGAGTCATCGTAGTTCGGAAAACTAAGGTGAATTGGCTCACCAAGACTTCGCGTCTTGTGCCTACGTACTTCCACACAGCGTGAAAGATCAGAGCTTACGTAGTTCAGGCTAACTACGGCTAGACAGGGTGTTCTCAATCACACAGGAGTGAGAGATTAAGTTGGTTTTAGAGGTACGGGAACCTACGGGAACTTAAAACTACGGTCTGGTCTCAAATGCACAAGGGCAAGATAAAGGGATAACATCAGTCGTCAGCGGGAAAGTCTCGATCGCACGGCAGCGAGAGAACAGAGAGGTTAGTTGTTAGTGTGCTCGCTAGGATACCGCATCCTATGCCTACATATTCTCATTCGATATGAGAAATCAGAGCAACTGTAGTTCAGCCTACTACAGCAAACGGGGAATGGGAAGAAGGTAAAAGGGAGGTAGCTCGCTAGGATATATGCCTACGTACTCTCGTCTGGTACGAGAGATCAGAGCAAACGTAGTTCGACGGGAAAACGATTCTCGATTGCACAGGGGCAAGAGAAGGGGTCTCGATCGCCTGAACGCGAGAGAAAAGGGGTTTCGATCGCACGGGGGAGAGAACAAAGAGGAAGCAGGCCTACGCCTAAACGGGAAGGAACTCGGGACACACACGCAAGAACCTAAGACGTAGGAGCGAATGCGTCGCATGTCACCCAAAGGGTACCATACTAGACATCCTAGACGATTGAGAAGAAACTCCTCAACTGTCATTTCCTACGTATCTAACGATGCAGCTCACAACACTCAACGGTTGCCTGAAGACTTGAATAAGATGATGATGTTGAACGAAGCAGCTCCTGGGCTCCTGACGTGCGTGCAAGCTCCATTCCAATCTTCTCCTCTCCGGATCCTTGATGAGGACGCTCGAATCAGAACCAATGTACCGCTTAGACCGTCATGGTTCGACTTATACGAGAAATCGAACTCTAAGAGGTAGCGTATTGATGTCCGTGTCAAAGACAAGATAGAAAAATGATATCGAAAATCATTCTCCAATTGAATCGTGTCACACGGCCAGCCAAAAATAAAATCGAGAATAAAATCGGACAGAAAAGAAAATAGGAGAGAAATCCAACACAAAATGGAAATAAAGTCTACTCCTAAAATACGGCAATTAAAGTCCACTAGAAAATATTCAGAATAAATTAAAAGGAATGCATAATGGAAAATAGCATAGAAAATACTATAATATTCTATAGAGAAAAATAGGAAAAAAAACTATATTAAATCTATATATCCTATAATATGGTAAAAATAATAGAATATAAAGCCTATATCAAAATCTATGCATAATATTCTAACTATGAAAATGAAATTAAAATCCTAAAGAGAAAAAATAAATTGCAAGGAAGGGGGTATAATCTGCAAAATGGAGGGACTGCAGAAAAAAAAACCACCATTCTGGGCCTGAAACCCACAATACAATAAAAAAATCAGAAGATAACAAATGGCCCGGGGGGGTTCGCTCACGAATTGGGTGTGTGAGTCAGAAAGTGGTTCATGGTGAATTGGGCCCAGCCCGTCACAAAACTCATCAGCCAAAAAAAGAAAAAAGGAAAAAGGGAAAAAACGGGGGGAATACAGGGGAACGTGAGGCGTGAACCGAAAAAAAAATCAATGGGCTTTGAAGCTCAATCAAACACACAACCCTCTCTCTCTCGTTCACTCTCAGAAAGGAACAAACCCTAAGCCTCCAAAAACACTGTTCACCCGTCGTTCTCCCTCTCTCAGATCCTCTCTCTCGCAAACCTCTCCATTCTCCTCGTCTCAAATCTATCTCCCTCACAATATTCCTTTCCATCAAATCCAAGCTCAAAGTTCGCTCCAACAGATAATGATTTTGAAGGCGTTGAAGGAGATTGTTGGAGATCCACGAATCTTTGAGGGAAACTGGATTCGCAAATATGGAAAAGATCACGAAGAACTTTTGGAAATGGGATGCGCATGAGTCTCTTGAAGATCGTTGATGAACATGAAGATCTTCGTTAATCTTGAGGAGAATCTAGGAAGTTCGAAGAAACGCTATGAAGAAATTGGTAAATCGTTTGGTGTTCCTGATGATTTCTGAAAGCGGATGAAGAGAAGTTTGTTGGACGAAGATCTCGAAGGATCTGAAGATTGTTAAAGACTGATGATGTTTGTTGACGGTTGTTGTTGAAGGTTCTTGAAGATTTGTGGAGATCCTAAAATCTGATGAGTTTGGACGAATCTCGGAGTGATGTTGAATCTTGAACGGATCTGAATGTTGAACTGACGATGAAAAAAAGTTGATGAACAATGAATGTTCTTTGATGATGTTTCTGGAGAGTATGAAGAATCTGGAGATCTATGAATGGATGATGAACACGAATCCAGATCTGATAGATCTGGAAAATTACTGATGAGTTGATGAAGTTTTGGAGATTCTGGAAAATCTCATGATGAACACGAAGATATTTTGTGAAGATCTGGTGACCGATTGAAGATCCTGATGATGAATTGATGAACATCTATGGATGAAGATCTGGAAATTTGACAATGAACACATGAAGGATCTTCTTGAATCGATACGAATTCTGGAAAATCACATGAACATTGATGAAGATCTATGGATCTGGCAAAATCTGGACGAAGACCAGATGAAATTCGTACGGAGTTGGGAGGAAAAAATCTGATGAGTTCAACGATGGTGATTCCGGCGAGCTTTGGCCGGGAGAAACGCCGTGATGATTTCTCCGGTGAGGCTTTGAAGAAGCACAGATGAAGATTGGATGAGGAAATCTGGAAAATGGGTGAGTGGATGAAGATTCCGGCGAGTTTAGGAATTCCGGTGATAGGTTACGGCTGCTCCGGCGACGGGTACGGTGGCTCTGCGGCGACTGCATGGCCGGCGGCAGGGTCTCCGGCGAGGAACTGGTTGGAGACAGGTGGAACGCATGCGGAGAGGGTTGGTGGAGGTGGAGATGCGTGGCATGGAGAGAGGGTGAATGGAGGACAAGTGACAGTGAGGGAAAAGAGAGAGAGAGAGAGACTGAGTGGTGATGTGTCAAACATGCAGAGTGTGGAAGAAATGAGGTGGCGGGGGGAGAAAAGCACGTGTGGCAGTCTCTTTATAAGACAAGTGGCATTGGACTTGGGCTTCCAGAATTTGGACACTTGGCCCCCTATTAGACTAAAGGCTAATTAATGAACTAATACTGATTAATACTCCTAATTAATGCGAAAATGACCCTAATTAATTGAACTAATCTAATAGACTCTAATAAATCCTAATTAACATCTAAAATGAACCTTGATTAATGAAAGCTAATTAATAGAACTAACTCTAATTAATACTATTAAAAGAAAAACCTATTAAACTAAACAAATCAATTAGACTCTAACCAAAATCTATTTAAATTCTATATTAAAACTAATAAATCTAAAAATCTATTAAATTTTATATTATCCTAAAAAAAGAAACTAATATCTAATATTCTAAAATCTATTAAAACTAATAAAAACTATATTCTAAAATTATATAATATTCTATTAAGTTAAAAAGACTATATTATTCTAAAAAACTAATAAAGCTCTATTTAAATTCTAGAAAAATACTATTAAACCCTAACATAATATTAAAAGTTCTAAAAAAGCAATAAAGGCAAATAACTCAACTAAAAGAGAACGCGAGACCAAACTGAAATAAGCGGCAAAAACCGGACACCGAGATATCCTCAAAAATAACAGCGAGAGCTGAAAACACCGAGACGGACGCAAAATTCTCAAAATACACCTATTCGAACTGGCCTGAACTACCTGAAACGCCATGGGAGGCTGTAATCCCGATAAAATCAGTCTGACTACAAAAATACAATTGATGCGGTATGTGAATGCGAATGCAAAATGCGTCGAAACATAAACCAGATGTGGGAACCGGTTGGTCAAATTTTGGGGTGCAACAGCTGCCCCTATTCAAACGGCTTGGACCCGACTGGGTGAAGAGCGAACGGCCTTCAAACATTCGAGGTACGAGACGGTTGAATACTAAAGAAACCCTGAAATTTGCCAACCGTGGAGATAAACTGCAAAACTGCTTGAGAAGCAACGTCCAATGAACTGAATCTGGTTGTTACGGCAACAACTGGTCAATTATCTGATAAAATCTGGTCTTAACATCAATCACCTCTGTGACGCCACAGGTATTGAACTATCTTTGCAAAAACACCTGCGTCCACAATTGGACTAATCTTGTCAACACCAGAAGAGAAACAAATTCGTCAACACGCATAGAGATTTTGTCGTCACAGGAGTAACCTTGTCCACATCTGGACCCAAATTTCGTCAAATCACGAATAAATGCAAATCTGTTCACGTCAGGACTCACATTTCGTCAACCCGAAGAAATCTCAACCACACGGGAATAGAACTTTATCCACGTCAGGACTCCATATTCCGTCAACACGGAGAAATCCCGGCGACTTCACTGAGGAAACATTTCTGTCTAGTCACAGGAAACTCCATTCGCCTATCCATACGGGCAGATCATCTGTCTAAACACAGGAAACTCTGCTTATCTCTGCAGTAGCTAACTCCGTTGGTCCCAACACACAAACGACTTTGAGGAGGACTCTACTGGGGACAGTAATATTTCGTCAACACGAGGAAATCACGGCGACTTCATTGGGGAAAATACTTTTGTCAAATATCGGAACACAACTCACATACTCTGTCTATCACGGGAGAATCATCTATTTGGATACCGGAAAGTTCATCTCTCTGCTTCATACGGGAAAATCCATCCGCCTGATTCATACAGGAAAAGGTCATCCGCCTGCTTCATACGGGAAAATCCATCTGCCTGATTCATACAGGAAAAGTTCATCTGCCTGCTTCATACGGGAAAAGTCATCTGCCTGATTACACAGGAAAGTTCATCCGCCTGCTTCATACGGGAAAATACATCTTCCTGATTCATACAGGAAAGTTCATCCGCCTGCTTCATACGGGAAAATCCATCTTGGATATAGCTTCCTTGCCTATTCTTGGTAGTAGCTAACTCCACTGGGGATATTCTAAAAATAACTGTCCGACACCCGTTTCGAAAACAAGTGACCACTTCTGAAATTTTGATTTATGAAACCCTGTAATGTTGTCGCGACAGCAAACCTGAAGAAAAACACTCCACTGGTCGGATAAGAGAAACTTCAACCAGTAACTCTGTGGGGAAAAATCTGGCAACAACTCCAAAGTCTACTTATGAAGCTATTCCATGCGGACAAAACTTTCGGACAACAACTCCAAAGTCTAATCATGAAGCTGTTGTAATGCTGAAGAACTCCAAAGTCTAATTACGAAGTCTTGGATGTTGACGACAACTCCAAGGTCTAATTACGAAGCTGCTTAGTGCTGATGTAAGAGCTGCTACAGAAACTCTGTTGGGGAACTAACGACGACTCCAAAGCCTAATCACGAAGCCGTGTAACACTGACGTAACAACCACTCGAAGAAAACTATGCCGATCTCCAAAGTCAAATCATGAAGTCTGCAATGCTGACATAACAGCTACGCGAGGAAAATCTGCTAGGGAACTCCTAACAACAACTCCAAAGTCTAGTCATGAAGTTGTTTAACACTGACAATAACTCCAAGGTCGAATCATGAAGCCGTATAAACTAATAATAACTCCATCTGAGAATTACAGGTCATTTCAAGCCTATGCCCAAAACTCATACAAGGAAGCTTCAAATGGAAAACTTCACAACATCAAACTTGTTCCAAATGACATTTTGAGTCTATAAAAGTGACCATGAAAGATTGGAAAGATTCATAGCACAAGGTTTCAAAATTGGTGGATTTAATGAATAAAAATGACCTAAAAAATGAGATTTTTCATACTTTGGCCAAATGAGGTGAAATTATAGGTCATTTTGATTGGAAAAATCATTTTGAAAACATTGGCTAAAGTGTAATTTTGAGTTTGGTTCAAGTTTTGAAAGTTATTCATGGTTACTTACACATGAAGTTACATAATCCAAATCCAAGGGAAATTATACATGGGAAGCTTCTCCAAGGTTCTAGGAGTTTCTAAACTCATGTATATATTGACATGAAGAGCTTCATGCCATGGTTGGTGATTCATATTGATCAAAACACAAGTTTCATACCAATTCTTCCAATTTGCAAAATCAATTCAAACTCTCTCAAATCTTCACCAATTTCCATTTTTCTTGATCTGGTCTTCATCACCATCATCCATAGATCACAATTCACACAAGAATTTGGCTGAATTGAGCAAGGATCGTGCCATACAAGTTCCATCATCCAAGGTGCAAGAAGTTGGAATCACAAGATCCAAGAGGTTTGAGTCAAAATCTTTGCATACAGAATCAAGGTTGGAGTGTGTGGATCAGTTTCAAACCACTGCAAGCATTGGATCAAGGAGTTCCATAGTTGTTTCTTCATTTTGAACCAGGTTGGTATCTCTACTCGAATTGCATGGTTTAGCTAGCATGTTAGAGATTTGTTAGCATAGAATGGTTAAGTTAAGTTAGATGATGAATTCCACAAAGTTTGGAGAGTTTTCATGAAGGTTGTTAATGGAGTGCAAGAACTGTTGAAGCTTGTAACTATTAGAATATTGCATGATAATCTGGAATGAATAGCTTGTAATGATCAGCATAAGATATGGATTAGTTTAGGGTAAGAATTAGGGAGAATTGGGAGGTTTGATCACAGGTGAAAATGGTGGATCAGAATTGTTATGCCTATCGGGTTTGAAGTTCTAGGCTGTTATATTGAAAACTATTGATACAGTTGTGTTCTACGTGAGAAGTGGAGCAATTTTGGTGTTCACATTTTTGGTTTTCATGGAGAAACGAGGAAGAACCAGAGGATGGAAGGTTTGTGCATGGCATGAGGAATTTCAGGTTAGGGTTTTCAAGTTGGGGACGATGGCTATCCATCGTTGGATCAAGCCTGGTTATTTGACTAATTAATCCAATCCAACGGCCGCGATTGAAGAAGAAAAACGGAGGGAAGTTTAAATGGCGCAACGCACCGTTTCACTTAAAAATATCTGATGGGCTTTGAATCCCCTTGCTACTAACACCCCCAGATGAAGGCCCAATCCCAATTATGCCTGAGATAATCACTATCTGCACCGTTTTCCTTTTTTTTAATTTTTGGTTATTTTCTGAATGCATATGGGCCCAGACGCGCTTGCTATGCGCGCCCCCCTGTCTGGGCCCAGTTCATTGTTTTAACTGATTTCATCTGCTTTCTGCACCCCTTCCATTTATTTCTCATTTTATTTTCTTTCAAAATATTAATTCTTTCAAAAATCATAAAAAATTGGAAAATGCTTCTTTTTCGTTGGTTCTTTTTGCATATTACTCATAATTTTGTCAAGGAAAATATCATACAAAAAAATTCCAATTTCATTTCATTTTAATATTTTTGGCATATTTTTCTTTTAAATAGGTGTAAATATCATTTTGTTTGATACATGAATTTGGTAATTTTGGTTTGAATAGATGCTTCAATATTTTTAATCCATTCTTTTTAGGTTGTTTAGTTTAGACATTTATCTTGTATATAAAATTTAGTTCATATTTTTAGGACTTAATTTTAGGAGATTTGTTTAGGTGTGAACAACATGACCAAAATTAGGGTTTAGGTGATAACATAGGAGAATTAGTTCATTTCCCTTAGGAGTTAGAAATTGAATTTTTGGGGTATGGGACTATAGGGATTATGGGTAGTTATTAGATCCCTTAGAAAATTTTAGGATTCCCCTACTGCTATTAGTACTGTCTGTATTTACTTGACTGGTGTGGTGTGCCCTCTCTGGGGATTATGATTTGTCTGTGTGGGTATTGGGATTGCCTGGGGATTGGGAGAGCTGAAGACTTGTGATGATGAAGCCATTGGAGATCCAGGGATTGAAGTCCAACTTCCAGAGTTGATGAGGAGATTCTTGTTAGCAGCTGTTGAAGAGTATAAGCTTTAGGAGCTAGGCAAAGCTCTAGATTAGAAAGCTTGTTTCCCAAACATGGAATGCCTTGTCTGCATCCATCCTTTCTCTATGATTCAAAGTCTCTTTCAAATATCCACCTCCTTCCTTTGGAAGGATCAGTGAATGTATTTGAAAGATAGAACTTTTGAGAGAAAATTGTCTGTACAATGTTAACAGTTGATGAGCCACCCTTGGTAGGCAGTTTACTGTTTAACATTCACTTCATCTGGTTGACTGATATTCCTCTTGGAGTTTGAGACTTGAAGAAAAGCCATTGCAGATGGAAGAATGATAATCAAAGCCCTTGCTTGAAGGCTGTGGAGATGGAGATTGATGCTTGCTGAAGCTGGTAGCTGTTTGATAATGACTTGAAGATAGGTGTTGATGCAGAGTTGTTGTGGCTGTTTATTTTAGTTGTTATTCATTTCTGATGTATTGATTGGTTTTCCCTGACTGTATTGTTTGACGTTTAACCTGTTGGGTTGAAAGTGAATCCTGTTCACTTTTGCCTATTGTTTTCTAGGTTCGAGGTTGAGTGGGACTCCCTTGCCTCGCTTGTATTGTTGCATCCATGCATTTTACTGCTTTATTGTATATATGCTATTGTTTCTGTTTCCGTCTATTCCCTTAGGATCTCTGTTTCTCTCTGTGCAAGAGAGGAGCATGATAGACATTAGGTCTTAACCCATGCATGATAACATTAGGTTAGTTTGATTCCCTTTGCAACCGTAGGTTAGAGTTCTGTCTCTCCTTTCTCAAAACAAACAGAAAAACACAATAAATATTTCAAACACAATAAAAGACACTTCTTTCGTAAAAGAATGTGAACGCATCAAAACGTCATTTTTGTCCGCTGGGACTGTTAATCAGAAAAACCTTTTTTCAGAAGGAATAAAACAAATCAAAACAGACTTGTGTCGTACGTGGCCCGAACTACGTTTGCTCTGATCTTTCATGCTGTATGAAAGTACGTAGGCATAGGATGCGACATCCTAGCGAGCAACCTTCCCCTCCTTTCCCGTAGGTAGGCGAACTACGTTGACTCTGATTTCTCGTTCCAGACGGGAATACGTAGGCATAAAGTGCGATACTTTGCCGAGTCATTTCATTTTCTTTTTAACCCTTAACCCTTAGTTTAGATAGAATAACAATCCATACCCGAAAACAAGCGTGGATCCCGTCGAGTACGACGAACGTGAGGGGTGCTAATACCTTCCCCTTACGTAACCGACTCCCGAATCCAGGTTTTGGTTGCAACGACCATACCTTTCCCGTGTTGTGCGAGGTTTACTCTGAGCGTTTCCTTTCCCTCCCGTGGGATAAATAACGCACGGTGGCGACTCTTCTGTTCAGCCGGCGCCGATTTTCGCAATAGCGACAGCTGGCGACTTTGCTGGGGATCCAACGTCCCCTGGCTGCTAAGGACTGCGATAGTTCCTTATGCATTTGGGATCCAACGTCCCTTAAGCGAGTCAATCCTGACGCTTGTTTTCCCGTCGAGGATTTTGTATGGATTTATTTTTTCTGTCCTTTATTTTCAGCATTATATATATTGATTATTATTGCTGTATTGGGGTGTGATGGGTGGTTCTATGATTGAGAGATAAGCCGAACCTGGGCTTGAGTGCACCTAGAATTAGAGTAGAAAGTAGTGGGCGCGTGCCGGCTTTGCTTGCATTAGTGTCTCATGAAATCTACACTCGGACGAGGTTCTTCTGGTTGGCTTCTTTTTCTACCCTTTGGGTCGAAGGGGTTGTTGGTCAGCTGAATTGTCGACTCCGGGAACCGATCATTTGGAAGTTGGCTAAGTGAGGCCTCTTCAGGATTTGATGATGCCACTCCTTCTGGGAATCGTATCATCAACCCTGAAAGTCTGTGACGCCGACGACCGCATAGGATGCCATACCTTTGACAATTACTAGGACATCCACCCGTGAGAGGGTTTGGGGTTATGCAGGTAACTAGACTTTCAGACTACCGGTTTGTTTCTTGATCTGAGATCCTGGGTATTTGTGGAGAGTTCTGAGGTCTGTCAGAGACCAGTTGGAGAGTTCTGAGGTCTGTCAGAGACCAGTTGGAGATGTGATTTGAGGTCTACCAGAGACCAGTTGGAGTTATGGTTTGAGGTCTGTCAGAGACCATTGTTGGAGCTTTGTTTTAGGTCTATCCGAGACCAGGATTTGAGGACTTCTAAAGAGTCTATCTGAGACTTCTTGATATGGTTCAGGCTATTCAGCTACGGCATTTGGTCCCTGTTGCATGTTACTTGCATTGCATTGTTCGCATACTCATTATCATTGCATCCCATTAACGTGTGTCTGTGCTGCAGGTGCATTTGCATATCCCCCGGTTCTAGTGCCCAGACTTCTGAGTATTGACTATGGCTGGATTAAGGAAGACAGTTGCGTATAAGCTGCCTACACCTGATATTACTCCTTTGCTTAGTCTGATATCTCTTGCTGATGAGGAGGTTAGGAGAAGCTTCAGAATGAGTCATGGGAGATTGCTGAGATTAGTCTGCAAGCCCACTGCTGATGAGATGAACGGGATGTACACCTTGATGCAATTCTATGATCCCGCATTGAGATGTTTTACGTTCGCTGACTTCATTCTAGGTCCTACCATTGAAGAGTATGTGGAGTTTACTGAGCTACCAGTGCAGAACAAGGTTCCCTTTATTCACTCTGCTGCTGAGCCCCAGTTGGAGGACTTAGCCAAGGCCTTGCACATGGACGCTGCCGAACTGTTAGTGACTTCTTGGCTTGGGGTTTCAGGTTTCTCTCTTGATTTCCTGGTTGGCAAAGCTCAGGAGTATGCCAAGAACGGATGTTGGGTGGTTTTCAATGCTATTTTGGCTCTATGCATTTATGGAATTGTGTTGTTTCCTAACTTGCCCAATTTCGTAGACTTGGACGCTATCCATATATTTGCTGCTGGCAATCCAGTGCCAACGTTGATCGGAGACTTCTACCACTCCTTGCACTACAAGAATGAAAACAGAAGGGGAAAGGTTGTTTACTGCTGTGCGCCTTTGTTGAATATGTGGTTCAAGAGCCACCTTCCCTTGAAGGGATCTTTTGTGGAGAGTGCACCCACAACTAGCTGGTCAGAGCGCCTGATGAGGCTATCTTCCGAAGACGTTGAGTGGTTTGATCGAGACCTGCTAGGGTCTGAGCTTATATTCAGTTGTTCGGGGTACCCTAATGTCCCGCTGATAGGAATAAAAGGGTGTATCAACTACAACCCATCTCTTTTGGTCCGTCAGTTCGGATATGCGCTGAAGAACCCACCAAGGAAGGAAGAAGTACAGGAATCTCTGTACTTCACCGGAGATTTGAAGGGGGAGTTATTAGCCAAGCTACAGCATGCCTGGACGCGTATTAACCGAAGAGGGAAACCGCTGTTAGGGAAGAATGACTGTCAGGCTTATGCACCTTACAGAGTTTGGATCCAGGAGAGAGTAAGTCAGTTGCGGATGCCATTTCCAGATGCACCAGTCCTTGTTCCTATTCCGGTAGCAGAGCCAACTACTGTTTCTAGGGAGGCCTACGAGCAAGTTGTGAAAGAAAAAGAAGCCTTGATGAAGATCAATGAAGGGTTAGAGCAGGAGCTAGCCCAGGTACGCAGTGAGAAAAACAAGGCCGTGCATGCCTTCCAACAGCAGGTTGAGCTAGTGAACAGACTAGGGGCTGAGTTGACTGAGGAGAAGAAGAAGCGCGAACGTCTGGGGCAAGAGTTCAGAAGCTCCCATGACATGCTTGAATCCAAAAAGAAGGCACTCGACGCAGCACACTGAGAGATCTCTTCTTGCAATAAGACTTGGAATGCTACACTGACCAACAATAAAAAGAGGGAAGATAAGTTGAAGCAGCAAATTTCCGACCTCGAAGAGCAGTTGAAGTCTAGCATCAAGAAGTGTGAAGAAGAAGTGATGACCCGGTATAGTCTCCAGAATGCACTGAACAAGGCCATCAAAGGCAGGGACGAAGCCGTGTCTCAGAAGCGGAAGTTAGAGGATCGCTTCGGAGAAGGGGCATGGGAGGAAACTGCCGGTGACGTGCGACGTGTGCTCAAACGAAGAAACCAACTTATAGAAGGGCTGCTTACCAGACCAGGTCATCCAGAGACCAAGAAGTTAATAGAAGAGTACCAGACTTATGGGAGTGCTTGATCATTTCATGTATTAACTTGTATGCTTTATCTGCATAGTGCTGACCATCACCAGGTTTGTTGGTCGAGGTCATGCCTTCTTATTGTACTCAGTGATATTGTATTCTTGGCTTATTGGTTTTCTCTGCAATATATGAGGCTTTCTGTGATTCAACTCCGATCTTTGTATTGCTAGCACTGTCACTGCACTGGCACCTTCACACTAGAATCGGGGAATGAATTTCCTTAACGCACAGATACACATTGCATTGCATTCATATTCATGTTGCATTACAGGTAATCCTTGGATGGTATCTTATTTCCTGCTCTGTACCAGGTATTTTCAGGATTGCAGATCAGCGCCCGCACAGATATTCCACTCGCACCAACTGTCGAAGAATCATGGATCAAATGCAGAACGAGATGCAAGATATGCGCGAGAAGCTAGCACTCTTTATGCAGACCATGGAGACTATTGCAAAAGGTCAGGAGAATTTGCAAGCCATGGTGCAGCCTCTGTTGGTCAGAAATGCTGGTCACGGTAATGAGGATCATCAGTCTGTGCGAGTCGACACTGCTCATGGAGATGACACTCCCACACCAGTGGCTCCACCTGTAGTCAATATACCTGCTGCTAATGTCAACAACGCTACCGCTGCTGGGAACGGTAACGTCGGAGTTGGGAACGAGACTGCTGTCCATAACGTTGGGCTTGGTGATATCAACTTGGGTGACAATATGGGAGGCAACGGCTTCGGTAATGCTGGATTCGGGTTCAATGATCAGGGATTCAATAATGCTGGGAAATATGGTTTCAATGCTCAAGGCTTTGGGCAGGACGGTTATGGTATGACCAATCAGGGGTACGGAGGTTTCGGAAATGGAAACGGCGCCGGGTTAATGACTTTTGGACCTGCTGGAGTTGCTCAGGGGTACGGCAACAGAGGGCGAGGCCCGGTGATGAATCAGATCAGAGCTGGTCGCAACAATGGATACGATGGGTATGGAACGGGGAATGGTATGTGGCAAGAAGATCAGCAGGAGGACGCCTTCTCCGGTGGAGGTTTCGAGGGACCGATGGATGACTCCCAGAAGATCAAAATGCTAGAAGAGCAGATGAGGGGGGGGGGGTCCTGAACCAAAGTGCTGTGGGCTTAGACATGTCAACAATGGGCCTGGTACCTGGCTTGAGGGTGCCAATCAAATTCAAAGCTCCTACGTTTGATAAGTATAAAGGGGACACCTGTCCGAAAGTGCACGTGCGGGCTTATTACAGAAAGATGTCTGCGTACTCAACTGATGAGAGAATGCTAGTGCATTTCTTTCAAGATAGTTTGTCGGGCCCTTCCCTAGAGTGGTACATGGGGTTGGAGCCAACTAATATAAAGACATGGAAGCAACTGGCAGAGGCATTCGTAGCTCACTATAAATACAACAGCGACTTGGCGCCCAATCGGGTCCAATTGACAGGGTTGTCTCAGAAGAAGGGTGAGAGCTTTAAAGAATACGCGCAAAGATGGCGCGACATGGCTGCCAGGGTCCGTCCTCCTCTAGAAGACAAGGAAATGAATGACATGTTTATCGGAACGTTCACAGGCATGTTTTATGACAAGTTGTTTCACACATCTTTGGCCAGTTTCTCAGACTTAATTCTGATGGGAGAAAAGATTGAAAACAACATTAAACAGGGCAGATTCCAGGCTGAGGAATCAACTGCATCTGGCAGTAACAGGAAGACTTTTGGTGGTCGCCGTCAGGGCGAGGCAAGCGCAGTGTTTGGGGGCCGAGGCCGAGGCCGAGGCAGAGGTCGGAACCAATATAATCAGCCGCAGCAGGTGGCGAGTGTCACTATTCCATATCAACAACCACCATTTCAACAACCACAACCGTTTCAGCAGCAGCCAATGCAACAACAACAGCGGCAGCAGCAGCAGCCACAGCAGGGGGCACAGCCTGCTCAGCGAAGATTCCAGGGTGGTAAACCAAGGAGAGTGTTTGAGAAGCCGCCCTCAACCTATGCAGATTTGTTACAGACGCTGTTGGGTCTGAATTTGGTAGAGAAGAGAACTCTGGCACCTATAACGGGAACTCCTCCGTATGGCTATGATGCAAGCAGGCACTGCGAGTTCCACTCTGGGGCTCCGGGCCACGATGTAGAGGGTTGCCATGCTTTTAAACATGTTGTGCAGGATCTTTTGGACAATAAAGCTATCAATTTCGGAACAGCAGGGCCGAATATAGTGCAGAAGCCCATGCCTAATCATGGGGCAAACGCCATTCTGACTGAGGAACGTTTGAATTTGATTACGAGAGTGGATGATTTAAAGACGCCGCTGAGCGAGATAAAGAGCAGATTATTACAAGGGGGTGTTTATCCAGGTTGTGACGAGTACTGCTTAGAATGCGGGACCCTAGTTGGGGGGTGTGATGATTTGAAGAAAGGCATTCAGGCTTTAATTGATGACGGCACATTGCAGTTTGACCGAGCAGCAATCGAAGAGCCTGCAGGGGCAGTAGCAGATAATCAGAGTGATGTGGCCACTGTAACGATTCCTCGAAAGACAATCACTATAACAGCACCGGCCCAGAGACCATCGATCACCATAGCTAAGGTCGGACCAATCCCGTACGAGAGCACAAAAGCAATCCCATGGTCATATGGGTTGGAAGTGTATTGTGACGGAGTAAAGATTGATGTTAATAAGCAGCCAGCCGAGACTGTAGATAATGTTGTTGGTACCGGAGGTATGACAAGGAGTGGTAGGATCTTTATATCGCCTGAAGTAGAGGCCGAAAGTCTGGCGAAAGGAAAGGGAAAGATGGTTGAAGATGTCCCAGTGCAGGCAAGCGAAAAAGCATCGGCATCGAAAGATGTAGAAGAGTTCATGCGCTTGATTCGAAAAAGTGATTATAAGATTGTGGAGCATCTGCAACAGACGTCGTCCAAGATCTCTATACTGTCATTGCTATTGTGTTCTGAAGCTCACAGAAATGCTTTGTTGAAAGTCCTGGATACTTCCTTCGTACCCCAAGACGTTTCCGTGAATCAGCTGGAAGGAGTGTTAGCACATGTGAATGCAGGCCACAGCTTGGGCTTTACTGACTTTGATTTGACCCCTAAGGGAAGAGATCATAATATGGCGCTGCACGTGTCTGTCGAGTGTAGAGGATCAGTCATGTCGCATGTATTGGTCGACACCGGATCATCCTTAAATGTGCTGCCCAAGAAAGCGATGATGAAGCTAGATTTCAGAGGAATCCTGTGCACGCCCAGTGACTTGGTAGTCAGGGCATTTGATGGGACGCGAAGAACAGTTTTTGGATCGATAACATTGCCTCTACAGGTGGGGCCGGAGGTGTTCGCAACTGAATTTTATATCATGGACATCCAACCTGCATATAGCTGCCTCCTCGGAAGACCTTGGATTCATGGGGCTGGGGCAGTCACGTCTACCCTGCATCAAAAGTTGAAATATATGGTGGGAGACAGCATGGTCACTGTATGCGGAGAAGAAGACATCCTGGTCAGCCATTTGTCGTCATTTAAATATGTAGAGGTCGATGGAGAGATTCACGAAACACCCTGCCAGGCATTTGAAGGGTTGCGTATCAAGGACAAAGGTCCCGGGCCGAGCAAAGCGCCGGAGATAGCCGTCTCGTTATATAAAGAAGCTCAAGCTCTGGTAGAGGCAGGAGAAGCAAAGGGCTGGGGCAAAGTGCTGGATATTCCTGTGAAGATGGACCGGTTCAGGCTAGGATACCAACCGTCGTCATCAACTCCTGCTGTGGGAGCACCCCGTTTCAGAGGGCCAATAACCATCTCTGCCAGTGGAGTATGTCATGAAACCATCAACGCTGCTTCGGAGTCTGACGAAGGAGACAGCGACTGTGATATGGATACCTGGATTCAGCCAAGCACGCCAGGACAGGGACTGTGCAACTGGTCTATTCAGGAGCTTGTTCCTGTGACTCTTAAACAGTAATGCTTTGTTTTATTAATTGTTGAACAATCGGATGTCTTGCCCGGGGCATCATGATTTGCTTAGGGTTGTGCTGTTATGAACATTGTGTGTTTATCATTAAATAAATGGCGTTTTTCATGTGCAAATATTGCGATCTCTGTTTTTCTTGTTTTGTATTTTTCAATAAAATGGCAACGTGGTTATTCGCTTTATACGCATTTTGAAGCATTTAACCATTCCTTTGCAGGATAACATTTTCAGATGACATCCTTGAACCACCTATGACTCGTCCCGACTTTGAGCACCCGGTATTTCAGGCCGAAGAAGAGGTTGTCGAAGATAGTGACGTTCCTGAAGAACTGTCTTGGTTGGTGAAGCAAGAGGAAAGAGTCATTTTGCCTCACGAAGAGGTCATCGAAATTATCAACTTGGGGTCGGAAGGGGTTGAGAAGAATATTCGTATCGGAGCCGCGCTGCAGAGCGATATCAAGCGAAGACTGGTTGAACTGCTCAGAGAGTATAGTGATGTATTCGCTTGGTCGTATGAAGATATGCCAGAGCTCGATACAGATATGGTTGTGCACCGTCTGCCACTGAAAGAAGAATGCCCGCCGGTCAAACAAAAGCTTCGCAGAACTAGACCGGACATGGCAGTAAAGATCAAAGAGGAAGTTCAAAAACAGTGGGATGCTGGTTTCCTGGCTGTGACAAAATATCCCTCATGGGTTGCTAACATCGTACCAGTGCCAAAGAAAGATGGCAAAGTTCGAATGTGTGTGGATTATAGGGATTTGAACAAAGCGAGCCCAAAAGACGATTTTCCACTTCCTCATATCGATGTGCTAGTTGATAATACTGCTCAATACTCCGTATTATCCTTCATGGATGGCTTTTCAGGCTATAATCAGATTAAAATGGCGCCAGAGGACATGGAGAAGACTACTTTCATAATGCCTTGGGGAACATTTTGTTACAAAGTGATGCCCTTTGGTTTGAAGAATGCTGGGGCAACGTATCAGCGTGCGATGACGACTCTTTTTCATGATATGATGCATAAAGAGATCGAAGTTTATGTTGACGATATGATTGCCAAATCCCAGACGGAGGAAGAGCATCTGGTGAATCTGCTGAAGTTATTTAAAAGGCTTAGGAAGTTCAGGCTGAGACTGAACCCTAACAAATGCACCTTCGGGGTGAGATCGGGTAAACTGTTGGGGTTTATCGTAAGCGAAAGAGGAATAGAGGTTGATCCTGCTAAAATAAAAGCGATACAAGAAATGCCGACGCCTAAAACAGATAAAGAGGTGCGCGGGTTCTTAGGGAGGTTGAACTACATCGCCCGGTTCATATCTCACCTAACAGCTACGTGTGAACCATTATTCAAGCTGTTGAAGAAAGATCAAGCTGTAACGTGGAATGAAAATTGTCAAAAGGCGTTCGATAAAATAAAGCAGTATTTGCAGGAGCCTCCTATTTTGATACCCCCAGTGGCAGGGAGACCCTTGATTATGTATTTGACAGTTCTTGAGGGAAGCATGGGTTGTGTTCTCGGTCAACACGACGAGACAGGAAGAAAAGAGCATGCGATTTATTACTTGAGTAAGAAATTTACAGATTGTGAATCTCGATATTCAATGCTGGAGAAAACTTGTTGCGCGCTAGCCTGGGCCGCCAAGCGTTTGAGGCAATACATGCTGAATCATACAACCATGCTCATCTCGAAGATGGATCCTATCAAATATGTATTCGAAAAGCAGGCGCTATCAGGGAGAATTGCCCGTTGGCATATGGTCTTGACTGAATATGACATCCAATACGTCTCGCAAAAGGCTATAAAGGGGAGTGTACTGTCTGAGTATCTGGCGGAGCAGCCTATTGAAGATTACCAATCGATGAGGTTTGATTTTCCTGACAAGGATATCATGTACCTAAAGATGAAAGATTGTGAAGAACCGTTGCCAGACGAAGGACCAGAGTTGGGTTCCAAATGGAAGATGATATTTGACGGAGCTGTGAACGCTTACGGTAGCGGAATAGGGGCAATCATCACTACTCCACACGGGTCGCACATCCCGTTTACTGCTCGATTGAACTTTGCAGTTACCAATAATGAGGCCGAATACGAAGCTTGTATCATGGGGCTTGAAGAAGCCATTGATCTGCGAATCAAAAACCTGGACGTATACGGAGACTCAGCTCTGGTGGTGAATCAAATCAAAGGGGAATGGGAGACACGTCAGCCCAACTTGATACATTACATGAATTATGCAAGGAGATTGTTGCCTTTCTTTGACAAGGTTGAATTGCATCATGTGCCGAGGGCAGAGAATCAAATGGCTGACGCCCTGGCCACTTTGTCTTCCATGTACAAAGTCAACTTCTGGAATGAGGCTCCCAGAATTATTATCTCTCGGCTTGACAGATCGTCTTTCATATTTGCTATTGATGAAGCATCCGACGACAAACCGTGGTATTTTGATATCCTTAATTTTCTGAAGAATAAAGAGTATCCGGATGGGGCATCCAGTCAAGATCAGAAGACTCTCAGGAGATTAGCGGGTAATTTCTATTTGAATCCGGACGGTGTCTTATACAGAAGAAACCACGACTTGGTGTTGTTGCGTTGTGTAGACGAGAAAGAGGCGAAGCTGCTCATGGAGGAAATACATGAAGGTACATTTGGTACGCATGCTGGTGGGCATGCTATGACGAGGAACTGCTACGGGCAGGTCATTTTTGGCTGACTATGGAAACTGATTGTTTCAAGTTTGCAAGGAAGTGCCACAAGTGCCAAATCTATGCTGATAAAATCCATGTGCCTCCGAACCCTCTGAATGTGATGTCATCGCCATGGCCATTCTCGATGTGGGGAATCGATATGATTGGAAAGATCGAGCCGACAGCTTCTAATGGGCACCGGTTCATTCTAGTAGCAATCGATTATTTCACCAAGTGGGTGGAAGCAGCGTCTTATGCAAATGTAACTAAGCAGGTGGTGGCCAGATTCATCAAGAGGGATATCATTTGTAGATATGGGATCCCCGAGCGGATAATCACTGACAACGGTTCAAACTTGAACAATAAAATGATGAAGGAGCTCTGTCAGAATTTCAAGATCGAACATCACAACTCCTCCCCTTACCGACCCAAGATGAATGGCGCTGTCGAAGCGGCCAATAAGAATATCAAGAAAATTGTTCAGAAGATGGTGGTGACCTATAAGGATTGGCATGAGATGCTACCTTTTGCTTTGCACGGTTATCGTACGACGGTACGCACATCAACCGGGGCAACCCCATTCTCGTTAGTGTACGGAATGGAAGTTGTGCTACCATTAGAAGTTGAGATCCCTTCTCTGAGGGTATTGCGATATGTTCAGCTAGACGAGGCAGAATGGGTGAAAGACAGGTTGAACCAACTGAGTTTGATGGATGAGAAGAGGCTAGCTTCTCTAGCATACGGTCGTTTGTACCAGAGGCGAATGAAGAAAGCATATGATAAGAAGATACATCCGCGGAGCTTTCAGACGGGCGACCTTGTGCTGAAAAGGATTCTCCCGCCGCAGGCAGATCACAGAGGCAAGTGGACCCCCAACTACGAAGGGCCATACGTTGTCCGGAAAGTCTTTTCAGGAGGAGCGTTATTGTTGTCCACCATGGACGGTGAAGACTTTACGTCGCCTGTGAATTCGGACGCAGTTAAAAAATACTTTGCTTAAATTTGACCCGCTGGACAACAAAGGAGAGTCCAGGCAAAAATGGGGCATCCTGGCGAACCAAAAAACAGAATGAAAGGTTCGGGCAAAAATTAGGGATAAATTGAAAAATGTACACCCGCGAAGTTGAAAACCTACACTGGGCGGCTTCGGCAAAAAGGGGTATCCCGGTGAACTGAAAACCCGTAAAGGGCGGTTCACGCAAAAATTAGGGATTTGAAAAGCAAATGACTGCGGTCCGGATTTGATACTGCATTGAGCATTGGTGCGGGAGAATATGCCTGAGGGGTCGATTATCAGATGCAATCTCTCCGGAAGTGTGAATACCGGGAAAGCATTAGAGTCGGACGAGTCATGGGAGGATCAGTTCGTGGTGTTCACCTGCATCCCGTTGCCGACATGTGTACAAATTTAATTTGTCATTGTATTTATGCTTCTTGTGCATACTTGTATATTTGCTTGGCGTAGCTTCCTCTTTTCAGGAGTTACATCCCGTGTACAAAACTCCGCCCATTCAGGGGCCCAATCAATAAAATATGTCATTCAGTATTTGATGCTGGTTCTTTACTGTTTTGTGCATGATAAAACGCCTAGGTTTGATGAAACTAGCATGTGCATAACGTCACTGGCCCTTGCCAACAATTGCTAAAACTTTGAATTAACTGAAAATGACGTCACTAACCTGAATAGATTTGGTTGCATAGGCTTGTCTTGTCTTGTTTGTGTTGTTGCAGGTTTCATAGCCGTACGAGGAAAACGATCAAAAGATTGTAGTAACGGAAGACTCGACCCCCGCGCATGTCATGCACAAGTATCGAACTCCCCAGCTAGTCGTAGCTTATCCAAAGGACATGCTCCAGCAAAGTCGTTTATCATCAGCCGAGTTTGGCGATTCCAAGATTATAAGGCTGTATTCAGACAGTGTATCTCAAGCAGAGTGGGTTTAGCCTCAGAAGATTAATATTTGTGAGCTGTATCCAGACAGTTCCCTTGTCCCCGCAGGGTCGTTTACTCTCTCCCGGCGGAGGCAGTGGATTTTCCCCCAAGAGGATCGTTCCATCCCCAATGGAATTCTCTTTTCAGCAAGTATTTTCATTCCTCCCAGTGGAACTCGAAGATTAAGACTCTCCCCGGCAGAGTTGGTTGTGTGTCCTGGCTTTTATTTTGCCAGAATACCGTGTGACATCCGGTCACCCTCCAGCAGAAGTTCAATCATACTAGACGCATCCGCTACTCTCCAGCAGAGTTGTATTCCCCAGCAGGGTGTTACTTCAATGAGGCGCTTGGTTCAAGTTCCCAATTTCCCAGCTGAGTCGACTTCACTCTTCCAGCATTTATTTTGCTGGAATAATTCTGTAGCATCTGGCTATCCCCAACAGAGTCAGCATTGTCTTCAGCATTTATTTTGCTGGAGTAGCTCCTGTATCTCAGCAGTCCGAGTCTGCATTTGCATTGGCATATAGGATCACACTCGCATCCACCACATGAAAAACGCGTAACATTTCCATGTCGAATGGAGCTTTGCGTCATTGTCAAACATATGCATTTTGAAGCATGAACCAGGTGAGCTACCCGTTTGTTTCAAGTATTGTTTCTCATGCAGGTAGAGAGAGCTCTTGCTCAGATGAATCATCAAACATTCGAGGTCTCGACGTGAGACATTCAATGAAGTGTCAGCTTTGGCATTATTCCCCACAGAGTTATCATGATGAAGTTTTCTTTGTGAATTTCTCGTGTTTTCCCCGCCAGAAGGAGTAGGCAGAATTTCTCCTCATTCCCAAGCAGAGTTATTTGTCATCAAAGAGTTTTCCGAACCAGAATTTCAGAGGCTGCCGCCAGTTATCAGAGCAGGCGTCCAGTAGTTTGATTTCCAAATATCCCCAGTGGAGTCCGCTTCGAAGTCGCTGTCACGTCAGTGCTAAGAAGTTTTGTGGTTTGGGATCAATGGAAGGACGAGTCCTGACGTGGACAATTTTCTTGACAGGTCTTTGTGCTAGAGAAATGGGTGTCCTAACGTGGACAGATTTATTCCCTCATGGTTGGTGAGAGGTGCTAGTCCTAGCGTGGGCAGGTTCGATTTCTCAGAATTGTGGGAATGTGGAGTCCTGACGTGGACATTTTTTCCAGGTGACGATATGTGTTAGTCCTGACGTGGACTGATTCGAGTTCTCGGTATTGATTGAGTGTGAAGTCCTGACGTGGACGAAAGTGGTTACTCTTCGTGTTGGTGTCCTGACGTGGACCATTTATTTCCAGCAGATAGCTTTACTCGTAATGGTGAAATGTGCGTCCTGACGTGGACAAGTTTGTAGTCCTTTGTGATGGCAAGATACGAGAGTCCTGACACGGACAAATTTACCCTTCTTCGTGTCGTTGGCAAAGTGTGTGTCCTGACGCGAACAAGTTTTATTTCCTCAACAAGTCAAGAAGTGAGTCCTGACGTGGACAAATCAAGACGAAACGTGAGTCCTGACGCGGACAGGTTTATTCCTTACGTGGAAAGAGAAGTTTTAGTTCCTTACGTGGAAAAGCAAGTTTATTCCTGACGTGGAAAGCTTGGAGTCCTTACGTGGACAGATCCAGAATTTCATTCCTTACGCAGAAAGAGTGAGTCCTTACGTGGACATAACAAGTTGGAGTCCTTACGTGGACGAATCAAAATGTGTTTCCTTACGTGGAAAGATTGCATTCCTTACGTGGAAAGAATGGAGTCCTTACGTGGACAGGTTGACATAGTATTCCTTACGTGGAAAGATTGTTTCCTTACGTGGAAATATTGGAGTCCTTACGTGGACAGATCGAATAAAATCGTATTCCTTACGTGGAAAGCTTGGAGTCCTTACGTGGACAGATCAAGAATTTTATTCCTTACGTGGAAGGAAAAAATTGGTTTCCTTACGTGGAAAAGAAAGATAGCATTCCTGACGTGGAAAGATTGATTCCTTACGTGGAAAGATTGATTCCTGACGTGGAAAGACGTATTCCTTACGTGGAAAGTTTAGTCCTGACGTGGACAAATTTAGAAGAGAAGTTGGTTTCCTTACGTGGAAAGAGGCGATTCCTTACGTGGAAGAGAAGATGGATTCCTAACGCGGAGAGATTTTATTCCTGACATGGAAGAATTTAGTCCTGACGTGGACAAATACAAAAGAGTTTATTACCTAATGTGGATAGGTGATTCCTAACGGGGAAGAGTTTAGTCCTAACGTGGACAGATCCCGACGAAGTCTTAGTCCTAACGTGGACGGTGTTATTCCTTACGTGGACGGTGTTATTCCTAACGTGGAAGGGTTTAGTCCTAACGTGGACGATTTATTTCTGACGAGAAGGCAGACGAGCCATCCCCCAGCAAAGTTGTTGAAGTTGTTCCGAGTTGACGAAGCAGGCGTCCTAACGTGGACAAAGTTTTATTCTTACAATGATAGAACCTTTTCGGGCTGACGAAATAATCCCCAAGCAGTGGTGCAGTTCATTTTTGCGGTTGGCAAATTTCCGGGTTCTTAGTATTCAACCGTCTCGTACCGCGAATGCTTGAAGGCTCCGGGCTCTTCACTCAATCGGGTCCAAGTCGCTTGAATAGGGGCAGCTGTTGCACCCTAAAATTTGCTCAACCTTAGTCACTGGTTTATGTTTCAATATCATTAGCATTTGCATATAGAGTCATGTACATAGTCTAATCATCTGCATAGCATAGCATAGCAAATCATCCAACAGGGGACCAAGCATTATCCTCATCTCTATGAGCCTATCAAGAGGTTATCATTCTAATTCAATCTCATTCAAGTCATCAGAAAGAATTTGAAAGCTATCAAGTCAATGGATCAAGCAAGTGCATCCATCTCCTATCTGAGGGTATCTGAGGATCAACAAAGAAATTGTGAGTTGTGGGCTGAGCATGGGGAGTATAGAGACATCATAGAGGACTTAGAAAGTCATTTGGAGAAGGAGACAAGTCATTGGTGTGATCACAAGAATTGCAGTTGAAGACAGTCAACTAGGGTTTCATCTGGGTCAACCCTGGGTCAACTCTAGGTCAATTGATTGATTGAAAGGCATTGAGGTCTATTGGAGAGATGTGGGGTTCATCATTTGACATGTAAAGAAGGATATGTTGTTGTGCTAAGAAGAAATCAAGAGAAATCAAGGAGAAGAGGAGTTTCTAAATTAGGGTTTCTATGTAAAATCCCCTAGTTTAGGTCAAATTTCCAAGCAAGATAAGTCAAAATGCAAGCTTCAAATGGATCCTTGGCCAACATTAAACTTGTATAGGATTTCAAGACCTTTAATTTGAGTGGTGGAAGACATTAAGGAGATTTATAGAACTCAAGTTATGGTCCTTACAAGTTACAGGTCATCTGAGGTATCTGAAATTTTGTCTGTGAAAGTGACTTGACTTCCAAGCAATTTTTACCCCTCAAGGAGATTTCAAATGAACTTATGGTCAACATAAGAGTTGTTCCTCATTGTCTTAGATTTCTAGAATGGTATGGTATGCCTTCATATGATTTGTGGAACTCTACTTATGGTCTTGGCAAGCAAAGGGTATTTTGGTCATCTGAGAATTACAGGTCATTTCAAGCCTATGCCCAAAACTCATACAAGGAAGCTTCAAATGGAAAACTTCACAACATCAAACTTGTTCCAAATGACATTTTGAGTCTATAAAAGTGACCATGAAAGATTGGAAAGATTCATAGCACAAGGTTTCAAAATTGGTGGATTTAATGAATAAAAATGACCTAAAAAATGAGATTTTTCATACTTTGGCCAAATGAGGTGAAATTATAGGTCATTTTGATTGGAAAAATCATTTTGAAAACATTGGCTAAAGTGGAATTTTGAGTTTGGTTCAAGTTTTGAAAGTTATTCATGGTTACTTACACATGAAGTTACATAATCCAAATCCAAGGGAAATTATACATGGGAAGCTTCTCCAAGGTTCTAGGAGTTTCTAAACTCATGTATATATTGACATGAAGAGCTTCATGCCATGGTTGGTGATTCATATTAATCAAAACACAAGTTTCATACCAATTCTTCCAATTTGCAAAATCAATTCAAACTCTCTCAAATCTTCACCAATTTCCATTTTTCTTGATCTGGTCTTCATCACCATCATCCATAGATCACAATTCACACAAGAATTTGGCTGAATTGAGCAAGGATCGTGCCATACAAGTTCCATCATCCAAGGTGCAAGAAGTTGGAATCACAAGATCCAAGAGGTTTGAGTCAAAATCTTTGCATACAGAATCAAGGTTGGAGTGTGTGGATCAGTTTCAAACCACTGCAAGCATTGGATCAAGGAGTTCCATAGCTGTTTCTTCATTTTGAACCAGGTTGGTATCTCTACTCGAATTGCATGGTTTAGCTAGCATGTTAGAGATTTGTTAGCATAGAATGGTTAAGTTAAGTTAGATGATGAATTCCACAAAGTTTGGAGAGTTTTCATGAAGGTTGTTAATGGAGTGCAAGAACTGTTGAAGCTTGTAACTATTAGAATATTGCATGATAATCTGGAATGAATAGCTTGTAATGATCAGCATAAGATATGGATTAGTTTAGGGTAAGAATTAGGGAGAATTGGGAGGTTTGATCACAGGTGAAAATGGTGGATCAGAATTGTTATGCCTATCGGGTTTGAAGTTCTAGGCTGTTATATTGAAAACTATTGATACAGTTGTGTTCTACGTGAGAAGTGTAACACCCCAATTTTTAGTAATTATTTATTAATTAAATTAATTGATTAATTATGTGATTTTAGGTCTAATTGAATTAACTAATTTATGTGATTTATTTGATATAATTGAATTAGTTGATTTATTGAATTTATATAAATTATTTGATTTATTTGAGTTGTTTGGATTAATTGAATTATTGGACATATTCGAAATAATTGATTTAATTTTATTATTTAACTTATATGATATATTCTAATTTGTAGAATAATATAGAATTGATAGATTAATTGATTGGGCCTATTTGGGGGTGTGAATAGACATGAGTTATTAAGCCCATTGGAATTACTAGGCTAATTAAAATTGTGAGAATTATATAAAATAAGAGAATGGGATAAAAGAGAATAGAAAGAAAGAAAAGATAGAAAGGAGAAAAGAGGCAAAGAGAGGAGTGGAGAAGAAGAGGAGGAAACTCAAGAGAAAGAGCAAAAGTTCAACAAATTCAAGGTAAGGGTGAGAAACATTATTATTTGATCAATGTGTATGATTATGTATGAGTTGTGTTGGATTTGTTGGTAGTTTTCTCTATTTTCCATTTCTAGGGCATAAATGGTTTAATCGGTAGAATCGAGTTTTGAACGGTTAGAATTCAAAATAAATTGCATAGTTTAGTCGGGTAATATTTAGCCGGGATTATTGGATTTCGTTTGATTGAATTTGGTTGAGTTTGTGAATTTTTACATTTTTGGATAATTGAGGGTTTGAGATTTGAGTGAAAATCGGACGTCGTAGAAATCGTGTTTAATGGTTCTAATTCACTGCTATATGTTAGGTGAGTATGAGTATGTGTTTGTTTCATAAAAAAGAATTGAATCGATCGGATTTTCGGGCGAAAATGCAAAATCCCGTAGCCGTGTTTAGGCAAAATTCTGATTTTTCGGAAAACTTCGAAAATTCATAACTCTTGAACCGTAAGTCGGTTTTGACCCCCGTTCGAAGCGTTGGTAAGTTAACGAGATTGTCTTTCTAGAAAAAATGGATTTGAGGTCTGTACCTAGTTCAATTATAGTAGAAAATTGAAAACATATTGTTGTGTTGATTTTTACCGTCGCGAATGTGTGTGATTGATGTGTTATTGTGCAGAATACTTTTGTTATATAACGTATAGCTTGTGCATGTTGTGATATGATATGTTGTGGATAGCCATATGGCGTGAATCCTAGATGGTGGAGTCGATTATGAAATATAGTCTTTTGACAAATATATGCTTGTTTGTATGTGAAGAATGCATGAGAACATATTGTGAATATGTGTGCATTACTTGATAAATGTGGTAATGATATTGAAGTGTAAATGCATATTAATTGTATGTGATATTGTGAATGCATGAGAACATATTGTGAATATGTGTGCATTGTTTGAAAAGGTAATGAGGTTGAATTATGAATGCATATGTGTTGTATCCGATTATTGTGAATTAATGCATGGGAGCATATTGTAAGTTATGCGTGCATTGTTTGACAAATATGTTGATGAAAAGTATGAATACTTGATTATATGATATGTTGTGTGTGCAATCTTGTTTAATTCTTGAAGGGAGGAATTATGTGAATGCATGGGATTAAGACGTGTGATCGGTCTTAAGTGCATTTTGTTGTTGATTGCATATGCATCATTTAGTCAAGAGGCAATGTTTGCTAGTTTCGTGGAGGCTAGTGACTTGTCCCAAACCTAGAGCGGGGTTTGAAAGCTTAGGGAACGGGCTTTTGTTGTTATCGGTCTAGGGAACGGACCCGGTTTAAGTGTAAAAACCGAAAAATGATAACAAGTGTTGGTACCACATGGCATGAGTTGCATTGAGTTGCATTGAGTCTCATGGAATGAATATATGATTGTTGTATGAAGTTATGCATAGGTGTATGTACATGACTTGTGTAATTGTGAACTATGAATATGCTTGGTGATTATCCATATTTGATTATATATATGTTGTATTGTACATGATGAGTTATAATGAATTGTGGTGAGAAAATGTGGAATATATGTATTTTGTGCTTGTGTATTTGTGTATATATAATTATATGTATTATTATGATAATATTTCTCACCCTTCTGCTGGAATGATGTCCTACATGACATCGTGCAGGTATCAAGGAGTAGTATTGCTCGTAGTTACGAGGTCGCTTTTGGTGTAGCCGTTTAGTGATTTAATTATGTTGGGTCGAGTCATGCTCTGGTCATGTAACACTGGGATCGCTTGGGTTGTGTTTAAGATATACATTGTGTACTCTATAAACGTGTTTATATCCATTGGGATATTATGATGTTGGCCTTAGTGCCTAAGTGATGTTGTTTTATGTGATAAAAACAAATGTTTCTTTTATGAACATTGTGGTATAATTGAATCCGCTGCTACATGCAAAGCGAAGTTTTGTAAAGCATAATTTTATATTGAAATAGTAATGAGCATGACAGGTGGTTTTGATATTTTGAAAGTTATGTGTAATTCCCTTTTGTAAATGCATGGAAATTTACTCTGATTATTCATATATTATCCGTGGGGTTTAGAAGGGTGTTACATTAGTGGTATCAGAGCAGGTCGGTCCGTCCGGCCAAGTTGTCTAATGTTGTTTGTTCCCTGGTATATGACATGTGTGTGAAAACACTATCGATACATGTTTATTGTCTAACCTTTGTCTGCAAGAGTGAGAATGATTCAAGTGGGGGAGAGACTGGTGCTTTTCCAAGATGCTGCAAGTGTGGAGTTGTAGCTTAGTGTATAGTTGAACGCTCTTATAGTTTGGTAAAGACGGTTTATGCCCCATTATGAATGTCGACTATCTATTAACAAATTGAGGAATTGATCACCCTTAATCTCTTGTTGATAGTAGTTGGGATTGTGTTGGATGGGATAGACGTGTCTTGCAAGCTTAAATGGTGTGAGAAGTGAATTGTTTGGAGTTAAGCCAAGTGCTGAAGAATTGTTTTGATGAGTCGGTGCAGGACAGTGATGAGATGTTTCATTTTGATGGAAATTTTGAGTGTTAACGAAAGTGGGAAGTTGGCGGTTTGCCGATTAATTGTGGTTGTCTAGAAGTTATTCTGACAAGATAGTGATATACAGCCAGGACGTGAAGTGGAGTTGTGATTGACTTAGTTATGGGAACTAGTCCGATATTAAGAGCTCTATATTGTATGTCTATTTGGATAGTCAAGGAATTAAACTGATTGAGTAGTTTTGAGACTTGTGTCTAGTGTGTGTGTGTTGTGGCAACAGATTGTGAAGTCAAGTATATAAAGGGTGGATAATGACTTCTGGTGATTATTAAAGGAAGTAAGATGTGGGATAATATATCGGTAATTGGACTTTAAACATTTTAAGAGTTGGAGATGTGTTAAATGACCTTCTAATGGTGACGATGTTGTTTTCGTATTTTGTCCTAATGGGAGAACCGTAACTCGAAATGACGTCAGATGAGAAGCGTTGGAAGTTATTACAATAATCTATATGATGGTGAAGTAGTGACATGGAATTAAGTTATTTACTGATGGAATATGTTTGGATGTTGTAGTAAGTGCGGAAAGTGCGGTTCGTGTTTTCGCCATAACTCACAGATTGAGTGTCCGTTTGGCATGGGATTCTCCATACTTAATTGAGTGAGTCAATGGTTGGGTAACCGATGATATTTGGATATACTCGAAGAGTATAGAGGAACATGTTGAGCATCGGGAACTTGAGTTATCAGTGTTGGAGAAGAAGTAGTAATATTCTACTGTGAAGAAAGTTTAAGGAATTGTTAGGAAAGCTGTCAACAGCTCGTGTATTTGTTTTGCCGAATCCGACAGAACAAATTGTTGTGTTTTGTGATGTTTGGTTGATATGATTGGGGGATATGTTAAGTACAACATCAGCGAGTTTTGGTTATGCTTTAAGGCAACTTAAAGTACATAAGGGAATTATCTGACAAGTAATTGGAGTTGGTTGTTGTTGCGTGTTTGTGCCGGAGTTTGGAAGCCTCAATTGTTTAGTTGAGATTTGAGATGGTTGGTGATCTTAAGAACTTAAGGTATTTGTTGATTTGAAAAAGAGTTGAATATGGTGCAGAGGAAATAAATAGGGACTTTTGAAGGAGTATGGTTTTGGGTTGAATTACCATTCGAGTGAGACCAAGTGGTAGCAGAGGTATCGAATTAGAAATTTCTGTATATACCAATGATGATGGTAATGAGTTAGAACTGATGAAGCAAATTCGGGATATGAGTTGGTCTGTGAAGAAAATATCTTAGGGAGTTGAGCTTTGTATCTTGAGACTGACTATAGGTATTCTTGATAAGATTCGAAGAAGTCGAAGTTCTAATTTGAGTTAATAGATTGATTGAATTTAATGAATTGAAGTCGAAGAGCTGATTTTCGGATTGATGAGAATGGTACTATGAGATGTCATGATGGAGTGTGTGTTCCAAATAGTGTGAGTTGGATAAGAGTACTCTGGAAGAAGAACATTAAGATAGATGGAGAGAGAAGTGGTTGAAGTGGTATGTGCTGGTTTGACTTATTGGAAGTCGAAGTGTGAACATCAGAGGTTGTTGGACCTGATACAACTGTTGAATATTTCTAAATGGTATGGGATAGTATTCCCATGGATTTTGTGTCGGGTTTTCCGAAGAAATGTGAAGGGATATGATTCGACTTGGGTGGTTATGAATGGATTGGCAAGATTAACTCATTTCTTACTAATGAGGATGAATCATTCTATGCTGAAGCTAGCTAAGAGGTATAGTGAGGAAGTTGCGGGGTAGTATGGGTTACCGTCGAATATTGTGTCAGATGAGAATCTGAATTTTCGTTGAGATTTTGAGAAAGTTGTAGACGCTTTGGGTGTCATGTTGAAATTGAACTCTGTCTACATCCGTGGATGGAATGGACAGACAAAGAGAACTATCTAGTATGTAGGGGATTTGTGGAGAGCTTGTGTGTTGGATCAAGGTGGATCGTGGGATAGTTAACTATCGTTGCTTGAATTACCTACAATGACAATGATCATTCTAGTATCGGAATGATATTGTATGAGGCTTTGTACGGTAAGAGGTGTAGGAATCCTTTGCGTTGATGTGTGACAGGCGAGAGTGTTGTACTCGGACCTGAGATTGTGCAAGAGACGACTAGAAAGATTAAAAGGACCCAAGAAAAGACGTGTTTCGAGAGTTACAATAGTAACTGGTGTCGGTCGAGCTTGAGGTCTCGGAAGCACCCACTGTGTTTTGTTGATCTGTATCAGAGTGGCGCAGCGGAAGCATGGAGAAAATAGCATGTTAGATTGTTTTACCGTTGTCGCTTGTGGGGATTGCATGATGTGTTCATGTGTCTAAGTTGAGGAAGTGCATTGATTCAGATGGATAGTGTACGAGTAAGAGAGGATTTGATTGTTGAGACATTGCTAGTTCAGGTTGATGAACGAGAAGCAACTTCGAGGTATAGAGATTCCTTTGGTGGAGGTAGTTGGGAGATTAGGATGCGAGAGTCGTATCCAGAGTTATTTGAATCAGGTAACATTTTCGAGGACGAAAATTCCTAAAGTGGGGGAGGGTTGTAACACCCCAATTTTTAGTAATTATTTATTAATTAAATTAATTGATTAATTATGTGATTTTAGGTCTAATTGAATTAACTAATTTATGTGATTTATTTGATATAATTGAATTAGTTGATTTATTGAATTTATATAAATTATTTGATTTATTTGAGTTGTTTGGATTAATTGAATTATTGGACATATTCGAAATAATTGATTTAATTTTATTATTTAACTTATATGATATATTCTAATTTGTAGAATAATATAGAATTGATAGATTAATTGATTGGGCCTATTTGGGGGTGTGAATAGACATGAGTTATTAAGCCCATTGGAATTACTAGGCTAATTAAAATTGTGAGAATTATATAAAATAAGAGAATGGGATAAAAGAGAATAGAAAGAAAGAAAAGATAGAAAGGAGAAAAGAGGCAAAGAGAGGAGTGGAGAAGAAGAGGAGGAAACTCAAGAGAAAGAGCAAAAGTTCAACAAATTCAAGGTAAGGGTGAGAAACATTATTATTTGATCAATGTGTATGATTATGTATGAGTTGTGTTGGATTTGTTGGTAGTTTTCTCTATTTTCCATTTCTAGGGCATAAATGGTTTAATCGGTAGAATCGAGTTTTGAACGGTTAGAATTCAAAATAAATTGCATAGTTTAGTCGGGTAATATTTAGCCGGGATTATTGGATTTCGTTTGATTGAATTTGGTTGAGTTTGTGAATTTTTACATTTTTGGATAATTGAGGGTTTGAGATTTGAGTGAAAATCGGACGTCGTAGAAATCGTGTTTAATGGTTCTAATTCACTGCTATATGTTAGGTGAGTATGAGTATGTGTTTGTTTCATAAAAAAGAATTGAATCGATCGGATTTTCGGGCGAAAATGCAAAATCCCGTAGCCGTGTTTAGGCAAAATTCTGATTTTTCGGAAAACTTCGAAAATTCATAACTCTTGAACCGTAAGTCGGTTTTGACCCCCGTTCGAAGCGTTGGTAAGTTAACGAGATTGTCTTTCTAGAAAAAATGGATTTGAGGTCTGTACCTAGTTCAATTATAGTAGAAAATTGAAAACATATTGTTGTGTTGATTTTTACCGTCGCGAATGTGTGTGATTGATGTGTTATTGTGCAGAATACTTTTGTTATATAACGTATAGCTTGTGCATGTTGTGATATGATATGTTGTGGATAGCCATATGGCGTGAATCCTAGATGGTGGAGTCGATTATGAAATATAGTCTTTTGACAAATATATGCTTGTTTGTATGTGAAGAATGCATGAGAACATATTGTGAATATGTGTGCATTACTTGATAAATGTGGTAATGATATTGAAGTGTAAATGCATATTAATTGTATGTGATATTGTGAATGCATGAGAACATATTGTGAATATGTGTGCATTGTTTGAAAAGGTAATGAGGTTGAATTATGAATGCATATGTGTTGTATCCGATTATTGTGAATTAATGCATGGGAGCATATTGTAAGTTATGCGTGCATTGTTTGACAAATATGTTGATGAAAAGTATGAATACTTGATTATATGATATGTTGTGTGTGCAATCTTGTTTAATTCTTGAAGGGAGGAATTATGTGAATGCATGGGATTAAGACGTGTGATCGGTCTTAAGTGCATTTTGTTGTTGATTGCATATGCATCATTTAGTCAAGAGGCAATGTTTGCTAGTTTCGTGGAGGCTAGTGACTTGTCCCAAACCTAGAGCGGGGTTTGAAAGCTTAGGGAACGGGCTTTTGTTGTTATCGGTCTAGGGAACGGACCCGGTTTAAGTGTAAAAACCGAAAAATGATAACAAGTGTTGGTACCACATGGCATGAGTTGCATTGAGTTGCATTGAGTCTCATGGAATGAATATATGATTGTTGTATGAAGTTATGCATAGGTGTATGTACATGACTTGTGTAATTGTGAACTATGAATATGCTTGGTGATTATCCATATTTGATTATATATATGTTGTATTGTACATGATGAGTTATAATGAATTGTGGTGAGAAAATGTGGAATATATGTATTTTGTGCTTGTGTATTTGTGTATATATAATTATATGTATTATTATGATAATATTTCTCACCCTTCTGCTGGAATGATGTCCTACATGACATCGTGCAGGTATCAAGGAGTAGTATTGCTCGTAGTTACGAGGTCGCTTTTGGTGTAGCCGTTTAGTGATTTAATTATGTTGGGTCGAGTCATGCTCTGGTCATGTAACACTGGGATCGCTTGGGTTGTGTTTAAGATATACATTGTGTACTCTATAAACGTGTTTATATCCATTGGGATATTATGATGTTGGCCTTAGTGCCTAAGTGATGTTGTTTTATGTGATAAAAACAAATGTTTCTTTTATGAACATTGTGGTATAATTGAATCCGCTGCTACATGCAAAGCGAAGTTTTGTAAAGCATAATTTTATATTGAAATAGTAATGAGCATGACAGGTGGTTTTGATATTTTGAAAGTTATGTGTAATTCCCTTTTGTAAATGCATGGAAATTTACTCTGATTATTCATATATTATCCGTGGGGTTTAGAAGGCTCTGATACCATTTGTAACGCCCCATATTGCTTTCAGGATTACCGACTGACCCCACAAACCAACACGGGTCTTTTCAGCATGCTTTGTCCTCAATCACACGCTTTCCAGGAAACTTCCCAGAAGGTCACCCATCCCAGAATTGCTCCAAGTCAAGCACGCTTAACTGTGGAGTTCTTATGAACGGGCTACCGAAAAGAAGATGCATCTTGTTGGTATAGGTAGTACCAATTAATCCTTATAAGCCTTCATTCAACCATGCAGTCCCATACCTGCATAGCCTCAGGATCCCTCTCATTCGGATGTGAATTCGGTTTTCCCCTAGAAGCTGCTAGGAGTGTCTCATTGTCATACCTCATGACACCGACAACCACTCCCTCGCCCACGGGTGTTACATGTAACCACCGTCCTCTTTCACCTCAGGTGTTACATGCCCACCGGCTTCCGCTTGGTTCGTCCCCGAACCACATCGTACTGGGAGAGGTATGGCTCTGATACCATTTGTAACGCCCCATCTTGCTTTAAGGATTACCGACTGACCCCACAAACCAACACGGGTCTTTTCAGCATGCTTTGTCCTCAATCACACGCTTTCCAGGAAACTTCCCAGAAGGTCACCCATCCCAGAATTGCTCCAAGTCAAGCACGCTTAACTGTGGAGTTCTTATGAACGGGCTACCGAAAAGAAGATGCATCTTGTTGGTATAGGTAGTACCAATTAATCCTTATAAGCCTTCATTCAACCATGCAGTCCCATACCTGCATAGCCTCAGGATCCCTCTCATTCGGATGTGAATTCGGTTTTCCCCTAGAAGCTGCTAGGAGTGTCTCATTGTCATGCCTCATGACACTGACAACCACTCCCTCGCCTACGGGTGTTACATGTAACCACCGTCCTCTTTCACCTCAGGTGTTACAAGAAGTGGAGCAATTTTGGTGTTTACATTTTTGGTTTTCATGGAGAAACGAGGAAGAACCAGAGGACGGAAGGTTTGTGCATGGCATGAGGAATTTCAGGTTAGGGTTTTCAAGTTGGGGACGATGGCTATCCATCGTTGGATCAAGCCTGGTTATTTGACTAATTAATCCAATCCAACGACCGCGATTGAAGAAGAAAAACGGAGGGAAGTTTAAATGGCGCAACGCACCGTTTCACTTAAAAATATCTGATGGGCTTTGAATCCCCTTGCTACTAACACCCCCAGATGAAGGCCCAATCCCAATTATGCCTGAGATAATCACTATCTGCACCGTTTTCCTTTTTTTTAATTTTTGGTTATTTTCTGAATGCATATGGGCCCAGACGCGCTTGCTATGCGCGCCCCCCTGTCTGGGCCCAGTTCATTGTTTTAACTGATTTCATCTGCTTTCTGCACCCCTTCCATTTATTTCTCATTTTATTTTCTTTCAAAATATTAATTCTTTCAAAAATCATAAAAAATTGGAAAATGCTTCTTTTTCGTTGGTTCTTTTTGCATATTACTCATAATTTTGTCAAGGAAAATATCATACAAAAAAATTCCAATTTCATTTCATTTTAATATTTTTGGCATATTTTTCTTTTAAATAGGTGTAAATATCATTTTGTTTGATACATGAATTTGGTAATTTTGGTTTGAATAGATGCTTCAATATTTTTAATCCATTATTTTTAGGTTGTTTAGTTTAGACATTTATCTTGTATATAAAATTTAGTTCATATTTTTAGGACTTAATTTTAGGAGATTTGTTTAGGTGTGAACAACATGACCAAAATTAGGGTTTAGGTGATAACATAGGAGAATTAGTTCATTTCCCTTAGGAGTTAGAAATTGAATTTTTGGGGTATGGGACTATAGGGATTATGGGTAGTTATTAGATCCCTTAGAAAATTTTAGGATTCCCCTACTGCTATTAGTACTGTCTGTATTTACTTGACTGGTGTGGTGTGCCCTCTCTGGGGATTATGATTTGTCTGTGTGGGTATTGGGATTGCCTGGGGATTGGGAGAGCTGAAGACTTGTGATGATGAAGCCATTGGAGATCCAGGGATTGAAGTCCAACTTCCAGAGTTGATGAGGAGATTCTTGTTAGCAGCTGTTGAAGAGTATAAGCTTTAGGAGCTAGGCAAAGCTCTAGATTAGAAAGCTTGTTTCCCAAACATGGAATGCCTTGTCTGCATCCATCCTTTCTCTATGATTCAAAGTCTCTTTCAAATATCCACCTCCTTCCTTTGGAAGGATCAGTGAATGTATTTGAAAGATAGAACTTTTGAGAGAAAATTGTCTGTACAATGTTAACAGTTGATGAGCCACCCTTGGTAGGCAGTTTACTGTTTAACATTCACTTCATCTGGTTGACTGATATTCCTCTTGGAGTTTGAGACTTGAAGAAAAGCCATTGCAGATGGAAGACTGATAATCAAAGCCCTTGCTTGAAGGCTGTGGAGATGGAGATTGATGCTTGCTGAAGCTGGTAGCTGTTTGATAATGACTTGAAGATAGGTGTTGATGCAGAGCTGCTGTGGCTGTTTATTTTAGTTGTTATTCATTTCTGATGTATTGATTGGTTTTCCCTGACTGTATTGTTTGACGTTTAACCTGTTGGGTTGAAAGTGAATCCTGTTCACTTTTGCCTATTGTTTTCTAGGTTCGAGGTTGAGTGGGACTCCCTTGCCTCGCTTGTATTGTTGCATCCATGCATTTTACTGCTTTATTGTATATATGCTATTGTTTCTGTTTCCGTCTATTCCCTTAGGATCTCTGTTTCTCTCTGTGCAAGAGAGGAGCATGATAGACATTAGGTCTTAACCCATGCATGATAACATTAGGTTAGTTTGATTCCCTTTGCAACCGTAGGTTAGAGTTCTGTCTCTCCTTTCTCAAAACAAACAGAAAAACACAATAAATATTTCAAACACAATAAAAGACACTTCTTTCGTAAAAGAATGTGAACGCATCAAAACGTCATTTTTGTCCGCTGGGACTGTTAATCAGAAAAACCTTTTTTCAGAAGGAATAAAACAAATCAAAACAGACTTGTGTCGTACGTGGCCTGAACTACGTTTGCTCTGATCTTTCATGCTATATGAAAGTACGTAGGCATAGGATGCGACATCCTAGCGAGCAACCTTCCCCTCCTTTCCCGTAGGTAGGCGAACTACGTTGACTCTGATTTCTCGTTCCAGACGGGAATATGTAGGCATAAAGTGCGATACTTTGCCGAGTCATTTTATTTTCTTTTTAACCCTTAACCTTTAGTTTAGATAGAATAACAATCCATACCCGAAAACAAGCGTGGATCCCGTCGAGTACGACGGACGTGAGGGGTGCTAATACCTTCCCCTTACGTAACCGACTCCCGAATCCAGGTTTTGGTTGCAACGACCATACCTTTCCCGTGTTGTGCGAGGTTTACTCTGAGCGTTTCCTTTCCCTCCCGTGGGATAAATAACGCACGGTGGCGACTCTTCTGTTCAGCCGGCGCCGATTTTCGCAGTAGCGACACATATGTTTGAAAATGATGCAATGCCCCATGCGGCATGGAGATGCTATGCGTTTGTATAGATGTAATGCCCCATACGGCATGGAGATGCTATGTGTTTGTATATATGCAAATATAATGGTATATGCAAGTGCAAATGCAAGCTCGAGCTGCCAGAGAACCGCTTGGCAAAATAAATGCCGAAGGCAACGTCAACTCCACTGAGAGGTACCCGGTATCATAGAATCATCTCAGCAAAATAAATGCTGGAAAAGTGAGACCAACTTCCATGGAGAAGAAACAATCCTGCTGAGGGATGGCTCACAAATTCATCGTTACGAACTCGTTAGAGGATGATCAACCTGACGGAGGAATGACAACCTGCCGGAGGAGGGAAGGACGACCCTGCACGGGGATGCCCTTTCTAAACCCTTGACAACCTGATTGTACCCTGTGGGGCTTAACCAAACTGGGGTTAATTGTGCACAGCTCACTATTGAGAATGCCCCTACTGTCAGGGATATCCATTCTGACCTGCCGAGGATACTCCCGATCCTATTCTGAGGAGGAATAACTGCGATCTCAACTATTTTGGGGACAATACGGAACTTCCAACTGCTGAGGAGGGCAATCCTAATTCAACATTACTCGGGAAACCGGTATCAATCGAGCTTTGTATCGGGGAACGCGACACCATGTGAGTCACTAGGAATTATCGTGTCGGGTATTTTTTAGGCTTTTTTTAGTTTACGGATGAAAATAGGTTATTAACAAAATGGTTTTAAAGGGAAAATACTAGACGGGGCTAGCATTCAAAGATGGACTACCAGGCGAGAACTGATAGTAAAAATAGGTTAGGTTATCGGACGAGAATGGATTTACGGTTGGAACATCAGACGAGGTTGACCGGATGATAGGTTAAGGAAAGGATGACCAGACGGGGCTGGGTTGGAAGCTGCCATGCACCAGACGAGAACTGATGCCACAAATAGGTTAAAGAGACGGTGACCAGACGGGGCTGGTTGAAAGCTAACATACACCAGACGAGAACTGATGTTTACGGCAAGGTTAGCCAGACAATAACTGGTTAAAAGATAATAGGTACCAGACGAGAACTGGTATTTACGGAAAGGTGGACCAGACGAGAACTAGTTACCGGTTTGCCAGGCGAGAACTGGGCTTTGGAAATGACAAGGTTACAAGGTTCTGTCAGGTAACAGGTTTAAACTATAGGATAAGGATCCAATGACGACAAGGCCTTTTCGAAAGGTTAAGGTTTTTTGACGAGGGTAATGGCACGATTCCCCGATACTCAACTCTTGCTAGGGTGAACAAACTCGCTTGAACAACTTGCCCCAGTGCAACTCAACTTGCTCCAATCCAACTCTTGGGGAAACTCACTCTGAACGGAAAGCAGCTTGCTACAGTACGACCTTGAGATGGCTTGCCCCGGTATCTGTACCACGAAAGGATTGAACCTCAATTAAACAACTATCAACATAGTTGGTTTCACCATCTCTGAAGTGACTTGCCCCTGAACGAGCGTTGAGCGACTTAACCTGCCCTGATCACACACTGGAAAGATCTACCATCAAATCACAGCATTCTAGATAATAGCCCCTGATTGGCTCTCGAGAAGATTTACTTCTGATCAACCGCTTCTCAAGTAAACTGTCCCATAATCAACCGATGCTTCGAGACTTGTCCTTAGACCAACTGATTCTGAACTCACTAGAAATCAATGCCCCGGATTCACAGGGTTTCACAGCATACACCATTCTGATTCAGACTGCTGAATTATTCAGTCCTGTTTGATTATTCCCTGCTGGAATTTCCTTCATGTCAACTACTGACCTGCAAGTAAAATTGTTTAATCTCGAATGGTAATTTTAATGCAGTGTTCATGCAGATTTTGAAACATTGTGCTGTCACTCATTCACGTGTCATGATTGTGAGTGACGAATGAACCAAAGAGTTCAAAACGTAGTGCTGATTTGATCAGTAAAAAAAACAACAAGGATATGACTAGCAAATCAAGAAGGAGTCAGGTTACTCAACCTTATCGTAATGCACTTTCAGAATAAACCCTACCTCAATTAGGTCTTTTAAGGGTTGTATCGTGGTCGGGTGCACAGTTCGTGAAACAAAGGATATTTGGCTCAAATTATGATTTGTACCCACCCCTTCTACGTGATGATCTCCGATCCTAAAGTTCAGTTAACTTGGCACAAGCGCTCGCCTCTTCGAGAGGTATGTTGAATATTGGGACTCACAAGGTTTTCGGAGTGACAGTTACTCCTCTTTCGTTTTCGGTGTCTGTATCTACACGACTTTGTCTTTGTTCGAGGATTTTTCTTTTGTATCCTTTCTTTTTCATTCTTTTGATTCCCTAATTTTTGCCAGGACTGACTCCTTTTGAGTTCTTTTCGATTTTTTCTTTTGAGGTCCAGCAGGATGCCCTAATTTTTGCCTAAGTATTATCTTTCCAGCTTTTTTCTTTTTCTTTTACTTAGCGGGCTTTCTTATTTCTTTCTTGGAACAAGTCGTGCGACAATGATTGTCTTGATTGCTCTGAAAGGATTGCAACTGTCTCACTCCTGATTGGTGAGGTTTAACCATTGCGGTTGATGAGGTACGACCTCTGGGGAAAATAAGATGTGATTGGTCCTCGACAGGCAACACTCCTCTATAAGACTTGAACGCTCGATCAAGCAAACTGACAACTACCCTGCCCCGGGTTAAGATGTGAGGGTTTAAAAAGTCCGAAAAAACTTCTACTTCTTGGCTCGAAGTGGTTAACAAGGGACTAACTCCTTATATCTCCAGTGTTTAGGGGACTTGAAACAATGCCTTGTACGTCATCGGCAAGGTTTTATCTGAAAGCATACGATCATCGGTTATGAGTATTCAGTTTCGTCATCCTCCCTCCAATCTTTGCTAATCATAGTGACAAAGGGGAGTAAATAAAATGCAAGTGTCGGTGCAATGCAGTAAATGAGTGACAACGACATGATTAATTCAGAAAAATGCATAGTCACTTTATCAATATTACCATTCGAAACAAACAATGTTTAACAGCAAGTAGTAACTAACAGAAAAGAAACTACAAATGCAAATGATAAAAGTCTGAGGACTCCCAATGCTGAGGACGTCTGCCTGGACCACTGGCTTCTTGCAAATAAACCTCTGCATCTACGAGCTTAGGCAGCTGAGAAATTGTCATGAACAACCAAAATTCCTCCTGGAAAGGAAATACACCCTTTGTCGATCAACTGTTGCACTTTTGCCTGGAAACCTTTGCAATCTTCAGTTGAATGCCCTGGAGATCCACCATGGTAACCACACTGACCGTAGGGATTGTACCCAGGAGGGTAAGGTTCCGGCACAGGCTTAAGAGCTTTAGGTTCCACCAAAGAATTCTGAATAAAAAATGGTAGAATATGACTATACGACACAGGCACCGAATGAGAAGGAGCATTCCTTCGTTCCAAGTTGTTACGAGGCCTGTTCTGATTTGGGTGCTGATTCTAATAACCTCGGCCATGAGTTCGCTGATTTGCCAAAGAAGCGACATAAAGTTCTGGATATGGTGCCCTAGGCGCAATTGTCTGTCCCGCATAACAAGACACAGAAGATGAAGAACCAACAGATTTCACCAATTCATCTCGAGGATAATCAACATCTGGCATGATTGCATTGATCACAACTCCTTCTTCAGTTTGGTAGCTATAGAGAGATTCAGTTTCACTAGCCTGACTGCTCGAAACAATCTGAATTTTCCCAATTTTTACGGCATGCTCGATGTGTTCTCCTAATCTTACCAATTCAGAGAAATTTGGCGCATTTCCAAGCATTCTTTCGAAGTACGGGCTCTCCAGGGAATCTACAAACATGCCCATTAACTCTCGTTCTAGAAGCGGTGGGTGCACTCTGGCAGCAAATTCCCTCCATCTCTGAACATACTTCCTGAAGGGTTCATTGTTCTCTTGAGACAATTCCTGCAACTGCATGCGACTAGGAGCCGTGTCTAGGTTGTAATCATACTGTTTCAGAAAAGCTCTGGCTAAATCCACCCATGATCGGATCTGATTACTCTCTAACTGCATATACCAACTCAGAGATGCTCCAGTCAGACTATCCTGAAAGCAGTGAATCATCAACTTGTCGTTTTGCACAAACGAAGTCATTCTTCGGCAGAACATCACCAAATGTTTCTTTGGACAGTTATCTCCTCTGTACTTCTCAAATCTCGGTGCTCTGAACTTAGGAGGCAATACCAGGCCAGGAACCAAACACATGTCTGCAACATTGAGGTTGATAGCATCTTTAACTTTCAAGGCTTTGACTCCTTTTTCCAACACTCGGAGCCTTCTAGCATACTCAAGAGCTCTTGGGTCTTCAGTCCTAGCTACCGGGATCTCTCTTCGGATATTCGCCATAGGGAGAATAACACCTTGACTGTTAATAAGAGGAGGGCGTTCATTTCGGACAACAAACTGCTCACGTCGATCTCGGTCCCTAACCGGAGGTTGCACAAATTGGTCTGCAGTAACGTTGTTCACTTGCGGAAGGTCTTCCACAGACATAGAGCCATACAGAGGATTAGTCGTCATAGTGAAACCCGTCAAAGTGTTACGAGACTGGAAGTGGCTCTCAGACATAGCTACCAATAACCTTCAACTGACTTCACTGCTCGGTTCTGCTCAAATCTACTTCAACCCCTTTGTCGTCTTCTAACAATCAACAGTCGCTCAGGCCAAACACCGGAGAATCACCTTCAGAATCAAAACAATGGCTGGATCAGACTCTGGCTAGCTGGAGGATGATATGCAATATGATGCAAACACGTTTATGCAAATGCGATGCAAGATGCAGCAAACACGGGATCACAGCACCATAAATCTCTGAATACTGCTGCACTGCTGACTGAGTACGTTCGCTCTGAAGAGAAAACCAAGATGACGGGTAGGCTGGAAGTCAAGTTTCCTACAAAAACCCTCTCACTCACAGGTATGGACCTAAACTGACACAAGGTACGACATCCTATGCGGTCGTTGGCGTCACAGACTTTCAAGACTGATGATACGATACCCAGAAGGTGTGGCATCCTCATGTCCTGAAGAGGCCTCACTTAGCCAACTTCCAAATGATCGGTCCCCAGAGTCGACAATCCTCCAAACCAACAACCCCCTCAACCCAAAGGGTTGAAAAAGAAGTCAACCAGGAGAACCTCGTCTGAGCGTGGATTTCATGAGACACTAGTACCCGCAAAGCAAGCACGCGCCCACTAATTTCCACAACTAATTCTAAGGTGCACTCAAGTCTGGGTCTGGCTTCTCACACAAAAGAACACCCCACCCAACAGCACAACAGCAACAGATAATAGCAAAGTGCGGAAATTGTAAATACAATAATACAACACCTAAAAGGTAAACACCTAAAGACGAGCAAACAGGCGCTAGGATCGACTCTCTTAAGGTACGTTGGATCCCAAATGCATAAGGAACCATCGCAATCCCCAGCAGAGTCGCCAGCTGTCGCTACTGCGAAAATCGGCGCCGGCTAAACAGAAGAGTCGCCACCGTGCGTTATTTATCCCAAGGAAGGGAAAGGAAACGCTCCAAGTAAACCTACCGCAAAGACGGGAAAGAAATGGTCATCGCAACCAAATCCTGGATTCGGGAGTCGGTTACGCAAGGGGAAGGTATTAGCACCCCTCACGTCCGTCGTACTCGACGGGATCCACGCTTGCTGATTTGTCTAAAGGATGCAAAAAACAATCTATCTACGGCTGCTAAAGCTAAACGGAAGGAAACTGACTCGATAGAGCGTCGCACTCTATGCCTACGTATTCTCAAGAGAGAAAGTCAGAGTCATCGTAGTTCGGGAAACTACGGGGAATTGGCTCGCCAAGACTTCGCGTCTTGTGCCTACGTACTTCCACACAGCGTGAAAGATCAGAGCTTACGTAGTTCAGGATAACTACGGCTAGACAGGGTGTTCTCAATCACACAGGAGTGAGAGATTAAGTTGGTTTTAGAGGTACGGGAACCTACGGGAACTTAAAACTACGGTCTGGTCTCAAATGCACAAGGGCAAGAGAAAGGGATAACATCAGTCGTCAGCGGGAAAATCTCGACCGCACGGCAGCAAGAGAACAGAGAGGTTAGTTGTTAGTGTGCTCGCTAGGATATCGCATCCTATGCCTACATATTCTCATTCGATATGAGAAATCAGAGCAGCTGTAGTTCAGCCTACTACAGCAAACAGGGAATGGGAAGAAGGTAAAAGGGAGGTAGCTCGCTAGGATATAGCATCCTATGCCTACGTACTCTCGTCTGGTACGAGAGATCAGAGCAAACGTAGTTCGACGGGAAAACGAGTCTCGATTGCACGGGGGCAAGAGAAGGGGTCTCGATCGCCTGAACGCGAGAGAAAAGGGGTTTCAATCGCACGGGGGCGAGAACAAAGAGGAAGCAGGCCTACGCCTAAACGGGAAGGAACTCGGGACACACACGCAAGAACCTAAGACGTAGGAGCGAATGCGTTGCATGTCACCTAAAGGGTACCATACTAGACATCCTAGACGATTGAGAAGAAACTCCTCAACTGTCATTTCCTACGTATCTAACGATGCAGCTCACAACACTCGACGGTTGCCTGAAGACTTGAATAAGATGATGATGTTGAACGAAGCAGCTCCAGGGCTCCTGACGTGCGTGCAAGCTCCATTCCAATCTTCTCCTCTTCGGATCCTTGATGAGGACGCTCGAATCAGAACCAATGTACCGCTTAGACCGTCATGGTTCGACTTATACGAGAAATCGAACTCTAAGAGGTAGCGTATTGATGTCCGTGTCAAAGACAAGATAGAGAAATGATATCGAAAATCATTCTCCAATTGAATCGTGTCACACTGCCAGCAAAAAATAAAATCGAGAATAAAATCGGACAGAAAAGAAAATAGGAGAGAAATCCAACACAAAATGGAAATAAAGTCTACTCCTAAAATACAACAATTAAAGTCCACTAGAAAATATTCAGAAGAAATTAAAAGGAATGCATAATGGAAAATAGCATAGAAAATACTATAATATTCTATAGAGAAAAATAGGAAAAAAACTATATTAAATCTATATATCCTATAATATGCTAAAAATAATAGAATATAAAGTCTATATTAAAATCTATGCATAATATTCTAACTATGAAAATGAAATTAAAATCTTAAAGAGAAAAAATAAATTGCAAGGAAGGGGGTATAATCTGCAAAATGGAGGGACTGCAGAAAATAAACCACCATTCTCGGCCTGAAGCCCACAATACAATAAAAAAATCAGAAGATAACAAATGGCCCAGGGGGGGGGGGGGGTTCGCTCACGAATTGGGTGTGTGAGTCAGAAAGTGGTTCATGGTGAATTGGGCCCAGCCCGTCACAAAACTCATCGGCCAAAAAAAGAAAAAAGGAAAAAGGGAAAAAACGGGGGGAATGCAGGGGAACGTGAGGCGTGAACCGAAAAAAAATAAATGGGCTTTGAAGCCCAATCCAACACACAGCCCTCTCTCTCTCTCTCGTTCACTCTCAGAAAGGAACAAACCCTAAGCCTCCAAAAACACTGTTCACCCGCCGTTCTCCCTTTCTCAGATCCTCCCTCTCGCAAACCTCTCCATTCTCCTCGTCTCAAATCTATCTCCCTTACAATATTCCTTTCCATCAAATCCAAGCTCAAAGTTCGCTCCAACAGATAATGATTTTGAAGGCGTTGAAGGAGATTGTTGGAGATCCACGAATCTTTGAGGGAAACTGGATTCGCAAATATGGAAAAGATCACGAAGAACTTTTGGAAATGGGATGCGCATGAGTCTCTTGAAGATCGCTGATGAACATGAAGATCTTCGTTAATCTTGAGGAGAATCTGGGAAGTTCGAAGAAACGCTATGAAGAAATTGGTAAATCGTTTGGTGTTCCTGATGATTTCTGAAAGCGGATGAAGAGAAGTTTGTTGGACGAAGATCTCGAAGGATCTGAAAATTGTTGAAGACTGATGATGTTTGTTGACGATCGTTGTTGAAGGTTCTTGAAGATTTGTGGAGATCCTAAAATCTGATGAGTTTGGACGAATCTCGGAGTGATGTTGAATCTTGAACGGATCTGAATGTTGAACTGACGATGAAAAAAAGTTGATGAACGATGAATGTTCTTTGATGATGTTTCTGGAGAGTATGAAGAATCTGGAGATCTATGAATGGATGATGAACACGAATCCAGATCTGATAGATCTGGAAAATTACAGATGAGTAGATGAAGTTTTGGAGATTCTGGAAAATCTCATGATGAACACGAAGATATTTTGTGAAGATCTGGTAACCGATTGAAGATCCTGATGATGAATTGATGAACATCTATGGATGAAGATCTAGAAATTTGACAATGAACACATGAAGGATCTTCTTGAATCGATACGAATTCTGGAAAATCACGTGAACATTGATGAAGATCTATGGATCTGGCAAAATCTGGACGAAGACCAGATGAAATTCGTACGGAGTTGGGAGGAAAAAATCTGATGAGTTCTCCGATGGTGATTCCGGCGAGCTTTGGCCGGGAGAAACGCCATGATGATTTCTCCGGTGAGGCTTTGAAGAAGCACAGATGAAGATTGGATGAGGAAATCTGGAAAATGGGTGAGTGGATGAAGATTCTGGCGAGTTTAGGAATTCCGGCGACGGTTACGGCTGCTCTGGCGACGGATACGGTGGCTCTGCGGCGGCTGCATGGCCAGCGGCAGGGTCTCCAGCGAGGAACTGGTTGGAGACAGGTGGAACGCATGCGGAGAGGGTTGGTGGAGGTGGAGACGCGTGGCATGGAGAGAGGGTGAATGAAGGACAAGTGGCAGTGAGGGAAAAGAGAGAGAGAGACTGAGTGGTGATGTGTCAAACATGCAGAGTGTGGAAGAAATGAGGTGGCGGGGGGAGAAAAGCACGTGTGGCAGTCTCTTTATAGGACAAGTGGCATTGGACTTGGGCTTCCAGAATTTGGACACTTGGCCCACTATCAGACTAAAGGCTAATTAATGAACTAATACTGATTAATAATCCTAATTAATGCGAAAATGACCCTAATTAATTGAACTAATCTAATAGACTCTAATAAATCCTAATTAACATCTAAAATGAACCTTAATTAATGAAAGCTAATTAATATAACTAACTCTAATTAATACTATTAAAAGAAAAACCTATTAAACTAAACAAATCAATTAGACTCTAACCAAAATCTATTTAAATTCTATATTAAAACTAATAAATCTAAAAATCTATTAAATTTTATATTATCCTAAAAAAAGAAACTAATATCTAATATTCTAAAAAATCTATTAAAACTAATAAAAACTATATTCTAAAATTCTATAATATTCTATTAAGCTAAAAAGACTATATTATTCTAAAAAACTAATAAAGCTCTATTTAAATTCTAGAAAAATACTATTAAACCCTAAAATACTATTAAAAGTTCTAAAAAAGCAATAAAGGAAAATAACTCAATTAAAAGAGAACGCGAGACCAAACCGAAATAAGCGGCAAAAACCGGACACCGAGATATCCTCAAAAATAACAGCGAGAGCTGAAAACACCGAGACGGGCGCAAAATTCTCAAAATACACCTATTCGAACTGGCCTGAACTGCCTGAAACGCCAGGGGAGGCTGTAATCCCGATAAAATCAGTCTGACTGCAAAAATGCAATGGATGCGGTATGTGAATGCGAATGCAAAATGCGTCGAAACATAAACCAGATTTGGGAACCGGTTGGTCAAATTTTGGGGTGCAACACCTGTTCCCAATTATCAGGCAGTGCCAGCACCCGTATATCAGCCAATTCAACAAGGGTATCAACGAGTGCCCAACGCTCCACCCTATCAGCAACATCATCATCCTAGAGCTCAGGCACCCAGACAGAACTACCAGAATCGGAGACCAACAACAAAACCTCCACTTCCACAGATACCAATGACTTACACAGAATTGTACCCATCCTTAGTATAGCAAGGGTTGGTAACAACGTGACCGCTCAACCCAGACACTACGTCTCCTCACTATAATCCAAATTCCCATTGCGCCTTTCACGAAGGCGCTGCCGGTCATGATTTAGAAGGTTGTCTTGCCTTAAAACATCTTGTCAGGGAGTTGATAGAAAAGAAGATCTTGTCTTTTGATGATGTACCCCCTAATGTTAAAAGTAATCCATTACCGAATCATGGAGGGGTTAATGCGGTAGAAGAAGTTTCAGATGAAAGGATAGTCCGGAGTGTGTCAGAGATCAAGACTCCATTAAGGTTACTTCACGAGAAGCTACTGAAAGCAGGACTGATAGAGGATACCCATAATGATTGTGAAGAATGTTCTAGTGATTCTAAAGAGTGTGATGCGATACGAGGAGATATACAAAGATTGATTGATGATGGAGTATTGCAAGTATGTAGCAAGGTGAGGAAAGAAGAAGTTTCGGTAATTTAGCCTGTTTTTAATTTACTAAAGAAAGGTGAGAAAGTTCCGGTGTTCAAAATGACCAACAAAAGTGTGAAACCTATTTTCAGCAAGTCGGTTATCGATCAACCTCGACCGGTTATTATTTAGAAACCAAGACCATTTCCTTTTGAAAGCACAAAGGCCGTTCCATGGAAATATGACATGATTGTGATAGACCGAGGATCTGGGAGGGTTAGTCCAAAAGAGACAGTGAAAGACGACCAAATGGACGTGACAAATATTGCAGGCACCAGTAAGATGACTCGTAGTGGTCGAATCTATCAGCCAAAGGTAACAGTAGTCACTCCAAAAGAGGTTACTCCTGCTGCGATAAAAGAAAAAGAGGTACCAAGTACTGAGGGAAACAATGAGGAATTATTAAGGATTATTTGGAAAAGTGATTACAGGGTTATTAATCAGCTTCACCAAACCCCATCGAAGATGTCGATCTTGTCTCTCTTGATAAACTCTCCAGCTCATAGAGAGGGTCTGCAAAAAGTATTGAGGCAGGCACATGTGACAAAAGATATAACTCTCGGCCAATTTGACTCAGTGATAGCCAACATTACGGCATGTAACACCCTGAGTTTTAGTAATGCAGAGTTTCCAAAAGAAGGACGTAATCACAACCGTGTGTTGCACATATTTGTCAGGTGCCAAGAAGACACAATGGCACGAGTTTTAGTCGACACTGGATCCTCATTGAATGTATTGCCCGCAAGGTCGCTCGCAAGGTTAGCATATGCAGGGGCAGAAATGAAGTCGACGTTGTTGATTGTAAAAGCTTTTGACGGTTCAAGAAGAACGGTTGTTGGAGAGGTAGAATTACCAATCATGATAGGACCTCATGTGTTCGATATTACATTCCAAGTCATGGACATTAACCCAGCTTATAGTTTTTTGTTAGGACGACCGTGGATTCACGCAGCTGGGGCAGTGACTTCCACTTTACATCAAAGAATGAAATTTGTTGTGAATGACAAGCTGGTGATTGTACACGGTGAAGAGGACCTAATGGTGAGCAATATGTCATCATTCAAGTATATTGAGGCAGATGAAGGCGCGTTAGAAACTTCCTTTCAGGCACTCGAGATAGCTAACGCAGTGATGTTAAAGGAAATAGTGGCTAAGAGCGGTCCATCTTTTGCATCCGCTCAAAGCATCAAGTCTACACTGGAAGAAGGTACTCCTGCAGGTTAGGGATAGGTTATTGAAGTAAAGCAAAAAACGGATCGCCAAGGGTTGGGTTACAAACCAACTCATGTTGAAGCACCGGCACATGACAAAGGACGCCCAAAGACTATATAAGAAGTATTCATCAATGGAGGATTCCAAGTCAGTGCTGTGGAAGAAGATTTTGAAGATGAAGACCTTGAACAGTTAGTGTATCATGGCAAATCTACTTTGAGCAAACTGGGAAGCTATTGAGATTCCTATGGTCTTTCCTGAGTTAAAGTAATTTGTTTGTCTTTCTTTTCTTGTTGTTGTTTTGAATCTCCATAGCCATGCCCAGGGCTATAGGAATATTTTGTAAGGGCCCTGTGCTTTCAAGAAAATCAATGAAAAATGGACTATTTTGTTAAATTCCTTGTGTTATTTCCTTTACTGCTTTTGCTTTCATTTTTAAAGAAAAAATGGCAATCTTAAAAAAACCCAAAACAATTTTCTCTTTTGTGTGCTGCATTTGTCTTTGTGTGTTTTAATAAATTAAGCCATTCCAACCTGCAGTGATGTCCTAAAACCCATTGAATCCTATGACTTTGCATTCCCTCCTGACTTTGATTCACCAATATACCAAGCTGAAGATGAGGACGAAGATTTTGAAATCCCTGATGAACTGGTAAAATCGGCACATTATGAGTACACAGAGCTTCAACCCTACAAAGAACAGGTAGAAGTCATTAATCTTGGCACCGAAGAAGACAAGAAAGAAGTCAAGATTGGGGCAGCTCTAGGGGCAGAAGTCAAGCAGCAACTAGAGAAGCTTCTGAAAGAGTATGTGGATGTATTTGCTTGGTCATACCAAGATATGTCGGGTTTAGACACTGACATAGTGGTTCACAAATTACCGCTTCGACTAGAATGCCCACCGGTTAAACAAAAGCTCCAAAGAACAAGACCTGGCATGGCTCTTAAAATTCGAGATGAGGTGAAGAAACGGATTGACGCAAGTTTCCTGGCAGTATCCAAATATCCCGAATGGGTGGCCAATATTGTACCTGTACCGAAAAAGGATGGGAAAGTCAGAATCTGTGTGGATTACAGGGATCAAAACAAGGTCATCCCAAAGGATGATTTCCCTTTGCCGCATATTGATACGTTGGTGGATAATACGACTCGTTTTGCAGTTTTCTCATTTATGGATGGTTTCTCCGGTTACAATCAAATTAAGATGGATCCCGATGACATGGAAAAAACTACTTTCATTACTCCGTGGGGAACTTACTATTACAAAGTTATGTCGTTCGGTCTAAAGAAAGCAGGTGCTACTTATCAAAGGGCCATGGTAGCTTTATTTCATGACATGATGCACAAAGAGATAGAGGTATATGTGGATGACATGATTGCCAAATATCAGAGTGAGGAGGACCATTTGGAACATCTTTTGAAGTTGTTTAAAAGACTCAGAAAGTATCAGTTGAGACTGAATCCAGCCAAGTGTACCTTTGGGGTAAGATCTGGGAAGTTACTCGGTTTCATTGTCAGTCACCGAGGGATTGAGGTAGATCCAGATAAAGTCCGAGCCATTCAAGATATGCCAGCTCAGCAGGCTGAGAATCAAGTCAGAAGTTTCCTTGGGAGGTTGAACTATATATCCAGATTTATTTCTAACATGACTCCTACTTGCGAGCCCATCTTCAAATTGTTACGCAAGGATCAGACGGTCGTTTGGAATTCATATTGTCAGCAAGCGTTTGATAAGATCAAGGGTTACCGTCAAGAACCTCCGATCTTGATACCTCCTGTTCCGGGAAGACCTCTCTTCATGTATTTGACAGTGCTCGAGAATTCAATGGGTTGTGTGTTAGGTCAGCAGGATGAGTCCGGACGAAAAGAACATGCCATCTATTATTTGAGTAAGAAGTTTACTGACTGTGAAAGCCAATATTCACTTCTGGAGAAAACTTGTTGTGCTTTAGCATGGGCTGCCAGGCGTTTGAGGCAGTATATGATTTGTCATACCATTTTGTTGATTTCAAAAATGGATCCGATAAAGTATATTTTTGAGAAGCCTGCTCAAACTGGAAGGCTCGCCCGTTGGCATATGTTATTATCAGAATATGACATCCAGTACGTAGCTCAGAAGTCTATCAAGGGTAGTGTTTTGTCAGAATATCTTGCAGATCAACCAGTTGAAGATTATGAGTCTCTCAAATTTGATTTCCCAGATGAAGACATTATGTTGGTAAAAGATTGCAAAGAACCAAGTTCCGATGAAGGTTCGCAGACATGTCTTTGGTGGAAAATGATGTTTGATGGTTCCTCAAATTACAGTGGGCATGCTGTAGGTGCCGTTCTAATGAATCTGGAAGGTGGTTACACTCCATTCACAACCAGGTCAGATTTTGACTGCACAAACAATATCTCCGAATATGAAGCATGCATTCTCGGCCTCGAAGCAGCTATCGACCTCAAAATCAAACTTCTTGAAGTAAGTGGAGATTCAGCTTTGGTTATCTATCAAGTTACTGGAGAGTGGGAGACTATACATGAGAATTTGATCCCTTACAGAGCCTACATTATTAAGATGATCGAGTATTTTGATGAAATCACTTTCAAGCATGTTCCGAGATCTGAGAATCACATTGCCGATGCCCTAGCCATGTTAGCCTCAATGTGGAAAGTCAGGGATGTCAATGATGCCACTCTCATTCCAATTGAACACAAGACCGAGCCCGCCTACTTTCAGATGGTCGAAGAAGAAACTGATGACAAGCCATGGTTCCATGACATAAAGAATTACCTGTTAAAACAAGAGTATCCAGCAGATGCTACGTCACTTGACAAGAAAACTATGAGACGATTAGCATCCAAGTTCTTTCTCAGTAATGATGTGCTTTACAAAAGGAATTTTGATATGGTCCTACTTAGATGTGTCGACAAACGAGAAGCAGATTTGTTAATGCAAGATGTTCATGAGGGAATATTTGGCACTCATGCCAATGGATATGCTATGTCTAAAAAGATTTTGAGGGCTGGATATTACTGGTTGACTTTGGAAAATGACTGTATTCAATATGCCAGGAAATGTCACAAGTGTCAGATTTATGCGGACAAGATGCATGTACCTCCGACGTTTCTAAATGTGTTGTCATCACCGTGGCCTTTCTCTATGTGGGGCATTGATATGATTGGGGAAATTGAGCCAAAAGCTTATAATGGACACCGACTTATTCTAGTTGTTATTGATTATTTCACAAAGTGGGTTGAATCCGCATCCTACACTAATGTTACTCGATAAGTGGTGGCCCGTTTTATCAAGAAGGAGATTATCTGTCGTTACGGAATTTCGAGCTGAATCATAACGGACAATGGTACCAATTTGAACAACAAAATCATGAAAGAGTTGTGCGGCGACTTCAAAATTGAACATCACAATTCCTCTCCTTATCGTCCCAAGATGAATGGAGTTGTAGAAGCTGCGAATAAAAACATCAAAAAGATTTTGCAAAAGATGGTGAAAACTTACAAAGATTGGCATGAGATGCTACCATTTGCCTTGCATGGGTACAGAACGTCTGTCCGCACTTAAACAGGGGCAACCCCTTTTTCTTTGGTATATGGAATGGATGCGGTACTTCCTATTGAGGTCGAGATACCTTCCTTAAGAGTCATAATGGAAACCAAGCTGGAAGAAGCAGAATGGGTGAGAGAAAGGTTTGATCAGTTGAATCTTATTGACGAGAAGCGCATGTCTGCGATGTGTCATGGTCAGTTATATCAGAAAAGGATCAAGAGAGATTTTGATAAGAAAGTTCGCGTCCGAGAATTCTGAGAAGGGGAGCTTGTACTCAAAAAGATTTTACCAGTTCACAAAGATGCACGGGGAAAATGGATGCCTAACTATGACGGCTCGTTTGTTGTGAAAACAGTCTTCTCAGAAGGCTCATTAATTCTCACTACCATGGATGGAGAGCAACTTACTCATCCAGTGAATTCTGATGCAGTGCGAAAATATTATGCCTAAAAGAACCCGATAAGCCGAAAACTCAAAAGAATGGCTTATGCAAAAGTTAGGGTTGAGAAAAAAGAAGAAAAACAAAAGAAAAAAGAGAGAAGAGAGAGAAAAAGAAAAAGAAAAATAAGAGCTCGATAAGTTGAAAACCCGAAAGAGCGGCTTAGGCAAAAATGAGTGTCCCGATGGATTGAAAACCTGAAAGGGCGATCCAAGCAAAAGTTAGGAACAAAGGTGTTTCAGTGCATCAGATGAGTTGTCACTACCGCAGAAGATCCTACAAGAATTCACTCCATCCGCTCTCGTCAGAAGCAAGGATTTTGGGGAGTTTTAGTCTTTAGGGATAGTTGGTCATTGGATTCAATGTAACCTTGTCCACGTTGCCATTTTTCACTTGTAAAACTTCTATGGAATTTTGTCATTTGCAAGATTTCATTCTTGAATAAAATCAGTTTTGAGCCATTCTTTCTTTTGCAAATTTACCATTTCCTTTATTTTCTTTGTTATGCAAAATATTGTTCGTTGATCAACGATAATTTTGAAAGCATAGGGGTCAAATTATTGAATAAAACTTGAAAAGATTAACAAACGTAAAAACTTCAACTCATGGAAAAGAGTCGAGGAAAATCATACTTCCCCGAAACCTCAGGGTAGCAGAAACTTTGATACGCAATCCTGTCGCACTCCCTGGTGAAGTGTAAGCAAGTTGAACTGCTGATTTTCCTTTGGTCATGTGTGGTTATCAAGCTTGAAGACTGTCTCTCAAGAACTTCTTATGATGATGTGAAGACTCGTCCCCAGTAGAATATTTCTGAGCATTTGTTTGAATTTACTTTGTCATCTCTGGCTAGCTTGTTTAAAGCTCTGTTCCCCTGTTAGGATTGGGTTTATTGTCCAAGTCTACATACATCCTTCAGGCTGGGTTTAGTGTGATTCATTTTGTCTCTTGGGTTCGGTGTGCTATCTGTCGATTCCCCGTGAATGTCTAATCGTTACTAGTTATTTTCCGCTTAAGTCCAGTTGTAACTGGCATTGTTTTAGAATCCAATCGTTATTGGTATTCTTTTTGGTCGTCACCATATTTTCCTTTAAAGTCCAGTCATAACTGGCATTGTCTTAACTTCACTCGTTATTATCTTTTGGTTTGGTCGTTACCAACTTTTTCCCATTGAAGTCTAGTCGTCACTAGCAAATCCCCTGTGAAGTCTAGTCGTTACTAGTTGATTTTCGTTTAAGTCCAGTTGTAACTGGCAGATGTCCGAAATCCAATCGCCATTGGTATCTTGTTGGTTGTCACCAACCTCCCCCGTGAAGTCCAGTCGTAACTGGCATTGCTTGGAATCCAATCGTTATTGGTATCTTTTGGTTTGGTCGTAACCAACCTCCCCAGCTAAAGCCTAGTAGTTTGCTAGCATTCTCATAACCACATGTGTTGGTATACCCTGATTTGGTCGTCACCATACTTCCTTTTAAACCCAGTCGTAACTGGCATTACTTGAAATCCAATCGTCATTGGTACCCGAACTTGGTCGTTACCAATCTCCTTTAAATCCAGTGGTTACTAGCATTGCTTGAAATTTGGTCGTCACCAATTTCCCCAGTCGAAGTCCTATGTGTTACCGATTGGATTTGAGAAATCTCATTTGTTATTATCTCAGGTTGGTCGTTACCATTTACCTCCAGGAAGTCTAGTGGTTACTAGCACTGTTTGAACCATTTGTTGAAACCGGGTGACATTAGTATCCCCAGTAAAACCTTTGATTTTCCAGTCAAACCCCGGAGATCTAGTCGTTACTAGTATCCCCAGTGTGTTTGGTCTTGTTTCTAGTCCATTCCTGAAGATCCCGTTTGAACTCTTCACTATAGGAAGTTCCTCATCTGATCATCCCCAGGGAGGTTCGTGTCTCTAGTCTTTCGCTTCCCCGGTGTAAATTTGCTATCTTTCCCCAATAGAGTGTTTGCTCTTCCCCAGTGAGATTGTCATCTTCATTGGACTTCTTGCATCCTCATGTGAAATTATCCTCTCAGTTATCACTAGTCATGTTTGAACTATTGATTGTTATACCTCGGTTTTCCCCAGTGTCGAGTCCACAATCCCAGGTCCCCATGAGTAGTTACTCGTTGGTTTGTTTTCTTTCATCTGCATATGTCTTGCATCTTAGCATCATAAAGCATCATTTAGAATTCATAGCATATCATGACCTGTCCTTTTGCATATCATCGGATCTAAGGGACAAAATTTTTGGTTTTCTATATTTAAATACCTTTCACTGCGATTCTACGAGGATTGTCATCTCTCAGTTCCATCTAGTGAATATATTTAAATAGGAGCATGCTCATAGGATTACCTAACCTTAACCCAGTTCAAGTCTATCTTTGTCAAGGTACAGATGAATCAGGGTTTAGTACAGTACAATCGAAGCTTCAGGGTTTGTGATCAATCAAAGTTTTAGGCTAATTCAATCATGAAAAAAGATCAAGGGTATCATATGATGTCAATTGAGAATCCAATTTGAAGTTGTCACTCCAGAATCAAGAACAGTGCAGTCCAGGAACCCCGATTAGGGTTTTTGACCGGTAAAAATGAACTGTAGTTTGACTTTGGTGTTGGGAAGTGTTTTAATGGTGGGATCATGGTCCATGCAGTTGATACAGCTTAATAAAGTTCATTTAAGAAGTGTCAAAGTCTCAGGAGGTCCAGAGTGTCAATAGGCGACTCGGTAGTCACCGATCGATCGTACGGTTGACCGAAAAGTCAACTCTTCAAATTTAAGGAATTGGACTTCAAAGTGTGAATAAAAAATGTTCCTTATGTCATATTGCACTTTCCTATCAATTTCCATGACCATTGGATCAAGGATGAAAGAGTAATCGAAAAATCGGGAAATTAGGGTTTTGAAAGGGGCTAAACCCTAACTCCTTAACCACACATCCAAATGAGTTGGTTCAAAGCTCATTAGAAAGCTCTTGACAAATCCTACAAAAGCCTTAAAGTGGTCTATGATCATAAAATGCATAGATTTGGAGTTATGACCGAATTCATTTTAAGAAGGGAAAAAGACTTGGAAAATTTTCACTTTTAAGCTCATTTTTTAGCAACTTTGAGAGGCTTTTTGGCCAAGTTCCTTTGAGAATTTGAAACTCATGAAAACATGAATGTTTTAGAGATATTTGAGGGCTTTCTAAAAAGTACTAGAACATCTCAATAGCATTTGTGAGCTGAGAGTTAAGGATATGTCAAGATGGTGTTTTCACACTTGAGTCCCACATTGACAAAGTTTCAAGAATCCATTCTTTCATCAATTGGACCAATCTCAGCTTTTGAATCATGTTTTATATGATATGTAAAGACTTTGTAGCATGGAAATATGAAAATTATGCAGAGGAAATGAATTTGCCAAGCATTGCAAGTGGGCTTGCAAGTTGCCTTGCAACTTGCATTAAAGAAATACTAAAAAGAGCAAGAGGTGGAAAGTTGAGCTCTGCAAACAGCCATGCCCTACAATCTCCAGCCTGACTTTAGACACACTAAACTCATCATGATACTTGACTTTAAGCTTACCTATCAGCCAAGAAAGCCCTTTTGAAAGATTGGATCCAAAAAAGCAAACATTTCCTTCTTAGGAAGGAAATCTCCAAATCTGCCCACTACCCCCATTTGCCTATAAATAGAGGCACTCTCCACATCATACCATACACAATAACTCCTCTAAAAACCAGAGAAGTTGCAAGCTCTCACTCTCTCACTCTTTGTTCCATTTTCACAAAATCACAAAACCACCAAAATACCACAAAATCTGTCTTTGTAGAACAACTGCCATATCCATTTCCCTACACTCAAACTCACCAAAAACCATCTACACAATCCACAAATATTGTGTAGAAGGTGTCCAAGCCCTTAGACCACTCAAAAACCTCATTCTCCAAAAAGTCAACTTCCATACCAAGTAACTTTAACCACAATGCATAAAATCTGCCAAATGCTTGTCCAGCCTTGTTCTTGATGTTCTAATCATCCGCACACCTCACATATGTCATATTAAAACTGTATAAGGCATTGAAAGCAAGTGGTGAAGTTCATTTCTCCAACTGTCACAACATTTGCACATTGCTTTAAAAGGAAGAAAAGTCTCAAGGCAAGGAGGTGACTGATGTTCTCTGGGTTTCTTGGTGTTTTCACTTGTTCAAGACTATTTACAAGAGGTATGTGACCTTGAAACTCCCTCTCATACTTTACCTTACCATATCTTGCAAGTTTGAGGTTATGTTTTGAAATTGCACTCATGTTGTCCCAAAACAGTTTTGCATAAGCATTCCATATGTCAAAGTTTGCATTGATGAAAGTTTGCTTGTTTTATTGGTATGAACACACTTACCATCATGTTTAGAATATATGTAGATGTCCTGCCTAACTTATTCCCATCTGTTTTGGCATTTCACCTCTAAAATGCATTTTTCAAGACAAGTGGCCATGAGATACCCCAAAATTGGTTTTGTTCACAATGTAACTGATTCCTAAGTATGAACATCCTTATTTCCATGTATATGATGTGCGTATGTGATTTATTTACCAATGTCATGCTTTGAAACTAAACTGCACTTCTTTCATGCCTTTCATCAAATACCATTTTTGCATAAATACCATTTTTCCACCAATAGCCTGTTGGAGCTAATCCTTGTGCATAAAAACTCTTGTTAGCATGTATGTAACTGGTGTGTATGATCTATTTGGCTTATGTGTGCCTAGAAGCTGATTGGAATATTTTCATGTATGCACAAAAGCACAAAATTGCAACTTGAGTACCATTTCCATGACAGCCCTTTTTTAACTTCAAATTGTTTTTGATTCCACTCAATATCATGTATGTGTGGTGCGTAGATGTTTAACTTGATTAGAATATGCATAGAATGAGAACTGCACATCATCATGCATCTACACTCTTGACATTTGCAACTTGAGCACCTTTTTTCAAAATAGTATGCTTTTAACCTGAATTTGTGTTGGAAATCATTCATTAGTATTTTTATGGTGTGTGTGTATAGTTGGTTTGATCTGAGGTTGGTTGGAACTTGAGTTTCATTTCAAAATGCATTTTTAACAAAATAAGCATCACCATACCAGTTTGGTCTTTTAGAGATTATTAATTAGTTTTGGAAATGCAATTACTTCATATAGATGATATATGACATGTGTGTATGTTGCATTTGACCTGAGCATGCTTGAACCTAATTTTGAAGTTCCTATTGCTTCGTCAAATAGCCAAATAACAGCTTGTATGCCATTTTTCATAACTGACAGTTTTGAATCTTTTCTCATGCTTGATCTCACTTGATAACATGAATGTAGTATGTGTATGAAGTTTACTTGCCATAATTTTTCATTCAAACTGAACTGGATATCCACCTGCACTTTACATATGCAACTTTGCATCTTGAACACTACTTTTCACCATAGACCAGTTTGAACTATTTCTGTTGCTTGACTTATTTCAATGATATGTATATGATGTGTGTATGTGATTTATTTGCCCATATCATGCTTGGAACTGAAACTGGACATCAACTTGCATTTCTCATGACAGTTTTGCATTTTTGAACACCATTTCTCACCACAAACTGTTTTGATCTAAAACTCTTGCTTCATTTCACTCATCATCATGTTTTCAATGTGTGTGTACATTTAATCTGACCTGAAACTGTTTGGAATTGGACTTTCACTTCAAAATGCACTTCAAATGCTCATTATGCATGTACCATCGGGTTTTTAAATGAAGACATGATTTTGCAAAACTAATGCCACCACTGTGATCCTCATGAAATTCTAGGCAATTTAGACAAGTTTGTGAAAATCCATTAAGAATTGACTGAGTTACACTTAAAAATGCAAATCCTGAGTTTTGGCTTGCTTTGTGCCCAGCCTGCCATGAAATCTTACCCTATATGTTTAATGGGGTGGCTTCACCAATGGATGTATAGCCACCCCAGTGGTAAGCACACTTGCCAAAACGCGCCTTGTATTAGCTGAACTTGGGTTCGACCCCTGAGGAGGGCAACCCTTTTATTATTTTTTACCATTTTTCATCCAAACTTCAAAAAATCACATCTCACTCATTTTTAATCATTTTGTACCCATTCTTTTTGAATTGTGTTTATTTTTATGTCTATTTTTATGTAGTATTTTAAAATTCCATGTTTTCCCAATTTTTCATCCCTTTTAACCACTTGCAAGTTAAGTATGTTTTGTGATCGTTTTTCACGTATGCAGATGAATTCTTTCTTGTTATACTTGTGATTGTTTGTGATATTTGTTTACATTCATATCCTTAAATGTTAGTCAACATGCTAGGATTTTATTTTTGGTTGTTACCATGTTCATTTTGCTTCCTCTGAGGAATTTACTTGAGCTTAATCTGTCGTCACATTTCCTGCTTAGTCAGTTGCTTTGATTGTCATCAATGCATATCTTGTGTTTATCTTTAACATGTTCATTTAATGGTTGTCACCATGCTTTTATATTCATCATGTTATTACTTTGATTAAGTGTTTTATTTTCCCCAAGTGATGAAGCTTGTTAGTTCTCATCCAAGTTGCCTTCCCTCTGTCCTTCCAAAGGAAAAGTCTTTCCATTGACCCCTGTGTCATGGATAGCTCATTCACCACTTCCTTGACTTTGTTAAGTCACCTTAATCTTAGTTTAGAAGTCATTAGACTTTGCTTTGAGTCTAAGAAACTCACCTGTACTAGGAGTGTTCTTCAACTAGAACCCTAGAATAGAGTTTGTCAACTCTATGTAAGAATCATTGTCATGATTTCTTATTTCCCCTTTTGAGTGTTACAATTTAGATTAGGGAGTTTTGTCAAACTCCACACCAACATTGTCATGTTTGTTCCCCCTTAAACCTTGATCATAATCAAGTGTTTTTTATCCCTTATGGGGTGAACTACGATTGCTCTGATTCTATCCTAGTTAGGATACGTAGGCAAAAGATGCGATGTCTTTGCGAGCAAACTTAGAAAACCATCTAGGTCTTTCCCTATCCCTTATCCTAATCCCAAATCTTAGCACATATCACAAATTCAGCAAGCAATCAAACAAAAGGTTTATGTAGAGTACTACAGATGCTTAGGGTGCTAACACCTTCCCTGGGTATAATCAACCCCCGATCCCCGAATCTCTTAAGCGTTGTCGTTACATCGCGAAAAAGGTTTTTCTTTCTTTAGACCTTTCCTTTGGATAAATTAAAGTTTGGTTGTAAAAGAATTAAGGTTCAAGTTAATATAATAGCTTGATATACAATTTTCGCCGCAACATACGACAAAATAAGAAAAATGATGAAGTGAAATACCAATTGCAACATTCTTTTGATGTTCTTCGATACGTCGTGCACGATGCCCACTCATCTGTCACAAACCACCTAAAACACAACATATCTCCTACACAAGACCACACAAGACCAATGTTACACCAATAAAATCTCTTCAAATCATGACAGTGAGAAAGATAATGAGGAAAATAGGGCTGTACAAACCATAAATGGGCATAATACCACAATTGAAACTCTTGTCATTTACAGCCTGTAAAAAAGCAAGAAGGCAGCAGTAAATTAGTAACTTTCACAGCGGTAAAAGATTGCATCTTACTCTTCGTATATGTCTAGACGGAAAGGCCTTAATATCCAGCTCAGCATTGATACCTTCTCTCCAAGAGATTCCCCTATATAAAATGAGAACTTTCTCTGAGAACAAAAAAGAAACCCTAACCGCTGGTTTTTCTTCCTCTCGTTCATTGTTCTTCTTCCTCTAATTTCTGGAAAAAAAACCTTCTTCCAACTCACCCACAACCTTCCTTTCACTTCTGTTCTTCCCAGAATCACAACATCTCAAAAAAAAACTCTCTTCGCGTCTCTCTCTCTCCAAACTCTCTGTTTTCCTCTTCCAATCACAAATCCCTAATTTTCTCCTCCTATCATATATTCCTCCACAATCTTCACCAAGATCCCCAGAATAAACCCTAAATCCTCTTCACCCTAATCTGCCACTGCCCTTCATCTGTTACCCCATTTTCGAACAACAACACACCCCTCACCAGATTACTTCAAATCTATCTTCAACAACTACTAATCCTCCTTCCATCAACCTTCCTCACAACAGAAAATCTCAACCAACCCTTTCTCTTGCCCAGAATGCCCCTCAAATCTTCAAATCCTTCGATTCATTCTCAACCCAAAACCCTTCACAACCGAAACAACCACAAATATCCTTAACCCAATCTTCTTCGTCAAACCCAAATAAATCCAAACCAGAAATGAGACAGAGGAGAGTGAAATTGTTTTGATATCTGGAACGAAAATGGATGTACCTAGAAAATGATTCTTCGAAGTGGCAAAGACGGTTTAAGGTCAGATCGATGTGTATTTGACATTTGTTTTGTTCCTTGTTCCTTGCGTTAAATTGTGTTCTTCGCGATGATGAAGAAGAAGCCTAGTTTTCTCTTCTGAGCGTTGTATATTCTTTGGATAGTGTTGCCCTGTTTCTCAAAGGATTCATCCATCTGTGATAGTCATGGTAGCCGTGTTACAGAGCCAGGAGAGTGAACACATGGCTATTGGGTTAATGAGACCATGAGGCCCAAGTTGCTTCTAGGTTATCACCCTCTCCTTCTATTTGGCAGACCTATTTTTTGGTTCATTTAAAATTCTGCATTATGTTGGGCTTAAGGCCCATGTTGGTTTTCTTATTGACACCCATATTTTAACCTTCACCCCCATGAGTTTTTTTTTCTCTACGTATACTATTTATTTTATTTTCGAAAGAAATTGTTTTCTTAGTTAACATTCCATTTGGTTTCAAATCCTATAATTTAACTTGATTTTCCATAAACTTGTTTATAATTTATCAACTTAATCTTTTTTTATTTTTCGATTTTTGTTTGATGGGTCGATGACGAGACTTCCGTAAATTGTTATTGGTCAAACTATTGACAAATAATGTTGGATCTGAGACCAACTCTTTTCAAACTTTTCACTTTCGATTTTTATCTCATTTTTATTCATTTTATTTGATTTTTATCACTTTTTGGTCTATGACGAATTTTAATAATTATTATCGATCAAATTATTGATAGATGATGATTTATTCGAGACTATTTCATTTTCTATTCCATTTCCATTTTTATTTCGATTTTTGGATCGATGAAGTCTTTTATTCGTAAGCGTCGCGTATCGAAGTTGATAACCTTCTCGATTTCAAATCTATGGGGAATGACCATTGAGGTCATTTTCCTTACTTTGGGATCGTGATAGGCTACCTTCGATTAATCGGCATTATGTTTGTGATTAAGACGAGATCTCATTCTTTCGTGTCCCGATTCGATTCACTAAACTAACCAATAACTTTAATTTTCGTTAAATATTATTGTGGATATTATTGTTATATTATCTTGCTATATTCATATTGTCATATCATATTATTCATATTCACTCACATATAATCGAAAACACATAATAAACTATCAAAATCCTAAAAGCCGAATTGGTGGACTGTTGTATCATTAGTTATTTGCAGGAATCCCGATTTCAAGTTTGTGCCCGACTTTGCTCAAGGCGTAGTTTAGGACACATTGCATACACACGACTTTCTCTTGGGCTACCTGACAATGAGACCCCTTTATTTCATGCAATCCCGTGTAACTTACATGTACCCCTCTCCCATTCCGATGTATGTTTCGTATTTCTTTGATTATTAGTTTATCTCCTAGGAGCACCCATAGGGACTAGAGCGGATCAAACTATTTTCAAACTAATTCTCGATTCGTCATCGAGCCATTTTCAAACCCTTGTAAGTCGAGTGCTCGTACGCATTCGCCATCAACCTATTACACAATTTGACCCTTGATGCGTAAGTCAAGTCGGTCCCGTTTTTCAAACCATTTCCATTCCAACACGCTTTGCACGCGATAATAAGTCAAACCCTTGATCCAACGTCAAGCGGATTTTCGTAACAAACTATCAATCAATTAACAAACTATTTAATTCTTTTCAAGGTGTAAAGAGTAGGTTCAAGTCTTTGATCTTGCTTTCGGTTGTTTAAATGCGAGTTATCTTATTCGTGTGTGAGCAATTGACACTTTAAATAACATTAACAACTCGACAACATTCAACCATCCTTCAACTACTCATCCTCTCAAACTCCATTTCAAACTCAAAAAACTTTCTTTTCACGATGGAAAAGAGAGGGTTCCAAGCCTTTGGTTCGCTCTCCCGACTACTTGGGTCCGAGAAGCCTTTCTTAAGCTTTAAGTAGTCGTCATCTGATCAACGTCACCCATTCAAACAACCTTCTTTTGTGATGAAAAAGAGAGAGTTCCAAGTCTTTGGTTCGTTCTCCCAGTTACTTGGGTCCGAGAAGTATTTCTTAAGCTTTAAGTAATCGTCATCAATTCAACTTCACCCTTTCAAACACAACCTTTTTCTTCAAGATGAAAAAGAGAGAGTTCCAAGTCTTTGGTTCACTCTCCCGATTACTTGGGTCCGATAAGTCTTTCTTAAGCTTCAAGTAATCGTCATCCGTACCCACCTTCAAACCAATTCAAACCCGCTTCTTTCGTGGTCGTTACCACGAACTACGACTGCTCTGATTCTTTATTCACTCTTGAATGTAAGATACGTAGGCACAAGATTGCGATGATCTTGGCGAGCACAATTTCCCCATCTTCCATTTCCCCTTTTCCTTTCCCGTTGTCGAACTAAGACGCTCTGATTTCTCATTCTCGTCCGAATGAGCATACGTAGGCACAAGGGCCCCAATCCTTGGCGAGCACCCTATCCTCTAACCATCCCCCTTCCCCTAGCGTCTTTAGCCTTTATAGTATCATTTCAGTATCTAGTATTAAGAAGAGAAGAACTAAGCTTAGCTAACATCCATCACAACTTGAATTAAGAGGTTCCTATTGAGTACAACGGACGTGAGGGGTGCTAATACCTTCCCCTCGCGTAACCGACTCTCGAACCCAGGAATATGGTTGCGACGGTCGTGTTCCTTCCGCGTTTATGAGGTTTTCTCGATATTTTCCTCTCCCGTTCATTCGGGAAAAATAAAGTTCGGTGGCGACTCTGTCGAACCGCATTTTCGCGCCTTTTGCGCGAGGGTCGTATGTTCGAATGAATTTTCGAGGTGCGACAGTCCGAAAATTGGAGGTGTTAAACTTTGAAGCTATTTGGAATGAACTTTGAAGCTCCTAAATTGGAGGTGTTAAACTTGTCACATACGGGAGTTAATAATGCAGAACTCTATGTCATCTCAAAGAGTTATCGTGGGCTTTTGCAACTGTCACTTGAAAATTGTTATTATGTCTCAAATTCGGGACCAAAACATGTAGTCGAAAACTGCATACAATTAAGAGAGATTAATTTGAAAGACTGCCACAAAGTTCATCCTAAGGTTGTTGCTTCAATGATATTTTCAAGGCCAACGTTGAAAAAGATTATTGTTCCATTTCGATATCGCTTCAATGATGGTGAGAGGGAACTCTTGAGTCATGGATGTCTTCTTTGCTAGTATTATGAAACAGTTCTCAACTCTTAAATGTAAGATGTTTTATGTTTTTAAATTCACTTATTTAAGAAATTACTTCAAAAAAAAGTTATGTTTATGATCATAAATACTTTTTTTTATAATTGTTCAAGTTTTTATGTAACTCTTTAATGATGACAAACTAAAAGCTTACTTCATATGATACTCGGTAGTAGTTTAGGTATTTATTCTTTAAGCTCGTTATTTAGGACTACTATTACTACTTTGTAAGGTTCCAACTTCTAATGAGTGGCGACTTTCAGTTTTGACTTATGAGGTTACAATCCTATGGGAATGTCATTTAGAGTTGGCAGGCCTGCATAGGAATCAACCTGCATCTTTTCTTGTGCTTTATTTGAAATGATTTAGCATTGTAAATGTGTAGGTGTTGGTTATGTTGGGGATCCTTTTCTCTCTGGACAATTTGACTATGCATATTTGGAAATGGGTTATGTCTCACATCTTTAGTTACTTGTTGGTTTTAATTTTTCTACATGTATACGCATGTTGAATGTTCTAATTCACTTAATTTCAAATTTAATTAGAGATGACAATGCGTAGGATTTAGGTAAAGTATTATAGTATCAATTTTCATACTTATGATTTGAAAAAAATCACCGTGCTTGAGTTCATATCCGCTTGGATGTCAAAGTTAATATCCGTGCTCTATAGATATATAAGCACATGTACCCTTGTCCTGCATTTTTTTTTTAAAATTAATGTATCAATTATAAAATATCATATAATTTTAAAAATTTAAAAATATTAAAAAAATTTCAAACAATTTACTGTTGAAATAAACAAACACTTATATTAAATATGTATTGGTTTAACATTGATATACATTTTATAATTGATAGATATACATTTTTATATAATAATATAAAAAGTACATGCTTATATACATAATATCTGTCTCACTCTGAATTTTTATATAATAATTTATAATTAATAAACATTCATTTTATAATTAAATAAATTATTCCAAATTTTATATTTGTATTTAAATACATTTATATTATATAAAAAAAACACAATAATTAAATTTTGAAATGCAAAACTTCATAATGAAATTTTTTTTAAGGTTTTTTTTAGAGAAAATGGAAGTTTGATCATGAAGAAGAAGAGCATGCATGGTATTGTTTTATTAAAAATCACATTTGACAATTTCAAAAATACATTTTCAAAATTGTGGCTGAAATGCAAAGGTGACATGTTTTTAAATTTCTATTTCACAAATTAAAAGATACATTTTCAAGGTTGTCATTGAGTGGTTAAATTAGAAAAATCAAAAATACATTTCCAAAATTGTGGGTGACATGCAAATGTGACATGTTCTTAAATTTCTATTTCACAAATTCGAAGATACATTTTCAGATTTGTCATTGAGTGGTTAAATTAAAAAAAAACCTTAATAACATATCTGAATATACATTTCTTTCTAAATTATATTTTGGCGAAAAAGTAGGATGAAACTTAGTTAGAATGTGATATGACTTAAAAATAGTGTGTCCGAAAATACACTTTCGAATTTAAAAATACACTCAAATTTCTTAAGGTATTTCTCCACCACTTAAGATCATTAAGATTTGAGAAATTAGTTCCATTAAAAAAAATACTCTGAGGGTATTCTTTATTTCAATTTCAAAGTCTAAACGTCCAATATAACAGAATTTACTAAAAATGAAAATAGCAGAACCGTGTGAACCTAAAATATTTACTCCTTGTATTTTAGATGCAGTGCAGTTTTTAATGTCACTGGCCTTTGTACCCTCAACAGTTGAGGTAACCATCTATTAAATCTACAACATGCAAATATTTTGTTTGTCTAGTCACACCATCAATTTGGAAACTATATTTATAAAATAGTATAAATTTGCAGTCTTTAATTTTTACTTAATGGAACACACATGAACAAGCATATACAGAGAGAAACATTTGAAACTTCTTTCCTCACAAAGAATGCAGTCCACACAAACAAGGATTTTATTATTAAAAAATACAACACATAACAAACAAGATATGATATATGTCACATTCAAATTCTTCTACTTCTATTCAGTAATAAACATTAACACCAGAAGGTGTTATTATTGTTCTCAAAGATGGCTTTGTAAGAGTTTGCATAAATACAAAATCATCATCCACCAATTGACAGTTCTTTAAATTTAAATCTTTTAATCCTCTGCAATTTTCTATTACTTCCCTCACACCCTTAGTTGTGATATAGCAACAATTTTGGTTGTCCAGAGACAATAGTCCAATGCACAATTTCGAGATTATGAACAATGTTTCATCCTGAATTCTCAACCCTGACAAATTCAACACCTCTAATTATAAAATTTCAAAGTTTATCTGAAACTTTTCAATTCCTGTATAGGAAAAATTTAAATGCCTTATCTTACTACATCTCTTCATAACCTCAACAACACATTCTTCAGAGATGCCCTCACAAGCACTTAAGTCGAGAAATTGTAAATTATGACAAATGGAAGAAAATTTTGATAAACTTACATCATTCAGTAAAACATTATCACCGAAATAAACCACTTTTACTTGAAGGTTGATGGAAAAATCGGTCATGGAATTGAAATCTTCCTCCCCATCTACCCCAATATATGTTCTCTCCATTTTGATCTCATTGAGTAACTGGAAATATTTTGTGAGAATGAAAAAGGTTGAGTTTGTCAGCTGGCAACACCCACTAAGGTTTATAGAGGTCAAGTTAAGAAGAAACATAGATAACTTCTTGATACATTGATCCATAAGAAAGTCGGCTTTTCGAAGATCTAGGCATTGAATATATTGACATTTGGACAACACATAAGAGATTCCTAAAAATGTAAAGTTGCAACAATCATGGAGGATAAGCTTCTTCAGAAAATAACAGCACTGTTTGCAAGTGAAATAAGAAACTCGTCTGAGATAAAAGAGTTTGACAAATCAACAACATTTAATCTTTTCAAACTAGCAAGCGAATCGATCAAATCCACGTTAATGGGTACGGGCGTCAAACCAGGTCCATGTATTCTTTTCTTTTCAATGTTGAAGGAAATGGAAGCCAAAGATGGTCTCATTCGGAATGCAGAAGCAATTCCAAATTGTGTTATCTTAAAACATGTGAAATATGAAATTTCTTCTAATGATATGCAATTCTGGCATAGAGACAAAAGGGATTTATCAGTAACCAAGTGATTGCCGGAAAGATCAATCTTGTTTAGACTCTCAAGCATAGTAGATAACTTTAGTATCCCAAAATCCGATACTTCAGAGTCCAATGGAAAGCTAATGTGAAGCTCTTGAAGGAATGGGAAACAATAAGCTATGATTATTAGATGGCTATCACAAAGAGAACCAATGTTTGAGCAAATCAAAACTCTTAAGTTTATCATCTTTAAACCAAGTTCTCGCAACCCATCCACACGAAGCGTTTTTTGGTTGGAATAAAATCAAGGTTCAGCCCAGATTGTGAAATTTGATGAAGCAAGCCTTTTAATTCACCAGTGAAGTGACTGAGGTCTATGACTTTGAGCCTTAAAAACCTCAAGAGTAGCCGAGGAAGGAATATAATGGTCGGATTACGTATTGTTAGAGAAATTCTAATCCGGTTTATAATAGAAAGGAACTGCTTGCAGACAACAGAAATAGACTCCAAATCATTTCCTTGGCCAAGGAATCTGAATATTTATTCCCAACATCCTTCGGGGAAATCTTTCACTAACATAATGATATAAACAAAATATTGATCTAACTAGTAGAGAGAAACAAGATTTGCAGCAACACAAGCATGGAACAAGAAGCAAAAGGTGATTTCAAGAAAGATGGGAACGATCAACAAATTTAATGACTTAATCATTCATCTACATAATGAACCAATCTTGGATTATGATGAGATAAGAAGTGAGTCTCATCAAGTATTGGAGGCTCTTGTATTGTATCTGCCTAATACCTGTTGAATGTATGAATTTCTAGAAAGTCTTTTGCTTGTTAGGTAGGCATCATCAATCATCATACGTTAAGCTGATCTGTAATATTCACTTTTGAGACTTTTTGAATTATGGTGGGGTGTCATGATTTACTTCATCACCCCACATGCCAGAAAAATTATTATGAAAAACACCATTTTTCAACTTATGAGTTGCATAGATACTGGGGAAGCTCTTTGTTCATGAATCCAGGTAAAAGCAGATGTTCTCATCAAGTCTATTAAATTCATTCATGTATCTACATGACCTTGAGAATTCATTTAATATTTCTAGATGCGTTACTTCTTTTGTCGTAAACATAGGGATACATACACATAAATCAAGAACAAATTATAATATACAATATAATTCTAAGAGATACACTCACTAATACAATCTCAAAGATATTTTCTAATATTCCAACAATTTGATCAACCAAAAGTTATTGTTAGTGGCAATTTGAATCAAGATAGAAATCAAGCTTGATTTCTAAATTGTTATCTTTCCGATTCCAACTAAAGAAGGCAGCTAAGTCCACCTATATCTACCTAATTCAATGGTTAATTAGTTCAATTCAGAAAACAACTTTATTCTGATTTCAAATCACATTATAACACCGAATTGCTTACATTATATAAAAATGGAAATTTCTCAAAGAAGTTAACCACAAAAACGTCTTACAAATCATAACAGCTAGCAAATAAGGCATCTTTGAAGCTTGAAAAGTTTCTTCTCTGCGTGGCTCAAAATACAACCAGGTGGTGCTGTTATTTTTGTCAATGAAGGCCTTGAAAATACCGTTGAGGCAACTATGCTAGGATTCACTCTAAGACACCTAGCTATATTGATCTCTCTTAATTGTGTGCAGTTTTCTAAGACATGATTCACTCCCGTCTCCGTAATCCATGGACAAGTATTCATTGAAAGTTGCAAAAGTCGAGGGCAAGCCTTTGAGATTATATAGAGTTCTATATCACGCACTGTTGTATAGGATAAGTCCAACACCTCTAATTTGGAAAATTCAAATTTAATTTGATGTAGCTTCACTGTAGAAAAATTGAAAAAGTGAGAACGTTTAGTGTTACTTAAATCGAGTATTTGTAGTGAAGGGAAACAATATACAATGAAGAATAAGTTGTGGTAATAGTCAAAATCAATCTTGGAACAAATGAGAGAGGTCAATGTTTGAATATTTTGGGAGAAAGTTCTCAACCATTGGTGTAACAGTCCAATTTTTCCATAATTGATTAATTGTACTAATTAATTGGTTTATGTGATTTATCTGATTTAAATAGATTATTGGATTTATTTAATTCATATGTGTTAATGGATTTAACTGATTTATTCTATTTGGAAGAATAATGTGGATTTAATAGATATTCTCTATGTTAATGATAAGATGAGATATTTTGGTGAGAAAAGGAATGGATAGATATTTTGAGAGAAGAATTATGGTGGAAAGAAAATAGAAGGATATAAAAGGAAAATAGAGAGAAAAGAAAAGAGACAGAAAGAAAAGAAGGAAAAGAAGAGAAAGAAAGAGGAAGAGGAGAAAAGAGGAAGAAGAAGGGAAAAGCTTGGAAATCATCAAGAACGACTTCTAGCTTCCGATTAATCAAGGTAAGGGTGTGAAATATTGTTATCTTACCAATTTATGTGATTATGTATGGATTGTTTGGTTGTTTTTCCTCATTTTCCATTCTAGGGCAAAAGATGTTTAATCGATAGGAACCGAGTTTTTACGGTTAAAAATGAGGATAAGTGGTAGTATTTAGTCGGGGAATGTTAGACTAAGGTTACAGAACTTGTTCGGTGAGAATCGGTCGGTTTTGGAGAGTTTGGTGGAAGTTGGACAGTGAAGGTTTGAAGTTCGTAGACATTCGCTAGCATGTTCGCTGAGCGAGCTGGTAGCGAATGTTCGCTAAGCGAGCTAGTAGCGAGCCAGTAGCGAACGGTCCCAGACTTGGGCAGAATGCATTTTGTGGTGTTCGCTGGTAGCGAAGGGGGTAGCTAAGGTTCGCTAGGCCTTCGCTGAGCGAGTGAGGTAGCAAACGAAGTCAGTAGCTTCTGTTTGCCTTCGCGAGCTTGTTCGCTGGGCGAACAAGTAGCGAATACTCGATAGGGGCTCGCTGAGCGAGCGAGGTAGCGAGCATGACAAATTGTGATTTTCTTGGAGTTCCATCCGAGGTCAGTTTTCCGATTCTAGTATGATTAACCCTTCACCTTAAGACATAGATTATGATGTGATATATATGTTATGGGTAACCGTATGGCGTGAATCCTAGATTGTTGAATTAAATTGAATTGTGGTCTTTTGACAAATGTAATACATTTTTTAAGTTGATTAAAAATGTATGAAGAGTGCATGAGAACATATTGTGAATATGTGTGCATTGCTTCTGTTTATGTGTTAAGAGTGCATGAGAACATATTGTGAATATGTGTGCATTGCTTGTGTTTATGTGTTAAGAGTTCATGAGAACATATTGTGAATATGTGTGCATTGCTTGATAAATATGATGATTTAAAGTATGAATACTTGAATGATGTGAATATGTTGTGTGTGCAATCATGTTATAATTCTTGAAGAGAGGAATTATTTGAATGCATGAGATTAAGATGTCGGTCTTAAGTGCATTTTGTTGTTGATTGCATATGCATCATTTAGTCAAGAGGCAATGCTTTCTAGTTTCGTGGAGACTAATGACTTGTCCCAAGCCTAGAAGAGTGGGTTTGAAAGCTTAGAGGACGGACTTTTGGTGGTTATCGGTCTAGAAAAGTGGACCTGGTTTAATGTAAACCGAAAAAAGATAACAAGTGTTGGTACCACATGGCATGAGTTTGCATTAAGTTGTATTGAGTCACATAGCATGAATGTCATTGTTATATGAAATATGCTTGTGTGTGGAAATTGTGGATTATGGATGTGTGCATGATGAAACATGTTTTATTATTGTCCATATTTGTTTGTGTATATATACTTTATGAAGCATATGATGGGTTATGATGAAGTATAGTGAGAATTGTGAAAATATGTGTATGTGTATGACGTGTGTAAATGAAAATTGTGAATACATGATTATTGTATGGAAGTATGCTTACAAGCATGAATTGATGAATTGGGGTTTGTAAATGTGTAATGGTGAGTGTGTAACTGTGAGTTGATGAATAATCCTAATTGTGTATGGATATGGGGATTTGTGAGAATTGATGAACTTATATGAGTCTTATGGTATATGTGATTGTTGTATGAAAGTGTGCATATGTGTGTGAGTTGTTAGGATTGAGAATTATGTATGTGTGCATAAGGAAAAGTGCTTGAGTGAATTATCCATATTTGTTTATATACATGTTGTGATTTATATGATGATTATAATGAATTGTGGTGAGAAAATGTGGAATATATGTATTCTGTAATTGTGCATTTATATATGATTATATGCATTGTTATTATGATAATATTTCTCACCCTTCTGCTGGAATGATGTCCTACATGACATCGTGCAGGTATCAAGGAGTAGTACTGCTTGTAGTTGCGAGGTTGCTTTTGGCGTAGTTGTTTAGTAATTGATTATGTTGGGTCGAGTCATGCTCTGGTCATGTAACACTGGGATCGCTTGGTTTATATTGTAGTGATATACTATGTTTTCATATTATTGAGATATTATGATGTTGGCCTTAGTGCCCAAACGATGTTGGTTTATGTGATGAACACAGATGTTTCCGTTAGGGGTATTATGTTATAAAATGAATCCGCTGCTACATGCAAAGTGAAATTTTGTAAAGCATGATTTTACATTGAAATGTTAATGAGCATGACAGGTGATTTTGATGTTTTGGAATTTATCTGTGACACCCTTTTGTAAATGCATGACAATTTACTCTAATTATTCATATGTTTTCCGTGGGGTTTAGCAGGGTGTTACATTAGTGGTATCAGAGCGGCGCAGTGGAAGCGTGGGGAAAATAGCATGTTGGACTGTTTTTCCGCTGTCACTTGTGGGAATTGCATGATGTGTTCATGTGTCTAAGTTGAGGAAGTGCATTCATTCAGATGGAGTGGTGTACGAGTGAGAGAGGATTTGATTGTTGAGACATTGCTAGTTCAGGTTGATGAACGAGAAGCAACTTCGAGGTAAAGGGATTCCTTTAGTGGAAGTAGTTTGGGATTTGGGATGCGAGGGTCGTATCCAGAGTTGTTCGAATCAGGTAACATTTTCGAAGACGAAAATTCCTAAAGTGGGGGAGAATTGTAACAGCCGAATTTTTCCATGATTGATTAATTGTACTAATTAATTGGATTATGTGATTTATCTGATTTAAATGGATTATTGGATTTATTTAATTCATATGTGTTAATGGATTTAACTGATTTATCCTATTTGGAAGAATAATGTGGATTTAATAGATATTCTCTATGTTAATGATAAGATGAGATATTTTGGTGAGAAAAGGAATGGATAAATATTTTGAGAGAAGGATTATGGTGGAAAGAAAATAGAAGGATATAAAAGGAAAATAGAGAGAAAAGAAAAGAGATAGAAAGAAAAGAAGGAAAAGAAGAGAAAGAAAGCGGAAGAGGAGAAAAGAGGAAGAAGAAGGGAAAAGCTTGGAAATCATCAAGAACGACTTCTAGCTTCTGATTAATCAAGGTAAGGGTGTGAAATATTGTTATCTTACCAATGTATGTGATTATGTATGGATTGTTTGGTTGTTTTTTCTCATTTTCCATTCTAGGGCAAAAGATGTTTAATCGATAGGAACCGAGTTTTTACGGTTAAAAATGGGGATAAGTGGTAGTACTTAGTCGGGCGATGTTAGACTCAGGTTACAGAACTTGTTCGGTGAGAATCGGTTGGTTTTGGAGAGTTTGGTGGAAGTTGGCAGTGAAGGTTTGAAGTTCGCAGACATTCGCTAGCATGTTCGCTGAGCGAGCTGGTAGCGAACGTTCGCTAAGCGAGCTAGTAGCGAGCCAGTAGCGAACGGTCCCAGACTTGGGCAGAATGCATTTTGTGGTGTTCGCTGGTAGCGAAGGGGGTAGCGAAGGTTCGCTAGGCCTTCGCTGAGCGAGCGAGGTAGCGAACGAAGTCAGTAGCTTCTGTTTGCCTTCGCGAGCTTGTTCGCTGGGCGGTAGCAACTGATTGAGTCAAGAAAAAAGATGATGCTTCCACTTCATTATCAACCTTGCGGTAGGCTTGTAAAATTTGTTCCAACTTTTTTCGTGACTTGCAAGCAAGAGATACGGAGCTCATGACCTGAAAAGTAATTGGATGAATAGGGCCATGAGACAGAACAGTTTCGTGTGCAGTTGGGATTCTGAAAATAACATTATGCATTTCAATGAAAAGATCCTTGCTAGCTTCTCCTAGTCTATTCCTAACTGCAATTGCCTCGATCAGTAATGTTGAATCCGAGAAAAGAGATTGAAATTTCGGAATATGATTATCCAAATCCCCGAATATTCGAAGCATTTTGAATAAACGTCATATCGTAGGGTTCCCGGAAGCAATCACATCTGCAAAACCCAGCAGCTGAGACATTGCTTCGTGGCAAACCTCAAAGAAACAACTAAAAGCCGCAGAGGAAACCCCTGAGAAGACACGATTGCAGAGTTTCTGTTCAATGGGAAACAAGATTGTCACAGCTACATCTGAAGCAGTCATCCATCTTTCAAACATGGTATCTAAATATTGCTCTGTCTCATACTCATCCATGGTAATATTGATGTTTGTAGTTCGCAAACCAAATATTTTGTTTATGAGACACTCCTGCAAGAATACCCTGCGCCAACTACTATACACATCATAGCACTCTTTCTTATAACCAGCTGCTATCATCAACTTCACAATTTCATTAAGATTATGGATCTTTCTTGATGACAAAGTATCCATTACAAAATCACACTTATCAAGTAAATGTAATTCACTCTTATCTTGATTGTATTCCTTCACGAGCTCCATAAGCCTGTCTATGAGATTCAAATTTTCCTTCTCAATTTCCGTCATACAAGTTTTAAGTTGTTGCAGTAGCAATGAATCCAATTTAAGGAAAACTGAATTTTCACCTTGCAGGTAAAAATACTCATTTGCTATTGCATCATCTATTGAAGAGAAGGAAGAACGAAGAATAATAAGGGAGTAGCTGAAACCTGCTCCAAGAATGAGTAACTGCAAGCTAATCTTCATGAGCTGCACAATTAGACATCCAAGGAAGAAGTAGAGAAGATCAATTTCAACTCCGCAATGAGTTTGCCGCGACAAACTAAGTGACATGATCGCAAAGGAAGCACATGAAACGAGATTGTACGCATCTGGTTTCCCATTCACTACTTTATCAAAGAAAAAGGAATAGACAGAAGTGATTGTCAATACGAGGAAAGCTGCATGAGCTTTGAATCGGAGACTTGTAGATGACTTCCATATATTTGCATACAAAATCACGAGGCTGATGATGAAGCTGAAAAGAGTGTAAAGAATTATCTTGAACAAATTCCAATTTCCAAATAGGTGGTTGAAGGAAGAGCTTAGAGCATAGCATAGCAGTCCAACAACGGCTGAAGCAAAGCCAACAAATCTCCACACCTTTGGATGCAACACTAACCTCCAAATTTGGGTTAGAATATGCATCATGTTGTGTCAAGGGAGTAAAAATTCGTTTCACAGAAAGACTTGTGGAGTGTTGTAACAATTTCAAATAAAATCACAAAAACAGATGATGAAGTTGAAAAGGCAGTAAAGGATAATATCCAACAGATTCCAATATCGAAAGATATAGTTGAAAGGAGAACTTAGAGCATAAGAGATGAGTCCAACAGCAGTTGAGGCAAAGCTTATAAATCTCCTACTTTTGGCAGCACCATCCATTTCAAATCCAATCCAGCCCAAGAGAAAAAGCATATCTAAGTCAACTGCTCTGTCAATGATGTGATTGCTCCCTTCGTCCTTGTTTAATTATAATCATGATTTTTCTTAGTTTTGAAACAATTATCATTAATTGATAAATAGAGACTAAAAGAGTAGGACCATCATTGACGGAACTGTTAACCGTATACGAGACTTTTCTTGGGTTGGGTTGGAACTTTCCTCGTAACTCATTGGAAAGTCATAAATCAAAGAGGCAGGCATGAGCCATAAATAATTGAAAATATATGAAATCAATTCTAAGGCTTAGATTAAACATGTGGAGAGAATTGATAGAAAACTTATCTCACCAGAATATCAAAAGTATTGGAACTGTGTATACAATTCATACAATAAGCAGATTTGGTCCTTTTCTTCGAAATTTCATATGTTGGTCTCATATAGTCTCCACTTTCTTGTGCTTCCTTTGCTATCATATCATGTAGCTGAGTTTGTCAGAGTTTGTTTTGACAAACTCAGTGGGGATTCAAAATTGATCTTCTTTATTTTTACAAAATTGAGAAAAGATGATGCATATTCTAATTCAAATTTGGAGATGGCTGATGCAGCCTGTCTAGGCAAACTCAGTGCAGATTTAAAATCGATCTTCTCTACTTCTTCCTCGGATGTCTAATTGTCCAACTCATGAAGATTAGACTGCAGCTATTCATTCTTGGAGTAAATAATCAGTACTCTCACCTCCAAGATGGAAATTCAGTGGTTCTTTCTATGGATTTTCTACAACTCACTGTTGCACCCCAAAATTTGACTAACATTTCTTTACCTAGCTTGTGTTTCATTTCATTCACATTAGCATTATCATTTGCATTTCATTGACATGTATGCAGGAGATCAAGAGGTATGAGTATCAATCAAGGGCTATGCAATACCTTGAAGCTAGCTAAGGAGCTCATTCAAGTGTTCAAGGGTTGATATCCTTGTCAGAGAAGTCAAAAGATCCTCAGAGAGAATGGTTGAAACCAAGAGTGTAGGTCTCCTATCTTGAGAGTTGTGGGAGCTCCTCAGATGATTATGAAGCCAGGAATGTGGACTTGAAGCCTTGAGAGAGCTTATGAGATGTCTTGAAAGCCATCATGAAGCCTAGACAGGTCATTGTGCAAGATTAAGAAGCCACAGCCATGAGTGGTGTAATTAGGGTTTGACTGGGTCAACCCTAGGTCAACTGATGATTTGGAGAGGGTTGAGACCTAATCCAAGAGCCATGTGATCATGGATTGATGCATTGAGATGCTATAAGTATGATTCCAAGGTTAACTCATCATGATTGAAGAGTTTGAGAAGTTTCAAGCTAGGGTTTCTAAGGTTTGACAGTGTAAAATCCCCTAGTTTGACCCTTATCTTCAAGGCAGTTTAGCCTAAGATGTGATTGTCATCTCATCTTACCCCCAACATGAATGTTGTATAGCTTGAGCTTAGCTTTAATTTGAGTACTAGAAGTCCTTGATAGGATTTATAGAACTCAAGTTATGACTTTGACAAGTTCCAGGTCATCTGAGGTATGTGAATCTGGGGCCTTGAAAGTTACCCAACTTGCATCAAACGTTTTCCAAAGAAGGATGATTCCTATGAACTTTTGGTTAACATGAATGTTGTTCCTTATCATCTTAGCTTTGTAGAGAGTACTAGAAGTCCTTGATATGATTTGTATAACTCAAGTTATGGCTTTGACAAGTCAAGGGCATTTTGGTCATTTGGAGATTACAGGTCATTTCAAGTATAAGGCCATAACTCCTATTTCCAAGTTTCAAATGGAAAAATGTTCAACATCAAACTTGTTCAAAATGATTTTTTAAGGCTAGTAAGGAGGTCATGAGATGATGGGAATGCTTGTAGCTCAAAGTTGCAAAAATGACCTAAAATAAGGGCATAAGTTAAATAAACCAAAGTTGGAAATTGATATTTTCAACCTACACATCCAAACCATGGCATGTAATATATCATTTTGACTCTAGAAAACATTTTAAGAACATTGGTTTAGCCATATTTTTGATTTGAGATTCAATTTGTGGACTTGCTTTGAAAAGTGATTACTTGCATATTAAGTAACATGTGCAAAACATAGAATCAAGGCATGAGCAAGGTCCTTTGCAAGCTAAACCCTTTCAAAATGTCACTAGGGGAGAAATTGAAAGAGAATGAGGTTGGTTTCAAGCTGTTTGCAGCATTATGCATATCATGATACATGGTTGAAAATCTCATGACATGAGAAGTGGAAACTCTCATTAGAAGGATCTAGAGGGTTCTAGATCATTCATACATCATCTATATATTGAATAGAGTTGATCCAATGCAAAGGTTGGTGATGATTGAAGGAGAGAGCATAGATTGAGATTGAGATTCCATAGCTTGCAATTGAATTCTGTTTCACCAAATTCTTCACTTTCCATCCATTTTCTTGATTGAAACTTCTTTCATGAATGCTAAGGAGTGAATCCAGATCATAATTCAAGAGAATTCGTGGCTAAATTGTGTATGAGCAAGTGAATTTTCCCACCTGCAACTCACCATCGGATTTCAAGATTCAAGCGCTTTCAACCGGTTCTTTTGCATACAGAAGCAAGGAGAGGGTTCATTGATCGTGTCTGAAAGATTAGAGAGCTTGAATTGAAGGTTTAGTGCATCTGTTCATCCAAGATTTTCAGGTTGGTAACTTTCTTCCTCTAGCATGATTTAGGTAGAATCAAGTTGAATTAAGGTGTTAGTTACATTGTAGAACGGTGTAGGATTGATTTCAGGCCATTAATTTGAGAATTAGAGACAAAATAGGTGTGTTACCATTTTCGGTTGAGAATTGGATATGGTGAATCTTGAGGATTCAAGTTAAATTAAGGGCATGAATGAGTTCGTGAGGGAATTTGGGATAAGTTTCATGTATTGACCATTTGCAATGGAGGCTCCTAGAGAGAATTAGGGTTGAGGAAGATGACCGGAGCACCACCGGTGGTGGCCGGAGCTGGGCGCGAAGTTGCAGAGGTTTGAAAGGTAGGAGATGACTCTGAGACCATTGGATCATGGTTGGACCTTTGACTAGAAGCTCATCCAACGGCCACGTATTGATTTCCATTTGTGAAGGAATTCTGATTATGAAACGCACCGTTTCATTTAATTAGTGGTTTTGGGCTTAGTAGATAGACTGATATCCCCACCCCCCTGAAGGCCCAATCCATTATTTGTACTGATTCTGTTTACTACTTGCACCGTGCATTTGTCTATTCTTGTTGGATTTTCCATTATTTTTCATTTTGTACATGGTTCTTGGAAAAATCATATAAAATTGAAAATTAATCCAATTAATCCCATTCTTTTTGCATTTTACTCATGATTGAGTCTAGTGTTTTTTAGAGAAAAAGTATTTTTATTTCATGTATTTTCTGATTTAATGGGAATTTTATATTTTAATTGATATTAAAATGGTTATGTTTGATACATAATTTTGTGGAATTTTGTGTGATCATGTGGTGATGATTTTGATCCTAATTTTTTGTGTGTGATTAGGTTGGACATGTATGCTCCCATAGCATTGTTCTCACATTTTTGTGATGAAAATAGGTGTGTTTTCTAGATTGAGCTTTAGGTGCTTCCTTTTAGGGTTTAGGTTTAGTACCTTGTAGTGTAGAATTTATTTCTAGGTCTTATTTGATGATTTGATCTCTGGAATTAATATGGTAGAGTCATGATTGACTTAGGTTCCCATAAATATTTTTGTAGGATTTTACAATTGAGTTTAGTATTTTAGTTAGGACTAACTTTAGTACTAGGTTTTAGGTAATCCTAACTTACTAATTCAACTAGTTTAACTTCCTTAGTCCCCTTAGATTAGGGTTTTTGCTTGGTTTGCCTTTGATTGAGATTGAAGACAAGTTGAAGACAAGGTGAGGATGCTTGAAGTTGCTTGAGGTTGCTTGGAGCTTGGATTTGCTTGTGCCTGAAGGTGTCTGATGAAGATTTAGGAGATAGGAGCCATAGGGAGAGCCTTAGGGTTAGAATGATTTCTTTCACAAATATGGAAAGCATCTTGTGCTTCCATTCCTCCCAATTACTAAAAGTCCTTCTCAGATATTCACATCCCTCCTTTGGAAGGATGAGTGGCTTTATCTGGGAAGTAGAACTTTGAGGGAACCAGTCTCTCATAATGATGAACCCTTACAGGCTTCCTTTGGTTGTCAGTAAGCTGTTTATCATTTCCACTCATCCTGTTAAATCAATTGTATTCTGGGCTGAGTATCTTGAAAGATGTTGGGGTTGAGTTTGAAGATGAGGACTTCACTGAAGAGTGTGGAAGAGGATGATTCCTTGAGCATTGCCAATGCAGCTGAAGCTTGGAAAGCAAGAAGAACAAGTTGATACCTGAAGACCCAATTGAGATTGAATAAAGAGCTGAGGCTTGAAAATAAATAATTGAAGGATGAAGTTGACACTTCCATGTGATTTAAGATTACCCTGAGAAGCTGAAGCTTGTAGAAGAAGAAGAACTAGTTGATACTGGCAAAGCAAAGAGAGCTGAAGCTTGAAGACTAAGTTGATACTTATAAAAAGGATCCAATTGAGATTAAGTGAAGAGCTGAGGCTTGAGTAAGAAAAGATAAGTTGACACTTACACTGATGCTTGGAGAGCCTGAAGGAATCAAGTTGATACTTGTAGTTAGAAGTGAAGCCTGAAGGTGGAATTGACTGAAGAGCTGAAGCTTGGAGAAGTGAAGACAAGTTGATACTTGTGTTTGATGGATTGAAACCCTAGTGAAGCAAGTTGATACTTGGCATGGAGGATGATAGCCTTGAAGGTTGATTGAAGTCTGAAGACTGGGTTGTTGACTAAAGAGCTGAAGCTTGGAATTGGGAGAAGATAGGGGTTGATCTGTTCTCTTGTCTGTTTTCTTTTCTGTGCTGATGTGCCTTGTTTGACTTGCTTGATGCATTAGAATAAGTTCATATATAGACTAACTTTAATCTAGGGGCATGATTGCACTAGAGGTTGAGTTGCTCCCTCTGCTTGTATTGTTACTATATGGCTTTGCTTGCGGGTATTCGGTAGAGCCCAGCTCCCTTGCCCATGTGGTTTCTTTTGCTTGATAGCATTTTATTTTTATTGTATGATTACAGTTGTTGTTATATTTTGCTTGATAGCATGTTATTTCTTCTGTATGATTACAGTTATTCGTATCTGGCTTGAGGTTGAGATGAGCTTGTGGAGGCTGACACCCCACACACATTTCCTCCCTCACTTACATTGCATGCATTTTACAGTCGTTTACTGTTTACTGTTTACTGTTTAAGCTGATGCTTTATCTGTTTCTGTGTATCTCATTGACATGATCCCCTAGGAATCTCACTTCCTTTGATAAGGAAGTGATGATTAGAACTTTAGGTTGAAACCTATGCATGACAACTTCTAGGAGTTCCCTGTTTCAAACTTCAACTATAGGATGAATCCTTGGCATGACAACAGTAGGACTTGATAGTCTCCCCTTAGTTGAGCCTGTTCTCTTCTCATCTCAAAACAGCTTAAGATACAGTAATCATGAATGATTTCTTTCGTACGTTACGAGCCTTAAGCTATCTGAGAAAGGATTGTTGGAGAGTTTCTTTTCAACAGTCTGGATGTTTAGTATGGCACCCTTTGGGTGACATGCGACGCATTCACTCTCAGGTCATAGTCTTTAGTGCAATTGAAATTGCAAACACAATAAAAAACACTTCTTTCGTAAAAGACAGAAAAAAAACTTCAAACCTTTTTGCCTCGTGGGCCCATAATTCAAAGGAAGGCTTTTCTGAAGAAAAGAGTATCGTTAAACTTCAGCGCCACCGCAAACAGGCTTTGTCCCTAACTGCTGGAACTGCTGTTTAACCCTACTCGATAAAACAGATGAATCTGAATTCCCGTAATCCGTATTAGCCTGAACTACGTAAGCTCTGATCTCTCATACCTGTTGAGAGTACGTAGGCATAATACTGATGTATTGGCGAGCCACCTTCCCCGTAACCCGTAGTTAGTCGAACTACGTTGACTCTGATTTCTCGTTCTCTGACGAGAATACGTAGGCATAAAGCGCGATGCTTTGCCGAGTCATTTTTCTTTTCTGTTTAAGCCAGCCTTGATAGGTAGATAGATAAACCAACTCGTCCAGTAAACACAACAAGCGTGGATCCCATCGAGTACGATGGACGTGAGGGGTGCTAATACCTTCCCCTGGCGTAACTGACTCCCGAACCCAGACAATGGTTGCGATGACCTTGTCTTATACCTTTTCGTCAGGTTTTTCCAATCGTTTCCTTTCCCATTCTGAGGGATAAATAACGAAAGGTGGCGACTCTTTTGTTTTGCCAGCACCTTATTTTCGCGGAAGCGACAGCTGGCGACTCTGCTGGGGATTTGATAGTTTCCTGGGATCCAACGTCCCGTATGCGAGTCAGTTTAGGGATCCGACATCCCCTGCGAGAGTCAATCCTAGCGCTTGTATGATTACTTGTTGGGTTGTGTTTATTTATCGCACTTTATTTCCCGCACTTTATTTTCAGTATGATATGATTATCTGTGCTGTTGTGGGAGGGGCATTCTGATGAGTGAGAAGCCAGACCCAGGCTTGAGTGAACATAGCATTAGTTGTAGAAATTAGTGGGCGCGTGCTTGCTTGGCAGGCACTAGTGTCTCATGAAATCCACGCTCAGACGAGGTTCTCCCGGTTGACTTCTTTTTCAACCCTTTGGGTTGAGGGGGTTGTTGGTTTGGAGGATTGTCGACTTTGGGGACCGATCATTTGGGATTCAGCCGAGTGAGGCCGCTTCATGAGCTGGTGATGCCACACCTTCTGGGTATCGTATCACCCCTCGTGAATGTCTATGACGCTGATGACCGCATATGATGCCGAACTTGAGTCAGTTTAGGTCCATACCTGTGAGCAGGGTTGGGTTTATTTCAGGAAACTTTAACCTTCAGACTACCTGGTTTTCTTGATAGTGAATCAGTTTTGTTGGTACCGGAGGTTCTCATCTGCAGATATATGATTGTTCTTGACAGAGCAGAGTTATGGTCCTGTATCGGAGGACCTTATCTTCAGAGATGTGTAGTTGTTCTTGACAGAGCAGGTTTATGATTGGGATCAGAGGATCTCATCAGCAGATGTATGTTTTTTCTTGATAGAGCAGAGTTTTGGTCTTGTATCAAAGGTCCTTGTTATCAGAGGTGTATTTGTTCTTGACAGAGCAGATTTATGGTCCTGTCTCAGAGGTCCTTATTATCAGATGTTTGTTCTTGACATAGCAGATTTATGGTCCTATGTGTGTGTGTTCTTGACAGAGCAAATTTGTGGTCCGATACCCGGGTTTTCTTTTTATCAAAGATAGTGGTTGTTCTTGACAGAGCAGCATTATGGTTTTGTTGACACATAATCTCCGCAGCACAGTTTCCTTGATCTCCTGCTGCATGATTGCATCTTACATTGCTTTTCATACCCATTTGCATTTCATTAACGTGTGTCTGTGTTGCAGGTACCGTTTTCCCCGATCCAGGATTTCTTGCCTCCTATTGTATTGTTATGGGTTCTCTGAGGAAGACCGTGGCTTACAAGCTCCCTGCCCCTGATGTGGTTCAGCTGACTGGTTTGATTGCTTTAGCAGATGATTCTGTGAGAGATGAGTTCAGAAAATCTTACGGTAAATTGCTCAGTTTGGTTCGTAAACCTTCTGCGTTCGAGTTGAATGGGTTGCACGCTCTGCTGCAGTTCTATGATCCTCCTTTGAGATGCTTTACTTTCCAGGATTTTGTTCTCGCACCCACACTAAAGGAATATGTTGATTTGTTAGGTGTGCCTATCAAGAGGCAGATGCCTTTTGTTCATATGGATGCTGAGCCTAATCTGGCCAGTCTAGCTCCTTCACTTCATCTGGATGCCTCCGAGTTGGTATTGTCTAGCTGGAACAAGGTTCCCGGTTTCTCCTTGCAGTTCTTAGTGGGAAAAGCTCAACAGTGCGCCAAAGACGGATGTTGGGTCGTGTTCAACGCCATCCTCGCTCTGTGCATATATGGCATCATTCTATTCCCCAATATGCCCGACTTTGTAGACTTCGACGCATTTCGCATCTTCGCTTCAGGGAATCCAGTCCCTACCTTGATAGGAGATGTCTACCATTCTATCCACTATAAAAACGAGAACAAAAGGGGCAAGAATGTCTCGTGTTGTGTGCCCTTGCTTTATAGATGGCTTGATAGTCATCTGCCCAAGAGGGGTCCCTTTGTTTCGTCTGCAGCCACAGCTGAGTGGTCCGAGCGTTTGATGAGTCTATCTGCAGAGGATATTGACTGGTTTGACAGAGATAGGTTGGGTACCGAGATTATCTTTAGCTGCAACGGGTTTCCGAACGTGCCTTTGATAGGCAGGAAAGGTTGTATAAACTATAATCCGTCATTGCTGGTCCGATAGTTTGCTTACGCTTTGAGAGCTCCGCCGAGGGATGAAGAGGTGCAGGAATCTTTGTACCTCACTGGTCTTCTAGAGGGGGATATGTTGTCTAAGCTTCAGCGCGCTTGGAATGGTATCTGCAAGCGGGGAAAACCATTGCTGGGGAGAAGCAATAGTCAAGCCTACCCTCCATATGTGACTTGGATCAGAGCCAGAGCAGATGCTATAGGGATGCCGTTTCTTCCTGCCAAGCCAGAAAGCCTTCCAGTGATTGAAGAGCCTACCACCGTGCCCATTCAGCAACATAATCAGGTGCTAGCTGAGCGAGATGAGCTGCAGAGGGCAAATGAATAACTGGAGAAAGAATTGGCTCAGCTCCAAAGAGAGAGAAATGAAGTCGTTCATTCCTTCAAAAGGCAAACAGAGCTGGTGAACCAGCTGGGGACAGATTTGACTAAGCAGATAGCTGAGCGTGAGCGCATGGGTCGAGACTTCAAAGCTGTCAACGATGTACTGGCCACAAAGAAGCAGCACTTGGACGAAGCGTATCGGAGGATATCCAAGTTTAACCAGCACTGGAAGGCCACCCTAGCCAACAGGAAAGAGCGGGAGGATAAGATGATGCAACAGATCTCCAAGCTGAAAGCCCAGGTGAAGGCTAGTGAGAAGAGGTTTGATGAAGAAACCGCTCGCAGATATGCCACTGAAGGCCAGCTCAACAGAGCTCTTGCTAACCTGAAGGAGCGCAGACTGACGTTGAGGCCAATAAGCGGAAGCTAGAAGATTGTTTCGGCGAAGGAGCATGGGAAGATTCGATCGAAGGTCTTCAATATACCATTATGCAGAGGGAGTTACTCGTCGAAGGGTTGCTCACTCGGCATGATCATCCAGAAACGAAGGGATTGTTAGAAGAGTTTCGCGCCCGTGGCCGTACTTGACTGTATTTGTATTCCTTTTGTTTGATCATTGTTGTATGCTGACCATCGCCAGGCTTGTTGGTTGAGGTCATGCTATTGATTCATCTTGTACTCACTGATGTTGTGTACTGCCTTGATGGGCTTTCTTCATATATATGAGATGTTATTTCCATGACTGGACTCGGACTTCTTATTATCAGCACCAGCACTCAGGCACTAGGATCGGGGGAGATCTCCCTAACACACAGGCACACGTTTGCATTTGCATGAAGCATCTACATAAAGAGCACTTTGTCGTTTTTTCCTAACCCTTTTGTGTTTTCAGGTTATTTCAGGTTATTCCAAGATTGATCAGAGACCCATCCACCGCTATCCGACCAGAGCAAATCAAACCAGAATCATGGAGCAAGTGCAAACTGATGTTCAAGAACTCCGCGAAAGAATGGATCGCTTCATGGAGCTCATGCAAGCGGTCGCCAATGGCCAGGATCAGCTCATAACTTTGGTTCAGCCTCTGATTTCAAGGGTCGATAGCAATGGCGTACTCCATGGTGGGACCGTGCCTACTCCTCCACCTGTGGAAACTCCTCAGAATGGCGTCCCCGTGACCGGGGGGAATGGCAGTGCCAATGGCAATGTGATAGCTAACATGGGACTCAACGGCAATACGAAGGGCGTCGGTAATGGGAGTCTTGAAGCTAATGTCAAGCTGGGATGGGCAACGGCAATGCAGGTGTTGGAAATCTGTTCGGGCCTCAGCCGTGGTTAGAAGATTGTCAAGACGATATGTTCTCTCAAAGAGGCGCTGAAGGGGAGCTGACTGCTGAAGCACGGCTAAGGTTCAAGGCACTTGAGGATAAGATGAGGAATATCGAGAACCAGAACACCCTGGGTGTTGATATGTCCAAGTTGGGACTGATTGCTGATTTCAAGGTGCCTCCCAAGTTCAAGGTACCTGACTTTGAAAAGTACAAGGGCACCACTTGCCCTCGCGTCCATCTGAGATCATACTACCGGAAAATGTCAGCTCATTCCGAGGACGAGAAGTTACTGATGCACTTCTTTCAGGACAGTCTGTCCGGACCATCCCTCGAATGGTACATGAGTCTAGAGCCTACCAGTGTGCGCACGTGGAAGGACCTTGCTGAAGCATTCGTGCACCACTACCAATACAATAGCGACTTGGCCCCGAACCGAGTCCAACTGCAGAATCGGTCGCAAAGGAACAACGAAGGGTTCAAGGAATACGCCCAACGGTGGCGTGAGTTGGCAGCTAGGGTTCAGCCGCTGATGGTTGAGCGTGAGCTTGTGTAGATGTTTGTAGCCACCCTCCTAGGGGTTTACTATGAGAAATTGGTCAGCAGCATGTCTGGAACCTTCTCAGATCTCATTATCACGGGTGAGCACATCGAAAATGGGATCAAACTGGGGAAAATTCAAGGTGATTCATCCTCAGCTGGAGGAGGCAAGAAGCCTTATGGTGGCAAAAGACGGGAAGGAGAAACGAGCATCGTGACCAACGCTCGAAGGAAGGGTAAAGGCCCTCACCAACAGGTGGCCAACATAACTATCCCGGCAGTTCAACAGCCACAGCAACAGCAGCAGCAGCAACCGAATCAACAAGGGTACAGAAAGTATCAGAATCGGGAACCTTTGTCGGGTCGTCACCTCGAGACACCGCCCATGTCGTACGCGCAACTATTGCAGACTTTGCTTCAGCTACAGTTGATCCAGAAGAGAACCCTGGCTCCCTTGACAGGGGCACCTCCGCCAGGTTATGACGCGAATGCAACTTATGAATTTCACTCAGGGGCACCAGGCCACACAATAGAGAATTGCAAAGCCTTCAAGCATAAGGTGCAGGACATGGTGGATGCCAAGATCATCAACTTCTTAGATAATGTGCCAAATGTCACGAAGAATCCTATGCCGAATAATAGGGGAGGTGGGGTGAACGCCATTATCGAAGACGAGAGTTTGGATTTGTTGACTGACGTCAGAGATCTGAAGACACCGCTTAGCTTCGTTAAAGCTAAACTGATGAAAAGAGGTTTCTTTCCAGGTTGCGGAGAGCTGTGTATGGGTTGTGCGACAAGTCCTGATGGATGTGAGCAGTTGGTAGAAGGAATTCAAAGTCTGATGACTGAAGGGATTTTACAGTTTAGCCGGAGGGCCGAATGTGGATCGGGGGAGGTAATGCTGAAGCAAGATGATGAGGTTTCCACCATCACCATCCCTCGCCAGACGATAACTATTTCTGCGCCCAGACCGCCTACGATTACCATCACCAAAGCTGGGCCGATACCCTTCGAAAGCACCAATGTTGTCCCATGGCATTATGGGGCTGAAGTCTACTGCAACAGACAAAAATTGGAGCTAGAACCGTTTGGGTCATCTGTGGAGAACCTAGCGGGAATCAGCGGAATCACTCGCAGCGGGAGAGTGTTTGCACCACCTGAGGTCGTAACGGATAAAGTGGATAGAGCTGATGCAATTGATAAAGGTAAAAGTAAAGTCGTTGAAGAGATCCCGCGTGGGGCAGAAAAAGACTTACTCGTTAAAGACGCCGAGGAATTTATGAGGTTGATTAAAAAGAGTGACTACAAGATTGTGGATCATCTCCATCAGACACCCTCGAAGATTTCCATCCTGAATTTGTTGCTGTGTTCTGAAGCACATCGCAACGCACTGCTGAAGGTGTTGAACGCCGCATATGTACCGCAGGAAATATCGGTAAACCAGCTGGAAGAGGTCGTAGCCCACGTGAATGCTGGAAATGGGTTAGGGTTCACTGTCCTAGAGCTGATGCCGAAGGGGAGGAACCACAATAGCGCTCTGCACATCTCGATAGAGTGTAGGGGAACGATTATGTCCCACGTGTTGGTGGACACGGGGTCGTCACTCAATGTTCTTCCGAAGAAGGCATTAATGAAGTTAGATACTCGCGGAGTGATCTGCACACCCAGTGATCTGGTTGTGAAGGCGTTCGATGGAACCAAACGCCATGTTTTCGGGGAGGTGACCCTGCCAATCCAAGTGGGGCCGGAAACATTCGATGCGGTCTTTTACATTATGGACATCATGCCTGCCTACAGCTGTCTATTGGGCCGGCCGTGGATCCATGCTGCTGGAGCCGTGACCTCCACGTTGCACGAGAAACTCAAGTACGCTGTCGGAGGTAGCATCGTGACCGTATGTGGCGAGGAAGACATAATGGTGAGCCATTTGTCGTCCTTCAAGTATGTTGAGATGGATGGGGAAATCCACGAAACCCTATGCCAAGCGTTCGAAGCTATTAAAGTCAAGGGCGTAGCTCCTGTAGTCATTGAGAAGCTAGAGATGACTCTCTCTTCATTCAAGGAGGCCTGGGTCGTTGTTCAAGCCGGATCTACCCCAGGCTGGGGGCGAATTTTGGAGATACCTAACAAGCAACACAAGTTTGGGTTGGGATATTCTCCTGGAGCTGAAGCCTCCTCTTCTAGCAGTGCGTCGCGAGGTAAAGGGCCGATCCAGGTTACTAGTGGTGGGGTGATATTTGAAAGCATTAACGCGGTGTCTGAAGACAGCGGAGATAGTGACTGTGACCTCGACTCTTGGATCCAGCCAAGCAAGCCAGGCGAGGGCCTTACCAACTGGTCCGTCAAGGATATCATCCAGATGACAAGCGAAGAGTATTGATTTACTTTTTCCAATCATTGTACAACCCTATGTCCTACCCGGGGCATAGTGGTTTTATTGTCAGGGCCTCGTTTGATTATGTACATGCATTTTACCAATAGATCAAAAGGCGTTTTTCTTCGTATTCAAATATTGTGATCTCTGTTATTCCTGTTTTATATTTGTTTTGAAAAACAATAAAATGGCAATGAGGTTTGTGCTAACCTGCATATCCTTGTTTTAAGCTTAACCCTTGTTATTGCAAGATCCACATAGCAGATGACATCGACTCTGGACCTTCTACGACTCACTTCGACTTCGATTGCCCGATCTATCAAGCCGAAGAAGAGATTGATGAAGACGAAGACCTTCCTGAAGAGTTGGCCCGCTTGTTGAAACAAGAAGAGAAAGTTATTCTGCCTCATGAAGAGGAGATCGAGATTGTGAATCTGGGTTCTGAAGAACTCGTCAGGAACGTCAGGATAGGGGCTGCATTACAGAGTGATGTCAAGTAGAGATTGGTCGAGATGCTAAGAGAGTATAGTGACGTCTTTGCTTGGTCATACGAGGATATGCCCGGACTGGATACGGACATCGTGGTCCACCACTTGCCGTTGCGAGAAGATTGTCCTCCCGTTAAGCAGAAGCTTAGGAGGACGCGACCAGATATGACCGTTAAGATCAAAGAAGAAGTGCAAAAGCAGCTTGATGTTGGCTTCTTAGCGGTCACTACTTACCCTCTGTGGGTCCCCAACATAGTGCCTGTACCGAAGAAGGACGGTAAGGTACGCATGTGCGTCGATTATCGGGATTTGAATAGGGCGAGCCCTAAAGATGATTACCCGCTGCCTCATATTGATGTGTTGGTCGACAATACAACTCAGTTCTCCGTGTTTTCGTTCATGGATGGCTTCTCCGGTTACAATCAGATCAAGATGGCGCCGGAGGACATGGAGAAAACTACGTTTATCACTCCCTGGGGAACATTCTGCTACAAGGTAATGCCTTTCGGTCTGAAGAACGCAGGGGCCACTTACCAACGAGCAATGGTTACTTTGTTTCATGACATGATTCATCATGAGATTGAAGTCTATGTTGATGACATGATTGCGAAGTCCCAAACGGAGGAGGGACATCTGGTCAATTTGCTGAAGCTTTTTGAGAGGCTTAGGAAGTTCAGGTTGAGGCTGAATCCTAACAAGTGTACTTTCGGAGTACGATCCGGAAAGTTACTGGGGTTTATCGTGAGTGAAAGAGGCATCGAGGTTGATCCTGCAAAGATTAAAGCGATACAAGAAATGCCAGTGCCAAAAACAGAAAAAGAAGTTCGTGGTTTCCTGGGCAGAATAAACTACATTGCAAGGTTTATTTCTCAGCTCACGGCCACGTGTGAACCGATGTTCAAGCTTTTAAAGAAAGATTAGGCGATTATCTGGAACGAGGATTGCCAGAAGGCATTCGATAAGATAAAACAGTATCTGTAGGAACCTCCGATCTTGATACCCCCAGTGGCTGGACGGCCTCTAATCATGTACTTGACAGTTCTTGAGAATAGTATGGGGTATGTTCTCGGTCAGCACGACGAGACGGGCAGAAAGGAGCATGCCATTTACTACTTGAGTAAAAAGTTCACAGATTGTGAATCTCGTTACTCGATGCTGGAAAAGACGTGTTGTGCACTAGCCTGGGCTGCCAAACGTTTACGACAATACATGCTCAATCACACAACCATGCTAATTTCGAAGATGGATCCGATCAAGTACGTCTTCGAGAAGCAAGCGCTTTCGGGCAGGATTGCCAGATGGCAAATGGTGTTGACGGAATATGACATTCAGTACGTGTCCCAGAAGGCCATCAAGGGAAGCGTATTGTCTGATTACCTGGCCGAACAGCCGATCAAGGATTACCAGCCGATGAAATTTGAATTCCCTGATGAGGATATCATGTTTCTCAAAGCGAAGGATTGCGATGAGCTGTTGCCCGACGAGGGGCCAGATAGGAAATCCCAGTGGAAATTGATATTTGACGGGGCGGTTAATTCCTACGGAAGTGGCATTGGAGTGATCATCACGACTCCCCATGGATCCCACATCCCGTTCACTGCGAGACTGACGTTTCCGGTCACCAATAATGAAGCGGAGTACGAAGCATGCATCATGGGTCTGGAAGAAGCAATTGATTTGAGAATCAAGAACCTAGACGTATATGGTGACTCAGCGCTTGTGATTAACTAGATTAAAGGGGAGTGGGAGACTCGTCAATCGAATTTGGCGTTGTACATGAATTATGCCAGAAGGCTGCTTCCGTTCTTTGACCGAGTTGAACTCCATCATGTGCCCAGAGCAGAGAATCAGATGGCTGATGCCTTAGCCACGTTGGCTTCGATGTATAAAGTCAATTTTTGGAATGAAGCTCCAAGAATTGTCCTTTCTCGTCTTGATAGACCTGCATTTGTCTTTGCGATTGACGAAGCCGCCGACGGCAAGCCATGGTTCCATGATATCCAGACTTTCCTTATGACTAAGGAGTATCCTGCGGGAGCGTCAACCCAGGATAAGAAGACTCTGAGGAGGCTGTCTGGAAATTTTTATCTCAATCATGATGGAGTTTTGTATAAAAGAAACCATGATCTCGTGCTACTCCGATGTGTAGATGAGAAAGAGGCGAGTATGCTCATGGAAGAAGTCCATGAAGGCACATTTGGTACGCACGCCGGCGGGCATGCTATGACAAGAAAGATCCTGAGAGCAGGATACTACTGGCTGACGATGGAGTCGGATTGCTTTAAATTCGCGAAGAGGTGTCATAAATGCCAAATTTATGCTGATAAAGTTCATGTGCCGCCGTGCCCGTTAAATGTCATGTCATCCCCGTGGTCGTTATCCATGTGGGGCATCGACATGATAGGCAAGATCGAGCCCACTGCATCTAACGGTCGTCGCTCCATTCTAGTAGATATCGACTACTTCACCAAGTGGGTGGAGGCAGCCTCATACGCTAACGTGACCAAGCAGGTGGTGGCTAAATTCATAAAGAGGGATATCATCTGTCGTTACGGAGTTCCCGAGCGGATCATTACGGATAATGGTTTGAATCTAAATAACAAGATGATGAAGAAGCTGTGCCAGAGTTTCAAGATTGAACACCACAACTCATCTCCTTACAGGACGAAGATGAACGGCGCCGTTGAAGCGGCCAATAAGAATATCAAGAAGATTGTTCAGAAGATGGTTGTGACCTACAAAGATTGGCACGAGATGTTGCCATTCGCACTGTACGGTTATCGTACGACGGTACGTACATCAATCGGGGCAACTCCTTTCTCCTTAGTGTACGGTATGGAAGCAGTCCTACCGTTAGAAGTGGAGATCCCTTCTTTACGAGTTTTGGTTGACGTGAAACTCGATGAGGCAGAATGGATTAAGAACCGACTGAACCAACTCAGCCTGATGGACGAGAAGAGGTTAGCATCGATTGCGCATGGTCGTTTGTATCAAAGCCGAATGAAGAAAGCTTATGATAAGAAGGTGTGTCCTAGAAGCTTTCAGACGGGTGATCTCGTCCTGAAGAAGATTCTTCCTCCACACTCCGATCACCGGGGCAAGTGGACTCCCAATTACGAAGGTCCGTACGTCGTCAGCAAGGTCTTCTCGGGAGGAGCTTTGTTGTTATCCACGATTGATGGCGAAGATTTTGCATCCCCGGTGAACGCGGACGCAGTTAAAAAATACTTTGCTTAAAAAATGACCCGCTGGAAAGAAAAAGAATATCCAGGCAAAAATGGGGCATCCCGACGAACTATAAAAAAGGAAAAGGTTCGGGCAAAAATTAGGGATATAAATTGAAAAAATGTACACCCGCAAAGTCGAAAACCCGGATGGGCGACTTTGGAAAAAAAGGGTATCCCGGTGAATCGAAAACCCGGAAGGGCGATTCAGGCAAAAGTTAGGGATTTGAAAAAGCAAATGACTGCGTTCCGCGTATGGACTTTCATTGTTTAGTGGTTTGGAAGACCTGAGGGCTGTTTATCTGAATCAATCTCTGCTGAAGCTGAAGCCTCGGAGAAGTATCGAAGTCGAGTGGGTCATAGAGGGATCAACTCATGGTGTTCATCTACGCCTCGTTGCCGACATTTGTATATACTGATGTATATTTATGTTTTATTTTCGCGCGGCTTCCTCCTTCCAGGAGCTTGCACCTGTTGTAAAACATTTTTACCCATTCAGGGGTTCGTTATCAATAAAATGTATACTATTCAGCGATTTTGTTTGTCTGTTTAGCATTTATCTGTTTTGTTTGCAAAAAAGAACGCCGATGTTTTTGATAAAATGCACATACATAACCTTACTGGCCTAGGCCACTGATTGTTGAAACAATGAATTACTCGAACATTGTCACAAGATGATCACCTTGATAGGTCCCTTTGAGAAGGGTATCTTGTCTGTTTGTTCATGTTGTTACATGTGTAGTGTACTCCAGGAAGCACGCCGTATGCGTCCTCAAGCAGGATGATTCCTTCTTCTCCAGCAAAGTTTAGCAGCCTCTCCCCGTCGAGTCTGAACCGGAGATCGTAAAGCATTGATATGTTCCCCCAGGTAGAGAAGATTCTCCCCCCAATCAGATGTATCCTGAAGGAGCAGCATCTCCCTAGCTGAGTCAGGCGCCGAAGCGTGTGTTCATCCCCCAGCACCGGGTCACAAGTGCAGGTCTCGTAGGAGACTATTCACTGAAGTGTGCAGCAATTGATAGTTCCAGACTGAAGTCTTCAGTGGAATTGAGATTCCTCACAGAGTCGTACTCTCCTCCGAAGCAGGATGATTTCTTCTTCCCCAGCCGAGTTTGCAGATCCCCGAGAGAAGCAGTTCGGGCCATGATTGGTTGTCCCCAATAGCGTGTTGAATAGCCGATGCTGTATTTCCCCATCGGAGTCGTTATCTCCAGGGAAGTAGTCGCGAAGGCCGCGCAGTTTATTTCCGTTATTGACATCGCTTTCCTCAGCAGGTCCAGGTTCTCGTAGAGCTTCATTCCCCTGCAGCAGTCGACTGAAGTTCGCTTCCCCGTGCGGAGTCCGATTGAGATCGGTGTGACCTTTTCTCCCCGGCAGGATGATTCCTCCTCTCCACCAGAGTGTTTCTTTCTCCTTGACAGGAAGATTCTCCCTTCAGCATTTATTTTGCTGACGGGGTCACAGCATTTTGCATGATTGCATAGCATCTATCATAAACGCGTAGCATTTCCACCGTGTGGAGCATTGCGTTGTTGTCAAAGCATATGCATACTAAACATGAGCTAGGTCGTTACCGTTCTTGTTTTGCAGGTGTTCCTCCGCAGAGTCGCTTGCTCAAGATGAGTCTTGAATGCCCCAACAAAGTCGCATGCCCAAGATGATTCTTGAATTCTCCAGCGAAGGTGCTTGTTTAAGATGATTCTTAGAATCCCCTGTGAAGTCGCCAGAGTTGGTTGCTCAAGTTGATACTTAGAGTCCCCGGCGGAGCGTTTGCTCAGGATGATTCCTGAAATCTCCCGCAGAGTTACTGGTTCAGGATGATTCTTGAAGTTCCCGGCGAAGTTATTTGTCCAAGATGATTCTTGAAGTCCTCGGCAGAGTTGATTCACCCAGAATGATTTTTGGATCCCCGAAGCAGAGTTACTTGATAGTTCTCCAGAATCCCCAGCGGAGATGTGCCATCCCCAGCAGGATTCTGAACAGCGAAGTTGAGACTTCCCTTGAAGACTTGATGATTGAAGTTCACCCGTATTAACGAAGCAGTTCTCTCAACTGATGCGGAGCGCCTGATGGCAAAAGTTTGGATATCCCCGATTGGTTCATGATTGACTGAGATGCTATTCCCGACTTACCGATGAAGTTCGGCTGACGCCCAAAGATTTCTTTGAATGCCCGATGGCATGATTAACTTGGTTGTTGACCTGATAAGTCCCAAGGAATCTTGATGCCTGACGGCACGATCTACCATGTATCACCGGTTACCGTGTAACCAATTCCCCATCTAGTTGCCGTGCAGCTAATATTTCAGTTTTCGAAGATTTGTTCCCATCAGAGTATCGTGTACTTGTGCAGTTGGCAAATTTCCGGGTTTGTCGGTATTCAACCGTCTCGCACCTTGATTGGTTGAGAGTCGTTCGCTTCTCACCCAGTCAGGTTCAAGTCGTTTGGATAGGGGCACTCACCATTACTGATATTGCTAGTGCTAGCAATAACAGTAGCATTGGTTCGCCACAATTGGTGATCACAGCTCATATTAGTAGTATGATGGAACAACTCCAGAGTTTTATGACTGCGCTTCGGCACGAAAATTCAAATTTCATTCAAATGCTTTTGGAGCATATAAAAAATTATGTTGAAGAATACTCTGAATTGAGGGTGACCGGCCCTAACCTCTTGATGGATGCACTGAAGCAAAAAACCATCAAAGGCCTTGAGGAAACATCAAAGATTATGATAAATGCTGGATTTGAGAAAGATTTTTCTGATGTGTAACAATTGTCATACAGAATGCTTAAACAATTTCCTAATGCATAGAAGTTAAGCATGGACGAAGTTCACAATATGCTGTGGAAGGATCTTGAAGACGAGATTGAAAGATGGATTAGAGCTTCAATGTTGCTCTCAAAATAATTTTCTACGGCGAGCACAACTCTGCAACCGCGTCATCTTCGGATTCTCATCAGCTATTGATTTCTCCTTCACAGTGATTGGCAGGGAATCCACCGTTTATTTGCTGAGTTTTGATGATTTTGTTACTGTTAGAACTTGAAAGCACACTGAATAATGGATAAATTGGAATGGGAGAGAAATAGAGAAATTGATGGAGGGTGACAATATTTTCACATTTCATTAACATAGATAAAGATGTCTCCAAGAAATTTATACATGTGATTTAAATACAAAACAACAAATTAAATAATAGAAAAGCCAAAAAATCGGACATGTAACCGGTTATTCAAAATTTGTAATCGGTTACAACTAAAACAAACTGAAATTAACTAACAGTGGTAACCAGTTATTGCCAACGCGTAACTGATTACACCAACTTCAGAAATACTTTCTTTGACACCTCTAACCAGTTATTGCCAATGCTCCATTTTAAACTTCTTCAATATCTCAAACACATACCTTCTTTGGTGCATTAACAGTCCCCTTTTGGACTTGTGGAACTCAATGCCAATGAAGTATATCATGAGGCCAAGGTCAGTCATCTTAAATTCTTTCAGAAGTCAACTCTTGAACTTAGAAATGAACTTTCTGTTGCTGCTCGATATCAACAAGTTGACTACATATAGATAAAGGATAATCATTCTTTCACTTGTATCCATCTTCACGTACACACCATGCTCAAATACACATTTCTTGAAGTCAACCTCATTTAGGAAATCATCTATCCTTTTGTTCCAAGTTCTTGGAGCTTGTTTAAAATCATACAATGATTTCTTCAGCTTATAGAACTATAACTCTTGGTTTCTCACAACAAAATCATGTTGTTGTTCTACACACACCTCTTCTTCAAGAAGTCCGTTCAAAAACGTAGATTTGACTTCCATTTGATAGATGGGCTAACTGTTGTTATTCACAATACCAACAACTAGCCTAATGTTTTCAATCCTAGCAAGTAGTGTGAATACGTCTTCAAAGTCTATGTCTTCTCTTTGCAAGAATCTCTTTGCAACTACTCGAGTCTTATGCTTGAATATTTCACCCTTGGGATTTGCTTTAACTTTGAACATCAATCTCACACCAATTGGCTTCTTCCCATCCGGTAGATCAACGAACTCTCAGGTATTGTTTCTCCCAATAAATTCAAGTTCCTCCTTCATAACACAAATCCATTTTGGATCACTTAAATCCTCTTCCATTTTAACGGGTTCGGGTTTAGCCATAAGTGCAAAATGGATGAGATCACCATCATCATTGACTTCGTTGTCTCAGAACAACTCACAACTTTGGAGTCTTTAAGGAAAACCTCTTTGCTTTGTTGATCTTCTCACATTCTCTTCAATTCGAGCTTCAACGATGGGTGTTTATGCACTTTCCAATTATGCAGAATATGAATTTTCAAAGTTGTAACCGGTTGCATTTTTTACAATTGGTATCAGAGTTGGTCCGTCCGTCCGACCAGTATTGTAGTAGAGTCTGACTATAGGATGTCTATAGTCGTGTGTTTCTTCTAACATGTTTTTTCATGGATATTGAAAAGTATGCCTGGTAGGAATGATGTTGCGATGGCTGTTGCGTTACAAGTTGTTGCGCAGGCAGTGGAGAACATCGGTCAGAATATCAATCAGAGTGTTGGAAACGAAGAGTTCCATAATTTGGAGAAGTTCCCGAACAACAAGCCACCTAAGTTTGAAGGCAGACATGATCCAGATGTAGCACAGAAATGGCTGAAGGATATTGAGAATATCTTCATAGTCATGGGATTCTCAGAGGATTAGAAGGTACAGTTTGGTACCCATATGCTGGAAAGTGAGGCTGAGGATTGGTGGGACAACACCCGCTAGAGATTGGAAGCTGGTGAGGGTCCCATTAATTGGACAATGTTCAGGGCAGAGTTTCTGGAACGGTATTTTTCGGAAGATGTTTGTGGAAAGAAAGAGATTGACTTCATTGAGTTGAAACAGGGGAACATGACAGTGGCAGAGTATACGGTTAAGTTCAACGAATTGGTAAAGTATTGTCCTAATTACAATACTGATGCAACTATGAGTTCGAAGTGCATCAAGTTTGAGAACGGGTTGCGTCCCGAGATCAAGTTGGGTGTCGGTTATCATAAGATCAAGTACTTTCCTGAGCTGGTGAACAAGTGTAGAATCTATGATGAAGACAACAGAGCTAGAATCACTCACTATAAGAATCTACGTGACAGAAGAGGTAAACAAAGGCATGTGAATACACCTTACCATGCTCCGGCTGATAAAGGAAAGCAGAAAAATGTTGCTGGGAAGAAACCAAGTGAAGGAGGAAATCCTTCCAATCCTCTCAAGTGTTTCATATATGGTGGCGCAGGTCACCATGCGAATGAATGTCAGAATGAAGTGAAGAAGTTTTTTAAGTGTGGAGAGCCAGGTCATGTGGTCGCGGATTGTAGAAACAACATACCAACCTGTTACAACTGTGGCGAGCAAGGTTATATCAACACCCACTGTCAAAAACCGAAAAAGTCTAAAATAAGTGGGAATGTGTTTGCATTGGTGGGAGCTCAGCCTACCAGTGAGGATCATTTGGTCAGAGGTACGTGTTACATTCATAAGACTCTGTTGATTGTTATTGTTGATACGGGTGCAACTCACTTATTTATTTCTATGGATTATGTGAAGAGACTAGGGCTTGTGCCGTCTACTTTGAGTAGAGGGATGGTGATTGATACTCCATCTATTTGATCAATCACTACATCTTTAGTGTGCTTGAATTGCCCTGTGTCGATCTTTGGTAAAGACTTTGGAGTGGACTTAGTTTGTCTACAACTCAACGAGCTGGATGTTATTTTAGGGATGAATTGGCTCGAGAGAAACTATGTTTATATTGATTGTTATAGGAAGAGGTTGTTATTCCTGACTCCTGAAGAAGAAGAAATGGCTAGTCATATATCTACTAAGGAGCTGAGAATCTTGGTAGAAAACGAAGCTAAAGTATTTGCAGTATTCGCTTCATTATCTATAGATGGTAAGTCGTCGATCGAGAAGTTACCTGTTGTGAGAGAATTTCCTGAAGTGTTCCCTAAGGATGTACCAGAGTTACCTCCGGAGAGGGAAGTAGAGTTTGCGATTGATCTTGTCCCTGGTACCAGACTTATATCTATGGCACCATACAGAATGGCAGCGTCAGAATTGGCAGAGTTGAAATCTCAGTTGGGAGAGTTATTGGACAAAAAGTTTATCAGACCCAGTGTGTCACCATGGGGAGCGCCAATTTTGTTAGTAAAAAAGAAAGATGGCAGTATGCGCTTGTGCATCGATTATCGCAAGTTGAATAAAGTAACCATCAAGAATATGTATCTACTTCCAAGAATCGACGATCTGATGGATCAACTCGTGGGAGATCGGGTGTTCAGTAAAATTTATTTGAGGTTAGACTATCATCAGATCTGTGTGAAAGAAGATGATATCCAAAAAACAGCTTTCAGAACTCGGTATGGACATTATGAATATGCAGTGATGTTGTTTGGTGTGTCCAATGCGTCGGGTGTGTTCATGGAGTACATGAATCGTATCTTCCATGCTTATTTGGACCAGTTTGTAGTAGTTTTCATTGATGACATTTTGATCTACTCCAAGTCAGAAGCAGATCATGTAGAGCATTTGAGGGTTGCGTTGCAAGTGCTGAAGGATAACAAATTGTTTGCAAAACTCTCGAAGTGTGAGTTTTGGTTGAGCGAAGTGAGTTTTCTTGGACATGTTATTTCTGGAGGAGGCATAACAGTGGATCCATCGAAAGTGAGTGTTGTGCTTTAGTGGGAGGCTCCGAAGTCAGTGACAGAGATTAGAAGTTTCTTAGGCTTGGCAGGCTATTACCGTAAGTTCATCGAAGGGTTTTCTACTTTGGCTCTTCCGTTGACCCAGTTGACTAGAAAGGGCCAGGCATTTGTATGGGATATTTTGTGTGAAGTAAGTTTCTGAGAACTGAACAAAAGGTTGACTACCGTACCAGTGTTAACCTTACCAAACCTGAATGATCCTTTTATGGTATATTGTGATGCGTCTAAAATGGGATTAGGCAGTTTTTTGATGCAAGATGGCAAGGTTGTGGCTTACGCTTCACAACAAATGAGGACTCATGAAAGGAATTATCCTACTCATGATCTAGAGTTAGCTGCAGTGGTTTTTATACTAAAGATTTTGAGGCATTATTTGTACGGGTCGAGATTCAAAGTGTTCAGTGACCATAAGAGTTTGAAATATATGTTTGACCAAAAGGAATTAAATATGAGGCAACGAAGATGGCTGGAATTTCTGAAAGACTATGACTTTAGCTTGAGTTACCATCCCAGTAAAGCTAACATCGTGGCAAATGCTTTGAGTCGAAAGACGATACATATGTCGACGTTGATGATTAGAGAATGAGATTTGATTGAGCAGTTTAGAGGCTTGAGTATGGTTTTTGAGTTAACTTCGGAAAGTTTAATGTTGGGGATGCTGAAAGTGAATAATGAGTTCCTTCGTGAAATAAGAGAAGGTCAGAAACTGGATTTGAAATTGGTAGACTTGATGACCGTAGGCGGAACGGATAAGGAAGAAGACTTTAAAGTAGATGATTCTGGTGTGTTGAAGTTCAGAGTCAGAATTTGTGTGCCAGATAATCCTGATTTGAAAAAGGTAATTTTGCAAGAAAGCCACAGGAGTAGCTTGAGTATTCATCCAGGAGCTACGAAAATGTATCAAGACCTGAAGAAATTATTTTGGTGGCCGGGTATGAAGAAAGACATAGCTTGGGTTGTGTATGCTTGTTTGACTTGCCAGATATCCAAGGTGGAACACCAGAAACCATACGGTTTGATGCAACCGATGGAAATACCAGAGTGGAAATGGGATAGTATTGCAATGGATTTCGTGACTGGATTTCCGAATACGGTGAGAGGTTTTGACGCAATTTGGGTAATTGTGGATAGATTGACGAAGTCGTCGCATTTTATATCGATTAACATCAGTTTTCCTTTGACGAAGTAAGCAGAAATTTATATCAGAGTGATATTGAAGTTACACGGGGTTTCGTCGAGCATTATATCTGAGAGAGACCCGGGGTTTACTTCTGGATTTTAGAAAAGCTTGTAAGAAGCTTTGGGTTCCAGTTTGAAATTGAGTTCTGAGAGGACTATTCAGTAATTGGAAGATTTGTTGAGAGCTTGTATACTCGAGTAGGGAGGCGCTTGGGATACTCATTTATCGCTGATTGAATTTACTTACAACAATAGTTATCATTCTAGTACTGGAATGGCACCTTTTGAAGCATTGTATGATAAAAGGTGTAGGACACCTCTATGTTGGTATGAGTCGGGCGAGAGTACGATACTCGGACCCGAGATTGTGCAACAGACTACGGAGATAATTCAGATGATTAGAGAGAAAATGAAGATGTCCCAGAGTAGGTAGAAAAGCTACCATGATAATAGGAAGAAAGACTTGGAATTCAACGAGAGTGACCACGTATTTCTTAGAGTCAATTCGGTGACCGGTGTTGCTCGTGCACTGAAATCAAAGAAATTTGATCCTAAGTTCATTGGACCATATCAGATTCTGCAGATGGTTGGAGCAGTTTCCTATATAGTGGCGTTTCCACCAGAACTTTTGAATCTGCATGACGTGTTTCATGTGTCGCAACTTCGGAAGTATGTTGCTGATCCATCTCATGTGCTTCAGAGAGATGAAGTACAAGTTTGAGATAACCTTACGGTGGAAGCAATACCGTTGAGAATCGAAGACCACAAGATGAAACAACTAAGAGGGAAAGATATCCTGTTGGCGAGAGTGTTTTGGGGAGGAGTTGTTGGCGGAAGTGTGACATGGGAATTGGAGAGCAAGATGCGAGATTCGTATCCGGAATTATTCTCGTCAGGTACATTTTCGAGGACGAAAATATTTTAAGTGGGTGAGAGTTGTAACACCCCATTTAAATTATTTAGTCATTTTATACTGTCTTGTGCGTGTATTCGTCGTGATGTCCTTAATTAAGGGTATGGGGTTAAGAGCGAGAGTAAGAGCTGACTTTAGTTGGGGTAATGTGGACCTAGAATAAAGGATAATTTAATAATAAGATTAGGAGCATTATGATTATTAATATTATTATTTCAATTATTATTAATAATAATATTAATAGGATTATGGTTATTATTATTGTTATTATTAGTATTATTATTAGTAATAAAATTAAATAAATTAAAAATATGATTAAGAGGGTTTAGAGAGTATTAGTGGGATTAAACAGTTAACATTCGTGAAAGAGGAAGGGACAGAGAAAGAAGAGCCAGGGCAAAAAGAACCAATTTTCTCTATTGTTACCAAGAGACAGCTTCAATCTAAGGTAAGGGGGAGAATGGATTTCAATAAGGGTGATTTGACATGAGAGGGTAGTGAGAGGTCCTTTCTCTCGTAGGGAATTTTGTTTGTTCTTGTTCATTGATCTGATTTCGTAACTTTGTGATGTTCCTTGTGATTGCTGCCATTGTTGAATATTCTTGTTTGAGGTTGGATGAACGAATTCTAGAACTGATCTAAATTCTTGTGAAAAGTTATGAGCGCTATGATGAATTTGTGGCAAATGTTAGATTCGAGAATTAAGGGTTTGACAGTAATAGAAATTAGATCTAATAAGTGAAATCTTGAAATAATAGAAGATAGGATTAATCGAATCGATCGAAATTTGAGTTTTAGAATGAATGAGAAGGTAGAATGATGGATCTGGAGAGGGAACTCGTGGGAATGATGAGATCTGAGTTTTTTGACAGATCTGCTGGCCATACGCATATTAGGGGTGTCAATACGCGTATGGGGGACTTCCCAAGGGTTGTACGCGTAGCAGACTTGCCCTATCCCCAAGGCCAGCACGACCCTCTAGTGATACGCGTAACATACACATATGGGCTTGGGCAATACGCGTATGAAGGGTAGTCATATGCGTAAGGGGTTGCAATAGGGAACTTGGAGAGGTGTGAGCCTCTACCATTACGCGTAAGGGAGTGTCCATACGCGTATGCTAGCAGGGAAATACGCGTATGGGGAAGGGTGTTACTTGTATGGGCAGGTCTGAGATGACTTTTCCCCATTTTTGTGAATTCTGTCAAGATTTCGCTCGGAATGCAATTCTGTTTAATCGGTAGGATTAATATGCCTAAAATGAACCTAGGGAAGACTTGTAATGAATTTAATTAGAAAGAATGTGGAATTTAATGGATGTGCCCTTAGGGGTGTGTTTTGATGAGTGTGAGCCATGATTGTCGAATGTGGACCATCTTGTGCGATTGTGGTAATCCCCGAGAGGATTACGGTGAGCGGATGGCTCGTGTGGATCATTGATGATCGTGAATTATTGCATAATGGTTTTTCATGCATTTCATGTCATGTGTCTTGTGGATATGACTAGGTGGGAATCCATGATGGGTGCCTAGTTCATCCGAACTTCATGTGGAAGTCGTGGTGGAGATAAGTTGTAGCTCAGAGGAACGTGTACGTCTTATCCAGATTCTGATGGGAATCGTGTTCTAGGGTGAACCGTATGTATTTGTGTTGGTACCACATGCATCGTGTCGAGTCAGTGAGTCACATTACATATTTGTATTTGATTGTGGGCTATTAATGTCGAGTGATTGAGATGGCACGGGTATGTGCATTGCATGTGTATGATTGTATGTGTGGTGTGTAACTACTCCTTAGCATGTTTATTTCACCGCTTATTTATTGAATGTAATTCTCACTCCTTTTCTATTTGTTGCGTCTGTGCCCCTTGGAGAGTGTAGATGACCAGGTATTTGAGTAGTGCTTGGAGTGTGTTACTATTTGATCGAGTTCTAGGAGTCGCTCTGATACGTAACATGGGATGACAGGATTATGTTATATTTTGCTTATTTTCTTGATTAATCGTTACGTATCTTTTATCTTTTGGATTAATAATGTATAACCACCAGTTGTGGGGATTATGTTTAGACATTGATTTTATTCCGGTATTTAATTGAAAGCTAGATAGCATTGGTTTATTTATGAAGAATGAAGTGACTTAGTGTGACATCCCACTTGCTTTGAGAACTCTGATGTACCTTTATGTAATATTTCTGTATATGTTTTATAATATGTGTACGAGGTAGAATGGGGTGTTACAGTTACAGGCTACTGCAGTTGCTTTATCACGTCGAAAAGGACGCATCGGCTGATCACAATCCTCCTGTTTGTTGCATCAAATAACTTGTAACCACCAATGAAGTGCTACCCTGCGAATATCATTAACTCTCCCTTATCATCCACGTTCTTTCTAAGTTGCTCCGGAACATGTTGATACGCTATGAAACCAAAGACTTTTAAATGGTTCAGATTTGGTTTGAATCTCGACCATGCTTCCTTCAGTGTTACCTTCTCAATCTTCTTTGTTGGACACTTATTCAACGAATAGGCAATTGTGGATACCACTTCTCCCCATAACTCTTTCGGGAAAAAAATTCCTTTAATATGTTTCTTACCATGTTCATGATTGACCGATTCTTCTTTTTAGCAACACCATTTTGTTGGGGTGTATAAGGTGGTACAACTTCATATACAATTCTTTCTTGATCATAAAACCTCTCAAAGTCTTTTGAGACATATTCGTCTCCACCATCCGTTTTGAGCACTTTGAGCTTGTGACTGCTTTGCTGCTCAACCATGGACTTGATCTTCTTAAACACTTCAAATGCCTCATCTTTTCTCTTAATTAGGTATGTCATAGTTTTGTATTATGATCATCGATGAATGTTACAAAATATCTATTGTCACCAATGAAATATACTTGTATTGGTCCACCCACGTCTGAATACACCACCTCAAGGTGATTCTTGGTTCTACAACCCGCATCCTCGCTAAATTTACCCTTATATTGTTTCGCTTGCACACATTTTTCATAAACTTCAGCCGATATGTTGATCGGTGGCAACCCTGCTACCATTTTGTTCTTTTGCAATTCTTTGGAATCTCGAAAATTGAGATGCCCAAGACAATAATTTCATATCCATTCTTCTCGAATTGCTGTTGTAGTAAGACATTTATGCTCCATAACCTTCAGTTCAATCTTGAAGGCTCTATTGTCAGCCATATGAGCTTTAAGGGCCAAAACCCTGTTTGCATCCATAACGCGCAACCTCTTGTTTTCCATGTGAATCTTGTAACACTTCTCAAGAAATTGGTTAATACTTAGAAGGTTCATTTAATTCTTGGAATGTACAATATATCTTTGATCAAGGAATGTCCATCATGCCTTCTCGTGATCAAAACATCATTGATCTCATCGGCCGCTAGAGTGGTGTCATCCGCATACTTCACTTTGTTCTTCATGGCAAGATTAATTTTAACAAATCAATCCTTCCCCCTCGTCATATGAGTAGAACACCCTAAGTCCAAATACCATTTCTCGATGCACTGAACTGAACCTTTCATACTCATCATAACATTTTCTTCTGCCTGTAACCGGTTAGAGCTTTTACGTAACTAATTATAACATGCTTCTGCAGCGTTTCAAAACTAATGTTGTTATTATCCCAAAACTTGTTACTGCTGCATTCCTCTTCTGTGATCATAACTAAGAGCGTATTTTTCTCATTAAACTCTTGTCTTGCAACCTTGCCTTTATCTCCTTGAGGTTCATTCTTATTCGCATTGTAGTCTCTTGCAAAATGATGGAACCTTTGACACTTAAGCATTGCTCATTGCTTGTATCAAACATCTTGCTTTCACCTCTAAAGTTATCTTGACCACCACTTTTGTTACATCTACTCTCACCCCTTTGACAAGTCGAATTCTTAGAACTTTGGGACTCTCTTTCACAAAAACTCTAAAAATTCTTTTTACTCTTCATGGGTCATTTTCCTTCGATCTCTTATCCTTCCCGTTGAAGCGAGCTTGCATAGCGATCTTTGCTTTTGCCTTATCCTTATTTCTCCTCTCCGTTCTTTGTGCATGAGCCTCAAAAGAGATATGCAACTCCTCTTTGCTCATTGCAAGATCCTTCGATTTCTCAATCGCTACAATCACATTGTCAAATCTTGGTGTTAAAGAACACATGATTTTTTTGACAACATACTGCTCTGTGACTATTTCTCCACATGCCTTAATTTCATTCACTAATTGAATTAATTCAAGTTGATGCTTGTTAGTGTATAAACTCACCACCTACGCCTTCTCAGCTCTTGGGTATGTCTTCTCTAAGATTTTTTATGTTTGCTTCAATGATTCGCAATCACTACATTTTTTTAAGTTGTCACCATCCACACATTAATGGATCAAAAACAGCACCTTAAAATCTTTTTTTAATGCCAAATTTTCTACTACTTTTCTTTCTTCAAAGCTCCATCAGGTATCATTTTCTGCCTTGAATCTTTGCTAAAAATATTTCCCGAGGAAAGGGGGGTGGGTGAGCGTTGAATATAAAAAAAAAAGTTAATTGAACTAATTGAGATAAGATTTATAGAGGCCTCAATGTTGTTGGTTTAGGTTTGAAGAATTTTGAAAATTTTAATTTTACGTTATTGGAAAAATGGTTATGACATCTTAGAAGTAAAAAAGATTCTCTTTGATTTAAAATTCTAACTCTTAAATATGAGAGTCTTTTGGAACACTGGATTGTAAATCTTAAATTAAAATTTTTTTTGGTGGAGAGATATTAATTTGGTTGAAAGAGAGGTTTGGAATATGAGCCAAATTGGTTTTTAGATGGAATGGAGGAAGTAAATGTGAATGAGTGGAGGTGGTTAGCCGGGGTCTCAAATGTTTACTAGATAAAGGGGGCTTATAATTACATCTTGGATGGCTTTAGGGTTGAGGAATTTCATCTTAGTAAGAGAGTGTGGATTACTTAATTTTATAATTTGATGTCTTTCTAAGCATGTCCTGGAAAATGTGTCTAATCTTAAAAGAGCTATGGAGAAAGGATAATGTAACATAGTTTGTGACAATCATAACTTAATTTTAATTACCAACAAATACAAACACACAAAACTATGCAGCCTTAGCCTCAATTTTGAAACAAATCATTGAGTCTTGCTTCAATATCCTCCATTTGATACTTCACATATTTATTATCATCATATTTTCCAAGTTCCATAACACTCATAAACCTCCCAATGAAGTTTCCATACGCTGGCAGCAAGTTTCTCTCAATGGAAACTCTTATGATTTCCCTAAGTTGTTCATCCAAGACAAACCACAAAGACTGAACCCTGCATATTTCTTCAAACAGTATATTGAACGATTTGAGCTTCTTCTTCATTGACTTCTTTGCCATATTAGGAGGCACTATTCCATTGTCGTCTAGCTTCAGAAATCCCAGCACCTTACTCCATGAGATTTTCTGATATTGTTCATGATTGTACAAAACTTTTGCTTCATGATATTGGATAACATCATCAGATAAAAGTTTCCCTAATTCATTACCTTTTGTCTTTTGAAGTATGTACCTGCTGCTATTCATTAAGAAAACACAACACAAAGCAGGTTCGTTATAGATTTTGGACTTGGCTTCTAAATTACTATCTAGTACCTCCATAATCTGACCCATCTGCAATGAAAGAAGGGAAGAGGAGGGTACACTATCGTCGAGATTGGGGTATTCCTTCAACGGATGCCCATAGTCCTCAAACACCTGCTCCAGTGTGTTCCAATAGTCACAAGAGAGGACGAGGTAGTTCATTACGTAGCGGAGAACAGGGTGAAGCCTGCCATCAGGAACTGCCGCTTTCACAGGCTCACTGCGAATCTTATTTTCCAACTCTATGAAAATACCCACTATTGCTTCCCCCAAATTCTTTAAAACTGTGTTTGCTTCATTCCTTAGTGACACGCTGTAATGGTCATAAAATAGAGACTCAAACTTGGGAATTAAATCACGCAATGTTTCAAACATGTCGAGGATTTTAAATAACTGCTCTGGCAAACAGCTTCCATTTGCTACAGCATTGCCAAACTTCAGAAAATGACTAGTGTATCCCCTACAAATATCTGTAAATGAGAGATCGGCGACTGTGGAGAATCCGAAGAAAACAAGATCACATAGTTGCCTCTCGGCGGGGAACAATATATTGAGAGCAACCTTAAATGTCTTAATCCATCTTCCAATTTGGTCTTTGAGATCCTTCCACGGAACCATGTTAACATCTTCGATAGTAAGATTCTCCAAACCTAGTAATTGTTTTATTAGGCACTCCTTCAAGCATTCCCTCCGGCTACTACTATACACATCAGCGCACTCCTTTACAAAACCGGCGCTCACCATCAACTTTACAATTTCTTGAAGATTATTGATAGTTTCAGTTTTCGGCAAGAGAAACTCCAACATGAACACTCCTTCTGAATTGCGTTCAGACAACATTAGTTCAGATGCATTTTCAAAGTATTCCTCTTCTTGATCCAAAAGACTATTGATGACATTAAGTTTCTCCTGTTGAATCGCATTCACACAAGTCATGAGTTGTTCCATCATGCTACTAGCGGTATCTGTGCATACCAATTGTTGTGAAATGACGTCAACAACTACCGAATTATCATCTTGGAGACCAGGGTGCTCATTATCTGGTGCTACATCTATGGAAACAGAAGGAAAGGAAGAACGAATAGCAATAAGGGAATAGCTGAAGCCAGCTCCAACAATGAATAACTGTAATTTAATCTTCATGAGTTGCACAATTAAACAGCCAAGAAAAAAGTAAAGAAGATCCACTTCGAATCCGCACTGAGTTTGCCTCGACAAACTGAGTGACATGACAGCAAAGGCAGCACTTGAAATGAGACTATATGCATCTGGTTTCCCATTCATCATTTTATCAGAGAAAAAGGAATACACCGAGGTGATGGTTAAAACCAAAAATGCAAATTGAACTTTGAACCTGAGACTTCTCAAGTGGTTCCATATCATTGCTAGTAAAATCAGGAAGCAGATGATGAAACAAAAAACACAGTAAAGAAATATCTTCCACAAATTCCAATTTCCGAATAGATGGTTGAAGGAAGAACTGAGAGCATAACTAACCAATCCAACAACAGCTGAAGTGAAGCCCACGACTCTCCATACCTTTGTATGCATCAGCCATCTCCGAATTTGGATTATAATATGCTTCATGTTCTCTCTTATATGAGTTAAAAGCTGAAACTGCGCTCACAGACATATATATACTGAGATGTGAACAATTTTCTGTGTTCTTTGGGAAGCTATCCTGTTATTTCTAATGAACTTCGAGGAAACAGACCAAAAACTATTTTAGATATAAGAAATGTTTGATGGTAATAAGAGTTGACTAACACAAGCCTTTCTTTAAGAAAAATAAAAAGAAAAGTATATTTCCCTTTTTATGCTATAATTATTATTACTTTTCCACAGTCACAAAAGTCTATCTATTTGATTCTTTCACAGACTTAAGAAATTAATTAATTTTTTGGTGTATAAATGAAAGAGAGAAGATTACGTACTGGGGTATTCCCATAAGTATTCAATTAATTACCATAAGAGAATCAAAACTCTGATGTCTTGATGGGACTGAGGCTTCTCTGATAGTGTTCATGGTGTTGCCAATCTTTTGTTGTGTGTTTTCTGATCCAATCATCTCCTAAAATAGCTCCTAATTCACTATCTGGAGTCTTTAGAACAATTTAGCTGCTGTTATTCGTCAAGAAAACATAGTACAATGCAGGGTCCTCGTAGATTTTGGATCTGGCTTCCAAATTGCTCATCCATAATCAAACATATCTGCACTGAGAGAGAGGAGGATGAATGTACTTTACCCTCCATTTTGGGATATTTCTCCAATGCATGCCCATAATCCTCTTCAAACACTTGCTCCAAGGTCTGTTGCGAGTGGCTAGCGGCATGGAGGTAGTTCATCACGTAATGTATAATTGAGTGAAGTCCGCCTCCGGGAACTGCTGTCTTTGCTGGATCATGGCATATCAGATTCGCCAACTGCGTGAAAATGCCTTTGACCGCTTCCCCAATCTCTTCCAAGTTGTTGTTGCTTCTCTTTAAAGTGACCCATTGTATTGACCACGGAACAAAAACTCAAACTCAGGAATTAGGTCCAGCATTGTTTCAAACAATGTTGAGGACTGTAAACAACCGCTCAGGTGATCTGCTTACTATGGCGATAGCATCAGCAGAACTCAGCAGCTGAAGTGTGGATTCCTTGCAAACATCCATAAATGATAAATAAGCTAAGGAGGAGAACCCAAAGAAAACCTGATCATCGAGTCGTAGTTCCACGGGGAACAATATCTTCGACGTAGGATGCTGAGTTTCTTGAACCCTAATCTTGAGAGGCTTTCTGAAAAACATCCCCTCCAGCAACTTAAATACAAATCAGAGAAATCCTTCTAAAAACCGGTGCTAACCAGCAGCTTCGCTGTATTGTGAAGTACCCATGCTTTAGAGGGCGTCAATCATTAGATTCGAAGTCTTCTTTCAACTGCTCCAAAACCATGTCAACATGATTTAAATTTTCCTGCTGAAACAACTTCATTTCATTATTGAATTTTCCTGCTGTATGAGCTTTGAACCAAAGACTTGTAGAATGTTTCAATGATTTAGCAAATAAAATCACAAGTAGATGATGAAGCTAAAAACAGTGTAAAGAAATATCTTCCACAAATTCCAATTTCCAAAGTGATACTTGAAGGAAGAGCTGAGAGCATAACAGAGAAGTCCAACGACAGCTGAAGCAAAGCCTACAAACCTCCGCACCTTTGGCTGCATCACCCATCTCCAAATTTGGAAGAGAATATCTGTCATTTTTTATCGGTTGTGCAAAAATTGGTTTCGCCGACAGAGTGAGAGTGAGAGTGAGATATTTGCCTTTGGGTGTGAAAAGCTTAAATTTCAAAGAAAGGGACCAAAGCTGCTTATCATATGATTTGTATACACAGCTCAAATAATTTAGATATTTTTATAAGATAAGTTTTCCATCAATTCTCTCCACATGCTTAGAATTGATTTCATATGTTTTCAATTAATATTACTTTTTATGGCTCATATCTGCCCCTTTGACTGATGACTTTCTAATGAGTTACGAGGAAAGTTTCAACCCAAACCAAGATTAGTCTCGTATACGGTTAACAGTTCCATCAATGATGCTCCTACTCTTTTAGTCTCTATTTATCAATTAACGATAATTGTTTCAAAACTAAGAAAAATCATGATTATTAAAAAAGGATGAAGGGAGCAATCGCATCATTGACGGAGCAGTTGACTTGGATATGGTTTTTCATTGGGTTGGGTCGGATTGGAAATGGATGGTGCTGCCAAAAGTATGGAGATTTCTAGGCTTTGCCTCAGCTGCTGTTAGACTCATCTCTTATGCTCTAAAGCTCTTTTTCAACTATTTCTTTCGATATTGGAATCTGTTTATTTTTCTTTACTGCCTTTTCAATTTCATCATCTGCATGGTGATTTTATTTGTAAAATTGTTAAAACACTCCACAAGTCTTTCTGTGAAATCAATTCTTACTCCCTTGACATATGATGCATATTCTAACCCAAATTTGGAGGTTAGTGTTGCAGCCAAAGGTATGGAGATTTGTTGGCTTTGCTTCATCCATTGTTGGACTGCTATGCTATGCTCTAAGCTCTTCCTTCAACCACCTATTTGGAAATTGGAATTTGTTCAAGATAATTCTTTACACTCTTTTCAGCTTCATCATCAGCCTCATGATTTTGTATGCAAATATATGGAAGTCATCTACAAGTCTCCGATTCAAAGCTCATGCAGCTTTCCTCGTATTGACAATCACTTCTGTCTATTCCTTTTTCTTTGATAAAGTAGTGAATGGGAAACCAGATGCATACAGTCTCGTTTCATGTGCTTCCTTTTCTATCATGTCACTCAGTTTGTCGCGGCAAACTCATTGCGGAGTTGAAATTGATCTTCTCTATTTCTTCCTCGGATGTCTAATTGTGCAGCTCGTGAAGATTAGCATGCAGTTACTTATTCTTGGAGTAGGTTTCAGCTACTCCCTTATTATTCTTCGTTCTTCGATCTCTTCAATAGAAGATGGAATAGAAAATGAGTATTTTGACCTGCAAGGTGAAAATTTCGTTGTCCTTGAAATGGATTCGTTACTACTGCAACAGCTTAAAACTTGTATGAAGGAAATTGAAGAGGAGAATTTGAATCTCATAGACAGGCTTATGAAGCTCGTGAAGGAATACAATCTAGATAAGAGTGAATTACATTTACTTGGTAAGTGTGATTATGTAACGGACACTCTGTCATCAAGAAAGATCCATAATCTTAATGAAATTGTGAAGTTGATGATAGCAGCAGGTTATAAGAAAGAGTGCTATGATGCGTATAGCAGTTGGCGCAGGGTATTCTTTCAGGTTTGTCTCAAAAATGAAATGTTTGAGTTGCCAACGGAAAACATCAATACCATCCATGAGTATGAAAGAGAAAAATATTTAGATACTATGATTGAAAGATGGATGACTGCTTTGGATGTAGCTATGATAATATTGTTTCCCATTGAACAGAAACTCTGCAATCGTGTCTTCTTGGGGTTTTCCTCTGCGGCTTCTAGTTGCTTCTTTGAGGTCTGCAAAGAATCAACGTCTCAGCTGCTGTATTTTGCAGATACGATTGCTTCTGGGAACCCTACAAAATGGTGTTTGTTCAAAATGCTTCGAATATTCGGGCATTTGGGTAATCATATTCCGAAATTCCAATCTCTTTTTCCGGATTCAACATTACTGAACAAAGCAATTGCAGTTAAGAATAGATTAGGAGAAGCTAGCAGGGATCTTTTCTTGGAAATGCATAATGTTATTTTCAGAGTTCCTGAAGCAACCGAAACTGTTCTGACTCATGGTCTTCATCGAATTACTTTTGAGGTCATGAGCTACGTGTCTCTTGGTTGCATGTCGCGGAAAAAGTTGAAACAAATTTTACAAGCATACCCCAAGGTTGATAATGAAGTGGAAGTATCTTCTTTTTTCTTGAAGCATATGGAGCAGATAATTGAGATGTTACCTAAAAAATTGATAGAAAAGTTGAAAAATTGCAAGGACCCTGCTTTACGTCATATTTTATTGGTAAATAATAGGAGCCACATTGAAGCTATAAACCAATTCTCAGAATTAGAAACTATTTTTGGCAATGATTGGTTCCAAAATAACAAAGCAAAGATTCGACAACACATTGAACTTTATAAAAGAATTTCATGGAATAAGGTGTTGGACTTTCTGAAGCTGGAAGACAATGACAACATTACAGAAGAATTTTTGAAAGAGAAGATCTATTTGTTCAACACTCACTTTGAAGAGATATGCAGAGTTCAGTCCGATTGGTTTGTTTATGACAATAAGCTAAGGGATGAAATAATATCATCTGTGGAAAATATGTTGCTTCCGGCATATGGAATCTTCGTTGGGAGGCTTCAGGATATTCTTGGTAACCATGCTTATGAGTACATTAAATATGGAATGTTTGACATTCAAGATAGACTCAATCAGTTGTTCCAAAAAATGCAAATATATGAATTAGAATCAGAATTTATTAGATATAAAACACTTTGTGTGTTTTAATATTATTTTGCTTTTATGATTTTAGATTGACTTGTTTCCGTTCCTTTAGGAGTATATATTTTATATTAGAGCAACTTTAGTGCAGGATTGTTAAACCAAAATTTTGTATAGATTTACGTGAGTAATAACGAATTTGCATTATAGTAGAGTTGACATGACATCTAAGTGAACTAAAATTTAGTTCTCATTATCTATATAGTTAATATTAACTATGTGAAATATATTATAATATTATTTATTTAATTAATAAAATATTCCAACCGCATTAAAGTAATGACATGATATTTGAAAATAGTGGGGTCAAGTTTTAGTTTCTTATAGACAACCATCATTAAAGTAAAAATTACTCAAATCAACTATAAATTTTTTAAATTCTACAAAACACTTTGGACCCACAAAAAATATCTTAATTTACCTATTTAATTTACTCCCATTAAACTAAGAAATGAATTGCCACTACAAGCTATTAAACAACCGGGTTGTTACAAAATGATTATTTAACAACCAAATGACATAGAAGTTTGTAATAGGCTAATAGCAATAGCAATTAATTTTGTATGGCAACTGAATCATGGACATTCCTCTACAATGCTTTCAACACTATCCACATAATCATTGATATATGCTATATGTTTAGGCATTATTACAGCACCAAATAAGACTTTTGTCAAGTCATCAAAACCGGATCCTCCAGTTGCAAAGCTAACACCGGATAGAATGAGATGAGTTAGATGATATTAATATACTAGTTATGAAATAAAAACAACCATCATCTATTAGACCATTTTTCTCAAGAGAATCTACTTACTTGGGGAAATAGCCCATGTCAATAATAGGGGTCTACGGGCTTAGTCTAGCCAGGCCAAAATTTTTTAGAGAATTTCTTAATCCACCTCTTGATATTTTTAGGCACATCGCAAAATTGCTTTTATCCCCCTTGCTTCCAGAGATACACATCCGGACACACCCTTTTCTTTCTTTGCACTGGATGCTTTCGGAGATGCATCTACGGAAAAAGTTTCGGAGATGCAACTCCGAAATCTTATCAGAACAGGTTTTTTTTTTAAAATCAAGTTTTGTTGGTCGCAGATAAAAATTAACTGTTGCAGATGAATATAAAATGACATAAATCCGTAAATAAAATACTATTATATATATATATATATATATATATATATATATATATATATATATATATATATATATATATATATATATATATATATATATATATATATATATATATATATATATATATATATATATATATATATATATATATATATATATATAAGAAGTAATATGATACATCAATGTCATGAAAACTATAATACATCAAAAAAACATCACAGTCACTACTCACTACAAGAAATATTGCAGTTTCCCAAGTGATATTCACGTCACTAACATAAAAACCACTTCACTAACAGAATTTGCGACGTGGATAAAACACGCCAGTAATGCAATGGTGGGAACTTTTTCCCACGTGGTAAACACGTCACAAAGTTGTGACATAGTAACCACGTCGCAAACAACAAAATAAAGAGGAAATGTTCCCACGTGAAAACCAAGTCACTAATTAGTGACGTGAAAATCATGTGGAAACATTACTTTACCAACTTTGTCTGCACGTTCCCATGACACAAGTATACTTTATTACCCATTTGATATCCACGTCACAAAGTTGTGACCTTGTTTTCACGTGGGAAACCACATTGAATTAATATTCTTCCCATGTGATTCCCACGTCACTAATTAGTGACATGGGATTCACTTCACTATTAAATTTAATTATAAAAAAAAAATAATATTAACTGAAAGCTACTATAAAATTAAAATAAAAATTAAAAATTAAATATAAATTTAAAATTAAAATAATTTTTAATTAAAATAATATACATTTAAAATATATAAATATTTAGTTACATGAAATTCACGTCACAAATACAAATAATAATAATAAAAGTTGTGACGTAATATTCACGTCACAAATAAAAATACTAATAAAAAAAATTATTCTTCGCCACTAAATAATTCATCTTCGTTTTGGTCATCATCTCCGGGAGAATAATTCGATCACGAGGCAAAATATTTTCGCATTTGTGCCTCCATGTCTGATTGCCGCTTCCTCATTTCCTCTATTTCAACATTTTGTCTATTTCTCATATCATCCATTTCGGCCTTTAGGGCCGCCTCACGTGTCTCCGCCTCTCGTCTCGTCTTTGCCACCTTGTCTGCCTCTCCCGTCTCCTCGACCGCCCGGTCTGCGTCCTCGGCCATCGATTCCACCCGCCCTGACGCAATGGCTGCGATACATAAGTGCCCCCTGTGCCACCTTAATGATCTCATCCAATACACGTCTGTGGTCAGAACCCTCGAGGAAGAAACCGCAGTAATGCCTGACCGTCCCATCTCCATTATCTGATGACAGCGAGGCAAAACATCTTGAGTGTGGTCCAGCTGGGACTGCTGCTCCTCTAAGATCTCCTGATGAGCTGGGGCATTATCTCGAATATAGAACGAAAAGAAATGAAAAAAAGTCGAAGGATATAAGATTATTACCACAATTAGTGTCACGCTCTCTGCCACAGTCCTGGTCTTCCACATGCATCCCTCTTCTAGCCTCGAATACATGTAAGCAGGGTAGCCGCCCCCAGTTGTACTCATAGATCTGTGCGGAATCCAAAAAGTACATCAGGTAAGCGACATTCGTATATGTGGAGGAAGTGTCAACAAACAGTTGAGTGCCGACTAAAAATAGAAAATAACACCTCAGCACACGTTGTCTGTGTATCTCAACCTCAGCTGGATCACCATCTGCCTGGCGTGCAGCAGCGAGCGCCTCACGAAATCTAAAGGGTGAGAAAGGAGAACCTGACATGAGCCCATCTAGTCTTATCCACCTCCTTCAGCGCATCCAGTGGATCAACCCCAAGCTCTTCGACCAACATCTCTCTCGCATCCTCCTTCATCATCCTACCCCTGATCGATATATGTAACAGACAGGGGATGTCATCTAGTGTATTAGTCAGCTCGTCATGCAGTAGATGGAAGGAGGATGTCTCAGGATGCCATCTCTCAGCAAATCCCATCAGCATCTCGTTGTAGATCACGTTGTAACCGATCTCACAAAGGTCCTTCAAACCAGAGGCGGCAAGGATATCCTAGAACCAAGACTTATGTGGCTTCTCCAAAGATAATATCTTTCGTCCGTGGTTGTAGGACTTCTGCGGGTCACGAGTCTGAAAAATTTCCATAAATAAGAAACAATGTTAGTAATCAACAATGGTACAAATTATAAATTTCCAAAGAAAAAAAAAAGAAACAATCTGAGTAATGTTATCTCTTCATCCTAGAGATGTCTGACAGTATGGTGGGTGTATCGTGTCAGCAGGGACATATCTGAGGGACCCCCTGGGAAACCTTCAAGTTCATCATCATCGTCGTCACCAGCATCCTCTGATGGTGGATCGTCACCCTCTGGAGGTGGGACCAAATCAACATCAGGAGGAGAACCAGGGGTATCCCGACGAGGCCCGCGGGAGAATGGTGTCTGTGATGAATCCTAAGCTGAATCCCAACGCCTCTGGGGTGAAGAAGTGGATGATGGGGTTGTAAGAACAAGAATTGTTTCTGCAAGTTATCTCTATGTTTTGATGATAACAATTAAGTATTTGTGAAAGAACCATTTTATGTTCTAATGTTTGTTGTGTGTAGATCACGTTAATTAAAGATATCAGATCAAACAAACAATATCAAGATGTGCATTAAATACAATATGAGAGTTACTATGTGTGATGTATCATAAAGCGCTTATTGAAGAAGTAAATTTGCATCTGTATCTGATCACGATCAGAAAGATCCAAGGATGCTGTATATTGTTGTTGCAATGCTCTTGTGGATTCTGCTATGAGAAGTGCATCTGATATGAAAGCAAACAAAGCATATTGAAGAAGCAAGTTTGCCTCTGTATCTGATCACGATCAGTAAGATCCAAGGATGTTGGATATTGCAGTTGCAATGCTCCTGTAGATTCTACGCTGAGATGTGTATCTGATCTGGAAGCTAACAACGCATCTGAGATATAGTCCTCTAAAGAACCAAGCTCTGAAGACTCTAATGACTTGAAGTTCTGAAGGCTGAAGGCTCTGAAGACCAAGTGCAGAAAGACTCTGAAGACTTAAGGGTTCTGAAGATCAAGACTCTGAAGATATAATCCTTTGAAGATCTACGTGCTAAAGACTCTGATGACTTGAAGCTCTGAAGGCTAAAGGCTCTGAAGACCAAGTGCAGAAAGACTCTGAAGACTAGATTCTGAAGTTGAAGATTATACAGCTTCACCTAGGCAAAGACGTGTTAATCAGATAAGCTGTTGCTATCCACTATGATAAACAAGGTGCTGAAGTCAAACAAATCTGATGTTATTATGCTATCATACCAAAGTAGTTTTTGAACTACTCAACAGATACATCATCAGAAGAACCAAAGTCAGAAGCTGATATGTCCAAGATGATAAATGAAGATCACATCATTTGTGGATAAGAACTGTCCCCCACAATGATATATTAACGTTACAAGAAAAGGACAAAGAAAGTGATGTCATTGTACTATCTAACACGTGTTTATTCTATCTGTTGGGAAATGACCGTTGGAATTTGAAAGGACATCTCTACCCTCACAACGACTCTTTTAGTTACACTATAAAAGAAGATAATTTGATTCATTCAAATGTTAGCTAGTTAGCAATGTTAGCAACGTAGCTAGTTGACAAGCATGTTAGCAAGCTTGTTGATTAACAAGAAAAGCTTTATGCTAAGAAGCCGCAGTGCTCACATAAGAAAGCTTTTAAGCAATATGGAAACTAGTGTTCTAATAATCTCGTAGAGATTTATCCTTAGATTAGTTTCTGTATTAGGAAGCAAGGAGTTGTTGCTCAATACTTGCCATGTACTTTAATTAGGAGTAATCTGCTTGATAAGAAGCACTCATGTAATCTCCGGCAACACAAATTCAATTTAGAATTAGTGGTTCCTCAAGTGATCTTGTGAAGATCAGAACACTTGAGATGACAAGTGGTTGTGATCATTTGTGGAATCTAATAGGAGATCTTAATTGATCGGATTCTATTAGGTGTCAATGAACGTTATATCCTTGGGGATCCCTGAACGTGTCATTGTCTTTTTGTTAGTCACTTGCAGTTTGCTTGTGCGTCTGTAATCAGTTTGGTTATAGTGGATTAAGACCTCTATTGAGAGAGGCAAAATCACCTTGGAAGGGTGGACTGGATTAGCTTGAGAGTTGCTCAAGTGAACCAGGATATATCATGTGTTCTTTACTTGTATTATGCTTTATCATTTATGCTTCCGCAATGCATCTTATAGAATCACATAAAGCAACAAGTGAAGAGGCGAAAAAGTTTATTAAGGTGAAAACCCAATTCAAACCCCCCATTTCTTGTGTTTTTCTCACACCTTCAATTGGTATCAGAGCCTGGTTCTGTTATTGATGGATATCAAACACCTAACAGTGTCAGATAAAGATCCAAAAGCTATGTGAAGAAATACTCTTGGGGATTTTTCACTTCTCTTACAATTTCAGTCTCATATCAGATATTGATGAAGATGAGTACTAAAATTGTAATCTATTGGGTTACCTTGAGCAAGTCATTGATTCCTTGAAGTTTGAAGTTTGAAGTTATCAACAACAAAATCTCCTCCATTAAATATTCAAAAGATTGAAGAATCAGATGACAAGATAGACTCATCAGATAAGAAGTTATATCTGTTGAATGCCTATCTTAAAATACGTGTGGATAAACAACGTATTCTCTCAAAGATCAAATCATCAAAAAGCAAGAAATCTTGTTTTGCTGAAGATTAATTTTATGTGAGTATGAGATGTTTTCAAGAAACGGATTAGTCCACTCTTGACTTTCTCATGAAAATATCATTGGGAATTATCTTAAGTAAGAAAAGAAATATTGTTGACTAATGAATTTGATTCTTAAGAACTTCAGAATGAAGTCTGCAGAAAAGGGCGAGAACAGAGAAAGTTCAAATCTTGAAGAAATGATCCTTCTAATTCAAGGCATTTGAAAGCTGCTTTCCTTGAAAAGCTTCAAAGAAATCTATAGAGGTTTCAAGAAAGGAAGATCATTAACTCATTAGGGATATGATGAAAGATGAACTCTGAGACCTTAATAGAAGTAGCATGGACAATTAAGTTCTGTTAACTTGAGAATGTATCTCAGTTGAACAAACTGTGATTGGTCTAATGTTATCAGATATTATTCTCAGAAATTCATTATGATTGATTCCTGAAATCAAGATTGTTTGGAAAGATACATTGACAAAAGTCATTTAGTTTGATTTAAAAGGGATTTAAGTCTCTGGTGTAATTCAGAATGAATAAGTCAGTAGACATCCTTTTTCAGAAGCAGATGCAATGTCAACTCTTGATGAACTAACTCCTCTAGTTAGCTCAGAATTGCAAGAACAAAATTGTTATTTAGACTGTGTCATTTGATGCATCTAAGTTTGATGATAATTGTATCAAGACTGGATCTGTGTTTGATTTAAGCAAACAATTTCAGAAGATGAAGCCTGATGAAAGTTAAATGCTCTAATCATGAAGACTAGTTTATCTGTGCTCTGAAGATATCTCTCAGAAATCAGATGGATGATCTGTTGATAAAGATGTTGCATAACACAACTGAAGGATATGAGATCAGCTCTGAAGAGTTTTTCAGAAGCAACTCCAGATGCTACTCCATTAGCTGCTTTTGGAGAACCAACTCTGAAAGGATCCTCCATAATCAAATCTTCTCTTCCAGAGGAGATGTTTTTCTTTGGAAAGAAGAAAGATTTCATAAGAACAAGATCCTCCCTCATATCTTCAAGGCTACAGTCAGCAAGAAGGTTTTTGACTTCACATAGACATATGGTTCTATGGTAAAGTTAGAATTCATACGCTTGCTAAATTTCTTTGCTGCATAGAATAACATCACTCTGTTTTTAGATGGATGTTAAAAGTGCTTTCTTAAATGATTTAATAGAAGAAGAAGTATATGTTCATCAACCTCCTGGATTTAAAAATGAAAGATTTCCAGAGTACGTTTTTTAGTTAAAAAAATCACTCTATGGCCTAAAACAAGCTCTCAGAGCTTGGTATGAAAGGCTGAGTAATTTTCTTCTGGAAAATAATTTTATCAGAGGAAAGGTTGATATTTTTTTATAAATCAATTAAGAAAGATATCTTAATCTGTCAGATTTATGTTGATGACATTTTCTTTGGAACCAAATATTTCACTTGGAAAGGAGTTTGCTAAGTGTATGCAGGCAGGAGGATGAAATGAGCATGATGGGAAAGCTAAGACTCTTTCTGGGCACTCAAGTTACTCAGACTCCAGAAGGCATCTACATACATCAGACGAAGTGTGTGAAGGAGCTTCTGAAGAAGTTTAATCTGACAGAAAGTAAGTCAGCAAAGACTCTCATGCATCCATCTAGCACTCTGGGAAAAGAAGAGAAGACTCTGAGCGAAGAGAGCTAAGCTACAGATTCCTCTGAAAGATTAAGCGAAACTACAAAAGACTCTGAGCGTTTGATGAGAAGCTAAGTTTTAGAAGACTCTGAGCGAAGAGTATAAAGCAAAGTTTCAGAAGACTCTGAGAGTACCAAACTCAACGCTGCAGTTGCAGAGGCTCTGAAAATCAGATCACGCATGGCTCTGAAGCGTCAGCAACAAAGAATTTCTGAAGAGCAAAGATCTACTATGATTTGAAGCGTTCCTCTAGAAGAAGCTTACTCTAATTAGAAGAAAATGAAACTTCATCAGAGGATCTGATACAAGAAAAGCTGAGTTACAACTTCACTGTCAGAAGAATCTACTAAGAAAATTAGTGAAATCTAGTATCTGAACCATATCAGTCTCCAACCTTCTGAAGAAACACTTCTGGGATTGATGTCATTATTTGAGCTAACATCTGTTGATAAAGCTCCTCTGGGCAAAGAATGAATGTTGATGACAAGAAGAACATAACACTAATAGTCATGGTTAGAAAGTCTAATGTAGAGAATCTCTCCAGAAGATAAAGCAGAAGCTTTGAAGTTTTCTGAAGACAAATCAGAAAGGAAAGAAGTATCTAACGTTCTAGCTCTTCAAAATCAAGTACAAATACTGAAGAAAGAACAAACTTCAAAAGAAATGTATGTATTCATGAATGATGAAAGCATTCTATACAGTAGTCAGAATGATTACTCACAACTGAAGGCAATTAGTATCTATCATGATGCATATTGATTCTGGAAGTCCAAAAGCTACCAAGTACTCAAAATTGAAGCACTATCGCTGGAATTCAAGTCATGATTGATTTGATAACAAACTTGTAATCAGAAACCAAAGGAGGATTAGCAGAAGAAGAAGAAGTTACCATTAGATGAACTGATATTGGTTGATAAGAACAAGATTTGTAAGAGCAAGATTTGTCTCTGCATGTTATCTCTATGTTTTGATGATAACAATTAAGTATTTGTGAAAGAACCATTTTATGTTCTAATGTTTGTTGTGTGCAGATCGTTAAATAAAGATATCAGATCAAACAAACAATATCAAGAAGTGAATTAAATACAATATGGAGTTACTCTGTGTGACGTGACATAAAACGCTTATTAAAGAAGCAAGTTTGCCTCTGTATTTGTTCACGATCAGAAAGATCCAAAGTTGTTGTATATTGCAGTTGCAATGCTCTTGTGGATTCTACTCTGAGAAGTGTATCTGATCTAGAAGATATCAACGCATCTGAGATATAGTCCTCTGAAGAACCAAGCTCTGAAGACTCTGATGACTTGAAGTTCTAAAGGTCGAAGGCTCTAAAGACCAAGTGCAGAAAGACTCTGAATACTTAAGGGTTTTGAAGATCAAGACTCTGAAGATATAATCCTCTGAAGAACTACGTGTTGAAGACTCTAATGACTTGAAGATCTGAAGGCTGAAGGCTCTAAAGACCAAGTGCAGAAAGACTCTGAAGACTAGATTCTGAAGTTGAAGATTATATAGCTTCACCCAGCAAATACGTGTTAATCAGATAAGCTGTTGCTATCAACTCTGATAAACAAGGTGCTGATATCAACTAACTCTAATGTTATTATGCTATCATACCAAAGTATTTTCTGAACTACTCATCAGATACATCATCAGAAGAACCAAAGCCAGAAGCTAATCTGTCCTAGCTGATAAATGAAGATCACATTATTTGTGGATAAGAGCTGTCTCCCACAATGATATATTAACGTTGCAAGAAAAGGAAAAGAAAGTGATGTCAGTACTATACAACACGTGAGTATTCTATCCATTGGGAAATGACCTTTGGAATATTTGAATGGATATCTCTACCCTCACAACGTCTCTTTTGAATGCACTATAAAAGAAGAACATTTGATTCATTCAAATGTTAGCTCATTAAATAGCAAGCCAACTTGTTACAAAGCAATGATGCTGACGAGTGAAGTTAGCAACATAGTTGATTAACAAGAAAAATTTTATGCTAAGAAGCCGCAGTGCTCACATAAGAAAGCTTTTAAGCAATATCGAAACTACTGTTCTAATAATCTCATAGAGATTTATCTTTAGATTAGTTTCTGTATTAGGAAGCAAGGAGTTGTTGCTCAATACTTGCTATGTACTTAATTAAGAGTAATTTGCTTGATAATAAGCACTCATGTAATCTTCAGCAACACAAATTCTACTTAGAATTAGTGGTTCCTCAAGTGTTCTTGTGAAGATCAGAATACTTGAGATGACAAGTGACAGTTGTCATTTGTGGTATCCTAATAGGAGATCTTTTATGATCGGATTCTATTAGGTGTCAATGAACGTTATATCCTATGGGATCCCTGAACGTGTCATTGTCTATTTGTTAGTCACCTGCAGTTAGCTTGTACAACAGTAATCAGTTTGGGTATAGTAGATTAAGTCCTTGCTTGAGTGAGTCGAAATCACCTTGGAAGGGTGAACTGGATTAGCTTGAGAGTTGCTCAAGTGAACCAGGATATATCATGTGTTCTTTACTTGTGTTATGCTTTATTATTTATGCTTCCGCAATGCATCTTATAGAACTCTATAGAAAGCAACAAGTGAAGAAACCTAGAAAAAGTTTCATAGAGTGAATACCCAATTCAACCCCCCCCCCTTTCTTGTGTATTTCTCACACCTTCATTTGGTATCAGAGCTCCGGTTCTGTTATTGATGGATATCAAACACCTAACAGTGTCAGAAAAAGATCCAAAAGCTGCGTGAAGAAATATTGTCGCTACGCGAAAAATGATACAGAGTCGCCACCGGATTTTATTTATCCCAAGGAGGGAAAGGGAAATAGCGATAAAACCTTTGGGAAAGGAGCATGGTCTTCGCAACCAAGTGTTAGGGTTCGGGAGTCGGTTATGCGAGGGGAAGGTGTTAGCACCCCCTCGCATCCATCGTACTCGATGGGAACCTCCTAGGTTGTTTAGCGTGAATGAGTGTTTTTATTAAGAGTTTGCTTGCTTGAGGAAAATAGGGGTTGGTTTATTTATTTTAATGCTCGCCAAGGATTGTGGCCCTTGTGCCTACGTATCCCCACTTAAAAGAAGTGAAGAATCAGAGCTCCGTAGTTCGGAGGCTTGTGAAATTGTTGTTTGTTGGTTGATTTTATACCTTGAAAAAGGGTTTTTGGATTGATGCCCTAAGGCGAAAATAAGTTTGATGAGTTGATGTTATTTTAAAGTTTCTTAAGAGAAATTGTTCTTGATTAGGATTATACACAAAAGACTTTGGATAGAAATGAATGTTTCGAATAACCAAGTCGAGCGCCTTGTATCCAAAACATTCGGAACGAGTGTAGGAGGACTCCATTCTCATTCCTTTTCCACCACTTTAAAGTCCATGGTGTATAGTCCTAACCATATATTTATTGTGTTTTGGATTTTTTTTATTGAGAAAATGATCACTTGATGTTGGATCAAGGTTTATTGTTTATGAAAATGAACTTGAAGTGATACGGACATGATTGGTGGCGATTCACAAGGCAATCGACTTATACGGGTGAAAATGGCTCGATAAAATCGAGAGTTTACTTTTAAAAAAGGTTTTTTTGGAATTAAAGGTCAACAAGGACCACAACAACATTCACATACGAAAAACATACAAACATATCGGGTTAGTCGCATAAAAAAAATCGAGACATGCAAAAAAAACGGGAGAAATTTTTTTTGGAGGTAAAATAACAAAATAAGTGAAAAACAGTGGTGTGACACGGGAGACCGCGGCCGTGTTGTGTGACACGGGCGACCGTGTTGTGTGACACGGCCCGTGTCACAGGGTACATACAAAGAGGGTTTTTGGGTCTTGACAGAGGTGCAACACGGGTGGTCGTGTTGTGTGACACGGCCCGTGTCATAAAGTCTGGGAGAAAAATGTTTTTGAGGCCAAACAGAGATGCAACACGGGTGGCCGTGTTGTGTGACACGGCCCGTGTCACGGGTCCTGGGCATTTTACACGTTGAAACCTCAAACAGAGGTACAACACGGGTGGCCGTGTTGTGTGACACGGGTGGCCGTGTTGTGTGACACGGCCCGTGTTGTGATGCCTGGGGTTTTTTGGGCGTAGAAAAGGGTATCAGAAGTGCAACACGGCCGGCCGTGTCGTGTGACACGGCCCGTGTCAGGCTACCAGGTGAAAAAACCTAATTTTTTTCTATGTTTTTATTTCGTTTTTGTGGTTTCTTGAGAATGGTTTCTTGGTCCCTTTGGAACCTCACATGATACATACAATACAACAACACATAAAAGAAAATAAACAAAATGAATGTAAGAGCAAAAAAATAAAGGGAGAAAGGTTAGAGGAAATGGATACCCAAGAGCTTTCTATCCTTCTTGCAAGTCCTCCTTAGTCTTGGTTGAATGTACTTCACTCCTCTTCACTCTATGTTGTGAAGGTTTTGTTTCTCAATGATCCTCTTGGTCTATCTCACTCTCTTTTTCTCTGGTTTGCAAAGCTTTATATTTTTCTGGTTTTTAGGGTTTTGTTTGCTCTCTCTATCTTTTTCTGGTTTTGCAATGTGTGTCTAGAATGAATGTTAAATGAATGAGTTCTCTTGTTTACAGCCTCCTCCTCTTATCTCAGCTCCTAAGGTTTTCTCTTCCCCCCAAACATCAGATTTTTTCATGGGGCAATGTCTCTTGCCACCTTTTCTCATGTCACTCTCTTTCTTTCCATTTCCATGCAACTTGTTATGCTGCAGTTTCTGCACTACTTTCCTATGCTATTTTCTGCAGCACCTTGTGTCTTGCACCCATTTTGTTGGTTTGTGCTTGGACAACTCCTCTTGGTTAATGCCACCAACTCTTGACAACATTTTGAAAATTCTGATATGTAGAAGCATTGTCACATGTTATTCCCTTGGTCTTGTGACATGTAGTTTTTTGTGACATGAGGAAACTTGTCACCTTTTGCATGGGACTGTTTTGTTCATGACTAACATGCATAATCTTGGTCCTAAAACATTCCAATGTTGATTTAATCCTTGCATGTTTCTTGGATGTTTGTAAGCATAATGTAGACTTGGTGCGGCATTACCATAACATGAATTTGACTAGAGACTTGAATGAAGATTAGAAATAAATTAATTTCTAAACATTACTTAGAGTTGGAAATCTTGCAACAAATGACATTCTTGTAATGTCATAAAACTTCTCTTTGTAATATTCTTGCCTTTAACCTTGAATTCATGATGGATTTCCTTAGAACCATTAAGCTTGAAATGGATGAAGTCTTGAATTATGAACTTGTGATCTTGACTCATGCTTTGCAAATTTGAACTCCACTTGATCAAGAATTTAAAACAAAATTGGATGAAGCAATCTTGAATTATGCCTTGCATTTCATGGTCATTAGAAATATATCTTGAATATCCTAATATTTTGTCAAGTAACATCTCTTTGAAGAAATCTACAAGAGTAGACTTTCCAATTTAGATCAAACCTTAAATGATGAACCTTTTCTTCCATGTAGCTCAAGATAGACAAGTTATCTCATTTGAAATGAAAAATAACAAACCGACCTAGTCCATACCTTGTGAACCCGCATGCTCGATATGCAATAGAACGATGTATGATATGCCGAATGTAGGGTATAAAGGCTAAAGGTGAAAATGAGGGTGTGACAAATACTCTTGGGGATTTTTCACTTCTTTTACAATTTCAGTCTAATATTAGTTTTTGATGAAGATTAGTACTGAAATTGTAATCAAATGGGTTATCTTGAGCAAGTCAGTGATTCATTGAAGTTTGAAGTTTTGAAGTTATCAACAACTAAATCTTCTCCACTAGAGCTTGGAAGAAGATTGAAGAATCAACTGACAAGAGAGATTCATCAGTTAAGAAGTTCTCTATTGAATGCTTATCTTAAAATGCATTGGGATATACAACGTGTTTGCTCAAAAGATTAAATCATCAGAAGCAAGAAATCTTGTTTCCCGAAGATTATTTTTATGTGAGTATGAGATGTTTTCAAGAAACGGATTAGTCCACTCTTGACTTTCTCATGAAAAGCTCATTGGGAATTTTCTTTATTAAATAAAGAAATATTGTTGGCTAATGTTTTTGATTCATAAGAGTTTCAGAACGAAGTCTGCAGAAAAAGAGCTAGATCAGAGCAAGCTCAAATCCTGAAGAAATGATCCCTCTGATTCAAGGCATCTGAAAGCTGTTGTTCTTGAGAAGCTTCAAAGAAATCTATAGATGTTTCGTTTAAAGAAGTTCAATAACTCATCTGTTGCACCCCAAAATTTGACCAACATTTATTTACCTATCAAGTGTTTGAAGGTTGATACCTTCATCAGAAAGTTCAAGAGATCCTCAGAGGAATTGGTTGAAACCAGGGTTGTGTGCTTCATAGCTTGAGAGTTGTGGGGGCTCCTCAGATGATTCTGAGACTTTGAGAATGAACTTGAAGCTTTGAGAAAGTTTATGAGATGTCTTGATAGCCATCATAAAGCCCAGAGAAGTCATTGTGCAAGAATTCAGAAGATTCAACCATGAATGGTAGAATTAGGGTTTTGACTGGGTCAACCCTAGATCAGCTGAAGATTCAGGGAAGGTTGAGACCTAATCCAAGGGCCATGAGATCATGGAATGATGTATGGAGATGTTATAAAGATGATTCCTAGACCAACTCATCATGATTAAGGAGTTTGAGAAGTTTTGAGTTAGGGTTTCCAGGGATTGTCAGTGAAAAAACCCTAATTTGATCCCTATCTTCCAGGCAGTTTTAGCTCAAGATGTGATTGATATCTCATCTTCCCCACAACATTAATGTTGTAGAGCTTGTTCTTAGCTTTAATTTTAGTGGTAGAAGTCCTTGATAGGAGTTGCAGAGCTCAAGTTATGGTTTTGACAAATTACAGGTCAGCTGAGGTGTGTGAATCTGGGTCCTTGAAAGTCACCCAACTTGCAGACATCTTTTTCCCTAGTAGGATGATTCCTAAGATTTCTTGGTCAACATGAATGTTGAAGAGAATCTTCTTAGCTTTCTAGAGAGTACTAGAAGTCCTTGATAGGATTTGTAGAACTCAACTTATGGTTTGAACAAGACAGGGGTATTTTGGTCATTTGGCAGTTATAGGTCATTTTAAGCAAAGGCCATATCTCCTATTTCCAAGCCTCAAATGGAAAAACTCAAAACATGAAAGTTGTTAAAAATGGCATTTTAAGCCTAGAAAAGAGGTCATGAGTTGTTGGAAAAGCTCATAGCATGGAATGACAAAGTTTGGTAAATTTGAACTAAAAAAGGCATATAAGTTAATTCAAGTCAAGTTGAAATTTGGTTTGGGAGATCTATGAATCCAAAATAGGTCATCCAATATACCATTTTGAGTGCAAATAACATTCTAAAAACTTTGGTTTAAACAGAATTTTGATTTGAGGCTCAAAAATGAAGGTTGCTTTGAAAAATTGTAACTTGTATCTTAAGGCATCCTTGGAAGGTTCTACACAAGGCAAGTTTGGCCTGATTTTTGCACATATGATCTCAATATCTCTTGTAATGATATTTTGACACAAGTTTACAAGGCCTAACTCATGAGATATGGTATGTTCAACTTGTCACCAAAGGAGAAAATCCAAGCTTTTCTAGTGGATTCTAGATGATTCTAGAAGCTTCCATGGATTGCTATTTAAAGAGTACCTCATAGTGTGATGAGAGGTTGGTCAAGGTTGGAGAATTCAGTGGAGAAAGGGAGAGAAAGAGTGAGGTGTTCAAAGCTTTCTTAAAAGTCAAGCAAGACTCGAATCTTCCATTACAAGCTTTCTCCTTCAAGAATCTTGCAAACAGAAACTTCTACACCATTAGAGGGTTCCTTGGAAGCCATTACAAGCTCTGAATTCATCTCTAGCATCACTCACCATCATCACTTGGCAGGTTTGAAACTTTCACCATACCTCCATAATTATGTACATTCTGTTAGAATCCTAGGTGTAAGATCAACATGCTAGGTTAGAGGAAGGTTTTCTGAGAGTTAGAGGAAGATCCACGAGGTTCCATGGCAGGTCCCATATTCTTTAATTCCCAAAAGCAAGTTGTGCATTGAGTTTTAGTGATTATGGCATAGCATAGATTGGTTAGGGTAGCATAAAGAACAGGATCATACCATTAGATTTGAGTTTTAACCGAGTTGATCACAGAGAAAAGTGTTGGAACCCTAGTCTTGAAGCTTTCAGTTTGGATGATTTAAGAGGTTTCAGGGAAAACTACTCGTTTGGTTTTGTTCATGGCAATCAGTAGGTCATTTTTTCTTTTGGAATCTTGGAATTTCATTGAGCATGGAGAGAGAACGAAGGGATGGAAAACTCGCGCAAGAACCTGGCCATTTCTAAAAACCCTAGACTGGATTGGGGACGATGGCCATCAGCCGTTGGATCAGTCCCAGAAATTGACTAAGCAATCTCATCTAACGGCCCTTGTTTAAGCTTGCAAATGGAGGGAGTCTGATGCGTATGAAACACATCGTTTCATTAAAACCAGCGTGTGGGCCTCAGCTAAGCATTGATACCTACACCCCCACCAGCGGCCCAATTAGATTTTGAACTAAATTTTGATGCTATTTGCACCGTCCTCATTCTATTTTCTTTTTAATTTTTTCCATTGTTTTTCTGAAACGCACCTGGGCCTAGCCATCTCCTATCTGCACCCCCCCTGATTTGGCCCATCTCATAAATGAACTAGGGCGCCTTTCTTTTCTCACCCCTCCCCTTTAATTAATTTCTTTTATTTTTTTTAATTCCCTTTATATTTCTTGCATTTAAAAAATCCATATAAAATAGGAAAATTAATATTTTTCAATTCTTGTTTTTTCTATAAGTTAATAAATTTGTCTAGAAAATTATAAATAAATAAAATTCCATTTTATTTTTCTTTTAATATTTTTAGAGTATTTTTCTTTTAAATAGCTTTTAAATAGGATTAATATTGTATCCAATTTTGTAGAATTTATTTTAAGACCTTCCCTAATGCTTTTTAATTCATTCTTTTTGGTGTGATTAGATATTGAATCATAGTTCCCCATAGGATTTAATTCTTGATTTTTAGATTAAAATTTGATTAGTTTAATTAGGTTAGCATTAGGGTATCATAATTAGGGTTTAAGAATGCATAGGTGAAATAATTCATTTTCTGTGGAGAGTTTTGTTTTGATCTTTGGGTAGGGGCACATAGGGATGGTATGGGTAGATGTTATAGACCCTTGTGAATAATTGTTAGATTTTTCCCCCTCTCTTTAGTATTTTTAGGTATTTTCTAAAGTTGACTGATGGTTTTGTCTATTTTGTGGTTGTCTGTTTATCTCTGGGGTTTATTTTGGGGAATTGGTTGTGGGGCTTAGTTTGTTTTGAAGATCTTGTTGAAGAGCATGATGGAAGAGAAGATTGTAGATCAAGACCCAGAGACTCAGGGGTTGGAGCTTATTCCCTGTCTGTGAGGTTTGAGATCCTGAAGTTTGAGGGGAATTCATGGTACTTTCCTGAGGAAGGCACTATGAATGTCTTTCATTCTTTATTCTCACCTCTTTCTTAAGTATCCAATGATGTTGGAGCCAACTTGTGAGTTTAATTTCTCCTGAGGAGGAATGTAAACTGATCACAGTTGTTGAGCCACATGGGGTACAGTTCCTAAGTGGAAGCCTCCTAGTACTTTCCTGAGGAAGGTCCTATGGGTCTATTCACTTAGTTCCATTAGTTCATCTAGGATTTCTTAAGTATCCAATGATGTTGGAGCCAACATGTGAGTTTAATTTCTCCTGAGGAGGAATGTAAACTGATCACAGTTGTTGAGCCACATGGGATACAATTCCTAAGTGGAAGCCTCCTGGTACTTTCCTGAGGAAGGCACTATGGGTCTGTTCACTTAGTTCCACTAGTTCAGGTAGGATTTCCTAAGTATCCAGTGACGTTGGAGCCTGCTTGTGAGTTTAGTTTCTCCTGAGGAGGAATGTAAACTGATCACAGTGGTTGAGCCACATAGGATATGATTCCTGAGTATAAGCCTCCTAGTGCTTTCCTGAGGAAGACACTATGAGTCTGCCTACTTAGCTCCCGTTCTTTGGTAAGCTTGTTTTGAAGCCTGGAGACTGGGATTGTTTTCTCTTGTGTAGGGTTTTGCTTTAGGTCTTTGCTTTCTTCTGATTAGAGTTCTGTTTTAGGATTAGAGATTAGATGTAGATGATTTCTTTCTCAAGCATATGTTTTGTTTGCCTGATGGCATTGTCATTTCTTTTATCTGTATGACTGCAGTTTACTGTTTATTGCTTGATAGCATGTTGTTTATTTTTCAGTATGATTACCGTTATTTCATGACTGGCTTGAGGTCGAGACGAGCTTGTGGAGGCTGAATCCCCACACACATTTCCTCCCTCACTTGCATTGCATGCATTTTACTGTTAAGCTGATGCTTTGTCTGTTTTGGTGTATCATTGACATGATCCCTTAGGACTCTCATTTCCTTTGATAAGGATTTGATGATAGACTTTTAGGTTGAAACCTATGCATGACAACTTCTAGGAGTTCCCTGTTCAAACCTCAACCATAGGATGAATCCATGGCATGATAACAGTAGGACTTGATAGTCTCCCTCCTAGTTGGGCCTGTTCTCTTCTCATCTCAAAACAGTTTAAGATACAGTAATCATGAATGATTTCTTTCGTACGTTACGAGCCTTAAGCCATCTGAGGATGGATGTTTAGTATGGTACCCTTTGGGTGACATGCGACGCATTCACTCTCAGGTCATAGTCTCTAGTGCGGTTGAAATCGCAAACACAATAAAAAACACTTCTTTCAGGAGATAACCCGTAGTTTCCCGAACTACGTTTGCTCTGATCTTCCATACAGTGTGGAAGTACGTAGGCATAGGATGCGACGTCCTAGCGAGAAACCTTCAACCTTTCCCCGTAATCCTTCGTAGGCCGAACTACGTTGACTCTGATTTCTCATTCTCTGATGAGAATACGTAGGCATAAAGCGCGACGCTTTGCCGAGTCATTTTTCTTTTCTTTTTCAGCCAGCCTTGATAGGTAGATAGAATAAAACCAACCCGTCCAAGTAAACAAACAAGCGTGGATCCCGTCGAGTACGACGGACGTGAGGGGTGCTAATACCTTCCCCTTGCGTAACCGACTCCCGAACCCAGACAATGGTTGCGACGACCTTGTCTTATCCTTTTTCGTCAGGTTTTTCCGATCGTTTCCTTTCCCGCTCTGAGGGATAAATAACGAAAGGTGGCGACTCTTCTGTCATGCCGACACCTTATTTTCGCGCAAGCGACAGCTGGCGACTCTGCTGGGGACCGAACCCAGAATCTCTGGTTCTTCGGTTCCCTATGAGAGTCAATCCTAGCTTGTGTATGTTTGCTTGTTGGGTTGCGTTTATTTATCACATTTTTACTTCCCGCACTTTATTTCCCGCATTTTATTTCCAGTTTGATATGATTATCTGTGCTGCTGTGGGAGAGGGATGTTACTATGAGAGAGAAGCCGGACCTGGGCTTGAGTATACACCTAGATATAGTTGCGGAGAAGTAGTAGACGAACCTGTCTGCTGAGCAGGCACAGTTCCCTACAGAAATCTGCGCTCAGACGAGATTCTTGCAGAGGTGCTCCTTTCCGGTCCTGAGGATCTGAGGGGAGTCCAGACGTGAGGATTGTCGACTATGGGGACCGATCATTTGGAAGTCAGCTAAGTGAGGCCTCTTCATGACTTGATGATGCCACTCCTTCTGGGAATCGTATCGTCACTCATGAAAGTCTGTGACGCTGATGACCGCATAGGATGCCGTACCTTTGTCCGTGGATTAGGTCCATACCTGTGAGCGGGATTGGGATGTTGCAGGAAACTTATACCTTCAGACTACCTGGTTTTCTTGACAGTGAATCAGTTACGTTGGTACCAAAGTTCTCAGTTGCGGATTCGTCTGTTCTTGACAGAGCAGGGTTTGATCAGAGGATCTTATCATCAGGTATACGTCTGTTCTTGAGAGAACAGGCTTTGATCAGAGTATTGTCATCAGAGGTTTGTTCTTGATAGGGAAGATTTTGAGTGAGGTCTGAAGATCTCATCAGCAGATGTTATTTGTTCTTGATAGGGCAGATTTTGAGTAGGGTCTGAAGATCTCATCAGATGCTGTACGTTTGTTCTTGAGAGGGCAGATTTTTGATTTGGGGTCTGAAGACTTCACCAGCGGACGTTTTCTGATCATACATCCCGGGTCCTTATTATCATACACTTACTCTTGACAGAGCAAAATTTTGATCTCGATCCTATCAGATGGTTATTCTCAGCGGATCGGATTAGTGGTCTTGCACCGGGGTTTCCTTCTCATTAGTGATTGTCGATACCGAATCTCCACAGCAGACACCTGGATATATTGTTGCATGCCTGCATTTTGCAGTAGTTTGCATGATCATTCGCATTCCATTGACGTGTGTCTGTGACAGGTACCGTTTCCCTGATCCAGGATCTCTCGCCTCTTATTGTATTACTACAGCCTCTCCCAGCAAGACTGTTGCGTATGAGTTCTCGATCCCTGATGTGTCGGAGTTGGCTATCGCTGGTACTATGTATATATGAGATTGCTGTTTCCATGATTGGGCCCAGTTTCCCCTCCTTATTATTGTCAGCACTGGTACTAAGGCGCCAGGATCGGGGGAAATCTCTCAAGCACACAGACACACGCATACATCTGCATGAAGCATTTTGCATGACATACATTCTGTTGCTTTTCCTAACCTTTAATGTTGACAGGTTTTTCAGGTACACAGGTTCCGAGCTGCTTTCGATCTCCAGGATTGATCAAAGACTCATCCACCGCTACTCAACTCGCGCTAATCAGACAAGGATCATGGACCAGGTGCAGTCAGATGTTCAAGAGCTCCGTGAACGGATGGATCGTTTTATGGAACTGATGCAGGTAGTCGCTAATGGTCAGGACCAGCTTCGTACTTTGGTTCAACCGTTGATCTCCAGGGTTGACAGTAATGGCATACTGCACGGCGGGGCTGTGCCTACTCCTCCTCCAGTAGATGCTCCACAGAATGTTGTTCCTGTTGCCGGGGGCAACGGCAGTGCTAACGGCAATCTGATGACTAATATCAGACTCAATGCGGCAGGCGTCGGCAATGGTAGTCTGGGAGCCAATGTTAACATAGGGCCGGTCAACGGCAATGCTGGTGTCGGAAATCTGTTGGTGCCTCAACCGTGGCTTGAGGACCATCAGGATGATATATTTTCTCAGAGAGGCGTAGATGCAGAGTTGAATGCTGAAGCTCGACTCAGGTTCAAAGCGCTGGAAGACAAGATGAGAGACATTGAAAATCAGAACACATTGGGCGTTGATATGTCCAAGCTCGGGTTGATTGCTGACTTTAAGGTACCTCATAAATTCAAGGTGCCTGCCTTTGAGAAGTATAAGGGTACTACTTGCCCCCGTGTTCACCTTCGATCTTATTATAGAAAGATGTCCGCTTATTCTGACAATGAGAAGTTGCTGATGCACTTCTTCCAGGATAGTCTTTCTGGTCCATCACTCGAATGGTATATGGGTTTGGAGCCCGCTACTGTGCGCACCTGGAAAGATCTCGCAGAAGCGTTCGTCCTCCACTATCAATACAATAGCGACTTGGCCCCCAACCGAGTTCAGCTTCAGGATCTTTCACAGCGGAACAATGAAAGCTTTAAAGAGTACGCCCAGCGGTGGCGTGAATTGGCTGCTCGAGTTCAACCGCCGATGGTTGAGCGTGAGCTAGTGCAAATGTTCGTGGCCACCCTTCCTGGAATCTACTATGAAAAGCTGGTCAGTGGCATGTCTGGGACATTCTCGGCTCTCATCACTATGGGCGAGCATGTTGAGAATGGTATAAAGATTGGAAAAATTCAAGGCGAATCATCCTCAGTTGGAGGAGGTAGTAAGAAACCCTACGCTGGCAAGCGTCGAGAAGGAGATGCCAGTGCTGTTACTAATGCTCGGAGAAAGGGCAAGGGCCCTCAGCAGCAGATTGCTAGCATAAATATCCCAGCTGCTCCACCGCAGCAGCAGCAGCAGCAGCCTCAGCAGCAGAATCAGCAGGGGTATAGGAAATATCAGAATCGGGCTCCTCTGGCAAACCGTCATTTTGAAACTCCACCTATGTCATATGCGCAGCTTCTGCAAACTTTGCTCCAGCTTCAGTTAGTGCAAAAGAGGACGTTGGCTCCTTTAACAGGGGCACCACCACCGGGGTATGACGCCAATGCTACTTGTGATTTCCATACTGGGGCACCGGGCCATACGATTGAGAATTGTAAAGCTTTTAAGCACAAAGTCCAGGACTTGGTGGACGCCAAGGTTATCAATTTTTCTGATAGCGTGCCCAATGTTACCAAGAACCCTATGCCTCACCATAGGGGAGGCGGAGTGAATGTCGTTATCACTGAGGAGAGTGCAGACTTGCTGACTGATGTCAAAGATTTGAAGACGCCGCTTAGTTTTGTCAAGGCTAAGTTGTTGAAGAGGGGCTTCTTTCCTGGGTGCGGAGAGTTATGTATGGCTTGTGCTACACTTCCTGATGGGTGTGAGCAGCTGGTAGAAGGTATCCAAAGTCTGATGTCTGAGGGTATTTTGCAGTTCAGCCGGAGCGATGAAAGTGCATCAGGGGAGGTCGTGCTGAAGCAGGCAGATGAAGTCGCTACCATTACTATTCCTCGTCACCCTATTACTATTTCTGCGCCCCGACCGCCTACAATTACTATCACCAGGGCCGGACCAATCCCATTCGAGAGTACTAATGTTGTTCCATGGCATTACGGCGCCGAAGTCTACTGCAATGGTCAGAAGATAGAGCTTGAGCCGTACGAATCTACTGTGCAGAATCTCGCCGGAGTCAGTGGCATTACTCGAAGCGGTAGAGTGTTCGCGCCAGCAGAGGTTGCAGCAGAGAAGGTAGTCAGAGCCGACGCTGCGGAAAAGGGTAAAAGCAAGACTGTCGAAGAGGTCCCTTCTGGGGCAGAAAAAGACTTGCTGGTTAAAGATGCTGAGGAATTCATGCGATTAATCAAGAAGAGCGACTACAAGATTGTAGATCATCTTCACCAGACTCCGTCGAAGATCTCTATTCTTAACTTGTTGCTGTGTTCTGAGGCGCACCGCAACGCGTTACTGAAGGTATTGAACGCTGCATACGTGCCGCAGGAGATATCAGTAAATCAGCTAGAGGAGGTGGTAGCCCATGTTAATGCTGGTAATGGGCTGGGATTCACAGATTTAGAGCTGACTCCTAAAGGGATAGATCACAACAGCGCCTTGCACGTCTCAATACAGTGCAGAGGCACCATCATGTCGCATGTCCTGGTGGATACGGGTTCGTCGCTTAATGTGCTTCCGAAAAAGGCACTGATGAAGTTGGATACCCGTGGATTGCTTTGCACACCCAGTGATCTGGTGGTGAAAGCATTTGATGGAACTAAGCGCCACGTCTTCGGAGAGTTGACCCTGCCAATTCAAGTTGGTCCGGAGACGTTCAATACGGTTTTCTATATCATGGATATCATGCCTGCCTACAGTTGCCTTTTAGGTCGGCCATGGATCCATGCTGCTGGTGCCGTGACATCCACGCTGCATCAAAAGCTCAAATATGCTGTTGAGGGCAGCATAGTAACCGTCTGTGGTGAGGAGGACATTATGGTGAGCCACTTGTCATCCTTTAAATATGTTGAAATGGATGGCGAGATCCATGAAACTCTCTGCCAGGAATTTGAAACCGTCAAGGTGAAAGAGGTAGCTCCTGTCGTCGCAGAGAAGCAAGAGATGAATCTCTCCTCGTTTAAAGAAGCTCGGGCCGTTGTCGAAGCCGGTTCCACCCCAGGATGGGGGCATGTTTTGGATATACCAATCAAGCAGGATAAGTTTGGATTGGGGTATTCTCCTGAAGCTGAAGCTTCATCTTCTTCTAGCAGTTCGTCTCGTGGGAAGGGGCCGATCCTATTCACCAAAGGCGGAGTAATTTTCGAGAGCATCAACGCAGCGTCTGAGGACAGCGGGGATAGTGATTGTGATCTTGACGCCTGGATGCAGCCGAGCAAGCCGGGAGAGCACCTCAACAATTGGACCATCAAGGAGATTATCCAGCTGACAAGTGAAGAGTAATGATTTGCTTTTTACAATCTTTGTACAACCCTATGTCCTGCCCGGGGCATAGCGGTTTTACTGTCAGGGCCTTGTTGGATTATGTACATGCATTTTGTTAATAAATAAAAGGCGTTTTCTTCGTACTCAAATATTGTGTTCTCTGTTATTCTTGTTTTATGTTTATTTCGAAAAATAGCAAAATGGCAACGAGGTTTGTGCTAACCTGCATATTCTTGCTTTAAACTTAACCCTTGTTATTGCAGGATCCACATAGCAGACGACATCGACTCTGGACCCTCTACGGCTCACTACGATTTCGATTGCCCGATCTATCAAGCCGAGGATGAGATTGATGAAGACGAGGACCTTACGGAAGAGTTGGCCCGCTTGTTGAGACAAGAGGAAAAGGTTATTCTGCCTCACGAGGAGGATATTGAGATCATAAATCTGGGTTCTGAAGAGCTCGTCAGAAATGTCAGAGTAGGGGCTGCGCTGCAGAATGATGTCAAGCATAGACTGGTCGAGATACTTCGAGAGTATAGTGACGTCTTTGCTTGGTCATATGAGGATATGCCCGGGCTTGACACAGATATCGTGGTCCACCGTTTGCTGTTGCGAGAAGATTGCCCTCTAGTCAAGCAGAAGCTTAGGAGGACGAGACCAGATATGGCTGTAAAAATCAAAGAAGAAGTCCAGAAGCAGTTGGACGCAGGATTTCTAGCCGTTACCACTTACCCTCCGTGGGTCGCCAACATAGTGCCTGTACCGAAGAAGGACGGTAAGGTACGCATGTGCGTCGATTATCGGGATTTGAATAGGGCGAGCCCTAAGGATGATTTCTCGTTGCCTCATATCGATGTGTTGGTCGACAACACAGCCCAGTTTTCCGTGTTTTCTTTCATGGATGGCTTCTCCGGTTACAATCAGATTAAGATGGCACCGGAGGACATGGAGAAAACGACGTTTATCACCCCCTGGGGAACATTTTGCTATAAGGTAATGCCCTTCGGTCTGAAGAACGCAGGGGCCACTTACTAGCGAGCCATGGTAACTTTGTTTCATGATATGATTCATCATGAGATCGAGGTCTATGTTGATGACATGATTGCAAAGTCCCAAACGGAGGAAGAGCATCTGGTCAACTTATTGAAGCTGTTTGAGAGGCTTAGGAAGTTTAGGCTGAGGCTGAATCCTAACAAGTGCACTTTCGGAGTGCGGTCCGGAAAGTTATTGGGGTTTATCGTTAGTGAACGAGGTATTGAAGTTGATCCTGCGAAAATAAAAGCCATTCAAGAAATGCCAGCGCCGAAAACAGAAAAAGAAGTTCGTGGTTTCTTGGGCCGAATAAACTACATTGCAAGGTTTATCTCTCAGCTCACGGCCACTTGTGAACCGATGTTCAAGCTTTTAAAGAAAGATCAGGCGATTACTTGGAATGAGGATTGCCAGAAGGCATTCGATAAAATAAAGCAGTATCTTCAAGAACCTCCAATCTTGATACCCCCAGTGGCTGGGCGGCCATTAATCATGTACCTGACGGTTCTGGAGAATAGTATGGGGTGCGTTCTCGGTCAGCACGACGAGACGGGCAGAAAAGAGCATGCCATTTATTATTTGAGTAAAACGTTCACTGAGTGTGAATCTCGATACTCGGTGCTGGAGAAGACGTGTTGTGCACTAGCTTGGGCCGCCAAACGTCTACGACAGTATATGCTCAATCACACCACTATGCTAATTTCGAAGATGGATCCGATCAAGTACGTCTTCGAGAAGCAGGCTCTTTCGGGCAGGATTGCCAGGTGGCAAATGGTGTTAACAGAATATGATATTCAGTACGTCTCCCAGAAGGCCATTAAGGGAAGCGTATTGTCTGATTACCTTGCCGAACAACCGATCGAAGACTACCAGCCGATGAAGTTTGAATTCCCTGACGAGGATATTATGTTTCTCAAAGCAAAGGATTGCGATGAGCCGTTGCCCGATGAGGGGCCAGATAGGAAGTCTCAGTGGAAGTTGATATTCGACGGAGCGGTTAATTCCTATGGAAGTGGCATCGGGGCTATCATCACGACTCCTCATGGATCCCACATCCCATTTACTGCGAGACTGACGTTTCCAGTTACTAACAATGAAGCAGAGTATGAAGCATGTATTATGGGTCTAGAAGAGGCAATTGATTTGAGAATCAAGAATCTAGACGTATATGGTGACTCAGCGCTTGTGATCAATCAAATCAAAGGGGAGTGGGAAACTCGTCAAGCAAATTTGGTGCCGTACATGAATTACTCCAGGAGGCTGCTTCCGTTCTTCGACCGAGTGGAACTTCATCATGTACCCAGGGCTGAAAATCAGATGGCTGATGCCTTAGCCACGTTGGCTTCAATGTATAAAGTCAATTATTGGAACGAGGCTCCAAGAATTGTACTTTCGCGTCTTGATAGACCGGCATTTGTCTTTGCAATCGAGAATGCCACCGACGGCAAGCCATGGTTCCACGACATCCAGACCTTCCTTATGACTAAGGAGTATCCCGCAGGTGCGTCAACCCAGGATAAGAAGACTCTAAGGAGGCTATCTGGAAACTTTTATCTTAATCCTGATGGAGTGTTGTATAAGAGAAACCACGATCTCGTGCTGCTCAGATGTGTAGATGAGAAAGAGGCAAGTATGCTCATGGAAGAAGTCCATGAGGGCACATTTGGTACGCACGCCGGCGGGCATGCCATGACGAGAAAGATCCTGAGAGCAGGGTATTACTGGCTGACTATGGAGTCGGATTGCTTCAGATTCGCGAAGAAATGTCATAAATGCCAGATTTATGCTGATAAAGTTCATGTGCCGCCGTGCCCATTGAATGTCATGTCCTCCCCTTGGCTGTTCTCCATGTGGGGCATCGACATGATAGGCAAGATCGAGCCCACTGCATCCAATGGTCATCGTTTCATTCTGGTGGCTATCGACTACTTCACCAAATGGGTGGAGTCAACCTCGTACGCTAATGTGACCAAGTATGTGGTAGATAAATTCATAAAGAGGGACATCATCTGTCGCTATGGAATTCCCGAGCGGATCATTACTGATAATGGTTTGAATTTGAATAACAAGATGATGAAGGAGCTGTGCCAGAGCTTCAAGATTGAACACCACAACTCATCTCCTTACCGGCCGAAGATGAATGGCGCTGTTGAAGCAGCCAATAAGAACATAAAGAAGATTGTTCAGAAGATGGTTGTGACGTACAAAGATTGGCACGAGATGTTGCCGTTTGCCTTGCACGGTTATCGTACGACGGTACGTACGTCAACCGGGGCAACTCCTTTCTCCTTGGTGTACGGTATGGAAGCTGTCCTACCATTAGAAGTGGAGATTCCCTCTTTGCGAGTTTTGGTTGATGTGAAACTCGACGAGGCAGAATGGATTACGAATCGTTTGAACCAACTCAGCCTGATGGACGAGAAGAGGTTAGCATCGATTGCATTTGGTCGCCTGTACCAGAGCCGAATGAAGAAAGCTTATGATAAGAAGGTGCGTCCTAGAAGCTTTCAGACGGGTGATCTCGTCCTGAAGAAGATTCTTCCGCCACACTCCGATCACCGGGGCAAGTGGACTCCGAATTACGAAGGGCCGTATGTCGTCAGCAAGGTCTTCTCGGGAGGAGCTTTGTTGTTATCCACGATGGATGGTGAAGATTTTGCATCTCCGGTGAACGCGGACGCAGTTAAAAAATACTTTGCTTGAAAGAGACCCGCTGGACAAAAAAGAAAGAGTCCAGGCAAAAAAGGGGCATCCCGGCGAACCAAAAACAGAATAAAAGGTTCGGGCAAAAATTAGGGATATATTGAAAAAATGTACACCCGCGAAGTCGAAAACCTACACTGGGCGGCTTCGGCAAGAAAGGGTATCCCGGTGAACTGAAAACCCGTAAAGGGCGGTTCACACAAAAGTTAGGGATTGGAATAAGCAAATGACTGCGTTCCGCGTATGGACTTTCATTGTTTAGTGGTTTGGAGGACCTGAGGGCCGTTCATCTGAATCAATCTCTTCCGAAGCTGAAGCGTCGGAGAAGTATCGAAGTCGAGTGGGTCTTAGAGGGATCAACTCATGGTGTTCGTCTACGCCTCGTTGCCGACATTTGTATATACTGATGTATATTTATGTTTTATTTTTGCGCGGCTTCCTCATTCCAGGAGCTTGCCTCTGTTGTAAAACATTTTTGCCCATTCAGGGGTTTCACCATCAATAAAATGCACATTATTCAGCAATTCTGCTTGTCTGTTTAGCATTTATCTGTTTTGTTTGCGAATGGAAACGCCGATGTTTTTTTTGATAAAATGCGCATACATAAACTTACGGGCCTAGGCCCATTGATTGTTGAAACAATTAATTACCCGAATATTGTCACAAGATAATAACCTGGATAGGCCCTTTGAGGAGGGTGTCTTGTCCTGTTGTTTGTGTTGTTGCAGGTGTAGCGCATTCCAGAAGATGTGCCGTACGCATCCCCGAAGCAGGGCGAGCCCTCCTTCTCCAGCAGTATTCAGAAGTCTCTCCTCCGCAAAATCTGAACGCAAGATAGTGAGCATTGATATGTCTCCCCAGGCAGAGATGATTCTCTTCCCCAAGCAGACGCATCCTGAAGGAACGTCACCTCATCAGCTGAGTCGCGCGCCGAAGCTCGTATGCCCCCAGCACCGGGTCACAAGTGCAGATTTCGTAGAAATGTTCGGGTGCCGAAGCTCGTGTTTCCCCAGTAAAGTCACCGAAGCAGGTGTCTCCCCCAGCACCGGGTCACAAGTGCAAGTCTGGTAGGAAGTTGTTCGTATGCCGAAGGAGGCAGTAACTGATGGTGCCAGACTGAAGTCTCCAGCGGAATTGAGATTCCCCGCCAGAGCCGTATTCTCTCCCGAAGTAGAATGACTTCTCCTTCCCCAGTAGAGTGTCGGAACAGCTGATGTTGTATTCCCCTGCAGAGTTGTACGCTCCCCCGAAGTCAGATGTTTCTTTCTTCTCCAGCGGAATTGAAATTCCTCATTAGAGTTGTACTCTCCAGTGAAGTAGAATAATTTCTCTCTCCCCGGCTGAGTCCGCAGACCCCAGGAGAGCCGGATCCTTGGAAGCAGTTGGGAACATGAGTGGATTTTCCCCAGCAGAATATTGAACAGCCGATGCGGTATTTCCCCAGAGTCGCACTCTCTCCAGCGAAGCAGAATGACGTCTCCTTCCTCAGCCGAGTTTGCAGATGTCCAAAAGAGCCGAGTCCTTGGAAGTTGATCAGATCATGATTAGTTTTTTCCCCAGTGGAGCGTTGAGCAGCTGAAGTTGTTTCCCCACAGAGTTGTCATCCCAAAAGAGTAGCCGGGACGGCCCCGCAGTTTATTCTCGAGATTGATATCGCTTTCATTTAGCAGGTCCAAGTTCTCGTAGAACTTCATTCCCCTGCAGCAATCAACTGAAGTTGTTTCCCTTGGAGCAGGCAATGGAAGATCAATTCCCCAGACGGAGTCCAATTGATATTGGCGTGTCCACGCTCTCCTCAGCAGGATGATTCCTCTACCGGAGTAGTTCTTTTCTCCTTGACAGGAGAATTCCCCTTCGGCATTTATTTTGCTGACGGGATCGCATCATGGTGCATGACTGCATAGCATTTAGCATAAACGCATAGCATTTCCGCCGTGTGGGGCATGGCGCCGAAGCATATGCATCATAAGCATGATCTAGGTTATTATCATTCTTGTTTACAGGTGTTCGGCAGAAGGATCAGCTGCTCAGGATGATTCCTGACATTCTCCCCAACGAGGTCGTTTTTTTAAGATGATTCTTAGGACCCCGGTGTAATTCCCACAGTCGCTCGCTCAAGATGATTTTTGAGATCCCCAGCGAAGTCTGCAGTTCAAAACGATTCTGGAATTCCTCAGCAGAGCCGTTTGCTTAAGATGATTCTCAAGACCTCAGTACAGCTTCCCGAGTTGTTTGCTTAGGATGATTCTTGAGCTCCCCAGTAGCGTCCCCAACAAGGGTTGCCCAGGAAGATTCCAGGGATCCCTAGCAGATAAAGTCTCCAGAAAGGTCAGCAGTTCAGGATGATTCTTGAAGGTGCCCGACGAAGTTTGTTCAAGATGATTCTTGAAGTCCTTAGCAGCGTGATATGTTTGCTCCAACAGCGATGTCTAATCTGAAGATGGATTTCGTAAGCGCCTGAAGGCGGTATCAGAATGTTCCTGTGGATTCGGATTTCCGTGTTGATGAATCAGCGCTTGTCTGAAGACAAAGTTCAAAAATTTGTAGATACAGCTTTTGTTTGCAAAGTGATCCGTGTTGGCCTGAAGACCAAGTCAGTTATCCTGAGGTGATGATTGATTGCGATCAAGCGAATGATATTTCTTCTGACTGAAGTCGAAGATGTTTCTCCAGCTGAAGCGGAGTTTTGCCTGAAGGAAAAGGGTTTGAATCCCCGTAGAGTCATGAATGGCTCAGGATACCATTTCTCTGACTGAAGTCACAGATTTCCCAAGCTGAAGCGAAGGTGCCTGAAGGCAAGGTTATCCCCAAGGTCATGAATGACCTAGGATTCATTTTTCGGACTGAAGGCCGAAGTATATCCCTGACTGAAGTCACGGATACTCTATAGCAGAGGCGGAGTTGCCTGAAGGAATATCCGTGTATCCTTGAAGGCCAAGGACCATTTCTTCAGACTGAAGTCGAAGATACCTCCTGTAGAGTTGCCGACAGACAAAAGTTTACATCCTTGAAGGCCAAGGATGCTTATCTTCAGGAATACTTGAAGATCTTTTCTAGCTGAAGCTGGAAGTGGCCAGGGGCCAGGGTTTCATATAGTTCTGATGTTTCTACAGTGGGATCAATGTGCAGTAGTAGTCCGATGTTCGTTATGGTTCTGAGGGTGAACCCCAGATCAGAGTGTGCTCGGTTAAGTCTCTCATTCCCAGCGGAGTAGTTTCAAATACGCAAGTGTACCTTTTGTTCCACTTACCAGGGGTGAACCCCAGGTCAGAGTATGGATTTGTTCGACGGCGAGGTTGAATGTTTGTTTTGACGGCGAGGTCAGATCAGGTTCATGTTCGACGGCGAGGTTGGATATTTGTTTTGACGGCGAGGTCAAATTATGTGTGTTCGACGGCGAGGTTGGATGTTTGTTTGACGACGAGGTCAGACTCGTTAAATCCCCAGCAGAGATGATGTTTGTACAACGGCGATGTCGAGGGTCTCTCAGAGGATGTTTGTTTCCGACGACGATGTCAGATTCAGTTTTCCAGCAGCGATGCAGGGTATTTTGATTGTCCGACAGCGATGCCAGATGGTTTAGTCTTCCAGCGGCGATGTTGGGTATTGTGGTTGTCTAAAGGCAATATCAGAAGAAGTTAACGGGGATAACTGACAGCGACGTCAGATCAGCATTTCTCCAGCTAGTTGCCGTGCAGCTAGTATTGCAGTATTCGAAGATTTGTTTCCCGCAGAGTATTATGTGCTCGGGCAGTTGGCAAATTTTCGGGTTTACCGGTATTCAATCGTCTCGCACCTTGATTGGTTGAGAGTCGTTCGCTCCTCACCCAGTCAGGTTCAATCCGTTTGAATAGGGGCAGCTGTTGCACCCCAAAATTTGACCAACATTTATTTACCTATCAAGTGTTTGAAGGTTGATACCTTCATCAGAAAGTTCAAGAGATCCTCAGAGGAATTGGTTGAAACCAGGGTTGTGTGCTTCATAGCTTGAGAGTTGTGGGGGCTCCTCAGATGATTCTGAGACTTTGAGAATGAACTTGAAGCTTTGAGAAAGTTTATGAGATGTCTTGATAGCCATCATAAAGCCCAGAGAAGTCATTGTGCAAGAATTCAGAAGATTCAACCATGAATGGTAGAATTAGGGTTTTAACTGGGTCAACCCTAGATCAGCTGAAGATTCAGGGAAGGTTGAGACCTAATACAAGGGCCATGAGATCATGGAATAATGTATGGAGATGTTATAAAGATTATTCCTAGACCAACTCATCATGATTAAGGAGTTTGAGAAGTTTTGAGTTAGGGTTTCCAGGGATTGTCAGTGAAAAAACCCTAATTTGATCCCTATCTTCCAGGCAGTTTTAGCTCAAGATGTGATTGATATCTCATCTTCCCAACAACATGAATGTTGTAGAGCTTGTTCTTAGCTTTAATTTGAGTGGTAGAAGTCCTTGATAGGAGTTGCAGAGCTCAAGTTATGGTTTTGACAAATTACAGGTCAGCTGAGGTGTGTGAATCTGGGTCCTTGAAAGTCACCCAACTTGCAGACAACTTTTGCCCTAGTAGGATGATTCCTATGATTTCTTGGTCAACATGAATGTTGAAGAGCATCTTATTATCTTTCTAGAGAGTACTAGAAGTCCTTGATAGGATTTGTAGAACTCAACTTATGGTTTGAACAAGACAGGGGTATTTTGGTCATTTGGCAGTTATAGGTCATTTTAAGCAAAGGCCATATCTCCTATTTCCAAGCCTCAAATGGAAAAACTCAAAACATGAAAGTTGTTTAAAATGGCATTTTAAGCCTAGAAAAGAGGTCATGAGTTGTTGGAAAAGCTCATAGCATGGAATGACAAAGTTTGGTAAATTTGAACTAAAAAAGGCATATAAGTTAATTCAAGTCAAGTTGAAATTTGGTTTGGGAGATCTATGAATCCAAAATAGGTCATCCAATATACCATTTTGAGTGCAAATAACATTATAAAAACTTTGGTTTAAACAGAATTTTGATTTGAGGCTCAAAAATGAAGGTTGCTTTGAAAAATTGTAACTTGTATCTTAAGGCATCCTTGGAAGGTTCTACACAAGGCAAGTTTGGCCTGATTTTTGCACATATGATCTCAATATCTCTTGTAATGAGATTTTGACACAAGTTTACAAGGCCTAACTCATGAGATATGGTATGTTCAACTTGTCACCAAAGGAGAAAATCCAAGCTTTTCTAGTGGATTCTAGATGATTCTAGAAGCTTCCATGGATTGCTATTTAAAGAGTACCTCATAGTGTGATGAGAGGTTGGTCAAGGTTGGATAATTCAGTGGAGAAAGGGAGAGAAAGAGTGAGGTGTTCAAAGCTTTCTTCAAAGTCAAGCAAGACTCGAATCTTCCATTACAAGCTTTCTCCTTCAAGAATCTTGCAAACAGAAACTTCTACACCATTAGAGGGTTCCTTGGAAGCCATTACAAGCTCTGAATTCATCTCTAGCATCACTCACCATCATCACTTGGCAGGTTTGAAACTTTCACCATACCTCCATAATTATGTACATTCTGTTAGAATCCTAGGTGTAAGATCAACATGCTAGGTTAGAGGAAGGTTTTCTGAGAGTTAGAGGAAGATCCACGAGGTTCCATGGCAGGTCCCATATTCTTTGATTCCCAAAAGCAAGCTGTGCATTGAGTTTTAGTGATTATGGCATAGCATAGATTGGTTAGGGTAGCATAAAGAACAGGATCATACCATTAGATTTGAGTTTTAACCGAGTTGATCACAGAGAAAAGTGTTGGAACCCTAGTCTTGAAGCTTTCAGTTTGGATGATTTAAGAGGTTTCAGGGAAAACTACTCGTTTGGTTTTGTTCATGGCAATCAGTAGGTCATTTTTTCTTTTGGAATCTTGGAATTTCATTGAGCATGGAGAGAGAACGAAGGGATGGAAAACTCGCGCATGAACCTGGCCATTTCTGAAAACCCTAGACTGGATTGGGGACGATGGCCATCAGCCGTTGGATCAGTCCCAGAAATTGACTAAGCAATCTCATCTAACGGCCCTTGTTTAAGCTTGCAAATGGAGGGAGTCTGATGCGTATGAAACACATCGTTTCATTAAAACCAGCGCGTGGGCCTCAGCTAAGCATTGATACCTACACCCCCACCAGCGGCCCAATTAGATTTTGAACTAAATTTTGATGCTATTTGCACCGTCCTCATTCTATTTTCTTTTTAATTTTTTCCATTGTTTTTCTGAAACGCGCCTGGGCCTAGCCATCTCCTATCTGCACCCCCCTAATTTGGCCCATCTCATAAATGAACTAGGGCGCCTTTCTTTTCTCACCCCCTCCCCTTTAATTAATTTCTTTTATTTTTTTTTAATTCCCTTTATATTTCTTGCATTTAAAAAATCCATATAAAATAGGAAAATTAATATTTTTCAATTCTTGTTTTTTCTATAGGTTAATAAATTTGTCTAGAAAATTATAAATAAATAAAATTCCATTTTATTTTTCTTTTAATATTTTTAGAGTATTTTTCTTTTAAATAGCTTTTAAATAGGATTAATATTGTATCCAATTTTGTAGAATTTATTTTAAGACCTTCCCTAATGATTTTTAATTCATTCTTTTTGGTGTGATTAGATATTGAATCATAGTTCCCCATAGGATTTAATTCTTGATTTTTAGATTAAAATTTGATTAGTTTAATTAGGTTAGCATTAGGGTATCATAATTAGGGTTTAAGAATGCATAGGTGAAATAATTCATTTTCTGTGGAGAGTTTTGTTTTGATCTTTGGGTAGGGGCACATAGGGATGGTATGGGTAGATGTTATAGACCCTTGTGAATAATTGTTAGATTTTTCCCCCTCTCTTTAGTATTTTTAGGTATTTTCTGAAGTTGACTGATGGTTTTGTCTGTTCTATGGTTGTCTGTTTATCTTTGGGGTTTATTTTGGGGAATTGGTTGTGGGGCTTAGTTTGTTTTGAAGATCTTGTTGAAGAGCATGATGGAAGAGAAGATTGTAGATCAAGACCCAGAGACTCAGGGGTTGGAGCTTATTCCCTGTCTGTGAGGTTTGAGATCCTGAAGTTTGAGGGGAATTCATGGTACTTTCCTGAGGAAGGCACTATGAATGTCTTTCATTCTTTATTCTCACCTCTTTCTTAAGTATCCAATGATGTTGGAGCCAACTTGTGAGTTTAATTTCTCCTGAGGAGGAATGTAAACTGATCACAGTTGTTGAGCCACATGGGGTACAGTTCCTAAGTGGAAGCCTCCTAGTACTTTCCTGAGGAAGGTCCTATGGGTCTATTCACTTAGTTCCATTAGTTCATCTAGGATTTCTTAAGTATCCAATGATGTTGGAGCCAACATGTGAGTTTAATTTCTCCTGAGGAGGAATGTAAACTGATCACAGTTGTTGAGCCACATGGGATACAATTCCTAAGTGGAAGCCTCCTGGTACTTTCCTGAGGAAGGCACTATGGGTCTGTTCACTTAGTTCCACTAGTTCAGGTAGGATTTCCTAAGTATCCAGTGACGTTGGAGCCTGCTTGTGAGTTTAGTTTCTCCTGAGGAGGAATGTAAACTGATCACAGTGGTTGAGCCACATAGGATATGATTCCTGAGTATAAGCCTCCTAGTGCTTTCCTGAGGAAGACACTATGAGTCTGCCTACTTAGCTCCCGTTCTTTGGTAAGCTTGTTTTGAAGCCTGGAGACTGGGATTGTTTTCTCTTGTGTAGGGTTTTGCTTTAGGGCTTTGCTTTCTTCTGATTAGAGTTCTGTTTTAGGATTAGAGATTAGATGTAGATGATTTCTTTCTCAAGCATATGTTTTGTTTGCCTGATGGCATTGTCATTTCTTTTATCTGTATGACTGCAGTTTACTGTTTATTGCTTGATAGCATGTTGTTTATTTTTCAGTATGATTACCGTTATTTCATGACTGGCTTGAGGTCGAGACGAGCTTGTGGAGGCTGAATCCCCACACACATTTCCTCCCTCACTTGCATTGCATGCATTTTACTGTTAAGCTGATGCTTTGTCTGTTTTGGTGTATCATTGACATGATCCCTTAGGACTCTCATTTCCTTTGATAAGGATTTGATGATAGACTTTTAGGTTGAAACCTATGCATGACAACTTCTAGGAGTTCCCTGTTCAAACCTCAACCATAGGATGAATCCATGGCATGATAACAGTAGGACTTGATAGTCTCCCTCCTAGTTGGGCCTGTTCTCTTCTCATCTCAAAACAGTTTAAGATACAGTAATCATGAATGATTTCTTTCGTACGTTACGAGCCTTAAGCCATCTGAGGATGGATGTTTAGTATGGTACCCTTTGGGTGACATGCGACGCATTCACTCTCAGGTCATAGTCTCTAGTGCGGTTGAAATTGCAAACACAATAAAAAACACTTCTTTCAGGAGATAACCCGTAGTTTCCCGAACTACGTTTGCTCTGATCTTCCATACAGTGTGGAAGTACGTAGGCATAGGATGCGACGTCCTAGCGAGCAACCTTCAACCTTTCCCCGTAATCCTTCGTAGGCCGAACTACGTTGACTCTGATTTCTCATTCTCTGATGAGAATACGTAGGCATAAAGCGCGACGCTTTGCCGAGTCATTTTTATTTTCTTTTTCAGCCAGCCTTGATAGGTAGATAGAATAAAACCAACCCGTCCAAGTAAACAAACAAGCATGGATCCCGTCGAGTACGACGGACGTGAGGGGTGCTAATACCTTCCCCTTGCGTAACCGACTCCCAAACCCAGACAATGGTTGCGACAACCTTGTCTTATCCTTTTTCGTCAGGTTTTTCCGATCGTTTCCTTTCCCGCTCTGAGGGATAAATAACGAAAGGTGGCGACTCTTCTGTCATGCCGGGACCTTATTTTCGCGCAAGCGACATCATCATGGATATGATGTAAGATGAACTCTGAGATTTTATTAGAAGTAGCATGGACAATTAAGTTCTGTTAACTTGAGATTTTATCTCAGTTGAACAAACTGTAATTGGTCAGATGTTATCAGACATTCTTTCTCAGAAGTACATAATGATTGGATCCTGAAGTCAAGTTATTCAGAAAGATACAATGACAGAAGTCATTCAATCTGTTTTTAAAAGGGATTTAAGTCACTGGTGTTGTTCATAATGAATAAGTCAGTTGACATTCTTTTTAGAAGCAAATGTTCTGTTAACTCTGGTTGAACTAACTCTATACAAGTTAGCTCAGCATTGCAAGAAAAAAAATATCATTTAGACTGTGTCATTTGATGCATCTAAGTTTGATGATAATTGTATTTAGACTGGATCTGCGTTTGATTCTAGTAAATCAAATCAGAAGATAAAGCCTGATGGAAGTTAGATGCTCTAATCATGAAGACTAGTTTATCTGTGCTATGAAGATATCTCTCAGAAATCAGATGGATGATCTGTTGTGAAAGCTGTTGCAGAACGCAACTGAAGAATATGAGATAAGCTCTGAAAAGTCTTCAGAAGCAAATCCAGATGCCATTCCATTAGCTGCCTCTGGAAAACCAACTCTGAAAGGATTCTCCAGAATCAAATCTTCTCATCCAGAAGAGATGATTAGCGGAAAGAAGGATAAGTCATCAGAAGTCAGCAAGAAGGTATTGATTACACAGTGACGTATGCTCTTGTGGCAAGGTTAGAATTTATACGCTTGTTAATTTCTTTTGCTGCACAGAATAACATCACTATGTATCCGATAGATGTTAAAAGTGTTTTCTTAAATGGTTTAATTGAATAATAAGTGTATGTTCATCAACTACCTGGATTTGAAAATGAAAAATGTCCAGATCGTGCTTTTAAATTAAAGAAATCACTCTATGGCTTAAAACAAGCTCCCAGAGCTTGATATGAAAGGCTGAGTAATTTTCTTCTGGAAAATAATCTTATCAGAGGAAAGTTTGATAACACTCTTTTTTTTTCTTTTCATAAATCAATTAAGAAAGATATCTTAAATCTGTCAGATTTGTGTTGATGATATTTTCTTTGGAACCAAATATTTCACTTGGAAAGGAGTTTGTTAAGTCTATGCAGGAAAAGGTTGAAATGAGCATGATGGGAAAGCTAAGACTCTTTCTGAGCTTTCAAGTGAGTCAGACTCCAGAAGGCATCTACATACATCAGATGAAGTATGTGAAGGAGCTTCTGAAGAAGTTAAATCTAACTGAAAGAAAGCCAGCTAAAGACTCCCATGCATCCATCTAGCACTCAAAAGAAGAGAAGACTCTAAAAGAGCTAAGCTACGGAAGCTACAGAACGAAGCTACAGAAGACTCTGCGTGCAGAGTATAAAGATTTAGTAGATTTAGAAGACTCTGTAAGTACCAAACTCAACGCTACAACTGCAGAGGCTCTGAGAATCTATACACACATGGCTCTAAAGCGTCAGCAACAAAGAATATCTATAGAGGAGCAAAGATCTGCTATGATCTGAAGCGTTCCTCTGGATGAATAGTTTACTGAAACATTCTCTAGAGCTAAGCTGCATAGATCTGAAGCTTACTCTGGAAATTCATCAGAAGATCTGAAGATTACTCTGATAAGGGGAGAAATAGAACTTCATCAGAAGATCTGAAGATTACTCTGATAAGAAGAAGACGGAACTTCATCAAAGGATCTGATGCTAACTGATAAGAACAAGATTGTCAGTCAAATCGATGCTAGATATACATCTTGGTTTGATGATAAGTTTGTGATGAACAATTATGTCTATTCAAGGGATAAATTCTTATGATGCAAGAAGTCAGCAAGTTTCCTCAGCTCATAACCTTTTTGAAGCTTATGTTTATTCTAAGAAACTAGCGTTCATGTGAAAACAAGTTGTCTGGAAGAAGATAAAGAGGCGTGATCATTGATATCAGAAGATGGATGATCAGAAAATGAAGACCAAAGGAAGAATCTGGATTTTGCAACTATTGTTCAAGATGATATGAACATCAGAGGAGATTTATTTCTATTCAAAAGAAAGGAAGCTGAAGAAGTCATTATGATTCAGATGAAGACTGTAGCAGAAAGAAGATTAATCTGTCAGAGAGTAGCCAGCTAAGACTCACATGCTTTCAACGTACACTCTGGGAAAAGAAGAGGTTTTTGTAATGATGATTTTGCTGGAGACAGAGTTGAATGCAAGAGCACCTCTGGAAGTTGTTAGACAATCTGATCCTGTGTTACAGCAAGAAGCAACTCAAAATAGCACTCTCTACTGCAGAAGCAGAATATGTTGTTGCTGCTTGTTGAAGTATCAGATGCTCTGGATAAAGAATCAGCTGGAGAACTATCATATGCATAATACTGAAGAATCAGAACGCACTCTTTGCACATTACCTTCTATTGTTGTCAAAGATGTTCTTCTAAAGTCCTGAGCAAATCTGATGTCGTAAATCATCTGAAGATTTGGATTATCTGGAAGATCTGGATAAAAGATTCAACAAGAAGAAGTTCTGTCAAATCAAACTCTGATACTTCTAAAGTATAATGTTTTGATGTTGACGAAACAAGATGAAGAAAGATAAAAGTCAGAATGGAAAGCTCTCAGAAAAATAATAACTCTGAAGAGCTCAGAATCTCAAAGGAATATGAGCTCTCTAAAAAATGAATGTTTTGACTCTGAGAGCTTCTATCATCATCTGCATCTGCTCCGTTAAAAGAGAATATGTTTTCAACAATTCCTACACCTCACTCAATTGGTATTCCTCAGGAAACCAATTCTGATGAAGTCCCCTCCTCAAAAAGAACAGATGATGCAAACCCCTTTGAACCTAAAAATGTTTCATTCCTCACAGTCTAACAGATTTTCCTATCTCATTTGACTCATCTGATTCCTCTTTTGATAAATCAGATGCTAAACCCCATCTTCCTTCTGAAACCTTTATCACATCTGAACCTTATCCTCTGTCCCCTCATCACTTTACCATTCACACCTCTGAGCACTATTCATTTCTCTGAGTATGTTCATGTTTCTGAAACCTCTTCTCACACTCAATAGACCTTCATCATCCGTTGAACCTTCATCCTCTGAAGTTTGAGACTTTCTGGAACGTCTTTCAGAAGTGGTTAAACTTTGAATCTGGACGCTTTTCAAAGTCACTAGAAGATGAAGTTCAACTGGCTAAGGAAAGAGAAGACAAGCTAGAAAGGATAAGAAACTTTAAACTTTTTACAAAGAAGCAAAAAGAAGCTGAAGAAAGAGCTGCTGAAGAAGTGAGAATTCTAGAAGAGGAAGAATCAAGAAAAGAAATTGTCAGATTGACACAAGAAGCTGAAGATGCTGAGAAGGCTAAGCAAGTTGTTGTAGTTAGTTCTTCTTCTGAAACTACTCTTGTACGTTGAGAACATGACGATAATGAAATTCAAGAAGATCAACAAGCTATGAAGAAAAAACAATAAGTTTTCAGAGAAAGCTTTGCTGAACAGAAAATTGTCAACAATTCTCTTCTGTGCATGCTTCAACAAATTCTAGAAACGATGTCAGCCTATAAGAATTAGGTACTCAGGTATTATTTCTTGACTCTAATATTTTTATTTTTTGAAATTCTGTTATTAAAGAGGAAGAAATAGAATATATTTTAAATCTTGTTTTTAATAAAAACTCACCTTTTTTATGATGTCAAAAAGGGGGAGAAATAGAAAATGATTTTGATATAACCTGGAGAAATAGAATATGTTTGATATAACCTAAAGAGAATGCAAAACACCAACTCTGATATAAACTGCATTTACTTCTAACTGTATGTTTGATGTCTTACCGAGGAACTCTGAACAAGTTCACTAGGCATTCTAAAGACAGGTCAAATGAAAGAACTCTGAGTTCAAATGAACTGGTTATTCATATAATCGAAGTTATACACTTCGTGAACATATGTTCAGAATCAGATGGACCCAATACTGTTCAAGAGAAAGTTAAAGTCATCTTGTTTTTGGTATCATAATGTTCAGAAGATGTAAATTGTCTGTGAATATGATAATCAGAGCATAAGAATCAGAAATCTTCATAAAAGCAAGAATTGGTCTCAGACTCAGAATCAAGAACTAGCATCAGATTCAGGGGGAGTTCTGAAGATCTAAATATCTGACCTATTGTAGCCAGGGGGAGTTCACCCAGAAAGGTTCACAAGTCAGAATATTTGATTTTCACCCAGTCTGAAACTCAGGGGGAGCTTCTCCTTTGAAGAAAAGCTAGTTCTGCTTCTGATAAACAGCGTGGCTAAGTTATTAGAAAAGAACTATTTTGTATCTGTGCTACAGATGCGCAAATGCTTTAGAAGGCTCTGAAGGTATACGACTCTGATACGATGTTTAGAGAAAACAAGTTCTAAAGATTTGAAGATGGAAGCTCTACTGAACTAGTCCAGATGTTGAAAACTTTTTCTCTCTTATATCGTAGGGAAGTATTCCTTCTCTTCTATTTGTTTTTGTTTTTTAAAATATTTCTATTTTGTGAGTCTTGGGATCAGAGAAAGTCTCTGAACAAACATAAAAAGAATTTTTAAGGTTAACACATTTAGGGGGAGCTGTTGCTTGAAACTCTGAATATGTTAATGCTTGGTGATTACCCAGTATAAAATGTTCTATCAAAATACATGTTTTTGTCATCATCAAAAAGGGGGAGATTGTAAGAGCAAGATTTGTCTCTGCATATTATCTCTATGTTTTGATGATAACAATTAAGTATTTGTGAAAGAACCATTTTATGTTCTAATGTTTGTTGTGTGCAGATCGTTAAATAAAGATATCAGATCAAACAAACAATATCAAGAAGTGCATTAAATACAATATGGAGTTACTTTGTGTGATGTGACATAAAGCGCTTATTAAAGAAGCAAGTTTGCCTCTGTATCTATTCACGATAAGAAAGACCCAAAGATGTTGTATATTGCAGTTGCAATGCTTTTGTGGATTCTACTCTGAGAAGTGTATCTGATTTGGAAGCTATCAACGCATCTGAGATATAGTCCTCTGATGAACCAAGCTCTAAAGACTCTAATGACTTGAAGTTCTGAAGGTTGAAGGCTCTGAAGACCAAGTGCAGAAAGACTCTGAAGACTTAAAGGTTCTGAAGATCAAGACTCTGAAGATATAATCCTCTGAAGAACTACGTGCTGAAGACTCTGATGACTTGAAGATCTGAAGGCTGAAGGCTCTAAAGACCAAGCGCAGAAAGACTCTGAAGACTAGATTTTGAAGTTGAAAATTATATAGCTTCACTCAGCAAAGACGTGTTAATCAGATAAGCTATTGCTATCAACTCTGATAAACAAGGTGCTGAAATCAAACAACTCTGATGTTATTATGCTATCATACCAAAGTAGTTTCTGAACTACTCATCAGATACATCATCAGAAGAACCAAAGCCATAAGCTAATATATCCTAGCTGATAAATGAAGATCATATCATTTGTGGATAAGAGCTGTCTCCCACAATGATATATTAATGTTGCAAGGAAAGTAAAAGAAAGTGATGTCAATACTATACAACACATGAGTATTCTATCCATTGGGAAATGACCGTTGGAATATTTGAATGGACATCTCTACCCTCACAACGTCTCTTTTGAATGCACTATAAAAGAAGAAAATTTGATTCATTCAAATGTTAGCTCATTAAAAAGCAAGCCAGCTTGTTACAAAGCAATGATGCTGACGAGTGGAGTTAGCAACATAGTTGATTAATAAGAAACGTTTTATGCTAAGAAGCCGTAGTGCTCACATAAGAAAGCTTTTAAGCAATATGGAAACTACTGTTCTAATAATCTCATAGAGATTTATCTTTAGATTAGTTTATGTATTAGGAAGCAAGGAGTTGTTGCTCAATACTTGCTATGTACTTAATTAGGAGTAATCTGCTTGATAAGAAGCACTCATGTAATCTCCAGCAACACAAATTCTACTTAGAATTAGTGGTTCCTCAAGTGTTCTTGTGAAGATCAGAATACTTGAGATGACAAGTGACAGTTGTCATTTGTGGTATCCTAATAGGAGATCTTTTGTGATCGGATTCTGTTAGGTGTCAATGAACGTTATATCCTAAGGGATCCCTGAACGTGTCATTGTCTATTTGTTAGTCACCTGCAGTTAGCTTATGCAACTGTAATCAATTTGGTTATAGTGGATTAAGTCCTTTCTTGAGTGAGGCGAAATCATCTTGGAAGGATGGAGTGGATTAGCTTGAGAGTTGCTCAAGTGAACCAGGATATATCATGCGTTCTTTACTTGTGTTATGCTTTATTATTTATGCTTCCGCAATGCATCTTATAGAACTCTATAGAAAGCAACAAGTGAAGAAACCCAGAAAAAGTTTTAATAGAGTGAATACCCAATTCAAACCCCCCTTTTTATGTATTTCTCGCACCTTCAAGATTGTCATTGAAATCGTTTCAAGAAATACATCTTGGTTTGATGACAGTTTGTGATGAACAATTGCGTCTATTTAGAGAATAAATTCTTAGGATGCAAGAAGTCAACAAGTTTCCTCAACACATAACCTTTTAGAAGATTATGCTTATACTGAGAAACTAGCGACCATCTAGAAACAAATCATCTAGAAAATAAAGAGGCTTGATCATTTGTAAAGACAAAAGATGGATGATCAGAAAATGAAGACCAAAGAAAGAATCTGGAATTCATAACTATTGATCAAGATGAAACAAACATCAGAGGAAATGTGTTTCTATCCAGATGAAAGGAAGCTGAAGAAGTCATTATGATTCATATGAAGACTGCAGCAGAATGAAGAAAGATAAAAGTCAGAATGGAAAGCACTCAGATAAAGAATCACTATGAAGATCTTTGAATCTCAAAGAATAATCATGTTTAATAAGCAATAATTGCATAGAGATGCTGAAGAAACGAGAATTCTAGCAAAGGAAGATTCCAGAAAATAAATTGCTAAATTGGCATGAAAAGCTGAAGATGCTGATAAGGTTAAGCAAGTTGCTATAGTTGGTTCTTCTTCTGAAACTGCTTTTGTACGCTTAGAACATGCCATTAGTGAGATTCGAGGAGATCAACAAGTTATGAAGGAAGAACAACAAGTTTTTAGAGAAAGCTTTGCTGAACAAAAAATTGTTAACAACTCTCTCAGTGCATGCTTCAATAAATTCTGGAAAAAGATGTCAACCTCTAAAGGATAAGGTACTTAGGTTTTATTTTATTACTCTAATAGTTTAAATTTTTTTAATGAAAATTCACCTTTTTTATGATGTCAAAAAGGGGGAGAAATAGAATATGATTTTGATATAACCTAAAGAGAATGCAAAACATCAACTCAGATATAAACTGTGTTTACTACTAACCATGTGTTTGTTGTTTTACCGAGGAACTCTGAACAAGTTCACTAGGCATTCTCTGAACAGGTCAAATGAAAGAACTCTGAGTTCAAACGATCTGGTTGTTCATATAATTGAAGTTATACACTTCGTGAACATATGTTCAGAATCAGATGGACCCAATACTGTTCAGAGGTTGAAATATCTCTGAAAGTTAAAGTCATCTGGAATCATAATGTTTAGAAGATGTAAACTGTCTGTAAATATGATAATCAGAGCATAAGAATCAGAAATCTTTATAAAAGCAAGAATTGGTTTCAGACTCAGAATCAAGAATTGGTATCAGAATCAGAATTAAGCTTATATCAGACTCAGAATCAAGTACTTTCATCAGATCAAGAATCAAATATGATAAATGCATCAAACTCTTATAGAACCAAGGATCTGAGATGAAGACCTATGTTCTAGTCAAACTCTGAAAAAGCAAGTCTGTAATGACAAATCTGAAGACTGTTTCAAGTTCTGAAGATCTTAATATCTCACCTACTGTAACCAGGGGGAGTTCACCCAGAAAGGTTCACAAGTCAGAATATTTGATTTTCACCCAGTCTGAAACTCAAGGGGAGTTTCTCATCTAAAAAACTAGTTCTGCTTCTGATAAATAGCGTGGCTAAGTTATTAGAAAAGAACTGTTTCGTCTCTGTGCTAAAAATGTTCTGATGAACAGTAGAAAATTCTTTAGAAGGTGTAATACCCCAAATTTTGCCCTAAGATTTGTCGTCGCATTTCATTGCATTTTTATTGCATTTAATCAATTACTAACAAATTTGTGTAGTCGTTTGACTTTTTGCAGGTAAATATCATATGACATGCATTTTTTTTCTAAAAAGTAAAAATGGCACAATTGGCAAGAGGACATGTGTAAGGAGTTGTGAGTGTGAGAGGTTGAGAGTTTGAATCTCACCTTTGTCACTTTTTGGTTTTTTATTATTTTTACTCTAAATTTTTCTATCTTTCATTTAAAAATAACAAAAATAGTTTTTTATTATTATTTAATTATTATTTTCGTATTTTAATTAAATCATTTTTTAAAATATTATTTTTTTCACTTTTTTCTAAATTATTCATAAAAATATCCAAAAAATCATAAAATAAAAAATATTAGAAAAAATTTTGTTCTTTTTATAATATTTTTGATTTTAGGAATCAATAGGATTATTAGTTTTTATTTTAAGTTTATTTTAATTATTTTAAATTATTTAAATTTTATTTTTTCTTAACTAATTATTTAGTTTGGGCTTTAAAATGGGCTTTAGGGACATTATTGACAATTTGGTGTTAACCCTAATTTGTTTCCTATATATACATGTGTTGCCTTGTTGAAAAAGGGCAGAAGGTTTTCTTCAGAAAAGAGGAGAGAGAAAGGGAAAAACAAAGGAGATCCCCAGAGAAGAAAGGCGGTCGTTCCCACACCTCGTCAGAAGGATTGGAGCTTTCCAGTGTTCCCTTATTCAAACCTTTTTCACATTTATCGAAGCAAACCTCCGCTTCGTAGGTTAAATTACTAAATCTTTTGCCTTTTCATGTTTATGTGCATATTTTGCTATGTTAATGTGTTTAGGTCCGTTAAATTACTAAACCTTTTGCTTTTTCATGTTTATGTGCATATTTTGCCATGTTAATCTCCATGTGTGTTTAGGTCCCTAGATTTTAATATCAAAACCTTTTTTTTTAACAAAACCTTTTTTTAAAATCAAAACCCTTTTTTTTATTTATTATTAAAACCTTTTTTTTAGTAAGACTTTTTTTTAAAAAACTGAAAAGCCTTTTTGTTCCCAAGAAAAAAAAAACCTTTTTGTTCCCAAAAAACTGAAAAGCCTTTTTTTGGGATGAAAAACCTTTTTGTTCTAAAAAAAACTGAAAAGACTTTTCCCCCAAAAACTTTTTTTTATAATTTAAACTTAATTTTTTTTATAATTTTAACTTAAATATTTTATATTAAAAAAATTAAAACCTTTTTTTATAATTAAAATATTAAAAAATTAAAACCTTTTTTTTATAATTAAAATATTAAAAAATTAAAACCTTTTTTATATAATTAAAATATTAAAAAATTAAAACCTTTTCGTAAGGAACTCCTGATGTTTGATGTTTGTCGTGTCATTTTATGTACCTTTTATTACTTTTTTTTCTTTGGGCATTTCATGTGCATGCTCGAGGTTGAGATGTGCTTGTGGTGGCCACAGCCCCACACTATTTTCCTCCCTCACTTCATTCTAAGTGTCATTACATATTTTCATATTCTTCATGTTTTCAGAAATGTTTCTTTGTTTCTTTATACCCTCTGCCTTTATTACTTTTCTTATTTCTGTACCTTAATTATTCCTCCATATAATGATTTGTCATATTTTCACATTTTTTTTACAGTTTTATCCTTCCGAAGGATTAGGTCCAACCTTTTGGCCGCCGAGTCAATAGCCTTACCCCTTTAATGGATCAAACCCTGTTTAGCCTAGGTGTCCCGCCGTGGGCAAAATTGCTTTTATCCTAGTGTTAGGCCAAAAGAGTCGTCGTACTCTGTTTTAAGGTTTTCCGCCGTGGAATCCCTAATTTAACCCTATTTTAATTTTAATTAACATTTTTTAACATAGAGATTGGAGTCTCTGAACAAACCTTGGCCACAGTCAAGACGTTTCTAACCTCCCTTTTGAGGGGAACTACAGTTACTCTGATTCCATTCCCGTAAGGATATGTAGGCACAAGATGCGATGTCTTGCCGAGTAAACTTAGAATTAACCCCTAGGTCTTTTTTTAATTTTCAATCCTTTGTATATACCCTAAAGCAAAATAATTAATGAAATAAATAAAAAAAAATAAACAAAAGGTTCCCGTAGAGTACTACGGAAGTTTAGGGTGCTAATACCTTCCCTAAATTTAACCAACCCCCGAACCTTAGATCTCTCCCTTTTAGGTTTTTCCTTTCTTTAACCTTTCCTTCGGATAAATCAAAGACCGGTTGTAAATGAATTAAGATTCAAGTTAATTAATAGCTTGACATCCAAATTTCACCGCAACAGAAAATGGCGACTTCACTGGGGAGTCCTAACTATTGAGGGTTATCCCTATTTTGTTTATTTTTCTTTATATATTTGTTTTATTATATATTTTGCTCACTTGTATGTATATATTGGGGTACCTTACTTGGAGTTACTGTGTTGTGAGATAAGTCCTACACCCGGACTTGAGCGACCTTATGATATGATGGCTGATATATTCGACGAGGCTTATAGGGAGTGAGTCCCGACTAAGCTAAATCGAGAATCACCGCTCAGTTGAGACACTTTCGAAAATGGTTCGGTTGATCGAGTGTAATCGTGAAAACTTTTACCATTATCGATTGGAGTCTGTGATACTGGGAACCGTAGTACCTTTACACCATCTTGACCTTATATAGGACGTAGTGCGGGAACTATGTGGGAGTAGTCCTACAATGGTTGCTACGCGATACTACACTCGAACGAGGTTCTCTTGAGAATATTATCGACCCTTGAGTCAGTCGAGAAGTTGATAATATCCGAAAGATGGGCTGATAACTTTGGGCACTTTTTTTAGAACCCTTGTTCTGCAGGTACAATTAACCTATAGTACACACCACTTTGGGAAGGGTAGACCTTGACTCCATTCATTGTTCCTCTAACTTAGGACCTTTCGTTTGCTTATGTGTATTTGTGCTTCGCATCCATAAAGCATCATATCATTTCTAGTTTCAAGGAATTCAGCAGTCCTTTGCAAATTCGAAAAGCCTTACATTTTAAAGTCTAAAATTTTTTCTAACTTTCTTAAAAAGCAATATTCGCAATCGACCGTTGAAATTCTTGAAACCATTGCATGGCATCAGCATCACATTTTTGCATTGCATTTATCCCCCAGTTTCTCCTTCTTGGTCCTATCGTCTTCTAGTGTACCTTTGAGTCGTCAAGCTGATTCCTCGACACAGATATCAGACCAGAAACGGAACAGGAGTCACTTTGATCCTATTCTCATGACTTACACAGAGCTATATCCTGACTTAGTCCGGCAAGGACTGATTACTACAAAGGCTTTACCACCTCCTCTTAATCCTCCGGCTGGATTTAGGGTTGATCTCCATTGTGCTTCCCATGAGGGTGCCCCAGGCCATGACTTGGAGCATTGTTTTGCATTGAAGGCTAGAGTATGTGAATTGGTTAGAACTGGAATACTTGATTTTACAGACAGTCATCCGGATGTTCAGAAAAATCCCTTGCCAGTACATCAAAAATGAAGTTTTGTCACTAGGCCTTTTGTTTCTCGTTGTTTGCACTTTCCTTATTTTGTTTAAGTTGTTTGCTTTTAATTATGTTTGTACTTTCATTAATGAAATAAGCATTGCGACTTTTGATTCAATTCATTTCCGTCCATTTATTTGCATCTTTATGCTTTATTTTTCAAATGTTTACTTCTTGTCCAAAATTTTGATATGCTAAGATTGGAGGGAGGATGATGAAAACGTTATACCCATAATTGCTGTCAGTATGCTTTCAATCAAACCTTGTTGACGATGTAAGGCATTGTTTCAATTCCCAAACACTGGAGAAATAAGGAAGTTAATCCCTCGTTACCCCCTTCGAGCCTAGAAGTTGGAGTTCCTTTCGTTACAAAAAACCCACAATTTTAACCTTGGGATGGGTAGTTCTCAGTTAACTTGGTTGTGTGTTCATACGATACACCTTTCATTAACAAATTTTCCTTCGCACACGTCAAACAAGTGTCGAAGATGTTTTCTAATCAAAAGGTCGATGATGGTTCACCGTAATCATTAAAATCAAACAGTCACTTTCCTTCACACAAAAAAATAATCAAAAGAAGCCCGCTAAGTCAAAACCTATGAAGGAGACTTAGGCAAAACTGGGGCATCCCGCTGACTGTAAACTCTAAAATAAACAGTTCAGGCAAAATTTAGGGATAATACAAAGAGATTTTTAAATCCTTATCTTGAAAATCCTCAATGTCAAAACAATCAAATGTTATGGGGGAGTAGTGGCTGCCTTTTCATAGGTCCCTTTGACTTCTGAATCATCACTGCTACGATCAATGAAATCCCTAACTTATGGGAACCTGAATGCATAGTATGAGTTAACTGAGCATAGGACTGAAAATCATCACGTAGATTGGGTGGGTACAAATAAATTTTGAGCCTTTATCTTTTGTTTCATAAACCGTGAACCAGGCCACATTACAACCCTCAAAAGACCTAATTGAAGCAAGGTTATTTTGAAAGTATACTACAGCAAGGTTGCGTAACCTGACTCCAAAAGATCCTTGCGAATCATTTATTTTGGCAATACACTTTTATTTTAAACTTTGAGTGTCTTGAACCGCCTTGTTCTGACTAACGACTCATGTATTTTCCATCTTTCAAAAATAATTTTTCAAAAATCGCATGAACTTTGCATTACCATGTTTGTATGAATATTTTTGTTTGCAAACTGGCTTTCCTCTAAGGAATTTTCAAACAATGAGAAACTTGGTCAAGTGATCTTATCAGGGGCAAGTTCCTTTTACATCCTGTCAAAGAATCAGTTCAAGATTTGTTCAAGGCAATATCTTCTCAGATTTGGTTTATCCAGAGAATTGTTCAAGACTCAGACTGGGGCAAGCCCTCCGAGGATACAGCAAAACAGTCGATTCCACGAATCAGACAGCTGAAGCAATTATCAATTCATTTGACCTGGGGCAGTTTACTTGCATAATCCCCAAGCAGTTATTCATCATTCCTACAGTGACTATCAACTTGATACAGTTTAACAGAATGACAGTGATCTCCGTGTTGAGGAATCAGTCCTCCAGTTTTGTCATCTCACCGAAAGAGTCGAGCCTTGTCGTCGATGTCTGCATTTGCATTTGATCATATCTCATAGCATAATTCCTATACATGTGCATATCTTGGGTGCTTTATTCCCCATTTACCTCTCTATCTTGGGTGCTTTACTCCCCATTTACATTTCTATCTTGGGTGCTTTACTCCCCATTTACATTTCTATCTTGGGTGCTTTACTCCCCATTTACATTTTTATCTTGGGTGCTTTACTCCCCATTTACATTTCTATCCTGGGTGCTTTACTCCCCATTTACATTTTTATCTTGGGTGCTTTACTCCCCATTTACATTTCTATCCTGGGTGCTTTACTCCCCACTTACATGTCTATCTTGGGTGCTTTACTCCCCACTTACCTTCTATCCTTGGGTGTTTTATCCCCCATGTACCTTTATCCCGGGTGTTTTATTCCCCGTTTACCAGATATTCCTGGGTTTACCTAACATCATGGGTGTTTTATCCCCATTTGCGTTTTTCTCCTGAGCTCGTGTTTTACTCGCGTCTTACCTTGCGGACAATTTCTAATTTACTTGGCACCTATCAACAATTCTGTGTCGTGTCTACCCGACGTTCTTCCAGATATGACATATTTTCTTCCCTAGTGCAATTCCTCGGTGGGTCGTCCCCTGTGACGTTGTTTCGTCTGTATCCGTGCATTTGTCATTTTCATCATACGCATCATATCAGATTCATATTATATTTAGCATTATAGTTCGTTTTGTTTTGTCCATATCATTGCATAGCACTGCGTCTAAAGGCAAAATTTTCGGTTATCTGTATTTAAATCCCTCCACCACGATTTCTCGAGTCTCCGTTGCTCGAATCACCCGGTGAAGTTATTTAAATAGGGGCAACTGTAATACCCCAAATTTTGCCCTAAGATTTGTCGTCGCATTTCATTGCATTTTTATTGCATTTAATCAATTACTAACAAATTTGTGTAGTCGTTTGACTTTTTGCAGGTAAATATCATATGGCATGCATTTTTTTTTCTAAAAAGTAAAAATGGCACAATTGGCAAGAGGACATGTGTAAGGAGTTGTGAGTGTGAGAGGTTGAGAGTTCGAATCTCACCTTTGTCACTTTTTGGTTTTTTATTATTTTTACTCTAAATTTTTCTATCTTTCATTTAAAAATAACAAAAATAGTTTTTTATTATTATTTAATTATTATTTTCGTATTTTAATTAAATCATTTTTTAAAATATTATTTTTTTCACTTTTTTCTAAATTATTCATAAAAATATCCAAAAAATCATAAAATAAAAAATATTAGAAAAAATTTTGTTCTTTTTATAATATTTTTGATTTTAGGAATCAATAGGATTATTAGTTTTTATTTTAAGTTTATTTTAATTATTTTAAATTATTTAAATTTTATTTTTTCTTAACTAATTATTTAGTTTGAGCTTTAAAATGGGCTTTAGGGACATTATTGACAATTTGGTGTTAACCCTAATTTGTTTCCTATATATACATGTGTTGCCTTGTTGAAAAAGGGGCAGAAGGTTTTCTTCAGAAAAGAGGAGAGAGAAAGGGAAAAACAAAGGAGATCCCCAGAGAAGAAAGGCGGTCGTTCCCACAACTCGTCAGAAGGATTGGAGCTTTCCAGTGTTCCCTTATTCAAACCTTTTTCACATTTATCGAAGCAAACCTCCGCTTCGTAGGTTAAATTACTAAATCTTTTGCCTTTTCATGTTTATGTGCATATTTTGCTATGTTAATGTGTTTAGGTCCGTTAAATTACTAAACCTTTTACTTTTTCATGTTTATGTGCATATTTTGCCATGTTAATCTCCATGTGTGTTTAGGTCCCTAGATTTTAATATCAAAACCTTTTTTTTTTAACAAAACCTTTTTTTAAAATCAAAACCCTTTTTTTTATTTATTATTAAAACCTTTTTTTTAGTAAGACCTTTTTTTTAAAAACTGAAAAGCCTTTTTGTTCCCAAGAAAAAAAAAACCTTTTTGTTCCCAAAAACCTTTTCCCAAAAAACTGAAAAGCCTTTTTTTGGGATGAAAAACCTTTTTGTTCTAAAAAAAACTGAAAAGACTTTTCCCCCAAAAACTTTTTTTTATAATTTAAACTTAATTTTTTTTATAATTTTAACTTAAATATTTTATATTAAAAAAATTAAAACCTTTTTTTATAATTAAAATATTAAAAAATTAAAACCTTTTTTTTATAATTAAAATATTAAAAAATTAAAACCTTTTTTATATAATTAAAATATTAAAAAATTAAAACCTTTTCGTAAGGAACTCCTGATGTTTGATGTTTGTCGTGTCATTTTATGTACCTTTTATTACTTTTCTTTCTTTGGGCATTTCATGTGCATGCTCGAGGTTGAGATGTGCTTGTGGTGGCCACAGCCCCACACTATTTTCCTCCCTCACTTCATTCTAAGTGTCATTACATATTTTCATATTCTTCATGTTTTCAGAAATGTTTCTTTGTTTCTTTATACCATCTGCCTTTATTACTTTTCTTATTTCCGTACCTTAATTATTCCTCCATATAATGATTTGTCATATTTTCACATTTTTTTTACAGTTTTATCCTTCCGAAGGATTAGGTCCAACCTTTTGGCCGCCGAGTCAATAGCCTTACCCCTTTAATGGATCAAACCCTGTTTAGCCTAGGTGTCCCGCCGTGGGCAAAATTGCTTTTATCCTAGTGTTAGGCCAAAAGAGTCGTCGTACTCTGTTTTAAGGTTTTCCGCCGTGGAATCCCTAATTTAACCCTATTTTAATTTTAATTAACATTTTTTAACATAGAGATTGGAGTCTCTGAACAAACCTTGGCCACAGTCAAGACGTTTCTCACCTCCCTTTTGAGGGGAACTACAGTTACTCTGATTCCATTCCCGTAAGGATATGTAGGCACAAGATGCGATGCCTTGCCGAGTAAACTTAGAATTAACCACTAGGTCTTTTTTTAATTTTCAATCCTTTGTATATACCCTAAAGCAAAATAATTAATGAAATAAATAAAAAAATAAACAAAAGGTTCCCGTAGAGTACTGCGGAAGTTTAGGGTGCTAATACCTTCCCTAAATTTAACCAACCCCCGAACCTTAGATCTCTCCCTTTTAGGTTTTTCCTTTCTTTAACCTTTCCTTCGGATAAATCAAAGACCGATTGTAAATGAATTAAGATTCAAGTTAATTAATAGCTTGACATCCAAATTTCACCGCAACAGAAGGCTCTGAAGTTATATGGCTTTGATACGATGTCTAAAGAAAACAAGTTCTAAAGATCTAAAGATGGAAGTTTTGCTGAAAAAATCCAGATGCTAAAGACTTATGCTCTTTTATATCATAGGGAAGAATTCTTTCTCTTCTATTTATTTTACTCTATCAAAATTTCTATTTTGTGAGTCTTGGGATCAGAGAAAGTCTCTGAACAAGCATAAATGAACTTTTGTGAGGTTAACACATTCAGGGGGAGTTGTTGCTTGAAACTCTGAATATGTTACGCTTGGTGATTATTCTGTATAAAATGTTCTATCAAAATACATGTTTTTGTCATCATCAAAAAGGGGGAGATTGTAAGAACAAGAATTGTTTCTGCAAGTTATCTCTATGTTTTGATGATAACAATTAAGTATTTGTGAAAGAACCATTTTATGTTCTAATGTTTGTTGTGTGCAGATCACGTTAATTAAAGATATCAGATCAAACAAACAATATCAAAATGTGCATTAAATACAATATAAGAGTTACTATGTATGACGTATCATAAAGCGCTTATTGAAGAAGCAAGTTTGCGTCTATATCTGACCATGATCAGAAAGATCCAAGGATGTTGTATATTGCTGTTGCAATGCTCCTGTGGATTCTGCTATGAGAAGTGCATCTGATTTGAAAGCAAACAAAGCATATTGAAGAAGAAAGTTTGCTTCTGTATCTGATCACGACCTGTAAGATCCAAGGATGCTGGATATTGCGGTTGCAATGCTCCTGTGGATTCTGCTATGCGATGTGTATCTGATCTGGAAGCTAACAACGCATCTGAGATATAGTCCTCTAAAGAACCAAGCTTTGAAGACTCTAATGACTTGAAGTTCTGAAGGCTGAAGGCTCTGAAGACCAATTGCAGAAAGACTCTGAAGACTTAAGGGTTCTGAAGACCAAGACTCTGAAGATATAATCCTCTGAAGATCTACGTGCTGAAGACTCTGATGACTTGAAGCTCTGAAGGCTGAAGGCCAAGTGCAGAAAGACTCTGAAGACTAGATTCTGAAGTTGAAATTATATAGCTTCACCTAGACAAAGACGTGTTAATCAGATAAGTTGTTGCTATCCACTCTGATAAACAAGGTGCTGAAGTCAAACAACTCTGATGTTATTATGCTATCATACCAAAATAGTTTCTGAACTACTCAATAGATATATCATCAGAAGAACCAAAGCCAGAAGCTGATCTGTCCAAGTTGATAAATGAAAATCACATCATTTGTGGATAAGAACTGTCTCCCATAATGATATATTAACGTTACAAGAAAAGGACAAAGAAAGTGATGTCACTGTACTATCTAACACGTGCTTATTCTATCCGTTGGGAAATGACCGTTAGAATTTGAAAGGACATCTCTACCCTCACAACGAATCTTTTAGTTACACTATAAAAGAAGATCATTTGATTAATTCAAATGTTAGCTAGTTAGTAATGTTAGCAACGTAGCTGGTTGACAAACATGTTAGCAAGCTAGTTGATTAACAAGAAAAGCTTTATGCTAAGAAGCCGTAGTGCTCACGTAAGAAAACTTTTAAGAAATATGGAAACTAGTGTTCTAATAATATCGTAGAGATTTATCCTTAGATTATTTTCTGTATTAGGAAGCAAGGAGTTGTTGCTCAATACTTTCCATGCACTTTAATTAGGAGTAATCTGCTTGATAAGAAGCACTCATGTAATCTCCGGCAACACAAATTCAATTTAGAATTAGTGGTTCCTCAAGTGATCTTGTGAAGATCAGAATACTTGAGATGACAAGTGGCTGTGGTCAGTTGTGGAATCTAATAGGAGATTTTAATTGATCGGATTCTATTAGGTGTCAATGAACGTTATATCCTTGGGGATCCCTGAATGTGTCATTGTCTTTTTGTTAGTCACTTGCAGTTTGCTTGTGCATCTATAATCAATTTGGTTATAGCGGATTAAGACCTCAATTGAGAGAGGCAAAATCACCTTGGAAGTGTTAGAACACAGATTGGTTCTTAATAATTACTCTTTGTTTTGATGATAACTGTTAGGAAATTTATATTTAAGAATTATATACTCTAAAATTTGTTTGAGAGTTTTACTGCAGATTGAAATTATATTAACTCTCTAGAAGCAAATCTGCCTTGAATACAAGAAGTTATTTTGACTCTGAAGCGCCAGATGCACCTTACAGAAGAATCTGTTTGCTCCTCACAGAAGATCCTGAGCGTAGTCTCCAGAAGGATCTGAAGCAAGAAGCTCCAGAACATTCTGAGTCAGAAGCATCTGAAGATAATCAGAAGCATCTGAAGCTGAAGCATCAGAAGTATAGAAGAATATTGATTGAAGAGTTTCTCAAAGCATTAGTCTACAGAAGTTTCTGAAAGTACCTACGCTGCCAAGTACTGAAGTTCTGTGTCAAAATGCTCTGATGATCAACACGCTAGAAGCACACACGCTGCAGAAGACTCTGATACAACATAGTTCTGAATCTCATTAGAAGACTCTGATCCATTCAGACTCTGAAGAACTTGCTGAAACTGAAGAAGTATTTTCAAGAATATATCCGTTGGAACTATTCAACGTCTCTTTCCTTATTTGTGCTAGACACACTTACACAGACAAAAAGGATTTTTCTGTGCCATCTATTTCAAGGAAAGGTCAGTTGATGTGAAGACAAAAAGGCTCAGACCTTTTGGGACTCTCTTTTCAACGTTCAGCTTGCATGATTCAGCTGCCTATAAAAGGAGATCTTCACTTCATTCTTCAGTGCTACACACTTGCTGAAAAGAAATCATAATATTCTAAAAGCTCTCATTCTTATTCTTCATAGAATCTCATTGTACTTAAACTTAAGAGAAAAATCACTGTTGTGATAAAAGCTTAATAGAAGTATTAAAAACTCTTGTATTTAGTTTACATTGATTGTAAAGGATATTCCTTAAGAGGATTCAGTTAGAACCAGTAGCTCTTGAGAAGACTAAGAACTGTTGTTCTTAGGTGATACTATTGTAATCAGTTTGATTTAATAGTGGATTAAGTCCTTGTTGAGAAAGGCAAATCACTCTGGAAGGGTGGACTGGAGTAGTTGTTAAACGAACCAGGATAAAAATAATTGTGTGATTATTTTCAAGTCTTAATTTTCCATACTTATTCAATCCCCCCCTTTCTAAGTATTATCTCACCTTCAGTTGGCATCAGAGCTCCGGTTCTGAGTGTGCTATCACTTAACAGTGTCAGTAAAGATCCAGAGAGATATACTTTGATAAATATATTTATTTGTTATCATGGCTGATAATTCAATGTCAAATATTAACAATAAATATGAAGAGAGGGATAGGATCAGCACCAAACCTCCAATGTTTGATGGAGAAAAATTTGATTACTGGAAAGACAGAATTGAGAGTTTTTTCCTAGGATATGATGCTGATCTATGGGATCTTGTCATAGATGGATATGTACATCCCACAGATGGAGATGGCAAAAAGATTGACAGAAAATCTATGACAGATTCTCATAAGAAAGACTTCAGAAATCACCATAAAGCCAGAACTATATTACTGAATGCTATTTCACATACAGAGTATGAGAAAATCACAAACAGGGAGACAACTTTTGATATGTTTGAATCCCTTAAAATGACTCATGAGGGAAATTCTCAAGTTAAGGAGACAAAAGCTCTGGCTCTGATCCAGAAGTATGAGGCTTTCAAAATGGAAGACTTTGAATCTGTTGAAGCCATGTTCTCCAGATTCCAGATACTCACTGCTGGGCTGAAAGTTCTGGACAAGGGATATTCCACGTCAGATCATGTAAAGAAAATCATCAGAAGTCTGCCCATCAGATGGAGACCAATGGTGACTGCCCTGAAGATGGCCAAAGATCTGAACAAGATCTCTCTAGAAGAACTCATCAGCTCACTGAGGAGCCATGAGATTGAGCTTGAGGAAGACGAACCTCAGAAGAAAGATAAAGGTAAATCTGTAGCATTAAAATCTAACAAAACTGCTAAAGCTTTGCAGGTCATTCAAGAAAGCTCTGAAGAATCTTCTTCTGAAGAAGAAGATGAGTTATCCATGTTGTCCAGAAGGATTAACAAACTCTGGAAGCACAAGGGAAAGAAGTTCAACAACTTCAGAAGATATGACAACAGAAATGAATCTTCTAGTCACAGAAGATCTGCCAAGAAAGAAGTTGTGTGCTATGAGTGCAAAGAACCTGGGCACTACAAAAATGACTGCCTCAAACTTCTGAAAGAAAAACCTAAGAAGAAGTTCAACAAAAAGAAGAAGGTTCTGATGGCAACATGGGATGACTCAGATGAGTGTGAATCATCTTCTGAATCAGAAGAAGAATGTGCAAACGTTGCACTGATGGCCAGGACAGAAGATCAAGAGGAAGGTACCTCAGGATATGAATCAGAATCTGAATCTGATGATGATGCAAAAGAGGTAATGGCTAAACTTACCAAAGAAGAACTCATTAAAGTTGTAACAGAAGTTCTTAAAAGTTATAACAACATCAAACTCAAATACAAGAAGCTGAAAAGCAATCTTGAATCTGAGATTGATCTTCTGAAAACAGAACTTGTTGAGCAGAAAGAAATAAATTTAAAAATCAAAAATGACTTTGAAAGAACTCAACAAGAATCTGAATCTGAGACTAAGTCATGTGAAAATATTTTAGAAAAATATGACTCTAGTTTTCAGAGATTTCTCACTAAGAGCATAGACAGAAGCAAGATGGCTTCCATGATCTATGGTGTTAGTGGAAACAACAGAAGAGGCATTGGATATGAGTCTTCATCTGGAAGCAATCCAAAACCTGTTGACAAACTTTTCATCAGGAAGACACCTCTGTATTCTCAATTCAAATTTGGTCACTTGAATGACATTAAACACACAAGCTCTGAGAAGAGTACTTATGTGTTTAAACCTAAGGCAAGTCAGAATAAACATTATGTTGCAAAACAGAAGTTTAGACAAACCTACAAACCAACTAACCCCAAAGGACCCAAGAAGATCTGGGTACCTAAAAACAAAATAATTCCTGTTGCAGATGTTCTTAGCAGCAAGGTCAGGACACCAATCATGGTACCTGGGCTCTGGATGCTCACGACACATGATAGGAGAAAAGTCTATGTTCCAAAGCCTGGAACTTAGATCTGGAGGGGACGTGAAGTTTGGAGGGAACCAGAAGGGCAAGATCATTGGATCTGGCACTATTGGAAATGGTAAACTTCCCTCTATTACTAATGTTTTACTTGTTGAAGGGTTAAAGCATAACTTATTGTCCATAAGTCAATTAAGTGACAATGGTTATGATATAACTTTTAATCAAAAATGTTGTAAAGCTATTAGTCAGAAGGATGGCTCTATCCTATTTAGTGGTAAGAGGAAAAACAACATTTATAAAATAAATCTTTCAGAACTTAAAGTTCAAAATGTTAAATGCCTCTTGTCTGTGAATGAAGAGCAATGGGTCTGGCACAGAAGATTGGGTCATATTAATATGAGACGTATATCTCAGATTAATAAACTTAATCTTGTCAGAGGACTCCCTAATCTGAAGTTCACTTCAGATGCTCTTTGTGAAGCATGCCAGAAAGGGAAGTTTTCAAAAACATCTTTCAAATAAAAAAATGTTGTTTCTACCTCTAAACCATTAGAACTACTTCATATTGATCTGTTTGGACCAGTGAAAACTGCATCCATCAGAGGCAAGAAGTATGGATTGGTCATTGTTGATGACTTTAGCAGATGGACATGGGTAAAGTTCTTAAAACACAAGGATGAGTCACATTCTGTGTTCTTTGACTTCTGCAAGCAAGTCCAGAATGAAAAGAATTTCAAAATTATAAAAGTCAGAAGTGATCATGGTGGTGAATTTGAAAATAAATATTTTGAAAAATATTTTTCTGAAAATGGCATTGCTCATGATTTTTCCTGTCCTAGAACTCCACAACAGAATGGGGTTGTAGAGAGGAAAAACAAAACTTTGCAAGAAATGGCCAGAACCATGATCAATGAGACAAATCTGGCAAAACATTTTTGGGCAGAAGCAATCAATACAGCATGCTACATTCAGAACATAGTTTCTGTTAGACCTCTTCTGAAGAAGACTCCTTATGAATTGTGGAAGAACAACAAGCCCAACATTTCTTATTTTCATCCTTTTGGATGTATCTGTTATATGTTAAACACTAAGGAAAATTTGGGCAAGTTTGATTCCAAAGCACAGAAGTGTTTCATGCTTGGATATTCTGAACGCTCCAAAGGCTACAGAGTATACAACACTGAGACACAGATTGTGGAAGAATCCATTCATGTCAGATTTGATGATAAGCTTGGTTCTGAAAAGCCAAAGCAGGTTGATAACTCTGCAGATAGGGAAGTAGTCTTTATTGACTCTGAAGTTCCAGAAGCAGACAAACTTCAAGTGAAGGAACCAGAAGCAACTCCAGATGCTACTCCCTTAACTTCTCAGATGAATAATCTAAAAATTTCTGAAGAGTCAACTATCAGAGGATCATCATCCAGAATTAAAGCTTCTCATCCAGAGGATGTCATTATTGGAAAGAAAGATGATCCCATCAGAACAAGATCCTTTCTAAGATCATCTGAGGCGTCTCTATTTGGACTAGTGTCAGAAATTGAACCATCTTCTGTAGAAGAAGCTCTGCAAGACAATGATTGGATTATTGCCATGCAAGAAGAGCTTAACCAATTCAGCAGAAATGATGTATGGGATCTAGTTCAAAGACCTCAAGGATTTAATATTATTGGTACAAAATGGGTCTTCAGAAATAAACTAAATGAGAAAGGAGAAGTTGAGAGGAATAAGGCAAGGCTGGTTGCTCAAGGATACAGTCAGCAAGAAGGTATTGATTACACTGAGACATATGCTCCAGTGGCAAGGTTAGAATCTATACGCCTTCTTATTTCCTTTGCTGCACAGAATAACATCACTCTGTATCAGATGGATGTTAAAAGTGCCTTTCTTAATGGTATTATAGAAGAAGAAGTTTATGTCCACCAACCTCCTGGTTTTGAAAATGAAAAATTTCCAGATAATGTTTTCAAATTAAAGAAATCTCTATATGGATTAAAACAAGCTCCCAGAGCTTGGTATGAGAGATTGAGTAATTTTCTTCTGGAGAAGAATTTTATCAGAGGCAAAGTGGATACAACTCTATTCTGTAAAACCATAAAGAAAGATCTTCTAATTTGCCAAATTTATGTAGATGATATTATTTTTGGATCAACAAATATTATGCTTGGAAAGGAGTTTGCTACATGTATGCAGGCAAAATTTGAAATGAGCATGATGGGAGAACTCAGATTCTTTTTAGGAATCCAAGTTAATCAAACTCCAGAATGCACCTACATACATCAGACAAAGTATGTTAAAGAACTTCTGAAGAAATTCAACATGTCTGACAGCAAGGTGGCAAAGACTCCAATGCATCCTACTAGCTCACTTGGCAAAGAAGAGGTAAGTAAGAAAGTAGACCAGAAGCTCTACAGAGGTATGATTGGCTCTCTTCTCTATCTTACTGCTTCTAGACCTGACATATTGTTCAGTGTTTATCTGTGTGCTAGATTCCAATCAGATCCTAGAGAATCACACTTGACAGCTGTCAAGAGGATTCTAAGGTATCTGAAAGGTACTTCTAATGTGGGTTTGTGTTACATAAAATCTGATGATTTCAAATTAGTTGGATTCTGTGATGCTGACTATGCTGGAGACAGAGTGGAAAGAAAAAGTACTTCTGGAAGTTGTCAATTTCTAGGAAGAAATCTAATCTCCTGGTACAGCAAGAAGCAACCCACAATTGCACTTTCAACCACAGAGGCTGAATACATTGCTGCTGCTGGATGTAGTACGCAGATGCCCTGGATGAAAAGTCAACTAGAAGATTATCAAATTTTTGAGAGTAACATTTCTATCTTTTGTGATAATACTTCTGCTATATGTTTGTCCAAGAATCCCATTTTACATTCTAAGGCAAAACATATAGAAATTAAGCATCATTTCATCAGAGACTATGTTCAGAAGGGAATCATAAATTTAGCCTTTGTTGATACAGATCATCAATGGGCAGATATTTTTACAAAACCCCTTGTTGAAGATAGATTCAATTTCATTCTGAAAAATATTGGTATGGATTTTTGTCCAGAATAATATTTATCAGAAGCAAATTGTTCCAGATGCAAAAATGCTTAATTCATCTGAAATATTTCTTTTGTTCATTCATTCTATTCTGATTAATATTTCTGATGTGAAAATCTGAACTAACCATCTTTAGAAGATCTGAACGTGGCTAACGTTTCATTTCTTGAGAGAATTCAGAACAGCATGCAAGCAAACACGTGTCCCACAAAATCTGATGAGGTGGCGTGTGCACAACTGAAAAGACGTTTGAGGTGAAATTTGAATAGTAAATATCTTGGTTTTCCCCCCAAAATTGTCAGAAGCATTTATTATTTGAAATGATTTTATTCTCTTCATTTAATGCTGCTCAAACGTGCGTTCTTTCTGTCTTTTGGTGTGCCTATGTGATTAGTATAAATACTTGTTGTGTATTCACTTTCACACTTTTCACTCTCAGAATTTACATGCGTTTTCATCTATTGTTCTCTCTGCATAAAAACTCAAAACCTAAGTGTTCTAAAAAGCATTCTTCAATGGCATCTTCTTCATCAACCACTGCACAGTTTCAATCCACTATGGCTGCTGTGACTTCAGATAACCTAGGTGCTGCTCCATATACTCCTCCAAAGAGAACTCTTCTCACACCTGTTGATAAATTAGAAGTGTTGTGTGAATCCATGGTTGAATTTGATTCTCTGGCTGACAATGGGTTTGATTTTCGCTCCATTGTTAGAGCTCAAGGTTGGGTGAAATACTTTGATAGATTGTTTGGACCAGTTTACCCTCTACTTGTTAAGGAATTCTGGATTCATGCATTTGTGTATCCAAAGTTTATTTTATCATCTGTGCTGGGAAAGGAGATCATAATCACAGAGGATCTGATTAGAAGACTGATTGGTTATGAAGAAACAGATGGTGTTTCACATTTGCCAGCTGGGCGTGTGGATATGGATGAAGTTTATGAGGAAGTTATGACTGCTGGACAAGCCTCTAACAGATTCAAAGATCTGAAGCCTGATTACAAAATCTGGGCCAAGATCTTCATGGGATGCATACATCACAGAAAGTCAACAAATTCCCCAGATTATGTCAACAATGAACAGATCTAATTTATGTACTGCCTTAGTCAGAGCAATAAGGTAGATCTTCCTTACATTTTGTTCATGCATCTGTGGAATCACATAAATGCATCTAGAGAATCTGTAAAAGAAAAAGGCCAGAAGATCAGGACTTGGATACCTTTTGGAAGGTTGCTCTCAGATCTTCTCACTGAAAATGGTTTAGTGGCTGCTCTGTATGATGCTGGTGTTACAGAGGAACTAGAGTTCATTATGGGAAAGCCTCTGAACGCTAAAAGCCTTCTGAGACTCAAGATTGTAGATGAACTTACTACTGCTCCAAAGAGGTTAAACATGTCTGATTTGAATAAGAGGATTCCAGTATCTGACTTTCCTCTATTCTTTGCTGAAGAACCTAGACACATTGTTCTGATGTATATAGAGGAATGCAAAAAGGAAGGAGTGCCTGTTCCAGCCAATGTATTTCAACTTGTCAAGCAACCACTGCCAGATGCAGGAGAAGAAGAAGAAGTTCCACTTCAGAGGAAAAGATCTCAGCCTGTAGCAGAATCTGAACCTGTCCAGAAGAAGGCTAAGATTGCTGAGAAACCCAAGGATCTTTTAAAGAGAAAGGATTCTGGAGAAGCTGCCTCTGCATCTGCTAAGAGGATTAAACTCAAAGGTACAAAGACTTCTGCTATTTCTAAAACTGTTGTTATTAATTATTCATCTATTAAGTCTGTTCCCAAACCACCTGTCACTCAAACAACATCTGTTGTTGCCCCTTGTTCTGTTTCACCTCAAAAACAAACCACTGCCTCTGTATCAAAACCACCTCAACCCAAAATACACATCAAACACTTCACTCCACGTCCATCACCATCAGTTCCACAACCAACAGAACCACAACAAACAGAACCACAACCATCAGAACTACAACAAACTTCTGATAAACAAAACTCTGCTCAACCACAAACAGAAAATCTACCAAAAACTTCTGATCATCCAGACAAACAAACCACAGAAGATCAACCAGAAAAAGACTCTGTCATACCACCATCAAACTTTCCATCTTCTGAACCTATTGCACCGGTTTCATCTGAACCACCTTCTCAACAATCTGATATTCCCTCAGAACCATCTCATATCCCTGAGACAGAAGTTCTTGACATCACTCCATTAAAAACAGTGTTTCAAGTTTCTTCTACCTCTTGTACACCTACAACATCCTCCAACTCATCAGAATCAGAAATTCATCCAGACTTTCTCATTAATCCATCTGACAAATACCCTGTACATGAACCTGAACCTGAATCAACCTTACCTGCTAAAACTACCATTCCAGACCCTTTGCCTCCACCTGCACCATCATTTGAGATGATTGTCCCCACTTCCAACCCATCAACATCTGGTATATCTTGTGCTCAAGTGTCTTCTCTTTATCATAATTTATCTTATGGTTTCAAACTAAAAGATTTTTATGATAGAGTTGAACCTTCTGAACCTTTGATACCTCTCAAACCAAAACTCAGACAGGCCCTTCCATCTGTAATCCTTTCATATATTCAATCTATGAACAATGAAGGATCCTTAGCCACCATATCTGCTACATCTGGTAAAGCTGCTGTTTCAGCTCTGCATCCTGTATCTGATAACACAGTTGCATCTGATAAACCATCACACTCTGCTTTCGTACCATACTCCAATGCATCTTTTGATGTTGTTTACCCACGCACAAGACCTCAACCAAATCTGATTAATGCTTTAAACAGATCCTTACCTTAAAAACCAGAAATTCCATTCATTCCATATGTTCCCCCTCCTCTGATTTCCATCTCAAAATCACTGATACCACCAACTCCCAAACCTAAACAGATGACTCTGGAAACCTTGCTTAAACCACCACCCAGACTTAATATTGATCATTTATTTCAAACGTTTTTGCAAGAAATACAGCTGTCTTTAGGTACTGTTCAGAAAAGATGCTCTGAAACTATGGATGCAAATGAGACTGACATCATCTGGAAAGGGTTTATCAAGAGATTCAACACTGTAGCTTCTAATCTGAAGAACATTTGTTCTGATGATGCAAAGCTCAGAGCTGAAATAACTCAATTCTGGATTGTAAACAAGACTGAACCTCTGCTTTGTTTGGATGCTCCTCCTCCTCCTCCACCAGAACCAACAGCCAATGCATTGACTATGACTCTGGTAGAACCCTCTTCAGGATCTCCAGACCCTATGGCAATTGACTCTGTTCAGGAAACAGAACCTCCATTTTCTTCATCAGAGATAAAGACAGAAAATCCAGATTTTGGAGACAAGATTGCTGCTCTGGAAGCTGGTCAATCTGAAATAAGATCTTGGATGGTGAAGCAAGACAAGAAATCTGAGGACATGTCAAAGTGGATGTCTAAACAAGATGAGAAGAATGAGACAATGACTAAGTGGATGTCAAAGCAAGAGCAATCACAATTTGAGATCACATACCTATTGAAGATGCTTTTGTCAAAACACTCTTAGATTTTTTTATGTTTGTGCATCTGTTGTTTTGCATCTGAATGTTCTTGTTATATCTTCTGATATTTTCCAATGTACTTTTGCTCTGTTATGATTAAATGAATCAGCTTGTTATTCTCCATTAAATTATCTGCTCTTGTTCCTTTTATTTGTCTTTATTAAAAGTTTTTACTTTTTGCTTATGACAAAAAAGGGGGAGAAAATAAAGATCTGAACTATTTAATATAATTTCACTAGAATGAATCTTCAGACATATCTACTCTTTCTAATATCTAAATTGACTATTTCAGAACATTTGATAAGAACACTCTATAAAAGAATCTCTGAATTTCTCAGATCATTTATCTTTTATCAAACTCTGAATCTCATATCTGCAAGATAGTCTGATCCTTAATTATGACAAAAACAAACAAGATCTGACTCTGAAGATTACTCAAGATAAAAAGGGAAGTTTCTATTCCTTTTTCATATTCAACTCAGGGGGAGATTCATCATCTCAGGGGGAGTTATAATTCTTTATGTTCAATTAAATAAAATCTCTGATACTTTTTGTCATCATCAAAAAGGGGGAGATTGTTAGAACACAGATTGGTTCTTAATAATTACTCTTTGTTTTGATGATAACTGTTAGGAAATTTATATTTAAGAATTATATACTCTAAAATTTGTTTGAGAGTTTTACTGCAGATTGAAATTATATTAACTCTCTAGAAGCAAATCTGCCTTGAATACAAGAAGTTATTTTGACTCTGAAGCGCCAGATGCACCTTACAGAAGAATCTGTTTGCTCCTCACAGAAGATCCTGAGCGTAGTCTCCAGAAGGATCTGAAGCAAGAAGCTCCAGAACATTCTGAGTCAGAAGCATCTGAAGATAATCAGAAGCATCTGAAGCTGAAGCATCAGAAGTATAGAAGAATATTGATTGAAGAGTTTCTCAAAGCATTAGTCTACAGAAGTTTCTGAAAGTACCTACGCTGCCAAGTACTGAAGTTCTGTGTCAAAATGCTCTGATGATCAACACGCTAGAAGCACACACGCTGCAGAAGACTCTGATACAGCATAGTTCTGAATCTCATTAGAAGACTCTGATCCATTCAGACTCTGAAGAACTTGCTGAAACTGAAGAAGTATTTTCAAGAATATATCCGTTGGAACTATTCAACGTCTCTTTCCTTATTTGTGCTAGACACACTTACACAGACAAAAAGGATTTTTCTGTGCCATCTATTTCAAGGAAAGGTCAGTTGATGTGAAGACAAAAAGGCTCAGGCCTTTTGGGACTCTCTTTTCAACGTTCAGCTTGCATGATTCAGCTGCCTATAAAAGGAGATCTTCACTTCATTCTTCAGTGCTACACACTTGCTGAAAAGAAATCATAATATTCTAAAAGCTCTCATTCTTATTCTTCATAGAATCTCATTGTACTTAAACTTAAGAGAAAAATCACTGTTGTGATAAAAGCTTAATAGAAGCATTAAAAACTCTTGTATTTAATTTACATTGATTGTAAAGGATATTCCTTAAGAGGATTCAGTTAGAACCAGTAGCTCTTGAGAAGACTAAGAACTGTTGTTCTTAGGTGATACTATTGTAATCAGTTTGATTTAATAGTGGATTAAGTCCTTGTTGAGAAAGGCAAATCACTCTGGAAGGGTGGACTGGAGTAGTTGTTAAACGAACCAGGATAAAAATAATTGTGTGATTATTTTCAAGTCTTAATTTTCCATACTTATTCAATCCCCCCTTTTCTAAGTATTATCTCACCTTCAGGAAGGGTGGACTGGATTAGCTTGAGAGTTGCTCAAGTGAACCAAGATATATCATGTGTTCTTTACTTGTATTATGCTTTATCATTTATGCTTCTGCAATGCGTCTTATAGAATCACATAAAGCAACAAGTGAAGAGGCGAAAAAGTTTATTAAGGTGAAAACCCAATTCAAACCCCCCTTTCTTGTGTTTTTCTCACACCTTCAGGGGTGGGATATGAGGTCGAGGGAGTGTCTTGGGCATGTGATGAAGAAGGTTGTTCAATAGACTATTCCTTAGCTCTATCGGCCTCAGTAACGGTGGCTTGCCCCTCCTCGTGTCTCATAGATGCATGCGGTGAAACCCGTCCAAGTCGCAATCTATCGTCTCTGTCTGCCATAATGTCTACAACAGAATAACCAAGAAAAAAACAATTAGATACAAATAAATCAAAAAACAAAAAAGAAAAAATTTAACATTTTATACTTTCAGATATACATACATGGAACAAGTTCCGTAGATGTATCTACGGAAGAAACCAAAATTTATAACATTTGGGTTGTTCCGGAGTTGCATCTGCGGAAGTGCCCTACCGCTAAATTGTTCCATAGATGTAGATCTGGAACAACCTACAACTCAAAGGTTATGACAATGACGTCCCCTACCCATGAAAATGTGATTTTTGAAGCCATGATCGTCCGTTTCAGCCAACAAACAATACCTACATTGTCTCTAAAATATGTTTCTAAAACTATATAAGGATTTCTGCCCCTAAAACTATATTCTAACTCGTTTATGGGAAATTCTCAAAAATACCTCGGAAAATTGAAAACTTACCGATTATATCGAGCTTTGAATGTGTTGGTGTTTCTTGATCATTGATATGAACGCTTCTTGTCAAACTTGATTAAAAATAATGAAGTTTGGTGAAAAAAGATTTTTTGAGTTAAGAGAGTTTGGAGAGTTTGAGAATGAGAAGATGAAAAATGAAGAATGAGGGAGGAGAAGAGACTTTGGCGCGCAGGTATAGTAATTTGTTCTGGAGCTATATAAATGGAAACCTTCCGTAAATGTAGCTCCGAAAGAAACCAATGTTGAGTAAAAAAAATGTGCGTCTGGAGATACATCTTCGGAAGCAGAGGATATTTTTGGAAACACACGTGGTGCGTAAGAAACCCAAGGGGTGGGGTAAGAAACTCTCATTTTTTAAATAGTAAAGGCCTAGGCTTTTTTATAAGACTATTTAGTTAAAAAGGCTACGCCTTAGACCATGAAAAAAGTCTTTTAAGTTTAACAGGCCGACCTATTTAAATAAATATCAATAATTATTTTATTATCATTATGTTATGTTTTTTACTTTGAATTTAAATACATAAACAAAAATTGGTTATCTTTGAGAACTTATGAAAATACAATGAAAACACTTTATGAACAATATTATAAGTTATTTTCATAAGTTATCCTGAACAAATAATCTTACAAAACTTATGTTAATAGATAAGTTAAAATAAGTCAATGTAAATAAACTTTTAGTCTCATTGATTTTTTAGTTTGTTAGTCTATTTAAAATAATATGCTTTTATGTAGGTTAACAAGTTAATCAGACATTAGAAAATGCGAGATTCAGACTTAAAAACAAGCCTATGACCAGGAACGGTCCAACACTACATGAGGCCTAAAGCAAACTTTGAATTGAGGCCTTTTATATTATAATATAAATATGAACTTCGAATTGAGGCCTTTTATATTCTAATAAAAATATAAATTAAATTATTATAATATTTATTTAAAATTTACTCTTCGAGCTTTTTGAGATGCAAATTCATTTATTAAACTATTATAATCAATTTCAGTTAACATTTCTTTTTCAATCAATAATAAAGCTAATTCATTTAATCTTTATTGAGACATTGATGATCTTAGATAAGATTTTATTAATTTTAATTTTGAAAAACTTCTTTCTGTTGAAGCAACAGTTACAGGAATCGTTAACATTATTCTATAATCAACGAATGCGTTTGGGAATGAGTTCAGTCTTATTATATAATTAAGTATATCAATTGGTGTATCATTTTCGACATGTATGATTTCTCTTAATATTTTTAATTTTGAAAATAAATCTAATCCATCAATATTAGAGTTGTCATTATGTTTTAACGAACATTCAAGGTTAAGATGATATTCTTTTAAATTATCACTTTCCAATGACCTTAATTTCTCAATACTAATAGAAAACCAAAAATATCTTGATATATTTTAAATTGTTCAAATCTACTTCGAAATGATATGTACAAAAAATAGTCAGATTTAAATGATTCTTCAGGAGTTTTTAAAACTTCATTGTCAATAATCTTATCAAATTGTTTTTTTCTACGAATAATATATTTTTCACGAAACTTAGGTTCTATATCCATTTCGATAGCAATTTTTTTAGCAGAAATTATGGCATTTTCAAAACCATCTTCCATGTATTTAAAAAAAAAAAAGAAAAAGAAATAAGTCCTTTCAATTGCTCTATAGCAACATCTGTATGCATATCCTTTGATTGAAAGTGTTTACAAACTGGGTTTACTGCAAACAATATTTCATACCAAATAGTCATGCCTAACAAAAATTCAAAATTTTCAAACTCATAAGTTGTCAAACATTCAGCTTCACTTTTTATCTTAAGTTCATCATTTACTTCACCTAATTTCAATAAAACATCTCTTATTTGTGAAGTTTGAAATCTTATAGCTTTTACACTTTCAATACGACTTTCCGAACGTGTTTGTGACAATGATTTCAAAGTAAGGCTAGGTATATGGTTTAATAGAATTTTCCATCTTTTAGTAGATGAAGAAAATATTGTATAAATACGTTGCACCACTCCAAAAAATGACGTAGCTTTGGAACAACAATTTGCCATATCACAAAGTACCAAGTTTAGACTATGACAACCACATGGTGTATAAAACGATCTAGGATTAACATCAAAAAATCTTTTTTGAACACCTTGATGTTTTTCTTTCATATTAGAACTATTATCATAACCGTGTCCTCTTAAGTTAATAATATCAAGACCAAGTATATTTAGTTCATTCATAATAGCATCAAAAAGAGTTTTTTCAGTTGTATCATCTACTACTAAAAATTCTAAAAAATACTCAACTACTTGTATTGGGGTTGAAAAAAAATCTACACATCGTAATACAATAGTCATTTGTTCTTGATAACTTATATCAGGAGTACAATCAAGTATAATTGAAAAATATTGAGTCCCTAATTTTTTTTTATAATTTTTTCTTTAATTTCATCTGCTAGCAAATCTATTTATCTATTTTGTATTCTATGTCCAAGATAATGGTTATGAATTTTATCATTTTTTATTCGACGAATGTGCTCTTTTATTAGAGGATCAAATTCTACAATCATTTCAATTAGACCTAAAAAATTTCCATTATTTTTCTGGTAAATCTTTTCATTTGTTCCACGAAATGCTAAGTTATTTTTCCAAGAGTTTTAACCACCGCAATGATTCTAAGTAATAAATTTCTCCAGCATTCTCTTTCTCTATTAATTCTTTTTTAATGTGTTTGTCAATTATTTTATATTTTAATAATCTCATTTCTAAATCAATCCATAAACTCATATTAACAATATGCTCATTACTCATCTCATGACTCTTTAACTTAGCACTAATATTTCTCCAATCATTACTACATTCATGTGCTAATAAATCTGCAGAGTTGCTGCAATTGCAATTGCAAAATTTTTTGCTTTTGAAAAAATGTTCAATTAAAAATGATAGGACAAATTAAAAAAAAATAGATTTAATAAGAAAAAATTATTAATAATTTATTATAGGAACATTGAGAAGAAAAAGAGTCAATAACGGTAAAAAAAAATTAAATACTTAATTCCTTCTTCTTCTTTTTTAGGTTATTATAGAGGTCTTTTTCCTTTTTTTTAGACGTTAATCATTAAAACAACATTTAATTAATTTAAATTAATTATTTTAATAATATATATATATATATATATATATATATATATATATATATATATATATATATATATATATATATATATATATATATATATATATATATATATATATATATATATATATATATATATATATATATATATATATATATATATATATATATATATATATATATATATATATATTTGGGGGCCGCAACATGGACTCACCGCAATTGATCAGCGTTTGTATTAGCAGTATGATATATTAGCCATATTAATTAGTGTAGTTAATATTGTATTATTAGCGGTCAGTTAGTTGGCATTGCTAGTTAGTTATATTTGGCAGTTAGTTAGTTAGGTAGTTAGACTGACTGGCGACAGTTAGTGCTACTTAAGCCATCTACCACAAACAGTAAACATTTATGTTTCCATTCTATGCATTCATCATTCACAATCTGTTTGATATACACTCAATGATTTTTATGGCAGATTCAGAATTCAAGAGTAAGTCCATGTATTGATTCACATCTCTCCAGAAATTCAAGCACATAGAATATATCACATGTTTCTTCAAAGGCCTCAATGATACTTAAAACAAGAGAAATGCTCCTTTGACACCAAAATGTGACACTACACCGTATATTCATACGGTTTTGTTTCTTTATTATATTTAATAATTAATTTTTTACTTTTTTCTAATACAACTGAATGCATGTGCTTGCTGTATTTTGCTCAGTGTACATACGGTGTAACACTTTTTAGTGTAAGGATAGCCACCCTCTTAAAACAATAGACATCTCCAATAATACTTGTTTCACCAAAGAAAAATACTAAAGAAATCAGGGAGACTTTGAATAGACATCAGATATAAAATATAATTTAAAGGGTATGGTATATCTACCTTTGAATAAATAAAGTTTATTTTCTAATTTTGATTTAGACTTAACCTTTTACAATTAATAAAAATAATAATTATATTAAAAATATATAAATCTTAAGAATTATGTTAGATAATTTATAAATAAAATAAACTAAAAATAGTGTGACATATGAGTAGATTGAATTTGTGGGTTCATAGATTTAAAATTTCAAATCCATTACTTAAACTAAATATTATTGAGTTTGAATAAGTTGGTTTAGATTAAATCCGTATATAATTGAGTTGGATAAAAATAAGATTTACATTAAATTAAGTGAGTAGATCGCAGGTTGGCTAGTATTCATAAATATTTCCATATAAATGAATTGGAGGAAGTACATACTAAACTAAAACAAGTATGAAAAAAACACATTTTATATCTCAATATGACAAAATCTATATTTTAAAGTTTCCGTAATAATATTATAGAATTTGAACAATATGGCTTTAAACTTCCTGTAATTATATTCTAAATAATATTCTTAAGTTTCTGTAGTAATATTATGAATTTGTAAGTTCTAAAATCAAAAGAGCCCTTTGTTTAAATAGTTAGTATTTTTAAATCCAAATAAATAATAGTTATTTTTTATATAAAAAATTAGCTAATAGTTTATTTTTAAAAATTAAAATAAAATTTATATTAGATTACAATTTGAGTTACTGATTTGTTAATAATATTTTAAAAAAGTAAAAAGAAATAGATTTATTATTTAGGCTGGATTTTGTATTGGGCCAACTATAAATAAAAGTCCGAAGGAAATCAAATTTGTTACTCAAATTTGTTACCGGAACCCGTTTCAACTCAAACGATAAAAATCGATGGTGAAATTGGTCGGAATTAGGCCTTTAAATGTCACTCGAGAGTTGGGTCGGATTGGGATTTTGGGCCCGAATCCAAACCGACCCGAATTGATGCCCACCCATAATCTTCTTCATCTATGTGATCCTGATAAGTACGATCATAGTGATGAGTTTTCGCTTTCAAGTGGTAAATTGGAAAGTGAAGGAGTCACATAGATTCTTACACAAATATATGCTCCCATCTAAAAGGGTTTCGTGTTAGATATGTTCATTACCGAATAATTTTTATTCATATAGAAATCAAGAACATTGTCTTAAACTAATCCATATGAATCCATATATCCTTTGAACTCATACCCAAATACAATATGAAAATTAACAGAAGCGTACATAAGTTTGTCATTTGAATCAATGAAGGTTTGAGGGTATGTGATCTTCCGATTTATAAAATGCCTTAAGGTTTCTTGATTCTCTTTTCATGAGGATGAAGAGACAAAATGTGATAGACGGTATTTATGGTACTTCGACAAATTTGGACCATAATCCATATAAATAACTCCCTTGGGGTTACTATTTATATTTCAATATTCTAATTTGCCTCCTCATCAAATTAGAATATTGATTTATGGTATCCACACAATAAACTTTTATAACATATATGCTCTTAGGCATAAACTTAATATTACATTTGTGACCCAAAATTCTAACAATCTCCCACCGGTCACATATGTAACTTATTGGATTTTATGAGCTCAAAATTTGTCATTATATGATTCAAGCATATCCAAATAATTTTGTCCATTAGTTATGCTAGTACATAGAACCAAAGTGATTTTACGTTTAATGATTACTAATAATGACATAACTGAATCACCTAAATTCATCATGAAATATGTAGCATGAAAATAACAAAATAATCCCTTTGTACAAAGCAATGTTTTAACAACCGAATCGAATCAGGTGGTCAAACTAACCTGTTGAATCTGGAATCAAAGAGATCAGTTCTAATTGCTAGATCAGGTAAGCTATTTGACAAGTGAGAACTAGCCAGAACTGGTCAAAATCGATAAAAATCGATGAACTAACGGTTTTGAAAAATCAGGGATTAAATGTTTGTTTTTTTTCGCCACTTTTGATTTTTTTTTTTCAAAAATTAAAATTAAAATATAAGCAGACTTTGTTCAAAACTTATTTAGAACAACTCTCCCTCATTGAAATTAAATTTATTAGATATCAACCGTTATTTTGTTATTCAGTTTATGATACAATTAAACTTTTTTTTAAATTTAGTTGGATTTTTTTTTATGATGACTATATTTAGAATTTAAAATTTAAATTTAAAGAACAAACTTGTAAAATTATGATATCTTAAAATTTTGTAGGTATTGTAATTTTTTTAGAGATCAAGTCATCTGCTTTAATCGGTTTAATAGCTATAGAGACCGGTTTATTCAATCGAGTTATCCGGTTCAATCCGATTTAACCATGCAATTTGGCCAATGAACCCGTGACCCTGTACTCTCGTCGGTTTGATGACCGCTTCAATTTTTAAAACATCGACACAAAGGTTAAGTAGTTTAATATCAAACTAGATAAAATATTAAAAACCAGAGTACACATACATGATACCAAAGATAGAACACAAAATTCATAAATGACTAACTCCCACTAAACTAAAGATTCATCAAACTGTAAAACACTCATATGAGCAGCGTGTCTATGAAAAATCTTGGTAGGAAGACCTTTTGTCCCTAACTCTTCTATGGAAATATGTCCACTTTGTACCCTTTTCTTAACATCCAAGAACTTGATATCAATATATTTTGACATAGTTGAACTCCTATTATTATTGAAATACAGGACGGATAATATATTGAAGTGGTCTTTCAATTCCTTTCACAATTTGCGAAATCACAAAACAAAAGTTTTGTACAATCATGCATGAACAATATCGGAAAATCTCATGGAGTGAGATGCTAGGATTTTGAAGCTGGACAACAATGGAATAGGGCCTCTTAATATGGTAAAGAAGACAATGAAGAAGAAGCTCAAATCGTTCAACATACTATTTAAGACCTGTTTATTTTACCTTTAAAAAATGGATTTTTCCTTTGTATTTTTAAAAATGAATTTTGTAAAATCGTTTTTCAAAATATTACAAGTTTTTCTATATTCCTTTTTTCCTATGAAGTTCTGACACACCAGTTATACGGCGTGTCGCCGTGTCCGACACTGATACGCGTATGATACGTATTTGACACATTTTTTAAGTGTCCAACGAAAAAAAATTTGAATCGCAGTGGACACATATACGACACCTTATTTTAAATAATACACACGGCTTAACTCACATTTTTTCATAATTAAAAAAATAATAACTAATTTTTTATTTATTTATAAAAAACGAAGGGTTTTTTACCTTTCATATTCCACTTCCCCACTATAAAAACAATACAATTAGAATTCCTTATTTATTCATATTCCACTCTTCTCTCGCTACAAGGTTTCTTTATCTTCTTTTGTCTCTACAAGATTTTTTTCATCTTCGCCGCACACCGTTGTTTTGGTCTTCACAAAAAAAAATTATCTTCCCAATCTTCTATTGTAAGTTTTTATTTTATTTTTCTAGATGTTTCTGCATTTTTATTTTTCGTCGTGACACTATGCATATATTAGATGACAGTGTATTTCTTGAAGTTGTTAACTTGTCTTTCGATGAGTCAAGTTTAAAAGCTGGTTTTCTCAAGTTGGAGTGACTATGATATGATTTGTATCATTTTGTTTTGGTGGATTTATGTTGTTTTTTCATTGATTGAAAGTATTAAGTTTAATTAACCATACATTTTGCTTCTTATTTTAAAATTTTTATAAATAGTGCTCATAAGTTGCATTATTATATTACTATAATATATATATATATATATATATATATATATATATATATATATATATATATATATATATATATATATATATATATATATATATATATATAGCCGCGTTTGTGTCCTATGTTTTTTACATTAGTGGGGTCCTCATGTACGTGTCTGCATCGTGTCCGAGTCTGGGCGTTATAGGTTTTTTTCTAAATTGTAAGACTAATTTTGACATCATACAACATAAATATACATTATTGAAGATCAACACATAGTCAAAATCACAATTTAAAAAAAATTGTATCTCAAAAATGAGTTTTATGAAAAACTATTTGAAATAAATTCAAAATTAAGTAATTTTTTAAAATTTTGATATTCAAAAAATTTTTCGATAAAATGTTAATATATCTAAAATCACATTTTAAAAATAATTATACGAACCAAAATTTTTATTTGAAACTTTTATGAAAAGTTTCTTTATAAATTTTTTTTTCACAAAAATATGTTACATTACAAATATTATTTTTAAAAATATCAAAACAGATGGCCCTTAAAAAGATATGCAGGACTCAGTCTGTGGTTTATCTTGGATGACAACTCAGGAAAATCATAAAATTTCCATTGAGAGAAACTTGCTGCCAGCGAATGGAAACTTCATTGGGAGGTTTGAGAGTGTTATGGAACTTGGAAAATATAATGATGATAAATATGTGAAGTATCAAATGAATGATATTGAAGCAAGACACAATGATTTGTTTTAAGGAAGCAGTGGATCAACTAAAGCTCAAAATAGAGGATAAAGCTGCATAATTTAGTTTGTTTGTATTTGTTGTGTAATTGAAATACAGTTTTGATTGTCACAAACTATGTTATTATACTCTCGACAACTCTTTTAAGATTAGACACATTTATAAGGACATGCTTAGAAAGAGATCAAATAAAAGTTTCTGTCTTTTTTGCCTTTTTTTTCTGTGACTATGAGTCATACTCAATAGTTCAAAGGTTAAACATAGAGAGTTATTGGATTTGATGGTTAGGGATTGGGGCAAAGGAATTGTTGTGATGAAAGAATGAAAGAGTTAAAAAAACACAGCATACAATTTCTGATCAAACGGAATTACAAGTGTTTAGTTACATTTCAAAAGTCATATATGTTCTCTTACCAACATAAACAAAACAAAATGGACACCTACATTTGTGATTATAAACCAAATGATTCATCTGTCTGTCTTGCTTCCAAGGAACAAATTATGAAGTACATCACGAACGTCGAACATTCCATATTCAATGAACGTCGAACATTCCATATTCAATATACTCGTTAGCATTGTTTTTAACAATATCCTGAAACTTCCCTATGAAGATTCCATATGCTGGCAGCAAGATGTTTTTGAGAGATGCAATTATTTCTTCCCTGAGCTTCTCATCGTGAACAGACCATGTGCACTGAACTCTGCATCTCTGTAAAATGCATGTTAAACAAACTGAGTTTTTCTTTCATCACATTTAATGCAATATTAGGTTCCACCGACTCATTTATATCCAACTTCAAATATTCCAAAACCTTATCCCATGAGCTTTTTTGATAGAGTTCAAGCTTTTCTTCTACTTTTGCTCTGTTCTTTTGGAACCAAACATTGCCAAAAATTGCAGTATCCAATACCTTTCTTTGGTTTTCCATTTCTAAATATCTCCAATTATTCATCATGAAAAAATTATGCAAAGATGGTCGACATACTTTTCGGTCTTCAATGCAAATATGCTCTCTAACATCTCCATTGTCCTCTCCGTTTCTGCTGAAAATGAAAATGCACTATCTCCATCATCAACGTTCATCTCCATTGATTTTATGACAGAAACAAGATAGAATGCGATGCTTTCCATCATAGGATGACACCCACCGTCAGTAGGAATAACTGGTATAGAGTTTATGGATCTGGCTGTAAAATATAATGTCATAATTCTTGATACTATACAATTGTATAACAATGATACTTAGAAAACATTTTTCCTACACTTTGTAATGGTTAAGGCTACTCATGAGGACACAAAGGACGAAATAATAGAAATGGAGGAAAATAAATACCAATGAAGCGCACACATAAGAGAAAATGTTAGATAATCCTTCAATGTCGAATGGATCCAGACTGAATCGTGAACGAAATCACTTTCCTTAAAAGTATTTCAAGCACACTCTCAAATTGTCTTAGAGTTGGAACGGCCTGAATACCCAAGATAAGTCAGCCTTTTTCTCGAAACTGCACAAGACTGGTGAAGTTTCGAATGCAAGGAAAACGTTTGGAATTATATAGAAGAGGATATCAGATTTTTGGAGTATTTAATTTCAAATTATCAAGCATATATTTATAGTCATGCATGTGTCTTTTCAGAAGTGCTCAAGTGCCGTCTACAAACCGCCACTAGCGCCTCTACGCCCACGCCCTCGGATCCGGTTCCGTTTCTGGAGCCGGAGCCGGTGTCGCCAATGAAGCGCACACATAAGAGAAAATGTTAGATAATCCTTCAATGTCGAATGGATCCAGACTGAATCGTGAACGAAATCTGTCTTGTGCAGTTTCGAATGCAAGGAAAACGTTTGGAATTATATAGAAGAGGATATCAGATTTTTGGAGTATTTAATTTCAAATTATCAAGCATATATTTATAGTCATGCATGTGTCTTTTCAGAAGTGCTCAAGTGCCGTCTACAAACCGCCACTAGCGCCTCTACGCCCACGCCCTCGGATCCGGTTTCGTTTCTGGAGCCGGAGCCGGTGTCGCCAATGAAGCGCACACATAAGAGAAAATGTTAGATAACGGTTCCGGAGCCGGAGCCGGTGTCGCCGGTGGCGACACCGGCGAGGGGTGTTTTGTATGAGACAAGTGACATAAGTTTTGGCACCACCACATATGACTATGTGGCACTTTATCCTCTTTGCCTCCTTTGGAAATTACATTGTTCCAAGTGCCTTATAAATGCTATTTAATTTTACTCCACTTCTAATGTGGGACTAAACATTTATTGTCAATTAACTATAACACCCACTTTGTCATTTTGGAACAACTTTAATGGAAATAAATTATTATTTCCAACAATCCCCCACTTGTTCTAATAATGACAAAATAATAATTCCAGAAATGGGACATAAGAAGTATTAATACAGTTAAGTATCTTTCGATTTTAAACTTAACCTTAGTAAGGATAACACAAGGTTTAATCGGAATATTAGGTAGCAATGTTTTTAAACCATGAATCCATATGAATAGACCGGTGTTACCTTACACACACTCCTTAAAGATTCTTCCTCTGCATAACTCGCTTAGCACTTATTTATGGCCATGTGCTATCCTGTTTCATGAATTTTTTCATGAGAGAAACTCCAACTCTCACTTTGAGACGGCACCATCTCATAATTCACATAGGTGAAGTTCATATAGTATCTGTTTCCAATAGATACGTACCCTCGGTATTGAACTTCATTAAGAGTTTAAAATAAAACTCAACCCTCATTTCTAATGTCAACATAATTATGAAATGTTAGACAATTATCCAAATCAACGACTTGTTATTACCCATTGAAAATCTTAACGTTAATGTTCTGTTAACTTAAGATTAGGTTGCCGCCGTTGTCGGAACTCTTACTCAAGGAGTTTCAACCCCATACCTCTCGAGGTTGTTCTTACTAAGTCTCTGGCCAGTGGCTTAGTAAACGGATCAGCCAAATTATAGCTTGTTCGTATATACGTAAGTGAAATGATTCCATCCTTAATCAGTTTTCTCACGACCGAATGTCTAAGTCCTATATGCCTGGACTTTCCATTATACACTTCGCTAAATGCTCTTGCCAAAGTGGCCTGACTATCGCAGTGTATCATTACCTTTGAAACATTGTCTTTAGCCAATGGAACTTCCAAAAGAAGATCCCTCAACCACTCTGCCTCTTGACTAGCGGAAGCGAGAGCCACGAACTCTGATTCCATGGTCGAAAGAGTAATGCATGTTTGTTTCTTGCTCTTCCAAGAAATTTCTCCTCCAGCTAGTGTAAATATCCACCCAGTTGTAGATTTGTGATCTCCCACGTTAGAGATCCAGCTGGCATCGGTATATCCTTCTAATATAGCAGGAAACCTACCATAATGAAGGCCAAGATCTTTGGTTTTCAACAAATAAACAAATATCCTCGTGATTGCCTTCCAATGTTCATTACTTGGATTACTAGTAAATCTACTCATTTTACTAACTGCAAATGATATATCGGGTCTAGTACATTGCATTAAGTACATAAGACATCCGACCGCACTTGCATATTCTAATTGAGCCACTGCTCTTCCATCATTCTTTTCAAGTTTGATTACATGATCAAATGGAGTAGTTACTTCCTTGAATTTCAGGTGTTTGAACTTATCAAGCATTTTCTCAATATAATGTGTTTGATTAAGTTCATAACCCCCACTATTTTGCTTAACTTTTATTCCTAAAATTGTGTCAACAAGCCCAAGATCTTTCATCTTGAAAGTGGAAGTTAGAAACCTTTTTGTTTCTAAAATTCCATTAAGTTTATTGCTAATTATTAGCATGTCATCAACATAAAGACACAAAAATATTACAGTGTTATTATACACTTTTGTATATAAACACTTGTCACAAGAATTAGGAATAAATCCATTTGACATTATCGTAGAGTCAAACTTTTGATGCCATTGTTTTGGTGCTTGTTTTAACCCATATAGAGATTTGACAAGTTTGCACACCTTTTGTTCATTTCCAGGAAGGACGTATCCTTCTGGTTGTTCCATGTAGATTTTCTCATCGAGGTCTCCGTTTAGGAATGCTGTGTTAACATCCATTTGATGAACAATCAGATCATTTAAAGATGCTAAAGCAAATAACAATCTTATAGTGGTTGTTCTTGCTACAGGTGCATAAGTGTCAAAATAATCTATATCTTCCTTTTGTCTAAATCCTTTTGCCACTAATCTTGCTTTATAAGTGTTTAATGTACCATCACTATGATATTTCTTTTTAAACACCCACTTGCATCCAATGGGTCTTGATCCCTTTGGTAAATCAACAAGTTCCCAAGTGTGGTTGGACATAATTGACTCCATTTCATCTCGGATAACATCTTTCCAAAAAGAGGAGTCTCTTGAAGCTATTGCTTCCTTATAAGTTTTAGGATCTTCCCCTACTTGAAGAATTACCGGAATGCTTTTAATAAAATTTGTACTATTTCCTTCAACCAGATAAAATGAAATGGATTAAGAATCAATTTCGTCTGGTCCTAGGTTCTTTATTTTCCGGACTCTTTTGCTTGTCCTGGGTTCGGGTTGTGGTTCATTGATTCGATATGTGCCTTCAGGTTGTATTTCTACAATCCGAAAAGAGTCTTTTTCACAAGATTCTTTATCCTTAGTTATAAGTTTTTCAAAGAATTCTACATCCCGGGATTCAACAATAATATTAGACTCTAAATTTAAAAGTCTATATGCTTTGCTATTTTGTGCATATCCTACAAAGGCACATCTTATCCCTCGAGGACCCAACTTGGTTCTCTTAGGATCCATGTTTTTGTAATATGCCACACACCCCCACACCTTAAAATAGCCAATATTTGGTGTCATGCCCTTCCATACCTCATATGGAGAAATTCCACTTTTCTTTAAGGGAATTCTATTTATTATGTGACAAGCGGATAATAAGGCTTCGCCCCACAAATTGAAAGGTAGTTCGGAATGCAATAACATGGCATTCATCATTTCTTGATATGTTCGATTCTTTCTTTCTGCTATGCCATTTTGTTGTGGTGTTCTAGGTGCCGAACATTCATGTATTATACCGTGTTCTTCACAAAATGCATCAAATTCAGTAGAAAAGTATTCACCGCCCCTATCACTCCTAAGGACTTTTAGACTTCTACTTAATTGATTTTCCACTTCTACTTTGTAACTCTTAAAGGCATTAAAAGCCTCATCTTTATGCTTTAAGAGATATACACAAGTGTATCTAGAACAATCATCAATAAATGTAATGAAATATCTATTTCCCCCACGGGTCAACATGCCATTAAATTCGCACAAATCTGAATGTACAAGATCAAACAGATTTGTATTTCTTTCAACACTTTTGAAAAGTTTCTTAATCATTTTTGATTTAACACATAATTCACATTTATTGAAATCATTGATATTACATGATATCAAGCCAAGTTTAATTAGTCTCTTCATTGAACTAATACCAATATGTGCTAGTCTATTGTGCCATAAAGTAACTGAATCAAGCATGTAAGCAGAATTAGAAATTTCATTAATCATGTTATCAGTAATACATAGTTTGATCATTCCTTCAGCGGAATATCCTTTTCCAACAAACACACCATTACGGGTCAAAATAAGTTTGCCCGATTCATACATAGATTTAATACCCGGTTTTCCCAATAAATCCCCACTAATAAGATTCCTATTCATGTCTGGTACATGAAGCACATTAACAAGAGTAACTTTCTTTCCAGAAGTGAAGTTGAGTTCGACCGTTCCGGTTCCAACAACTTTGGATCGTACTTCATTTCCCATTTGTACTTCTTGTCCATCATTTGTCTCAGAATATGTTTTGAATGCAGCCCTGTCATATGAGACATGAACCGTGGCACATGTATCATACCACCAGCCTTGAACTTTGCCTTTGATTGCCATAATTTCGCTTACAGTAGCAATTATATCATCATTAGCATTCACTGCATTGATCTCCTTTTTTGATTTATTTTGCCTGCAATCTCGAGCATAATGTCCCGGTTTTCCACATACAAAGCATCCATTTTTCGGACCCTTCGGACCACCAAAGTTCTTGAACTTGGTATGTTCCCTTTTTGGTGCGATGTGACTTTTCTTGACATCATGTTTTTTCTTTTCCTTTCTGGTCACAGCATTGGCTTTGGAAAGACCCGCAGATTCTGATTTTTCCCTCTCCTTCGATTCCTCCTCGATTCGAAGATGTTTCTGGATTTTCTCCAAGGAAAAGTCATCAGAACTGTGCAACAGTTTCTTTTTATAGCCTTTCCACGAACTTGGTAACTTCGTAATGATTGCACCAACTTGAAAGGTTTCAGGAATGTCTATTTTCACCGCTTTGATTTTGTTTACCAGGACTTGCAATTCGTGCACTTGGGGAAGTATGGGCTTGGAATCTATAAATTTAAAATCAAAGTATTTAGAAATTAAGAACTTTTTTGTACCTTCTTCTTCGGCTTTGAATTTAAACTCCAGTGAATTCCATATGTCTCTAGCGGACGGATTGTCCGTGTATAGGTCGTATAGGCGGTCAGACAGCGTGTTCAGAATATGTCCACGACATAGCAATTCGTCCTCCCTTCGCAGCATGCGCTTCTTCTTGAGTTCGTCAGAATCATCTTCAGTTGGTTCTGGAATTGGTGTCAGATCAGGATTCAAGACGTAGTGAACCTTGAGTGCAGTAAGCAGGAATGTCATTTTGTCTTGCCATCTGGTAAAGTTGTTTCCATCGAAGCGATCCAATTTGACAAGATCCTGATTCATAACCTTGATACTTGAAACAACAGCGTCGGAATCCATGATACAAATACTTTTAAGATTGTTAGATAATCCTTCAATGTCGAATGGATCCAGACTGAATCGTGAACGAAATCACTTTCCTTAAAAGTATTTCAAGCACACTCTCAAATTGTCTTAGAGTTGGAACGACCTGAATACCCAGGATAAGTCAGCCTTTTTCTCGAAACTGCACAAGACTGGTGAAGTTTCGAATGCAAGGAAAACGTTTGGAATTATATAGGAGAGGATATCAGATTTTTGGAGTATTTAATTTCGAATTATCAAGCATATATTTATAGCCATGCATGTGTCTTTTCAGAAGTTTGCAATTCTTCATAAACACACTCTCTAATGAGCATTTGCAATGGTTCAAATAAAATGTCATGCACCACTTCATGAAGTGTCATATATTTTGAATTCAAATTCAAAAATCAAACTCTAGGCAATGAATGAAATCTGGAGCGATAATTAAAATAAATTCGCAGTATACCGGTCGAAGGCCGGTCTACCCGCCGGAGGCGGACGGAGCGCCACCGGCGCCGCCTCATTAACGCCGCGAATAGCCCGATTGCTCCGATGCGTCGTGCCTAAGTGCTTAAGTGCCGTCTACAAGCCGCCACTAGCGCCTCTACGCCCACGCCCTCGGATTCGGTTCCGGTTCCGGAGCCGGAGCCGGAGTCGGAGCCGGTGTCGCTGGTGGCGACACCGGCGAGGGGTGTTTTGTATGAGACAAGTGACATAAGTTTTGGCACCACCACATATGACTATGTGGCACTTTATCCTCTTTGGCTCCTTTGGAAATTACATTGTTCCAAGTGCCTTATAAATACTATTTAATTTTACTCCACTTCCAATGTGGGACTAAGCATTTATTGTCAATTAACTATAACACCCACTTTGTCATTTTGGAACAACTTTAATGGAAATAAATTATTATTTCCAACAGAAAACGTAGCTGAATTTATTCCCATGGCTCGGAAATCTTCGTTTGCGCCAGTGACAAACGCTCATTTTTAGGTTAGAAATGTGAAAATCGACTTTCCATGATTTGACGGTTCTGACGTGTTGAACTCGATTTTCAAATCAGAGCTATTCTTTGACTATCGTGTGTGACTTCGGATGCACAATGGCTCACAATTATTGCAATACACATGGAGAATGATGTCGTTCCATGGTTATAGATATTGTCTCGCAACAATTCTTTCTTGTCGTGGGTTGTTTTAATTCTAGCGTTGGAACTCGAATTTGGTTCATCCCTGTATGTATCTTACAACAAAGCCCTTTCAACTTAACTCAAACCATCATTGTCAGACCTTATTACACCGCTTTCACCTCCTTGGCTAATCGTGTCCAAGGGCTCGGTCCTATTTCTTAATGCGCCCTATATGTTTTCAGAGCGTTATATCAATTTTCACATATGTCATTTGATTTCGCCGATATATTTTTGGAAGCATCCAAAGATCAATGAACATTGAAATATTTTAGATCTCTGAAATAATTTAGAGTTTAACTTGCACGGGACTCTTCTTCTTCATTTAATAGATATTAAACTCTCTCAATTTCATCTATTGTCACAAGCATCAAATTGTTTCAAGCAAGACGTTAGAGGAACTAAAACGTACATCAAGCATCATCTCTAATATCGAAAACAACACTTGAATCATCAATTTCACGTAAGTTTTTTCGAGTTTTCGGTAAATATTCAAGTTTTAGTGTAAATGTGTAAAAATCAGTGGTTAAGGGTAGAAATGTATATAATTCACAAGTAACATAATTTAGACTTAGTGTATGACTTGTTTGTTGGCTCAGAATGATGATCACGATATTTTTTTTCACATTGCAAGAGGTACATTATGCCATTGTCGCGACCTATGAGTTGCAGAATATTCCGGAGATACATCTCCGGAATTGTTCAGCGTTTCATATCCTCCGGGATATTTTGGAGATGCATCTCCGAAAATATTCAAAGTAAAAAGATTTAAGGTGTTTTCAGAAATATATCTCTGGAATATCATGCAGTCTGTTTTTTCTCTTGTTTGTTTGTGTTGTCTGCACTAATGATACGATGTAATTTACCTTACAAGTATTATGACGGACAAATTCGATAGACTGGGACATGGTCGGGTTACTCAACATGCATCCGTTCTGCGGGAGCAGAGCCACTAGGTTCCGGAGGGAGTAGGTACGTCTGGTCAGGCAGAGGCGTCGAATTTTAAGACGCAGTCTACTAATGGGGCTTGTCTTTCATATCAAGTCACTCCATCTCAAGTCACTCCACCTTCATCTCAGGTCAGTCCACCTTCTTCTTCTTCTTCCCATAGGAGACAGGATTCACCAATTGACGCCCCACTTCCCTCATCCTCCTACAGGCATCGGGATGCACCATTGCCACCTCATGCTGATTCGATGCCACCTCCGGCTACTGATCCTACTGATCCAGCCACTTCCAGATGATGAGGTTACTGAGGATGCTTTGCTAGAGGGATTCAGAGGAGGTCCATATGATATGTCCCTACTTCCTCTATATCTAAACCACACTGCCAAACATATCTGGGACGAAGAGGTAGCATTAGTTTGATTTTGGATTTATTTTTTACGTTAATTTAAATTACTGACATTGATTATTTCTAACAATGATTATTACTGGCATTGATTATTTCTGGAAAATCGCAGGTGTGTGATCCTCAGAAGTTTTTGAACCATGGGAGGAAGATTGTTGGCTTAGATCAGCTAGATGAGAAGTGGTTTCAGTCGGTTCTAACCTTATTTGAGTTGAAGGACTTATGCATGACTGGTTACACTCTGGTCAACCACGAGATGCTCAATGCATTCATGGAGATATGGCATTCTGAGACGTCTTCTTTTCATCTCCCTCATGGTGAGATGCCTATCACATTGTACGATATCTCGTGTTTGTTACATATTTTGATCATGGTAGAATGATCAAAGACGAGGCAGTCACGATGATGGTAGAGCATCTGGGAGCTGATCCCGGGAAGGCAATGGAGGAGGTGAATAAGACCCGAGGTGTTCATGCTAGATTTGAGTTCCTGAAGAAGAGATATGACAATGATATTGTTGATGCAGATGTGGCTGCTGTTGACATTTTACTATTGTATTGCTATATTATTTTCAACACACACAATATTAGTGTTTTATTAATTTGTACGTTTGTTTTAGCATCTAAAAATAAATACATATCTTATTATAAAAAAAACTGTTCTGATACACTTCAGAGATGTATCTCCGCAACAATTCAAATGTAAATGGGATATGGGCGACATGTTCTGAATGTTTAAAGTTTAAAATTGTTCCGGAGATATATCTCTTAAGTCAACGTTTACTCAGAAATGGGTGCGTTCAGAGATGTATCTCCGAAAACATGGGGCATTTGTGAAATTTCGCACGGTGAGGTAGAAATACATAGGGTGGAAAAAGAAATTCTCTAAAGAATGATGTGTTGGCTCAATCCTTTCGATCCATCTCCAAAGCCTTAGCCCTAGCAAAATTGTTTGAAGGAAAATATTTAATCCAATACAAACACTCGTACATGGCCCAAATAAGCAAATTGTACCCTTCTCCCGCTTCTAGAAACACGACTTTTCCACCCTTACTCCTAACACCATAGACCAAACTACAATACAAATAAACCACTATAAACCATAACAAAAAAAAAGATAACCCTCGCTAAAATCGAACTTTGTCGTGAAAAAAGATTATGTTATTACTGCGATGAAAAATTTTCTCTGTCTTACAAATGCCTCAATAAACATATTTACATATTACAAGTTAATGAGGAAGATAGTACTAATCAACAATCTAATCCACTAGAACAACCTTAGCCGTCGACGACCATTGTTCATTATTGGGTCATCATTTATCTTTTAATTCTCTAAATGGATCGCTAGGAGCTGACACCATACGCTTCTAAAAGTACATACAGGGAGTCGAGATTCAAATCCTCCTTGATAGTGGAAGTTCTGAAAAACTTCTTTCAACCTAGGATTTCTCATTGCCTCAAAGTTCCAGTTCACCCTATAGGTAAATTCCAAGTTCTTGGTGGTTATGGAAGTAAATTGAAATTGGAAGGTTACTTTCAAAACCTATCTATATCAGTACAATGATTTTGTTGATGACAATTTGTTCATGATGACAATAGCTTAAGCCAAGTGTAAAGAGATTAAAGATGCAACCAGATCATTAGGGTTTGATGAACTTGACTATCTGATGATGGCACCTAAATGGAATAAACTTCAAGTCCCGTCTCAAAGTAAAGCTCAAGCCAGTTCCTAAAATAATATAACATCTGATAAGTTTTGAAGAAAATGAAATTCCTCCTCGATACGTCTGAGTGAATATACATTGTAAAAGTATAAGAGCTTTCTTATAAAGTGTATGACTAATCACACACACAAACAAACAAGTTTTTCAAACTTATTTAACTCAAGATAACATTTCAAAAAATGCCTTGAGGTTGCATCAGACAAGTTAGTAACTATTAGAAAAGATATGGGCAAGTTTATGTTCTTGGCAATCAATTGGCACCTTTTGGAAATTGATTAGACCAATTAAAAAATGTTCCCTAATCGATAATGGAAATTCCTTTAAAATGGTAATAGCTCAATATCTTTTATTATCTTTTTAAATTTATTAGTCAATTAATTTCATACCTACCAATGGATTGGTGTATGATGCCAATCGATTGGCTCATCATTATTCTCCATAAAACTTATCCTTTTTTGTGTCAACCTCTAGCCTATAAAAAGAGGTCCATTCCCGCATATTTTTACATCAAGAAACACGAGTTTTTATTTCTCATTTATAACTCTCTCTCTCTCTCTCTAATTTTTTTAAACTTTATTTCACTAAAGTTTAGTCGTAGCACTTTCGAGAAAGTCGTTTTGTGAGTGAGGAAATAGCAATTTTAGACGGGTGGATTTGTAAGTTCACCAAGGAAGATTTTTTTTACCTTGGTTGAACAATTTATTCATTTAGGGATTATTTATTTAGGTTTGAAGCTAAACCCTTGAAAAACTTTAATTTGGGGATAGTGTGATTAAGTATTCATTCAGGTTTGAGATTAACCCACTATTAAAATCTTATAGGTTCTTTGTTAGTCCATTATAAAACCAAGATTCGGTTTAAGCTCAGCTCAATGTTAAAAGCTTGTTTTGATTCGATATCAGACCAGTAGTAAAATCTTACAGGTTCTTGTTTTGTCTGTTGTAAAACTATGTTTTGGTTCGCGAGCTCAGCCCGATGTTAATAGCTCTAAAAGGATCAAGATCATCCTGTGCAAATAATTGGTTTGAAGCTTGAAGAATGATTGCTCCAATTTTCTCGTGGAAAGGAGACTAACCGCTTTGAAAAGGAAGACTCATCGCCTCTCTCCATGTTTGATGTTTAGTTGGAAGTTAGCCACAAACTTTATTTTCCTTGTATAAGGGGGTTCGAGAGTTCAACTTACTAAAATCTCTTAAGTTTAATTGTATACTCTCAATATCAATTATTGGGGATATGAATAAGTCAATTTAAATGAAATTATATAATTCCTAGTGTTCTTCTATATCCCTTTAAACTCTTTATATTTCTGCATTTTACCTTCTGCAATTTTATTTTCTCCTGCTTATTTTGAAAAACTCTTCTAAAATGTTATATTTTCAAAACACACCACCACTTTTTAATAGTAATGGATTTGAAATATGGAAATCTAGGTTTATAATCTTTATTCAAAGTATAAATCATGAATTATGGGAAACTATAAAAAATGATATGTTTATGCCTACTTATAAAGTAAATGAAAAAGTAGTAGATAAATCTGATTTCATTTGGACAAAAGAGGAAAAGAGAAAAATTGAAATAGTTTTAAAAACTAAGAGTTTTATAGTAACATCTCTAAATGATAGTAAAAGGGTAGTTCATAAGAAAAAAGAATTATCTAATTTATAAATGTACACACTACAAAAGAGTTAAGCATTTAGAGCCTTTTTGTTTTGACAAATTGGAAAAATCTAAAGATAAAACAACCTTATATCTTCTTGTAGAACTAATGCACCTAAACCCAAGAAAATATGAGTACCAAAGGTGAAACCTTAGTAGTTTGCAGGTATGCTTTATAGCTCGAAACCTTAATGATAATCAATGGAGCTTCACAAAGCAAAGAGTATACTTCCAAGTATAAAATATGTACGAATTCTCCGATCAAAGAATGTATGATGATGGAGAATATCAATTACACTTATCAAAGCAAGATTTTTTAATAATATTTCAATGTTTATCATCCTTAGTGGTTAGTTAAAAGGATATGTCTTTAATGAACTTGTTCATCTTGTTGTTTGTACCAATTCTCACATCTAACGATGTGTAGTGAAGGACACTCCAAAATATGTTTGATGTTCCCCTTTTACGGGGAGTCTTAAAATCTCACTTACAAAGATGTTATTATTGAGTCTGAAGTCAAGAAACACCTCATCACTCTATCTCTTGAAATTTTTTCATGAGTCTGCAACTTACCCTTCATCGAACAAGATTATGATCTAATTGACCTTGAAGGTAATGAATTTACTTTGAAATTTACGGCCACGCTCTTACCACTGATCATTCTTTTAGAATCACATCTCCATTTATTGTCGACCTTGTATGCCCAAAATCGGTCGGTGAATAGTGATATCCGTACGGATGAATAGTGTGTCTGTACGATGAATAGTGTTTTCAAGTTTCCAAGCTTTTTTGATTCGGTCCATGGATCCATGTGATTTTGGGCTTTATTTGTTGGGTATTTGCTATTATAAATATGTATCTCTTATATGCTTAGTTTGTGACAATCTTAGAGTTTTCACCAACAAGGGGTACCAAGAGTTTAAAGGTATAGCATATGGTTTCAACTATGCACAAAGAAAACCTTGAGTGATTCATATATTGAGAGTTGGAGAGGTAGGGAAACACTTGGGTAGAAATGGACGCCTTCAGGGTTGTTCTTGGAAACTTGAAGGCGAATGCTATTTTCTTGTAACTCATATGTAATCTCTTGTAACAACTTTCTGAGTATAGTGAATTAGAGAGTTGCTCTCTCCCCCATAATAAATCGTTTGATCGAACTGATTAACAAACCTTTAGTTTTTTCTTGTCTTATTCTGTTATATTATCTGTGTACAAATTATTATTGCTGAATACCATTATTTTGGTTGCTATTTTTCTTTTCATCAAAAATTGATATTGAATTTTGTCGTAATTCACAACAAGATTGACAACAATTTCAATAAAGAAAGTAATGTAATGGTTAAGGCTACCCATGAGGACACAAAGGACAAAATAACAGAAGTGGAGGAAAATAACAATCAAGGACATATATCAACGGGTCCGAATTTATTGCAAGTGCGTAAAGGCATACGCGAGAGAAAATATAACATAAAATATTCCGAAGGCTCAACATAAAGTAAAAGGGGGGGGGGGGGGGGGTACTCTGCAATTGGTGGTAAATTATTTTGTGAAAACTTTCTCTATGTGTATTTATTGTGGGATTGTGTACTACTCAACCTTTCATTTTATTTGCAATTTTCTTTCAATTCCTCCAAATAGCATTTATGTTGTAATTGTTCAGCTATTATCATACATAGATTCTTAATTTGCAATTGATTGTGTACAAATTAGTAAAATATTTTGCTTATATTTTCTAGTGAATTATTCAGACTTTGACACACTTTTGATATTTTGTCTATTAACGAGATAATATTAGATTAAGGTCTTTGATGTTGACATATTTAAGTTTATTAGTATAAGTCAGATCTCACCTTGGTATAATTTGGGGACCCTTTAAAATCTTGTCTCTGAGAGGCTCCATTTCTAGAGGCACGTGTATGTTAGTTTGGAAGGGAGAGTGATCATACTTAATTCGCTTTTTAATGTGATTTTGATTTTATTTATATTCTTTTTTAAAATGCTTGTTATGGTTTGGATGAAGATAATTAGGATTTAGAGATGATTTCTACAGGATGGGATCAAATGAGATTTTAAGATTGTTTGGGTTTGATGGTGAGATGTGTGTAAACCTAAAGGGGAGGTGATTTAGGGGTTTGAGATCTTCCTTTAGTTAAATCAGCTTTATTGAATAATTGAAAATGAAGGTTGATCTCACGTTGAAAAAGTCTATGGGTGGATATCATATATGCAACATAAGGACTCGATAGTATTTACTCTTTCTTGAGAGGCTGATATCCTCGTATACTCGACTTTCCATATGGTCGAAAGGTGTGTTTTTGTTGTATTCTAAAGTTTGTGATCCTTCTGACTTGTTTGTAAATGGTCTTCATTTGGACTCTAAGTTTAATAAACGGTATGTGATATACTTGTGTGTGAATTTATAGTTGTTATTACCCCACGCATAAAAATGGTAAAAAAGAATAGCGTAATTGTTGTGTACATTTTATGCACTATTACAAAATTTTCTTTCTTATATAATTGTTGGTGATTTTAGTATCATCAATGTATTTTAGTAGTAATGTGATTTAGTATAGGTCGATGCAATTATACATTAAGCTTGGAAACGAGTTAGGGTAGTGCGGAGTGCACGCTCGTCGAGCCAACGTGCAATTGAATGCGAATAATTGAAAAGGGGTTCCAAGGGGCGGAGCCCCTGGCGGAGTGCGGGGCAGCGTCCCGTGGGGTTCCAAGGGTAGAGCCCCTGGCTGGGGTCCCTTTTCTGATTAAAAGTGGATTTTGAATAGATGTCCCTTTTCATTTTTTGTTATTTAATCTCCTATATAAGGAAACATTTGGCCTCAGTTTTACACACTGAACAAAATTCATATTTCTCTCTATATTCTTGATCTGTTTTCTATTGTCAGAAGCAGATTGTTCTTCAAGAATTATCCCCACAAAGATTTCGTGAGCCCAGGCAAATAATATGGGTCGAAATACTTTGTTCGGAAAGTGTACGAACACGATTTCTCGAAGATATCCAAGATTATCATACCAAATTTTCTAACAAATTACCTTTTCATATTCTAATTTCAAACGTTTAGCATTAGTTAATTAGAGTTATATTTGAAAAAGGAAAACAGTTACTTTTTTTAAAATAGGGAGAATTACATTTACATGAAGTATGTTAAAATCATATTGAAACATTTTCAATTTTAAAATATGTATCATTTTTTTCTAAATTTACATATATCAATGAATATTTTAATGATTCTACAAAAATTCATAAATAAATGTCATTTATATCTATAATTTTTTTATTGCCCTTAAAAATTAGAAGAAATATCAGTATCATTTAACAAAATCATGTTAAAAGTTTGTACATATTTTAAAATTAAATAGGTGTATGTGTAATTTTAATAAATTTCATAAAAGTAGTTATAATTTCCCTTTTATGCTCGGAGACATTAGGATTTAGATCCTCTCCTTTTTTATATATTATGTCATCTCTCATGTTTGTAATCTAACGGTTCAGAATTTATAATGAATAATTATATAAAAAAAGTCATTTAATAGGAGAGAGAAATGGATAAGTAATTTATTTTTATTTTTTTATTTAATTATTTATTATAAATTTTGAACCGTTAGATTAGAAACATGAGAGATGACATGATATATAAAAAAGGTGAGGATCCAAATCCGAGATATTAGGTTAGAGAGATGACGGGTAATATAATAAATTTCATGAAAAAAAAAATGAAGATATTACCTATTACGTTATTAAACTTGGTTTCTCACCTGGTGTACCCAGTGACAACCACTCATAGTATGACGGTTGCGGTTGTGGTGCATGGATTATTAAGGACTTGCCGCAGCAATGATCGCCATGATATCTTACTTCAAACACGGTTGGATTGTCACCAAATTGTTGCACTTGCTTCTTAGCTCGACACCCATGTATCTTCGTGTAGCTACACCTGTAGTAACTCCTGAAACAAAATAGAATTTTTCATACCGAAATAGGAAATTGTTGAGTTTTTTTTTTTTTAATAATTTAACAATATATTTACTCCAACCCATATAAAAAGTAACTTCTCCTCAATAAAGGAATTATCTAAATAATATTTTATCTGTCTAAATTATAAGACGTTTTGAATATTTCACACGAATTAAGAAATACAATTATTATTTTATAGAAAAGTAAAATGATCTATGATTTTATAAAAATTTTCTACATTAATTATATTAAAAGACGAACTAAAGAAATAAGAAGAAGAAAGAGAAATAAATGATAAAGGGTATATTAGAAAAAAATCATTAATGTTATATTGGGTTTTAAAGTGACTTATAATTTAGGACAGATATATTTTACAAAATAACTTATAATTTAGGACAAATATTTTTTAATAAATGACTTATAATTTGGGATATAGGTAGTACTAGATAAACTCACATGGGTGCATACATCAATAATAATAATTACAAACAAATAAGTATTTGTCTTTCTTCCTAATCCACCACCAAGTAAGATGGAAAATCCTCTGTACCACCAACTCGTGAATCCACACCTCATCTTTGAACATTATTTGGTTTCTTGTAAATTAAATTCTCCAGCACATAATAATTCAAATACCAATAACATTTTTTTAAATCTGAAACTTTCCCTCTAAGATAATCCATCCATGCCAAAAGGTGATCCAAGTAACCATTGCCTTGCACCAAACCTATACCTAGCCAAGCACAAACTTGGAACCAGACTCTTCTACTTTTGATACAATTAAAGAAAAGGAGCAGAACATCATCTAGTAAATTGAAGCACAAAGCACATACCAATTCATGAGAGTTGAGAACCAAACATTTGCTAAAGAGATTGTCCCTTGAAGGCAATCTATTTAAACAAATTCTCCAAGAGAAAATTTTCAATTTGACAGATGCAGAAGCTTTCCAAATAAATTTAAGAGCCTGCTTACAAACCTGGTCCATGCTTACGTCAACCGTCATACCAACCATCCTGTTATAACATGTTTTGACAGAGAAGCATTTGGAGGGACATAAGGGACAAATGATCTCGTCACAACCCACTCTTTTGGGACAAACCTCCTGCAAAATCCAAGAAAGTTCCTGGAATTCAGTCTGCTCAGCACTATCAGAATCCTCCCAGTTAAGCTGAAGCTGCCAGGACCATGACCACCCATTCCAAAAACCCATGTCAGCCGCAACCCTTCCTTGTTAGTGGATTTGTTCAAAAGGCCAGGGAATACCTCAGCAAGAGGCCAGTTACTAATCCACCTTGACAACCAAAAAGAAGTGTTAGCACCATTCCCGATTTTAAAAGAGAGCAAGTCCACAAAAGATCTATCTTCAAAAAGTTCGTTAATCTTAAATAGATCATTCTATCATAGTGAAGATGCAACTTGATATCTAGGCATCTCCCCCTTTAACAATGAGTACTTGTAATTTTTGTATCGCCCTGCAATGACACCTTCCCAAAACACCTCTTTTTCACAAAGCAATCTCCAAATCCACTTGGACATTAAAGCAATGTTAAATTTACCCAGTCCCTAATTCCCAAACCTCCATCTTCCTTGGACTTGTACACGAAACTCCATTTCACCCAAGCAATACCACTTTTCAACTTCGACCCAAACTATACGAAGTGCCTTTGGATGAACACCAGCTTCAGAATTACCTTCCTAGGGACTTTGTAAAAAGCTAAATAATGCACTGACAAATTTGATAGAACATAATTTATAAGAGTGAATCTACCCCCTATGGATAACAATCTACCCCTCAAAGTGGATAATCTTGCTTTGATACAATCTATTACCAGTTTCCAAAATGAAAAATTCCAATGATTGCCTCCTACGTTAAAACCAAGAAACTTAAATGGTACTTCATCAGTTTTAAGCGACAAAAAGAATTATACAACTTTCAGAAAGTAGTTCTCCACACATATTCCATATAGAGAACTCTTATCAAAGTTGATCTTCAAACTCGAGATGAGCTCAAAGCCCTTTAAAATTGATTTCAAAGCCCATAAGTTATTCCACGAACTTTTACATATAAGGACAATGTCGTCTGCGTATTGTAATAAACTATAAGAACCTCCATACTCCACATTGAAACCTTTCAGTATACCACTCTCCACAGCACGATTAACAAGTATAGACAATCCTTAAGCAATAATGGAAAATAAAAATGGAGACAGGGGGTCCCCCTGTCTAAGGCCCCTAGTCACCTTAAAATCCCTAGTAGGACTTCCATTAACTAGAACTGGCATGTAATTTTGCATGAATCCACCTTCCATCCACTTCATCCATGTTTCTCCAAACCCTATGCCCAACATAACTCTTCGAAGGAAAGGCCAATTGACATAGTCATACACCTTAGAAAAATCCACTTTTAAAATCACACAACTCTTCTTTCCTTTTTTGGCATAATCCAACAGCTCATTCAAGACCAATACTTCAGCTACCAATTATCTCCCGTGGACAAAGTGTTAGACGATGGCACAGATGTAGAAGGGGGATTGAATAGATCCCTTATTAAAAAATTAGTCGGCGCTACCAATAAAATTGGTTTTAAAAAATTGTTTAAATTACGGAAGCGGTCATGGAAAAATTACCGTCTATAACGAACCGTTACTAGAGGACCGGATATGCATCTAGCCTATGGATACTGATAATGAGCAAAGAGAATCACCATGCTAGTCACACTATCAAGTGATTTATATCACTACTTGGTATGACTAGTTCCAATGCCTCAAAATGCCAACAAAATAATTGGACAGCACACGAGAATTTTGGTTCAGACAATTTATCAAACACTTGGCGTGCGGAGTACTCCAAGTGATTTTGGATTTGAGTAAGTAGCACTAGTTTCCTTATGCAATAAACTATTGTACTATAGTCAAAATCACTTCAACACTTACTCAAAACAGTCCTTAATTCGATATTATTGTTTGAACGAAATTCACGCAAATATTAAGCAAAATGAAAATGCAAAAAGTAAAAGGCACAAAGATTTGTTGAGGTAGTTCCCCCGCCGTCCTCGCTTCGGGGTACGTCTGCCCTCAATTCTAACAATAGAATTGAGCTCGTATAATATAAATGTAACCTGTTGTTGAATCGTTTATACAAGAATGGAATAGCAAATGAACAAACAAACTCCCTTTTTGTTGAAAATGATTTCTCTTCTTGTCCCTTGATTCGAGTCGAATCAAGTCCTTCGATTGCTTGTGGATGAACCTCCGATTACAGCTCCTTGGTTGAACAACCTTGTGTTTTCAAACCTCAGCCCGGATGATATCAAACACTTGCTAATCGAACCTGAACCTCTCCTTCACAATTCACCGATTCCCGCTACTAGATCGACGGAATCCACCGCTCCTCGATCACCTTTGCTCGGCTGATTATATGTTGAGAAGATTCGTACCAAAAATCCCCAAATTCGGCGAATCTTGGAGGACAAAACCCTCAAGGTTTTATTCAAGAAAAACCTGCCAAAAACTCAACCCGAACCGGATTCCCAATCAACGGCTTCAGACGTTATCACTTCAAACAAACCATAATGTACAACAAATATTATTGTGTGTGATTGTTGTGGTATGAAATGTAGAAGATGAAGATGATGAGAACTAATGGCACGACTTTCACTTTTCTTGTTTTTCAATTGATTCAATTTGTTTTTTTATATGATGAAAATGAGCAACTTTCTATTTATAGTATGCCAAAAAAGTAACAGACAAAACAACTTTTCGAAATAAGTGGAAAGATCATAATTATGCAGAAAAACAGCGAACGGTCGACCATATAAAAAGGAGTGGTCGACCGGAACTCCCCAGACATAACAGATTATGCAAAGTAACAGGCTATGTGTTAACCAAAATAGGACCATGCGTCAACGCAAAGTCTGTATTTTTAGACAAACAGAAATAACAACAGTATGCGTCGACTGGAGGTCGATGTACGCCAACCCGTGGAAAATACACTTTATAGACACCTTCTATGAGTCGACCAGAGCAAAATGAGTGGTCGACTCAAAGACCTGTATTTTGCAAAAATGCCTATTTTTATGTTTTTGACACTTCTAGATGAAACATATAATCCACCAATGATGTTTGACTCGAATAACGCTAATTGGATGACACAACATATAAGCAAATGCGACGTAAGAGATAAGGTATGCTTATGCCTTGTGGTGATAATGCCAAGTACTGATTCTTCCATGTGGTTGCGTTTTAACATCATCGAGACACACGTGTATAGTATATGAGGATTTGTCCTCACACAAAGGAATTCTGCGATTTAGAAACCAACTTTCCTATGAAACCTCTAAGCCTACCAGCTAACAATTTTGCTATCACTTTATACACACATCCTATAAGACAGATTGACATATAGTCATTAAGTTCCTGATGATTATATAGTTTTGGGATTAAAGCTAGGAAAGAGGAAGACATCACCTTTGGTAGCCTCCCATCAACATAAAACTCTTGAATACAATTGAAAAAATCTTGGCCAACCATCCCCCAAAACTTCCCGATGAATTCTAGCTTAAACTCGTCAAGCCCAGGGATACGATATCCTTCAAAACTAAATAACACCTCCAAAATCTCCTCCACTTCAAAAGGCCTCTCTAGCAACAAGCTACTTTCCACTAACAACCTCTTAACACCCCTGACCCATAGCCTGGGTCTTGGGCAGTGAGTAACTTGAAACATAGTTTCGAAATGAGCCTTAATTGTTTCCTTGACTAGGTGCACCTCCTCAACTCTCCCAGATTCTAGATAAACATATGAGATATTGTTTCTTCTGTTTTGATTTTTTAGCAAGGCATGGAAATACTTGGAGTTTTGATCACCATCGGATATCCACTTGACCCTAGCCTTTTATTTCAATATACTTTCTTTAATATGAAGGTTATTCCACATCTCCTCCGGAGCCTTACTTCTTTTCAACAGATCATGTGTGTTTGAGCTATCATCGGTTTCTGCCATACCATCTTCAACCTCATTATTTGTCAGAACTTCCTCTTCTATCTTGAGATCTATCCAACCGAATATATATTTGTTCCACCGCCGGATTCGATCCCTAAGGTGTTGTAATTTCTTAGATAGTACAAAGGTTGAAGAACCCTCGACAACATAGGACTCCCACACTTCCTTAACAAAATCAGAAAATTCTAGATGTTCGTACCAACATTTTAAGACCTTAAACGTCTTTGGACCCCAATTGACATTCCTAGCCTTTATCTAAACAGACCTGTGGTCGAAAACATCTTTATCCTCAACCTTTTGATCAATTGTATTCCACGTATTGATAAACTCCGAAGAGATCAAGAATCTATCCATTCTACTGCAATAGATTCTGTTAAAGTTAAACCACGTGAACCTACTCCCACTCTTCGGCAAATCAACACACCCTAAGGATTCCATAAACGCCCTAAACTCCTCCATTTCAATTCTTCCAACCTGCCCCTTCCCTTTCTTTTCCTCAAGACTCATAATTGAGTTGAAGTCACCTCCCAAAACCCACTCTCCAGTCCCTAACTTAGTTTTGAAATCCAAAATTTTAGGCCTGGTAGACCTTTTCTCCGCAAGAACACAAGAAGAATATATATTTATAAAGAAGAAGTTTTTTCCTTTCCATATAACATTCAACCCAAGAAGTCATTCCCCACGAAACTGAAAATGGGTTTCAAAACATCCTTCCTCCAAATGGTAAGAATCCCACCTAATAGACCCACCGCATTCATCGTAGACCATTGACACTCTTCGTTACCACAAATGGATTTAACAATTTCCTCCTACATACTCTTATGTTTTGTTTCTTGAATAAAACATAGATCCTCCTGCATACTCTTATTATTTTGATATTGTCTTATATTATTGCGTGCCCAGTAAAATATAACATATTTTAAGAAAACTTCCTTACTACTCTCATTCTATTATACCGAGAGGCATATTCTTACCAGTAGCAAGCATCATACTTTGATGTTTCCATAGTTGTTATTGAAAAGTGCCTAATAATTCTTTAGTATGAAATAATAGTGTTATTCTCTCACTAGCTAACATTTCCCACTTGTGCGATCATAAATACGTAAGTACAAATATAATATTAATACTTCTATCGAGTATGATATTGCGTTAATGAAGATATTATGAAAAAATGTAATTACTACTCTTGAGATGATTTATGACTATGTGTAATTATTAAACCCGTGTATATTTTATGTTCGTTAATTTGAAAACTCATTAATAAGTCACTAATTGCATACTTATACATGAATATGCTATTTCATATAAGTTTAAGTAAGTCTGTCTTGTAATATTTAGGGTTAAAGACAATTTATTAATAGTATTTTCACGTGTTTGAGCAAATATTTAATAATGGAGGAGAGAAAAGAAAATAACCACACATAATTTTTACTATTTATTTTAAAATTTAATTGTTTAAATTCATTCTCATATTTTCACATAATATATATATATATATATATATATATATATATATATATATATATATATATATATATATATATATATATATATATATATATATATATATATATATATATATATATATATATATATATATATATATATATATATATATATATATATATATATATATATATATATATTCATCATTCTTAAAATAAAATGTGCTTCTTCAACCTGTATAATTTATTTATCTATCAAAAACAGTTTTTGCAATGTTAGTTAGTTTCTATTGCGATAGATTAATGTTTTCACCATAATTGATAATCTATTATTAAAATTAATTTTTTATCAATAATTGATTATTGTCATTTAAGTAAGAGATTGTTAAACCAATTATTTATTTAATTAATTATAAGTTGACATAATCAATTGTTAATATATTATTAATCCCTAATTATTAATGAATTGTTTGAATGAAATTTGTGTTTAGTCGTGATGGATTTATCATTGGATTAAGTCCAATGAAAAGTATGTGCACTCAAAATATTTAGTTATTTGCTTAATTAGATAAGCCTAGATTGCAATGAAAATACTAATGGTATGCCGAGTTCTAAAAGGTAGGTCACTTTTAATTATCTTTTATTATACTTTAATCTAATTTTGTATTTATTACTATATTAAATTCTTCCGGAAACTTCAATTTTTATAACTATTTATACAAAAAAAATTAAATATCTTTTACTCTTTTATTTATATATTAGTCTAACAGTATTTTATTTTTATTTTTCTATTCTATTTTATTGTATATTAAAAATATGGACCAATCATATTTATTATTATGAATAAAAATTAATCATGTTTAAATTATTTAATATTAAAATTTAATTGAAATGTATTGATAATATAAAAGAATTTTACACTTATAGACGTTAAATATTAAAATAAATTTAATTTTTATTTTAACCACCTATAAAGTAATACAAATAAATGATAGTAATTAATCTCTTAATAGTAATATTTTTAATTTGATTTTTATTCATTAAAAAAATATTTAATACAGATAATTGATCTATTAAATATGAACAAGAGTATTTTAGTAACACAGTCAAAATATATCAATATATAAGTTTGAGCAAGTGAGAGTTATGTTAAACGAGTCAAAATATAAATTAATTACTTAATTGACCATGCGTACCTAGGGTATTTGGAGCCCAATATCTGTTTTGTTCTATATTTTCTCCATGAAAACACGTCTTTATGCAGCACTTTATCTGTGCTTCCAAACTGTATCACTAATGCTTTCATACACTGTGCTGATTTCCTGCGTCTAATTAATGGCAGGAAATAATCATTAAAACAATGTGTAAAAAGAAAGTATGTAATACTCTTCTCAGTCCGAGATTTTAAGAAAATTAAATGGTACCTTAGATAAAGTTTAGATAATACCTTACTCGCTGTTGCGAGGGAGATGCTTCAGAATCTTTTACTTTCACGTTATGAGCTAATTCGGGTGTGATAGTGACCATGTTATGTTGTCCATTGTAGTGCAAAACTTTCCGAGCATATTGTCGGATCCAATCATTCCCCAAAAAAGTTCCTAGCTCATCATCCTTTGCAATTGGGATCATGTATCTGTCATTATTCATCAGGAAAATATCCCCTGAAAACGAGCCATTGTAGAATTCGGACTTCGCATTCAAATTGCTCTCCGACTGAATGAAAATGTCTTTGATTGCTTCCCCCAATCTATTCCATATGGTATTTAATTCATTCCTTAGAGACACACTGTACTCATCACAAAATAACGACTCAATTTCTGGAATTAGGTGACACAATGTTTGAAACACCTCAATCATTTTAATCAAACGCTCTGGAGAACGGCTTCCAGAGGCAATGAATTCAGCAAAACTCAGCAACTGAATGGTGGATTCCCTGCAAATCTCCAAGAAGGAATAATCAGCTGCTGATGAGGATCCGAATAAGATGCGATCACAGAGTCGTCGCTCGCCAGGAAAGAGTATCTTGATAGTGACATTGAAAGTTTTAATCCATTTCTCAATTTGAGCTTTGAGGATGTTCCATGGCATATTGTGAATGTCCCCGATGCTGAGCTTCTGTAGACACTCATTTAAGCAATCCCTACGGCATTTGATGTACACGTCGGAAAAATCTTTCTCAAATCCAGCGCTCACCATAACCTTTGCTATTTCCTCCAGGCCTTTGATGGTTTCTGGCTTCAGTGCATCCAGCAAGTAGTTAGGGTCGGTCACCCTCAATTCAGAGTATTCTTCAACATAATTTTTTACATGATCCAAAAGCATTTGAATGAAACCTGAATTTTCGTGCCGAAGCGCAGTCACAAATGTCTGGAGTTGTTCCATCATGCTACTAATATGAGCTGTGATCACCAATTGTGGCGAACCAATGCTACTGTTATTGCTAGCACTAGCAATATCAGTACTGGTTAGTTGTAGAGAATCCATAGAAAGAACCACCGAATTTTCATCTTGGAGATGGGAGTACTGATTATTTACTCCAGCATCTATTGATGAAAAGGAAGAACGGATAATAATAAGGGAATAGCTGAAACCTGCTCCAACGATGAATAGTTGCAATTTAATCTTCATGAGTTGCACAATTAGACATCCGAGGAAGAAATAGAGAAGATCCACTTCGAATCCGCACTGAGTTTGCCTAGACAAACTAAGAGACATGATAGCAAAGGAAGCACATGAAACCAGACTGTATGCATCTGGTTTTCCATTCACCACTTTGTCAAAGAAAAAGGAATAGAGAGAGGTGATTGCCAGTACAAAAAATGCTGTATGAGCTTTGAACCGAAGACTCGTAGAATGTTGCAATGATTTAGTAAATAAAATCACCAAGCAGATGATGAAGCTAAAAACTGTATAAAGTATAATCTTCCACAAATTCCAACTTCCAAAAAGATAGTTGAAGGAAGAGCTGAGAGCATAACAGAGCAGTCCAACAACAGCCGAAGCAAAACCCACAAATCTCCACACTTCTGGATGCATAATCCATCTCCAGAATTGGATGAAAATGAGTGTCATTTTTCTCAAATGTGTAAGAATTGATTTCACAGACGGAATGAGAGTGAGATCAACCATTTCGACTTCGGGTGTGAAAAGCTATTTCTATTTAAGCTGGAATTTCAAAGAAAGAGACCAAAGCTGCTTATCATATGATTTGTATACACGGCTCCAATACTTTAATATTTTGATGAGATATGTTTTCCATCCATTCTCTCCACATGCTTAGAATTGATTTCATATATTTTCAATTAATATCATCTTTTATGGCTAATATCTGCCTCTTTGTTTTATGACTTCCTAATGAGTTAGGATGGAATTTCCAACCCTGCCTGAGAAAAGTCTCGTATACAGTTTACAGTTCCGTAAATGATGGTCCAACTCTCTTAGACTTTATTTATCATTAATGACATGATTTATCTTTAACTAATACGAATATCCGCAAACACGTATATCATTAAACTAATATCTATATCCATTAACAAACGATTATTTAAATATCCATTTATTTTATCGGTGGATATTCATTAAACTACTCGTTTCATATTCGTGACAAATTTTATCTACAGGTACTGATTTTTTTTGTCATCCCAATCCATAATTGTGTGTGTGAGTTTTTAATGGTTATTATCACTTCATCTACATAAAAGAATACAAAGAAGTTAAGATTGTACGTGGACCTATTTGCATGTGTTCCAACTAATATGCCCGTAATATATATGAATATGGTATTTCACCACCTTTCGATTATGTTCGGATTCAAACCAATGGCTCAGAGAAAGCATAAAATGGGAGAAGATAAAAGTATGGTCATCTTAGAGGAAATGATGAAGCTGAAAGAGGTCAGTTTCATTCAAAAGATCAAGTATTTGGCATGGTTGACTAATGTTGTAATGGTCTGAAGAAATCGGGCAAGTGACGAATGTGCGTAGACTTCACTTATCTAAATAAAACATGTCCTAAGGATCCATATCCTTTACCCAACATTGATGGACTCGTAGATGACGCCTCCGGATTCCGAATACTAAGTTTCATGGACGTGTATTCCAATTACAACAAAATATGGATGAACCCCACCAACAATCAAAAGAGATCGTTCATGACATACCATAACAACTTTTATTACAAAGTGAATCCTTTGCGGTTTGTTATGAGCGCTCTTATTAGAGCGTCAACAGAGTTTCTCCATAATTTATTATAACCAGAATATACATCCACAAAAATTTACAAAGTAATTCCTTCCGGTTCGAAGAACGTCAGGTCGATCTATCAAAGACTAATGGATCATGTTTTCGTTAGTCGGGATTAACGCTATCAAGTCAGGATTAACGCTATCAGAATTGACTTGGGAGGCGTCCACTTGAATAGCATAATAGTCAGCCATATTTGCAAAGTTAGTGCAACACTTGAGATGTCTTTAGTTTAAATCTCATATACCGATTTTTTTGATATTAACAATCACTTATGTCTATTCATTCTTCTTTGACAAAGTAGTGAATGAGAAACTATGAATATAGGACATGTTTATTTTAGTTTTAAAAAATGAAAATTTTTAATTTATTTTAAAAATTGGATTTTATAATATCGTTAAAATATTAAAAGTTTTTATATTAAATTTTTTTAAATTAAAAGACTAATTTTGACATTCTATAAGATAAACATACATTATTTAATATCAAAATATAGTCGAAATTGTAGTTTTCTCAAAAAGTTATATTTTAAAAATAACTTTTATAAAAAATTATTTAAAATAGCTTTAAAATTAAGTGATTTTTTAAAATTTTAATATTTAAAAAAAAATTCATAAAATGATCAAATATCCAAAATAACATTTAAATAACTCTTCAAACTAAATTTTTATTTAAAATTTTTATGAAAAAATTTTTTTGTAAATTTTTATTACACATAATTATGTTATACTAAAAAATCATTTTAAAAAAAAAGTCAAAAGAAACGGATCCACTGTCTCATTTCATGTGTTCTCTTTACTACAGTATCTCTTAGCTTGTCGAGCAAACTCAGTGTGGATTTGAAATCAAAATTATTTACTTTTTCGTTGGATGACTAATTGTGCAATTGATGAAGATTAATTACAGTTATTCATTGTTGGGGCTGGTTTCAGCTATTTCCTATTTATTCTTTGTTCTTCCTTTTCTTCCATATAAACATTGTAGCAAGAAATGATTGCCTGAAGTTTAAGATGGAAATTCCGTTGTTCTTTGTATGGATTTCTTACAACTGGCCAGTACTGATATTGCAAGCCGCAACATCGTCTCACCGCAATTGATCAGCGTTGGTATCTATTAGAGAGCAACGTGGAAGCCAAATCCGAAATCTATGAGGACCCTGCTTTGTACTATGTTTTTTTGATGAATAACAGCAGTTACATTGTTCAAAAGGCTCAAGATAGTGAATTAGGAGCTATTTTAGGAGATGATTGGATCAAAAAACACACAACAAAATATCGGCAACACCATGAACACTATCAATGAAACCTCGGTCCCATCAAGACATCGGAGTTTTGATTCTCTTATGATAGTTAATTTGAATATTTATGGCAATACACTAGCACATTAATTTTTCAAGTGTGTGAAATAATCAATAGGATGATTATTGTGACTGTGAGAGAGTAATAATAAATAATAATCATAGCATAACAAGGGAAATACTCTTGTTTATATTTTTTACCCATTTCTTAAACTTAAATAATTTTTGGTCTGTTTTCTCAAAGCTCATTAATCCATTAGAAATAAAAGGATAGCTTTTTAAAGAAAAAAAGAAAGTTGTTCACATCTCAGCATATATGACTGTGAACGCATATTATAATCCAATTCAGAGATGGCTGATGCATACAAAGGTATGGATTCAGCTGTTGTTAGATTAGTTAGTTATGCTCCCAGTTGTTCTTTCAACCATCTATATGGAAATTAGAATTTATGGAAGATAATTCTTTATTGTGTTATTTGTTCATCTGCTTCCTGATTTTATTAGCAATGATAAAATCTTAACCTTACTAAATTTGATTTGAGTCTAACTTTATTATTTGTATTTTGAATTTGAGTTTAATTATTTTGAGCTCAAGTAATTTTGGATAATGTTTTTAGAAGACTCTTGTAATATTTGGAGTGTCTAAATATTTATTAGGTTTTAATATTTTCTAGAATGCTCATGAATTTCTAGAGTTGAAAACTCTAGAATTAGTGTGTCTAGAGTTCTCCTTAGAGTACTATAAATAGAAATGTAATACTACACTTTTATATAAAACAAAAATACAAAGTTCTATCTTTCATAAATAACTCTCCTATCTATCAAATTTCTATTCAAGCCTTTAATATTACGAGACACTTTCACTAAATACAAAAGACTTTATTTCCAACAAAGTGGCATGAGAGTTTGAAGGTCCTCAAAAGATGGCAAATGGAGGTTTCCGTTTTCAAATGTCGATACTCATAAAAGAACAACTATGACAATTGGAGTATAAAGATGAAGGCGCTACTAGGAGCTCAAGATTTGTGGGATATCGTTGAGAAATGTTTCAAGGAACAAGATGAAGTCTCGCTAAGTCAAAGTGTAAAGGAGACATTGAAGCAATCAAGAAAGAGAGACAATAAAACTCTCTTCCTTATTTATCAATCTGTATATGAAGATACATTTGAGAAGATCTTTAATACAACGACGACCAAAGAAGCATGTGACAAACTTCAAACTTGCAACAAAGGAGTGGAGCAAGTGAAAAAGATTTGTCTTCAAACTCTTAGAGGTGAGTTTGAATGTTTATTTATGGAAGAGTCTAAGTCAATTTCTGATTATTTTTTTCGAGTATTGTCTGTAGGCGTAGCCAATCAACTTAAAAGAAATGGTGAAGATGTTGATGAGGTGAAAGTCATGGTGAAAATAATTCGCACTTTAAATCCAAGTTTTGACTTCATTTTTACCAACATTGAAGAAAACAAGGATTTAAAGACCGTGACTATTGAGAAATTCATGGGTTCCTTACAAGCATACGAAGAAAAACAAAAGAGAAAAATTAAACAAAAGGAGGCTATGGAGCAACTACTACAACTCAACACAAAGGAAGAAAACTAAGTGAATTACAAAAGACGAAGAGGACGAGGTTGTGGCCAAGATCATGGACGTGAACCGGGACATGGAGGAGAAGGAAGAGGTAGTTACAACAGCTACTCCAAAAACTCCAACAATGGAGAAATAAGTAGGAATCCACAAACAACAAGAGGTTGTGGAAGAGGAAATTGATGGTCAAGGTGCGACAAGTCACAAATCAAGTGCTTCAACTGCAACAAGATTGGTCACTACGCATCTGAGTGTAGATTATCAAAGAAGGTTGTGGAGAAAGCTATCTTTATAGAAGAAAAAGGTGGAGAAGAAGAAACTTTTCTCCTCGCGTGTCAAAACCAAGTTGAAGAGAAAAGAAACAAGTGGTACCTCGACACCGGCGCAAGCAACCACATGTGTGGCGATCGAAGCATGTTCATAGGGATCAATGAAGCAGCAACTGGCAATGTCTCATTTGGAGATGACTCAAAGATACCGGTCAAAGATAAAAGGAAGATTCTCATACACTTGAAGAATGAGAGTCATCAATTCATATCCAATGTTTGTTATGTTCCTAACATGAAGAATAATATTTTAAGCTTGCGACAATTATTAGAGAAAGACTATGACATCCACTTGAAAAAACATAGTATTTTCTTAAGAGATTGTCGACATAACTTGATTACTAAGGTGCCTATGTCAAAGAACAGAATATTCCTCTTTAACATTCAAAAATGATGTGGCAAAGTGTCTCAAGGCTTGTTATACCGACTCTTCGTGGCTATGGCATCTACGATTTGGACACCTTAACTTCAGCAGTCTAGAATGTTTGTCAAAGAAGGAGATGGTGGAAGACTTGCCTAGTATAAACCACCCAGACCAACTATGTGAAGGATATTTAATTTGGAAGCAATTCCGGAAAAAAAATTCAAAGGAATCAACGTCAAGAGCGACAAAATCACTATAGCTCATATACACCAATGTCTGTGGACCAATCAATCCAAACTCTTTTGGTAAGAATAAATACTTTCTCCTCTTTATTGACGATTATTCTAGAAAAACGTGGGTTTGTTTCTTGAAGGAGAAGTCAGAAGTGTTTGAAAATTTTAAGAAGTTCAAAGCCCTTGTGGAGAAAGAAAATGGTCTTTCAATTAAGGCCATGAGATCTGACCGAGGAGGAGAGTTTACTTCAAATGAGTTCAACAAATATTGTGAAGACCATGGAATTTGCCGCCCTGTAATAATACCAAGATCGCCACAACAAAATGGAGTAGTGGAGAGAAAGAACCGGACCATACTTAATATGGTGCGAAGCATGCTTAAGAGTAAGAAGATGCCGAAAGAGTTTTGGGCCGAAGCAGTAGCATGTGCAGTTTACTTGACAAATTGTTCCTCAACAAGAAGTATGCATGACAAGACACCACAAGAAGCATGGAGTGGAAGGAAGACAAAGATCTATCACCTCAAAGTGTTTGGAAGCATTGCATATACCCATGTTCTAGATGAAAGGAGAACAAAGCTCGATGATAAAAGTGAGAAGTACGTATTCGTGGATTACGACTCAAGCTCCAAAGGGTACAAGCTTTATAATCCAAATAGTGGAAATATTGTCATAACTCGTGACGTGGAGTTCGAAGAAGAAGATTGTTGGGATTGAAGTGTTCAAGAAGACATGTACGATTTTCTTCCTTATTACATCACTTGCCTCACCGACACCAAGGTTGGATGAAACAAGCTCAAGCGAGAGAACACCACGACTAAGAAGTATTAAAGAGCTTTATGAAGTAACCGAAAACCAAAATGACATTAACCTCTTTTGTCTTTTCTGTGATTGCAAGCCTCTAAACTATCAAGAAGCGGTTGAAAACATGAAGTGGAGAGACGCCATGGACGAAGAAATCAAGTCAATCACGAAGAATGATACGTGAAAACTTACTACACTTCCGCGAGGACACAAAGAAATCAGAATAAGATGGGTGTACAAGGTGAAGTTGAAGTGTGTGATCCCTCGGGATCAAGTTGCCGACATTTTCACCAAGCCACTAAAGTTGGAAATTTTTGTGAAGGTAAGGAGTATGCTTGGAGTCACAAATCAAATTTAAGGGGAAATTTCGAAATATTAAACTTGATTTGGGTCTAACCTTATTATTTGTGTTTTGGATTTTTGGGCTTAGTTATTTTGAGTTTAGGTAACTTTGGATAATGTTTTTAGAAAACTCTTGTAGTGTTTGAACTGTCTAGATATTTTTTAGTATTGTAATATTTTCTAGAATGCTCATGGAATTCCTAGAGTTGAGAACTCTAGAATTTGTGTGTCTAGAGTTCTCCTTAGAGTACTATAAATAGAGATATAATTTTACACTTTTGTATAAAGAAAAAATACAAAGTTCTCTTTTTCATAAATAATTCTCCTATCTATCAAATTTCTATTCAAGCCTCTAATATTTCCGTACACTTTCACTAAACACAAAAGATTTTAAATTTAAATACTGTTTTCTCGAAGCTCATTAGTCCATTAGAAATAATAGGATAGTTTCTTAAAGAAAAAAGAAAGTTGTTCACATCTCAGCATATATGTCTGTGAACGGATATTCATCTTTTAACATGAAGCATATTATAATCCAAATTCAGAGATGGCTGATGCATACAAAGGTATGGATTCAGCTGTTGTTGGATTGGTTAGTTATGCTCCCAGTTGTTCCTTCAACCATCTATTTGGAAATTGGAATTTATGGAAGATAATTCTTTATTGTGTTTTTTGTTTCATCATCTGCTTTCTGATTTTATTAGCAATGATATGGAACCACTTGAAAAGTCTCAGGTTCAAAGTTCAATTTGCATTTTTGGTTTTAGCCATCACCTCAGTGTATTCCTTTTACTCTGATAAAATGATGAATGGGAAGCCAGATGCATATAGTCTCATTTCAAGTGCTGTCTTTGCTATCATGTCACTCAGTTTGCCGTGGCAAACTCATGCGGATTCGAAGTGGATCTTCTTTACTTTTTTTCTTGGATGTTTAATTGTGCAACTCATGAAGATTAAATTACAGTTATTCATTGTTGGAGCTGGCTTCAGCTTTTCCCTTATTATTATTCGTTCTTCCTTTCCTTCTGTTTCCATAGATTCATAATAAGCCTTTTGAGACCTCTGCTGTTTTTTATTATGATGTAATAAAACATTTATTATCTAATCTTATTTTATACAGTAATGAGTAGGTTTTATGATAATAATGTCAGAGAGAATATTTTAGTTGAGAGATTTAATCCAAAAAATATATTTACCAATTGATACTAAATTTGGAGGTTAAGTGGTTCTCTAGTTGATAAAAACATTTCTTTATCTAAAAAGTATTTTTAAATAACACTTATTTGATTCTGGAGCATAAGTTCAAACAATCAAAAATTAACTATAAATAAAAAAATATTTAAAATAGTGTAACTAATTAACTATCCACGAAATTTAAAAAAGAGGAATGCTATTTATGTCAGCCAGTACATACACGTAGTTTTAAGTTTTACTTTGCAGTTTTACTTTGCATTGCCACAATTTTCAATTTTTATAAATATAATAAGAGTAATGTTATTTTGTGTCTTTGGGACACATGTTAAAAAATCCACAAATAAAAAATATGAATAGAAAAAAACAATAAAATCATTAATTATAAGACTATTAAATTTATTACATAATTTACAAGAATTATTTCTTATATTTATCTCTTAACTTGTTTATTTTTATTACCCATATAATAAACAAAAGATAAAAAAGTACTCTCTTACGGTATAAAAAAAAGATAAAAAGGTACTCTTACGCCGGTGTAGATGTCAAACCAGTGTAAATGTATTATTTTTCTAAGGGTCTGTTTGGTTCAAATGAGTGGGAGGGGAGGGGAGGGATTTTAATGAAGGAGAGGGGAGGGGAGGTGAAGGAATTTTTTAATCAAATAAGTGTTTGGTTCAAAAGAGTGGAGGGAAGAGATTTTAATTAAAAATGTGTTTGGTTCAGAAGGGGAGGGGAGGGGTTTTATTAATAATTTACATTTTTATCCTTATGATTTTATATAAGTCATATGATATTAAAATGTGAAAAATTCGTGCGTATTTTTGTTGGTAATAAAATTTCTAATATTGAGCGATTAAAAAAATATTTATTTGTCACATAAAGTTAAAAAATTGAGTATAATTGATTCGACTTATAACTTTCCAACATAAATTAAACTATATGCCAATAACATCGTTTAAATTATGATGAATCATATAACAAAACAAATATATAAAATAACTTATTACTAAATATTAATGGTTCAAAATATTTAATAAAATGAATAAACAAAAATAAATAAAATGATATGGTTTACAATTTGATATAAAAGAAAATATGATAGAGTACATAACAAAATTAAAAGAAAAAAAACGAATATAACAAAACATAATTTTTTTTATAAAAAAAAGACAATGATTATGATTTATATTAATTATAAAAATTATAAAATAATTTGAAGGTGAAGAACAATTATAATAAGTTGATGAAAACAATCGAGAAAAAACAGTAACACAAAAGATAACAAATAGTTTTGAAATAATAAAATTAAACTGAGGATATTTTAGTAAATATAATAATTTTTAAATATCAAAATTCATATTCCCTCCCCTCCCCTTCCCTCCAAATCCCCCCAATTCGGAGAGAACCAAAAAGTGTGTTTTGGAGGGATTTTGCTCCCCTCCCCTCCCCTCCTAAAATTTGAACCAAACATATTTAATTAAAAATTTCCCCTCCCCTCCATCTACCCCGAACGAAACACACCCTAAAAATTGTGGCTAATCTCTCTTTTGATTTTTCTCTCAAAAGACTCTCACTCTTATGTTATTTGTTCTTAAGGTGTTGTTTTGGATGTGATGATTTAAAATGAAGCATAAAAATGACTTTTATACTATGAAAATTGGTTAATATGACTATAAATTAGAGATTTTCTCCCTTTCGTACTTGTTTCCTTTAATTTATTTACTAAATTTATTTTCCAATCCTTCATTTCCTCTCCTCTGTATCATAGATATTTTGAGTTGCTTATTGAACACCTCGTGTTTGGAGATGAACCAAGCATATTCAGAACATTAAAACCGACTCAAAAAAGAAAGAAAAAAAAAGAAACACAAATGATAATGTATACAAAATCCTGTTTGTTGATTTAGGAAACTTTTTACACTATTCTAAGCGCTGACGATTGCAACTAAGGTGGTTTTCAAGTCTCTCTCAACAATTGCAAAAACATTTTCAGTCCTCCATAATGATTCTGAGTAGAACATATAGTAATATGTATACTGCAAGTATACAAGATCATACATCTTTTAGAACTACACTCAAAACTTTGTATTACAACTACACAATAAATACATACACAATAAAACATACACCTTTAGCTTCGATTTCTGCTACCAGTTGATCCACTGCTTCCTTGAAACAAATCGTTGAGTTTCACTTCAATATCTTCCGTTTCATATTTAACATATTTATCAGTGTTCTTACCAACTTCAGCAAGACTCTGAAACCTCCCAATGAATTTTCTATAAGCTGGTAACAACAGTTTCTCAATGGAATTTCTTATTTCTTCCTTAAGCTGTTTATCAAAGATAAACCATGAAGATTGAACCCTGCATAAATCATCAAACGCCGTGTTGAACGATTTCAGCTTCTCTTTCATAGACTTTGCTATGGCATTAGGTGGCATTGAACCACTGTTCTCCATCTTTAGAAACCCAGACACCTTGTTCCATGAGCTTCTCTGATACTGCATAAGGTACTGCCGAATTTTCGCAGTGTGTTTTTTTATCCAATCATCTCCTAAAAGTACTCCTAACTCACTATCTTCAGCCTTTTGAACAATGTACTTGCAGTTATTTATCAAGAAAACATAGCACAATGCAGGGTCCTTGTAGATTCTGGATTTCGCTTCCAAATTGCTTTCTAATAGCTCCATAATCCAATCCATTTGAACTGACAAAGAGGAAGATGAATGCATTCTATCATCAATCTTGGGAAATTCCTTTAAAGGATGTCCATAGTCTTCAAACACTTGCTCTAATGTCTGCTGTGACCGACACGCAGCACGGAGGTAGTTCATCACGTATCGGGTAATCGGGTGAAGTCCACCACCAGGAACTGCCGCCTTAGCTGGATCTCGGCGAATTAGATTCTCCAACTCCATGAAAATGCCTCTAATTGCTTCCCCTAATCTCTTCCATATCGTCAATGCTTCATTCCTTAAAGATACACTATACTGATCACAAAATAAAACCTCAAATTCTGGAATTAGGTCACGCAATGTTTCAAACACGTCGAGGATTCTGAATAACCGATCAGGTGAACGGCTTCCGATGGCAACAGCATCAGCAAAATTCAACAGCTGAACGGTGGATCCTCTGCAAACCTCCATGAAGGAGAAATCGGCGGCCGAGGAGTATCCGAAGAAGACCCGATCACAGAGTCGTCGCTCGCTGGGGAAAAGTATCTTGAGTGCGACATTGGAAGCTTTAATCCATCTTTCAATCTCGTCTTCAATATCCTGCCATGACATCTTCTGAACATCCTCAATACTAAGCTTCTGTAACCCTAATCTCGAAAGGCTTTCCTCCAAGAACTCCCTTCGGCAACTACTGTAAACATGCGAACACTCCTTTCCAAAACTACCAGCAACCATTCGCTTTGCGATCTCGTGAAGGTCGTTAATCGTAGCCGACGGCAAAGCATCAATCACGATGTCGTAATCAGTTACCGGCATCGCAACAGGAATCAGATCATCTTCTTCTCCATCGTTCCTAACTTCTTCATCTTCTTCTGAGTCAAAAGGTAAATTCTCAGTTGAACCGTTGTACGGTTGAGTTAGATCAAAGGACTCACCACCGCGTTCCATGAGAGATCGAAACTCGTCCTCAAGACGGAACATAGCGTGCTGGAGCATATCCTCGGCGCGTGCAAGACACGTTGCGATGGATTTATCACCGGTGAGGTGGTTCCACTCTGCGACGGAGGCGATTAGGTCGTCAACGGCTTCGAGAAAAGCCTCGGCGTCAGCGGAATCCGCCCAGATAGGGTGATCGGAGGAGACGTAGTGAGAGATCCGACGGTCGAGGGCTTTAAGGCAGTGATCCAGTGCGACGCAGGTTCTGGGATCTGTATCTGCAACCGCGACTTTCTCGGAGAGATTTTCCTTCGAGAATCTTCCATCGAAGTTCGAGAATATTTGGAGAATGTCATCAGCCATAACATTGTTGTTGTGGCCTAGCGTTTTTGCTATGTGACGTGCCATAGCGAGTAATTTCTCTTCTCCGTTTTCAGACATTTTTATGAATGCAAGTTTATCAATAATCACATGTAAGGAGGAAAAAAGAAGCTCCAAATGGGAACGAACTACGAAGTATTAGCTAGAATAGAAGGATTGGGGAAGCGGGAATGACGGATATGCCCTTTCTGGGACGCGGTTTAGGGAAATAAATTGAGGGTAGAGATGGTATACTGTTGGAAAATTACGTGGATTTTGATGAATGGAGAAGAAGATAAAGGTAAGAGTGAATGTGGAAAGCAGTTTCTTAGGTTGATGTCAGTAGTCGTTGCAGCCTTGCAGTTAACTTTGTTTTTTACCTCTTTTTGTTTCGATTGGTGTAAATATAGGAACTTGAATTTTCCAATGTTGACGTTAGGTTTTGAATGGTCTTAGGAGGTATTCCCTCTTTCACGTCTCATTAAAAATAGCGATATTTATGTTATTCATTTTTTTTTAAATACGTAATGTATTGGTTTTAATTAGAGTAGGCAATAAACCAAATTCATATTCGATATTATTAATTTGTTATACTTAATTCATGTATATATAACACTTACATTTTATCAATGAAAATTTGTCAAGATTGATAAAATTCGTCAAAATCTTGTCTGACTGATTCAATAAAGTCTCGTCAAAATGACTCACTAAAGTATTGTTTAGAAATTAAGTCTCAAGAACAAAAAGTATGTATAAAACCTAGATAAATTTCATGCGAAAGCTTGAAAATGAGTAAGGAAACTGAAACACTTCAACCTCTTCGAGTCATCATGCTTGAAGGGATTGTGTAGTTATATAATTGTAAGAGACATCGTCTATCGTTCCTTTCAGATCGACCATTTGCTGGTTTGAGCGCCCCTCTTTTGGATAAGATGTCGTTTCTTCGAATATGTCGCCTAAATCCTTCGTGCCTCCGTCCATAGTGCGTGATCGTGTGGAAAACTTATATTTGATCAACAACGGTATAGAAGGAGTCTAAAGAGTTATCTGTGCCCCGTGAATTTAAGGAAATCAACTATCCACATCTGAAGTGATTGTTATATCCTAGAAAGTCTTGGATTTAGGCATATGGTGGCTATGAATACCTCAATAGAGACGAATATAAACTAACTCTAATAGAGAAATACACATATATAAAGTTTCTCACCCCACGTGAGATTGCTCTCAACCTCATAACTAACCTTAAAGCCTTTGACAACCCTTAATCATAAGGGATTGTCACGCATTTGTACTTTTAGCTAGTACAATTGGTGTTCATCGTGGGTCCCCGGTAAAACTGACATAGGTCACACTCATCATTATCCGCGGTTGCTTTCACCATCTTCTCACTGGGATGTTTGAGCAAAGCTTCAAGAAGGACGTCAATACTGTCGCTAAAAGTTTTATCGAGGGGAGAATCTAACTCCTCCCTGTCACAACACGAAAAACAACCGGCAGAAAACAGAGTCGGCACCGAACATTATTTATCGCGACGGGGAAAGGAAACGATCGAAGAAGCTGCAAAAAGGGAAAGAACGTGGTCTCACAACCAAATTCTGAGTTCATGAGTCGATTACGCAAGAGGAATGTGTTAGCACCCCTCGCGTCTGTTGTACTCAATGAGATCCACTCTTGTTCTTATAAGCAAAGGCTGTGTATATCTAAAGACTTACTTGCTAAAGGAACGCGGAAACAAAAGGGGAGAAAAAACAAAAGGAGACTCGATAGGACCTCTTTGTCCTATGCCTAAGTATTCCCTCGTGTAATGGGAAAGTCAGAGTCAACGTAGTTTGAAGGACTACGAGTGGAAGGGGGATGATGGTGCCCGCCAAGACTTCGCCGTCTTGTGCCTACATATCTTCATTCGGACGCGAATGAAGAAATCAGAGTGTTCGTAGTTCGTGGGACTACGGTTTACTTAGTGTCTTTTATGAGTGATACTAAGTTCACATTCTAGCAGTTAGGGGCGAGGTCTGTTTGCGGTAGAACTGAAGTAGCATGCCCTTTCTGAAAAGGTTTGAAAGAAAATTCCGAAGGACAAAATTGTTTGAGTTTGTTCAAGTGTTTTAAAGAAGTGAATTGAATTTGTTTGAGATGTGTATTATACTAAAGTCTATGACATAGGAGCGAATGCTTCGCAAGATCTCCCCCAGACGGAACGTATGCAAAGCACTCTAGAAGAAGTAAGGAGAGACTTTCACTCATCATTTTCCATGTACTTAAGGCTCATGACGTACTATACTCATCGCAATTATTATGCACTTTGAATTTTATTTAAGGGAGAGAAGAGAGAGTTATCATGCAAAGTGGAACTCAGTGTTACATGTTATCATGCAAAGTGGTCCTAAGGTTGGGATGTGAAAGGAATTTCTATCCTAATGTTAGCATGCAAGGATGGACCTAAGATCGAGGTTAGGGAAACTATTCTAATGTTATCATACATGGATTAGCACCTAATGTCTATCCTACTCCAATCTTAATAAAAAATTAAGTTGGACTAGGAGGCCCTAAGGGAACATGCAAAGGCAAGCAAAAACCAAGAAAATAAACCAAAAAACAGCAGCAACAATTGCGCTTCAGCTCAGTATAGCGATAAAATCCAGCAATAGCATAACACAATATTTAACAGCATACATTTTCCAGAACAGAACAGGTGTAAATGCAGCAAGATAGAATGAGTGCATTTAACCACATGTAATCAACACCTCAGCAAATGTATACCGCAGCATGCAATGCATCAAATAAGCATCAAGCATAGAGGAACATGTAACATCGCAACATCAAGTTAGGCATGCATCAAAGATTAAACAATCAACAATGACCATGCCCAACAACCAAGCATATACATGCGTCAAAAGAATTCAACAAAAGCATGCCTCCACATTTAAACAAATGCACATGAATTGTAAGAATCAAGCATGAACATGTATCGAATAATATTAATCAATGTACATGATCATATATAAAGAATCAAACGTGAGCAACAATTATGAAATGCACATATCAAGAACAACATGAATGTTTATCAACAATTAATCGTATCAAATGAACATGCATTTACAGAATTAAAAGTAAACATGAACATGAATCATGCATCAAGCAAAAGTGAACATCCAAGGAAAACAAATATGAACATGCAAGTGAACAAGCAACATGAAGAATGCATCTAGAATGCAAAACAATTAGCCATGAACATGCATCATGAAAATTAATGTGTCACGTGTCAAAGAATCACATATTTGCTACAAAATAGGGTGAAATAACACAAGAAAATTCCACAAATATGTATCATACAAAGCCATGAGGTTTAGAAGTGGAAAGGAATCCAAGCAAGCATGAAAAAACACAAAAATCAGCTTCAGCAACAATGTTAATCGATTAACCACTTTTGCATGCATTTTGGTTAATCGATTAACACTTAAAAACAACACAAAATACACACAGCAACAGTGTTAATCGATTAACCACATTTGCCTGTATTTTGGTTAATCTATTAAAATTGTACAAACAGCACAAAAAGTTCAGCATAAAAATCACTTTTTAGCAACTTAATCACTTAATCTCCACAAGTTAGAGCATGCAATTGATCATAAAAATTATATCAAATAACAACAATTACATAACAATTGAATCCATCAAACATCAAGATCAACAATTAAAGCAATCAATGGATCAAATCACACCAAAACCATAAGGATCCACATTGTGAAAGTTGTAAAATAAGCTAAAATGAGTTTGAATCTAAGAATCACCAACCTATAAAGCGGAGATTTGCTTTGGTAATTGTTGCAAACATAATTTGATGAATTAAGAAAATAAAGTCAAATATCCAATGAAATCCTAGCAAGAAACTTGAAGAACAATACAATAAGATGAACTTGCTTCAAAATTGCTTTAAGAAAGTGCTTCCAAATTTTAGATCTAGATCCAAATAAGCTCCAACTTCAGAATTGAACAATGGAAGATGATGTAATGGAGGTTTAGCTAAAGAATTCACAAATTGAAATATACAATTTATAAAGCATTTTGGTTATGGAGCTTTGGTGAGGGTTTTGGAACGAGAGAAAAATGAGAGAGAATTGTAGAGAATTGAGAAGGAAATGAAATTATGAATGAAGTTGTGTGAGGTTTGGAGCAAATTCATTTAAATAGGCTCTAGGTTTGGAGTGTAAATGAGGTTTGGAGTGTGCTTTGGAATTAGCTCTTGAATTGGGTTTGGAATTAGGAGTGGGAATCATTTGAATTTTGGAGGGAAGATGAAATTAATTTGAAAGCATTCTAGATCCTTCTACTGATGTAGATGTGAACCCAAGTGATTAAAATGAACTTGCAATTGCTACAGTGCTAAAAACTGAACTTTCTGGGCAAAAATCTCTTGTGTTAATTGATTATCACATTCAAATTTTGGCGCCAAAAGGAGAGAAACTTGGAAAATCAATTGTTGCCACTTGTTCTGAGCATGGCTCTGCCTCTAAAGCCTGTTATTTGATATTGCACCTGAATAATACCTGAAATAAGCTATGGATCCCCTTTTGTACTCAATATACTCTGCTAGAAAAAGAATATGGTCTGGTATCAAATCATTGAGCAAAATAAATGTTGGAGCCTCTAATGCTTGCTGCTTAAAAACTTGAAATAAAAAGAAGTCTTGAGCCATAAAAACAAAGTGATCCCATGTCTCAAGAACTCAATGAAATGCATGATTGATTGTTATGTCCTAACAGAAATGCAGACGAATGCAAAATAAAAGCTAGTTAGGGTTAGAAACGAGATGGCAAATTTTGGGGTGCAACATCCCCGAAGGAAGCATGTTTGTTAGGTGTTATCGATAAACATTGTGCCTATCAAGGCTGCAAAACTCCAGGGAGAGATCGAGAGCATAGAATCTCCTTTTCAAGGAAAGAAACAATTGGTGCCTCCCCCATAACAATGACCCCATGATCATCACAATCCAGTATGCCAATTAGGATGTGAAGTGATTGTTGATTAACCTTTACAGCTCGACAGATGTATTATTCTAGAAAATCTTTCAAGGGCTCCAGTTTGATACAAATATCATTGGGACCATCCAAGGATCCCTGATTGGACTTTCATAGGAGCATGTACAAGTTAAGGGTCATGTCACACTTGAAATGTTGTCTGGTTCAAGGATGAGTGCTAGAACCATTTAAGTAAAGTATCATGTGGTAGACGTCATGTCCTCTTACAACGTCATTCTGGGAAGGCCCGTTATCAACTATATATGGAAGATCTTGTCTACCCTTCTTTTAAGCCTCAAATTCCCATTATTTAATGGGTGTGTTAGTACGCTTAAGGGGAACCAGACGATCGCTCAATAGTTTTACTTGAGTAGCTTGAAAATGATGAGGGAACCCACCGCCCTGTGAGCCATACAATAAGTTGTGGACCTTATGTTAGAGTAGAGAGTGAAAGGATTACCCCAAAAAAAATACTTGAAGGATGTTTATATTGGCCTTAGCGTCACCAGATCACCAATCTAGGTACCTCTTTGTCCGAGTCTGAAGAAGAGGGTATGGTCACCCTACTCAGGAAGAACATTGATATGTTCTCCTAGGTACCTTCAAATTTTCCCGACATAGACACTAGAGAGGTGTGTCATCGCCTCGCCATAGATCATGCAGTTAATCCAGTATCTCAAAGGAGGCACAAAGTTAGTGAGGAAAAGAGAGCAACTATTAATAAAGAAGTAAAAAAGCTAACAAGCATCAGTTTTATAGCAAAAATAAAATACACTTCGTGTATGGCTAATATGGTCTTGGTAAGAAAAACATCAAACAAATGGGGCACGTGCATTGATTTCACTGATCTCAATGTTGTCTGCCCCAAAGATCCATACCCTTTTACGAACATAGATCATATGATTGATGGGTCTTTGGGCTATAAAATATTGAGTTTCATTGACACCTACTCTAGAAACAACTAGATTAACATGGACCCCATAGATGCACCTGACACAAGATTCATGTCCAACCATTGCAACTATTATTATAATGCCATACCCTTTAGGATTAAGAACGCAGATACCACTTATCAAAGATTGATGAATGCGACGTTTTCAAAATAAATATGGCACAACCTAGAAGTTTACATTTATAACATGATAGTGAAGACGTTAAAAGGCGGGAGTCATGTAGTAGATTTGAAAGATATCCTAAGGTTATTCAGGACCTACAACATGCGTCTGAATCCAGCCAAATGCTCATTTGGCATAAAGCAAGAAAATTCTTAGGGGGCGTTTGTTTCACGGTATAAAAAATTAATCTCAGGAATAATTTTCCCAGGCATAACATTACAAGGAATAAGTTTTTATAAAAAGTGTTTGGTTGTATCTTAAAATCCCAAGAATCTTTTATTTTTAAATTATTTTTAATTAATAATATATTATAATTATAGATAAAAATAATAATTATAAAAGTAAAATAGTGTGTAGTAATGGAGACAACCAACTATTTTAACATAAAATTTGATGGTAACCGCCTGGAATAAAAGATTCTCACACTTGTGAAAGGGGATTAAAAAGCCACTAAAGATGCAAAAAAAATTTCATGGGCATAATATTTTCCTGGGAACAATTTTGTATTCCCTTCTAACAATAATAGTTATTTTATTTCCAACCCCAAGTTCCTAGGAATACATTTTGTATCCATGAAACAAACACAACCTTAGGTTTTATGCTCACTAAAAGGGGTATAAAGGTGAAGCCAAACAAATCTCAAGTCATCATAGACATGAGGAGTCCCTCCAACGCTAAAGAGTTCAACAACTAACTAGACTTTAGCTGATATCTCTCATTTTATTTCTTGTGTAGGTGATAAGGATTTCCATTTCTTTACCTCATTAAAGAAAAGAGAGAGAGATTTGGATGAACGGGCGAATACAAGGATACATTTCAAATCTAAAAGCGCTCATAGTGTTGCCGCCTATCTTGACACGCCAGATAATAGGCTTGCCTTTATATCTCTACGTGTCTTTTACTGGCCAAGCATTGAGCTAAGTACTCATCCAGAAAACAAGTAGAGTGGAATAATCGGTCTAAAAGGGAGTTAGTAGAGAAGTTTGAGGTAGATGAAAGTTCTTAATCCCATTAGCTTTTTCCCTAATTTTACCTTTTGATGATTCATTGTTGAATATGATGTTGAATTATGTATTAGCATGATGTATGTGTTGTATTATGTGAAATTTTTGCACTATTTTACCATGGAATTAGTGTGTTATTGTTCATGATGTTGGTATGAATTGGTGTTCATATGTGTGAGGTGATTTTGATGATTGAAGTATGTTAAATCCATGATGAAATCAATGAAAATACATGTTAATTGATAGATACGTGATGTTTCGATGTTAGATGATGTTTTCCCTTTATTGTTGTTCGATTTATGGGCTAAGAAGGGAAAATTATCATAGCCAAAATGCAGAATCTATGATTTGCTTCATAGTAACAGACGTCACCCTCGTGATAACTAGGTCATCATAACTTTTGAGGCGCTGATGGGCATCAACTGCTTGACGGGTAGAACTTCATAGTCCCCAGGTATAATTGGATAGGATAGTCGTCACAGGGATGACGTAGGCAGTGACGAGCGTCACACTAATGATGGGCAATCTGTCATACTTCTAGAATGAGCGTTGTTTATTCAATTGCTTGGAATTTAGTGTCGGTTCTGATTGTTGTGATCGTGTTGTGATTAGGCTACTATTTTCCCATAGTTTGGAGATAATTTGGTGTTGTTTATTATTGATTATTGAATTAATCAATTAGTATGATGTTGTGCATAATTGTGGTAATTATATGGTGATATTGCATGTTATGGTGTACGAGCTTTAATTCTAGTTTTGGTGTGCTCTGGTCCGGTAGTATGGATTTAGAATCAATTAGCTTGTTCCATATGAGAATCGTTGAACCATTACTTATGGTGATAATAGCGAATTGGTGTGCTCTGGTCCTATTGTGGGGATTCAAGAGCGACATAGATATGTGTTGTCTATAATGGTATCACATGCATGCAGAGTCTTGGTGTTGAGTATATTGCATTCATAATTACATATATAATTGTTTAATTATGTTGATTTTGGTGGGTGAAAACACTTCTGTAGTTGATGTGAATGAATTGTATGATTGTGGTTGTTTTCTAAAGCTACCCTTGCATACTTTTTCACCATTATATATTATGAGCATACTCTCACCTCTTTGTTGTTTGTGTGGTTCTGTACTCCTTCTTGGGGTACAGACAAGCAGGTAAATAAGTAGTTGGTTAGAGGCTGAAGGATGGCATTGAGATTTTTCTTCTCTTTCCTATTTTATACGATATTTAGATTTTGTTTCTCTGATCTACAACAGTGGACGGGCAAACATTTGTTTTGTGATGTTTTATCATTTTGATGTTGTTAATGCAAGTAATAGACTTGTAACTCGTGATGTTGGCACTGAGATTACTTGGGATGTGTTTATAGTTCATTTCCTAGAGAAGTGCTTTTCAGAGGATGTGCACAACAAGAAGGATATCGAATTCCTTGAGAATAAGCAAGGAAATATGAGAGTTGCTAAGTGTGCTACTAAGTTTGATGAACTGGTGAAGTTTTGTCCCCACTATAATGGTGCATCTGCTGAGGGGTCGAAGTGCATCAAGTTTTAAAATAGACTACGTCTTGAGATTAAGCAAGGTATCTATTATCAGGAGACTCGCAGGTTTCCTATGCTGGTGAATAGGTGTAGTATATATGATGAGGATAACAAGGCTTGTTCTGCTCACTATAAGAGTAATAGTGAGAAGAGAGGGAAGAATTGGTATCATGGAAAGCCGTATAGTGCTCCAAGTGACAGAGGGAAGTAGATGGCTTTCGATGAGAAAAGATCAAGTGGGGAAGGGACTCCCGCTTCTGTCAAATGTTTTAAGTGAGGTGGGTCAGAACACCGTGCTAATAAATGCCATAATAAGGTTTTGAGGTGCTTTAGTTTTGGAAAGGCATGTCATGATATTGTAGATTCTTAGAGTGATAGGCCGACTTGTTATAATTAAGGCGAGCAGGGTCACATTAGTACTTATTGTTAGAAACCAAAGAAGGCATAGTCAAGAAGGAAAGTATTTTCATTATTAAGGTTAGAGACTACTAGCTCAGACAGGTTGATTTGAGGTACATGTTTTATTAATGGTATTCCTCTAATTGTTATTATTGACACGAGTGCAATACATTCTTTTATTTCGATTTATTATACTGAGAGGTTGTGTTTGAAATTGTCTGTTATGGTTGGGAGTATGATTGTTGATACTCCAACCCTGGGTCTAGTAACTACTTTGTGGGCTTGTTTGAGTTTTCCGCTGACTATTTTTGGTAAGAGTTTTATGATGGACCTAGTCTGTCTAGCATTGAGAAAACTTGATGTTACCCATGGAATGAACTGGTTGGAGTTCAACCATGTTTATATCAACTGCTACAATAAGATGATGTCATTTCTACAACTGGTTGGGAGTATGCACTTTAATTTTTGTACTTTACCTTCTTTCTAAGTATCAACAGTTTATAACTTCCAATAAAATAAAAAGTTTACAAACTAAGTACAAAATTAAGAAAGAATCATCCATCCTAATTTACCCCCTCTTAGATTTCATCTCATAGTTACAAAATTTTTTTAAGTACAATGGCAAAGGTCTTTGGTACGATAAAGCAGAGGTATGTGTAGCACCCCAAAATTTACCCTTTCGTTTTAATCGTAACTGGCTTTTGTTTCTATGCGTTTTTGCATTTCCGCATATCATAACCTTGGTTCTCGAGACATGGGATCAAGGTATTTCCATGGATCAGGGTTCCCTTTTATTGCAAGAGTCTAAACAGCGAGCGTCAGAGGCTCTGACATTTATTTTTCCCAGCAATTGAGCAATCGATTTTATTTTATTCACCAAGTTATTTCTCAGCAATCGAGCGGTCGATTTTATGTTTTCACCAAGTGAATTTGCTCCAAACCTCACAAAAAAATTACCCTTCATTTTTAGATTTCACTCTCATTCTTGAAAACTTGCTCTCAATTTTTTCTCCATTTTCCCCTCCCAAAACCTCTACAAATTCCTTCGAACCACTGGAATGCTTCATGTGTCTTTCTCAAAATGGACTTCCACTCTTTTATTTGAATTCAAATGAACTTTCGTCAAAGACTCCTCCGAACAACGCTTCTGTCGAATTGGGTCTTCCAACTATTAAGGAATATCTCTAAGTCCAAAACACAGAACCTTCTGACAAACAAAACATCTTCGACTCTTATTCCATAAAACAAAGTCTTAACAGAAGTAACTAAATTTACCTGAAAATTCTATTTGTTGTTTTTAACTCTGTTCAGTTTCAAAATTAGGAGTCAACAAATTGCCCCCCAAAAATGTCATTTTTGACATCAATGAAGAATAAGACATTTTTTGATAGTATCATTCGACGCCTCAAACAATTCTTGCATGTCTCTTAGACCATCTCCAACGGTGGTTCTTCAAATTGGTTTGCCAACTTGGCATTGAAATTGTCAACAAAAAGTTGTTCCAGCTGGTGAACGTTCCTTGCATAAGCAATGGTTCTTTATTTTTTTTTATTATTAAAATAATTATTTAACTTGTTGGTTTTATTTTTTTTTTAACTTTTTTTATTTATTATAAATATAAGTTTGTTGCAAAAATTTATAACAATCCTATTTTCTCACTTTTATTTACTATTTAATTTTAAATTTCTCTCTCACAATTTCATCATTTTATTCATAAATTATTATTTTCAATTTTATGTTTAATTTTAATTTTATGTTTAGTTTATATTTATAGTAATTAAAATTTAAATATTTAAATTATAATTTTAAATAAAATAAATTTAATATAAATAATATATTTAAGTAAAGTAGTGGGACCCAATATGGGTTCTTTGAAGTTGCACCATTGGAGTGAAAATTGAATAAGTTGTTTTAGAAGAGTGGGTCCCACAAAGAACCTAAAAATGGGTTGCACCATTGGAGGTGCTCTTACTATTCATGGCACTTTCTGCACCACGTCTCCTCAAAGCATGCCATTAACTCTAGCCATCATCATAATCCCTAGATATTAGGAAATCGTGCACTAGGCACTACTAACAATGTTTTGTCAAACGGTCATTGTGGGACACGTGCCCCACTAACTCTTAACTCTTTAATGTTGATTTGAGTCCTTTTGATCTTCCATAGGCCCATAAATTCCCTAACCTTACTTGTTGCAACTTTTACGCTCTCAGAAATTTCCAAACAACTTTCAGTTTCTTCATTTCCAAACTTCCAAACCCAGATTCTCCAAGAAATCTCAACAATGGCATCTTCCACTACCAACGTCAAGGACTCTAAGAAAAATCCAAAGTTCAAATATCTACAGAAAATTTCTCAACTCCCTGCTTTTGACACACTGTCATCACTAATGATGATGGGGAACCAACAATTCATCCCTAAGCCGCTTGCAGAAGAGAAAAGAAGAATATACGAATCCCAGGTACTTATTCCTCTCGTTGTATCTTGTAAAACGTATGCTCTATGTGGGCCTTTTCCTTCATCTGGTTTTGACCATAGTAAAGCTAGGGACTTCTTCCCTTCCTACCATAAATCTAAACCCATAGGACAAGCCAAAAAAGCTAAGATCGAGAAAACCTCCGCTGGTGCAGTAGTGTTGAACAACATAGATTTAAGATATATGAACCACAACTTTAGGGTTTTTAGAGCCACATCCTCCTTCGAAGAATCATATGATTATATGAATTGGTTGGCAAAGATAGAGAAAGTAAAAGCTCAAACCTGGAAAAAAAACTAGGAATTTATGATTTGATCATGTTATCGAAAACAAGCCTCGACTATTATCAAACTATGCTAGTCTCTTCCTTATATTTCTGGGACAGTACCCATTACACCTTGCATCTCTCTTGTGGGATGATGACCCCCACTCTATTCGATGTAGCCGCTATTACAGGGCTTAAACCCACTGGAAACCCATACAATCCTGACTTGGAATCTGACGATTCCATAGGTTTTAATTCCGCAAAGGCCACCTACTTTCATTTTATATCTCACTTTTTCGACAAAACCATTGTTGATGTTTCTGATCAGGAACATATAGCCTTTTTAACCATATGGTTATCCCACTATGTTTTCTACTCAAAGTCCCTACAAGTGGCTAGGAGGTACCTGACTCTAGCCACTCAACTCCACAGAGGCCACGACATCTGCATAAGTGAAATGATTCTAGGTAACCTCTACGAGTCTCTAAGCGAAGAAGTAGCCCAACTCAAAGACTTAGGAGCGCAAGGAAACTTGTTATTGTCTGATTCTTTCTAGCTTTTGTAACTTTGGTTAAACGCCTCGTTCGAAGCTAGCCTTCCCAACAAGAACTCAGTTGACGAAGATGCTGATGAGATCAAAAATAGGAGAATCGAAGGAACACGCTTGGTCCAGCTTACTCTCCACGAAGAATGACAGACCCTCGGGCCAATGTTCCTAAGCTATGTCATGATATTTGCAAAACGTCATGAATTTACTTTGAACATGGCCCCATTAGCTACAAGAAAACATGGTCCTGAGTGGTTTACCAGATCTTTCCTGACTCCAAACAAAACTCTAGAGGTAGAATCTTCACAAATCTTGGAAGCCTTTCTGATATCAAGGTTGATAACACTTTGACTAAATCTATCAAAGTCTTAAGTTGCTTTGGTTTCCTATCAACCAAACTTGGTGGCTCGACAATTCAGTCTAGTCCAAACACTCCCCAAATGCATCTTCAAAAAGAAAGGTACCCTTTTACTTCATGGTGTGAAGTATACTGAGGAAATGGCTACGACACGTCTTCTCCGCTACTCCAGCAAAGTTCAACTCGCCCCTATCGGCTTCGACCCTTGTTTCTACTGTACCCCAGATTTCAATCACTGGTGTTCATCGTACTATGCCAAGGAATTATTTGATGTCCCTTCTTTTACTTGACTTATTAATCAATATTTTCTCTCTGTGTAGGAGAAGATCAAGAAAGGTAATATGACACACATCAAAGAAACCCAAGCATCCCATAAGTACTTTGAAACTGTTTATCGACCAAATGACCTTATTCGAACCGTTCGCGAAGCAGATGTTACTTTAAAGGAAACATTTTTAAAGAAAATGGAAAATTTGGAACTCCCTTTGTACGTCCCTCCCAAGGAACGATACGCATTGGCTTTCAAACAATTTCCTATGAAATTTCCTCGACTATTAATGTTGATTTTGGAGTGGCTCTTGCCCCTCTATTCCCAGACTGGTTTATCTGTGGGGATTCCATAAAGATTCTTCTCCAATAGTCGAAACCAAAGGCTCAACGGGTGGTTGCGACTAAGCATACCTTAGACAGTTTCAAAGGTCCTCTTCATATCGGTATCAAAGTTGTTCACATCGAATCTGAAATATATGAAGGTGTGGAATATGAGATTTTCGAACTAATTTTCCCTATTTGATTTTTTATCATCTTACTTGTATTATTTTGCTTGTCTTTCAGCTGTTAAAGTTGCCCCAAAAATGAAGAAGCAAATCGAAGAACAAACAGAGGAAAGCACTCCAATTGCTAAAGTAAATTTCTTACTTAATTTTCCTTGACTGCAAAGTCTTCTGTTGTCTGATGCCTCAAGTTTTTCCCAGAGTTCCTGAAGACCTCCCCTTACTCCCAAGAAACAAAAGACCAGGGGGACTTCCCACCAAATCATCATCGAGTCAGATAAGGAGGACCAATCTCCTCCTGAAGAACAATCTTTGAAGAGGAGGAGGAAGAAAACCAAGATAACTGAAGCCTTCAACCAACCAAAACCAAAGGTTGGAAAACTCTCGATAACGGCAACTCCTGCTAGTCATGCAACGCAAGATGAAAGCGACAATTCTAGTCTTGGGGCTGATGAGCCCAAGTTAAAAAATTCTTCTATAACTTTGTAGTGCTTCTTTATCATTGACTCTTCTAATTTTTCTTTTTCTTTATAGATTACTACCGACACCAGGGGTCATCCCATGATTAAACAAATTATCCCTACAACCAGCACTGACCCAAGCTACCATCCAACTACTCCATTTGGGGCCTATGCGAGAGGCTCGACAAGAGTTCTGAGGAGGGAATCCATTCTACCAACACTCTTAAAAAGATACTAGCTGTTCTTATGGTGGAATCTCCCTATGTCAAAGCATATGCTCAAAAGGAGGACCCTGTCGAGAAAGAGGTTGTTGACCTTTTTGGGGATACTGTGATACCTGATATAGAGCAACCTGCTGAGGGTGATTTTGAAGGAAAGATAAGTGAGGATGACAACCCCGTCGAAGAGGAAGAATAAAATGAAGGGGGTGGTGATGAGGAAGAAGAAGAAGAAGAAGACGAAAAAGAATAAAAATAAGAAGAGAATGAAGAAAGAAAAGAAGAAGAAAAGGAAGAAGAGAAAGGAGAGCAAACTTCATCTAATGCATAGATTAGGGTGGAGGGTTTAGAGGGTCACGTGAACCAAGACAATCAGTCTAAGGATCCTCCACCCAATGCTTCAACTGGCACTCAATCGACCAGTCTTTCCCATGAAGAACTGGAATATCTGAAAGTTCAGCGGTCATTGGAGTATTTGAAGGCTATGCTTAATTCTCAATACAGCTTTGGCGACAAAAGCACTACTACTTCGACTGCCTCAAGAAACACCTTGATTGGCAAAACTGATAGTGACTTGCTGGCACAAATAAAAGAAAAAGTATTTGCAACAGACTTATTCCAAATCCTAGAGCAAGACGTTTCTGCCAGTTTTACCCTTAAGAAACTCCTAAAACAAATTAATGTCTTGGAGGTTTCTCCCGAAGTAGTTGATACCATTATGGAGCTAAGCACAATGATCGACCTAGTTACCGCTGATCTCAACCGCCTTAGAGACTTTTTGAACAACCTTTCCAAGAAAAACAACAGTCAAAAAGCTGCATGGGAGGTTGTCTCTGTATCCACTGAAAAAGTCTTGATGCTTGAGAAACTCTATGAGCAAAATAAGAAAGAGATTAAGAGGTGTGACAAAAGCATTGCAGAATAGAAAAACAGATTGTCATTCTCTAAAACAAATTTTTTCAAGCTAAACAATGCAAAACTAATCTGCTTAGCTATGTCAAAGATGAGGTGGCGAAAGAGATCCAGGATAGCCTTCAACACCTCGAGACAGCTCAGCAACTTGTGAAAGATATCGAAGCTCTCTCCACCAACAAGACTCTCTGTGAACGCCGCCTACTCCTTTAGAAGTCGAAGTATGAAAAAAATGAAAAGCTCCATTCCATTCTAGATTTGATTTGTAGTGTTTTCTTTCTTAGCAGATTATAACATTTGGGCCTTTATGGAATTTTTGTAACAGATAAAGCCTCTTTTGGCAAATTTATTTACCATTTTAGCTTCTCTTTTCTTGCATCGTTATTCTCTGGTGATCTTTATTTCTTGAAGTGCAGGCTTATATTTTTTCAAATATTTCCCATTTATCTTCAAGATTCTTTTATCTTTCAAATATTTCCCATTTAGAGGACCATTTACCCAAGGCTCTATCTTTTCAATCCATATGCAAAGTTACTTTCTAAACCAATTCTTCTGGCGAAAATGTCTTCTTAACATTCTAAAGCATTAAGTCTCTCTTCATCCAAATCTACCAATTCGTCCAACATCATGTTCCAATAGGCTTATGATGAAATCTCATGGTGCCTTTGGATCGTTGTTGATTGTAAGTAGATTTTCATTGGCAACACTGCATCATGGCCAAACGTTAGTCGAAACGGAGTTGTGCTGATTGATTCTTTGGGAGAAGTTCGACATGCCCATAGCACTTGATCTAAAATCTTGTGCCAATTTCTGGGCTTCTTCCCCACATGTTTCTTAATCAGCCCTATCACTATCTTTTTGCTGCATTGACTTGGCCATTAGCCTGAGCATAATAAGCGTGGAAGTCAATAATTTGAAACCCATTTCCTTAGCAAAACCTTGCATCTTTCGACCAGTAAAAATTGATCCTTGATTCGTTATGATGGTTTATGGGATTCCAAAACTATAGATAATGTGTTGTTTGATGAATTCAATTACATCTTCTTGGTCAACATTTGGCAAAGGTATAGCTTTGATCCATTTTGTAAAATAATCGATACCTACCAAAATGTACCTCTGAATTTTGGATGATGCTGGTCGGATTTCCCTAACCAAATCCAAGACGCAACCCCTAAAGGGGCATGGTTTAACTATAGAATGCAATTCACTGGTGGGAACATGTTGTATACCTGCATGTACTTGGAACTCTTGGAACCCTTTAGCAAACTCGATAAAATTTTTAAAAATGGTGGGTCAGTACATGCCTTGTCGAAAGAACAACCATTTTATTTTGTGGCCAACCTGATGTGTTCCACATGCCCCGTTATGGACAGTCGAAAGGGCTAAGTAAGCCTCTGATTGACTAAGGCATTTAAGCAAAACTCCCTCAAGAGTCTTTTTAAACAACTCATTTCCCAAAAGAACATAACTCAAAGCATGATACCTGACTTTCCTTTCTGCGGATGTCGTGGGATTTTGCAGATACTTCACTATTGGTTTCCTCCAATCTCCATCCAACAAGCTATCTATTTTGAATATTTCGAAATTCTCCTTGTCAGCGCATCCAAGCTTCGTTGTTTCAAATCTGATGAGGACAGTCTGACTGACATAACCCTTCCTCTAACTTCGACTGCATCTCAAAGTTTCACTTTTGAAATTTTATACCCGGAAGCAATCTGGGCCAAACCATTAGGCACTTGATTCTCCACTCGAGGTATGTGTCGAATGCTGGCCATTTCAAACCTTTTTAGTAATCGATTGGTTATTACAAAGTACATAATGAGATTTTCTTTGACGTATTTGTACTCTTTTGTAGTCTGCTTTATGACCAACTCTGAATCTCCCATAATTTCAACTCGAGTTGCCCCCAATTCCAACAATATTTCAAGTCCGACTATCAAAGCCTCATATTCAACCTCATTATTCGAACAGAGACCTTCGACTTTATACTTGAATTTTATTGGAATTTTATTAGGAGAAATAAACAAACCCCCTACACCGGTCCCATCTCTATGACTAAAGTCATCAAAATATAATCTCCAAGGCTCGAGTTCGAGATAAGTTATATTACTTTCATTTATTGAGTGGTCGACTATGAAGTTTGCTACCACTTGTTCTTTCATAGCCTTTAAATGCATATATGCTAAGGAATATTCAGTCAAAGCTAATGCCTATTTACCAATTCGACTATGTAAAATTGGTTTGAACAACATATGTTTAATGATATCGAAATGAGATTAAACATAAACATAAACTGGTTTTATATAATGTTTCAACTTTGTACAAGATAAATACAAGCATAAACACAAATTTTCAACTATGTTATACCTATTTTCTGCATCCTTTAAAACTCTACTAAGGTAGTAAATGGCTCTTTCGACACCATTTTTGTCCTCTTGAGTCAACATGCTCCCTAAAGTTTTATCCAATGTAGATATATACAATCTCATGTTTTTATTCCTACAAGGTGGCGACAAAATTGGAGGATGACTCAAGTAGTCTTTAATTTTTTTGAAAGCTTCTTGGTGTGCCTTCCCCCATTCGAACCCTTCTTTGTTGAGTCGAAGCAGAGGTGAGAAAGCTTGCATCTTACCACTAAGATTCGATATAAACCTCCTCAAGAAGTTAATCTTTCCCAACAGTGATTGCAATTCCTTCCTTGTTAATGGCGCTTTCACTTCCATTTTGGCCTTGGCCTTATTCTGGTTTATTTCGATTCCTTCCTTATGGACCATAAAGCCTAAGAAGTCTCCCGCCTTCACACAGAAAGCACATTTAAGGGGATTCATTTTCAAACCATGTCTTCTCATTCTTTCGAAAGATTGTCGAAGATGATTGATATGGCTCTTCCCTGAAACCAACTTAATGACAATATCATCGATGTATATTTGCATAAAAGTCTCTATATAATCATGGAAGATTGCATTCGTAGCCCTCTGATACGTTGCCCCAACATTCTTTAAACCAAAAGGCATCACTACCCATTCGTAGGTGCCTAAGGCTCTAGGGCATCGAAAGGATGTCTTCTAGACATCCTCTTCAACAATAAATATTTGACTATATCTAGAATAACCATCAAGCATGCTAAGGTATTCATGGCCTGCGGCATAATCAACTAGCATTTCCGCCACATACATCGAATATTCATCTTTTGGAGTTGCAGCATTTAAATCTCTAAAATCTATGCACACTCTCAAAGATCCATTTTTTTAATAACAGGTACAATATTTGCTAACCATTCGACATACCTAGCTGTGCAAATGAAGTTACATCGGAGAAGCCTTTCGACCTCTTCTTTGATCTTCTATAGGTCTGCCGGTGAAAACCGTCTTGGGTTCTGCTTGATAGGACTCTTTCCAGGATTTATTGGCAACTTTAATTCGACTAAATCCCTTCTCAAATCAGGCATCTCATCGTAATCCCACGCGAAACAGTCTTTAAACTCCTTCAGTATTTGGATTACTTCGACCTTGAGTTGTACGTTGATGTTGGCACTTATATACGTTGGCCTCCTTGTTGCCCCCTCTCCCAAATCGATCTCTTGAAGTGGATCTTGCTCCAACATCTTTGTGTTGGATGCCAACAGATCCTTCTCGAAACCCAAAGGCTCATCATCATAAATGGTATCGAGCCTTTGTTGTTCTTCTTGAACCTTATCAGGAGGCTCTTGGTCGAAGTCCTTACCAGGACCTTCTTGGTGCAAATTTTGATTGGCTTTCACAACCATGCTTTTCATTTCAGCCTCTAAGGCCTTTTGTAACTTGCTTTCGGCTATGTAAGCCGAAATCCTTTTTAGTACTTCGAATTCAGTCATCATCACCGAATTCGCTTCCCCAACCTATTGGGGTTATCCTAAATATATTAGGATATGGCAGGCTGTCATCTCCTACCACTTCCCCGTCCCATCAAAAACCCTGAACAGGATGCAAATACAACAAACAGTAAACCTCGTCGTCTGGGGTGAAAGCAAAATTGGCCAGATTACAGGGAGCAATATTGTCCAAGTGTTTGTCGAAGTTATGCCTGTCGACATGGTTAATTGGAGCTTTAAAATAGCCTTGACCGACTTCTATATTTTCGACGATACCATCTGGTCTCCATATAGTGATTCTCTGGTGCATGGAAGATGACACAACCCCAACTCCATGTATCCATTCTCAACCCAACAGTAAGTTGTAGTTGGCCTTCGTCTCGACGACCATAAACACAGTAGGCCTTATAATAGTCCCCACCGTCAAATCAACTTGTATCACACCCAAAGTGGTGCCCACCTTTCCTTCATAATTGGATAGTACCATATTATGAGGCTTGGTGTCTGTGTCGTATTTGCCAATTCTTCTTAACATGAAGTGCGACATTAAATTCTCTGTGGCGCCACAGTCCACTAAAATCTTATTGACTGCGACATTCTCCACCTTTCCTGTGATGAATAGAGGCTTAAGATGACTTTTCATTGCCTCGTCTGGTCATTTGAAGAACGTGTTCTGCTCTTCGATGCACCCATTGTTCATGACATAGTAGCACACTGGTTTGTATGCTGCCATTTCTGCTTCCGTGTATAAATCTAGATCTCCGACCTCAATAATTTGGTCGAATTCCCTGGGTAGAACTGATACCATGTTTACTATGATATCTAAAGAATCCTCTGACCTAGAGTCAAAGTTATCTGTAAGTATTTCATCTTCTTCTCGATCATGCCTCTCTTTAGCCTCCTTCCCCTAGGTAGCAAATAATTCCTTCCCATGGGCAGTTTGTCAAAAGGCTTTAGTTCTTCATCTTTTTCTTTCACGGAAGACAGGTTAATACTGGTCTAAGGCCTAGCTTCAACCTCTCTTTGGGCTTTCCTCCTACGTTGTTATCTTCTCTATTGAGATCGAGACATTGGATTCTTTCCCTTGTAATTTTATGTGACATAGGCTATCTTCTTCAAAGCTTATAGCTCCTTATGGTAGGCTATCAATGAGCCTCTGTCGACGTCGAATTTATGCCATTTTTTCTGTCCCGGCTGTTTGCTCTCAACTGGCCTTATCCAACTCCCTTTGGAAGTTTCTGTTGTGGTTTGAATGTGAATGGCTTAACCCCAGGCACCCTTGGCCTAGTTTCGTCCTGTCTATAAGCGAATCTTCGTGGGTCAAAACCTCGTTGGTCATAAGAGGCCTTTGCTCATGCCTCTCTTTTGCTTTTCTGACACCCTCTATGTTGCATGCCGCTTTTTTGTCGAACACGACACTGCACCTGGAGAACAACATTACTTCAGACTTTTTATTTTGGCACCTATGAAGGAAGTCTATAAGACTTTCTTCCTTCTTCGGGTAGACACTTTATTGTATTCCTCTTGTCGACACTCTCGGTTGACCTCCATTGGAGTTTCCTGCGAAACCTCCACCATGTTAATGTTCATATTGACACCATCAATGATGTCTAAATTACAGAACTGCATCTGAAGGCCATCAGTAGCCTTATCCATTTGAATGAAATTGTCAGCAGTTTCCTTTTTTACTATCATTAAGTTAGAGTCTTCAGCCAACCCTTTTGCAAAATCATCAGTGACTTCACTGTTGGAACCATCAGTAGTCTCTTGGGTGAAACCTTTAGTTGCTTCCTGAACAAAATCCGTCAAAATTTTTTGACCAAGTTCTTCAGTGACTCGAACCAAAATAGCCTTATTTAAAGGAAAGTCAGGTATAAGTTCTCTTAGGGAACCGTCATTCTTATCTGACTCAGTAGGGTTTTTTCCATTTGAAGGTGTTAACACCTTGCAAGAATAGGGTGAACCCTTTTTTAATTCGGCGAGATCTATTTTGTTTTTGTCAAAACTTATAGACTCATGGTATGGCCCTTCGTCGTCTTCGTCGAAATCGACATAGGCTATCCTTTTACTCTTATTTGGCCTCACTTTCTCTTCTCTCAAACGTTCAATTTGTCGAACTCTATCGGCCAACTTGGCCATATCCCTTAGGTACTGAGTGTCTAATTTCTTTCTGATGGAATAATCTAGGCCACCAGCAGCTATTTTGACTAACCCATGCTCTGGTATTTGCGTGAAACACCTTGCCTTGAGGAGTCAAAATCTATTTAGATAATCATCAATTGGCTCAGTAAACTTTCGTTTTATGCTAGCCAATTCCTTCAAACTAATCTTCGTTTGTCCCATATAAAATTGTTCATGAAATAGACGTTCTAACTGGGCCTAAGTGTGAATTGAATTTGGGGGTAAAATTGTGAACCAAGTAAAACAATTTTTTGTAAGAGAACTTGGGAAGTACTTGACCCTAAGATTCTTATTGTTCGAAATGTCTCCCGCTTCTATCAGGTACCTAGCCACGTGTTCGACAATAGACTCAGTAGTATCCCCAGAAAATTTAGTGAACTTGGGGACTTTTGTTATGGGGGGCAAGTCTACCTGGAGGATATATTCCGACAATGATGACGTGTAATTTGGCCGTCGAAGGCCAATATTTACTCCGTTACGTGTCATGATTCTCTTGACCATGGCAACCAAGTTACTGTCTGCTGCTAGATTGTTACGTCGAACTTGTTATATGACATTCTCAGCATCCTAGTTCCTATTTACCAACACTACCTTTGGTTCTTCCTCTCTAGGAACTTGTAGTTGATTCCTAAGAGGTTCGATTCTAGGTTGTTCGACCATTCCCTGGTTATTTTGATTTGCTTGGGCCTGGTTTTGTGGAATTTGATTGATGGTGTTCTCTTCATCGAAGACTACTCCTTGGTTTTCTCTAAAATACTCCCTCGGTGGTTGTCGAGGGGGATTTGGTAAACCCAAGAATTCCGCCATGCGCGACATTTGTGCTGCCAATTGTTGATTGGCTTGTGTAGTGTTCTGGATTAGGGGCTAAAAGATTTTCCCCATAGTTTGAGACATCATCTAAACTATTTGATGGTTACTTTTGTCCATTTTTTTTGTCTCAAATAAGATGCAAAATTAGTCATCAAACCTGACATCTGGGTTGAATACCCTATACCTAAATTATGGCTATTTTGACCCATAATTATCCTAGTACCGAATCCCTATAATGGGAAAATCATTACGGGTTCTGTATATAACGGAGGGGCATTTTGTAAATTTGCCATCAACGAAGTTGGCATGCCATAGGGCGGGTCTCGCGGTAAAGGCATTGAAAATCCCGGGGGAGAAATGCTTCTATATGTCGACGTCCCTATGGGTAGTGGGGTCGAGGAGGACCCCTTGGCCCAATGTAAGTCAAAATAGGTTGCGTATGGGAAATCGAATGTGTGAGCATCGAATTTCCCATAGACGGTATTGCCTCTGAGACAGATGCTGAGACCGTTGGTCCCCCTGTCGAAGCTCCTATGGGTTGTTCCACATTGTCGTTTGGGACATCCTGAAGATTATTTGGTTGGTTTAGATTCGTCGCCATTATCCTCCTATATCTCTTTTTTGGTCTATTTTTGTTAATAGTGGCTACCTTACCACTTCTCAATAACATGCAACGAAGTTTTTTTCCCCCGAAAGAAAACATTTTTATCATAAACTAATAAAGTTTTTCCAACGAGAATTTTTTTTCTAAAAAATGATTTTCGTAACCGCTTAGCACTGTCCCACCGGGTTTGCCAATTTGTTCACCGTGAAAATTGGCGAATAACCGTTGATCTAACAAATCGAAAGAGATCTGTGTTACTTGCAGGATCGACCACACAAATCCTAGGACATGTGCTAATTGGTCTTTTAAGTGAAGTGGATGAGAATTATAAACATTTCGATGAGTTCCATGGTAAGACAACTTATTTTAAGTATGAATGAATTTAAATAACGGTAAGAGGAAGTAAAGTGCTGATAAATGACAAGGATAATAACTTGCATAAAGAAAAACAAACTTTTAAGTAAAAGAAGTGTTAAATTGCATTGAAATAAAAATTGGTGCTCAACCAACGTACATTCTCACAAATCGCTTCTCTCAATTGCACGGATACTTAGAGTAACTAGAGATTTTGTACGCAATTGGATACACCCATCTTAATACTAAGACCTGCTATTTATAACCATCGAACATAACCGCTATTAACGGCTAACAAGTAAGATCAAGACAAGTGTTACTACGAATGACTTTAAACCACCAGAGTGCTCCACGTGTCTTTCTCAAAACGAATTTTCCCTCTTTTATTTGAATTCAAATGAACTTTTTGTCGAAGACTCCCGAACAATGCTTCTGTCGAATTGGGTCTTCCAACTATTGAGGAATATCTCTAAGTCCAAAACACAGAACCTTCTGACAAACAAAACATCTTCGACTCTTATTCCATAAAACAAAGTCTTAGCCGAAGTAACTGAATTTCCCAGAAAATTTTATCTGTTGTTTTTAACTCTGTTCAGGTGTCGAAGTTAGGAGCCAACATATGTGTAAAAAAACTTATATATGATTAACGGTTGAAGTCGATTTTTATTGGTGCAACATGGATTACAGAATACAATTGTATCAGATCTAACGACTTAAGATAAAGAAGTGGCTTGACTCTGATACGCATCCTCTTGGCGAGAGTCCACCTTTATATATATATATATATATATATATATATATATATATATATATATATATATATATATATATATATATATATATATATATATATATATATATGAGAGTGTATTGGACTGAATTTTCTATATTGGACCGGTCTTATTGAACCTTTTGACCAACATGTAGTAACCACCCTCCCTACCTAGAATTAAAGAATTTAACCTGCCACCCCCAAATTATGTTTGACACCCTTTCAAACTTTCATAATCTCAAAACTGCCCTTGAAAAAATTGAAACAAGTAAACATTTTTTACATCATTGAAAATTTCATTTTTTTATCGAAAATTTTAAAATTTTCGATAAAAATAAAAATTTTCGGAAAAAAATATGAAGAATATCAGAAATTTCAAAATTTTCAGTATTGTATCGAAAATTTTAAAATTTTCGGTAGTGAAAGAATTTCAAAATTTTCGAATTCTTTTTAATATTATCAGAAATTTCAAAATTTTCAGAATTGTATTGGAAATTTCGAAAATTTCAAAATTTCTGATACTATATCAGAAAATTTTAAATTTCCAATAGTGTAAAATTTTTTTTCTTCAGAAATTTCAAAATTTTTGATAAAAAATAAAATTTTCAGTATTCTGCATATTTTTTTTCAGAAATTTTAAAATTGTCAATTATAAAATAAAAAAATTTTAAAATTTTCAATTAGAAAATAAAAAACTTCTAAAATTTTCAGTACATATTATAAAATTTTCAAAATCTTTTATAAAATAACAAAGTAATTTTGTCATAATTAAGAGAATGCCAGGTCTAAATGGGGTGTCAGGTTATATCCTTTTATAATTACCACAATGAACATTACTTGCTCATAAGATGCTTACTATATCGTTCCCTTTTTATAAATAAATAGATTTACCTTTATGAAAAATCTGGTTACCATATTCTGATCTAATCTATGAATTATGATTCATATGTCGCTTTCAAGTTGTTGTTTCATTAATTACGTTGAATAAAAGAAAGATTCCAAAGTGTCACACTCTCAATTACGTGTGAAAATCAAAGAGAAGAAAATTATTGAAAGTGATAGATCATAGATGTAAAATTTAAAAGAAGAAAAGTATTAATATATCAGAAAGTTTTGTCACTAGTGTTCAATGACAATGCTTCTACGCGTCATTGCATGGAAAGACAGAAAAAAAAAAAGACATCCTAATAATACATGTCCAAGAATAATGGTCAGAGAGTTTCATATCATTTGAGCTTCTTGTGTAAAATTAAAATCTCAACATATTTCATAAAATATGATTCCAAGTATTCCGTGTAACAGTTTCTTCAATCACCCATTATTATGGAGATTTACAGGTTTCATATAAAGTATAATTGGATTATTCTGTTACGAACTAAGCTCCTCTTTCAAACATCTATTTGGAGAGTGGAATATACTAAAAAAATTTCTCTATGTAATTGCAAGTTTCATCACGTGTAGCATTGGGTTGCCCGCAAAGAAACTCCAACTAAGTCTAGTAATAGAAGCTCACATAACGTTTTTGGTTCTTATGCTAATATCTGTTTACTCATTTTTCTATGATAAAGAAGTGAATGAGAAATAGTATGTATTAGGTTTGATTTCATGTGTTGTTTTGCTTTGATGTCGTAAGTTTGTCAAGACAAATTGACATTGGATTAGAGGTTGATTTGCTTTATTTTTTCTTCGATGTCTTATGGTGCAGCTTATGAATTTTAATTCACTACGTCAGAATTGATTTTTAGCGGCGCACAAAAGACAGCGCTTTTAAAAAAAGCGCTGCTAAATAGTCAGTAAAAAAAAAAGAAAAAAATTATCTACCAAAGACAGCGCTTTTTTAAAAAGCGCTGCTAAAAGGGGACCCTTAGAAAGCGCTTTTAAAAAGCGCTGCTAAAAGGGGACCCTTAGAAAACGCTTTTTAAAAGCGCTGCTAAAAGGGGACCCTACGAGAGCGCTTTTTCTATAAAGCGCTGCTATATGTCATTGTTATGGCACCCTATGAAAGCGCTTTTTAAAGCGCTGCTAAAGGCCTTTAAAAAGCGCTGCTAAAGGTATTAGTATAATAATTTTTATATACCCTCCAGAATTGTAAACGAAACAGAACACGCGTTTTTTCGTTTTCTTCTTCGTTTCTTCATTTCTCCATTGCCCTATCTTCCATCTTCGCCCTCCGTTGAAGCTTTCGTCGCCGTCCGTTTGCGCCGCCGTCTTCCATTTGTTTTCACCGCCGTTCGCCGTTCCCTTTCGCCGCCGTTCACCGTTCGTTCTCCTCCACCGTTACGGTAAATCCGCGACTGTTCCAGCATTTTTATGGATTATTGTCTTAGTATTGCATTTTTCTGGATTAGATGATGTTAGTGCTACTTCTTCCTGAGTTATTGACTTGTTTTTGTTGATACCATTGATGAGCATTACTCATTTGATATTGGCTTGAGTTTTGTATGCAAGGTGTTTGTTGAAATGCCACAATGAATTTTGAGCATTATAAATTAGTTTAGAATAATTTAGTCCATTACCAAAATTTTTGAGAGTATGCTTTAATAATTTAGAATAGTTTAAAATCATATTAATGCAATAGTTTAGAATAGTTTAGAATAATTTAGTCCATTTCCACCATTTTTGAGAGTATGATTTAATAGTTTAGAATAGTTTAAAATCATATTAATGAAATAGTTTAGAATAATTTAGAATAATTTAGTCCATTTCCACCATTTATGAGAGTATGCTTTAATTTAGTCCATGTCATTTTGAGCATTATAAAATAGTTTAGAATAGTTTAAAATCATATTAATGAAAGTATGCTTTAATAGTAGAATAGTTTATTATAGTATATCTACTTTTTTTTAATATGATTTGTTTTGTTGGATTATCTAGTTTTTTTTGTTTTGGTTAATTATTAATATGATTTTAATAAAATGTATATATTGTCTGTTATAGGGGTTACCTGAGAAGAGCAAGGTTGTGATTGTTTCCAAGCATCCTACTGTACAACTTTCTTAGAAGTTAGTGATTTCTTTACAGGTATTCTCTGTTTTTGCCTAACTTTCATAGTATGGATAAAAATTGGATGTCTGTTAATTGATTGTCAAAAGAGTACGAGAATGGGGTATCGAACTTCGTTAAGTTTGCTGTTGAACACGCCAAAGACCCCAGTAGGATCACATGTCCTTGCTTAGGTTGCTGTTATGGGCGTCGAATTGACGCGGTTCAGTTGGAATCTCATTTAATGAGACATGGAATTGATCGAAGTTACACATGTTGGACATTACACGGTGAGATAAGTAACGAGAATGTTGAACCCCAGAACAATACGACCTCTACTTCAAAGGACAATGGTAGGGATACATACGATTGTGATCGAGTCGAAGATATTGCAGAAGCACTTGAAGAAGATCTTAAAGATTGTCCAAAGATGTTTGAGAGGTTGGTAAGCGATGCAGAGAAGCCGTTGTATAAAGGTTGCACTACTTTCACAAGATTGTCTGCGGTATTAAAGTTGTACAACTTAAAGGCGGGTAATGGATGGTCGGATAAAAGTTTCACAGAGTTGTTAGCCCTACTTCAAGAGATGCTTCCGGAGGATAATGTTCTTCCCAATCGAACCTATGAAGCTAAAAAAATGTTATGCTCTATTGGTATGAGCTATGATAAGATACATGCTTGTCCAAATGATTGCATTTTGTTTCGAAATGAGTATGCATCATTAAACGAGTGTCCTAAATGCGGTGTATCTCGGTATAAGAAGAAGTTGTCACCAGCAAAAGTCTTATGGTATTTTCCTATAATTCCGAGATTCAGACGCATGTTTCGTAGTGAAACAGATGCGAAACACCTTACTTGGCATGCAGATGATAGAATTATAGATGGGAAGTATCGACATCCGGCAGATTCACCACAGTGGATGAAAATTGATAATGATTATCCTGATTTTGGAGAAGAAGCTAGAAACCTTCGCTTGGCATTATCGACTGATGGAATGAATCCGCACGGTCTGCAAAGTATCTCCCATTCCACCTGGCCTGTAATTCTTATGATTTATAACCTACCTCCATGGCTATGTATGAAGCGTAAGTACATGATGTTATCTATGTTAATTTCTGGCCCTAAACAACCAGGAAACGACATAGACGTATACCTGACACCTTTAATCAAAGACTTAAAAAGTTTGTGGGAGAACGGTGTGGAGGTTTATGATGGATATAGGAAAGAAAGTTTTAATTTGAGGGCCATGTTGTTTGGCACAATTAATGATTTCCCAACATACGGAAATCTATCGGGGTATAGCATTAAAGGTCAATGTGCGTGTCCTATCTGTGAAGAAAACACAGATTGGACGCGGTTGGAATTTGGTCAGAAGAATGTCTTTTTTGGTCATCGTAGATTCTTAAGTTCTAATCATCAGTACCGTGGGTGGAGACAAGAATTCAATGGAAATTCAGAACAACGTAGAGCACCACCTACATTGACCGGCGATCAAATTTTTGCAAAGGTGAAAGATGTGAGTACTCAGTTTGGCAAGCCTTTTGCTCATACGCTTACCACGCGTGGGTGGAAGAAGAGGTCAATTTTGTTTGAGTTGCCGTATTGGAAGTCGTTGTATGTACGACATTTTCTTGATGTTATGCATATTTTCTTGATGTCGACCAGAGGGATGTATTGTTGAACGATACATTGTTGAAGAAGCTATTGAGTTTTGTACTGAATATTTGTCCAACGTTCAATCCATTGGCCTCCCAAAATTTGATGTTGTTGAAAAAGTAGTAGGTAAACAGTTAATTGGAAATAAAGTTGTGACAGTTTCAAGGGATGAACGAGAGCAAGTGCATTTATATGTTCTGCACAATGACATTGAGGTTGAGCAGTACGTTAAATTGCACAAGGACGTTCTCCGAGGTTTAAATCTGAATAGAAATGAAAATTGGATAGTACGTGAGCACAATCGAAGTTTTATAACATGGTTCAAAGAGCATATTTATTCAAAGTTTTATTCTGATCCCGCTTCAATAATAGAAAGGTTGAGATGTTTAGCATATGGTCCAACTTTGCATGTGTTTTCTTATAGCGCATACGCAATTAATGGATACACATTTTATACCAAGGAGCAAGATGATAAAAGTACAATGCAAAATAGTGGTGTCACTGTGCTTGCCGAATCAATGCACATTTCCTCGTATTTTGGGGTAATCGAGCGCATTTGAGTGTTTGATTATGAGAAGTTTCAGATTCCTATCTTTGGATGCAAGTGGGTTGAAAGTAATAGTGGCATACGTATGGATAAGTCAGGTTTTTTGCAAGTGGATCTTAATAAGGTGGGGTACAAAGATGAGCCTTTTATTCTAGCCACGCAAGCTAAACAAGTGTTCTATGTCACTGATCCGAAAAGTACGAAATGGTCTATAGTTCTTTTTTCCAACAAAGTAATCAACGATAACATTGAAGAAAATGGGGAGGTTGATGTTGAGAATGAATCTTATGTTAGGGATGATCCAGATGAGAATATTATAGCAGACGAATCATATATTAGAAATGATCATAGCGAGGGAATTTGGATCAATCCATCCGTCCGTGTTGTTAAGAGACAAGTAAAACACCTTCGAACTAAAAAAAGAAAAAGATGTTAAAGGTACTTGTAAAATTACATATTGTCTCATTCAATAAAATAACATATTATTTCTTATTTATACGTTTCTTATGTGTGTGTATATATATATATATATATATATATATATATATATATATATATATATATATATATATATATATATATATATATATATATATATATATATATATATATATATATATATATATATATATATATATATATATATATATTTCTTATTTACATATTTGAATGTCATTCATTTGATACTTTAGTTTTCCTGAATTACAGGTATATTATGGCCAGCAATGAAGATTGGAAGAAATTAAAGTAGAATTGTATAATTTGTGATGTTGAATTTCGAGTTGAGAATTGTATATAATTTGTGATGTTGAATTGTGAAGCTTTTGAATTATATATATTAAAGTGGAATTGTATATAATTTGTGATGTTGAATTGTGCATATAATGCCAAAGTGTTGAATTGTGCACATAATGCCAAAGTGTTGAATTGTGTATATAAAGCCAAAGTGCTGAAATAAAGGGCTAAATTATATAAGCAGGTATTGTAATATAAGCAGGTTTATTGAAAAATATATAAAAAATGTCATTAATCAGAAAAAAAATATCAAAACGTGCACATTAGACAGCGCTTTTATGTATAAGCGCTGCTAAAGGGGACAGAGAAACTGCTAAAAAAGCGCTGCTATAGGTGGGGAAAGAGGGGTCTAAGACAGCGCTTTCATAAAGCGCTGCTATAGGGGGGGTCTAAGACAGCGCTTTAATAAAGCGCTGCTAAAGGGGGGAGGGGGGGGGGGGGAGATTAGGCAGCGCTTTAAAAGCGCCGCTAAAGGGGTAAAAAAGCGCTGCTAAAGGTGATGTCTTTAGCAACGCTTTTTCCACAAAAAAAGCGCTGCCTTTACCTTTAGCAGCGCCACTTTAGGCAGCGCTTCAAAGCGCTGCTAAAGGTCAAAAAAAGCGCTGCTAAAGGCCTGTTTTGTCGTAGTGATTTGATGTTTGCGTCTATTGGAGGTGTGTTTTGTTATTTTGTTATTGTTCTTCGAGCTTCTATGATTCACAACAACGGGGGATCATGCTGCCATAGAAATTAATGTGTGGTAACATATGATGATCATTACAAGCATCACAAAGAAATATCTTCATTGCGCAAAAGGTTAGGTTTTGATCATGGAAATATATATATATATATATATATATATATATATATATATATATATATATATATATATATATATATATATATATATATATATATATATATATATATATATATATATTGTTTAAGAATCATAAATGGTTAGTAAACTGAATATTCTTAATCGGCAGTACTGATTTTCGTTACGGTCAGACGAGGTGAACCGACTATTTAAATTAGTTTAAAATTTAAAATGAGTATAGTGAATTAGAGATCAGAAAATGTACATTCACTACAATAGACAACCTATTTTACCTCAGTTGAAAAAAGACTTTTACCTTTTTTTCATAAGAGAGATAACGAAAAGTGTCTTGAAAAGTTTTCAATTGATTGTTAAATGACTAAGAAAAAAAATGTAATGCACATAGGTACGAGCCCCACTAACTACAAATTTATATTTTACATAAAAATATACGACTTTACCTATAGATCATAAAAATAACCGAGCTGATATATATATAATTTTAATTGGAATACATATTAATTTTAATAATTTTATATTATTATTTTTTTAAATCTACAAGTTCAATTTAAAAGAAGAATCTAGAAATATCTTTATTATTATCTTTGTGTATCCTTAAAAAGACCAAATGATGAAATATTTTGCATTTTTTTATATTGGAGTATATTCTTAATGGCTTCTCACTCATTTGATCTGTATATAAAAAATTAAATGAATATAGATAAGAAAACTAATTTATCATGTATAAAAAAAAGAGATTATGTAAAGAACACAAACCTTAAACCAATAATATTTTCTGCTCTTGTAATACATCAAAAAGACTATTTTCAGACTCCTTTAAATTTCACTTTTTTCATTCCTAATGTTTTCAATACCAATGTTTGTGATTCAAATTGTATGTGATTAAGATATATATTGTGGCATTCGTATTCTCAATAATTGTTGTGACGGTTTCACGTGGATCACTAATACTACTTGCAGATTAATGTGATGACATTTTCAAGAGCGTTGGTCATACTTAATTAGACGACAAACATTTTTTTAAAGGTTGATAGGGAAATTCAATAAACTTACTTACCTTACCCTTCGGTGGAGTGTAAAACCGGAGGTAACAAGTTTTTTCTTTTTAAAATTAAAAATTAAATAAAATAGGGAGTTTTCCCTTCAGTTTTTAAAAACACCGAGGTAATACATTACTTCTATTGCAAAAAAAATTGTGTATTGCAATTTTACCATTCACCGAGGTAATATATTACTTCTTTTTACAATTTTTTTGATCATTCACCAATTTCTTTGTGTATTGCAATAATCAAACAAAAAGTTGTATTCTAAGCAAAATTTTTAAGATCTTATTTTGTGAAACAACAAAATTGAAGTATGATTAGGAATAAACTTCTCAATATTGTCAATTGAAGAAAACAATATATTATAGAATGTTTTCTTTGACTAACAACATTGGAAAATTATTTCAAAATATAACAATATTTTCTTTTACCATTCAACATTTGCAAGAAGTGGAAACAACAATAATAACAACAACAACAATAATAACAAAGAAAACAACACCATTATGTAAGATAGTTTGCAAGAACAAAATAATATTTTGTTCAAGGTTGGTGATAGAAGAACAACAACATAGAACTAAATTATTTTTTTGTCGTGTAATCCATCCCAAAGAATGATGTTTATGAGTATTGAGTGGTCGTAAATGAGTTAGGTTTAGGGTACTACTAAGGGAGCGGGTCCTTTTATAGTTAAAACTTGGTATCATACCACTCAGTTATTAAAATAACTGAAGGAGTAGAGTAATTAATATTTAAATAAAAAATAAAATACACAGAAAGACGTCAGTTTAATGAATTAAAAACATAAACTGCAGTTGTTGGGACTCAAAACAGGTACCCTGAATTAGTTTACCCTCGGTCATTTACTATAATTGACAGAAAATATGATATTTTTTTTAAGGAAAATAACTTGGCGCGTCCATAAACTATACCTCGGGTTTTTTTTGATAAAGTGAAAACGTTGTCATAAAATGTATTATTTGTAGTAGTGATTGTTTCTTGTGAGGACTAACTTTATACCTAGGGTCGAGTGGAATGGGTCTTAAGTGTATTGGGATTGGGATATTTGAGCCTTTGGCTGGCCTAAAAGAGTTGTCCCCAAGGATTTACCAGACGCTGGGTGAGATGGGGAAGCATTTAGTTATTTTGGCCGGCCTCTAAGATGTTGTCCAAGGTGAGTTGAACCCGAAACACTTAAAATCATATGAAGAAGTAGTAGGAAATAAGTGTATTAAATGCGTTTTCCTCATTGAAACGTTTCATCGCCTCATCTGACGTGTGTGTTAATGCAACATTTTAGGGCATGTCTCAACTAATAGTGTACTTGAGGGCACTCGAGTTTTCATGTATCCCCGAGGGGAAATCTAGCCAATGATTTTGTAACTTCTTTATTTAGATGATCAAGGTTATCCCTATGGAACTTTGTTTGTAGGTGATATGCTTTTAAAAATATAACTATTTTACTTTGGATGATGACAACTTTTGTCAAATGATGGCAACTGATGAAGACAAGTCAATCATATGTGGTTAAGCGGTTAAAGATGGAAACTAAAGAATTAGGGTTTGTTGAACTTGACTATTCAATTATGAAAACCAAATAGAAGTTATCTCAACCCTCATATAAAAAAACTCAAGCAAGGGTCTATAATAAGGAAAGTATGTGACAATGTCTTGAAGTGAAAGAAAGCCATGCCTTAACTAGTCTGAGCGAAAACTATGCAATGCATAAATGTGTTTTCGTAAAAGTACATGGCTAAATCAGACACACACACATTTTTTTAAACTGACTTTCTCAAAGAAATACTTTAAAAAATGTCTTGTAGTCGTGCCATATGAGTTAGAAGATGTCTGAAAAGATTTGGACATAGTTTTTTTCTTTACCAATTGATTGACACCTATGGCACATATCCCAATCGATTGGGAGATTTCAAAAATGCACCCTAATCGATTAGGATATCATCTTAATGATGGATAACATCTAAATATTTTTTTTTTCATTTTTAGATTGATAATCGATTGTAATGGAGCTAACCAATCGATTGGGACATGTAGTCAATCCATTGGCAAATAATAAAAAGCTTCTAAACCAATTTTCTTTTTTAGCCAACCTCTAGCCTATAAATAGAGGTCTCTTCTCTCATTTCAAACCATCCAGAGCCAAGTTTCATTTCATACTTCTCACTTTCTCTCTAAACTCTCTTTTTCTTTTAGTTTCTTAACTAAATTTTAAGCTGATGTGTTTTTTGAGAAAGTCCTTTTTGCAAGTGAGAAATTGTAATTCTAGAAGGATAGATTTGTAAGTTCACGACAAAAATTTTATTTATACCTTGGTTGAACATTTTATCCAATTAGGGATTATTTGCTTGGGTTAGAAGATAAACACATAAAAGCTTTAGTTTGGGGATTGTGTGATCAAACCCTTGTTTAAGTTCGAATGATCAACCCGTGATAACAACTTTCATAGGTTCTTAGTTAGATTGTGGTAAAACTAAGGTTTAAGGTTAAAGCTTAGACTAATATTAAAAGTTTGATAAGGTTTGAGATTAGTCTAGTATTAAAATCTCACAAGTTATTAGTTAGCCCGTGGTAAAACCAAGGTTTAAGGTTCGTGAGCTCATCCTGATGTTAAAAGATCACAAAGTTTGTTTAGAAGATTGAAGACTAATCACTCTAAGATTATCGTGGAAAGGAAACTCACTACTCCAAGACTATCATGGAAACGAGACTCGTCGTTTCACTCCGATTATTGTTTGGTTGGAACTCAACCTTAAAATTCATTTTTCCTTGTACAAGGAGGGTTCGCGAGTATAACCTACTAAAAACTCTCAAATTTATTGGATACTCTCAAGATAAATTCTTGGGGATATGACTAAGTCATTTTTGAATGAATATGTATAACTCTTGGTGTTCCTCCCTTCCCTTAACTTCTTACATTTGTGAAATTTATATTATTATAATTTATTTTTTGTTGCTTAATATTAAAACAAATTTTAAATTTGTTTTAAACTCTGATTCTAAATCGAAAAGTTTTTCAACACCATGTTTTTTTGGAACCACACAATTCACCCCCTCACCCCCTCTTATGCGTAAGTCACATGTCCATCATGTGACATCAAAACCTAACTCTTGTTTAAGGACTAACCGTCTCAGGAGGAAGATGAATTTTGACAATAGATATTTTCTAAACACACCACCACTTTTCAATAATAGTATATTTGATATTTGACAATATAGATTTAGAGTTTTTATTCAAGATATATATCATGAACTATGGAAAATAATAAACAATGGTCCGTTTATTCCTACTCATCAAGTAAATGATGAATTTGTAGATAAACATGATTCCCATTGGACCAAAGAGAAAAAGAGAAAATTTGAAATAGATTTTAAAACCAAAAGCTTTTTAACAATGTATCTAGATGATAGTAAATTTTACTATGTTCATCATTGCCAAACTTTCAAGGAAATGTGGGATACTCTTGTAATGATCTATTGAGTTTCTCCAAGTGTCAAACAAAAGAATATGAACACACAAGGTGAAGAAGATGAAGATACCACTTTTAAATGTTTTTAAAAGCTTAGAAATATTGGAAATTATATTAGAAACTTCGTTGCTAACCAATTTCTAAGAGTTAAGAATTTGAAGTTTAATCCAACTCTAAAATCAAAAGATGGGAGCCTTCATGAATTTTGGGAAAAATCAAGAAAGAAGGAAATTGTAGAGAAAATGAAAGAGCTAGTTCAATTACTCAAAGATGAATAAATAAAGATCGGAGAATCATCAACCTCATCAGACTCCCGTCATAAAACTCATCTAGAATCCTTAGAAAGAACATACTCAATAGTTGAACAATCTTCAGAAAATTCAACTTCAAACGAAGAAACCTGTCAGACCCCAAATTTTAGCCTTAGATTCTTTGATCTTTTGCATATCATTTAGGTCAATCATATTGCATAACTAATCAAATCATCAGCTTTTGTTTTGCTTTGTTTCAACTTTGGAATTAGAGTTTTACTTCAAGAGGCTTCAGGCAAGCAGTTTCTTATACTCCTAAGAGACCTCATTTCCTCAATTATGCAGTGAAATATGGCTTTGTCACAAGTTCTTCGAGGCTCAGGTCTTGCAAGACTAAATCAAGGACCAGACAATGTTTTTAGATTGCTTGTGAGCGGTGCAGTTTGAGATTCAATGGAAGTTTGACCTTATCTCGGTCAAACAAGTGGTTTGTTTCAGTATCCGATTATCAGGCTGTGGTAAAGGTCATTTGTTTCAGGGTGGATGATTATTAGGGCTAGCCTATTTTCAATCAGGATTTTGGTGCAGTGGTAGGACAATTCAAGTCTAATTCCATCTCAATTCAATTTCATGATTTCCATTCAAGTTCAAGATCCCTGACAAGATTTCATTTTGAAATTCAATTTATGACCATTTTTTAAATTTGTCTCAAGTTTCAATTCCACTTCCTTCAATTTATTTAATGTCCATATTATTCCATAAGTCAATAATTCAAAATTCATTATCCATTTAAGCCATAGTTTTTTAACAACAATATTTCAATTTCTATCCCAATACCATTCATACAAAAAACCTACAAAAATGCCAAGCCCAAATTACATCTTATAAGTCCATTTTACAAGACTACAAAAAAAATTCACAAAGAAATAAACCAAAGGGCCGTGAAGATTTCCAAGCCCATTTTCGTTTCCTTACAACAAATTACAAAAAAAATAACCTTTGACCAAAGCACAAGCTCTTCACTAGCCTCCAAAAAAACTGCACAAGCCTGTAACCTTGACAATACAATCAATACGTCCTACCATGCTGCTACATCATACAGCAAGACAAAATCAAAACAAGCCAAAACCACCATGTCACCACTCCCCGCATAAACCGTACCACAAGTGACAACAACAATCCACAAAACTCCAAGAACCACAAACCTGCGATATACTGTCTTTGCACCAAATTGCCGCGAAAAACAAAAGCACCCTGCACACCCTACTGGCACTGCCCAACCAAACAAGACTAAAAGCAACAAAACTCTACAAACCAAAAATCCACACGATGATATATACTGCTACAACCTGCCAATAGAAAGGGATATTTCAATATCCACCGGCAAGAAGACAAACACAGTATGACAGAAAATTAAAAAAAAGAGAGAGGTTCAATTGTTTTAAAGGAGGATCAGAAGAAATAAAAAAACATGAAAGCCTTGAATTCTCTTCAACATAACAAAAAACCATAGCATTCCTTTTGTTCGCAGCAACATCATCACCATATCCTTTTTTTTCTCTTAACCCATCTTCGGCCCTCGCTTTCTCTACCTCTGAGCCAGCGTCTCCCCTTCTCCATTGCCATCATCACCGAAATATTTTCGAACCCTCGAAACACACATTCCCAATCACTCTTTCACCATCCCAAACCAGAAAACAATTGAGGCAGAAAGAATAAGACAATTTCAGAGAAATCACGAGGGAGAAGAAGACCGCAACCGAAAGAGGGATTTACAAAGGGAAAAGCGAATGAGAGAATAAAGTCACCGCATCGAGAGATCCGAGAGAGGACTTCGTCGAAGGACTCCGTAAAAGAGAAAATGGCGGATCGAGAGTTGGGTGTTTAGATTGAATTTCATTTAGGATGTTCAATTTCTGTTGGGTTTTTGCTGAAGCGATTTGCTTATCGTGTTTTGGAAAGGCAGACAACCATTTTTCTGAAAGGAAGTATCTTTCGTTTTGTTCTATTTACACGACCTTTCCTCTTTTGATTTAGGTTTGTTCCTCCTTGTTTTATATCCAAGTGGGTCACAGTGGGGCGACCCGCCCCATCTATTTTCAAACAATCAGTTCTCAAACCAATTTGAATTTTATTTTACACTCCATGTTTTCCATTTGCACCCTCCCAGTTTTTATTTCTTTAAATTCTTGTTTTTAGTGTTATTTAGTTTTCTTATATTTTCATTAATCATTTATTTTAAGTTTGTAACTATTATTTAAGTTAATCATTGTTCTCAATTTTAATTTTATTTAGGAATTTTGGTTAATTACATCAAATAAGTTATTTTTGTTTAGTTATTAAATTAAAAGAAAAAAACTTCAAAAATAAGTCCAATTAGTTTTTTTATGAATTAATCTTTCTAATTTTTTATTTATGTCTAATTTAGAGTTTAACTTTTCAGCATTAGTAATAGGTTTAGATTGTTTTTTATATTAATTAAAAATCTCGAAAATGTCTTTTCTCAATTAATCCTTTAGTTTTTATTCTCATAATGATTATTTAGGATTTTTAATTACCTAGACTTTTGTTAATTCAGTCGACTTAACCACTAATTTTCGTGACTTGTAGTTTAAGATCTCTTTGTCGACCTTGCGATTTTGATTTTTACCTCTACTATGTTGTTGTTCATATCTTACGTTCATCATTCATCTTTTGCCATGTTATTTCTCTTTTCCTAATTTTATTTGTGCCTGGTACTTTTTGCCTTGATCCTTGCTGCGGACATGCTGCTTTTGCTTGATTTGACACTTGAGCTTTGTTGTTTGCTCATGGTACATTACTGTTGATGCCATTTGTTTACCTATGTTATTCCAAATGAAAGGATCCCCATTGTTGACTTGTAATTCATGTTGGATAGCCTTATCCCCCTCCTTTTGGTCTTGTTAGAAACAATTGGTTTTATAGCTTAGAATTATGTGTAGAGTTTGTAAATGCTATGTGAGTATCATTGTTATGAGTACTCAATTTCCCCTTTGACTTGGCGATTTTGTTAACTCCATATAAGTACCATGGTTATGGATACTTAATCCCCTTTCAAACTTTGATTGATATCAAGAGTTCCTCATCCCTAGTTAGACCGAACTACAGAGACTCTGATTCCCCTTTCCTAGTCAGGATACCTAGGCACAAGATGCGATATCTTGTCGAGCCCTCTAACCACTAACAACTAACACTTATCTCCCTCCTCTTGGTCTGGTTAGAACCAATTGATCTTGCAACTTAGAATTAGGTGTAGAGTTGGTAAACTCTATGTGAGTATCATGGTTATGAGTACTCACTTTCCCCTTTGACTTTGGTTAAAGTCAACCCTAGTTAGGATTTTCAACCTAGACTTAGAGAGTTGGTTAACTCTGTATAAGTATCATGGTTATGGATACTTACTCCCTTTTGGAACCTTGATCGTTATCAAGAGCTCCTCATCCCTAGTTAGGAGAACTACGGTTGCTCTGATTCCATTCTAGTTAGGATACGTAGGCACGAGATGTGATGTCTTGGCGAGCATACTTAGTGTATATACCCTAGGTCTTTACCTTAGCACTTTTCCCTTAGCAAGCAAACTTTAGCATAACACAAATACTAAAAAGAGTTTCCTGTAGAGTACTACAGATGCTTAGGATGCTAACACCTTGGGAAAATTAAAGGAAGATGAGCATTTGAAGGAAGGAATCATAACTGAACCTTTGTGCAAATCAATAGATAAAAAAGAAACCTTGGAATTACTGGAGCTTACTGAAGAGTTAAAGGACAAAAGTTTCCTGTCATCATTTCTACATATTTATCTGAAGAACAGAAGTGTCAACTCCTGACACTTCTCAAGAAACACAAAAGAGCTATTGCTTGGCAGATATCTAACATCAAGGGAATCAACACTACTATTTGTATGCACAAAATTCTGTTGGAGGAAAATTCTAAAAACAACATTGAATGTAAAAAAAGAAAGATTAAATCCTATCATGAAGGAAGTAGTGAAGAAGGAAATCATCAAGTGGTTGAACGTGGGGATTATTTACCCCATATCTGTTGGTGTGTCTAGTGTCCCCCGAAGAAAAGAGGCATGACTGTGATCACCACTGAGAAAGATGAGCTTATTCCAACAAGAACTATAAATGGGTGGAGAATTTGCATAGATTACAAAAATTTAAACAAAGATACAAGGAAGGACCACATCCCCTTGCCTTTCAATTACCAAATGTTAGACCGATTACTTGGAAAAAAGTAATATTCTTTTCTAGATGGCTATTCCAGTTATAACCAAATAGTCATACATCTGGAAGACCAATAAAAACCAATTTCACGTGCCCATATGGAACGTTTTCCTTTAGAAGGATGTCCTTTGGTCTATTTAATGCACCAGCTACTTTCCAACGTTGTATGATGGCTATCTTTTCACAATGGATAGGAAACTCAATGGAAGTATTCATGGATATTTTTTAGTTTTTAGAGAGTCATTTAGTAACTGTTTGGATAATCTTGACAAAGGTCTAGCCATATGTGAGGAAAATAATTTGGTTTGAAATTGGGAAAAATGTCACTTTATGGTGAAGGAAGGAATAATATTAGGTCATAAAATCTCTAAAAGAAGATTGGAAGTAAATCAAGCAAATTTTGAATTCATTGAAAATTTTCCTCCACTTGTCAACACCAAAGGTATAAGGAGCTTCTTGGGGCATGTTGGCTTTTATAGAAGGTTTATCAAGGATTTTTCCAATATAACTAAACCTCTGTTTTAACTGCTCCAACATGACGTGCCTTACGTCTTCAGTCCTGAATGTGATCATGCTTTCAACCTGATGAAGAAAGCTTTAGTATTTGCACCAATAGTGAGAAGCCCTGATTGGTCCAAGCCATTTGAATTGATGTGTGATGCAAGCGAATTTGAAATATGAACAATGTCGGGACAAAGGCACAACAAAGTGTTCCATATTAGCTTTTATGCAAGTAAGACACTTATTGAAGCGAAAATAAATTATACCATAATTAAAAATGAATTATTAATTGTGGTATTTGCCTTTGACAAGTTTAGATCCTACCTTGTTGGTACCAAGGTGATAGTGTACACTGATCATGCTGCCATCAAGTACATATTTGCAAAGATGGATGTTAAACCAAGGCTGATTAGATGGGTGTTATTGCTACAAGAGTTTGATCTAGAAATAAGAGATAAGAAGGGAGTAGAAAATCTAGTTGTTGATCATTTATCAAGACTGCCAGAGGAAGTTCAAAACAAGATTGCAAAAGGAATTCAAGAAATATTTCCATATGAGAAGTTCTTGATGATCATTATAGATGTGACCCCATGGTACACTGATATAGTTAACTATTTGGTCAGTAGGTACATCCCACCAGAGTTCAAGTACCAGCGAAGGAAAATATTCTTTCACATGTTCAAAAGTTATTATTAAGATGAGCCTTTTCTGTATAAGAAATATGGTGACCAATTACTAAGGCAGTGTGTGGATTAATCTGAGTGATAGATCTTGGCATCTTGTCACAACACACCTTATGGAGAACACTTTGGAGGGGTAAGAACTGCAACTAAGGTACTTCAATCTGGTTATTTTTGGCCTTTTATTTCTAAAGATGCTCATGAGTTTGTTAAATCTTGTGATAGATGTAAAAGGATTGGAAATGTGTCTATAAGCAAGAAATGCCTCTCACAAGCATCTTTGAAATAGAACTATTTAATGTGTGGGCATAGACTTTATGGGACCATTTCCCCAATATTTTGGAAATCCATACATCCTTGTAGTTGTTGATTATGTATCCAAGTGGATAGAAGTTGTGGCAACCCCTACTAATGATGCTAGAGTCGTGGCAAGATTTTTGTTAAAAAACATATTGACTAGGCATGGTAAGCATCAAGCTATCAACAGTGAATGAGAATCTCATTTTTACAATAAGATTTTTGAAAACCTAATGGAAAAATGGTATCGAGCATAAAGTTGCTACAACTTACCATCCCCAAAAAAGCGGTCAAGTTAAATTGCCCAATAGGTAGATCAAAAGAATCTTGGAAAAAGTTGTTAATCCCACAAGAACAGGTTGGTCTAAGCATTTGAATGAAGCCTTATGGGCATACATAATAGTTTACAAGACTCTCTTAGGCATATCTCCATAGAAACTTGTCTATTGTAAGGCTTACCACTTACTAATTGAGTTAGAGCACAAAGTGTTTTGGGACATTAAGCAATTGAACTATTTAAATTCTGTTGGTCAAGCTAGGATGCTCCAACTTAATGAGTTAGAGGAACATAGGCTATTCTCTTATGAAAATGCTGAGTTGTACAAAGAAAAGACCAAGAGGTGGCAAGAGAGTAAGTGCCAAAAGCAAGAGTTGGTGGAAGGTCCAAGAGTTTTGCATTTTAACTCTAGATTAAAATTGTTTCCTGGGAAACTGAAATCAAGATGGTCTGGCCCCTTCAAATTAGTAAAGATTTACCTTCATGGCGCTATTGATTTACTGATTGAGCTAGAAAACTGGTGAAATATTCAAGGTTAATAGAGAAAGGATTAATACCTATATTGGTGACCCCTCAAGCAACATAAAGGCAACCCTCAATTTCATTGCTTAAGTTCTCTATTTTGGTCAGGCTATAAGACCCTAAAATAATGCTACTGGGAGGAAGTCCATCTTCATGTTTTTATTTTATTTTTTAGTACAAGTGATTAAACCATTGCTGCTAAAATTTTGGTCAATTGTCAAGAGGTGTTATTAAATATGGGAGTTATTAAAATTGAAGTGGGATAGGAAGAGTCAAATGTGAAAAATGATTAAGTGCGAAAAGACAAAGGACATGCTGAGCTGGAATTTTTTGGTCAATTTTTTCTAATTTCAAAAGTCAGAGATTAATAGAGGAGAGAGACTGACACATGCAGACGATTTAAGCGTTGTGCCATGACGTCAACAATAACTACTCTTGCCTACCATGTTAGTTAGGGAAATAACTACTACACGCCACCTATGCGCAACAGTCACTTTTCAGATAAAGTTCAAACAAATTGTTTTGCCTCCATCACATCAAGTGTCTGTTCATGTTCTTTGCTCTACCCACCAAAAATAAATTCTTTTCTCTCAATAAAGAAAATCAGATTTCAACCAAGTTGCTCTCACTTCCTTCCTTTTCTGTCTTTACTAACACAAACCCTAATTTCATTTTCACTCTCAACCACCATGGAACTTGTGACTTCTGGAAAGCGTTACAAGAAAGTTGCCAAGAAGAATGCCACTTCGCACGTTGTCTACTCTAATGAAGAGGTTGATGCTACTGAAACATTCATCAACAGTAAAGCATTTAGGCGTTTCACCAACCATTTTTGCGGGATGGGAGTCTTATTTAAGAAAGGCTTCATCTTTGATGTTCAAGATGACAACCTAGGGCTACCAGGACACATTAGAAGAATCATTTGGGGGAATGAAGTGGTTCAAGCTGTGCAAATAGCCAAATACCTATAACATCTATATTGTGAAGGAGTTTTACTCTAATCTCACTGACCCAACCAACAAAAGGATGGAAGTAATCGTCCGTGGGACCAAAGTAGTCTACTATGAAGCCAACATCAATATGACTCAGGGTCTGCCTGAAAAGGAAGATAAATACCAAGATTTTCTGGAAACGTTTGATGATCAAAACTACGATATCATCATGGCATCACTATGCAATAAAAGTACTAAGTGACTGGAGTCAAGTTATGAGAAGACTGTAAGGAGGACGGATCTGCGTCCTGAAGCTAAGGTATGATATCAATTCCTTAAACATTCTCTTCGTCCCACCACTCACAATAAGACTGTTAGAAAAGAAAGGATGTTGTTGCTCCACCACATCACTTCCATGAGCAACATCAACATAGGAAACATTACTGTACAAGAGATTCACGCTTGTTCCAAGAAGAAAGATGGAATGATGTACTTCCCCATGTCTCATTACTCTGTTGTGCAAGCGTCAAGGTGTCCCTGAAAAGGTTACAAATGAAATTTGTCAACCTTAGGAAGCCTTTGACAAGGCAGAAATTCAAACTTTGATGAAGCCAAAAATGAGGAAGAGAACAACAGAGGCATGACAAGAGAAGGCAGCAGATGAAATAGCTATTGAGATGGATAGAATGTTGTTAAGTGTGTTACATTCAATGCAGAAGGACCATCGAGACTTCTTTAAGTTTCAGAAGGAGTAGTTCGAGTGGTAAGAAGGACTTCATGCCACCAAAAACCCAACAAACATGATGGGTCCTCCCACTTTTCCAACGTATATCTTAGGAGAGTTGGAAGTAGAATAAGAACCTGAACAAGTTGTTGTTCAGAAGCAGGTTGAGAAGAAAAAAAAGGAAAGAAGCAAAAGAATGATAAGAAGAAGAGAAGCAAGAAAAATATGGATGTGGAAGACGTATTTTAGGGCTACAAGTGAGACTTGGAGATTTGTTCACTTGCCTTATTAATGCATGTTTTGATGTTGTAGAGGTACACATAAAAGATCACATTTTGACCTTTTGAGGCACGACACTTCTCATCATATACACATTTTTGCTACCATGCATATTAATGGATCATAACTCAACATTCACTCTCTTGATTTAATCAAACCTTAACTTATTGCATTTAGTCCGGAGTTGTGGATAATTTTAACTTGTGTTTTTCAAATATTATTTTTTTACCTTGTGTCACAACTGCGAAAAACACCCGGCAGAAAAACAGAAGAGTCGCCACAAAACGTTATTTATCCCAAAGAGATAGAAAGGAAACGATCAAAGGAAACCTGAAGAACGGGAAAAGATAAGGTCATCGCAACCAAATCTTGGGTTTGGGAGTCGGTTACACAAGGGGAATGTATTAGCACCCCTCACGTTCGTTGTATTCAATAGGATCCATGCTTGTTGTCTAATCAAAGAGTGTGTTTATCTATAAGCTAATGGTAAACGGAAATAAGAACAAAAGAAAAAAGAAAGAGACTCGATTGGATATCGCCGCCCTATGCTTACATATTTCCTCGTGCAATGGGAAAGTCAGAGTCAGCATAGTTAGGAAACTACGAGTGATGGAGGAAGGTTGCTCGCCAAGACATTGCTGTCTTGTGCCTACGTATCCTTATCTGGTATAAGAAATCAGAGTAAACATAGTTCGGGAAAATAGGAAACCACAGGTTAGTTAAGTGTTTTTTATGAGTGACGTTAAGTTTCCACATCAGTTAGGGACGATGCTCACTTTATTCCAATACGAATGGATTACCCGTTGGAGAAGTTAGCAAAGCTGTACATTGAAAGGATTGTCAGTTTGCATGGTATTCCATCTAGGATCGTGTCAGATAGAGATCCGAGGTTTACTTCGAGATTTTAGGAGAGTTTGTAAAGTGCTTTAGGTACGAAGTTACATTTGAGTTCTGCTTATCATCTGCAGACCGATGGTCAGACTGAAAGGACGATTCAATCACTTGAGGATCTTTTGAGAGCTTGTGTGTTGGAGAAGGGAGGAGCTTGGGATAGCTACTTACCTTTGATTGAAGTTACTTACAACAACATTTTTCATTCGAGTATTGGTATGGCACCATTTGAGGCATTGTATGGTAGACGGTGTAGGACGCCATTGTGTTGGTATGAGTCGGGAGAGAGTTTTGTGGTTGGACCCGAGATAGTCCAGCAGACTACCAATAAGATTAAGATGATTCAAGAGAAGATGAATATTTTTCAGAGTTGTCAAAAGAGTTACCATGACAAGAGGAGGAAAACACTTGAATTTCAGGAGGGATATCATGTGTTTCTTCGAGTTACTCCAATAACTAGTGTTGGTAGAGCATTGAAGTTGCGTAAGTTGACGCCGCGTTTTATTGGTCCTTATCAGATTTTGCAGAGGATAGGAGAGGTAGCCTATCGTGTTTCTCTACCTCCGTCGCTTGCTAATCTCCATGACGTGTTCCATGTATCTCAGTTGAGGAAATACATTACGGATCCGTCTCATGTAGTCCAAGTAGATGGTGTGCAGGTGAGAGATAACCTGACTGTGGAGACATCACCTATGCGGATAGAGGATCGGGAGTTGAAGCAACTTTGAGGTAAAGAGATTTCTTTGGTGAAGGTCGCTTGGGGAGGACCGGCTGGTGGAAATGTGACTTGGGAGCTTGAGAGTCAGATGAGGGAGTCTTATCCCGAGTTATTCGTTTAAGGTAATTTTCGAGGGCGAAAATCTTTTAAGTGGGGGAGGGTTGTAACAGCCCAATTTTTAATCATTAATTGTATTAATAATTGATTTATTGGAATTATTTGAATTATTGGATAATTATTTATTTTATTGGTGAGATGATTGATTTCTAGAATTAGTGAGTTAGTGTAGTGTGTGAATAGTAAGTGAATTGGGTTAGGCCCAATAACTTAAGAATTAGGGTTTTAGAGAATAAAGAAGTTAGTAAGAGAAGAAAGAGCATAGAAGAGAAGAAAGAGCATAGAGGAGAAGAGAAAGTATAGAGGAGAAGAAGAGAAGGAGGCAACAGGAAGAGAAAAGTGGAAGAGAGAAACTCAGAATTCAAGCATTCAGAGGAATCAAGGATTCTTCCCAAAGAAAAACCTAAGGTAAGGGTGCGTATTCTCTCATTATTGGGATTGGGGGTTAATGGTTAATGGGTAGAAGATTGTGTAAGGAGAACCCATAGATTTCCCATGATTTATTGGATTTTTGATTTTTTATGAATGCTCTAAATGAGGGGAGTGATTATTGTAGCAAAGAAGGGAATGGTTGGTGAAAAATACAATTTTCTACATAATTTTTCAAGAATGCACAGTGAGCAATCGATTGCACCAATACGTCAATCAATTGCATACTGAGCAAAGCTGCTGGAAACTGAATTTTTAGCTGTCCAATCGATTGCACTAATATGTCAATCGATTGCACAGTAAAACAGTAGCTAAAATCATGAAATTTTCAAAGGTACAATCGCTTGCACCATGACTCCAATCGATTGTATGCTGTACAGAATCTGAAATAAGTGAATTTTTCACATGTCCAATCGATTGCATGTTCACTAAAATCGATTGCACTAACTGAAATTTGGAAAAATCCTGTACTGGAAGTTTAATTTCATAGAGTCTTTGTTTAATTAAATCTTAACAAAAACATGGATCAACTGAGATGATTATTGATTATTTACTTGAGTATTAATTGATTAACAACCTTTGTTTGGTTATTGAGATTTCAATTCTGGTTTAACAAGATGATTGTGTATTGAAAATTGAATTCAATTGTTGGTGATTGATTGATTGTCCTATGTGTAATCATTGAACTGTGTTGTGAATTGTGATTGAATCTAAATGATTCTTGTGCATTACTTGATAAATTTAGTGATGATGTTGAAAGTATGAATACTTTGGTTATTATGAAATGTGTTGTGTGTGCAATCATGTTATAATTCTTGTGTGATGAATTATTTGAGTATGCATGGGATTAAGATGCGAGAACGGGCTTAAGTGCATATGGTTGTTGATTGCATATGCATCACTTGTTGTCAAGAGGCAATGCTTGCTAGTTTCGTGGAGACTAGTGACTTGTCCCAAACCTAGAGCGGGGTTTGAAAGCTTAGGGAATGGGCTTTTGTTTGTTATTGGTCTAGGGAACGGACCCGGTTTAGATGTAAAAACCGAAAAATAATAACAAGTGTTGGTACCACATGGCATGAGTTGCATTGAGTTGCATTGAGTCGCATGACATATATAATTGTTGTATGAAAGTATGTGTATGTGTATGACTTGTTGAATTGAGAGTTGTGAACATGTGGTTGTTGAATGTTATTGGCTGATGAAAATTGAAGTGTGAGAATATTGGTATTTGACCTGACATGCTTTACATTGTTCATTATCTTATAATTGCAATGTTGATGTGAACTCTCACCCTTCTCTTGGAATGATGTCCTATACGACATCATGCAGGTATCAAAGAGTAGAATTGCACGTAGTTGCGAGGTCGCTGTCGGTGTAGCTGTTTAGTATTTTAATTATGTTGGGTCGAGTCGTGCTCTGGTCATGTAACACTAGGATCGTTTGTTTTATATCTTAGAGATACATTATGTACTCTACACTATGTTTTTATATTCATTGGAATATTATGATGTTGGCCTTAATGCCTAAGCAATGTTGATTAGGCGACGAACGTGAATGTCTCTGCTACGACAATTATGATACAAGTTGAATCCGCTGCTACATGCGAAGTGTAACCTTGAAAAGCATGATTATGTATTAAAATGTTAATGAGCATGACGGGTGTTTTTGATGTTTTGGAAGTTATGTGTGACACCCTTTTGTGAATGCATGATGATTTACTCTGATTATTTATATATTTTCTGTGGGGGTTTAGAAGGGTGTTACACGTTGCACTAAAGACTATGACATAGAAGCGAATGCGTCGCATATCTCCCCCAGACGGGACGTACACTAAACACTCTAGACAAGTGAGAGGAGACCCCTCACTCATCATTTCCCATGTGCTTAAGGCTCGTAGCGTATAACGTTCATCGTATTTATTAGATGAGTTAGAATGTGTTTTGAGATGACAAGAGAGACGTATGAAATATCTAAGGGAAACTTGGCCTTAAGGTTTTCATGCAAAATGGTCTTAAAGTCAGGATGCGAGAGGAGATTATATCCTAATGTTAGCATGCAAAAGATGGACCTAAGGCTGAGTTTACAAGAGACTAACCTACTTGTTATCATGCATGGATTAAACTCCTAATGTCTATCCTACTCCAAATTTAATCGAAAATTAAATTGGACCTGGAATCCTCAGGGAGCATGCAAACACAAAGCAAAAAAGCAAAGAAACAAGGTAAAAGCAGCAGCTACAACAACACCACCTGCATAAAACAACAATAAAATCCAACACACAAGCAAGACAGCCTATTGTCGCAACTGCGAAAAACAACCGGCGGAAAACAGAAGAGTCGCCACCTTTCGTTATTTATCCCAAAGGGAGGGAAAGGAAACGATCGGAAAAACCTAACGCAAAAGGGAAAGACAAGGTCATCGCAACCAAGTCCTGGGTTCGGGAGTCGGTTACGCAAGGGGAAGGTATTAGCACCCCTCACGTCCGTTGTACTCAACGGGATCCACGCTTGTTTGTTATCTAAAATGGTGATTAATCTATCTACGCTACAGGCCTCAGGGACAAAAAGAAAAGAAAAGAGAAGTGACTCGGTAGAGCATCGCAGCTCTGTGCCTACGTATTCCCTCGTGCAATGGGAAAGTCAGAGTCAACGTAGTTCGGCTAACTACGGGAAAAGGGGGAAGGTTGCTCGCCAAGATATCGTATATTGTGCCTACGTACTTTCATCTGGCATGAAAGATCAGAGCGAACGTAGTTCAGGCGGACACAAAACCACAGGTTGATTAAATGTTTTATCCGAGTAGGGTTAGACATCTGTTCCAGCAGTTAGGGACAAAGCCTGTTTGCGGTAGAACCGAATTTTAACAACACTCTTTTTTGAAAAAGGAAGTTTGATTAATCCCGAAGGAAAAAGGTTTGAATTTGTTTTGTGTTTTTTTAGAGAAGAAGTGTTTTGAATTTGAGTGTTTATAATGTATGTTGTACTAAAGTCTAGAACCTAAGATCGAATGCGTTGCATATCGTCCTAAGGACGTATACTAAACACTCTAGGTAATTGAGAAGAAGCCCCTCAATTACCATTTCCCAAGTATAAGGCTCATGGCACAATATCCATCATCTTTATTAAGTGTGTTATTATTATATGAAGATGAGAAGAGAAGACGCACGGAAGGTCTAAGGGAAACTCGACCCTAATGTTGTCATGCAAAGTGATCCTAAAGTTTGGATGAAAAGGGGAAACATCTACCCTAATGTTAGCATACTTGGATTGAGCGCCTAATGTCTCTCCTACTCCCGTCCTAAACGGAGGGACTAGGAATCCTATGGGGATCATGGCAAGAAAGCACAAGAAGAACAAAGGAAGAATCAATCACAAGTAGAGAAATGCACACATAAAAAATGCACAATTAAAATGGTGGGAGGGAGGAAAAATGTGTGGGGCAGCAGCCACCACAAGCGCGTCTCGACCTCAACAGTGATGCAAGAATGATGCAAACATGTGGAGAAAGCGAGAAATGAAAGCATATGAACATGCAAACAAATGATCGATTCGAACCACATACACAAGCATGCAAACAATGGAAGAATGCACATACATGTCAATAAAATCATGATTAAACAACCACAAACAGTGACAATTATTCAAAACAATTCAATCCTAATGCATCACACTGATCTACGATGATTCAAATCGAACCGGTATGCGAACATGCAAACAAAATAGCAAACATGGCATTATGGCACAGTGTTAATCGGTTAACACATGCTGTTAATCGGTTAACCTGTGTAAAACAAGTGAAAATCTGGAAATTCGTAGGTGTTAATCGGTTAACACCAGGCGTTAACCGGTTAACACCCTGAAATCTTTGAAATTTTTTGAATATTTGAATTGGTTAACCGGTTAACCATATACGTTAACCGGTTAACACTGTACAAGAAGTGAAAAACAGCAACAGAAAAAGCACTTAATGCACAAAATCACTTAATCAAGTGATCCAACAGATCAACTTATCAAACTAAGCACGAAATTACACCTGCAAACAGAAAACCAATAGACATGCAAACATGTCTACACAACACAATTGCAATTCACACGGATCGAAATCACAAAATTCAATCGAATATGTAAATCATCATGGAAATGCAAATAAGCTAAAAAATGTTATGGATCTAGAATCTCCAACCTTTGAAGCAGAGATTTGCTCCGGTTAGTGTTGATCTTGCTGTAATTGAGTAGTTCAAAATAGAAATCCGGAAAACTTCGAGATCCAAGCCAATTGTGGTTGTACGAATGAAGATCCATCAAATTCGAGTCAAAACACTTCGAATAATCACTTCCAACTCAAGCTCCAAAATCAAATCTCAATTTGCACGAAAATTGATAATAAAATTGATCCAAAGATGAGGATGGATGAAGGTTTATGCTCAAGAATCCATTGATTTCAATGAAAAATCAATGAATCCTAATGAAGAAGAGCTTTGAGTATGGGTTTTTAAAGTGGAGAAGTTGAGAGAATTTGAGAGAATTCTAACCAATTCTGAAAAATGAATGTGAAAAATGAGAATTGGCTCCTTTTGGTTTGGAGTAGATCACTTAAATACCATCTAGGTTTGGATCCCAAAGGTGGGGTTTGGACTTTGGATTGGGAAGTTGGTTTGGAGCTAGGCATGGGAATTTGGAGGGAAAATTGAAATAACCAACTTTCAAGAACATGCTAGATCCTTCTTTTGGTAAAAATGAGTTTCAAGATGATCAAATTCGGACCCCAAGTGCAAATGGCTTGCAAAATCACGTACAGGGCAAAATTTGCTATGGTTAACCGGTTAACCATATCCGTTAACCGGTTAACACTGTTAAAATTTCAAATCTGGGCTGATTCTCCAATGGTTAATCGGTTAACCATATGTGTTAACCGATTAACACCTTCAAAATTTTGAATTTGACGCCTTTTGGAGGGAAACCTGCCCGTTTTTCTGTTTCTCGCCGTTTTGAGCTCTGCTAAGCTTTGACACTTGCTCTTGAATACTGTGACTGTGATAATGCTAGATATAGACTGAATATCGTCTCCTGATCTGAGCATAACCTGCAAAATTAAATCGGCTGCTCGACCGCTGGGCAAAATAAATGTTGTTCTGATGCTCGCTGCTCAGTTGCTTGCACGGGGATGAAACCTGAGCCACGGGAACCTTGATCCCCTGCCTCGAGACCCAATGCTATGCAAAATGCTGATGCAATATAAAATACAATGAAACATAAGCTTGGTAAAGAAATAGGTATGGCAAATTTTGGGGTGCAACACCTATAACAACACATGTTCAACATAAAAGCAGGTGTAAAAGGTAGGCAGCAAACAAGTAAGGATAAGGACATCATGCAAATTCAAAATAAGAACAGCTGTGAAAAATGGGGCAGCAAGCAAGCATGATTTAATGCAATCAAACATAAGCAAACACCAATCATGGATAGATATCATGCAAGTATGGACATGCTTCAACAATCAAACATAATTGATCAACAATATTGCATCATTAAGAATCAACAAGATCATCATGTTTTTCAATTCAAATCAAATGATCAAACGATCAAACGAACATGCAACAGACGGAATTGGAAGAAAACACACACATGCATCACAAATCCAGAAAAGTAAACATTCATGATAATGAATTAACCTGTCCAAAGAACCACATCATCAAAGGGATTTGACGGAACGAAAGCCATATCCGGAGAAACACATTGTCAAAGGGATTTGACGGAAAGAAAACCAACATCACATCATCAAAGGGATTTGACAGAAAGAAAACCATATCACATCATCAAAGGGATTTGACGGGAAAAAAAAACCAACATCACATCATCAAAGGGATTTAACGAAAAGAAAACCATATCCAAAGATCACATCGTCAAAGGGATTTGACGGAAAGAAAACCAACATCACATAGTCAAAGGGATTTGATGAAAAGAAAACCAACATCAAATCGTCAAAGGGATTTGAAAGAAATAAAACCATATCAAAAGATCACATCGCCAAAGGGATTTGACGAAAAGAAAACCAAACCAAAGATGACATTGTCAAAGGGATTTGACAGAAAGAAAACCAACATCACATCGTCAAAGGGATTTGACGGAAAGAAAACCAAACCAAAGATCACATTGTCAAAGGGCTTTGATGGAAAGAAAATCAACATCACATCATCAAAGGGATTTGACAGAAAGAAAACCAACATCACATTGTCAAAGGGATTTTATGGAAAGAAAACCATATCCAAAGATCTTATTGTCAAAGGGATTTGACGGAAAGAAAACCAAACCAAAGATCACATTGTCAAAGGGATTTGACAGAAAGAAAACCAACATCACACCGTCAAAAGGATTTTACGGAAAGAAAACCAAACCAAAGATCACATTGTCAAAGGGCTTTGACGGAAAGAAAACCAACATCCAAAGAAACACATCGTCAAAGGGATTTGACCAAAAGAAAACCTGTCCGAAGAATCACATCGTCAAAGGAATTTGACAGGAAGAAAACATATCCAAAGAACCACATTTGTCAAAGGGATTTGACGAGAAGAAATCCTGGAAACTTCATTGGGGATATGTCACTGTCTTGATTAAGAGGTGCTTTGAGCTTACACGCAAGGTACCAAATATGGCTTATGCATCACATGCATGTGTTTTATTTTTTCTTTTTATGGTGTAATGCTACATATAAAATGGAAATACTACGCATTTGAGGATTCAATGCAAAGATGCTTATGATATGAAAAAGGACCGCTCCGCCGGGAAAAGAAGAATATACCAAGTGTGATTGGACTTCGCTGGTAGGGATGGGTGAAACCTGTAGGTGATTGATTTTTGGAAGGTGATATTTTCTAGGTACCAATGGGGATTGGGTTTTGGAATGAGGTGATGCCAATAGGGATTGGACTTTGGAATGAGGTGGTGTTTTTTGGGTGCCAATGGGGATTGGATTTTGGAATGAGGTGACGCCAATAGGGATTGGACTTTGGGTTATCTTTTCAGTTTCATAAAGCTCCATGCTATGCTATGATAGATGATATACAATTATTATGCAATGGTATGATGGCTCAAAAGGTGGTTTCAATGTAGGTCAGTTACGAATGACGTTGAAAAGCGTCTTGTCTGGATACAAGATTTCTGGTTGAAAGGTTAGAGAATGGTTAACGCGACTTCCCAAAATTCATCTTGAACTCGAAGGTTGACAAAACCTTCTTAATTAGCTCTGAATAGCTCTGAAAATATGGAGAGGTGACTCTGATTAACCGTCTTCTAGAGAGGATAATCCTTCTCACTCTCGCAACGTCCTGTTTCAAAACGAGCCATTGAAGTAACTTTTCCCCTGTCTGATTGATCCTTGAAAGATTTGTTGAATCTCGACTTGATTTCCCCAGATTAACCGATCCTTAGAGATTTCTCGTTGTAACTGCCCTAGATTGGCATCTTCTGACAAAGTCTCTTGACCACATCCTCCCCAACATATATGTCCAGAAATTTCCTCATGGCAAGATAAGGTTTCTTGACTGACATTCATTGTGTAAACCTCATTGATGGAAAAATACCTGTATGCAAGAAGATAATGTTTATTATGACAATGATAATTCTAACGCAATGCACATGCTGATCTTGAAATTTTTTTTTGCTGAAAAGATGTTGCCAAACTTTGTGAACAAGTCACTAGTTAAAATGCGACACTGATTTTTGAATGAAAGACATCATGCACATGCAATACCAACAAAGTCTTTTAGCATAACTCATGCGAGTCAAGAGCGCTATCTCGTTGAAATACACCTTCAAAATAAACCCTGCTTAAATTAGGACTTTTGAAGGTTTTAACGTGGCCTGGTTCACGGTTTCAGAAAAAAGGATTTTTGGCTCAAAATTTATTTGTACCCACCCATTCTCCTTGATGTTCTCCAGTCTTATGTTCAGTTAATTTGGCACAAACGCTCGCCTTTCAAAAAGGTTATTAAATGGGAGAAGTGACGGTTAATCAACCCACACGATTTTTGGAGCGACAGTCACCCCTTTTGACTTTGGTGTCTACAGCCGCACGACTTTGTTCTTTTCTGAGGATTTTTTTCTCCTTTTCATTTTTCGTTCTTTTCCTGATTTTTCCTAGACTGATTCTTTTGAATTTTTGATTTTGAAGTCCAGCGGGATGCCCTAATTTTTGCCTAAGTCACTTGTTTTCAAGATTTGACTTAACAGACTTTTTCCTTTTTTTTTTATTCTTTTCTTGAAACAAATCATGTGACACTGACTGTCTTGATTTTTGTGAAAGGGTTGTGACCGCCTCATCCTTTAGTTAATGAGATATCAACCTTGTGGTATTGTGAAGGATAAAAGGTAATGGATTCTTAGATGCACACTCCTTTTGAAATTTGAACGCTTGGTCAGACTAACTAAAGACTACCCTTCCCTAGGTTAAGATTGAGGGTTTTTTCATTTTTAGAAAGAAACTCCTACTTCTAGGCTCAAAGGGGTTGACAAGGAATTATCTTCCTTATACCTGCGGTGTTTGGGGATTCAAAACAATTCCTCTACATCATCAGCAAGGTTTTATCCAAAAGCATACGACCAGAGATTTTGCGTTTTCGCTTCATCATCCTCCCTCCAAGAGTTTAAGCAAGAAAGTTGGTATTGCAATGCACATAAATATTATATGAGTGAATGGATTACTTCAAGAAAAATATACTCATTGCATTAAGATCATCATTAAAAAAACAAACAAGTTTTTACATGTAAACAAAGCATTAACAACCAATGAAAAATACAAATGAACAATGCAGTAAAGAAAATTGATAATTGTCATTGTTGAGGAAGCCTAACTTAACATGGACTGATTGATTCTGATGATGTCCTTGCAATCATAAATGCTCACTTGGAAGAATTCAACTAATGTGCAAACCTTTGTTGTTTTTTCTGTGATCCAGTCTGTTTTTGATACCGATTAGGGCATTCCTTTTGTTCAGGCGCTTTCATCCCCAAACTTGGTCCAGGAATAGGAAACAACTGTGGACGTGGAGATTCTGAAACCAAAGACTGTAAGATATGCCCTTGACCTGATGCAGCTTCAGGAAAGAAAATAGGAATATTCGCTTCTTTCACAACAACTGGGAAAAGACCACCTGGTACGCTTATGTCGCCTGGCGTGAACTCAACTGCCTTTGAATCAGTTAAGTTCTGAACTTTGTGCTTAAAGGCCTTGCATTTCTCCACATTATGCCCCGGTGCCCCAGAATGGAAATTGCAATGAGCACTTGCATCATATCCTGGTGGTAGCTTACCAACAAATGGAGCCAGAGTCCGTAGTTCAACCAATTGAAATTGAAGCAAACATTCCAATAAATGAGTATAAGTCATAGGGAGCTGGTCAAAAGTTCTTTTGGGCTGCTTCGGCCTCTGTGCGTACTTTTTAACCTTAGGATTATCTTGGGAAACATGAGACAGCTACTGACGAGGAGATTCAGGAACCCCAGGTCGTGTAAAAGATCTACGAGGCACCTCACCCTCTGGGAGAGATTCCACAAGCAAGGGTGGAACGACCATTTCTGTTGCGGCTTCAGGCATATGATTGTCTTCCTTTATTAGCACATTTCTAATGACTTCCATAATTAGGCCCATATGAGTCTTCAGTTCATGGACTTCCTCCCTCAGCATTTTCTGATCCTGAGGCAAAGCTTGCATGTCCACCATGAATTGTCCCATCTGGCTTTGTACTTCCCTCAACTCTGCCTGAACTTGCTCCATAGTCATCTTCTAACTTCTTTGAAAAGTTAATTCTGAAGAAAACCAAATTTGGATAACAAAAGACCAGCCTCGAACACCTGGCGTGCAAATGAACATGGAAATACAATGCAAACATGTTTATATATCTCATTATCATTATCAATCGAAAACAAACAAGTTTTACAAATAAGTTTGCACTTTAACAGAAAAGAAACTACACATGCAACGAAATGACATGATATAAAAGATTGCCAGCTTCGGGGAACTGGACTTTCCAATCTTGATTCGCTATTGGGCTAGCCATCTTCAGAATTGCTCGTCAAAGTCAGTCTGATAATTATTTGAACATCTGCTCTCGGTGAATTCTTCCATAATAAGGATAGATGAACCCACATGACTGGATGAAGAAGGCTTGTTGATCTGAATACCATGAGGTGTGAGTGAGAACATATTGGAGTCAAGCAGAGTCTGAATCTTGCTCTTAAGCACCTTACAATCTTCGGTTGAATGCCCTTGTGCCCCGGTATGGTTGTCACAATGAGCGTTGAGATCAAAACCTGGTGAGTATGAAGGAATCACTAGATTTATCTCCTTCGGCACTATCAGTCCACCTTTGATCAAATCTAGCAACATCTAACTATACAAAATGGGCAAATGAGTGAAATCCTTCTCTAACTTCCTTGGTCTTTGTCGGGCATGCTGACGCGGTTGACGGTGGTATGACCATTGACTCTAAGGAGATTCCTGATTTGGAGAAGAATACATTCCCTGGGGAGAGAATGATATCTGATACGGGGACCCAGAAGGTTGCTGACTCTGAACACTTGAAATATCTGAAGACTGAATCTGAGGTATCAGCGATTCCCATATGGAATTACTTTCTTTCTCCCATTCTTCTTGAGAACTGACAACTGATTCACTTTCATGAGCTGAGATGTCTGAGACGTTTTGAATCCTTCCAATTTTGAGTCTGCTCTCGATACGTTCCCCAACTAATATCAAGTTAGAAAAGTTTAATTCCCCATTGCCAATCATCTTGTCCAAGTATAGACCTTGCAAAGTATCCATGAATAAGTCAACTAATTCCCTGTCTAGAAGTGGTGGTTGAACGCGAGCAGCTAACTCTCTCCATCTCTGAGCATACCTGTCATACCCTAAATTTATCCTACCTGTGTTTAGTTTTCATTTTGTACATTCATCCAATTGACTATTACTCATCCATTTAAGGGTGCCTAGTTAGGAATGAGTGCAGTATGTGTTGAAGTTTAGACAAGGATTGAGCTAGGCTAGGGTGTGTGATTCAAGTGACGCGTGTTTGATGTCTCCATCAAGGTTTTGTGCATATTCGAGTTTTGATTATGTGGTTCTTACGTTTGTTATTAACTTAAGGAAAAGTCAAGTTTGCTATCCAACTCAAGGATCCAATAGCTAAATAGTTTCATAAGGGAGATTTGGTTCAATATGATTTACATTGATTAATTTCAAGATTAGTTCATTGATTCAAAATTGATAAGTCATTCAAGACAAAATTTCAAGGTCGACTTTATTTCTCAAAAGATTAATGTGAGATTTTTAGTGAAGGATTCGATGGGAGGCACCAATTCCATTTCAAGAATTCGAAAGCCCATATCATTTCACTAACTTAAGCCCATTTGTTATGAAAGGTCCATCTATACACGCAAAAAAATAATGAATCGAGTTATTTTATTTACAAAAAAAAAAAGGAAATCCATATCTTCTTCATCATGAAAGCTCAGAATATTAAAAATCCACCGGATGATTTTAACACAAGATGGCCCACGATCCACTTCCCATTTTCAACAAAAAAAGTGCCAAAGAAATTAAGCTTGTCAAAGTACATTTTTCCAAGTAGTCATAGAAAACCGAGAGCAAATAAAGCCTCACGCATAAATGATACCACAAAAACTTCGCAAGGTACGATCAACCTATACTCGCAAAATACATACAAGGGACCATATTACAAGCCAAAAAGATTCCAAACTTTGGCTGCTAGCCTCACGTACATAAGCTAAAAACAAACATAACCGAGCAGAGGTATCAAAACATTCCAAACGACGTTGCTCATTCCATTTTTTATGCATCACGGCACAACAAAATCCTGGATGCATTACATACAATTGGTGGGATAGACTGTTAATAACCGGTAGGATTGCTTCTACCCTCAATAAAAATAGACAATTTATAAACCTCTCTCAAAAACAAAATATGAAAAAAAAGTCCCTTCAATTCCAAAAAGAAAAAACTGGAAAAAAAAAAGATACTTAAACTCCTCTTCCAACCTGATCCTTCAGAATTTTTCTCTCAACCCCAAATCATTAACCCTCCTTTAACCCTCTTCATAAACCTTGCCCAAAAAAAATTTTGAGTTCTAAACGTTGAGTTGTTCATTAAAAATTTTGAGTTCTATGAGGGTGGCTTTCTGTCGTTTCTGTTGAAGGCCGTAACTTTTCCCTTCATTGTCTGTTAAGTTGATTATTTCATTTCTTTTTTATTTTTATTTATTAAAAAACAAAGTTGATGGTTCCATTTGCTGATGGACCATGGTTATCGGTGGGCTTTTTACCACCTTTTCCTTTTTTATTTTTATATACATTGGGTTTTTGAAAGGGTGTTGGGCTTTCAAAGCTCAGTAATTTATAAGTTAGGTTGCTTGATTCTAACCCCCTCTCAAATCTACGAAGCCCCATTTCTTCCTTTTATTTCTTTTATGTATTTAATTTTCTAGTTTTCTTAACGAAAAAAGACAACAAATCTTTTATCATTGGTTTAGCTTGGGTTCTCCTAATAATGATTATTTTCTATTTTATCTGGATTTTGTTTTTCGTTTTTATTTAATTTTTCGATATATGAAGTCTTTCGATTCGCGAGCGTTAGTTTTCGAGGTTGTTAACCTTCATTGTTTTAAATCTGTAGAAAATGATCATTTGGATCATTTTTTTATACTTTGGGATCGTGAGAGGTTTCCCTCGATTAATTAACACAAGTTTGTGATTAAGACGAGATCCCACCCTTCTTTTGTCCGTGTGACACGATTTAATCGGAGAATGATCCTCAATATCATTTCTCTATCTTGTTTTTAGCACAAATATCAATTTACGCGACCTCTTATAGTTCGACTTTCATCATAAGTCGAGCTACAAAGGTTTAGTGTTACATTTGCCCCGATTCAATTCAATAACAAACTAACCACTAACTTTACTTTCCGTCAATATACCACTACTTTTTTTGCAGTCAAATAGACACTGCTTTATTTTTCAGTCAATATTATCTTGTTCATATACTCGTTGATATTTATCTTGATATATTATTGTGAATATTCTTGTATATATTGCTATATATCCTGTATATTATTGATATCTTGTATATATTCATATTCATTTTCTCATCTTATTCACATTCTTTCAAAGTGCATAATAACTATCGAAACTATAAAATCCTAAATTGGTGGATTGTTGGTTGTTTGTCTGAGTGACGAATCTTGGGACTTTGTCAGACACCCTAGCTTGGAGTTGTGTTCAACTTTTTCTCAAGGCATAGTATAGGACACATTGCACACACACGACTTTCTCTTAGGCTACCTGACAATGAGAACTTTTATTTCGTGCAATCCCGTGTAATTTTGCATGTACTCCTCTCCCATTTTCGATGTACACTTTCGTATTTCTTTGACTGTGGTTTATCTTCTAGGAGCACCCCTAGGGACTAGCGTAGATTAAACCGTTTTCAAACTAATTCTCGATTCATTATCAAGCCATTTTCAAACACCCTATGTAAGTCGAGTGCTCGTCCGCATTCTCCATCAACCTATCGGACACACTGTCGCACTTCATTGTAGTTTCGATATTAGGAGCACCCCTAGGGACTAGTATCGTTTCTCACACTTTAACCCTTGATTCATCATCAAGCAGGTTTCGTTTCAATAAAAACCCTCGACTCGTCGTCGAGCCATTTTTAAACCTACTTCCATTTTACCATGTTTTTGCATGCAAATACAAGTTAAACCCTTGATCCAACGTCAAGCGAATTTTCTCAACAAACTGTTAAACCAATTCACCGCCTTTTCTTTTCACAAAATTTTCTCTATTTCTTTTTGTCTCCTTAAACCTTGGTCTCATACCAAGTGTATTTTCAAACTCTTTTCCTAATAAACTTAGATGGTTGTGGAGTGGTTAGGTATAAGCCTTCTTCTATCCCGAGTGCTTGACATTACCTTTAGAGTTCACTGTCGCAAAGCACTTACCATCCAAGATTAAAACATCTTTAATAAAAGAATGAAGTTCTCTTTGTATCGAACTAAAGAGAGAGGATTAAGTGCAGACTTCTTTCTCTCCGAGTGTCAGGATACTCACTGTAGAGTGTGTGATCTCGATAATCGTCTTTCAATATAAAGACGTGACTATATTCGCCACACATTTTCATAATAAATCTTTGAGATAAAGAATTGGGTACTACCTGTAAGGGGTTACTATCCGAGGACCTATTTCACCCTTAAAAATAACTTCCACAAATCAAATGTGACATCTTTCCTTGACGGTGAAAATTCTCTTTTCAAAAGGATATGTTACGTCCATTCTACCGCAAACAGGTAACGCCTAAGACTCCACAAGCGAGCTGAAATACACCTAACTACTAGAATTCACACGATATCATCATCCACAAAAACACCAATTAACCGTAGGCCGAACTACGATTGCTTTGATTCTTCACTTCTTTTAAAGTGAAGATACGTAGGCGTAAGGGCCCCAATCCTTGCTGAGCACTTTCCCATCTTTTATTCGTAGTTCTCCGAACTACGTTGACTCTGACTTTCTCATACCCATTGAGAATACGTAGGCATAGGACCGTGAGGTCCTTCTGAGTCTCTTTACCCTATTTTTAACCTTTCTCTCATCCCTTGGAACACTCTTTATAGAAATACCTTTTAGCAGATACCTTTACACATAGACAAACAAATGGTTCCCATTGAGTACGATGGATGCGAGGGATGCTAATACCTTCCCTTTGCATAACCGGGTTCCAAACCCTTTCTCTTGGTTGCGAGACCATCTTATCCGTTTCTTCCTTGGGGTTTTCTCTATGTTTTCCCTTCCCCTTATGGGATAAATAAAGTTTGATGGCGAATCTTCTGTCTTTTCATTCTCTCCTCTCTGTCGTTGAATTTTTGAGTAGCGACAGCTTGGCAACTCTGCTGGGGAAACCTAGCAAGCCAAACCTAGTTTGATTGTCGCATATGTGATTTATCTGCTTTTATTATTTTATTGTGTTGTGTTCCTCTTACCTGTTGGGTTTATTGACGATGGTTTGTAAGGATAAAAGCTTTCTACCCGAACTTTTCTAGTATACACTAAGTTAGGAGGTGGCTTCTTTTTGATTTGCGAGACTCAGGACTTGTTGAGTTGATTTGAATTCCACCGCTCAGATGGGGCCCCTTTGGATTGATTATGTCTTACGAGTAGTCGTAATGGCGTCTTTATTTCTGACCTGGGAGTCCGTGATTCCGAGGACCTTTTTAGAACCTTATTCTAAAAGTTACTAAAACATAACTCTGTGCTCATCCTTTGAAGGGATTACCGTCTTACGAATCGTCGTTATGATGGAAAACATTTTGAGGTTTAGTGCATGGGACCTTGTTTGAAAAATCTTGGAATTCCCTGCTATAAACCAATAGATTGCCCACCCAAGGTGAGGGATATCTCGCTGTGTTACCTTGTAGGATCTATGACCTTGATCCCTACTGCTGATTTGTTCTCGTGTGCATTCATAACATTGCATAAGCACAAGTATCTATGCATCATTTTGCATATCATTCTCTGACAAAAAAAGATACAAAGAGCTCACTTGTCCTTTGTTCGTAACCCGAAGTTGATTTTCTGACACTCATGTTGAACTGGGAGCTGTAAAACATTTGAAGCAAGAGGCACATAGACACCTTGAAAGGCCAGTTAGACAAAGCAATTTGAGGTAGCTATGTAAAGAGAACAACCGTCAGAATGTTGATTCCCCAGGATTTACTATGGCAGCTAATCCATTGTATGACCTTCTGCCTGATGACGATCTTCCACCAGTAAGCATTCCTACTCGACCCCAGGGGGGTGCCACTGACTGATCCCATGGAGGAAAAGCTTTGTGCCAGTGAGGAGAAATTCCAAGCTATGAAAGTGCATGATACATCCGGGCTCGATGTTGCTAAATATGTGTCTAGTGCCAGACTTGGTGATTCCTCTGAAATTCAAGGTACCCAAATTCGAGAATCACACAGGCTTTAGTCGCTCGAAGCGTCATTTAGTGATTTTATATCGAAAAATGACTTCTTATGCTCATGACGATAAGTTGATAATTTCTTATTTTCAAGACAATTTGAGTGAGGCATTTTTGAGTTGGTACATGGACTTAGAAAGAAGTTGTATCCAATCAAGGAGGGACTTAGCTAGCGCTTTTGTAAAGCATTACCAGTTCAATCTGGATGTGGCTCCCAGTCGCATGCAGTTGCAAAGCCTATCTCAGAATGGAAATGAATCCTTTAAGGAATATGCACCACAGTGGAAAGAATTAGCAGCCAAAATGCAACCACCACTTTTGAACAGGGAATTAATCGACATGCTTATAAGCAGTCTGCGTGGCTCTTGTCTTGAAAGAATGGCTGGCAATGTGCCATCAAGCTTCTTTGACCTTGTGACAGTAGGAGAACACATCAGAAGCTACCTCGAGAGTGGACAAATCCAAGAGGCCTCAAGTATTTAGGCCGGTGAGACTGAATCTCTTAGAATGTCCTAAGAGGAAGAAGAGGATGAAACAAACGCAGTCATAGCGAATATTAGGTATTCCCAGGGTACACCAACTAAACTCTACGGTCCCTCATCTGCTCAACATGCATCATTTTCAGTGATATGTTGTCCTTATGGGCAACCAACCATGCCTAAGGCTTCGTCCCAGAAACCATGGATTGCTCCTCATTTGAATCAATGAGCCCGTGGGCAAGGATATCAACATCAAAATCAGCATAGGTCCCGCAACAATTTAGAAGGGATGAATACTCCTCTTCATCCAGTTCCTATGTCATACAGTCATCTTCTTTCGCGTATGCTTCAAAGCTTATTGTTGGAGCCCAATAATTCTCAAGCCGTTGCCAGAACCATACTCTCCTGGGTACAATCCCGATAAACATAGTGGATATCATGGGACATTCGACTGAAGATTGCAAAAGCCTTCCAAGCTAAAGTGCAACAATTGATTGACGTAGGTTACATATCCTTTCCAAAAGGATAACGCAAAGTTGTTGTTGTCGTCAACAATAATGGTCAAGGGCAAGGGTCTACCTCAAGACTTTCATTTCCTGCTCCCAACTTCTATGGGATGCCAATGAATTTCTCTACCATAACTGAAGGAATCACTTCTCAACCAATGCCAGCACTTGGAGTTACTGTGGGAGCTATCCCGCAAGCCCAACCAACTGTTGTTCAGATCCATGTTCCTCATACCGAAGATAATCTTTTGGATCAGTATGATGACATGCAAATTAATCATACTGCTATCCCCATTGACAGTCCTGTTGCTGCTCAGGATTCTGAAGCTATCAAGATATGTTGAGATCTAGCTGAGAAACTCCAAGTCATAGAAGGGCACAACTCAAACTCTTTCAGTGCTCTGGAAATTTTGCTTGGTGCCTGATGTCGTCATTCCTCCCAAGTTTAAAGTGCAAATTCTCGAAGTACAAAGGCCTCTGCTGCTCGAAAATTCATCTGAAGAGGTATTGTCGCAAGATGGCTACTTATGCCAGAGATGGCTGCTAGCAGATGATTTTGTCAAACAATACAAGTACAACACTGACATTGCTCCAAATCATACTCAACTTTAGAGTGTGGCTCATAAGAATAGTGAATCCTTTAAATAAAGTTCGATGGCGACTCTTCTGTCTTTTCATTCTCGCCTCTTCGTCATTGCATTTTCGAGTAGCGACAATATCCTCTGAAGGATTCATTGTCCGCTTGAGATAAGTCTTGCAACTGCATGCGAATGAGAGCCATGTTAAGATTATAATTGTATTGCTTCACAAAGGCATTGGCTAGGTTTGAAAATGCTCGAATGCAACCACTCTCTAACTGCATGTACCAACTCAATGATGCCCCACTCAGATTGTCCTGAAAACAATGAATCATAAGCTTGTCGTTGTAGACATATGAGGTTATTCTTCTGCAAAACATTACCAAATGTTGATTTGGAAAGATATCCCCTTTGTACTTCTCAAAATTCGGTGTCTTAAACTTAGGAGACATCACAAGGTCTGGTACCAAACACATGCTTGAAGCATTCAGACTAAGAGTATCACGACCCTTCAGGGCGTCAAGCTTCTCCTCTAACACACAATACATTTTCATAAACTCAACAGTCCATGAGTGTTTAGGTTTCATCATTGGAACTACCCCTTGGAAATCTGGCATAGAGAATGTAAAGCTCTGATAGTCCATGTAATTAAGATAAGAGGAATGTCTATCTCGGACAATGGTACGCTCTTGTATAACTTGATCCTCAACAGGAATCTGCGCATGCTGAGCTTGAGCAAAATTGTTCACTGGAGACGGAATAACATTCCTAGTAACTGGAGTTCTCTGAATATTAGCATCTCCCCTTGTCACGGTTGTCATAGCTCCCACAAGTTGATCCAGCTAATTCTTCATCAACTCAACATTTGCCCATGTAACAAACTGATTTTGCTCTCATGAGTTCATGATTCTTCCAAAAGCTGATTCAAGTCCAATACGAGTGTCGGGAAATCAACTGCTGTTTGGAAAAAGGTGGATGAACTCTGCTGTTTCCGGCTGAGGAAGGATATGCAAAAAACGATACACAAATGCCTATGCAATATGAATGCAACATACATGAGATCAAAGCTTCCACAAAGCTCTGAATAACCAATGTTTCGCTGACTGAATAGGCTCATAAGTCTGCTCTGATGAGAAAATACCGGAACACCAGAATACAAGAATAACCAGAATATTGGAATAATCGTAATACCAGAATACTAGGCTGATAAGTACACACTGATAAGAAAACTATAAACCTGGGTTGGTTGAAAGTTAAGGTTTCCTGCAAAAACCCATCCCTTCTCACATGTGGGTTCTAGTCTTGGACGGTACGACATCCAATGTAGGTCATCAGTATCACGGACTCTCAGGTTGAGAAACAATGATACGTTCACCATTTCTGGTTTGACATCATGGTCAATCAAGGAGGTCTCAACTGATATCCTAATGAGCGGTCTCCAGAGTCGCTAGTTTTTCTAAGTCAATACTCCCTCAAATGCACTAGACGCGCATGATAGAGTATCTACAAAGAAAAACCTCATCTGGACGTGAATTTCGCACGAGCTATTGCATCGCCAAACGCCACACAAGCTCCCGCTACTCTCCACACTAATACTGTGGGTATAGTCAAGCCTAGGCATTGGGCTTATCTCTCAATGGAACAACCCACCCAACAACACAACAACAACATCATAATATAATATGCAACAGTAAAATACAAATGCAATAATATACAACAGATAATGTACATAAAAGCAAATAACTGCACAAAAGTAAACACACAGAGATACAAGACAGACAAGGGCTATGATTGACTCGCATAGGGAACCAGGGTCTCCAGCTGTCGCAACTGTCAAAAACACCCGGTGGTGTTGTACCCTAAAACTTGCCCACCCTTTTCTACCTTTGACTGGCTTTTGCTTCACATTCATCCACATATCATTTAGGTAGATCATTTCTCGTATGCTGCCAGTGTTATCAGCCGAATTGAATTTATCGGAATTTCAGCCGCTTCGTTCGCGTTTTAGGCGATTTAAACCAATTCAAATGTTAAGTTCCATGTCGAAATCGAGCGAAAGTTGCTTTTTTCCTGGTGATTCAGTTCGTGCTGATAACTTTGGTGCATTTCGGTGTTCATCCATTTTTTCTTTCTTTTTCCATGACATTTTGTGGTTTTATTTCTATTTTTGTTTTGGTTTTAGAATTATGTGATTTTTTTTAATTAGATTATTAAGTAGATTTTATTTTAAATAGATTATTAGATTGATTTAATTAGAATTAGAGGTAGATTTTTTTTATTTAATAGTTTCTAGAATTAGATATTTAGTTTTTAGAATAGAATAATAGAGTTTTTTTAGAAAATAGTTTTTTTAGTTAGAAATTTATATTAAAATATATTAGAATTAAAATTTTTTTTACTAGAATTTGTTTTTAGAATAGAACTTTAATTAGCTTTAATTAGAAATTTTGAATTAAATAGATTTTTAGTTAGAAATAGTTTTTCAATTAAAGTTTAAGAGTTATTTTAGAATTATAAGCATTTAGAATTAGATTTAATTATTTGTTTTAGAATTTTAATTAACATAGTTTTTAATTAGTTAGAATATTAGTATTTAGGTTAATTGGTATTAATTAGGTTTTAGTAATTTTATTAGATTTTAGGAGTTATTAGAATTAGCTTATTAGTTTTAATAGTCAGTTAATCATTTAAGTCATAGTTATTACAGAATTAATGCTAATTAATCAAGAAAAACCCCAAAAAAAAAGTTGGCAAGCAAGGACATATGGCTGCAATATATAGGGCCGGGACTATTCATTATCCCCTTCCTTGGGAAACCCTAGCCGCGGATTGCCCCTTTCCACTGTTCTTCATCATCCTCAACATTTCCGAAACCCAGAACCGCGCCTCATTCACCTCCATCCTCTCATTCGAAACTCAGCCTTCTTCATCCCTTCCGCGATTTCACCATAGCCGTCTCATTTCTTCCTCCTCCGCCTTCATCTTTTCCTAACCCAGACAACCCATTTTGAAAATCTCCTTACACCACAGTTCAAACCTCATCATTGGCTTTAGACGCAACTCATCAATGACACCCCAGCTAGCCTCACTTTCTCTTCTTCAAAAAACCGTGACGGCTTCCATAACCACCCTTTTTTCCCATCATTGTTAAACCTCAAAACTTTCATGAAACCAACATAGAAACACTCACCAAATCATCTCGTAACCTTCTGCAAACCGTTCACTCTCTTCAATGTTCATCTCTCTCCCTCATATAACACAACCAAAACTCCAAGATCCGTTTTCGACCCAACCTTTATCTTTCTCTTTCGCCGGAAAACACCAACACCAACAACGTTGTATCATCTGACTCAACTGAGGTGGAGAAATCGAAACCTAGGAGTGATCAGGATGTGACCATCAACAATAACGGTGTGTTCAATCATCAACTTCCGAATGGTGGTAATTATAGCTTCAAGGCTCATCAATTGGGTCAGATACATGCTAACGGGGTTCAGAATCAGCAGTTTGTGATGAACAATGATGGGTATGTGATGAACGGTGAGAACGAGGATGAGAGTGTTGAGAGGCAGCTTTCCCTGTGAGATTGACAAGATAAACTGGAACCCGTTACTCCCCTATTGTTTTTGATGTGTTGTCTTGGATTAATCCTTTGGGCTGTAGCCGTTTGGATCTCCAATATCCACAACCCGGTTTGTTTTAGTCCAACCCCCTCCCCCCCCCCCCCCTCACGTTTTTCTCTTAGTTTTTTTCTTTATTTTCTTTTTTCAATTAATTTCTTAAAATTGTAATATTTTATTTGTATATTAGTTTTTTTCTTCTAAATTTTTGTATTATATTTTAATTAGCTGTTTAAGGTTTCTAAATATAAATCAAGTTTTTTTAAAGTTTTATAATCTATATAACTTTAGAGTTTTTTTTATATAATTTAGTTTCTATTAGAAGTTGTTAACATATTTTCTTTTAAGATTAGATTTTGGTTTTTATTTACCGTTGAGGATTTATTTTCATATCTCCTCTTTTTTTGGTCGATGACAAGACTTCTGTAAGCCGTTATTAGTCAAGTTATTGATGGATAATGTTGGATCCGAGACCACCTTCTTTCTCTCCTTATTTCTTCTTCTTTTCGATTTTATTTTGACTTTCTTGGATCAATGAAGTCTTGTATTCGTAAGCGTCAGAGTTATCAGAGTTGATAACCTTCCCGATTTCAAATCTATAGAAAATGACCATTTAGGTCATTTTATTTACTTTGGGATCACGATAGGCTACCTTTTGATTAATCGGAATTATGTTTGCGATTAAGACGAAATCCCACTCTTTTTGGTCCGTGCGACACGATTCAATTGGAGAATAATCCTCAATATCATTTCTTTATCTTGTCCATAGCACGAACATCAATTCACGCGACCTCCTATAGTTTGATTTCCCTCATAAGTCGAGTTATGACGGTTTAGCGTCACATTGTGTCCTGATTCGACTCACTAACACTGTCAAACCATCTTTAATAAGAGAATGAAGTTCTCTTGGTATTGAACAAAAGATAGAAGATTGAGTGTAGACTTCTTCCTCTTTGAATGTCAGGATACTCACTGTAGAGTGTGTGGTCTCGATACTCGTCTTTCAATACGAAGGCACTTGTATTCTTCACACATTTTCTCCTAAAAAACCTCGGTCTCGTACCGAGTGCATTTTCAAAATTCTTTTTCCCCAATAAAAATTTGAATGGTCGTGGAGTGGTTAGACGTAGGCCTTCTCCTATCCCGAGTGCAGACATTACCGTAGGGTTCACTGTCGCAAAACACTTACCATTCAAGATCAAAAACACTTTTAACAAGAGAATGGAGTTCTCTTTGTATTTAATTAAAGAGGGAGGATTAAGTGTAGACTTCTTTCTCTCCGAGTGTCAGGATACTCACTGTAGAGTGTATGGTCTCGATACTCGTCTTTCAATATGAAGACGTGATTATATTCACCACCGTCACTTTTCAAAATTTCCCTTTCAAAACCTTCTTACTCAAGTCTAAAAACCTTGGCCTCGTGCCAAGCACATTTTCAAACTCTTTTTGCAATAAAACTTGAATGGTCGTGGAGTGGTTAGGCGTAGGCCTTCCTCTATCTCGAGTGCTTGACATTCCCGTAGAGTTCACTGTCGTAAAGCACTTACCATTCGAGACCAAAAACATCTTTAATAAGAGAGTTAAGTTCTCTTGGTATTGAACTAAAGAGAGAGGATTGAGTGTAGACTTCTTCCTCTTCGAGTGTTAGGATACTCACTATAGAGTGTATGGTCTCGATACTCGTCTTTCAGTACAAAGACGCTTGTATTCGCCATACCTTTTCACAACAAAACTTTGAGATAAAGAATTGGGTACTACTCGCAAGGGGTTACTATCCGATGCCATATTTCACCCCTAAAAAGAATCCCACAAATCAAATGTAACATCTTGCCTGGATAGGCAAAGATTAATCTTTTCGAAAAGGATATGTTACGTCCGTTCTACCACAAACAGGTAACGCCTAAGTCTCCAATGAGCGAGCATCAATACACCTAAACTGCTATAATACGCACGATAGCATCATCCACAAAAACACTGATTACCCGTATCACAAACTACCTTGTTCTGATTTCTCATACATGTTGAGAATACGTAGGCACAAGATGGCGATGTCTTAGCGAGCAATCTTCTTTCTTTTCAACCCTTTTTCCCAAGAAAGGCATGCTACGTTCATTCTACCGCAAACAGGTAACACCTAAGTTTCCAACGAGCGAGCAGCAATACACCTAAACTGCTAGAATGCGCATGATAGCATCGTCTGCCATAACTTCCCAGAAAACCGTAGGCCGAACTACGACTGCTCTGATTCTTTACCTCTTGTAAGTAAAGATACGTAGGCACAAGGGCCACAATCCTTGACGAGCACATTCCCCTTTTATCCGTAGTTTCCCAAACTACGTCGACTCTGACTTTCTCGTATCTATTGAGAATACGTAGGCCTAGGACCGCGAAGTCCTACCGAGTCCTTTCTTCCCCTGTTACCTCTCTTTCCCCTATTTCTAACCCTTCTCCTTACCCCGTTAGAACACTCATAGAAAGCAATATATTTTAGCAAATACCTTCACACGTCGACAAACAAATGGTTCCCATCAAGTACGTTGGATGCGAGGGGTGCTAATACCTTCCCTTCGCATAACCGGCTTCCGAACCCGTTCTGGGTTGCGAGACCATCTTATCTGTTTCTTTCTTAAGGTTTTCTCGATATTTTCCTTTCCCCTCATGGGATAAATAAAGTTAGGTGGAGACTCTTATATCTTTCATTCTCGCCTCCCCGTCGTTGCACGATGATTTTTCGAGTAGCGACAGGTGGAAAAACAGAAGAGTCGCCACCGAACGTTATTTATCCCAAAGAGAGGGAAAGGAAACGATCGAAGAAAACTTGAAGAACAGGAAAAGACAAGGTCATCACAACCAAATCTTGGGTTCGAGAGTTGGTTACGTAAGGGGAAGGGATTAGCACCTCTCATGTCCGTTGTACTCATCGAGATCTACATTTGTTGTCTAATTAAAAGATATGTTTATCTATAAGCTACTGCTAAACGGAAACGAGAACAAAAAAAAAGAAAGAGACTCAATAGGACATCGCCGACCTATGCCTACGTATTCCCTAGTGCAATGGGAAAGTCAGAGTTAACGTAGTTCAGAAAACTACGGGTGGTGGGGGAAGGTTGCTCGCAAAGACATCGTCGTCTTGTGCCTACGTATCCTTATCTGATATGAGAAATTAGAGCAAACGTAGTTCGGGAAAAGAGGAAACCACAGGTTGGTTAAGTGTTTTTTTATGAGTGGCGTTAAGTTCCCATTCCAGTAGTTAGGGACGATGCCTGTTTACGGTAGAATGGAAAAGTAACATACTCTTTTATGAAAATGAGTTTGAAAAGCAAATCCCGAAGGATAAAAAGGTTTGAATTTTTTTTCGTGAGTTTTAGTGAAGTGAATTAGTTTGTTTGAGATTCAGTTGCACTAAAGACTATGACATAAGAGCGAATGCGTCACAGATCACCCCAGACGGGACGTACACTAAACACTCTAGACAAGCGAGAGGAGACCCCTCAATTATCATTTTCCATGGGCTTAAGGCTCGTAGCGTACAATGTTCATCGTATTTATTAGATGAGTTAGAATGTGTTTTGAGATGAGAAGAAAGACGCACAAAAGGTCTAAGGGAAACTCGGCCCTAACTTTGTCATGCAAAATGGTCCTAAAGTCGGGATGCAAAAGGAGATTCTATCCTAATGTTAGCATGTAAAAGATGGACCTAAGGTTGAGGTTAGAAGGAACTAGCCTACTTGTTATCATGCATGGATTAAACTCCTAATGTCTATCCTACTCCAACTTTAATCAGAAATTAAATTGGACTAGGAATTCTAAGGGAGTGTGCAAAGACAAAGCAAAAAGCAAAGAAGCAAGGTAAAAACAACAGCTACAACAGTGCCTCCTGCATAAAACAACAATAAAATCCAGCACACAAGCAAGACAACCTATAACAGCACATGTTTAGCACAAAAGCGGGTGTAAAAGGCAGGCAGCAAGCAAGTAAGGCAAGGAAAACATGCAAATTCAAAATAAGAACAACTGTGAAAAGTGGGGCAGCAAGCAAGCAAGCATGATTTAAGGAAATCAAACATAAGAAAACAACAATCATGGATAGATATCATGCAAGTATGAACATGCCTCAACAATCAAACATAATTGATCAACAACATTGCATCATTAAGAATCAACAAGATCATCATGTTTTTTAATTTAAATCAAATGATCGAACAATCAAACGAACATACAACAAACATAATCGGAAGCAAACACACACATGCATCACAAATCTATCAAAGCAAATATTCATGATAATTAATTAACATGATCTAATCAATAAAGGCATGTGATCATTCATCAATCAAGCAACATGAACATGTTAAGCATTCAAAGGAAACTGGAAGTCAGTGTCGAAGAATCCAAATTAAACATTCAAGAATGTGAAATATGTCAAGAACAGTCCACATAAATGCATCATATCAATCCATGAAGTTCATATGTGAAAAGGAACTCAAACAAGCAAAAAAAATGCAAGAAACACACATTATGCCTCAGTGGTAATCGTTTTACCAAAATCAGGTAACCGATTACTTGTTGAAAAAAAAAGCTTAGAAACATGAAAATTAGGCAGGGTAATCGGTTACCTGCTAATGGTAACCGGTTACCACTAAGACAGAAACAGAAAAACAGCTTCCAAAATCAGTTTTCAACACCAAAAAACTTATCCAATCACTCACATGAACCTGTAATTAATTAAACACGAATTTATCATCAAGAATCAGTGATCAAACATCATGTAAACACAATCAAACATTGAGATCACAAATCAAAAATATCAAAATCATCAAAATGCATCAAAATCCATGGATCTACATTGTGATTATTCAAATAAGTTCAAAACAAAAATTGGATCTAGAATTGCCAACCTTCAAAGCTGAGATTTGCTTTGGTAAGTGTTAATTTACTTGAAACTAACAGATCCAAGCTAGAAACCTAGAGAATCTTCAAGATCCAAGAGCTTCCTTATAGTAGAAGTGAAGAACAAGCAAGATCAAGCCAAAATTGATCCAAAAAGCACTTCAAATCTTGCTTCCAAAATCAGATCCAAATCCAAACGAAAATTGAGTGATAAATTAAAGATAATGGACATAAATGAAGGAGGTTTAGCTGTAGAATTTAAGGATTCCAATGTAGAATCAATTAACTCAAGTGGAAAGAGCTTTAATGGAGGTTTTGAGAATGAAAAAGTTGAGAGAATTTGAGAGCAAATTCTGAAATTGAGATGAAGAATGAGAGTGAATTGTTGTGAATTCTGAAAATGAAGGTTATTGTGTGAGGTTTAGAGAAAATTCAATTAAATAATCTCTTGGTTAGGAGTAGAATTATGGTTTGGAATGTGGGTTAGTGTTTGGAATAGAAATTAGGAATGGAATTAGGAATGGAGTGTTTGAAATTTGGAGGCAAATGGTGAAAATTGAAACAATTCTAGATCCTTCTAATGATGATCATGTGAAATCAATGGTTGAGAATGATTGAAAATTTGCAATGCTGAAAATTTGAATATTTTGGCAAATTTCACTTGAGGTAACCGATTACCCATATGTGGTAACCAATTACCACATTCAAAAATTGCCAATTTTGGCGCCCTGGGGGGAAACTTGTAGAATCATCTATTGCCACCTGTTCTGAACTCAGTTAAGCCTTTGAAACTTGCCCTTGGATATTATAATTGTGAGAATGCCTGAGATATCTTGTACACCGTCTCCTGAGTTGAAAATAACTTGTTGAATAAAATCCGTCGCTCGATCGCTGACCAAAATAAATGTCGGAGCCTCTGACGCTCGATGTTTAAACTCTTTCAATAAAAGGGAACCCTGAGCCATGAAAACACCTTGATCCCATGTCTCGAGAACCAACGTTATGATATGCGGAAATACAAAATGCAAAGAAACATAAGCCAATTATGGTTAAAACAAAAGGGAACATTTTGGGGTGCTACACCTTGCTCATGTTAGTTTTAAACAAGAATACTTACAAAAGTTCAATCTAAAGCTCTTACACTTCCTGTGGGTACGATATCCATACTATTATCATTTTCTGTAATTAAAGCATACATGTATACTTGCATGTGACACCTTTAATCATTTTTCTCATGCACACAAATCATCATGCATCTCATTGAACGCCTTAGATAACTCATTATGAGAAGGTAAAGATTTAGAATCAGAGACACTTACGTCGGAGTCCCTTTGTTAGCCGTGACTTTTGGCTGCCATTCCCTGCACATGAGCCTCAAAATCTTAATAGTAAAATCTTGATTAGAAGTGGTCTTACCCAAGTTCTCAAGTTTATTAAATATATAGGAAATTTTCATCTGCATGGAGGCTACAGTTTTACCGGGTTCCACGCGGAAGAGTTCAAATTCCTCCGTTAGAGTATTGATCTTATATTGCTTAATGTCTTCAGTTCCCTCATAGAGAACTCGAAGAGAGTTCCACATTTCCTGAGCCATCTTACAATGTGATATAGAAAATATACATCCATGATCAATGATGAGATAAGTATATTTCTTGCCTTTAAATCATAAGACGCCTTTTTAGTTTCAGCCTCATTCCAATCCTTAGGTGGTTTTGTAACTGATACACCACCAACGAATTTTTGAGGAACAAACAGTCTGTTTTCAATGGATAAAAAGTATTATATATCCATGGACATAAGATGTACGTACATCCAATCCTTCTAATAGGCATAGTTTTCAGCAGTGAAAATTGGGTTTCTATTATACGCTCCCTTCGGATCAGTTCGCGCCATACTCAATAACTTTTGAGGTTGTTAAACCTTATCAAAAGAACCAACTCTTGATGCCAATTGTTGGTTTGAATATGGAGTAATTTGTCTAAAATAGGGGGTTAAAATCCCTTCTTTTCAATTAAAAAAATTAGATTACGCAAGCAAAAATATATATGGTGAAAACTTGTTTTGAAAAGGTTTTTTGATATGGGAAGAGGATTTATTTTATGCATACACTAAAGGTTTATGATGAGGTAAAAGACAATGTAATGACTAATGGTTTACGCTTCAATGAGATGTTTATGGAATTTAACTATTCTTCAATTTAAAGGCAACTCTAATTTCAATTTTCACACAATAATCAATTAACAAGATCCTTTCGAAGAACAATTCTAATCAAACCTAAGATTTTGCAAATTAAGACTATGAACGCGACGAATTTAAGCAGTTAACCCAAGCATATAATTTTAAATGATATATATATATATATATATATATATATATATATATATATATATATATATATATATATCTAGAGAGAGAGAGAGAGAGAGAGAGAGAGAGAGAGAGAGAGAGAGAGAGAGAGAGAGAGAGAAGAGAGTGCACCAAGATATATACTAGTTTGGTACTATCGTCCTCGCAGACACCTACATCTGGTTTTCCATGGTGAACCACCAAAGATTTATTTCTTCCGTTAATATGATATTGAGTTCGGTTCATGTTACAACAATCCAGATAAAAAATATAAATTTTAACAATCCAATATATCTTCTTCTATGCTTCTTGTTAGAAGTTATTTGCAACTAGCTACCACCATTAAGTTTTGATCTTTACCTAAGATCTTGATCTTCAACTTTTGATGGATTCCAATCTTGATCAATTTCCCAATTTTCACTCAATTTTGAAATTACAAGCCTTGAATCTTTCTCTTCAACAAGCTGACAGATCCACACAAAAACTCCACTACAAGGGAGAAAAGCTTCTTTTTCTTTTTCCTTCAAGAAATTTCAATCCTTTGAAATTTCCAAATCAAAATACCTCTTTGAAAATTTTCACACTTCAATTAACAATTAGATCTCTAATGTTTCCCCATAATTAATCACACACACACACACACACACACACACACACACACACACACAAGAAAATGTTCTCCATGAGCATGATTAAGATGAAGATTTGAGAGAGAAAGAAGTTGTGTTTGCAAAGCTTTTCCTAACTGAAAATTTTAATATCTCTTCTGAAATAAAGAAATGAAACCCATATTTATAGGTGCAAGAGATAATTCACAAGAAATGACTCAATTCAATTGGGACAGTTAACCTGAGTTGAGCCTTAAATGAATCAATTGAAATCAGCATCCTGAATCAAGCCACGAACCTTACTGAATCAATTCAATTTGGAATCATTAATCGATTCAAGTTTGCTCCTAACTCGATTCAAGTAAATATAATAAATATCAACTTTCAAGGCATATTCATGAATCGATTCACGAAGTCCTTGACTCGAGTCAGAACCCACAAAAAAAGTTTGAATCAAATCAGGAAAGCTTCTAAATCAATTCAAACAACTATGAATTTTAGTCAATTTAACACAGTGCATGGAAAACTTCTTTAGAATGTGTTTCATGATTAATAATCAAGGAAACTCAAAATAAAAAAATGTAAAACAAAGCTTCAAAATGATGAAATAACTGATATGCTGATAGAGGGAAATTTCAGGGTTAACATAGAAATTCAAGTGAAGATTTGAGACAAGTGACCATAAATAAGGTGCTCATTGCAGTTTATGCTATACTATATTATATTTCTCATAATTTTATCTCTCACTTCACCTAAAATCCTTCTTGCATCATCATGCATGATTATCTAAAAACATTCTTCATCTAATCCTTGTAGCAAGTGTTTGTACACAAAGTTGTGTGAGAATATTGTGATACTCATTTGTTTCCATGTTGATCATATCATTAGCAACGAGATGAATGAAATTTTAGAAACAAAGAGATTTCTAACTTTCACATTCAAAATGAATGATCTTGGACTAGTTGACAGACTTTTGTGGATCAAAGTAAAGTGAAATGGTGGGGGATATGAACTTAGTCAAACACATTATGTTGAGAAAGTACATGGTAAGTTCAAACACTTACATTTCAAGAAAGTGAGTATTCCATGTGATCCTAGTGTAAAACTTTAAAAAAATTACGGAAGAGTTGTGGCTCAATTAGAATATGCAAGTACATTTGGTTGTCTAATCTATTTGATGCAATATACCTAACATAACATTTGCAGTTAGTATAATCAGTAGATTTACTAGAAATTCAAATGGCGAGCACTAGAAGGTCATCATCAGGATTTTTTTTGGATATCTTATGAAAACCAAAAACTTGGTCTCCATTACAGTAGGTTTTTTTCCATACTAGAACGATATACTTATGTGAGTTGGATATCGAGTGTTTGAGATTATAAATCTACAACTAGGTGGATATTTATATTAGTTGGAGGTGCAATTTCTTGGCAGAGCAAAAAATAAACATGCATTACTCTCTCGACCATGGAATCAAGGTTTCTTCCTCTTACGTCCATTGAACAAAAAGCAAAATGTTTTGAGGGTCCTTCTGTTGGAGATTCAATTAGCTAAGGACAATATTTCAAAAGTGTTGATACACTGTGATAGTCAAGCCACCATATATAAAGCATTTCGTGAATTTTACAATTAAAAATCTAGGCACATAGGTCTTAGATATTCTTTCATGAGAAAATTGATTAAGGATGGAATGTTTTCACTCACCTACACATGAACGAGCTATAATTTGGCTATCTATTTACTAAGCCATTAGCCAGAGGCTTAGTAACGACAACCTCAATAGGTATGGGGTTGAAACTCTTTGGATAAGAGTTACAACAATGACGACAACTAAATCTTATGTTAACAAGACATTAACCTCAAGATTCAATGGGTAACAACAAGTCATTAATTTGGATGTTTGTCATACATTTGATAATAATATTGACTATTTTCAATTGAGGGTTGGGTTTTCCAAACTCTAAACGAAGTTCAATATGAAGAAAAAGTATCTCATGGAAAAAGATACAATATAAACTACACATATGTAAATTTTGAGATGGTGTCGTCTGAAAGTGAGTTGAAGTTTCTTTTTGAAAAAATTTGAGAAACATTAAAGTACATGGCCATAAATAAGTTCTAGGCATGATATTTAGTGGAAGAAACCTTAAATAATATGTGTAAGGTAACGTCAGCATAATCATATGGATTAATGGTTTAAAAGCATTCTACCTAACATTTCGATTAGACTTTGTGTTGTCGTCAATAAGGTTAAGTTCTAAATTGAAAGATACCTAATTATATTAACATTCTTTATAACTCTCTTTCTAGAACTAGACTTATCGTTATTAGAACAAGTGGGGGATTGCTGGAAATTATGGAAAGTCAATGCCCATGGGAGTGGTACTCACTTTAAAAGCATTTATAAAGATTTAAAAGTATTAAACTTAACAAAGGAGTTAAAGAGGATAAATTGTCACATAGAGATCTATGGTGGTCCCAAGCTTTATGCCACATGCCTCATCCAAGCAACCTTTCACCGATGTCGCCCGCTCCGACTCTAGGACCGGGTCTGAGGGTGTGGGTGTAGAGGTGTTAGTGGTGGCTTGTAGGCGGAACTAAGGCACTTAGGCACGACACATTGGAGTAATTGGGCTACTCGCGGCGTTATACGGTGCTACCGGTGGTGCTCCGGTGGCCGGCATGCTTTGGCTTAATTTTAATTATTACTCATGTTTTAGTTGTTGCTTAAAGTTTGAATTTTGAATTCAAAATACGCAACATTTCATTAAGTGGTGCATAATGTAACCATAGGCAAACCATTGCAAACTTATGCTAAAAAGATGTTGTTTCATCAAGAATTACAACCTTGTTAAACAACATATGCATGACCTATAAATACATTATTCAAAATTCGAAAACTATAACAAAATACCATGCATCCTCTTCACATAATTCGAGACACTCTTCCCTGTATTTGAATCTTCACTAGTCTTGTGCAAATTCGTTTAGAAGGTTGAATTATCCAGGGTATTCTTGTATTCTAAATCTAAAACCATAAGAGAGTGCTTGAAATACTTTTAAGAAAAGTGACATCATTCACGATTTAGACCTCGACCCATTTGATTTAAATTAATTTTTCTAACATAAGACGCACCTGGAAAAATTATTCTTGGGTTTAAGTGTGTCATCAAGTTTTCTTGGGGTGTGCTTTTAAGTTGCTCTGTTAATAGTAATTCTTTTTTTTAGATATAGTTTATATTTGTTCTCATAACAAATTAATTTATTTACTATTTTGAAATGGATAATTATGACATATACTCATATTTAATTTTTTATTTAATTATTTAATTAATTTCAAAATAAAAAATCTAATTAACCTTTTATTTTTATTTGACCTCTTAATTATTTAAGGCACTTAATTTGATAAAATAGCTAATATATATATATATATATATATATATATATATATATATATATATATATATATATATATATATATATATATATATATATATATATATATATATATATATATATATATATATATATATATATATATATATATATATATATATATATATATATATGCAGTTAAGAAATATTGAAATATTAAAATAATATTTAATAAATATTCCAATAGTTTCAACTAAAATAGCTCATCCTCACTTCATTTTATAATACTCCCGCATTATACTTTTAGTTCCTTTCCAATTTTCAACCAATGAATTTTTTCTTAATCACATGGCCTCTCACTACAATAAAAAACACATATTATCTCGGTTAAAAAACAGGTCTTACCTTGATTTGTAAAAACTGCACACTTTAACTCTCGATTTTACAAAAATTGACGGGCATTTGTAAAGGTCATGGATTCGATTCTGAAGAAGACCTTTTTCGAATTCTGATATGGAAAAATCACACGTCCCTTAGGTTTAGACATTTCATTGACGGATATACAATTTTTTCACCTCAGTTTTCTCATAAAACCGACGGGGTTAAAACAATTTTGAGTTTATTAAATCTAATGTGGATTTCTTATTTCACTAAACCCTATACTGAACATATAATTTTTCAAAATTATTTAGAAAAATATTTATATGAACAATTTTGTTATATTTGAAGAACAACTTAAATTGATTAATGATTTTGAAGCATCATTCATCTCACGCTCATTTATGGTTAAAATCTCTTCAACGTTTCAAGTTATTTATTCAACACTTCCTTTTATACTAATTCATTCTTGAAAGGATAAAATTTGATACTTTGAAAAATGAACAAATATGAAAGAAAGTTGAACGAAAACTAGAAGTAATGAAGAGATTTTAATGATAAAAAACATGAGACAAATGATGAGTTGCAAACTGCTAGAAAGTCATTAATCATCGTAAGATAAGTGTCTGATACAACATAATTTTTCATATAATTTTTTTCAATATCAATTTAATAGGTTATATGTTCAAAGAAGGTTAGTGAAACAAACAACTGACACTAGACATAATAAACTCAACTCGACAAAACAAGATGAGAGTTACACAAAGAATCACAAAAAAATATCTTAATATCAATATCAAATCTCAAACTCAAACATAATAAATTTAAAATATAACATATAGATTGAATAAACTCAATAAAAAACAACAACGTACATCAAACAACAAAACAAAAAATAATAAGCAAAATCAACAACAACATAAAGAACAACAACATCAATAAAACACCTATAGGGTTTAAGATCTTAACAAAAAGAACAACAACATCAACAAAAAAAAACAACATCAATAAACATATAATATAAATATGTTTAATTAGAAACAACACCAACAAGATTAAACATCTAGAATCTAGGATCTCAACATCGAGTCTCAAAAACAAGAACAAGAACATCAACAAAAACAACACCAACACCAACAACATAAATAAACATATAACATAAATTTGTTTAAACAAAAAAGTAAATAAGAGAAGACCTCTAGGATTTCAAATCTCAACCACACAACAACAACAATAATAACAATATCAACAATAATAATAACCACAATAACAACAACAACAATATGAAAATAATATGAGTAATGATGTTTGACATTCCACATCTCTAAAGAATAAGTAAATGAAAATGATGTGGATCTCAGAAGGAGAAACGAGAGTACTAAACACATACCATCTACTTATTGAAGATGATATGTGTTTATGATTCTCGTTGTTTAGGTCGATTTTATTAAAGGCTCTTCGTTAGGGTTTTGTTTGTGTTGTTTAGAGAAGTGAAACTTAATGAGATAAAAACATAATTTGAAGCTGCTGGAATTCAAAGCATGTACACTGAATAAATTTACCCCTTGGTTTTCAAAATAACCGACATAATATATTGTATATTTTTTTAAAATATGGAGTGTCTAGGAATTTTACCTCGATTTTTCAATATGTGAGGTAAAATCATTGTCATAAAAATATTTTTTTTTCTAGTAGTGTCTTACCTTGGAAATATATACTAATAAAATTCCAAGATGGTAAAATCTTTTCTTCATACCATATGATTTGTTGATTTTTGAGTTACTCTACGGGGATATGTGGTATCTACGATTTTGGCGTGGTTCTGTAATTACCATGTGTCATCTCTTCGCATTGGGATTGGTTCTCATGAGAAGTATATTGTATGTTCTCTTCAATCCTAAGAAATAGTTTGGCCAAGAAGTGTGATTTCTCTTGACGTACCAGATTGTAGATGTTATTAAACAACTCCTTTTCACCTTTCATGTTAAGGTTGGTCTAGAGTTGTTGGATGCCTTAGAGCATTTTTTGTTCATGGATATTTGAATGTTATGGACGTTGTTAAGAGGTTTTCCTTGTAGCAACTGTTGGAAAATTGGAAGGTCGGAAGGACTTGGAACGTGTTTTTGGCAATATTTCGAGGAGTGGGAATGAAAGGAGAACATGTTAGATCTGAATCTATTTTTGCACTCGGGGGAGGTAGAGGCTCTATACTGGAGGTGGTAGCGTTAACTATCGTGTGTCTCACGATATTGTGTTGTGCGGTTTGTTGAGTGGATTTAGATACTCCATCTTTTGTGTAAGTCAATTTGTTATTCGAGCATGAAAAGGATCGACAAAAACCAAACAACATACAATAGAAAGTGTTTTCTTATGAAAATTTGAGAGAACCAGAAGTCAGTTCCCACGTACAGTGCCACTGTTTTATGATGGAATAAGAAATATGAGGTGTAGGGAAACAAACTCTTCCATCATGTGAAGTTGCTCTTCCCCTAGAGAATTTCGATTTTATTGATTGTCTCGTTTTCTTTGTTATAGTTTATCACTTTTTGTTTTGGTATCTCTTATATGATATGTTTTATACATATTTTTAAATTGAATGTGATGCATTAAATTATGCTTTTCCCGAAGTTGTTTTTTTCATCTTTTAAATCGAACCTTGAAATAAAAGTTATTGCAAGTGGTTCAAGTAAAATTAGTCGATTATTTGCATCAAGAAACGCGTGAATGAATGGATTCTATTATACTAGTTTTAGATTCAATATTAAACTTTAATTTTCTCAAAAAAATAAATTCTAGAAATGTGATTTGAATCAAGGTTATGTCTGATTCAAATCAAAATTTGAATGTGATTTTCTTTACCATTATTAGTGTGATTCGAATCACAAGCTTCTCTGATCAAATAAAAGTAAGCTTGATTTGAAATAAGGTAAAGGCTGACTCAAATGAAAAATACATTTCAAAATTAGGAGTTCAATTTTGTCAATCTAATTCGAATAAATCATTTTCTTGACTTTAATCATGATTCAAATAAAAAAATTTCAAAATTATAGTTTTAAGTTACTGATTTAAAGCATCTCCTCATTCGACTCGAGTCATACTCATCGCAGTTGACTTGAATCAAATGACTATTTTTGTTCATTTTTAGTACTCTACATGGATAAATATTGAAATTTTGACTAATGGGGGCATGTTAGTTTTTATAAATATTTATATAAAAGCATGAGCTATAAAATCATAGTAGTTATATATGTATATGAACAAACACCTCAACAATTCATCATATACAATTATAGATTTGATTATTTACAAACTTTATGACAAAATATTGGCTTATTTCGAAATCACAAGAAAAACTATGCTAACAAATTTAAAACCACAAGTAAAAACAATGGTAATTTTCAAAATAAATACTCATTTGGATAAATAGATCAATCTATATTGCACACCTTCATGTAACAAATTTTAAATATAATAAAAAAAAGTCTTCAAATAAGAATCCAAACACACATATGGGAGTAAAAATGCCTAGCTTTTTATATTGTATTTTTTTTTATCAATTAGTCTAGTGTATAAAATTTACCTTCTAAAGATAAACAAAGTGGAATGTTACGAGTATGAACTCATACCCCTCCATCTAATGTTCCTACACAACTATCAACTATGTTGACTTAACGAGACAATGTTTTCTATTGTATTTTAGATGTGGTGAAAATAACTTTCTTATTTCATTTGATGTATTGAGAAATCGCATCATATACATATTATATTTTATAGTATGGAGCTTTGAGGGGACAAAAAACTAGTTAGAGTGGGATCAAAACCTAAAATATTCTATAATTAGTCAATAAATAATTGAACTAATGGGGTCAGCACCCCCAGTTTTATCTAATGCAAATCAGTCCTTGAAGCTCTATCTCAAGCACATATATAACATATCTTGTGTTATTTTTTAAACATATTTGTGAGAAATAATATCATGTGAGATTTTGGGTCAAACTCAAGCTTTCTCGAGGAATAACTTTCATTTATTTTGACAGGAGACAAGCAAGAAGTCGGAGATGGGTTGCTTGCTGTGGTCGAAGGACACATATTATAGTCAAAGTCTGTTCTAATATGTATTGTCGAAATATTTGTGGAATTGGGCCTTTTGTTATGGATCCGATTGTTTAGTTAGCTTAGGTTTTAATTTATATATTTATTCTATATATAGGCTAGATCACCCATGCTATTGAGTGAGACCAATTGTGATATTCATTTTAATCATTTGTAAATCCTTATGAGAAAGTGAATATAAACAATTTGCCCTAATCCTTCTTCTTCTTTCTTATTTATCCTTTTCTTCTTTCTCTCTTTGTCCTAACCATTTTTATTGTTCACCCAAGAACTCTGTTTCTCAATCTTGATTTGTTGAAAGGTATCATTTGTGATCACAACAAACTGGTGTGGTGAGCATGGAGAAGATGCCGTCAACAAAGTTTAAAGTTGAGAAGTTCACCGGAGTTAATGATTTCGGGTTATGGCATTTGAAGATGCGAACCCTCCTTTTTCAATAGGGTTTTCTAGAAGCGTTAAAGGGAGGAGATGCAATGGATGTTGCATTGGTGGAGAAGTAAAAGACAACGATGATTGAGAAATCCCACAACGCAATTATTTTGAGTCTTGGTGATAAAGTTCTCAGGAAGGTTTCAAAGAAGAAGATGGCGACTGGTGTTTGGATGAAGCTCGAAGGATTTTATATGACAAAATACTTGGTGAATCGTTTGTACTTGATGCAGGATTGTTAGTCATTCAATATAACGAAAGATAAAGCGTTAACGGAGCAACTGGATACGTTCAACAAGCTGATTCTTGATCTTGAAAAATTGATGCTACCATCAATGATGAAGATCAAGCGTTGTTATTGTTGTGGTCTTTACCTAAGTCACATGTTCACTTCAAATAAACCCTCTTGTATGGAAGAGAGTCCCTGACCTTTGAAGAAGTTCAAGCAGCATTGTATTCAAAGGATTTGAATGAAAGAAAGGAGCATAAACCATCATCATCAGTTGGCGAAGGGTTGTGTGTAAAAGGGAAATCGTCGAAGAGAGATGGTAGGTTTGATAAGAAGAAAGGTAAAACTCAGAGAAATTCTTATGGTGGTAATATTTCTGAGATTAAGTGTTATCACTGTAAGAAGGAGGGCCACACAAGAAAGGTGTGCCCTGAGCGCCTGAATAATCATTGAGGTAAGGACAATGGGAATACAACTATTATGCAAGATGATTATGAATCATCTGATGTCCTTGTAGTGTTTGTCACACTCTAATTTTTAACCCTAAGATCCCACCTCTTAGTGCATCATCTTGCATATCTGTGTGCTTTTTTACTAATAGGTGTGTGTAGGTACATTGATAACAAGTGTAGATGATACTTATTCTCACAATCAAACATTCACAGACATAACGAGTTGAGCAAGGAAAGAGAGTCAAAACATGTTTAAACATGCTAAATTGAAAAGGGAAAGAGTGTCATGAACATATCTCAGACATAATCAAATAAAAAAAGAAGGTTCTTAAACTTGTCCACAGACATGTCGAACTGAAAACGTAAAGAAATTTTCACAATTTATGACAATGTTTCCAAAGCAGGTGTGACGGGATAATTTGTCATTAAAATTTTGAATCAACAAGTCCGCATGAATGTAACTATAAATACGACATGTATTTTTTCAAAGAGGGGGCAATTCACTAACTAACCCTTACTAACACATTCACATATACTCCCTCATACAAAATTCACACGTACATAGAAATCCACACTTGGTACATTACCACACATTCTTACACAAATTTTTAACACACAAAAATCTTTTTTAGTCAAACAAAGAACAAATAAAAAGAACAATTACCCATAATAAGAACATTTATAATCTCAAAACCTTTATTTTACAACCAAATCATTTGTTAGCGAAAGTCAAACTCTATTTTTGGAGTTTCCAAGGATCTCGTCGTGCTTGTCCATAAACCCAGAACCATGATTAATGATATTGTTTTTAAGATTGAGAATTTGCACTAGCATAAACTCCATTCAACAATCAAACCTGAAATAATAAACTAAAACAACACTCAGTTCCAAGAACAAAAAATCCAAACCATTCGAAACCGACATCGGGAAATCCAAAACAAAGACAAAACTAATTTTGAAGTAACGCGAGAAGCGATACTTCTGAAATTCTGAAACAGCATCCTGCAGAAATCTAAATCATTTAAGACGTGTCAAAAGTAAACAGAATCAGAGAAGAAGAAACTGAAGGCAATTCATGTTTGTTACCAGAAAACGAAACTAGAAGCATCACCATTCGGGAAGTCTCTATTGGTTGTCGTAACATTCCGCTCACATTGTTTCTGATATCATTCGCCAGAAACAACCTTGTAGATTGTCAGAACAACAACGAATCATCGAAATCATGTGACAAAGACCAATACCCACGTGAACGACTGCAATCGCACCTCCATTCCCAGTCACGCACCATCCACAGTCATACTTTTTCCGCTGCGACGAATTTGGTGGAAAACGTAAGTACCCTTTTCGTTTCTTTTCTGGCATATGAATATACTATTGTTACTTTAAAACCAGTGAGTACCTGAATGGGTTAGTATTATCCATCAATATGTTCTTTGTCTGGTACCTAATGAAAGGCTAGTGGGGATGGTGCCCAAATCTCTTATTTTCATCCGGATATCAGCATTACCATAAACCAACCCCCCCAACATTATTGCCTTTGATTTCGATTTCATTTCTTATATATATATATATATATATATATATATATATATATATATATATATATATATATATATATATATATATATATATATATATATATATATATATATATATATATATATATATATATATATATATATATATATATATATATATATATATATATATATATATATATATATATATATATATATATATATATATATATATATATATATATATATATGTGTGTGTGTATATATATATATATATATATATATATATATATATATATATATATATATATATATATATATATATATATATATATATATATATATATATATATATATACATATATATATATATATATATATATATATATATATATATACATATATATATATATATATATATATATATATATATACACATATATATATATATATATATATATATATATGTGTATATATATATATATATATATATATATATATATATATATATATATATATATATATGTGTGTATATATATATATATATATATATATATATATATATATGTGTATATATATATATATATATATATATATATATATATATATATATGTGTGTGTATATATATATATATATATATATATATATATATATATATATATATATATATATATATATATATATATATATATATATATATATATATATATATATATATATATATATATATATATATATATAGAACTAGTGGTTAAATTTTTTATCTTTGATTGTAATTTGAGATTAAACTTTAATCTAAATATAGGATTAACTTTAATTTAAATTATGATCAAATTTTTAATATGAACTTGTGATTAAATTTTTATTGTAAATTACGACTAATTTTCAAATTTGTAATTCTCTCCTGATTATGTTTTGTGATTAAACAAAACGTGGGATCGAATCTTAAATTTGCGATTAATTTTTGGTTTAAGTTCATGATTAAATTCTCGTTTAGAATTAAGAGGATGCAGTCAGTTTCTTATGAATTTCAGGATATATGCTTATTGATGATCTTTGCCCTGATTTCAATATTGTCTGATAAATCCGTGGTACTTTGATAATACGAATGCTCATTTGTGCGTATAATTTACTATGTTTCTTTAAGGTGTTCTTGGTTCAATTTAGTTCCCAATTGATTGAATCAAGATTAAACTTCGAATCAATTTCTTGCTTGATAATTTTAGGATAGTCTCCCTCAAACCTTAACCTTAGGTTTATAGTATTAAGTTAGACTTTCCCCTTAATCTTATTTTAGACTCATAAAATTAGGTTAGTTCCCTTAGGATGTTAACTTAAACAACCTACAAATTAGGTTCCCTATTCTCCCACAAGAGAATTAGACACTGGTCATCCTTAGTCGAGATATAATTCTCCTACCCCATGACATAGTTGAGAAATATCTAGAGTCTTTTCCACTTGAGAGAGGTATGTGGCGTACTCGCCGATTCTATATTCGATTCGAAGCCCTTATCCTAATGTGAAGCAATGATTAATCTTCCACATATTTGTGGTGGATTAGTTGAGTATTCTCCTTAAGATGGAAACTTATCTTTTCTCCTAAAACTAACAAACATTGTCTTTACCCGTAGTCGTCTGAACTACAAACGCTCTAATTTTTCAAAATCCCTTTAAGAATACGTAGGAACAAGGTCAATCCTTGGCGAGCACATTTTTCTTTTTTACATTGTTTACCCTTTGTGAGGGGAAATGTGAATGCTCTGATTCCATTCTCGTCAGGATACGTAGACACGAGATGCGATGTTTTGGCGAGTATACTTAGAAATAACACCTCATGTCTCCCTTTTACCTTTTCACCCTTTAGAAGATAAAATAAAAAATAACATAAGAAAACAAGAGGTTCCTGTAGAGTATTACAGATACTTAGGATGCTAGTACCTTCCCTTAGTATAACCAACCCCTGAACTTTAGATTCTCTTTTACTTTGTATTGCATCACATATTTATGGGTTATTCGTTCTTTTCCCTTCCCTTAAATAAATTAAAGATTGGTGGTGAATTATGATTTTTGGTTCAAGTTAATTAATAGCTTGATATCCGATTCTCACCGCGACATTGTCGAGCAGCAACTCTTGCAAAGAGTGGATTCTGGATTCTGGATGTACTTGGCATATGACTCCAAACAAAAATGTGTTTGAAGAATTATGTGATCAAGATGGTGGATCAGTGTTGTTGGGAAACAATAAAGCTTGCAAGATTGCAGGTATTGGATCTGTAAGATTCAAGCTCCACGATGAGTCAATAAGGCTATTGACTAGGGTTAGGTATGTACCTGACCTTAAGAGGAATTTAATTTCTCTTAGTGAATTCGACAAGAAAGGACATGTCTTCAAAGGGGAGCAAGGTATCCTGAAAGTTATGAAGGGGTCGAAGGAAATCTCGAGAGGCGTGAAGAAGCAAGGCTTGTATATACTTAAGGCTGAGGTTGTAATTGTTCGATAAGTGTTGCATCCACGAAACCTGTGTCGAAGACAAAACTATGACACATGAGATTGAGCCATGTCAGTGAAAAAGGTCTGGTCGAATTGGGGAAGCAGAACCTGCTAGGTGGTGACAAAGTTAAAAAGTTTGAGTTTTGTGAATCTTGTGTATTTGGTAAGTCCTGTAGGGCGAAGTTTAATAAAGGAAAAAAAAGAACACATGGATCCCTTGATTACATTCATTCTGATCTTTGGGGGTCTGCAAGGAATCCTTCACACTCAGGTGCAAGGTATTTTCTATCCGTCGTTGATAACTATTCTAGAAATTTATAGGTATTCATTCAGAAGACGAAGGATGAAACTTCTGAGAATTTCAAAAGTTGGAAGGTTCTGGTCGAAACTTAAACTGGCAGAAAGGTTAAGAGGTTGAGAACCGACAATGGCCTTGAGTTCTGCAACGAAGTGTTTGACAATTACTGTGTTGAGTCTTGGATTGCAAGGCATAAGACTATAGCAGGTACTCCTCAACAAAATGGCTTAGCTAAGAGATTCAGTCGAACGGTCCTCGAAAGGGTTAAATGCATGATGGTTAGTGCTAGATTGAAGAAGGTGTTTTGCGTGGAGGCTGTTTCGACAATAGTTTATCTGATAAATAGATGTCCCTTGACTGCGTTGGGGATGAAGACGCCTGGAGAAGTTTGGTCAGGCCAGCCACCAGATCTCGAGAAACTATGAGTATTTGGTTGTTTAGCATATGCTCACATTAGGCAAGACAAGGTCGAACTTAGAGCTCTGAGATGCATGTTCCTTGGATATCCTAAGGGAGTCAAAGGTTATAGGCTTTGGTGCCTAGAACCAGGTCACAGAAGATGCATCACAAGTCGTGATGTATTTTTCAATGAAGTCGAGATGGCATTTAAGAAAATTGGTGATGCTGGTCGAAGTACAAAAATCTATGAAGAAGACTGGAACAGGTAGAGATGCCTGTTGAGGTGGAGCATAGTGATGCTGAAGTGCATAACCCAGATGAAGTCAAAGAAGAAGAGCAAGATGCTGAAGAGCCTGAGGAAACTGTCGATGACTACCTACTGCCAAGTGATAGGTCGAGAAGATTCATCAAGCCACCTCAGAGACTTGGTTATGTAGATCTTATAGCTTTTGACTTAATCTCTGCATGTGAGGTACTTGAGGAAGAACCTAGATATTACAAGGAAGCTATGAGGCATCGAAATAAGAGTGAATGGCGAAAGTCCATGGATGACGAGATGAAATCTCTTCATGATAATAACATTTGGGAGCTTATAGAGAAACCTGCAGGAGCAAGGTTAGTAAGTTGTAAGTGGATTTTCAAGGTCAAGGAAGGAATCAGAGGAGTGATATCGAAGCGCTTTAAGGAAAGATTAGTTTCTAGGGGGTTCACTCAGAAAGAAGGTGTCGAATTCAATGATGTGTTCTCACCTATTGTAAAGCATAGATCCATCAGAATGTTGTTGGCCATGGTGGGAAAGTTTGACTTTGAGCTTGAGGAAATGGATGTGAAGACAACATTTTTGTATGGTGACCTAGACGAAACGATCCTGATGCGTCAACCTGAAGGGTGTCCAGAAAAGGATAAGGAAGATTATGTGTTCAATCTGAATAGGTCTTTGTATGTCTTGAAATAATCTCTTCGACAATGGAATAAAAGATTTGACAAGTTCATGGCACACATTGGTTTCACTAAGAGCCAGTTCAATCACTGTGTGTACTTCAGATTTCGACTTGGAAATTCACTTGTTATTCTATTGCTTTATGTGGATGATATCTTTATAGGTAGCAGCAGTTTTGAGGATGTAATGGAGGTGAAGACTGAACTCAACAAGGAGTTCAAAATGAAGGATCTGGGAGCTGCCACCAAGATTCTTGTGATTGACATCTGGAGAGATAGAAAGCAGTCGAAGTTGTGCTTATCTCAAGAGACATACATACGAAAGCTTCTCATTAAGTTTGGCATGTCGAATTCAAAGCCTGTTGTGACTCCAACAAATCCTCAGTTTAAGCTTAATACTACTCAAAGTCCAAGTACTGAAGCTGAAAGAATCTATATGAATAGCATTCCATATTCTAGTGTAGTAGGTTCTTTGATGTATGTTATGGTATGTACGAGGCTAGACATAGCGTATGTTGTGAGCCTTGTAAGCAGGTATATGGCCAGTCCTGGAAAGGCACACTGGAAAGCTGTAAAATGGATTCTCAGGTACATAAATGGGTTTCAGAAAAGAGTCTTGATTTATGGTGGAGCCTGTGGTAGTGATAACATAGTTGAAATCGAAGGATTTGTCGACTATGATTATGCAGGTCATCTGGATTCTAGAAAGTCTATTTCTGGATACGTGTTCACTATGTTTGACACAACAATCAGTTGGAAAGCAACACTTCAGAAGGTTGTTGCCTTATCAACCATTGAAGCAGAATATATTTTCCTCACTGAAGTTGTGAAAGAATCATTGTAGCTTGAAGGTTTTGCAAAGGAGCTGAAACTTCAGGGTCGAAATATCATTGTTAAATGTGATAGTCAAAGTGCAATACACCTGTTGAAGAATTCAGCCTATCATGAGTAAACTAAGCATATTGATGTGAGGCTACACTCTGTCAGAGAGATAATTAAGCATGGTGAAGTCCAGGTGCTGAAGGTTTCGACTGAAGACAATGTTGCTGATATGATCACCAAGACGTTGCCCAGTTGCAAGTTTTTCCAATGTATGCAGTTGATAAAGCTGCATGATGGAAGCTAGTTGATTCCCTATTTGATTGAGTTAGATCCAAGGTGGTGATTTGTGACATTTTGGGTCAAACTCAAGCTTTGTTGAGGAATAGCTTTCATGTATTTTGATAGGAGACAAGCAGAAAGTCAAAGATGAGTCGCTTGTTGTGGTCGAAAGATACATATTGTAGTAGAGGTCTGTTCTAATATGTATTTTCGAAATGTTTGTCAAATTGAGACTTTTGTTATGGATCCAATTATTTAGATAGCTTAGGTTTCAAGTTATCTAGTTAGTCTATATATAGGCTAGATCGCTCTAGTTGTTAAGTGAGGCCAATTGTGATATTCATTTGTAATTATTTGTAAGCCCTTATTAAAAAGGGAATATTAAACAATTTTCCCTAATTTTTCTTCTTCTTTCTTCTTTATCCTTTTCTTCTTTCTCTCTTTGTTCTAACCGTTTTCATTGTTCACCCAAGAACTTCGTTTCTCAATTTTGATTTGTTAAAAGGTATCATTTGCAATCACAAAACATCACAACTTTGAGAAATTTTTAAAACATCGTGTTTAACTTTTGAAGTACACTAAATCATAATACTATTTTTAATTTGTATTCATCTTCGACCTCTATAAAGATACTATCAATTAGTTGCTATGAGATCTATCATAGAGGAGATTCTTTTATCATTGATGTTTGTAAAGTACTTGAAGTGTAAATCAAGATTACAATTGTGTGATATTGTAGGAAATTGATAATCTAGAATGAGAAAAAAATAAAAAAAAAAGATTTCTTCTCCACCGAAGACCTCGGTAGTTCCAAGAGAAGATAGTTGTAGAACGAAATTAGGAGACTATGTCCCGTTAGAATGAGCCAAGAGCTTAGACAATGGACTAGTAGGATCGAGAAAAAATTGCTACAAAAAGAATTCTTGAAGATCTTGGATGCGAGTAAGAGGACAATCAAGACTGAGTGAAGGTCTTGGAGATTTCAGCTACATGAGTTGTGTACAACAGAAGAAAGAAAGATTCACATAGAAGCTATTGATTTTGTTTTTGAATTTCAATATCTGGTTTTTTAATTGTATAAAATACAAGTTCTATAACTATCGAAATAGCAAAAGACTACAAATTTTCATTGGCTTGCCATTGGAGATTGGATTAGGCAGAAAGCGAGGATGAATATGCTAAACCAGTATAAACTATAATGTAATATTCTATTTTCTTATCTCTTTTTATTTTTTCGTATAGAACTACATGTTTAGGTTTTTATTGTTTTTATAGAAATCACATGTTGTTAGGTTTATTTTGTTTATATCGATTTGTTATGGAAAGTGTATATCTGATAGTGAGTAAGTCATCCAGATAACCTTTCTTGTGATTAAAGTTGTTTGTAACTGTAATGATATATGAGTTTTTTTTATTTGAACAATGATAGATTAATTTAATTGATAAATAAAATTCTATTTAGACACCTCTTTTAAATTGATTAATTCATTGATTCAACATATTGTTCATAATTTCATATTTCATTCTATTGTCCAAAAATATAACACTTGATATCAATTTAACGCATATACAATAAATTTTCGGCTGTCTATTTTTTGAAAAACTCTGATTTTGGAGAAAATAATTTCGAAACAAATTTTTTAAAGAAAAGTTAATTGAATCCCCCTCTGTAGACCTTTTATCACCCATATTCTCCCCCAACAACATGACTTTGAGAGCTTTAAGAGCGACTGAGCGCGACGGGCAAGTAAGGTAACACTCTAATGTCCAAATTAATAAAATCTGAGATAAATAAAATTTTAGGTAAGAGGGAGATGATATTTGTAGATGGCACGTGACGAGGCTTATATGTGACATACGATTATAACCGCTGTTGTGCAATCCTAAGGGAGACGTATGAAGTCTTCTCATAATATCTAACAGTGGATGATGCTTAGAATGGCAAGAAGAGGTGTCTGATCATTGGTGTTGTTTTATCTGATCTCTTTTGTTGTTCTCAAAGGTTCTTTGAATTAGGTTTTTCTCTTAGTTGGACTTCTCATTTTAATTCTTTAATTCGTTTATTTTTTATTTATTTAACTAATAAATAATAGTTTTATAAATCTTTCATAATTTGTATATTCATAAAACAATAATAAATGTGAATTCTTATCACCCATCTTAAAAAGTTGGTTAGAATTATTCATAGAGTAAATTATATTGAAAATTTACAAAATTTGAACTATTAAATAAGATTTTCCTTTTTATAGAGCATCTTTAATGCAGGTTCTGTAGTATTAAATTCTTTAATAGTAACGATAGTTATGAGCAATTTGCATTGGAATAAAAATGATATGACACATTGAACTAACAATTAGTTTTCGGCAACTATATAACCAACGCACACTATCAAATTTTAATGACTATAATTATTATTTTATATTATTAAAATATCAATAAAGCTCCAATAACACTATCAAGTTTTGGTTTTTTACAAACAACCGTCGTTAGAGTAAAAACAACTCAAATCAACTATAAATATTTTAAATCCTACAAATCACTTTCAGCCCACAAAAAGTATCTTAGTTTACCCATTTAATTTAGTTTCGGTAAAGATGCTCTTAATATATATTAAATTAGAAAATTACCCTATCTAGGTTTAAAAGGCAAAGCAATTGCACTCCTAATTTTCGAATCGCCTTTAAACATATAATAGTACCAAATTGTCATGTGACTTTTCTCTCTAACCAGCAACGCATCACAATCTCAATCAATCTCAATCCCTCTAATGGAGAATGCAGCACTTATTGACTGGATCAGCAACTTACCGGATGAGTTACTCCTTCACATTCTCTCCTTACTCCCAACCAAACATGCTTTCTCCACCACCGTCCTCTCCAAGAGGTGGACCGCACTCAGCAAATTACTCACGGCTCTCCACTTCGACGACGAATCCCTTCACGACGAAGATGCCTTCTTCCGCTTCCGTAGCTTCCTTGACACCGTCATGCTCTCCACAGAACTTATCAAAACACTTAACCTCAATTGTAATTCTATCCACTGGCGACAACATGGCCGTTTCAACAACTTTATCCAAACTGCCAAACGCCATCCTCTGGAAAATCTCTACCTATATTCTTCTATAGTTAATTTGACTAACGGAATCACCTTGCCACTAACTACTTTCACCTTTCCAAAGCTTGTGGTTCTAAAAGTGAAGATGTTCTATTTGAGTGGTGATATCTCCGTTGATCTTCCATCGCTTAAGACCCTTCATTTGGAGGTTGTTTATTTCAAAGATCATGAGACTTTCAAAAAGTTTCTTTATGGGTGTCCCATTTTGGAAGATTTGATGACTCAGATTTCCTATATCACGCCAGATGAGAGTTCTACAGTTCATTCAGCAGGAGAGTTTAAGTCTTTATCCAAGTTGATCAGAGCCGAAATCCGTGAATCTGATGTTCCCTTTACAGCAGTTTATAATGTCCAGATTTTAAAAATCTGGGTAAGTTACATATTTTATATGAAATTATAGGGAATCACTTACATGTTTTTAAATTCCGGTTGCACGATTGCGGATGGGGTGCGTGTGTTATAATTACGGTCATTGAGATTGATTGCTATGCATATTGCCGCCGTTGTGGCATAAATATTTATTGGGAAGGGTTTGAAATATATCACTTGATGTTAAGATTTTTCATTACATTATGAGTAAATTAATTTTCAGAATTTTGCAATTTAAAATTATGATGAGTATCAAATGTGCATGAAGCTGTCAGTCACATTGAGAAGTTGACATTAAATTTCATATTGATATTATATGGAATTATTGTAGGTGAATAGAAGAAAGCTTCCTGAGCAAGTGTTCATTTCCAATAGCAGAAGCTTTCAAAACCTAATCCACCTTGAATTGTTCGGACACGCATCTGAAGACTGTGAAGATCTGATGGGGCTGCTCCAGAATTGCCCCAAACTTCAATTTCTTACTATTGCTACGGTTATTTTCTGTGTTTTCTTTATGTTCCTTTTTTTTGGGTGTTGTTTCACAAATCTAATTTTAGTATATGTTTTGCAGTTGCTAGACATGGATTTATTCAAAAACTGGAGATACCCAAATACGATTCCTAATTGTATTTCTTCTCACCTCCGATCATGTACTTTAAGGTTTGACGCCTTCGACGTGGATCTTCGATTAGCAACGTATATTTTAAAATATGCGCCACTTTTAGAGGTCCTGAAAATCACCATATTTCATGCACTACAACTCCAAGGTGCTTTAGAAGAATTAATCTCGTGTCCAAAGATTTCTTCTAAATGTAGTATTAATATTTCAATTGGTCGTTCCTATTAGAATATCCGGACAAAATTCCTCAAAACTTTTTTTAACCCTAGTCTTTTCTTCTCTTATTATGTTTTATTGCCCAGTATTTGGCATTTACAAAGTGCTTACAACATCACTTTATAATCAAAACTAAGATTAATGGTCCTTGTTTGACTAATAGTAGATTGTAGAAACTCAAGGCTACGGAATATTTGGTCATTGGATTAAGGTTATGATATGACTTAGAAAAGGGGAGTTTGCTTGAATTGCAGTTAAGAAGTTAATGAGGGGTTAGTTAAGTTGTTGACTATGTAGACTTTCGGTTTGTAAACTAGAGCTTGCTCAATTGGAATTGACATTTCTCACCCCTCATAAATTTTTTCTTAATATTAAAATTTTAATATGAAATGGTTAGATTCTTTTTTAGATGACAAATAGTATCCTATTCTTTTAGTAACATTGAAGTAATTGGTTGCTCCAGTGGATTTCTCTTTAAGAGAGGCTCAAGAAATTATTAGTCTATAGTGACAATATTTGACGTACAGGAGGGATATCCTCCATTACCCTAAACAAGATGCAGCTGGTAAAATTACTCTTTCTATGATCCAACAGGTGGTTTAAAAGTGTCATCAGTGTTGGTATATCAAGTGTGAGTATGAGAGTTTTATATTAGATTAAAAGATGAATGATGAACACTTTTAAAGTTAAAAGATCCATAGATCCAATGATTTAAGATGTTGGGTTAATATGTGGTATCTCTCTCATTTGTGTGATTGCTTCTAAATCAATTGTCGACAATTAATGAATCTTATTTTTGATGATAAAATTCATGGTTTTTGACTTATTGTTCTACTACGTAAAACATCTATCATAACATTAAAAAAGGGATACAGTCATGTCCGACCAACCATTGTGAGATAATGTATGATTGTACGTATGATGCTTTCCACCACAGGTGTAGGACCGTTGTTATAAACTAGGTAGCCACCACAGGTGTAGGACCGTTGTTATAAACTAGGTAGCGCACTATATATCACAACGATCAAAGGATATAATTGTTGTGATATAAAGCAAAAGATTATGGGTTTGAAACGGTTTATAATATTTTGGGCTCTATCTATAACAACAGTTGAAATAAATAATTATGATTAAATTTTTTTTTAATGTTATATTTTCATATATTACAAACATGTATTTTTTTAACTTGTATATTATATTGGTGTAAGCCCTAGATGCCAATACTTTTGTTACTTGTATTGAGTTATTTATTAATATAAAAGACATTTATTTATTATGTTTGTTTTTCCAAAATAATAAATTCCATAGAAGAGTTAGTTCGTTTAATGAAATATTAAATATGACTTAATCATGAGATCCCATTAAACATAAGAACTTTATACTTAAAGTATCCATAGTCGAGCTTTACTGTGAAGTTGGATAACCTTGAAGCATTAAAACTATTATGTAGATAGACTAATGATCACATTTCATAAATCGTGGATAAAGAGTTATCAAGTCTTAACCTAGGTATGAATATTAGGAGTAATATTTATACTGGATTGACCCGCTATGAGAGTGCTACATATAATGTTACGCAAAGTGTCATAAGTTACTCTCATTGTGATAGTGGAGTGTACCACCCTTCGACCTGAAACTACTGTGGACCCTGGATGTAGAGTCAAGTACTTTATTACAGATCAAACATTATCCATAACTAGATGACCATAATGACAATTGATGGGTACTTCACAAAACATGTTGAGGGACATGAGTAACCTAGATGGAATTTGTCCATCCTGTGTGACAGGATAAATGTCTAAGGACTCAATATTGAACTGGACAAGGATGACACAATATATGTCTTGTGTTCAATATAGACATAAGGGCAAAAGGGTAATTGTGAAGGTGAGAAAAACACTTAGAGGGGGGTGGTGTTGAATAAGGGTTTTGAAATAATTATGGTAATAAAAACAACACAGTATTTTTATCCTGGTTCGTTGAACTCAACTAATCCAGTCTACCCTACCAAGGTGATTTGTCTTTCTCAACAAGGACTTAATTCACTATATTCAAACAGATTACAGTGTCAAACACTAAGAACAACTGGCTTAGTCTTCTCAAGAAATCCTGACCACAACTTGGTCTTCTTAAGGAACCTTTTACAAATAAATGTAAACTAACAAGTGTTTAAGATACTTCTAAAAAGCTATATCACAACTGTGATTTTTACACTTAGATTAAGAACGAATAAAACTATTCAGTTTATGAAATAAATTGTATGAGAGCTCGAGAGTAGTTTTCAATTTGATTTCTCAATAATACGTGAATTCGTCATCTTTGAAATGTTGTTGAAGACATCCTTTTATAGAGCAGAAAGTCTAATGCTTGAAGACTGTGTGTAGCAGAATAGTTGTAGCATTTTTTTCTTCTATTGACTTTAGCTTTCCCAGAAGAGAAATGTTCAGACAAATCCCTTTTGTCTGATTTCCTGTGCCATACATGAATAAGAAAAGAGTCGTTTGGAATACGCCAACGGATATATCTTTGAATAATATCTTCTTCAACAAGCTTCTGTCTCAAAGTTATCAACATCAGAGTCTTGATGTTATCAGAGTTTTGCAGCCAATGTGCTTCAGCGTGAATATCAATCAGAGCAGAGTTTGAATAACAAAGCCTCTGTACTTGCAGCGAAAAGTACATTCAGAGTCTTCTTGTAACAATGCTTGAAACTCTTACAAATTCTTCAACTACGCTTCAGAGTCTTTTGCATCTTCTGCTTCAGAGTCGTCTGATGACTTGCTTCTGATGCTTTAGAGCTTTGCGTAGAGTAATGTTCAGATGCATTTTTGCTTCCATAAGAATATTTATTTTAATATCTGAAACAAAAACACTTGAACAAAATTAGAGTATATATTTTCTTAATACAAAATTTCATTAGTGTTATCATCAAAACATAAAGATATATTAAACACCAATCTGTGTTCTAACAAATTATACACTCAAGTATTATAACAAAAGGTTTTGTTAGATCACATGACGTTTTCGTGACTTGGGTAGTAGTGATGTGTTGTTAGATACAGGTCACAGTTTATTATGTTAAATGCGTGATTTAATATAATTGCCAATATTGCGAAAACCTATAAGGTCACACACATAAGAACATATTGATAAGAGGTAGAGTAAATAAGGAACACCGTAAGTTACAATGCACTTATGTAAATGTAGAACACCGTAAGATACGGTGCACTTAGGTTAAATACGAAATGTGGAAAGGTACCACGCGCTTAGGTAATAATTATTATTCTTTTGAGCGAATCATGTTCATTTGCTTTGACATCTGAAATTAGTATGGCGAAGCATGACATGTCGATCAATCATATTGAATTATTGATCATGGTGTTTTAACGGTATAAAATTGTTGTATTGGGTTTCATAACGACACAAGAGTTGTGTTGTCAAAGAAATATGCGATTAAAGTTGTGACTTGGATAAGGTTGTTGACGGTCCCGTGTTAACAGTAAAATTCTCCTCTGGTTTCAAGTACAAAACATGAGCAATCAAATCTTCCAATACGGGACATCTATAGAGAAGCTTGTTGAAATTCTCGTGATTTTTCAAATAAACATCATTCAAATGAAGGGTCTTAAGCAAGGGAAGATCGAGGGATATGTCACCATCCAAACGGAATTTCGTGAGTTTGAGAACCACAAGCGTTGAAAAGGTGAAAATATTTGGTGGCAAAGTGATTGTGTGATTGAAATTAACAATACTAGAATATAGGTGGAGATTCTCTAGAGGATGCTGTTTTAGAGTTTGGATCCAGTTGGTGAGGATGCCGCAAATACTGAAACGTCTCCGTTGCCGCCAATATTTAGAATCACAACTGAGGTGAAACATTTTGATAAGTTCTACAGAGGACATCACTGCGTCGACGAAGCTACAGAAATGGAAAAAAGTATCTTTGTCTTTAACGGATTCGTCGTGGAAGTGGAGAGCCGTGAGTAATTTGCCGAGTGGAGTCCACCTCTTTGATAGAACGGTGGTGGAGAAAGGTTGGAAGAAATGAGAGGATGTGAAGGAGTATCTCATCCTGTAAGTTGCTGATCCTATCAATGGGTGCTGTATTCTCCATTAGAACGAAGTGAGATTTTGAAGAAATGAAACCCTAAAAGTCGGATAGCACTCGCTTTGCTTTTAAACCTAACAAAATAAGTTTTAAAGGATGACCACGATAAATTGACACCAAATCTATTAATTCAAATTTGATATAAAGCTTAATGCTAATTTTCTACCCTAATGTAGAAGATTTTTTTCACTCTCCACCCATTTATCCATAAATGCCATTATCCACACCAAATCTATTAATGCAAATTTGATAAAAATCTTAATGCTAATTTTCTACCCTAATGCAGAAGATATTTTTCATTCTCAACCCATTTATACATAAATGCCAGTAACTTTTATATTTCAATTCGATCATAATTCCGCACGGGAGAGTTAGTTTATATCTTAAATCATTTGAAATTCTTTAGAAATAATGATAAATCTTGATTATTAAGAATTAAAAAAAAAAATTACATGAAAATTTAAAAATATGTTGGAAGAAGTCATTGGTGGAGGATGCACATACAAGTTTATGGGGGCTAGTGCCCCACCAACTTTTTATCCCATTAAACATTATATATTATTTCTCTCGTTGTATAAAAATTGAATTATCTTGCCCCCATATAACTTCTAAGTATTTCCTAAACTCTCATATTGAATCTTCTATTTTATTTAATCTTAATAAACAATTTAATATTCATATTATTTTTATTTTATTAAACACTATTCCTTAGTAACTAATTATTTTATTATCAATTACTAAATAAATATTTAGTTATTTTCTTCTAAGTTGTTATTATCATTTTGATCAATTAAATTGTATGTTAAGTTCAAGTCCCTTTATATAGCCTAATATAAACTTATTTTAATAGGATGTATCAACTTTATTGATGAAAAAATAATATATTTAAGTATGTTTTTTTAGAGAGGTTATAAATTATATATTTATGGAAATCAATAAATTATTTAATTCATTTGATTTTTTTTAATGATAAATAGAAATGCATTGTAACATTTATAGCATAATTTTAATAAAGAATTTACCTAAAAATCATGTTTTTAATACATTCTTTGACTCATTTAACGTTGACATTTTTTTAAAAATTTTACTAATGACTCATACAATTTAATACTTGTATTTATTTTTATCTTTTTCATTAAAAATGTTTTTGAATTTCTTGCCTCCAATAAGAAAAATTTCGGGATCAACCATTGTTTTCTGACCTGATGGCTAGGAATGCCCCAATCCACTTATACTCTCAAAATCGTTCAATTGTCTAAGTCCAACTAGTTGGGGCGAAAATTTACCTTTGTGCCCCCCAACAGGGGAGACTGACTAATTAACTCTTGGTCACAACACTTCTCCTCGTCAGTCTCTGTTCGTCACGCACGGTCCCACCATCCAGAAACAGGTAAAACGCCTTGTTTGTAACTACGCCCTACCCGTAGCAACGACTAGTTATGGGCACGTCTGACCATTACAACGACTAGTTATGATAGTTACCTATTCTTCGCGAAATGGTTATCTCGCTTCGAAAATAGGGACCAATGATCAAGCGCTGTGGGCATTATATAAACTCTCTCACTTGAGAGGGTCAGATATCTAATATTAACCCTGAAATATTTTGTACTTGCCCTATCTCTTGCTCATTTTCTTACTTTAGCATCAAAGTGTCTTGCAGGTACACCCTTCTCCTCCTCTTTCACTCCCAGCATCACAGACGATTATTTTTGGTCAACCTCAGGTTCTAATCAACCAGTAAGATCAGTGGCGGCGTTTATGGGACACTTGTTATCTCCGTCTTTTCTCTCTTCGTAGACACAAGACCAAAACAATTCTTCAAAGTTCCGATCATCGTCAGCCGGGACAAAAATCTTGATGCTCGTAACTTTGCATTCCTTCCCGTCAGCAAGACTGATGCTGACAGAGCTATCACCTCTCATGGAGGCGACGTCCTCCAACAAAGAGACAGAGCCACAACTTCGCCATCCTCTGTTCGCGGAGATCACGACGAAGTTCCGCTTGTCCCGCAACACCTGTCAGTCCCAGTTCCGCCCAGCGCCGACCCGGCCATGGAGATCCTCCTCGAGGTTCTCAACAAGAATAACCTTCTGATCCTCAACCAGGATGTGAGGATTGGAGCATTAGAAGAGTACAGTCGTCCAAGATCCCCTTCGGCGAGGAAGGAGCGACAAAGACCATGAAGTCCCTCTCCCCGGTGCGAGAGAAACCGTCAGACACCTCTAGAGCCAGAGACCCTGACCATCCGCAAACACGACCACATCTCTCCCTAGAACCAGCATTCCCCATAACCCAAGAGGACCAGAAGTGGCCACCAAGCAGAATCCCAACGTTCGCCTCCGCCCAGATCCAAGGGACGGGCACGAACCCTGTCTCTGCGAAGAGACTTCCATTCTACATACAGACGGGACACCGGTTCCCCGTCTTAGACCACCAGCAGCAGTGACGACGAGCCTTGCGGTCCATTGTCCCAGGAGATCATGGTCATGCGCCTGTCAAAAGGACTGAAGAAGACCCCCTCTCTGGGCACATACGACGGAACAACAAACCCCGACGAGTGTTGCACCCCAAAATTTGACCAACAATTATTTATTCATTGAGTGTTTGAAAATGGATACCTTCATCAAAAAGTTCAAGAGATCCTCAGAGGAAGTGGATTGAAACCAGGGTTGTGTGCTTCATAGCTTGAGAGTTGTGGGTGCTCCTCAGATGATTCTGAGACTTTGAGAATGAACTTGATGTTTTGATAAAGCTTATGAGATGTCTTGATAGCCATCATGAAGCCCAGAGAAGTCATTATGCAAGAGTTCAGAGGATTCAACCATGAATGGTAGAATTAAGGTTTTGACTGGGTCAACCCTAGATCAGCTGAAGATTTGGAGAAGGTTGAGACTTAATCCAAGGGCCATGAGATCATGGAATGATGCATAGAGGTGTTGTAAAGGTGATTCCTAGACCAACTCCTCATGATTGAGGAGTTTGAGAAGTTTTGAGTTAGGGTTTCTGAGGATTGTCAGTGGAAAAACCCTAATTTGATCCCTATCTTCCAGGCAGTTTTAGCTCTAGATGTGATTGATATCTCATCTTCCCCAAAACATGAATGTTGTAGAGCTTGTTCTTAGCTTTAATTTGAGTGGTGGAAGTCCTTGATAGGAGTTGCAGAGCTCAAGTTATGGTTTTGACAAATTACAGGTCAGCTGAGGTGTGTGAATCTGGGTCCTTGAAGGTCACCCAACTTGCAGACAACGTTTGCCCTAGTAGGATGATTCCTATGATCTCTTGGTAAACATGAATGTTTGAGGGCATCTTCTTAGCTTTAATTTGAGTGGTAGAAGTCCTTGATAGGACTTGTGGAACTCTACTTATGGCTTGTGCAAGGCAGGGGTATTTTGGTAATTTGGAATTACAGGTCATTTTTAGCCAATGCCTAAAACTCCTACTTCCAAGCTTCAAATGGAAAAATGTCCAACATGAAAGTTGTTCAAAATGGAATTTTAAGGCTAGATAAGAGGTCTTGAGAGTTTGGAAATGCATGGAGCATGGATATTTTAAAATGGTCAATTTGAACTAAAAAAGGCATATAAGTTAATTCAAGTCAAGTTGCAATATTGGTTTGAACAATCTAGAAATCCAAAAATGGTCATCCAATAGTCCATTTTGAGTGTAAAGGATATTCTAAGAACATTGGTTCAAGTAGAATTTTGATTTGAGGCTCCAAAATGCGGGTTGCTTTGAAAACTTGTTACTTGAAAAAGAAGGCAACTTGAAAAAACCTTACACAAGGCAAGGAAGAGGCTGGTTTTCACTCATCCACACTCAATATCTCTCATAAGGAGAATTTGACACTAAAAGAAGGATTTGGTGCATGAGATGTAGCTTGTTCAAAATCTCATTAAAGGAGAAGTTCCACACTTTTCTAGATGATTCTAGAAGGATGTAGCTCCTTCCATCCATCATTATATAAAGAGTGATCCACAAGGAGTTCAAGGTTGGGTGATAGAGAGAGATTTCAGAGGAGAGAGAGAGAGAGAGAGAGAGAGAGAGAGAGAGAGAGAGAGAGAGAGAGAGAGAGAGAGAGAGAGAGAGAGAGAGAGAGAGAGAGAGAGAGAGAAATAGCCATTGAAGCACTTTCTTCAAGTTCAAGCAATTCAAGAAATCTTCATCTACAAGCCATCTCTTTCACAACAAGTGAAAACAGAAACTTGTGCATCACAAGAGGATCTCATTGCAGCCATTACAAGCCTTGAATCCATTCCCACGAGCACCTACCATCATCACTTGACAGGTTGGTTTCTCTCCATAATTCTCCTAATTTATGCACTTTCAAGTAGTTCTTTAGGTATAGGATTGATGCACTAGGTTAGTTGATTAAACCCTAGGAGTTAGAGCAAGATTCGTGAGGTTCCATAACAGGTGAATGATCCTTTAAACTCCAAGAACTAGTTGTTTAGGGAGTTTTAATTAACATGGATTAGGTTAGATTAACTAGGGTAACATGTAGAACAAGTTCAGGCCCTTAGGTTGAAGCTTTACCATGGTTGATCTCAGATGAACATGGTGGAACCATGATCTTAAGGTCCTCTGTTTGAATGATCTAGGGGGAGTTAATGAAAACTACACGTAAGGTTGGATTCCTCGTGTTTAGTAGATCACTTTTGCTTTTAGAATTTTTGAAATTCATCAATTGTGGAGAGAGAACGAATCAATGGAAGTTTGATGCATGATTCACGATTTCGGCTGCAAACCCTAGCTCGTTGGGGACGAAATACCATGACCCTTGGATTAGATTCAAAGCTTTGACATTGTAATCTCATCTGACGGCTAAGATTGAATTCAAAACGGAGGGAAAAATTCAAAATGGAAACGCCGTCGTTTTGATTAGTGGGGGCGCCTGGGCTTATCCCGTGTTCTATTCGCACCCCACCAAATCCTGGCCCATTAAATATCAACTAACCTGCCCTGCTATTTGCACCCCCATCCCCTTTATTTTGTTTTCTTTTATTTTTTATTCTTTTAATATTTTCTTGTTCTTTAAAAATTCATATAAAATAGAAAATTTAATATTTTTTAATTCTTCTTTTTTCTACATGTTAATAAATCTGTCTAGAAAAATATAGATAAATAAAATCTCCATTTTATTTTCTTTTCATATTTTTAATAGATTTTTCATTTTAATAGCTTTTAAAATAGGATTAATTTTGTGCATGATTTTGTAGAATTTCTTTTAGGGCTTTCCCTTAGGGTTTTTAACTCATTCTTTTTTGTGTAATTAGATGATGAATCGTAGTATTCCCTGGATTTATTACTAGATTTTTAGATTAAGATTTGATTAGTTTAGTTGAATTGAGCTTAGGATAGTCTAACTAGGGTTTAGGTTGTGCATAGGTGGAAGAATTCATTTTCTTTAGATAGTTTTGTTTGATTTTTGGGGAGGGGCATATGTGGATGTTATGGGTAGATATTGTAGACCCTTGTGAATAATTGATAGATTTTTCCCCATTGGTTTAGTATTTTTAGGTATTTTCTGAAGTTGCCTGATGATTCTGTCTGTGCTGTGGTTATCTGTTCATCTCTGGGGTTTATTTTGGGGAATTTGTTGTGGGGTTTGTGTTGTCTTGAAGATCTTGTTGGAGAGCATGATGAAGTGAAGATTGTAGATCAAGACCCAGAGACCCAGAGCTTGGCTTATTCCCTGTCTGTGAGGTTTGAGATCCTGAAGTTTGAAGGAAGTTCATGGTACTTTCCTGAGGAAGGCACTATGAATGACTTTCATTCTTTCTTCTCACCTCTTTCTTAAGTATCCAATGATGTTGGAGCCAACTTGTGAGTTTAATTTCTCCTGAGGAGGAATGTAAACTGATCACATGTTGTTGAGCCACATGGGATACAACTCCTAAGTGGAAGCCTCCCAGTACTTTCCTGAGGAAGGTCCTATGGGTCTATTCACTTAGTTCCATTAGATTATCTAGGATTTCTTAAGTATCCAATGATGTTGGAGCCAACTTGTGAGTTTAGTTTCTCCTGAGGAGGAATGTAAACTGATCACAGTTGTTGAGCCACATAGGTAACAACTCCTAAGTGGAAGCCTCCTAGTACTTTCCTGAGGAAGGTCCTACGAGTCTATTCACTTAGTTCCACTAGTTCAGATAGGATTTCCTAAATATCCAGTGATGTTGGAGCCTGCTTGTGAGTTTAGTTTCTCCTGAGGAGGAATGTAAACTGATCACAGTGGTTGAGCCACATAGGATATAACTCCTGAGTATACACCTCCTAGTGCTTTCCTGAGGAAGACACTATGAGTCTGCTTACTTAGCTCCCTCTCTTTGGTAAGCTTGTTCTGAAGCTTGAAGACTGGGATTGATTTCTTTTGGTTAGGTTTTGCTTTAGGGCTTTGCTTAGATTTGATTCAGATTCTGTGTTAGGGTTAGGATTAGAGAGTAGATGGTTCTTTCTCTAGCATGCATGTTTTGTTTGCCTGATGGCACCTCATTCCCTTTATCTGTATATTGCTTGATAGCATGTTGTTTATTTTCAGTATGATTACTGTTATTTCATGACTGGCTTGAGGTCGAGACGAGCTTGTGGAGGCTGAAGCCCCACACACATTTCCTCCCTCACTTGCATTGCATGCATTTTACTGTTAAAGCTGATGCTTTTGTCTGTTTTGGTGTATCATTGATATGATCCCTTAGGACTCTCATTTCCTCTGATGAGGATTTGATGATAGACTTTTAGGTTGAAACCTATGCATGACAACATCTAGGAGTTCCCTGTTCAAACCTCAACCATAGGATGAATCCATGGCATGATAACAGTAGGACTTGATAGTCTCCCTCCTAGTTGGGCCTGTTCTCTTCTCATCTTGAAGCAGTTTAAAATACAGTAATCATGAATGATTTCTTTCGTACGTTACGAGCCTTAAGCTATCTGAGGTGGGATGTTTAGTATGGTACCCTTTGGGTGACATGCGACGCACTCACTCTCAGGTCATAGTCTCTAGTGCGGTTGAGATCGCAAACAATAAAAAACACTTCTTTCAGGAGATAACCCGTAGTTAGCCCGAACTACGTTTGCTCTGATCTTCCATGCTGTGTGGAAGTACGTAGGCATAGGATGCGATATCCTAGCGAGCAACCTTCCCCACCTTCACCCGTAGTTAGCCGAACTACGTTGACTCTGATTTCTCGTTCCAGACGGGAATACGTAGGCATAAAGTGCGACGCTTTGCCGAGTCATTTTTCTTTTCTTTTTTCAGCCAGCCTTGATAGGTAGATAGATTATAACCAACCCGTCCAAGTAAACAAACAAGCGAGGATCCCGTCGAGTACGACGGACGTGAGGGGTGCTAATACCTTCCCCTTGCGTAACCGACTCCCGAACCCAGACAATGGTTGCGACGACCTTGTCTTACCCTTTTTCGTCAGGTTTTTCCGATCGTTTCCTTTCCCGCTCTGAGGGATAAATAACGAAAGGTGGCGACTCTTCTGTCATGCCGGCACCTTATTTTCGCGCAAGCGACAACTGGAGACTCTGCTGGGGACCGAACCCAGAATCTCTGGTTCTCCGGTTCCCTATGAGAGTCAATCCTATCGTTTGTGTGTTTGCTTGTTGGGTTGCGTTTATTTATCGCATCTTTACTTCCCGCATTTTTACTTCCCGCATTTTATTTCCCGCATTTTATTTCCAGTTTGATATGATTATCTGTGCTGCTGTGGGAGAGGGATGTTACTGTGAGTGAGAAGCCGGACCTGGGCTTGAGTACACACCTAGATATAGTTGCGGAGAAGTAGTAGACGAACCTGTCTGCTGAGCAGGCACAGTTCCCTACGAAAATCTGCGCTCAGACGAGATTCTTGCGGAGGTGCTCCTTTCCGGTCCTGAGGATCTGAGGGGAGTCCAGACGTGAGGATTGTCGACTCTGGGGACCGATCATTTGGAAGTCAGCTAAGTGAGGCCTCTTCATGACTTGATGATGCCACTCCTTCTGGGAATCGTATCGTCATTCGTGAAAGTCTGTGACGCTGATGACCGCATAGGATGCCGTACCTTTGTCCGTGGATTAGGTCCATACCTGTGAGTGGGGTTGGGATATTGCAGGAAACTTTGACCTCCAGACTACCTGGTTTTCTCGACAGTGAATCAGTTATGTTGGGTTCTCAGTTGCAGATATGTTCTTGATAGAGCAAGGGTTTGATCAGAGGATCTTATCATCGGGTGTTTGTCTGTTCTTGATAGAGCAGGTTTCGATCAGAGTATTATCAGCAGTGGTTTGTTCTGGATAGGGCAGATTTTGAGTGGGGTCTGAAGATCTCATCGGCAGTTGTTGTTTGTTCTTGATAGGGCAGATTTTGAGTGGGGTCTGAAGATCTCATCAGCAGCTGTGCATTTGTTCTTGAGAGGGCAGGTTTTTGATTTGGGGTCTGAAGACTTCATCAGCGGACATTTTCTGATCATACATCCCGAGGTCCTTATTATCAGGCACTTATTCTTGTCAGGGCAGAATTTTGATCTCGATCCTATCAGATGGTTATTCTCAGCAGATCAGATCAGTGGGTTTACACCGGGGCTTCCTTCTCTTCAGTGACTGTTGACACCGAATCTCCACAGCAGCCACCTGGATATATTGTTGCATGCCTGCATTTTGCATTAGCTTGCATAATCATTCGCATTCCATTGGCGTGTGTCTGTGACAGGTACTGTTTCCCCGATCCAGGATCTCTCGCCTCTTATTACTGTAGCCTCTCTCAGAAAGACTGTTGCGTACGAGTTCTCGATCCTTGATGTGTCGAATCTGACTATTGCTGATACCATGTGTGAGATTGCTGTTTCCGTGATTGGGCCCAGATTCCCATCCTTGTTATTGTCAGCACCGGTACTAAGGCGCCAGGATCGGGGGAAATCTCTCAAGCACACAGACACGCGCATACATCTGCATAAAGCACTTTGCATGACATACATTCTGTTGCCTTTCCTAACCTTTAATGTTGACATGTTTTTCAGGTACTCAGGTTCCGAGCTGCTTTCGATCTCCAGGATTGATCAAAGACTCATCCACCGCTACTTAACTCGCGCCAATCAGACAAGGATAATGGACCAGGTACAGTCAGATGTTCAAGAGCTCCGTGAACGGATGGATCGTTTTATGGAGCTGATGCAAGTAGTTGCGAATGGGCGAGACCAGCTTCGTACTTTGGTTCAACCTCTCATCTCCAGGGTTGACAGTAATGGAATACTTCACGGCGGGGCCGTGCCCACTCCTCCTCCAGGGGATACTCCACAGAACGTTGTTCCTGTTGCCGGGGGCAACGGCAGTGCTAACGACAATCTTATGACTAATCTCGGACTCAATGCGGCAGGCGTCGGCAATGGTAGTTTGGGAGCCAATGTTAACATAGGGCCGGTCAACGGCAATGCTGGTGCAGGAAATCTGGTGGTGCCTCAACCGTGGCTGGAGGACCATCAGGATGACATATTCTCTCAGAGAGGTGTAGAGGCAGAGTTGAATGCTGAGGCTCGACTCAGGTTCAAGGCGCTGGAAGACAAGATGAGAGACATAGAAAATCAGAACACATTGGGCATTGACATGTCCAAACTCGGGTTGATCGCTGATTTTAAAGTACCTCACAAGTTCAAGGTGCCTACCTTTGAGAAGTATAAGGGTACTACTTGTCCCCGTGTTCACCTCCGATCTTATTATAGAAAGATGTCTGCTTATTCTGACGATGAGAAGCTGCTGATGCACTTCTTTCAGGATAGTCTTTCTGGTCCATCGCTCGAATGGTATATGGGTTTGGAGCCCGCTACTGTGCGCACCTGGAAAGATCTTGCAGAAGCGTTTGTTCTCCACTATCAATACAATAGCGACTTGGCTCCCAACCGAGTTCAGCTTCAGAATCTCTCACAGCGGAACAATGAAAGCTTCAAAGAGTACGCCCAGCGGTGGCGTGAATTGGCTGCTCGGGTTCAACCACCGATGGTTGAGCGTGAGTTGGTGCAAATGTTCGTGGCTACCCTTCCTGGAATCTATTATGAAAAGCTGGTCAGTGGCATGACTGGAACATTCTCGGCTCTCATCACTCTGGGCGAGCATGTTGAGAACGGTATAAAGATCGGAAAAATTCAGGGCGAATCATCCGCAGTTGGAGGAGGTAGCAAGAAACCCTATACTGGCAAGCGTCGAGAGGGAGATGCCAGTGCCGTCACTAATGCTCGGAGAAAGGGCAAGGGCCCCCAGCCTCATATTGCTAGCATAAATATCCCAGCTGCTCCCCCGCAGCCGCAGCAGCAGCCTCAGCAGCAGAATAATCAGGGGTATAAAAGATATCAGAATCGGGCTCCTATGGCAAGCCGTCATTTTGATACTCCACCTATGTCGTATGCACAACTTCTGCAAACGTTGCTTCAGCTCCAATTAGTTCAAAAGAGGACGTTGGCTCCCTTAACAGGGGCACCACCACCGGGGTATGATGCCAATGCTACTTGTGAATTCCACACTGGGGCACCTGGCCATACGATTGAGAATTGTAAAGCTTTTAAGCACAAAGTCCAGGACTTGGTGGACGCCAAGGTTATTAACTTTTCGGACAACGTGCCCAACGTTACCAAGAACCCTATGCCTCATCATAAGGGGGGCGAAGTGAATGCTGTTATCACTGAGGAGAGTTCAGACTTGCTGACTGATGTCAAAGATTTGAAGACGCCGTTGAGTTTTGTCAAGGCTAAGTTGCTGAAGAAGGGTTTCTTCCCTGGATGCGGAGAGTTATGTATGGCTTGTGCTACACTTCCTGATGGGTGTGAGCAGCTGATCAAAGGTATCCAAAGTCTGATGACCGAGGGTATTTTGCAATTCAGCCGGAGCGTTGAGAGTGCATCAGGGGAAGTTGTGCTGAAGCAGGCAGACGAAGTTGCTACCATTACCATTCCTCGCCACCCTATCACTATTTCTGCGCCCCGACCGCCTACTATCACCATCACCAGGGCCAGACCAATCCCATTCGAGAGTACCAATGCCGTTCCATGGCATTATGGCGCCGAAGTTTATTGTAATGGTCAAAAGATAGAGCTTGAGCCGTTCGGATCGACTGTGCAGAATCTTACCGAAGTCAGTGGCATCACTAGAAGCGGTAGAGTGTTTGCGCCAGCAGAGGTTGCAGCAGAGAAAGTGGTCCGAGCTGACGCTGTGGATAAGGGTAAAGGTAAAGCTGTTGAGGAGGTCCCTGCAGGGGCAGAGAAGGACTTGCTGGTTAAAGATGCTGAAGAGTTCATGCGACTAATCAAGAAGAGTGACTACAAAATTGTAGATCATCTTCATCAGACTCCGTCAAAGATCTCGATTCTTAACTTGTTGCTGTGTTCTGAGGCGCACCGCAACTCCTTACTGAAAGTATTGAATGCTACATACGTGCCGCAGGAGATATCAGTAAATCAACTCGAGGAGGTGGTGGCCCATGTCAATGCTGGTAATGGGCTGGGATTTACCGATCTGGAGCTGACTCCTAAAGGAAGAGATCACAATAGCGCCTTGCACGTCTCGATAGAATGCAGAGGCACTATCATGTCGCATGTCCTGGTGGATACGGGTTCCTCGCTTAATGTGCTTCCGAAGAAGGCACTGATGAAGTTGGATACCCGTGGGTTGCTTTGCACGCCCAGCGATCTGGTCGTGAAAGCCTTTGACGGAACTAAGCGCCACGTCTTCGGAGAGTTGACCCTACCAATTCAAGTTGGTCCAGAGACGTTCAATACGGTTTTCTATATCATGGATATCATGCCTGCCTATAGTTGCCTCCTAGGTCGGCCATGGATCCATTCTGCTGGTGTCGTGACGTCCACGCTGCATCAGAAGCTTAAATATGCTGTTGGGGGCAGCATAGTAACAGTCTGTGGTGAAGAGGACATCATGGTGAGCCACCTGTCGTCCTTTAAATATGTTGAAATGGATGGCGAGATCCATGAAACGCTCTGCCAAGCATTTGAAACCGTCAGGGTGAAGGAGGTAGCTCCTGTCGTCGCAGAGAAGCAAGAGATGAGTCTCTCCTCGTTTAAGGAAGCTCAAGCCGCTGTCGAAGCCGGTTCCACCCCAGGCTGGGGGCACGTCTTGGATATACCAATCAAGCAGGATAAGTTTGGATTGGGGTATTCTCCTGGAGCGGAAGCTTCATCTTCTTCTGGCAACTCGTCTCGTGGGAAAGGGCCGATCCTATTCACCAAAGGGGGAGTAATTTTCGAGAGCATCAACGCTGCATCGGAGGACAGCAGGGACAGTGATTGCGATCTTGACGCCTGGATTCAACCGAGCAAGCCGGGCGAGCGCCTCCACAACTGGACCATCAAGGAGATTATCAAGCTGACAAGTGAAGAGTAATGATTTGCTTTTTACAATCTTTGTACAACCCTATGTCCTGCCCGGGGCATGGTGGTTTTACTGTCAGGGCCTTGTTGGATTATGTGTATGCATTTTGTTAATAAATAAAAGGCGTTTTCTTCGGAATCAAATATTGTGTTCTCTGTTATTCCTGTTTTATGTTTATTTCGAAAAACAGCAAAATGGCAACGGGGTTTGTGCTAACCTGCATATTCTTGCTTTAAACTTAACCCTTGTTATTGCAGGATCCACGTAACAGATGACATCGACTCTGGACCCTCTACGGCTCACTACGACTTTGATCGCCCGATCTATCAAGCCGAGGATGAGATTGATGAAGACGAAGACCTCCCGGAAGAGTTGGCCCGCTTGTTGAGACAAGAGGAGAAGGTTATTCTGCCTCACGAGGAGGATATTGAGATTGTAAATCTGGGTTCTGAGGAGCTCGTCAGAAATGTCAGAGTAGGGGCTGCGCTGCAGAATGATGTCAAGCATAGACTGGTCGAGATGCTTCGAGAGTATAGTGACGTCTTTGCTTGGTCATATGAGGATATGCCCGGACTTGACACTGATATTGTGGTTCATCGCTTGCCGTTGCGAGAAGATTGCCCTCCAGTCAAGCAGAAGCTTAGGAGGACGAGACCAGACATGGCTGTAAAAATCAAAGAGGAAGTCCAGAAGCAGTTGGACGCAGGATTTCTAGCCGTTACCACTTACCCTCCGTGGGTCGCCAACATAGTGCCTGTACCGAAGAAGGACGGTAAGGTACGCATGTGCGTCGATTATCGGGATTTGAATAGGGCGAGCCCTAAGGATGATTTCCCGTTGCCTCATATCGATGTGTTGGTCGACAATACAACCCAGTTTTCCGTGTTTTCGTTCATGGATGGCTTCTCCGGTTACAATCAGATTAAGATGGCACCGGAGGACATGGAGAAAACGACGTTTATCACCCCCTGGGGAACATTCTGCTATAAGGTAATGCCCTTCGGTCTGAAGAACGCAGGGGCCACTTACCAGCGAGCAATGGTAACTTTGTTTCATGATATGATTCATCATGAGATCGAGGTCTATGTTGATGACATGATTGCAAAGTCCCAAACGGAGGAAGAGCATCTGGTCAACCTATTGAAGCTGTTTGAAAGGCTTAGGAAGTTCAGGCTGAGGCTGAATCCTAACAAGTGCACTTTCGGAGTGCGGTCCGGAAAGTTATTGGGGTTTATCGTTAGTGAACGAGGTATTGAAGTTGATCCTGCGAAGATAAAAGCTATCCAAGAAATGCCAGCGCCGAAAACAGAAAAAGAAGTTCGTGGTTTCTTGGGCCGAATAAACTACATTGCAAGGTTTATCGCTCAGTTCACGGCCACTTGTGAACCGATGTTCAAGCTTTTAAAGAAAGATCAGGCGATTACTTGGAATGAGGATTGCCAGAAGGCATTCGACAAAATAAAGCAGTATCTTCAAGAACCTCCAATCTTGATACCCCCAGTGGCTGGACGATCATTAATCATGTACCTGACGGTTCTGGAGAATAGTATGGGGTGTGTTCTCGGTCAGCACGACGAGACGGGCAGAAAAGAGCATGCCATTTATTATTTGAGTAAAAAGTTCACTGAGTGTGAATCTCGATACTCGATGCTGGAGAAGACGTGTTGTGCATTAGCTTGGGCTGCCAAACGTCTACGACAGTATATGCTCAACCACACCACTATGTTGATTTCGAAGATGGATCCGATCAAGTACGTCTTCGAGAAGCAGGCTCTTTCAGGCAGGATTGCCAGATGGCAAATGGTGTTAACGGAATATGACATTCAATACGTATCTCAGAAAGCCATTAAGGGAAGCGTATTGTCTGACTACCTTGCCGAACAGCCAATCGAAGACTACCAGCCGATGAAGTTCGAATTCCCTGACGAGGATATTATGTTTCTCAAGGCGAAGGATTGTGATGAGCCATTGCCCGATGAGGGGCCAGATAGGAAGTCTCAGTGGAAGTTGATATTCGACGGAGCGGTTAATTCCTATGGAAGTGGTATCGGGGCTATCATCACGACTCCTCACGGATCCCACATCCCGTTTACTGCGAGACTGACGTTTCCAGTTACCAACAATGAAGCCGAGTATGAAACATGTATTATGGGTCTAGAAGAAGCAATTGATTTGAGAATCAAGAATCTAGACATATATGGTGACTCAGCGCTTGTAATCAATCAGATTAAAGGGGAGTGGGAAACTCGTCAAGCTAATTTGGTGTCGTACATGAATTATGCCAGGAGGCTGCTTCCGTTCTTTGACCGAGTGGAACTTCATCATGTGCCTAGGGCTGAAAATCAAATGGCTGATGCTTTAGCCACGCTGGCTTCAATGTATAAAGTCAATTATTGGAATGAGGCTCCAAGAATTGTACTTTCGCGTCTTGATAGACCGGCATTTGTCTTTGCAATCGAGGATGCCACTGACGGCAAGCCATGCTTCCACGATATCCAGACCTTCCTTATGACCAAGGAGTATCCTGCAGGTGCGTCAACCCAGGATAAGAAGACTCTAAGGAGGTTATCTGGAAACTTTTATCTCAATCCTGATGGAGTGCTGTATAAGAGAAACCACGATCTCGTGCTGCTCAGATGTGTAGATGAGAAAGAAGCAAGTATGCTCATGGAAGAAGTCCATGAGGGCACATTTGGTACGCACGCCGGCGGGCATGCCATGACGAGAAAGATCCTGAGAGCAGGATATTACTGGCTGACCATGGAGTCGGATTGCTTCAGATTCGCGAAGAAATGTCATAAATGCCAGATTTATGCTGATAAAGTTCATGTGCCGCCGTGCCCATTGAATGTCATGTCCTCCCCTTGGTCGTTCTCCATGTGGGGCATCGACATGATAGGCAAGATCGAGCCCACTGCATCCAATGGTCATCGTTTTATTCTGGTAGCTATCGACTACTTCACCAAATGGGTGGAGGCAGCCTCGTACGCTAATGTGACCAAGCAGGTGGTAGCTAAATTCATAAAGAAGGACATCATCTGTCGCTATGGAATTCCCGAACGGATCATTACTGATAATGGTTCGAATTTGAATAACAAGATGATGAAGGAGCTGTGCCAGAGCTTCAAGATTGAACACCACAACTCATCTCCTTACCGGCCGAAGATGAATGGCGCTGTTGAAGCCGCCAACAAGAACATCAAGAAGATTGTTCAGAAGATGGTTGTGACGTACAAAGATTGGCACGAGATGCTGCCGTTTGCCTTGCACGGTTATCGTACTACGGTGCGTACGTCGACCGGGGCAACTCCTTTCTCCTTGGTGTACGGTATGGAAGCTGTCCTACCGTTAGAAGTGGAGATTCCTTCTTTACGAGTTTTGGTTGATGTGAAACTCGACGAGGCAGAATGGATTACGAATCGTTTGAACCAACTCAGCCTGATGGACGAGAAGAGGTTAGCATCGATTGCATTTGGTCGTCTGTACCAAAGCCGAGTGAAGAAAGCTTATGATAAGAAGGTGCGTCCTAGAAGCTTTCAGACGGGTGATCTCGTCCTGAAGAAGATTCTTCCGCCACACTCCGATCACCGGGGCAAATGGACTCCGAATTACGAAGGGCCGTATGTCGTCAGCAAGGTCTTCTCAGGAGGAGCTTTGTTGTTATCCACGATGGATGGTGAAGATTTTGCATCCCCGGTGAACGCGGACGCAGTTAAAAAATACTTTGCTTGAAAGAGACCCGCTGGACAAAAAAAAAAAGAAAAGAAAAGAAAGAGTCCAGGCAAAAAAGGGGCATCCCGGCGAACCAAAAACAGAATAAAAGGTTCGGGCAAAAATTAGGGATATATTGAAAAAATGTACACCCGCGAAGTCGAAAACCTACACTGGGCGGCTTCGGCAAAAAAGGGTATCCCGGTAAACTGAAAACCCGTAAAGGGCGGTTCACGCAAAAGTTAGGGATTTGAATAAGCAAATGACTGCGTTCCGCGTATGGACTTTCATTGTTTAGTGGTTTGGAAGACCTGAGGGCCGTTTATCTGAATCAATCTCTTCCAAAGCTGAAGCGTCGGAGAAGTATCGAAGTCGAGTGGGTCCTAGAGGGATCAACTCATGGTGATCGTCTACGCCTCGTTGCCGACATTTGTATATACTGATGTATATTTATGTTTTCTTTTTGCGCGGCTTCCTCATTCCAGGAGCTTGCCTCTGTTGTAAAACGTTTTCGCCCATTCAGGGGTTCATCATCAATAAAATGCACATTATTCAGCAATTCTGCTTGTCTGTTTAGCATTTATCTGTTTTGTTTGCAAATGAAAACGCCGATTTTTTTAATAAAATGCGCATACATAAACTCACGGGCCTAGGCCCATTGATTGTTGAAACAATTAAGTAGCTGAATATTGTCACGAGATAATAACCTTGATAGGCCCCTTTGAGGAGGGTATCTTGTCTGTTTGTTTGTGTTGTTGCAGGTGTAGCACCTTCCAGAGGATATGCCGTGCGTATCCCCGAAGCAGGGCGAGCCCTCCTTCTCCAGCAGAGTTCGGTAGTCTCTCCTCCGTAGAATCTGAACGCAAGATAGTGAGCATTGATATGTCTCCCCATGCAGAGATGATTCTCTTCCCCAAGCAGACGCATCCTGAAGGAATGTCGCCTCATCAGCTGTGCCAAGCACCGAAGAATGATGTCGTCTTTCCCCAGCACCGGGTCACAAGTGCAGATTTCATAGAAGTGTTCGGGTGCCGAAGCTCGTGTTTCCCCAGTAAAGTCTCCAGTGGAATTGAGATTCCTCACCAGAGTCATGCTCTCTCCTGAAGTTGGATGATTCCCTCTGCCCCAGTAGAGTGTTGGAACAACTGATGTTGTATTCCCCTTGGCATTTATTTTGCTGACGGGATCGCATCAGTGTGCATGGCCGCATAGCATTTAGCATTGCATAGCATTGTACAGGATTGCATCGCATTTAGCATAAACGCATAGCGTTCCCACCGTGTGGGGCATGGCGCAGAAGCATATGCATCATAAACATGATCTAGGTCATTATCATCCTTGTTTTACAGGTGTTCCACCAAGAGACTAGTTGCTCAGGACGATTCCTGACATTCTCTCCAACAAGGTCGATTTCTTGAGATGAAGCCTAGCAGATAAAGCCTCCGGAAAGGTTATCAGTTCAGGATGATTCTTGAAGGTGTCTGACGGATTTGTTTGTTCAAGATGATTCTTGAAGTCCTTAGCAGCATGATATGTCTGCTCCAATAGTGATGTCTAATCTGAAGATTGACTTCGTAAACGCCTGAGGGCGGTACCAGAAGGTTCCTGTGAGCTCAGATGTCCTTGTTGATGAATCAACGTGTGGCTGAAGACAGGGTTCCAAAGTTTGTAGATATAACAGGATGATCCGTGTTGGTCTGAAGACCAAGTCAGTTGTCCTGAGGAGATGATTGATTGCGATCAAGTGGATAGTCTTTCTTCTGACTGAAGTCGAAGATGTTTCTCCAGCTGAAGCGGAGTTTTGCCTGAAGGCAAAGTGTTCGAATCCCCGTGGAGTCATGAATGGCTCAGGATACCATTTCTCTGATTGAAGTCACAGATTTCCTAAAGCTGAAGCGAAGGTGCCTACGGGCAAGGTTATCCCCAAGGTCATGAATGACCTAGGATTCATTTTTCGGACTGAAGGCCGAAGTATATCCCTGACTGAAGTCACAGATACTCTATAGCAGAGGTGGAGTTGCCTGAAGGCAGATCCATGTATCCTTGAAGGCCAAGGACCATTTCTTTAGACTGAAGTCGAAGATGCCTCCTGCAGAGTGGCCGGGGGCCAGGGTTTCATTCATCTTCGGAAGAGCTTGAAGATTATCCAGCGGATCTGGAGCGGCCAGGGGCCAGGGTTCCATCTATCTTCAGAAATACTTGAAGATTTTTCTAGCTGAAGCTGGAAGTGGCCAGGGGCCAGGGTTTCATATGGCTTTAATGTTGAAGTTCTACGGCGGGCAGTGTGCAGTAGTATTCCGATGTTCGTTATGGTTCTGAGGGTGAACCCCAGATCAGAGTGTGCTCGGTTAAGTCTCTCATTCCCGGCGGGGTAGTTTCAAAGACGCAAATGTACCTTTTGTTCCATTTACCAGGGGTGAACCCCAGGTCAGAGATGTTCAGGATCATATTTTGTCCGGCGGCGAGGTTGGATGCTTGTTCGACGGCGAGGTTGAACGTTTGGATTTGACGGCGAGGTTAGATCATCATTTGTCCGGCGGCGAGGTTGGATGTTTGTTCGACGACGAGGTTGAACGTTTGGATTTGACGGCGAGGTCAGATCATCATTTATCCGGCGACGAGGTTGGATGCTTGTTCGACGGCGAGGTTGAACGTTTGGATTTGACGGCGAGGTTAGATCATCGTTTGTCCGGCGGCGAGGTTGGATGCTTGTTCGACGGCAAGGTTGAACGTTTGGATTTGACAGCGAGGTTAGATCATCATTTATCCGGCGGCGAGGTTGGATGTTTGTTCGACGGCGAGGTTGAACGTTTGGATTTGACGGCGAGGTCAGATCATCATTTGTCCGGCGGCGAGGTTGGATGTTTGTTCGACGGCGAGGTTGAACGTTTGGATTTGACGGCGAGGTCAGATCATCATTTGTCCGGCGGCGAGGTTGGATGTTTGTTCGATGGCGAGGTTGAACGTTTGGATTTGACGGCAAGGTCAGATCATCATTTGTCCGGCGGCGAGGTTGGATGTTTGTTCGACGGCGAGGTTGAACGTTTGGATTTGACGGCGAGGTCAGATCATCATTTGTCCGGCGGCGAGGTTGGATGTTTGTTCGACGGCGAGGTTGAACGTTTGGATTCGACGGCGAGGTCAAATTATGTTTGTTTGACGGCGAGGTCAGACTCTTTAAATCCCCAGTAAAAATGATGTTTGTACGACGGCGATGTCGAGTGTCTCTAAGAGGATGTTTGTTTCCGACGACGATGTCAGACTCAGTTTTCCAGCGGCGATGTTGGGCGTGTCAAGGTGATCCAGTCTTCCGACGGCGATGTTAGGTGACGCAGATCCTTTAGTTCTCCAGCGGCGATGCGGGGTATTTTGACAGATTTAGTTCTCCAGCGGCGATGCGGGGTATTCTGTCAGGTGTAGTTCTCCAGCGGCGATGCGGGGTACTTTGTTTAGAGATGTATTTTCTCCAGCGGCGATGCGGGGTATTTTGTTCAGTGTTGTATTCTCTCCAGCGGCGATGCGGGGTATTTTGTTCATTGTTGTATTTTCTCCAGCGGCGATGTTGGATATTTTGGTGATTCAGGTTTAGGTCTCCGGCGGCGATGTTGGACGCTTGTTTCCCCGAGTTATGGTTGTTCTTGACGGCGATGTCAGGCGGTTTGATCTTCCAGCGGCGATGTTGGGTGTTTGGTTACCTGAAGATGATGTCAGAAGAATTTAATGTGGATGACTGACGGCGATGTCAGTTCAGTATCTCTCCAGCTAGCGGCCGTGCAGCTAGCATTGCAATATTCGAAGATTTGTTCCCCGCAGAGTACCGTGTGCTCGTGCAGTTGGCAAATTTTCGGGTTTACCAGTATTCAATCGTCTCGCACCTTGATTGGTTGAGAGTCGTTCGCTTCTCACCCAGTCAGGTTCAAGCCGTTTGAATAGGGGCAGCTGTTGCACCCCAAAATTTAACCAACAATTATTTATTCATTGAGTGTTTGAAAATGGATACCTTCATCAGAAAGTTCAAGAGATCCTCAGAGGAAGTGGATTGAAACCAGGGTTGTGTGCTTCATAGCTTGAGAGTTGTGGGTGCTCCTCAGATTATTCTGAGACTTTGAGAATGAACTTGATGTTTTGAGAAAGCCTATGAGATGTCTTGATAGCCATCATGAAGCCCAGAGAAGTCATTATGCAAGAGTTCAGAGGATTCAACCATGAATGGTAGAATTAAGGTTTTGACTGGGTCAACCCTAGATCAGCTGAAGATTTGGAGAAGGTTGAGACTTAATCCAAGGGCCATGAGATCATGGAATGATGCATAGAGGTGTTGTAAAGGTGATTCCTAGACCAACTCCTCATGATTGAGGAGTTTGAGAAGTTTTGAGTTAGGGTTTCTGAGGATTGTCAGTGGAAAAACCCTAATTTGATCCCTATCTTCCAGGCAGTTTTAGCTCTAGATGTGATTGATATCTCATCTTCCCCAAAACATGAATGTTGTAGAGCTTGTTCTTAGATTTAATTTGAGTGGTGGAAGTCCTTGATAGGAGTTGCAGAGCTCAAGTTATGCTTTTGACAAATTACAGGTCAGCTGAGGTGTGTGAATCTGGGTCCTTGAAGGTCACCCAACTTGCAGACAACGTTTGCCCTAGTAGGATGATTCCTATGATCTCTTGGTAAACATGAATGTTTGAGGGCATCTTCTTAGCTTTAATTTGAGTGGTAGAAGTCCTTGATAGGACTTGTGGAACTCTACTTATGGCTTGTGCAAGGCAGGGGTATTTTGGTAATTTGGAATTACAGGTCATTTTTAGCCAATGCCTAAAACTCCTACTTCCAAGCTTCAAATGGAAAAATGTCCAACATGAAAGTTGTTCAAAATGGAATTTTAAGGCTAGATAAGAGGTCTTGAGAGTTTGTAAATGCATGGAGCATGGATATTTTAAAATGGTCAATTTGAACTAAAAAAGGCATATAAGTTAATTCAAGTCAAGTTGCAATATTGGTTTGAACAATCTAGAAATCCAAAAATGGTCATCCAATAGTCCATTTTGAGTGTAAAGGATATTCTAAGAACATTGGTTCAAGTAGAATTTTGAGTTGAGGCTCCAAAATGCGGGTTGCTTTGAAAACTTGTTACTTGAAAAAGAAGGCAACTTGAAAAAACCTTACACAAGGCAAGGAAGAGGCTGGTTTTCACTCATCCACACTCAATATCTCTCATAAGGAGAATTTGACACTAAAAGAAGGATTTGGTGCATGAGATGTAGCTTGTTCAAAATCTCATTAAAGGAGAAGTTCCACACTTTTCTAGATGATTCTAGAAGGATGTAGCTCCTTCCATCCATCATTATATAAAGAGTGATCCACAAGGAGTTCAAGGTTGGGTGATAGAGAGAGATTTCAGAGGAGAGAGAGAGAGAGAGAGAGAGAGATAGAGAGAGAGAGAGAGAGAGAGAGAGAGAGAGAGAAATAGCCATTGAAGCACTTTCTTCAAGTTTAAGCAATTCAAGAAATCTTCATCTACAAGCCATCTCTTTCACAACAAGTGCAAACAGAAACTTGTGCATCACAAGAGGATCTCATTGCAGCCATTACAAGCCTTGAATCCATTCCCACGAGCACCTACCATCATCACTTGACAGGTTGGTTTCTCTCCATAATTCTCCTAATTTATGCACTTTCAAGTAGTTCTTTAGGTATAGGATTGATGCACTAGGTTAGTTGATTAAACCCTAGGAGTTAGAGCAAGATTCGTGAGGTTCCATAACAGGTGAATGATCCTTTAAACTCCAAGAACTAGCTGTTTAGGGAGTTTTAATTAACATGGATTAGGTTAGATTAACTAGGGTAACATGTAGAACAAGTTCAGGCCCTTAGGTTGAAGCTTTACCATGGTTGATCTCAGATGAACATGGTGGAACCATGATCTTAAGGTCCTCTGTTTGAATGATCTAGGGGGAGTTAATGAAAACTACACGTAAGGTTGGATTCCTCGTGTTTAGTAGATCACTTTTGCTTTTAGAATTTTTGAAATTCATCAATTGTGGAGAGAGAACGAATCAATGGAAGTTTGATGCATGATTCACGATTTCGGCTGCAAACCCTAGCTCGTTGGGGACGAAATACCATGACCCTTGGATTAGATTCAAAGCTTTGACATTGTAATCCCATCTGACGGCTAAGATTGAATTCAAAACGGAGGGAAAAATTCAAAATGGAAACGCCGTTGTTTTGATTAGTGGGGGCGCCTGGGCTTATCCCGTGTTCTATTCGCACCCCACCAAATCCTGGCCCATTAAATATCAACTAACCTGCCCTGCTATTTGCACCCCCATCCCCTTTATTTTGTTTTCTTTTATTTTTTATTCTTTTAATATTTTCTTGTTCTTTAAAAATTCATATAAAATAGAAAATTTAATATTTTTTAATTCTTCTTTTTTCTACATGTTAATAAATTTGTCTAGAAAAATATAGATAAATAAAATCTCCATTTTATTTTCTTTTCATATTTTTAATAGATTTTTCATTTTAATAGCTTTTAAAATAGGATTAATTTTGTGCATGATTTTGTAGAATTTCTTTTAGGGCTTTCCCTTAGGGTTTTTAACTCATTCTTTTTTGTGTAATTAGATGATGAATCATAGTATTCCCTGGATTTATTAATAGATTTTTAGATTAAGATTTGATTAGTTTAGTTGAATTGAGCTTAGGATAGTCTAATTAGGGTTTAGGTTGTGCATAGGTGGAAGAATTCATTTTCTTTAGATAGTTTTGTTTGATTTTTGGGGAGGGGCATATGTGGATGTTATGGGTAGATATTTTAGACCCTTGTGAATAATTGATAGATTTTTCCCCATTGGTTTAGTATTTTTAGGTATTTTCTGAAGTTGCCTGATGATTTTGTCTGTGCTGTGGTTATCTGTTCATCTCTGGGATTTATTTTGGGGAATTTGTTGTGGGGTTTGTGTTGTCTTGAAGATCTTGTTGGAGAGCATGATGAAGTGAAGATTGTAGATCAAGACCCAGAGACCCAGAGCTTGGCTTATTCCCTGTCTGTGAGGTTTGAGATCCTGAAGTTTGAAGGAAGTTCATGGTACTTTCCTGAGGAAGGCACTATGAATGACTTTCATTCTTTCTTCTCACCTCTTTCTTAAGTATCCAATGATGTTGGAGCCAACTTGTGAGTTTAATTTCTCCTGAGGAGGAATGTAAACTGATCACATGTTGTTGAGCCACATGGGATACAACTCCTAAGTGGAAGCCTCCCAGTACTTTCCTGAGGAAGGTCCTATGGGTCTATTCACTTAGTTCCATTAGATTATCTAGGATTTCTTAAGTATCCAATGATGTTGGAGCCAACTTGTGAGTTTAGTTTCTCCTGAGGAGGAATGTAAACTGATCACAGTTGTTGAGCCACATAGGATACAACTCCTAAGTGGAAGCCTCCTAGTACTTTCCTGAGGAAGGTCCTACGAGTCTATTCACTTAGTTCCACTAGTTCAGATAGGATTTCCTAAATATCCAGTGATGTCGGAGCCTGCTTGTGAGTTTAGTTTCTCCTGAGGAGGAATGTAAACTGATCACAGTGGTTGAGCCACATAGGATATAACTCCTGAGTATACACCTCATAGTGCTTTCCTGAGGAAGACACTATGAGTCTGCTTACTTAGCTCCCTCTCTTTGGTAAGCTTGTTCTGAAGCTTGAAGACTGGGATTGATTTCTTTTGGTTAGGTTTTGCTTTAGGGCTTTGCTTAGATTTGATTCATATTCTGTGTTAGGGTTAGGATTAGAGAGTAGATGGTTCTTTCTCTAGCATGCATGTTTTGTTTGCCTGATGGCACCTCATTCCCTTTATCTGTATATTGCTTGATAGCATGTTGTTTATTTTCAGTATGATTACTGTTATTTCATGACTGGCTTGAGGTCGAGACGAGCTTGTGGAGGCTGAAGCCCCACACACATTTCCTCCCTCACTTGCATTGCATGCATTTTACTGTTAAAGCTGATGCTTTTGTCTGTTTTGGTGTATCATTGATATGATCCCTTAGGACTCTCATTTCCTCTGATGAGGATTTGATGATAGACTTTTAGGTTGAAACCTATGCATGACAACATCTAGGAGTTCCCTGTTCAAACCTCAACCATAGGATGAATCCATGGCATGATAACAGTAGGACTTGATAGTCTCCCTCCTAGTTGGGCCTGTTCTCTTCTCATCTTGAAGCAGTTTAAAATACAGTAATCATGAATGATTTCTTTCGTACGTTACGAGCCTTAAGCTATCTGAGGTGGGATGTTTAGTATGGTACCCTTTGGGTGACATGCGACACACTCACTCTCAGGTCATAGTCTCTAGTGCGGTTGAGATCGCAAACAATAAAAAACACTTCTTTCAGGAGATAACCCGTAGATAGCCCGAACTACGTTTCCTCTGATCTTCCATGCTGTGTGGAAGTACGTAGGCATAGGATGCGATATCCTAGCGAGCAACCTTCCCCACCTTCACCCGTAGTTAGTCGAACTACGTTGACTCTGATTTCTCGTTCCAGACGGGAATACGTAGGCATAAAGTGCGACGCTTTGCCGAGTCATTTTTCTTTTCTTTTTTCAGCCAACCTTGATAGGTAGATAGATTATAACCAACCCGTCCAAGTAAACAAACAAGCGAGGATCCCATCGAGTACGACGGACGTGAGGGGTGCTAATACCTTCCCCTTGCGTAACCGACTCCCGAACCCAGACAATGGTTGCGACGACCTTGTCTTACCCTTTTTCGTCAGGTTTTTCCGATCGTTTCCTTTCCCGCTCTGAGGGATAAATAACGAAAGGTGGCGACTCTTCTGTCATGCCGGCACCTTATTTTCGCGCAAGCGACAACGAGCACATTGAAAATATCGATGCGTTACTCGATTACCGCGTCGTTTTGGGCGCTATCAAATGCAAGTTATTCCTGACCACACTTAGGAAGGGGGCGATGTCCTAGTACAAAGAACTTCATGATGACTCCATCACCTCATATAGAGAACTAGGGAAACTGTTCTCTAGACACTTCATGCCCTCTCGTCGCCATTTGAAGATCGAAGCCTCCCTTGAGGCCATCATTCAAGGGAGAGACGAACTCTTGTATGTCTACATAAAAATATTCAACAAGGAGGTCGTCCAGGTTTCTACAACCGATGACAAGAAAAAGTTTATGCTCGAGCGCGGGCTCCGTCCCCGTACCAAATTTGCTAAAGCCGTAGGCATCCGGCCCCTGACAATGTTGGACGCCTTTCTCCTCAAACGAAAAGGAGGCTATATGCGTACATTTAGTATGAAAAAAAGGAGGCTGCCAACTCCGCCCGTGATTCCAGGCACAAGGAGAATGCACGACCATCCAGGTCAGACGAGCCCTCAACATCCTGTCTGGGAGATAAAATACGAGAAGATCATCCCCGTGAACCCCGGGACAACAAGAGGCCCTCCAGACGGTTGCACAAATATACTCCCCTAACATTTTCAAAGGAAAAGATCCTCACTGAGTGCGCCAACTCAGAATTCCGGCAGGAAGGAGTCCGGTTCCCAAAGCAGATACCGTCTAAACCTAACACTAATAAGTCTAAATATTGTCGATTCCACAAAAGCCACGACCACATGACTGAAGATTGCATCCACCTGAAGGATACCATAGAGATACTCATCAGGGACGGACATCTGAAGCAATTTGCAAACAAAAGTACGCTCCTCGACTAGATGCCCAGGAATCCCAGAAGGTCGAGGAAAAGGTACCTTCCTTCAAGGAAGATAACCTCATGTCGCTATGAGCGTCTCGCAGCCTGAAGATTTCTATATCCCCGATGAGCTCAATGCCCTTCCATATTTCGCCGCGCACAGCCCGTGGGAGACGTTTCCCTCCACCACGGTCATCTCCGGAGGAGGCTTCAACAAAGTGACGGTAGGATCCATTAAAATAAAATTCGAGCACCTTATAAACAATAGCTCGAACCGGAATTCCACCCTTGATAGGGCCCGGGGAGAGTCTGTTCCCATCTGCTTCTACCGTGAGGATCTCTTTGGCAGAGTCCCCAGCGCCAACATCCCTCTGCTTGTAAGAGCTCAGATGGTAAATTTTGACGTTCGACGAATCCTCGTCGACCAAGGCAACTCTATTGATATTATGTACTCCCAGCTATTTTCCACGCTCTAGCTGGACGAATTGCATTTGACTCCCTACGTGGGCTCTAACCTGCAGGTTTTAATGGGTCGGTAATAAAGCCTTGGGGTTACGTTGAGTTGATCGTAACCTTCAATCCGCTGAAATAGCCAAATCAATCAAAGTCCAATTCCTGGGAAACAACTGAGAGCATGCCTCCGGAAGAATGCAGACCTCTTCGTATGGAATGACGTGGAGAAACCCGAGCTAGACCTTGATGTGGCTTGTCACCACCTCACTATCGACCCCGTCATTAGGGCAGTGGCTCAACGTAGACGACGAAATTTTATGGAGACAACAGAGGCTGCCGAATAGGCTGTAAAAGACCTTCTAGAGGAAAACTTTATCTCAGTAGCCAAGTACACCACTTGGCTATCCAATGTTGTACTCGTTAAAAAGAATAATGGAAAATGGTGCATGTGTATTGACTATACCAATCTTAATAGGGTCTGTTCTAAAGACGCATATCCCCTCCCCAACATAGATAAACTAGTTGATAATTCTGCCGGTTTTAAATTGCTATCTTTCGTGGATGCCTATTCGGGCTACAACCAAATACCTATGGCAAAAAGCGACAAGAGGTACACGACCTTCATGACCGAGTCGGGCAACTATTACTACAACCTAATGCCCTTCGGCCTGAAAAGTGTCAGCGCTACATACCAAAGGATGATGAACAAAGTCTTCCGAGGAGAAATCAGGGACATGCTCGAAGTCTATACGAATGACATGATCGTGAAGTCCCACGAGCAATCCGATTACACAACCCACTTGAGGAAGGTTTTCGAGCAAGCCATGAAATACAAGATGCGCTTTAATCCATAGAAGTGCATGTTCGGGGTACGAGGGGGAAAGTTCCTCGGTTTCTATCTAATCGAGCGAGGAATTGAAGCTAACCCCGACAAGTGCAAAGCCTTCTTCGAGTTCCCCACGTCGAACTCAAAAAAGTCCATCCAGTCTCTCAATGGGATGCTCGCATCGCATTTTTGCTTCGCAGCCAAGTCTTTCCAACACGGTCTCTCCTTTTTCAAGCTCCTCCGCAAGGAAGCTATGTTCGAATGGACAGAGGAATGTGATAAAGCTCTCCTCCACTTGAAGCAAACCCTGTCGGCACCACCAGTCTTCTCCCGACCAAAAAATGGGGAAACCCTTTTTCTATACCTCGACGTTGCAACCGAGGCTCTGAGCGCCACTTTCATCCACGAAACTCCTGATGGAAGAAACCCATCTATTTCACGAGAAAAGCATTGCAAAGGCCAGAGCTGAGGTACCAACAGATAGAAAAGATGACCCTCGCCCTTATCAATGTTGCGAGAAGACTGAGGTACTATTTTCTGGCCCACAAAATCTTGGTACGCACGGACCAGTCTATGAAGTAGCTACTGGATCTTCCAGACATGGCCGACAAGATGCTCAAATGGTTGCTGGAACTATCTGAATTTGACATCCAGTATGAAAGAAGAAAGGCCTTCAATGCACAAGCACTAGTTAACTTCGTAGAAGAAATGACCTTACCCGACCAACCGGACGAGGGTGCCCGCAAGTGGGTCATATTTGTCGACGGAGCATCCATCTCGGCGGGGAGCGGAGCAGGTGTCATCCTGGAAAACAAGGAGGGAATCCTCATTGAAATTTTGCTCACAATGTCCTTCCTCGCAAGTGGGCCATATTTAAGTTTTGGTCACACTGCTCTCCAAGTCCAGGGAGAATACTAGGTCAAAAACAAAAACTTGTCTGAATACTTGGCCTTGGTTAAGGAGGAGATGGCAAAGTTCACCTCCATGGAAGTAAAACATGTACCCCGTGTCACACCCTTATTTTCACCCTAACCCTTTTGCATCATATATGCATCATATTATCACATTTGATCATCGATTCCTAAGAATGTTGGGTAATGAGTTGAGCTTGGAAAAGTAGGGTATCTCTTGGAAGCTTTTCTAAGGTTTTGTTTTTTGTTTGATTTTCCCCATTATTTGTGTGTTTTGGTATGGGCCATTATAAGTTAGAATTTTTCATAACCCAACTTATTCCCTAGTATTTGTGCTTCCATATTACAAAAAAAAACCGACTTCTCTGCTTTTCTTTTGTGCTTATTAAGAGTGAAGGAATAAATTAAGTTATCTATGGTAATAACTTAAGACTATTGGAAGTCATGTGATCATCAAGGTTGGTTCATTCGGTTTTGTTTCTCAAGAGCTAATTACAAGGCATATTGTGTACAATTTGGATTCAATTGTTTTTTCATTATAATTTATGAAGGTTGTTAATTCAAGATAACAAATATTGTTAAAGAGGACTTCAAGGTGCAAAGGTTATTCAAATTACGAATATAAGTCCATTCATCTCAAAAGAGAGAGACAAGCTTGTGAATGTTTCAACAAAAAAAGGGTCCGTATATTATGTTAACCACCATTACAAAATTCATGCAAGAAGGATTCTACTAAAACAATTTACAATAATGTGGATCATGAAGGGTAAGGCTGAGTCCATTTTACAAGTTGTTATATTACTTCCTCACATACAAAAAGCAAGTTCATGACACGAATATAGGGTTCCATTCCCATTTTCACAAAAGAAAAATTCCGATACACTCACTCACAATAATTGGCAAAAAAATAAGTGATAAGAATAAACAAGTTACAATGTTAGCTACTACTACATGTGCAACATTGACCAAGCTACTTTCAATAAATAAGTTTTGGCCAAAACAAATAATGTAAGTCATTCCATGAGATGCTAGCTTGTCGAAGCCACTACACGTGGGAAGCCCACACAATATGTATCACGTCCACAAAGTTGATCCAAACATGCCATGAGTTGCCAAGTGATGCTTGATTCGCAAGTGCACGAATAGCGTCAGAGAAATATTAAAGATTATCGATCCCACAGAGATCAAACGACAATCAATTGTTCGCTAGTGTTACAGTGTTTATCTAAGGCAAGTCAAATAAAAGGTTGAGTTGTGCGAAATAAAAGTAAAGTGCAGAAATAAATTCAATAATAAAACAACAGGCACATATGCAATTCACATAGCTACGTTGTATTCCAAATGTGTACAAATAGAATGCCTTATGGGGTAATGTTTTCTACTCATGAAAAGAACTAATTTAACGGGAATTGTCGCTTTCGCGTATTCAGAATCGAGTTTATCCCTAATCGATCCCTCTTATTGCCACTTTATAAAAAGGTGCGTATTGCGTTAGGATTAATAAATCTATTTTAAAGAAATATAGTTTCTTAACTTAGTTGAAAAGTATTTTAACCTGAAACTTCTAACAAAAAGAGGTCCTTCGAACCGGACTTTAAATGCATAAACACGTCCGAAAACAGTTTTAAAATTGGTTTTCTTAAACATTAAAAATTCCTAATTAACTTAACCAAGCGCTTTCACTTCCTTTGAACAGTTAAAACTAACCTAATTTATCTAAAGGTTGGACAACTTTCGATCTTACCCAACAGATTTTAAGTGCAGAAAATAAGTGTTAAAAGTCAAAATAACCCCTAAGTAATTCTATCGACAACCGCATGGAATACTATTATAACTATAATCCTTGCATCCTAGCCTTTAAGATTTAGTCGGACATGGTAAAGTAAATAGACATGGTAAATAAATGCGAGTAAATAAAGTTCGGTAAAGGGTGCGATAAATAAATAGTGCGGGAAATAAAAGCGGTGCGAGAAATAACAGCAGATAAATAAAAGGGCGATAAATAAAAAGAAATCTGCTCTAAACGAGAGGCTTTAAATCTTGGTACAATTGGAAGTAAATGACAGAAATAAAATGGCGGCAAGATTAACTTCTACCCAAGTGCTCCAAACCCGATTACAGACTCGATTAAATAGTGTGATAACCCCTCGATGTGAGAAGTTTATCACTTTACAATAGGTGAAATTTTATGGCTTGAGTTCTGTAACTAAGCTTGGATGATTAGAAATGAGATATAACTCCTCTATTTATAGTGGTAGGAAAGTACAGGTAAGGGCAAGAATGTCCCGCAACTCCTTTTGGGAGAGAAACGAGATTGTGAAGGCGGCGCCCGCCACATGAACTAGGATGGAAAGGAGTGGGAGACGTGGCAGTTGTCAGCAATTGTCTTCTATCTAATGTGTGGCATCTCCTATGGCGCCCGCCATGGTGGAAGCCATGTGTACAATTCCTCAGAATGTTGGTTTTTTAGCTCGTTTTTCTTCATTTCTTCTCGAGTAGCTTTGAAAATACAAAAACCTGAAAAAGAAACAAAACAGAGGCATAATACAAGAAAACAGAAATAAAATCCTAAATAACATACGCAAATCGAGTCGAATAAACAGAATATTTTAGGCCTATCAAATTCTCCCACAGTAAAATCTTTGCTTGTCCTCAAGCAAAAACATCAAGAGAAAAGAGGGTGATATCCATAAATGATATGGGCAAAAAGGGCTTATAAGTTTAATCTGGGATGAAGCGATAGGTATTAACTTAGTAAACTACGGGTATCAAAATGACACTTCTCCATAAATACGGACATAGGCTTATTTCTTACAAAAAATCAATCTGTACTACCCTATCGTACCTAGGCCTACTTTTAAATCTCCTTTTGGGTTCTTTTCATTCAGGCGCAATCACATTAAGCCCGTTATCCGTACGAAATCATGGTGAAGTGACTGGTTGGTGATTCTGATCTCAAGCATGGGGCTCTGGTACACAAATTGGTGTAACTCCTTTTATTGACTCTATTGTAGTTATGGGGGATCAGATCGTAACCCGTCCTATCGAGTTCAACACCAGACACCTCTGAACCAACTGACAATGGGAAGATATTTTTGTTTTGTCTTTATCATCATTTTTTTTCTCTTTTTCCCCCCGAAATTACAACCTTTTTGGGTTAAATGACCTTGTGAGGGTTACCTATACCCGAGTTGCAATTTATTATTATTATTATTTTTATTTATTTATCATATCGATCATTCACTTATTTTCATCGGTCCTTCACTTAGATAACGTTTTGGCTGGAGCTGGCTGCTAGGATAAACTACTAAGGACTCACTATGGACATTCCATTAAGGCCAGGGTATGCAGGGTATCGGGGTTGATTTCTGCATTTGCGAAGCCTAAGGTGTTATAATGATACCGATGTTTCAAAGAGAATTTTCCAAATCATCCGCATCCTAATTCAAACTTGCCTCAAAGTCCAAAAAAATTTCAGGATAGTACACTATTTGTCAAAAAAAAAATTTGTGGGGCAAAGTAATGAGAGAATAAGGGTATACTGCGGTATGACTCGTTAAGCACAAATATGTTCTTAAAAACGAAAAGAGAAATAAGAAGGGAAATAAATTAAAAAGTGATAAAAGAAATGAAAAATTCAGGAAAAAGCGAGAAAATAAATAAAGTCTCCTCCCACACTTAAATTTAACATTGTCCCCAATGTTTCAAAATAAGCAAGGGACGAGGTACCTGAAGGGCCTAAGGCATGCTGCTGGTGCTGTCGCTAGCGTGCGGCGAGTACCTAGGCCGGCGAGATCTGTTGCGACGATGATCGGTCTGAGAAGCATCGAACGCGTCAAATCTGGTGGTCAGAGCAGCTTGAGATTCCATTATACTTTGCATGGACTGGCTCATCTGCTGCTGAGACTCTTGCATGAATCTCATATTCTCAGTTAATTGTTGCTGAATGGTGGCGAGCAAGTTATCGCGTCTCTCCTTTCTGGCTAATTGGTCTTGCCACATCTGCTCAGATATATAAAAACCGGGAGCGGTACCTGCAGAGTGATAAGAGGAAGACGATGCAGTGTATGTCTGTGGTACATGGTGAGGCAGCATAGGATGATCGGGAGATCGCTCTCGTCGGTCATATTCATCATCAGTATCATCGCCTTCACCAACAGGAATATTCGGAGGCACTGGACCTGTAAATGGTGGTGCATCTAAATCGTAGGTCCAGTTCCTCTCGAGAGTCACATCTGTGCGTCTAGTGCAAGGCAAAATGATAGATGGGATAACCCTCCCATGGATCATAAGCTCAAAGCCCCTTCCTTCCTGACCTTGCACAGTTTCATATCTTTTATTAAATTAATTGTGCGAGGAGGAAGAGGTTCTAAAGTAGCTATCTCCGCATCTAGGTTTAGAGCCTTTGCAATGGACGTAATAAGTCCTCCGAAGGCAATGGTCCTAGTGCCCTTGATTGAGGCATTCATATGGGCAATCATGAATGAAACCATATTAAATCTCCTATTTGTGAGGCACCCCTGCAAAAATAGTAACTCTTTTGCGTTTACTTTATTTGGATTCTCCCGCCCAAAGATAATACATACTAACATGTAGCGGAATACGCGGATGGTCGGGTTATGGATCCTGGAGGCAAGTATTCCTTCGAAAGATGTAATAGTAAAATTCGACAGCCTATGCCAAAAGGAAAATGCCTCCACAGACCAATCGGAATCCAGAGGTGCTTCACAAATAGCACCATTACCAAAAGGCAGTCCTAGCCTCTCTGCGAGTTCGTCGGTACTAAAAGCATATTCTATATTAAACATTCGGAACTGTACAGTGCCGACAATACTAGCAGTGTCAGGTCTGACAACATAAATCAGGGAACTCAAGAATTCCCTGGTCAGCCTCTCAAAAGTAGGATCACGCCTGTCAAATATTTCATGCAGCCCTAAAGTGTATAATAAGTGATAAATGCTATGGTAAATACCTAAAGAATACAGACAGTTGTCATCCACGTACCGTGTTGAAGCGATGTCCCGGCTTTGCAGTTTGTCGAGAATTTTTCGTTGTCTTTCTCCAGGCTTCCCTTGTCGCAATATGTAATCTTCATGTTCCATGGATGAACTCTTGAGATGGAAGATGAGTGAAAAATGGGTATTTTTTGGAGTTTTGTAAAAATGGGTTTTTGATGGATTTTGGTGAAGGAAAGTGAAAATGGAAGTTGGAATAGTTAATGGGTTGGTGAGTGGATGATGAAATTGGGAACTTTTGGTGCTTTGGGGGAGATTTTCGTGTGACCAAAAATGGAGTTTTAGAGGTTTTGGATGTGAAAATGGAGGTTTTGTAACTTCTGCTCCGCATATATTCCAGACCCCATGGCGGGCGCCATCCTTGTTGAAGGTGGTTGGGCCGGATTTGTGTGCTTTGTTTGGGCCTTGGTGCTTCTTCTTAATTTTTGGGGCTGTGCTGTCAGTAGAGATCACTTGTCCTGGCACACTAATTTTTTTCTGTATATATATATATATATATATATATATATATATATATATATATATATATATATATATATATATATATATATATATATATATATATATATATATATATATATATATATATATATATATATATATATATATATATATATATATATATATATATATATATATATATATATATATATATATATATATATATATATATATATATATATATATATATATATATATATATATATATATATATATATATATATATATATATATATATATATATATATATATATATATATATATATATATATATATATATATATATATATATATATATATATATATATATATATATATATATATATATATATATATATATATATATATATATATATATATATATATATATATATATATATTTTTTTTTTTTTTTCCTTATTTCGACATAAAAAATCAGAAAACATAAAAATTAAAATTAAAATAAATTGCATGAAATAGCAATCGTCACAAACATATATAGATATAAATAGTAAGGTTAATGTTATGAAATAAAAACGTAAACGAATGCAATAAGTCTGTAAATGAAAAGTGGAAACAAAGCAAATAATAAAAAGCAATGAGATAGTGCCATCAAGGATTTGGCTGCTCGTCTGACTGATCGGGATGACGGAGTGAGTGGAGCTCTCTGTGCAAATCCGAGATCTCCTGATACAAAACGCCTGCTTTAGTTGCATGGGTCATGTCATATATCTGAACCCGTAAGGTGAGATCAACCACTGTCTGCTGGAGTCGAACTATCTTTACGCGTAGTGCTGCTATCTGGGTGTGCAAGTCGGTCCTTCGCAATGTATGATTATTCGAATACACTCTCGTCCTTGGAGATGGTGGTGAAGGATGGTATTCCATTGAGGGCGGTGTGCGTGGCTCATCGGTCGTCTCTCCATAGCCTTCTAATGCGTAACTCCAATTTGAAGGATCATGTACATTGGTCATAATTGGGCCAGGTAGTCTAAAATAGTGGACAGTCTGGTAATCAATCAGAAGTTTAAATAATCAGGCTAAAAAGATGCTCTCCTCATCTGCCCTCTGTCCAAACAGAAATCAATGTCCAACAGGGTGTATCCATAATACGGAGTCAGATGCAGTAACTGGCTGGTGAGTCCTAACGCGGTGGCTATATGTGTGACGGTGCCTCCCACATGAATAACCCCTTCAGAGGATCTAGCTGTACCCTCGAGATTATGCAGCAAGAAGTTCCCACATGCCACTGGGCGTAACCTGTTTGCACATAATAGGAAGAATATCTCTTCCTCACTAACATGCATGTCGGAGTCCTCCTTTCCAAGAAAGGTGTGAGCCAGAGTCATCTGAAAATACCTCATAGTCGGATTGTGGATGACCAGAGATAGAGGAGTCGATGGATCTAGGCTTCCTCCTCCTGTAATCTCTCTCTAGAACTGATCGATGTCTCTACTCATAAAATAGCCTATCGGGAGGTCAAGAATAGCATCTGGGGTGGTCAAAAACCCAAGTATGTCGTCGAGTCCCTTATGGGTGAATGCATACTCTTTCCCAAAAAGTCTGAATGTGGCTAGTCCATCCTGATCGGCGTATGGCTCATGGTGGAACAAGCTGAGAAACTCCAATGTAAGGTGCCTGTGGGTCTGGTTCAACTGGTCAGCATATTCGCCCCATTGGAGATGATGATAGAGGAACCGTACGTTGGGTTCGATTCCTAGAGCTTCCATGCAGGCCTGATCCGGATACCGAGTTGGTGCCATAGGACGCTATCGAAGAACTGAGTACCTCTCTCTCTACTTGTCGTCTCTAAAGGCGACGTGCATATCATCATGCTGCTGAATCCTGAAAAATAAAACTTAGAGAACAAGACCTGAAAGCACAATCATCATAAACCGTTAGTTGACACATAAAAAAAATGAAATGAAATAAAAATAAAATAAAAGATAAAGGAAAATAAAGAAAACCGTGGGTTTCCTCCCAGGCAGCGCTTGTTTAACGTCGTTAGCTTGACGAATAGAACCTATATGGTTGAAGTAGGAAATGGTGGATCAATCAAGGTATGGCTGGAGTAATCATTGGGAATGTCCCCTCCTTCGTAGAATTTTAATCTCTGCCCGTTTACAATGAATGGGCTACATGAATGGTTCTGGATCTCGACTGCTCCTGATTGTAGAACTTTAGTAACTGTAAAGCAACCTGTCCACCTTTAACAAAGCTTGCCAGGAAAGAGTCGTAATCTAGAGTTGAACAGGAGAACAGGGTCTCCTATATGAAAATATTTCTTTACGATCTTCTTGTCGTGCCAGGCCTTAGTTCTTTCTTCATATATAATGGCGTTCTCGTAGGCGGATTAGAGGTGTTCTTCTAGTTTATGTATATCAAGGACGCGGTTTTGTACAACAGTCAAATAGTCAAAGTTTAGGGTTTTTATGGCCCAATAGGCCCTGTGTTCTAATTAAAAGGGTAGATGACATGATTGTCCATAGACTAGTTGGTAAGGAGTTGTTCCAATAGGGGTTTTAAAGGCGGTTCTATAGGCTCATAGCGCATCTTGCAGCTTTTGAGACAAATCTTTTCTTGATATAGAGACCGTTTTTTCTAAGATTTGTTTAATTTCTCTATTGGAAACTTCTACTTGGCCACTAGTCTGTGGGTGATAAGGTGTCGCTATCCTATGCTTAACTCCATATTTTCTTAAAAGCTTTTCGAAGATTCTTGATATGAAATGCGAACCACCGTCGCTGATAACAAGACGGGGGGTTCCAAATCTAGGGAATATGTAATTTTTAAACAGCTTAATGACTACACGTGTGTCGTTGGTGGAAGAGGCTATCGCTTCAATCCATTTAGACACATAATCAACTACAACTAAGATGTATTTATTTCCTAAGGAAGGCGGAAACGGTCCCATAAAGTTTATGCCCTAAACATCAAAGAGTTCCACCTCTTGAATGTTTCTTAAAGGCATTTCGTTACGTCTTGAGATGTTTCCAGTGCGCTGGCATCGGTCGTATTTGAATATATAGGTGTGTATATCACGCCACATTGTTGGCCAAAACAGGCCTGCTCTAAGGATCTTGGCGTGAGTTTTGGATGTGCTAGAGTTTCCTCCATAAGGTGTAAAGTGGCAGTGTTCTATTATCTTTCTTACTTCTTCTTCTGGGACACAACGATGGAAAATATCGCTTGTGCCTCTTTTAAAAAGGAGCAGTTCATCCCAATAGAAGTGTCTTACATCATTAAAGAACTTCTTTCTCTGCTGGTAATTAAAATCAGGGGGTATGATATCAGAGGCTAGGTGATTTACAAAATCCGCATACCAAGGTACACTGCTTACTGCCAGAGATCTCTCAGGGTTCTTAGAAGGTTCTAGGTTGCTTTCTTCTACGACTTCTATCCTAGCGATTAACCTGTCATAGGTAAAATCATTATTAATAGGGAGTGGGTCTGGTTTTAGGTACTCAAGCCTAGAAAGGTGGTCGGCAAATACATTTGTCGTGCCTTTCTTGAACTTGATTTGTAACTCATGTCGCACTAGAGACTATGACCTAAGAGCAAATGTGTCGTATATCACCCAAAGGGTGTACACTAAACACTCTAGGTCATTAAGAGGAAGCCCCCCAATTACCATTTCTCAAGTAGCTTAAGGCTCGTAGCGTACAACACTTGTCATTCTTTATTAAGTGTTTTATGAATGTTTGAAGATGAGAAGAGAAGAAAGGACACTAATGGGAGACTAATCAATCTTAAAAGTTATCATGCAAAGTGAACTTAAAGTTGAGATATAAAAGGGAACTACCTAATGTTATCATGCATGGTTAGGCACCTAATGTCTATCATAACCTCAAGAGGTTAGAGAACTTATGGGGAGCATGGCAAAGAAAAGCAAAAGAAGAAGAAGAAGAAAGAACATGCAAATGAAAATGCAAACATAAAATGCACAAGTAGAATGAAAGTGGGAGGAAAATAGTGTGGGGCAGTAGCCTCCACAAGCTCATCTCAACCAAGCATGCATATGGGAATTCAAGAAAGGAAGAGAAAAAGAAGTGCACAAGAAGAAGTCAAACAAACAAGAACAATCCACACAAAAATGCACCAAAAGTGGGATGAAATGACCTAAGTCAAACAACATCAACCACAACACCAAAACTAAACCAAATGAAAAGGAAAGGGAGATCAACATAAAAGTGAGGATGGGAGGCTATATGAGGGTATCAAGGACCTCATACCATGCACTCAACCATAAGCATCACAAGAAGATGTAAAGAAAAGCACAAAAGAATCCTCATGGATTCATCACTTTAGGTGTGCTTCAAATACCTCCAAAGGAGGGACCAAGACACCTTAAATGAGATTCCAAGGTCATTGGACATAAGGTAAAAATGGAGAAGAAAGCTCAAAAGCAAAAACAAATCACATCAAAAGGAAATGCAAGCAAAAGCACAAAAGAATGCAAGCATACTTCAATTGAAACCCTAATTGAAAGCATCAAGAGGAACACACAAATGAACAAGGAAGAAACAATGCCATGACCTAAAATTGAGCAAGCATCATCCTTAACATGTTAGCAACATGAAACAAAAGGCATTGAGAGCTCAAAGGATCCATAAATGTCATATCCAAGTCAAACTAGGTCAAGATGTATGTATGAACCTCCTTTGGAGGTAACTTGACTTGCAAGTTACCTCAAAATTAGGAAAATGGTTCAAAAATGATCAAATAAAAAGCACAAGGTACTTAAACATGTTGGCAAACAGAGGCCAAAAGATTACAATCAAAATCAATTCACAACACCACCAAAGAAATTGATTTACAAGGGTGTCCCATTGTGAATGAGGATTGCCAAGGGTCAAATGAAATGCATCAAAAGTCAACCAACAGGGGCAAAATGGTCCTAAAAGATTCATCAACTCACCATGGACATGAGGATGAATTTTGGGTCATTGGACCAAAAGGAAATGGAAGAAACAAAATCAAGAACTAAACATGTCAAGATTTAACTCAAATAAAACACTTCCAATATTTAATTCCATTTTTAATTGAAAATAAAACCAAAAGAATAAAATAAAAATTTCTAAAAATAAAAGACATCTCAAAATGTCCAAACAATATTTTTGTGGAATTTTTACATCATTGGAAGTATTTTAAATAGAATTAAATCAAAACAGATATAAATAAAAACAAAAAGAAAATAAAACTAAAAAAAAAAACTAGGTGCAAAAAGTAAACAGATAACGTGGAAAATCAAGGTGGGCTCAAGCAGGGGGTTCCAATAGCAACAAAATGCCCAGTCCAAACCAAAGCATTTGACTCAGGATGATCAGGTGTGATACAGTCAACACACATGCACGGCGAGACGCGCTAATGGCCATCAGATCAGAAAGTAAACGCATCAAATGACTCACATACAAACACGTGGATCAGCCAAGGATTTAAATGAAACGCACAGTTAAACATGATTGTGTGTGTGCAGTCAAACATGGAGCACCATACGTCTTAATCTAGGCCGTGCAAAACAAAAGTAAACCAATCCAATGGACTAAACAAGGCCACGTAGTCATCATCAACATTTAAATATGAGAAACAGATAGAAAAACCAGGTGGCCGGAGCACAGTGGCTCCGGTCACCTTCTCCGGGGAGCCAAAATCACAGGTGGGGCTACACTGAACCAAATCTCACAAATTTTAGGTCAAAAATTATCTACATCTCACGTAGATTACAAATATGCCATCCATTTTCAAAAATTATGCGTAAATCAGACAAATTGAAGAGAAAAGGAAAACACACATCACACTGAAATCATCATGAACATGAACAAATATGCACCAAAATTTGCCTATGAACATAGGACTTCAGCATTAACCAAAAATGCCACAATAATGATGCATAAACAGTGAGAAATTTGGATTTAGAAATTACCTAACGGAATAGCTCCGTTGGACCTTCTACCAGTGCTCAAGCTTGCTGAAATGATCTAGAAACGTTCACTGAACTTCAAGGAAGGTAGCTGTAGCTTTGAATTGCTCTGAAACTACTCCAATTGTATTTCACGATTTTGAAAATTCTCCTCTCTTCTCCAACTGTGTTTTCTGCAAATCTCCACGAAAATGACCTCTCCTTCATCCAAAAATGACCTAAGACTTATATATGATGGATATAACAGCTTATGGAGGCCCAATTGTGGCTCAATTGTATCAATTGTGAAATTGCTCAATCCTCACTTTCCATGCTCATACACACCTACAAACAGCCCCAATTCACCTTATTTTTGACTCAAAAAGCTTTCTGGGACTTTATTCTGATCATGTGGATTGAAATCACTCCTTAATTTGATCAAATGATGGATATTGGTTTGTCAAACTTCCACTTGGAAATGCCGTTGGAAATTGTAGCGGTAAAAATCGTGAGCATAAGCTATTAATTAACTTAACTCAAAAAACAAGAGTCGCCACCGCACTTTTATTTTATCCAAAAAGGAAAGGAAAAAAAGAGCGAACAAAACCAAAGAGTTCTAAAACGAGAACAAGAAACAGAGATTGGGGTAAGGGGGTTGGTTACGCAATGGGAAGGTGTTAGCACCCAAAACGTCTATAGTACTCTATAGGAGCCCTTTGAAATATTTACATTTTTTGGTTTGAAAATGGTTTGTTTGAAAAGAGATTGGGGAGATGAGAAGAGAATTATTTTTTAGATTTTTGTGTTTGGAGAGACTTATCGCCTCATGCCTACGTACCCACAAAGTACAATATAGGATCAAAACCCCGTAGTTCGTGGTACAAATGACAAAAATTTGTTGGTTTTGATTGATTTTAGATGTAAAGACAAGTCTTCATTTTAAGGAGAAAACTGCGACTACTCGCCCACAAGTATTAAGACAACATTTGCGTCACATAAAAATGGAGGATTTGCTCGGATTATCAACAAGACTATCACTCAACATCAATGTCGAAAATGTCAAAGTCTTAATAATATGGGGAATAGGAGAATTACATCTCAACTATAGAAATGAATCATGTCTAAACTTTATGAAAAGTTTTAAAGTGAAAAGTGCATAAAGGCACAAAAAGAGTTGATGAGTTTTTGTATTTTTTATGTCTTTTGAAATTGGTCAAAGCATGATTAACATTGATTGACTTTTATTAAGAAGAACAAAATTTGAAAATCACTTGACGAAAGTCAAGATTTTATTGCGAAAGCGGTTTTGAAGTTTGAAACCAAGAAGGTTTTGAAAGAGGGAGAAAGTTTTGAAAATTTAAGAAGGGGAGGAGATGAAGTGACTATCCTAGAAAGCAAAATAAGAGCTAGAGGTAAGAAAAATCTAACCGACTTGTAGCACACTCCATAGCAAGCAAAAAGAATTGCATCCGATTTAAAGCATAAGCTAATGAGCGAGCCAAATAAAGGCTAAGATCCACAATACTCCAAGCATAGGAATGAGAGTCCTAATTCTAAGTCCAAAGGTCCATGAAGTCCGAGGTCTAAGAATAGTCCAAGAGCATAACCACAAAGTTAATAGCACCAAGTTTTTTTTAGAGATTTTTTTATCCTTTATTAGTGTTTTGAACAAGGTATGGTCCAAGTGGACAAAAGAGAAATGACATAAACATAAACAAAGATATGATATGAAATGATAACATGGAAGCATAAAAGTAAAGAAATAAGGAGTAAGAAGAGAATATAAACAAAATTAAACAAGGATATTGTTAGTGAATTAGTAATTAGTGGTTAGAACATATGATCAATGATGATTAATTCTTGCACTTTAATCCAAGGTTAATGAAAACTCATTAGAGGATTGATAGAATCAAAGCCTCCTAACAATGAGTTTCATAGGTAGTGGACTTAAGACAAGCAACTAATTATACTTGGACTTTCAAACGTAAGTTTGAGCCACGAATGATCATTTTCCGATTACGGGACACTTTAGCGCTATGTTAAGCAATCGTAATCGGGTTTATGTAGAAACCACGACTATCTGAGGCCGGTCAATAATAATGTTAGTGTTAACACATGTTAGAGAAGTGATATGTAAATCACTCTCCTAAAACATGCCACACAAAAAGAAAAGAGGTAGTGATCTCATCATAATCAAGATTTTTCATCAATTAATTAAAGGTAATCTATCACTATTCCAAAGTACGGAGAATTATCTCAATGATTATTCGTCCATAGATTTGAAATAATGAAGATTAAACAACCTTGATAATCAACAATCTATGATCCATAGATTTCATCGATCAAAAGAAAAAGAAGAAGAATAAGAACTAAAATGAAAAGAAATCACAATTTGAATCTTAAATCGATTAAATCATCATCAATATCAATCACTTCTTTTAGTGGATAAAATCGACACTTAAAGTCCATTGATATTGATGAGATCTTATCAAAATTTAAGATCCAAAACAAAACAACAATTAATCCAAATTAATATATATTTTTTAAAAAAATCAATTTTTAAGAGTTTTTTTATTTAAAATATAAAACTAGTAACAAGAAAATGTTGAAAGGCCCATACGGCCCAAATTCTTTAAGAAAAAAATAAAAAAAATATAAAAAAAACAAGAAAATAGAAATCAGAAACATTATCTTCTCCGTTCTCAACCGTGACACTGTTCATACCATAGCCATGAGTTCAAAGCTTGTTCAAATCAAAGCGGCGGGACACGAAACCAACACGGTTATAATCGGAATCAAGAGCTCTTCACAACAGTACCAACAATTCAAAGAAACACAACAAAAAGTAACGGATCGGTGAAGCTCAAACTACCTTCAAATCACGAGTAACAATCAATCCAAACTTCCTCTTGCTTCTATTTTTCTTCTGAATGAATTCTGGTTCGAAATTGGTCTCAGTTTGAGGTTAATTTGGAAGAAAAAAGTAGAAGAGTGAATATAGTATGAAATGGTTTTGATGAACGAAGAAAGTATGAGAGGTGAAGAGGATTGAAGCTTGAAGAAAATTAGAGGTTGGGGTGATATTTCTGCAGAAGTTTTCTGGCTTTTCAAGCTTGAAAAATTGTGAATGAAGCGCTCTCTATTTATAGAAGATGTGAGTGATTTCAATTTGAATATTGCTGCTGCCGTTTTGATCTTTGTTTTTGCGTTTTTATTTGATGCATTGTGCGTGATATTTTGCTGACAAAACTTCATGTCGTTTTGATTTTCTCTTTATAGCTCACGTGTGTAATCACTTTTTGCAATTGGCTCATGGCTTAGAAACAACTTTAAAGGCTTGTGGGGTCAGCTTGGAGTGTAACAGCTGGAATTATATTAACATGGCTTGTAATGGCTCACATTCAGTTTGCACGGCTTGGAAATATAGCTTAGTATGAAGCTTCTCGTGGGTACGTTTTGACTTGCTTGAATAAGTATCTCCAATTGTAATATTACCCTGTTTTTTTCAAATGATTTGGAGACTACATTTGTATGCAGAAACTGAAAGGCGAGTTCCTGAATTACGGACAAAACATTGCATCAATTTGTAACAATTTGCTGATGAAAATGTCGAATTGTTCCCTGTCGTATTTCACCAACAAATTGGATTTTATACCTATTCAACTGCCTCATATTCTCTGTACAAAAATATCAACAATTAAAACTACAAGGTTCCTCAATCGTTGACTTGTAATCATTAGTTCCACTGTTTTGATTGATAAAACCATCAGGTATACTCTGAGAAGAAGACATAGTTATTATTTGTCACTCTGTGGCTCAAGATGGCGCTGAAGATCACCTGAAGCATGGATTACGCCATTGCTAAATTATGAATGAGCATATTCTTCTATGTTATCCAGACTATATGCTTCCAACCTTAGATTTTATCATTTGAACAATGCAATCAACAATCAACCTCCTTTTGGATTCACTTTGACTATTCCGCATAAGAACAACAAATGGTTTGAGAATATCATTTTGAAAAGTGAAATTGGCCAGTTCAGCACGCTCCAGATACTTCATACCAAGTTGTCTTAAAGAATCTATCGCATACATGGAAATTTTCTCATCATGATGACTCCCAGATGATATAAAGTGATTTGCTAGAACAAACCAGATTCTAGCCCACACCATACGTATACGAGCCATAACTAATTTCAACAAGCTTTTGCAAGCTGAAAACACGAGCTGGTGTTTGCTTTAGTTCCTCGGCAGATGCGCCACAGAGTGCAGTGATGAATTCTACAATTGAATCACTGGGTAGTTTAACACTATTCATGAACACTTGTTCAGCATGTTTCCCAGCTAATTCTTTTAGAGACTGCACAACAACATCCTTGGAGATTTGGTTTGACCCATGCATGACAGTGGCAGAAATTGCAGGATTTGTTGTAATAAATTCAAGGCGAGAAACACATTCCAGAACTGCATTCCATGTGTCTTACAAGTTCAATCTGTTGAGCAGTGTAGAAAACTCCTCTTTTCACTCCTTTTTCTCCTTCACATGACAAATGGAAGGCCATAAGAACTACCTCAATATGAACCAAGGAAGGAAGAGTGCCAATGAGTTCATTGATGCTTGGGCAATTTACATAAACAGAATTTGCCTTCTCGACGACAAAGGCAACATATCCCCTAAAACAATCTTGGTCCTCAACTGACTGCCAGCAGAACCAACCCTACTAAACAATGTGTGAGCAAGCAAGGTGAGAGTCCTATCATTGTAATTAAAAGCACCATTTTCAACAATAAGGATCTTCTCCACAAGGTAGACTTCAAGTGAATCACTCAATGCATGGTTTGTGAGAAGGTTGTGCAGAAGATCAAAGCACAGTTGTGTATAGAAGAGCATACTGAAGAACACATTCTGATCCATCCTGCAACTTATCATCATGTTTCAAAGTCACCATGAAAGTTTTGTCACAGTCAATCCCATGTAAGTCAACATCTGTTGGGATTTGTTTACAAAAGTTGCCATAATACTCATGTACTTGGATGCCTCGACTTCATCTCACGCGCATTACAGCCTTAAAACCTTGTGGCCTAGTGACAACAAATTTCCAACAACAGCTCTAATTGGCGTTGCTTATCAGCTAACGCAATCTTTCCAGCCCCGAAGGATCCCAAACTTCCAACAACAACTCTAATTGATTTCTTAGAGAACATAATTTTGTCACTCGAAGACGCAATTATTTCATCGCTGCTTCCAATAACCTGATGACGGCATAGACTGGATTATCGAAATAGCAGTAGCAGTAATAAGACTGATTCTTCTAGACGTCCGATAAGCAACACCAAGCAGTGCCCCTCCATTTACATTGACAAAATCTGGATTTTTCCTGTACAGTCGCAAAAAACACAATGCGACTTTTTCACAAGGGCCTGCAGCTGCTAGATAACAGAAACTTCTCGGCGAATTCTCGGCCACCAACATCTTGCTCAGTTCGTCATCAAGAATCTCACCAACTTGAATCCTAAAAAACTCCACATCTACTTTTTCCTCTATCAATTCGTTAAGCTGCTGCTTTAGTTCTAACTGAGAGCTTCTGAGGGATTTCACTTCCTTTACTAGCAACTTCATATCTGTCTTTGATTTCATCTCAAACTCATCATGATGTTTCTGCAAGTGCTTGAGTTGTTCCCTAGCCACATCTAGCTCTTGCTGCAACATTTGCTTCTCTTGAGTTATTGATGCTTTTGTTGATTCTTCTAGCAACCTTTCATCCTCTTCAGACTTCAATTTCATTTCTGTCTCCAGCCACTTCCTCCGAAGTTCCTCCATATCTCATTGCATTTGTGTAAACCTTTCCTTTTCAGTTAAGACAGCCTGCTGCATGTTTTCTCTGCAGTTCAGTCGAGTTATTTCAAGTTCAACTTCCAAATCTTTGACCTTTGTCGCAAGATATTGTCTTGCAGCCATTTCTTGATTCAATCTTGCTATAAGATCTTCAACTTCTGTCTTTGCTGTGGCCACTGAATTTCATGAGCTCACAACAAAATCCCATATCATACCGTAATTGCGTGTCTGTACAACAGCTGAGAAGCAAAGTATATGTCTGCAAAGAAGGGCTTAGACCAAGAGCTATCATGCTTTGGAGAAGATTATACGCATCCGCCAACCGATGCACCTTAAGAAATGCACTGGGAAGTGAATTGCAAATTGGTACATTCGAAAGTAGACCAGCTCTAAGCATTGCTCCGTACCATTCCCGAGCCTTCTCAACATAACCAGCCTTTCCTCAATAAAAACTTCTTCTAACATTTGATGTCACTATAAGAAGCGTGTCCTTGAAATCCATGGTTCTACCCTTGATGTCTGTTAGCCTTCCATCTTCAAGGATCTGAAGCATCATGTTGAATACATCAGGATGGGCTTTCTCAATCTCATCAAAGAGTACAACAGTGTAAGGACGACGCCGAACTGCTTCAGTTAATTGACCGCCTTCGGTGTAATCAACATATCCTGGAGGTGAACCAATAAGTTTGGAGACTGTGTGCCTTTCCATAAATTCACTCATGTTAAGACGAATCATGGCGTCTCTAGAGCCAAAGTAGTATGCAGCCAATGCTTTGGCCAATTCAGACTTTCCCACACCAGTTGGACCAGAAAAGATGAAGCTGGTGTAATAAGCCATGTAAATGGTAGAATCCGATAGAGACTCAACTAGGAACTGTTCATCCCAAGCTTAGCCTTGATGATCTTTTTCAACAACATCTTTCAAATTTGAGCGGTTTGTGTTTATTTCGAGCAATACAGGACTCTCAGAACAAACATAACATGATTTGTTTGGTTCAAATGGCTCCACTGGCATAAGCAGCAGGTTTCTTGATACTTGACTCACAATGTCTCCATTATTCCCGTAAGTATCAGAAAAAAACTCATAACCTGATTTAATAATACTTGAACATAGCTGGATCTAATGACAGGTGTTTGTTATTCTTCAGTCAAAATCCAACATGAAACCTCAATCCAACCGGCAGCAAAAACTCCCGCTGCAATGTAAACAATGGTCAAAGCAAGCTCAGTGAACCTCTCAAACCTCTCCTGCGATCCAGCCGGCTGATCATCCACCTGTAACACGTGAATAATCTTAGCAAAGTAATGCAAATAAACCACAAGCGTCATTCCATGAGCAGTGTTATCCAATTCAAATAAAGACTGAGCATCATCAAGTAGAGACTGTGCTTCACACTCCCATGCACGACATTTTACAGTGTCAATAGCAGCCAAAATTTCATTCATGAAACTAATTCTCTTGTGTGTGCATTGTAACCCTAGAATATTTTGAACTTGGAAAATAATAGATGATGATGAATGCCTTAAATTTTCAAGTAACTTGTATTCTAAGTAAGCCATATGCATGTCTCCTCCAAATTTATCTTGAATCAAATTCCTGAATAAAATAAATTCTTAAGAAATTGATGCCATGATGAACCCAAAGATCAATACCCTCAATCATGCTTTAGAATCACTTGGAAATGGCACACTTGAATGAACACTTCGGACTTGTATCCTAAAACAAACATCTTGGTTGAACATCCACCAAACATGACTTGTACAGACAAAACTATGAATCTTTGATTAAAATATGGCCAAACTTCTCATAGAACACTGCTTGAAAGCTTGATGAATTCTGATACAGGACAACTTGACCTTGAACAAACACATTGCCTGAGAAAATAGCCCACCACCACGGGTAATTTATAGTTGAAGCAAACTCTTGATAGTTTGACCAAGATGAGGTCAAACATCCATCTGATTTAGACTTGAATGAATGTCTTTGCCATCAATTTCCTTGCAAAACCCTAAACACACAGAGAAGAAGAAGAAACAAGCAAAATTGAAAAAAATATTTTTGGTATTTTGGTTAGAGGTTAGTAAATAGAAACAAACATAAAGCAAGTAAGAAACAACAGGGGTGTGAGAACCATATAGTATGATCTCGTTTGTGTATGCAAATGATGCAAATGAAATATGGGATCTTAGGGGTAAAAATTTGGGTATTACAGAAATCACATGAAAATGGCACCAAAACTTCAATCCAATTCTTGCATCTTGTTTAGTACATCTTTGGCACTCAAAAAATGCATAGATATGCCTTGAAATGGTTAGAAGTGAATTAATTCCATTTTGTGATTTTAAACTTTCTTCATGAAAAAGTTACACCTCAATCCTCCAATCCAAGCCAAATCCACGACTCCTTTATGTTTGGTTGGGAAAATGACCCCATTTGGAGCAAGTTTTATGTTGGAAATATTTTCATTTGGAGTGTGTAAAGTGGTGAAATGGACCTATAATAAAATGACCTGTAATCTTACATTCCCAAAATACCCCTGACTTGCAAGCCTCATAACTTGAGTTCTACAAATCAGATGAAGGACTTCTAGTACTCTTTGGAAAGCTAAGATCATGAGGAACAACTTTCATGTTTTGGTTAATGTGAGGAGAAACATCCTTCTATGTCAAAAATGACTTGGAAGTTTATTGACTTTTGTTGACCAAAATCACATTCATCTGAGGACCTGTAACTTGCCAGCATCATAACTTGAGTTCTAGAAATCAGATGAATGAATTCTAGTACTCAAAAGAAATCTAGAAACATGCTCTACAAGTTTCATGTTGGGGTCAAGATGAGATGGGACTTGTATCTTGAGATAGGTGGTCTTGAAGTTGGGCACTAAACAGGGGATTTTACACTAAGAACCCTAATTTAGTAATTTCTCACACTCTTGATTCTTGATGAATTGATCTTGAAATGATATATTAGACATCTCAACACAACATCCTATGACCATAGAGACTTGTAATTGAGTTTTAATCTCCTTCAATTTCACAGTTGACTGAGGATTAACCATATGAAAACCCTAGATGCAACATTCTTGATTGTGGCTTCTTCCACATCACACAACAACTTGAATAAGCTCCCACATGGCTCTCAAAGAACTCAATGAGCTTTCTCAACATCCCATATCCAAAATCATGAATCCGAAACCCTCTGATGATCTTCAACTGGCCTCCAAGTTAGGAACTGACCCACATATATCCATAAACCCTTTCACAAGAGTTTGACCACTTCTTGATGACCTGATGACCATTCATGCTTGAGTAACACCCCTTGCTTAGGCTCAATACTATGAGTAGACTCCTCTTGCTATGCACAACCTCTTGATCCCCTGTTCAATGAAAAATGCTATACAATGCAAATGCTAGAAGAAAATGAGATGAAACATAAACCAAGTTAAGAAAAGGCTGGTCAAATTTTGGGGTACAACATAAACGACCCGGCTGGTGACAGACAAAAAACCGTTGGAATCAAAACCAACCTACTGGGGAAATCAACGACCCTGCAGGGGAACCGCAAACATTGAGATTAACCTGCGCTCTAACGGGGAAAGCATCCCTGAACGGCCTCCTAGAATACCGAAACCTTATAGGGTATGAAGCAAACATATAGGGATAAAACCACTCCACTGGAGACCCAAATCCACCCTGCCGAGGATTACTCAGTGGGAAATCAACATCAAAATGTATCCCAACTGCTAAGGATGCACCAACAAACTTTCTCAGAAAGGATTCCAACCTGCGGGGAAGAACCTACTCTGCTGAGGAAAAGTATACTCTGTCGACTTTGCTGGGGAAAAAACAATAAGTGAAATGACATCAACCTCTGCTTGGGAATCGAGTCAGCAATCAAACTCTGAGGGGATACAAAGTCAAACATATTGGGACTCTGCGGGGAAACAAAATTCTGACTTTGCTCCACTGCCCGGGGAAGAGTTTTACATCTTCCTGGTGGAAAGAAATCCGATCTTGACTCTCTAGGGAGTAGGTGCATACGTATAACCTACCGAGAGTACGAGCACATACCTGACCTGCACGAAAGATATCAATCTCGACCTTCTGGGGATGATTCTACCCTGTTGGAGAATTCCGTCTTGAACTGCCGAGGAGCGAGTGTATACGAACAATCTGTTGGGGGTAAAAGTACCCACTCAACCTGCACCCCTCTTCCTGTAGCAACAAACCTTGGTTGGGGAGAAAAATGAGTCTTAAATACACACCTCTTTTTTATGGGAATGGTGATCCTACCGGGGATACACCTCTGGAAATTTACCCCAAGGGTAACGACCCTGCAAATGAACAAACAACAAGATATCCTGCACAAAAGGAACTATCTCGGTCATCATCCGTGACATTGTTCAAGTAAATCACAGTTTTAATGATTATCGGCCAAAGCCTGCAAGTTTATGTATGCGCAGTTTTATCAAAACATCAGGCGTTTTTTGCAAACAAAACAGTAAAGGTTAATGCAAGACAAACAAATTACTGAATAGTATGTTTTATTGACAGATGGCCTGTAAATAGGCAGATTTTACAACAGATGCAACCCTTGAAAAGAAGAAGTTGCAAAAAAATGATAGAAATGCACAGAAATATACAAATTATCGGCAATGTGGCACAAGCCAACACCATGAATTGATCCATCTATGACTCGCCTAACTTCGATGATTCCCCGACGCTTCGTCCTTTGAAGAGATTAATTCAGATAAACAACCCTCAGGTCCTCCCTCAATCCACTATACTCTGACGATCAATACGCAAACCGCAGTCATTTGCTTCTCAAATCCCTAACTTTTGCTTGAATCGCCCTTGCGGGTTTTCAATTCACTAGGATGCCCATTTTTGCCAAAGTCGCCTCTTCTGGTTTTCAACTTTGCGGGTTTACATCTTTTCTCTTTTTATCCCTAATTTTTGCCCGAACCCATTCTTTTTGTGGTTCGTCGGGATGCCCCATTTTTGCATGGATATTCTTTTTTCATTCCAGCGGGTCTCTTTAAGTAAAGTATTTTTTAACTTTGTCTGCGTTCACAGGGGATGTGAAATCTTCACCATCCATGGTTGATAACAGTAAGGCTCCTCCGGAGAAAACCTTTCGCACGACATATGGACCTTCATTATTGGGAGTCCATTTGCCCCTGTGATCTGTTTGTGGAGGTATAATCCTCTTCAATACTAACTCGCCCGTCTGAAAGCTTCAAGGGCGCACCTTCTTGTCAAAAGCTTTCTTCATCCGGCTCTGATATAACCAACCATATGCAATAGATGCCAGCCTTTTCTCATCCATCAGGATGAGCTGATTCAATCTGTTTCTAATCCATTCTGCCTCATCATGTTTAACGTCGACCAGAACTCTCAAAGAAGGAATTTCGACTTCCAATGGCAGGACAAATTCTATACCATACATCAGCGAGAAAGGATTTGCCCTAGTTGAGGTACGTACCGAAGTACGATATCCATGCAAAGTAAAGGGCAACATCTCATGCCAATCTTTATAGGTTACAACCATCTTCTGCACTATCTTCTTGATATTCTTATTGGCCGCTTCAACAACGCCATTCATCTTTGAATGATAGGGAGATGAGTTGTGATGCTCAATTTTGAAATTCTGGCACAATTCCTTCATCATCTTGTTATTCAAATTCGAACTATTATCAATAATGATTCTCTCAGGCACTCTGTAACGACAGATGATGTCCTTCTTGATAAAATGGGCTACCATTTGCTTAGTGACATTAGCATAGGAAGCTGCTTCCACCCACTTGGTGAAGTAATCAATGGCTACCAAGATGAAGCGATGTCCATTAGATACGGTGGGCTCAATCTTGCCTATCATGTCGATGCCCCACATGGAAAAGGGCCAAGGGGACTCCATGACATTCAACGGACTTGGCGGCACATGAATCTTGTCAGCATCAATTTGGCATTTATGGCACTTCTTTGCATACTTGAAACAATCTGACTCCATAGTCAACCAGTAATATCCTGCCCGTAATAGCTTTCGAGACATGGCATGCCCGCTGGCATGTGTACCAAAGGCACTTTCGTGGACCTCTTCCATAAGCAGACTCGCTTCTTTTTCATCCACGCATCTTAAAAGTACCAAGTCACAATTCCTCCTGTAGAGTACACCATTCTGGTTCAGATAAAAGTTCCCAGCCAACCTCCTCAGAGTCTTCTTATCCTGGGTCGACGCCCCTGGCGGATATTCTTGGTTCTTGAGGAAATTCTGGATGTCATAATACCATGGCTTGCCATCAGAAGCTTCCTCAATAGCGAATACGAATTCCGGCCTATCAAGGCGAGAGATGACTGTTCTAGGAGCATAATTCCAAAAATTCACCTTATACATCCAGGATAAAGTGGCTAAGGCGTCTGCCATCTGATTCTCTGCTCTAGGCACATGGTGGTACTCTATTCGGTCAAATAAAGGTAACAACCTCCTTGCATAGTTCATATAAGGTATCAGATTAGGCTGCCGGGTCTCCCATTCTCCCTTGATCTGATTAACAATTAGCGTTGAATCGCCATACACATCTAGATTCTTGATCCTCAGATCAATGGCTTCTTCCAACCCCATAATGCACGCTTCGTATCCGGCTTCATTATTGGTACAAGGAAATTTTAACCTGGTAGTGAAAGGGATATGAGAACCATGAGGAGTGGTGATAATTGCCCCAATTCCACTACCGTAAGAGTTAACAACGCCGTCAAATATCATTTGCCATTGGAAACCCTTCTCCGGACCTTCATCAGGTAATGGCTCATTGCGTTCCTTCATTTTTAAGAACATGATGTCTTCATCGGGAAATTCAAACTTCATCGGTTGGTAGTCGTCAATCGGATGTTCAGCAAGATATTCCGACAGAATACTCCCTTTGATAGCTTTCTAGGAAACGTATTGGATATCATACTCTGTCAAAACCATCTGCCACCTGGCAATCCTCCCTGAAAGTGCTTGATTTTCAAAGACGTATTTAATTGGATCCATCTTCGAAATCAGCATGGTTGTATGATTTAGCATATACTGTCTCAGGCGTTTGGCGGCCCAAGCGAGTGCGCAACATGTTTTTTCCAACATTGAGTACCTGGATTCACAATCTGTGAACTTTTTACTCAAATAGTATATTACATGCTCTTTTCTTCCAGTCTCGTCATGCTGACCAAGAACACAACCCATGTTGTTTTCAAGAACCGTTAGATACATTATCAATGGTCTTCCAGCTACTAGAGGTATCAATATTAGAGGCTCCTGCAAATATTCTTTTATTTTATCAAATGCTCTTTGGCAATTTTCGTTCCAAACAACCGCGTGATCTTTCTTTAATAATTTTAACATGGGTTCACACATGGCTATGAGATGAGATATGAACCTAGCAATGTAGTTCAATCTACCAAAGAAACCACAAACCTCTTTCTCTGTTTTCGATGCTGGCATATCTTGAATAGCTTTTATCTTTGCAGGATCGACCTCGATTCCTTTTTCACTGACAATGAACCCCATCAACTTTCCCGACCTGACACCAACAGTGCACTTGTTCGGATTCACTCTCAGTCTGAATTTCCTTAGCCTCTCAAACAACTTCAAAAGGTTTACCAGATGTTCCTCCTCCGTTTGCGACTTTGCTATCATGTCATCAACATAGACCTCAATCTCATGATGAATCATATCATGGAACAAAGTGACCATTGCCCACTGATAGGTTGCCTCTGTGTTTTTTAACCCAAAAGGCATTACCTTATAACAGAAAGTCCCCCATGATGTAATGAAAGTTGTTTTCTCCATATCCTCCGGCGCCATCTTAATCTGATTATATCCGAAAAAACCATCCATGAAGGGAAACATAGATACTGCGCAGTATTATCAACCAATACGTCAATGTGGGGAAGCGGGAAATCATCTTTCGGGCTTGCTTTATTCAAGTCTCTATAATCAACACACATTCGTACCTTACCGTCTTTCTTTGGTACAGGTATGATGTTAGCGACCCACGGAGGGTAAGTTGTTACAGCGAGAAATCCTGCATCCAACTGCTTCTGGACTTCTTCTTTGATTTTCACAGCCATATCTGGTCTGGTCCTTTTGAGCTTCTGCTTAACAGGCGGACACTCTTCCCGCAAAGACAAGCGATGAACCACAATGTCGGTGTCAAGACCGGGCATATCTTCGTATGACCAAGCAAAGATATCACTATACTCTGGGAGCATTTCAACCAATCTTTGCTTGATATCACTCTGCAATGCAGCCCCTATCCTGACATCTCTTATAGCCTCCTTGGTACCCAAGTTGACAACCTCAATTTCCTCCTGATGAGGCAGAATGATTTTCTCTTCCTGTTTCAAAAGCCTAGCTAGCTCTTCTGGCAAGTCTTCATCTTCATCAATCTCTCCTTCGGCTTGAAATATCGGATTATCAAAGTCAAAGCGAGTCATAGACGGTTCTGGAGCGGTGTCATCTGCAATGTGAAACCTACAATGATGATGATTTAATGCTTAAAATGATATGCAAACAAGCACAAACCACATTGCCATTTTACTGTTAAAAATAAAACAGGAAAGACAAGGATCACAATATTTGAATGCAGAAAAACACCCTTTGATTGATTGATAAAAAAGATTGTTCAAACATAAACAATTAGGCACTGAAGACAAATACCGCTATGCTCCGGGTAGAACATAGGGTTATACAATAATCAGAAAAATAAATTGTTACTCTTCTGTCGTCACTTGGATGATTTCTTCGACAGACCAGTTGTTTAGGCTTTTACCAGGAGTACATGGCCGAATCCATGCATCCATGTCACAATCGCTGTCACCGTCTTCATCAGATATGGCATTAATATGCTCAAAGATTACCCCATCGCTGGTAAGCTGGACAGGCCCCTTATAGCGCGGTGCGCTCTGGGAGGAGGAAGATGAGTTGTATCCCAATCCGAATTTGTCTTGCTTATTAGGGATGTTCAACACTTGGCCCCAACCTTGTGATGCCCCAGCCTTCACCACTGTTTGTGCTTCCTTAAAGGATGACATGGAGACTTCAGGAGTTTTCCTCACGACCGGTGCTTTGTCCTTGATCTGTACAGTCTCGAAAGCCTGACATAACATCTCGTGGATTTCGCTATCAACCTCGACGTATTTGAATGAAGACAAATGACTAATCATTATATCTTCTTCCCCGTAAACAGTGACAACACTGCCACCCATCATGTACTTCAATTTTTGGTGCAACGTAGATGTTACGGCGCCTGCCGAATGGATCCAGGGATGTCCCAGCAACAGTTGTAAGCTGGCTGAATATCCATGATATAAAACACAACATCAAACACCTACGGACCGACCTGGATTGGCTAAGTCAACTTCCCGAACACGAACCTTCGAGTCCCATCAAAATCTCGTACTACCAAGTCACTTGGCGTACATAATATACCACGGGTATCTAACTTCATCAGCGCTTTCTTGGGAAGCACATTCAAGGATGACCCGGTATCAACAAGCACATGTGACAGAACGGCCCCTCGACATTCAATAGATATCTGCAGCGCACAGTTATGATTCCTCCCCTTGGGCGTTAAATCCAAATCACTGAAACCCAGCCCATTCCCTGCATTTACATGTGCCACAACTCCCTCGAGCTGATTCACATATATCTCCTGTGGCACATAGTCTGTATTCAGGATTCTTGACAAAGCGTTCCTATGCGCTTTCGAAGACAATAACAAGGACAAAAGGGTTATCTTGGACGGAGTCTGCTGTAAGTGATCCACAATCTTGTAATCACTCTTTCTTATCAGGCGCATGAACTCCTCCGCCTCCTTCAACAAGGAATCCTTCTCACCAACTTGAGAAGTCTCTTCAACCACTACTTTACCTTTCCCCTTGTCAGACTTTCCAGCGACCACTTCAAGAGGTGAAAACACTCTTCCACTCTGGGTAATTCGACCAGCACCAACTAAGTTGTCCACAGAATGGTAAACTTTTCAACTCCTGCTTCTGTCCATTACAGTATACTTCGGCTCTGCAATTCCACATAATCGCCTTAGTACTTTCATATGGTACAAGACCAGCTTTGGTAATGATGATAGTTGGCAGCCTCGGAGGCGCAGAAATAGTAATAGTCTTGTATGGAATCGAGATTGTTGCAACCTCATCCCTCTCTTCAACCACTAATTCCTCAGTCTTCTTCTCAGCAATTCTGTCAAATTGCAAGACACCATCATTCATCAGCTTCTGAATATGGTTTTTCAGCTTCTCACATCCCATCGGGATGGCTCAAACATTCAGCACAAGCTTCGTCACAACCTAGGAATACCCCTCCCCTCAACAACTTGTTCTTTACAAAACTAAGCGGCGTCTTCAACTCATCAACATCCGACATCAAATTCAAGCTTTCATATTCAAGGATATCACTGACCCCAGCTGCCCCATGATTAGGCATGGGGTTCTGCACGACGTTGGGCGTGTCGTGAGAAAATTTTATAGCCTTACTTCCTATGAGATCCTGAACCTTATGCTTAAACGCCTTACAGTTGTCAATATTGTGACCTGGAGCACCAGAATGAAACTTACATCAAGTATTAGCGTCATAACCAGGTGGTGGTGCACTTGTCAAAGGAGCCAGAGTCCTTTTCTGTATCAACTATAACTGCAACAAGTGTTAGAGCAATTGAGAATATGGCATCGGAGGTGCGTCAAACTGCCTATTTACCGCCCTTCCCCGATCCTGAAATCTACGAGGAGCGTAGTTCGGCTGATTCTATTATGGTTGTTGTTGTTGTGGTACCGCAGGTATGGTAATACTTGCAACCTGAGGTTGCTGTAGACGGTATTGTTGATGTTGATTTCTGTTTCTTCCCCGGGAACTAGATACTGTGTTGGTTTCTCCTTCCCTCTTCTTATTTCCAAAAGCCTTTCTATTTCCTCGTCCTGCTGAGGATCCTTCACCGGCTTGAATCTTTCCCAACTTAATGTCGTTCTCGACCCTTTCCCCAGTAATAATCAGATCAGAAAAGCTACCTGACATGTTACCGATCAGCTTCTCGTAGTATACACCCGGTAACGTGGCAACAAACATATCAATTAACTCCCTTTCCACCATGGGAGGCTGCACCCTAGCTGTTAGTTCACGCTACCTCTGGGCGTACTCTTTGAAGCATTCACCACTCTTTTGAGACAAATTCTGCAATTGGACCCTGTTAGGCGCAAGGTCACTGTTATATTGATAATGCTTAACGAATGCCTCAGCCAAATCCCTCCAGCATCAGATGTTGACTGGTTCTAAGCTCATGTATCATTCGAGAGAAGGATCAGAAAGGTTGTCCTAGAAAAAATGCATAAGCAACTTTTCATCATCTGAATAGGCGGACATCTTGTGATAGTAGGAACGCAGATGAACCCTAGGACAAGTAGTGCCTTTGTATTTATCGAAATCAGGAACTTTGAACTTCAAAGGTACTTTCAAGTCTGGGATCAACCCCAGATTAGCCATGTCCAATCCCAGAGTTTTGATTTTCATATCTCCACATCTTCTCTTCGATCAACTTAAACCTCTTATCTGCCTCAGACGACAGTCCCACACCAACATCACACATGGAGAGCACATCTTCCTGCTAATCCTCATCCCATTGAGGAACATTGTTTCCATATGCAGCATACGCCATTTCAGGTATAGGGATTCCACCTACATTACCTCCGCCCGGAGGGACAACAATTGGAGGAACAATATTAGCATGCGGTGTACCACTATCATTACAAGGAGGATTAGCAGCAGTTCCCCCGTGAAGCACACCATTCCCATCAACCCTAGAAGTTAATGGTTGCACCAGAGTCCTTAGCTGCTCTTGGCCATTTGCAACACCCTGCATCAAATCCATGAACTGGGCCATCCTGTCCCGGAGTTCCTGCATCTCAGCTTGCATCTGCTCCATGATCCTAGGTTGATTTCCCCGAGTGGCATAATAGTGAGTCGTCTGGTTTTCAATCCTGAAACAGACTAACAAACCATGGAGATAAGGTTAACGGTTCCGGAGCACATGTGATGCAAAAATGCAAAATGATGCAATATGCAGACATGTATATATGCGTTAGGAAAATTTCCCCCCTCGATTCTAGTTCCACGAGCACAACATGACAACGGAGAGATAACAGATAAGCAACAATCCAACTCCTCATAAATAAAATGAGAGCCAAGAGTCAGATACAACAACACAATGGAATCAAAATGACCTTAACCAACAAATCTGGTGATGGTCAATATACATCATAACAACAGACTGAAAAGCAATACAATCAAGTACGACAACTAGACTGGAAATCCTCTAACAACTCCTTCGTCTCTGGATGGTCAGGCCTGACAAGCAACCCCTAGATGAGCAGCTCTCTCCGACTAATAGTGGTCTGCAAACCCTGGGCATAATTCTCCCAGGCGCCCTCACCAAAAACCTCCTCAAGCTTACACCTCTTCACATCATCTCTAGACTTGTAATCATCCAACGTTGCAATAGCTTCATTCAGTCTACAATTACTGTCACATCGGAGTGAGGCTTCAATTGCAATCTTCTCATCTTTCACTTGGAATAGAGCTTTCAACTTAGCAATCTGTTATTTGAGTCTATCTTCCTGCTCCTTGTTATTAGTGAGGGTAGCATTCCACTGGTCTTTAAACTTGGAAATCTCTAGATAAGCTCCATCCAACTCCCTCTTCTTAGAAGTAAGGACATCACTGACAACCTTAAAATCTAAACCCAAATGCTCACGAGCGCGAATCTCTTTGGTAATATCTGTACCTAGCTTGTTTACCAACTCAGTTTGCCTCTTGCAGGAATAAGTAGCTTCAACCTTTTCGCTTCGGAGCTGAACAATCTCTTTATCCAACTCTTCATTTGCCTTATGCAATTCCTCTTTTTTAGACCACAACTGATTATACCTCTGGATATCAACAGTAGTAGGCTCCTCAATCACCAGAGGATATAAAGGCTCACAAAGTGGAAAAGGCATCAAACCCTCTCAGCTCTCTCCTGAATCCAAGTCGCATAAGGATCGTAAGCTCTACTATTACTCTTCCCTAAATAAGCTTTCCCTTTGAGGTGAATCTTGTTCCAAGCCTTCTCAACTCTAGTCAAGGTCTCATTCTCTAGCAAGCCAGTGAAATACAGAGATTCCTGTATTTCCTCTTCTCTCGGAGGTTCCTTCAAAGCATACCCAAACTGCCTCACTGCAATGGATGGGTTGTAGTTAATGCATCCTTGCCTTCCGACCAACGAGACTTTAGGAAAACCACCACAACTGTAGATAATCTACGTACCCAGCCGACCTCTATCAAACCAAATAATATTCTCAGAAGTCAAGCCCATCAATCTCTCTGACCACTCTGAGGTACCTACAGTATCAACAAAAGGACCGGACTTGGGAAGGTGACTCACAAACCACCTGTACAATAAAGGTACACAACAAGACACGTTCTTCCCTCTCCGATTCTCATTCTTGTAATGCACAAAATGATAAACATCGCTCAGAAGCATAGGTACTGGATTCCCTGAAGCAAAAATGTGGAAGGCATCCAAATCCACAAAAGCTGGAATATTAGGAAACAACATGATACCATAAATGCACAGTGCTAGGATGACATTAAACACAACCCAATAACCCTACTTCCCAAAGTATTGAGCTCTAGCAACCAAAAAAGATAGTGGAAATCTAGGCATTCCATTTCTCTTGACAAACTTCCCTTTTAGCTCAGAAGCATCCAAATGAAGGGCTCTAGCAAGCTTAGTCAAATCAGGCTCAGCATCAGTACGATGGAAAGGCATCTGGTCCAAGATAGGAACTTCAAGTAGCACAGAGAACTCCTCAAAAGTAGGCAGTAATACATATCTTGGAAAAGTAAAACACCGCAACTGTGGATCATAGAACTGCAGCAGAGTATGGAGACCACCCAACTCATATACTGAGGGCTTGCAGACACAACTCAAAAGCTTCCCATATGATTTCTTGAAATCTTCCATCACCTTCCTGTCAGCCACATAAATTAAACTGAGTAGAGATCCAATGTCAGGAGTGGGAAACTTGTACACCACAGTCTTCTTCAGGCTAGGCTCCATGTCAGGAAAGGAATTAGATCACTAGAGTCGAAGGGAAAATATACACCCGCAACATAAATACATGTCAATGTTAATATGCAAATGAAAAATGCAAATGCAACAGGGGATCAAGGTTGTTATGCTGTTGACTGAGAAGAACCAGCGCTTCGCTTTGGCAAGAACATATCACTGTCATAAGGACCCTCTGTATCAAAATCACAGGTTCACACTGATGAGAAAACCGGGTAGGTTGGAGGTCAAAGTTTCCTGCATAACCCTCCCCACTCACAGGTATGAACCTATCACTGATAAGGTCTGGCATCCTATATGGTCATCAGCGTCACAGACTTTTGAGAAACGATGATATGTTCACCATTTCTAGTTTGGCATCATAGTCCAACGAAGAGGCCTCACTTAGCTGACTACCAAATGATAGGTCCCCAGAGTCGACAATCCTCAGATCTAACAACCTCTGAACTGTCCGAAACAGACTGGAAAGGTAGTCATCAAAGAGAATCTCGTCTGAGCGCGAATTTCGTGGGAACTAGCGCATGCCAAACATACAGGTTCACCACTACTTTCCACTTCTAATGCTATGGTTATACTCAATCTTGGGTTTTGGCTTATCCCACAGTGGAACATTCCCACCCAACAGCACAACAATAATGATATATAACAATGCTGGAAAGTAAAATGTAAAAGCAGATAAAATACAACACATATATACACACCCAAAAGATAAACACACAAGCGCTAGGATTGACTCGCATAGGGAACCAGAGTCCCCAGCACAGTCGCCAGCTGTCGCATCGCTGCGAAGAGGGCCGACAAAGACATAAGAGTCGCCACCGTTCGTTATTTATCCCAAAGGAAGGGAAAGGAATCAATCAGAGAAAACCTACGGAAAAGGGAAAAGACAGGTCATCACAACCAAATCATGGGTTCGGGAGTCGGTTACGCAAGGGGAAGGTATGAGCACCCCTCAAGTCCGTTGTACTCAACGGGATCCATGCTTGTTATCTATATAAAAAGGTGTTAATTTATCTAAGCTACAGGCCACAGGGATAAAAGAAAAGAAAAGAGACTCGATAGAGCATCGTCGCTCTATGCCTGCGTACTCCCTCGTGCAATGGAAAAGTCAGAGTCAATGTAGTTCGAAAAATTATGGGTGAAGGTGGTGAAGGTTGCTCATCAAGACATCGCCGTCTTGTGCCTACATATCCTCGTCTGGTACGAGAAATCAGAGCAAACGTAGTTCAAGCTGACACGACCACAAGTTGGTTTAAATGTTTTACCCGAGTAGGGTTAAAACTTTGTTCTAGCAGTTAGGTGTATGCTGCTCGACCATTGGAGACTTAGGCGTTACCTGTTTGCGGTAGAACCAAGAGTTAACAAAACTATCTTTATGAAAATGGTTTTCCATTAACCCCGAAGGATAAAAAAGTTTGAAGTTTGTTTTTGAGTCTTTTAAGAAGAATAAGTGAATTGAATTTTGTTTGTAATTCATGTTGCACTAAAGTCTATGACTTAGAAGCGAATGCATCGCATATCGTCCAAAGGACATATGCTAAAAACTCTAGACAATTGAGAGGAGGCCCTCCAATTATCATTTCCCAATTCTTAAGGCTCGTAGGGTACAACACTTATTATCCTTTATTATGTGTTTTGAAGAAGTTTGGAGATGAGAAGAGGAGACACACTCTAAAGGGAGACTAAACTCAACCTAATGTTATCATGCAATTTACACCTATGATTGAGATGAAAAGGGAATACTATCCTAATTTTATCATGCTTGGATTCAAACCTAATGTCTATCATAATCCATATTGAACAAGAAAGATTATAGGTCCTAAGGGAACATGGCAAAGGAAGACAAAAAGAAGAAGAAATCAAGCACAAATGAGAGAAGAAAAGTATGCAAACATGCAATGCAACACAAAGATGAAGAAAGAGGGAGGAACAAAGTGTGGGGTAGTAGCCACCACAAGCACATCTCAACCTCTTCAAGCAAACAAAAATATGCAAAACAAAGAAGGAAAGCAAACCAAGGAACTTAAACAAGTTCAAACTAAAAGTGAGATGAAATGGGAGAAATAGAATTCCTACAACCATTTGCACATCAATCACTAAACCAAGAGGCAAGCAAATAAGAAAGAAAAGAAGACATGATCAAGATGAGGATGGGAAAATAGGCTTGGGCAGCAAGCAACATCAAATGAAATCTCAACCATAAACATCAAAATGATCATGCAAGAAAGAGACAAGAGAGGTTCTCAAAGTGGCCTCTCATCCAAGTCAAACTCAAAGTGCAAATCAAAAGCACCAAATCAACTTGAATGAGTCCCCAAGGTCCTAGGACAGAAGTGAGAACAAGATAAGAGAAATTTAAAATGAAATAAGGAAGTAAAGCAAGGCAAGTTGCAAGATGAGGCATGGTAAAGAACCTAAGTTCTAAACACTTTCAACATTCAACATCAAATGGAAAGCCTTAAAACAATGCGACTTGTAACACAAACCAAGAAAATGTAGGACATATAAATTTTCAACCAGTCACTTCAACATGTTAGGAATGTGAATCAAGAGGATTTGGAAGCTTATGGGATCCACAAGGGTCATCTCTCACAAGAACTAGGTCAGCTAGTATGTGTGAACCATTCCTGGGGTGACTTGACTTGCAAGGTACACCAAAAATAGGAAAATGATTCAATAAATGCCAAATAAAATGCACAAATCTCTCACACATGTTGGCAAGCAAAGGACAAAACAACACAACCAAAGTCCAATCAAAGCATCACCAAAGGAATTGATCCACTAAGGGTGCTCCACATTGAAGGAGGGTTGTTGAGGATCAAACAAATGGAAATGAAACTCAACCAAAAAGAAGCTAAACATTGAACAAAACCATCCTCTAAGACACCTCAACTCATCATTAAAATGAGGAGGAAGTCTCATTCATTAGTGGTTTCCATTGGTCAACAAAATCAAACAAGAACAAAGAAGAACAAAGGAAAAACATATTAAAAACCCTTCGAATCATTAAATTCAAATTTAACTGAAAAATAAATGGAAAATGAAATTAAAAATTATGAAAAATTAAATAACACATTAAAGTGTCATAAAATATTTTTGGTTGAATTTTATAATGATTGGAAGTATTTTTAATCAATTAAAATCAAAACAGAAATGAAATTAAAATAAAATAAAACAAAAAAACCAAAATGGTGCAAATAGCAATGGTACACGTTGAGAATCATTGGGCTCCCAAAAGAGGGTGTGCAAATAGAAACCTGAGCCCAGATCCACTCAACTCAGCAAACTGAATCAAACGTTGCATATCATGAATTGACGTGGAAGTCAATCTTCACGCACGTAGGGTCAATCAAATCTGGACCACACATCTGATCAAGTCAACAAGTCAAACAAGCACATGTCACCTTCCTCTGAGTTTGAACCAGACGCCGGAGCCCTAGCTCCGGTCGTCTTCTCCGACGAGGTGGCTGGAGTTCAGGTCAACAAACTTCACCAAATCATGCCAAATTTTATACCAAATTGAAGCTCTACTCATGTACATTCCAAATCCATGGTTCATTTGTTTTAAACACGGCTAAATTATGAGAATCGAACAGATCAATTTTGGAATGTATATCTGCAAACTTCATCAAACATGGAAATCAAGCACTCAAACATTTCCTACACGAGGTAGGGCTTCAGATGCAGCCAACAATGACCTAAATCAGTGCCTAACATGAGAGAAAAATGGATTGGGAGGTTACCTAACGAAGATACTCCGTTGGTGCTTCAATTAAGTGCTAGCTTGCTCCAAAATAGGCAGATATACTCCAATTAGCTTGAGGAAGAGGAAGCTTGCTTCAATTTGAGTTGAAATGCTCTGAATTATGATTCACGATTTTGAATTTCTCGCTCAATTTTCAAAACTGAACTTGAGCTCTCATCCATGAAATTTCACTTTTGAGAGCTCCTTTCTAACTTTGAGCTTTTATGTGATGGATATGGAAATGAATTAGAGGCCCATGAAGCCTTGTTTGGATGATTTTGTAAAATGCCCAAAAATCATGATTTTCTCATGCACACGTGAAAACCAATGCATACACACTTGAATTTCATTTGGTTTTATAGATGAGAACTTGAATTACACATTGGAATTGGAGTGGGCTTTGTTTGTGGTCTAAATTGCAAGTTCGGATGGGAAACTTTCTTGTGAAGTAACTTGAAATTCCATGTGGTTTTGCCTTCATGAACCAAAGTAAAATTGTGCATTTTACTTGTTGGAATATTGGGAACAAAATTGAATCAAAATATGGCATGAAAAAGACCTATAACCACATCAATGGAAATCATGATATAAAGTTGCATTTTCACTTGAATTTCACCACCAATGTCCATAACCATGCATAATTCATGCCAATATTGAGTTTCATGATGTAATTGAAGTCATTTGGAACAACCTTCATGTTGGTTGAAGTTCCATTTGAAGTACTTAAGTGCATGAGAATGACCCATAATAAAAATGACCTATGATCAAAGTTTCCCAAAATACCTTGCCTTGCAAGCTTCATAACTAGAGTTCCACCAATGATATCAAGGACTTATTGGACTTTTGGAAAAGCTAAGATCATGAGGAAAAATTCTCATGTTCATAAAAAGTTGAGAAGAAACATGATTCTAGGTCAAAAGTGCCTTGGAAGTGAGTTGACTTTTGTTGACTGAAAAATATGTTCATTTGAGACCCATAACTTGATGGCATCATAAATTGAGTTCCACAAACCCAATTGATGAGTTCTAGTACTCAAAAGAAAGCTTGAAAAATTCCCTACAAGTCTCATGTTTACATGAAAATGAGATTGAACCTGTATCTTGAGGTAAATGGTCCTTGAAATTAGGCACTAAAGAAGGGGATTTTACATTGAAACCCTAATTTAGTAACTTCTTAGACTCTTGATTCTCCTTGATTTGAACTTGGCATGACATCCTAGATGTCTCAACATGACTTCCCATGACTCCAAAGACTTGAATCCAAGTCTCCAACTCCTTCAAGCCCACAGTTGACTTTGAACTAAGCAGATGAAATCCTACGTGCACAACTCTTGACTGCAACCTCTTGCAAGTGAAATGAATGCATAGATAAGCTCCACAATGACTTCAAAAGAACTCAATGAGCTTCTTAAACACCTTTTATCCATAAACATGGCCTTGTGAACCCCTGATGATCCTCAATTACCCTCTAAGATAAGAGGTAAGCAAAGCTTGTCAATCTTCTCTTTCAGAGAGCTTTGACCACTTCTTGATGATTGTAAACACTAGATAACTTGAATAAGAACTTATGGTTGAGCTTGAAACCTTTGATAACTCTTATTTTGAGTAGGCACACCTCTCTTGATCCCCTGCAAAAGACAGTGCTATGCAGATGCAAATGCTAAAGAATGCATTGAACCATAAGCCAAGTAGAGAGAAAAGGTTGAGCAAATTTTGGGGTACAACAACAATTAATGATTTTCCAGCATACGGAAATCTATCGGGGTATAACATTAAAGGTCAATATGCGTGTCCTATCTGTGAAGAAAACACAGATTGGACGTGATTGGAATTTAGTCAGAAGAATGTCTTTCTTGGTCATCATAGATTCTTAAATTCTAATCATCACTAACGTGGGTGGAGAAAAGCATTCAATGGAAATTTAGAACAAGGTAGAGCTCACCTATATTGACAAGTGAACAAATTTTTGAAAAGGTGAAAGATGTGAGTACTAAGTTTGGCAAGCCTTTTGCTTATACGCTTGTCACGCGTGGGTGGAAGAAGAGGGTTTTTTTTTAATTGTCGTATTAGAAGTCGTTGTATGTAAGACATTTTCTTGATGTTATGCATATTGAAAAAATGTATTTAAAAGTGTTATTGGTACGTTACTCAATATACAAGGAAAGTCTAAGGATGGCCTCATAGCAAGAAAGGACTTAGTAGCGATGGGAATAAGAAATGAATTAGGACCCTTAAAGAAAGGAAATCAAACATATCTACCACCTTCTGCTTATGCTTTATCTAGAAAGGAGGAAAAGATATTGTGTAAGTTTCTAAGTGAAGTTAAAGTTCCAAAAGGATACTCTTCAGATATTAGAAGACTTGTGTCTATGAAAGACCTCAAGTTAAAGAGTTTAAAGACACACGATTTCCATGTTATAATGGAACATTTTCTACCAGTAGGTATACGTTCTATTTTTCCTAAAAAAGTAAGAAGCGCAATAAATAAATTGTGTTTTTTCTTCAGGTCAATTTGTAGTAAGGTGATTCATCCTGCGATCTTACCAACATTGCAAAAAGAAATAGTTATTACTTTGTGTGAGCTTGAAATGTATTTTCCTCCTTCATTTTTTGACATAATGGTACATCTAGTTGTTCATCTTGTGAAAGAGACACAATTGTGTGGACCAGCTTATATGAGATGGATGTACCCTGTTGAACGTTATATGAAAATATTGAAAGGGTATGTGAAAAATCAAAGTCGGCCAGAGGGATGTATTGTTGAACGATACATTGTTGAAGAAGCGATTGAGTTTTGTACTGAATATTTGTCTAACGTTCAATCCATTGGCCTCCCAAAATCTCATGTTGTTTAAAAAATAGTAGGAAAACAATTTATTGGAAATAAAGTTGTGACAGTTCCAAGGGATGAATGGGAGCAAGTGCATTTGTATGTTCTGCACAATGACATTGAGGTTGAGCCGTATGTTGAAATGCACAAGGAATTCTCTGAGGTTTAAATCTGAATAGAAATGAAAATTGGATAGTACGAGAGCATAATCAAAGTTTTATAACATGGCTCAAGGATCATATATTTTCAAAGTTTTATTCTGATCCCGCTTCAATAACAGAAAGGTTGAGATGTTTAGCATATGGTCCAAGTTTGCATGTGTTTTCTTATAGTGCATACGCAATTAATGGGTACACATTTTATACCAAAGAACAAGATGATTAAAGCACAATGCAAAATAGTGGTGTCACCGTGCTTGCTGAAGCAATGCACATTTCAAGTGTGAAGGACTTAAACCCCAAATATGCAAATCTGTCATATTTTAGGGTTATCTAGCGCATTTGGGTGTTTGATTATGAGAAGTTTCAGATTCCTATCTTTGGATGCAAGTGGGTTGAAAATAATAGTGGCATACGAATGGATAAGTCAGGATTTTTGCAAGTGGATCTTAATAAGGTGGGGTACAAAGATGAGCCTTTTATTCTAGCCACACAAGCTAAACAAGTGTTCTATGTCACTGATCCGACAAGTACAAAATGGTGTATAGTTCTTTTTTCCAACAAAGTAATCGATGATAACATTGGAGATCAGGGTGATGTTGATGTTGAGAAGGAATCTTATATTATAGATGATCAAGATGAGAATATTAGAGCGGACAAATCATATATTAGAAATGATCATAACGAGGGAATTTGGATCAATCCATCCGTCTGTGTTGTTAAGAGATAAGTAAACCACATTCCAACAAAGAAAAGAAAGAGATGTTAGTGACAAAGGTACTTGTAAAATTACATATTATATCATTCAATAAAATTATATATTATGTCATTTATAAAATTATATATATGTTATTCTTATTTATATATTTCTTATTTATATGTTTTTCTTTTCATAAGTATTTGTCATTCATTTCATAATTTTGTTTTTCTGAATTACAGGTATTATGGCTAGCAACGAGGAAAAATCACATGATACTTCTAAACATGATGGAAACAAACCAGTACAAGATGTGGAAGGAGATATTATAAGAGGAATAACGATTATGAAAGGAATCATTCGTGCGAGAGATAAAGGTATAAAGTATGATGTGCATTGGAATGAAACAGACCAATTAACTGAGCCTAATGGTGCGATGTTGACAAGTTACATTGGGGCACTTGTTCGTTCGCAAATTCCAATCACTTGCGATAATTGGAGAATTGCTTCGTTGAAACTTGCTAAAGAAAAAACATGGAGCGAGATACAGGTATAATATCTGATATTTTTTAATTATGCCGACGATTATGTCTTTAAATTACTTATACTAACATACTATATGTATGTTAATTTGTTTGCAGAGGTATTTTAATATTGATGACGACCAGAAAAAATATTGTCTTCAATTGGCTGAAAAATGACTAAGAGGATTTCAAGCGTTTTTAACGAACAAGTTTCTTAAGGATTCTGATGGAAAATTTGTCGAATCAGAGCGTCCAAAGAAGTATGCTGATCTGATTTCACTTGAAGAATGGGAAACATTTGTTGCCAAGCGATGAACCCAAGAATTCCATGTAATTTAACTTATTATGAACAATGTATAATATATATACTTCTTCCACATGAGTTCTGATATGACTTAAACTTGTTTTTTCAGGCTGTGAGTGACGTAAATCGACAACGAGCATCAAAACCCACGTATCCATACAAAAAAGGGCGTTTGGGATATGCACGCTTACAACAAAAAATAGTAAGTATATATAAATGCTTTAATATTATATTGTTAGAATACGAGAAAAGTGAAGCTTATTATCTATCTTAATGTGTAGTTAGAAGAGGAGAAAAGTGATGCAACATCTCTTTCGGACCATGTTTTTTGGAAGGCTGCCCGTGTGGGTAGAGATGGAGTCGTTCAGGAAGAATTTCAATAAGTATTTGAGCAATGTGCAAATACAACATTAGTTTTGTCATAAACTCAAAAGTGTATAATATATTTATGCTTTTATCTATATTTCAGGAGAGCCTATCCCAGACTATAACTGCAGCTGAGGACGATGATTGTAGAAGCTTACTAAGTCGAGTGTTAAATGTTCCTGAGTATTCTTGTTGTGTGAGGGGTAAGGGATTTGGTGTAACTTCAACAAAATTGTATAAGAAACCAAAGAATAAAAATCCTAGCAATAAACAAGTGATGGAGTCGTTGGAAGAATTGAAAGCTCAAATTTGTGAATTGCAAAAGGACAAAGAGAGATACATGTCAGAAAGGCGTGGTCCAGAGTTTAAAGATACTAGTGACAAAGATAGTACCAATTGTAATTTTCAGTAGAAACTTCTTGAGGTAGCTATATATATTACATTGAAATTAATTTAGCACAATTTTCTTAATTGACATATTAATCATATTCATTATTGGTTTAGGGCATTTCACCTTGTTGGCTCTATTTATCGTCACCGACTTATCGTATGGTTGGTAAGGGAAACATGCATAAAACTTTCAGAGACTTACTTCACCATAAACCTCTCACTGCTGGATTTTTGAAAGTATCGATTGATATTGCTTTAGAGGGGGTGTGTTATTGCCTATACCAGACGATGTTTCAGATGCAACATTGGTGGGAGACGCAATAGGATCGTATGTTGCATGGCCGTCAAATCTCATTTTCATAGATGATGAGGTAGGTTGAACACCATTATGAACCTTGTAGTATTCAAATGTTTTACGAACTATACATGTAAGTTATTCTTACATTTACGTACTATTTATTTACATGATGATCTTAGACTCCTACAAAATCCAAATCAAAAGATAAGGGGATTGTGCAGGAAACCGAGTCAGATGCATCAAAAAAACAGGTACTACTACATTAATTGATATATATGCATAGAAAATGTCAATTATATCCTCCGATTTCAATAGCTTTACGATCTTATACATTAATTATCTAACTTATATGACTTTAGGTTCATGCTCAAGAGTTGCAACAAGTTAGCAAGGGTAAGATGCCTGAATCTATCAAGGTGTCCAACAACAAAACAGGTCAAGGCAAAAAAAGCATATGTTCCTCGATTTAGGTTGTGCCTTGAAACATATGTAGGAACAACAAATGTGGTGGAGGGTGGCATTCGTGAAATACCTATGAATGAAGGTATTTTTGGGTTTGCTTATGCCGAAATAATTGCTAAAGAGGATTTGGATTAGATTTTCTAACATTCTAAATTAGGCATCGGTGTTATACATTCATACATCAGGTACTCCGATCAATTTTAATTAAATAATTAAACAATTTATTTGCTCATTTCAATGAATATTCTAATGTTGATTATGTTTTTATTTAAGGTTCTTGTTTGACAAGTTGTTGGTCCCGCATCAATTGACAGAGAGATTTGCATTCTTATCTTCTAGTTGTATCAATGCATGATCAATCGATCACACTCTAGATGTAGTCATAGATTACTTAGTCCTCGCATTTAGGGCCACAGATATAAAGAAGTTGTATTTTTTTTGCCATATAATACTGGCCATGGGTTAGATTTCATTCTAAATTCATTTATTATAATTATTCGTTTTTTGACATTCTATATAACATTTTTGTCTAAACTTTTGTCTCATTTTACAGTGGACACTGGTTGTTGGTTGCGATTAATCTGATAAAAGAAATAGTGTATTATCTGGATTCATTGGATGGTGATCAAACAAAATATCCTGATATGAAGAATATGGTTGATACGTAAGTGATGAGATATATTGTTCTGAATAATTATCTTTATTTATTATGTGAAATTGTTTTAAATATTCGTTTATATTATGTTAGAGCTATACAAATATTCTGATCACAAAGACAAGCAACAATGCCAAAAAGGAAGGCTAACAACATTAGCTGAGTAATTAGTTTTAAAACTAAATCATGCATATTATGTTATATTACGTAGTACTTTGATGAATTCAAGTGTGGTACTTACTCGAAAGACAAATTGGAAGAAATTGAGGAATGATATCAATACATTCTTGAGATGAGAATTGTATAAGGTATATATATTATCTTTTTGTCTTTTGATCGGAGTTTATAGAGATTTGTGTTGTTGTGATGTTATGTACATACTATTGGATAATTATAATCTCGAAGTCGTATGTAGTTTTGGAATTTGATGATATACTTCGATCTAGAAGCTAGTTGTTGTGAGGATCTGGAAATATGAAATTTATAATTATATGTAGCGTGAATGTATTTGTGAAGTTATCAGTTTTTTAATTATATGTACAGTGAATGTATTTGTGAAGTTGTTGTGAGGATCGACTTGTGTTGAATTACAATGATTATAAGCAGGTTTATGTGTTGAATTACGATGATTATAAGCAGGTTTATGTGTTGAATTCTTATGGTATATATAAGGCGAAAGTGTTGAAATAAAGGCTTGTGGTGAATGGAATCGTTATAAGCAGGTTTATGGGAAAAATTATAAAGAATTATGCAACATAATTCAACAAAAATCACTTCATAAAAATATGCAAAATACACAACGCTTTTACAAAAAAAATGCCATAAAAAGTAACTTTTTTGAAAAAAAAATTCAATCATGTGAAGAAAAGACATCGCTTTTCTTGAAAAATTGCTGCTAAAAGGGGGGAAAAGAGAGCGCTTCTGAAAGCGCTGCTATAGGGGGGAAAAGAAAGCGCTTAAAAAAGAGCTGCCAAAGGTGGGGGAATAAACAGCGTTTTATTAAGAAAAGCGTTGCTAAAGGTATTCAGTAAATACACTTTAGGCAGCGCTTTTGAAAAGTGCTGATAAAGGTGGGGGAATAAAGAGTACTTTTTTGAAAAAGCGTTGCTAAAAGGTATTCAGCAAATACACTTTAGGCAGCGCTTTTGAAAAGCGCTGCTAAAGGCGGGGGGAAAAGAGAGCGCTTTTCTAGAAAATCGCTTCTAAAATTTGGCCTATAGCAGCGTTTTTTACTTAAAAAAAACGCTTCCTTTACCTTTAGCAGTGCCACTTTAGGCAGTGCTTTTAAGAGCTGCTAAAGGCCAAAAAAAGCATTGCTAAAGGCTTTTTTTGGCATAGTGCATATTTGCACTTTCATTTCTCACACTTTTTTCTTTTATTTAAAACGTCCATCTTCATCATTTTCCACTGCAAAACCCTAATAATTTTTTCCACCTTCATCTTCATCAATGGCGTCTCGTCTCCGTAACGCCTTCTGTAACTACTCAACAATCCTCTCTCCAAACTCCTCAACCCCGCTAACCTCAAAGGAAAAATATATGCTAGTTGTTTTTTTATTCCGTTATCTTTTCACAAACAATTGTTATGTTACTCTTATTTTTTCTCAAAATGTATTCTTTTTATTTAAATTTTATTGTTTTTTCCATCTATTTGCTATAAAGTCAAAAACATTTATGGAGTCAATGTTATGCAGATATGCTATTTTGGATTAACAATGTAACCTAGGATTGTTTTCTCATACAAATGATCACATGATCTAGAGAGATAATTTTTTTTATGATCTAATTCGAGGGTGCTACCATTATTGGAAGAATTATGTGCTTTATTATTTTTTTACTTTGTGGATATATTATTATTTTAAGAATAGTTTATATCATGATTTTCTGTCTATATTTTAAAGAAATTGTAATCTAGAATTTTAAAATAAATAAATAAATTTAACAACTTATAATTTTAATCTAATATCTAATAAAATGTTAGACTCTGAATTTTTCATAATCAATCTTTTTAATAGCCAATTTAGTCAACCGATTCACCAACATTCAAATGTATCATATTTCTTCACTGTCCGTGTTAAACTAGACACAAAAAAGAAATTATTTAACCCTTCAGTTTTCAAGTTAAATTGAGATGAAATATATGCTAGCTTTGAAAATAATAAAATTTTAGTTATTGTGGTTCGAATCCATGTGCGTTTAACTTTACCTCTCAGTTTTAATAACACCAAGGTGGGGAGTTACGAGCTATCATTTTCTTATTGTAGAGACTCTAATTTTTTTTATAGGAAAATTATCAAATTTCGCCCAAATAATAGGAAAAAAAATAACTAATAATTCTTAATAAAATGATTATATTTCAAAAAGCAAATGCATCAAACATTCCTTCTAAAACCATCATAAAACACATATTACTCACAAATATCTTCTATTAACAATTAAAAAAAAATCTCATAAAAAACAACAACAATTATTCTTAGAATATCTAGACCAACTTTATGGCCAATTAGATGATGTGTTATGCTATCCAGAAAAGCTATTTGAACACCTCAAAGATTTCCCGCACCATATTATATATGGTTGTGGATGTTCATATATCACTTCTCTATGCCATTTTGTCTACAAATACCACTTTTATATCTTGTTTTAGACACATTACTCCATTTTTAAACTACCATTTAACTTGAAATTTATCCTTTTTTTTTACGTTCACATTAATTCATTTCTTTTTGTTGAACAATGCTGCATTCAATTTGTACTAAACCAATTCTGTAGGAAAATTGCTTTAGTATCGTTGGATTTAAAGTGAATATTATACAATGCAACAAACACTCAAACGGATATGTGGCGCAATGGTAGCGCGTCGGACTCCAGATCAGAAGGTTGCGTGTTTGATTCACGTCAGGTTCATAACTTTTTAACGCAGCGTTTTACACATATTCACACTTTCATTTCTCACACTTTCTTCCTTCCTAATATATGCTAGTTATTTTTTTATTCAGTTATTTTTTCACAAACAATTCTTATGTTACTCTTATTTTTCTTCAAAATATATTATTTTTATTTAAATTTTATTGTTGTTAATTGATTTTTCATCTATTTGCTATAAAGTCAAAACATTTTGTGGAGCCAATGTTATACAGAAATGCTATTTTTGATTAAAAATGTAACCCAGGATTGTTTTCTCATACAAATGATCACATGATCTAGAGAGATGATTTTTATTATGATATAATTCGGTGCTACCATTGGATGGAAGAATATGCACTTTGTTATTTTTTTTACTTTATGGATATAATATTATTTTAAAAATAGTTTATATCATAATTTTATGTCTATATTTTAAACAAATTGTAATCTAGTATTTTAAAAAAATAAATAAATTTAACAACTCATAATTTTAATCTAATATCTAATAAAATGTTAGAATCCGAATTTTTCATAATCAATCTTTTTAGTAGCCAATTTAGTCAACCGATTCACCAACATTCAAATGTATCATATTTCTTCACTGTCCTTGTTAAATTAGACACAAAAAAGAAATTATATAGCCCTTCAGTTTTCAAGATAAACTGAGATGAAATATATGCTAGTTTTGAAATCAATAAAAGTGTTGCTTTTGTGGTTCGAATCCATGCGCATTTAACTTTACCTCTCAGTTTTAATAACACCCAGATGATGAGTTGCGAGTTATCATGTTCTTATTGAAGAGACTGTAATTTTTTTTACATGATGTTTTAAAAATTTCGCCTTAATAACAAGAAAAAAATAACTATTAATCCTTAACAAAATTATTATATTTCAAAAAACACATGCATCATAAAATACATATTACTCACAAATATCTTCTATTAACAATTAAGAAAAAATCTCATAAAAAACAACAACAATTAGACTTAGAATATCTAGACCAACTTTATGGCCAATTAGACCATGTGTTATGCTATCTAGAAAAGCTCAAAGATTTCCCGCACCATATTATATACGGTTGTGGATGTTCATATCTCACTTCTCTATGCCATTTTGTCTACAAATACCACTTTTATATCTTGTTTTAGACACATTACTCCATTTTTAAACTACCATTTAACTTGAAATTTATCCTTTTTTTTTACGTTCACATTAGTTCATTTCTTTTTGTTGAACAATGTTGCATTCAATTTGTACTAAACCAATTCTGTAGGAAAATTGCTTTACTTTGTTTTAGGAGTATCGTTGGATTTAAAGTGAATATTATACAATGCAACAAACACTCAAATGGATCTGTGGCGCAATGGTAGCGCATCTGACTCCAGATCAGAAAGTTGTGTGTTTGATTCACGTAAGGTTCATAACTTTTTAACGCAGCGTTTTACACATATTCTCACTTTCATTTCTCACACTTTGTCTTCCTTCATCACTTTTTTCCACCTTCATCTTCATAAATGGTGTCTCGTCTCCGCCACGCCTTCCGTCACTATTCAACAATCCTCTCTCCAAACTCCTCAACCCCGCTAACCTCAAAGGAAAAATATATGCTAGTTATTTTTTTATTCAGTTATCTTTTCACAAACAATTGTTATGATACTCTTATTTTTCGTCAAACTCTATTCTTTTTATTTAAATTTTATTGTTTTTAATTGATTTTTCATCTATTTGCTATAAAGTCAAAAATATTTATGGAGTCAATGTTATGCAGAAATGCTATTTTGGATTAACAATGTAACCTAGGATTGTTTTCTCATACAAATGATCACATGATCTGGAAAGATAATTTTTATTATGATCTAATTCCAGGGTGCTACCATTGTATGGAAGAATTATGCACTTTATTATTTTTTAACTTTATGGATATAATAATATTTTAAGAATAGTTTATATCATAATTTTCTGTCTATATTTTAAAGAAATTGTAATCTAGTATTTTTTAAAAATAAATAAATTTAACAACTTATAATTTTTATCTAATATCTAATAAAATGTTAGACTCTCAATTTTTCATAATCAATCTTTTTAGTAGCCAATTTAGTCAACCGATTCACCAACATTCAGATGTATCATATTTCTTCACTATCCATGTTAAACTAGACACAAAAAAGAAATTATTTAACCCTTCAGTTTTCAAGATAAATTGAGATAAATATATGCTAGCTTTGAAAATAATAAAATTTTAGTTACTGTGGTTCGAAGCCATGTGCGTTTAAATTTACCTCTCAGTTTTAATAACACCAAGGTGATGAGTTGCGAGCTATCATGTTCTTATTGTAGAGACTCCAATTTTTTTATAGGAGATTTTTCAAATTTCGTCCAAATAATAGGAAAATAAATAAGTATTAATTCTTAATAAAATGATTATATTTCAAAAATCAGATGCCTCAAACATTCCCTCTAAAACCATCATAAAACACATATTACTCACAAATATCTTCTATTAACAATTAAAAAAAAATCTCATAAAAAACAACAACAATTAGACTTAGCATATCTAGACAACTTTATGGCCAATTAGATGATGTGTTATGCTATCCAAAAAAGCTATTTGAACACCTCAAAGATTTCCAGCACCATATTATATACGGTTGCGGATGTTCATATATCACTTCTCTATGCCATTTAGTCTACAAATACCACTTTTATATCTTGTTTTAGACACATTACTCCATTTTTAAACTACCATTTAACTTTAAATTTATCCTTTTTTTTACGTTCACATTAGTTCATTTCTTTTTGTTGAACAATGATGCATTCAATTTGTACCAAACCAATTCTGTAGGAAAATTGCTTTACTTTGTTCTAGGAGTAATCCTTGGATTTAAAGTGAATATTATACAATACAACAAACATTCAAATGGATCTGTGGCGCAATGGTAGCACGTTTGACTCAAGGTCAGAAGGTTGTGTGTTATATTCTCTCCGCCACGCCTTCCGTCACTATTCAACAATCCTCTCTCCAAACTCCTCAACCCCGCTAACCACAAAGGAAAAATATATGCTAGTTATTTTTTTATTCAGTTATCTTTTCACAAACAATTGTTATGTTAATCTTAATTTTCGTCAAAATCTATTCTTTTTATTTAAATTTTATTGTTTTTAATTGATTTTTCATCTATTTGCTATAAAGTCAAAAAAATTTATGGAGTCAATGTTATGCAGAAATGCTATTTTGGATTAACAATGTAACCTAGGATTGTTTTATCATACAAATGATCACATGATCTGGAAAGATAATTTTTAGTATGATCTAATTCGAGGGTGCTACCATTGTATGGAAGAATTATGCACTTTATTATTTTTTTACTTTATGGATATAATAATATTTTAAGAATAGTTTATATCATAATTTTTTGTCTATATTTTAAAGAAATTGTAATATAGTATTTTTTAAAAATAAATAAATTTAACAACTCATAATTTTTATCTAATATCTAATAAAATGTTAGACTCTCAATTTTTCATAATCAATCTTTTTTGTAGCCAATTTCGTCAACAGATTCACCAACATTCAAATGTATCATATTTCTTCACTATACGTGTTAAACTAGACACAAAAAAGAAATTATTTAACCCTTCACTTTTCAAGATAAATTGAGATGAAATATATGCTAGCTTTGAAAATAATAAAATTTTAGTTATTGTGGTTCGAATCCATGTGCGTTTAACTTTACCTCTCAGTTTTAATAACACCAAGGTGATGAGTTGCGAGCTATCATGTTCTTATTGTAGAGACTTTAATTTTTTTATAGGAGATTTTTGAAATTTCGTTCAAATAATAGGAAAAAAAATAACTATATATTCTTAATAAAATGATTATATTTTAAAAATCACATGCATCAAACATTCCCTCTAAAACCATCATAAAACACATATTACTCACAAATATCTTCTATTAACAATTAAAAAAAAATCTCATAAAAAACAACAACAATTAGACTTAGCATATCTAGACCAACTTTATGGCCAATTAGATGATGTGTTATGCTATCTAGAAAAGCAATTTGAACACCTCAAAGATTTCCCGCACCTTATTATATACGGTTGTGGATGTTCATATATCACTTCTCTATGCAATTTTGTCTACAAATACCACTTTTATATCTTGTTTTAGACACATTACTCCATTTTCAAACTACCATTTAACTTGAAATTTATCCTTTTTTTTTACGTTCACATTAAATCATTTCTTTTTGTTGAACAATGCTGCATTCAATTTGTACTAAACCAATTCTGTAGGAAAATTGCTGTATTTTGTTCTAGGTGTATCCTTGGATTTAAAGTGAATATTATACAATCCAACAAACGCTCAAATGGTTGTGTGGCGCAATGGTAGCGCATCTGACTCCAGATCAGAAGGTTGCGTGTTCTATATTTTAAAGAAATTGTAATCTAGTATTTTTTAAAAATAAATAAATTTAACAACTCATAATTTTTATCTAATATCTAATAAAATGTTAGACTCTCAATTTTTCATAATCAATCTTTTTAGTAGCCAATTTAGTCAACCGATTCACCAACATTCAAATGTATCATATTTCTTCACTATCCGTGTTAAACTAGACACAAAAAAGAAATTATTTAACCCTTTAGTTTTCAAGATAAATTGAGATGAAATATATGCTAGCTTTGAAAATAATAAAATTTTAGTTATTGTGGTTCGAATCCATGTGCGTTTAACTTTACCTCTCAGTTTTAATAACACCAAGGTGATGAGTTGCGAGCTATCATGTTCTTATTGTAGAGACTCTATTTTTTTTTATAGGAGATTTTTCAAATTTCGCCCAAATAATAGGAAAAAAATAACTATTAATTCTTAATAAAATGATTATATTTCAAAAATCACATGCATCAAACATTCCCTCTAAAACCATCATAAAACACATATTACTCACAAATATCTTCTATTAACAACTAAAAAAAAATCTCATAAAAAACAACAACAATTAGACTTAGCATATCTAGACCAATTTTATGGCCAATTAGATGATGTGTTATGCTATCCAGAAAAGCTATTTGAACACCTCAAAGATTTCCCGCACCATATTATATACGGTTGCGGATGTTCATATATCACTTCTCTACGCCATTTTCTCTACAAATACCATTTTATATCTTGTTTTAGAAGCATTACTCCATTTTTAAACTACCATTTAACTTGAAATTTATCCTTTTTTTATTCAGTTCACATTAGTTCATTTCTTTTTGTTGTACAATGCTGCATTCAATTTGTACTAAACCAATTATGTTTGATATTGCTCTACTTTGTTCTTGGAGTATCTTTGGATTTAAAGTGAATATTATACAATGCAACAAACACTCAAATGGATCTGTGGCGCAATGGTAGCGCGTCTGAATCCAGATCAGAAGGTTGCATGTTCGATTCACGTCAGGTTCATAAATTTTAAACGCAGCGTTTTACACATATTCACACTTTTATTTCTCACACTTTCTCTTCCTTCATCTAAAACCCTAATCACTTTTTTCCACATATTCACACTTTTATTTCTCACACTTTCTCTTCCTTCATCTAAAACCCTAATCATTTTTTTCCACCTTCATCTTCATAAATGGCGTCTAGTCTCCGCCACGCCTTCCGTCACTACTCAACAATCCTCACTCCAAACTCCTCAACACCGCTAACCTCAAAGGAAAAATATATGCTAGTTATTTTTTTATTCAGTTATCTTTTCACAAACAATTGTTATGTTACTCTTATTTTTCGTCAAAATCTATTCTTTTTATTTAAATTTTATTGCTTTTAATTGATTTTATGGAGTCAATGTTATGCAGAAATGCTATTTTGGATTAACAATGTAACCTAGGATTGTTTTCTCATACAAATGATCACATGATCTGGAGAGATAATTTTTATTATGATCTAATTCGAGGGTGCTACCATTGTATGGAAGAATTATGCACTTTATTATTTTTTTACTTTATAGATATAATATTATTTTAAGAATAGTTTATATCATAATTTTCTGTCTATATTTTAAAGAATTTGTAATTTTTATTATGATCTAATTCGAGGGTGCTACCATTGTATGGAAGAATTATGCACTTTATTGTTTTTTTTACTTTATGGATATAATAATATTTTAAGAATAGTTTATATCAGAATTTTCTGTCTATATGTTAAAGAAATTGTAATCTAGTACTTTTAAAAACTAAATAAATTTAACAACTCAGAATTTTTATCTAATATCTAATAAAATGTTAGACTCTCAATTTTTCATAATCAATCTTTTTAGTAGCCAATTTAGTAAACCGATTCACCAACATTCAAATGTATCATATTTCTTCACTATCCGTGTTAAACTAGACACAAAAAAGAAATTATTTAACCCTTCAGTTTTCAAGATAAATTGAGATGAAATATATGCTAGCTTTGAAAATAATAAAATTTTAGTTATTGTGGTTCGAATCCATGTGCGTTTAACTTTACCTCTCAGTTTTAATAACACCAAGGTGATGAGTTGCGAGCTATCATGTTCTTATTGTAGAGACTCTATTTTTTTTATAGGAGATTTTTCAAATTTCGCCCAAATAATATGAAAAAAAATAACTATTAATTCTAAATAAAATGATTATACTTCAAAAATCACATGCATTAAACATTCCCTCTAAAACCATCATAAAACACATATTACTCACAAATATCTTCTATTAACAATTAAAAAAAAATCTCATAAAAAACAACAACAATTAGACTTAGCATATCTAGACCAACTTTATGGCCAATTAGATGATGTGTTATGCTATCTAGAAAAGCAATTTGAACACCTCAAAGATTTCCCGCACCTTATTATATACGGTTGTGGATGTTCATATATCACTTCTCTATGCAATTTTGTCTACAAATACCACTTTTATATCTTGTTTTAGACACATTACTCCATTTTCAAACTACCATTTAACTTGAAATTTATCCTTTTTTTTTACGTTCACATTAAATCATTTCTTTTTGTTGAACAATGCTGCATTCAATTTGTACTAAACCAATTCTGTAGGAAAATTGCTGTATTTTGTTCTAGGTGTATCCTTGGATTTAAAGTGAATATTATACAATCCAACAAACGCTCAAATGGTTGTGTGGCGCAATGGTAGCGCATCTGACTCCAGATCAGAAGGTTGCGTGTTCTATATTTTAAAGAAATTGTAATCTAGTATTTTTTAAAAATAAATAAATTTAACAACTCAGAATTTTTATCTAATATCTAATAAAATGTTAGACTCTCAATTTTTCATAATCAATCTTTTTAGTAGCCAATTTAGTCAATCGATTCACCAACATTCAAATGTATCATATTTCTTCACTATCCGTGTTAAACTAGACACAAAAAAGAAATTATTTAACCCTTCAGTTTTCAAGATAAATTGAGATGAAATATATGCTAGCTTTGAAAATAATAAAATTTTAGTTATTGTGGTTCGAATCCATGTGAGTTTAACTTTACCTCTCAGTTTTAATAACACCAAGGTGATGAGTTGCGAGCTATCATGTTCTTATTGTAGAGACTCTATTTTTTTATAGGAGATTTTTCAAATTTCGCCCAAATAATAGGAAAAAAAATAACTATCAATTCTTAATAAAATGATTATATTTCAAAAATCACATGCATCAAACATTCCCTCTAAAACCATCATAAAACACATATTACTCACAAATATCTTCTATTAACAATTAAAAAAAATCTCATAAAAAACAACAACAATTAGACTTAGCATATCTAGACCAACTTTATGGCCAATTAGATGATGTGTTATACTATCTAGAAAAGCAATTTGAACACCTCAAAGATTTCCCGCACCTTATTATATACGGTTGTGGATGTTCATATATCACTTCTCTATGCAATTTTGTGTACAAATACCACTTTTATATCTTGTTTTAGACACATTACTCCATTTTCAAACTACCATTTAACTTGAAATTTATCCTTTTTTTTTACGTTCACATTAAATCATTTCTTTTTGTTGAACAATGTTGCATTCAATTTGTACTAAACCAATTCTGTAGGAAAATTGTTGTATTTTGTTCTAGGTGTATCCTTGGATTTAAAGTGAATATTATACAATCCAACAAACGCTCAAATGGTTGTGTGGCGCAATGGTAGCGCATCTGACTCCAGATCAGAAGGTTGCGTGTTCTATATTTTAAAGAAATTGTAATCTAGTATTTTTTAAAAATAAATAAATTTAACAACTCATAATTTTTATCTAATATCTAATAAAATGTTAGACTCTCAATTTTTCATAATCAATCTTTTTAGTAGCCAATTTAGTCAACCGATTCACCAACATTCAAATGTATCATATTTCTTCACTATCCGTGTTAAACTAGACACAAAAAAGAAATTATTTAACCCTTCAGTTTTCAAGATAAATTGAGATGAAATATATGCTAGCTTTGAAAATAATAAAATTTTAGTTATTGTGGTTCGAATCCATGTGCGTTTAACTTCACCTCTTAGTTTTAATAACACCAAGGTGATGAGTTTCGAGCTATCATGTTCTTATTGTAGAGACTCTATTTTTTTTTATAGGAGATTTTTCAAATTTCGCCCAAATAATAGGAAAAAAAATAACTATTAATTCTTAATAAAATGATTATACTTCAAAAATCACATGCATCAAACATTCCCTCTAAAACCATCATAAAACACATATTACTCACAAATATCTTCTATTAACAATTAAAAAAAATCTCATAAAAAACAACAACAATTAGACTTAGCATATCTAGACCAATTTTATGGCCAATTAAATGATGTGTTATGCTATCTAGAAAAGCTATTTGAACACCTCAAAGATTTCCCGCACCATATTATATACGGTTGTGGATGTTCATATATCACTTCTCTACGCCATTTTCTCTACAAATACCATTTTATATCTTGTTTTAGAAGCATTACTCCATTTTTTAAACTACCATTTAACTTGAAATTTATCCTTTTTTTATTCAGTTCACATTAGTTCATTTCTTTTTGTTGTACAATGCTGCGTTCAATTTGTACTAAACCAATTATGTTTGATATTGCTCTACTTTGTTCTAGGAGTATCTTTGGATTTAAAGTGAATATTATACAATGCAACAAACACTCAAATGGATCTGTGGCGCAATGGTAGCGCGTCTGACTCCAGATCAGAAGGTTGCGTGTTCGATTCACGTCAGGTTCATAAATTTTAAACGCAGCGTTTTACACATATTCACACTTTTATTTCTCACACTTTCTCTTCCTTCATCTAAAACCCTAATCACTTTTTTCCACCTTCATCTTCATAAATGGCGTCTCGTCTCCGCCACGCCTTTCGTCACTACTCAACAATCCTCAATCCAAACTCAACACCGCTAACCTCAAAGGAAAAATATATGCTAGTTATTTTTTTATTCAGTTATCTTTTCACAAACAATTGTTATGTTAATCTTAATTTTCGTCAAAATCTATTCTTTTTATTTAAATTTTATTGTTTTTAATTGATTTCTCATCTATTTGCTATAAAGTCAAAAAAATTTATGGAGTCAATGTTATGCAGAAATGCTATTTTGGATTAACAATGTAACCTAGGATTGTTTTATCATACAAATGATCACATGATCTGGAAAGATAATTTTTAGTATGATCTAATTCGAGGGTGCTACCATTGTATGGAAGAATTATGCACTTTATTGTTTTTTTTACTTTATGAATATAATAATATTTTAAGAATAGTTTATATCAGAATTTTCTGTCTATATGTTAAAGAAATTGTAATCTAGTACTTTTAAAAAATAAATAAATTTAACAACTCAGAATTTTTATCTAATATCTAATAAAATGTTAGACTCTCAATTTTTCATAATCAATCTTTTTAGTAGCCAATTTAGTCAATCGATTCACCAACATTCAAATGTATCATATTTCTTCACTATCCGTGTTAAACTAGACACAAAAAAGAAATTATTTAACCCTTCAGTTTTCAAGATAAATTGAGATGAAATATATGCTAGCTTTGAAAATAATAAAATTATAGTTATTGTGGTTCGAATCCATGTGCGTTTAACTTTACCTCTCAGTTTTAATAACACCAAGGTGATGAGTTGCGAGCTATCATGTTCTTATTGTAGAGACTCTATTTTTTTATAGGAGATTTTTCAAATTTCGCCCAAATAATAGGAAAAAAAATAACTATCAATTCTTAATAAAATGATTATATTTCAAAAATCACATGCATCAAACATTCCCTCTAAAACCATCATAAAACACATATTACTCACAAATATCTTCTATTAACAATTAAAAAAAAATCTCATAAAAAACAACAACAATTAGACTTAGCATATCTAGACCAACTTTATGGCCAATTAGATGATGTGTTATACTATCTAGAAAAGCAATTTGAACACCTCAAAGATTTCCCGCACCTTATTATATACGGTTGTGGATGTTCATATATCACTTCTCTATGCAATTTTGTGTACAAATAACACTTTTATATCTTGTTTTAGACACATTACTCCATTTTCAAACTACCATTTAACTTGAAATTTATCCTTTTTTTTTACGTTCACATTAAATCATTTCTTTTTGTTGAACAATGTTGCATTCAATTTGTACTAAACCAATTCTGTAGGAAAATTATCGTATTTTGTTCTAGGTGTATCCTTGGATTTAAAGTGAATATTATACAATCCAACAAACGCTCAAATGGTTGTGTGGCGCAATGGTAGCGCATCTGACTCCAGATCAGAAGGTTGCGTGTTCTATATTTTAAAGAAATTGTAATCTAGTATTTTTTAAAAATAAATAAATTTAACAACTCATAATTTTTATCTAATATCTAATAAAATGTTAGACTCTCAATTTTTCATAATCAATCTTTTTAGTAGCCAATTTAGTCAACCGATTCACCAACATTCAAATGTATCATATTTCTTCACTATCCGTGTTAAACTAGACACAAAAAAGAAATTATTTAACCCTTCAGTTTTCAAGATAAATTGAGATGAAATATATGCTAGCTTTGAAAATAATAAAATTTTAGTTATTGTGGTTCGAATCCATGTGCGTTTAACTTTACCTCTCAGTTTTAATAACACCAAGGTGATGAGTTGCGAGCTATCATGTTCTTATTGTAGAGACTCTATTTTTTTTTATAGGAGATTTTTCAAATTTCGCCTAAATAATAGGAAAAAAAATAACTATTAATTCTTAATAAAATGATTATACTTCAAAAATCACATGCATCAAACATTCCCTCTAAACCAATCATAAAACACATATTACTCACAAATATCTTCTATTAACAATTAAAAAAAAATCTCATAAAAAACAACAACAATTAGACTTAGCATATCTAGACCAACTTTATGGCCAATTAGATGATGTGTTATGCTATCTAGAAAAGCAATTTGAACACCTCAAAGATTTCCCGCACCTTATTATATACGGTTGTGGATGTTCATATATCACTTCTCTATGCAATTTTGTCTACAAATACCACTTTTATATCTTGTTTTAGACACATTACTCCATTTTCAGTTATCTTTTTCAGTTATGCTAGTTATTTTTTTATTCAGTTATCTTTTCACAAACAATTGTTATGTTAATCTTAATTTTCGTCAAAATCTATTCTTTTTATTTAAATTTTATTGTTTTTAATTGATTTCTCATCTATTTGCTATAAAGTCAAAAAAATTTATGGAGTCAATGTTATGCAGAAATGCTATTTTGGATTAACAATGTAACCTAGGATTGTTTTATCATACAAATGATCACATGATCTGGAAAGATAATTTTTAGTATGATCTAATTCGAGGGTGCTACCATTGTATGGAAGAATTATGCACTTTATTGTTTTTTTTACTTTATGAATATAATAATATTTTAAGAATAGTTTATATCAGAATTTTCTGTCTATATGTTAAAGAAATTGTAATCTAGTACTTTTAAAAAATAAATAAATTTAACAACTCAGAATTTTTATCTAATATCTAATAAAATGTTAGACTCTCAATTTTTCATAATCAATCTTTTTAGTAGCCAATTTAGTCAATCGATTCACCAACATTCAAATGTATCATATTTCTTCACTATCCGTGTTAAACTAGACACAAAAAAGAAATTATTTAACCCTTCAGTTTTCAAGATAAATTGAGATGAAATATATGCTAGCTTTGAAAATAATAAAATTATAGTTATTGTGGTTCGAATCCATGTGCGTTTAACTTTACCTCTCAGTTTTAATAACACCAAGGTGATGAGTTGCGAGCTATCATGTTCTTATTGTAGAGACTCTATTTTTTTATAGGAGATTTTTCAAATTTCGCCCAAATAATAGGAAAAAAAATAACTATCAATTCTTAATAAAATGATTATATTTCAAAAATCACATGCATCAAACATTCCCTCTAAAACCATCATAAAACACATATTACTCACAAATATCTTCTATTAACAATTAAAAAAAAATCTCATAAAAAACAACAACAATTAGACTTAGCATATCTAGACCAACTTTATGGCCAATTAGATGATGTGTTATACTATCTAGAAAAGCAATTTGAACACCTCAAAGATTTCCCGCACCTTATTATATACGGTTGTGGATGTTCATATATCACTTCTCTATGCAATTTTGTGTACAAATAACACTTTTATATCTTGTTTTAGACACATTACTCCATTTTCAAACTACCATTTAACTTGAAATTTATCCTTTTTTTTTACGTTCACATTAAATCATTTCTTTTTGTTGAACAATGTTGCATTCAATTTGTACTAAACCAATTCTGTAGGAAAATTATCGTATTTTGTTCTAGGTGTATCCTTGGATTTAAAGTGAATATTATACAATCCAACAAACGCTCAAATGGTTGTGTGGCGCAATGGTAGCGCATCTGACTCCAGATCAGAAGGTTGCGTGTTCTATATTTTAAAGAAATTGTAATCTAGTATTTTTTAAAAATAAATAAATTTAACAACTCATAATTTTTATCTAATATCTAATAAAATGTTAGACTCTCAATTTTTCATAATCAATCTTTTTAGTAGCCAATTTAGTCAACCGATTCACCAACATTCAAATGTATCATATTTCTTCACTATCCGTGTTAAACTAGACACAAAAAAGAAATTATTTAACCCTTCAGTTTTCAAGATAAATTGAGATGAAATATATGCTAGCTTTGAAAATAATAAAATTTTAGTTATTGTGGTTCGAATCCATGTGCGTTTAACTTTACCTCTCAGTTTTAATAACACCAAGGTGATGAGTTGCGAGCTATCATGTTCTTATTGTAGAGACTCTATTTTTTTTTATAGGAGATTTTTCAAATTTCGCCTAAATAATAGGAAAAAAAATAACTATTAATTCTTAATAAAATGATTATACTTCAAAAATCACATGCATCAAACATTCCCTCTAAACCAATCATAAAACACATATTACTCACAAATATCTTCTATTAACAATTAAAAAAAAATCTCATAAAAAACAACAACAATTAGACTTAGCATATCTAGACCAACTTTATGGCCAATTAGATGATGTGTTATGCTATCTAGAAAAGCAATTTGAACACCTCAAAGATTTCCCGCACCTTATTATATACGGTTGTGGATGTTCATATATCACTTCTCTATGCAATTTTGTCTACAAATACCACTTTTATATCTTGTTTTAGACACATTACTCCATTTTCAAACTACCATTTAACTTGAAATTTATCTTTTTTTTTACGTTCAGATTAAATCATTTCTTTTTGTTGAACAATGCTGCATTCAATTTGTACTAAACCAATTCTGTAGGAAAATTGTTGTATTTTGTTCTAGGTGTATCCTTGGATTTAAAGTGAATATTATACAATCCAACAAACGCTCAAATGGTTGTGTGGCGCAATGGTAGCGCATCTGACTCCAGATCAGAAGGTTGCGTGTTCTATATTTTAAAGAAATTGTAATCTAGTATTTTTTTAAAATAAATAAATTTAACAACTCATAATTTTTATCTAATATCTAATAAAATGTTAGACTCTCAATTTTTCATAATCAATCTTTTTAGTAGCCAATTTAGTCAACCGATTCACCAACATTCAAATGTATCATATTTCTTCACTATCCTTGTTAAACTAGACACAAAAAAGAAATTATTTAACCCTTCAGTTTTCAAGATAAATTGAGATGAAATATATGCTAGCTTTGAAAATAATAAAATTTTAGTTATTGTGGTTCGAATCCATGTGCGTTTAACTTTACCTCTCAGTTTTAATAACACCAAGGTGATGAGTTGCGAGCTATCATGTTCTTATTGTAGAGACTCTATTTTTTTTTATAGGAGATTTTTCAAATTTCGCCCAAATAATAGGAAAAAAAATAACTATTAATTCTTAATAAAATGATTATACTTCAAAAATCACATGCATCAAACATTCCCTCTAAAACCATCATAAAACACATATTACTCACAAATATCTTCTATTAACAATTAAAAAAAAATCTCATAAAAAACAACAACAATTAGACTTAGCATATCTAGACCAACTTTATGGCCAATTAGATGATGTGTTATGCTATCTAGAAAAGCAATTTGAACACCTCAAAGATTTCCCGCACCTTATTATATACGGTTGTGGATGTTCATATATCACTTCTCTATGCAATTTTGTCTACAAATACCACTTTTATATCTTGTTTTAGACACATTACTCCATTTTCAAACTACCATTTAACTTGAAATTTATCCTTTTTTTTTACGTTCACATTAAATCATTTCTTTTTGTTGAACAATGCTGCATTCAATTTGTACTAAACCAATTCTGTAGGAAAATTGTTGTATTTTGTTCTAGGTGTATCCTTGGATTTAAAGTGAATATTATACAATCCAACAAACGCTCAAATGGTTATGTGGCGCAATGGTAGCGCGTCTGACTCCAGATCAGAAGGTTGCGTGTTCAATATTTTAAAGAAATTGTAATCTAGTATTTTTTAAAAATAAATAAATTTAACAACTCATAATTTTTATCTAATATCTAATAAAATGTTAGACTCTCAATTTTTCATAATCAATCTTTTTAGTAGCCAATTTAGTCAACCGATTCACCAACATTCAAATGTATCATATTTCTTCACTATCCGTGTTAAACTAGACACAAAAAAGAAATTATTTAACCCTTCAGTTTTAAAGATAAATTGAGATGAAATATATACCAGCTTTGAAAATAATAAAATTTTAGTTATTGTGGTTCGAATCCATGTGCGTTTAACTTTACCTCTCAGTTTTAATAACACCAAGGTGATGAGTTGCGAGCTATCATGTTCTTATTGTAGAGACTCTATTTTTTTATAGGAGATTTTTCAAATTTCGCCCAAATAATAGAAAAAAAATAACTATTAATTCTTAATAAAATGATTATATTTCAAAAATCACATGCATCAAACATTCCCTCTAAAACCATCATAAAACACATATTACTCACAAATATCTTCTATTAACAATTAAAAAAAAATCTCATAAAAAACAACAACAATTAGACTTAGCATATCTAGACCAACTTTATGGCCAATTAGATGATGTGTTATACTATCTAGAAAAGCAATTTGAACACCTCAAAGATTTCCCGCACCTTATTATATACGGTTGTGGATGTTCATATATCACTTCTCTATGCAATTTTGTCTACAAATACCACTTTTATATCTTGTTTTAGACACATTACTCCATTTTCAAACTACCATTTAACTTGAAATTTATCCTTTTTTTTTACGTTCACATTAAATCATTTCTTTTTGTTGAACAATGCTGCATTCAATTTGTACTAAACCAATTCTGTAGGAAAATTGTTGTATTTTGTTCTAGGTGTATCCTTGGATTTAAAGTGAATATTATACAATCCAACAAACGCTCAAATGGTTGTGTGGCGCAATGGTAGCGCATCTGACTCCAGATCAGAAGGTTGCGTGTTCTATATTTTAAAGAAATTGTAATCTAGTATTTTTTTAAAATAAATAAATTTAACAACTCATAATTTTTATCTAATATCTAATAAAATGTTAGACTCTCAATTTTTCATAATCAATCTTTTTAGTAGCCAATTTAGTCAACCGATTCACCAACATTCAAATGTATCATATTTCTTCACTATCCTTGTTAAACTAGACACAAAAAAGAAATTATTTAACCCTTCAGTTTTCAAGATAAATTGAGATGAAATATATGCTAGCTTTGAAAATAATAAAATTTTAGTTATTGTGGTTCGAATCCATGTGCGTTTAACTTTACCTCTCAGTTTTAATAACACCAAGGTGATGAGTTGCGAGCTATCATGTTCTTATTGTAGAGACTCTATTTTTTTTTATAGGAGATTTTTCAAATTTCGCCCAAATAATAGGAAAAAAAATAACTATTAATTCTTAATAAAATGATTATACTTCAAAAATCACATGCATCAAACATTCCCTCTAAAACCATCATAAAACACATATTACTCACAAATATCTTCTATTAACAATTAAAAAAAAATCTCATAAAAAACAACAACAATTAGACTTAGCATATCTAGACCAACTTTATGGCCAATTAGATGATGTGTTATGCTATCTAGAAAAGCAATTTGAACACCTCAAAGATTTCCCGCACCTTATTATATACGGTTGTGGATGTTCATATATCACTTCTCTATGCAATTTTGTCTACAAATACCACTTTTATATCTTGTTTTAGACACATTACTCCATTTTCAAACTACCATTTAACTTGAAATTTATCCTTTTTTTTTACGTTCACATTAAATCATTTCTTTTTGTTGAACAATGCTGCATTCAATTTGTACTAAACCAATTCTGTAGGAAAATTGTTGTATTTTGTTCTAGGTGTATCCTTGGATTTAAAGTGAATATTATACAATCCAACAATCGCTCAAATGGTTATGTGGCGCAATGGTAGCGCGTCTGACTCCAGATCAGAAGGTTGCGTGTTCAATATTTTAAAGAAATTGTAATCTAGTATTTTTTAAAAATAAATAAATTTAACAACTCATAATTTTTATCTAATATCTAATAAAATGTTAGACTCTCAATTTTTCATAATCAATCTTTTTAGTAGCCAATTTAGTCAACCGATTCACCAACATTCAAATGTATCATATTTCTTCACTATCCGTGTTAAACTAGACACAAAAAAGAAATTATTTAACCCTTCAGTTTTAAAGATAAATTGAGATGAAATATATACCAGCTTTGAAAATAATAAAATTTTAGTTATTGTGGTTCGAATCCATGTGCGTTTAACTTTACCTCTCAGTTTTAATAACACCAAGGTGATGAGTTGCGAGCTATCATGTTCTTATTGTAGAGACTCTATTTTTTTATAGGAGATTTTTCAAATTTCGCCCAAATAATAGAAAAAAAATAACTATTAATTCTTAATAAAATGATTATATTTCAAAAATCACATGCATCAAACATTCCCTCTAAAACCATCATAAAACACATATTACTCACAAATATCTTCTATTAACAATTAAAAAAAAATCTCATAAAAAACAACAACAATTAGACTTAGCATATCTAGACCAACTTTATGGCCAATTAGATGATGTGTTATACTATCTAGAAAAGCAATTTGAACACCTCAAAGATTTCCCGCACCTTATTATATACGGTTGTGGATGTTCATATATCACTTCTCTATGCAATTTTGTCTACAAATACCACTTTTATATCTTGTTTTAGACACATTACTCCATTTTCAAACTACCATTTAACTTGAAATTTATCCTTTTTTTTTACGTTCACATTAAATCATTTCTTTTTGTTGAACAATGCTGCATTCAATTTGTACTAAACCAATTCTGTAGGAAAATTGTTGTATTTTGTTCTAGGTGTATCCTTGGATTTAAAGTGAATATTATACAATCCAACAAACGCTCAAATGGTTGTGTGGCGCAATGGTAGCGCATCTGACTCAAGATCAGAAGGTTGCGTGTTCTATATTTTAAAGAAATTGTAATCTAGTATTTTTTTAAAATAAATAAATTTAACAACTCATAATTTTTATCTAATATCTAATAAAATGTTAGACTCTCAATTTTTCATAATCAATCTTTTTAGTAGCCAATTTAGTCAACCGATTCACCAACATTCAAATGTATCATATTTCTTCACTATCCTTGTTAAACTAGACACAAAAAAGAAATTATTTAACCCTTCAGTTTTCAAGATAAATTGAGATGAAATATATGCTAGCTTTGAAAATAATAAAATTTTAGTTATTGTGGTTCGAATCCATGTGCGTTTAACTTTACCTCTCAGTTTTAATAACACCAAGGTGATGAGTTGCGAGCTATCATGTTCTTATTGTAGAGACTCTATTTTTTTTTATAGGAGATTTTTCAAATTTCGCCCAAATAATAGGAAAAAAAATAACTATTAATTCTTAATAAAATGATTATACTTCAAAAATCACATGCATCAAACATTCCCTCTAAAACCATCATAAAACACATATTACTCACAAATATCTTCTATTAACAATTAAAAAAAAATCTCATAAAAAACAACAACAATTAGACTTAGCATATCTAGACCAACTTTATGGCCAATTAGATGATGTGTTATGCTATCTAGAAAAGCTATTTGAACACCTCAAAGATTTCCCGCACCATATTATATACGGTTGTGGATGTTCATATATCACTTCTCTATGCAATTTTGTCTACAAATACCACTTTTATATCTTGTTTTAGACACATTACTCCATTTTCAAACTACCATTTAACTTGAAATTTATCCTTTTTTTTTACGTTCACATTAAATCATTTCTTTTTGTTGAACAATGCTGCATTCAATTTGTACTAAACCAATTCTGTAGGAAAATTGCTGTATTTTGTTCTAGGTGTATCCTTGGATTTAAAGTGAATATTATACAATCCAACAAACGCTCAAATGGTTGTGTGGCGCAATGGTAGCGCATCTGACTCAAGATCAGAAGGTTGCGTGTTCTATATTTTAAAGAAATTGTAATCTAGTATTTTATAAAAATAAATAAATTTAACAACTCATAATTTTTATCTAATATCTAATAAAATGTTAGACTCTCAATTTTTCATAATCAATCTTTTTAGTAGCCAATTTAGTCAACCGATTCACCAACATTCAAATGTATCATATTTCTTCACTATCCGTGTTAAACTAGACACAAAAAAGAAATTATTTAACCCTTCAGTTTTCAAGATAAATTGAGATGAAATATATGCTAGCTTTGAAAATAATAAAATTTTAGTTATTGTGGTTCGAATCCATGTGCGTTTAACTTTACCTCTCAGTTTTAATAACACCAAGGTGATGAGTTGCGAGCTATCATGTTCTTATTGTAGAGACTCTATTTTTTTTTATAGGAGATTTTTCAAATTTCGCCCAAATAATAGGAAAAAAAAATAACTATTAATTCTTAATAAAATGATTATACTTCAAAAATCACATGCATCAAACATTCCCTCTAAAACCATCATAAAACACATATTACTCACAAATATCTTCTATTAACAATTAAAAAAAAATCTCATAAAAAACAACAACAATTAGACTTAGCATATCTAGACCAACTTTATGGCCAATTAGATGATGTGTTATGCTATCTAGAAAAGCTATTTGAACACCTCAAAGATTTCCCGCACCATATTATATACGGTTGTGGATGTTCATATATCACTTCTCTATGCAATTTTGTCTACAAATACCACTTTTATATCTTGTTTTAGACACATTACTCCATTTTCAAACTACCATTTAACTTGAAATTTATCCTTTTTTTTTACGTTCACATTAAATCATTTCTTTTTGTTGAACAATGCTGCATTCAATTTGTACTAAACCAATTCTGTAGGAAAATTGCTGTATTTTGTTCTAGGTGTATCCTTGGATTTAAAGTGAATATTATACAATCCAACAAACGCTCAAATGATTATGTGGCGCAATGGTAGCGCATCTGACTCCAGATCAGAAGGTTGCGTGTTCTATATTTTAAAGAAATTGTAATCTAGTATTTTTTAAAAATAAATAAATTTAACAACTCATAATTTTTATCTAATATCTAATAAAATGTTAGACTCTCAATTTTTCATAATCAATCTTTTTAGTAGCCAAATTAGTCAACCGATTCACCAACATTCAAATGTATCATATTTCTTCATTATCCGTGTTAAACTAGACACAAAAAAGAAATTATTTAACCCTTCAGTTTTCAAGATAAATTGAGATGAAATATATGCCAGCTTTGAAAATAATAAAATTTTAGTTATTGTGGTTCGAATCCATGTGCGTTTAACTTTACCTCTCAGTTTTAATAACACCAAGGTGATGAGTTGCGAGCTATCATGTTCTTATTGTAGAGACTCTATTTTTTTTATAGGAGATTTTTCAAATTTCGCACAAATAATAGGAAAAAAATAACTATTAATTCTTAATAAAATGATTATACTTCAAAAATCACATGCATCAAACATTCCCTCTAAAACCATCATAAAACACATATTACTCACAAATATCTTCTATTAACAATTAAAAAAAAATCTCATAAAAAACAACAACAATTAGACTTAGCATATCTAGACCAACTTTATGGCCAATTAGATGATGTGTTATGCTATCTAGAAAAGCAATTTGAACACCTCAAAGATTTCCCGCACCATATTATATACGGTTGTGGATGTTCATATATCACTTCTCTATGCAATTTTGTCTACAAATACCACTTTTATATCTTGTTTTAGACACATTACTCCATTTTCAAACTACCATTTAACTTGAAATTAATCCTTTTTTTTTACGTTCACATTAAATCATTTCTTTTTGTTGAACAATGTTGCATTCAATTTGTACTAAACCAATTCTGTAGGAAAATTGCTGTATTTTGTTCTAGGTGTATCCTTGGATTTAAAGTGAATATTATACAATCCAACAAACGCTCAAATGGTTATGTGGCGCAATGGTAGCGCATCTGACTCCAGATCAGAAGGTTGCGTGTTCTATATTTTAAAGAAATTGTAATCTAGTATTTTTTAAAATTAAATAAATTTAACAACTCATAATTTTTATTTAATATCTAATAAAATGTTAGACTCTCAATTTTTCATAATCAATCTTTTTAGTAGCCAATTTAGTCAACCGATTCACCAACATTCAAATGTATCATATTTCTTCACTATCCGTGTTAAACTAGACACAAAAAAGAAATTATTTAACCCTTCAGTTTTCAAGATAAATTGAGATGAAATATATGCCAGCTTTGAAAATAATAAAATTTTAGTTATTGTGGTTCGAATCCATGTGCGTTTAACTTTACCTCTCAGTTTTAATAACACCAAGGTGATGAGTTGCGAGCTATCATGTTCTTATTGTAGAGACTCTATTTTTTTTTATAGGAGATTTTTCAAATTTCGCCCAAATAATAGGAAAAAAAATAACTATTAATTCTTAATAAAATGATTATACTTCAAAAATCACATGCATCAAACATTCCCTCTAAAACCATCATAAAACACATATTACTCACAAATATCTTCTATTAACAATTAAAAAAAAATCTCATAAAAAACAACAACAATTAGACTTAGCATATCTAGACCAACTTTATGGCCAATTAGATGATGTGTTATGCTATCTAGAAAAGCAATTTGAACACCTCAAAGATTTCCCGCACCATATTATATACGGTTGTGGATGTTCATATATCACTTCTCTATGCAATTTTGTCTACAAATACCACTTTTATATCTTGTTTTAGACACATTACTCCATTTTCAAACTACCATTTAACTTGAAATTTATCCTTTTTTTTTTACGTTCACATTAAATCATTTCTTTTAGTTGAACAATGCTGCATTCAATTTGTACTAAACCAATTCTGTAGGAAAATTGCTGTATTTTGTTCTAGGTGTATCCTTGGATTTAAAGTGAATATTATACAATCCAACAAACGCTCAAATGGTTATGTGGCGCAATGGTAGCGCATCTGACTCCAGATCAGAAGGTTGCGTGTTCTATATTTTAAAGAAATTGTAATCTAGTATTTTTTAAAAATAAATAAATTTAACAACTCATAATTTTTATCTAATATCTAATAAAATGTTAGACTCTCAATTTTTCATAATCAATCTTTTTAGTAGCCAATTTAGTCAACCGATTCACCAACATTCAAATGTATCATATTTCTTCACTATCCGTGTTAAACTAGACACAAAAAAGAAATTATTTAACCCTTCAGTTTTCAAGATAAATTGAGATGAAATATATGCCAGCTTTGAAAATAATAAAATTTTAGTTATTGTGGTTCGAATCCATGTGCGTTTAACTTTACCTCTCAGTTTTAATAACACCAAGGTGATGAGTTGCGAGCTATCATGTTCTTATTGTAGAGACTCTATTTTTTTTTATAGGAGATTTTTCAAATTTCGCACAAATAATAGGAAAAAAAATAACTATTAATTCTTAATAAAATGATTATACTTCAAAAATCACATGCATCAAACATTCCCTCTAAAACCATCATAAAACACATATTACTCACAAATATCTTCTATTAACAATTAAAAAAAAATCTCATAAAAAACAACAACAATTAGACTTAGCATATGTAGACCAACTTTATGGCCAATTAGATGATGTGTTATGCTATCTAGAAAAGCTATTTGAACACCTCAAAGATTTCCCGCACCATATTATATACGGTTGTGGATCTTCATATATCACTTCTCTATGCAATTTTGTCTACAAATACCACTTTTATATCTTGTTTTAGACACATTACTCCATTTTCAAACTACCATTTAACTTGAAATTTATCCTTTTTTATTACGTTCACATTAAATCATTTCTTTTTGTTGAACAATGCTGCATTCAATTTGTACTAAACCAATTCTGTAGGAAAATTGCTGTATTTTGTTCTAGGTGTATCCTTGGATTTAAAGTGAATATTATACAATCCAACAAACGCTCAAATGATTATGTGGCGCAATGGTAGCGCATCTGACTCCAGATCAGAAGGTTGCGTGTTCTATATTTTAAAGAAATTGTAAACTAGTAATTTTTAAAAATAAATAAATTTAACAACTCATAATTTTTATCTAATATCTAATAAAATGTTAGACTCTCAATTTTTCATAATCAATCTTTTTAGTAGCCAATTTAGTCAACCGATTCACCAACATTCAAATGTATCATATTTCTTCACTATCCGTGTTAAACTAGACACAAAAAAGAAATTATTTAACCCTTCAGTTTTCAAGATAAATTGAGATGAAATATATGCCAGCTTTGAAAATAATAAAATTTTAGTTATTGTGGTTCGAATCCATGTGCGTTTAACTTTACCTCTCAGTTTTAATAACACCAAGGTCATGAGTTGCGAGCTATCATGTTCTTATTGTAGAGACTCTATTTTTTTTTATAGGAGATTTTTCAAATTTCGCACAAACAATAGGAAAAAAAATAACTATTAATTCTTAATAAAATGATTATACTTCAAAAATCACATGCATCAAACATTCCCTCTAAAACCATCATAAAACACATATTACTCACAAATATCTTCTATTAACAATTAAAAAAAAATCTCATAAAAAACAACAACAATTAGACTTAGCATATCTAGACCAACTTTATGGCCAATTAGATGATGTGTTATGCTATCTAGAAAAGCTATTTGAACACCTCAAAGATTTCCCGCACCTTATTATATACGGTTGTGGATGTTCATATATCACTTCTCTATGCAATTTTGTCTACAAATACCACTTTTATATCTTGTTTTAGACACATTACTCCATTTTCAAACTACCATTTAACTTGAAATTTATCCTTTTTTTTTACGTTCACATTAAATCATTTCTTTTTGTTGAACAATGCTGCATTCAATTTGTACTAAACCAATTCTGTAGGAAAATTGCTGTATTTTGTTCTAGGTGTATCCTTGGATTTAAAGTGAATATTATACAATCCAACAAACGCTCAAATGGTTGTGTGGCGCAATGGTAGCGCATCTGACTCCAGATCAGAAGGTTGCGTGTTCTATATTTTAAAGAAATTGTAATCTAGTATTTTTTAAAAATAAATAAATTTAACAACTCATAATTTTTATCTAATATCTAATAAAATGTTAGACTCTCAATTTTTCATAATCAATCTTTTTAGTAGCCAATTTAGTCAACCGATTCACCAACATTCAAATGTATCATATTTCTTCACTGTCCGTGTTAAACTAGACACAAAAAAGAAATTATTTAACCCTTCAGTTTTCAAGATAAATTGAGATGAAATATATGCCAGCTTTGAAAATAATAAAATTTTAGTTATTGTGGTTCGAATCCATGTGCGTTTAACTTTACCTCTCAGTTTTAATAACACCAAGGTGATGAGTTGCGAGCTATCATGTTCTTATTGTAGAGACTCTATTTTTTTTTTATAGGAGATTTTTCAAATTTCGCACAAATAATAGGAAAAAAAATAACTATTAATTCTTAATAAAATGATTATACTTCAAAAATCACATGCATCAAACATTCCCTCTAAAACCATCATAAAATACATATTACTCACAAATATCTTCTATTAACAATTAAAAAAAAATCTCATAAAAAACAACAATTAGACTTAGCATATCTAGACCAACTTTATGGCCAATTAGATGATGTGTTATGCTATCTAGAAAAGCTATTTGAACACCTCAAAGATTTCCCGCACCTTATTATATACGGTTGTGGATGTTCATATATCACTTCTCTATGCAATTTTGTCTACAAATACCACTTTTATATCTTGTTTTAGACACATTACTCCATTTTCAAACTACCATTTAACTTGAAATTTATCCTTTTTTTTTACGTTCACATTAAATCATTTCTTTTTGTTGAACAATGCTGCATTCAATTTGTACTAAACCAATTCTGTAGCAAAATTGCTGTATTTTGTTCTAGGTGTATCCTTGGATTTAAAGTGAATATTATACAATCCAACAAACGCTCAAATGGTTGTGTGGCGCAATGGTAGCGCATCTGACTCCAGATCAGAAGGTTGCGTGTTCTATATTTTAAAGAAATTGTAATCTAGTATTTTTTAAAAATAAATAAATTTAACAACTCATAATTTTTATCTAATATCTAATAAAATGTTAGACTCTCAATTTTTCATAATCAATCTTTTTAGTAGCCAATTTAGTCAACCGATTCACCAACATTCAAATGTATCATATTTCTTCACTATCCGTGTTAAACTAGACACAAAAAAGAAATTATTTAACCCTTCAGTTTTCAAGATAAATTGAGATGAAATATATGCCAGCTTTGAAAATAATAAAATTTTAGTTATTGTGGTTCGAATCCATGTGCGTTTAACTTTACCTCTCAGTTTTAATAACACCAAGGTGATGAGTTGCGAGCTATCATGTTCTTATTGTAGAGACTCTATTTTTTTTTATAGGAGATTTTTCAAATTTCGCACAAATAATAGGAAAAAAAATAAATATTAATTCTTAATAAAATGATTATACTTCAAAAATCACATGCATCAAACATTCCCTCTAAAACCATCATAAAACACATATTACTCACAAATATCTTCTATTAACAATTAAAAAAAAATCTCATAAAAAACAACAACAATTAGACTTAGCATATCTAGACCAACTTTATGGCCAATTAGATGATGTGTTATGCTATCTAGAAAAGCTATTTGAACACCTCAAAGATTTCCCGCACCTTATTATATACGGTTGTGGATGTTCATATATCACTTCTCTATGCAATTTTGTCTACAAATACCACTTTTATATCTTGTTTTAGACACATTACTCCATTTTCAAACTACCATTTAACTTGAAATTTATCCTTTTTTTTTACGTTCACATTAAATCATTTCTTTTTGTTGAACAATGCTGCATTCAATTTGTACTAAACCAATTCTGTAGGAAAATTGCTGTATTTTGTTCTAGGTGTATCCTTGGATTTAAAGTGAATATTATACAATCCAACAAACGCTCAAATGGTTGTGTGGCGCAATGGTAGCGCATCTGACTCCAGATCAGAAGGTTGCGTGTTCTATATTTTAAAGAAATTGTAATCTAGTATTTTTTAAAAATAAATAAATTTAACAACTCATAATTTTTATCTAATATCTAATAAAATGTTAGACTCTCAATTTTTCATAATCAATCTTTTTAGTAGCCAATTTAGTCAACCGATTCACCAACATTCAAATGTATCATATTTCTTCACTATCCGTGTTAAACTAGACACAAAAAAGAAATTATTTAACCCTTCAGTTTTCAAGATAAATTGAGATGAAATATATGCCAGCTTTGAAAATAATAAAATTTTAGTTATTGTGGTTCGAATCCATGTGCGTTTAACTTTACCTCTCAGTTTTAATAACACCAAGGTGATGAGTTGCGAGCTATCATGTTCTTATTGTAGAGACTCTATTTTTTTTTATAGGAGATTTTTCAAATTTCGCACAAATAATAGGAAAAAAAATAACTATTAATTCTTAATAAAATGATTATACTTCAAAAATCACATGCATCAAACATTCCCTCTAAAACCATCATAAAATACATATTACTCACAAATATCTTCTATTAACAATTAAAAAAAAATCTCATAAAAAACAACAATTAGACTTAGCATATCTAGACCAACTTTATGGCCAATTAGATGATGTGTTATGCTATCTAGAAAAGCTATTTGAACACCTCAAAGATTTCCCGCACCTTATTATATACGGTTGTGGATGTTCATATATCACTTCTCTATGCAATTTTGTCTACAAATACCACTTTTATATCTTGTTTTAGACACATTACTCCATTTTCAAACTACCATTTAACTTGAAATTTATCCTTTTTTTTTACGTTCACATTTAATCATTTCTTTTTGTTGAACAATGCTGCATTCAATTTGTACTAAACCAATTCTGTAGGAAAATTGTTGTATTTTGTTCTAGGTGTATCCTTGGATTTAAAGTGAATATTATACAATCCAACAAACGCTCAAATGGTTGTGTGGCGCAATGGTAGCGCATCTGACTCCAGATCAGAAGGTTGCGTGTTCTATATTTTAAAGAAATTGTAATCTAGTATTTTTTAAAAATAAATAAATTTAACAACTCATAATTTTTATCTAATATCTAATAAAATGTTAGACTCTCAATTTTTCATAATCAATCTTTTTAGTAGCCAATTTAGTCAACCGATTCACCAACATTCAAATGTATCATATTTCTTCACTGTCCGTGTTAAACTAGACACAAAAAAGAAATTATTTAACCCTTCAGTTTTCAAGATAAATTGAGATGAAATATATGCCAGCTTTGAAAATAATAAAATTTTAGTTATTGTGGTTCGAATCCATGTGCGTTTAACTTTACCTCTCAGTTTTAATAACACCAAGGTGATGAGTTGCGAGCTATCATGTTCTTATTGTAGAGACTCTATTTTTTTTATAGGAGATTTTTCAAATTTCGCACAAATAATAGGAAAAAAAATAACTATTAATTCTTAATAAAATGATTATACTTCAAAAATCACATGCATCAAACATTCCCTCTAAAACCATCATAAAACACATATTACTCACAAATATCTTCTATTAAAAATTAAAAAAAAATCTCATAAAAAACAACAACAATTAGACTTAGCATATCTAGACCAACTTTATGGCCAATTAGATGATGTGTTATGCTATCTAGAAAAGCTATTTGAACACCTCAAAGATTTCCCGCACCTTATTATATACGGTTGTGGATGTTCATATATCACTTCTCTATGCAATTTTGTCTACAAATACCACTTTTATATCTTGTTTTAGACACATTACTCCATTTTCAAACTACCATTTAACTTGAAATTTATCCTTTTTTTTTACGTTCACATTAAATCATTTCTTTTTGTTGAACAATGCTGCATTCAATTTGTACTAAACCAATTCTGTAGGAAAATTGTTGTATTTTGTTCTAGGTGTATCCTTGGATTTAAAGTGAATATTATACAATCCAACAAACGCTCAAATGGTTGTGTGGCGCAATGGTAGCGCATCTGACTCCAGATCAGAAGGTTGCGTGTTCTATATTTTAAAGAAATTGTAATCTAGTATTTTTTAAAAATAAATAAATTTAACAACTCATAATTTTTATCTAATATCTAATAAAATGTTAGACTCTCAATTTTTCATAATCAATCTTTTTAGTAGCCAATTTAGTCAACCGATTCACCAACATTCAAATGTATCATATTTCTTCACTGTCCGTGTTAAACTAGACACAAAAAAGAAATTATTTAACCCTTCAGTTTTCAAGATAAATTGAGATGAAATATATGCCAGCTTTGAAAATAATAAAATTTTAGTTATTGTGGTTCGAATCCATGTGCGTTTAACTTTACCTCTCAGTTTTAATAACACCAAGGTGATGAGTTGCGAGCTATCATGTTCTTATTGTAGAGACTCTATTTTTTTTTATAGGAGATTTTTCAAATTTCGCACAAATAATAGGAAAAAAAATAACAATTAATTCTTAATAAAATGATTATACTTCAAAAATCACATGCATCAAACATTCCCTCTAAAACCATCATAAAACACATATTACTCACAAATATCTTCTATTAAAAATTAAAAAAAAATCTCATAAAAAACAACAACAATTAGACTTAGCATATCTAGACCAACTTTATGGCCAATTAGATGATGTGTTATGCTATCTAGAAAAGCTATTTGAACACCTCAAAGATTTCCCGCACCTTATTATATACGGTTGTGGATGTTCATATATCACTTCTCTATGCAATTTTGTCTACAAATACCACTTTTATATCTTGTTTTAGACACATTACTCCATTTTCAAACTACCATTTAACTTGAAATTTATCCTTTTTTTTTACGTTCTCATTAAATCATTTCTTTTTGTTGAACAATGCTGCATTCAATTTGTACTAAACCAATTCTGTAGGAAAATTGCTGTATTTTGTTCTAGGTGTATCCTTGGATTTAAAGTGAATATTATACAATCCAACAAACGCTCAAATGGTTGTGTGGCGCAATGGTAGCGCATCTGACTCCAGATCAGAAGGTTGCGTGTTCTATATTTTAAAGAAATTGTAATCTAGTATTTTTTAAAAATAAATAAATTTAACAACTCATAATTTTTATCTAATATCTAATAAAATGTTAGACTCTCAATTTTTCATAATCAATCTTTTTAGTAGCCAATTTAGTCAACCGATTCACCAACATTCAAATGTATCATATTTCTTCACTATCCGTGTTAAACTAGACACAAAAAAGAAATTATTTAACCCTTCAGTTTTCAAGATAAATTGAGATGAAATATATGCCAGCTTTGAAAATAATAAAATTTTAGTTATTGTGGTTCGAATCCATGTGCGTTTAACTTTACCTCTCAGTTTTAATAACACCAAGGTGATGAGTTGCGAGCTATCATGTTCTTATTGTAGAGACTCTATTTTTTTTTATAGGAGATTTTTCAAATTTCGCACAAATAATAGGAAAAAAAATAACTATTAATTCTTAATAAAATGATTATACTTCAAAAATCACATGCATCAAACATTCCCTCTAAAACCATCATAAAATACATATTACTCACAAATATCTTCTATTAACAATTAAAAAAAAATCTCATAAAAAACAACAATTAGACTTAGCATATCTAGACCAACTTTATGGCCAATTAGATGATGTGTTATGCTATCTAGAAAAGCTATTTGAACACCTCAAAGATTTCCCGCACCTTATTATATACGGTTGTGGATGTTCATATATCACTTCTCTATGCAATTTTGTCTACAAATACCACTTTTATATCTTGTTTTAGACACATTACTCCATTTTCAAACTACCATTTAACTTGAAATTTATCCTTTTTTTTTACGTTCTCATTTAATCATTTCTTTTTGTTGAACAATGCTGCATTCAATTTGTACTAAACCAATTCTGTAGGAAAATTGCTGTATTTTGTTCTAGGTGTATCCTTGGATTTAAAGTGAATATTATACAATCCAACAAACGCTCAAATGGTTGTGTGGCGCAATGGTAGCGCATCTGACTCCAGATCAGAAGGTTGCGTGTTCTATATTTTAAAGAAATTGTAATCTAGTATTTTTTAAAAATAAATAAATTTAACAACTCATAATTTTTATCTAATATCTAATAAAATGTTAGACTCTCAATTTTTCATAATCAATCTTTTTAGTAGCCAATTTAGTCAACCGATTCACCAACATTCAAATGTATCATATTTCTTCACTATCCGTGTTAAACTAGACACAAAAAAGAAATTATTTAACCCTTCAGTTTTCAAGATAAATTGAGATGAAATATATGCCAGCTTGAAAATAATAAAATTTTAGTTATTGTGGTTCGAATCCATGTGCGTTTAACTTTACCTCTCAGTTTTAATAACACCAAGGTGATGAGTTGCGAGCTATCATGTTCTTATTGTAGAGACTCTATTTTTTTTTATAGGAGATTTTTCAAATTTCGCACAAATAATAGGAAAAAAAATAACTATTAATTCTAAATAAAATGATTATACTTCAAAAATCACATGCATCAAACATTCCCTCTAAAACCATCATAAAACACATATTACTCACAAATATCTTCTATTAACAATTAAAAAAAATCTCATAAAAAACAACAACAATTAGACTTAGCATATCTAGACCAACTTTATGGCCAATTAGATGATGTGTTATGCTATCTAGAAAAGCTATTTGAACACCTCAAAGATTTCCCGCACCTTATTATATACGGTTGTGGATGTTCATATATCACTTCTCTATGCAATTTTGTCTACAAATACCACTTTTATATCTTGTTTTAGACACATTACTCCATTTTCAAACTACCATTTAACTTGAAATTTATCCTTTTTTTTTACGTTCACATTTAATCATTTCTTTTTGTTGAACAATGCTGCATTCAATTTGTACTAAACCAATTCTGTAGGAAAATTGCTGTATTTTGTTCTAGGTGTATCCTTGGATTTAAAGTGAATATTATACAATCCAACAAACGCTCAAATGGTTGTGTGGCGCAATGGTAGCGCATCTGACTCCAGATCAGAAGGTTGCGTGTTCTATATTTTAAAGAAATTGTAATCTAGTATTTTTTAAAAATAAATAAATTTAACAACTCATAATTTTTATCTAATATCTAATAAAATGTTAGACTCTCAATTTTTCATAATCAATCTTTTTAGTAGCCAATTTAGTCAACCGATTCACCAACATTCAAATGTATCATATTTCTTCACTATCCGTGTTAAACTAGACACAAAAAAGAAATTATTTAACCCTTCAGTTTTCAAGATAAATTGAGATGAAATATATGCCAGCTTTGAAAATAATAAAATTTTAGTTATTGTGGTTCGAATCCATGTGCGTTTAACTTTACCTCTCAGTTTTAATAACACCAAGGTGATGAGTTGCGAGCTATCATGTTCTTATTGTAGAGACTCTATTTTTTTTTATAGGAGATTTTTCAAATTTCGCACAAATAATAGGAAAAAAAATAACTATTAATTCTTAATAAAATGATTATACTTCAAAAATCACATGCATCAAACATTCCCTCTAAAACCATCATAAAACACATATTACTCACAAATATCTTCTATTAACAATTAAAAAAAAATCTCATAAAAAACAACAATTAGACTTAGCATATCTAGACCAACTTTATGGCCAATTAGATGATGTGTTATGCTATCTAGAAAAGCTATTTGAACACCTCAAAGATTTCCCGCACCTTATTATATACGGTTGTGGATGTTCATATATCACTTCTCTATGCAATTTTGTCTACAAATACCACTTTTATATCTTGTTTTAGACACATTACTCCATTTTCAAACTACCATTTAACTTGAAATTTATCCTTTTTTTTTACGTTCACATTTAATCATTTCTTTTTGTTGAACAATGCTGCATTCAATTTGTACTAAACCAATTCTGTAGGAAAATTGTTGTATTTTGTTCTAGGTGTATCCTTGGATTTAAAGTGAATATTATACAATCCAACAAACGCTCAAATGGTTGTGTGGCGCAATGGTAGCGCATCTGACTCCAGATCAGAAGGTTGCGTGTTCTATATTTTAAAGAAATTGTAATCTAGTATTTTTTAAAAATAAATAAATTTAACAACTCATAATTTTTATCTAATATCTAATAAAATGTTAGACTCTCAATTTTTCATAATCAATCTTTTTAGTAGCCAATTTAGTCAACCGATTCACCAACATTCAAATGTATCATATTTCTTCACTGTCCGTGTTAAACTAGACACAAAAAAGAAATTATTTAACCCTTCAGTTTTCAAGATAAATTGAGATGAAATATATGCCAGCTTTGAAAATAATAAAATTTTAGTTATTGTGGTTCGAATCCATGTGCGTTTAACTTTACCTCTCAGTTTTAATAACACCAAGGTGATGAGTTGCGAGCTATCATGTTCTTATTGTAGAGACTCTATTTTTTTTTATAGGAGATTTTTCAAATTTCGCACAAATAATAGGAAAAAAAATAACTATTAATTCTTAATAAAATGATTATACTTCAAAAATCACATGCATCAAACATTCCCTCTAAAACCATCATAAAACACATATTACTCACAAATATCTTCTATTAAAAATTAAAAAAAAATCTCATAAAAAACAACAACAATTAGACTTAGCATATCTAGACCAACTTTATGGCCAATTAGATGATGTGTTATGCTATCTAGAAAAGCTATTTGAACACCTCAAAGATTTCCCGCACCTTATTATATACGGTTGTGGATGTTCATATATCACTTCTCTATGCAATTTTGTCTACAAATACCACTTTTATATCTTGTTTTAGACACATTACTCCATTTTCAAACTACCATTTAACTTGAAATTTATCCTTTTTTTTTACGTTCACATTTAATCATTTCTTTTTGTTGAACAATGCTGCATTCAATTTGTACTAAACCAATTCTGTAGGAAAATTGTTGTATTTTGTTCTAGGTGTATCCTTGGATTTAAAGTGAATATTATACAATCCAACAAACGCTCAAATGGTTGTGTGGCGCAATGGTAGCGCATCTGACTCCAGATCAGAAGGTTGCGTGTTCTATATTTTAAAGAAATTGTAATCTAGTATTTTTTAAAAATAAATAAATTTAACAACTCATAATTTTTATCTAATATCTAATAAAATGTTAGACTCTCAATTTTTCATAATCAATCTTTTTAGTAGCCAATTTAGTCAACCGATTCACCAACATTCAAATGTATCATATTTCTTCACTGTCCGTGTTAAACTAGACACAAAAAAGAAATTATTTAACCCTTCAGTTTTCAAGATAAATTGAGATGAAATATATGCCAGCTTTGAAAATAATAAAATTTTAGTTATTGTGGTTCGAATCCATGTGCGTTTAACTTTACCTCTCAGTTTTAATAACACCAAGGTGATGAGTTGCGAGCTATCATGTTCTTATTGTAGAGACTCTATTTTTTTTTATAGGAGATTTTTCAAATTTCGCACAAATAATAGGAAAAAAAATAACTATTAATTCTTAATAAAATGATTATACTTCAAAAATCACATGCATCAAACATTCCCTCTAAAACCATCATAAAACACATATTACTCACAAATATCTTCTATTAAAAATTAAAAAAAAATCTCATAAAAAACAACAACAATTAGACTTAGCATATCTAGACCAACTTTATGGCCAATTAGATGATGTGTTATGCTATCTAGAAAAGCTATTTGAACACCTCAAAGATTTCCCGCACCTTATTATATACGGTTGTGGATGTTCATATATCACTTCTCTATGCAATTTTGTCTACAAATACCACTTTTATATCTTGTTTTAGACACATTACTCCATTTTCAAACTACCATTTAACTTGAAATTTATCCTTTTTTTTTACGTTCACATTAAATCATTTCTTTTTGTTGAACAATGCTGCATTCAATTTGTACTAAACCAATTCTGTAGGAAAATTGCTGTATTTTGTTCTAGGTGTATCCTTGGATTTAAAGTGAATATTATACAATCCAACAAACGCTCAAATGGTTGTGTGGCGCAATGGTAGCGCATCTGACTCCAGATCAGAAGGTTGCGTGTTCTATATTTTAAAGAAATTGTAATCTAGTATTTTTTAAAAATAAATAAATTTAACAACTCATAATTTTTATCTAATATCTAATAAAATGTTAGACTCTCAATTTTTCATAATCAATCTTTTTAGTAGCCAATTTAGTCAACCGATTCACCAACATTCAAATGTATCATATTTCTTCACTGTCCGTGTTAAACTAGACACAAAAAAGAAATTATTTAACCCTTCAGTTTTCAAGATAAATTGAGATGAAATATATGCCAGCTTTGAAAATAATAAAATTTTAGTTATTGTGGTTCGAATCCATGTGCGTTTAACTTTACCTCTCAGTTTTAATAACACCAAGGTGATGAGTTGCGAGCTATCATGTTCTTATTGTAGAGACTCTATTTTTTTTTATAGGAGATTTTTCAAATTTCGCACAAATAATAGGAAAAAAAATAACTATTAATTCTTAATAAAATGATTATACTTCAAAAATCACATGCATCAAACATTCCCTCTAAAACCATCATAAAATACATATTACTCACAAATATCTTCTATTAACAATTAAAAAAAAATCTCATAAAAAACAACAATTAGACTTAGCATATCTAGACCAACTTTATGGCCAATTAGATGATGTGTTATGCTATCTAGAAAAGCTATTTGAACACCTCAAAGATTTCCCGCACCTTATTATATACGGTTGTGGATGTTCATATATCACTTCTCTATGCAATTTTGTCTACAAATACCACTTTTATATCTTGTTTTAGACACATTACTCCATTTTCAAACTACCATTTAACTTGAAATTTATCCTTTTTTTTTACGTTCACATTTAATCATTTCTTTTTGTTGAACAATGCTGCATTCAATTTGTACTAAACCAATTCTGTAGGAAAATTGTTGTATTTTGTTCTAGGTGTATCCTTGGATTTAAAGTGAATATTATACAATCCAACAAACGCTCAAATGGTTGTGTGGCGCAATGGTAGCGCATCTGACTCCAGATCAGAAGGTTGCGTGTTCTATATTTTAAAGAAATTGTAATCTAGTATTTTTTAAAAATAAATAAATTTAACAACTCATAATTTTTATCTAATATCTAATAAAATGTTAGACTCTCAATTTTTCATAATCAATCTTTTTAGTAGCCAATTTAGTCAACCGATTCACCAACATTCAAATGTATCATATTTCTTCACTGTCCGTGTTAAACTAGACACAAAAAAGAAATTATTTAACCCTTCAGTTTTCAAGATAAATTGAGATGAAATATATGCCAGCTTTGAAAATAATAAAATTTTAGTTATTGTGGTTCGAATCCATGTGCGTTTAACTTTACCTCTCAGTTTTAATAACACCAAGGTGATGAGTTGCGAGCTATCATGTTCTTATTGTAGAGACTCTATTTTTTTTTATAGGAGATTTTTCAAATTTCGCACAAATAATAGGAAAAAAAATAACTATTAATTCTTAATAAAATGATTATACTTCAAAAATCACATGCATCAAACATTCCCTCTAAAACCATCATAAAACACATATTACTCACAAATATCTTCTATTAAAAATTAAAAAAAAATCTCATAAAAAACAACAACAATTAGACTTAGCATATCTAGACCAACTTTATGGCCAATTAGATGATGTGTTATGCTATCTAGAAAAGCTATTTGAACACCTCAAAGATTTCCCGCACCTTATTATATACGGTTGTGGATGTTCATATATCACTTCTCTATGCAATTTTGTCTACAAATACCACTTTTATATCTTGTTTTAGACACATTACTCCATTTTCAAACTACCATTTAACTTGAAATTTATCCTTTTTTTTTACGTTCACATTTAATCATTTCTTTTTGTTGAACAATGCTGCATTCAATTTGTACTAAACCAATTCTGTAGGAAAATTGTTGTATTTTGTTCTAGGTGTATCCTTGGATTTAAAGTGAATATTATACAATCCAACAAACGCTCAAATGGTTGTGTGGCGCAATGGTAGCGCATCTGACTCCAGATCAGAAGGTTGCGTGTTCTATATTTTAAAGAAATTGTAATCTAGTATTTTTTAAAAATAAATAAATTTAACAACTCATAATTTTTATCTAATATCTAATAAAATGTTAGACTCTCAATTTTTCATAATCAATCTTTTTAGTAGCCAATTTAGTCAACCGATTCACCAACATTCAAATGTATCATATTTCTTCACTGTCCGTGTTAAACTAGACACAAAAAAGAAATTATTTAACCCTTCAGTTTTCAAGATAAATTGAGATGAAATATATGCCAGCTTTGAAAATAATAAAATTTTAGTTATTGTGGTTCGAATCCATGTGCGTTTAACTTTACCTCTCAGTTTTAATAACACCAAGGTGATGAGTTGCGAGCTATCATGTTCTTATTGTAGAGACTCTATTTTTTTTTATAGGAGATTTTTCAAATTTCGCACAAATAATAGGAAAAAAAATAACTATTAATTCTTAATAAAATGATTATACTTCAAAAATCACATGCATCAAACATTCCCTCTAAAACCATCATAAAACACATATTACTCACAAATATCTTCTATTAAAAATTAAAAAAAAATCTCATAAAAAACAACAACAATTAGACTTAGCATATCTAGACCAACTTTATGGCCAATTAGATGATGTGTTATGCTATCTAGAAAAGCTATTTGAACACCTCAAAGATTTCCCGCACCTTATTATATACGGTTGTGGATGTTCATATATCACTTCTCTATGCAATTTTGTCTACAAATACCACTTTTATATCTTGTTTTAGACACATTACTCCATTTTCAAACTACCATTTAACTTGAAATTTATCCTTTTTTTTTACGTTCACATTAAATCATTTCTTTTTGTTGAACAATGCTGCATTCAATTTGTACTAAACCAATTCTGTAGGAAAATTGCTGTATTTTGTTCTAGGTGTATCCTTGGATTTAAAGTGAATATTATACAATCCAACAAACGCTCAAATGGTTGTGTGGCGCAATGGTAGCGCATGTGACTCCAGATCAGAAGGTTGCGTGTTCTATATTTTAAAGAAATTGTAATCTAGTATTTTTTAAAAATAAATAAATTTAACAACTCATAATTTTTATCTAATATCTAATAAAATGTTAGACTCTCAATTTTTCATAATCAATCTTTTTAGTAGCCAATTTAGTCAACCGATTCACCAACATTCAAATGTATCATATTTCTTCACTGTCCGTGTTAAACTAGACACAAAAAAGAAATTATTTAACCCTTCAGTTTTCAAGATAAATTGAGATGAAATATATGCCAGCTTTGAAAATAATAAAATTTTAGTTATTGTGGTTCGAATCCATGTGCGTTTAACTTTACCTCTCAGTTTTAATAACACCAAGGTGATGAGTTGCGAGCTATCATGTTCTTATTGTAGAGACTCTATTTTTTTTTATAGGAGATTTTTCAAATTTCGCACAAATAATAGGAAAAAAAAATAACTATTAATTCTTAATAAAATGATTATACTTCAAAAATCACATGCATCAAACATTCCCTCTAAAACCATCATAAAACACATATTACTCACAAATATCTTCTATTAACAATTAAAAAAAAATCTCATAAAAAACAACAACAATTAGACTTAGCATATCTAGACCAACTTTATGGCCAATTAGATGATGTGTTATGCTATCTAGAAAAGCTATTTGAACACCTCAAAGATTTCCCGCACCTTATTATATACGGTTGTGGATGTTCATATATCACTTCTCTATGCAATTTTGTCTACAAATACCACTTTTATATCTTGTTTTAGACACATTACTCCATTTTCAAACTACCATTTAACTTGAAATTTATCCTTTTTTTTTACGTTCACATTAAATCATTTCTTTTTGTTGAACAATGCTGCATTCAATTTGTACTAAACCAATTCTGTAGGAAAATTGTTGTATTTTGTTCTAGGTGTATCCTTGGATTTAAAGTGAATATTATACAATCCAACAAACGCTCAAATGGTTGTGTGGCGCAATGGTAGCGCATCTGACTCCAGATCAGAAGGTTGCGTGTTCTATATTTTAAAGAAATTGTAATCTAGTATTTTTTAAAAATAAATAAATTTAACAACTCATAATTTTTATCTAATATCTAATAAAATGTTAGACTCTCAATTTTTCATAATCAATCTTTTTAGTAGCCAATTTAGTCAACCGATTCACCAACATTCAAATGTATCATATTTCTTCACTGTCCGTGTTAAACTAGACACAAAAAAGAAATTATTTAACCCTTCAGTTTTCAAGATAAATTGAGATGAAATATATGCCATCTTTGAAAATAATAAAATTTTAGTTATTGTGGTTCGAATCCATGTGCGTTTAACTTTACCTCTCAGTTTTAATAACACCAAGGTGATGAGTTGCGAGCTATCATGTTCTTATTGTAGAGACTCTATTTTTTTTTATAGGAGATTTTTCAAATTTCGCACAAATAATAGGAAAAAAAAATAACTATTAATTCTTAATAAAATGATTATACTTCAAAAATCACATGCATCAAACATTCCCTCTAAAACCATCATAAAACACATATTACTCACAAATATCTTCTATTAACAATTAAAAAAAAATCTCATAAAAAACAACAACAATTAGACTTAGCATATCTAGACCAACTTTATGGCCAATTAGATGATGTGTTATGCTATCTAGAAAAGCTATTTGAACACCTCAAAGATTTCCCGCACCTTATTATATACGGTTGTGGATGTTCATATATCACTTCTCTATGCAATTTTGTCTACAAATACCACTTTTATATCTTGTTTTAGACACATTACTCCATTTTCAAACTACCATTTAACTTGAAATTTATCCTTTTTTTTTACGTTCACATTAAATCATTTCTTTTTGTTGAACAATGCTGCATTCAATTTGTACTAAACCAATTCTGTAGGAAAATTGCTGTATTTTGTTCTAGGTGTATCCTTGGATTTAAAGTGAATATTATACAATCCAACAAACGCTCAAATGGTTGTGTGGCGCAATGGTAGCGCATGTGACTCCAGATCAGAAGGTTGCGTGTTCTATATTTTAAAGAAATTGTAATCTAGTATTTTTTAAAAATAAATAAATTTAACAACTCATAATTTTTATCTAATATCTAATAAAATGTTAGACTCTCAATTTTTCATAATCAATCTTTTTAGTAGCCAATTTAGTCAACCGATTCACCAACATTCAAATGTATCATATTTCTTCACTATCCGTGTTAAACTAGACACAAAAAAGAAATTATTTAACCCTTCAGTTTTCAAGATAAATTGAGATGAAATATATGCCAGCTTTGAAAATAATAAAATTTTAGTTATTGTGGTTCGAATCCATGTGCGTTTAACTTTACCTCTCAGTTTTAATAACACCAAGGTGATGAGTTGCGAGCTATCATGTTATTATTGTAGAGACTCTATTTTTTTTTATAGGAGATTTTTCAAATTTCGCCCAAATAATAGGAAAAAAAATAACTATTAATTCTTAATAAAATGATTATACTTCGAAAATCACATGCATCAAACATTCCCTCTAAAACCATCATAAAACACATATTACTCACAAATATCTTCTATTAACAATTAAAAAAAAATCTCATAAAAAACAACAACAATTAGACTTAGCATATCTAGACCAACTTTATGGCCAATTAGATGATGTGTTATGCTATCTAGAAAAGCTATTTGAACACCTCAAAGATTTCCCGCACCATATTATATACGGTTGTGGATGTTCATATATCACTTCTCTATGCAATTTTGTCTACAAATACCACTTTTATATCTTGTTTTAGACACATTACTCCATTTTCAAACTACCATTTAACTTGAAATTTATCCTTTTTTATTACGTTCACATTAAATCATTTCTTTATGTTGAACAATGCTGCATTCAATTTGTACTAAACCAATTCTGTAGGAAAATTGCTGTATTTTGTTTTAGGTGTATCCTTGGATTTAAAGTGAATATTATACAATCCAACAAACGCTCAAATGGTTATGTGGCGCAATGGTAGCGCATCTGACTCCAGATCAGAAGGTTGCGTGTTCTATATTTTAAAGAAATTGTAATCTAGTATTTTTTAAAAATAAATAAATTTAACAACTCATAATTTTTATCTAATATCTAATAAAATGTTAGACTCTCAATTTTTCATAATCAATCTTTTTAGTAGCCAATTTAGTCAACCGATTCACAACATTCAAATGTATCATATTTCTTCACTATCCGTGTTAAACTAGACACAAAAAAGAAATTATTTAACCCTTCAGTTTTCAAGATAAATTGAGATGAAATATATGCCAGCTTTGAAAATAATAAAACTTTAGTTATTGTGGTTCGAATCCATGTGCGTTTAACTTTACCTCTCAGTTTTAATAACACCAAGGTGATGAGTTGCGAGCTATCATGTTCTTATTGTAGAGACTCTATTTTTTTTTATAGGAGATTTTTCAAATTTCGCACAAATAATAGGAAAAAAAATAACTATTAATTCTTAATAAAATGATTATACTTCAAAAATCACATGCATCAAACATTCCCTCTAAAACCATCATAAAACACATATTACTCACAAATATCTTCTATTAACAATTAAAAAAAAATCTCATAAAAAACAACAACAATTAGACTTAGCATATCTAGACCAACTTTATGGCCAATTAGATGATGTGTTATGCTATCTAGAAAAGCTATTTGAACACCTCAAAGATTTCCCGCACCATATTATATACGGTTGTGGATGTTCATATATCACTTCTCTATGCAATTTTGTCTACAAATACCACTTTTATATCTTGTTTTAGACACATTACTCCATTTTCAAACTACCATTTAACTTGAAATTTATCCTTTTTTATTACGTTCACATTAAATCATTTCTTTATGTTGAACAATGCTGCATTCAATTTGTACTAAACCAATTCTGTAGGAAAATTGCTGTATTTTGTTCTAGGTGTATCCTTGGATTTAAAGTGAATATTATACAATCCAACAAACGCTCAAATGATTATGTGGCGCAATGGTAGCGCATCTGACTCCAGATCAGAAGGTTGCGTGTTCTATATTTTAAAGAAATTGTAATCTAGTATTTTTTAAAAATAAATAAATTTAACAACTCATAATTTTTATCTAATATCTAATAAAATGTTAGACTCTCAATTTTTCATAATCAATCTTTTTAGTAGCCAATTTAGTCAACCGATTCACCAACATTCAAATGTATCATATTTCTTCACTATCCGTGTTAAACTAGACACAAAAAAGAAATTATTTAACCCTTCAGTTTTCAAGATAAATTGAGATGAAATATATGCCAGCTTTGAAAATAATAAAATTTTAGTTATTGTGGTTCGAATCCATGTGCGTTTAACTTTATCTCTCAGTTTTAATAACACCAAGGTGATGAGTTGCGAGCTATCATGTTCTTATTGTAGAGACTCTATTTTTTTTTATAGGAGATTTTTCAAATTTCGCACAAATAATAGGAAAAAAAATAACTATTAATTCTTAATAAAATGATTATACTTCAAAAATCACATGCATCAAACATTCCCTCTAAAACCATCATAAAACACATATTACTCACAAATATCTTCTATTAACAATTAAAAAAAAATCTCATAAAAAACAACAACAATTAGACTTAGCATATCTAGACCAACTTTATGGCCAATTAGATGATGTGTTATGCTATCTAGAAAAGCTATTTGAACACCTCAAAGATTTCCCGCACCTTATTATATACGGTTGTGGATGTTCATATATCACTTCTCTATGCAATTTTGTCTACAAATACCACTTTTATATCTTGTTTTAGACACATTACTCCATTTTCAAACTACCATTTAACTTGAAATTTATCCTTTTTTTTTACGTTCACATTTAATCATTTCTTTTTGTTGAACAATGCTGCATTCAATTTGTACTAAACCAATTCTGTAGGAAAATTGCTGTATTTTGTTCTAGGTGTATCCTTGGATTTAAAGTGAATATTATACAATCCAACAAACGCTCAAATGGTTGTGTGGCGCAATGGTAGCGCATGTGACTCCAGATCAGAAGGTTGCGTGTTCTATATTTTAAAGAAATTGTAATCTAGTATTTTTTAAAAATAAATAAATTTAACAACTCATAATTTTTATCTAATATCTAATAAAATGTTAGACTCTCAATTTTTCATAATCAATCTTTTTAGTAGCCAATTTAGTCAACCGATTCACCAACATTCAAATGTATCATATTTCTTCACTATCCGTGTTAAACTAGACACAAAAAAGAAATTATTTAACCCTTCAGTTTTCAAGATAAATTGAGATGAAATATATGCCAGCTTTGAAAATAATAAAATTTTAGTTATTGTGGTTCGAATCCATGTGCGTTTAACTTTACCTCTCAGTTTTAATAACACCAAGGTGATGAGTTGCGAGCTTCCATGTTCTTATTGTAGAGACTCTATTTTTTTTTATAGGAGATTTTTCAAATTTCGCACAAATAATAGGAAAAAAAATAACTATTAATTCTTAATAAAATGATTATACTTCAAAAATCACATGCATCAAACATTCCCTCTAAAACCATCATAAAACACATATTACTCACAAATATCTTCTATTAACAATTAAAAAAAAATCTCATAAAAAACAACAACAATTAGACTTAGCATATCTAGACCAACTTTATGGCCAATTAGATGATGTGTTATGCTATCTAGAAAAGCTATTTGAACACCTCAAAGATTTCCCGCACCTTATTATATACGGTTGTGGATGTTCATATATCACTTCTCTATGCAATTTTGTCTACAAATACCACTTTTATATCTTGTTTTAGACACATTACTCCATTTTCAAACTACCATTTAACTTGAAATTTATCCTTTTTTTTTACGTTCACATTTAATCATTTCTTTTTGTTGAACAATGCTGCATTCAATTTGTACTAAACCAATTCTGTAGGAAAATTGCTGTATTTTGTTCTAGGTGTATCCTTGGATTTAAAGTGAATATTATACAATCCAACAAACGCTCAAATGGTTGTGTGGCGCAATGGTAGCGCATGTGACTCCAGATCAGAAGGTTGCGTGTTCTATATTTTAAAGAAATTGTAATCTAGTATTTTTTAAAAATAAATAAATTTAACAACTCATAATTTTTATCTAATATCTAATAAAATGTTAGACTCTCAATTTTTCATAATCAATCTTTTTAGTAGCCAATTTAGTCAACCGATTCACCAACATTCAAATGTATCATATTTCTTCACTATCCGTGTTAAACTAGACACAAAAAAGAAATTATTTAACCCTTCAGTTTTCAAGATAAATTGAGATGAAATATATGCCAGCTTTGAAAATAATAAAATTTTAGTTATTGTGGTTCGAATCCATGTGCGTTTAACTTTACCTCTCAGTTTTAATAACACCAAGGTGATGAGTTGCGAGCTTCCATGTTCTTATTGTAGAGACTCTATTTTTTTTTATAGGAGATTTTTCAAATTTCGCACAAATAATAGGAAAAAAAATAACTATTAATTCTTAATAAAATGATTATACTTCAAAAATCACATGCATCAAACATTCCCTCTAAAACCATCATAAAACACATATTACTCACAAATATCTTCTATTAACAATTAAAAAAAAATCTCATAAAAAACAACAACAATTAGACTTAGCATATCTAGACCAACTTTATGGCCAATTAGATGATGTGTTATGCTATCTAGAAAAGCTATTTGAACACCTCAAAGATTTCCCGCACCTTATTATATACGGTTGTGGATGTTCATATATCACTTCTCTATGCAATTTTGTCTACAAATACCACTTTTATATCTTGTTTTAGACACATTACTCCATTTTCAAACTACCATTTAACTTGAAATTTATCGTTTTTTTTTACGTTCACATTTAATCATTTCTTTTTGTTGAACAATGCTGCATTCAATTTGTACTAAACCAATTCTGTAGGAAAATTGCTGTATTTTGTTCTAGGTGTATCCTTGGATTTAAAGTGAATATTATACAATCCAACAAACGCTCAAATGGTTGTGTGGCGCAATGGTAGCGCATCTGACTCCAGATCAGAAGGTTGCGTGTTCTATATTTTAAAGAAATTGTAATCTAGTATTTTTTAAAAATAAATAAATTTAACAACTCATAATTTTTATCTAATATCTAATAAAATGTTAGACTCTCAATTTTTCATAATCAATCTTTTTAGTAGCCAATTTAGTCAACCGATTCACCAACATTCAAATGTATCATATTTCTTCACTATCCGTGTTAAACTAGACACAAAAAAGAAATTATTTAACCCTTCAGTTTTCAAGATAAATTGAGATGAAATATATGCCAGCTTTGAAAATAATAAAATTTTAGTTATTGTGGTTCGAATCCATGTGCGTTTAACTTTACCTCTCAGTTTTAATAACACCAAGGTGATGAGTTGCGAGCTTCCATGTTCTTATTGTAGAGACTCTATTTTTTTTTATAGGAGATTTTTCAAATTTCGCACAAATAATAGGAAAAAAAATAACTATTAATTCTTAATAAAATGATTATACTTCAAAAATCACATGCATCAAACATTCCCTCTAAAACCATCATAAAACACATATTACTCACAAATATCTTCTATTAAAAATTAAAAAAAAATCTCATAAAAAACAACAACAATTAGACTTAGCATATCTAGACCAACTTTATGGCCAATTAGATGATGTGTTATGCTATCTAGAAAAGCTATTTGAACACCTCAAAGATTTCCCGCACCTTATTATATACGGTTGTGGATGTTCATATATCACTTCTCTATGCAATTTTGTCTACAAATACCACTTTTATATCTTGTTTTAGACACATTACTCCATTTTCAAACTACCATTTAACTTGAAATTTATCCTTTTTTTTTACGTTCACATTAAATCATTTCTTTTTGTTGAACAATGCTGCATTCAATTTGTACTAAACCAATTCTGTAGGAAAATTGCTGTATTTTGTTCTAGGTGTATCCTTGGATTTAAAGTGAATATTATACAATCCAACAAACGCTCAAATGGTTGTGTGGCGCAATGGTAGCGCATCTGACTCCAGATCAGAAGGTTGCGTGTTCTATATTTTAAAGAAATTGTAATCTAGTATTTTTTAAAAATAAATAAATTTAACAACTCATAATTTTTATCTAATATCTAATAAAATGTTAGACTCTCAATTTTTCATAATCAATCTTTTTAGTAGCCAATTTAGTCAACCGATTCACCAACATTCAAATGTATCATATTTCTTCACTATCCGTGTTAAACTAGACACAAAAAAGAAATTATTTAACCCTTCAGTTTTCAAGATAAATTGAGATGAAATATATGCCAGCTTTGAAAATAATAAAATTTTAGTTATTGTGGTTCGAATCCATGTGCGTTTAACTTTACCTCTCAGTTTTAATAACACCAAGGTGATGATTTGCGAGCTATCATGTTCTTATTGTAGAGACTCTATTTTTTTTTATAGGAGATTTTTCAAATTTCGCACAAACAATAGGAAAAAAAATAACTATTAATTCTTAATAAAATGATTATACTTCAAAAATCACATGCATCAAACATTCCCTCTAAAACCATCATAAAACACATATTACTCACAAATATCTTCTATTAACAATTAAAAAAAAATCTCATAAAAAACAACAACAATTAGACTTAGCATATCTAGACCAACTTTATGGCCAATTAGATGATGTGTTATGCTATCTAGAAAAGCTATTTGAACACCTCAAAGATTTCCCGCACCTTATTATATACGGTTGTGGATGTTCATATATCACTTCTCTATGCAATTTTGTCTACAAATACCACTTTTATATCTTGTTTTAGACACATTACTCCATTTTCAAACTACCATTTAACTTGAAATTTATCCTTTTTTTTTACGTTCACATTAAATCATTTCTTTTTGTTGAACAATGCTGCATTCAATTTGTACTAAACCAATTCTGTAGGAAAATTGCTGTATTTTGTTCTAGGTGTATCCTTGGATTTAAAGTGAATATTATACAATCCAACAAACGCTCAAATGGTTGTGTGGCGCAATGGTAGCGCATGTGACTCCAGATCAGAAGGTTGCGTGTTCTATATTTTAAAGAAATTGTAATCTAGTATTTTTTAAAAATAAATAAATTTAACAACTCATAATTTTTATCTAATATCTAATAAAATGTTAGACTCTCAATTTTTCATAATCAATCTTTTTAGTAGCCAATTTAGTCAACCGATTCACCAACATTCAAATGTATCATATTTCTTCACTATCCGTGTTAAACTAGACACAAAAAAGAATATATTTAACCCTTCAGTTTTCAAGATAAATTGAGATGAAATATATGCCAGCTTTGAAAATAATAAAATTTTAGTTATTGTGGTTCGAATCCATGTGCGTTTAACTTTACCTCTCAGTTTTAATAACACCAAGGTGATGAGTTGCGAGCTATCATGTTCTAATTGTAGAGACTCTATTTTTTTTATAGGAGATTTTTCAAATTTCTCACAAATAATAGGAAAAAAAATAACTATTAATTCTTAATAAAATGATTATACTTCAAAAATCACATGCATCAAACATTCCCTCTAAAACCATCATAAAACACATATTACTCACAAATATCTTCTATTAACAATTAAGAAAAAATCTCATAAAAAACAACAACAATTAGACTTAGCATATCTAGACCAACTTTATGGCCAATTAGATGATGTGTTATGCTATCTAGAAAAGCAATTTGAACACCTCAAAGATTTCCCGCACCATATTATATACGGTTGTGGATGTTCATATATCACTTCTCTATGCAACTTTGTCTACAAATACCACTTTTATATCTTGTTTTAGACACATTACTCCATTTTCAAACTACCATTTAACTTGAAATTTATCCTTTTTTTTTACGTTCACATTAAATCATTTCTTTTTGTTGAACAATGCTGCATTCAATTTGTACTAAACCAATTCTGTAGGAAAATTGCTGTATTTTGTTCTAGGTGTATCCTTGGATTTAAAGTGAATATTATACAATCCAACAAACGCTCAAATGGTTGTGTGGCGCAATGGTAGCGCATCTGACTCCAGATCAGAAGGTTGCGTGTTCTATATTTTAAAGAAATTGTAATCTAGTATTTTTTTAAAAATAAATAAATTTAACAACTCATAATTTTTATCTAATATCTAATAAAATGTTAGACTCTCAATTTTTCATAATCAATCTTTTTAGTAGCCAATTTAGTCAACCGATTCACCAACATTCAAATGTATCATATTTCTTCACTATCCGTGTTAAACTAGACACAAAAAAGAAATTATTTAACCCTTCAGTTTTCAAGATAAATTGAGATGAAATATATGCCAGCTTTGAAAATTATAAAATTTTAGTTATTGTGGTTCGAATCCATGTGCGTTTAACTTTACCTCTCAGTTTTAATAACACCAAGGTGATGAGTTGCGAGCTATCATGTTCTTATTGTAGAGACTCTATTTTTTTTTATAGGAGATTTTTCAAATTTCGCACAAATAATAGGAAAAAAAAATAACTATTAATTCTTAATAAAATGATTATACTTCAAAAATCACATGCATCAAACATTCCCTCTAAAACCATCATAAAACACATATTACTCACAAATATCTTCTATTAACAATTAAAAAAAATCTCATAAAAAACAACAACAATTAGACTTAGCATATCTAGACCAACTTTATGGCCAATTAGATGATGTGTTATGCTATCTAGAAAATCTATTTGAACACCTCAAAGATTTCCCGCACCTTATTATATACGGTTGTGGATGTTCATATATCACTTCTCTATGCAATTTTGTCTACAAATACCACTTTTATATCTTGTTTTAGACACATTACTCCATTTTCAAACTACCATTTAACTTGAAATTTATCCTTTTTTTTTACGTTCACATTAAATCATTTCTTTTTGTTGAACAATGCTGCATTCAATTTGTACTAAACCAATTCTTTAGGAAAATTGTTGTATTTTGTTCTAGGTGTATCCTAGGATTTAAAGTGAATATTATACAATCCAACAAACGCTCAAATGGTTGTGTGGCGCAATGGTAGCGCATCTGACTCCAGATCAGAAGGTTGCGTGTTCTATATTTTAAAGAAATTGTAATCTAGTATTTTTTAAAAATAAATAAATTTAACAACTCATAATTTTTATCTAATATCTAATAAAATGTTAGACTCTCAATTTTTCATAATCAATCTTTTTAGTAGCCAATTTAGTCAACCGATTCACCAACATTCAAATGTATCATATTTCTTCACTATCCGTGTTAAACTAGACACAAAAAAGAAATTATTTAACCCTTCAGTTTTCAAGATAAATTGAGATGAAATATATGCTAGCTTTGAAAATAATAAAATTTTAGTTATTGTGGTTCGAATCCATGTGCGTTTAACTTTACCTCTCAGTTTTAATAACACCAAGGTGATGAGTTGCGAGCTATCATGTTCTTATTGTAGAGACTCTATTTTTTTTTATAGGAGATTTTTCAAATTTCGCCCAAATAATAGGAAAAAAAATAACTATTAATTCTTAATAAAATGATTATACTTCAAAAATCACATGCATCAAACATTCTCTCTAAAACCATCATAAAACACATATTACTCACAAATATCTTCTATTAACAATTAAGAAAAAATCTCATAAAAAACAACAACAATTAGACTTAGCATATCTAGACCAACTTTATGGCCAATTAGATGATGTGTTATGCTATCTAGAAAAGCAATTTGAACACCTCAAAGATTTCCCGCACCATATTATATACGGTTGTGGATGTTCATATATCACTTCTCTATGCAATTTTGTCTACAAATACCACTTTTATATCTTGTTTTAGACACATTACTCCATTTTCAAACTACCATTTAACTTGAAATTTATCCTTTTTTTTTTACGTTCACATTAAATCATTTCTTTTTGTTGAACAATGCTGCATTCAATTTGTACTAAACCAATTCTGTAGGAAAATTGCTGTATTTTGTTCTAGGTGTATCCTTGGATTTAAAGTGAATATTATACAATCCAACAAACGCTCAAATGGTTATGTGGCGCAATGGTAGCGCATCTGACTCCAGATCAGAAGGTTGCGTGTTCTATATTTTAAAGAAATTGTAATCTAGTATTTTTTAAAAATAAATAAATTTAACAACTCATAATTTTTATCTAATATCTAATAAAATGTTAGACTCTCAATTTTTCATAATCAATCTTTTTAGTAGCCAATTTAGTCAACCGATTCACCAACATTCAAATGTATCATATTTCTTCACTATCCGTGTTAAACTAGACACAAAAAAGAAATTATTTAACCCTTCAGTTTTCAAGATAAATTGAGATGAAATATATGCTAGCTTTGAAAATAATAAAATTTTAGTTATTGTGGTTCGAATCCATGTGCGTTTAACTTTACCTCTCAGTTTTAATAACACCAAGGTGATGAGTTGCGAGCTATCATGTTCTTATTGTAGAGACTCTATTTTTTTTTATAGGAGATTTTTCAAATTTCGCCCAAATAATAGGAAAAAAAATAACTATTAATTCTTAATAAAATGATTATACTTCAAAAATCACATGCATCAAACATTCCCTCGAAAACCATCATAAAACACATATTACTCACAAATATCTTCTATTAACAATTAAGAAAAAATCTCATAAAAAACAACAACAATTAGACTTAGCATATCTAGACCAACTTTATGGCCAATTAGATGATGTGTTATGCTATCTAGAAAAGCAATTTGAACACCTCAAAGATTTCCCGCACCATATTATATACGGTTGTGGATGTTCATATATCACTTCTCTATGCAATTTTGTCTACAAATACCACTTTTATATCTTGTTTTAGACACATTACTCCATTTTCAAACTACCATTTAACTTGAAATTTATCCTTTTTTTTTTACGTTCACATTAAATCATTTCTTTTTGTTGAACAATGCTGCATTCAATTTGTACTAAACCAATTCTGTAGGAAAATTGCTGTATTTTGTTCTAGGTGTATCCTTGGATTTAAAGTGAATATTATACAATCCAACAAACGCTCAAATGGTTATGTGGCGCAATGGTAGCGCATCTGACTCCAGATCAGAAGGTTGTGTGTTCTATATTTTAAAGAAATTGTAATCTAGTATTTTTTAAAAATAAATAAATTTAACAACTCATAATTTTTATCTAATATCTAATAAAATGTTAGACTCTCAATTTTTCATAATCAATCTTTTTAGTAGCCAATTTAGTCAACCGATTCACCAACATTCAAATGTATCATATTTCTTCACTATCCGTGTTAAACTAGACACAAAAAAGAAATTATTTAACCCTTCAGTTTTCAAGATAAATTGAGATGAAATATATGCCAGCTTTGAAAATAATAAAATTTTAGTTATTGTGGTTCGAATCCATGTGCGTTTAACTTTACCTCTCAGTTTTAATAACACCAAGGTGATGAGTTGCGAGCTATCATGTTCTTATTGTAGAGACTCTATTTTTTTTTATAGGAGATTTTTCAAATTTCGCACAAATAATAGGAAAAAAAAATAACTATTAATTCTTAATAAAATGATTATACTTCAAAAATCACATGCATCAAACATTCCCTCTAAAACCATCATAAAACACATATTACTCACAAATATCTTCTATTAACAATTAAAAAAAAATCTCATAAAAAACAACAACAATTAGACTTAGCATATCTAGACCAACTTTATGGCCAATTAGATGATGTGTTATGCTATCTAGAAAAGCTATTTGAACACCTCAAAGATTTCCCGCACCTTATTATATACGGTTGTGGATGTTCATATATCACTTCTCTATGCAATTTTGTCTACAAATACCACTTTTATATCTTGTTTTAGACACATTACTCCATTTTCAAACTACCATTTAACTTGAAATTTATCCTTTTTTTTTACGTTCACATTAAATCATTTCTTTTTGTTGAACAATGCTGCATTCAATTTGTACTAAACCAATTCTGTAGGAAAATTGCTGTATTTTGTTCTAGGTGTATCCTTGGATTTAAAGTGAATATTATACAATCCAACAAACGCTCAAATGGTTGTGTGGCGCAATGGTAGCGCATCTGACTCCAGATCAGAAGGTTGCGTGTTCTATATTTTAAAGAAATTGTAATCTAGTATTTTTTAAAAATAAATAAATTTAACAACTCATAATTTTTATCTAATATCTAATAAAATGTTAGACTCTCAATTTTTCATAATCAATCTTTTTAGTAGCCAATTTAGTCAACCGATTCACCAACATTCAAATGTATCATATTTCTTCACTATCCGTGTTAAACTAGACACAAAAAAGAAATTATTTAACCCTTCAGTTTTCAAGATAAATTGAGATGAAATATATGCCAGCTTTGAAAATAATAAAATTTTAGTTATTGTGGTTCGAATCCATGTGCGTTTAACTTTACCTCTCAGTTTTAATAACACCAAGGTGATGAGTTGCGAGCTATCATGTTCTAATTGTAGAGACTCTATTTTTTTTATAGGAGATTTTTCAAATTTCTCACAAATAATAGGAAAAAAAATAACTATTAATTCTTAATAAAATGATTATACTTCAAAAATCACATGCATCAAACATTCCCTCTAAAACCATCATAAAACACATATTACTCACAAATATCTTCTATTAACAATTAAGAAAAAATCTCATAAAAAACAACAACAATTAGACTTAGCATATCTAGACCAACTTTATGGCCAATTAGATGATGTGTTATGCTATCTAGAAAAGCAATTTGAACACCTCAAAGATTTCCCGCACCATATTATATACGGTTGTGGATGTTCATATATCACTTCTCTATGCAATTTTGTCTACAAATACCACTTTTATATCTTGTTTTAGACACATTACTCCATTTTCAAACTACCATTTAACTTGAAATTTATCCTTTTTTTTTACGTTCACATTAAATCATTTCTTTTTGTTGAACAATGCTGCATTCAATTTGTACTAAACCAATTCTGTAGGAAAATTGCTGTATTTTGTTCTAGGTGTATCCTTGGATTTAAAGTGAATATTATACAATCCAACAAACGCTCAAATGGTTGTGTGGCGCAATGGTAGCGCATCTGACTCCAGATCAGAAGGTTGCGTGTTCTATATTTTAAAGAAATTGTAATCTAGTATTTTTTTAAAAATAAATAAATTTAACAACTCATAATTTTTATCTAATATCTAATAAAATGTTAGACTCTCAATTTTTCATAATCAATCTTTTTAGTAGCCAATTTAGTCAACCGATTCACCAACATTCAAATGTATCATATTTCTTCACTATCCGTGTTAAACTAGACACAAAAAAGAAATTATTTAACCCTTCAGTTTTCAAGATAAATTGAGATGAAATATATGCCAGCTTTGAAAATAATAATTTTAGTTATTGTGGTTCGAATCCATGTGCGTTTAACTTTACCTCTCAGTTTTAATAACACCAAGGTGATGAGTTGCGAGCTATCATGTTCTTATTGTAGAGACTCTATTTTTTTTTATAGGAGATTTTTCAAATTTCGCACAAATAATAGGAAAAAAAAATAACTATTAATTCTTAATAAAATGATTATACTTCAAAAATCACATGCATCAAACATTCCCTCTAAAACCATCATAAAACACATATTACTCACAAATATCTTCTATTAACAATTAAGAAAAAATCTCATAAAAAACAACAACAATTAGACTTAGCATATCTAGACCAACTTTATGGCCAATTAGATGATGTGTTATGCTATCTAGAAAAGCAATTTGAACACCTCAAAGATTTCCCGCACCATATTATATACGGTTGTGGATGTTCATATATCACTTCTCTATGCAATTTTGTCTACAAATACCACTTTTATATCTTGTTTTAGACACATTACTCCATTTTCAAACTACCATTTAACTTGAAATTTATCCTTTTTTTTTACGTTCACATTAAATCATTTCTTTTTGTTGAACAATGCTGCATTCAATTTGTACTAAACCAATTCTGTAGGAAAATTGCTGTATTTTGTTCTAGGTGTATCCTTGGATTTAAAGTGAATATTATACAATCCAACAAACGCTCAAATGGTTGTGTGGCGCAATGGTAGCGCATCTGACTCCAGATCAGAAGGTTGCGTGTTCTATATTTTAAAGAAATTGTAATCTAGTATTTTTTTAAAAATAAATAAATTTAACAACTCATAATTTTTATCTAATATCTAATAAAATGTTAGACTCTCAATTTTTCATAATCAATCTTTTTAGTAGCCAATTTAGTCAACCGATTCACCAACATTCAAATGTATCATATTTCTTCACTATCCGTGTTAAACTAGACACAAAAAAGAAATTATTTAACCCTTCAGTTTTCAAGATAAATTGAGATGAAATATATGCCAGCTTTGAAAATAATAAAATTTTAGTTATTGTGGTTCGAATCCATGTGCGTTTAACTTTACCTCTCAGTTTTAATAACACCAAGGTGATGAGTTGCGAGCTATCATGTTCTTATTGTAGAGACTCTATTTTTTTTTATAGGAGATTTTTCAAATTTCGCACAAATAATAGGAAAAAAAAATAACTATTAATTCTTAATAAAATGATTATACTTCAAAAATCACATGCATCAAACATTCCCTCTAAAACCATCATAAAACACATATTACTCACAAATATCTTCTATTAACAATTAAAAAAAATCTCATAAAAAACAACAACAATTAGACTTAGCATATCTAGACCAACTTTATGGCCAATTAGATGATGTGTTATGCTATCTAGAAAATCTATTTGAACACCTCAAAGATTTCCCGCACCTTATTATATACGGTTGTGGATGTTCATATATCACTTCTCTATGCAATTTTGTCTACAAATACCACTTTTATATCTTGTTTTAGACACATTACTCCATTTTCAAACTACCATTTAACTTGAAATTTATCCTTTTTTTTTACGTTCACATTAAATCATTTCTTTTTGTTGAACAATGCTGCATTCAATTTGTACTAAACCAATTCTTTAGGAAAATTGTTGTATTTTGTTCTAGGTGTATCCTAGGATTTAAAGTGAATATTATACAATCCAACAAACGCTCAAATGGTTGTGTGGCGCAATGGTAGCGCATCTGACTCCAGATCAGAAGGTTGCGTGTTCTATATTTTAAAGAAATTGTAATCTAGTATTTTTTAAAAATAAATAAATTTAACAACTCATAATTTTTATCTAATATCTAATAAAATGTTAGACTCTCAATTTTTCATAATCAATCTTTTTAGTAGCCAATTTAGTCAACCGATTCACCAACATTCAAATGTATCATATTTCTTCACTATCCGTGTTAAACTAGACACAAAAAAGAAATTATTTAACCCTTCAGTTTTCAAGATAAATTGAGATGAAATATATGCTAGCTTTGAAAATAATAAAATTTTAGTTATTGTGGTTCGAATCCATGTGCGTTTAACTTTACCTCTCAGTTTTAATAACACCAAGGTGATGAGTTGCGAGCTATCATGTTCTTATTGTAGAGACTCTATTTTTTTTATAGGAGATTTTTCAAATTTCGCCCAAATAATAGGAAAAAAAATAACTATTAATTCTTAATAAAATGATTATACTTCAAAAATCACATGCATCAAACATTCTCTCTAAAACCATCATAAAACACATATTACTCACAAATATCTTCTATTAACAATTAAGAAAAAATCTCATAAAAAACAACAACAATTAGACTTAGCATATCTAGACCAACTTTATGGCCAATTAGATGATGTGTTATGCTATCTAGAAAAGCAATTTGAACACCTCAAAGATTTCCCGCACCATATTATATACGGTTGTGGATGTTCATATATCACTTCTCTATGCAATTTTGTCTACAAATACCACTTTTATATCTTGTTTTAGACACATTACTCCATTTTCAAACTACCATTTAACTTGAAATTTATCCTTTTTTTTTTTACGTTCACATTAAATCATTTCTTTTTGTTGAACAATGCTGCATTCAATTTGTACTAAACCAATTCTGTAGGAAAATTGCTGTATTTTGTTCTAGGTGTATCCTTGGATTTAAAGTGAATATTATACAATCCAACAAACGCTCAAATGGTTATGTGGCGCAATGGTAGCGCATCTGACTCCAGATCAGAAGGTTGCGTGTTCTATATTTTAAAGAAATTGTAATCTAGTATTTTTTAAAAATAAATAAATTTAACAACTCATAATTTTTATCTAATATCTAATAAAATGTTAGACTCTCAATTTTTCATAATCAATCTTTTTAGTAGCCAATTTAGTCAACCGATTCACCAACATTCAAATGTATCATATTTCTTCACTATCCGTGTTAAACTAGACACAAAAAAGAAATTATTTAACCCTTCAGTTTTCAAGATAAATTGAGATGAAATATATGCCAGCTTTGAAAATAATAAAATTTTAGTTATTGTGGTTCGAATCCATGTGCGTTTAACTTTACCTCTCAGTTTTAATAACACCAAGGTGATGAGTTGCGAGCTATCATGTTCTTATTGTAGAGACTCTATTTTTTTTTATAGGAGATTTTTCAAATTTCGCACAAATAATAGGAAAAAAAAATAACTATTAATTCTTAATAAAATGATTATACTTCAAAAATCACATGCATCAAACATTCCCTCTAAAACCATCATAAAACACATATTACTCACAAATATCTTCTATTAACAATTAAAAAAAAATCTCATAAAAAACAACAACAATTAGACTTAGCATATCTAGACCAACTTTATGGCCAATTAGATGATGTGTTATGCTATCTAGAAAAGCTATTTGAACACCTCAAAGATTTCCCGCACCTTATTATATACGGTTGTGGATGTTCATATATCACTTCTCTATGCAATTTTGTCTACAAATACCACTTTTATATCTTGTTTTAGACACATTACTCCATTTTCAAACTACCATTTAACTTGAAATTTATCCTTTTTTTTTACGTTCACATTAAATCATTTCTTTTTGTTGAACAATGCTGCATTCAATTTGTACTAAACCAATTCTGTAGGAAAATTGTTGTATTTTGTTCTAGGTGTATCCTAGGATTTAAAGTGAATATTATACAATCCAACAAACGCTCAAATGGTTGTGTGGCGCAATGGTAGCGCATCTGACTCCAGATCAGAAGGTTGCGTGTTCTATATTTTAAAGAAATTGTAATCTAGTATTTTTTAAAAATAAATAAATTTAACAACTCATAATTTTTATCTAATATCTAATAAAATGTTAGACTCTCAATTTTTCATAATCAATCTTTTTAGTAGCCAATTTAGTCAACCGATTCACCAACATTCAAATGTATCATATTTCTTCACTATCCGTGTTAAACTAGACACAAAAAAGAAATTATTTAACCCTTCAGTTTTCAAGATAAATTGAGATGAAATATATGCTAGCTTTGAAAATAATAAAATTTTAGTTATTGTGGTTCGAATCCATGTGCGTTTAACTTTACCTCTCAGTTTTAATAACACCAAGGTGATGAGTTGCGAGCTATCATGTTCTTATTGTAGAGACTCTATTTTTTTTTATAGGAGATTTTTCAAATTTCGCCCAAATAATAGGAAAAAAAATAACTATTAATTCTTAATAAAATGATTATACTTCAAAAATCACATGCATCAAACATTCTCTCTAAAACCATCATAAAACACATATTACTCACAAATATCTTCTATTAACAATTAAGAAAAAATCTCATAAAAAACAACAACAATTAGACTTAGCATATCTAGACCAACTTTATGGCCAATTAGATGATGTGTTATGCTATCTAGAAAAGCAATTTGAACACCTCAAAGATTTCCCGCACCATATTATATACGGTTGTGGATGTTCATATATCACTTCTCTATGCAATTTTGTCTACAAATACCACTTTTATATCTTGTTTTAGACACATTACTCCATTTTCAAACTACCATTTAACTTGAAATTTATCCTTTTTTTTTACGTTCACATTAAATCATTTCTTTTTGTTGAACAATGCTGCATTCAATTTGTACTAAACCAATTCTGTAGGAAAATTGCTGTATTTTGTTCTAGGTGTATCCTTGGATTTAAAGTGAATATTATACAATCCAACAAACGCTCAAATGGTTATGTGGCGCAATGGTAGCGCATCTGACTCCAGATCAGAAGGTTGCGTGTTCTATATTTTAAAGAAATTGTAATCTAGTATTTTTTAAAAATAAATAAATTTAACAACTCATAATTTTTATATAATATCTAATAAAATGTTAGACTCTCAATTTTTCATAATCAATCTTTTTAGTAGCCAATTTAGTCAACCGATTCACCAACATTCAAATGTATCATATTTCTTCACTATCCGGGTTAAACTAGACACAAAAAAGAAATTATTTAACCCTTCAGTTTTCAAGATAAATTGAGATGAAATATATGCCAGCTTTGAAAATAATAAAATTTTAGTTATTGTGGTTCGAATCCATGTGCGTTTAACTTTACCTCTCAGTTTTAATAACACCAAGGTGATGAGTTGCGAGCTATCATGTTCTTATTGTAGAGACTCTATTTTTTTTATAGGAGATTTTTCAAATTTCGCCCAAATAATAGGAAAAAAAATAACTATTAATTCTTAATAAAATGATTATACTTCAAAAATCACATGCATCAAACATTCCCTCTAAAACCATCATAAAACACATATTACTCACAAATATCTTCTATTAACAATTAAAAAAAAATCTCATAAAAAACAACAACAATTAGACTTAGCATATCTAGACCAACTTTATGGCCAATTAGATGATGTGTTATGCTATCTAGAAAAGCTATTTGAACACCTCAAAGATTTCCCGCACCTTATTATATACGGTTGTGGATGTTCATATATCACTTCTCTATGCAATTTTGTCTACAAATACCACTTTTATATCTTGTTTTAGACACATTACTCCATTTTCAAACTACCATTTAACTTGAAATTTATCCTTTTTTTTTACGTTCACATTAAATCATTTCTTTTTGTTGAACAATGCTGCATTCAATTTGTACTAAACCAATTCTGTAGGAAAATTGCTGTATTTTGTTCTAGGTGTATCCTTGGATTTAAAGTGAATATTATACAATCCAACAAACGCTCAAATGGTTGTGTGGCGCAATGGTAGCGCATCTGACTCCAGATCAGAAGGTTGCGTGTTCTATATTTTAAAGAAATTGTAATCTAGTATTTTTTAAAAATAAATAAATTTAACAACTCATAATTTTTATCTAATATCTAATAAAATGTTAGACTCTCAATTTTTCATAATCAATCTTTTTAGTAGCCAATTTAGTCAGCCGATTCACCAACATTCAAATGTATCATATTTCTTCACTATCCGTGTTAAATAGACACAAAAAAGAAATTATTTAACCCTTCAGTTTTCAAGATAAATTGAGATGAAATATATGCCAGCTTTGAAAATAATAAAATTTTAGTTATTGTGGTTCGAATCCATGTGCGTTTAACTTTACCTCTCAGTTTTAATAACACCAAGGTGATGAGTTGCGAGCTATCATGTTCTTATTGTAGAGACTCTATTTTTTTTTTATAGGAGATTTTTCAAATTTCGCCCAAATAATAGGAAAAAAAATAACTATTAATTCTTAATAAAATGATTATACTTCAAAAATCACATGCATCAAACATTCCCTCTAAAACCATCATAAAACACATATTACTCACAAATATATTCTATTAACAATTAAGAAAAAATCTCATAAAAAACAACAACAATTAGACTTAGCATATCTAGACCAACTTTATGGCCAATTAGATGATGTGTTATGCTATCTAGAAAAGCAATTTGAACACCTCAAAGATTTCCCGCACCATATTATATACGGTTGTGGATGTTCATATATCACTTCTCTATGCAATTTTGTCTACAAATACCACTTTTATATCTTGTTTTAGACACATTACTCCATTTTCAAACTACCATTTAACTTGAAATTTATCCTTTTTTTTTACGTTCACATTAAATCATTTCTTTTTGTTGAACAATGCTGCATTCAATTTGTACTAAACCAATTCTGTAGGAAAATTGCTGTATTTTGTTCTAGGTGTATCCTTGGATTTAAAGTGAATATTATACAATCCAACAAACGCTCAAATGGTTATGTGGCGCAATGGTAGCGCATCTGACTCCAGATCAGAAGGTTGCGTGTTCTATATGTTAAAGAAATTGTAATATTGTATTTTTTAAAAATAAATAAATTTAACAACTCATAATTTTTATCTAATATCTAATAAAATGTTAGACTCTCAATTTTTCATAATCAATCTTTTTTGTAGCCAATTTCGTCAACCGATTCACCAACATTCAAATGTATCATATTTCTTCACTATACGTGTTCAACTAGACACAAAAAAGAAATTATTTAACCCTTCAGTTTTCAGGATAAATTGAGATGAAATATATGCTAGCTTTGAAAATAATAAAATTTTAGTTATTGTGGTTCGAATCCATGTGCGTTTAATTTTACCTCTCAGTTTTAATAACACCAAGGTGATGAGTTGCGAGCTATCATGTTCTTATTGTAGAGACTTTAATTTTTTTATAGGAGATTTTTGAAATTTCGTCCAAATAATAGGAAAAAAAATAACTATATATTCTTAATAAAATGATTATATATCAAAAATCACATGCATCAAACATTCCCTCTAAAACCATCATAAAACACATATTACTCACAAATATCTTCTATTAACAATTAAAAAAAAAATCTCATAAAAAACAACAACAATTAGACTTAGCATATCTAGTCCAACTTTATGGCCAATTAGATGATGTGTTATGCTATCTAGAAAAGCTATTTGAACACCTCAAAGATTTCCCGCACCTTATTATATACGGTTGTGGATGTTCATATATCACTTCACTATGCAATTTTGTCTACAAATACCACTTTTATATCTTGTTTTAGACACATTACTCCATTTTCAAACTACCATTTAACTTGAAATTTATCCTTTTTTTTTACGTTCACATTAAATCATTTCTTTTTGTTGAACAATGCTGCATTCAATTTGTACTAAACCAATTCTGTAGGAAAATTGCTGTATTTTGTTCTAGGTGTATCCTTGGATTTAAAGTGAATATTATACAATCCAACAAACGCTCAAATGGTTGTGTGGCGCAATGGTAGCGCATCTGACTCCAGATCAGAAGGTTGCGTGTTCTATATTTTAAAGAAATTGTAATCTAGTATTTTTTAAAAATAAATAAATTTAACAACTCATAATTTTTATCTAATATCTAATAAAATGTTAGACTCTCAATTTTTCATAATCAATCTTTTTAGTAGCCAATTTAGTCAACCGATTCACCAACATTCAAATGTATCATATTTCTTCACTATCTGTGTTAAACTAGACACAAAAAAGAAATTATTTAACCCTTCAGTTTTCAAGATAAATTGAGATGAAATATATGCTAGCTTTGAAAATAATAAAATTTTAGTTATTGTGGTTCGAATCCATGTGCGTTTAACTTTACCTCTCAGTTTTAATAACACCAAGGTGATGAGTTGCGAGCTATCATGTTCTTATTGTAGAGACTCTATTTTTTTTATAGGAGATTTTTCAAATTTCGCCCAAATAATAGGAAAAAAAATAACTATTAATTCTTAATAAAATGATTATATTTCAAAAATCACATGCATCAAACATTCCCTCTAAAACCATCATAAAACACATATTACTCACAAATATCTTCTATTAACAATTAAAAAAAAATCTCATAAAAAACAACAACAATTAGACTTAGCATATCTAGACCAACTTTATGGCCAATTAGATGATGTGTTATGCTATCTAGAAAAGCTATTTGAACACCTCAAAGATTTCCCGCACCATATTATATACGGTTGTGGATGTTCATATGTCACTTCTCTACGCCATTTTCCCTACAAATACCATTTTATATCTTGTTTTAGAAGCATTACTCCATTTTTTAAACTACCATTTAACTTGAAATTTATCCTTTTTTTATTCAGTTCACATTTGTTCATTTCTTTTTGTTGTACAATGTTGCATTCAATTTGTACTAAACCAATTATGTTTGATATTGCTCTACTTTGTTCTAGGAGTATCTTTGGATTTAAAGTGAATATTATACAATGCAACAAACACTCAAATGGATCTTTGGCGCAATGGTAGCGCGTCTGACTCCAGATCAGAAGGTTGCGTGTTCGATTCACGTCAGGTTCATAAATTTTAAACGCAGCGTTTTACACATATTCACACTTTTATTTCTCACACTTTCTCTTCCTTCATCTAAAACCCTAATCACTTTTTTCCACCTTCATCTTCATAAATGGCGTCTCGTCTCCGCCACGCCTTCCGTCACTACTCAACAATCCTCACTCCAAACTCCTCAACACCGCTAACCTCAAAGGAAAAATATATGCTAGTTATTTTTTTATTCAGTTATCTTTTCACAAACAATTGTTATGTTACTCTTATTTTTCGTTAAAATCTATTCTTTTTATTTAAATTTTATTGCTTTTAATTGATTTTATGGAGTCAATGTTATGCAGAAATGCTATTTTGGATTAACAATGTAACCTAGGATTGTTTTCTCATACAAATGATCACATGATCTGGAGAGATAATTTTTATTATGATCTAATTCGAGGGTGCTACCATTGTATGGAAGAATTATGCACTTTATTATTTTTTTACTTTATAGATATAATATTATTTTAAGAATAGTTTATATCATAATTTTCTGTCTATATTTTAAAGAATTTGTAATTTTTATTATGATCTAATTCGAGGGTGCTACCATTATGGAAGAATTATGCACTTTATTGTTTTTTTTACTTTATGGATATAATAATATTTTAAGAATAGTTTATATCAGAATTTTCTGTCTTTATGTTAAAGAAATTGTAATCTAGTACTTTTAAAAAATAAATAAATTTAACAACTCAGAATTTTTATCTAATATCTAATAAAATGTTAGACTCTCAATTTTTCATAATCAATCTTTTTAGTAGCCAATTTAGTCAACCGATTCGCCAACATTCAAATGTATCATATTTCTTCACTATCCGTGTTAAACTAGACACAAAAAAGAAATTATTTAACCCTTCAGTTTTCAAGATAAATTGAGATGAAATATATGCTAGCTTTGAAAATAATAAAATTTTAGTTATTGTGGTTCGAATCCATGTGCGTTTAACTTTACCTCTCAGTTTTAATAACACCAAGGTGATGAGTTGCGAGCTATCATGTTCTTATTGTAGAGACTCTATTTTTTTATAGGAGATTTTTCAAATTTCGCCCAAATAATAGGAAAAAAAATAACTATTAATTCTTAATAAAATGATTATATTTCAAAAATCACATGCATCAAACATTCCCTCTAAAACCATCATAAAACACATATTACTCACAAATATCTTCTATTAACAATTAAAAAAAAATCTCATAAAAAACAACAACAATTAGACTTAGCATATCTAGACCAATTTTATGGCCAATTAGATGATGTGTTATGCTATCCAGAAAAGCTATTTGAACACCTCAAAGATTTCCCGCACCATATTATATACGGTTGTGGATGTTCATATATCACTTCTCTACGCCATTTTCTCTACAAATACCATTTTATATCTTGTTTTAGAAGCATTGCTCCATTTTTTAAACTACCATTTAACTTGAAATTTATCCTTTTTTTATTCAGTTCACATTAGTTCATTTCTTTTTGTTGTACAATGCTGCATTCAATTTGTACTAAACCAATTATGTTTGATATTGCTCTACTTTGTTCTAGGAGTATCTTTGGATTTAAAGTGAATATTATACAATGCAACAAACACTCAAATGGATCTGTGGCGCAATGGTAGCGCGTCTGACTCCAGATCAGAAAGATAATTTTTAGTATGATCGAATTCGAGGGTGCTACCATTGTATGGAAGAATTATGCACTTTATTATTTTTTTACTTTATGGATATAATAATATTTTAAGAATAGTTTATATCATAATTTTCTGTCTATATTTTAAAGAAATTGTAATATTGTATTTTTTAAAAATAAATAAATTTAACAAGTCATAATTTTTATCTAATATCTAATAAAATGTTAGACTCTCAATTTTTCATAATCAATCTTTTTTGTAGCCAATTTCGTCAATCGATTCACCAACATTCAAATGTATCATATTTCTTCACTATACGTGTTAAACTAGACACAAAAAAGAAATTATTTAATCCTTTAGTTTTCAAGATAAATTGAGATGAAATATATGCTAGCTTTGAAAATAATAAAATTTTAGTTATTGTGGTTCGAATCCATGTGCGTTTATCTTTACCTCTCAGTTTTAATAACACCAAGGTGATGAGTTGCGAGCTATCATGTTCTTATTGTAGAGGCTTTAATTTTTTTATAGGAGATTTTTGAAATTTCGTCCAAATAATAGGAAAAAAAATAACTATATATTCTTAATAAAATGATTATATTTCAAAAATCACATGCATCAAACATTCCCTCTAAAACCATCATAAAACACATATTACTCACAAATATCTTCTATTAACAATTAAAAAAAAATCTCATAAAAAACAACAACAATTAGACTTAGCATATCTAGACCAACTTTATGGCCAATTAGATGATGTGTTATGCTATCTAGAAAAGCAATTTAAACACCTCAAAGATTTCCCGCACCTTATTATATACGGTTTTGGATGTTCATATATCACTTCACTATGCAATTTTGTCTACAAATACCACTTTTATATCTTGTTTTAGACACATTACTCCATTTTCAAACTACCATTTAACTTGAAATTTATCCTTTTTTTTTTACGTTCACATTAAATCATTTCTTTTTGTTGAACAATGCTGCATTCAATTTGTACTAAACCAATTCTCTAGGAAAATTGTTGTATTTTGTTCTAGGTGTATCCTTGGATTTAAAGTGAATATTATACAATCCAACAAACGCTCAAATGGTTGTGTGGCGCAATGGTAGCGCATCTGACTCCAGATCAGAAGGTTGTGTGTTCTATATTTTAAAGAAATTGTAATCTAGTATTTTTTAAAAATAAATAAATTTAACAGCTCATAATTTTTATCTAATATCTAATAAAATGTTAGACTCTCAATTTTTCATAATCAATCTTTTTAGTAGCCAATTTAGTCAACCGATTCACCAACATTCAAATGTATCATATTTCTTCACTATCCGTGTTAAACTAGACACAAAAAAGAAATTATTTAACCCTTCAGTTTTCAAGATAAATTGAGATGAAATATATGCTAGCTTTGAAAATAATAAAATTTTAGTTATTGTGGTTCGAATCCATGTGCGTTTAACTTTACCTCTTAGTTTTAATAACACCAAGGTGATGAGTTGCGAGCTATCATGTTCTTATTGTAGAGACTCTATTTTTTTTATAGGAGATTTTTCAAATTTCGCCCAAATAATAGGAAAAAAAATAACTATTAATTCTTAATAAAATGATTATATTTCAAAAATCACATGCATCAAACATTCCCTCTAAAACCATCATAAAACACACATTACTCACAAATATCTTCTATTAACAATTAAAAAAAATCTCATAAAAAACAATAACAATTAGACTTAGCATATCTAGACCAATTTTATGGCCAATTAGATGATGTGTTATGCTATCCAGAAAAGCTATTTGAACACCTCAAAGATTTCCCGCACCATATTATATACGGTTGTGGATGTTCATATATCACTTCTCTACGCCATTTTCTCTACAAATACCATTTTATATCTTGTTTTAGAAGCATTACTCCATTTTTTAAACTACCATTTAACTTGAAATTTATCCTTTTTTTATTCAGTTCACATTTGTTCATTTCTTTTTGTTGTACAATGTTGCATTCAATTTGTACTAAACCAATTATGTTTGATATTGCTCTACTTTGTTCTAGGAGTATCTTTGGATTTAAAGTGAATATTATACAATGCAACAAACACTCAAATGGATCTGTGGCGCAATGGTAGCGCGTCTGACTCCAGATCAGAAGGTTGCGTGTTCGATTCACGTCAGGTTCATAAATTTTAAACGCAGCGTTTTACACATATTCACACTTTTATTTCTCACACTTTCTCTTCCTTCATCTAAAACCCTAATCACTTTTTTCCACCTTCATCTTCATAAATGGCGTCTCGTCTCCGCCACGCCTTCCGTCACTACTCAACAATCCTCACTCCAAACTCCTCAACACCGCTAACCTCAAAGGAAAAATATATGCTAGTTATTTTTTTATTCAGTTATCTTTTCACAAACAATTGTTATGTTACTCTTATTTTTCGTCAAAATCTATTCTTTTTATTTAAATTTTATTGCTTTTAATTGATTTTATGGAGTCAATGTTATGCAGAAATGCTATTTTGGATTAACAATGTAACCTAGGATTGTTTTCTCATACAAATGATCACATGATCTGGAGAGATAATTTTTATTATGATCTAATTCGAGCGTGCTACCATTGTATGGAAGAATTATGCACTTTATTATTTTTTTACTTTATAGATATAATATTATTTTAAGAATAGTTTATATCATAATTTTCTGTCTATATTTTAAAGAATTTGTAATTTTTATTATGATCTAATTCGAGGGTGCTACCATTATGGAAGAATTATGCACTTTATTGTTTTTTTTACTTTATGGATATAATAATATTTTAAGAATAGTTTATATCAGAATTTTCTGTCTATATGTTAAAGAAATTGTAATCTAGTACTTTTAAAAAACAAATAAATTTAACAACTCAGAATTTTTATCTAATATCTAATAAAATGTTAGACTCTCAATTTTTCATAATCAATCTTTTTAGTAGCCAATTTAGTCAACCGATTCACCAACATTCAAATGTATCATATTTCTTCACTATCCGTGTTAAACTAGACACAAAAAAGAAATTATTTAACCCTTCAGTTTTCAAGATAAATTGAGATGAAATATATGCTAGCTTTGAAAATAATAAAATTTTAGTTATTGTGGTTCGAATCCATGTGCGTTTAACTTTACCTCTCAGTTTTAATAACACCAAGGTGATGAGTTGCGAGCTATCATGTTCTTATTGTAGAGACTCTATTTTTTTATAGGAGATTTTTCAAATTTCGCCCAAATAATAGGAAAAAAAATAACTATTAATTCTTAATAAAATGATTATATTTCAAAAATCACATGCATCAAACATTCCCTCTAAAACCATCATAAAACACATATTACTCACAAATATCTTCTATTAACAATTAAAAAAAAATCTCATAAAAAACAACAACAATTAGACTTAGCATATCTAGACCAATTTTATGGCCAATTAGATGATATGTTATGCTATCCAGAAAAGCTATTTGAACACCTCAAAGATTTCCCGCACCATATTATATACGGTTGTGGATGTTCATATGTCACTTCTCTACGCCATTTTCTCTACAAATACCATTTTATATCTTGTTTTAGAAGCATTACTCCATTTTTTAAACTACCATTTAACTTGAAATTTATCCTTTTTTTATTCAGTTCACATTAGTTCATTTCTTTTTGTTGTACAATGCTGCATTCAATTTGTACTAAACCAATTATGTTTGATATTGCTCTACTTTGTTCTAGGAGTATCTTTGGATTTAAAGTGAATATTATACAATGCAACTAACACTCAAATGGATCTGTGGCGCAATGGTAGCGCGTCTGACTCCAGATCAGAAGGTTGCGTGTTCGATTCACGTCAGGTTCATAAATTTTAAACGCAGCGTTTTACACATATTCACACTTTTATTTCTCACACTTTCTCTTCCTTCATCTAAAACCCTAATCACTTTTTTCCACATTCATCTTCATAAATGGCGTCTCGTCTCCGCCGCGCCTTCCGTCACTACTCAACAATCCACACTCCAAACTCCTCAACACCGCTAACCTCAAAGGAAAAATATATGCTAGTTATTTTTTTATTCAGTTATCTTTTCACAAACAATTGTTATGTTAATCTTAATTTTCGTCAAAATCTATTCTTTTTATTTAAATTTTATTGTTTTTAATTGATTTTTCATCTATTTTTTATAAAGTCAAAAAAATTTATGGAGTCAATGTTATGCAGAAATGCTATTTTGGATTAACAATGTAACCTAGGATTGTTTTATCATACAAATGATCACATGATCTGGAAAGATAATTTTTAGTATGATCGAATTCGAGGGTGCTACCATTGTATGGAAGAATTATGCACTTTATTATTTTTTTACTTTATGGATATAATAATATTTTAAGAATAGTTTATATCATAATTTTCTGTCTATATTTTAAAGAAATTGTAATATTGTATTTTTTAAAAATAAATAAATTTAACAACTCATAATTTTTATCTAATATCTAATAAAATGTTAGACTCTCAATTTTTCATAATCAATCTTTTTTGTAGCCAATTTCGTCAACCGATTCACCAACATTCAAATGTATCATATTTCTTCACTATACGTGTTCAACTAGACACAAAAAAGAAATTATTTAACCCTTCAGTTTTCAAGATAAATTGAGATGAAATATATGCTAGCTTTGAAAATAATAAAATTTTAATTATTGTGGTTCGAATCCATGTGCGTTTAACTTTACCTCTCAGTTTTAATAACACCAAGGTGATGAGTTACGAGCTATCATGTTCTTATTGTAGAGACTTTAATTTTTTTATAGGAGATTTTTGAAATTTCGTCCAAATAATAGGAAAAAAAATAACTATATATTCTTAATAAAATGATTATATTTCAAGAATCACATGCATCAAACATTCCCTCTAAAACCAACATAAAACACATATTACTCACAAATATCTTCTATTAACAATTAAAAAAAAATCTCATAAAAAACAACAACAATTAGACTTAGCATATCTAGACCAACTTTATGGCCAATTAGATGATGTGTTATGCTATCTAGAAAAGCAATTTGAACACCTCAAAGATTTCCCGCACCTTATTATATACGGTTGTGGATGTTCATATATCACTTCACTATGCAATTTTGTCTATAAATACCACTTTTATATCTTGTTTTAGACACATTACTCCATTTTCAAACTACCATTTAACTTGAAATTTATCCTTTTTTTTTACGTTCACATTAAATCATTTCTTTTTGTTGAACAATGCTGCATTCAATTTGTACTAAACCAATTCTGTAGGAAAATTGCTGTATTTTGTTCTAGGTGTATCCTTGGATTTAAAGTGAATATTATACAATCCAACAAACGCTCAAATGGTTGTGTGGCGCAATGGTAGCGCATCTGACTCCAGATCAGAAGGTTGCGTGTTCTATATTTTAAAGAAATTGTAATCTAGTATTTTTTAAAAATAAATAAATTTAACAACTCATAATTTTTATCTAATATCTAATAAAATGTTAGACTCTCAATTTTTCATAATCAATCTTTTAATAGCCAATTTAGTCAACCGATTCACCAACATTCAAATGTATCATATTTCTTCACTATCCGTGTTAAACTAGACACAAAAAAGAAATTATTTAACCCTTCAGTTTTCAAGATAAATTGAGATGAAATATATGCTAGCTTTGAAAATAATAAAGTTTTAGTTATTGTGGTTCGAATCCATGTGCGTTTAACTTTACCTCTCAGTTTTAATAACACCAAGGTGATGAGTTGCGAGCTATCATGTTCTTATTGTAGAGACTCTATTTTTTTTATAGGAGATTTTTCAAATTTCGACCAAATAATAGGAAAAAAAATAACTATTAATTCTTAATAAAATGATTATATTTTAAGAATCACATGCATCAAACATTCCCTCTAAAACCAACATAAAACACATATTACTCACAAATATCTTCTATTAACAATTAAAAAAAAATCTCATAAAAAACAACAACAATTAGACTTAACATATCTAGACCAATTTTATGGCCAATTAGATGATGTGTTATGCTATTTGAACACCTCAAAGATTTCCCGCACCATATTATATACGGTTGTGGATGTTCATATATCACTTCTCTACGCCATTTTCTCTACAAATACCATTTTATATCTTGTTTTAGAAGCATTACTCCATTTTTTAAACTACCATTTAACTTGAAATTTATCCTTTTTTTATTCAGTTCACATTAGTTCATTTCTTTTTGTTGTACAATGTTGCATTCAATTTGTACTAAACCAATTATGTTTGATATTGCTCTACTTTGTTCTAGGAGTATCTTTGGATTTAAAGTTAATATTATACAATGCAACTAACACTCAAATGGATCTGTGGCGCAATGGTAGCGCGTCTGACTCCAGATCAGAAGGTTGCGTGTTCGATTCACGTCAGGTTCATAAATTTTAAACGCAGCGTTTTACACATATTCACACTTTTATTTCTCACACTTTCTCTTCCTTCATCTAAAACCCTAATCACTTTTTTTCACCTTCATCTTCATAAATGGCGTCTCGTCTCCGCCACGCCTTCCGTCACTACTCAACAATCCACACTCCAAACTCCTCAACACCGCTAACCTCAAATGAAAAATATATGTTAGTTATTTCTTTATTCAGTTATCTTTTCACAAACAATTGTTATGTTAATCTTAATTTTCGTCAAAATCTATTCTTTTTATTTAAATTTTATTGTTTTTAATTGATTTTTCATCTATTTGCTATAAAGTCAAAAAAATTTATGGAGTCAATGTTATGCAGAAATGCTATTTTGGATTAACAATGTAACCTAGGATTGTTTTATCATACAAATGATCACATGATCTGGAAAGATAATTTTTAGTATGATCGAATTCGAGGGTGCTACCATTGTATGGAAGAATTATGCACTTTATTATTTTTTTACTTTATGGATATAATAATATTTTAGGAATAGTTTATATCATAATTTTCTGTCTATATTTTAAAGAAATTGTAATATTGTATTTTTTAAAAATAAATAAATTTAACAACTCATAATTTTTATCTAATATCTAATAAAATGTTAGACTCTCAATTTTTCATAATCAATCTTTTTTGTAGCCAATTTCGTCAACCGATTCACCAACATTCAAATGTATCATATTTCTTCACTATACGTGTTCAACTAGACACAAAAAAGAAATTATTTAACCCTTCAGTTTTCAAGATAAATTGAGATGAAATATATGCTAGCTTTGAAAATAATAAAATTTTAATTATTGTGGTTCGAATCCATGTGCGTTTAACTTTACCTCTCAGTTTTAATAACACCAAGGTGATGAGTTACGAGCTATCATGTTCTTATTGTAGAGACTTTAATTTTTTTATAGGAGATTTTTGAAATTTCGTCCAAATAATAGGAAAAAAAAACTATATATTCTTAATAAAATGATTATATTTCAAGAATCACATGCATCAAACATTCCCTCTAAAACCAACATAAAACACATATTACTCACAAATATCTTCTATTAACAATTAAAAAAAAATCTCATAAAAAACAACAACAATTAGACTTAGCATATCTAGACCAACTTTATGGCCAATTAGATGATGTGTTATGCTATCTAGAAAAGCAATTTGAACACCTCAAAGATTTCCCGCACCTTATTATATACGGTTGTGGATGTTCATATATCACTTCACTATGCAATTTTGTCTATAAATACCACTTTTATATCTTGTTTTAGACACATTACTCCATTTTCAAACTACCATTTAACTTGAAATTTATCCTTTTTTTTTACGTTCACATTAAATCATTTCTTTTTGTTGAACAATGCTGCATTCAATTTGTACTAAACCAATTCTGTAGGAAAATTGCTGTATTTTGTTCTAGGTGTATCCTTGGATTTAAAGTGAATATTATACAATCCAACAAACGCTCAAATGGTTGTGTGGCGCAATGGTAGCGCATCTGACTCCAGATCAGAAGGTTGCGTGTTCTATATTTTAAAGAAATTGTAATCTAGTATTTTTTAAAAATAAATAAATTTAACAACTCATAATTTTTATCTAATATCTAATAAAATGTTAGACTCTCAATTTTTCATAATCAATCTTTTTAGTAGCCAATTTAGTCAACCGATTCACCAACATTCAAATGTATCATATTTCTTCACTATCCGTGTTAAACTAGACACAAAAAAGAAATTATTTAACCCTTCAGTTTTCAAGATAAATTGAGATGAAATATATGCTAGCTTTGAAAATAATAAAGTTTTAGTTATTGTGGTTCGAATCCATGTGCGTTTAACTTTACCTCTCAGTTTTAATAACACCAAGGTGATGAGTTGCGAGCTATCATGTTCTTATTGTAGAGACTCTATTTTTTTTTATAGGAGATTTTTCAAATTTCGCCCAAATAATAGGAAAAAAAATAACTATTAATTCTTAATAAAATGATTATATTTCAAAAATCACATGCATCAAACATTCCCTCTAAAACCATCATAAAACACATATTACTCACAAATATCTTCTATTAACAATTAAAAAAAAATCTCATAAAAAACAACAACAATTAGACTTAGCATATCTAGACCAATTTTATGGCCAATTAGATGATGTGTTATGCTATTTGAACACCTCAAAGATTTCCCGCACCATATTATATACGGTTGTGGATGTTCATATATCACTTCTCTACGCCATTTTCTCTACAAATACCATTTTATATCTTGTTTTAGAAGCATTACTCCATTTTTTAAACTACCATTTAACTTGAAATTTATCCTTTTTTTATTCAGTTCACATTAGTTCATTTCTTTTTGTTGTACAATGCTGCATTCAATTTGTACTAAACCAATTATGTTTGATATTGCTCTACTATTTTCTAGGAGTATCTTTGGATTTAAAGTGAATATTATACAATGCAACTAACACTCAAATTGATCTGTGGCGCAATGGTAGCGCGTCTGACTCCAGATCAGAAGGTTACGTGTTCGATTCACGTTAGGTTCATAAATTTTAAACGCAGCGTTTTACACATATTCACACTTTTATTTCTCACACTTTCTCTTCCTTCATCTAAAACCCTAATCACTTTTTTCCACCTTCATCTTCATAAATGGCGTCTCGTCTCCGCCACGCCTTCCGTCACTACTCAACAATCCACACTCCAAACTCCTCAACACCGCTAACCTCAAAGGAAAAATATATGCTAGTTATTTTTTTATTCAGTTATCTTTTCACAAACAATTGTTATGTTAATCTTAATTTTCGTCAAAATCTATTCTTTTTATTTAAATTTTATTGTTTTTAATTGATTTTTCATCTATTTGCTATAAAGTCAAAAAAATTTATGGAGTCAATGTTATGCAGAAATGCTATTTTGGATTAACAATGTAACCTAGGATTGTTTTATCATACAAATGATCACATGATCTGGAAAGATAATTTTTAGTATGATCGAATTCGAGGGTGCTACCATTATATGGAAGAATTATGCACTTTATTATTTTTTTACTTTATGGATATAATAATATTTTAAGAATAGTTTATATCATAATTTCCTGTCTATATTTTAAAGAAATTGTAATATTGTATTTTTTAAAAATAAATAAATTTAACAACTCATAATTTTTATCTAATATCTAATAAAATGTTAGACTCTCAGTTTTTCATAATCAATCTTTTTTGTAGCCAATTTCGTCAACCGATTCACCAACATTCAAATGTATCATATTTCTTCACTATACGTGTTCAACTAGACACAAAAAAGAAATTATTTAACCCTTCAGTTTTCAAGATAAATTGAGATGAAATATATGCTAGCTTTGAAAATAATAAAATTTTAGTTATTGTGGTTCGAATCCATGTGCGTTTAACTTTACCTCTCAGTTTTAATAACACCAAGGTGATGAGTTGCGAGATATCATGTTCTTATTGTAGAGACTTTAATTTTTTTATAGGAGATTTTTGAAATTTCGTCCAAATAATAGGAAAAAAAATAACTATATATTCTTAATAAAATGATTATATTTCAAAAATCACATGCATCAAACATTCCCTCTAAAACCATCATAAAACACATATTACTCACAAATATCTTCTATTAACAATTAAAAAAAAATCTCATAAAAAACAACAACAATTAGACTTAGTATATCTAGACCAACTTTATGGCCAATTAGATGATGTGTTATGCTATCTAGAAAAGCAATTTGAACATCTCAAAGATTTCCCGCACCTTATTATATACGGTTGTGGATGTTCATATATCACTTCACTATGCAATTTTGTCTACAAATACCACTTTTATATCTTGTTTTAGACACATTACTCCATTTTCAAACTACCATTTAACTTGAAATTTATCCTTTTTTTTTACGCTTACATTAAATCATTTCTTTTTGTTGAACAATGCTGCATTCAATTTGTACTAAACCAATTTTGTAGGAAAATTGTTGTATTTTGTTCTAGGTGTATCCTTGGATTTAAAGTGAATATTATACAATCCAACAAACGCTCAAATGGTTGTGTGGCGCAATGGTAGCGCATCTGACTCCAGATCAGAAGGTTGCGTGTTCTATATTTTAAAGAAATTGTAATCTAGTATTTTTTAAAAATAAATAAATTTAACAACTCATAATTTTTATCTAATATCTAATAAAATGTTAGACTCTCAATTTTTCATAATCAATCTTTTTAGTAGCCAATTTAGTCAACCGATTCACCAACATTCAAATGTATCATATTTCTTCACTATCCGTGTTAAACTAGACACAAAAAAGAAATTATTTAACCCTTCAGTTTTCAAGATAAATTGAGATGAAATATATGCTAGCTTTGAAAATAATAAAATTTTAGTTATTGTGGTTCGAATCCATGTGCGTTTAACTTTACCTCTCAGTTTTAATAACACCAAGGTGATGAGTTGCGAGCTATCATGTTCTTATTGTAGAGACTCTATTTTTTTTTATAGGAGATTTTTCAAATTTCGCCCAAATAATAGGAAAAAAAATAACTATTAATTCTTAATAAAATGATTATATTTCAAAAATCACATGCATCAAACATTCCCTCTAAAACCATCATAAAACACATATTACTCACAAATATCTTCTATTAACAATTAAAAAAAATCTCATAAAAAACAACAACAATTAGACTTAGCATATCTAGACCAACTTTATGGCCAATTAGATGATGTGTTATGCTATCCAGAAGAGCTATTTGAACACCTCAAAGATTTCCCGCACCATATTATATACGGTTGTGGATGTTCATATATCACTTCTCTATGCCATTTTGTCTACAAATACCACTTTTATATGTTGTTTTAGACACATTACTCCATTTTTAAACTACCACTTAACTTGAAATTTATCCTTTTTTTTTTACGTTCACATTAGTTCATTTCTTTTTGTTGAACAATGCTGCATTCAATTTGTACTAAACCAATTCTGTAGGAAAATTGCTTTACTTTGTTCTAGGAGTATCCTTGGATTTAAAGTGAATATTATACAATCCAAAAAACACTCAAATGGATCTGTGGCGCAATGGCAGCTTGTTTGACTCAAGATAAGATGGTTGCATGTTCGATTCACGTCAGGTTCATAACTTTTTAACGCAGCGTTTTACACATATTCGCACTTTCATTTCTCACACTTTGTCTTCCTTCATCTAAAACCCTAATCACTTTTTTCCATCTTCATCTTCATAAATGGCGTCTCGTCTCCGCCACGCCTTCCGTCACTATTCAACAATCCTCTCTCCAAACTCCTCAACCCCGCTAACCTCAAAGGAAAAATATATGCTAGTTTGTTTTTTATTCTGTTATCTTTTCACAAACAATTGTTATGTTACTCTTATTTTTCATCAAAATCTATTCTTTTTATTTAAATTTTATAGTTTTAATTGATTTTTCATATATTTGATATAAAGTCAAAAAATTTTAGGGAGTCAATGTTATGCAGAAATGATATTTTGGATTAACAATGTAACCTACCTAGGATTGTTTTCTCATACAAATGATCACATGATCTGGAAAGATAATTTTTATTATGATCTAATTCGAGGGTGCTACCATTGTATGGAAGAATTATGCACTTTATTATTTTTTTACTTTATGGATATAATAATATTTTAAGAATAGTTTATATCATAATTTTCTGTCTATATTTTAAAGAAATTGTAATCTAGTATTTTAAAAAAATAAATAAATTTAACAACTCATAATTTTTATCTAATATCTAATAAAATGTTAGACTCTCAATTTTTCAAAATCAATCTTTTTAGTAGCCAATTTAGTCAACCTATTCACCAACATTCAAATTTATCATATTTCTTCACTATCCGTGTTAAACTAGACACAAAAAAGAAATTATCTAACCCTTCAGTTTTCAAGATAAACTGCGATGAAATATATGCTAGTTTTGAAAATAACAAAAGTTTTGTTCTTGTGGTTCGAATCCATTTGCATTTAACTTTACCTCTTAGTTTTAATAACACCAAGGTGATGAGTTGCGAGCTATCATGTTCTTATTGAAGAGACTCTAATTTTGCCTAAATAACAGGAAATAAAATAACTATTAATCCTTAATAAAATTATTATATTTCAAAAAAACACATGCATCAAACATTCCCTCTAAAACCATCATAAAACACATATTACTCACATATATCGTCTATTAACAATTTAAAAATATCTCATAAAAAACAACAACAATTAGACTTAGAATATCTTTATTCAGTTATCTTTTCAAAAAACAATTGTTGTGTTACTCTTATTTTTCGTCAAAATCTATTCTTTTTATTTAAATTTTATTGCTTTTAATTGATTTTATGGAGTCAATGTGTTGCGGTGGAAATAGGATATCAAATTATTAATTAATTTGAATCGCATATTTAATTCACAACCACTCTTTGATTTATCCGAAGGAAAAGGTCAAAAGAGGAAAAACATATTTTTGCATCGTAAACACAATGCGGGGAGAGACCTAGGTAAGGGGTTGGTTAAGCTTAGGGAAGGTATTATCATCCTAAACTTCTGTAGTACTCTACAGTAACCTTTTGTTCATTTTTATTATTTTGCTTTATTATATTTTAAGGTATATACAAAGGGTTGAGAAATTAAAAAGAAAGACCTAAGGGTTAGTCCTAAGTTTACTCGGCAAGACGTCGCATCTTGTGCCTACGTATCCTGGATAGGGAATGGAATCAGAGTAATCATAGTTCCCCTCGAAAGGGAGTCTAGAAACGTCTTGTTTGTGGTCAAGGCTTCAAAGGGAATAAACGTACCTTAAAGATACGCTTACGTGGAGTGCGGAGACTCCAATCTCTACGTTAAAATTGTAAGTTGAAATCAGGGTTAAGCCCTTGTAGTGATCAGCCCTTTCTGAATCAGGTAAGGATAAAGTTCCGTGTAAGTCATGGGAATAGGCTCAAATTGGTTCCTTTTTCGAGACTGGTCTGGTCTAATAATAGGACGCTGAGGAGTCTGAGCCGGCTGTGGAGCGACAGCATGATTATCAACAGGATGAATTCCATGGCGAGGCTTTCTTGATTCAGACATAACAGTATTAGTTCGATCCTCTTTCTTCTTACAGAAATTCCCATAGGATTTCTTTGCACCCTTAGAAGACTTGGCAGCTTTGGATACCCTACCATTTTTCGAACCTTCTTCTAACCTCTGAGGTGGCTCTCCTCTGGCAATCAGTACTTGAAGCATTTTGGTGAGCTTGGTCATGCCTGATTTCAACTCATCGATCTCCATTCGTATTTCTGCATTATATGCTTCTTGTTCTGACATCTGGCGTCTATAGTTAGCTCTAGTCTGCTATTTGTGTCGAGGGATCAGCTTGACGACTCAAAGAAACACTGAAAGACGAGAGAACCGAGGATGAGAAACCGGGTGGAGAATGCAATGCATAAATATGATGCTAATGCCATGCAATGGTTTCAAGAAGTTCAACGGCCGATTGCAAACATTTTTAGGAAAGTTGGAAAAGTTTTCAGACTTTTAAATGTAGGACTTTTTTAATTTGCGAAGGACTATTGAATTCCTTGAAACTAGGAATGATATGATGCTTTTATGGATGCAATGCACAACCACAAACAACAAAAGGTCCTAGGTTAAAAGTACAATGAATGGAGTCAAGGTCTACCCTTCCCAAGAGGTAGGTACTATAGGATAGTTGTACCTGCAGAACAAGGTTCTAAAGAAGTGCACAAAGTCATCAGTCCATCCTTCGGATATTATCGACCTCCCGAATGACTCGGGGACCGATAATATTCTCAAGAGAACCTCTTTTGAGTGTAGTATCACGTAGCAACCATTGTAGGACTATTCCCACACAGTTCTCGCACTACGTCCTAAATAAGGCCAAGATGGTGTAAAGGTACTACGGTCCTCAATATCATAGACACCGATCGAAAATGGTAAAAGTTTTCACGACTACACTCGATCAACCGGACCATTTTCGAAAGGGTCTCAACTCAGCGGTGATTCTCAAGTCAGCTTGGTCAGGACTCACCCCATATAAGCCTCGTCAAATATATCACCATCCTATAATAATGTCACTCAAGTCTGGGTGTAGGACTTATCTCAGAACACATGGAACCAAACCCCAATCAAGGTAAAATATATATATACAATTAAATAATAAAGCAAAATATTAAATATGAACAAATTAGGGATAACCCTCAAAACTTTAGGAAACAGTCCCCAGTGAAGTCGCCATTTTCTGTTGTGGTGGAAATAGGATATCAAATTATTAATTAATTTGAACCGCATCTTTAGTTCACAACCACTCTTTGATTTATCCGAAGGAAAAGGTCAAAAGAGGAAAAACCTATTTTTGCAACGTAAACACAATGCAGGGAGAGACCTAGGTAAGGGGTTGGTTAAGCTTAGGGAAGGTATTAGCATCCTAAACTTCTGTAGTACTCTACAGGAACCTTTTGTTCATTTTTACTATTTTGCTTTATTATATTTTAAGGTATATACAAAGGGTTGAGAAATTAAAAAGAAAGACCTAAGGGTTAGTCCTAAGTTTACTCGGCAAGACATCGCATCTTGTGCCTACGTATCCTGGATAGGGAATGGAATCAGATTAATCGTGGTTCCCCTTGAAAGGGAGGCTAGAAACGTCTTGACTGTGGTCAAGGCTTCAAAAGGAATAAACGTACCTTAAGGATACGCTTACGTGGAGTGCGGAGACTCCAATCTCTACGTTGAAATTGTAAGTTGAAATCAGGGTTAAATTAGGGACTCCACGGTGGGAAACCCTAAAACAAAGTACGGCGACTCTTTGACCTAATGCTAGGGTAAAGGGTAAAAATGTCCGCGGCGGGACGCCTAAAAGTGTCAGGGTTTGAAAACATCAAAGGTTAGGGTTATTGACTCGGTGGTCAAATTGCTAGACCTAATCCTTCGAAATTTGAAAGAATTAATAGTAAAATAAATTGCGAGGAAAAATAAACAGGCATACAATACTGAAATGTAAAGCATTGAAAAGAGAAAAAAAAAGCGCGACGATTGCCTCGCAAAAATTACAACCCGTGAATAGATACAAATACGATAATTAAATATTTCACTAATGATAAATGAAATTAAACGTAATCAGCTGGAAAACAAAACGGAGAATGTTAGTAGGGTTAGGCAGAAACAAAGCGGATAATGAGACCGCGAAGAAAAAGATGCAAATTTGGAATTTTCTTTACTGTTTTTAATAATTTTAAAAAAAAGATCTTAATTTAAGTTTTTTAAAAATAAGGAAAAAATTAACTTTAACAAAAAAAGATTTAGTTTTAAATTAAGAAAATGTTTTAATTTTAATTTAATTTTATATTCAAAAATATTTTAGTTTAGTTGAAAAAATGTTTTTTATGATTTTATTTTTAAAAAAAGGTTTTAGGTTTAAATTTTGAAATTGTTTATGTTGATTCAATTTTATAAAAAAATATTTTTATTTTATAAAGAAAATGTATGTGAAAGAATTAGTAAAAAACAAAATAGGAAAAAAAATTAATTAAAGGTACAAAGAAATAATATGGACATGATATGAACAAGGTTAGAAAAGAAGAAAAATAAAATTCATATGGCTAGGATCGAACCCAGGACCTCAGGTTCACATGCCCCTCTTCCTTGCCAGCTGAGCCACATTGGTTAGTTATTAATGACATACAAAAAAATTATTATATATAAAACAAAAAATTTTTAATTTTAAAACGCGCGCGGGAGAGAGGGGTGTTCTTCCTCGTTCTGAATCTTCCTGCTTTCGCCCATGGTTTGTTTGCGTTGCCTTAGGTCTTGGCCCACGATTTTTTTGCATTGCCATAGCACCTGAAATCAAAAATCTCAAAATACGCAAAATGAATTAGTTCAAAGACCATAGATCAATTGGAATGAAGCTTCTGAACACACATGTGCCTTTCGTTTTGTCCAATTGTTCCTAATTTGAAAATCCCTAATTTGAAGCTTGAAACCCTAACAATGGCATCACGCGTTTCCTGCCCTTAAACTTCAAATAAACTGCCCAGGAACATCATACACAACCATACAAACACAAATATTTAATCACAAAACGTTTATGATGCATGAATCGCGATAATAAAAAATTTTAAAAAAGTGCAAACCGTTAATGGTGATTTCGTGATTCTGAATGTTTCAGGCCTGTGAGAGTATTGGAATCAATCCAGAAACCTTCAAGGAACGTGTTGGAATGCTTGGAATGGATTGAAACAGGATGGAAATTGGCTTGTCAATGCTTTGTACATGCAATTTTTTCCAATGAATTTTAGGGTTCCTTGGTTGCCAAAACCGTCCCCTTGGGTCTGGAATCAATAGTGTATATATAGAGGAACAATTTAGGTCAAATAAAACTGATTAAATCCTTGTGATTGAATAATTGGAGATTTGATTTGGAGGAGATTTGAAAATTGCTATTTTGGTCCCAATTATGTTCAATCATACATCCAAACATCCTTACTTGGCCTCAAAATTCACTTTGATTGACTTTGATTAAACGAATCAAATCCATGCGCCTTCATGTGGTGATTAGCATTTTAATTTGATTTATTTTGATTTAATTTGAATTTAAATGAATAAAATCCAAAATAAATAAAATAAATAAATGAAAAATGCAAAAGATGGGCTTGGAGGTTGTGGACCATGCTAGGAACAAACTTCAATCATAAAAAGATAAGCCCATTTGAAAAAATCCAAGTTTGCACAAAATTTGTTTCATGTATCTTCTAAAAAATGCGCAACTTTAGCAAGCCATAAGTCTCTCAATTTTAACCCTATGAAGGTGCTCTTGGCCATTTTAGAAACCTCAAGATGTCCTCTAAGAGATCTTTTTTGTCTCATCTCAATTGGAGTTTCCATGTTCATGTACCAAGCTTTGACCCAAAAGGTGTTTTTGTTGACTTTTCAAAATGACCTATAATGTCTTGACCTATATCTCTCAAATGAAGCAAATTTGGACTTGGCCTTAGACAGACAAAGTTTTAGAGAATGAAATTTCCTTCAACATGAGCTTTGGATGGTAACTTTTTGATGAAACATGTGAGAGTTATGGCTGGTCAAAGTTCAGTCTCTTCCTCCTTAGAAAAAACCCTAATGCCAAAATCACTGTGAATCTATGTTCATCCTCAAAGAAAATAAAATACTCAGAAGAGGAGGCTCTAATTATTAAATAAATCCCTGATGACTGAACTTCATGGACTGTCAGTAAACAATGTATAAATGACAATTTTGCCCATTTCACCGTTAAAGCGCACCTGACGTAATTCCTGCAAAATAAACAGACTACGTAACCTGTTAGTAGTTAGCTGATGCAAAAATAAGATGTCATGCGACATAAATCGATTAACCTGAGGGTAAATTTTGGTGTATTACACAATGTTATGCAGAAATGCTATTTTGGATTAACAATTTAACCTATGATTGTTTTCTCATACAAATGATCACATGATATGGAGAGATAATTTTTATTATGATCTAATTCGAGGGTGCTACCATTGTATGGAAGAATTATGCACTTTATTTTTTTTACTTTATGGATATAATATTATTTTAAGAATAGTTTATATCATAATTTTCTGTTTATATTTTAAAGAAATTGTAATCTAGTATTTTAAATAAATAAATAAATTTAACAACTCATAATTTTATTCTAATATCTAATAAAATGTTAGACTCTGAATTTTTCATTATCAATCTTTTTAGTAGCCAATTTAGTCAACCGATTCACCAACATTCAAATGTATCATATTTCTTCATTGTCCGTGTTAAATTAGACACAGAAAAGAAATTATCTAACCCTTCAGTTTTCAACATAAACTGCGATGAAATATATGCTAGTTTTGAAAATAACAAAAGTTTTGTTATTGGGGTTCGAATCCATTTGCGTTTAACTTTACCCCTTAGTTTTAATAACAACAAGGTGATGAGTTGCGAGCTATCATGTTCTTGTTAAAGAGACTCTATTTTTTTTTACAAGAGACTTTTCAAATTTTGCCTAAATAACAGGAAAAAAATAACTATTAATCCTTAATAAAATTATTATATTTCAAAAAACACATGCATTAAACATTCCCTCTAAAACCATCATAAAACACATATTACTCACAAATATCGTCTATTAAGAATTAAAAAAAATCTCATAAAAAACAACAACAATTAGACTTAGAATATCTTTATTCAGTTATCTTTTTACAAACAATTGTTATGTTACTCTTATTTTTCGTCAAAATCTATTCTTTTTATTTAAATTTTATTGCTTTTAATTGATTTTATGGAGTCAATGTTATGCAGAAATGCTATATTGGATTAACAATGTAACCTAGAATTGTTTTCTCATACAAATGATCACATGATCTGAAGAGATAATTTTTATTATGATCTAATTCGAGGGTGCTACCATTGTATGGAAGAATTATGCACTTTATTATTTTCTTTACTTTATGGATATAATATTTGTTCTGGTCTGGGCCCCGGCTTGGCCAGGCAGGTCCAACCCAGTAATATTCTGCCAAGCCCAGTCCAGATTGGGTCGTAGCCGTCGGGAATATTTGTTCCGGCCTGCTAAGCTATGTCGAGCAGAATGCTTCCCCGTCGACCAAACACTGCCCTCTCCGCGGGCAGGACAACGTGTCCTTCACACGTTCTCCACGTGCTCCCCTCCGCGGGGACGCGTCACCAACCAACTGCCCACCTCCGAAAGAGCAGGTCAAACCCACTTTTCGGAGATCAAGGGACAATTGAACTAGGGCGAAGACCACGTTCTGGTCTTCACTACGCCACGTAAGCCCTAACAGTCAGTTGCGTTGGGCCTGGCAATCTAGCCCAACACAAGTCACCGTTGGCCCAACGCTGGGGTCTCTCTATAAATACCCTCTTTCACAAGAGGGTCAGGTAGTTCACTTCTTACCCTTTTCTATATTTGCTTCCACTCTGCCCAATTTCTTACTTTGGCATCAGAGTGTCTTGCAGGTACACCCTCTCCTCATCTTCATCACTGGTAAACAGGTAGCAGCCCAACAGAGTGTGGCCAGCCAGTGATTCCCTTCTGATCAGGTCGGATCAGTGGCGCCGTCTGTGGGAAGCGCAAGACTTCCCCGTTCCTCCAAGCAGTGAACCAAAGTTTTCACCAACATCTCGCGATCATGGCTAGCCCACACCATGATGATACCGTTCACGACTTCATCCTCGCCCCTGCCACGAACGGTGGCAAGCAAACAAAGATGTCCCATCCCCCGGAGACTGACGAGAGAGACGGCCAGACTCCCTCCCCATCGTCCGCAGAAGCCGTACACCAGACTGCCCTCCGACCAAGGAGCCCAGCAGCGTTCCAGCCCATTCCTGTCCCGGCCGGAGCGGACCCAATTGTGGTCGCCCTCTTCGTGGCCATCAACCAGAAGAACCAGCTTTTATTTCAACAGAATGCACGAATTGGCACACTAGAGCACGAGGTCCCGCCAAGGTCCCCTCCGCGGGAAGACCAGAACGGGAACTCGAGGAGTCCCTCACCCCGCCCCAGGGACCGAAGACCTCGGCTGGAGAGGCCCCAACCCGAAGTAGTGCGGGAGCGGACTAGGTCCCCAACAAGACAAGTTTGGGAGAGATGGTAGACCAGAGTGGATCCCCCGACCAGACCTCCGCGTGTCGAACCCCCGGTCAGGAGGTCGAGGGCACGAAATCAGGCGCCTCCACCAAATGGCCCGTCACCCCTTCGGTCACCAACTCTCAGCGATGAAGACGATTACAAGACTCCTTTGTCCCGAGAGATCATGGCTTCCCCCGTTCCCCACGGGATGGAGAAACCCTCGGCACTCTCGACGTACGACAGCACCTCCGACCCAGACGATCACCTAGAAGACATCAAGGCCATGCTCGACTACTGATCAGCGGATTTTAGTTATGTTTTTCACACTGTGTGTGTCGTTAGTTTTGCAGTATTTTCTTTCAGTTTCGCATCTTTCGTTTACGCTTTTATTGTTATTTTCAGTTATCTTTGAGAATGTCCCATCATAAGGTTAATATAATTTTGTGCCACTGGTACGTTTGATTTGTTTGTTTTTGGTGTGTTGTGAGCAGGAAATGATGACAGGATGTCGGACCGTTTCGGGGACGCAAAAAGGTCAAAGAAGTGAAAGTCAGAAGCCTGACACGGGCGCCCGTGTCACACAACACGGCCCGTGTCAGGAGGGCCATCACACAACACTTCCAAGGCAAAAGGGAAATGGGAGGACAGAAGTGCAACACGGGTGCCCGTGTCACACAACACGGCCCGTGTTGCAGCCCCTGAAGGATGACATGCCCTTTGTCTGGAACAGAAGCCTGACACGACCACCCGTGTCACACAACACGGCCCGTGTCAGGGCCACTGATAGTGCAAATGTTAATTTTCATGTTTTTTTGCTTACTGAGCTAGTTCGAAGGGCATTTTAGACTTTTTATGATGTAATTTGAATTGAGTTATATTAGTCATTTTTTGGCTAAGCCTTTTTGTCGCTTTCGCGAAAATAAGGTGCCGGCATGACAGAAGAGTCGCCACCTTTCGTTATTTATCCCTCAGGGCGGTAAAGGAAACGATCGGAGAAACCTGACGAAAAAGGGTAAGACAAGGTCATCGCAACCATTGTCTGGGTTCGGGAGTCGGTTACGCAAGGGGAAGGTATTAACACCCCTCACGTCCGTCGTACTCGACGGGATCCTCGCTTGTTTGTTTACTTGGACGGGTTGGTTTTATTCTATCTACCTATCAAGGCTGGCTGAAAAAGAAAAGAAAAATGACTCGGCAAAGCGTCGCACTTTATGCCTACGTATTCTCATCAGAGAATGAGAAATCAGAGTCCACGTAGTTCGGCCTACGAAGGGTTATGGGGGAAGGTAGCTCGCCAAGACTTCTCCATCTTGTGCCTACGTACTCTCAACAGGCATGAGAGATCAGAGCTCACGTAGTTCGGGAAACTACGGTTTATTTCCTATTTTGAAAGAAGTGTTTTTTTATTGTGTTTGCAATTTCAACCGCACTAGAGACTATGACCTGAGAGTGGATGCGTCGCATGTCACCCAAAGGGTACCATACTAAACATCCAGACTGTGGAAAAGAAACTCTCCCACAATCCTTACTCAGATAGCTTAAGGCTCGTAACGTACGAAAGAAATCATTCATGATTACTGTATCTTAAACTGTTTTGAGATGAGAAGAGAATAGGCCCAACTAGGAGGGAGACTATCAAGTCCTACTGTTATCATGCCATGGATTCATCCTATGGTTGAGGTTTGAACAGGGAACTCCTAGATGTTGTCATGCATAGGTTTCAACCTAAAAGTCTATCATCAAATCCTTATCAAAGGAAATGAGAGTCCTAAGGGATCATGTCAATGATACACCAAAACAGACAAAGCATCAGCTTTAAACAGTAAAATGCATGCAATGCAAGTGAGGGAGGAAATGTGTGTGGGGCTTCAGCCTCCACAAGCTCATCTCAACCTCAAGCCAGTCATGAAATAACAGTAATCATACTGAAAAATAAACAACATGCTATCAAGCAATAAACGGTAAACTGCAATCGCACAGATGAAAGAAATGAAATGCCATCAGGAAAAATAAACCACATGGGCAAGGGAGCTGGGCTCTACCGAATACCCGCAAGCAAAGCCACGCAATAACAATACAAGCAGAGGGAGCAACTCAACCTCTAATGCAATCATGCTCCTAGACTGAACTTATTCTAGATGAACTTAATCTAATGCAACAGACAAATCAGACAAAACACACAATACAGAAAAGAAAAACAGAAGAAAGCTTCAGCTCCCCCAGCAGCTACTCAGTCTTCAGGCTTCAAAGATCAAATGCTTTCCAGGTGTCAACCCTACAACATGAGTATCAACTCATCTTCTCCCTTAAGCTTCAGCTTCTTTGATCAGCTCCACCTTCAGGCTTCACTATCTTCAGGAATCTCCAAGTATCAACTTGATCTTCACAAAGTCTTCAGACTTCAACCATCTCCAAGGAATCATCCTCTTCAAAGCTTCATCTTCTATCTCCAATGGCTCAAATGCTCCAGCAAACAAGACTCAGTCAATAAGATGAGGTGAGGATGTTAGAGTGCTCACTGACTTCCAAAGGATGCCGTTGAGGACTTAACATCAAAGGGAAAGGTTCTCTCAAAGTTCTACCTCACAGGGCAAGGTCACTAATCCCTCCAAAGGAGAGAGGTGAACACCCTTAAGGGACTTCATGTCATAGAGAAGGAAGGAGGTGAACAAGACACTCCTTGTTTATTGAATGGAATTGTTCTACTTAAGGCTCTTCCTATACACTTATGATCCCATAAACTGAACAAACAAAAGCTAAAACTAAGCTCCTCTGCAAGGTCTTCAAAGTCTTCAATGATGATCCACAAGGTCTTCAACTCAATCTTCAAGGCTCACCCACTCAAAGGAGAAGAAAAGCAAGCACAACAATACAAACTATGCCTTTAAGCAACACACACACTAACCATACATTCAAAAATCAATTAAAAATACTAAAATACTATATAATATTCTAGCAAAATTCTAGGGGATTCTATACATACTTACCCTTAACCCATATATTCCCCATACTCTAATCTTGACCTAACAACCCAAAACACAATTGCTCAAATCTACTTATGCAACCTAAAACCCTAATTTGAGCACCTAAATGTCAAATAAGCAAACTATATCAAATTTTAATCTACAAATTGTGAATTAAATCCTATGTGATCTATGATTCAATATCTAACTTTTCCAAAAAGAATGGCTCAAAAATCCTAAGGGAAAGTCCTACAAGAAATTATACAAAATCAAGTATTAACCAAAATCAATTAAAAAGACTATTTACAAGAATAATATGCTAAAAATATTAAAAGAAAATAAAATGGAATTTTATTTATTTACATTTTTCTAGACATGATTATGAATATGTGAAAAAAACAAGAAGTGAAAAATATTAATTTTCCTATTTTATATGGATTTTATAAAATGCAAGAAAATATAAAGAAATTAAAATAAGAAAATAAAATAAAGGGATGGGGGGTGGAAAAAGAAAAGGCGCCCAGTTCATTTTATGATGGGCCCAGGAACCAGGGGTGCGAATAGCAATCTGGTAGGCCCATGCGCTCAGAAAAATAAGAAAAAAAACATCAGGAAAATGGAAAGGATACGGTGAGAATAGCAACATTTTTACGTTGAAATCTGGGTTGGGCCTCTGAGTAGGGTGTGAATATCAACTTTCCATTAAGCCCAGAACTTCTCATTAAACCAAACGCTGCGTTTTGGTTTTGGAATTTCCCTCCGTTTCTCGTTTAAACTTGGACCGTGCGATCAACTGAAATAGTCAAATATCTGGGACAATCCAACGGTGGGAGTTCATCGTCCCCAAATGCATGCTAGGGTTTCATCCCAAAACAGAACCCATGCATGAATTTCAGGTCCTTCGTTCTCCATGATTACTCAATGAAATCCCAATCTTCCAAAGGCAAAAATGCTCTACGTGTTACCAAGATTCTAACCATGCTCATATCTTCCACTGAAACGTCTTGTATCGTTCTAACAGAATGCGCGAACATTAGGGTTTCAATCTCTTTCTCTGTCATCAACCTTGATGGAACTTCACTCTAATGATCCAAACTTGTTCTACATGTTATCCTAACCAAACTACACTATATCATATCCATTAAAACTAAGTATACAGCTGGTTGTTGGAAATCAAAGAATTGGTGACCTGCCATGGAACTCCATGGATCCCTCTCAAACTTTCAGAAAACCTTCCTCTAACCTAGCATGCTATCTTTCCACCTAAAATTCTAACAGAATGCACCTAAATAAGGACTTATGGATCAAGTTACCAACCTGCTAAAGATCAATGGTGAGTGGTGCTAGAGCTTGATTCAAGGCTTGAAATCTTCTCCAAATGCTCCTCCAATGGTGGATACCTTTCTGTTTGCAAGAATTGTGATGGATGAGGCTTGTGGGAGAAGAAATTGAAACTTGCTTGGTTTTGAAGAAATCTTGAAATGTCACTTTCTCCCTCACTCTCTCCAATGAACTCAGCAACTTTCACCAACCTTGATCTCATGGTGATTCATCCTTTTTATAACAACCAAAAGAATAGCCTAGAAACTCATGGAAAGTGCTAGAATGTTATAGAATTTCTCATGAAATGATACATTGTATATCCCTTATCTCATGCCTTAAGCTTGTAAATTTGGCTTTAAAATCTCCTTACAAGAGATATTGAGAAGGAATGGATGAAAAACAAGCTTTGGTTTTGCTTTATGTGAAGTTTCTCAAGTTGCCTTATTATGCAAGAATGAAAATTACAAAGCAACCTCCATTTTAAGACCTCAAATCAAACTTCTACTTGAACCATTGTTTTTAAAATAATGTTTGGAGTCAAAATGACATATTGGATGACCCATTTTGGATTTGTACATCTCCTAAACCAAAATTCCATTTCAACTTTTTAACTTATAAGCCATTTTTTAGGTCATTTTTACCCAATCATGAAAATCCTTGCTACAAGCTCTTTCAATAACTCATGACCTCTTTTCTAAGCTTAAAATCCCATTTTGAACAACTTTGATGTTTTGAGTTTTTCCATTTGAGGCTTGGAAATAGGAGATATGGCCTTTGCTTAAAATGACCTATAATCACCAAATGACCAAAATACCACTGTCTTGTTCAAACCATAAGTTGAGTTCTACAAATCCTATCAAGGACTTCTAGTACTATCTAGAAATCTAAGAGGATGCTCTTCAACATTCATGTTGACCAAGAAATCATAGGAATCATCCTACTAGGGAAAATGTTGTCTGCAATTTGGGTGACTTTCAAGGGCCCAGATTCACACACCTCAAATGACCTGTAATTTGTCAAAACCATAACTTGAGCTCTGCAACTCCTATCAAGGACTTCCACCACTCAAATTAAAGCTAAGAACAAGCTATACAACATTCATGTTGTGGGGAAGATGAGCTATCAATCACATCTTGAGCTAAAACTTCCTGGAAGATAGGGATCAAACTAGGGTTTTTTCACTGTCAATCCTTGGAAACCCTAACTCAAAGCTTCTCAAACTCCTCAATCATGATGAGTTGGTCTAGGAATCATCTTTATAACATCTCCATACATCATTCCATGATCTCATGGCCCTTGGATTAGGTCTCAACCTTCCCCCAAATCTTCAGTTATCTCAGGGTTGACCCAGTCAAAACCCTAATTCTACCATTCATGGTTGAATCTTCTGAATTCTTGCATAATGACCTCTCTGGGCTTCATGATGGCTATCAAGACATATCATAGGCTTTCTCAAAGCTTCAAGTTCACTCTCATAGTCTCAGAATCATCTGAGGAGCACCCACAACTCTCAAGCTATGAAGCACACAACCTTGGTTTCAACCAATTCTTCTGAGAATCTCCTGAACTTTCTGATGAAGGTATCAACTTTCAAACACTTGATAGGTAAATAATTGTTGGTCAAATTTTGGGGTGCAACACTTTTTACTTTTGGGAACTGGAGATCGTAATTTACACTGGAGAAGATTATTTCTGAGGAACACGGATCGATCAAGAGCGGAAGCAATTGATGATCCCAGGAGATCGATCCTAATTGTAATTACTTTTTCTCTTTTATCCTTAAGTGCATTTGTTTTGATTAAGAACATGAGTGGCTAAACCCCCAATTGTTAGGGGGTGGTCCTAAATTGCAATGTATTAACCTTGTTGGGATTATTCTATGAGATCTTTATTGATCACCTTATGATTGTTATTTTGCAACGTTCTTTATGCGAATTCATGTTGGAAAATGGAATTTGATTTACGATTAGGTTTTGGTCTGGAAAGTCAACCTAAGGCCTTTGCAAAATAATCTTACGGTAGATATTACCTAGGAATGGGGATATCCCGTAGAGTATGTTTTTATGTCAGGACTATTGCTTGATGATTTTCACATGCAACTAAGGAATTAGAGCATGGGAAAATTATCAATGTGTTTTTCACTGAGGAATTAGGAAAAACTAATTTTGAAACTTTGGCTTTTTTTAAAGGTCGGTAAAACATCTCAGAATAATCCTTTAAGGTTTTACTAGCAATTTATCCACCTCCCTAACTTTGTTCTTATTTTTACTCTAATCCTTTTTATCTTATGTTTTATTTTACTCTGTTAAAAAAAACAACTCCAAGGTATTTTTGTTCTTTTGAATCCGAAAAGTATTGTTGATTACTACGCAGTCCTCGAGATCGATACTGGGAACTATTTCCCTTATTATTACTTTGACACAAATAGTACACTTGCTATTTTGTCGATCAAGTTTTTGGCGCCGTTGTCGGGGAGAACCAAATTAACATTATTTATAAATTCAAAATAAATTTTGTTGCTCTGCGACTAAAATTTGTTTTTATTTTTGCTATATTATCTCTATGCGTAAAAGATCTAATGCTTGTCTAACTGTGTATGCGAGGTCAGGCCTCAGCTAAATATTCTTTTGATACAGAACCAGAGCGAGCGCTGCACGAAAGACTGAGAAGAGCTAGAATTGAAAGACTGACAGGTTCAAGTTCAGGCTCCGACATGCTATTACTCGAAAGAGAAGAAGTTGTATTTGTGCACAGTGATTATAAGAAGAGAGAGAGACAACAGAAGAAATTGCTCAAATGGCTGGGAATCCACCTCAGCCAGAAAGACTTTTGGGAGATTATGGGGGTGCCAATGCTCAACCAAACCGGATGACTATAGTGAATCAACCGGTGAATGTGGCACACTTCCAGCTACACCCTTCTACCATCCGCCAGTTGGAGAGTAAGCCATTTGCAGGAAGAATTAACGAAGATGCAAACAAGCATCTACAGAGATTCCTAACAACCACCACATCTCTGAAGATCGAAGGTCACTCCGAAGAAGCCAAGAGACTGGTTATGTTTCCGTTCACACTGACTGATGATGCGGAAGAATGGTTCTACTCACTTCCGGCTGGGAGTATTACAACATGGCAAGAGATGGAAAATGCGTTTCTTAACGAGTATTTCCCTGCTTCAGTGTTTATTCGAAAAAGATATGACATTGTCAACTTCAAACAAAAAGAAGGGGAATCATTAGGAGATGCATATAAGAGGTTTAAGAGGTGTATGACAGCATGCCCTACTCATAACATGGACGCCACCGAGCAAATGCAGAATTTTGTGAATGGATTACGACTCAAAACAAAACAGCTTATAGACACTGCTGCCGGTGGCTCAACAAACTTCTCAACAGCCACTGGTATCAAGAGGATCATAGAAGCAATTGCCGCCAACGAGCATCTTGAGTTATATGATCGCATTGTGAACCAACCGGAGGGTAAGATTGATTTGAAGTTGGCTGACCAGGTTGCTAAAATGGAGGACCAAATTGCCGCCGAGGTAGAGAGAAGGTTAAAGAAGATGAATATTGGAACTCAGACAGTGGCCCAAGTTGAACCAGTGCAAACACCACCTTGTGAAATATGCGGTGGACCGCACTTTACCGTGCATTGTGTTGCAACTCAGGAGCAGGTGGAACAAATTAATATGTTAAGGCAGAACAATCCTTATGCCAACACATATAATCCTGGTTGGAAAAACCACCCAAATTTCTCATGGGAAGACCAACAAGGAAATGTGCAGAAACCTGTTCAAGGCCAACAACCGTATCAACCTCAGCAGCAACAATACCAGCAACCACCGTACCAACCTCAATACCAACAACCGCAACAACAAGCTCCTAGAAAAGCTGATTGGGAGGTCGCCATTGAAAAGATGGCTGCCCAAAGTTCACAATTTCAAGAAGAGACAAGAAGTAATTTAAGGAACACTGGTGCATCCATTAAAAATCTGGAAGTACAGATGAGTCAGATTGCTCAACAACTTACGAGCTCTCAAGCACCAGGTACACTTCCAAGTGCGACAGTGTCGAATCCCAAAGATCACCACCAAATCAAGGCGGTAATAACAAGAAGTGGTAAATCTAAGGAAGTGGAGGAAAAAGAAACTGACCTGAATGATCACATAATTGAAGTGGAGCTGGAAATAAAAGAGAATGAGGTAGTGGAAGAGGAAGTGATAACGTCAGCATCTGTAACCAAAGAGAAAGTTGTAGACCCGAAACCGGTGATCAAGCTACCTTATCCTTCAAGAAATAAAAAGAAGGGACAGCAAGAGAAGAATTTTGAGAAATTTCTCGAATTATTTAAAAAGTTAGAGCTGAACATTCCATTATTGGAGGCACTCGAGCAAATGCCCACTTATGCAAAATTCATGAAGTATATCATCACTAAGAAGCGAACCAGTGAGTCCGAACTGATTATTCTAACTGAAACTTGTAGTGCTATTTTGCAGGGGTTGAAGATTCCAATGAAGAAGAAAGATAGCGGAGCTGTTACTATTCCTTGCACAATTGGTGACAGAGCCTTCAAAATAGCTTTAATTGATTTGGGGGCAAGCATTAGTCTCATGCCTTTGTCAATCTACATAAAGCTAGGTATCGGTGTTGTACAAGATACTAGGATGACTCTCCAATTTGCAGATCATTCGGTTAAGCGACCTTATGGAGTTGTCCAAGATGTTCTGGTGAAAGTAGATAAATTTGTGTTTCCGGTTGATTTTGTGGTCCTTGAAATGCCGGAAGATGAAGAAATTCCCCTAAGTTTAGGCCGCCCATTTTTGGAAACCGGGAGAGTTATGATAGATATGGAAGGCGGTACCCTTACTTTAAAGGTTTATGACGAGGAGTTAAAAATCAATGTGAGGAATGCCATGAAGCATAAGGAGGATTTTGGTACAAGTAGAAACATACAAGTTTTAGAGCAAGTGGTAGATAATGAACATTTGGAGAGTGTGACCCAATTACCTATCGAAAGAGTGCTATGCATGTCAATGTTTAAGGAAGATGAAGAAGTTAATAATAGTGACATGGAAGTGGTAGAAATGTTGGAGACTCAACCTTTTCAAAGAGGATCCCGACCTCATCGTTGGGAAGACTTAAGGCGACCTCTAGTATTAGAAGGTGATGAAGAGAAGTCAAAAAGTTCAGAATTGAAACAACTTCCTGAGAATCTCAAATACGTGTTCCTCGATACTGAAGAAAAATGTCCCGCTATCATTAGCTCTAATTTGAAAAGTGTACAAGAGGACAAGTTGATTGGAGTTCTAACAAAATTTAAAGGTGCTATCGGGTGGGAAATTGAAGACCTCAAGGGTATAAGTCCAACAGTGTGCATGCACAAAATCCTTATGGAAGAAGATCACAAACCTGTAGTACAACCACAAAGGAGACTAAACCCAGTCATGAAGGAAGTTGTAAGAAAGGAAGTCGTGAAGTTGTTGGATGCATGACTTATCTATCCTATATCAGACAGTTCTTGGGTAAGTCCTGTTCATGTGGTCCCTAAGAAAGGAGGTACAACTGTAGTGACTAATGCAAAGAATGAGCTGATTCCCACTAGAACGGTCACTGGCTGGAGAGTATGCATTGATTACAGAAGGCTAAATTTAGCCACCAGAAAAGACCATTTTTCGTTGCCATTCATTGATCAGATGTTAGAGAGATTGGCTGGACATGACTATTACTGCTTTTTGGATGGGTACTCCGGATACAACCAAATTGCGGTTGCACCGAAGGACCAAGAGAAGACAGCTTTCACCTGCCCTTACGGTATCTTTGCATACAGACGGATGCCATTCGGACTGTGTAATGCACCATCGACATTTCAAAGATGCATGACTTCTATTTTTGTTGATATGCTCGAAAAGCATATGGAAGTCTTTATGGATGACTTTTATGTGTTTGGCTCATCGTTTGATAATTGTTTAACTAATCTTTCACTTGTTTTGCAGAGATGTCAGGAAAGTAACTTGATCCTTAATTGGGAAAAATGTCATTTTATGGTTCGAGAGGGCATTGTCCTTGGTCACAAGATCTCTCACAAGGGGATCGAGGTTGATCAAGCCAAAGTGGAAGTGATATATAAGTTACCATCTCCGATGAACGAGAAAGGCATTCAAAGTTTCTTAGGCCATGCGGGTTTCTACCATAGGTTCATAAGAGATTTCTCCAAGATAGCTAAACCGTTGATGTCCTTGTTGGTCAAGGAAAAAGCGTTTGTGTTTAATAAGGAGTGTGCTGATGCATTTGAAAATCTGAAAAACAAATTAGTTTCAGCACCGATTGTAATTGCCCCCGATTGGTCTCTTCCGTTTGAGATCATGTGTGATGCCAGCGACATCGCTGTGGGGGCTGTGTTGGGACAGCGGAGAGAGAAGTTGTTACATGTTATTTATTATGCTAGTCATGTTTTGAACCCTTCACAGATGAATTACGCAACCACCGATAAGGAGTTGTTAGCGGTGGTGTACGCTTTCGATAAATTTAGACAATATTTGTTGGGTTCCAAAGTGATTGTTTATACTGACCATGCTGCATTAAAATACCTTTTTTCTAAACAGGAATCAAAGCCTAGGCTCCTGAGATGGATCTTGCTTCTCCAGGAATTCGATGTGGAGATTCGCGATAAGAAAGGGTGTGAAAACACCGTAGCTGATCACCTGTCGCGAATGTCACCAGTTGAAGAAAATGAAGAAAATCGCCCTATAAAGGATGAGTTCGCTGATGAACGCCTCTTAGCTATTACTGGTGTCCCGTGGTTCGCTGATTACACGAATTATTTGGTCGGGGGTATCATACCTAACGATTTTGACTCTAACAGAAAAAAAACGTTTGTTCATGATTGCAGGTTCTATTTATGGGACGACCCTTATCTCTATAAAAGAGGAGTGGATGGCTTGGTCAGAAGATGTGTGCCTGAAGATGAGCAGAGGAAGGTGCTTATAGCTTGTCATAATTCGGAGTATAGAGGACATTTCAATGGTGACCGAACCGCAGCCAAAGTCCCCCAATCGGGGTTGTACTGGCCCTCAATTTTTAAAGATGCTCAGGAGCTGGTGAAACAATGTGACAAATGCCAGAGAACTGGAAACATTTCGAAACAGAATCAAATGCCCCAAAATTTCATGCTTGAGGTTGAATTGTTTGATGTGTGGGGAATAGATTTTATGGGGCTGTTTCCACCATCCTCTAGAAAGAACTACATCCTGGCCGCAGTGGACTATGTTTCGAAATGGGTTGAAGTTGTGGCTCTGCCAACTAATGATGCAAAGGTTGTGGTAAAATTTTTAAAAGAAAACATTTTTGCAAGGTTTGGAGTCTCGAGAGCGTTGATAAGTGATGAAGGAACTCATTTCCTAAATCACCTTATGGAGAGACTTCTTCAGAAATACAATGTGAAGCACCGGGTAGCCACCCCGTATCATCCTCAAACAAGTGGTCAAGTGGAGGTATCAAATCGGCAACTCAAGCAAATTTTAGAAAAAATTGTAAGTTCGTCGCGGAAGGATTGGTCAACTAAGTTGGATGATGCGTTATGGGCATATCGTACAGCGTTTAAAACACCCATTGGCATGTCACCATACCAGCTTGTCTACAGAAAAGCCTTCCATTTACCATTAGAGTTAGAATATAAGGCATTTTGGGCAACAAAGTTCTTGAACATGGATTTATCGCTAGCCGAAAGCTCGAGAATTCTTCAGTTAGCCGGAAGCTCGAGAATTCTTCAGTTACATGAGTTGGAAGAGTTTCGAAATCAAGCCTATGAAAATGCCAAACTCTACAAAGAAAAAAACAAAAAATGGCATGATCAGAGAATACTGAGAAAGGAATTTTGGGAAGGACAGCTGGTCCTCCTATACAATTCCCGGATGAGGCTATTCCCAGGAAAGCTACGATCAAAATGGTTGGGGCCATTTCTGGTTCACAAGGTTTTTCCACACGGCGCAGTTGAGTTACATAATCAAGCTAACGGAGACACTTTCAAAGTGAATGGGCAGAGGTTAAAACCGTACTATCAAGGCGACTCAACCGGCCAGGTGGATGTCATTCATCTTACCTCGTAGGATGAACGACCGTCGAGCCATGTGACGTAAAACGAAGCGCTTTGTGGGAGGAAGCCCACACAATTTTTGTTGATGTGTTCTACTGTTGTTTTATTTTCTTTTCTGGACAGGTTTATCAGTTTGCAGTTCATCATGAAAGGAGGATAGCGGATAGTCGGGGCGAAGAATACCGAAAAATGAGAAATCAGAGCCCTGGCACGGGTGGTCGTGTTGCACAACACGGGCCGTGTCAGGAGGAGGTAAAAGTGATAAGTTTTTTGGGTAAAACAGTCAGGTGACACGGGTGCCCGTGTCCCATGACACGACCCGTGTCACAAACACCAGAAAGAAAAGAAAAAAAGGGAAGCAAGTTACAGGAGGTGCAACACGGGTGCCCGTGTTGTGTGACACGGCCCGTGTTGCAGGTGTTATATTTTGAAAAAAAATAAGCTTCAGGAGGTGCAACAGGGGTGCCCGTGTTGTGCAACACGACCCGTGTTGCAAGGCGCGGCTGACTATTTTTTTTCCTTACTCGTGTGGGGCCCAGTTTGTCCTTCTCACTTAAAAATCTCTTTCTCACTTATCTCCCTATTCCCTTCATCTTTTACATCTTTCTCATAACCTAAACCTAAAACCCCATAGCCTCTTCTCCACAAAGCTCGTAAAAACATCATCACCCACTCCTCAAAACGCTCTTCCCTCTTCACGAAAAACGTTCCCCTCGATGTTGTGGTCATATCTACGGTGACGCTTTATCCTAATTGTATTTTCGAATTCATTGTGTTTCTTTGTTGTTTTGCAGGGTAAATAATGCCTCCTCGTAGAGATACTGGCAAAGCTGTCGCGAAAACTTCTCGTCCCAAAAAGCGAGCTCACAGCATGTCCAATCTGCACAACATTTTGTTCGAAGATCCTGACCACCAAAAGAAGTACGTGTCATTGGTAAAGCGTAAGCTCAGTCCAACCAGGTGTATTTGCAACGAAACCCTAGATAAATTAGGGCTAAAAATTGAAGTTCATAGAATGTTTCACTGTCTTGGTATGCTAGAATTTATGCAATTTGAAGCGCCGACCTTTGAGCACATAACAATCGAATTTCTTAGTACTCTTGAATTTCAGCTGAAACATAGGTGGACAGGTACAGAAGAAGAGTACTATGGCACTCTGAGATTTCGCTTATTTGACACTGACCACACTCTGACTGTAGCCCAATTGGGAGATATTCTGAAGCTCCCCAATTTTGGACCTGGATCACCTCCGGGTAATTTTAGTGCAGGTGATTTTTGGAGAGCTATTACAGGTAAAGCTAATTATGTTGCAAAAGTGGCCAAAGCCTCTTGCATCCATTGTAACACCCCCTTCTATACCCCAAATTAAATGCATATAATACAACTAAGCACATACAAGTTATCAGAGTAAAAAGGTTTTATAATAAGGTATAAAAGAAGAATGCCACAATTTCACCAATAAAACACTTTCACAATTTGCTCCATAAAATATGTAACATTTTCAATTTAAGCGGAAGATAAAATCATTTGATCGTTTTCAAAATATTAATCCACGTACACATAAGCTATCCAATTTAATATATATCATATCAGTTAGATTACAAAACCACATCAGCTGATACATCGCAATGTATCACAAAAGAATGACTGTACTAGTCTAACTACCCGGTGTTACATATCAGAGCAGTAGACTCAAAAGAATGAAGACTATTCTTCACAAAAGAACTCCAGCATCCTAATCTGCAATGCCTCATAGAGCATTATAAAACAGCAGAAGGGTGAGAAATATAACCATAATAATCAAAGCATAAGATTACGTATATATATAGGTATCATATAACACATATTCACATTTCTCACCACACTTCGTTCTCATAATCATAATCATATCACGTTCACATATATCAGCATTATGAACATTCACAAGCACATCCCTTCATGCTTAATTTCACAATCATTCACAAGCACATTTATACCACAACAATATTATGAAATGTGACTCAACATATCCAATGCAACTCAATGCTATGCGGTACCGACTCTCGTTATCTTTTTTCGGTTTTTACATTAAACCGGGTCCACTCTTCTAGACCGATAACCCATTATCTTTTTTCGGTTTTCACATTAAACCGGGTCCACTCTTCTAGACCGATAACCACAAAGGCCCGTCCTCTAAGCCTTCAAACCCACTCTTCTAGGTTTGGGACAAGCCACTAGTTTCCACGAAACTAACAGACATTGCCTCTTGACTAAATGATGCATGTACAATCAACCACAACAAATGCACTTAAGACCGACATCTTAATCTCATGCATTTACATAATTCATCTCTTCAAGAATTACACAATGATTGCACATACAGCATATATCACAACAATCAAGGTATTCACATCACAATACCAATCATACAATTACAAGTGATGCACACATATTCACAATGTTCTCATGCATACTCATCACATAATTGTATACACATCAAGCATTCACAAGTTCATTAAATAATACACACATAATCACCTATTATGTTCACATGTATTTATACTTGATGCAATTAACATTCAAATCACAATTCTAGGATTCACGCCCGTAGGCTACCCACAACACACATCATCACAATAGAACATATCTATATCATATCATAGAGGTATTGACCTCTGAGAGGCAACCAAACCATCTCCACATGAACAACACAGCAAAGGAAAAATGCTGTCACATTCGCCTCCATTCGCCTGGCGAACCCTCGCAGCGAACCTTCGCCTGGCCTTCGCCTGGCGAACTCTCTCAGCGAACACTCGCTAGGCTTCGCCTGGCGAGACTTCCCAGCGAGCCCAAGTCAGTAGCTACTGACTTCATTCGCCACCATTCGCCAGCACCTTCGCTGGGCGAACTCTCGCTACTCAACTTCGCCTGGCGAACCCACCAGCGAAGTCTACTGGGACTTAATTATAATTATTCGCCAACATTCGCTAGGCTTCGCCTGGCGAAGCTTCGCCTTCGCTCGCCTGGCGAGAGCCAGCGAACCTGCGCAGAACAGAACCCCATTCTGTTCCTCCTTCACCAATCCATCATCAACCCTCTCTTACACATCCAAAATCAGTACAAACAACATCAATACATGTTACCCGACTACTCTACGGCATTATTGCTCAGTTTCAACCGATTAAATCATCAATCTACCGATTATTCCAACTTTTGCCCTAATTGGAAAGTGATGAAAACTCTACCAAAACCCCAACCCAACATACATAACATCATACAATGATCAAATAGAAACATTTCTCACCCTTACCTCGATTAATCGGAGCTTTGATGTTGGTTCTTGATGATTTCCACTTTTCCTCTTCTTCTCTTCTCTTTCTCTCCTTTCTTCTTCTTTCCTCTTTCTTTCCAAATGTTTTCTATCTTTCTTTTCTTTTCTTTCTCTCTTATATATTTCCTTCATTTTCCTTCCTCTCCAATTCCTTCTTAATTCTCTATTAATCCCAATTAATAAAAATTAATTTCCAACATTGATAAAATCCCACTAAATAAATTAATTACTACAATTAATTATTTAATGAAATTTGGGCTGTTACAACTCTCCCCCACTTTAGGAATTTTCGTCCTCGAAAATGTTACCTGGTTCAAACAGTTCTGGATAAGACTCCTTCATCTGGCTCTCAAGCTCCCACGTAACATTTCCACCAGCCGGTCCTCCCCAAGCGACCTTCACTAAAGCAATCTCTTTACCTCGAAGCTGCTTCAATTTCCGATCCTCAATCCGCATAGGTGATGCCTCAACAGTCAGGTTATCTCTCACCTGCACATCATCTATTTGGACTACATGAGACGGATCCGCAATGTATTTCCTCAACTGAGATACATGGAATACGTCGTGAAGATTAGCAAGCGACGGTGGTAAAGCCACACGATAGGCCACTTCTCCTATCCTTTGCAAAATCTGATAAGGACCAATGAAACGCGGCGACAACTTGCGCGACTTCAGTGCCCTACCAACACCTGTCATCGGAGTGACTCGAAGAAACACATGATCTCCCTCTTGAAATTCAAGTGCCTTCCTCCTCTTGTCATAATAACTCTTCTGACGACTTTGAGCAACTCTCATCTTCTCTTGAATCATCTTGATCTTATCAGTAGTCTGTTGAACTAACTCGGGTCCAACAACAGAACTTTCTCCGGACTCGAACCAACACAATGGTGTCCTACACCGTCTACCATACAACGCCTCAAATGGTGCCATACCAATACTCGAATGGAAACTGTTGTTGTAGGTAAACTCAATCAAAGGCAAGTAGCTATCCCAAGCTCCTCCTTTTTCCAATACACAAGCTCTCAAAATATCTTCAAGCGACTGGATCGTCCTCTCCGTCTGACCATCAGTCTGAGGATGATACGCTGAACTCAAACGCAACTTAGTACCCAAAGCACTCTGCAGGCTCTCCCAAAATCTCGAAGTAAACCGCGGATCTCTATCCGAAACAATACTCAACGGAATACCATGCAGACACACAATCCTCTCAATATACAACTTAGCCAACTTCTCCAAAGGGTAATCCATACGCATAGGAATAAAATGAGCAGATTTAGTCAACCTATCCACGATAACCCAAACAGCCTCAAAATTACTCGGCGTCCTCGGCAAACCCGATACAAAATCCATGGAGATACTATCCCATTTCCACTCAGGAATAAACAACGGCTTCATCAAACCCGATGGCTTCTGATGCTCAATCTTCGACTTCTGGCAAGTCAAACAAGAATACACAAATTCCGCAATATCCTTCTTCATACTAGGCCACCAAAAGACTTTCCTCAAATCCTGATACATCTTAGTAGCACCCGGATGAATACTCAATCCGCTACGATGTCCTTCCTCAAGGATGCTCTTTTTCAGCTCAACAACATTTGGAACACAAACTCGATCCCGGCATCTCATAATCCCATTCTCATCAATCCGAAAATCACCACCTTGGCCTTGGTTGATTAAAGTCAACCGATCAACTAAGCTCAAATCCGATTTCTGTCCTTCTCGAATTTCGTCCAAAATACCACTCGTAAGCTTTAACATACCCAACTTAAATCCAAAAGAAGTTCTCTCACATACCAAACTCAAATCTCGAAATTGCTCGACCAATTCTAACTCTTTCACCATCAACGCCGACATATGCAATGATTTCCGACTCAATGCATCCGCTACAACATTCGCTTTACCCGGATGGTAATTCAAGCCAAAATCATAATCCTTCAAAAGTTCAAGTCATCTTCTTTGTCTCGCATTCAATTCCTTTTGATCAAAAAGATACCTCAAACTCTTGTGGTCACTAAACACTTCAAACCTCGCACCAAACAAATAATGCCTCCAAAGCTTCAACACGAACACAACGGCGGCCAACTCTAAGTCATGCGTCGGATAATTCCTCTCATGCACTTTGAGTTGCCTCGAAGCATAAGCCACAACTTGGTTATTCTGCATCAACACACCTCCTAAACCCATCAAAGAAGCATCACAATACACAACGAATGGTTCTTCTGGATTTGGCAGAATCAAAACAGGAGATGTCGTCAACCTTCTCTTAAGTTCTTGAAAACTCGCTTCACACTTGGCGTCCCAAACAAAGGCTTGACCTTTCCTAGTCAACTGCGTCAACGGCAACGATAACTTAGCAAATCCTTCAATAAACTTCCGATAATAACCGGCTACACCAAGAAAACTTCTGATCTCAAAAACTGACTTCGGAGTCTCCCATTGCGACACCGCTTCAACTTTCGACGGATCCACCGCAACACCACTACTAGAAATCACATGACCAAGGAAACTAACTTCCTTCAACCAAAATTCACACTTAGAAAGCTTTGCAAACAATTTCTTCTCTCTCAACACAGTTAACACAATCTTCAGATGCTCGGCATGCTCTCCTTCGCTCTTCGAATAAACCAAGATGTCGTCAATAAACACCACCACAAACTTATCCAAATAAGGATGGAAAATCCTATTCATGTACTCCATAAATACACCCGGTGCATTAGTCACACCAAATGGCATCACGGAATACTCATAGTGTCCATACCTCGTCCGAAAGGCCGTCTTCTGAATATCCTCAGCTTTCACACGGATCTGATGATACCAAGATCTCAAATCAATCTTGCTGAACACGCTTGCACCAACCAACTGATCCATCAGATCATCAATCCTTGGAAGTGGATACTTATTCTTAATAGTCACCTTGTTCAACTGTCTGTAATCCACACAGAGCCTCATAGAACCCTCTTTCTTCTTAACCAACAAGACCGGTGCACCCCACGGTGACACGCTCGGACGAATAAACCTCTTTTCAAGCAAATCCTCAAGTTGACTCTTCAACTCTTTTAACTCTGAGGCCGACATACGATATGGAGCCATCGATATCGGACTAGTTCCAGGAATCAAATCTATCGAAAACTCCACTTCTCGCTCCGGCGGTAAATCCTTTATCTCATCAGGGAATACTTCCGGAAAATCTCTAACAATGGGCAAACCATCAATCCCTTCACTCTCACCAGTCCTCAAAGTTGCCATAAGCATAAATACCTTAGCCCCATCTTGCACCGATTCTTTCACTTGTTTCCTCGTCATAAACAATTCCCTTTCAACATCCGAGTCGGGAAAAATAACCGTTTTGTCAAAACAGTTAATATACACATGATTGAATTTTAACCAATTCATTCCAAGAATGACATCCAGTTGATCTAAATGAAGACACACTAAATCAATCCCAAAATCTCTACCGAAAATACTCAACGGGCAATTCAAGCAAACATACGGTGTAGTTACCGAACCCATAGCAGGAGTATCAATAACCATACCGCCACCAATCACAGACAACTCAAGATTTAACCTTCTAACACAATCCAAAGAAATAAAAGAATGCGTAGCTCCGGTATCAATTATAGCGATCAAAGGTGTACCATGAATGAAGCACGTACCTCGGATCAATCGATCGTCGCTAGCAGTCTCAGATCCAGATAGAGCGAACACTTTCCCGCTCCCTTGATTCTTCTTCGGCTTATCGCACTTGGTACTGATGTGCCCTCGCTCACCACAGTTATAGCAAGTAACACCCGCACCGCTTCTACACTCTAGAGCCTTGTGGCCTGGCTTGCCACACTTAAAACACTTCAGATCAACACTTTTGCACTCCGGAGCACGATGCCCCGCTTCACCACAATTGTAACACCTAACCGGGGTAGAAACTCCCCCACTTGGCCTCTTGCCAAAACCAACCTTTTGTTTCCCCTTATCAGCAGGAGTCACGTAAGGTTTTCCTCTGAATTGTCCCTTTCCTTTCTTGTCACTTAGGCTCTTGTAGTGGCTAGACCTAGCCCTACTGTCTTCATCATAAATTCTGCTCTTGTTAACCAACTCAGAAAACCGCCTGATTTCCTGGTATCCAATAGCTTGTCTAATCTCGGGTCTCAAACCGTTTACAAACTTGAGGCACTTAGACCTCTCAGCATTACCAGTATTATAGTGAGGACAAAATTTGATCAACTCCTCAAATTTCGCCGCATACTCAGCAACCGTCGAAATACCTTGCTTCAACTCAAGAAATTCGATCTCTTTCTTCCTCCGCACATCCTCTGGAAAGTACTTCTCCAGAAAAGTTTCTCTAAACAAATCCCAAGTAATCACAATATCATCTTCCTCAAATCTTTGGCGAGTATTACTCCACCAATCTTCAGCTTCTTCTTCGAGCATATGAGTCCCAAACTGCACCTTCTGTGCATCCGAGCAATTCATAACTCGAAAAATCTTTTCCACAGTGTTGCACCCTAAAATTTGACCAACCGGGTCTCGCATTTGGCTCGATGTTTCGACGCATAACCGCATTCGCATCTGCATATTGCATACATTGCATTTTTCATTTGTATTGATTTTATCAGGGATCACAGCTCCCGTCTCGTGTTTCAGGTGTTTTTGATCAGTAGAATTGATTTTTGGGTTATTTCGGTGCCCGTTTATTTTTACCGATTATTTTTGTGTCGTTCGGTGCTTATTTTGTCCCTCTGGGAGTTATGGTGATTTTTTTCTATTTCTTTTATTCTAAACAAAATACAAAGGGAGGGGGTATTATAGTCCATACAAGGGATTACAGGAAAATAAAATTAAAAAAAACTGGGATGCTTGGGCCCAGCCCAATTCCTTCAGAAAAAAAACGCTGGGGGGTGTTGTGATCAATATGGGGCGTCTGGCAAGCAGATTTCACTGGGCCCAGCCCAGTCTCAGCCAAAAACGGGGGGTAGAGTCTCCCAAAAATGCCATTGGGCCTGGCCCAATCTCAACCTGATCTCTGTCTCCCTCTCTTCACTCTCATCTGAAAAACCCTAACTCCTGTCTTCCTTCTCCTTCCGCCGCCGTCAACCCTCTTTGAACTTCTCTTCTCCGTCTCTCTCAACTTTGTTCCTCCATACTTTCCGTCCCAACTCCTTCAATCTTCGAAGAACAACTCAAATACATCTGGACACCTGAGAATATTCTTTGATTGATGAAGACGTTCCTGAAGATTGATCAACGTCTTTGAAGCTTTATGGATTTCGTGTGGATCTTGGCCATTGTTGATAAACTTCCTGGAAATTGGTAAAGAACGCAATGGTGTTCTTGTGTGTTGTTGATGATCTGAAGAACAACAAGCAAAATCTGGAAAACGCTAAAGATTGATGAAGTTCTTGGGGAATGATTTTTGGGAAGATGATTCTGTTGATGAAGTTGTTTGCGTTATGAAGTTCCGATGGCGTTTACTGGAGAATCCGAACGATGAAGTTGATGTGAGGATGAACGCTTGATCAGTGTTTGAGGCTTCATCTGCTGACGGCGTTGATGAGAGATCTGGAAGAACATGAAGATGATGCTTCTCGAAGTTATTCTGGAGACGAGTTCTTGAAACGGTGACGACCTTTTGGAGACATTGATGATTCTTGATGAAGAATCTGGATCGTGATGGAGATCGTTCTGAAAAGAAGGCGATGACTGTTGACGAAAGCTTGTTGAAGCTTTTCTGGAAACAAGTTCTTGGATGAAGATGATGATGATGTTCATCGTTCTGGAGTTTTCTGGAGAATCGGTGATGGATGTGGTTGGGTGGCGATGAAGGATTCTGGTAGGATTAATGGTGGTTTCTGGGCGTTTTTTCTGGGTTTGATGGTGGATGACGATGGAGGTTTGAGGAAGAAGACGAAGATTGTTGATTTTCTGGGGGATTCTGGGGAGGTTCCGGCGTTGGACGGCTGCCGCCGGCCATGCAGGCCGGCCGGTGTGGTTCGCCGGTGAGATGGTGGAAGGGGCTGTGTGGTCACCACGTGGGCGAGGTAGTGGAGGTGCGCCCTGCATGGCCTCCACGTGGCCTGAAAGGTGGCAGCATGGAGTGAAGGCGTGGCGTGCCGTGGACGCGTAGCGTGGGACCCCTCCCTCATCCTAGCGAGCACACTAACGACTAACTTTTGTTCTCTCGCGACTGTGCGATCGAGACTTTCCCGCTGACAACTAATTGATTACCCTTTTTCTCTCTTGCCCAAGTGCATTTGAGACCAAGCCATAGTTTGACCATAGGTTCCCGACCCTGTGAAACCAGTTTTTTTTTCTCACTGCTGTGTGAGAAGGTTGTTTAGCCGTAGTTAGTCTGAACTACGTAAAGCTCTGATCTTCCACCCAGTGGAAGTACGTAGGCACAAGACGCGAGGTCTTGGCGAGCCAATTTTCCCTGTAGTCCCGAACTACGTTGACTCTGACTTTCTCTCTTGAGAATACGTAGGAATAGAGTGCGACGCTCTATCGAGTCAATTCCCTTCCGTTTAGATTTAGCAGCCGTAGATAGATTGTTTTGCATCCAGTAGACAACCCAAGCAAGCGTGGATCCCGTCGAGTACGACGGACGTGAGGGGTGCTAATACCTTCCCCTTGCGTAACCGACTCCCGAACCCAGGCTATGGTTGCGATGACCATACCTTTTCCCCGTTTTTGCGAGGTTTACTTCGAGCGTTTCCTTTCCCACTCTGAGGGATAAATAACGCACGGTGGCGACTCTTCTGTCAGCCGGCGCCGATTTTCGCAGTAGCGACACACAGCTCTCAACCAAATTTGTGCCTTGTCCGGTTCATGAGTTCCCTTGAAGACCGGAGGGTTATTCTTTTGGAATTTCCCCAAAGCACGGAATCCATCATCAGCATGATTCCTCACATTCACATTGGCCGGAGGATTCTGCCCAATTGCCCCCGCCAATCTCGTCAATGCCTCCGCAATCGCTTCGTCGTTCCTCCCTGCAACCATCTTACTAATTCCAACAACAGAACCACGTAAGAACAACCAATATTGATAATGCATCACACGCATATCAATAACACACAGGGAAAAACACTCTAACAACTTGGCCGGACGGACCGACCTGCTCTGATACCACTATTGTAACACCCCCTTCTATACCCCAAATTAAATGCATATAATACAACTAAGCACATACAAGTTATCAGAGTAAAAAGGTTTTATAATAAGGTATAAAAGAAGAATGCCACAATTTCACCAATAAAACACTTTCACAATTTGCTCCATAAAATATGTAACATTTTCAATTTAAGCGGAAGATAAAATCATTTGATCGTTTTCAAAATATTAATCCACGTACACATAAGCTATCCAATTTAATATATATCATATCAGTTAGATTACAAAACCACATCAGCTGATACATCGCAATGTATCACAAAAGAATGACTGTACTAGTCTAACTACCCGGTGTTACATATCAGAGCAGTAGACTCAAAAGAATGAAGACTATTCTTCACAAAAGAACTCCAGCATCCTAATCTGCAATGCCTCATAGAGCATTATAAAACAGCAGAAGGGTGAGAAATATAACCATAATAATCAAAGCATAAGATTACGTATATATATAGGTATCATATAACACATATTCACATTTCTCACCACACTTCGTTCTCATAATCATAATCATATCACGTTCACATATATCAGCATTATGAACATTCACAAGCACATCCCTTCATGCTTAATTTCACAATCATTCACAAGCACATTTATACCACAACAATATTATGAAATGTGACTCAACATATCCAATGCAACTCAATGCTATGCGGTACCGACTCTCGTTATCTTTTTTCGATTTTTACATTAAACCGGGTCCACTCTTCTAGACCGATAACCCGTTATCTTTTTTCGGTTTTTACATTAAACCGGGTCCACTCTTCTAGACCGATAACCACAAAGGCCCGTCCTCTAAGCCTTCAAACCCACTCTTCTAGGTTTGGGACAAGCCACTAGTTTCCACGAAACTAACAGACATTGCCTCTTGACTAAATGATGCATGTACAATCAACCACAACAAATGCACTTAAGACCGACATCTTAATCTCATGCATTTACATAATTCATCTCTTCAAGAATTACACAATGATTGCACATACAGCATATATCACAACAATCAAGGTATTCACATCACAATACCAATCATACAATTACAAGTGATGCACACATATTCACAATGTTCTCATGCATACTCATCACATAATTGTATACACATCAAGCATTCACAAGTTCATTAAATAATACACACATAATCACCTATTATGTTCACATGTATTTATACTTGATGCAATTAACATTCAAATCACAATTCTAGGATTCACGCCCGTAGGCTACCCACAACACACATCATCACAATAGATCATATCTATATCATATCATAGAGGTATTGACCTCTGAGAGGCAACCAAACCATCTCCACATGAACAACACAGCAAAGGAAAAATGCTGTCACATTCGCCTCCATTCGCCTGGCGAACCCTCGCAGCGAACCTTCGCCTGGCCTTCGCCTGGCGAACTCTCTCAGCGAACACTCGCTAGGCTTCGCCTGGCGAGACTTCCCAGCGAGCCCAAGTCAGTAGCTACTGACTTCATTCGCCACCATTCGCCAGCACCTTCGCTGGGCGAACCCTCGCTACTCAACTTCGCCTGGCGAACCCACCAGCGAAGTCTACTGGGACTTAATTATAATTATTCGCCAACATTCGCTAGGCTTCGCCTGGCGAAGCTTCGCCTTCGCTCGCCTGGCGAGAGCCAGCGAACCTGCGCAGAACAGAACCCCATTCTGTTCCTCCTTCACCAATCCATCATCAACCCTCTCTTACACATCCAAAATCAGTACAAACAACATCAATACATGTTACCCGACTACTCTACGGCATTATTGCTCAGTTTCAACCGATTAAATCATCAATCTACCGATTATTCCAACTTTTGCCCTAATTGGAAAGTGATGAAAACTCTACCAAAACCCCAACCCAACATACATAACATCATACAATGATCAAATAGAAACATTTCTCACCCTTACCTCGATTAATCGGAGCTTTGATGTTGGTTCTTGATGATTTCCACTTTTCCTCTTCTTCTCTTCTCTTTCTCTCCTTTCTTCTTCTTTCCTCTTTCTTTCCAAATGTTTTCTATCTTTCTTTTCTTTTCTTTCTCTCTTATATATTTCCTTCATTTTCCTTCCTCTCCAATTCCTTCTTAATTCTCTATTAATCCCAATTAATAAAAATTAATTTCCAACATTGATAAAATCCCACTAAATAAATTAATTACTACAATTAATTATTTAATGAAATTTGGGTTGTTACATCCATAACCCGTGTTTCAGGTATGCGCAAAAAGGGCTTGCCTATACACTGTTTGGAAGAGGGGACAGTACGGGAGTGGCGACTCAGAGGGAGCTGTATTTTTTGTACGGCATGGCCAACCAAGAGCTGATCAATGTATCTGCCTTTGCAGCTGACCACTTGAAGCGTGTTGCAAACGCACCTTCTGGAGAAATTAGTGTAGGTGGAATGATAACGCAGATAGCAGACCATTTTGGATACGGTCCTCTACTGATGGAGGAAAGTATGGTTGCAGGTAAGACAAAGTTAGACCTCGCCACCCTCACTATACAAGGTATGATTCAGGTCCGTGAGAATTATTACTCATTGGTAAGCCAAAATAAGCATCTTTTAGCTTTACCTGCTCCTGATTTTATAAGCATTCGAAATGTCAATAATTGGTTGTATGAGAACGTAATACAAGACGAGGACGAAGAAGACCAATTTAATTATAATGTAGGTACAGATGACGATGAAGTAGATCAGACAGAAGCAGTTCCTATACCGACGCGTACCGTCTCTCTAACCCAAGAGTCCGGCTCTTGGAGTTTATCACAGAAAGAATGGGACTGGATGGAAAATGAGGTTCGCTACCTACGAAGTGAGCAAACAAGGCAAGGGGAGGAGAAAACGCGGCAGGGAAACGAGCAAATCCGCCAAGGCAGGATGATTGGAGAAATGCATGAGTGGATGCAGCAGATGGCGCTGCGGGACAACCCCCCTCAACCATGATGAACTCTGTGAGCCACCTCCTCTACTTGTGCGTCAACAGTGGGGACACTGTTGAGTTCAAGTGTGGGGTTATTTATTTTTGCGTTTTGTTTTTTTTTTATTTGTCTTTATTAAGTCTTTTTATGTTGTTTTGTGGTGTGTTGTTGTCTGTTTGAAAGCATAAGTGAAATCCTTAGTAAGAACCCCCCGAATTCGAGTTGTAAAAAGAAAAAAAAATTAGTGTTTCTGAGAGTCTGTGTTGTGAGTGAGGTGTTGAGAAAGTATATAGAGTGCTCGGTTAAAAGAACCGTGAGGAGGAAGTTGGAATATTTTGGAGAGGTAGGTAAAACACGAACACCCTGAGTTTCCCGAATTAAGAACGAGTCCGACGTGTAGATTTGTACCATAGTGCTTTGATCTGAGAAGTACCCCCCAGTAGTTTATCTAAACAATCAGGCTTAATCTACAAGAATCGTGTGTGCAAGGTTGATTAAAAAAAAGGGGCATAAAAAGAAAAAGAGTGAAAATAAAGGCAAGCCCTATCCTTCAAAGTTGGGTAACCCTCACCCAGTTATTCAGCCCAACGGTGGTCGAACCTAAAATTCATCACGCAAAAATATATATATCAGTGCCAGAAATAAAAAATGATGGGTGATCAATCTTGTGCATGCGAGGAAAAATCATAAAATCCGTTAATTGATTGTACGAATGAAAAGGGCGGAAAATCGGAAATAAGACTTAAGTCCAAAGCATAGTTGGAGAGGTTACCGATAGGGAGATTGAGGTCCATGGTATCGCTGTGGTCTAGTGTTTGTGTGATATCTATTTTGATGGAATAATCCGAGTTTTATCCTCGTGTGGCTTGGAGCAAGAAACTCATGTCTGAGTATGAGCACAGTAACTAGCAGTTCGTGTAAAGGTACATTTGTGTGAAAAAAAATAAAAATAAAAATGAATTGGTTGGTAAGCTTTCTTGCTTGAGGAGAAGCAAAAGTTCAAGTTCAGGGGAGTTTGATCAGCGGATTTTAGTTATGTTTTTCACACTGTGTGTGTCGTTGGTTTTGCAGTATTTTCTTTCAGTTTCACATCTTTCGTTTACGCTTTTATTGTTATTTTCAGTTATCTTTGAGAATGTCCCATCATAAGGTTAATATAATTTTGTGCCACTGGTACGTTTGATTTGTTTGTTTTTGGTGTGTTGTGAGCAGGAAATGATGACAGGATGCCAGACCGTTTCGGGGACGCAGAAAGGTCAAAGAAGTGAAAGTCAGAAGCCTGACACGGGCGCCCGTGTCAAGAGGGCTGTAACACACATTTTAATTATTTAGTCATTTTATTACTATTTTAATTATTATATGTTGGTGTGCCCTTTGGTAGGGGTGTGTTTGATGATGATTGGTGGGTGTCCCTGATATGGGAGGATTATTGGTGGTGAATTGGTGTGAATATAATAATAAAATAAATAGTAGTAATATGGTGGTATTATTATTATTATTATTATTATTATTATTATTATTATTATTATTATTATTATTATTATTATTATTATTATTATTATTATTATTATTATTATTATTATTATTAATTGTAGTAATATTATTAATATTGGAGAATATTATTATTATTAATATTATTACTATTATTATAACTATTAGTGGGAGAATATTATTATGATTATTATTATTATTATTATTAATATTATTGGTGGAGTATTATTACTATTATTATTAATATTATTATTATGGGTGAAATAATATTATTAATATTGCTATGTGTATTATTATTATTATAATGATTATTATAATTATTATTATTAGTAATATTATTTTTATTATTATTATTGGGATTAGAATTAAAAGAAAATAGAAGTGGAAGGGGTTATTGGGGATAGGAAGGAAGTAAGTTGAGAAGTCACGATAGATAGAACGTGAGAAGAGGAAATTGAGAGAAGAGCGAAGAAAGGAGCGAAGAACAGAGAAGAAGAGGAAAGGTCAGAATTGGCCAATCTTGGAGGAATTTGTCACCGATCAGAACAATTATCCAGGTAAGGGGGGAGAAACTGATTGGGATTGGTATAATGCATGAAATTGGGTAGAGGGGATTCCTTAACCCCGTAGGAATTTGATGATTATGATTGATATATGATATTGTGTCTGTGTTTATGAATGTTGTTGTGATTGAAGAGTTTTGTGCATACATTTTATGATGATTGTGGGATTCTGTGTAATTCCTGTAATATTAGTGATGAACACGAATTTATGACATTATGCCTGTTGCTGTTGTTGTTGATGGTGATGAAATTCGTACATTGTTACGATGTTGGTGAGTTCCTGTATAACCTCTGTGGTTTGGATAATGACCATGAGTATTGGTGAGATTTTGTGTAACCTCTGTGGCTTGGGTAATGACCATGATATAGGTTCTGAGATATAATTTAAGGAACAATTGATTAGAGTAGAGTGTGATGATTATTGCTGATACTGATAGAGTGGTGTATTTGCTGTTATGAGATTGGTGAAATCCGGTATAATTTTCGTAGTAATAGCGATGAGTATGAAATAGGTTCCGAGAGGACAAGAGATAGAAGTGGAGAAATAGGCTTGAATTTGAGCAAGATAATAGTTCCGGGCAGTAAGGGTGGGTTTTCGTATGATCATGGAGATTGTGTGATAGTGTATGATGGGTAGGATCACATTTAGGATAGAAACCCCTAAATTCCATGGTGTTGAAAAGTATGGTTATATGATATATGATGATATGATCTTTAAAAATATGTTGTTAGCTGTTATAATTGTCATATTATGGTAGGATTTCGAATTCTGAAACCGGGGCTTTTTACGGAATTGAAATCGGAGGTCCGGAAGGCCTCCAACGGTGGAAAACACAGAATTTTCTGCACTCTGCGCTGTTTGCGTCGACTCAAAGCTGTATATTGGTGAATTTTCTGTTTTGACGATTTTGGCCATAACTTTTGATCCGTAAGTCGGATTTAGTCCCCGTTCGAAGCGTTGGAAAGCTCTTGAATAGATCTATAACATGGTATAAATAATATAGTTATTTGCCAAATATTTTTATATCCAATATTTTTGGGGAGTCATTGTTTAATTAAATAGTAACTAAACCATGGATCGATTGAAATGATTTATTGATTATTTACTTGAGTTTAATTGTTGTGCACTTAGTGTGCTTGTGTTTATTGGTGGTGTAATATATAATGTGTGGTGATGTGATCAGGAGGATCGTGTGCACTTAGTGTGCTTGAGTTTGTTTGTCGTGCATTGGTGTCGTACATATCATGGTGTTTGGTGGGATGAATCATTGCTCAGGAGGAGTGTATGTGATTCATCCATACTCCTTTGTGGAGAATGGTAGGGATAGATCATATCTCAGTAGGAGCGTAAGTGATTTGTCGGGGATAGATCATATCTCAGTAGGAGCGTAAGTGATCTGTCCAGGGTTCGATTGAATGAACCAATGAGTCGGTACCGCATGCTTGGTGTTGAGTTGCATATTTGCATTATAATATGTTTTATTGTAATTTGAACAATAGGTTCGATGATTGGTGTTATGGGGTGAATATTGGTGTGTTTTACTACCTTTATTGCATGTATTAAATTACCGATATATTTTGATCATGTTTTCTCACCCCTTTGTTGTTGTTGTGGTCTGTGCTTCCTCGGAAGTACAGATAATCCAGGTACATAGATAGCTTGGATAGCGGTGTGCAAGTCGAGTCTTAGGATGCTCTAATACGTAACACGGGATATGGGTGTTTTATTTGTTTATGTTAAACTTGTTGAAAATCCTGTGACGTATCACATTTTGGTGAATTATAATAATAAAGATTTTATGTAAATCTGGCGGATGGCCGAGAATGTTGGAATAATAATTTCTGCTGTATTATTTTGAAAATAATGAATAAAGTATTTTTTATAACTATTGGTGATGTGATATCCCACTGTTTTTGTGAAAACTCTGATGTTTATTTATAATGTTTATATTTTATTTAATTTGGGAAGTGGGGTGTTACAAGGGCCATCACACAACACTTCCAAGGCAAAAGGGAAATGGGAGGACAGAAGTGCAACACGGGTGCCCGTGTCACACAACACGGCCCGTGTTGCAGCCCCTAAAGGATGACACGCCCTTTGTCTGGAACAGAAGCCTGACACGGCCACCCGTGTCACACAACACGGCCCGTGTCAGGGCCACTGATAGTGCAAATGTTGATTTTCATGTTTTTTTGCTTACTGAGCTAGTTCGAAGGGCATTTTAGACTTTTTATGATGTAATTTGAATTGAGTTATATTAGTCATTTTTTGGCTAAGGCTTTTTACTTTTGGGAACTGGAGATCGTAATTTACACTGGAGAAGATTATTTCTGAGGAACACGGATCGATCAAGAGCGGAAGCAATTGATGATCCCAGGAGATCAATCCTAATTGTAATGACTTTTTCTCTTTTATCCTTAAGTGCATTTGTTTTGATTAAGAACATGAGTGGCTAAACCCCCAATTGTTAGGGGGTGATCCTAAATTGCAATGTATTAACCTTGTTGGGATTATTCTATGAGATCTTTATTGATTACCTTATGATTGTTATTTTGCAACGTTCTTTATGCGAATTCATGTTGGAAAATGGAATTTGATTTACGATTAGGTTTTGGTCTGGAAAGTCAACCTAAGGCCTTTGCAAAATAATCTTACGGTAGATATTACCTAGGAATGGGGATATCCCGTAGAGTATGTTTTTATGTCAGGACTATTTCTTGATGATTTTCACATGCAACTAAGGAATTAGAGCATGGGAAAATTATCAAAGTGTTTTTCACTGAGGAATTAGGAAAAACTAATTTTGAAACTTTGGCTTTTTTTAAAGGTCGGTAAAACATCTCAGAATAATCCTTTAAGGTTTTACTAGCAATTTATCCACCTCCCTAACTTTGTTCTTATTTTTACTCTAATCCTTTTTATCTTATGTTTTCTTTTACTCTGTTAAAAAAACAACTCCAAGGTATTTTTGTTCTTTTGAATCCGAAAAGTATTGTTGATTACTACGCAGTCCTCGAGATCGATACTGGGAACTATTTCCCTTATTATTACTTTGACACAAATAGTACACTTGCTATTTTGTCGATCAACTACCAAAATGTCCGAGGAGCTATCAAATGCAGACTATTCCCGACGACGCTGAGGAAAGGTGCCATGACGTGGTACAAAAGCCTAGAGCCAGAATCGATTATATCGTGGAGGGTCCTGAAAGACCTATTTTCAAGACACTTCACGGCATCCCAGCGCCACCCGAAGACGGAAGCCGCGCTGGGAGCCATAATTCAAGCTCCCGACGAGCCCCTCCGGAAGTACATCGAAAGATTCACACGGGAGGTAGTACAGGTAACAACGTCAGACGAGATGAAGCGTTACTTAATGGAGCAAGGTCTGCGCCGAGACTCCAAGTTCTACGAAGCTGTGGCCATACACCGACCAGCCTCTCTGCAGGACTTCCTCGATAGAGCCGCACATTATATCCGGTTCGAGGAAACTTAAGCGGCCAACTCCGCCTAGGACACGCGAGACAGAGAGACCCCCCGCGGGCACCGAGAGGACGGAGCTTCAAGCCACCGACGTGGAGGTGATCTCCGGCGGGAGGATCGTCCCGGCGAACAACGCGAGCAGCGCGGTCCAATCAGCTATTTCACGGAGTATACGGCCCTAGTCGCTTCCCGTGAGCGCATACTGGCCGAATGCGCCAAGACGATGTTTGTCCAGGGAGGTGTCTACTTCCCCAGATCGACACCCCCCAAACCCAACGTAGATAAATCTAAGTACTACCATTTCCATAGGAGCCACGGGCACGTTATAGAAGACTGCATCCACCTCAAGGACGCGATCGAAATCCTGATCAAAGATGGCCATCTGAAGAGATACACCTGGGAAGGAGAAACCCTGAGGCCAGACGCCCTCGAGGCCAAGAGAGTCGAAGACCTCCCCTCTTCAGACGATGACAATGGCCTCAAGGTCGCCCTCTGCGTCAGCCGCCCTGAGGATTGGTTCGCTCACAGAGAATTCGGCCTCCCCGACAGGCCTGATCTCCCCGACGAGCCAGTGCGCCCCACTAGTCGATGGAAATATTTTCTGAGGGCCATGGTCATCTCCGGCGGATCCCTGAGGAACCTATCCGTAGGACCAGTAAAAAGAAAGTTCGAAGAACTCATCACCAACAACTCTGGTAAAATGAGCACCCTCGACAAATTTTGCGGCCGATCCAACCCGATCACCTTCTACCTCGAGGAGCTTCCCGGGGGCTCCCCCAACTCTAACATCCCCCTACTGATACGAGCACGGATGGCGAACTTCGATGCCAGACGCATCCTGGTCGACGGAGGAAGCTCGGTGGACATCATGTACACCCACCTTTTCACGACCCTCCAACTCAACGAATCCAACCTGTCCCCCTACTATTGCACCCCAAAATTTGACCAACCGTTTCTTATATTTGGCTTATGTTTCGTTTCATCTTGCATTGCATCTGCATACCGCATACTGTGCATTTTTGCCTTCGGATTGATTTAATCGGGATTACAGCCTTTTCATAGTGTTCCAGAAAATTCAACCATTTCGGATACGGAGATTTATTGTGGAATTTGCGCTCTGCCCGGCTATTCAGTCTACGCTATTGGTTTCGGTGGTATTTTGGTATCCGGTTTTATTACTGTTTATTTTGTCGCATTCTCGCATTTTATCGTTCATTGATTTTATTTGATTTTCTATATTTGTTTCCTATTTTTGGCATAGTTTTTAGATAGGTTTTGAATTTAATTTCTATTTTTCTAGAGGTTTTAATTAGTTTTTAGATTTATTTCCTTATTTTAGATTTTTATATCTAGTTTTAATAGATTAATTATTTTTCCTTTTTTTTAATAATTTCTAGAATTCTTAATTGTTTTTAGAATATATTGAGTTTTATGATATATTTAGATGTTATTAATTCTTTTAATTGCTTTTGTTAGATTTTTGTTAATCTAGATTAGAACTTCTTAATTGATTAGTTGGTATTTAGTTAGCTTAATAATTAGCCTTTAATTTTTGTTTTTGGTCAGCTTTTAATTTTTTAATCTTAGTTTAATTAATTAATCTGTCCATTAATCTTTTAATCTGAATATTGCAGGCCACTTGTCATCTTTTGCAGGCCCAATTCAATGCAAGATGACACTTGTCAGCACTATAAGTAGCCTCATCAATAGTTTGACACGTTTCCCAAAGGACCATGCAAACCACCGGAACACATTGCCGGAGAAATCAAACGTATCAAATCCGCCTGAATCATCATCATTTCCAGATTTCATCAACGATATTCATCAACCTTCATGTGTTCTTCGTCATATTTCCAGAAACTCATCGGATGTTCATCTTATTTTCCAGATTATCCATCAATCTTCATGAATGTTCATCAACCTCCATGAACATTCAACCGTGTTCATCACCTTTCCCAGAATTTCATCAAACATTCATACGACTCATCCATCTTTTTCCCAGATTCACTCGAACTTCATCGTAAGTTCATCAATTTTTCAGTTCCATCCAAACATCAAAACACAGATCCAAATCTCATCCGAACTTCACCTCAACATCATCAAACACCAGATTTAAGATCTACAACAAAAACCACAACAAAACTTCAGATCTATCACAATACTCCCTCGATCTCAACCACCTTCGTGAATCTTACCCAGATCTCCGTTTTGAACTCAGATCTGAGTCATCTTCCACTTTCCAACTTCTTCAACAATCATCATAAAGACTCGTTCAGATCTTCAGCGAACCTCTACGAACCTCCAAGCGACTTCAACCACATCCGTAAACTCCAATGGCGAATCACAAAACAAAACACTCTGTTGAACTCCCACCTCCAAGTTTATCCAGATTCCAACTCCAACAAGCTTCACCATTACGATCTTAACTTCTTCGCTCCAACAAACCAACATGCAAGCTTCACAAACTCTGGATCTGAGCTCAACTTTTGCCATCAATAACTTCAATGAAGTATTATTGTTTTGTTCGATGGGGTATTATTGTTTTGTTTTCTTTTTTTATTTGAACAGGAAAAGAATTTGGATGGGTAGAGAGGAGAAAACTGAGAGAGGAGAAATGGATATGGCGTAGGGATGAACAGGAAGGAAGGTTGAAGATGACAAAAGCGAAGGGAAATTGATGTTGGCGGCATCGGAAATGGTTTGAGAAAAGAGAGGATACATGAACAATTCTAGGTTTTTTCTTTCTTTCTTTGGCCAAATGGAGAAGACAAAGAGGCTGTACGGACATCTTCAAGGGGTTAGTGGGCTTCGGCCCATTATTTCGTTTTTTGGATCCATACCCCGTTTTCCTTATGCGCCTCCCCCTTTGCTTTCTGTGTGCTGTTGTTGATTTTGGGCTCATGGCCCAACCATTTACTTTTGTTACACCCCCGTATTCAATGTTGCACCCCCCGTTGGTTTGTTGTTTGCTTATTTAGGATTTGGGCTCAAAGCCCAATTGTGTGAATTCTGGGTTGTACCCCCTGCTGCTGCTGCACACCCCCTCAGTTTTATTTTTTACAATTGTTTTGTAATATACTTTTGTACAAAAATTATAGTATTTCTTTTTTAGAATATTATGGCATATATTTTCTTTGAATATAATTTTATATTTTATTCTCTATGTATATATTAAATACTTAGTTTTATATTCTATTTTCATTTCCATTTCTTTTAATTTTTCTTTTAGGATTTATTTTTCCTTTAGAAACTTTATTTCAATGTTAAAATTTGAATTCTTATTTCCATTTTGTTATTGGATTTTTCTCACCATTTCTGTTTTGTAGGTCGATGACGAGACCTCCGTAAACCATTATAAAACAACTTTTTGATGGATGATGTAGGATCCGAGACCGTTTTTTCTCTCCTCATCTTTTCTTCTTCTTCTGATTTTATTTTGCTTTTCTGTTGTGCTGTCCGTGTGACATGATTCAATTGGAGAATGATTCTCAATATCATTTCTCTATCTTGTCTTTGACACGGATATCAATACACTACCTCTTGGGGTTTGACTTCTTTTATAAGTCGAATTATGACGGTTCAGCGTCACATTGGTTCTGGTTTGAAATGTCATCATCAAGGATAAAAGAGTAGAGCTTGGAAATGGAATTTGCACGCAAAAGTCAAGGGTCAACGGAACCACTCCGTTCGGTAACATGGTTTCTATTTCACTTCTTTCATCTCTTTCTTTTCAACTGTCGAGTGTTGCAAGATCGTTAGATACGTGGGAAATGATGAGCGAGTGGTTTCCTCTCCTTCATCTAGAGTGTTTAGTATATGTCCTTAGGACAATATGCGACGCATTCGCTCCTACGTCTAGGACTTAGCGTGTGCGTCCCGTTCCGAACCTTTTCTCTCGCGTCCTGGCGATTGAGATTTCCCCTTTTCTCTCGCATCCTGGCGATTGAGTTCTTTTCTCTTGCCCCCGTGCAATCGAGACCTGTTTTGCTGTAGTTGGCTGAACTACAGCTGCTCTGATTTCTCGTACCAGACGAGAATATGTAGGCATAGGATGCGATATCCTAGCGAGCACATTAACAACTAACTTCTCTGTTCTCTCGCTGCTGTGCGATCGACACTTTCGCGCTGACGACTAATCTATCCCTTTCTCTTGCCCTAGCGCAATTGAGACCAGACCGTAGTTCTAGTTCCCGTAGGTTCCTGTACCCTTAAACCCCGATATACTACGTCCGTTCTACCGCAAAAAGGTAATTCCTAAGACTCCAATGGTCGAGCAGCATACACCTAACTGCTAGAATGCGTACGCTAGTATCTGTTGCACCCCAAAATTTGCTCAACCTTTTCTTAACTTGGTTTATGTTTCATTTCATTTCATTTTGTTCTAGCATTTGCATTACATAGCATTTAGCATTGAACAGGGGATCAAGAGGTTATGCATAGCAAGATAGGTCTTCTTAGAGCATTGAGCCTAACCAAGGGTTGTTACTCAAGCTTGATTGGTCATCAGGGCATCTTGAAGTGGTCAATGTCTTGTGAAAGGATAGATGGATATGTATGGGTCAGCTCCTAACTTGGAAGCTAGTTCAGGATCGTTAGGAGATTGTGAATGCATGATTATGGGTGTGAGATGTTGAGAGAGCTCATTGATTTCTTTGAGAGTCATTTGGAGCTTATTCAAGTTGCTGTGTGAAGTAGAACAAGCCCCAGTTAAAAGTGTGGCATCTAGGGTTTTCATCTGGTAAACACTCAGTTAACTGTGAAATTGAAGGAGGTTGAAACTCAATTCAAAGCCCCTATGGTCTTGGGATTTTGTGTTTAGAGGTCTAATATATCATTTCAAGATCAATTCATTAAGGATCAAGTGTGTGAGAAGTTACTAAATTAGGGTTCTCAGGGTAAAATCCCCTATTTAGTGCCTGACTTCAAGACCACCTACCTCAATATACAAGTCTCATCTCAACTTTTAGCAACCTGGAACTTGTAGAGCATGTTTTTAGCGTTCTTTTGAGTACTAGAAGTCCTTGATTGGATTTATAGAACTCAAGTTATGATCCAGACAAGTTGCAGGTCGTTAGAGGGATGTGATTTTGGTCAACAAAAGTCAACCAACTTCCAAGCCATTTTTGACCTAGAAGTATGTTTCTACTCAACTTTTGGCCAACATGAAAGTTGTAGATCTTAGTCTTAGCTTTCCAAAATGTACTAGAAGTCTTTCATCTGATTTGTAGAACTCAAGTTATGAGGGTTACAAGTCAGGGGTATTTTGGGAAAGTAAGATTACAGGTCATAAAATTATAGGTCCACTTCACCAACTTGCACACTTCAAATGGAAATATTTTCAACATGAAACTTACTCCAAATAGGGTCATTTGCATTACTAAAGCATCTCTTGTCATGGTGGGAGCTTGGATTGAAGATTTGGGTTTTGAATTTCTCATAAAGAAGGCCTAAAATGAGAATTTGAGATTTAATTGATTTTAAACTTTCTCAAGGCAAATTTGTACTTTTTTTGAGTGCAAATGATGATTCAAAGACATTTCCATTTTCACATTGGAAATTTGGGGTCTCTAAATTGGCCATTTTCATGGTTTCTTCCTCTTGAAGTAACAAGTTGGAAATCAACCATAAGATCAAAAGCAAGGCTTAATTCTTGGCCTTTTGATCAACTCAAGTCATTTGGAGTTGATTTTAATCAAAACCCAAGCTGGTGCAGTGAAAAAACACACGCATAGCAAGTGGAAAAAGGGTGAAAAAAAGAATTTGTGAATTGGGCTTTAGGACTTGAATTGGAGCACCATTTTCATCTGAACCCATCATATATAAGATCAGAAAACTTCCTAGACCTAGAGAGCTCGTTTTGGTGGTGGTTTTGCTGAAATAGAAAGTTGGAAAAGAGAGCACAAGTGGAAAATTGTTTTTGGATCTACACACAATTTCAAGTCAAATTGAGTTGATCAAGAGCTTCCTTAAGGCATTTGGAACGTTTCTGGGTGGTTTGTTTAGAGGTTCAGCTCAAGACAAGACCCAGTGGAGGTGCTCCACTAGGTAAATTCGAAATCACTATATCTCTCATTTTAAGCCTTGATTCTGCACCATTTTTGCATTCTTGAGACATAGAAACAATGTAGATCGTTAATGGATAAAATGAACTGGCATTTGGTGTGTTCTCAGTGTGATGCATTTTTCTTGTTGTTTGAATTTTGACTTATTCTTGAGCTTTTAGAGCAAATGAGATGTGGATTTAAACTCCTTGTGAGTTGTAGATAATTTCTGGGCAGGTTTGGTTGATTTTCGTGAACTTTTATGTTTTGAGTAGTAAGCATGTTGTTTGCGATTTGTCGTTATCTTGAGGTTTTAGACTAAACCAAGGATGGATTTGGATTCCCCTTGATTCGTAGATGAGTTTTCATATAAATTTCATCGGATTTGGTGGGGGTATAGCGTTTGGTGTTGTTCTGATCACTATTCACGGTGGCCGGAAACTTGGGGAAGATGACCGGAATTGTTTCCGGCCACCACCTGTGTGTCTCCCTTTCCATAGGTTGAAGACGATCCCATGACCGTCTGATTTGTTTGACTTTGGTTTATGTCCACATGATTAAGAAACATGTGAGCCCGCGTTGACCGTGTAGCACCAAATTCCTTTTGAAATTTCATTAATTTGTTGGCACAATGTGGTCCACTTTATTATCATACTTTTGATCAGACGTCCCAGGATGAGTGACTACCATGCCCGTTTTGTTGACAATCGTACCTGATTCATTATTTGTTTGTTCTGAATTGTGGCACGCTGGGTTGGGCCTACTCTTGGCACCCCCTCTTGAGCCCATATGAGTTTCTGAACTGCATTTTATTGCTTTTTACACCACGCATTTGTTCTTTTTTTCTTTTATTTTGTTTTTATTTTTCTATTTTGTTCTTGTTCAATTTAATTCATTTAAAAATGTTCTCCAACTATTAAAATTCACCAAAAATGTGTTTTAGTCACTTTGACTTGTCTTTTATTTTATAATATTTTTATTTTATTTTTTTATTTTATTTTTCATTTAAAAATGAATTATTTAGTTGGAGAGGTTTATTTGAATTAAATTGTGACACTTTGTTTTCTTTTAATTGTTTCTCCTTTGGTCCAATGAATGAAAATTGTTCCTCATACTCTTGATGGGTTGAACAATTTTTGAGGACCATTTTTCCCCTGTTTGGTTGACTTTAGGGTTGACTTTTGATGCTTCATTTTTGACCCTCGATTTTCCCATTTCAAAGTGGTACATCTTGAATTCAATTTTCTTTTGATGGTGCTTTGAGGGGATATTGGCCTTGTGCCTGTGGCTTCTGTTTGCCAACTTGTTTGGCTATCTTATGCATTTTATTTGCTATTTGTTGAGCCTTTTTCCTAATTTTGAGATGACTTGCAAGTCAAGTCATCTCCAAGGGAGGTTCCTACACACATCTTGACCTAGTTTGGATTGGATATGACACTTTTGGATCCCTTGAGCTTTCAATGCCTTGTAATTCATGTTGCTAACATGTTAAAGATGTTTTTGGTTCAAGTTTAGGTCATGACACTTCTTTTTACTTTCTCATTTGTGTTCATCTTTTGAATCTTTTGATTAGGGTTTCTATGTGGAGCTTTCTTGCCTTTCCTTTGTGCACGTGCTTGCTTTCTCTTGTGTTATGTTTGTTTTTGCATCTGTGCACTCTCTTATCATCCTCCATTCTGTCCTATGACTTTGGAATGTTATTTAAGGTTGCTTGGTCCCTCCTTAGGAGGAACTTGAAGCTTACCTAAAGTAATGAATCCATGAGGACTTTTTCTCATTGTTTTGTTACTTGTTTTTGATGCATCTCTCTCCCTTTTCTCTTTGCATCTTCATGTGCATGCTTGGTTGAGATGAGCTTGTGGTGGCTACTTCCCCACACATGTTTTCCTCCCACTTTCATTCTATTTTTTCTTACTTGTGCATTTGTGTTTGCATCCTTCATTTGCATTGTATCCTTTATTGTTTCTTCTTCTTCTTTTTGTCTTCCTTCCCTTAGGATTTCTAACCTCTCTTGTTCAAGAGAGGTAATGATAGACAATAGGGTTCTAACAATGCATGATAACATTAGGTAGAGATTTCCCTTTTGTAATCCCCACTTTAGGTCCACCTTGCATGATAACTTTTAGGATTGACTAGTCTCCCATTAGTGTTCCTTCTTCTCTTCTCATCTTCAAACATTCATAAAACATTTAATAAGGAATGACAAGTGTGGCACGCTACGAGCCTTAAGCTACTTGAGAAATGGTAATTGAGGGGCCTCCTCTCAAGGACCTAGAGTGTTTAGTGTACACCCTTTGGGTGATATACGACGCATTCGCTCTTAGGTCATAGTCTCTAGTGCGACATGAGTTGCAAATCAAATTCAAAATACTTCTCCTCTAAAAAACACAAAAACATTTCAAACCCTTTTCGCCCTTTGGGGTTCTTAATCAGGAAAACCTTTTTTCATAAACAAGAGTGTTGTTAACTTTCAGTCCTATCGCAAAGGGTAACGCCTAAGTCTCCAATGGTCGAGCTGCATACACCAACTGCTAGAACTGTCTGTTAACCCAACTCGGGTAAAACTTTTGAACAGCCTGTGTTCTTGTTAGCCCGAACTACGTTTGCTCTGATCTTTCATACCAGATGAAAGTACGTAGGCATAAGACGCGACGTCTTAGCGAGCAACCTACCCCCTTTTTAGCCGTAGTTAGTCGAACTACGTTGACTCTGACTTTCCCATTGCACGAGGGAGTACGTAGGCACAGAGCGGCGATGCTCTGCCGAGTCAGTCTTTTTTTCTTTTTCTTTTGTCCATAATCCTTTAGCGTAGATAGTTTACATACCCTTTTAGATAGACAACACATGCGTGGATCCCGTCGAGTACGATGGACGTGAGGGATGCTCATACCTTTCCCTTGCGTAACCGACTCCCGAACCTAGGACTTGGTTGCGATGACCTTGTCTTTTCCCGTTTTTGTCAGGTTTTTTCGATCATTTCCTTTCCCTTCTTTGGGATAAATAACGATAGGTGGCGACTCTGTTAGTCATTGTCGGCCTCTTTTTTCGCAGTAGCGACAACTGGCGACTCTGCTGGGGACAGGAATATCCCATATGCGAGTCAATCCTAGCGCTTGTGTGTTTTCTTTTTGGGTGTTGTGTATATGTGCTTTATTTACTTTCCCGCATTTATTTTCTGCATCATATATCATTATTGTTGTGCTGTGGGGAGGGAAGTTCCATTGAGTGATAAGTCGGACCTGGGCTTGAGTATACACCTAGCTTTAGTAGTGAAGATTAGTGGTGGGTGTGCTTGCTTTGCGCATACTAGCTCACCACGAAATTCACGCTCGGACGAGATTCTCTTAGACAACTTTCTTTCTGGCCCTTTGGGCTCGAGGGAATTTTGGATTTGAGGGTTGTCGACTCTGGGAACTGATCATTTGTGAGTCAGCTAAGTGAGGCCTCTTTAGGAGACGATGAAGCTAAACCAGAAATGATGAATGTATCATCATTTCTTATAAGTCTGTGACGTTGACAAACGCATAGGATGTCGAACCTTTATCAGTGGATAGGTCCATACCTGTGAGGGGATTGGGTTGTGCAGGAAACTTTGACTTTCAGAATACCCGGTTCTTTGCAAGTGTGAATCTGTTTATCAGTGGGTCCTGTTATCGGTACTTTGTTCTTGCTAAGGCGAAGCTCTGTTTTTTCTCGACCGACAGCACAACAGTCTTGATCCCCTATTTGCATTTGCATTTTGTTGCACCCCAAATTTGTCCTACCTTTACATAGTTTCTAGTGCCACTTTATTTCAAATGAATAAAATGATACAATTGGCAAGAGACCGTGTGTCAGGAGTTGTGAGTGTGAGAGGTTGAGAGTTCGAATCCCACCTTCTTCACTTTTTGTTTTGTTTCTTTTATTTTTATTCTAACTTTTCTATTTTCATAAAAAAAATAACAAAATAGTTTTTTTTTATTATTTAATTATTATTTTCGTATTTTATTTAAATTAATTTTTAAAAATATTATTTTTTCACTTGTTTCCATATTATTCATAAAAACATCCAAAAATCATAAAATTAAAAATATTAGAAAAGATTTTATTCTTTTTATAATATTTTTAATGTTTAGTAAATAAATAGGGTTTTAAGTTTGTTTTAATTTGTTTAAATTTTATTTAGTTTTGACTAATTCTTTAAGTTGGGCTTTAAAGTGGGCATTAGGTTAGAGTTAACCCTAATTTGTTACCTATATAAACATGAGTTGCATTTGAGAAAAAGGGGAGAAGGAGACAAAATAAAAAGCGGCGGCCGTTCTCACAACTTATCAGAAGAAAGGAGGAACCCACGAACCCAGAAGGAGAAGAAAGAGACGGTTCTTCGAAGAAGAAGACGGAGCTTCCTTCGTTAATCATCATCATCACGACTCAGAGAAGCTCAAGCTTCCATCATTGTCCTCCTTCCGGAACTGCTTCAAATCCCATCTCAAGAATTCGTCGCCGTTACCGTAAGCTTTTCCTAACTTTTTAGATTTAGTTAATATTAAAATGAATTTTTTTAATTAAAACTCCTCTTGAACCAAAATTCTTTTTTTTAGAGGTTAGTGCATTATTTTCAATTAAACCATTTTTAAAAAGAAATACAACAAAAGAAACATAAAGCTAACATTAAGACCTTTTATTCAACATTAAAGCTTTTTTTTAACAAGATTTAAAACTCTTTTATTAAAGTTAAAACCTCTTTTAAAGTTTTTTTCTTCCAAAATTAAAATCTTTTCTTAAAACTAAAACTTTTTTTTCCAAATTTAAACCACCTTTTTAAAATTTAAATCTAAGTTTGTAAATTAAAACCATTATTTAGTTAAGGTTACTACAAACCTTTTTAAAAATCGATATATATATATATATATATATATATATATATATATATATATATATATATATATATATATATATATATATATATATATATATATATATATATATATATATATATATATATATATATATATATATATATATATATATATATATATATATATATATATATATATATATATATATATATATATATATATATATATATATATATATATATATATATATATATATATATATATATATATATATATATATATATATATATATATATATATATATATATATATATATATATATATATATATATATATATATATATATCTGTATAAAACTTATAATTAAAAACTATTTTTTATAACTTATAATTAGCTTTTTTTTTTAATAATTGAAATTATATTTTTTCTGATGACTAATAATTAAAAACATTTTAATAGCTTACGGTTAGTATTTTTTTTATATAATTTATAGTTAGTAACATTTTTTTTATGATTTATAGTTAATTTAGTTTTTAATAAATTGTAATTAAAAAAAACATTTAGATTTCTAATTTATGACGTTCCTAACATTTTTTTTCTCAGTTGTATAGTTTGTTGATCCTTTATTTTTTGCACTCCATTTTATAGTTGTAATTTACGCGAGGCAATCGTCGTTCTTATTTCATTATTATTCTTGCATTTTCCATGAATGTAATTTACGCGAGGCCATGGTCGCGGTTTATTTTTTACTTCGTATTTTTTGGGGATTTGTAATTGACGCGAGTGATCGTCGCGACGCTTTTTCCGCTTTCTTTACTTTCCGCACTTTAATTTCCGCCATATAATAATTTGCCATGTTTTGCATGATTTATCGTTATGTTCATCTCCGAAGGAATTAGGTCTAGCCGTTTGACCGCCGAGTCAATAACCCTAACCTTTGACCATTTCCAAACCCTAAGAGCCTAGGTGTCCCGCCGTGGACGAAAATACCCTTTACCCTAGCTTTAGGTCAAAGGGTCGCCGTACTCTGTTTTTGGGTTTCCTGCCGTGGAACATTTAGTCAACCCTAATTTAACCCTAATTTCATTAAACAAATTCAACGTAGAAATAGGAGTTTTAAGACTCCACGTAAGCGTTTCCTTAAGATATGTTTATTCCCCATTGAAACCTTGACCACAGTCAAGAAGTTTCTAACCTCCCTTTCAAGGGGAACTACGATTACTCTGATTCCATTCCCGTCAGGATATGTAGGCACAAGATGCAACGTCTTGCCGAGTAAACTTAGGACTAACCCTTAGGTCTTTAGGTCACTCTATCCCTTAGCTCAATATATATTAAAGCAGATAATAAAATAAAAAAAAGCATACAATAAACAAAAGGTTCCTGTAGAGTACTACAGAAGTTTAGGGTGCTAGTACCTTCCCTAAGCTTAACTAACCCCTTACCTAGATCTCTCCCTGCATTGTCTTCACGATGCAAAATTAGGTTTTCCCTCTTTTGACCTTTTCCTTCGGATAAATCAAAGAGCGGTTGTGAACTAAAGATGCGATTCAAATTAATTAATAATTTGATATCATATTCTAACCGCAACAGAAAATGGCGACTTCACTGGGGACTATCCTAATTTTTAAGGGTTGCCCCTATTTTGTTTATTGTATGATATTTCTATTTTATTTTATTATCTGTATATATTGTACCTTGGTTGGGGTATCTTTGTTGTGAGATAAGTCCTACACCCGGACTTTAGTGACATTATTATAGAAAGGTGATATATTCGACGAGGCTTATAGGGAGTGATTCCCGACCAAGCTGACTTGAGAATCACCGCTCAGTTGAGACCCTTTCGAAAATGGTTCGGTTGAACGAGTATTTGTGAAAACTTTTACTATTGTCGATTGGAGTCCGTGATACTGGGGACTGTAGTACCTTAACACCACCTTGACCTTATCTAGGACGTAGTGCAGGGACTATGAGGGAATATTCCCAAAATAGTTGCTACGCGATACTACACTCAAAAGAGTCTTTCTCGAGGATATTATTAACCACCGAGTCAATTGGGAAATTGATAATATCCGAAAGATGGACTGATGACTTTGGGCACCTCTTTAGAACCTTGTTCTGCAGGTACAACTACCCCATAGTACATACCTTTTGGGAAGGGTAGACCTTAACTCCATTCATTGTTCCTCTAACCTAGGACTTTGTTGTTTGTGTGTATTTGTGCATGGCATTCATAAAACATCATTCCTAGTTTCAAGGAATTCGACCGTTGAAGTTCTCGAAACCATTGCATGGCATTAACATCATGGCTTGCATTGCATTTCCCCCCGGTTTCTCATGTCCAATTGTCTTTATCTTCCAGTGTCTCTTTGAGTCGTCAAGCTGATTCCTCGACATAGATATCAGCCTAGAGCTAATTGTAGACTCCATATGTCAGAACAGGAGACATATAATGCGGAAATCTGAATGTCTGAGCTCCCTTTGAGAATCCTCTCTATGAGCACAATGTTGCAAGTGCATCAAAAGTGAAGCTTCAGTCCAACTTTAGTAGACTATCTTCTCAAACGCCAGTGTTTCAGACAAGACGACTCATCTTTGTACTGATTTAGTCACTAGACCTTTTATTTCTCGTTGTTTGTACTTTCCTTATTTTGTATTAGCTGTTTGCCTTTAAATTATGTTTGTACTTTCATACCAATGAAATGAGCATTGCAACTTTCGATTTCAATTCATTTTATCTATTATTTTCATCTCTATGCTTTATCTTTCAAATAATTACTTTTGTCCAAATTTTTGGTATGCAAAGATTGGAGGGAGGATGACGAAAACGTTATACCCATAACTACTGTCAGTATGCTTTCAATAAATCCTTGTTGACGATGTGAGGCATTGTTTCAACTCCCAAACACTGAAAATCCTTAATGTCAAAAGAACCATATGTTGTAAAGAAGCAGTGGCTGCCTTTTCATAAGTCCCTTGACTTCTGAACCATCATTGCTACCATCAGTGCAATTCCTAACCTATAGGAACCTGAATGCAAATATGAGTTAACTGAGCATAGTGTTGCACCCCAAAATTTGACCAACGTTTATTTACCAAGCTTGTGCACACTAGCATGATCATCTGCTTCTCATTGATATGTGGGCAGTAGATCAAGAGGTATGGTTACCTAGCAATAGTTATATGAGACTTTGAAGCTAGCCAAGAAGGTCATTCAAGTGTTCAAAGATTGATATCTTTGTCAGAGAACTCAAGAGATCCTCAGAGGGATTGGTTGAAACCAAGGTTGTGTGTCTCATAACTTGAGAGTTGTGGGAGCCCCTCAGATGATTCTGAGACTATGAGGATGGACTTGAAGCTTTGAGAGAGCTTAGGAGATGTCTTGAAAGCCATCATGAAGCCTAGAGAGGTCTTTGCACAAGAATTCAGAAGATTCATCCATGAGTGGTGGAGTTAGGGTTTGATTGGGTCAACCCTAGGTCAACTGATGATTTGGAGAAGGTTGAGACCTAATCCAAGAGCCATGTGATCATGGATTGATGCATTGAGATGCTATAAGGATGATTCCTAGACCAAATCATCATGATTGAGGAGTTTGAGAAGTTTCAAGCTAGGGTTTCTAAGGCTTGACAGTGTAAAATCCCCTAGTTTGATCCCTATCTTCAAGGCAGTGTAGCTCAAGATGTGATTGTCATCTCATCTTCCCCACAACATGAATGTTGTAGAGCTTTCTCTTAGATTTAATTTGAGTACTAGAAGTCCTGGATAGGATTTGTAGAGCTCAAGTTATGACTTTGACAAATTACAGGTCATCTGAGGTATGTGAATCTGGGTCCTTGAAAGTCACCCAACTTGCATCCAACCTTTGCCCTAGTAGGATGATTCCTATGGATTCTTGGTCAACATGAATGTTGTAGAGCATCTTCTTAGATTTCTAGAGAGTACTATAAGTCCTTTATAGGATTTGTAGAGCTCAAGTTATGGCTTTGACAAGTCAAGGGCATTTTGGTCATTTGGAGGTTATAGGTCATTTCAAGCATAAAGCCATATCTCCTATTTCCAAGCTTCAAATGGAAAAATCTTCAACATCAAACTTGCTTATAATGATGTTTTAAGGCTAGTAGGGAGGTCATGAGATTTTGAAAAGGCTTGTATCAAAAAGTGATGAAAATGGCCTAAAATGGAGGCATAAGTTAAATAAGTTGAAATTGAAAATTGGAAATCCCAAGTTACACATCCAAACCATGTCATATAATAGGTCATTTTGACTCTAAAGGACATTATAAAAACAATGGTTCAGCCAAAATTTTGATTTGAGGCCTAGATCATAGGGCTGCTTTGGAAATGGCTTGCTTGCATCTTAAGACACAAAGGCAAAACTCAAAGAAACTCAATGAACAAGTTAGTTATGCATCTCAACACATCATACATCTCATGTGGGGAGAATTTCAAGTCAGAATTGGTGGTTACAAGAGGCTTGGCATGAGATAACACATAAGGAGAAGTGAATTCATAATGTCATGACATGAGATTTCCAATTTCTCATGGGAAGGTTCTAGATGGTTCTAGATGATTCTAAACCACTCTATATAACATATAGAACTTGCTCAGATGCAAGGTTGGTGTAAGAATTGAGAGAAGAGAGAGTTGGTCATTTCAATTTCTTCCATTGCAAGTTGAAAGTGAATTCCCTATTCTGAACCATTTCCATTCATTCTTTCCATTCATACACACTCCATTGATGATAGTGAAGCTGTGCAGATCAATTTGAGAGCAAATCCATGGTGAATTGAGGAATTGGCAATTGGATTTTCAAGGTAGCAAGTCAGAATCGAATTCTGAGATTCAAGCACTCTCCCTCAAATCTTTTGCAAACAGTAGCAAGATCATCATCCAAGGAAGCTTTCTGAAGAGTTTCAAGGCTTGAAGTGAAGGTTTTCACCATCTGTTGATCAAGAAATACCAGGTTTGCAAATTCTCCACTACACCATAATTTATGCATTGCTAGGTTAGTTTATTAGTATAGAAAGGTTAGAGACACATAGGTGATGATTTCTGGAGAGTTAGGGATCAATTGATGAAGATTGAATATTGGACACCATTTCTTTGATGATCAAGAACTCGTGGTATAGGGAGATACAATGCATATGTGATAGCTTATTTTGACCAGTGAAGCGTGGTGATCATTTTAGTACCAAGAAATCCAAGGTTGGTTGAAGTCGAGGACTGAGTGTATTTTGGATTCACCATCGGGTTTGTTGTTAGAGGAGGTTTCAGTGTAATCCAAGGACATGTACGTGTTCAGCTTGAAAAATAGAGCATTTTAGTGTGTCGAATTGTTGGATTTGAGCAAGGAATGAGAAGGCACGAATAGAGGGAAGTTTGAGTATAGAGCTCTGCATTTCCATGGATTCTCTCCAAACCCTAGCTGAAGGTTGAAGACGACCTCTCCTCCGTTGGATCATCCCATGACTTGTTGACCCTTCCCTGATCCAGTGGCCACGATTGAATCTCAGCATTTGAGAGGGAAACCCTGGGAAAGAATGAAACGCCCCGTTTCATTAAAATAAGTTCTTGGGCCTGAATGTTTTGTTCACTAATCACACCCCCAATCCTGGCCCATGGTTGAAATACACTGAATTTTGTTGCTTTATACACCGTGTACTTTCCATTTTCCATTTGTTTTATTAATTGTTTTTCTGATTGAATTGGGCCTAGCACGCATGACTACCCACACCCCCACTCTGAGCCCATTGATGATTTGAACTGGACATAGTTACTATCTGCACCCAAGTTTTATCTTTTTCATTTCATTTTCTTCCATTTTTCATTAAACTTTGAAAAATCATAATAAATAGGAAATTAGTGATTTTTGCATGGGGATTTTTTCTCCCATTTCATGATGATGTCTAGAAAATTATCCAATAAAAATATTTGCATTTCATGCATTTTTAATATTTTTAGTGTATTTTCTCTTTTAATAGCTTTTTAATTCTTTTATGTTGATACATGAATTTATAGAATGTTGTTTAGCAAGTTCCCTTAGCATTTTTAGGCCATTCTTTTTAGGATAGTTAGATTAGGACTTTATATCCCTCCTGGATTTATTCCATAATTTTGTGATGAACTTTTAGATTAGTTTGCTTAGATGACATTAGGTTGTGTAGAATTAGGTCAATCCTTAACATAGGTCCACAATAACACTAGAATTTTGGGTTTCTAGGTCAAGTTAGACATTGGGGCATATAAGGGTATTAAGGGTAGGTATGTAGGATCCCTTATGAATTATATTAGATTTTAATATAGTAGTATACTATTTTTAGATGATTTTTGTAGTTGATGATTGTTTGTGTTGCCCTTATGGGCTTGTATTTTTGTTTGCTTTGCTTGGTGGGCTTGGAGAGCTTGGTATTGCTTTGAGGAGCATAGTAGGAGCATTGAGGAGCATTGAGGAGCTTGAGAGCTTGATCTTGTTTGTTTTGTTGTTGTTTTAGGGTTAGGGATTAGGAAGAGTTTAGACCTAGTTAACTTCTTTCTTAAACATGGATGGTATCTTTCACCTCCATTCCTCCCTATGATTCAAAGTCCTTCCATGGTATACACCTCTCTCCTTTGGAGGGATAAGTGATGGTACCTAGGAAGTAGAACTTTTGAGGGAACCATTCCTTTGATGTTGAACCCTTATAGGTCACCTTTGGTGGTCAATAAGCAGTTCAATATCCCCAACTGATCCAGTAAGTGATTTCCTCTGGTTTGATTATCTTGAGAGATGTTGAGCTTGAGTTTGAAGATGAAGACTTCATTGAAGAGTGTAGAAGAGGATGAGTCCTTAAGCATTGCCATTCCAGCTGAAGCTTGAAGAACAAAGGAAGTTGATACTTACTTTGATACCTAGAAACCCTGAAGGGATCAAGTTGATACTTATGGTTAACAAGTGAAGCCTGAAGGTGGAGCTGATCAAAGAGCTGAAGCTCAGAGAAGATAAGTTGAAACTTATGTTGAAGGGTTGGAACCTGGAAGAGCAAATTGATATTTGTCAAGAGTGATGGAAGTCTGAAGACTGAGTTGCTGTTGGAAGAGCTGAAGCTTGGAGTTGAGAGAGGAGTTGCTTTCTTTTCTTTTTCTTTGCTGTATTGATGTGTTTTGTTTGACTTGCTTGATGCATTAGAATAAGTCCATATCTAGAATAGGTAGAATCTAGGAGCATGATTGCACTAGAGGTTGAGTTGCTCCCTCTGCTTGTATTGTTACTGTGTGGCTTTGCTTGCGGGTATTCGGTAGAGCCCAACTCCCTTGCCCATGTGGTTTGCTTGCCTGATGGCATTTTATTTCATTTCTTCTGTATGATTGCAGTTTACTGTTTTTGCTTGATAGCATGTTGTTTATTTCAGTATGATTACTGTTATCCATTCTGGCTTGAGGTTGAGATGAGCTTGTGGAGGCTGAAGCCCCACACACATTTCCTCCCTCACTTGCATTGCATGCATTTTACTGTTTAAGCTGATGCTTTGTCTGTTTTGGTGTATCATTGACATGATCCCTTAGGACTCTCATTTCCTTTGATAAGGAATTGATGATAGAACTTTAGGTTGAAACCTATGCATGACAACTTCTAGGAGTTCCCTGTTCAAACCTCAACCATAGGATGAATCCTTGGCATGACAACAGTAGGACTTGATAGTATCCCTCCTAGTTGGGCCTGTTCTCTTCTCACCTCAAAACAGTTTAAGATACAGTAATCATGAATGATTTCTTTCATACGTTATGAACCTTAAGCTATCTGAGAATGGATTGTGGGAGAGTGTCTTTTCCACAGTCTGGATGTTTAGTATGGTACCCTTTGGGTGACATATGACGCATTCACTCTCAGGTCATAGTCTCTAGTGCGATTGAAATCGCAAACACAATAAAAAACACTTCTTTCGTAAAAGACAGGAAATAAACCGTAGTGTCCCAAACTACGTAAGCTCTGATCTTTCATGCCTGTTGAGAGTACGTAGGCACAATACTGATGTATTGGTGAGCTACCTCCCCCATAACCCGTCGTAGGCCAAACTACGTTGACTCTGATTTCTCGTTCTCTGATGAGAATACGTAGGCATAAAGTGCGACGCTTTGCTGAGTCATTTTTCTTTTCTGTTTAAGCCAGCCTTGATAGGTAGATAGATAAAAACCAACCCGTCCAGTAATCACAACAAGCGTGGATCCCGTCGAGTACGACGGACGTGAGGGGTGCTAATACCTTCCCCTTGCGTAACCGACTCCCGAACCCAGACAATGGTTGCGGCGACCTTGTCTTATACCCGTTTTCGTTAGGTTTTTTCCGATCGTTTCCTTTCCCGCTCTGAGGGATAAATAACGAAAGGTGGAGACTCTTCTGTTGTGCCGGCACCTTATTTTCACGCAAGCGACAGCTGGAAACTCTGCTGGGGACTCCAACGGTTCCCTAAGCGAGTCAATCCTAGCGCTTGTATGATTACTTGTGGGGTTGCGTTTATTTATCGCATTTTACTTCTCGCACTTTATTTCCCGCATTTTACTTCCAGTATGATATGATTATCTGTGCTGTTGTGGGAGGGGAATTATGATGAGTGAGAAGCCAGACCCAGGCTTGAGTGCACCATAGCATTAGTTGTGGAAATTAGTGGGCGCGTGCTTGCTTTGCAGGCACTAGTGTCTCATGAAATCCACGCTCAGACGAGGTTCATCCGGTTGGCTTCTCTTTCAACCCTTTGGGTTGAGACGGTTGCTGGTTTGGTGGATTGTCGACTCTGGGGACCGATCATTTGTGATTCAGCCGAGTGAGGTCGCTTCATGAGCTGGTGATGCCACACCTTCTGGGTATCGTATCACCCCTCTTGAATGTCTGTGACGCTGATGAACGCATAGGATGCCGAACATGAGTCAGTTTAGGTCCATACCTATGAGCAGGGTTGGGTTTATTGCAGGAAACCGTGACCTTCAGACTACCTGGTTTTCTTGACAGTGAATCAGTTTTGTTGGTACCGGGGTTTCTCAGTTGCAGAGTTGTCTGTTCTTGATAGAGCAAGTTTTGATCAGAGGATCTTATTATCAGATGTGTATTTGTTCTTGATAGAGCAGGTTTTGGTCAGAGGATCTTATCATCAGATGTGTATTTGTTCTTGATAGAGCAGGTTTTGATCAGAGGATCTTATCAGCAGATGTTGTTTGTTCTTGATAGAGCAGATTTTTGATTGGGGTCTGAAGATCTCATCAGCAGATGTTGTTTGTTCTTGATAGAGCAGATTTTTGAGTGGGGTCTGAAGATCTCATCAGCAGCTGTATGTTTGTTCTTGATAGAGCAGATTTTTGATTGGGGTCTGAAGACCTCACCAGCAGATATTTCTTGATCATACATCCGAGGTCCTTATTATCAGACATTTTTTCTTGACAGAGCAGAATTACGATCCTGTGTATATGGCCCTATCAGATGGGGGTTCTTGGCAGATCAGATTTGTGGTCCTACACCGGGGTTTTCTTCTTATCAGTGGTTGTTGATACAGAATCTCCACAGCAGCAGTTGCCTTGGCCTGCTATTGCATGATTGCCTTTTGCATTAGTTTGCATGTTCATTTTCATTTTATTAACGTGTGTCTGTGTTGCAGGTACCGTTTTCCCCGATCCAGGATTTCTTGCCTCCTATTGTATTGTTATGGGCTCTCTGAGGAAGACCGTGGCTTACAAGTTCCCTGCCCCTGATGTGGTTAAGTTGACTGGTTTGATAGCTCTAGCAGATGATTCTGTGAGGGATGAGTTCACAAAATCTTACGGCAGGTTGCTCAGTTTGGTTCATAAACCTTCTGTGTTCGAGTTGAATGGGTTGCACGCTCTGCTGCAGTTCTACGACCCTCCGCTGAGATGTTTCACTTTTCAGGACTTCGTTCTCGCACCTACGCTGGAAGAGTATGCTGATTTGCTAGGTGTACCTATCAAGAGGCAGATGCCTTTTGTTCACATGGATGCTGAGCCTGATTTGGCTGGTTTAGCTCCTTCACTTCACCTGGACGCCTCCGAGTTAGTATTGACTAGTTGGAACAAGGTTCCTGGGTTCTCCTTGCAGTTTCTAGTGGGTAAGGCTCAGCAGTGTGCCAAGGACGGATGTTGGGTTACGTTCAATGCCATCCTCGCTCTATGCATATATGGCATCATTCTGTTCCCTAATATGCCCGATTTTGTAGACTTTGATGCATTTCACATCTTTGCTTCAGGGAATCCAGTCCCTACCTTGATAGGAGATGTCTATCATTCAGTCCACTACAAAAACGAGAACAGGAGGGGGAAGAATGTCTCGTGCTGCGTACCCTTGCTGTACAAATGGCTTGATAGCCATCTGCCCAAGAGGGGTCCTTTTGTCTCTCCTGCAGCCACAGTTGAGTGGCCTGAGCGCCTGATGAGTTTATCTGCAGAGGATATTGACTGGTTCGACAAAGATAGGTTGGGTACTGAGGTGATCTTCAGTTGCAGCGGGTTTCCAAATGTGCCTTTGATAGGTAGGAAGGGTTGTATAAACTACAATCCATCGTTGTTGGTTCGAAAGTTCGCGTATGCTTTGAGAGCTCCGCCTAAGGATGAAGAGGTACAGGAATCTCTGTACCTCACTGGTCTTCTAGAGGGGGATCTGCTGTCCAAGCTTCAGCGCGCGTGGAATGATATCAGTAAGCGAGGAAAGCCATTACTGGGAAAAAGCAACAATCAAGCCTACCCTCCGTATGTGACGTGGATCAGAGCCAGAGCCGATGCTATAGGGATGCCGTTTCCTCATGCCAAGCCAGAAAGCCCTCCAATGATTGAAGATCCTACTACTGTGCCCATTCAGCAGCATAACCAGGTGTTAGCTGAGCGGGATAAATTGAAGCGGGCGAATGAAGAAATGGAGAAGGAATATCCAAGTTCAACCAGCACTGGAAGGCTTCCCTGGCCACCAGGAAAGAGCGGGAGGATAAGCTGATGCTACAGATCTCCAAGCTGGAAGCCCAGGTGAAAGACAGTGAGAAGAGGTTTGATGAGGAAACCGCCCGCAGATACACCGCCGAAGGCTAGCTCAACAAAGCTCTCGCTAACCTGAAGGAGCGCAAGCTGACGTTTGAGTCCAAGAAGCGGAAGTTAGAAGATTGCTTCGGCGAAAGAGCATGGGAAGGTTCGATCGAAGGACTTCAGTATACCATTGTACAGAGGGAATTACTCGTCGAGGGGTTACTCACTCTTCCAGATCATCCAGAGACGAAGGAGTTGTTAGAAGAGTATCGTGCCCGTGGCCGTACTTGACTATTTGTATTCCTTTTATTTTGATCATTGTTGTATGCTGACCATCACCAGGCTTGTTGGCTGAGGTCGCGTTGTTGATTCATCTTGTACTCGCTGATGCTATGTACTGCCTTGATAGGTGTTGCACCCCAAAATTTGACCAACAATTATTTATTCATTGAGTGTTTGAAAATAGATACCTTCATCAGAAAGTTCAAGAGAACTTCAGAGGAATGGGTTGAAACCAGGGTTGTATGCTTCATAGCTTGAGAGTTGTGGGTGCCCCTCAGATGATTCTGAGACTTTGAGAAAGAACTTGATGTTTTGGAGAAAGCCTATGGGATGTCTTGATAGCCATCATGAAGCCCAGAGAGGTCATTATGCAAGAATTCAGAAGATTCAACCATGAATGGTAGAATTAGGGTTTTGACTGGGTCAACCCTAGATCAGCTGGAGATTTGGAGAAGGTTGAGACTCAATCCAAGGGCCATGAGATCATGGAATGATGCATAGAGATGTTATAAAGATGATTCCTAGACCAACTCATCATGATTGAGGAGTTTGAGAAGTTTTGAGTTAGGGTTTCTGAGGATTGTCAGTGAGAAAACCCTAATTTGATCCCTACCTTCCAGGCAGTTTTAGCTCTAGATGTGATTGATATCTCATCTTCCCCACAACATGAATGTTGTAGAGCTTGTTCTAAGCTTTAATTTGAGTGGTGGAAGTCCTTGATAGGAGTTACAGAGCTCAAGTTATGGTTTTGACAAATTACAGGTCAGTAGAGGTGTGTGAATCTGGGTCCTTGAAAGTCACCCAACTTGCAGACAACTTTTGCCCTAGTAGGATGATTCCTATGATTTCTTGGTCAACATGAATGTTGAAGAGGATCTTCTTAGCTTTAATTTGAGTGGTAGAAGTCCTTGATTGGATTTGTGGGACTCAACTTATGGTTTGAACAAGGCAGGGGTATTTTGGTCATTTGTCAGTTATAGGTCATTTTAGCCAATGCCTAAAACTCCTATTTCCAAGCCTCAAATGGAAAAACTTAAAACATGAAAGTTGCTCAAAATGTGATTTTAAGTCTAGAAAGAAGGTCACAAATTGTTGAAAAAGCTCATAGCACAAGATTACATGATTGGTCAAAAATGAACTAAAAAAGGCTTATAACTTTGAAAAGTTGAAATTGAAAAGTGATTTGGGAGATCCACAAATCCAAAATAGGTCATCCAATATATCATTTTGATTGGAAAAACCATTTTGAGAACATTGGTTTAAGTAGAATTTTCATTTGAGGCTTAAAAAATGAGGTTCCTTTGGAAATTTGTTGCTTGCAAAAGAAGGTAACATTGAAAAACCCTACACAAGTGAAACTAAAGGCTGATTTGCATTCCTTATCACTCAATAACTCATGTAAGGACAATTTGGCATAGAATTGAAGGCTTGAAGCAAGGGATATGAGATTTTCAAAGTCTCATTTAAGGAGAAGTTCATGACTTTTCTAGATGGTTCTAGACACTTCTAGCCACTTCCATTGATTATTATATAAAGAGTGCATCAGAGAGTGATCAAAGGTGGGTGAAACTCGAGTCAAGTCAGAGGAGAGAGAGAGAGAGAGATAGCCATTAAAGCTCTTGCTTCAAGTTCAAGCAATCCAAGATATCTTGCACTACCAGCCATCTCCTTCACAACCATTGCAAACAGAAGATAGGTGATCATCCAAGGATCATCCAGAAGCAATTCCAAGGCTTGAATCGTGCTCTACATCATTCCACCATAACTTCTTGACAGGTTCTTTCTTCACCTTCTTCCATCTTAATTATGCAGTTTTAGTTAGTTTCATAGGTATGGAAATGATGTACTAGGCTAGATGATTAAACCCTAGAAGTTACAGCCTGTTCCATGACAATGCATAACAGAACCATAAATCTTTAATCTCCAAGAACTGTGTAGATTGTTAGTTTTAATCATCAAGAATTAGGTTAGAATGACCAGGATAACATCAAGAACATCTGTAGACCATTAGACTGAAGTTTGGTGAAGATTGATATCAGTTGAGCATGGTTGTACCAAGATGTTTAAGTCCTCTGTTAGAACAACCTAGGTAGAATTAAGAAAAAGTGTACGTATGGTTGTGTAGAGCTTGAGTAGTAGAGCACTTTTCGTGTTTGGATCGAGTGAAACCATGTCCTGAGTAGAGAGATAGAGGAGCTCGAAGGTTAGGGCATGGGGGAGAGGGTTCTGAAAACCCTAGTTTGTTTGGAGAAGACGAAACAATAGCCATTGGATTGGTCTCTCATGTTGACAAATTCATTAGATCCAACGGCGATGATTTAATCTGAGAAAGAGAGGGAAATTTTAAATTCAATGAAACGCCGCGTTTCATTAAACCGGTGCTGGGCCTCAATGCGCTATCCCCACCCCCCTTTATTTCTGGCCCAATTACTTTTAACTGGCGCGTGTTTCTATTTGTACCCCCCCTCCCTTTAATTAATTTTATTTCTTTTATTTTCTTCTTATATTTTTTCTGTTTTGTTTAATTCATTAAAAATTGATAAAAAATGATTTTTTAATTCTTCTTTTTCCTATGATTAGATGAAAATGTGTAGAAAATTATAAAAATAAAAATGGGATTTTATTTTTTAGTCTAGTATTTTTAATAGATTTTCCAAATAAATAGCTTTTATATTGTTTGATTTTGTATCATGATTTTGTAGGAATTATTTTAGGACCTTCCCTTAGGGTTTTTTAATCCATTCTTTTTGGTGCAATTAGATGATGAATCATAGTTCCCCATAGGATTTTTTCTAGATTTTTAGAATTAATTTTTGATTAGTTTAATTAGGGTAGATGTAGGGTATCCTAATTAGGGTTTAAATTGTGTTTAGGAGATGAATCCCTTTCTTTGATTGAGTGTTGTCTTGATTTTTAGGTAGAGACCTTTGTAGATGTTATGAGTAGGTGTTGAGGACCCTTGTGAATATTTGTTAGATTTTTCCCCATTGGTTTAGTATTTTTAGGTATTTTCTGAAGTTGCCTATTGATTTTGTCTCCCCTGTGGGTATCTGTTCATCTCTGGGGTTTGTTCTGAGGAATTTGTTGTGGGGTTTGTGTTGCCTTGAAGACCTTGATGGAGAGCATCATGAAGAGAGGATTGCAGATCAAGACTCAGAGACCCAGAGCTTGGCTTGTCCCCTGTCTGTGAGGTTTGAGAGCCTGAAGTTTGAAGGGAGTTCATGGTACTTTCCTGAGGAAGGCACTATGAATGACCTTCATTCTTTCTTCTCACCTATTTCTTAAGTATCCAATGATGTTGGAGCCAACTTGTGAGTTTAATTTCTCCTGAGGAGGAATGTAAACTGATCACATGTTGTTGAGCCACATGGGATACAACTCCTAAGTGGAAGCCTCCTAGTACTTTCCTGAGGAAGGTCCTATGGGTCTATTCACTTAGTTCCAGTAGTTTATCTAGGATTTCTTAAGTATCCAATGATGTTGGAGCCAACTTGTGTGTTTAATTTCTCCTGAGGAGGAATGTAAACTGATCACAGTTGTTGAGCCACATAGGATACAACTCCTAAGTGGAAGCCTCCTAGTACTTTCCTGAGGAAGGTCCTATGAGTCTATTTATTTAGTTCCACTAGTTCAGATAGGATCTCCTAAGTATCCAGTGATGTTGGAGCCTGCTTGTGAGTTTAGTTTCTCCTGAGGAGGAATGTAAACTGATCACAGTGGTTGAGCCACATAGGGTATGACTCCTGAGTATACACCTCCTAGTGTTTTCCTGAGGAAGACACTATGAGTCTGCTTGCTTAGCTCCCTTTCTTTGGCAAGCTTGTTCTGAAGCTTGAAGGCTGGGATTGAATTCTCTTGTTAGGGTCTTGCTTTAGGGCTTTGATTAGATTTGTTCAGATTCTGTGATTAGGGTTAGGATTAGAGAGTAGATTGATCCTTTCTCATGTGTGTTGTTTGCCTGATGGCACTTCATTTCTTTTATCTGTATATTGCTTGATAGCATGTGGTTTATTTTCAGTATGATTACTGTTATTTCATGACTGTCTTGAGGTCGAGATGAGCTTGTGGAGGCTGACACCCCACACACATTTCCTCCCTCACTTGCATTGCATGCATTTTACTGTTAAAGCTGATGTGTTTGTCTGTTTTTGTGTATCATTGACATGATCCCTTAGGACTCTCATTTCCTCTGACGAGGATCTGATGATAGACTTTTAGGTTGAAACCTATGCATGACAACTTCTAGGAGTTCCCTGTTCAAACCTCAACCATAGGATGAATCCATGGCATGATAACAGTAGGACTTGATAGTCTCCCTCCTAGTTGAGCCATTTATCCCGTAGTTTCCCGAACTACGTTTGCTCTGATCTTTCATACCAGATGAAAGTACGTAGGCATAGGATGCGACGTCCTAGCGAGCAACCTTTCCCCCGTAGTTAGCCGAACTACGTTGACTCTGATTTCTCATTCTCTGATGAGAATACGTAGGCATAAAGCGCGACGCTTTGCCGAGTCATTTTTCTTTTCTTTTTTCAGCCAGCCTTGATAGGTAGATAGATTATAACCAACCCGTCCAAGTAAGCAAACAAGCGAGGATCCCGTCGAGTACGACGGACGTGAGGGGTGCTAATACCTTCCCCTTGCGTAACCGACTCCCGAACCCAGACAATGGTTGCGATGACCTTGTCTTACCCTTATTCGTCAGGTTTTTTCCGATCGTTTCCTTTCCCGCTCTGAGGGATAAATAACGAAAGGTGGCGACTCTTCTGTCATGCCGGCACCTTATTTTCGCGCAAGCGACAGCTGGCGACTCTGCTGGGGACTTATAGCATCTAGGGACTTTTCCCATCCCTTATGCTAGGACCGTTTCCCATCCCCTACGCGAGTCAATCCTATCGTTTGTATGTTTGCTTGTTGGGTTGCGTTTATTTATCGCATTTTTACTTCCCGCATTTTATTTCCAGCATTTTATTTCCAGTTGATATGATTATCTGTGCTGCTGTGGGAGAGGGATGTTACTGTGAGTGAAAAGCCGGACCTGGGCTTGAGTACGCACCTAGATATAGTTGCGGAGAAGTAGTAGACGAACCTGTCTGTTGAGCAGGCACAGTTCCCTACGAAAATCTGCGCTCAGACGAGATTCTTGTAGAGGTGCTCCTTTCCGGTCCTGAGGATCTGAGGGGAGTCCAGACGTGAGGATTGTCGACTCTGGGGACCGATCATTTGGAAGTCAGCTAAGAGAGGCCTCTTCATGACTTGACGATGCCACTCCTCCTGGGAATCGTATTGTCACTCATGAAAGTCTGTGACGCTGACAACCGCATAGGATGCCGTACCGTTGACCGTGGATTAGGTCCATCATACCTGTGAGTGGGGTTGGGATATTGCAGGAAACTTTGACCTCCAGACTACCTGGTTTTCTCGACAGTGAATCAGTTATGTTGGGTTCTCAGTTGCAGAGATGTTCTTGATAGAGCAAGGGTTTGATCAGAGGATCTTATCATCGGGTGTTTGTCTGTTCTTGATAGAGCAGGTTTTGATCAGTGTACTATCGTCAGAGGTTTGTTCTGGATGGAGCAGATTTTTGAGTGGGGTCTGAGGATCTCGTCAGCAGTTGTTATTTTGTTCTTGATAGGGCAGATTCTGAGGGGGGTTTGAAGATCTCATCAGCAGCTGTATTTTTGTTCTTGATAGGGCAGATTTTTGATTTGGGGTCCGAAGACTTCATCAACAGATGTTCCTTGATCTTGCATCCGGGGTCTTTATTATCAGGCCTTCGTTCTTGTCAGGGCAGAATGCTGATCTCGATCCTATCGGATGGTTATTCACAGCAGATCAGATCAGTGGTTTACACCGGGGTTTCCTTCTCATCAGTGACTGTTGATACCGAATCTCCACAGCAGCCACCTGGATATATTGTTGCATGACTGCATTTTGCATTAGCTTGCATATTCATGTTTGCATTCCATTAGCATGTGTCTGTGCTGCAGGCGCGTTTTGTACCCTGATCTTGGTGTCCCGAGCAATATGAGATATCTTCTTCCATGAATGGATCCAGTCTTATCACTGCATTGACACTATGTTGGCACGTTGACACCAGAATCAGGGGTGATCTCCTGAACGTACAGACACCCATAATTCATCTTGCATGGCAGAAGCCGGGACTTGTCTTCTAACCCTTGTGTTTGCAGGTTTGACTCAGAATCGAGCAGCTCAGACCAATGGAGCAGATACAAGCTGAACTGGGGAAAGTCCAAAGCCAGCTGGGGCAGGTCATGAATGACATACAGGCAGTGCGTCTGGACCAGCAAGTACTCAGAGAGGAGAATCAGCAGCTGCAGAATCAGTTGAGCTTTCTCATGGGAGTGGTGAGAAGTATGCTAAATAAGGAGAGTGGTCAAGCACCCAAGGAGGAGACCAGAGTGCTTCCTCCGTTACCGTCAGTGCCACCTGTGCAGAAGCCAAGTGGACCTCATGGACCCTCTACACAGCATGAAGCTCGAGGCCTGTCTCGTCATCAGCCGCGCCGAGCATCTCAGAATAATCCTGAAGGTTATGGTCAAAAGAAGAAGCTACTTGATAGAGCTGTAGACCCACTACCTGTGAGTTATGCCCAGCTGCTGCCGCTGTTGGTTCAGAACCGTGTTCTCAAGCTTCGGACCTCAAATCCACCAGATGACGTGTCACCAGACGTTGATCTCAGCATGCGTTGTGATTTCCACTCTGGAGCACCGGGGCACCATGTTGAAACATGCAAGGCTCTCAGGAATAAGATTCAGGACCTTATTGACTCAAGGACCATTAGGCTTGTGTCGGGCGGCATAAGAGCATCGGGAAAGTTCATCCCTTACCCTGCGGAAGAGGTGGATGATTCCACTCCTTTGCCTGAAGCTGAGAAAGATCTGGAATATGTCCCGCGACCTTTGGTGACTGAATCGCCTCGCTCGCAGTTGCTGCCTGGATCAAGCTCAAGGGCGCAAGCGCCTAAACAAGGGACCATTGCCATTCAGAAACGACGACCTCTTGCTCTTGGGCGGAAAGAATACCAGCCCCAGGATCACAAGAGACCTCGCAACCACTTAGAACAAAGGAATGCTTCTTCCCATCCAGTGCCTGTGCCTTATAGCCAGATTCTTCCACTGCTGATTCAGAATTCCTTGGTGGAACCGAAAGCTCTCAAGCCCGTGCTAGAGCCTTACCCTCCAGGGTACGATCCTCATGCTCAGTGTGGCTACCATGGTGGATCTCTGGGGCATTCAACTGAAGATTGCAAGGCTTTCCAGGCGAAAGTGCAGCAATTGATCGACCAAGGGTGTATTTCCTTTCCAGACGGAGTTTTGGTTGTACGTGACAACCTCTCAGCTGTTTGAGCTCGCAAATTCAGAGGGTTACTTCCAGAAGCCAGTGATCCAGACAGGCAGACGTCCTCAGCATTGGCAGTCCTCGGACTTTTTACCATTTTTGCATTTGTAGTTTCTTTTCTGTTAGTTACTACCTGCTTTAAACATTGTATGTTTCGAATGGTGATGTTAATAAAGTGATTATGCATTTTTTCTGAACTAATTATGTCGTTGTCACTCATTTACTGCATTACACTGACACTTGCATTTTATTTACTCCGATTTCTTACTATGATTAGCAATGAGCGGAGGGAGGATGATGAAACTGAATACTCATAGCCAATGATCGTATTGCTTTCAGATAAAACTTTGCCGATGACGTACAAGGCATTGTTTCAAATCCCCTAAACACCGGAGAGATAAGGAAGAGAATCCCTTGTTAACCACTTCGAGCCGAGAAGTAGGAGTTTCTTTCGGACTTTTGAACCCTTACATCTTAACCCGGGGTAGGGTAGTTGTCAGTTAGCTTGATCAAGCGTTCAAGTCTTATAGAGGAGTGTTGTCCTTCGAGGACCAATCACATCATATTCCTCTCCAGAGGTCGTACCTCATCAACAATGGTTAAACCTCACTAATCAGGAGTGAGACAGTTATAATCCTTTCGGAGCAATCAAGACAACCAGTGTCGCGCGACTTGTTCCAAGAAAAAAGGAGAAATAAGAAAGCCCGCTAAGTAAAAAAAGAAAAGCTAGAAAGCAAATACTTAGGCAAAAATCAGGGCATCCCGCTGGACTTCAAAAGAAAAAATCGAAAAGAACTCAAAAGGAGTCAGTCCAGGCAAAAATTAGGGAATCAAAACAAAAGAATGAAAAAGAAAGGATAATAAAAAAGAAAAATCCTCGAACAAGGACGAAGTCGTGTAGATGCAGACACCGAAAACGAAAAGGAGTAACTGTCACTCCGAAACACCTTGAGAATTCTTTAACCAGTTGTTCCCAATGTTCAACATACCTCTCGAAGAGGAGAGCGCTCGAGCTAAGTTAACTGAACTTTAGGATCGGAGAATATCACGTAGAAGGGGTGGGTACAAATCGTAATTTGAGCCAAATATCCTTTGTTTCACGAACCGTGAACCCGACCACGATACAACCCTTAAAAGACCTAATTGAGGCAGGGTTTATTCTGAAAGCGCATTATGATAAGGTTGAGTAACCTGACTCCTTCATGATTTGCTAATCATATCCTTATTGTATTTTTCACTGATCGCATCAGCACTACGTTTGGACTCTTTGGTTCATTCGTCACTCACTAGCATGACACGTGAATGAGTGGCAGTACAACATTTTTTCAAATTTTGCATGAACACTGTATTAAAATTACCATTCGTGAATAGACAATTTTAATTGCAGGTCGGTAGCTGATACGGAGGAACTTCAACAGGGAATAGTCAATCAGGACTGAATCGTCAGAGGTCTGGATCAGAATGGTATGCTGCGAAGCCCTGTGAATTTGGGGCAATGACTTCCTGTGAATTTGGAACCAGTTTGTCTGAGGACAAGTCCCGAAGCATCAGTTGATTATGGGGCAGTTTATGCAAAAAGCGGTTGGTCGGAAGTGAATCTTCTCGAGACCCAATCAGGGGCAGTTATCCAGAATTCTTGATTTAAGGGCAGATCCCTCCAGTGTTCGATCAGAGCATGTTGAGTCGCTCATCGCTCGTTCAGGGGCAAACTACTTCAGAGATATTGAAGCCGACCATGCTGAAAGTTGATTAGTTGAGGATGAATCCTCCCGTTGTGCAGATGTTGGGGCAAGCCCTCTGAAGATTGTCTTGTTGCCAGTTGTTTTCGGCTCAGAATGAATTATTCCCAAAGGTCGGATTGGGGCAAGTTGAAATGCACTGGGGCAAATTGTTCAAATGAGTTTGTTCACCCTAGCAAGAATTGAGTATCGGGGAATCGTGTCATTACCCTGCCGAAACCTGAACCTTCTGAGGAAGCCTGGTAGTCATTGGATTGCTATCCTACAGCATAACCTGTTACTTGACTCCATGCTTGGTAGCCTGTATTCCCTGTGTTGACGTTGTTGAATCAAGATCGTTTCTCAGCAGAGGCGTACAGTTTGAGGTTGTTCCCCCTGTACAGTTTTAGACTGCAGCAGATTGAGATGGCGTTTATCCCTCATCAGATTAGGGTCAAGATTGCCCTCAGTAGACCAGGATTGATATCCCCGAAGCGGAGCGAGTCCTCCTTCTCCAGCAGAGTTCAATAGTCTCTCCTCCGCAGAATCAGAATCAGAATAGTGAGCATTGATATGTCTTCCCCAGGTAGAGGTGATTCTCCTCCCCAAGCAGACGCATCCTGAAGGAATGTCACCTCATCAGCTGAGTCAAGCGCTGAAGCAGGATGTCCTCCCCAGCACCGGGTCACAAGTGCAGGGTTCATAGAAATGATTGAGTACCGAAGCTCGTGTTTTCCCCAGTAAAGTCACCGAAGCAGGTGTTGCCCCCGCACCGGGTCACAAGTGCAGGTCTCGTAGGAAGTTGTTCGTATGCCGAAGGATGCAGTAACTGATGATGCCAGACTGAAGTCTCCGGCGGAATTGAGATTCCCCACCAGAGTCATGCTCTCTCCTGAAGATGGAGGATTCCTTCTTCCCCAGTAGAGTGTTGGAACAACTGATGATGTATTCCCTTGCAGAGTTGCACTCTCCCCCGAAGTCAGATGATCCTTTCTTCCCCAGTGGAATCAAATTCCCCATCAGAGTTGCACTCTCCAATGAAGTAGAATGATTTCTCTCCCCGGCTGAGTCCGCAGAAAAGCAGAATCCTTGGAAGTCGGTCAGATCATGATCGATTTTTCCCAGCAAAGCGTGGGGCAGCTAATGTTGTGTTTCCCCAGAGTCGCACTCTCTCCAGCGAAGCAGAATGATTTCTCCTTCCTCAGCCGAGTTCGCAGATATCCAGAAGGGCCGAATCTTTGGAAGTTGATCAGATCATGATTGGTTTTTCCCAGTGGAGTGACGAGCAGCTGAAGTTGGTTCCCCACAGAGTGGTCATCCCCAGAAGAGTAGCCGAGACGGCCACGCAGTTCACTCCCGCGATTGACATCGCTTTCCTTCAGCAGGTTCGAGTTCTCGTAGAGCTTCCTCCCCTGCAGCAGTCAGCTGAAGTTGTTCCCCTGCAGCAGTTCGCGGAAGATCAATTCCCCGGACAGAGCCCGATTGATATTGGCGCATTCACATTCTCCTCAGCAGGATGATTCCTCTACCTGAGTGGTTCTTTCTCCTTGACAGGAGGATTTCCCCCCTTCGGCATTTATTTTGCTGATGGGATCGCATCATTGTGCATGATTGCATAGCATTGTGCATGACTGCATAGCATTTAACGTTGCATAGCATTGTGCATGATTGCACAGCATTTAGCATAAACGCATATCATTCCCATGTGGGGCATAGTGCAGAAGCATACACATCATAAGCATGATCTAGGACATTATCATCCTTGTTGAACAGGTGTATCCCCAAAAGACCAGTTGCTCAGGACGATTCCTGATATTCTCTCCAACAAGGTCGCTTTCTTGAGATGATTCTTAAAGACCCCGGTGTGATCCCCGCAGTCGCTCGCTCAAGATGATTTTTTTGAGATCCCCAGCGAAGTCTTCGGTTCGAGATGATTCTCAAGTCCCTCAGCAGGGCCATTTGCTTAAGACAATTCTTAAGACCTCAGTACAGCTTCCCGAGTTGTTCGCCTAGTATGATACTTGAGCTCCCCCAATAGCGCCTCCAGCAAGAGTTGCCCAGGAAGATTCCTGGAATTCCCAACAGAATGTTTGCTCCAGAAAGGTTATTAGTTCAGGACGGTTCTTGAAGATGCCCGACGGATCTGTTTGTTCAAGTTGATTCTTGAAGTCCTCAGCAGCATGATATGTCTGCTCCAACAACGATGTCTAATCTGAAGATGGATTTCGCAAGCGCCCGATGGCGATATCAGAAGGTTCCGGTGAGTCCAGATTTCCGTGTTGATGAATCAACGGGTGGCTGAAGACAAGGTTCCAGGGTTGTAGATACAACAGAGTGATTCGTGTGAGTATGAAGACTAAGTCAGTTGTCCTGAGGTGATGATTGATTGCGATCAAGTGGATAGTTTTTCTTCTGACTGAAGTCGAAGATGTTTCTCCAGCTGAAGCGGAGGTTTGCCTGAAGGCAGAGTGTTCGAATCCCCGTGGAGTCATGAATGGCTCAGGACACCATTTCTCTGACTGAAGTCACAGATTTCCTAAGCTGAGGCGAAGGTGCCTAAGGGCAAGGTTATCCCCAAAGGTCATGAATGACCTAGGATTCATTTTTCGGACTGAAGGCCGAAGTATATCCCTGACTGAAGTCTCGGATGCTCTATAGCAGAGGCGGAGTTGCCTGAAGGTAGATCCATGTATCCTTGAAGGCCAAGGACCATTTCTTTAGACTGAAGTCGAAGATACCTCCTACAGAGTTGCCATCCTTGAAGGCCAAGGATGCTCATCTTCAGAAGTACTTGAAGATCTTTTCTAGCTGAAGCTGGAAATGGCTGGGGACCAGGGTTTCATCTATCTTCAGAAGTACTTGAAGATCTTTTCTAGCTGAAGCTGGAAGTGGCCAGGGGCCAGGGTTTCATATATCTTTAATGTTGAAGTTCTACGGCAGGCATTGTGCAGTAATATTCCGACGTTCGTTATGGTTCTGAGGGTGAACCCCAGATCAGAGTGTGCTCGGTTAAGTCTCTCATCCCCAGCGGAGTAGTTTCAAATACGCAAGTGTACCTTTTGTTCCATTTACCAGGGGTGAACCCCAGGTCAGAGATGTTTAAGATCATCCTTTGTTCGGCGGCGAAGTTGGATGTTTGTTTGACGGCGAGGTCAGACTCTTTAAATCCCCAGTAGAGATGATGTTTGTCCGACGGTGATGTCAGATTTAGTTCTCCAGCGGTGATGCAGGGTATTTTGATTGTTCGACGGCGATATCAGGTTTAGTCTTCCAGCGGTGATGTTGGGTGTTGTGGTTGTCTGAAGGCAATATCAGAAGAAGTTAACGTGGATAACCGACGGCGATGTCAGATCAATATTTCTCCAGCTAGTTGTCGTGCGGCTAGTGTTGCAGTATTCAAAGATTTGTTCCCCGCAGAGTACCGTGTGCTCGTGCAGTTGGCAAATTTTCGGGTTTACCGATATTCAACCGTCTCGTACCTTGATTGGTTGAGAGCCGTTCGCTTCTCACCCAGTCAGGTTCAAGCCGTTCGAATAGGGGCAGCTGTTGCACCCCAAAATTTGACCAACAATTATTTATTCATTGAGTGTTTGAAAATAGATACCTTCATCAGAAAGTTCAAGAGAACTTCAGAGGAATGGGTTGAAACCAGGGTTGTATGCTTCATAGCTTGAGAGTTGTGGGTGCCCCTCAGATGATTCTGAGACTTTGAGAAAGAACTTGATGTTTTGGAGAAAGCCTATGGGATGTCTTGATAGCCATCATGAAGCCCAGAGAGGTCATTATGCAAGAATTCAGAAGATTCAACCATGAATGGTAGAATTAGGGTTTTGACTGGGTCAACCCTAGATCAGCTGGAGATTTGGAGAAGGTTGAGACTCAATCCAAGGGCCATGAGATCATGGAATGATGCATAGAGATGTTATAAAGATGATTCCTAGACCAACTCATCATGATTGAGGAGTTTGAGAAGTTTTGAGTTAGGGTTTCTGAGGATTGTCAGTGAGAAAACCCTAATTTGATCCCTACCTTCCAGGCAGTTTTAGCTCTAGATGTGATTGATATCTCATCTTCCCCACAACATGAATGTTGTATAGCTTGTTCTAAGCTTTAATTTGAGTGGTGGAAGTCCTTGATAGGAGTTACAGAGCTCAAGTTATGGTTTTGACAAATTACAGGTCAGTAGAGGTGTGTGAATCTGGGTCCTTGAAAGTCACCCAACTTGCAGACAACTTTTGCCCTAGTAGGATGATTCCTATGATTTCTTGGTCAACATGAATGTTGAAGAGGATCTTCTTAGCTTTAATTTGAGTGGTAGAAGTCCTTGATTGGATTTGTGGGACTCAACTTATGGTTTGAACAAGGCAGGGGTATTTTGGTCATTTGTCAGTTATAGGTCATTTTAGCCAATGCCTAAAACTCCTATTTCCAAGCCTCAAATGGAAAAACTTAAAACATGAAAGTTGCTCAAAATGTGATTTTAAGTCTAGAAAGAAGGTCACAAATTGTTGAAAAAGCTCATAGCACAAGATTACATGATTGGTCAAAAATGAACTAAAAAAGGCTTATAACTTTGAAAAGTTGAAATTGAAAAGTGATTTGGGAGATCCACAAATCCAAAATAGGTCATCCAATATATCATTTTGATTGGAAAAACCATTTTGAGAACATTGGTTTAAGTAGAATTTTCATTTGAGGCTTAAAAAATGAGGTTCCTTTGGAAATTTGTTGCTTGCAAAAGAAGGTAACATTGAAAAACCCTACACAAGTGAAACTAAAGGCTGATTTGCATTCCTTATCACTCAATAACTCATGTAAGGACAATTTGGCATAGAATTGAAGGCTTGAAGCAAGGGATATGAGATTTTCAAAGTCTCATTTAAGGAGAAGTTCATGACTTTTCTAGATGGTTCTAGACACTTCTAGCCACTTCCATTGATTATTATATAAAGAGTGCATCAGAGAGTGATCAAAGGTGGGTGAAACTCGAGTCAAGTCAGAGGAGAGAGAGAGAGAGAGAGATAGCCATTAAAGCTCTTGCTTCAAGTTCAAGCAATCCAAGATATCTTGCACTACCAGCCATCTCCTTCACAACCATTGCAAACAGAAGATAGGTGATCATCCAAGGATCATCCAGAAGCAATTCCAAGGCTTGAATCGTGCTCTACATCATTCCACCATAACTTCTTGACAGGTTCTTTCTTCACCTTCTTCCATCTTAATTATGCAGTTTTAGTTAGTTTCATAGGTATGGAAATGATGTACTAGGCTAGATGATTAAACCCTAGAAGTTACAGCCTGTTCCATGACAATGCATAACAGAACCATAAATCTTTAATCTCCAAGAACTGTGTAGATTGTTAGTTTTAATCATCAAGAATTAGGTTAGAATGACCAGGATAACATCAAGAACATCTGTAGACCATTAGACTGAAGTTTGGTGAAGATTGATATCAGTTGAGCATGGTTGTACCAAGATGTTTAAGTCCTCTGTTAGAACAACCTAGGTAGAATTAAGAAAAAGTGTACGTATGGTTGTGTAGAGCTTGAGTAGTAGAGCACTTTTCGTGTTTGGATCGAGTGAAACCATGTCCTGAGTAGAGAGATAGAGGAGCTCGAAGGTTAGGGCATGGGGGAGAGGGTTCTGAAAACCCTAGTTTGTTTGGAGAAGACGAAACAATAGCCATTGGATTGGTCTCTCATGTTGACAAATTCATTAGATCCAACGGCGATGATTTAATCTGAGAAAGAGAGGGAAATTTTAAATTCAATGAAACGCCGCGTTTCATTAAACCGGTGCTGGGCCTCAATGCGCTATCCCCACCCCCCTTTATTTCTGGCCCAATTACTTTTAACTGGCGCGTGTTTCTATTTGTACCCCCCTCCCTTTAATTAATTTTATTTCTTTTATTTTCTTCTTATATTTTTTCTGTTTTGTTTAATTCATTAAAAATTGATAAAAAATGATTTTTTAATTCTTCTTTTTCCTATGATTAGATGAAAATGTGTAGAAAATTATAAAAATAAAAATGGGATTTTATTTTTTAGTCTAGTATTTTTAATAGATTTTCCAAATAAATAGCTTTTATATTGTTTGATTTTGTATCATGATTTTGTAGGAATTATTTTAGGACCTTCCCTTAGGGTTTTTTAATCCATTCTTTTTGGTGCAATTAGATGATGAATCATAGTTCCCCATAGGATTTTTTCTAGATTTTTAGAATTAATTTTTGATTAGTTTAATTAGGGTAGATGTAGGGTATCCTAATTAGGGTTTAAATTGTGTTTAGGAGATGAATCCCTTTCTTTGATTGAGTGTTGTCTTGATTTTTAGGTAGAGACCTTTGTAGATGTTATGAGTAGGTGTTGAGGACCCTTGTGAATATTTGTTAGATTTTTCCCCATTGGTTTAGTATTTTTAGGTATTTTCTGAAGTTGCCTATTGATTTTGTCTCCCCTGTGGGTATCTGTTCATCTCTGGGGTTTGTTCTGAGGAATTTGTTGTGGGGTTTGTGTTGCCTTGAAGACCTTGATGGAGAGCATCATGAAGAGAGGATTGCAGATCAAGACTCAGAGACCCAGAGCTTGGCTTGTCCCCTGTCTGTGAGGTTTGAGAGCCTGAAGTTTGAAGGGAGTTCATGGTACTTTCCTGAGGAAGGCACTATGAATGACCTTCATTCTTTCTTCTCACCTATTTCTTAAGTATCCAATGATGTTGGAGCCAACTTGTGAGTTTAATTTCTCCTGAGGAGGAATGTAAACTGATCACATGTTGTTGAGCCACATGGGATACAACTCCTAAGTGGAAGCCTCCTAGTACTTTCCTGAGGAAGGTCCTATGGGTCTATTCACTTAGTTCCAGTAGTTTATCTAGGATTTCTTAAGTATCCAATGATGTTGGAGCCAACTTGTGTGTTTAATTTCTCCTGAGGAGGAATGTAAACTGATCACAGTTGTTGAGCCACATAGGATACAACTCCTAAGTGGAAGCCTCCTAGTACTTTCCTGAGGAAGGTCCTATGAGTCTATTCATTTAGTTCCACTAGTTCAGATAGGATCTCCTAAGTATCCAGTGATGTTGGAGCCTGCTTGTGAGTTTAGTTTCTCCTGAGGAGGAATGTAAACTGATCACAGTGGTTGAGCCACATAGGGTATGACTCCTGAGTATACACCTCCTAGTGTTTTCCTGAGGAAGACACTATGAGTCTGCTTGCTTAGCTCCCTTTCTTTGGCAAGCTTGTTCTGAAGCTTGAAGGCTGGGATTGAATTCTCTTGTTAGGGTCTTGCTTTAGGGCTTTGATTAGATTTGTTCAGATTCTGTGATTAGGGTTAGGATTAGAGAGTAGATTGATCCTTTCTCATGTGTGTTGTTTGCCTGATGGCACTTCATTTCTTTTATCTGTATATTGCTTGATAGCATGTGGTTTATTTTCAGTATGATTACTGTTATTTCATGACTGTCTTGAGGTCGAGATGAGCTTGTGGAGGCTGACACCCCACACACATTTCCTCCCTCACTTGCATTGCATGCATTTTACTGTTAAAGCTGATGTGTTTGTCTGTTTTTGTGTATCATTGACATGATCCCTTAGGACTCTCATTTCCTCTGACGAGGATCTGATGATAGACTTTTAGGTTGAAACCTATGCATGACAACTTCTAGGAGTTCCCTGTTCAAACCTCAACCATAGGATGAATCCATGGCATGATAACAGTAGGACTTGATAGTCTCCCTCCTAGTTGAGCCATTTATCCCGTAGTTTCCCGAACTACGTTTGCTCTGATCTTTCATACCAGATGAAAGTACGTAGGCATAGGATGCGACGTCCTAGCGAGCAACCTTTCCCCCGTAGTTAGCCGAACTACGTTGACTCTGATTTCTCATTCTCTGATGAGAATACGTAGGCATAAAGCGCGACGCTTTGCCGAGTCATTTTTCTTTTCTTTTTTCAGCCAGCCTTGATAGGTAGATAGATTATAACCAACCCGTCCAAGTAAGCAAACAAGCGAGGATCCCGTCGAGTACGACGGACGTGAGGGGTGCTAATACCTTCCCCTTGCGTAACCGACTCCCGAACCCAGACAATGGTTGCGATGACCTTGTCTTACCCTTATTCGTCAGGTTTTTTCCGATCGTTTCCTTTCCCGCTCTGAGGGATAAATAACGAAAGGTGGCGACTCTTCTGTCATGCCGGCACCTTATTTTCGCGCAAGCGACAATAGGCTTTCTTTATATATGAGATTGTTGTTTCCATGATTGGACCCGGACTTCTTCTTCTTATTATCATCAGCACTGGCACTCAGGCACTAGGATCAGGGGAGACATCCCCAACACACACACACGCATGCATTTGCATGAAGCATTTGCATGACGAGCATTTTGTTATTTTTCCTAACCCTTCTGTGTTTAACAGGTTTTTCAGGTTTACAGGTCGTCCCAGGTTGTTTCCGGTGGTTCCAGGATTGATCAGAGACCGATTCATCGTTATTCGACTAGAGCTAATCAGACCAGAATCATGGATCAAGTGCAAACTGATGTTCAGGAGCTCCGCGAAAGGATGGATCGCTTCATGGAGCTCATGCAAGTGGTCGCCAATGGCCAGGATCAGCTTAGAACTTTGGTTCAGCCTTTGATCTCCAAGGTTGATAGCAACGGCGTACTCCACGGCGGGACCGTGCCTACTCCTCCACCAGTTGAAACTCCGTAGAATGGTGTCCCCGTGGCCGGGGGCAACGGCAGTGCTAATGGCAATGTGATGGCCAACATCGGACTCAATACGACAGGCGTCGGTAATGGGAGTCTGGGAGCTAATGTCAATATCGGGTCGGGCAACGGCAATGCAGGTGTCAGGAATCTGTTTGTGCCTCAGCCATGGCTTGAGGATCATCAGGATGATGTGTTCTCTCAAAAGGGTGCTGAAGGAGAGCTGAATGCTGAAACGCGGCTTAGATTCAAAGCACTTGAAGACAAAATGAGAGATATCGAGAATCAGAATACTTTGGGCGTTGATATGTCCAAGCTGAGATTAATTGCTGATTTCAAGGTACCTCCTAAGTTCAGGGTACCTGAATTTGAAAAATATAAGGGCGCTACTTGCCCTCGTGTCCACCTGAGATCATACTACAGGAAGATGTCTGCTTATTTCGAAGACGAGAAGTTGCTGATGCACTTCTTCCAAGACAGTCTTTCCGGGCCATCCCTCGAGTGGTACATGGGTCTGGAGCCCACTAGTGTGCGCACATGGAAGGATCTCGCTGAAGCGTTTGTGCACCACTACCAGTACAATAGCGGCTTGGCCCCGAACCGAGTCCAGCTGCAGAATCTGTCGCAGAGGAGTAATGAAGGGTTTAAGGAGTACGCCCAGCGGTGGCGTGAGTTGGCAGCCACGGTTCAGCCGCCGATGGTTGAACGCGAGCTCGTGCAGATGTTTGTAGCTACTCTCCCAGGGGTTTACTATGAAAAGTTAGTCAGCGGTATGTCTGGGACGTTCTCAGCTCTCATTATCATGGGCGAGCACGTCGAGAATGGAATCAAGATCGGGAAAATTCAAGGTGAGTGATCCTCAGCTGGAGGAGGTGGAAAGAAACCTTATGCTGGCAAAAGACGAGAAGGAGAAGCGAGCGCTGTGACCAACGCTCGAAGGAAGGGCAAAGGCCCTCAGCAGCAGGTAGCCAGTATAAATATCCCGGCAGCTCCGCCGCCGCAGAAGCAGTAGCAGCAACCGAATCAACAGGGATACAGGAAGTACCAGAATCAGGCATCTTTGGCAAACCGTCACTTCGAGGCACCGCCCATGTCGTACGCGCAACTCTTACAGACTTTGCTTCAGCTACATTTGGTCCAGAAGAGGACGATGGCTCCCTTGACAGGGGCACCTCCACCAGGGTACGACGCCAATGCCACTTGTGATTTTCACTCAGGGGCACCAGGCCACACAATCGAGAACTGCAAAGCCTTCAAGCACAAGGTGCAGGACTTGATGGATGCCAAGATCATCAACTTTTCCGATAATGTGCCCAATGTCACGAAGAATCCTATGCCGAATCATAGGGGAGGCGGAGTGAACGCCATTATCGAAGAAGAGAGTGCAGATTTGTTGACTGATGTCAAAGATCTAAGGATGCCGCTTAGCTTCGTTAAAGCTAAGTTGCTGAAAAGAGGGTTCTTTCCAGGGTGCGGAGAACTATGTATGGACTGTGCTACACGTTCTGATGGATATGAGCAGTTGGTAGAAGGAATTCAAAGTCTGATGACTGAAGGGATTCTGCAGTTTAGCCGGAGGACTGAAAGTGGATCAGGAGAGGTAGTGTTGAAGCAGGCCGATGAAGTCGCCACCATCACCATCCCTCGCCGGCCGATAACCATTTCGGCGCCCAGACCGCCTACAATTACTATTACCAAAGTTGGGCCGATACCCTTCGAGAGCACTAACGCCGTCCCGTGGCATTATGGGGCTGAAGTCTATTGCAACGGACAGAGGTTGGAGCTAGAGCTGTATGGGTCGACTGTGGAGAATCTCGCAGGAATCAGTGGTATTACTCGCAGCGGAAGAGTATTTGCACCGCCAGAGGTCGTGGCGGATAAAGCGGTCAGAGCTGATGCGGCCGATAAAGGGAAAAGCAAAGTCGTCGAAGAAGTCCCGCCTGGGGTAGAGAAAGACTTGCTTGTTAAAGATGCCGAGGAGTTTATGCGGTTGATTAAAAAGAGTGACTACAAGATTGTAGATCATCTCCATCAGACGCCCTCAAAGATTTCCATTCTAAACTTGTTGCTGTGTTCTGAAGCACACCGCAACGCGCTGCTGAAGGTGTTGAACGCCGCATACGTACCGCAAGAAATATCGGTGAATCAGCTAGAGGAGGTTGTAGCCCACGTAAACGCTGGGAACGGGCTAGGTTTCACAGACTTAGAGCTGACGCCAAAAGGGAGGAATCACAATAGCGCCCTGCACATCTCGATAGAGTGTAGGGGCACAATCATGTTGCACGTGCTGGTGGACACGGGTTCGTCGCTTAATGTCCTTCCGAAGAAGGCGTTAATGAAGTTGGATACTCGCGGAGTGATCTGCACACCCAGTGATCTGGTTGTGAAGGCGTTCGACGGGACTAAACGCCACGTTTTCGGGGAGGTGACCATGCCGATCCAAGTCGGTCCGGAAACGTTCAACACGGTATTTTATATTATGGACATCATGCCTGCCTACAGTTGCCTCTTGGGCCGGCCATGGATCCATGCTGCTGGTGTCGTGACCTCCACGTTGCACCAAAAGCTCAAATATGTTGTCGGGGGAAGCATCGTAACCGTGTGCGGCGAGGAGGACATAATGGTGAGCCATTTGTCATCCTTCAAGTATGTGGAAATGGATGGCGAGATCCATGAAACTCTTTGCCAAGCGTTCGAAGCTGTAAAGGTGAAAGACGTAGCTCATGTAGTCACTGAAAAGCCAGAGATGAATCTCTCCTCGTTTAAAGAAGCTCGGGCCGTTGTCCAAGCCGGATCTACCCCAGGTTGGGGGCGAATTTTGGAGATACCCAACAAGCAAGATAAGTTTCGGTTGGGATATTCTCCTGGAGCTGAAGCTTCTTCTTCTTCGTCTAGCAGTGCGTCACGAGGTAAGGGGCCGATCCAATTTACCAGTGGCGGAGTGATTTTTGAAAGCATCAACGCAACGTCTGAAGACACGGGGATAGCGACTGTGACCTCAACTCTTGGATTCAGCCAAGCAAGCCAGGCGAGGGCCTCAACAATTGGACCATCAAGGATATCATCCAGATGACAAGTGAAGAGATCCACATAACAGATGACATCGACTCTGGACCTTCTACGACTCACTTCGACTTCGATTGCCCGATCTATCAAGCCGAAGAAGAGATTGATAAAGACGAAGACCTTCCTGAAGAGTTGGCCCGCTTGTTGAAACAAGAGGAGAGAGTTATTCTGCCTCATGAAGAGGAGATCGAAATCGTGAACCTGGGTTCTGAAGAGCTCATCAGAAATGTCAGGATAGGGGCTGCATTGCAGAGTGACGTCAAGCAGAGATTGGTCGAGATGCTAAGAGAGTATAGTGACGTCTTTGCTTGGTCATACGAAGATATGCCCGAACTTGACACGGATATCGTGGTCCACCACTTGCCGCTACGAGAAGATTGCCCTCCCGTTAAGCAGAAGCTTAGGAGGACGAGACCAGACATGGCCGTTAAGATCAAAGAAGAAGTGCAGAAACAGCTTGATGCTGGCTTCTTAGCGGTCACCACTTACCCTCCGTGGGTCGCCAACATAGTGCCTGTACCGAACAAGGACGGTAAGGTACGAATGTGCGTCGATTATCGGGATTTGAATAGGGCGAGCCCTAAAGATGATTTCCCGTTGCCTCATATCGATGTGTTGGTCAACAACACAACTCAGTTCTCCGTGTTTTCGTTCATGGATGGCTTCTTCGGCTACAACCAGATCAAGATGGCGCCGGAGGACATGGAGAAAACGACGTTTATCACTCCCTGGAGAACATTTTGCTATAAGGTAATGCCTTTCGGTCTGAAGAACGTAGGGGCCACTTACCAACGAGCAATGGTAACTTTGTTTCATGACATGATTCATCATGAGATTGAAGTCTATGTTGATGACATGATTGCGAAGTCCCAAACGGAGGAGGGACATCTGGTCAACTTATTGAAGCTTTTTTAGAGGCTTAGGAAGTTCAGGTTGAGGCTGAATCCTAACAAATGTACTTTCGGAGTACGGTCCGGAAAGTTACTGGGGTTTATCGTGAGTGAAAGAGGTATCGAGGTTGATCCTGCGAAAATAAAAGCCATTCAAGAAATGCCAGTGCCGAAAACAGAAAAAGAAGTTCGTGGTTTCTTGGGCAGAATAAACTACATTGCAAGGTTTATCTCTCAGCTCACGGCCACGTGTGAACCGATGTTCAAGCTTTTAAAGAAAGATCAGGCAATTATCTGGAATGAGGATTGCTAGAAGGCATTCGACAAGATAAAGCAGTATCTCCAAGAACCTCCAATCTTGATACCCCCAGTGGCTGGACGGCCATTAATCATGTACTTGACAGTTCTTGAGAATAGTATGGGGTGTGTTCTCGGTCAGCACGACGAGACAGGTAGAAAAGAGCATGCCATTTACTACTTGAGTAAGAAGTTCACGGACTGTGAATCTCGCTACTCGATGCTGGAGAAGACGTGTTGTGCACTAGCCTGGGCTGCCAAACGTCTACGACAGTACATGCTCAATCACACCACCATGCTAATTTCGAAGATGGATCCGATCAAGTACGTCTTCGAGAAGCAGGCTCTTTCGGACAGGATTGCCAGATGGCAAATGGTGTTGACGGAATACGATATTCAGTACGTTTCCCAGAAGGCCATCAAGGGAAGCGTATTGTCTGATTACCTTGCCGAACAGCCGATCGAGGATTACCAGCCGATGAAATTTGAATTCCCTGACGAGGATATTATGTTTCTCAAAGCGAAGGATTGCGATGAGCCGTTGCCCGATGAGGGGCCATATCAGAAATCCTAGTGGAAATTGATATTCGACGGGGCGGTTAATTCCTACGGAAGTGGCATCGGGGCGATCATCACGACTCCCCACGAATCCCATATCCCGTTTACTGCGAGACTGACGTTTCCAGTCACCAATAATGAGGCGGAGTACGAAGCATGCATCATGGGTCTAGAAGAGGCAATTGATTTGAGAATCAAGAATCTAGACGTATATGGTGACTCAGCGCTTGTGATCAACCAAATTAAAGGGGAGTGGGAGACTCGTCAATCAAATTTGGTGCCATACATGAACTATGCTAGAAGGCTACTTCCGTTATTTGATCGAGTGGAACTCCATCATGTGCCCAGAGCGAAGAATCAAATGGCTGATGCCTTAGCCACGTTGGCTTCAATGTATAAAGTCAATTTCTGGAATGAGGCTCCAAGAATTGTCCTTTCTCGTCTTGATAGACCTGCCTTTGTCTTTGCAATCGAGGAAGCCGCCGACGGCAAGCCATGGTTCCATGACATCCAGACTTTCCTTATGACTAAGGAGTATTTTGCGGGTGCGTCAACCCAGGATAAGAAGACTCTGAGGAGGCTGTCTGGAAATTTTTATCTCAATCCTGATGGAGTTCTGTATAAGAGAAACCATGATCTCGTGCTACTCAGATGTGTAGATGAGAAAGAGGCGAGTATGCTCATGGAAGAAGTCCATGAAGGCACATTTGGTACGCACGCCGGCGGGCACGCCATGACGAGGAAGATCCTGAGAGCAGGATACTACTGGCTGACGATGGAGTCGGACTGCTTCAGATTCGCGAAGAGATGTCATAAATGCCAGATTTATGCTGATAAAGTTCATGTGCCGCCGTGCCCGTTAAATGTCATGTCCTCCCCGTGGCCGTTCTCCATGTGGGGCATCGACATGATAGGCAAGATCGAGCCCACTGCATCTAACGGTCATCGCTTCATTCTAGTAGCTATCGACTACTTCACCAAGTGGGTGGAGGCAGCCTCATACGCTAATGTGACCAAGCAGGTGGTGGCTAAATTCATAAAGAGGGACATCATCTGCCGTTACGGAATTCCCGAGCGGATCATTACTGAAAATGGTTCGAATCTGAATAACAAGATGATGAAGGAGTTGTGCCAGAGTTTCAAGATTGAACACCACAACTCATCTCCTTACCGGCCGAAGATGAATGGCGCCGTTGAAGCGGCCAACAAGAACATAAAGAAGATTGTTCAGAAGATGGTTGTGACCTACAAAGATTGGCACGAGATGCTACCATTTGCATTGCACGGTTATCGTACGACGGTACGTACGTCAACCGGGGCAACTCCTTTCTCCTTAGTGTATGGTATGGAAGCTGTCCTACCGTTAGAAGTGGAGATCCCTTCTTTGCGAGTTTTGGTTGATGTGAAACTCGACGAGGCAGAATGGATTACGAACCGACTGAACCAACTCAGCCTGATGGACGAGAAGAGGTTAGCATCGATTTCATTTGGTCATTTATACCAAAGCCGAATGAAGAAAGCTTATGATAAGAAGGTGCGTCCTAGAAGCTTTCAGACGGGTGATCTCGTCCTGAAGAAGATTCTTCCTCCACACTCCGATCACCGGGGCAAGTGGACTCCCAATTACGAAGGTCCGTACGTCGTCAGCAAGGTCTTCTCGGGAGGAGCTTTGTTGTTATCCACGATGGATGGTGAAGATTTTGCATCCCTGGTGAACGCGGACGCAGTTAAAAAATACTTTGCTTGAAAGCGACCCGCTGGACAAAAAAGAGAGTCCAGGCAAAAATGGGGCATCCTGGCGAACCAAAAACAGAATAAAAGGTTCGGGCAAAAATTAGGGATATAAATTGAAAAATGTACACCCGCGAAGTCGAAAACCTACGCTGGGCGGCTTCGGCAAAAAAGGGTATCCCGGTGAACTGAAAACCCGCAAAGGGCGGTTCACGCAAAAGTTAGGGATTTGAAAAAGCAAATGACTACGTTCCGCTTGTGGACTTTCTTTGTTTAGTGGTTTGGAAGACCTGAAGGCCGTTTATCTGAATCAATCTCTTCTGAAGCTGATGCGTCGGAGAAGTATCAAAGTCGAGTGGGTCATAGAGGGATCAACTCATGGTGTTTGTCTACACCTCGTTGCCGACATTTGTATATACTGATGTATATTTATGTTTATTTTTGCGCGGCTTCCTCATCCCAGGAGCTTGCATCTGTTGTAAAACATTTTTACCCAATCAGGGGTTCGTTATCAATAAAAGCATACTATTCAGCAATTCTGTTTGCCTGTTTAGCATTTATCTGTTTTGTTTGCAAAAAAGAACGCCGATGTTTTTGACAAAATGCGCATACGTAAACTTACGGGCTTAGGCCACTGATTGTTGAAACAATTAATTACTTGAATATTGTCACGAGATAATAACCTTGATAGGTCCCTTTGAGGAGGGTCTCTTGTCTGTTTGTTTATGTTGTTACAGGTGTAGCATGTTCCAGACAGTGTGCCGTGTGCATCTCTGAAGCAAGATGATTCCTCCTTCTCCAGCAGAGTTCAGTAGCCTCTCCCCGCAGAGTCTGAACGCGAGATCCTGAGCAGTAATATGTCTCCCCAGGCAGAGATGATTCTCTCCCCCAATCAGATGCGTCCTGAAGGATCACCATCTCCCCAGCTGAGTCAGGCGCCGAAGCGTGTGCTCATCCCCCAGCACCGGGTCACAAGTGCAGGTCTCGTAGGAAACTCTTCGTTCACTGAAGTGTGCAGCAATTGATAGTTCAAGACTGAAGTCTCCAGCGGAATTGAAATTCCCCACCAGAGTCGTACTCTCCCCCAAAGTCAGATGATTCCTTCTTCTCCAGCGGAATTGAGATTCCCCCGCAGAGTCGTACTCTCCCCAGCGAAGCAGAATGATTTCTCCTTCCTCAACCGAGTTTGCAAATCCCTAAGAGAGCTGAATCCTTGGAAGCTGCCCAGACCATGATTGGTTCTCCCCAGTGGAAGGTTGAACAACCGAAGTTGTTTCCCCACAAAATCATCATCTCCAGGAAAGTAGATTGAACACCATGCAGTTTATTCCCGCGATTGACATCGCTTTCCCTCAGCAAGTCCAAGTTCTCGTAGAGCTCCGTTCCCCTGCAGTAATCAACTGAAGTTGTTTCCCCTGCAGCAGTCAACTGAAGTTGTGCCCCCTGCGGAGTCCAATTGAGATTGGCGTGACCTTGTTCTCCTCAGCAGGATGATTCCTCTATCTGATTAGTTCTTTCTCCTTGACAGGAGGATTCTCCCTTCGGCATTTATTATGCTGACGGGATCGCACCATATTGCATGATTGCATAGCATTTACCATAAATGCATAGAATTTCCACCGTGTGGAGCATTGCACCATTGCCGAAGCATGTGCATAATAAGCATGATCTAGGTTGTTACTGTTCTTGTGTTACAGGTGTACCGCCGCAGAATTGATTGCTTAGGATGATTCCTGACATTCTCCCCAACAAAGCCGCTTTCTCAAGATGATTCTTGAAGTCCCCAGCGAAGTCTTCGGTTCAAGATGATTCTCGAACTCCCCAGCAGGGCCGTTTGCTTAAGATGATTCTTAAGTACCCAGTGCAGTCACCAGAGTTGAGTGCTCAAGTTGATACTTAGAGTCCCCTGTAAAGGTTGCCCAGGATGATTCCTGAAATCCCCAACAGAGTGTTCGCTCAGGATGATTCCTGAAATCTCCAGAATGGTCGACGGTTCAAGATGATTCTTGAAGTCCCCGGCGGAGCTATTTGTCCAAGATGATTTTTGAAGTCCTCAGCAGAGTTGATTCATCCAGAATGATTTCTGGACCCCCGGAGCGGAGTTACCTGACAGTTCTCCAGAATCCCCAGCGGCGATGCGTCATCCCTAGCAGGTTTCTAACGGAGAAGTTGAAACCTCCCTTGAAGACTCCATGATTGAAGTCTGGTCGTGTTAATGAAGCAGTTCTCTCAGCTGATGCGGAGTGCCTGATGGCAGAGGTTTAGATATTCCCAGTTGGCTCATGATTGACCAAGAATTCTATTCCCGACTTGCTGACGAAGTCCGGCTGATGCCCGACAAGGTCTTTGGATGCCTGATGGCATGATCAACCTGATGGTTGAAGTCCGGCTGATGCCCGACAAGTTCTTTGGATGCCTGATGGCATGATCAACCTGATGGTTGAAGTCCGGCTGATGCCCGACAGTTCTTTGGATGCCTGATGGCATGATCAACCTGATGGTTGAAGTCCGGATGATGCCCGACAAGTTCTTTGGATGCCTGATGGCATGATTGACTATGCACTATCAGTTACCGTGTGACCAGTTCTCCAGCTAGTTGCCGTGCAACTATTATTTCAGTTTTCGAAGATTTGTTCCCGTCAGAGTACCGTGTACCTGTGCAGTTGGCAAATTTCCGGGTTTATCGGTATTCAACCGTCTCACACCTTGATTGGCTGAGGGCCGTTTGCCTCACCCAGTCAGGTTCAAGCCGTTTGAATAGGGGCAGCTGTTGCACCCCAAAATTTGACCAACATTTATTTACCAAGCTTGTGTTCACTAGCATGATCATCTACTTCTCATTGATATGTGGGCAGTAGATCAAGAGGTATGGTTACCCAGCAAGAGTTATATGAGACTTTGAAGCTAGCCAAGAAGGTCATTCAAGTGTTCAAAGATTGATATCTTTGTCAGAGAACTCAAGAGATCCTCAGAGGGATTGGTTGAAACCAAGGTTGTGTGTCTCATAACTTGAGAGTTGTGGGAGCCCCTCAGATGATTCTGAGACTATGAGGATGGACTTGAAGCTTTGAGAGAGCTTAGGAGATGTCTTGAAAGCCATCATGAAGCCTAGAGAAGTCTTTTCACAAGAATTCAGAAGATTCAGCCATGAGTGGTGGAGTTAGGGTTTGACTGGGTCAACCCTAGGTCAAGTGATGATTTGGAGAAGGTTGAGACCTAATCCAAGAGCCATGTGATCATGGATTGATGCATTAAGATGCTATAAGGATGATTCCTAGACCAACTCATCATGATTGAGGAGTTTGAGAAGTTTCAAGCTAGGGTTTCTAAGGCTTGACAGTGTAAAATCCCCTAGTTTGATCCCTATCTTCAAGGCAGTGTAGCTCAAGATGTGATTGTCATCTCATCTTCCCCACAACATGAATGTTGTAGAGCTTGCTCTTAGCTTTAATTTTAGTACTAGAAGTCCTGGATAGGATTTGTAGAGCTCAAGTTATGACTTTGACAAATTACAGGTCATCTGAGGTATGTGAATCTGGGTCCTTGAAAGTCACCCAACTTGCATCCAACTTTTGCCCTAGTAGAATGATTCCTATGGATTCTTGGTCAACATGAATGTTGTAGATAATCTTCTTAGCTTTCTAGAGAGTACTAGAAGTCCTTGATAGGATTTGTAGAGCTCAAGTTATGGCTTTGACAAGTCAAGGGCATTTTGGTCATTTGGAGGTTATAGGTCATTTCAAGCATAAGGCCATATCTCCTATTTCCAAGCTTCAAATGGAAAAATCTTCAACATAAAACTTGCTTAGAATGATGTTTTAAGGCTAGTAGGGAGGTCATGAGATGTTGAAAAGGCTTGTATCAAAAAGTGATGAAAATGGCCTAAAATGGAGGCATAAGTTAAATAAGTTGAAATTGAAAATTGGAAATCCCAAGTTACACATCCAAACCATGTCATATAACAGGTCATTTTGACTCTAAAGGACATTCTAAAAACAATGGTCCAGCCACAATTTTGATTTGAGGCCTAGATCATAGGGCTGCTTTGGAAATGGCTTGCTTGCATCTTAAGACACAAAGGCAAAACTCAAAGAAACTCAATGAACAAGTTAGTTATGCATCTCAACACATCATACATCTCATGTGGGGAGAATTTCAAGTCAGAATTGGTGGTTACAAGAGGCTTGGCATGAGATAGCACATAAGGAGAAGTGAATTCATAATGTCATGACATGAGATTTCCAATTTCTCATGGGAAGGTTCTAGATGGTTCTAGATGATTCTAAACCACTCTATATAACATATAGAACTTGCTCAGATGCAAGGTTGGTGTAAGAATTGAGAGAAGAGAGAGTTGGTCATTTCAATTGCTTCCATTGCAAGTTGAAAGTGAATTCCCTATTCTGAACCATTTCCATTCATTCTTTCCATTCATACACACTCCATTGATGATAGTGAAGCTGTGCAGATCAATTTGAGAGCAAATCCATGGTGAATTAAGGAATTGGCAATTGGATTTTCAAGGTAGCAAGTCAGAATCGAATTCTGAGATTCAAGCACTCTCCCTCAAATCTTTTGCAAACAATAGCAAAATCATCATCCAAGGAAGCTTTCTGAAGAGTTTCAAGGCTTGAAGTGAAGGTTTTCACCATCTGTTGATCAAGAAATACCAGGTTTGCAAATTCTCCACTACACCATAATTTATGCATTGCTAGGTTAGTTTATTAGTAAAGAAAGGTTAGAGACACATAGGTGATGATTTCTGGAGAGTTAGGGATCAATTAATGAAGATTGAATATTGGACACCATTTCTTTGATGATCAAGAACTCGTGGTATAGGGAGATACAATGCATATGTGATAGCTTATTTTAACCAGTGAAGCGTGGTGATCATTTTAGTACCAAGAAATCCAAGGTTGGTTGAAGTCGAGGACTGAGTGTATTTTGGATTCACCATCGGGTTTGTTGTTAGAGGAGGTTTCAGTGTAATCCAAGGACATATATGTGTTCAACTTGAAAAATGGAGCATGTTAGTGTGTCGAATTGTTGGATTTGAGCAAGGAATGAGAAGGCACGAATAGAGGGAAGTTTGAGTATAGAGCTCTGCATTTCCATGGATTCTCTCCAAACCCTAGCTGAAGGTTGAAGACGACCTCTCCTCCGTTGGATCATCCCATGACTTGTTGACCCTTCCCTGATCCAGTGGCCACAATTGAATCTCAGCATTTAAGAGGGAAACCCTGGGAAAGAATGAAACGCCCCGTTTCATTAAAAGAAGTTCTTGGGCCTGAATGTTTTGTTCACTAATCACACCCCCAATCCTGGCCCATGGTTGAAATACACTGAATTTTGTTGCTTTATACACCGTGTACTTTCCATTTTCCATTTGTTTTATTAATTTTTTTTCTGATTGAATTGGGCCTAGCACGCATGACTACCCACACCCCCACTCTGAGCCCATTGATGATTTGAACTGGACATAGTTACTATCTGCACCCAAGTTTTATCTTTTTCATTTCATTTTCTTCCATTTTTCATTAAACTTTGAAAAATCATAATAAATAGGAAATTAATGATTTTTGCATGGGGATTTTTTCTCCCATTTCATGATGATGTCTAGAAAATTATCCAATAAAAATATTTGCATTTCATGCATTTTTAATATTTTTAGTGTATTTTCTCTTTTAATAGCTTTTTAATTCTTTTATGTTGATACATGAATTTATAGAATGTTGTTTAGCTAGTTCCCTTAGCATTTTTAGGCCATTATTTTTAGGATAGTTAGATTAGGACTTTAGCTCCCCCCTGGATTTATTCCATAATTTTGTGATGAATTTTTAGATTACTTTGCTTAGATGACATTAGGTTGTGTAGAATTAGGTCAATCCTTAACATAGGTCCACAATAACACTAGAATTTTGGGTTTCTAGGTCAAGTTAGACATTGGGGCATATAAGGGTATTAAGGGTAGGTATGTAGGATCCCTTAGGAATTATATTAGATTTTAATATAGTAGTATACTATTTTTAGATGATTTTTGTAGTTGATGATTGTTTGTGTTGCCCTTATGGGCTTGTATTTTTGTTTGCTTTGCTTGGTGGGCTTGGAGAGCTTGGTATTGCTTTGAGGATCATAGTAGGAGCATTGAGGAGCATTGAGTAGCTTGAGAGCTTGATCTTGTTTTTTTTGTTGTTGTTTTAGGGTTAGGGATTAGGAAGAGTTTAGACCTAGTTAACTTCTTTCTTAAACATGGATGGTATCTTTCACCTCCATTCCTCCCTATGATTCAAAGTCCTTACATGGTATACACCTCTCTCCTTTGGAGGGATAAGTGATGGTACCTAGGAAGTAGAACTTTTGGGGGAACCATTCCTTTGATGTTGAACCCTTATAGGTCACCTTTGGTGGTCAATAAGCAGTTCAATATCCCCAGCTGATCCAGTAAGTGATTTCCTCTGGTTTGATTATCTTGAGAGATGTTGAGCTTGAGTTTGAAGATGAAGACTTCATTGAAGAGTGTAGAAGAGGATGAGTCCTTAAGCATTGCCATTCCAGCTGAAGCTTGAAGAACAAAGGAAGTTGATACTTACTTTGATACCTGGAAACCCTGAAGGGATCAAGTTGATACTTATGGTTAACAAGTGAAGCCTGAAGGTGGAGCTGATCAAAAAGCTGAAGCTCAGAGAAGATAAGTTGAAACTTATGTTGAAGGGTTGGAACCTGGAAGAGCAAATTGATATTTGTCAAGAGTGATGGAAGTCTGAAGACTGAGTTGCTGTTGGAAGAGCTGAAGCTTGGAGTTGAGAGAGGAGTTGCTTTCTTTTCTTTTTCTTTGCTGTATTGATGTGTTTTGTTTGACTTGCTTGATGCATTAGAATAAGTCCATATCTAGAATAGGTAGAATCTAGGAGCATGATTGCACTAGAGGTTGAGTTGCTCCCTCTGCTTGTATTGTTACTGTGTGGCTTTGCTTGCGGGTATTCGGTAGAGCCCAGCTCCCTTGCCCATGTGGTTTGCTTGCCTGATGGCATTTTATTTCATTTCTTCTGTATGATTGCAGTTTACTGTTTTTGCTTGATAGCATGTTATTTATTTCAGTATGATTACTGTTATCCATTCTGGCTTGAGGTTGAGATGAGCTTGTGGAGGCTGAAGCCCCACACACATTTCCTCCCTCACTTGCATTGCATGCATTTTACTGTTTAAGCTGATGCTTTGTCTGTTTTGGTGTATTGTTGACATGATCCCTTAGGACTCTCATTTCCTTTGATAAGGAATTGATGATAGAACTTTAGGTTGAAACCTATGCATGACAACTTCTAGGAGTTCCCTGTTCAAACCTCAACCATAGGATGAATCCTTGGCATGACAACAGTAGGACTTGATAGTCTCCCTCCTAGTTGGGCCTGTTCTCTTCTCACCTCAAAACAGTTTAAGATACAGTAATCATGAATGATTTCTTTCATACGTTACGAGCCTTAAGCTATCTGAGAAAGGATTGTGGGAGAGTGTCTTTTCCACAGTCTGGATGTTTAGTATGGTACCCTTTGGGTGACATGTGACGCATTCACTCTCAGGTCATAGTCTCTAGTGCGATTGAAATCACAAACACAATAAAAAACACTTCTTTTGTAAAAGACAGGAAATAAACCGTAGTGTCCCGAACTACGTAAGCTCTGATCTCTCATGCCTGTTGAGAGTACGTAGGCACAATACTGATGTATTGGCGAGCTACCTCCCCCATAACCCGTCGTAGGCCGAACTATGTTGACTCTGATTTCTCGTTCTCTGATGAGAATACGTAGGCATAAAGTGCGACGCTTTGCCGAGTCATTTTTCTTTTCTGTTTAAGCCAGCCTTGATAGGTAGATAGATAAAAACCAACCCGTCCAGTAATCACAACAAGCGTGGATCCCGTCGAGTACGAAGGACGTGAGGGGTGCTAATACCTTCCCCTTGCGTAACCGACTCCCGAACCCAGACAATGGTTGCGACGACCTTGTCTTATACCCGTTTTCGTTAGGTTTTTTCCGATCGTTTCCTTTCCCGCTCTGAGGGATAAATAACGAAAGGTGGCAACTCTTCTGTTGTGCCGGCACCTTATTTTCGCGCAAGCGACACATAGGACTGGAGATCATCACGTAGATTGGGTGGGTACAAACAAATTTTGAGCCTTTATCCTTTGTTTCATAAACTGTGAACCAGGCCACGTTACAACCCTCAAAAGACCTAATTGAAACAAGGATATTTTGAAAGCATGCTACAGCAAGGTTGCGTAAGCTGACTCCTAAAGATCTTTGTGAATCATTTATTTTGGCCGTATACCTGTATTAAACTTTGAGTGTCCTGGACCGCCGCGTTCTAACCAAAGACTCATTTATTTTTCATCTTTCAAAAATAATTTTGATTTCAAAAGTTGCATGAACTTTGCATTACCATGTTTATATGAATATTTTTGTTTGTAAACTGGCTTTCCTCTAAGGAATTTTCAAACAATCGAGAAACTTGGTCAAGTGATCCTATCAGGGGCAAAGTCTTCTCAAATCTGGTTTATCCATGAGATTTTCAAGACTCGGACTGGGGCAAACCTTCCGAGGGTACAGTAAAACAGTCATTTTTAGAATCAGACAAGCTGAAGCAATTATCAGTTCATCTGTAATGGACAATTTAGTCTAGGGCAGTTTACTTGAAAGATCTCCAAGCGGCTTTCCATCCTTCCTACGAGGACCATCAACCTGATTACAATTTAGCAAGTGGCAGTGATCTCCGGGTTGAGGAATCAGTTTTCTAGTCTTGTCATCTTACCAGAAGAGTCGAGCCTTGTCGTCGACATCTGTATTTGATCATATCTCATGACATAATTCATATACATATACATTTCATACCTATGCATAGCATGAGTGTTTCATCCTCATTTGCATTTCTCCCGAGGTCGTGTTTTATCCAGGTCTTACCTTGTGGTCGAAGTCCAACTTACTTGGCACCTACCAAACAACTTTGTGTAGTGTCCATCTGATGTTCTTCCAGATAGGACGTTTTTCTTATCCGATGGTTTTCCGGATATTCCTGTTCCTTTTACGTCCAATACTATCCTCATATATTGTGTTTATACCTTTCATTCAAAGCCATTATTGGATGTCTGGTACCTGATTTTAATGTCTCTTTCTGATGTTTTTCCAGATTGAGTCTCGTTGTTCTGATGTTCTTCCAGAACTTTGTTGTTACGTATCTAATGGTTTTCCAGATATTTTCCCTTGATTCTGATGGTTTTCCAGAATCTATCCGATGGTTTTCCGGATATGTTTCTCTTTCTGATGGTTTTCCAGATTGAGTATCTTTTATCTGATGGTTTCCCAGATATTTTCCTTCGATTTTGATGGTTTTCCAAGATCTATCTGATGGTTTTCCGGATTTGTTTCTCTTTCTGACGGTTTTCCAGATTGAGTATCTCTTATCTGATGGTTTTCCAGATATTCTTTTACGATTCTGACGGTTTTCCATAATCTTTCCGATGGTTTTCCGGATAAATTCCTCCTTCTGATGGTTTTCTAGATCGAGTCTTTGTTCTGATGTTCTTCTAGAACTCTATCTGACGATTTTCCAGATACCCCTGCAATTCTGATGGTTTTCCAGAATCTTTCCGATGGTTTTCCGGATCTGTTCTCTTTCTGAGGTTTTTCCAGACTGAGTTTTTGTTCTGACGTTCTTCCAGAACCCCTTTGTTGCTTATCTGATGTTCTTCCAGATAGTTCTTCAAAACTTGCCCCGTACATTTATTGCTTTCCTAAATGTTCCGGATTTACCTTCAGAAACTTGTCTTCAACTCATGCTCCTATAGATGTCGTCCTTTTGTTTCTGGATATACCCCAGGGTTTATTCGATGGTTTTCCGAGTAACTCTGGTATGTTTTAGAGTTCATTCGATGTTCTTCCGGATGTCCCTGAAATTTTTTTCTTTGACCTCGAGGTTATTCGATGGTTTTTTCGAGTATCTCTGGTGTTTGTTTCTCTCTGTATAATTTCCGATGATTCCTGAAGATCCCGCTCGATCTCTTTGCTTAAAGGAATGACTCGAAAATTCCAGCACTTGTTGTTTACCTGATCCTACCGCCGTGTGGGTCCTGTGTTACTGCTCGTTCTAAAGTGACGATTGTCGCGCTATTCCACCAGTGAGTCGTATTCTCCAGTGTAGTTACTCGTCGCGTTTGTCCCCTATGACGTTGTGTTGTCTGCATCCTTGCATTCATCATTCCATCATACGCATCATATTAGATTCATGGCATTGTCAGCATTATAGTTCGTGTTATTTTGTCCATATCATTGCATATCACTGCATCTAGGGGCCAAATTTTCGGTTATCTGTATTTAAATCCCTTTCACCGCGATTTCTCGAGTCTCTGCTGCTCAAATCATCCGGTGAAGCTATTTAAATAGGGGCATCTGTTGCACCCCAAATTTGTCCTACCTTTACATAGTTTCTAGTACCACTTTATTTCAAATGAATAAAATGACACAATTGGCAAGAGACCGTGTGTAAGGAGTTGTGAGTGTGAGAGGTTGAGAGTTCGAATCCCACCTTCTTCACTTTTTGTTTTGTTTCTTTTATTTTTATTCTAACTTTTCTATTTTCATAAAAAAAATAACAAAATAGTTTTTTTTATTATTTAATTATTATTTTCGTATTTTATTTAAATTATTTTTTAAAAATATTATTTTTTCACTTTTTTCCATATTATTCATAAAAACATCCAAAAATCATAAAATTAAAAATATTAGAAAAGATTTTATTCTTTTTATAATATTTTTAATGTTTAGTAAATAAATAGGGTTTTAAGTTTGTTTTAATTTGTTTAAATTTTATTTAGTTTTGACTAATTCTTTAAGTTGGACTTTAAAGTGGGCATTAGGTTAGAGTTAACCCTAATTTGTTACCTATATAAACATGAGTTGCATTTGAGAAAAAGGGGAGAAGGAGACAAAAGAAAAAACGGCGACCGTTCTCACAACTTATCAGAAGAAAGGAGGAACCCACGAACCCAGAAGGAGAAGAAAGAGACGGTTCTTCGAAGAAGAAGACGGAGCTTCCTTCGTTAATCATCATCATCACGACTCAGAGAAGCTCAAGCTTCCATCATTGTCCTCCTTCCGGAACTGCTTCAAATCCCATCTCAAGAATCCGTCGCCGTTACCGTAAGCTTTTCCTAACTTTTTAGATTTAGTTAATATTAAAATGAATTTTTTTAATTAAAACTCCTCTTGAACCAAAATTCTTTTTTTTAGAGGTTAGTGCATTATTTTCAATTAAACCATTTTTAAAAATAAATACAACAAAAGAAACATAAAGCTAACATTAAGACCTTTTATTCAACATTAAAGCTTTTTTTTAACAAGATTTAAAACTCTTTTATTAAAGTTAAAACCGCTTTTAAAGTTTTTTTCTTCCAAAATTAAAATCTTTTCTTAAAACTAAAACTTTTTTTTCCAAATTTAAACCACCTTTTTAAAATTTAAATCTAAGTTTGTAAATTAAAACCATTATTTAGTTAAGGTTACTACAAACATTTTTAAAAATCGATATATATATATATATATATATATATATATATATATATATATATATATATATATATATATATATATATATATATATATATATATATATATATATATATATATATATATATATATATATATATATATATATATATATATATATATATATATATATATATATATATATATATATATATAAAACTTATAATTAAAAACTATTGTTTATAACTTATAATTAGTTTTTTTTTAATAACTTGAAATTATATTTTTTCTGATGACTAATAATTAAAAACATTTTAATAGCTTACGGTTAGTATTTTTTTTTATATAATTTATAGTTAGTAACAGTTTTTTATGATTTATAGTTAATTTAGTTTTTAATAAATTGTAATTAAAAAAAACATTTAGATTTCTAATTTATGACGTTCCTAACATTTTTTTTCTCAGTTGTATAGTTTGTTGATCCTTTATTTTTTGCACTCCATTTTATAGTTGTAATTTACGCGAGGCAATCGTCGCTCTTATTTCATTATTATTCTTGCATTTTTCATGGATGTAATTTACGCGAGGCGATGGTCGCGGTTTATTGTTTACTTCGTATTTTTTGGGGATTTGTAATTTACGCGAGTGATCGTCGCGACGCTTTTTCCGCTTTCTTTACTTTCCGCACTTTAATTTCCACCATATAATAATTTGCCATGTTTTGCATGATTTATCGTTATGTTCATCTCCGAAGGAATTAGGTCTAGCCGTTTGACCGCCGAGTCAATAACCCTAACCTTTGACCATTTCCAAACCCTAAGAGCCTAGGTGTCCTGCCGTGGACGAAAATACCCTTTACCCTAGGTTTAGGTCAAAGGGTCGCCGTACTCTGTTTTTGGGTTTCCCGCCGTGGAACATTTAGTCAACCCTAATTTCATTAAACAAATTCAACGTAGAAATAGGAGTTTAAGACTCCACGTAAGAGTGTCCTTAAGATACGTTTATTCTCCATTGAAACCTTGACCACAATCAAGAAGTTTCTAACCTCCCTTTCGAGGGGAACTACGGTTACTCTGATTCCATTCCCGTCAGGATATGTAGGCACAAGATGCAACGTCTTGCCGAGTAAACTTAGGACTAACCCTTAGGTCTTTAGGTCACTCTATCCCTTAGCTCAATATATATTAAAGCAGATAATAAAATAAAAAAAAGCATACAATAAACAAAAGGTTCCTGTAGAGTACTACACAAGTTTAGGGTGCTAGTACCTTCCCTAAGCTTAACTAACCCCTTACCTAGATCTCTCCCTGCATTGTCTTCACGATGCAAAATTAGGTTTTCCCTCTTTTGACCTTTTCCTTCGGATAAATCAAAGAGCGGTTGTGAACTAAAGATGCGATTCAAATTAATTAATAATTTGATATCATATTCTAACCGCAACAGAAAATGACGACTTCACAGGGGACCCTCCTAATTTTTAAGGGTTGCCCCTATTTTGTTTATTGTATGATATTTCTAATTTATTTTATTATCTGTATATATTGTACCTTGCTTGGGGTATCTTTGTTGTGAGATAAGTCCTACACCCGGACTTTAGTGACATTATTATAGGAAGGTGCTATATTCGACGAGGCTTATAAGGAGTGATTCTCGACCAAGCTGACTTGAGAATCACCGCTCAGTTGAGACCCTTTTGAAAATGGTTCGGTTGAACGAGTATTCGTGAAAACTTTTACTATTGTCGATTGGAGTCCGTGATACTGGGGACCGTAGTACCTTAACACCACCTTGGCCTTATCTAGGACGTAGTGCAAGGACTATGAGGGAATATTCCCAAAATAGTTACTACGCGATACTACACTCAAAAGAGGCTCTCTCGAGGATATTATTAACCACCGAGTCAATTGGGAAATTGATAATATCCGAAAGATGGACTGATGACTTTGGGAACCTCTTTAGAACCTTGTTCTGCAGGTACAACTACCCCGTAGTACATACCTTTTGGGAAGGGTAGACCTTAACTCCATTCATTGTTCCTCTAACCTAGGACTTTGTTGTTTGTGTGTATTTGTGCAAGGCATTCATAAAACATCATTCCTAGTTTCAAGGAATTCAACTGTCCCTTGCAAATTCAAAAGTCTCACATTTTAAAGTCTAAAACATTTTCCAGGTTTCTTAGAAAATATTTGCAATCGACCGTTGAAGTTCTTGAAACCATTGCATGGCATTAACATCATGTCTTGCATTGCATTTCCCCCCGGTTTCTCATGTCCAGTTGTCTTTATCTTCCAGTGTCTCTTTGAGTCGTCAAGCTGATTCCTCGACATAGATATCAGCCTAGAGCTAATTGTAGACTCCATATGTCAGAACAGGAGACATATAATGCGGAAATCTGAATGTCCGAGCTCCCTTTGAGAATCCTCTCTATGAGCACAATGCTGCAAGTGCATCAAAAGTGAAGCTTCAGTCCAACTTCAGTAGACTATCTTCTCAAACTCCAGTGTTTCAGACAAGACGACTCATCTTTGTACTGATTTAGTCACTAGACCTTTTATTTCTCGTTGTTTGTACTTTCCTTATTTTGTATTAGTTGTTTGCCTTTAAATTATGTTTGTACTTTCATACCAATGAAATGAGCATTGCAACTTTCGATTTCAATTCATTTTATCTATTATTTTCATCTCTATGCTTTATCTTTCAAATAATTACTTTTGTCCGAATTTTTGGTATGCAAAGATTGGAGGGAGGATGACGAAAACGTTATACCCATAACAACTGTCAGTATGCTTTCAATAAATCCTTGTTGACGATGTGAGGCATTGTTTCAACTCCCAAACACTAGAGAAATAAGGAAGTTATCCCCTTGTCACCCCCTTCGAGCCTAGAAGTTGGAGTTTCTTTCTTTACAAAAAAACCCGCAATTTTAACCTTGGGGCATGGGTAGCTCTCAGTTAACTTGGTTGTGTTTTCCTACAATACGCCTTTCATATAAAGGTCGCACTCACAATTTTCCTTCGTACACAGCAAGTGTTGAAGATGCTTTTTTTTAAAGCCAAAACGCCAATGATAGGCAGTCTCTTTCTTTCGGAAAAAACAAAATAAAATATAAAAAGCCCGCTAAGTCAAAACCTATGAAGGAGACTTAGGCAAAACTGGGGCATCCCACTGACTGTAATCTTCACACAAAAAAATAGTTCAGGCAAAAGTTATGGATAATAAAAAGAGGAGATCTTTAAATCCTTACCCTGAAAATCCTCAATGTCAAAAGAACCATATGTTGTAAAGAAGCAGTGGCTGCCTTTTCATAGGTCCCTTGACTTCTGAACCATCATTGCTACCATCAGTGCAATTCCTAACCTATAGGAACCTGAATGCAAATATGAGTTAACTGAGCATAGGACTGGAGATCATCACGTAGATTGGGTGGGTACAAACAAATTTTGAGCCTTTATCCTTTGTTTCATAAGCTGTGAACCAGGCCACGTTACAACCCTCAAAAGACCTAATTGAAACAAGGATATTTTGAAAGCATGCTACAGCAAGGTTGCGTAAGCTGACTCCTAAAGATCTTTGTGAATCATTTATTTTGGCCGTATACCTGTATTAAACTTTGAGTGTCCTGGACCGCCGCGTTCTAACCAAAGACTCATTTATTTTTCATCTTTCAAAAATAATTTTGATTTCAAAAGTTGCATGAACTTTGCATTACCATGTTTATATGAATATTTTTGTTTGTAAACTGGCTTTCCTTTAAGGAATTTTCAAACAATCGAGAAACTTGGTCAAGTGATCCTATCAGGGGCAAAGTCTTCTCAGATCTGGTTTATCCATGAGATTTTCAAGACTCGGACTTGGGAAAACCTTCCGAGGGTACAGTAAAACAGTCATTTTTAGAATCAGACAAGCTGAAGCAATTATCAGTTCATCTGTAATGGACAATTTAATCTGGGGCAGTTTACTTGAAAGATCTCCAAGCAGCTTTCCATCCTTCCTACGAGGACCATCAACCTGATTACAATTTAGCTAGTGGCAGTGATCTCCGGGTTGAGGAATCAGTTTTCCAGTCTTGTCATCTTACCAAAAGAGTCGAGCCTTGTCGTCGACATCTGTATTTAATCATATCTCATAACATAATTCATATACATATACATTTCATACCTATGCATAACATGAGTGTTTCATCCTCATTTTCATTTCTCCCAAGGTCGTGTGTTATCCAGGTCTTACCTTGTGGTCGAAGTCAAACTTACTTGGCACCTAGCAAACAACTTTGTGTAGTGTCCATCTGATGTTCTTCCAGATAGGACGTTTTTCTTATCCGATGGTTTTCCGGATATGCCTGTTCCTTTTACGTCCAATACTATTCTCATATATTGTGTTTATACCTTTCATTCAAAGCCATTATTGGATGTCTGGTACCCTGATTTTAATGTCTCTTTCTGATGTTTTTCCAGATTGAGTCTCGTTGTTCTGATGTTCTTCCAGAACTTCGTTGTTACGTATCTGATGGTTTTCCAGATATTTTCCCTTGATTCTGATGGTCTTCCAGAATCTATCCGATGGTTTTCCGGATATGTTTCTCTTTCTGATGGTTTTCCAGATTGAGTATCTTTTATCTGATGGTTTCCCAGATATTTTCCTTCGATTTTGATGGTTTTCCAGGATCTATCCGATGGTTTTCCGGATTTGTTTCTCTTTCTGACGGTTTTCCAGACTGAGTATCTCTTATCTGATGGTTTTCCAGATATTCTTTTACGATTCTGGCGGTTTTCCAGAATCTTTCCGATGGTCTTCCGGATAAATTCCTCCTTCTGATGGTTTTCCAGATCGAGTCTTTGTTCTGATGTTCTTCCAGAACTCTATCTGACGATTTTCCAGATACCCCTGTGATTCTGATGGTTTTCCAGAATCTTTCCGATGGTTTTCCGGATCTGTTCTCTTTCTGAGGTTTTTCCAGATTGAGTTTTTGTTCTGACGTTCTTCCAGAACCCCTTTGTTGCTTATCTGATGTTCTTCTAGATAGGTCTTCAAAACTTGCACCATACATTTATTGCTTTCCTAAATGTTCCGGATTTACCTTCAGAAACTTGTCTTCATCTCATGCTCCTATAGATGTCGTCCTTTTGTTTCTGGATATACCCCAGGGTTTATTCGATGGTTTTTCGAGTAACTCTGGTATGTTTTAGAGTTCATTCGATGTTCTTCCGGATGTCCCTGAAATTTTTTTCTTTGACCTCGAGGTTATTCGATGGTTTTTCCAAGTATCTCTGGTGTTTGTTTCTCTCTGTATAATTTCCGATGATTCCTGAAGATCCCGCTCGATCTCTTTGCTTAAAGGAATGACTCGGAAATTCCAGCACTTGTCGTTTACCTGATCCTACCGCCGTGTGGATCCTGTGTTACTGCTCGTTCTAAAGTGACGATTGTCGCGCTATTCCACCAGTGCGTCGTATTCCCCAGTGTAGTTACTCGTCGCGTTTGTCCCCTATGACTTCGTGTTGTCTGCATCCTTGCATTCAAAATTCCATCATACGCATCATATTAGATTCATGGCATTGTCAGCATTATAGTTCGTGTTATTTTGTCCAGATAAAGTGGGCATTAGGTTAGAGTTAACCCTAATTTGTTACCTATATAAACATGAGTTGCATTTGAGAAAAAGGGGAGAAGTTGACGAAAGAAAAAACGGCGGCCGTTCTCACAACTTATCAGAAGAAAGGAGGAACCCACGAACTCAGAAGGAGAAGAAAAAGACGGTTCTTCGAAGAAGAAGACGGAGCTTCCTTCATTAATCATCATCATCACGACTCAGAGAAGCTCAAGCTCCCATCCTTGTCCTCCTTCCGGAACTGCTTCAAATCCCATCTCAAGAATCCGTCGCCGTTACCGTAAGCTTTTCCTAACTTTTTAGATTTAGTTAATATTAAAATGAATTTTTTTAATTAAAACTCCTCTTGAACCAAAATTCTTTTTTTTAGAGGTTAGTGCATTATTTTCAATTAAACCATTTTTAAAAATAAATACAACAAAAGAAACATAAAGCTAACATTAAGACCTTTTATTCAACATTAAAGCTTTTTTTTAACAAGATTTAAAACTCTTTTATTAAAGTTAAAACCTCTTTTAAAGTTTTTTTCTTCCAAAATTAAAATCTTTTCTTAAAACTAAAACTTTTTTTTTCCAAATTTAGACCACCTTTATTAAAGTTAAAACCTCTTTTAAAGTTTTTTTCTTCCAAAATTAAAATCTTTTCTTAAAACTAAAACTTTTTTTTTCCAAATTTAAAAAAATCCTTTTTAAAATTTAAATCTAAGTTTGTAAATTAAAACCATTATTTAGTTAAGGTTACTACAAACCTTTTTAAAAATCGATATATATATAGTTTATTTTTTTAAAAATCGATATACTAAAACTTATAATTAAAAACTATTTTTTATAACTTATAATTAGTTTATTTTTTTTTAATAACTTGAAATTATATTTTTTCTGATAACTTATAATTAAAAACATTTTAATAGCTTACGGTTAGTATTTTTTTTATATATAATTTATAGTTAGTAACAGTTTTTTATAATTTATAGTTAATTTAGTTTTTAATAAATTGTAATTAAAAAAAACATTTAGATTTCTAATTTATGACGTTCCTAACATTTTTTTTCTCAGTTGTATAGTTTGTTGATCCTTTATTTTTTGCACTCCATTTTATAGTTGTAATTTACGCGAGGCCATGGTCGCGGTTTATTGTTTACTTCGTACTTTTTGGGGATTTGTAATTTACGCGAGTGATCGTCGCGACGCTTTTTCCGCTTTCTTTACTTTCCGCACTTTAATTTCCGCCATATAATAATTTGCCATGTTTTGCATGATTTATCGTTATGTTCATCTCCGAAGGAATTAGGTCTAGCCGTTTGACCGCCGAGTCAATAACCCTAACCTTTGACCATTTCCAAACCCTAAGAGCCTAGGTGTCCCGCCGTGGAGGAAAATACCCTTTACCCTAGCTTTAGGTCAAAGGGTCGCCGTACTCTGTTTTTGGGTTTCCCGCCGTAGAACATTTAGTCAACCCTAATTTAACCCTAATTTCATTAAACAAATTCAACGTAGAAATAGGAGTTTTAAGACTCCACGTAAGCGTGTCCTTAAGATACGTTTATTCCCCATTGAAACCTTGACCACAGTCAAGAAGTTTCTAACCTCCCTTTCGAGGGGAACTACGGTTACTCTGATTCCATTCCCGTCAGGATATGTAGGCACAAGATGCAACGTCTTGCCGAGTAAACTTAGGACTAACCCTTAGGTCTTTAGGTCACTCTATCCCTTAGCTCAATATATATTAAAGCAGATAATAAAATAAAAAAAAAGCATACAATAAACAAAAGGTTCCTGTAGAGTACTACACAAGTTTAGGGTGCTAGTACCTTCCCTAAGCTTAACTAACCCCTTACCTAGATCTCTCTCTGCATTGTCTTCACGATGCAAAATTAGGTTTTCCCTCTTTTGACCTTTTCCTTCGGATAAATCAAAGAGCGGTTGTGAACTAAAGATGCGATTCAAATTAATTAATAATTTGATATCATATTCTAACCGCAACACATTTTCATCTGCATTTCATTAACATGTATTTGTGTTGCAGGTGCATATTTCTCCTTCGATTCCGGTGATCTTATTCTCTCCTTGCTGATATGGGTTCTTTGAAGAAAATTGTGGCTTACAAGCTTCCGACCCCAGATGTCCAGTCTTTGCTGAGTTTGATTTCTCTGGGTGGTGGGAAAGTGATGGAGGATTTCAGGCAGTCTTATGGAAGATTATTGAGATGGTTCTGGAAGCCTTCAACACGTGAGGTGGATGGTCTTTATGCCTTTCTTCAGTTTTATGATCCGCAGTTGAGATGCTTTGTTTTTCCTGATTATATTCTAGCATCTACTTTGGAGGAGTACTCAGTATTGTTGGATGTGCCTGTTCTTAGTCAGATGACTTTGGTTCATATTGATGTCAAGCCTGATCTGGCCAAGCTAGCTGCCATAGTACATGTGGAGGCTTCAGAGTTACAGGGGGTTTGACAGAGTGGAATGGAGTGCATGGTTTTTCTTTGGCTTTCCTAGTTGACAGAGCTAGACAATTTGCTAAGGATGGTTGTTGGGTTGCATTTAGTGTTGTTCTTGCTCTATGTATATACGACATTGTTTTGTTTCCTAACCTTCCATAATTTATGGATTTGGATGCTTTTCATATATTGGCCTTGAGAAACCCGGTGCCCACTTTACTTGGAGACGTTTATCATTCTGTGCATTACAAGAATGAAAAACGAAGGGGTAAGAACGTAGCCTGTTGTGTTCCTCTATTGTATGCTTGGTTTGCTAGTCATATGCCTACGACGAATCCATTTGTGGCTACTGCTAGTGCTTCCAAATGGTCAGAGACATTGATGGGATTATCTGCAGAGAATATTGTTTGGTTTGATCGAGACATGATGGGTAAGGATATTGTTTATAGTTGTGGTGGTTTTCCTAACGTTCCTTTGATCGAAAGGAAAGGTTGCATTAACTATAACCCTTCATTATTGGTGAGACAGTTCGGGTATGCATTGAGAGAGCCTCCTAGAGAAGAGGAGATACAGGAATCTCTGTATCTTACTGGCTTATTGGAGGGCGAGGCTCTGGGTAGACTTGAGCATGCATGGAATAACATTTGTCAAAAAGTGAAGTTAGCTTTGGGGAATAGTAACAGCCGAGCGTATGACCCTTACTTGACTTGGATTCATGATAGAGTTGCGAAGTTCTTGATGCCACTCCTTGCAGTTACACCACTGTATCCTCTCATGATTGAGGAGCCCACTACTATAGATATCCAGAAATACAATCAGGTATTGGCGGAGAAGTAAAAACTGAGGAAAGTGAATGAGGAATTGGAGAAAGAGATTATCCAGCTTCGCAGCGAGAAGATGGACACAATTCATTCTTTCAGGAGGCAAACCGAGCTTTTGAATAAACTGGGTACCTATATGACTAAGGAGACTAAGGACAAAGAGCGTACAGGCCAAGATTTGAATGCTTCTTACCGTGTTCTTGCCACAAAGAAGGAAAAGTTGGATAAGGCTTACATGAGGATCTCCAAGTTTGAGTCAATATGGAATGCCACGCTCACTAACAACAAGGAGCGTGAGGACAAGTTAAAACTTCAGATCAGCAATTTAAAGGCTCAGCTTAATGCCAAGGATGGAGAAATTGCAGCAGAAGCATCACTTAGACGAGACATCGAATACAGGTTAAATGAAGCGATCGCGAACCTGAAGGATCTCAGGTTGATGGCTGACTCCAAGAGACGTAGGCCTGAGGAAGCTTCCGAGGATCACGTTGATAGCCTACAACATACTGTCAGCCAACAGAATTTGCTTATTCAGGGGCTACTTGCTAGACCGGATCATCCCGAGACATTGAGGCTGTTAGAGGATTTCCGATCACGTCATCCTGCTTGACCTGTTCTATTTATTCCCGTTGTAGTTTTTGCTGTTTATTTGTTGTATTAACCATCTCCAGGCTTGTTGGCTGAGGTCTTTTCCTTATTTGTATTCAGTTGTAGTTTGTACTTTGCCTGATGGCTTTTGTTGATCTATATACGAGGAGTTTGTATTCTATGCTTGTCAGCAGGGTTCTCCATTGTTATGTTTTCCTGGAAACTAGAATCGAGGGGGAAATGTCCCTATTACATAAATACATGTCTGCATTTTAGCATGTTTCTCGCATTTGCTGGTGCATCAGAACTGTTAACCTTATCTTGTTTCTTGTGCCACTAGTGTTTCAGGATTGTAGATCAGATAACTCACTGCTACGGTACTAGAGGAAACCAGAAAAGGTTGATGGATCAGATGCAGGTAGAAATGCAAGAGATGAGAGATCGTATGGCACAGTTGATGGAGGTTATGCAAGGGGTTGCTAGTGGCCAGGCGCAGCTCCAGACTTTGGTGCAACCTCTGATTGCGCGAGTTGATATTGATGGGGTGTTTCATGGTGGGGTTGCTTCTAACCCTCCTTATAAAGAAACTCCTCATGCAGACAACTCTATGCCAACGTTAGTCATCCCTACTGCTGGAGGGGGTGGTCACACTGCTGGTGTTGGGAATACAGCAGGTTTTAATCATGTTGGCTTTGCTAATGGGGGTAATGGAAATGGAAATGGCTTTGGCCTCGACACTACAGGTGCTATACAGGGTAGCATGGACCATACATGGAATGAGGATAGGCAGGAGGATGTATTCACTCCAAGGTTTGTAAATGTTGTAGGACCTTCTGAGGCTGATAGAAGGATTCAATTGATTGAAGAGAAGATGAGATCGCTTGAATGCCAAAACTCTATGGGGCTGGATATGTCTAACCTGGGGCTGATCCCAGGCTTGAGAGTGCCTCACAAATTCATAGTGCCTGACTTCGATAAGTACAAAGGCACTACTTGCCCGAGGGTTCACCTGCGCTCGTACTATAGAAAGATGTCCGCGTACTCGGACGATGAAAAACTCTTGATGCACTTTTTCCAGGACAGCCTGTTTGGTCCCTCTTTGGAATGGTACATGGGGCTGGAGCCCATTAACGTCCGCAGTTGGAAAGACCTAGCCGAAGCTTTTGTAAGGCACTATCAGTACAACAGTGACCTTGCACCAAATAGAGTCCAGTTGCAGAATATTTCCCAAAAGAATAAAGAATGCTTTAAAGAGTACGCCCAAAGATGGCGAGAGCTTGCTGCTAGGGTACAACCACCAATGGTAGAAAGGGAGCTTTTGGACATGTTTGTTGCTACTTTACAAGGGGTGTACTATGAAAAGCTTATAAGCAGTATGTCCGAAAGTTTTTCAGACTTGATAATCACCGGTGAAAGGGTGGAAAACGGCATCAAGCTCGGAAAGATTCAGGCGGGAGAAGTACCTTAATCTGGAGGAGGAGAGAAGAAGGTATTTGGGAATAAGAAGCGTAAAGGTGATGTTAGCTCAGTGACGAGTTCTAGAGGAAGAGGAAGGGGTCAGCAACAGAACCAATATCGCCAACAACAAGTGGCCAGTGTCACTATTCCTGTGCCATGGCAACAACAACCACCACCACCACCACAACAACAACAGCAAAGACAGTATCAGCCACAGCAATAAAACCAGCAAGGTTATAGGAGGTTTCCTGATAGGGCCAGGCCGAATAGAGTATTTGACACTCCACCGACGCCCTACTCTCAAGTGCTTCAAACTTTATTACAATTGCAATTGATTCAGAAAAGGACTCTAGCTCCTTTAACAGGTAATCCCCACCCGTCTATGACGTAAATGCACGTTGCGAGTTTCACTCTGGGGCGCCTGGTCACTCTATTGACGATTGCAAGGCTTTTAAGCACAAGCTTCAAGATCTCATTGATAGCAAAGCAATAAATGTTTCGCATGATGCACCTAACGTTGTGCAGAACCCTATGCCAAACCATGGGCAGGCTAGGGTTGGTGCTATTCTGGTGGAGGAGGATTTAGACTTTATAATGGATGTGAATGAATTGAAAACTCCATTGAAGTTTGTGAAAGACAAATTGCCGGGAGGAGGTGTATTCCCTGGTTGCAATGAGGACTGTGTTGATTGCTTACGTCATCCTGAGGGATGCGTTGATCTGAGAAAGTGTATCCAAGGAATGATAGATGAGGGGACGTTGCAGTTTGAACGAACCGCAGAAAAGAAACCTGTTGAGGAAGTAAGTGAGGAGAGGGATGAGGTCGCTACGATTTCGATCCCATATAAGACTATAACTATCTCAGCGCCTCCTAGGCCACCAACAATAACTATTACCAAAGCAGGACCTGTGCCTTATGAAAGCACCAAAGCGATTCCGTGGAACTACGGAGCTGAGGTGTATTGTAATGGCCAGAAGATAGATTTGAAAAGTTTTCCTGTGGAGTCAGCAGAGAATGTTGTGGGAGCAGGGGCAATTACCCGAAGCGGCAGGGTCTTTGCATCGCCCGAAGTGGTGGCTAAAAAAGAAGATAGAGGGAAGGGTAAGATGGTAATTGAAGAAACTTCCCAGTCTGGTGAAAAAGAATCTTTGGAGAATGATGTGGAGGAAGTCATGAGGATGATACGCAAAAGCGACTATAAGATAGTCGAGCACTTACAGCAGACACCTTCCAAAATTTCAATATTATCGATGTTGTTGAGCTCCGAAGCTTATAGGAATGCATTGATGAAAGTGTTGAGTACCGCCTTTGTGCCTCAGGAAATATCAGTGAATCAGCTTGAAGGGGTTGTTGGGCATGTAAACGCGGGAAATGGCCTTGGATTTACAGATCTAAACTTAACGCCAAGGGGAAGAAACCACAATTGTGTGCTGCACATTTCTGTTGAATGTAGAGGAGTGGTTATGTCTCATGTCCTAGTTGACACAGGGTCATCTTTGAATATGCTGCCGAAGAAAGCACTTATGAAGCTGGATACTTAAGGTATTACCTGTACGCCAAGTGACTTGGTTGTACGTGCTTTCGACGGTACTTGGAGATCTGTCTTCGGTGAGCTGACTTTGCCTATCCAAGTGGGCCCAAAAGTTTTTGACGCTGTATTTTATATCATGGACATTCAGCCCGCTTATAGATGTTTGTTAGGCAGGCCTTGGATCCACTCAGCTGGGGCTGTTACATTGACTCTGCATCAGAAGTTGAAATACATGGTTGGTGGTAGTGTTGTAACAGTGTGTGGAGAAGAGGACATCATGGTTAGTCACATGTCTTCTTTCAAGTATGTCGAAGTAGATGGAGAAATTCATGAGACCCTGTGTCAAGCGTTTGAAACCGTTCAGTTGAAGGATAAGGTGCCGGTGGTGAAGAAAGAGCCTGAAGTGGCTATGTCTTCTTTCAAAGAAGCGCAGGCTGTGGTGAAATCTGGCTCAGCCCAAGGATGGGGACAGGTGATTGATATCCCTCAGAAGCAAGACAAGTTCAGTCTGGGGTACCACCCATCGTCTTCACAAAGCACTCCGAAGTTCAAGGGGTCGGTCGGGTTTACTAGAGGAGGTGTCTTCTTCGAGTAGCTTAATGCCATTTCTGACGATGAAGCTAGAGACAGTGACTGCGATATGGATGCTTGGATAAAGCCATGCCTTCCAGGACATCGTCTATGCAATTGGTCCATTGAGGAATTTTTCCAAGTGACCCATGAACAGTAATGATTTTGTTTTTCAATTATTGTACGACCCCATGTTCTACCCGGAGCATAGTGGTTTGTTATTTTAGGGCTTGTTTGTTTATGTCTGAATATTGTTTCATCTATTAATCAAAGGGCGTTTTTCCATTCAAATTTTGAGATCTCTGTTTTTCTTGTTTTATCTTTAACAATAAAATGGCAATGTGTTTGTTTGCATATCATTTGAAACACTTAACCATTTTCATTGCAGGACTCACATCATTGCAGATGACACCGACCAAGAATCTTCTATGACTCGCTTCGACTTTGATAACCCGGTATTTCAAGCTGAAGAAGAGATTGATGAGGATGAAGACTTGCCCGAAGAGCTAGCTAGACTCTTAAGACAAGAAGAGAAGATCATTCTGCCTCATGAAGAAGAGATTGAGGTCGTCAACTTGGGTTCTGAAGAGGTTGTCAGAAATGTCAAAATAGGGGCTACATTGCAAGAGGACATCAAGCAAAGGTTGATAGAGATGCTTCGAGAGTACAGTGACATCTTTGCTTGGTCCTACGAAGATATTCCCGGACTTGACACTGACATTGTGGTTCATTGATTTCCACTTTGGGAAGAATGTCCACCCGTCAAGCAGAAGCTTAGAAGAACGAGACCAGACATGGCTGTAAAAATCAAAGAAGAGGTTCAAAAGCAGTTGGACGCTGGATTTTTAGTCGTGACCACTTACCCTCCATGGGTCGCCAACATTGTACCTGTACCTAAGAAGGATGGTAAGTTAAGGATGTGCGTTGATTATAGAGACTTGAATAGAACGAGCCCAAAAGACGATTTCCCGCTCCCCCACATTGACGTATTGGTCGACAATACTGCTCAATTCTCGGTGTTTTCCTTCATGGATGGTTTCTCTAGTTATAATCAGATAAAAATGGCACCAGAAGACATGGAGAAAACAAAATTCATTACACTATGGGGAACATTTTGCTATAAGGTGATGCCGTTTGGGTTGAAAAACGTAGGGGCAACTTATCAGCGGGCAATGGTGACTTTGTTTCATGATATGATTCATCATGAGATCGAGGTCTATATTGATGACATGATTGCGAAGTCCCAGACGGAGGAAGGACATCTGGTCAATTTATTAAAGCTATTTGAGAGGTTGAGGAAGTTCAAATTGAGGTTGAATCCAAATAAGTGCACTTTCAGAGTTCGGTCCGGAAAGCTATTGGGGTTTATTTTCAGCAGAAAAGGAATCGAGGTAGATCCTACAAAAATAAGAGCTATTCAAGAAATGCCAGCGCCGAAGACTGAAAAAGAAGTTCGTGGCTTTTTAGGGAGGTTGAACTACATCGCTCGGTTCATATCTCATCTAACAGCCACGTGTGAACCAATGTTTAAACTGTTAAAGAAAGATCAGGCAGTTGTCTGGAACGAAAATTGTCATAGAGCATTCGACAAAATAAAACAGTATCTGTAGGAGCCTCCGATACTGATACCACCAGTTGCTGGAAGACCATTAATCATGTATTTAACGGTTCTTGAGAATAGTATGGGTTGTGTTCTCGGTTGTTGCACCCCAAAATTTGCCCAACATTTCTTTACCTAGCTTATGTTTCATTTCATTCACATTAGCATTATCATTTGCATTTCATTGACATGTATGCAGGAGATCAAGAGGTATGATTACCAATCAAGAGATATACAAGAGTTTGAAGCTAGCTAAGAAGGTTATTCAGGTGCTCAAGGGTTGATAGCCTTGTCAGAGAAGTGAAAAGATCCTCAGAGAGAGTGATTGAAACCAAGAGTGTGTGCCTCCTAACTTAAGAGTTGTGGGAAGTCATCAGATGATTCTAAAGCCATAAAGTTGGACTTGAGGTCTTGAGAGAGCTCATGAGAAGTGTTGAAGATCACTTTGAGGCATAGACAGGTCATTGTGCAAGATTAAGAAGACTCAGCCATGAGTGGTGCAATTAGGGTTTGACTGGGTCAACCCTAAGTCAACTGAGGATTTGAAGAAGTTTGAGACCTAATACAAGATCCATGTGATCATGGATTGATGCATTAAGATGTTATAAGGATGATTCCAAGGTTAACTCATCATGATTGAAGAGTTTGAGAAGTTTCAAGCTAGGGTTTCTAAGACTTGACAGTGTAAAATCCCCTAGTTTGACCCCTATCTTCAAGGCAATGTAGCTCAAGATGTGATTGTCATATCATCCTAACCCCAACATTATTGTTGTAGAGCATGATCTTAGCTTTAATTTGAGTGCTATAAGTCCTTGATAGGATTTGTATAACTCAAGTTATGACTTTGACAAGTTACAAGTCATCTGAGGTATATGAATTTGGAGCTTGAAAGTTGCCCAACTTGCATGAAACTTTTGCCCTAGAAGGATGATTCCTATGAACTTTTGGTCAACATGAATGTTGTTCCTTATCATCTTAGCTTTCTAGAAAGTACTAGAAGTCCTTTATAGGATTTGTAGAACTCAAATTATGGCTTGGACAAGTCAAGGGTATTTTGGACATTTGGTGATTATAGGTCATTTGTGATCATAGGCCATTTTCACCAACTTAGAGGCCTCAAATGAAATTTTGTTCAACTAGAAAGTTGCTCAAAATGGTGTTTTAACCTTGACCATGCATCAAGGAGGCATTGAAATGGCTCAAGGAGATACTTGGTTCAAGAAATTTTGAAAAAAGAAAGAATTAAAAGGCATAAAAGGCAAGAAATTCAAATAAATTGATTTATGTCCAAATGATACAAACTTATAGGTCATTTTGATTGGAAAATACATTTTAGAAACAATGGAAATGTTACATTTTTGAATTGAGCCCAATTTCAATCACTTTTACTTTGTTACTTCATGGTGAAGTAACATAATCAACACATGCCATTGGATTGAAAACAAGGAACTAATCACCACCAACCAATTCAAAATCTCATGAGATGATTGCAAACAATTTCAGGCCAAAACAGAGCAGGATACACGACTGTTGCACATGATATTTTGGAAGAGAAAGTGAAATTGAAAATCTCATTTGGATGGATCCAGAAGTTTCTAGATGATCCCAATCACTTCTATATAAGTCATTGGGTGAGTTCAGTGCTTTTTTTGGAAGAGATTGGTGCTGGTTGCAGAGAGAGGGATCAAAGTTTCATGAATGCAAGTTGAGATCGAATTTTCAATTCAAGGAAGAACCAAGCCAATTTGAGGTGTGCATTAGCTTCAGAGGGAAATTTGGAGTGAATCTGGATTGTTGTGGAGGTTGAATCGTGCAAGAACCACTTCTGTAGTAAGCTTGAACACAGGTTGGTGAACTTCTTGATTATGCATGATTTAGGCAGTGATAGATAGAAATTCATATTCGGTTGGGATCCTGATGATGAGTAGTTGGATTTAGGATGTTTAATTGCTTGATTAGAGATGATTTAGGTCAGATGCCATTTTCGGTTGAGATTGTTATTTCATGATTCATGAGTTTTGAGGAGAAATAATTGGTATGGTTGGATTGCTGGGAAGATTCTGGTCAAGATTCATTCAGGAATCGTGGCAAATGGTGGGCCGTAAAGGAAGTTAGGGTTCTGCAGGGGTGGCCGAAAAAGTCAACGGCAGTGGCTAGTTCGCGTGCAGGTTGCAGGTTCAAATTGGGGACGATGAACAAGGACCCTCAGATTAGGGTTGGACTTTGACTCAGGCGTGTGTTGGAGGGCCACGATTTGATCTCAAGCTCTGAAGAGAAATTTCAAATGAAACGCACCGTTTCATTAATTGAATTGTTTTGGGCTTAGCACTCTGATTGATATCAACACCCCCCCTGGGCCCAAATATTGAAATGAACGGATTATTTTTGCTATTTGCCACGCGTTCTTACCAATTTCTTTTATTTTCTTTTATTTTTCATTATTTCATGTGACTTAGTGAATAATTCATAAAAAATAGGAGATTAATTCAATTAAATCCAAACTTTTTTCCCCTGATTCATGATTGAATCTAGAATTTTGTAGATAAAAAATATTAATAATTCATGCATTTTTGATTTTATTTGCATTTTTTGAATATTAATTGGTATTAAAATGGCCATGGTTGATACCTTGTTTTAATGAATTTGGTTTGAGCACTTGGTGATGATTCTTGCCTTGATTTTTTGTGTGTAGCTAGCATAGATATGCATGTTCCCCTTAAATTTTTCTCACATTTTTGTGATGAATGTAGGTGGTAGCTTTAAGTTGAAACTTTAGGTGCTCTATTTTTAGGGTTTAGGCTTAATACCTTGTGATGTAGGTTTTATTTCTAGAACTTTGTGGATGATTCAACCCCTGGATTTTATATGGTAGATTCATGATTGAATTAGGGTCCCATAGTTATTTTTGTAGGATTTTACAATTGGTTTTAGTATTTTAGTTAGGATTAACTTTAGTACTAAGTTTTAGGTGATCCTAGCTTGCTAATTCAACTAGATTGATTCCTTTAGTTCCCTTAGATTAGGGTTTTGCTTTGCTTGCTCTTGGTTGATGATGAAGACATGTGTGGGCTACTATGGAAGGCTTGAAGGAGTTTGGATGTGAAGATTTCCCTTCTTTTGGTGTAGTGTTGATTAGGTGTTGAGATTAGGGTTTGTAGGCAGAGCTTCTAGATAGATTCTCTTCTTTCATAAACATGGAAGGTGTTGACCACTTCCATTCTTCCCTATGATGTAAGGTCCCCTTGTGAAGGCGTCATCCCTCCTTTGGTAGGATGTGTGGCTCTTTACAAGTTGGTAGAACCTTTGAGGGTCCCTTTCTCTGATGATGGAGTGCTTAGTGGTGACCTTTGGTCTTCACTCTACTGTCTATCATCCAAGTCTTGCTCTTGTTAGATGAATCTTTCCCCCTTGCTAGAGGATGGAGTTCCTTGTTAGAAGATTTGAAGAGAATGGAGGTTGCTACTTCTTTGTGGTTGAAGACTACCCTTGGAGCTGAAGCTTGAAGATCAATAGGAACAAGTTGACACTTGTGGGAAGAAGATCAAGTTGAGATTGAAGAAAGAGCTGAAGCTTGAAGAAGATGAAGAACAAGTTGATATTTGTGAGTTCAATGCTTTGAGTACCTGAAGGAACAAGTTGATACTTGCTAGTGGAATTGAAGCCTGAAGGTGAGGTCTACTTTGGAGCTGAAGCTTGAAGAGGATGTAGAACAAGTTGATACTTGTGTTTGATGTGTTAGAAGCTTGAAGAAGCAAGTTGACACTTGCTATTGAGGATGATAGCCTTGAAGAGAAGTTGAAGACTGAGGACTGAATTGATGTCAGGAGAGCTTGGCTGTGAAGCTGTGGGAGTGGTTGATCGGCTTTCTTTTCTTGTCTGTTTTGCTTTCTGTGCAACTGTATTGATGTGATTTGTTTGATTTGCTTGATGCATTAGAATAAGTTCATGTTTAGATTGATTTAAGCTAGGAGCATGATTGCACTAGAGGTTGAGTTGCTCCCTCTGCTTGTATTGTTACTGTATGGCTTTGCTTGCAGGTATTTGGTAGAGCCCAGCTCCCTTGCCTATGTGGTCTGGTGTGTTTGCTTGATGGCATTTTCATTTCTTTTGTATGACTAAAGTCACTTATATCTTGCTTGATAGCATGTTATTTCCTCTGTATGATTGTAGTTATTCATATCAGGCTTGAGGTTGAGATGAGCTTGTGGAGGCTTAAGCTATCTGAGAAAGGATTGTTGGAGAGTTTCTTTTCAACAGTCTGGATGTTTAGTATGGCACCCTTTAGGTGACATGCGACGCATTCACTCTCAGGTCATAGTCTCTAGTGCGATATTGGTTGCAAACATCCATAAAAAACAGTTATTCCGTAAAAGACAGAAAACAAACTTTAAACCTTTTTGCCCCGTGGGCCCATAATTCAAAGGAAGCTTTTCTGAAGAAAAGAGTGTCGTTAACTCCCAGTTCTACCGCAAACGGTAACGCCTAAGTCTCCAAGGGTCGAGCTGCGTACGCCAAACTGCTGGAACTGTTTGTTAACCCTACTCGAAAAAACAGATGAATCTGAATTCCCGTAATCCGTATTATCCCGAACTACGTAAGCTCTGATCTCTCAAGCCTGTTGAGAGTACGTAGGCACAATACTGACGTATTGGCGAGCCACTTTCCCCGTAACCCGTAGTTAGCCGAACTACGTTGACTCTGATTTCTCATTCTCTGATGAGAATACGTAGGCATAAAGTGCGACGCTTTGCCGAGTCATTTTCTTTCCTTTTTAAGCCAGCCTTGATAGGTAGATAGTAAACAAACCCGTCAGATAAACACAACAAGCGTGGATTCCATCGAGTACGATGGACGTGAAGGGTGCTAATACCTTCCCCTTGCGTAACCGACTCCCGAACCCAGACAATGGTTGCGATGACCTTGTCTTATACCTTTTCGTCAGGTTTTTTCGATCGTTTCCTTTCCCGTTCTGAGGGATAAATAACGAAAGGTGGCGACTCTTCTGTTTTGCCGACACCTTATTTTCGCGGTAGCGACAGCTGGCGACTCTGCTGGGGACTTGATAGTTTCCCGGGATCCAACGTCCCATATGCGAGTCAGTTTGGGGATCCAACGTCCCCTGCGAGAGTCAACCCTAGCGCTTGTATGATTACTTGTTGGGTTGTGTTTATTTATCGCATTTTATTTCCCGCACTTTATTTTCAGTATGATATGATTATCTGTGTTGTTGTGGGAGGGGCATTCTGATGAGTGAGAAGCCAGACCCAGGCTTGAGTGTACCTAGCATTAGTTGTGGAAATTAGTAGGCGCGTGCTTGCTTTGCAGGCACTAGTGTCTCATGAAATCCACGCTCAGACGAGGTTCTCCCGGTTGACTTCTTTTCCGGCCCTTTGGGCCTGAGGGGTTGTTGGTTTGGAGGATTGTCGACTCTGGGGACCGATCATTTGGAATTCAGCTGAGTGAGGCCGCTTCAGGAGATGGTGATACCACACCTTCTGGGTATCATATCACCCCTCTTGAATGTCTGTGACACTGATGACCGCATAGGATGCCGAACTTGTGTCAGTTTAGGGCCATACCTGTGAGCAGGGTTGGGTTTGTTGCAGGACACCTTAACCTTCAGACTACCTGGTTTTCCTGATAGTGAATCAGTTTTGTTGGTATCAGGGGTTCTCATCATCAGATGATATTTGTTCTTGACAGAGCAGAGTTATGGCCTTGTATCAGAGGTCCTTATCTTCAGAGATGTATTTGTTCTTGACAGAGCAGATTTGTGGTCCTATATCAGAGGTCCTTATCTTCAGAGATGTATTTGTTCTTGACAGAGCAGATTTGTGGTCCTGTATCAGAGGTCCTTGTCTGCAGATATGTGTGTTCTTGACAGAGCAGGTTTATGGTCCGATACCAGGGTTTTCTTCTCATCAGAGATAGGGTTGTTCTTGACAGAGCAGTATTGTGGTCTTGTTGATACAAGATCTTCACCTTCACCACTTCAATAGCACAGTCGTCTTGATCTCCTGCTGCATGATTGCATTTTGCATTGTTTTGCATATTCATCTGCATTTCAGTAACGTGTGTCTGTGTTGCAGGTATCGTTTCCCCCGGTTCAGGTTTTCTTGCCTTCTATTGTGCTACTATGGGTTCTCTGAGGAAGACTGTAGCCTACAAGCTCCCCACTCCTGATGTTTTTCAGCTGACTGGTTTGATTGCTTTGGCAGATGATTCTGTGAGAGGTGAATTCAGAAAGTCTTATGGGAAACTGCTCAGCCTGGTTCGTAAACCCTCTGTGTTTGAGTTGAATGGGTTGCACGCCCTGCTGCAGTTCTACGATCCTCCTTTGAGATGCTTTACTTTCCCGGACTTTATTCTCGCACCTACACTAGAGGAGTATGCTGATTTGTTAGGTGTGCCTATCAAGAGTCAGATGCCCTTTGTTCATATGGATGTTGCGCCTAATCTGGCTAGTCTAGCCCCTTCACTTCATCTGGATGCCTCTGAGTTGGTCTTGTCTAGTTAGAACAGGGTTCCCGGTTTCTCCTTGCAGTTCTTAGTGGGGAAGGCACAGCAGTGCACCAAAGAAGGATGTTGGATCGTGTTCAACGCCATTCTTGCTCTGTGCATATATGGCATCATTCTGTTCCCCAATATGCCCGACTTTGTAGACTTCGACGCCTTCTACATCTTTGCATCAGAGAATCCAGTCCCTACCTTGATAGGAGATGTCTACCATTCTGTCCACTACAAGAACGAGAATAGAAGGGGCAAGAATGTCTCGTGTTGTGTACCCCTGCTCTATAGATGGCTTGATAGTCACCTACCCAAGAAGGGTCCCTTTGCTTTGTCTACAGCCACAGCTGAGTGGTCTGAGCGTTTGATGAGTCTGTCAATAGAGGATATTTCCTGGTTTGATAGAGATAGGTTGGGTACTGAGATCATCTTCAGCTGTAGTGGGTTTCCGAACGTGCCTTTGATAGGCAGGAAGGGTTGTATCAACTATAATCCATCTCTGCTGGTCCTACAGTTTGCTTATGCTTTGAGAGCTCCGCCGAAGGATGAAGAGGTGCAGGAATCTCTGTACCTCACTGGTCTTCTAGAGGGGGATATGTTATCTAAGCTTCAGCACGCTTGGAATGGTATCAGTAAGCAGGGAAAGCCGTTGCTGGGGAAAAGTAATAGCCAAGCCTACGCTCCGTATGTGACCTGGATCAGAGCCAGAGCAGACATCATAGGGATGCCGTTTCCTCCCACCAAGCTAGAAAGCCCTCCAGTGATTGAAGAGCCTACCACCGTGCCTATTCAGCAGCATAATCAGGTGTTAGCTGAGAGAGATGAGATGAAGAAGGCAAATGAAGAATTGGAGAAAGAAGTGGCTCAACTCAGAAGCGAGAGAAGCGAAGCCGTCCATTCCTTCAAGAGGCAAACAGAGCTGGTGAACCAGTTAGGGACGGATTTGACTAAACAGATGGCCGAGCGCGAGCGTTTGGGCCGGGACTTTAAAGCTGTCAATGACGTACTAGCCACTAAGAAGCAGCACTTGGATGAAGCGTACCGGAGAATATCCAAGTTTAATCAACATTGGAAGGCCACCCTAACCAACGGCAAGGAACGGGAGGATAAACTGAAACATCAGATCTCCAAGTTGAAAGCCCAGGTGAAGGCTAGCGAGAAGAGGTTTGATGAAGAAACCGCTCGCAGATATGCCGCTGAAGGCCTGCTCAACAAGGCTCTTGCTAACCTGAAGGAGTGCAAACTGATGTTTGAATCCAAGAAGCTGAAGTTAGAAGATTGTTTCGGAGAAGGAGCATGGGAAGACTCAGTTGAAGGTCTTCAATACACTATTACACAGAGGGATTTACTCGTCGAAGCGTTGCTCACTCGGCCTGATCATCCAGAAACGAGGAATCTGTTAGAAGAGTTTCGCGCTCGTGGCCGTGCTTGACCATATTTGTAATCCTTTGTTTTTGATCATTGTTGTATGCTGACCATCACCAGGCTTGTTGGTTGGGGTTATGCCATTGATTCTGCTTGTATCCAATGACGTTGTGTACCGCCTTGATGGGCTTTCTTTATATATATGAGATGTTATTTCCATGATTGGACTCAGACTTCTTATTATCAACACTGGCACTCAGGCACTAGGATCAGGGGGGAAATCTCCCTAACACACAGACACACGTTTGCATTTGCATGAAGCATCTGCATAACGAGCACTTTTTCGTTTTTTCTAACCCCTCTGTGTATGCAGGGTGTTTCAGGTTGTTCCAGGATTGATCAAAGACCAATCCACCGCTATCCGACCAGAGCAAATCAAGCTAGAGCAATGGAACAAGTGCAGACTGACGTTCAATAACTCCGAGAGAGGATGAACCGCTTCATGGAGCTCATGCAAGTGGTTGCCAACGGCCAAGACCAGCTCAGAACATTGGTCCAGCCTCTGATCTCAAGGGTTGACAGCAACGGTGTACTCCATGGTGGGAATGTTCCGACCCCTCCACCTGTTGAAACTCCTCAGAACGGCATCCCCGTGACCGGGGGGAGCGGTAGTGGTAACGGCAACGTGATCGCTAACATGGGGCTCAATGGTAATACAACTGGCGTCGGTAATGGAAATCTTGAGGCTAATGTCAATGTTGGGCTGGGCAACGACAACACGGGTGTCGGGAATCTGTACGGGCCTCAGCCATGGTTAGAAGACCGTCAAGAAGATTTGTTCTCCCAGAAAGGTGCTGAAGGAGAGCTGACTGCTGAAGCACGTTTGAGGTTTAAGGCACTCGAGGACAAGATGAGGAATTTCGAAAACCTGAACAGTATGGGTGTCGACATGTCCAAATTGGGATTGATTGCTGATTTCAAGGTGCCTCCCAAGTTCAAGGTACCCAACTTTGAGAAGTACAAGGGCACTACCTACCCTCGCGTCCACTTAAGGTCATACTACCGGAAAATGTCCGCTCACTCTGAAGACGAGAAGTTGCTGATGCACTTCTTTCAGGATAACTTGTCCGGGCCGTCCTTGGAATGGTACATGAGTTTGGAGCCTACCAGTGTGCGCACGTGGAAGGAACTTGCTGAGGCATTCGTGCACCATTACCAGTATAACAGTGATTTGGCTCCAAACCGAGTCCAACTGCAGAATTTGTCACAAAGGAACAACAAAGGGTTCAAGGAATACGCCCAGCGGTGGCGTGAATTGGCAGCTAGAGTTCAACCGCCGATGGTTGAACGGGAGCTTGTTGAAATGTTTGTAGCCACCCTCCCAGGGGTTTATTACGAGAAGTTGGTTAACAGTATGTCTGGAAGTTTCTCAGATCTCATCATCACCGGCAAGCACGTTGAAAATGGGATCAAATTGGGGAAAATTCAAGGTGTCGATCTAGCCTCAGCTGGAGGAGGAAAGAAACCGTATGGTGGCAAAAGGCGGGAAGGAGAGACGAGCGCCGTGTCCAACGCTCGAAGGAAGGTTAAAGGCCCTCACCAGCAGGTGGCTAGCATAACCATCCCCGCGGTCCAACAACCCCAGCTACAGCAGCAGCAGCAGCAGCCGAATCAACAAGGGTATAGAAAGTATCAGAACAGGGCACCTCTGTCAAGCCATCACCTCGAGACGCCGCCCATGTCTTATGCTCAGCTGTTACAGACCCTGCTTCAGTTACAGCTAATCCAGAAGAGAACCCTGGCTCCCTTGACAGGGGCACCTCCGCCAGGTTATGACGCGAATGCAACATGTGAGTTTCACTCGGGGGCACCCGGCCATACGATAGAAAACTGCAAGGCCTTCAAGCACAAGGTTCAGGATATGGTGGACGCTAAGATCATCAATTTCTCGTATAATGTGCCAAATGTCACGAAGAACCCTATGCCGAACCATCGGGGAGGGGGGGGGGTGAATGCCATTATTGAGGAAGAGGGTCTAGATGTGTTGACTGATGTCAGAGATCTGAGGACACCGCTTAGCTTCGTTAAAGCCAAGCTGATGAAGAGAGGCTTCTTTCCGGGCTGTGGAGAGCTGTGTATGGGCTGTGCGACTCGTCCTGACGGATGTGAGCAATTGACAGAAGGAATTCAGAGTCTGATGACCGAAGGAATCTTGCAGTTTAGCCGAAGGGCCGAATATGGATCTGGAGAGGTAATGCTGAAGCAAGATGATGAGGTTGCCACCATCACCATCCGTCGCCGGACGATCACTATTTCTGCACCTAGACTGCCCACGATTACCATCACCAAGGCCGGGCCGATACCTTTTGAAAGCACCAAGGTTGTCCCGTGGCATTATGGGGCGGACGTCTACTGCAACGGGCAGAAGTTAGAATTGGAACCCTCGGGACAATCTGTGGATAACCTAGTAGGAATCGGCGGAATCACGCGCAGCAGAAGAGTATTTGCTCCACCTGAGATTGTGGCGGACAAAGCGGACAAAGCTGATGTAACCGATAAGGGAAAGAGTAAATTCGTTGAGGAAACCCCTCGGGGGGTAGAGAAGGACTTGCTTGTTAAGGACGCTGAAGAGTTCATAAGGTCGATTAAGAAGAGTGACTGCAAGATCGTGGATCATCTCCAGCAAACACCCTCGAAAATTTCCATCCTGAATTTGTTGCTGTGTTCGGAGTCACATCGCAACGCGCTGTTAAAGGTTTTGAATGCCACATATGTACCGCAGGAAATATCGGTCAACCAGTTGGAAGGAGTCGTAGCCCATGTGAATGCTGGAAATGGGTTAGGGTTCACTGACCTGGAGCTGACGCCGAAGGGAAGAAACCACAACAGTGCCCTGCACATCTCGATAGAGTGTAGGGGGACGATTATGTCTCATGTGTTGGTGGACACAGGGTCATCGCTCAATGTTCTTCTGAAGAAAACATTGATGAAGTTAGATACTCGAGGATTGATCTGCACACCCAGTGATCTGGTGGTGAAGGCTTTCGATGGAACCAAGCGTCATGTTTTCGGAGAAGTGACTTTGCCAATCCAAGTGGGGCCGGAAACTTTCGACGCAGCCTTCTACATTATGGACATCATGCCTGCCTACAGCTGTCTCTTAGGCCATCCATGGATCCATTCCGCTGGCGCCGTGACCTCCACGTTGCACCAGAAACTCAAGTATGCTGTCGGAGGCAGCATCGTGACTGTTGTGGCGAGGAAGACATAATGGTGAGCCATTTGTCGTCCTTCAAGTATGTTGAGATGCATGGGGAAATCTACGAAACCCTATGTCAGGCGTTCGAAGCTGTTAAAGTCAAGAACGTGGCTCCAGTAATGACTGAGAAACCAGAGATGACTCTCTCTTCCTTCAGGGAAGCCCGGGCCATTGTTCAAGCCGGATCTACCCCAGGCTAGAGGCAGGTTCTGGAAATACCTAACAAGCAAGACAAGTTCGGGTTGGGATACTCTCCTACGGCTGAAGCCTCTTCTTCTCACAACGCGTCGCGAGGTAAAGGGCCGATCCAGTTTACCAGTGGTGGGGTGATATTTGAAAGTGTCAACGCAGTGTCTAAAGACGGCGAGGACAGTGATTGCGACCTAGACTCTTGGATCCAGCCAAGCAAGCCAGGCCAGAGCCTCAACAACTGGTCCATCAGGGATACCATCCAAATGACAGGCAAAGAGTAATTATTTACTTTCTCCAATCGTTGTACAACCCTATGTCCTACCCGGGGCATAGTGGTTTTATTGTCAGGGCCTTGTTTGATTATGTACATGCATTTTACCAATAAATCAAAAGGCATTTTTCTTCGCATTCAAATATTGAGATCTCTATTATTCCTGTTTTATATTTGTTTTGAAAAACAATAAAATGGCAATGGGGTTTGTGCTAACCTGCATATCCTTGTTTTAAGCTTAACCCTTGTTATTGCAGGATCCACATAGCAGATGACATCGACTTTGGACCTTCTACGACTCACTTCGACGTTGATTTCCCGATCTATCAAGTCGAAGAAGAGATTGATGAAGACGAAGACCTTCCCGAAGAGTTGGCCCGCTTGTTGAAACAAGAAGAGAAAGTTATTCTGCCTCACGAAGAAGAAATTGAGATTGTGAATCTGGGTTCTGAGGAACTTGTCAGGAACATCAGGATAGGGGCCGCATTGCAGAATGATGTCAAACAGAGATTGGTCGAGATGCTGAGAGAGTACAGTGACATCTTTGCTTGGTCATATGAAGATATGCCCGGGCTTGATACTGACATCGTGGTCCACCACTTGCCGCTGCGAGAATATTGTCCTCCCGTTAAGCAGAAGCTTAGGAGGACGCGACCAAATATGGCCGTTAAGATCAAAGAAGAAGTGCAGAAACAACTTGATGCTGGCTTCTTAGCGGTCACTACTTACCCTCCGTGGGTCGCCAACATAGTGCCTGCATCGAAGAAGGACGGTAAGGTACGAATGTGCGTCGATTATCGGGATTTGAATAGGGCGAGCCCTAAAGATGATTTCCCGCTCCCCCATATTGATGTGTTGGTCGACAATACAGCTCAGTTCTCCGTATTTTCGTTCATGGATGGCTTCTCTGGTTATAATCAGATCAAGATGGCGTCAGAGGACATGGAGAAAACTACGTTTATTACACCTTGGGGAACATTTTGCTACAAGGTAATGTCTTTCGGTCTGAAGAACGCAGGGGCCACTTACCAACGAGCAATGGTTACTTTGTTTCATGATATGATTCATCATGAGATTGAAGTCTATGTTGATGACATGATTGCGAAGTCCCGAACGGAGGAGGGACATCTGGTCAATTTGCTAAAGCTTTTTGAGAGGCTTAGGAAGTTCAGGTTGAGGCTGAATCCTAACAAGTGTACTTTCGGAGTACGGTCTGGAAAACTACTGGGGTTTATCGTGAGTGAAAGAGGCATCGAGGTTGATCCTGCGAAGATAAAAGCGATACAAGAAATGCCAGCGCCAAAAACAGAAAAAGAAGTTCGTGGTTTCCTGGGCAGAATAAACTACATTGCAAGGTTTATTTCTCAGTTCACGGCCACGTGCGAACCGATGTTCAAACTGCTAAGAAAAATCAGGCGATTATCTGGAACGAGGATTGCCAGAAGGCATTTGATAAGATAAAACAATATCTACAGGAACCTCCGATCTTGATACCCCCAGTGGCCGGAAGACCCCTAATCATGTACTTGACAGTTCTTGAGAATAGTATGGGGTGTGTCCTCGGTCAGCACGACGAGACGGGCAGAAAGGAGCATGCCATTTACTATTTGAGTAAAAAGTTCACAGATTGTGAATCTCGTTACTCGATGCTGGAGAAAACGTGTTGTGCATTAGCCTGGGCTGCCAAGCGTTTACGACAGTACATGCTCAATCACACAACCCTGCTAATTTCGAAGATGGATCCGATCAAGTACGTCTTCGAGAAGCAAGCGCTTTCGGGCAGGATTGCCAGATGGAAAATGGTGTTGACGGAATATGACATTCATTACATTTCCTAGAAGGCCATCAAGGGAAGCGTATTGTTTGAGTACCTCGCCGAACAGCCGATCGAAGATTACCAGCCGATGAAATTTGAATTCCCTGATGAGGATATCATGTTTCTCAAGGCGAAAGATTGCGATGAACCGTTGCCCGACGAGGGTCCAGATAGGAAATCCCAGTGGAAATTGATATTTGATGGGGCGGTTAATTCTTATGGAAGTGGCATTAGGGCGATCATCACGAATCCCCATGGATCCCACATCCCGTTCACTGCAAGACTGACATTTCCGGTCACCAATAATGAAGCAGAGTACGAAGCATGCATCATGGGTCTAGAAGAGGCAATTGATTTGAGAATCAAGAACCTAGATGTATATGGTGACTCGACGCTTGTGATCAACCAAATTAAAGGGGGGTGGGAGACTCGTCAATCGAATTTGGTGCCGTACATGAACTATGCCAGAAGGCTACTTCCGTTCTTTGATCGAGTGGAACTCCATCATGTGCCCAGGGCCGAAAACCAGATGGCTGATGCCTTAGCCACGTTGACTTCGATGTATAAAGTCAATTTTTGGAATGAGGCTCCAAGAATTGTCCTTTCCCGTCTTGATAGACCTGCATTCGTCTTTGCAATCGAGGAAGCCTCCGATGGCAAGCCATGGTTCCATGATATCCATACTTTCCTTATGATTAAGGAATATCCTGCGGGAGCGTCAACCCAGGATAAGAAGACTCTGAGGAGGCTGTCTGGAAATTTTTATCTCAATCCTGATGGAGTTTTGTACAAGAGAAACCATGATCTTGTGCTACTCAGATGTGTAGATGAGAAAGAAGCGAGTATGCTCATGGAAGAAGTCCATGAAGGCATATTTGGTACGCACGCATTCGCGAAGAGATGTCATAAATGCCAGGTTTATGCCGATAAGATTCATGTGCCGCCGTGCCCGTTGAATGTCATGTCCTCCCCGTGGCCGTTCTCCATGTGGGGCATCGACATTATAGGCAATATCGAGCCCACTGCATCTAATGGTCATCGCTTCATTCTAGTAGCTATCAACTACTTCACCAAGTGGGTGGAGGCAGCCTCATACGCTAATGTGACCAAGCAGGTGGTGGCTAAATTCATAAAGAGGGACATCATCTGTCGTTACGGAATTCCCGAGCGGATCATTACTGATAATGGTTCGAATCTGAATAACAAGATGATGATGGAGCTGTGCCAGAGTTTCAAGATTGAACACCACAACTCATCTCCTTACCGGCCGAAGATGAATGGCGCCGTTGAAGCGGCCAATAAAAACATCAAGAAGATTGTACAGAAGATGGTTGTGACTTATAAGGATTGGCACGAGATGTTGCCATTTGCGCTGCACGGTTATCGTACCACGGTACGTACATCAACCGGGGCAACTCCTTTCTCACTAGTGTACAGTATGGAAGTTGTCCTACCGCTAGAAGTTGAGATTCCTTCTTTGCGAGTTTTGGTTGATGTGAAACTCGATGAGGCAGAATGGATTAAGAACCGACTAAACAAACTCAGTCTGATGGACGAGAAGAGGTTAGCATCGATTGCATATGGTCGTCTGTACCAAAGCCGAATGAAGAAAGCTTATGACAAGAAGGTGCGTCCTAGAAGCTTTCAGACGGGTGATCTCGTCCTGAAGAAGATTCTTCCTCCACACTCCGATCACCGGGGCAAGTAGACTCCTAATTATGAAGGTCTGTACGTCGTCAGCAAGGTCTTCTCGGGAGGAGCCTTGTTGTTATCCACGATGGATGGCGAAGACTTTGCATCCCCGGTGAACGCGGACGCAGTTAAAAAATACTTTGCTTAAAAAATGACCCGCTGGAAAGAAAAAGAATATCCAGGCAAAAATGGGGCATCCCGGCGAACCATAAAAAAGGAAAAAGGTTCGGGCAAAAATTAGGGATATAAAAGAAAAGAATGTACACCCGCAAAGTCGAAAACCTGGAAGGGCGGCTTTGGCAAAAAAGGGTATCCCGGTGAATCGAAAACCCGAAAGGGTGATTCAGGCAAAAGTTAGGGATTTGAAAAAGCAAATGACTGCGTTCCGCGTGTGGACTTTCATTGTTTAGTGGTTTGGAAGACCTGAGGGCCGCTTATCTGAATTAATCTCTTCTGAAGCTGAAGCGTCAGAGAAGTATCAAAGTCGAGTGGGTCATAGAGGGATCAACTCATGGTGCTCGTCTACGCCTCATTGCCGACATTTGTGTATATACTGATGTATATTTATGTTTTATATTTGCGCAGCTTCGTCATTCCAGGAGCTTGCATCTGTTGTAAAACATTTTTGCCCATTCAGGGGTTCGTTATCAATAAAATATATACTATTCAGCAATTATGTTTGCCTGTTTAGCATTTATCTGTTTTGTTTGCGAAAAAGAACGCCGATGTTTTTGATAAAATGCGCATACATAAACTTACTGGCCTAGGCCACTGATTGTTGAAACAATGAATTTCTTGAACCTTGTCACAAGATGATAACCTTGATAGGTCCCTTTGAGAAGGGTATCTTGTCTGTTTGTTTGTGTTGTTACAGGTATAGCATATTCCAGGCAGTACGCCGTGTGTTTCCCCGAGCAGAGAAGAGTCTCTCCCCAAGTAGATGTATCCTGAAGGGTCGTCGTCTCCCCAGCTGAGTCATATACTGAAATGCACAGCACTCGATAGTACAGACTGAAGTCTCCAGCGGAATTGGAATTCCCCACAGAGTCGTACTCTCCCCAGTAAGCAGGATGATTCCTTCTTCCCCAGCCGAGTTTGCAAACCCCCAAGAGAGTCGAGTCCTTGGAAGCCATGGGGGCCATGATTGGTTTTCCCCAGTAGAATGTTGAGTAGATGATGTTGTATTTCCCCACCGGAGTCGTTATCTCCAGGAAAGTTTTGCTGCGAATGTCGTGCAGTTTATTTCTGCGATTGATACCGTTTCCTCAACAGTTTGTGGTTGGAATACCCGATTGAGCAGGCTCAGGTTCTCGTAGAACTTTGTTCCCCTACAGCAGTCGACTAAAGGGTTTCCCCAGGCGGAGCCCAATTGAGGTTGGAGTGACTTTTTCTCCTTGGCAGGATGATTCCTTCCCCCACCAGGGTGGTCCTTTCTCCTTGACAGGAGGATTCTCCCTTCAGCATTTATTTTGCTGATGGGGTCGTAGCTTTTTGCATGATTGCATAACATTTACCCTAAACGCGTAGCATTTCCACCGTGTGGAGCATTGTGCCATTGTCAAACATATGCATATGAAGCATGAGCTAGGTCGTTACCGTTCTTGTTTTGCAGGTGTTCCCCGACAGGGTGTTTGCTCAGGATGATTCCTGAAATCTTAGAAGAGTTGTGTGGCTCAGGATGATTCTTGAATTCCCCCAGCAATGTCGTTCGCCCAAGATGATTCTTGAATTCTCCAGCGAAGTGGTTTGCTTAAGATGATTCTTAAAACTCCCAGTGAAGTCGCCAGAGAGGGTTTCTCAGGTTGACGCTTAGAGTCCTCGGCTGAGTGTTTGCTCAGAATAATTCCTGAAATCTCTCGCAAATTTATTGGCTTAGGATGATTCCTGAAGTCTCCGGCAGAGTTATTTGTCCAAGATGATTCTTGAAGTCCTCAGCAGAGTTGATTCATCCAGACTGATTTCTGAAGCCCCGAAGCAGAGTTACTTGATAGTTCTCCAGAATCCCCAGCGGAGATGTGTCATCCCCAGCAGGTTGTTGAGCAGAGAAGCTGAAGTTTCCCTTGAAGACTTGATGATTGAAGTCTGGCAATAGTGCCGAATCGCCTGGCTTACTGGTGAAGTCCAGCAGCGATGCCGAAGCAGCCCTCTCAGCTGATGTGGAGTTCCTGATGGCAAAAGATTGTATATCCTTATTTGGTTCATGATTGACCGAGGATTCTATTCCCGACTTACTAACGAAGTCCGGCTGACGCCCGAAAATTTCTTTGAATGCCCGACGACATAATTAACTTGTTTGTTAAAAAAGTTCCCAATGACCTGATGAGTCCCGAGGAATTCTTCTGCAGTAGTGCCGCAGAATGCCTGATGGCAATATCATCTATGTGCCTCCGGTTACCGAGTGACCAGTGATCCCTTGATGACTTGAGGATGAATATATATAGCAAAATCAGATGACCATCCTGACGGAGATTTGAGATTAGACCCTTCACCGACTACCGTGTGACCAATTCCCCAGCAGAGTTGTCGTGCAACTGTCATGCTCAGTTTTGAAGATGTTCCTACCAATCCAAGTATTATTTACCTGTGCGGTTGGTAGATCGCCAGTTACCATGTAACCGGTGACCCCTTGATGATTTGAGGATACAATGATATCAGATAAATCAGAGAATCATCCTGACGGAGATGCAAATCAGTATTTCTCCAGCTAGTTGCCGTGCAACTATTATTTCAGTTTCCGAAGATTTGTCCCATCAGAGTACCGTGTACTTGTGCAGTTGGCAAATTTCCGGGTTTGTTGGTATTCAACCGTCTTTTACCTTGATTGTGTGAGAGTCGTTCGCTTCTCACCCAGTCAGGTCCAATCCGTTTGAATAGGGGCAACTGTTGCACCCCAAAATTTGCCCAACATTTCTTTACCTAGCTTATGTTTCATTTCATTCACATTAGCATTATCATTTGCATTTCATTGACATGTATGCAGGAGATCAAGAGGTATGATTACCAATCAAGAGCTATACAAGAGTTTGAAGCTAGCTAAGAAGGTTATTCAGGTGCTCAAGGGTTGATAGCCTTGTCAGAGAAGTGAAAAGATCCTCAGAGAGAGTGATTGAAACCAAGAGTGTGTGCCTCCTAACTTAAGAGTTGTGGGAAGTCATCAGATGATTCTAAAGCCATGAAGTTGGACTTGAGGTCTTGAGAGAGATCATGAGAAGTGTTGAAGATCGCTTTGAGGCCTAGACAGGTCATTGTGCAAGATTAAGAAGACTCAACCATGAGTGGTGCAATTAGGGTTTGACTGGGTCAACCCTAAGTCAACTGAGGATTTGAAGAAGGTTGAGACCTAATCCAAGATCCATGTGATCATGGATTGATGCATTAAGATGTTATAAGGATGATTCCAAGGTTAACTCATCATGATTGAATAGTTTGAGAAGTTTCAAGCTAGGGTTTCTAAGACTTGACAGTGTAAAATCCCCTAGTTTGACTCCTATCTTCAAGGCAATGTAGCTCAAGATGTGATTGTCATCTCATCCTACCCCTAACATGATTGTTATAGAGCATGATCTTAGCTTTAATTTGAGTGCTATAAGTCCTTGATAGGATTTGTAGAACTCAAGTTATGACATTGACAAGTTACAAGTCATCTGAGGTATATGAATTTGGAGCTTGAAAGTTGCCCAACTTGCATGAAACGTTTGCCCTAAAAGGATGATTCCTATGAACTTTTGGTCAACATGAATGTTGTTCCTTATCCTCTTAGCTTTATATAAAGTACTATAAGTCCTTGATAGGATTTGTAGAACTCAAATTATGGCTTGGACAAGTCAAGGGTAGTTTGGACATTTGGTGATTATAGGTCATTTGTTATCATAGGCCATTTTCACCAACTTAGAGGCCTCAAATGAAATTTTGTTCAACTAGAAAGTTGCTCAAAATGGTGTTTTAACCTAGACCATGCATCAAGGAGGCATTGAAATGGCTCAAGGAGAGACTTGGTTCAAGATATTTTGAAAAAAGAAAGAATTAAAAGGCATAAAAGGCAAGAAATTCAAATAAATTGATTTATGTCCAAATGATACAAACTTATAGGTCATTTTGATTGGAAAATACATTTTAGAAACAATGGCAATATTACATTTTTGAATTGAGCCCAATTTCAATCACTTTTACTTTGTTACTTCATGGTGAAGTAACATAATCAACACATGCCATTGGATTGAAAACAAGGAACTAATCACCACCAACCAATTCAAAATCTCATGAGAAGATGATTGCAAGCAATTTCAGGCCAAAACAGAGCAGGATACACGACTGTTGCACATGATATTTTGGAAGAGAAAGTGAAATTGAAAATCTCATTTGGATGGATCCAGAAGTTTCTAGATGATCCCAATCACTTTTATATAAGTCATTGGGTGAGTTCAGTGCTTTTTTTGGAAGAGATTGGTGCTGGTTGCAGAGAGAGGGATCAAAGTTTCATGAATGCAAGTTGAGATCGAATTTTCAATTCAAGGAAGAACCAAGCCAATTTGAGGTGTGCATTAGCTTCAGAGGGAAATTTGGAGTGAATCTGGATTGTTGTGGAGGTTGAATCGTGCAAGAACCACTTATGTAGCAAGCTTGAACACAGGTTGGTGAACTTCTTGATTATGCATGATTTAGGCAGTGATAGATAGAAATTCATATGCGGTTAGGATCCTGATGATGAGTAGTTGGATTTAGGATGTTTAATTGCTTGATTAGAGATGATTTAGGTCAGATGCCATTTTCGGTTGAGATTGTTATTTCATGATTCATGAGTTTTGAGGAGAAATAATTGGTATGGTTGGATTGCTGGGAAGATTCTGGTCAAGATTCATTCAGGAATCGTGGCAAATGGTGGGCCGTAGAGGAAGTTAGGGTTCTGCAGGGGTGGCCGGAAAAGTCACCGACGGTGGCTGGTTTGCGTGCAGGTTGCAGGTTCAAATTGGGGATGATGGACAAGGACCCTCAGATTAGGGTTGGACTTTGACTCAGGCGTGTGTTGGAGGGCCACGATTTGATCTCAAGCTCTGAAGAGAAATTTCAAATGAAACGCACTGTTTCATTAATTGAATTGTTTTGGGCTTAGCACTCTGATTGATATCAACACCCCCCCTGGGCCCAAATATTGAAATGAACTGATTATTTTTGCTATTTGCCACGCGTTCTTACCAATTTCTTTTATTTTCTTTTATTTTTCATTATTTCATGTGACTTAGTGAATAATTCATAAAAAATAGGAGATTAATTCAATTAAATCCAAACTTTTTCCCCCTGATTCATGATTGAATCTAGAATTTTGTAGATAAAAAATATTAATAATTCATGCATTTTTTATTTTATTTTCATTTTTTGAATATTAATTGGTATTAAAATGGCCATGGTTGATACCTTGTTTTAATGAATTTGGTTTGAGCACTTGGTGATGATTCTTGCCTTGATTTTTTGTGTGTAGCTAGCATAGATATGCATGTTCCCCTTAGATTTTTCTCAAATTTTTGTGATGAATGTAGGTGGTAGTTTTAAGTTGAAACTTTAGGTGCTGTATTTTTAGGGTTTAGGCTTAATACCTTGTGATGTAGGTTTTATTTCTAGAACTTTGTGGATGATTCAACCCCTGGATTTTATATGGTAGATTCATGATTGAATTAGGGCCCCATAGTTATTTTTGTAGGCTTTTACAATTGGTTTTAGTATTTTAGTTAGGATTAACTTTAGTACTAAGTTTTAGGTGATCCTAGCTTGCTAATTCAACTAGATTGATTCCTTTAGTTCCCTTAGATTAGGGTTTTGCTTTTCTTGCTCTTGGTTTATGATGAAGACATGTGTGGGCTACTATGGAAGTCTTGAAGGATTTTAGATGTGAAGATTTCCCTTCTTTTGGTGTAGTGTTGATTAGGTGTTGAGATTAGGGTTTGTAGGCAGAGCTTCTAGATAGATTCTCTTCTTTCATAAACATGGAAGGTGTTGATCACTTCCATTCTTCCCTATGATGTAAGGTCCCCTTGTGAAGGCCTCATCCCTCCTTTGGTAGGATGTGTGGCTCTTTACAAGTTGGTAGAACCTTTGAGGGTCCCTTTCTCTGATGATGGAGTGCTTAGTGGTGACCTTTGGTCTTCACTCTGCTGTCTATCATCCAAGTCTTGCTCTTGTTAGATGAATCTTTCCCCCTTTCTAGAGGATGGAATTCCTTGTTAGAAGCTTTGAAGAGAATGGAGGTTGCTACTTCTTTGTGGTTGAAGACTACCCTTGGAGTTGAAGCTTGAAGATCAAGAGGAACAAGTTGACACTTGTGGGAAGAAGATCAAGCTGAGATTGAAGAAAGAGCTGAAGCTTGAAGAAGATGAAGAACAAGTTGATATTTGTGAGTTCAATGCTTTGAGTGCCTGAAGGAACAAGTTGATACTTTCTAGTGGAATTGAAGCCTGAAGGTGAGGTCTACTTTGGAGCTGAAGCTTGAAGAGGATGTAGAACAAGTTGATACTTGTGTTTGATGTGTTAGAAGCTTGAAGAAGCAAGTTGACACTTGCTATTGAGGATGATAGCCTTGAAGAACAGTTGAAGACTGAGGACTGAACTGATGTCAGGAGAGCTTGGCTGTGAAGCTGTGGGAGTGGTTGATCTGCTTTCTTTTCTTGTCTGTTTTGCTTTCTGTGCAACTGTATTGATGTGATTTGTTTGATTTGCTTGATGCATTAGAATAAGTTCATGTTTAGATTTATTTAAGCTAGGAGCATGATTGCACTAGAGGTTGAGTTGCTCCCTCTGCTTGTATTATTACTGTATGGCTTTGCTTGCTGGTATTTGGTAGAGCCCAGCTCCCTTGCCTATGTGGTATGGTGTGTTTGCTTGATGGCATTTTCATTTCTTCTGTTTGACTACAGTCACTTATATCTTGCTTGATAGCATGTTATTTCCTCTGTATGATTGCAGTTATTCATATCTGGCTTAAGGTTGAGATGAGCTTGTGGAGGCTGATGCCCCACCCACGTTTCCTCCCTCACTTGCATTGCATGCATTTTACAGTCGTTTACTGTTTACTGTTTAAGCTAATGCTTTATCTGTTTCTGTTTATCATTGACATGATCCCCTAGGAATCTCACTTCCTTTGATAAGGAAGTGATGATTAGAACTTTAGGTTGAAACCTATGCATGATAACTTCTAGGAGTTCCCTGTTTCAAACCTCAACTATAGGATGAATCCTTGGCATGACAACATTAGGACTTGATAGTGTCCCCTTAGTTGAACCTGTTCGTTCTCTTCTCACCTCAAAACAAATTAAAATACAGTAATAAAGGTTAACTGACGTCGTACGTTACGAGCCTTAAGCTATCTGAGAAAGGATTGTTGGAGAGTTTCTTTTCAACAGTCTGGATGTTTAGTATGGCACCCTTTGGGTGACATGCGACGCATTCACTCTCAGGTCATAGTCTCTAGTGCGATATTGGTTGCAAACATCCATAAAAAACAGTTATTCCATAAAAGATAGAAAACAAACTTCAAACCTTTTTGCCCCGTGGGCCCATAATTCAAAAGAAGCTTTTCTGAAGAAAAGAGTGTCGTTAACTCCCAGTTCTACCGCAAACGGTAACGCCTAAGTCTCCAAGGGTCGAGCTGCGTACGCCAAACTGCTGGAACTGTTTGTTAACCCTACTCGAAAAAACAGATGAATCTGAATTCCCGTAATCTGTATTATCTCGAACTACGTAAGCTCTGATCTCTCAAGCCTGTTGAGAGTACGTAGGCACAATACTGACGTATTGGCGAGCCACCTTTCCCGTAACCCGTAATTAGCCGAACTATGTTGACTCTGATTTCTCATTCTCTGATGAGAATACGTAGGCATAAAGTGCGACGCTTTGCCGAGTCATTTTCTTTCCTTTTTAAGCCAGCCTTGATAGGTAGATAGTAAACAAACCCATCAGATAAACACAACAAGCATGGATCCTATCGAGTACGATGGACGTGAGGGGTGCTAATACCTTCCCCTTGCGTAACCGACTCCCGAACCCAGACAATGGTTGCGATGACCTTGTATTATACCTTTTCTTCAGGTTTTTCCGATCGTTTCCTTTCCCGTTCTGAGGGATAAATAACGAAAGGTGGCGACTCTTCTGTTTTGCCGGCACCTTATTTTCGCGGTAGTGACATTGGTCAACACGACGAGACAGGGAGAAAAGAGCACGCGATTTATTACTTGAGTAAAAAGTTCACAGATTGTGAGTCTCGTTACTCAATGCTTGAAAAAACGTGTTGCGCACTCGCTTGGGCGGCCAAACATTTAAGACAGTACATGCTCAATCATACAACGATGCTAATTTCGAAGATGGATCCGATTAAATATATCTTTGAAAAGCAGGCACTTTTGAGAAGGATTGCCAGATGGCAAATGGTACTGACAGAGTACGACATCCAATACGTTTCCCAGAAAGCCATTAAAGGGAGTGTTCTGTCAGAATACCTTATTGAACAACCAATTGATGATTACCAACCGATGAGATTTGAATTTCCTGACAAGGACATTATGTACTTGAAAGCAAAAGATTGTAATGAGCCATTACCCATTGAAGGTACGGAGAGGGGTTTTCAATGGCAGATGATACTCGATGGCGCAGTTAATTCATACGGTAGTGGAATTGGGGAAATTATCACAACTCCTCATGGAACTCATATCCCCTTCACTGCTAGATTAAATTTTCCTTGCACCAACAATGAAGCTGAGTACGAAGCATGTATCATGGGATTGGAAGAAGCTATTGATCTGAGGATCAAGAATCTCGATGTATATGGTGATTCAGCGCTAGTTGTTAACTAGATCGAAGGAGAATGGGAAACCCGTCAGCCCAATCTGATCCCTTACAAGGATTATGCAAGAAGACTGTTACCATTCTTCGATCGTATAGACTTCCACCATGTGCCAAGAGCGGAGAATCAAATGGCAGACGCTTTGGCTACACTGTCTTCAATGTACAAGGTTAATTTTTGGAATGAAGCTCCAAGGATTGTTATCTCGCGCCTCGACAAGACTGCTTTCATATTTGCTATTGAGGGAGCTTCCGATGGTAAGCCGTGGTTCCATGACATCCATAATTTCCTTCAGAACCAAGAGTATCCACCAGGGGCATCGACCCAGGATAAGAAAACTCTTAGGAGATTGTCTGGTAACTTCTACCTCAACCCAGACGGTGTGCTGTATAGAAGGAATCATGATCTGGTACTACTCAGGCGTGTGGACGAAAAAGGAGCAAGTTTGCTTATGGAAGAAGTCCAAGAGGGTACTTTTCGCACGCATGCCGGCGGACATGCCATGACTCGAAAGATACTACGAGCTGGTTATTTTTGGTTAACAATGGAGTCAGATTGTTTCAAATTCGCGAAGAGATGCCATAAATGCCAGATTTGTGCTGATAAGATTCATGTACTGCCGTGCCCGTTGAATGTAATGTCATCCCCTTGGCCGTTTTCCATGTGGAGCATCGATATGATTGTAAAGATCGAGCCCACTGCTTCCAACGGACACCGTTTTATCCTGGTAGCTATCGATTACTTCACCAAGTGGGTGGAGGCAGCTTCATACGCTAATGTGACCAAGAAAGTGGTAGCAAGATTCATAAAGAAGGACATCATCTGTAGATATGGAATTCCTGAGCGAATTATTACTGACAATGGTTCGAATCTGAACAATAAGATGATGAAGGAGTTATGCCAGAACTTCAAGATTGAACATCACAACTCATCTCCCTATCGGCTGAAGATGAATGGCGCTGTTGAAGCGGCCAACAAGAACATCAAAAAGATAGTACAAAAGATGGTTGTTACTTACAAATATTAGCATGAGATGTTACCTTTCGCCCTGCATAGTTATCGTACGACGGTACACACATCAACCGGGGCAACTCCTTTCTCACTGGTGTACGGTATGGAAGTTGTCCTACCGCTAGAGGTTGAGATTCCTTCTTTAAGGGTTTTGGTTGACGTAAAGCTTGATGAGGTAGAATGGATCAAGAACAGATTGAATCAACTTAGTCTGATGGATGAAAAGAGGCTAGCATCAATTTCATATGGTCGTTTGTACCAGAGCCGGATGAAGAAAGCTTACGATAAGAAGGTGTGCCCTCGAAGCTTTCGGACGGGCGATCTTGTGCTGAAAAAGATTCTCCCACCACAATCGGATCACAGGGGCAAATGTACGCCCAACTATGAAGGTCCATATTTCGTACGAAAGGTTTTCTATGGAGGAGCCCTAGTGCTATCCACCATGGACGGTGAAGATTTTGCATCCCCTGTGAACGCAGACGCAATCAAAAAATACTTTGCTTAAAAGAGACCCGTTGGACACAAAAAGAAAAGTCCAGGAAAAAATGGGGCATCCCGGCGAACCATAAAAAAGGAAAAGAGGTTTGGGCAAAAAATTAGGGATAAAATTGAAAAGATGTAAACCCGCAAAGTCGAAAACCTGGAAAGGCGACTTTGGCAAAAATGGGTATCCCGGTGAATCGAAAACCCGAAAGGGCGGTTCAGGCAAAAGTTAGGGATTGAAAAGCAAATGACTGCGGTCTGCGTACGAATTTAATTGCTTAGTGGATTGGGGGAACCTGAGGGATGTTTCATCCAAATCAATCTCTTCTGAAGACGAAGCGTCGGAAAAGCGTCAGGGTCAAGCGAGTCATAGAGGAATCAGCTCATGGTGTTTGTCTGCGCCACATTGCCGACATTGTTGTACTTTTTGTTTAAAATGTACACTTTTGTATTTGCTTTTTTGTGCATACTTGTAGTTTTGCGCAGCTTCCTCTTTTCAGGAGTTGCATCTGTTGTAAAACTTTGCATATTCACTGGCTGATTATCAATAAACATATACTATTCAATACTTGTCTGTGCGCTTTGTTTTTATGCTTTTACTGTTTTGTTTGTGAAAAATGCCTGATGTTTTTGATGAACTTGCATACATAAACTTGCAGGCCTTGGCGAATAATTGCTAAAACTTTGATATTAATTGAACAATGTCACGGACGATGACCAAGATAGTCTTGTTGTATAGGATGTCTTGTATGTCTGTCTTTTGCAGGGTTGTTACCCTTGGGGCAAGGTTTTATGAATATGGACGGATTCATCTTTTCCCCAAACAGTGTTGTTCTCCAGCAGTTGAGGTGGCATCTCTATCTCAGTAAAGTTATATGCAGTATTTAGCGTGTCCCTGGCAGTTTGCCAGTGCGCTTCTAATCCTCCGCAGAGTACGAGTATATGCTTACTCCCCAGCGAGTCGAGATTCGGGCGTATCCCCACAAGGTAGGTGCCAAGTTTTCCCCAGCAGTGGCCTGCTACTTTTCCCTCTCATTCAGTTTGTTTGTAGGAACTCAGCTTCCAGCAGTGCAGACTAAGGCCTCTAGCAGAGGTCTTTGTTCCCCAAGATAGTTACGTCTTGGAAGGCCGCTCAGGGCATTGTTGTTCTCTATCAGGTAAATCAGGATGTTTAGCCTATATGTTTTAAGTACTCGGTGAGTTATTTGTTCCTCAGAAAGTTTGTATTCTGGAGAGTCAGCTCGGGCACTTTCCTCAGCAAGTAGTGATCTGCATCCTCAGTTGAGTTTGGATATTCTGTTCTTGTATGAACTTTGTCCCCGGTAGAGGAGCCTTTCGAGGCCCTTTCGTTTCGGTGTAAGTCCAATTGTTATTAGCATGGGTAAGCTTTTCTCTGCTTGGTTATTTGTTATGCCTGACAGGATGGTTTCTGTTTCTCTAGCATTTACTTTGTTGTTTTAGTTCTGTTGCATCTGTATACGTGCATAGCATCTACCCAAACGCGTAGCATTTCCATTTTCGTATGGAGCATTACGCCATTTTCAAACATTTGCATGTGAAACATAGACCAGGTTGTTATCTCTTTGTTTCAAGTGTATCTTCGGAGGTTTGATTTTCTCCTTTGGTATCCAGACCATGTGATTCCTCTTAGCCCGCTTGGTATCCAGACCCTGGCTCATGTTATTCCCAAGCAGCATCTTCAGATCTGTATGGATCATGATGGGTATGGTGATGATCCCCTTCTCCCGTTGAGTATCCAGACTCCGGCCTATTCCTAGTTGACGGGGTTTTCCTTTTTCCATCAAGTATCCAGACTCCGGTAAAGATGGTTGTGGTATCCAGACCACAGTGATTGATATTGTTATGCTTTCTCCGTTGAGTATTCAGACTCCGGTAAAGTCAGTTGAGTACTCAAACCTCAATCAGTTTTGTGGTTGTACTTTCTGTCTGTAGAGTATCCAGACTCCGGTATTTTTCCAACAGGTATTTTCTTGATCAATTGAGTATACAGACTCCGGTCAAATTCCTTTGTGATATCTAGATCACAGCAAGTGTATTTGTGTTCTTTTTGCCTTATGGTATCCAGACCATGGCTGATGCTCGTTTTATTATGCTTTCTCCGTTGAGTGTCCAGACTCCGGTAAAGTTAGTGGGGTATCCAGACCCTGATGGATTTTGATTATGTTTTCTTCGTTGAGTATCCAGACTCCGGTAAAGGCAGTTATGGTATCCATACCATATTAATTTATCTGATGCTCCGTGATATCTAGGTCATAGTATTGTTGTTATCTCCTATTGCCATGTGGTATCCAGACCTTGGCACCTATTGTTTTCCTCAGCCCATGTGGTATCGAGACCACAACTCATATTGTGTTCCAGCAACGCCGTTTGACTTGAACTCGTAGGATATCCATATCCTGATGAATATATCTCTCTTGCATAAAGCATCCAGGCTCAGACTGCATCGAGCATCCATGCTCAGATTATTGAGTATCCAGACTCAGATTTATTAACCGAGTATCCAGACTCAGGTTATTTGCATAGAGCATCCAGGCTCCGAATTGCATTGAGCATCCAGGCTCAGGTTATTGAGTATTCAGACTCAAATTTATTAACCGAGTATCTAGACTCAGGTTATTTGCATAGAGCATCCAGACTCCGAATTACATTGAGCATCCAGGCTCAGGTTGTTGAGTATTCAGACTCAGATTTATTAACCGAGTATCCAGACTCAGGTTATTTGCATAGAGCATCCAGACTCCGAATTGCATTGAGCCTCCAGACTCCAATCTTTGAGTACCCAGACTCAGATTTATTTCTTTTGAGCATCCAGGCTCCAATCTTCAAGTATCCAGGTTCCAATTTGTGTTTTTTAGCATTCAGGCTCCGATTACTTCGAGCATTTAGGCCTTGTTTCTTTGGAGTGCCCAAACTCCAGTAATTTGGATTGTTACTTTTCTCCAATTTGGTATTCATACCATGGCGCCGCTTTTGACATCTGTTTTCTTTTTCCCCAACGGAGTGGCTTTGGGATCAGTACTACTGTATTCAGATTTTCTGCGATTGGCAAATTTCCGGGTTCTTTGGTATTCAACCATCTTTTACCTTGATTGCGTGAATGTCGTTCTCTTTTCACTCATTCAGGTCCAAGTCGTTTGAATAGGGGCAGTTGTTGCACCCCAAAATTTGCTCAACCTATTCTTAACTTGGTTTATGTTTCATTTCATTTCATTTTGTTCTAGCGTTTGCATTACATAGCATTTAGCATTGAACAGGGGATCAAGAAGTTGTGCATAGCAAGAGAGGTCTTCTCAGAGCATTGAGCCTAAGCAAGGGTTGTTACTCAAGCTTGATTGGTCATCAGGGCATCTTGAAGTGGTCAATGTCTTGTGAAAGGATAAATGGATGTGTATGGGTCAGCTCCTAACTTGGAAGCCAGTTCAGGATCATCAGGAGATTGTGAATGCATGATTATGGGTGTGATATGTTGAGAGAGCTTATTGAGTTCTTTGAGAGCCATTTGGAGCTTATTCAAGTTGTTGTGTGAAGTGGAACCAGCCCCAGTCAAAAGTGTGGCATCTAGGGTTTTCATCTGGTAAACACTCAGTTAACTGTGAAATTGAAGGAGGTTGAAACTCAATTCAAAGCCTCTATGGTCATGGGATTTTGTGTTGAGAGTTCTAATATATCATTTCAAGATCAATTCATCAAGGATCAAGTGTGTGAGAAGTTAATAAATTAGGGTTCTTAGGGTAAAATCCCCTATTTAATGCCTGACTTCAAGACCACCTACCTCAATATACAAGTCTCATCTTAACTTTTAGCCAACATGGAACTTGTAGAGCGTGGTTTTAGATTTCTTTTAAGTACTAGAAGTCCTTGATTGGATTTATAGAACTCAAGTTATGATCCAGACAAGTTACAGGTTATCAGAGGGATGTGATTTTGGACAACAAAAGTCAACCAACTTCCAAGCCATTTTTGACCTAGAAGGATGTTTCTCCTCAACTTTTGTCCAACATGAAAGTTGTATATATTGGTCTTAGCTTTCCAAAATGTACTAGAAGTATTTCATCTGATTTGTAGAACTCAAGTTATGAGGGTTACAAGTCATGGGTATTTTGGGAAAGTAAGATTACAGGTCATAAAATTATAGGTCCATTTCACCAACTTGCACACTTCAAATGGAAATCTTTTCAACATGAAACTTGCTCCAAATAGGGCCATTTGCATTACTAAATCATCTCTTGTCATGGTGGGGGCTTGGATTGAAGATTTGGGTTTTGAATTTCTCATAAAGAAGGCCTAAAATGAGAATTTGAGATTTAATTGATTTTAAACTTTCTCAAGGCAAATTTGTACTTTTTTTGAGTGCAAATGATGATTCAAAGACATTGCCATTTTCACATTGGAAATTTGGGGTCTCTAAATTGGCCATTTTCATGGTTTCTTCCTCTTGAAGTAACAAGTTGGGAATCAACCATAAGAATAAAAGCAAGGCTTAATTCTTGGCCTTTTGATCAACTCAAGTCATTTGGAGTTGATTTGAATCAAAATCCAAGCTGGTGCAGTGAAAAAACACACGCATAGCAAGTGGAAAAAGGGTGAAAATATGAATTTGTGAATTGGGCTTTAGGACTTGAATTGGAGCACCATTTTCATCTGAACCCATCATATATAAGATCAGAAAACTTCCTAGACCTAGAGAGCTCGTTTTGGTGGTGGTTTTGCTGAAATAGAAAGTTGAAAAAGAGAGCACAAGTGGAAAATCGTTTTTGGATCTACACACAATTTCAAGTCAAATTGAGTTGATCAAGAGCTTCCTTAAGGCATTTGGAACATTTCTGGGTGGTTTGTTCAGAGGTTCAGCTCAAGACAAGACCCAATGGAGGTGCTCCACTAGGTAAATTCGAAATCACTATATCTCTCATTTTAAGCCTTTATTCTGCACCATTTTTGCATTCTTGAGACATAAAAACAATGTAGATCGTTAATGGATAAAATGAACTGGCATTTGGTGTGTTTTCAGTGTGATGCATTTTTCTTGTTGTTTGAATTTTAGCTTATTCTTGAGCTTTTAGAGCAAATGAGATGTGGATTTAAACTCCTTGTGAGTTGTGGATAATTTCTGGGCAAGTTTGGTTGATTTTCATGAACTTTGATGTTTTGAGTAGTAAGCTTGTTGTTTGCGATTTGCCGTTATCTTGAGGTTTTAGACTAAACCAAGGATGGATTTGGATTCCCCTTGATCCGTAGATGAGTTTTCATATAAATTTCATCGGATTTGGTGGGGTATAACATTTGGTGTTGTTCTGATCACTATTCACAGTGGCCGGAAACTTGGGGAAGATGACCGGAACTGTTTCCGGCCAACACCTGCGTGTCTCCCTTTCCATAGGTTGAAGACGATCCCATGACCGTCTGATTTGTTTGACTTTCGTTTATGTCCACATGATTAAGAAACACGTGAGCCCGCGTTGACCTTGTAGCACCAAATTCCTTTTGAAATTTCATTAATTCGTTGGTACAATGTGGTCCACATGATTATCATACTTTTGATCAAACGTCCCAGGATGAGTGACTACCATGCGCGTTTTGTTGACCATCGTACCTGATTCATTATTTATTTGTTCTGAATTGTGGCACGCTGGGTTGGGCCTACTCTTGGCACCCCCTCTTGAGCCCATATGAGTTTCTGAACTGCATTTTATTGCTTTTTACACAACGCATTTGTTCTTTTTTTCTTTTCTTTTGTTTTTATTTTCCTATTTTGTTCTTGTTCAATTTAATTCATTTAAAAATGTTCTCCAACTATTAAAATTCACCAAAAATGTGTTTTAATCACTTTGACTTGTCTTTTATTTTATAATATTTTTATTTTTTTTTTATTTTATTTTTCATTTAAAAATGAATTATTTAGTTGGAGAGGTTTATTTGAATTAAATTGTGACACTTTGTTTTCTTTTAATTGTTTCTCCTTTGGTCCAATGAATGAAAATTGTTCCTCATACTCTTGGTGGGTTGAACAATTTTTGAGGACCATTTTGCCCCTGTTTGGTTGACTTTAGGGCTGACTTTTGATGCTTGCTTTTTGACCCTCGATTTTCCCATTTCAAAGTCGTACATCTTGAATTCAATTTTCTTTTGATGGTGCTTTGAAGGGATATTGGCCTTATGCCTGTGGCTTCTGTTTGCCAACTTGTTTGGCTATCTTGTGCATTTTATTTGCTATTTGTTGAGCCTTTTTCCTAATTTTGAGATGACTTGCAAGTCAAGTCATCTCCAAGGGAGGTTCCTACACACATCTTGACCTAGTTTGGCTTGGATATGACACTTTTGGATCCCTTGAGCTTTCAATGCCTTGTAATTCATGTTGCTAACATGTTAAGGATGTTTTTGGTTTAATTTTAAGTCATGACACTTCTTTTTACTTGCTCATTTGTGTTCATCTTTTGAATCTTTTGATTAGGGTTTCTATGTGGAGCTTTCTTGCCTTTCCTTTGTGCACGTGCTTGCTTTCTCTTGTGTTATGTTTGCTTTTGCATCTGTGCACTCTCTCCTCACCTCCATTCTGTACTATGACTTTGGAATGTTATTTAAGGTTGCTTGGTCCCTCCTTAGGAGGAACTTGAAGCTTACCTAAAGTAATGAATCCATGAGGACTTTTTCTCATTGTTTTTGTTACTTGTTTTTGATGCATCTCTCTCCCTTTTCTATTTGCATCTTCATGTGCATGCTTGGTTGAGATGAGCTTGTGGTGGCTACTGCCCCACACATGTTTTCCTCCCACTTTCATTCTATTTGTTCTTACTTGTGCATTTATGTTTGCATCATTCATTTGCATTGTATCCTTTATTGTTTATTCTTCTTCTTTTTGTCTTCCTTCCCTTAGGATTTCTAACCTCTCTTGTTCAATAGAGGTTATGATAGACAATATGGTTCTAACCATGCATGATAACATTAGGTAGAGATTTCCCTTTTGTAATCCCCACTTTAGGTCCACCTTGCATGATAACTTTTAGGATTGACTAGTCTCCCATTAGTGTTCCTTCTTCTCTTCTCATCTTCAAACATTCATAAAACATTTAATAAGGAATGACAAGTGTGGCACGCTACGAGCCTTAAGCTACTTGAGAAATGGTAATTGAGGGGCCTCCTCTCAAGGACCTAGAGTGTTTAGTGTACACCCTTTGGGTGATATACGACGCATTCGCTCTTAGGTCATAGTCTCTAGTGCGACATGAGTTGCAAATCAAATTCAAAATACTTCTCCTCTAAAAAACACAAAAAAATTTCAAACCCTTTTCGCCCTTTGGGGTTCTTAATCAGGAAAAACTTTTTCATAAACAAGAGTATTGTTAACTTTCAGTCCTATCGCAAACGGTAACGCCTAAGTCTCCAATGGTCGAGCTGCATACACCAACTGCTAGAGCTGTCTGTTAACCCTACTCGGGTAAAACTTTTGAATAGCCTGTGTTCTTGTTAGCCCGAACTACGCTTGCTATGATCTTTCATACCAGATGAAAGTACGTAGGCATAAGACGCGACGTCTTAGCAAGCAACCTACCCCCTTTTTAGCCGTAGTTAGTCGAACTACTTTGACTTTGACTTTCCCATTGCACGAGGGAGTACGTAGGCACAGAGCGGCGATGCTCTGCCGAGTCAGTCTTTTTTTTTCTTTTTCTTTTGTCCATAAGCCTTTAGCATAGATATTTTACACACCCTTTTAGATAGACAACACATGCGTGGATCCCGTCGAGTACGACAGACGTGAGGGATGCTCATACCTTCCCCTTGCGTAACCGACTCCCGAACCTAGGACTTGGTTGCGATGACCTCGTCTTTTCCCGCTTTCATCAGGTTTTTCTGATCGTTTCCTTTCCCTTCTTTGGGATAAATAACGATAGGTGGCGACATTGTTAGTCATTACCGGCCTCTTTTTTCGCAGTAGCGACAGTATCGTCAACCCTTTCTCTCACCCCAGTGTGATCGAGAACACCTTTTTGTCCCGTAGTTAGCCTGAACTACGTTTTGCTCTGATTTCTCATGCCAAATGAGAATACGTAGGCACAAGACGCGACGCCTTGGCGAGAAATCTCCCCCATAGTTTCCCGAACTACGTTGACTCTGACTTTCCCATTGCACGAGGGAATACGTAGGCATAGAGCGGCGATGCTCTATCGAGTCAGTTTCTTTCTGTTTAGCTTTAACAGCCGTAGATAGATTGTTTTTCACCCATAGACTAGACAACCCAAGCGTGGATCTCGTCGAGTACGACGGACGTGAGGGGTGCTCATACCTTCCCCTTGCGTAACCGACTCCCGAACCTAGGACTTGGTTGCGAGAACCTCGTCTTTTCCCATTTTCATCAGGTTTTTACGATTGTTTCCTTTCCCTTCTTTGGGATAAATAACGATAGGTGGCGACTCTTTTAGTCATTACCGGCCTCTTTTTCGCAGTAGCGACAGTATCGTCAACCCTTTCTCTCTCCCCGGTGTGATCGAGAACACCTTTTTGTCCCGTAGTTAGCCTGAACTACGTTTTGCTCTGATTTCTCATGCCAGATGAGAATATGTAGGCACAAGACGCGACGCCTTGGCGAGAAATCTCCCTCGTAGTTTCCCGAACTACGTTGACTCTGACTTTCCCATTGCACGAGGGAGTACGTAGGCATAGAGCGGTGATGCTCTATCGAGTTAGTTTCTTTCCGTTTAGCTTTAGCAGCCGTAGATAGATTGTTTTTCACCCATATACTAGACAACCCAAGCATGGATCTCGTCGAGTACGACGGACGTGAGGGGTGCTCATACCTTCCCCTTGCGTAACCGACTCCCGAATCCAGACATGGTTGCGATGACTTTGTCTTTCCCTTTTTCTTTAGGTTTTTGCGATCGTTTCCTTTCCCTCTCTTTGGGATAAATAACGAAAGTGGCGACTCTTCTGTTTTTTCCGCCGGTTGTTTTCCGCAGTAGCGACAGCTGGCGACTCTGCTGGGGACAGGAATATCCCCTATGCGAGTCCATCCTAGCGCTTGTCTGTTTGGTTTGTGGGTGTGTATATTTGTGTGTTGTATCTTGTATATTATTGTATTTACATTTTCCGCACTATTACTATCTGTTGCTGTTGAGCTGTTGGGTGGTTGTTCCTCTGAGAGATAAACCAAAACCCAGGCTTGAGTACACACCTAGCATTAGTGGTGGAGATTAGTGGGTGGACCTGTTTGCTTAGCAAACACAGTTCCCCATGAAATTCACGCTCAGACGAGATTCTCTTTGACGATTTCCTTTCCGATCCTTAGGATCCGACTAGAATTTGGATTTGAGGGTTGTTGACTCTGGGAACCGATCACTTGTGAGTCAGCTAAGTGAGGCCTCTTCAAGAGATTATGATGCTAAACCAGAAATGGTGAACGTATCATCATTTCTTGAAAGTCTGTGACACTGACGAACGCATAGAATGTCGTACCTTGTCAGTATAGGTCCATACCCGTGAGTGGGAGGGTTTTTGCAGGAAACTTGACTTTCAGCCAACCCGGTATTTTGGTTTTCTCTTCAGAGCAAACTTATTCAGTCAGCAACACAGCAGTATTCAAAGCTTTGTAGGGGCTGTGATCCCGTGTTTGCTGCATCTTGCATTGCATTTGCATAAGCATCTTTGCATCATTTTGCATATCATTTCTCCAGCTAGCCAGAGCTCTTATCCAGCCTTTGTTTTGCTTCAGAAGGTGATTCTCCGGTGACCGTTCTGAGCAAGTGTTGATTGTTAGAAGACGACCAAGTGGTTGAAGCAGAATCAAGCAGTGTCAAACAGTTTAGTCAGTTGAAAGTTGTTGGTAGTTATATTAGGGAACGACTTCCAGAATGTTGATACCTTGTCAGGTTTTACTGTGACGACCAATCCTCTGTATGGTTCTTTGCTCGATGAAGAGTTTCCACAAGTGAACAACCTTACTGTAGCTCAGTCTGTGCAGCTTTCTGTTAAAGACCAAGATCTACATGAACAGTCTGTTGTCCGAAGTGAACGTTCTTCTTCTCTTGATACCTCAGATTATCATGATGTTGTTTCCTCTGTGTTGATTGCCAGAAGAGAAGCTCCGATAGTGAAGACTGAAGACCCAAGAGCTCTTGAGTATGCTAAGAGGTTGCATGCATTGGACGAAAGATTCAAGGCCTTGGAAGTTAAAGATATTGTTGGTTTCAATGCTTCAGATATGTGTCTGGTTTCTGGTCTAGTGTTACCTCCGAATTTCAAAGCACCGAGGTTTGAAAAGTACAAAGGGGATAGCTGCCCGAGGCAACATTTGGTGATGTTCTGCAGAAGAATGACTTTGTTTGTGCATGACGACAAGTTGATGATTCACTGTTTTCAGAACAGTCTGATTGGGGCATCTCTGAGTTGGTATATGCAGTTGGGGAGTAATCAGATCCGATCATGGGTGGATTTGGCCAAGGCTTTCATGAAGCAGTATGACTATAATTTGGACATGGCTCCTAGTCGCATGCAGTTGCAAGAATTGTCTCAAGAGAACAATGAACCTTTCAGGAAGTATGTTCAGAGATGGAGAGAATTTGCTTCCAGAGTGCAACCACCGCTTCTAGATCGAGAGTTAACAGACATGTTGGTAAACTCCTTGCAGAGCCTGTACTTCGAAAGAATGCTTGGGATTACAATAAATTTCTCTGAATTGGTAAGAGCAGGAGAACGTATTGAGTATGGCGTAAAAACTGGAAGAATTCAGAATGTTTCAAGCAGTCAGGCTGGTGAAACCGAATCTCTCTGTAGCTTTCAAACTGGTAGAAATTGGGATGTTTCAAGCGGCCAGGCCAGTGAAACTGAATCTCTCTACAGCTTTCAAGCTGAAGACGAAACTTTGGTCAATGCAGTCATGACGGATGTTGGGTATTCTCAAGATGAATCGGTGAGATCTTTTGGTTCTTCATCTTCTTAGCGGTCAGTATCTTCTGTGTCTCGTTATTCTGGACAGACAACTGTGCCTAGGGCACCACATCAGAAACTTCGGGTCGCTCCTCATGCAAATCACCGAGCCCGTGGCCGAGGTTATCAGAATCAGTGTCAGAATCAGAACATGCCTCGTAACAATTTGGAACGAAGGAATGCTCCTTTTCATCCAGTTCTTGTGCCGTATAGCCAACTTTTACCACATTTGATTCAGAATTCTTTGGTGGAACCTAAAGCTCTTAAGCCAGTGCCAAAACCTTACCCTCCAGGTTACGATCCCCATGCTTAGTGTGGATATCATGGCGGATCTATAGGGTATTCAACCGAAGATTGCAAAGCTTTTCAGGCAAAAGTGCAGCAGTTGATCGATGAAGGGTGCATTTCCTTTCCAGAAGGAGTTTTGGTTGTTCATGTCAACCTCTCAGATGTCTGAGCTCGCAGATTCAGAGTTTTATTTCCAGAAGCCAGTGGTCCAGACAGGCAGATGTCCTCAACATTGGCAGTCCTCGGACTTTTTTATCATTTGCATTTGTAGTTTCTTTTCTGTTAGTTACTACTTGCTGTTAAACATTTTTGTTTTGAATGGTAATATTAATGAAGTGACTTTGCATTTCTCTGAATTAATTGTGTCGCTTTTTCTCATTTATTGCACAGCACAGACACATGCACATTTTATCCACTCCACTTTATCACTATTGATTAGCAAGGAGGGAGGATGACGAAAACTGAATACCCATAACTGATGATCGTATGCTTTCGGATAAAACCCTGTTGATGATGTACAGGCATTGTTTCAAATCCCCTAAACACTGGAGATATAAGGAGTTAGTCCCTAGTTAACCACTTCGAGCCGAGAAGTAGGAGTTTCTTTTGGACTTTTCAACCCTTAAATCTTAACCCGGAGCAGGGTAGTTGTCAGTTAGCTTGACCGAGCGTTAAAATCTTATAGAGGAGTGTTTCCTTTCAAGGATCAATCACATCTTATCCCTCTCAAGAGGTCGTACCTCATCAGTCGCAATGGTTAAACCTCACTAGTCAGGAGTGAGACAGTTATAACCCTTTTGGATAAATCAAGACATCCAGTGTCACGCGACTTGTTCCAAAAAAAGAAGAAGGAAAAAGCCCGCTAAGTAAAAAGAAAAGAAAAGCTGGAAAGCAAATACTTAGGCAAAAATCAGGGCATCCCGCTGGACTTCAAAATTGAAAAGAACTAAAAAAGAGTCAGTCCAGGTGAAAATTAGGGAATCAAAAGAATGAAAATGAAAGGATCTCAAAGAAAATCCTCAAACAAGGGCAAAGTCGTGTGGATACAGACACCGAAGACAAAAAGGAGATGACTGTCACTCCGAAAACCTTGCGAGTTCTGTAACCATCATTCCTACAACTCATTAAACCTTTTGGAGAGGTGAGCGCTTGTACCAAGTTAACTGAACTTAGGATTGGAGATCATCACGTAGAATGGGTGGGTACAAATCATACTTTGAGTCTAATATCCTTTGTTTCACGAACCGTGAACCCGACCACGATACAACCCTTAAAAGACCTAATTGAGGCAGGGTTTATTCTGAAAGCGCATTACGATAAGGTTGAGTAACCTGACTCCTACATGATTTGCTAATCATATCCTTGTTGTATCTTGCACTAATCAAATCAGCACTACGTTTGAACTTTTGGTTCATTCGTCACTCACTATCACGACACTTGATAAGTGACATCTCTTTCAAAATCTGCATGAACACTGCATTAAAATTACCATTCGTGAACAAACAATTTTAATTGCAGGTCATTAGTTGACATGGAGGAAATTCCAACAGGGAATAATCGAACAGGACTAGATCGTTCAGCAGTCTGAATCCGGATTGTGTATACTTTAAAACTCTGTGAATATGGGGCATTGACATCCAGTGGGTTTGGATTTAGTTAGTCTGAGGACAAGTTCCGCATCGTCGGTTGATTAGGGGACAATTTATTCAAGAAGCAGTTGATCAGCAGTGAATCATCTCGAGACCTAATCAGGGGCAATCATCCATAGTATCTACAAAGTTGAGGGTGGATCCCTCCGTTATTCAATCAGATCAAGTTAAGTCGCTTCAGCGCTCATTCAGGGGAAAGATACTTCAAGAGTATATTGAAACCAACCGTGCTGAGAGTTGGTTAACCGAGGATGAATCCTTTCGTGGTACGGATTCTGGGGCAAGCCATCTCGAGGTTGTCTCATGGAAAGTTACTTTCTGAACTTTCCCAAAGAGTTGGACTGGGGCAAGTTGAATTATACTGGGGCAGTTGTTCAAGCAAGTTTGTTCTCCCCAACAAGAGTTGAGTGTCGGGGAATCGTGCCATTACCCTCATCAAATAACCTTAACCTTCTGAAAAAGCCTTGTTGTCATTGGATCGTTATCCTACAGCCTAAATGGTTACCTACCGTGTAACCAAAGTCATTTCCAAAGCCCAGTTCTCATCTGTTAAACTTCCAGAGCCCAGTCCTCGTCTAGAAAACCAGTAACCAGTTCTCGTCTGGTCCACCTTTCTTAGAATACTAGTTCTCGTCTGGTAACTATCATCTTTTAACCAGTTCTCACCTGGTCACCTTTTCCTTAACCACCAGCTCTCGTCTGGTGCGTGTCAGCTTTTAAACCAGTTCCCGTCTGGTCACCTTTTTCTCGACCCACTGTTTAACCAGTTCTCGTCTGGCTAACGCAATTTTAAAGTCCAGTTCTCGTCTGGCAAATCAGAAATCAATTCCCGTCTGATACCAAAACCCAGAAGTCAGTTCTCGTCTGACAACTTAACCCCTTGTACCACCAGTTCTCGTCTGGTAGTCTGCCCTCGAATGGTAGTTCTCGTCTAGTATTTCCTCCTCAAATCCATTTTGGTGGTAACTAGAAAAACCTACTACACCTGGCACGATAATTCCCAGTGACTTGCATGCTATCACATTTCCTGACACGAGGCTCGATTAATTTCAGTTCCTCTATGGTTGAGATTTCGTATTCCCAGTGTTGATGTTGTTAAATTAGGAGTATCTCACCTGCAGAGATAAGCAGTTTGAGTTTGTCTCTCCTCAGCAGTTTAGAATCACAACAAGTTGATATGGTACTTATCCTTACCAGAGTAGGATCAAGATTATCCTCAGCAGGTCGAGATTGATATCCCCGGCAGAGTGTAGTCATCCCCGATAAATTGATTGTGTATCTTCAGTGGGTGGGTTTGAATTTTTTCCCTGACAGGCAGATTTGGTTTATTTCCCCAGCAGTGGGACGAGTGCAGTGTTGTATTCCCATAGAGTCCAAGCTTTCGGCTGCTTTCCCTTCAGGGCCATTGATTCATTCCCTAATCAGGGGTCGATATTGATGAATTTAATCCCCAAGCAGAGGTCGGTACCGTTTGTTTCTCATGGAGCAATCTATAGCGGAGGTATATTATTCCCCAGCTGAGTATCCCCGGCAGGTTGGATTTTGATTCTTCCCTAGTGAAGCTGTTACTTTCAGATGAGTATTTTGTACCCTAGAAGGATTTTGGTATCTTAGGAGGCCGTTCAGGGTTGTTTTCCTCGGTGAAGCGAGATTCAATTGCAGTGGTTGATGGTTATCCCCTGCAGAGTTGTTAATTCCCTAGTAGAGTGGGCATGTTTCCTCCAGTTGAGACGTTTGTTTCCTAGAAGAGCCGTATTCTGGTGTGTCGTCCAGGGCGTTTTCCTCAGCAGGGTTTTGATTGGATCCCCGGTGGAGTTGGTTTTCTTCTCTCCAACATTTATTTTGCTGGATCAGTTCCTTTGCATTTTGCATCTTATATGGAGCATTACGCCATTCTCAAACATATGCATTTGAAACATAAGCCAGGTGGTTACCGCTCTGTTCTCAGATGTGTTTTTAGCAGATGGTTGAATTATGTTGCCCGCGAGGTATTCAGACCTGGCAAATTTTGGTTGATATTTCTGCCTATATGGTATCCAGACCATGGCAGGTTGAAAAATGGTATCCAGACCATAATACTTTTTGTTAGCCCGCGTGGTATCCATACCCCGGCTTACGTTTCTCCCCAGCAGCATCGTCGAACTTCGGATGATGATTTTGTTTCTAGCCCTGTATGGTATCCAGACCATGGCAAATTGATATGTTCTCGTTAGCTTGCGTGGTATCCAGACCCGACTTTTTGTTTTCTCCGGCAGTTAGTCATCTTTGCCTGTGTGGTATCCAGACCATGGCAGTTACCGATCCGTTTTGTCCGTTGAGTATCCAGACTCCGGTAAAGTCAGTTGGGTATCCAGACCCTGATGATTTCTGTTTGTGTTTTCTCCGTTGAGTATCCAGACTCCGGTAAAGCCAATTGGGTATCCAGACCCTGATGAATCTTATTTGTACCTGTTCCATTGAGTATCCAGACTCCGATAAATGCAATTATGGTATCCAGACCATATTAGTTTATTTGATGCTCCGTGACATCCAGGTCACAGTAATTGTTGTTATCTTCTATCACCGTATGGTATCCAGACCTTGGCGCCTATTGTTTTTCTCAGCCCATGTGGTATCCAGACCACAACTCATATTGTGTCCCAGCAATGTCGTTTGACTTGAACTCGTAGGATATCTAGATCTTGATGAATATATTTCTCTTGCATAGAGCATCCAGGATCAGATTACATTGAGCATCCAGGCTCAGGTTATTGAGTATCCAAACTCAGATTTATTAACCGAGTATCCAGACTCAGGTTATTTGCATAGAGCATCCATGCTCAGATTGCATTGAGCATCCAGGCTCAGGTTATTGAGTATCCAGACTCAGATTTGTTAACCGAGTATCCAGACTCAGATTATTTGCATAGAGTATCCAGACTCAGGTTTCTTGCATTGAGCATCCAGGGTCCAGTCATTGAGCATTCAGGCTCAGATTATTACCGAGTATCCAGACTTTGGCATATTGCATAGAGCATCCAGGCTCCGACTACTGAGTATCCAGACTCAGGTATATTTGCTTTGAGCATTCAGGCTTCGATCACCTTGAGCATCCAGGCTCCGATTTCCCTCGAGTATCCAGACTCTGACAACGTGAATGTTACCTTTCGGCCAATATGGTATCCAGACCATGGCGCAGTATCATCTTATTATGTACGGAGTTACTTGGTTAAATTTTTCTCGTTTTCTCCCTGCTAGAGTTGTTTGGTTAAGCCTCTCTTTCCTAGCGGAGTATTTTTGTGATCAGTTCGGTTATCTTCCAGAGATTTTATTCCAATTTATCAGAGTTTGCAGTTCTGTTTTTGCAGTTGGCAAATTTTCGGGTTCTTTGGTATTCAACCGTCTTTAACCTTTGAATGTTTGAAAGTTGTTCGCTTTTCAACCCTTCAGGTCCAATCCGTTTGAATAGGGGCAGCTGTTGCACCCCAAAATTTGACCAACCGTTTCTTATATTTGGCTTATGTTTCGTATCATCTTGCATTGCATCTGCATACCGCATACTATGCATTTTTGCAGCCGGATTGATTTAATCGGGATTACAGCCTTTTCATCGTGTTCCAGACAATTCAACTGTTTCGGATACGGAGATTTATTGTGGAATTTTGGTATCCGGTTTCATCTGCCCTGTTATTCAGTCTACGCTGTTGGTTTCGGTGGTATTTTGGTATCCGGTTTTATTACTGTTTATTTTGTCGCATTCTCGCATTTTATCGTTCATTGATTTTATTTTATTTTCTAGATTTGTTTCCTATTTTTGGCATAGTTTTTAGATAGGTTTTGAATTTAATTTCTATTTTTCTAGAGGTTTTAATTAGTTTTTAGATTTATTTCCTTATTTTAGATTTTATATCTAGTTTTAATAGATTAATTAGTTTTTTTTTATTTTAATTTTTATGATATATTTAGATGTTATTAATTCTTTTAATTGCTTTTATTAGAATTTTGTTAATCTAGATTAGAACTTCTTAATTGATTAGTTGGTATTTAGTTAGTTTAATAATTAGCCTTTAATTTTCGTTTTTGGTTAGCTTTTAATTTTTTAATCTTAGTTTAATTAATTAATCTGTCCATTAATCTTTTAATCAGAATATTGCAGGCCACTTGTCATCTTTTGCAGGCCCAATACAATGCAAGCTGACACTTGTCAGCACTATAATTAGCCTCATCAATGCTTTGACACGTTTCCCAAAGGACCATGCAAACCACCGGAACACATTGCCGAAGAAATCAAACGTATCAAATCCGCCGGAAAGCTCGCTGGAATCATCATCATTTCCAGATTTCATCAACGATATTCATCAACCTTCATGTGTTCTTCGTCATATTTCTAGAAACTCATCCAGTGTTCATCTTATTTTCCAGATTATCCATCAATCTTCATGAATGTTTATCAACCTCCATGAACATTCAACCGCGTTCATCACCTTTCCCAGAATTTCATCAAACATTCATACAACTCATCCATCTTTTTCCCAGATTCACTCGAACTTCATCGTAAGTTCATCAATTTTCCAGTTCCATCCAAACATCAAAACACAGATCCAAATCTCATCCAAACTTCACCTCAACATCATCAAACACCAGATCTAAGATCTACAACAAAAACCACAACAAAACTTCAGATCTATCACAATACTCCCTCGATCTCAACCACCTTCGTGAATCTTACCTAGATCTCCGCTTTTAACTCAGATCTGAGTCATCTTCCACTTTCCAACTTCCTCAACAATCATCATAAATACTCGTTCAGATCTTCAGCGAACCTCTACGAACCTCAAAGCGAATTCAACCACCTCCGTAAACTCCAATGGCGAATCACAAAACAAAACACTCTGTTGAACTCCCACCTCCAGATTTCTCCAGATTCCAACTCCAACAAGCTTCACCATTACGATCTTAACTTCTTCGCTCCAACAAACCAACATGCAAGCTTCACAAACTCTGGATCTGAGCTCAATTTCACCATCAATAACTTCAATGAAGTTCGTCCAAGCTTCCATATCCGCTTGCAAAACTTTGATCGATGGGGTATTATTGTTTTATTTTCTTTTGTTGTTTAAACAGGAAAAGAATTTGGACGGGTAGAGAGGAGTAAATTGAGAGAGGAGAAATGGATATGGCGTAGGGATGAACAGGAAGGAAGGTTGAAGATGACAAAAGCGAAGGGAAATAGATGTTGGCGGCAGCAGAAATGGTTTGAGAAAAGAGAGGATACATGAACAATTCTAGGTTTTTTTTTCTTTCTTTGGCCAAATGGAGAAGACGAAGAGGTTGTATGGACATCTCCAAGGGGTTAGTGGGCTTCGGCCCATTGTTTCGTTTTTTGGATCCATACCCCGTTTTCCTTATGCGCCTCCCCCTTTGCTTTCTGTGTGCTATTGATGATTTTGGGCTCAAGGCCCAACCATTTACTTTTGTTACACCCCCGTATTCAATGTTGCACCCCCTGTTGGTTTGTTGTTTGCTTATTTAGGATTTGGGCTCAAAGCCCAATTGTGTGAATTCTGGGTTGTACCCCTTGCTGCTGCTGCACACCCCCTCTGTTTTATTTTTTACAATTGTTTTGTAATATACTTTTGTACAAAAGTTATAGTATTTTTTTAGAATATTATGGCATATATTTTCTTTGAATATAATTTTATATTTTATTCTCTATGTATATATTAAATACTTAGTTTTATATTCTATTTTCATTTCCATTTCTTTTAATATTTCTTTTAGGATTTATTTTTCCTTTAGAAACTTTATTTCAATGTTAAAATTTGAATTCTTATTTTCATTTTGTTATTGGATTTTTCTCACCATTTTTGTTTTGTAGGTCGATGACGAGACCTACGTAAACCATTATAAATCAACTTGTTGATGGATGATGTAGGATCCGAGACTGTTTTTTCTCTCCTCATCTTTTCTTCTTCTTCTGATTTTATTTTGCTTTTCTGTTGTGCTGTCCGTGTGACATGATTCAATTGGAGAATGATTCTCAATATCATTTCTCTATCTTGTCTTTGACACGGATATCAATACGCTACCTCTTGGGGTTTGACTTCTTTTATAAGTCGAATTATGACGGTTCAGCGTCACATTGGTTCTGGTTTGAAATGTCATCATCAAGGATAAAAGAGTAGAGCTTGGAAATGGAATTTGCACGCAAAAGTCAAGGGTCAACGGAACCACTCCGTTCGGTAACATTGTTTTTATTTCACTTCTTTCATCTCTTTCTTTTCAACCGTCGAGTGTTGCAAGATTGTTAGATACATGGGAAATGATGAGTGAGTGGTTTCCTCTCCCTCATCTAGAGTGTTTAGTATATGTCCTTTGGACAATATGCGATGCATTCGCTCCTACGTCTAGGACTTAGCGTGTGCATCCCGTTCCGAACCATTTCTCTCGCGTCCTGGCGATTGAGATTTCCCCTTTTCTCTCATGTCCTGGCGATTGAGTTCTTTTCTCTTGCCCCCGTGCAATCGAGACCTATTTTGCTGTAGTTGGCTGAACTATAGCTACTCTGATTTCTCATACCAGACGAGAATAAGTAGGCATAGGATGCGATATCCTAGTGAGCACATTAACAACTAACTTCTTTGTTCTCTCGTTGCCGTGCGATCGAGACTTTCCCGCTGATGACTAATCTTTTCTTTTCTCTTGCCCTAGCGCAATTGAGACCAGACCGTAGTTCTAGTTCCCGTAGGTTCCTGTACCCTTAAACCCCGACATACTACGTCCGTTCTACCGCAAACAGGTAATGCCTAAGACTCCAATGGTCGAGCAGCATACACCTAACTGGTAGAATGCGTACGCTAGTATCGTCAACCCTTTCTCTCACCCCCGTGTGATCGAGAACACCTTTTTGTCCCGTAGTTAGCCTGAACTATGTTTTGCTCTGATTTCTCATGCCAGATGAGAATACATAGGCACAAGACGCGACGTCTTGGCGAGCAATCTCCCCCGTAGTTTCCCGAACTACGTTGACTCTGACTTTCCCATTGCATGAGGGAATACGTAGGCATAAAGCGGCGATGCTCTATCGAGTCAGTTTCTTTTCGTTTAGCTTTAGCAGCCGTAGATAGATTGTTTTTCACCCATAGGCTAGACAACCCAAGCGTGGATCCCATCGAGTACGACGGACGTGAGGGGTGCTCATACCTTTCCCTTGCGTAACCGACTCCCGAGTCTAGACATGGTTGCGATGACTTTGTCTTTCCCTTTTCCTTTAGGCTTTTGCGATCGTTTCCTTTCCCTCTCTTTGGGATAAATAACGAAAGTGGCGAATCTTCTGTTTTTTCCGCCGGTTGTTTTTCGCAGTAGCGACACCTATGTGGGCTCTGACCTCCAAGGGTTCAACGGGACAATGACGAGACCGTGGGGGTACGTGAAGTTAAAGGTGACATTCGAGGAGAAGGAAACCGCCAGGGAGATTAATATCTGCTTCCTAGTCATCGAGTGCCCGTCCCTCTACAACTGCATTCTAGGCAGGATGACGATGGTAGAACTCACCGTGGTGCCCTCCACTGTCCACCTAAAGATGAAATACTACACAAGGCGGGGGACCGTGGTAACCCTAAATGGCGACATCGAGGTTGTCCGGAGATGTTTTAAGGTCGCGCTGAAAGGCCTAAGTACCATCGCCCCAGCAACTAAAAAAGCAGCCACCACCACGATGCAGAAGAGAGAACCTAAGGGACTCATCGGCTCATTGGACCTCGATAGCCACTTCATCGAAGAGCCCGACCGCGAAGACGAGGCCCGCGATGCCTCCCAGTCCAACGGGCAGCCCACCCAACCAGCACGCCCCATCCCAGACGGTGACATCGAGATCGTGACCCTCGGGACGACGAGAATAGAACCGAGAAGATCGGAGCAGGACTCCCCGACCTGGCGAGGAAACAACTGAAGGCCTGCCTCCTTGAGAACGCTGATCTCTTCGCTTGGAGCGCCGCAAAAATGCCCGGACTCGACCCCGAGGTTGCCTGCCATCAACTATCCATCAACCCAACCGCCAAGGCCGTAGTACAACATAGGCGTAGATAGGCCCCTGAAAAGTCGGTGGCGGCTGAAAATGTTGTAAAAGACCTCCTAGAGGCAAATTTTATTTCGGAAGCCTGGTATTCAACCTGGCTGTCCAATGCTGTACTTGTTAAAAAGAATAATGGAAAATGGCGCATGTGTGTTGACTACATCGATCTCAATCGGGCATGTCCTAAGCATGCCTACCCCCTCCCTAACATCGACAAGCTCGTCAACAACTCGACGGGCTTCAAACTCTTGTCCTTTATGGACGCATACTCGGGATACAACCAGATCCCGATGGACGAGCGCGACAAACAAAGCACGACCTTCATGACAGTGTCAGGAAACTATTACTACAACGTAATGCCTTTCGGCCTAAAGAACGCTGGTGCCACGTATCAACGGATGATGAACAAAGTCTTCCGGGGAGAGATCGGCGACATGCTCAAGGTGTATATGGACTACATGATCGTCAAATCCTACACAGAAGTCGACCACACGACCCATCTCAGGAAGGTCTTCGACACAGCGAGGAACTGCAGAATGCGCTTCAACCCGGAGAAATGTACCTTCGGGGTCCGCGCAGGAAAATTCCTCGGCTACTACTTAACCGAGCGTGGGATCGAGGCAAATCCGGACAAGTGCCACGCATTTTCAGAGATCACCACACGCACCTCGAAGAAGTCCATACAATCCCTCAACGACGTGCTCGCCTCACTTTCTCACTTCATCGCCAAGTCCGCACATCATGCCCTCCCTTTCTTCAAGTTGCTCAGAAAGGAAGCCACGTTCGAATGGACAGAGGAATGCGAGCTAGCCCTCCATCACCTCAAACGCGTCCTGTCCGAACCACCGGTGCTGACACGACCCATAGTGGGAGAAACCCTATACCTATACTTGGCCGTGGATAACGAGGCCGTCAGCGTCGTCCTGTTCAGGGAAACCCAAGAAGGGCAAAAACCAATCTACTTCACGAGCAAAGCCCTCCGCGGTCCCAAAGTACGATACCAGCAGATCGAAAAAGTCGCTTTGGCCCTCATAACTGTCGCACGCCGCCTCCGACATTACTTCTTGGCACACACCATTATGCTACGAACCGACCAGCCCATCAGGCAGCTCCTCGGCCGACCAGACATAGCTGATCGAATGTTAAAATGGTCATTAGAGCTATCTGAGTTCGACATCGTCTACGAAGGAAGGAAGGCCATCAAAGCCCAAGCCCGGGCCGACTTTATCACCGAGATGACCCCTCTCCAGACCCTACCACGGGGAACCACAAGTGGACTATCTTCGTCGATGGCTCCTCAAACTCCACGGGCAGCGGAGCAGGAATCATCCTCGACAACGAAGAAGGCACCATTATAGAAGTCTCTCTGACATTGGCCTTCTCGATGACGAACAACCAAGCCGAGTACGAGGCGTTCTTGGCCAGACTTTGCTTGGCATCGGACCTCAGGGCCAAAGAGATTAAAATCTACACGGATTCCTAGCTGGTCGCCTCACAAGTACAGGGAGAATATCAGGCAAAAAACAACAACCTCGCCGAATACCTGGCACTCATTACCGAAAAAATGTAAAGTTTTGACTCCATAGAGGTTCAACACGTCCCACGCGAACATAACACCCGAGCAGATATTCTCTCAAAACTAGCAAGCACCAAAAAGAGGGGCAGGCATAAGTCGGTCATCCAGGAGATCCTATCAAAGAAAAGCACGAAAAAGTCCAAAGTCCCGCTCGATGTTAACGCCATAAGAGATACCAACTGTTGGAGGACACTGCTGCACGCCTACCTCAGTGCAGACCGCCTCCCCGCTGACCCCAAAGAGGCCAGCACGATCAAACGACGCTCCTACTCGTACGTCCTTCTCGAAGGCAAATTGTACCGCAGAGGCTTCGCGGTCCCACTCCTCAAATGCATCGACACCTCCCAGGCCACTGCCATTCTGGAGGAAATCCACGAGGGCATCAACATGCAGCACCTCAGGGGACGATCCCTGGCGAGGAAAGCCCAACGAGCAGGATACTACTGGCCATCAATGCAAGAGGACACGTGAGAGCACGTCAAGAAATGCGATAGATGCCAAAGACACGGGGACATGCACACCGCCTCACCGACCAAGCTCAAATCCCTCTCCTCCCTTTGGCCGTTCGCCTGGTGGGGGATGGATATCCTCGGTCCCTTCACCTTAGAATCCTATCAGAACAAGTACCTGATCGTAGGCATCGACTACTTCACCAAATGGATTGAGGCCGAAGCCCTCGCCAAAATCATGGCCCACAACATACTCCGATTCTACAAAAGAAATATCCTCACAAGATTCGGGGTCCTGCTCGCCATCGTAACCGACAACGACACACAGTTCACCGACAAAAATTTCCGGGACTTCGTCACCAAACTCGGGACCAAGCACCACTTCACCTTGGTTGAGCCACCTCAGACGAACGGCCAAGCCAAATCCGCAAACAGGGTGATACTTAGAGGACTAAAGTGAAGAATTGGCGACGCCAAGAGGGTGTGGGTCGAGGAGCTCCACAACGTCCTATGGGCATACCAAACTACGCCTCACTCAACCACGGGGGAAACACCATTCCGCCTAACATACGGAACCGAGGCGGTGATCCCGGTCGAGATACGAGAGCCATCCAGACGAACTGAGGCTCCCCTCGAGGCCGAGGACAACGACGAAACCCTCCGAGAGGAACTCAACCTAGGCGAGGAAATTTGGTCGGGGCAGCTCTTCGAGAAACCCGGCTGAAACAGCAGGTAGCACTTCGTCATGACAGCAGAGTCCTGTAACGTGAGTTTCAGATCGAAAACTTATTTTTGCGAAGAAACCAGAAGGACTCCCACGAGGGTAAACTAGCCGCGAATTGGGAAGGACTGTATCGTGTCCGCGACAAAATGGAGCATGGGGCCTACTACCTCGAAAACCTACACGGGGAACAACTAGCTCGACCATGGAACGCCGAGAAGCTGAAGCGGTACTATAGCTAAACACTGCCCGCAACGCCCAGCCGTTGCGACCACAGGGGGGCGACATGGTACCACCGCACCTCCTCGTGTCTTCTAAATACCAACAAAAAAGCAAGCCCTGCCTTTGTGTGCGCGGGCAGAAGGCTCTGCTCGACGGAGAATCCCTCGATCGAAACTCCCCATCGTCGTACCAGCATCGGCAGGACACCTAGATCGCAATTGGACGTTCACGCCGCGGGGAGAAACTACCCCCGAGACGGCCAGGTAACAAAGCTGGCCAACCGGCCAGTTCTCCACACTACCAGAAACAATTAGCGTCGAGCTACCACCCCGGACGGGCCCAAAAGCATATTAAACATGCATTTCAAACATACAAACATATATTTCGAGCATACAAAAGTGCAGAAATAAAACGAGCATAACAACATGTAGAAACAAAGCGCACACTTAGAGAAATTAAAAAAAAAATCATTTAAAAGTGGCCACCAGCCCAGTAGTCAAAATTATATCACGAATAAGGGCACGCAAGCCCAGGAAAGAAAACAGCAAAATACAAAGTGTTGGCACGCAGGCCAGGATACGCGGGCACGCAGGCCCGGAACTAGTCTATGCTCCTTCTTCCTCCTCCACTTCAGGCTCGACAGGAAGGACAATGGGGCCAGCTGAAGGTGAGAAAATACTTAGAAGGGGCGTTGAATAAGTATGAAGATAAAATCTTAGAAGTAAAAACTCAAGTATTTTTATCCTGGTTCGTTGAACTCAACTACTCCAGTCCACCCTTTCTAGAGTGATTTGCCTTTCTCAAGCAAGGACTTAATCCACTATTTAATCAACTGATTACAATAGTAAGCACTAAGAACAACTGTTCAAAGTCTTCTCAAGAACTACTGATCCTAACTGGATCTTCTTAAGGTTTTCTTACAATCAAATGTAATAATAAATACAAGTGTTAAAATGCTTCTAATGAAGCTTTATCACAACTGTGATTTTTCACTTAAGATTAAGAACAATGAAATAATTCTAGCAAGAATATATGAGTTGTATGAGAGCTTTGATAATGAATTCTTTTCAAGTGTTTCGTCAACTGAAGAAGATAAGTGGAGACTTGCTTTTATAGGCACAGTTATCCAAGAGCTTTTCACATTGAGAAGAGTGTACCAAAAGGTATGAGCCTTTTTTGTCTTCATATCAAGTGACCTTTCCTAGAAGAAGAAAGCACAGAGAGATCCTTTTTGTCTGTGTTCTTGTGTCTAACATAAATAAGGAAAGAGTCGTTTGGATAGTCCAACAGACATAATCTTTAAATTCTTCTTCAACAATTTTCAGCAAGAATCATCAGAGTCTAATTTGGTCAGAGCCTTCTGATGTTCATCAGAGTTTTTCTGAATCAGAGTCTTTGCAGCAAGTGTGCTTTTAGCGTGTATATGTTCAGAGCAGAGTTTTGGGTCAGATCCTCAGTACTGGCAGCGTTAGTACTATCAGAGTCTTCTGAAGTAACTATGCTTGAAAACTCTTCATACGAAATTCTTCATTTGTTCAGATGCTTCTGGCTTGCTTCAGATTCTTTTGTAGCTTCTGGTTCAGATCCTTCTGGAGGCAACGCTCAGAATCTTCTGATGGCAGCGTTTAGAATCTTCTAAGGAATGCTTCTGACGCTTCAGAGCCTTGCATATTTCTTATGTTCAGATTATTTCCTTCTGGAGTGATATTTTCTTTAACATCTGCAGCAAACATTCTTAAGCAAATTTTAGAGTATATAATTCTTAAATACAAAATTTCATAATAGTTATCATCAAAACATAGAGATATTATTAAGAACCAATCTGTGTTCTAACAATCTCCCCCTTTTTGATGATGACAAAAACATCAGAAATTTTGTTCAATTGTAAAGAGAATAATTATAACTCCCCCTGAGATGATGAATCTCCCCCTGAATTGAATATTAATAAGGAATAGAAACTTCCCTTTCTGTCTTGAGTATTCTTTTCAGAATTAAAGTTTGATTGTTTACATTTGATCTTGCATGTTTCAGAGTCAGAGTCAGATAAGTTAAATATGATCTGGAGTCTCAGAGTTTCTTTTAAAGAGTATATCGGATTTATCAAATATTCTGAAACACTCATATTTTATGTTAGATAAAATTGATATGTCTGAAGTTTCATTCTGGTAGAGTTTAATTAAACAGTTCAGATCTATTTTCTCCCCCTTTTTTGTCATAAGCAAAAAGTAAGAACTTTTAAAAAACAAATAAAAGGAAACACAGAAAAGATAAATTATGTAGGAGAAAAACACATAGTCATTCATTCATATAGATCAAGAGATATAAAACATCAGAAAAGATTCAAGTACATGTGCAAACATCAGATGAAAAAAAAATAAACTAAGATTGTTTTGACAAAATCATCTTCAACAGATCAGTGATCTCAGAGGAGAACTGTTCTTGTTTTGACATCCACTTAGTCATGGTTTCATTCTTCTTATCTTGTTTGGACATCCACTGAGCCATGTCTTTAGACTTCTTATCTTGCTTAGCCATCCATGACTTAATCTCTGATTGACCAGCTTCCAGAACTGCAATCTTATCTTCAAGATCTGGATACTCTTTCTTGATCTCAGATGAAGAGGGTGGGACAGATTCTGAAGCATGAACAGAGTCAATTTCCATAGGGGATTTAGAGTCAGGAGCAACAAATCCAGAGGGATGTTCTATAAGAGTCATAGCCAGAGAGTTGTCTTCAGATGCATATTCAGCATTCACTTCTGTATCACATACTTCAGATGATGAAGGAGCATCTTTAATAAGCAATGGTGCAGATCTTTTAATAGTCCAGAACAAACTTCTAGCAGTTTCAGCAAATCTGAGCTTCGCATCATCAGAACATACATTCTTCAGATTTGATGCTATAGTATTGAATCTGTTGATGAAGCTATTCCAAATAGCATCAGATTCATTTGCATCCATTGTTGATGAACACTTCCTCTGTACAGAGCCTAAATACATCTCTATTTCTTTCAAAAAACTTGTAAAAAAATGATCAACATTCAGCCTAGGTTTTGGGTTTAGAAAAGTTTCCAATGTGATTGGATTGGGTTGGGGTGAAGATGGAATGGTGATCAGAGGACGAGGGTAGAAGGGTATGGATGAAGGATCAGATGAAATGGCAGTTTTTGATCTGGTTAAAGCATTCAACAAATATGGTTTTGCATTTGATGCATAGGAAACAACATCAAATGTGGTATCAGAGTAAGGAGTGAATGCAGATTTATCAGATAAAATAGGTTCTGATGAAATCATTTCTGGCAGTTCTTTAATATACGTTTGAAGAACAGATGGTAGAATTATGGTAAGCTTGGGTTTAAGAGGAGTAATAGTGTCAAATGGTTCAATTTTGGTGTAGAAATTTTTGAATTTGAAACCAGAGGGAAGTTTGTCAGATGAAAATGGTTTACACGAAGCAACGAATACACACTCAGATGTCCTTGGCTTAGGTGTTGGGATGGGATTGGGAATGAGAATTTTAGAAGAAATAGGTGGTTCTGGTTGGTTAACTGCAAGATTTCTGAGAGAGGGAGATGACAGAAAATCTGGGTGTATATCAGATTCTGATGAATTTGAGGATGTGGTTGGAGTACAAGATGTAGAGGACACTTCAAAAACAGTTTTGAGAGGTGTAACATTTAGAACCTCTGTCTCAGGGATATTTGTTTTAGATGGGTTGGTTGGTTCTGATTGATTCTCAGAAGCTTTTGATGGAGGTTCAGATGTAGGTGGATTAGATGTAGGTGGTTCAGATGTAGGTGATGCAGATGCAATAGGATCAGATGCCACTTGATTAGATTGTATAGGTTCAAAAATAACTTGTGCAGATGCAATAGGTTCAGATGTGTTTGATTGTGGTTTTTCTGGTTGTGGTTGTTTTTCTGGTTGTTGTTGTTGTTCAGATTGTTTTGTTGGTTTTGTTATAGGTGGTGGAGTTTGATTGGCTGGTGTTGTTGTTGTTGTTGGTTCAGATGATTGATTAGTAGAATGTTTTACAGGAGTGGTGGAAACAGGATCAGATGATTTTTGTGGGGAAAGAATTTTTAATGGTTCAGAATTATGAGATGGAGCAGGAACAGATTGTTTCTGAGTAGGAGGTGGTTTTGGAATAGAATTGAATGTTGATTCATTTAAAACAATGTCAGAGAAAGAAGATACAAAAGATTTAGTACCTTTAATCTTGATTCGCTTTGTGGGAACAGAGGGGGCGTCTCCAGATGCTTTCCTCTTGATCAGCTTCTGAGGCTTGTCAGCAACTTTTGGCTTCTTCTGAGCAGCAACTTCTTCTGCTTCTGATTGACCTCTTTTCCTTGTGCTCTCATTTCCTCCATCAGGCATTGGTTCTCTTGCTCTTTTCAGAATATCTGCAGGAACGGGCATTTCATCTGCCTTGCAAGCATCAATATATCTCACAATTATTTCCCTTGGTTCTTCAGCACAGAACAGTGGGTAGTTTTCAACTGGAATTCGCTTCTGACTGAGTTCAGAGATATTCAGCTTCTTGGGTGCAGATGTGAGTTCCTCTACAATTTTTAGTCTTTGAAGACTCTTGGCATTTAGAGGTTTTCCAACAATAGATTCAAGTTCATCCTTGACTCCAGCAGCATACAGAGCAGTCACCAGACCATTCTCTGTCAGAATATCTGAAATTAACCTTCCAAAGGGAATCCATGTTCTGATCTTCTGACCCTTATCTTTTACAGATTCTCTTGAAGCATTGATATGATTCCATAAATGCATGAACAGAATGTAAGGGAGATCTACCTTAGTGCTCTGACTTAAACAATACATGAAGTAAAGTTGTTCATTGTTCACATAATCTGGAGAATTTGTAGATTTTATGTGATGAATGCATCCCATAAAAATCTTTGCCCAGATTTTGTAGTCATGCTTCAGATCTTTAAATTTGTTAGAGGCTTGTCCAGAAGTCATGACTTCCTCATAAACTTCTTCCATGTCTACACGCCCAGCTGGCAGATGACATACTCCATCAGTCTCCTCATACCCTATGAGTTTCCTGATTAGATCTTCTGTAAACAGAAGACAAGATAATTTGGGATAAACAGAAGCATGTATCCAGAATTCTTTCACCGGATGAGGGTAAACTGGTCCAAATAATCTGTCAAAGTATTTTACCCAGCCTTGAGCATCAATTATTGAACGAAATTCAAATCCATTTTCAGCTAATGAATCAAATTCCACCATTGATTCACAGAGAACTTCAAGTTTGTCAACAGGAGTTAACAAAGTCCTTTTAGGTGTCGTGTATGGAGTCACACCCATATTTGCAAAAGTAACTGCAACCATGGTTGATTGAAACTGAGCTGCTGTAGAAGATGAGGTTGCCATTGAAGATGATTTTGACGAGGGTTTAGGGTTTTTGTGAAGAGAGAAAAAAAGACAGAAATGCATAAACTTGCTTGTGTTGTGAAAAGTGTGAAAGTGGTGAGAGATGTGATATTTATAGAAAACAATTAGGCATTCAAACATACATTCAAAGCACGTTTACACATAGCAATTAATGACAATTAATGAAAGAGAATAAAAATCATTTCAAGCATTAATTGATTCTGACAAATTGGAGGGAAAATCAAGATTTTCACTATTCAAACCATACCTCAAACGTCTCTTCAGTAGTGTACACGCCATCTTTGCAGATTTAGAGTGACACGTGTTTGCTTGCATGCTTCTGAATTCTCTTGAGAAATGAAACGTTAACCAACGTTCAGATCCTCTGAGATTGGTTAGTTCATATACACACAAATAAACATAAATCTAATAAGCAACAGATGAAATACTTCAGCGTGATAAACATTTATCATCTGAAAAATTTGCTTCTGACAAATATTATTCTGGACACAAATCCATACCAATATTTTTCAAAATAAATTTGAATCTATCTTCAACAAGGGGTTTTGTGAAAATATCTGCCCATTGATGATCTGTATCAACAAAGGCTAAGTTTATAATTCCCTTCTGAACATAGTCTCTGATGAAATGATGTTTCATTTCTATATGTTTTGCCTTAGAGTGTAAAATGGGGTTTTTAGACAAACATATAGCAGAAGTATTATCACAGAATATAGAAATGTTACTTTCAAATATCTGATAGTCTTCTAGCTGACTTTTCATCCAGAGCAGCTGCGTGCTACATCCAGCAGCAGTAATATATTATGCCTCTGTAGTTGATAGTGCAATTGTGGGTTGCTTCTTGCTGTACCAAAAGATTATATTTCTTCCTAGAAATTGACAACTTCCAGAAGTACTTTTTTGTTCCACTTTGTCTCCAGCGTAATCAGCATCACAGAATCCAACTAATTTAAAATCATTAGATTTTCTGTAACACAAACCCACATTAGAAGTACCTTTCAGATACCTTAGAATCCTCTTAACAGCTGTTAAGTGTGATTCTCTAGGATCTGATTGGAATCTTGTACACAAGCATACACTGAACAAAATGCCATGTCTAGAAGCAGTTAAGTAGAGAAGAGATCCTATCATACCTCTGTAGAGTTTCTGATCTACTTTCTTACTTACCTCTTCCTTGCCTAGTGTACTAGTTGGATGCATGGGAGTCTTTGCCATCTTACTATCAGTCATGCTAAATTTCTTCAGAAGTTCTTTAACATATTTGGTCTAATGAATGTAAATGCACTCTGGAGTTTGGTTGACTTGAATTCCCAGAAAGAATCTCAATTCTCCCATCATGCTCATTTCAAATTCTGCCTGCATACATTGAGAAAACTCCTTTCCCAGCATAGTATTGGTAGATCCAAATATGATATCATCCACATATATTTTACAAATTAGAAGATCTTTCTTAAATGTTTTACAAAAGAGTGTTGTGTCCACTTTGCCTCTGATGAAATTTTTCTCCAGAAGAAAATTGCTTAATCTCTCATACTAAGCTCTAGGAGCTTGTTTTAAACCATACAGAGATTTTTTCAGTTTGAAAACATGTTCTGGGAGATTTTCACTCTCAAAACCAGGAGGCTGGTGAACATAAACTTCTTCTTCTTCTTCTATAATACCATTTAGAAAGACACTTTTAACATCCATCTGATATAGAGTGATGTTATATTGTGCAGCAAAAGAAATGAGTAAACGAATAGACTCTAACCTTGCAACAGGAGCATAAGTCTCTGTATAATCAATTCCTTCTTGCTGGCTGTAACCTTGAGCAACTAGCCTTGCCTTATTTCTTTCAACTTCTCCTTTCTCATTAAGCTTGTTTCTGAAGACCCATTTAGTTCCAATTATGTTGAATCCTTTTGGTCTTGGAACTAAATCCCACACATCATTTCTGGTGAACTGATTTAGCTCTTCTTGCATGGCAATAATCCAATCATTGTCTTGCAGAGCTTCATCTACATAAGTTGGTTCAATTACTGACACCAATCCAAATAATGATGCTCCAGATGATCTGAAGAAGGATCTTGTTCTGATAGGGTCATCCTTCTTTCCAATGATAACATTCTCTGGATGAGAAGCTTTGATTTTGGAAGATGATCCTTTAATAGTTGATTCTTCAGAAATGTTTAGTTTATTCATCTGAGAAGTCAAAGGAATTGCATCTGGCATTGCTTCTGGTTCCTTCACTTGAGCTTTGTCTGCCTCTGAGTCTTCAGAGTCTGTGAGAATTACTTCTCTATCTGCAGAACTTTCAAACTGCTTTAGCTTTTCAATGCCAAGCTTATCATCAAATCTAACATGAATAGATTCTTCCACAATCTGTGTTTCAGTATTGTATACTCTATAGCCTTTAGAGCGTTCAAAATACCCAAGCATGAAACACTTATGTGCTTTAGAATCAAACTTGTTCAGATTTTCTTTAGTATTCAACATATAGCAAATACATCCAAAAGGATGAAAATATGAAATGTTGGGCTCTCTGTTCTTCCACAATTCATAGGGACTCTTCTCCAGAAGAGGTCTTACAGACACTCTGTTCTGAATGTAACAGGTTGTGTTGATTGCTTCTGCCCAAAAGTGCTTTGCCAGATTAGTCTCATTGATCATTATTTTGGCCATTTCTTGCAGAGTTCTATTTTTCCTCTCTACAACCCCATTCTGTTGTGGAGTTCTAGGACAGGAAAATTCATGAGCAATGCCATTTTCATTAAAATATTTTTCAAATTATTTGTTTTCAAATTCACCACCATGATCACTTCTGACTTTTATAATTTTGAAATCTTTTTTATTCTGGACTTGTTTGCAGAAGTCAAAGAACACAGAATGTGACTCATCCTTGTGTTTTAAGAACTTTACCCATGTCCATCTACTATAGTCATCAACAATGACTAATCCATACTTCTTGCCTCTGATGGATGCAGTTTTCAATGGTCCAAACAGATCAATATGAAGTAATTCTAATGGTCTGGAAGTAGAAACAACATGTTTCGATTTAAAAGAGGATTTTGAAAACTTCCCTTTTTGACATGCTTCACAAAGAGCATCTGAGGTGAACTTTAAATTAGGAAGTCCTCTGACAAGATTAAGTTTATTAATCTGAGATATACGTCTCATATTAATATGCCCCAATCTTCTGTGCCAGGCCCATTGCTCCTCATTAACAGACAAGAGACATTTAACATTCTGAACCTTAAGTTCTGAAAGGTTTATTTTATAAATGTTGTTCTTCCTCTTTCCACTAAATAGGATTGAGCCATCCTTTTGACTAATAGCTTTACAACATTTTTGATTAAAGGTTATGTCATAACCATTGTCACTTAATTGACTTATGGACAATAGATTATGCTTTAATCCTTCTACAAGTAAAACATTAGTAATAGAGGGAAGGTTACCATTTCCAATAGTGCCAGATCCAATGATCTTGCCCTTCTGATTCCCTCCAAATTTCACATCACCTCCAGATCTAAGCTCCAGACTTTGGAACATAGACCTTTCTCCTGTCATGTGTCGCGAGCATCCAGAGTCCAGGTACCATGATTGGCGTCCTGACCTTGCTGCTAAGAACATCTGCAACAGGAATTATTTTACTCTTAGGTACCCAGATCTTCTTGGGTCCTTTTGGGTTAGTTGTTCTGAAGGTTTGTCTAAACTTCTATTTTTCAACATAAGGTTTATTCTGACTAGCCTTAGATTTAAACACATGAATGTTCTTTTCAAAACGAGTGTGTTCAATATCATTCAAGTGACCAAATTTAAAGTGGGAATATAAAGGAGTCTTCTTGATGATAATTTTATCAACTGGTTTTGGATTTAAATCCTTTCCAGAGGAAGATTTATATCCAATTCCTTTTCTGTTATTTCTGCTAACTCCATAGATCATAGAAGCTATTTTGCTTCTGTCTATGCTTTTAGCAAGAAACTTCTGAAAGCTGTAGTCATATTTTTCCAAAATATTTTTGCATTCAGACTCAGTTTCAGAATTAGAGTCTTGTTGAGCTAATTCAGAATCATTTTTCATTTTTAAGTTCTTTTCATTTAGCTCAACCACTTCTGATTTGAGAATATTATTCTCAGATATAAGATTGCTTTGACGCTTCTTGTATTTGAGCTTAATATTGTTATAGCTCTTCAGAACTTCTGATAACACTTTGATAAGTTCATCTTTAGTGAGTTTAGCCATTACCTCTTCAGCGTCAGAGTCAGATTCAGATCCTGAAATTCCTTCCTCCTGATCTTCTATGTCATCCATCAATGCTACGTTGGTACATTCCTCTTCTGACTCAGATTCAGATTCAGATGTATCTTAATCATCCCAGGTAGCCATTAGAACCTTCTTCTTCTTATCAGATTTTCTTTTAGGCTTTTCTTTCAACAACTTTGGACATTCATTTTTGTAATGCCCAGGTTCTTTACATTCGTAGCAGACAACCTCCTTTTTGCTAGATCTTCTGTGTCCAGAAGATTCTTTTCTTTGGTCAGGCTTCCTGAAGTTTCTGAACTTCTTTCCTTTATGCTTCCAGAGTTTGTTTATTCTTCTAGACAACATGGATAATTCATCTTCATCTTCAAATGAGGATTCTTCAGAGCTTTCCTCTATTACCTGCAATGCTTTAGAAGATTTATTAGATTTTAAGGCAATTGACTTACCTTTCTTTTGAGGTTCATCTTCCTCAAGTTCAATTTCATGACTTCTCAGTGAACTGATTAGTTCCTCCAAGGAGATCTTGTTCAGATCTTTAGCCATTTTCAGCGCAGTCACCATAGGTCTCCATCTGGTAGGTAAGCTTCTGATGATATTGTTGCACCCTAAAATTTGCCCAACCTTATTCATTGGGTTTATGTTTCAATATCATTAGCATTTGCATATAGAGTCATGTACATAGACTAACCATCTGCATAGCATAAGCATAGCAAGTCATACAACAGGGGGACCAATCATTATTCTCATCTCTAGAGGCCTATCAAGAGGTTATTATCTTAATTCCATCTCATTCAAGTCATCAGAAAAGAATTTGAGAGCATAGAGTTCAGCAGATCAAGCCCTGGGTTTATCTCCTATCTGAGGGTATCTGAGGGTCAACAAGGGGGTTGTGAGTTGTGAATGGAAGGCATGGAGAGCATCTAGACATCATTAGAGGGCTTAGAAAGTCATTTGGAGAAGTAAGCAAGTTGTTGAGGTGATCACAAGTATTGCAGTTGAAGACAGTCAACTAGGGTTTCATCTGGGTCAACCCTAGGTCAACCCTAGGTCAATTGACTGATTGAAGGGGCACTCAAGTCTAGTGGAGAGATGTGGGGTTCATCATTTGACATGGAGAATAAATATATGTTGTTATGCTAAGAAGAAATCAAGAGAAATCAAGGAGAAGAGGAGGTTCTAAATTAGGGTTTCTAGGTAAAATTCCCTGGTTTAGGTCAAACTTCCAAGCAAGATAAGTCAAAATGCAAGCTTCAAATGGATTCTTGGCCAGCATGGAACTTGTAGAGGATCTCAAGACCTTTAATTTGAGTGGTGGAAGACATCAAGGAGATTTATAGAACTCAAGTTATGGTCCTTGCAAGTTACAGGTCATCTGAGGTATCTGAAATTTTGTCTGTGAAAGTGACTTGACTTCCAAGCTAGTTTTACCCCTCAAGGAGATTTCAAATGAATTTCTGGTCAACATAAGAATTGTTCCTCATTGTCTTAGATTTCTAGAATGGTATAGTATGCCTTCATATGATGTGTGGAGCTCAACTTATGGTCTTGGCAAGCAAAGGGTATTTTGGTCATTTGTGAATTACAGGTCATTTTAACCTATGCCCAAAACTCATACAAGGAAGCTTCAAATGAAAAAACTTACAACATCAAACTTGCTCCAAATGACATTTTGAGTCTAGAAAAGTGACCATGAGAGATTGGAAATGTCCATAGCACAAGATTTCAAAATTGGTGAATTTAATGAAGGAAAATGGCTTAAAAAATGGTATTTTTCATATCTTGGCCAAATGATGCAAAATTATAGGTCATTTTGAATGGAAAAGGCATTCTAAAAACATTGGCTAAAGTGGAATTTTGAGTCTAGTTCAAGATTTAAGAGTTATCCATGGTTGCTTGCAATATAAGAAACATAATCAACATTCAAGGGAATTTAGCACAAGGGAAACTTCTCCAAGTTTCTAGGAGGTTCCTAGATCACCTATATATTCATGTAAGATGAATCTTGCAAGGGTTGGTGCCATCATTTTGTCAAAGACTCCATTTTCACTCATTTTCCATTTTTGCATAAGTTTCTCAAATTCTCTCAATCTCTCATCAAACTTCAACATTCTTGATCCAATCTTCATCATTATCACACAAAGATCAGAATCCATACATCTCTTTGGAGAATTGAGCAAGGAATTGTGATATTCACCATCATCATTCAAAGTGCAAGCACCTTGGGATTAGAAGATTCAAGGCTTGGGAGCTTCTCTAATTGCATACAGAATTCATCTCCAAGATTACTGATCAACTTCCCCACCTTTCAAGCATTGGATCAAGTGTATGCCATCACTGTTTGCAGCATCATAACAGGTTGGTTATCTTCTTCGAATTGCATAGTTTAATGAGAATTTTAGGGAATTGTTAGTGTAGACTGGTTAGGGTAAGGAAGATGATTGATTTTGGATGAATTTGAGCAAGTTTGATGGACATTAGTTATGGTGCACCATTTCTGTTGAAGCTTAGAATAGCAAGAATTGTGCGAAATAATCTTGGATTGAATGCTTAGAATGACCAGGGTGAGGTGTAGGTTAGCTTAGGATGATTTTCATGGAGAATTGAGAGGATCCATATCAGTTGAACATGATGGATCAGATCTGTTGTACGCATCGAGTTTGCTTTGTGAGTGAGTTGTAGGAAGAACTAAGGCTATGGCTGTGTAGAGGGAGAGATTTAGAGTAATTTTGCTCTTGACCTTGATTGAATCCATGGAGAGTTGAAGGAGAACAGAAGGGTGTAAGGTTCGCGCATGGAGATGAGTTGCAGAACCTAGGGTTTGCTGGAGGTAGGAGACGATGCATGAGCCACACGATCGTACTTGGACCTTTGACTTGAAGGCGCATCCAACGGCCACGATTTAAAGCTCAAACGGAGGGAAACTTTGAAGATTTGAAACGCTGCGTTTCATTAATTGGGGGGTTGGGCTCAGAGCGCTATCCACACCCCCCATTTTAATAGGCCCATTACTTTGAACGCGCTTTTCTGCTTTTCTCACCCCCTCCATTTTATTTCATTCTATTTTCTTTTTATTTTCTTTAATTTTTTATGCATCTTCTAAAATTCATAATAAATAGATAAAAAATCATTTTTAATTCCTTCTTTTTACATTATTTTCTTTAGGATGTCTAGAAAATTCTAAAAAATAAAAATTGCATTTTATTTTTTATTTGATATTTTTCCCATATTTTCTAAATAAATGACATTTTAAATAGTTACATTTCATGCATGATTTTATTAATTTTTGTTCCATTAGATACTTTCATATTTTTTGTTCATTCTTTTTAGGTTGTTTAGATTAGACATTGAACTTGTAGATTCAATTTAGTTCCCATTTTTAGAAGTTAAATTTAGGTGCTTAGTGTAGGTTTGAACAACATGAACAAATTAGGGTTTTTAGGTGATGACTTAGGAAGTTTGATTCTTTCCCTTAGGACTTAGGGTTTAACTAGATTAGTTATGGGACTATAGGGGCTATGGGTAGTTATTAGATCCCTTAGAGAAAAAGTCAGGACTCCCCTACTGCTATTAATACTCTGTATATGTCTGATTGACTGGTGTGGTGTGCCCTCTGGGGATTATTGCTTGCTTATGTGGGTATTGGGATTGTCTGGGGATTGGGAGAGCTGAAGACTTGAGGAGATGAAAGCCATTGGAGATCCAGAGATTGAAGTTCAACTTCCAGAGTTGAAGAGAAGATTCTTGTTAGCAGATGCTGAGGAGACTAGGGTTTAGGAGCTAGGCAGAGCTCTAGGTTAGAAAGTTTGTTTCTCAAACATGGATTGCCTTGTCTGCATCCATTCTTCTCTGTGATTCAGAGTCTCTCTAAGACACTCACCCCCTTCCTTTGGAAGGCTTGGTGATAGTGTCTAAGAGATAGAACTCTTGAGAGAAAATGTCTTTTGTGTTAGAAGCAGTCTGTTCACCACCTTTGGTAGTCAACTGATTGCTTAGCACCCAATCCACTCTTGTGACTGATCCCTCATCCTGGAGGTTTGAGCTTGAAGAAAAGCCATTGCAGATAGAAGACTGATGATCAAATCCCTTACCTGAAGATCATGAAGATGGAGATTGATGCTTGTTGAAGCCTGTAGCTGATTGGAGATTACTTGGAGCCAGATGTTGATTCAGAGCTGCTGGTGCTGTTTTTATTGCTGTATTTCATTTTGATGTATTGATTGGTTTTCTGGACTGTATTGTTTGCTGTTTACCCTGCTGGGTTGAAAGTGAAGTCTGTTCACTTTTGCCTATTGTTTTCTAGGTTCGAGGTTGAGTGGGACTCCCTTGCCTCGCTTGTACTGTTGCATCCATGCATTTTACTGCTTTATTATATCTGATATTGTTTCTGTTTCTGCCTATCCCTTAGGATCTCTGTTTCTCTCTGTGCAGGAGAGGAGCATGATAGACATTAGGTTCTAACCCATGCATGATAACATTAGGTTAGTTTGATTCCCTTCGCAACCGTAGGTTAGAGTTCTGTCTCTTCTTCCTCAAAACAAACAGAAAAAACACATGAAGATTTCAAACACAATAAAAGACACTTCTTTCGTAAAAGAAGGTGAACTCATCAAAGCGTCATTTTTGTCCGCCGGGACTGTTAATCAAGAAAACCTTTTCAGAAGGAATAAAATCAACCAAGACAAGCTTGTGTCGTACGTGGCCCGAACTACGTTTGCTCTGATCTTCCATGCTGTGTGGAAGTACGTAGGCATAGGATGCGATATCCTAGCGAGCACCCTTCCCCTCCTTTCCTGTAGGTAGGCGAACTACGTTGACTCTGATTTCTCGTTCCAGACGGGAATACGTAGGCATAAAGTGCGATACTTTGCCGAGTCATTTTTATTTTCATTTTATTTTCTTTTTCACCCTTGACCTATAGTTTAGATAGAATAACAATCCATACCCGAAAACAAGCGTGGATCCCATCGAGTACGATGGACGTGAGGGGTGCTAATACCTTCCCCTTGCGTAACCGACTCCCGAACCCAGGTTTTGGTTGCGATGACCATACCTTTCCCGTGTTGTGCGAGGTTTACTCTGAGCGTTTCCTTTCCCTCCCGTGGGATAAATAACGCACGGTGGCGACTTTTCTGTTCAGCCGGCGCCGATTTTCGCAGTAGCGACAGATATTTTTCACATGATCAGCAGTAGAGTATCCTTTATCCAGAACCTTTAGTCCAGCTGTAAGTATTTGAAATCTGGAGAACATGGCTTCAACAGATTCAGCTTCTTCCATCTTAAAAGCTTCATACTTCTGAATTAGAGCCAGAGCCTTTGTTTCTTTGACTTGAGAGTTTCCCTCATGAGTCATCTTCAAGGACTCAAACATGTCAAATGCAGTTTCTCTATTTGTGATCTTTTCATACTCAGTGTGAGATATTGCATTTAACAATATTGTTCTAGCCCTATGGTGATTTCTAAACTCCTTCTTTTGGGCTTCTGTCATAGATTTTCTATCTACGTTTTTTCCATTCCCATCAATGGGATGAACATATCCATCTATGACCAAATCCCATAAATCAGCATCATAACCAAGGAAAAAACTTTCAATCCTGTCTTTCCAATAATCAAATTTCTCCCCCATCAAACATAGGGGGTTTAGTGCTGATTTTGTCCCTTTCTTCATATTTGTTGTTAATGTTAGATATTGAAGTATCAGCCATAGTAACAACCAAATATATATCAAAGTTTTTCTCACTGGATCTTTTCTGTCACTGTGAAGTAGTAGCACACACAAAAACGGAGCTCTGATGCCAACTGAAGGTGAGAAAATACTTAGAAGGGGGTTGAATAAGTATGAAGATAAAATCTTAGAAGTAAAAACTCAAGTATTTTTATCCTGGTTCGTTGAACTCAACTACTCCAGTCCACCCTTTCTAGAGTGATTTGCCTTTCTCAAGCAAGGACTTAATCCACTACTTAATCAACTGATTACAATAGTAAGCACTAAGAACAACTGTTCAAAGTCTTCTCAAGAACTACTGATCCTAATTGGATCTTCTTAAGGTTTTCTTACAATCAAATGTAATAATAAATACAAGTGTTAAAATGCTTCTAATAAAGCTTTATCACAACTGTGATTTTTCACTTAAGATTAAGAACAATGAAATAATTCTAGCAAGAATATATGAGTTGTATGAGAGCTTTGATAATGAATTCTTTTCAAGTGTTTCGTTAACTGAAGAAGATAAGTGGAGACTTGCTTTTATAGGCATAGTGATCCAAGAGCTTTTCACGTTGAGAAGAGTGTACCAAAAGGTCTGAGCCTTTTTTGTCTTCACATCAAGTGACCTTTCCTAGAAGAAGAAAGCACAGAGAGATCCTTTTTGTCTGTGTTCTTGTGTCTAACATAAATAAGGAAAGAGTCGTTTGGATATTCCAACGGACATAATCTTTGAATTCTTCTTCAACAATTTTCAACAAGAATCATCAGAGTCTAATTTGGTCAGAGCCTTATGATGTTCATCAGAGTTTTGCTGAATCAGAGTCTTTGCAGCAAGTGTGCTTTTAACGTGTATAAGTTCAGAGCAGAGTTTTGGGTCAGATCCTCAGTACTGGCAGCGTTAGTACTATCAGAGTCTTCTGAAGTAACTATGATTGAAAACTCTTCATACTGAATTCTTCATTTGTTTAGATGCTTCTGGCTTGCTTTAGATTCTTCTGTAGCTTCTGCTTCAGATCCTTCTGGAGGCAACGCTCAAAATCTTCTGATGGCAGCGTTCAGAATCTTCTAAGGAATGCTTCTGACGCTTCAGAGCCTTGCATATTTCTTATGTTCAGATCTGATTTCCTTCTGGAGTGATGTTTTCTTTAACATCTGCAGCAAACATTCTTAAGCAAATTTTAGAGTATATAATTCTTAAATACAAAATTTCATAATAGTTATCATCAAAACATAGAGATATTATTAAGAACCAATCTATGTTCTAACACCAGCATCCCCGCCACTGGGGTTGACCACCCGACCATCGATTATCTCATGGAAGGGCCCGATGCCATCCTCGACCAAGGCGACGCCAGAGTTCACCACTTTGAGCTGCGCAACAGCGCCATTGAAACCTGCGGCGAAGGCGTCCAGACAATCACCTTCCAACACCCATATCCTAGCGAGCAGATCATCCCGCGTAGCCATCTGCCTGTCCTCCTCGCTCTCATCATTAGCAGTAAGAAGACCACCCTCTAGCTTCTCCACGCGAGCCTTCAATACCCGCGCCTCCTCCTCAGCAGCCTTTAGCCTTTCCTCGGCGCCATCCTCTCTCTTGCGCTCACGGGCAACCCGACCAGCTGGGCAACCCGCGTCTTCATAGTAACATCAACCCTTGATGCGTGCAACTTTTTCACCCGCTCCTTGACGAAAGACATGTTCCCTGCAAAATAAAGAAAGCTAGTCAATAAAAGATAAAAAGTATCAGATCGGGAAAGGGGTGAGGCGTACACCATCTAGATAGCGAAGGGCATCCGCCTCCGAGGGACACTCGAGCAGGGCCTTTGTATTAATCAACCTCGGCGTCTCGCGGACATTCCCTTGGCTGTCGAGGATGTACTGGCCATCAGGGGTCACTAGCTTCGACGGCGGCAGGCTGCACACGAACGAGACTATCTTCATATAGCTGGCCATGTCCTCTTCGTCAAGCGACCCCGCGCGCACTATGTACCGGTCTGTTCCCCGAGAGAAATGCTTCGGGGACCACTCCACATGCACCCGCGGCAACATGACGGCCTATCGGCGACCATCCACGATCCGCTCCCCTTTTGAATATAAAGAGCCAACCCCCTCGTGCGTGATCGGGCTGACGACGAAGAAACGACCGTTGAAATCCCGGACAAAGTCCATGTACGTTTTGAAAAGCCTGTCCGATTGCTTGAACGACACCCAGCCGTGCCGACCATTCACCGTCTACCGCTGCAGATGGAAGATACGGAAGAGTAGCGACAATGTGACGCCGACCTGAAGATAGCGGCAAACGACCTCGAATGCCCGAATAAAAGCCAAGCATTCGGATGTAACTGCGACGGGGCCAACCTCAGCCAGTCGAAGAGGTCCAGGTGGAAGTCCGAGAACAGCAACCTGAGCCTGGCCTCTTTGAAATAAAATTCAGACATCGGGAAGCATATCCGCCCATACTTCGAGCAGATTCGGTGGCCCGGCCGGGGACGATAAACTTGCCAATTCTGGGGATCTCCTTCTCTCCGGTCCTCCAAGGTGGCATAGGCCCCCGTCGGGTCAGAAGCGAAGCAGGAGGGCATGGACAGAGGTTTCTCAGCCACCCAATCCTCGAGGGGAAGGGCGCGCTCGTCAAAGTGTGGAACGTCCGGTTCATTATCCTCGACCATTGTGTCCGAGACAAACATAATCATTAACACCTGAAAAGCAGAAGGTAACGGTGAATTCGATGATAAAGATCAAATTCACCCTTCCACCGCAAGTCAAGTGAAAGGGCGACAAGGATACACCGAGCATCGTCCCCGGTGGCTCAACCCAAAACCTACCACCTCCCCGGGGAACCAGCGCAACCTATCTTACAAACTCTCCTCGGGGTGTTCATCGGAATAAACGTTGCTCCCCGGGATGTTCATCGGAGTAAGCGTCTTTCCCCGGGGCATTCATCGGAACAAGCATCTGTCCCTGGGGCATTCATTGGAATTGGCATCTCTCCTTGGGACGCTCACGGTATAACCCTAGAAAATCCCCCTACAGCGGCGGAGATCCTCACTTCTCCTTGGGGCATTCAAGCTTCCCCGACCACAGTCCTAAAACAAACAGAAAAAAAGAAAGAAAGGAGAAAGGAAACTTACTATGATTCGATCTGCGGCGGAGTACGTGGTGGCTGCTACGGTGGAGAGATCAGACGAAGGCAAGATGGCAAAGCAGAAAGTTTGAGAGCAAGAGGCGAAAAGTGGAGAATGAGCGGGGGCTTGCTTACTTATACCCCAGCACGGGACTCGAAGTGTTGCTAGGCACTCGAGTACATTAGGGTAGCCGCCCTAGCCGTCACCCAGCACGTGACACGTGGCGAAGGCTGACAGTCGCGTCCTCAAGCCAACACGTGTCCTCAAGCCCGGGCGACTGTCGACGAGGAAGAAACCGCGCACTCGCGTCCCCGCGGAACACGAGCCAGAGGGTTTCCCTCCTCAGGCAAATCTCTCCTCCCCGACGCAACGTCATCAAGTCCTTGCTCCTTTCCTCGAAGCTACAACTTGGGGGGCTCCTATTCCCGCCTGGGCCCCGGCGTGGCCAGGCAGGGCCATCCCAGTATTATTCTGCCAAGCCCAATCCAGATTGAGCCGCAGCTGTCGGGCATAGGGTCCCCGACGCACAGGTAATGCCACCCCCCCCCCCCCCCCCCCCCCCCCCCGCGGGCAGAACCTGCCTCAGCTACGTCGAGCACAATGCTTCCCCGTCGACCAAACACTGCCCTCTCCGCGGGAAGAACCTACCCCTCCGCGGGCAGAACCTGCTCCCCGTCGAGCAGGACAACGTGTCCTTCACACGTTCTCCACGTGCTCCCCTCCGTGGGGACACGTCACCAACCAACTGCCCACCTCCGAAAGAGCAGGTCAAACCCACTTTCCGGAGAACAAGGGACAGTTGGACTAGGGCGAAGACCACGTCCTGGTCTTCACTACGCCACGTAAGCCCTAGCAGTCACCTGCGTTAGGCCTGGCAATCCAGCTGAACACAAGTGACCGTTGGCCTAGCGCTGGGGTCTTTCTATAAATACCCTCTTTCACAAGAGGGTCAGGTAATTCACTTCTTACCCTTTTTTTGTATTTGCTTCCATTCTGCCCAATTCCTTACTTTGGCATCAAAGTGTCTTGCAGGTACACCCCCCTTCTCATCTTCATCACCGGTGAACAGGTAGCAACCCAACAGAGTGTGGCCAGCCAGTGATCCCCTTCTGATCAGGTCGGATCAATATTATTTTAAGAAAAGTTTATATCATAATTTTCTGTCTATATTTTAAAGAATTTGTAATCAAGTATTTTAAAAAAATAAATAAATTTAACAACTCATAATTTTAATCTAATATCTAATAAAATGTTAGACTCTGAATTTTTCAGAATCAATCTTTTTAGTAGCCAATTTAGTCAACTGATTTACCAAAATTCAAATGTATCATATTTCTTCACTGTCCATGTTAAACTAGACACGAAAAGAAATTATCTAACCCTTCAGTTTTCAAGATAAACTGAGACGAAATATATGCTAGTTTTGAAAATAACAAAAGTTTTGTTATTGTGGTTCGAATCCATATGCATTTAACTTTACCTCTCAGTTTTAATAACACTTTTATTGCTCACACTTTCTCTACCTTCATCTAAAACCCTAATCACTTTTTTCCACCTTCATCTTCATAAATGGCGTCTCGTCTCCGCCACGCCTTCCGTCACTACTTAACAATCCTCACTCCAAACTCCTCAACACCGCTAACCTCAAAGGAAAAATATATGCTAGTTATTTTTTTATCCAGTTATCTTTTCACAAACAATTGTTATGTTACTCTTATTTCTCGTCAAAATCTATTCTTTTTATTTAAATTTTATTGCTTTTAATTGATTTTATGGAGTCAATGTTATGCAAAAATGCTATTTTGGATTAACAATGTAACCTATGATTGTTTTCTCATACAAATGACCACATGATCTGGAGAGATAATTTTTATTATGATCGAATTCGAGGGTGCTACCATTGTATGGAAGAATTATGCACTTTATTTTTTTTTACTTTATAGATATAATATTATTTTAAGAATAGTTTATACATAATTTTCTGTCTATATTTTAAATAATTTGTAATCTAGTATTTCAAAAAAATAAATAAATTTAACAACTCATAATTTTAATCTAATATCTAATAAAATGTTAGACTCTGAATTTTTCATAATCAATCTTTTTAGTAGCCAATTTAGTCAACCGATTCACCAACATTCAAATGTATCATATTTCTTCACTGTCCATGTTAAACTAGACACGAAAAGAAATTATCTAACCCTTCAGTTTTCAAGATAAACTGAGATGAAATATATGCTAGTTTTGAAAATAATAAAACTTTTGTTATTGTGGTTCCAATCCATGTGCATTTAACTTTATCTCTAAGTTTTAATAACACTTTTATTTCTCACACTTTCTCTACCTTCATCTAAAACCCTAATCACTTTTTTCCACCTCATCTTCATAAATGGCGTCTCGTCTCCGCCACGCCTTCCGTCACTACTCAACAATCCTCACTCCAAACTCCTCAACACCGCTAACCTCAAAGGAAAAATATATGCTAGTTATTTTTTTATTCAGTTAACTTTGCACAAACAATTGTTATGATACTCTTGTTTTTCGTCAAAATCTATTCTTTTTATTTCAATTTTATTGCTTTTAATTGATTTTATGAAGTCAATGTTATGTAGAAATGCTATTTTGAATTAACAATGTAACCTAGGATTGTTTTCTCATATAAATGATCACATGATCTGGAGAGATAATTTTTATTATGATCTAATTCGAGGGTGCTACCATTGTATGGAAGAATTATGCACTTTATTATTTTTTTACTTTATAGATATAATATTATTTTAAGAATAGTTTATATCATAATTTTGTCTCTATATTTTAAAGAATTTGTAATCTAGTATTTTAAAAAAAATAAATAAATTTAACAACTCATAATTTTAATCTAATATCTAATAAAATGTTAGACTCTGAATTTTTCAGTATCAATCTTTTTAGTAGCCAATTTAGTCAACCGATTCACCAACATTCAAATGTATCATATTTCTTCACTGTCCATGTTAAACTAGACACGAAAAGAAATTATCTAACCCTTCAGTTTTCAAGATAAACTGAGATGAAATATATGCTAGTTTTGAAAATAATAAAAGTTTTGTTATTGTGGTTCGAATCCATGTGCATTTAACTTTACCTCTCAGTTTTAATAACACCAAGGTGATGAGTTGCGAGATATCATGTTCTTATTGAAGAGACTCTAATTTTTTTTACAGGAGATTTTACAAATTTCGCCTAAATAACAGGAAAAATAAACTATTAATCCTTAATAAAATGATTATATTTCAAAAAACACATGCATCAAACATTCCCTCTAAAACCATCATAAAACACATATTACTCACAAATGTCGTCTATTAACAATTAAAAAAAAATCTCATAAAAAACAACAACAATTAGACTTAGAATATCTAGACCAACTTTATGGCCAATTAGATGATGTGTTATGCTATCCAGAAAAGCTATTTGAACACCTCAAAGATTTCCCGCACCATATTATATACGGTTGTGGATGTTCATATATCACTTCTCTACGCCATTTTGTCTACAAATACCATTTAATATCTTTTTTTAGAAGCATTACTCCATTTTTTAAACTACCATTTAACTTGAAATTTATATTTTTTTTATTCAGTTCACATTAGTTCATTTCTTTTTGTTGTACAATGTTGCATTCAATTTGTACTAAACCAATTATGTTTGAAATTGCTCTACTTTGTTCTAGGAGTATCATTGGATTTAAAGTGAATATTATACAATGTAACAAACACTCAAATGGATCTGTGGCGCAATGGTAGCGCGTCTGACTCCAGATCAGAAGGTTGCGTGTTCGATTCACGTCAGGTTCATAAATTTTAAACGCAGCATTTCACATATATTCACACTTTTATTTCTCACACTTTCTCTTCCTTCATCTAAAACCCTAATCACTTTTTTCTGCTACCATTGTATGGAAGAATTATGCACTTTATTTTTTTTTACTTTATAGATATAATAATATTTTAAGAATAGTTTATATCATAATTTTCTGTCTATATTTTAAAGAATTTGTAATCTAGTATTTCAAAAAAATAAATAAATTTAACAACTCATAATTTTAATCTAATATCTAATAAAATGTTAGACTCTGAATTTTTCATAATCAATCTTTTTAGTAGCCAATTTAGTCAACCGATTCACCAACATTCAAATGTATCATATTTCTTCACTGTCCATGTTAAACTAGACACGAAAAGAAATTATCTAACCCTTCAGTTTTCAAGATAAACTGAGATGAAATATATGCTAGTTTTGAAAATAATAAAACTTTTGTTATTGTGGTTCCAATCCATGTGCATTTAACTTTATCTCTAAGTTTTAATAACACTTTTATTTCTCACACTTTCTCTACCTTCATCTAAAACCCTAATCACTTTTTTCCACCTTCATCTTCATAAATGATGTCTCGTCTCCGCCACGCCTTCCGTCACTACTCAACAATCCTCACTCCAAACTCCTCAACACCGCTAACCTCAAAGGAAAAATATATGCTAGTTATTTTTTTATTCAGTTAACTTTTCACAAACAATTGTTATGATACTCTTGTTTTTCGTCAAAATCTATTCTTTTTATTTCAATTTTATTGCTTTTAATTGATTTTATGAAGTCAATGTTATGCAGAAATGCTATTTTGAATTAACAATGTAACCTAGGATTGTTTTCTCATACAAATGATCACATGATCTGGAGAGATAATTTTTATTATGATCTAATTCGAGGGTGCTACCATTGTATGGAAGAATTATGCACTTTATTATTTTTTTACTTTATAGATATAATATTATTTTAAGAATAGTTTATATCATAATTTTGTCTCTATATTTTAAAGAATTTGTAATCTAGTATTTTAAAAAAAATAAATAAATTTAACAACTCATAATTTTAATCTAATATCTAATAAAATGTTAGACTCTGAATTTTTCAGTATCAATCTTTTTAGTAGCCAATTTAGTCAACCGATTCACCAACATTCAAATGTATCATATTTCTTCACTGTCCATGTTAAACTAGACACGAAAAGAAATTATCTAACCCTTCAGTTTTCAAGATAAACTGAGATGAAATATATGATAGTTTTGAAAATAATAAAAGTTTTGTTATTGTGGTTCGAATCCATGTGCATTTAACTTTACCTCTCAGTTTTAATAACACCAAGGTGATGAGTTGCGAGCTATCATGTTCTTATTGAAGAGACTCTAATTTTTTTTACAGGAGATTTTACAAATTTCGCCTAAATAACAGGAAAAAAAACTATTAATCCTTAATAAAATGATTATATTTCAAAAAACACATGCATCAAACATTCCCTCTAAAACCATCATAAAACACATATTACTCACAAATGTCGTCTATTAACAATTAAAAAAAATCTCATAAAAAACAACAACAATTAGACTTAGAATATCTAGACCAACTTTATGGCCAATTAGATGATGTGTTATGCTATCCAGAAAAGCTATTTGAACACCTCAAAGATTTCCCGCACCATATTATATACGGTTGTGGATGTTCATATATCAATTCTCTACGCCATTTTGTCTACAAATACCATTTAATATCTTTTTTTAGAAGCATTACTCCATTTTTTAAACTACCATTTAACTTGAAATTTATCTTTTTTTTATTCAGTTCACATTAGTTCATTTCTTTTTGTTGTACAATGCTGCATTCAATTTGTACTAAACCAATTATGTTTGAAATTGCTCTACTTTGTTCTAGGAGTATCATTGGATTTAAAGTGAATATTATACAATGTAACAAACACTCAAATGGATCTGTGGCGCAATGGTAGCGCGTCTGACTCCAGATCAGAAGGTTGCGTGTTCGATTCACGTCAGGTTCATAAATTTTAAACGCAGCATTTCACATAGGATTGTTTTCTCATAGAAATGATCACATGATCTGGAGAGATAATTTTTATTATGATCTAATTCGAGGGTGCTACCATTGTATTGAAGAATTATGCACTTTATTTTTTTTTTTTACTTTATAGATATAATAATATTTTAAGAATAGGTTATATCATAATTTTCTGTCTATATTTTAAAGAATTTGTAATCTAGTATTTCAAAAAAATAAATAAATTTAACAACTCATAATTTTAATCTAATATCTAATAAAATGTTAGACTCTGAATTTTTCATAATCAATCTTTTTAGTAGCCAATTTAGTCAACCGATTCACCAACATTCAAATGTATCATATTTCTTCACTATCCATGTTAAACTAGACACGAAAAGAAATTATCTAACCCTTCAGTTTTCAAGATAAACTGAGATGAAATATATGCTAGTTTTGAAAATAATAAAACTTTTGTTATTGTGGTTCCAATCCATGTGCATTTAACTTTATCTCTAAGTTTTAATAACACTTTTATTTCTCACACTTTCTCTACCTTCATCTAAAACCCTAATCACTTTTTTCCACCTTCATCTTCATAAATGATGTCTCGTCTCCGCCACGCCTTCCGTCACTACTCAACAATCCTCACTCCAAACTCCTCAACACCGCTAACCTCAAAGGAAAAATATATGCTAGTTATTTTTTTATTCAGTTAACTTTTCACAAACAATTGTTATGATACTCTTGTTTTTCGTCAAAATCTATTCCTTTTGTTTCAATTTTATTGCTTTTAATTGATTTTATGAAGTCAATGTTATGCAGAAATGCTATTTTGAATTAACAATGTAACCTAGGATTGTTTTCTCATACAAATGATCACATGATCTGGAGAGATAATTTTTATTATGATCTAATTCGAGGGTGCTACCATTGTATGGAAGAATTATGCACTTTATTATTTTTTTACTTTATAGATATAATATTATTTTAAGAATAGTTTATATCATAATTTTGTCTCTATATTTTAAAGAATTTGTAATCTAGTATTTAAAAAAAAAAAAAATTTAACAACTCATAATTTTAATCTAATATCTAATAAAATGTTAGACTCTGAATTTTTCATAATCAATCTTTTTAGTAGCCAATTTAGTCAACCGATTCACCAACATTCAAATGTATCATATTTCTTCACTGTCCATGTTAAACTAGACACGAAAAGAAATTATCTAACCCTTCAGTTTTCAAGATAAACTGAGATGAAATATATGCTAGTTTTGAAAATAATAAAAGTTTTATTATTGTGGTTCGAATCCATGTGCATTTAACTTTACCTCTCAGTTTTAATAACACCAAGGTGATGAGTTGCGGGCTATCATGTTCTTATTGAAGAGACTCTAATTTTTTTTACAGGAGATTTTACAAATTTCGCCTAAATAACAGGAAAAAAAATAACTATTAATCCTTAATAAAATGATTATATTTCAAAAAACACATGCATCAAACATTCCCTCTAAAACCATCATAAAACACATATTACTCACAAATGTCGTCTATTAACAATTAAAAAAAAATCTCATAAAAAACAACAACAATTAGACCTAGAATATCTAGACCAACTTTATGGCCAATTAGATGATGTGTTATGCTATCCAGAAAAGCTATTTGAACACCTCAAAGATTTCCCGCACCATATTATATACGGTTGTGGATGTTCATATATCACTTCTCTACGCCATTTTGTCTACAAATACCATTTTATATCTTTTTTTAGAAGCATTACTCCATTTTTTAAACTACCATTTAACTTGAAATTTATCTTTTTTTTATTCAGTTCACATTAGTTCATTTCTTTTTGTTGTACAATGCTGCATTCAATTTGTACTAAACCAATTATGTTTGAAATTGCTCTACTTTGTTCTAGGAGTATCATTGGATTTAATGTGAATATTATACAATGTAACAAACACTCAAATGGATCTGTGGCGCAATGGTAGCGCGTCTGACTCCAGATCAGAAGGTTGCGTGTTCGATTCACGTCAGGTTCATAAATTTTAAATGCAGCATTTTACATATATTCCATGTTAAACTAGACACGAAAAGAAATTATCTAACCCTTCAGTTTTCAAGATAAACTGAGATGAAATATATGCTAGTTTTGAAAATAATAAAAGTTTTGTTATTGTGGTTCGAATCCATGTGCATTTAACTTTACCTCTCAGTTTTAATAACACCAAGGTGATGAGTTGCGAGCTATCATGTTCTTATTGAAGAGACTCTAATTTTTTTTATAGGAGATTTTACAAATTTCGCCTAAATAACAGGAAAAAAAATAACTATTAATCCTTAATAAAATGATTATATTTCAAAAAACACATGCATCAAACATTCCCCCGAAAACCATCATAAAACACACATTACTCACAAATGTCATCTATTAACAATTAAAAAAAAATCTCATAAAAAACAACAACAATTAGACTTAGAATATCTAGACCAACTTTATGGCCAATTAGATGATGTGTTATGCTATCCAGAAAAGCTATTTGAACACCTCAAAGATTTCCCGCACCATATTATATACGGTTGTGGATGTTCATATATCACTTCTCTATGCCATTTTGTCTACAAATACCATTTTATATCTTGTTTTAGAAGCATTACTCCATTTTTTAAACTACCATTTAACTTGAAATTTATCCTTTTTTATTCAGTTCACATTAGTTCATTTCTTTTTGTTGTACAATGCTGCATTCAATTTGTACTAAACCAATTATGTTTGAAATTGCTCTACTTTGTTCTAGGAGTATCATTGGATTTAAAGTGAATATTATACAATGCAACAAACACTTAAATGGATCTGTGGCGCAATGGTAGCGTGTCTGACTTCAGATTACAAGGTTACGTGTTCGATTCACGTCAGGTTCATAAATTTTAAACGCAGCATTTTACATATATTCACAAGTTATTTTTTTATTCAGTTATCTTTTCACAAACAATTGTTATGTTACTCTTATTTTTCGTCAAAATCTATTCTTTTTATTTAAATTTTATTGCTTTTAATTGATTTTATGGAGTCAATGTTATGCAGATATGCTATTTTGGATTAACAATGTAACCTAGGATTGTTTTCTCATAGAAATGATCACATGATCTGGAGAGATAATTTTTATTATGATCTAATTCGAGGGTGCTACCATTGTATGGAAGAATTATGCACTTTATTTTTTTTTACTTTATAGATATAATAATATTTTAAGAATAGTTTATATCATAATTTTCTGTCTATATTTTAAAGAATTTGTAATCTAGTATTTTCAAAAAAATAAATAAATTTAACAACTCATAATTTTAATATAATATCTAATAAAATGTTAGACTCTGAATTTTCCATAATCAATCTTTTTAGTAGCCAATTTAGTCAACCGATTCACCAACATTCAAATGTATCATATTTCTACACTGTCCATGTTAAACTAGACACGAAAAGAAATTATCTAACCCTTCAGTTTTAAAGATAAACTGAGATGAAATATATGCTAGTTTTGAAAATAATAAAAGTTTTGTTATTGTGGTTCGAACCCATGTGCATTTAACTTTACCTCTCAGTTTTAATAACACTTTTATTGCTCACACTTTCTCTACCTTCATCTAAAACCCTAATCACTTTTTTCCACCTTCATCTTCATAAATGGCGTCTCGTCTCCGCCACGCCTTCCGTCACTACTCAACAATCCTCACTCCAAACTCCTCAACACCGCTAACCTCAAAGGAAAAATATATGCTAGTTATTTTTTTATCCAGTTATCTTTTCACAAACAATTGTTATGTTACTCTTATTTTTCGTCAAAATCTATTATTTTTATTTAAATTTTAGTGCTTTTAATTGATTTTATGGAGTCAATGTTATGCAAAAATGCTATTTTGGATTAACAATGTAACCTATGATTGTTTTCTCATACAAATGATCACATGATCTGGAGAGATGATTTTTATTATGATCTAATTCGAGGGTGCTACAATTGTATGGAAGAATTATGCACTTTATTATTTTTTGACTTTATAGATATAATATTATTTTATATCTACACTGTCCATGTTAAACTAAACACGAAAAGAAATTATCTAACCCTTCAGTTTTCAAGATAAACTGAGATGAAATATATGCTAGTTTTGAAAATAATAAAAGTTTTGTTATTGTGGTTCGAACCCATGTGCATTTAACTTTACCTCTCAGTTTTAATAACACTTTTATTGCTCACACTTTCTCTACCTTCATCTAAAACCCTAATCACTTTTTTCAACCTTCATCTTCATAAATGGCGTCTCGTCTCCGCCACGCCTTCCGTCACTACTCAACAATCCTCACTCCAAACTCCTCAACACCGCTAACCTCAAAGGAAAAATATATGCTAGTTATTTTTTTATCCAGTTATCTTTTCACAAACAATTGTTATGTTACTCTTATTTTCGTCAAAATCTATTCTTTTTATTTAAATTTTATTGCTTTTAGTTGAATTTATGGAGTCAATGTTATGCAGAAATGCTATTTTGGATTAACAATGTAACCTAGGATTGTTTTCTCATAGAAATGATCACATGATCTGGAGAGATAATTTTTATTATGATCTAATTCGAGGGTGCTACCATTGTATGGAAGAATTATGCACTTTATTTTTTTTTTTACTTTATAGATATAATAATATTTTAAGAATAGTTTATATCATAATTTTCTGTCTATATTTTAAAGAATTTGTAATCTAGTATTTCAAAAAAATAAATAAATTTAACAACTCATAATTTTAATCTAATATCTAATAAAATGTTAGACTCTGAATTTTTCATAATCAATCTTTTTAGTAGCCAATTTAGTCAACCGATTCACCAACATTCAAATGTATCATATTTCTTCACTGTCCATGTTAAACTAGACACGAAAAGAAATTATCTAACCCTTCAGTTTTCAAGATAAACTGAGATGAAATATATGCTAGTTTTGAAAATAATAAAACTTTTGTTATTGTGGTTCCAATCCATGTGCATTTAACTTTACCTCTCAGTTTTAATAACACTTTTATTGCTCACACTTTCTCTAACTTCATCTAAAACCCTAATCACTTTTTTCCACCTTCATCTTCATAAATGGCGTCTCGTCTCCGCCACGCCTTCCGTCACTACTCAACAATCCTCACTCCAAACTCCTCAACACCGCTAACCTCAAAGGAAAAATATATGCTAGTTATTTTTTTATCCAGTTATCTTTTCACAAACAATTGTTATGTTACTCTTATTTTCGTCAAAATCTATTCTTTTTATTTAAATTTTATTGCTTTTAGTTGAATTTATGGAGTCAATGTTATGCAGAAATGCTATTTTGGATTAACAATGTAACCTAGGATTGTTTTCTCATAGAAATGATCACATGATCTAGAGAGATAATTTTTATTATGATCTAATTCGAGGGTGCTACCATTGTATGGAAGAATTATGCACTTTATTTTTTTTTACTTTATAGATATAATAATATTTTAAGAATAGTTTATATCATAATTTTCTGTCTATATTTTAAAGAATTTGTAATCTAGTATTTCAAAAAAATAAATAAATTTAACAACTCATAATTTTAATCTAATATCTAATAAAATGTTAGACTCTGAATTTTTCATAATCAATCTTTTTAGTAGCCAATTTAGTCAACCGATTCACCAACATTCAAATGTATCATATTTCTTCACTGTCCATGTTAAACTAGACACGAAAAGAAATTATCTAACCCTTCAGTTTTCAAGATAAACTGAGATGAAATATATGCTAGTTTTGAAAATAATAAAACTTTTGTTATTGTGGTTCCAATCCATGTGCATTTAACTTTATCTCTAAGTTTTAATAACACTTTTATTTCTCACACTTTCTCTACCTTCATCTAAAACCCTAATCACTTTTTTCCACCTTCATCTTCATAAATGATGTCTCGTCTCCGCCACGCCTTCCGTCACTACTCAACAATCCTCACTCCACACTCCTCAACACCGCTAACCTCAAAGGAAAAATATATGCTAGTTATTTTTTTATTCAGTTAACTTTTCACAAACAATTGTTATGATACTCTTGTTTTTCGTCAAAATCTATTCCTTTTATTTCAATTTTATTGCTTTTAATTGATTTTATGAAGTCAATGTTATGCAGAAATGCTATTTTGAATTAACAATGTAACCTAGGATTGTTTTCTCATACAAATGATCACATGATCTGGAGAGATAATTTTTATTATGATCTAATTCGAGGGTGCTACCATTGTATGGAAGAATTATGCACTTTATTATTTTTTTACTTTATAGATATAATATTATTTTAAGAATAGTTTATATCATAATTTTTTCTCTATATTTTAAAGAATTTGTAATCTAGTATTTTAAAAAAAAAAAAAATTTAACAACTCATAATTTTAATCTAATATCTAATAAAATGTTAGACTCTGAATTTTTCATAATCAATCTTTTTAGTAGCCAATTTAGTCAACCGATTCACCAACATTCAAATGTATCATATTTCTTCACTGTCCATGTTAAACTAGACACGAAAAGAAATTATCTAACCCTTCAGTTTTCAAGATAAACTGAGATGAAATATATGCTAGTTTTGAAAATAATAAAAGTTTTGTTATTGTGGTTCGAATCCATGTGCATTTAACTTTACCTCTCAGTTTTAATAACACCAAGGTGATGAGTTGCGGGCTATCATGTTCTTATTGAAGAGACTCTAATTTTTTTTACAGGAGATTTTACAAATTTCGCCTAAATAACAGGAAAAAAAAATAACTATTAATCCTTAATAAAATGATTATATTTCAAAAAACACATGCATCAAACATTCCCTCTAAAACCATCATAAAACACATATTACTCACAAATGTCGTCTATTAACAATTAAAAAAAAATCTCATAAAAAACAACAACAATTAGACTTAGAATATCTATACCAACTTTATGGCCAATTAGATGATGTGTTATGCTATCCAGAAAAGCTATTTGAACACCTCAAAGATTTCCCGCACCATATTATATACGGTTGTGGATGTTCATATATCACTTCTCTACGCCATTTTGTCTACAAATACCATTTTATATCTTTTTTTAGAAGCATTACTCCATTTTTTAAACTACCATTTAACTTGAAATTTATCTTTTTTTTATTCAGTTCACATTAGTTCATTTCTTTTTGTTGTACAATTCTGCATTCAATTTGTACTAAACCAATTATGTTTGAAATTGCTCTACTTTGTTCTAGGAGTATCATTGGATTTAATGTGAATATTATACAATGTAACAAACACTCAAATGGATCTGTGGCGCAATGGTAGCGCGTCTGACTCCAGATCAGAAGGTTGCGTGTTCGATTCACATCAGGTTCATAAATCTTAAATGCAGCATTTTACATATATTCACACTTTTATTTCTCACACTTTCTCTTCCTTCATCTGAAACCTTCATCTAATTCGAGGGTGCTACCATTGTATGGAAGAATTATGCACTTTATTTTTTTTTTTACTTTATAGATATAATAATATTTTAAGAATAGTTTATATTATAATTTTCTGTCTATATTTTAAAGAATTTGTAATCTAGTATTTTCAAAAATATAAATAAATTTAACAACTCATAATTTTAATATAATATCTAATAAAATGTTAGACTCTGAATTTTCCATAATCAACCTTTCTAGTAGCCAATTTAGTCAACCGATTCAGCAGCATTCAAATGTATCATATTTCTACACTGTCCATGTTAAACTAGACACGAAAAGAAATTATCTAACCCTTCAGTTTTCAAGATAAACTGAGATGAAATATATGCTAGTTTTGAAAATAATAAAAGTTTTGTTATTGTGGTTCGAATCCATGTGCATTTAACTTTACCTCTCAGTTTTAATAACACCAAGGTGATGAGTTGCGAGCTATCATGTTCTTATTAAAGAGACTCTAATTTTTTTTATAGGAGATTTTACAAATTTCGCCTAAATAACAGGAAAAAAAATAACTATTAATCCTTAATAAAATGATTATATTTCAAAAAACACATGCATCAAACATTCCCCCGAAAACCATCATAAAACACACATTACTCACAAATGTCATCTATTAACAATTAAAAAAAAATCTCATAAAAAACAACAACAATTAGACTTAGAATATCTAGACCAACTTTATGGCCAATTAGATGATGTGTTATGCTATCCAGAAAAGCTATTTGAACACCTCAAAGATTTCCCGCACCATATTATATACGGTTGTGGATGTTCATATATCACTTCTCTATGCCATTTTGTCTACAAATACCATTTTATATATTGTTTTAGAAGCATTACTCCATTTTTTAAACTACCATTTAACTTGAAATTTATCCTTTTTTATTCAGTTCACATTAGTTCATTTCTTTTTGTTGTACAATGCTGCATTCAATTTGTACTAAACCAATTATGTTTGAAATTGCTCTACTTTGTTCTAGGAGTATCATTGGATTTAAAGTGAATATTATACAATGCAACAAACACTTAAATGGATCTGTGGCGCAATGGTAGCGTGTCTGACTCCAGATTACAAGGTTACGTGTTCGATTCACGTCAGGTTCATAAATTTTAAACGCAGCATTTTACATATATTCACAAGTTATTTTTTTATTCAGTTATCTTTTCACAAACAATTGTTATGTTACTCTTATTTTTCGTCAAAATCTATTCTTTTTATTTAAATTTTATTGCTTTTAATTGATTTTATGGAGTCAATGTTATGCAGAAATGCTATTTTGGATTAACAATGTAACCTAGGATTGTTTTCTCATAGAAATGATCACATGATCTGGAGAGATAATTTTTATTATGATCTAATTCGAGGGTGCTACCATTGTATGGAAGAATTATGCACTTTATTTTTTTTTACTTTATAGATATAATAATATTTTAAGAATAGTTTATATCATAATTTTGTCTCTATATTTTAAAGAATTTGTAATCTAGTATTTTAAAAAAAATAAATAAATTTAACAACTCATAATTTTAATCTAATATCTAATAAAATGTTAGACTCTGAATTTTTCAGTATCAATCTTTTTAGTAGCCAATTTAGTCAACCGATTCACCAACATTCAAATGTATCATATTTCTTCACTGTCCATGTTAAACTAGACACGAAAAGAAATTATCTAACCCTTCAGTTTTCAAGATAAACTGAGATGAAATATATGCTAGTTTTGAAAATAATAAAAGTTTTGTTATTGTGGTTCGAATCCATGTGCATTTAACTTTACCTCTCAGTTTTAATAACACCAAGGTGATGAGTTGCGAGCTATCATGTTCTTATTGAAGAGACTCTAATTTTTTTTACAGGAGATTTTACAAATTTCGCCTAAATAACAGGAAAAAAAAACTATTAATCCTTAATAAAATGATTATATTTCAAAAAACACATGCATCAAACATTCCCTCTAAAACCATCATAAAACACATATTACTCACAAATGTCGTCTATTAACAATTAAAAAAAAATCTCATAAAAAACAACAACAATTAGACTTAGAATATCTAGACCAACTTTATGGCCAATTAGATGATGTGTTATGCTATCCAGAAAAGCTATTTGAACACCTCAAAGATTTCCCGCACCATATTATATACGGTTGTGGATGTTCATATATCACTTCTCTACGCCATTTTGTCTACAAATACCATTTAATATCTTTTTTTAGAAGCATTACTCCATTTTTTAAACTACCATTTAACTTGAAATTTATCTTTTTTTTATTCAGTTCACATTAGTTCATTTCTTTTTGTTGTACAATGCTGCATTCAATTTGTACTAAACCAATTATGTTTGAAATTGCTCTACTTTGTTCTAGGAGTATCATTGGATTTAAAGTGAATATTATACAATGTAACAAACACTCAAATGGATCTGTGGCGCAATGGTAGCGCGTCTGACTCCAGATCAGAAGGTTGCGTGTTCGATTCATGTCAGGTTCATAAATTTTAAACGCAGCATTTCACATATATTCACACTTTTATTTCTCACACTTTCTCTTCCTTCATCTAAAACCCTAATCACTTTTTTCCACCTTCATCTTCATAAATGGCGTCTCGTCTCCGCCACGCCTTCCGTCACTACTCACCAATCCTCACTCCAAACTCCTCAACACCGCTAACCTCAAAGGAAAAATATATGCAAGTTATTTTTTTATTCAATTATCTTTTCACAAACAATTGTTATGTTACTCTTATTTTTCGTCAAAATCTATTCTTTTTATTTAAATTTTATTGCTTTTAGTTGAATTTATGGAGTCAATGTTATGCAGAAATGCTATTTTGGATTAACAATGTAACCTAGGATTGTTTTCTCATAGAAATGATCACATGATCTGGAGAGATAATTTTTATTATGATCTAATTCGAGGGTGCTACCATTGTATGGAAGAATTATGCACTTTATTTTTTTTTACTTTATAGATATAATAATATTTTAAGAATAGTTTATATCATAATTTTCTGTCTATATTTTAAAGAATTTGTAATCTAGTATTTCAAAAAAATAAATAAATTTAACAACTCATAATTTTAATCTAATATCTAATAAAATGTTAGACTCTGAATTTTTCATAATCAATCTTTTTAGTAGCCAATTTAGTCAACCGATTCACCAACATTCAAATGTATCATATTTCTTCACTGTCCATGTTAAACTAGACACGAAAAGAAATTATCTAACCCTTCAGTTTTCAAGATAAACTGAGATGAAATATATGCTAGTTTTGAAAATAATAAAACTTTTGTTATTGTGGTTCCAATCCATGTGCATTTAACTTTATCTCTAAGTTTTAATAACACTTTTATTTCTCACACTTTCTCTACCTTCATCTAAAACCCTAATCACTTTTTTCCACCTTCATCTTCATAAATGATGTCTCGTCTCCGCCACGCCTTCCGTCACTACTCAACAATCCTCACTCCAAACTCCTCAACACCGCTAACCTCAAAGGAAAAATATATGCTAGTTATTTTTTTATTCAGTTAACTTTTCACAAACAATTGTTATGATACTCTTGTTTTTCGTCAAAATCTATTCTTTTTATTTCAATTTTATTGCTTTTAATTGATTTTATGAAGTCAATGTTATGCAGAAATGCTATTTTGAATTAACAATGTAACCTAGGATTGTTTTCTCATACAAATGATCACATGATCTGGAGAGATAATTTTTATTATGATCTAATTCGAGGGTGCTACCATTGTATGGAAGAATTATGCACTTTATTATTTTTTTACTTTATAGATATAATATTATTTTAAGAATAGTTTATATCATAATTTTGTCTCTATATTTTAAAGAATTTGTAATCTAGTATTTTAAAAAAAATAAATAAATTTAACAACTCATAATTTTAATCTAATATCTAATAAAATGTTAGACTCTGAATTTTTCAGTATCAATCTTTTTAGTAGCCAATTTAGTCAACCGATTCACCAACATTCAAATGTATCATATTTCTTCACTGTCCATGTTAAACTAGACACGAAAAGAAATTATCTAACCCTTCAGTTTTCAAGATAAACTGAGATGAAATATATGATAGTTTTGAAAATAATAAAAGTTTTGTTATTGTGGTTCGAATCCATGTGCATTTAACTTTACCTCTCAGTTTTAATAACACCAAGGTGATGAGTTGCGAGCTATCATGTTCTTATTGAAGAGACTCTAATTTTTTTTACAGGAGATTTTACAAATTTCGCCTAAATAACAGGAAAAAAAACTATTAATCCTTAATAAAATGATTATATTTCAAAAAACACATGCATCAAACATTCCCTCTAAAACCATCATAAAACACATATTACTCACAAATGTCGTCTATTAACAATTAAAAAAAATCTCATAAAAAACAACAACAATTAGACTTAGAATATCTAGACCAACTTTATGGCCAATTAGATGATGTGTTATGCTATCCAGAAAAGCTATTTGAACACCTCAAAGATTTCCCGCACCATATTATATACGGTTGTGGATGTTCATATATCAATTCTCTACGCCATTTTGTCTACAAATACCATTTAATATCTTTTTTTAGAAGCATTACTCCATTTTTTAAACTACCATTTAACTTGAAATTTATCTTTTTTTTATTCAGTTCACATTAGTTCATTTCTTTTTGTTGTACAATGCTGCATTCAATTTGTACTAAACCAATTATGTTTGAAATTGCTCTACTTTGTTCTAGGAGTATCATTGGATTTAAAGTGAATATTATACAATGTAACAAACACTCAAATGGATCTGTGGCGCAATGGTAGCGCGTCTGACTCCAGATCAGAAGGTTGCGTGTTCGATTCACGTCAGGTTCATAAATTTTAAACGCAGCATTTCACATAGGATTGTTTTCTCATAGAAATGATCACATGATCTGGAGAGATAATTTTTATTATGATCTAATTCGAGGGTGCTACCATTGTATTGAAGAATTATGCACTTTATTTTTTTTTTTTACTTTATAGATATAATAATATTTTAAGAATAGGTTATATCATAATTTTCTGTCTATATTTTAAAGAATTTGTAATCTAGTATTTCAAAAAAATAAATAAATTTAACAACTCATAATTTTAATCTAATATCTAATAAAATGTTAGACTCTGAATTTTTCATAATCAATCTTTTTAGTAGCCAATTTAGTCAACCGATTCACCAACATTCAAATGTATCATATTTCTTCACTATCCATGTTAAACTAGACACGAAAAGAAATTATCTAACCCTTCAGTTTTCAAGATAAACTGAGATGAAATATATGCTAGTTTTGAAAATAATAAAACTTTTGTTATTGTGGTTCCAATCCATGTGCATTTAACTTTATCTCTAAGTTTTAATAACACTTTTATTTCTCACACTTTCTCTACCTTCATCTAAAACCCTAATCACTTTTTTCCACCTTCATCTTCATAAATGATGTCTCGTCTCCGCCACGCCTTCCGTCACTACTCAACAATCCTCACTCCAAACTCCTCAACACCGCTAACCTCAAAGGAAAAATATATGCTAGTTATTTTTTTATTCAGTTAACTTTTCACAAACAATTGTTATGATACTCTTGTTTTTCGTCAAAATCTATTCCTTTTGTTTCAATTTTATTGCTTTTAATTGATTTTATGAAGTCAATGTTATGCAGAAATGCTATTTTGAATTAACAATGTAACCTAGGATTGTTTTCTCATACAAATGATCACATGATCTGGAGAGATAATTTTTATTATGATCTAATTCGAGGGTGCTACCATTGTATGGAAGAATTATGCACTTTATTATTTTTTTACTTTATAGATATAATATTATTTTAAGAATAGTTTATATCATAATTTTGTCTCTATATTTTAAAGAATTTGTAATCTAGTATTTAAAAAAAAAAAAAATTTAACAACTCATAATTTTAATCTAATATCTAATAAAATGTTAGACTCTGAATTTTTCATAATCAATCTTTTTAGTAGCCAATTTAGTCAACCGATTCACCAACATTCAAATGTATCATATTTCTTCACTGTCCATGTTAAACTAGACACGAAAAGAAATTATCTAACCCTTCAGTTTTCAAGATAAACTGAGATGAAATATATGCTAGTTTTGAAAATAATAAAAGTTTTATTATTGTGGTTCGAATCCATGTGCATTTAACTTTACCTCTCAGTTTTAATAACACCAAGGTGATGAGTTGCGGGCTATCATGTTCTTATTGAAGAGACTCTAATTTTTTTTACAGGAGATTTTACAAATTTCGCCTAAATAACAGGAAAAAAAATAACTATTAATCCTTAATAAAATGATTATATTTCAAAAAACACATGCATCAAACATTCCCTCTAAAACCATCATAAAACACATATTACTCACAAATGTCGTCTATTAACAATTAAAAAAAAATCTCATAAAAAACAACAACAATTAGACCTAGAATATCTAGACCAACTTTATGGCCAATTAGATGATGTGTTATGCTATCCAGAAAAGCTATTTGAACACCTCAAAGATTTCCCGCACCATATTATATACGGTTGTGGATGTTCATATATCACTTCTCTACGCCATTTTGTCTACAAATACCATTTTATATCTTTTTTTAGAAGCATTACTCCATTTTTTAAACTACCATTTAACTTGAAATTTATCTTTTTTTTATTCAGTTCACATTAGTTCATTTCTTTTTGTTGTACAATGCTGCATTCAATTTGTACTAAACCAATTATGTTTGAAATTGCTCTACTTTGTTCTAGGAGTATCATTGGATTTAATGTGAATATTATACAATGTAACAAACACTCAAATGGATCTGTGGCGCAATGGTAGCGCGTCTGACTCCAGATCAGAAGGTTGCGTGTTCGATTCACGTCAGGTTCATAAATTTTAAATGCAGCATTTTACATATATTCCATGTTAAACTAGACACGAAAAGAAATTATCTAACCCTTCAGTTTTCAAGATAAACTGAGATGAAATATATGCTAGTTTTGAAAATAATAAAAGTTTTGTTATTGTGGTTCGAATCCATGTGCATTTAACTTTACCTCTCAGTTTTAATAACACCAAGGTGATGAGTTGCGAGCTATCATGTTCTTATTGAAGAGACTCTAATTTTTTTTATAGGAGATTTTACAAATTTCGCCTAAATAACAGGAAAAAAAATAACTATTAATCCTTAATAAAATGATTATATTTCAAAAAACACATGCATCAAACATTCCCCCGAAAACCATCATAAAACACACATTACTCACAAATGTCATCTATTAACAATTAAAAAAAAATCTCATAAAAAACAACAACAATTAGACTTAGAATATCTAGACCAACTTTATGGCCAATTAGATGATGTGTTATGCTATCCAGAAAAGCTATTTGAACACCTCAAAGATTTCCCGCACCATATTATATACGGTTGTGGATGTTCATATATCACTTCTCTATGCCATTTTGTCTACAAATACCATTTTATATCTTGTTTTAGAAGCATTACTCCATTTTTTAAACTACCATTTAACTTGAAATTTATCCTTTTTTATTCAGTTCACATTAGTTCATTTCTTTTTGTTGTACAATGCTGCATTCAATTTGTACTAAACCAATTATGTTTGAAATTGCTCTACTTTGTTCTAGGAGTATCATTGGATTTAAAGTGAATATTATACAATGCAACAAACACTTAAATGGATCTGTGGCGCAATGGTAGCGTGTCTGACTTCAGATTACAAGGTTACGTGTTCGATTCACGTCAGGTTCATAAATTTTAAACGCAGCATTTTACATATATTCACAAGTTATTTTTTTATTCAGTTATCTTTTCACAAACAATTGTTATGTTACTCTTATTTTTCGTCAAAATCTATTCTTTTTATTTAAATTTTATTGCTTTTAATTGATTTTATGGAGTCAATGTTATGCAGATATGCTATTTTGGATTAACAATGTAACCTAGGATTGTTTTCTCATAGAAATGATCACATGATCTGGAGAGATAATTTTTATTATGATCTAATTCGAGGGTGCTACCATTGTATGGAAGAATTATGCACTTTATTTTTTTTTACTTTATAGATATAATAATATTTTAAGAATAGTTTATATCATAATTTTCTGTCTATATTTTAAAGAATTTGTAATCTAGTATTTTCAAAAAAATAAATAAATTTAACAACTCATAATTTTAATATAATATCTAATAAAATGTTAGACTCTGAATTTTCCATAATCAATCTTTTTAGTAGCCAATTTAGTCAACCGATTCACCAACATTCAAATGTATCATATTTCTACACTGTCCATGTTAAACTAGACACGAAAAGAAATTATCTAACCCTTCAGTTTTAAAGATAAACTGAGATGAAATATATGCTAGTTTTGAAAATAATAAAAGTTTTGTTATTGTGGTTCGAACCCATGTGCATTTAACTTTACCTCTCAGTTTTAATAACACTTTTATTGCTCACACTTTCTCTACCTTCATCTAAAACCCTAATCACTTTTTTCCACCTTCATCTTCATAAATGGCGTCTCGTCTCCGCCACGCCTTCCGTCACTACTCAACAATCCTCACTCCAAACTCCTCAACACCGCTAACCTCAAAGGAAAAATATATGCTAGTTATTTTTTTATCCAGTTATCTTTTCACAAACAATTGTTATGTTACTCTTATTTTTCGTCAAAATCTATTATTTTTATTTAAATTTTAGTGCTTTTAATTGATTTTATGGAGTCAATGTTATGCAAAAATGCTATTTTGGATTAACAATGTAACCTATGATTGTTTTCTCATACAAATGATCACATGATCTGGAGAGATGATTTTTATTATGATCTAATTCGAGGGTGCTACAATTGTATGGAAGAATTATGCACTTTATTATTTTTTGACTTTATAGATATAATATTATTTTATATCTACACTGTCCATGTTAAACTAAACACGAAAAGAAATTATCTAACCCTTCAGTTTTCAAGATAAACTGAGATGAAATATATGCTAGTTTTGAAAATAATAAAAGTTTTGTTATTGTGGTTCGAACCCATGTGCATTTAACTTTACCTCTCAGTTTTAATAACACTTTTATTGCTCACACTTTCTCTACCTTCATCTAAAACCCTAATCACTTTTTTCAACCTTCATCTTCATAAATGGCGTCTCGTCTCCGCCACGCCTTCCGTCACTACTCAACAATCCTCACTCCAAACTCCTCAACACCGCTAACCTCAAAGGAAAAATATATGCTAGTTATTTTTTTATCCAGTTATCTTTTCACAAACAATTGTTATGTTACTCTTATTTTCGTCAAAATCTATTCTTTTTATTTAAATTTTATTGCTTTTAGTTGAATTTATGGAGTCAATGTTATGCAGAAATGCTATTTTGGATTAACAATGTAACCTAGGATTGTTTTCTCATAGAAATGATCACATGATCTGGAGAGATAATTTTTATTATGATCTAATTCGAGGGTGCTACCATTGTATGGAAGAATTATGCACTTTATTTTTTTTTTTACTTTATAGATATAATAATATTTTAAGAATAGTTTATATCATAATTTTCTGTCTATATTTTAAAGAATTTGTAATCTAGTATTTCAAAAAAATAAATAAATTTAACAACTCATAATTTTAATCTAATATCTAATAAAATGTTAGACTCTGAATTTTTCATAATCAATCTTTTTAGTAGCCAATTTAGTCAACCGATTCACCAACATTCAAATGTATCATATTTCTTCACTGTCCATGTTAAACTAGACACGAAAAGAAATTATCTAACCCTTCAGTTTTCAAGATAAACTGAGATGAAATATATGCTAGTTTTGAAAATAATAAAACTTTTGTTATTGTGGTTCCAATCCATGTGCATTTAACTTTACCTCTCAGTTTTAATAACACTTTTATTGCTCACACTTTCTCTAACTTCATCTAAAACCCTAATCACTTTTTTCCACCTTCATCTTCATAAATGGCGTCTCGTCTCCGCCACGCCTTCCGTCACTACTCAACAATCCTCACTCCAAACTCCTCAACACCGCTAACCTCAAAGGAAAAATATATGCTAGTTATTTTTTTATCCAGTTATCTTTTCACAAACAATTGTTATGTTACTCTTATTTTCGTCAAAATCTATTCTTTTTATTTAAATTTTATTGCTTTTAGTTGAATTTATGGAGTCAATGTTATGCAGAAATGCTATTTTGGATTAACAATGTAACCTAGGATTGTTTTCTCATAGAAATGATCACATGATCTAGAGAGATAATTTTTATTATGATCTAATTCGAGGGTGCTACCATTGTATGGAAGAATTATGCACTTTATTTTTTTTTACTTTATAGATATAATAATATTTTAAGAATAGTTTATATCATAATTTTCTGTCTATATTTTAAAGAATTTGTAATCTAGTATTTCAAAAAAATAAATAAATTTAACAACTCATAATTTTAATCTAATATCTAATAAAATGTTAGACTCTGAATTTTTCATAATCAATCTTTTTAGTAGCCAATTTAGTCAACCGATTCACCAACATTCAAATGTATCATATTTCTTCACTGTCCATGTTAAACTAGACACGAAAAGAAATTATCTAACCCTTCAGTTTTCAAGATAAACTGAGATGAAATATATGCTAGTTTTGAAAATAATAAAACTTTTGTTATTGTGGTTCCAATCCATGTGCATTTAACTTTATCTCTAAGTTTTAATAACACTTTTATTTCTCACACTTTCTCTACCTTCATCTAAAACCCTAATCACTTTTTTCCACCTTCATCTTCATAAATGATGTCTCGTCTCCGCCACGCCTTCCGTCACTACTCAACAATCCTCACTCCACACTCCTCAACACCGCTAACCTCAAAGGAAAAATATATGCTAGTTATTTTTTTATTCAGTTAACTTTTCACAAACAATTGTTATGATACTCTTGTTTTTCGTCAAAATCTATTCCTTTTATTTCAATTTTATTGCTTTTAATTGATTTTATGAAGTCAATGTTATGCAGAAATGCTATTTTGAATTAACAATGTAACCTAGGATTGTTTTCTCATACAAATGATCACATGATCTGGAGAGATAATTTTTATTATGATCTAATTCGAGGGTGCTACCATTGTATGGAAGAATTATGCACTTTATTATTTTTTTACTTTATAGATATAATATTATTTTAAGAATAGTTTATATCATAATTTTTTCTCTATATTTTAAAGAATTTGTAATCTAGTATTTTAAAAAAAAAAAAAATTTAACAACTCATAATTTTAATCTAATATCTAATAAAATGTTAGACTCTGAATTTTTCATAATCAATCTTTTTAGTAGCCAATTTAGTCAACCGATTCACCAACATTCAAATGTATCATATTTCTTCACTGTCCATGTTAAACTAGACACGAAAAGAAATTATCTAACCCTTCAGTTTTCAAGATAAACTGAGATGAAATATATGCTAGTTTTGAAAATAATAAAAGTTTTGTTATTGTGGTTCGAATCCATGTGCATTTAACTTTACCTCTCAGTTTTAATAACACCAAGGTGATGAGTTGCGGGCTATCATGTTCTTATTGAAGAGACTCTAATTTTTTTTACAGGAGATTTTACAAATTTCGCCTAAATAACAGGAAAAAAAAATAACTATTAATCCTTAATAAAATGATTATATTTCAAAAAACACATGCATCAAACATTCCCTCTAAAACCATCATAAAACACATATTACTCACAAATGTCGTCTATTAACAATTAAAAAAAAATCTCATAAAAAACAACAACAATTAGACTTAGAATATCTATACCAACTTTATGGCCAATTAGATGATGTGTTATGCTATCCAGAAAAGCTATTTGAACACCTCAAAGATTTCCCGCACCATATTATATACGGTTGTGGATGTTCATATATCACTTCTCTACGCCATTTTGTCTACAAATACCATTTTATATCTTTTTTTAGAAGCATTACTCCATTTTTTAAACTACCATTTAACTTGAAATTTATCTTTTTTTTATTCAGTTCACATTAGTTCATTTCTTTTTGTTGTACAATTCTGCATTCAATTTGTACTAAACCAATTATGTTTGAAATTGCTCTACTTTGTTCTAGGAGTATCATTGGATTTAATGTGAATATTATACAATGTAACAAACACTCAAATGGATCTGTGGCGCAATGGTAGCGCGTCTGACTCCAGATCAGAAGGTTGCGTGTTCGATTCACGTCAGGTTCATAAATCTTAAATGCAGCATTTTACATATATTCACACTTTTATTTCTCACACTTTCTCTTCCTTCATCTGAAACCTTCATCTAATTCGAGGGTGCTACCATTGTATGGAAGAATTATGCACTTTATTTTTTTTTTTACTTTATAGATATAATAATATTTTAAGAATAGTTTATATTATAATTTTCTGTCTATATTTTAAAGAATTTGTAATCTAGTATTTTCAAAAATATAAATAAATTTAACAACTCATAATTTTAATATAATATCTAATAAAATGTTAGACTCTGAATTTTCCATAATCAACCTTTCTAGTAGCCAATTTAGTCAACCGATTCAGCAGCATTCAAATGTATCATATTTCTACACTGTCCATGTTAAACTAGACACGAAAAGAAATTATCTAACCCTTCAGTTTTCAAGATAAACTGAGATGAAATATATGCTAGTTTTGAAAATAATAAAAGTTTTGTTATTGTGGTTCGAATCCATGTGCATTTAACTTTACCTCTCAGTTTTAATAACACCAAGGTGATGAGTTGCGAGCTATCATGTTCTTATTAAAGAGACTCTAATTTTTTTTATAGGAGATTTTACAAATTTCGCCTAAATAACAGGAAAAAAAATAACTATTAATCCTTAATAAAATGATTATATTTCAAAAAACACATGCATCAAACATTCCCCCGAAAACCATCATAAAACACACATTACTCACAAATGTCATCTATTAACAATTAAAAAAAAATCTCATAAAAAACAACAACAATTAGACTTAGAATATCTAGACCAACTTTATGGCCAATTAGATGATGTGTTATGCTATCCAGAAAAGCTATTTGAACACCTCAAAGATTTCCCGCACCATATTATATACGGTTGTGGATGTTCATATATCACTTCTCTATGCCATTTTGTCTACAAATACCATTTTATATATTGTTTTAGAAGCATTACTCCATTTTTTAAACTACCATTTAACTTGAAATTTATCCTTTTTTATTCAGTTCACATTAGTTCATTTCTTTTTGTTGTACAATGCTGCATTCAATTTGTACTAAACCAATTATGTTTGAAATTGCTCTACTTTGTTCTAGGAGTATCATTGGATTTAAAGTGAATATTATACAATGCAACAAACACTTAAATGGATCTGTGGCGCAATGGTAGCGTGTCTGACTCCAGATTACAAGGTTACGTGTTCGATTCACGTCAGGTTCATAAATTTTAAACGCAGCATTTTACATATATTCACAAGTTATTTTTTTATTCAGTTATCTTTTCACAAACAATTGTTATGTTACTCTTATTTTTCGTCAAAATCTATTCTTTTTATTTAAATTTTATTGCTTTTAATTGATTTTATGGAGTCAATGTTATGCAGAAATGCTATTTTGGATTAACAATCTAACCTAGGATTGTTTTCTCATAGAAATGATCACATGATCTGGAGAGATAATTTTTATTATGATCTAATTCGAGGGTGCTACCATTGTATGGAAGAATTATGCACTTTATTTTTTTTTACTTTATAGATATAATAATATTTTAAGAATAGTTTATATCATAATTTTGTCTCTATATTTTAAAGAATTTGTAATCTAGTATTTTAAAAAAAAATAAATAAATTTAACAACTCATAATTTTAATCTAATATCTAATAAAATGTTAGACTCTGAATTTTTCAGTATCAATCTTTTTAGTAGCCAATTTAGTCAACCGATTCACCAACATTCAAATGTATCATATTTCTTCACTGTCCATGTTAAACTAGACACGAAAAGAAATTATCTAACCCTTCAGTTTTCAAGATAAACTGAGATGAAATATATGCTAGTTTTGAAAATAATAAAAGTTTTGTTATTGTGGTTCGAATCCATGTGCATTTAACTTTACCTCTCAGTTTTAATAACACCAAGGTGATGAGTTGCGAGCTATCATGTTCTTATTGAAGAGACTCTAATTTTTTTTACAGGAGATTTTACAAATTTCGCCTAAATAACAGGAAAAAAAAACTATTAATCCTTAATAAAATGATTATATTTCAAAAAACACATGCATCAAACATTCCCTCTAAAACCATCATAAAACACATATTACTCACAAATGTCGTCTATTAACAATTAAAAAAAAATCTCATAAAAAACAACAACAATTAGACTTAGAATATCTAGACCAACTTTATGGCCAATTAGATGATGTGTTATGCTATCCAGAAAAGCTATTTGAACACCTCAAAGATTTCCCGCACCATATTATATACGGTTGTGGATGTTCATATATCACTTCTCTACGCCATTTTGTCTACAAATACCATTTAATATCTTTTTTTAGAAGCATTACTCCATTTTTTAAACTACCATTTAACTTGAAATTTATCTTTTTTTTATTCAGTTCACATTAGTTCATTTCTTTTTGTTGTACAATGCTGCATTCAATTTGTACTAAACCAATTATGTTTGAAATTGCTCTACTTTGTTCTAGGAGTATCATTGGATTTAAAGTGAATATTATACAATGTAACAAACACTCAAATGGATCTGTGGCGCAATGGTAGCGCGTCTGACTCCAGATCAGAAGGTTGCGTGTTCGATTCATGTCAGGTTCATAAATTTTAAACGCAGCATTTCACATATATTCACACTTTTATTTCTCACACTTTCTCTTCCTTCATCTAAAACCCTAATCACTTTTTTCCACCTTCATCTTCATAAATGGCGTCTCGTCTCCGCCACGCCTTCCGTCACTACTCACCAATCCTCACTCCAAACTCCTCAACACCGCTAACCTCAAAGGAAAAATATATGCAAGTTATTTTTTTATTCAATTATCTTTTCACAAACAATTGTTATGTTACTCTTATTTTTCGTCAAAATCTATTCTTTTTATTTAAATTTTATTGCTTTTAGTTGAATTTATGGAGTCAATGTTATGCAGAAATGCTATTTTGGATTAACAATGTAACCTAGGATTGTTTTCTCATAGAAATGATCACATGATCTGGAGAGATAATTTTTATTATGATCTAATTCGAGGGTGCTACCATTGTATGGAAGAATTATGCACTTTATTTTTTTTTTACTTTATAGATATAATAATATTTTAAGAATAGTTTATATCATAATTTTCTGTCTATATTTTAAAGAATTTGTAATCTAGTATTTCAAAAAAATAAATAAATTTAACAACTCATAATTTTAATCTAATATCTAATAAAATGTTAGACTCTGAATTTTTCATAATCAATCTTTTTAGTAGCCAATTTAGTCAACCGATTCACCAACATTCAAATGTATCATATTTCTTCACTGTCCATGTTAAACTAGACACGAAAAGAAATTATCTAACCCTTCAGTTTTCAAGATAAACTGAGATGAAATATATGCTAGTTTTGAAAATAATAAAACTTTTGTTATTGTGGTTCCAATCCATGTGCATTTAACTTTATCTCTAAGTTTTAATAACACTTTTATTTCTCACACTTTCTCTACCTTCATCTAAAACCCTAATCACTTTTTTCCACCTTCATCTTCATAAATGATGTCTCGTCTCCGCCACGCCTTCCGTCACTACTCAACAATCCTCACTCCAAACTCCTCAACACCGCTAACCTCAAAGGAAAAATATATGCTAGTTATTTTTTTATTCAGTTAACTTTTCACAAACAATTGTTATGATACTCTTGTTTTTCGTCAAAATCTATTCTTTTTATTTCAATTTTATTGCTTTTAATTGATTTTATGAAGTCAATGTTATGCAGAAATGCTATTTTGAATTAACAATGTAACCTAGGATTGTTTTCTCATACAAATGATCACATGATCTGGAGAGATAATTTTTATTATGATCTAATTCGAGGGTGCTACCATTGTATGGAAGAATTATGCACTTTATTATTTTTTTACTTTATAGATATAATATTATTTTAAGAATAGTTTATATCATAATTTTGTCTCTATATTTTAAAGAATTTGTAATCTAGTATTTTAAAAAAAATAAATAAATTTAACAACTCATAATTTTAATCTAATATCTAATAAAATGTTAGACTCTGAATTTTTCAGTATCAATCTTTTTAGTAGCCAATTTAGTCAACCGATTCACCAACATTCAAATGTATCATATTTCTTCACTGTCCATGTTAAACTAGACACGAAAAGAAATTATCTAACCCTTCAGTTTTCAAGATAAACTGAGATGAAATATATGATAGTTTTGAAAATAATAAAAGTTTTGTTATTGTGGTTCGAATCCATGTGCATTTAACTTTACCTCTCAGTTTTAATAACACCAAGGTGATGAGTTGCGAGCTATCATGTTCTTATTGAAGAGACTCTAATTTTTTTTACAGGAGATTTTACAAATTTCGCCTAAATAACAGGAAAAAAAACTATTAATCCTTAATAAAATGATTATATTTCAAAAAACACATGCATCAAACATTCCCTCTAAAACCATCATAAAACACATATTACTCACAAATGTCGTCTATTAACAATTAAAAAAAAATCTCATAAAAAACAACAACAATTAGACTTAGAATATCTAGACCAACTTTATGGCCAATTAGATGATGTGTTATGCTATCCAGAAAAGCTATTTGAACACCTCAAAGATTTCCCGCACCATATTATATACGGTTGTGGATGTTCATATATCACTTCTCTACGCCATTTTGTCTACAAATACCATTTAATATCTTTTTTTAGAAGCATTACTCCATTTTTTAAACTACCATTTAACTTGAAATTTATCTTTTTTTTATTCAGTTCACATTAGTTCATTTCTTTTTGTTGTACAATGCTGCATTCAATTTGTACTAAACCAATTATGTTTGAAATTGCTCTACTTTGTTCTAGGAGTATCATTGGATTTAAAGTGAATATTATACAATGTAACAAACACTCAAATGGATCTGTGGCGCAATGGTAGTGCGTCTGACTCCAGATCAGAAGGTTGCGTGTTCGATTCACGTCAGGTTCATAAATTTTAAACGCAGCATTTCACATATATTCACATTTTTATTTCTCACACTTTCTCTTCCTTCATCTAAAACCTTCATCTAAAACCCTAATCACTTTTTTCCACCTTCATCTTCATAAATGGCGTCTCGTCTCCGCCACGCCTTCCGTCACTACTCACCAATCCTCACTCCAAACTCCTCAACACCGCTAACCTCAAAGGAAAAATATATGCAAGTTATTTTTTTATTCAATTATCTTTTCACAAACAATTGTTATGTTACTCTTATTTTTCGTCAAAATCTATTCTTTTTATTTAAATTTTATTGCTTTTAGTTGAATTTATGGAGTCAATGTTATGCAGAAATGCTATTTTGGATTAACAATGTAACCTAGGATTGTTTTCTCATAGAAATGATCACATGATCTGGAGAGATAATTTTTATTATGATCTAATTCGAGGGTGCTACCATTGTATGGAAGAATTATGCACTTTATTTTTTTTTTACTTTATAGATATAATAATATTTTAAGAATAGTTTATATCATAATTTTCTGTCTATATTTTAAAGAATTTGTAATCTAGTATTTCAAAAAAATAAATAAATTTAACAACTCATAATTTTAATCTAATATCTAATAAAATGTTAGACTCTGAATTTTTCATAATCAATCTTTTTAGTAGCCAATTTAGTCAACCGATTCACCAACATTCAAATGTATCATATTTCTTCACTGTCCATGTTAAACTAGACACGAAAAGAAATTATCTAACCCTTCAGTTTTCAAGATAAACTGAGTTGAAATATATGCTAGTTTTGAAAATAATAAAACTTTTGTTATTGTGGTTCCAATCCATGTGCATTTAACTTTATCTCTAAGTTTTAATAACACTTTTATTTCTCACACTTTCTCTACCTTCATCTAAAACCCTAATCACTTTTTTCCACCTTCATCTTCATAAATGATGTCTCGTCTCCGCCACGCCTTCCGTCACTACTCAACAATCCTCACTCCAAACTCCTCAACACCGCTAACCTCAAAGGAAAAATATATGCTAGTTATTTTTTTATTCAGTTAACTTTTCACAAACAATTGTTATGATACTCTTGTTTTTCGTCAAAATCTATTCTTTTTGTTTCAATTTTATTGCTTTTAATTGATTTTATGAAGTCAATGTTATGCAGAAATGCTATTTTGAATTAACAATGTAACCTAGGATTGTTTTCTCATACAAATGATCACATGATCTGGAGAGATAATTTTTATTATGATCTAATTCGAGGGTGCTACCATTGTATGGAAGAATTATGCACTTTATTATTTTTTTACTTTATAGATATAATATTATTTTAAGAATAGTTTATATCATAATTTTGTCTCTATATTTTAAAGAATTTGTAATCTAGTATTTTAAAAAAAAAAAAAATTTAACAACTCATAATTTTAATCTAATATCTAATAAAATGTTAGACTCTGAATTTTTCATAATCAATCTTTTTAGTAGCCAATTTAGTCAACCGATTCACCAACATTCAAATGTATCATATTTCTTCACTGTCCATGTTAAACTAGACACGAAAAGAAATTATCTAACCCTTCAGTTTTCAAGATAAACTGAGATGAAATATATGCTAGTTTTGAAAATAATAAAAGTTTTGTTATTGTGGTTCGAATCCATGTGCATTTAACTTTACCTTTCAGTTTTAATAACACCAAGGTGATGAGTTGCGGGCTATCATGTTCTTATTGAAGAGACTCTAATTTTTTTTACAGGAGATTTTACAAATTTCGCCTAAATAACAGGAAAAAAAATAACTATTAATCCTTAATAAAATGATTATATTTCAAAAAACACATGCATCAAACATTCCCTCTAAAACCATCATAAAACACATATTACTCACAAATGTCGTCTATTAACAATTAAAAAAAATCTCATAAAAAACAACAACAATTAGACTTAGAATATCTAGACCAACTTTATGGCCAATTAGATGATGTGTTATGCTATCCAGAAAAGCTATTTGAACACCTCAAAGATTTCCCGCACCATATTATATACGGTTGTGGATGTTCATATATCACTTCTCTACGCCATTTTGTCTACAAATACCATTTTATATCTTTTTTTAGAAGCATTACTCCATTTTTTAAACTACCATTTAACTTGAAATTTATCTTTTTTTTATTCAGTTCACATTAGTTCATTTCTTTTTGTTGTACAATGCTGCATTCAATTTGTACTAAACCAATTATGTTTGAAATTGCTCTACTTTGTTCTAGGAGTATCATTGGATTTAATGTGAATATTATACAATGTAACAAACACTCAAATGGATCTGTGGCGCAATGGTAGCGCGTCTGACTCCAGATCAGAAGGTTGCGTGTTCGATTCACGTCAGGTTCATAAATTTTAAATGCAGCATTTTACATATATTCCATGTTAAACTAGACACGAAAAGAAATTATCTAACCCTTCAGTTTTCAAGATAAACTGAGATGAAATATATGCTAGTTTTGAAAATAATAAAAGTTTTGTTATTGTGGTTCGAATCCATGTGCATTTAACTTTACCTCTCAGTTTTAATAACACCAAGGTGATGAGTTGCGAGCTATCATGTTCTTATTGAAGAGACTCTAATTTTTTTTATAGGAGATTTTACAAATTTCGCCTAAATAACAGGAAAAAAAATAACTATTAATCCTTAATAAAATGATTATATTTCAAAAAACACATGCATCAAACATTCCCCCGAAAACCATCATAAAACACACATTACTCACAAATGTCATCTATTAACAATTAAAAAAAAATCTCATAAAAAACAACAACAATTAGACTTAGAATATCTAGACCAACTTTATGGCCAATTAGATGATGTGTTATGCTATCCAGAAAAGCTATTTGAACACCTCAAAGATTTCCCGCACCATATTATATACGGTTGTGGATGTTCATATATCACTTCTCTATGCCATTTTGTCTACAAATACCATTTTATATCTTGTTTTAGAAGCATTACTCCATTTTTTAAACTACCATTTAACTTGAAATTTATCCTTTTTTATTTAGTTCACATTAGTTCATTTCTTTTTGTTGTACAATGCTGCATTCAATTTGTACTAAACCAATTATGTTTGAAATTGCTCTACTTTGTTCTAGGAGTATCATTGGATTTAAAGTGAATATTATACAATGCAACAAACACTTAAATGGATCTGTGGCGCAATGGTAGCGTGTCTGACTTCAGATTACAAGGTTACGTGTTCGATTCACGTCAGGTTCATAAATTTTAAACGCAGCATTTTACATATATTCACAAGTTATTTTTTTATTCAGTTATCTTTTCACAAACAATTGTTATGTTACTCTTATTTTTCGTCAAAATCTATTCTTTTTATTTAAATTTTATTGCTTTTAATTGATTTTATGGAGTCAATGGTATGCAGATATGCTATTTTGGATTAACAATGTAAACTAGGATTGTTTTCTCATAGAAATGATCACATGATCTGGAGAGATAATTTTTATTATGATCTAATTCGAGGGTGCTACCATTGTATGGAAGAATTATGCACATTATTTTTTTTTACTTTATAGATATAATAATATTTTAAGAATAGTTTATATCATAATTTTCTGTCTATATTTTAAAGAATTTGTAATCTAGTATTTTCAAAAAAATAAATAAATTTAACAACTCATAATTTTAATATAATATCTAATAAAATGTTAGACTCTGAATTTTCCATAATCAATCTTTTTAGTAGCCAATTTAGTCAACCGATTCACCAACATTCAAATGTATCATATTTCTACACTGTCCATGTTAAACTAGACACGAAAAGAAATTATCTAACCCTTCAGTTTTAAAGATAAACTGAGATGAAATATATGCTAGTTTTGAAAATAATAAAAGTTTTGTTATTGTGGTTCGAACCCATGTGCATTTAACTTTACCTCTCAGTTTTAATAACACTTTTATTGCTCACACTTTCTCTACCTTCATCTAAAACCCTAATCACTTTTTTCCACCTTCATCTTCATAAATGGCGTCTCGTCTCCGCCACGCCTTCCGTCACTACTCAACAATCCTCACTCCAAACTCCTCAACACCGCTAACCTCAAAGGAAAAATATATGCTAGTTATTTTTTTATCCAGTTATCTTTTCACAAACAATTGTTATGTTACTCTTATTTTTCGTCAAAATCTATTCTTTTTATTTAAATTTTAGTGCTTTTAATTGATTTTATGGAGTCAATGTTATGCAAAAATGCTATTTTGGATTAACAATGTAACCTATGATTGTTTTCTCATACAAATGATCACATGATCTGGAGAGATAATTTTTATTATGATCTAATTCGAGGGTGCTACAATTGTATGGAAGAATTATGCACTTTATTATTTTTTGACTTTATAGATATAATATTATTTTATATCTACACTGTCCATGTTAAACTAGACACGAAAAGAAATTATCTAACCCTTCAGTTTTCAAGATAAACTGAGATGAAATATATGCTAGTTTTGAAAATAATAAAAGTTTTGTTATTGTGGTTCGAACCCATGTGCATTTAACTTTACCTCTCAGTTTTAATAACACTTTTATTGCTCACACTTTCTCTACCTTCATCTAAAACCCTAATCACTTTTTTCCACCTTCATCTTCATAAATGGCGTCTCGTCTCCGCCACGCCTTCCGTCACTACTCAACAATCCTCACTCCAAACTCCTCAACACCGCTAACCTCAAAGGAAAAATATATGCTAGTTATTTTTTTATCCAGTTATCTTTTCACAAACAATTGTTATGTTACTCTTATTTTCGTCAAAATCTATTCTTTTTATTTAAATTTTATTGCTTTTAGTTGAATTTATGGAGTCAATGTTATGCAGAAATGCTATTTTGGATTAACAATGTAACCTAGGATTGTTTTCTCATAGAAATGATCACATGATCTGGAGAGATAATTTTTATTATGATCTAATTCGAGGGTGCTACCATTGTATGGAAGAATTATGCACTTTATTTTTTTTTTACTTTATAGATATAATAATATTTTAAGAATAGTTTATATCATAATTTTCTGTCTATATTTTAAAGAATTTGTAATCTAGTATTTCAAAAAAATAAATAAATTTAACAACTCATAATTTTAATCTAATATCTAATAAAATGTTAGACTCTGAATTTTTCATAATCAATCTTTTTAGTAGCCAATTTAGTCAACCGATTCACCAACATTCAAATGTATCATATTTCTTCACTGTCCATGTTAAACTAGACACGAAAAGAAATTATCTAACCCTTCAGTTTTCAAGATAAACTGAGATGAAATATATGCTAGTTTTGAAAATAATAAAACTTTTGTTATTGTGGTTCCAATCCATGTGCATTTAACTTTACCTCTCAGTTTTAATAACACTTTTATTGCTCACACTTTCTCTACCTTCATCTAAAACCCTAATCACTTTTTTCCACCTTCATCTTCATAAATGGCGTCTCGTCTCCGCCACGCCTTCCGTCACTACTCAACAATCCTCACTCCAAACTCCTCAACACCGCTAACCTCAAAGGAAAAATATATGCTAGTTATTTTTTTATTCAGTTAACTTTTCACAAACAATTGTTATGATACTCTTGTTTTTCGTCAAAATCTATTCCTTTTATTTCAATTTTATTGCTTTTAATTGATTTTATGAAGTCAATGTTATGCAGAAATGCTATTTTGAATTAACAATGTAACCTAGGATTGTTTTCTCATACAAATGATCACATGATCTGGAGAGATAATTTTTATTATGATCTAATTCGAGGGTGCTACCATTGTATGGAAGAATTATGCACTTTATTATTTTTTTACTTTATAGATATAATATTATTTTAAGAATAGTTTATATCATAATTTTGTCTCTATATTTTAAAGAATTTGTAATCTAGTATTTTAAAAAAAAAAAAAATTTAACAACTCATAATTTGAATCTAATATCTAATAAAATGTTAGACTCTGAATTTTTCATAATCAATCTTTTTAGTAGCCAATTTAGTCAACCGATTCACCAACATTAAAATGTATCATATTTCTTCACTGTCCATGTTAAACTAGACACGAAAAGAAATTATCTAACCCTTCAGTTTTCAAGATAAACTGAGATGAAATATATGCTAGTTTTGAAAATAATAAAACTTTTGTTATTGTGGTTCGAATCCATGTGCATTTAACTTTACCTCTCAGTTTTAATAACACCAAGGTGATGAGTTGCGGGCTATCATGTTCTTATTGAAGAGACTCTAATTTTTTTTACAGGAGATTTTACAAATTTCGCCTAAATAACAGGAAAAAAAATAACTATTAATCCTTAATAAAATGATTATATTTCAAAAAACACATGCATCAAACATTCCCTCTAAAACCATCATAAAACACATATTACTCACAAATGTCGTCTATTAACAATTAAAAAAAATCTCATAAAAAACAACAACAATTAGACTTAGAATATCTAGACCAACTTTATGGCCAATTAGATGATGTGTTATGCTATCCAGAAAAGCTATTTGAACACCTCAAAGATTTCCCGCACCATATTATATACGGTTGTGGATGTTCATATATCACTTCTCTACGCCATTTTGTCTACAAATACCATTTTATATCTTTTTTTAGAAGCATTACTCCATTTTTTAAACTACCATTTAACTTGAAATTTATCTTTTTTTTATTCAGTTCACATTAGTTCATTTCTTTTTGTTGTACAATTCTGCATTCAATTTGTACTAAACCAATTATGTTTGAAATTGCTCTACTTTGTTCTAGGAGTATCATTGGATTTAATGTGAATATTATACAATGTAACAAACACTCAAATGGATCTGTGGCGCAATGGTAGCGCGTCTGACTCCAGATCAGAAGGTTGCGTGTTCGATTCACGTCAGGTTCATAAATTTTAAATGCAGCATTTTACATATATTCACACTTTTATTTCTCACACTTTCTCTTCCTTCATCTGAAACCTTCATCTAATTCGAGGGTGCTACCATTGTATGGAAGAATTATGCACTTTATTTTTTTTTTACTTTATAGATATAATAATATTTTAAGACACTTTCTCTTCCTTCATCTGAAACCTTCATCTAATTCGAGGGTGCTACCATTGTATGGAAGAATTATGCACTTTATTTTTTTTTACTTTATAGATATAATAATATTTTAAGAATAGTTTATATCATAATTTTCTGTCTATATTTTAAAGAATTTGTAATCTAGTATTTTCAAAAATATAAATAAATTTAACAACTCATAATTTTAATATAATATCTAATAAAATGTTAGACTCTGAATTTTTCATAATCAATCTTTCTAGTAGCCAATTTAGTCAACCGATTCAGCAGCATTCAAATGTATCATATTTCTACACTGTCCATGTTAAACTAGACACGAAAAGAAATTATCTAACCCTTCAGTTTTCAAGATAAACTGAGATGAAATATATGCTAGTTTTGAAAATAATAAAAGTTTTGTTATTGTGGTTCGAATCCATGTGCATTTAACTTTACCTCTCAGTTTTAATAACACCAAGGTGATGAGTTGCGAGCTATCATGTTCTTATTGAAGAGACTCTAATTTTTTTTATAGGAGATTTTACAAATTTCGCCTAAATAACAGGAAAAAAAATAACTATTAATCCTTAATAAAATGATTATATTTCAAAAAACACATGCATCAAAGATTCCCCCGAAAACCATCATAAAACACACATTACTCACAAATGTCATCTATTAACAATTAAAAAAAAATCTCATAAAAAACAACAACAATTAGACTTAGAATATCTAGACCAACTTTATGGCCAATTAGATGATGTGTTATGCTATCCAGAAAAGCTATTTGAACACCTCAAAGATTTCCCGCACCATATTATATACGGTTGTGGATGTTCATATATCACTTCTCTATGCCATTTTGTCTACAAATACCATTTTATATCTTGTTTTAGAAGCATTACTCCACTTTTTAAACTACCATTTAACTTGAAATTTATCCTTTTTTATTCAGTTCACATTAGTTCATTTCTTTTTGTTGTACAATGCTGCATTCAATTTGTACTAAACCAATTATGTTTGAAATTGCTCTACTTTGTTCTAGGAGTATCATTGGATTTAAAGTGAATATTATACAATGCAACAAACACTTAAATGGATCTGTGGCGCAATGGTAGCGTGTCTGACTCCAGATTACAAGGTTACGTGTTCGATTCACGTCAGGTTCATAAATTTTAAACAAATCTATTCTTTTTATTTAAATTTTATTGCTTTTAATTGATTTTATGGAGTCAATGTTATGCAGAAATGCTATTTTGGATTAACAATGTAACCTAGGATTGTTTTCTCATAGAAATGATCACATGATCTGGAGAGATAATTTTTATTATGATCTAATTCGAGGGTGCTACCATTGTATGGAAGAATTATGGAGTCAATGTTATGCAGAAATGCTATTTTGGATTAACAATGTAACCTAGGATTGTTTTCTCATAGAAATGATCACATGATCTGGAGAGATAATTTTTATTATGATCTAATTCGAGGGTGCTACCATTGTATGGAAGAATTATGCACTTTATTTTTTTTTACTTTATAGATATAATAATATTTTAAGAATAGTTTATATCATAATTTTCTGTCTATATTTTAAAGAATTTGTAATCTAGTATTTTCAAAAAAATAAATAAATTTAACAACTCATAATTTTAATATAATATCTAATAAAATGTTAGACTCTGAATTTTCCATAATCAATCTTTTTAGTAGCCAATTTAGTCAACCGATTCACCAACATTCAAATGTATCATATTTCTACACTGTCCATGTTAAACTAGACACGAAAAGAAATTATCTAACCCTTCAGTTTTAAAGATAAACTGAGATGAAATATATGCTAGTTTTGAAAATAATAAAAGTTTTGTTATTGTGGTTCGAACCCATGTGCATTTAACTTTACCTCTCAGTTTTAATAACACTTTTATTGCTCACACTTTCTCTACCTTCATCTAAAACCCTAATCACTTTTTTCCAACTTCATCTTCATAAATGGCGTCTCGTCTCCGCCACGCCTTCCGTCACTACTCAACAATCCTCACTCCAAACTCCTCAACACCGCTAACCTCAAAGGAAAAATATATGCTAGTTATTTTTTTATCCAGTTATCTTTTCACAAACAATTGTTATGTTACTCTTATTTTTCGTCAAAATCTATTATTTTTATTTAAATTTTAGTGCTTTTAATTGATTTTATGGAGTCAATGTTATGCCAAAATGCTATTTTGGATTAACAATGTAACCTATGATTGTTTTCTCATACAAATGATCACATGATTTGGAGAGATAATTTTTATTATGATCTAATTCGAGGGTGCTACAATTGTATGGAAGAATTATGCACTTTATTATTTTTTGACTTTATAGATATAATATTATTTTATATCTACACTGTCCATGTTAAACTAGACACGAAAAGAAATTATCTAACCCTTCAGTTTTCAAGATAAACTGAGATGAAATATATGCTAGTTTTGAAAATAATAAAAGTTTTGTTATTGTGGTTCGAACCCATGTGCATTTAACTTTACCTCTCAGTTTTAATAACACTTTTATTGCTCACACTTTCTCTACCTTCATCTAAAACCCTAATCACTTTTTTCCACCTTCATCTTCATAAATGGCGTCTCGTCTCCGCCACGCCTTCCGTCACTACTCAACAATCCTCACTCCAAACTCCTCAACACCGCTAACCTCAAAGGAAAAATATATGCTAGTTATTTTTTTATCCAGTTATCTTTTCACAAACAATTGTTATGTTACTCTTATTTTCGTCAAAATCTATTCTTTTTATTTAAATTTTATTGCTTTTAATTGATTTTATGGAGTCAATGTTATGCAAAAATGCTATTTTGGATTAACAATGTAACCTATGATTGTTTTCTCATACAAATGATCACATGATCTGGAGAGATAATTTTTATTATGATCTAATTCGAGGGTGCTACCATTGTATGGAAGAATTATGCACTTTATTATTTTTTGACTTTATAGATATAATATTATTTTAAGAATAGTTTATATCATAATTTTCTGTCTATATTTTAAATAATTTGTAATCTAGTATTTTAAAAAAATAAATAAATTTAACAACTCATAATTTTAATCTAATATCTAATAAAATGTTAGACTCTGAATTTTTCATAATCAATCTTTTTAGTAGCCAATTTAGTCAACCGATTCACCAACATTCAAATGTATCATATTTCTACACTGTCCATGTTAAACTAGACACGAAAAGAAATTATCTAACCCTTCAGTTTTAAAGATAAACTGAGATGAAATATATGCTAGTTTTGAAAATAATAAAAGTTTTGTTATTGTGGTTCGAACCCATGTGCATTTAACTTTACCTCTCAGTTTTAATAACACTTTTATTGCTCACACTTTCTCTACCTTCATCTAAAACCCTAATCACTTTTTTCCAACTTCATCTTCATAAATGGCGTCTCGTCTCCGCCACGCCTTCCGTCACTACTCAACAATCCTCACTCCAAACTCCTCAACACCGCTAACCTCAAAGGAAAAATATATGCTAGTTATTTTTTTATCCAGTTATCTTTTCACAAACAATTGTTATGTTACTCTTATTTTTCGTCAAAATCTATTATTTTTATTTAAATTTTAGTGCTTTTAATTGATTTTATGGAGTCAATGTTATGCCAAAATGCTATTTTGGATTAACAATGTAACCTATGATTGTTTTCTCATACAAATGATCACATGATTTGGAGAGATAATTTTTATTATGATCTAATTCGAGGGTGCTACAATTGTATGGAAGAATTATGCACTTTATTATTTTTTGACTTTATAGATATAATATTATTTTATATCTACACTGTCCATGTTAAACTAGACACGAAAAGAAATTATCTAACCCTTCAGTTTTCAAGATAAACTGAGATGAAATATATGCTAGTTTTGAAAATAATAAAAGTTTTGTTATTGTGGTTCGAACCCATGTGCATTTAACTTTACCTCTCAGTTTTAATAACACTTTTATTGCTCACACTTTCTCTACCTTCATCTAAAACCCTAATCACTTTTTTCCACCTTCATCTTCATAAATGGCGTCTCGTCTCCGCCACGCCTTCCGTCACTACTCAACAATCCTCACTCCAAACTCCTCAACACCGCTAACCTCAAAGGAAAAATATATGCTAGTTATTTTTTTATCCAGTTATCTTTTCACAAACAATTGTTATGTTACTCTTATTTTCGTCAAAATCTATTCTTTTTATTTAAATTTTATTGCTTTTAATTGATTTTATGGAGTCAATGTTATGCAAAAATGCTATTTTGGATTAACAATGTAACCTATGATTGTTTTCTCATACAAATGATCACATGATCTGGAGAGATAATTTTTATTATGATCTAATTCGAGGGTGCTACCATTGTATGGAAGAATTATGCACTTTATTATTTTTTGACTTTATAGATATAATATTATTTTAAGAATAGTTTATATCATAATTTTCTGTCTATATTTTAAATAATTTGTAATCTAGTATTTTAAAAAAATAAAGAAATTTAACAACTCATAATTTTAATCTAATATCTAATAAAATGTTAGACTCTGAATTTTTCATAATCAATCTTTTTAGTAGCCAATTTAGTCAACCGATTCACCAACATTCAAATGTATCATATTTCTTCACCGTCCATGTTAAACTAGACACGAAAAGAAATTTTCTAACCCTTCAGTTTTCAAGATAAACTGAGACGAAATATATGCTAGTTTTGAAAATAATAAAACTTTTGTTATTGTGGTTCCAATCCATGTGCATTTAACTTTATCTCTAAGTTTTAATAACACTTTTATTTCTCACACTTTCTCTACCTTCATCTAAAACCCTAATCACTTTTTTCCACCTTCATCTTCATAAATGGTGTCTCGTCTCCGCCACGCCTTCCGTCACTACTCAACAATCCTCACTCCAAACTCCTCAACACCGCTAACCTCAAAGGATAAATATATGCTAGTTATTTTTTTATTCAGTTAACTTTTCACAAACAATTGTTATGATACTCTTATTTTTCGTCAAAATCTATTCTTTTTATTTCAAGTTTATTGCTTTTAATTGATTTTATGGAGTCATTGTTATGCAGAAATGCTATTTTGAATTAACAATGTAACCTAGGATTGTTTTCTCATACAAATGATCACATGATCTGGAGAGATAATTTTTATTATGATCTAATTCGAGGGTGCTACCATTGTATGGAAGAATTATGCGCTTTATTATTTTTTTACTTTATAGATATAATATTATTTTAAGAATATTTTATATCATAATTTTGTGTCTATATTTTAAAGAATTTGTAATCTAGTATTTTAAAAAAATAAATAAATTTAACAACTCATAGTTTTAATCTAATATCTAATAAAATGTTAGACTCTGAATTTTTCAGAATCAATCTTTTTAGTAGCCAATTTAGTCAACCGATTCACCAACATTCAAATGTATCATATTTCTTCACTGTCCATGTTAAACTAGACACGAAAAGAAATTATCTAACCCTTCAGTTTTCAAGATAAACTGAGATGAAATATATGCTAGTTTTGAAAATAATAAAGGTTTTGTTATTGTGGTTCGAATCCATGTGCATTTAACTTTACCTCTCAGTTTTAATAACACCAAGGTGATGAGTTGCGAGCTATCATGTTCTTATTGAAGAGACTCTAATTTTTTTTACAGGATATTTTACAAATTTCGCCTAAATAACAGGAAAAAAAATAACTATTAATCCTTAATAAAATGATTATATTTCAAAAAACACATGCATCAAACATTCCCTCGAAAACCATCATAAAACACACATTACTCACAAATGTCATCTATTAACAATTAAAAAAAAAATCTCATAAAAAACAACAACAATTAGACTTAGAATATCTAGACCAACTTTATGGCCAATTAGATGATATGTTATGCTATCAAGAAAAGCTATTTGAACACCTCAAAGATTTCCCGCACCATATTATATACGGTTGTGGATGTTCATATATCAATTATCTATGCCATTTTGTCTACAAATACCATTTTATATCTTGTTTTAGAAGCATTACTCCATTTTTTAAACTACCATTTAACTTGAAATTTATCCTTTTTTTATTCAGTTCACATTAGTTCATTTCTTTTTGTTGTACAACGCTGCATTCAATTTGTACTAAACCAATCATGTTTGATATTGCTCTACTTTGTTCTAGGAGTATCGTTGGATTTAAAGTGAATATTATACAATCCAACAAACACTCAAATGGATTTGTGGCGCAATGGTAGCGCGTCTGACTCCAGATTAGAAGGTTGCGTGTTCGATTCACGTCAGGTTCATAAATTTTAAACGCAGCGTTTTACAAATATTCACACTTTTATTTCTCACATTTTCTCTACCTTCATCTAAAACCCTAATCACTTTTTTCCACCTTCATCTTCATAAATGGCGTCTCGTCTTCGCCACGCCTTCCGTCACTACTCAACAATCCTCACTCCAAACTCCTCAACACCGCTAACCTCAAAGGAAAAATATATGCTAGTTATTTTTTTATTTAGTTATCTTTTCAAAAACAATTGTTATGTTACTCTTATTTTTCGTCAAAATCTATTCTTTTTATTTAAATTGTATTGCTTTTAATTGATTTTATGGAGTCAATGTTATGTAGAAATGCTATTTTGGATTAACAATGTAACCTAGGATTGTTTTCTCATACAAATGATCACATGATCTGGAGAGATAATTTTTATTATGATCTAATTCGAGGGTGCTACCATTGTATGGAAGAATTATGCACTTTATTATTTTTTTACTTTATAGATATAATATTATTTTAAGAATAGTTTATATCATAATTTTCTGTCTATATTTTATAGAATTTGTAATCTAGTATTTTAAAAAAATAAATAAATTTAACAACTCATATTTTTAATCTAATATCTAATAAAATGTTAGACTCTGAATTTTTATAATCAATCTTTTTAGTAGCCAATTTAGTCAACCGATTCACCAACATTCAAATGTATCATATTTCTTCACTGTCCATGTTAAACTAGACACGAAAAGAAATTATCTGACTCTTCAGTTTTCAAGATAAACTGCGATGAAATATATGCTAGTTTTGAAAATAATAAAAGTTTTGTTATTGTGGTTCGAATCCATTTGCATTTAACTTTACCTCTTAGTTTTAATAACACCAAGTTGATGAGTTGCGAGCTATCATGTTCTTATTGAGGAGACTCTAATTTTTTTTACAGGAGATTTTTCAAATTTCGCCTAAATAACAGGAAAAAAAATAACTATTAATCCTTAATGAAATGATTATATTTCAAAAAACACATGCATCAAACATTCCCTCTAAAACCATCATAAAACACATATTACTCACAAATATCGTCTATTAACAATTAAAAAAAATCTCATAAAAAACAACAACAATTATCTTAGAATATCTAGACCAACTTTATGGCCAATTAGATGATGTGTTATGCTATCCAGAAAAACTATTTGAACACCTCAAAGATTTCCCGCACCATATTATATACGGTTGTGGTTGTTCATATATCAATTCTCTACGCCATTTTGTCTACAAATACCATTTTATATCTTGTTTTAGAAGCATTACTCCATTATTTAAACTACCATTTAACTTGAAATTTATCCTTTTTTTATTCAGTTCACATTAGTTCATTTCTTTTTGTTGTACAATGCTGCATTCAATTTGTACTAAACCAATTATGTTTGAAATTGCTCTACTTTGTTCTAGGAGTATCATGGGATTTAAAGTGAATATTATACAATGCAACAAACACTCAAATGGATCAGTGGCGCAATGGTAGCGCGTCTGACTCCAGATCAGAAGGTTGCCTGTTCGATTCACGTCAGGCTCATAAATTTTAAACGCAGCGTTTTACACATATTCACACTTTTATTTCTCACACTTTCTCTTCCTTCCTCTAAAACCTTCATCTAAAACCCTAATCACTTTTTTCCACCTTCATCTTCATAAATGGCGTCTCGTCTCCGCCACGCCTTCCGTCACTACTCAACAATCCTCACTCCAAACTCCTCAACACCGCTAACCTCAAAGGAAAAATATATGCTAGTTTTTTTTTATTAAGTTATCTTTTCACAAACAATTTTTATGTTACTCTTATTTTTCGTCAAAATCTATTCTTTTTATTTAAATTTTATTGCTTTTAATTGATTTTATGGAGGCAATGTTATGCAGAAATGCTATTTTGGATTAACAATGTAACCTAGGATTGTTTTCTCATACAAATGATCACATGATCTGGAGAGATAATTTTTATTATGATCTAATTCTGTTGGAAATTCCCTCACACCCTATGAAGAATTCCCTTCAATCTTGATCTCAAGATTGATGAACAAACCCACAATATGATAGTAATGGTAATAACAAGTAATTATCAAGAACAACAAAAGAAAAGAAGAACAAATAAGAAAGAGAAGAATGAGAGAATTGTTACCCACAACTGTGGGATTTCTGATTTATTGAACCTTCACTTGCTAACACTGCAACTGTGAATCCAGTTCTACTGTTGTGTTTTTGAGTACAAAGCAAGGCACCCTATTTATAGTTTTAGGTTTACACTAGCCCAAAACATAAAAGGCCCAAAATATTAAAAACAAATCTAATCATATCAAATCAAATCTATTTACACAATGAATTATGTTTAACACACCACCTAATTCATTGTGTCTAAACTGTCTACATTCATCATGGCTCTTAGTCTTTTGAAGGCTTCGACCTGCACTCCTTTCGTCATGATGTCTGCAATCTGATTCTCAGTTCTGCAGTGTTCCAACTTCATCTTCCCTTCTGCTACCTGCTCTCGAAGATAATGGAACCTCATTTCGATGTGCTTGCTTCGACCATGAACTATTGGATTCTTCGCCAAGTTGATAGCTGACATGTTGTTTATCCTCATGATAATTGCTCCATGATTCTTCCCTGTAATTTCTTCGACCAAGTTCACCATCCAAGTTGCTTGACATGCACAAAGAGAAGCAGCTATATATTCTGCTTCGCATGATGACAATGCCACTACTGGTTCCTTTCTCGAATTCCAAGCAACTGGTGCACCACCTAACATAAACACATAACCAGCTGTGGATTTTCGATCCTCAGCATCACTACACCAACTGGAGTCTGTGTATCCCACTAACTTGCATTCTTTTCCTTCATCAGCTGCTGGAAACAAAATGCCATAGTCAAGAGTTCCTTTCAGATACCTCGGTATCCTCTTCGCCGCTTCTAGGTGTGATACCTTTGGCTTCTGCATGAATCTACTTACCATACCAACACTGTATGCTAAGTCAGGCCTTGTGTGACAAAGGTATCTAAGTGACCCAATAAGTCTTCTGTATTGGGTTGGGTCGACATCATCTTCATCTAAATCCTTCGACAGTTGCAATTTGGGCTCAGTTGGAGTTGAAGTTTGGTTGCAATCTTGCATCTCAAATCTCTTGAGTATTTCGCCTGCATATCTTCTTTGGTGCATCATCAAACCTCTACTTGTCTTGTAGAAATCGATGCCAAGGAAATATGAGAGATTTCCCAAGTCTGACATTTCAAACTCCTCACTTAGGTCATGTTTGAAATCTTCAATCTCCTTCTTACAACTCCCTGTTATCAACAAATCATCAACATAGAGACATAGTATAAGCAATTCGTCATTGCTTCTTCTTACATATACTCCATGCTCAGTTGTACACTTCACAAATTCCTTCTCCCTTAAGAAGCTGTCGATTTTTTTATTCCAAGCTCTTGAAGCTTGCTTAAGTCCATACAGGGCTTTATGAAGCCTGTGCACCTTTCTTTCTTCGCCTTGTTTCACAAACCCAGTTGGTTGTGCAACATAAACTTCTTCGTCTAAGGGGCCATTAAGGAATGCACACTTCACGTCCATCTGACATGTGTTCCAGTTGTTCATATTTGCTAGACCAACAACCAACCTGATTGTTTCGATTCTAGCAACAGGTGCGAATACTTCATCGAAGTCGATTCCTTCCTTCTGAAGAAATCCTTTCGCCACAAGTCTCGCCTTGTGTCGAGTTACTTCTCCTTTAGGATTTACCTTTACCTTGTAAACCCACTTCACATCAATTGCCTTCTTGCCTTGTGGCAATTCGACAAGTGACCAGGTATCATTGACTTTGATGGACTCCAACTCTTCAATCATTGCTTTCATCCACTTCGAATCTTTCAATGCCTCAGCTGCATTAACTGGTTCGACATCTGCGTAAAAAGCATAATGTACCAACTCACCCTCTTCATCGACTACATCATCTGATGTAATTACACATTCTTGCAACCTTGCAGGCATGTGTCTTGTTCATCGAGGTCTGCTTGAACCTGCTTCATCTGCAACTGGTTCCTATCGAACTTCTATTTCGACTTCAGTGGCTGGTTCTTCACAAGAGATTCTCACTGAATCCTTCTTGGCATTCTCAGTCCAATCCCATTCTTTAAGCTCATCTATGATCACATCCCTGCTGATCACTACCTGCTTATTCACTGGGTCGAACAGCTTGTAACCTCCTGTCGAATGATATCCTATCAAGATCATCTAATTCGACTTACCATCAAGCTTCCTTCTCAACTGATCTGGCACATGTCTATGTGCTATAGATCCAAACACCTTCAAGTGACTGAGACTAGGATTGACACTAGACCAACATTCTTCTGGTGTGATTCCTTCAAGCTTCTTCGTCGGACATCTGTTCAATATATATGTTGCTGTCGAAACTGCTTCTCCCCATAATTCTTTAGGTAGATGCTTTCCATTCAACATACTTCTCACCATATTCATGATGGTTGTGTTCTTGCGTTCTGCAATCCCATTTTGCTGTGGAGTGTAAGGTGGCACCACCTCATGCACAATCCCTTCTGTTACACATAGTGTATCGAAATCTTCGACACATACTCTCCACCACCATCAGTCCTCAGAATTTTCAGCTTTCGACCACTCTGTCTTTCGACCATGGACTTGAATCTGGAAAATACCTCAATCACATCACTTTTCTTCTTGATGAGGTAAGTCCACAGCTTTCGACTGTAATCATCTATAAACGTGACAAGGTATCTATTGCCACCAATCGAATCCACCTGGATTGGACCACATACATCAGAGTATATGACTTCAAGTATTGCCTTCGACTTCCTTCCTGCATCCTTGCTGAAGCTATTCTTGTGTTGTTTCGACTGAACACACTCTTCACAGACTTCACTTGGAATGTCGATTTCTGGTAATCCTGAAGCCATATTTCTTCTCTTCAGTTCTCTGATGTCATTAAAGTTGAGATGACCTAGTGGAAAATGCCATAACCACTCATCTCTGCTGGCTGCAGTTGCTAGACATCTATGCTCCATCACATTGAGTCCAATCTTGAAGGTCCTATTCTGAGACATTGGAGCCTTCAAGATTAATCTACCACCTGCGTCGAGAACTCTCATCATCCTGTCTTCGACAACTACCTTGTAGTTCTTTTCGACAAGCTGCCCTATGCTGAGCAAATTACTCTTCATGCATGGTATGTACAACACATTGGAAATTGTTGACCTTTTGCCCTCTTTCCTCATAATCAGAACATCACCAACACCTTCAGCTGCTAGAGTATTGTCATTTGCAAACTTCACTGTGTTCTTCGACGAGGGCTTCATGTTGACAAACCAATCTTTCCTTCCATTCATGTGTGATGAGCATCCTGAGTCCAAGTACCACTGATCTTGGAATCTTTCTTCATCTTTTGTTGTGACCATTAGCAACGTTTCTTCTTCTTCATGTTTCGCTAGCTTTGCATCAGTCTCTTGATTTCTCTTCCTTTCTGGACAATCACTAGCATAATGACCATACTTCTGGCAATTGAAACACTGAATGTGGCTTTTGTCTGGCTTTCGACCACCACCTCTTCCTTTACCTGCAGCACCACCTCTTTGGTTGCCTTGGTTCCAAGGTTTCTTCTGATTCGATTGGTTTCCTCCTTTGTTGCCATTCCAGCTACCTTTGCCTTTTCTTTCCTTTTCTGACTGCGCCTGCAAAGCCATATCTTTCGACTTCCCTGCAGCTCTCTCAACCATCCTTTGTTCATGAGACTCAAGAATCCCTTGAAGCTCTTCCTTTGTCAACACTGACAGATCTTTCGACTCTTCTATGGCAACTACCACGTGGTTGAATTTTGGAGCCAACGATCTCAAAATCTTTGAGACAACTGCTTTCGTCGCCAGCGCTTCTCCACATACTTTGATTTGATTCACCAACTTCGTAACTCTGGTGAAGAAATCTGTAATGCTTTCGTTGTCTTCCATCTGAAGCAACTCATAGGTTCTCTTGTGAGTTTGTAACCTCACCTCTTTCACCTTCTCTGCGCCTCCAAATGACTTTCCAAGAATCTCCCATGCTTCTTTTGCTGAATCTACATCACTAACCTTTTCAAAGTTATCAGGATCGACACACTGATGAATTATAAAGAGTGCTTTATAATCCTTCTTCTTCAATTCTTTGTGCGCAGCCTTTTCCGCCTCCGTTGCGTTCTCCCGAAGCGATGTTACTCCATCTTTCACAAGATCCCAAAGATCTTGATAACAGAAGATCACCTTAATCTGCTTGCACCAATTCTCATAATTGTCTTTCTTAAGAATTGGCAGGGTCGCCGGAAAGTTGCCGTTCGGATAGTTCATCGCCATCACTATCTTTCTTCCTTGAATCTTTCAACCGGAGCTCTAGATACAAGATGTTGGAAATTCCCTCACACCCTATGAAGAATTCCCTTCAACCTTGATCTCAAGATTGATGAACAAACCCATAATATGGTAGTAATGGTAATAACAAGTAATTATCAAGAACAACAAAAGAAAAGAAAAACAAATAAGAAAGAGAAGAATGAGAGAATTGTTACCCACAACTGTGAGATTTCTGATTTTATTGAACCTTCACTTGCTAACACTGCAACTGTGAATCCATGTCTACTGTTGTCTTTTTGAGTACAAAGCAAGGCACCCTATTTATAGTTTTAGGTTTACACTAGCCCAAAACATAAAAGGCCCAAAATATTAAAAACAAATCTAATCATATCAAATCAAATCTATTTACACAATGAATTATATTTAACAAATTCGAGGGTGCTACCATTGTATGGAAGAACTATGCACTTTATTATTTTTTTACTTTATAGATATAATATTATTTTAAGAATAGTTTATATCATAATTTTCTGTCTATATTTTAAAGAATTTGTAATCTAGTATTTTAAAAAAATAAATAAATTTAACAACTCATAATTTTAATCTAATATCTAATAAAATGTTAGACTCTGAATTTTTCATAATCAATCTTTTTAGTAGCCAATTTAGTCAACCGATTCACCAACATTCAAATGTATCATATTTCCTCACTGTCCATGTTAAACTAGACACGAAAAAAATGATCTGACCCTTCAGTTTTCAAGATAAACTGCGATGAAATATATGCTAGTTTTGAAAATAATAAAAGTTTTGTTATTGTGGTTCGAATCCATTTGCATTTAACTTTACCTCTAAGTTTTAATAACACCAAGTTGATGAGTTGCGAGTTATCATGTTCTTATTGAGGAAACTCTAATTTTTTTTACAAGAGATTTTTCAAATTTCGCCTAAATAACAGGAAAAAATAACTATTAATCCTTAATAAAATGATTATATTTCAAAAAACACATGCATCAAACATTCCCTCTAAAACCATCATAAAACACATATTACTCACAAATATCGTCTATTAACAACTAAAAAAAATATCATAAAAAACAACAACAATTAGACTTAGAATATCTAGACCAACTTTATGGCCAATTAGATGATGTGTTATGCTATCTAGAAAAGCTATTTGAACACCTCAAAGATTTCCCGCACCATATTATATACGGTTGTGGATGTTCATATATCACTTCTCTACGCCATTTTGTCTAAAAATACCATTTTATATCTTGTTTTAGAAGCATTACTCCATTTTTTAAACTACCATTTAACTTGAAATTTATCCTTTTTTTATTCAGTTCACGTTAGTTCATTTCTTTTTGTTGTACAACGCTGCATTCAATTTGTACTAAACCAATTATGTTTGATATTGCTCTACTTTGTTCTAGGAGTATCGTTGGATTTAAAGTGAATATTATACAATGCAACAAACACTCAAATGGATCTTTGGTGCAATGGTAGCGCGTCTGACTCCAGATCAGAAGGTTGCATGTTTGATTCACGTCAGGTTCATAAATTTTAAACGCAGCGTTTTACACATATTCACAGTTTTATTTCTCACACTTTCTCTACCTTCATCTAAAACCCTAATCACTTTTTTCCACCTTCATCTTCATAAATGGCGTCTCGTCTCCGCCACGCCTTCCGTCACTACTCAACAATCCTCACTCCAAACTCCTCAACACCGCTAACCTCAAAGGAAAAATATATGCTAGTTATTTTTTTATTCAGTTATCTTTTCCCAACAATTGTTATGTTACTCTTATTTTTCGTCAAAATCTATTCATCTGAGAATTGTATAGAGTTATCGGATAGGAAGACTTGTAATTATATGTGAATTGAATGTATTTGTGTTGTTGTAATTCTGAGGATCGAATTTTGTTGTAACATATTTAAACAGGTTTATGTGTATATTAAAATGTTTATGAACAAAGTCATGAGTTACAATGTATCCAATGTTTTGAATTGTACATATAAGGCCAAAGTTTGAATTGTATATTTAAGGCCAAAGTTTGAATTGTATTTATAAGGCCAAAGTGTTGAAATAAAGGCCTGAATTATAAGCAGGTTTTTGTAATATAAGCAGGTTGTTGGTAAAATATACAAAACAGGGTGAATATTTAAAAAAAAAATTTAAAATCTGGGACATTAGACAGCACTTTTACATAAAAGCGCTGCTAAAGGTCACAAATATTACGCTACAAAAGCGCTGCTATAGGTTTGGAAGGGGGGGGGGGTCTAAGACAGCGCTTGTAAAAAGCGCTGCTAAAAGGTGGGCTAAGGCAGCGCTTTGCAAAAGCGCTGCTAAAGGGGGGTCTAAGACAGCGCTTTGTGAAACCGCTGCTAAAGGGGGGGATGGTTGCGGGAATTATGCAGCGCTTACAAAAGCGCTGCTAAAGGGCTAAAAAAGCGCTGCTAAAGGTGCTGCTGAAGGGAGCTTTTAGCAGCGCTTTTTCATTGAAAAAAAGCGCTGCCTTTACCTTTAGGAGCGCCACTTTTGGCAGCGCTTTAAAGCGCTGCTAAAGGCCAAAAAAAGCGCTGCTAAAGGTCTTTTTTGGCATAGTGGTGGTTCGAATCCATTTGCATTTAACTTTACCTCTCAGTTTTAATAACACCAAGTTGATGAGTTGCGAGCTGTCATGTTCTTATTGAAGAGACTCTAATTTTTTTTACAGGAGATTTTTCAAATTTCGCCTAAATAACAGGAAAAAAAATAACTATTAATCCTTAATAAAATGATTATATTTCAGAAAACACAGGCATCAAACATTCCCTCTAAAACCATCATAAAACACATATTACTCACAAATATCGTCAATTAACAACTAAAAAAAATCTCATAAAAAACAACAACAATTAGACTTAGAATATCTAGACCAAATTTATGGCCAATTAGATGATGTGTTATGCTATCCAGAAAAGCTATTTGAACACCTCAAAGATTTCCCGCACCATATTATATATGGTTGTGGATGTTCATATATCACTTCTCTACGACATTTTGTCTACAAATACCATTTTATATCTTGTTTTAGAAGCATTACTCCATTTTTTAAACTACCATTTAACTTGAAATTTATCCTTTTTTTATTCAGTTCACATTAGTTCATTTCTTTATGTTATACAACGCTGCATTCAATTTTTACTAAACCAATTATGTTTGAAATTGCTCTACTTTGTTCTAGGAGTATCGTTGGATTTAAAGTGAATATTATACAATGCAACAAACACTCAAATGGATCTGTGGCGCAATGGTAGCGCGTCTGACTCCAGATCAGAAGGTTGCATGTTCGATTCACGTCTGGTTCATAAATTTTAAACGCAGTGTTTTACACATATTCACACTTTTATTTCTCACACTTTCTCTATCTTCATCTAAAACCCTAATCACTTTTTTCCACCTTTATCTTCATAAATGGCGTCTCGGCGGACCCTAATCACTTTTTTCCACCTTCATCTTCATAAATGGCGTCTCGTCTCCGCCACGCCTTCCGTCACTACTCAACAATCCTCACTCCAAACTCCTCAACACCGCTAACCTCAAAGGAAAAATATATGCTAGTAATTTTTTTATTCAGTTATCTTTTCACAAACATTTGTTATGTTACTCTTATTTTTCGTCAAAATCTATTCTTTTTATTTAAATTTTATTGCTTTTAATTGATTTTATGGAGTCAATGTTATGCAGAAATGCTATTTTGGATTAACAATGTAACCCAGGATTGTTTTCTCATACAAATGATCACATGATCTGGAGAGATAATTTTTATTATGATATAGTTCGAGGGTGCTACCATTGTATGGAAGAATTATGCACTTTATTATTTTTTTACTTTATAGATATAATATTATTTTAAGAATAGTTTATATCATAATTTTCTGTCTATATTTTAAAGAATTTGTAATCTAGTATTTTAAAAAAATAAATAAATTTAATAACTCAAAATTTTAATCTAATATCTAATTAAATGTTAGACTCTGGCTTTTTCATAATCAATCTTTTTAGTAGCCAATTTAGTCAACCGATTCACCAACATTCAAATGTATCATATTTCTTCACTGTCCATGTTAAACTAGACACGAAAAGAAATTATCTGACCCTTGGGTTTTCGAGATAAACTACGATGAAATATATGCTAGATTTGAAAATAATAAAAGTTTTGTTATTATGGTTCGAATCCATTTGCATTTAACTTTACCTCTCAGTTTTAATAACACCAAGTTGATGAGTTGCGAGCTCTCATGTTCTTATTGAAGAGACTCTAATTTTGTTTATAGGAGATTTTTCAAATTTCGCCTAAGTAACAGGAAAAAAATAACTATTAATCCTTAATAAAATGATTATATTTCAGAAAACACATGCCTCAAACATTCCCTCTAAAACCATCATAAAACACATATTACTCACAAATATCGTCTAGTAACAACTAAAAAAAATCTAATAAAAAACAACAAGAATTAGACTTAGAATATCTAGACCAACTTTATGGCCAATTAGATGAAGTGTTATGCTATCCAGAAAAGCTATTTGAACACCTCAAAGATTTCCCGCACCATATTACATACGGTTGTGGATGTTCATATATCACTTCTCTACGCCATTTTGTCTACAAATACCATTTTATATCTTGTTTTAGAAGCATTACTCCATTTTTTAAACTACCATTTAACTTGAAATTTATCCTTTTTTTATTCAGTTCACGTTAGTTCATTTCTTTTTGTTGTACAACGCTGCAATCAATTTGTACTAAACCAATTATGTTTGATATTACTCTACTTTGTTCTAGGAGTATCGTTGGATTTAAAGTGAATATTATACAATGCAACAAACACTCAAATGGATCTTTGGCGCAATGGTAGCGCGTCTGACTCCAGATCAGAAGGTTGCATGTTTGATTCACGTCAGGTTCATAAATTTTAAACGCAGCGTTTTACACATATTCACACTTTTATTTCTCACACTTTCTCTACCTTCATCTAAAACCCTAATCACTTTTTTCCACCTTCATCTTCATAAATGGCGTCTCGTCTCCGCCACGCCTTCCATCACTACTCAACAATCCTCACTCCAAACTCCTCAACACCGCTAACCTCAAAGGAAAAATATATGCTAGTTATTTTTTTATTCAGTTATCTTTTCCCAACAATTGTTATGTTACTCTTATTTTTCGTCAAAATCTATTCTTTTTATTTAAATTTTATTGCTTTTAATTGATTTTATGGAGTCAATATTATGCAGAAATGCTATTTTGGATTAACAATGTAACCTAGGATTATTTTCTCATACAAATGATCACTTGATCTGGAGAGATAATTTTTATTATGATCTAATTCGAGGGTGCTACCATTGTATGGAAGAATTATGCACTTTATTATTTTTTTACTTTATAGAAATAATATTATTTTAAGAATAGTTTAATCATAATTTTCTGTCTATATTTTAAAGAATTTGTAATCTAGTATTTTAAAAAAATAAATAAATTTAACAACTCATAATTTTAATCTAATATCTAATAAAATGTTAGACTCTGAATTCTTCATAATCAATCTTTTTAGTAGCCAATTTAGTCAACCGATTCACCAACATTCAAATGTATCATATTTCTTCACTGTCCATGTTAAACTAGACACGAAAAGAAAATATCTAACCCTTCAGTTTTCAAGATAAACTGAGATGAAATATATGCTAGTTTTGAAAATAATAAAAGTTTTGTTATTGTGGTTCCAATCCATGTGCATTTAACTTTACCTCTCAGTTTTAATAACACCAAGGTGATAAGTTGCTAGCTATCATGTTCTTATTGAAGAGACTCTAATTTTTTTTACAGGAGATTTTTCAAATTTCGCCTAAATAACAGGAAAAAAAATAACTATTAATCCTTAATAAAATGATTATATTTCAAAAAACACATGCATCAAACATTCCCTCTAAAACTATCATAAAACACATATTACTCACAAATATCGTCTATTAACAATTAAAAAAAATCTCATAAAAACAACAACAATTAGACTTAGAATATCTAGACCAACTTTATGTCCAATTAGATGATGTGTTATGCTATCCAGAAAAGCTATTTGAACACCTCAAAGATTTCCCGCACCATATTATATACGGTTGTGGATGTTCATATATCACTTCTCTACGCCATTTTGTCTACAAATACCATTTTATATCTTGTTTTAGAAGCATTACTCCATTTTTTAAACTACCATTTAACTTGAAATTTATCCTTTTTTTATTCAGTTCACATTAGTTCATTTCTTTTTGTTGTACAACGCTGCATTCAATTTGTACTAAACCAATTATGTTTGAAATTGCTCTACTTTGTTCTAGGATTATCTTTGGATTTAAAGTGAATATTATACAATGCAACAAACACTTAAATGGATATGTGGCACAATGGTAGCGCGTTTGACTCCAGATCAGAAGGTTGCGTGTTCGATTCACGTCAGGTTCATAAATTTTTAACGCATCGTTTTACACATATTCACACTTTTATTTCTCACACTTTTATATCTCACACTTTTATATTTCACACTTTCTCTTCCTTCATCTAATACCCTAATCACTTTTTTCCACCGTCTTCTTCATAAATGGCGTCTCGTCTCCGCCACGCCTTCCGACACTACTCAACAATCCTCACTCCAAACTCCTCAACACCGCTAACCTCAAAGGAAAAATATATGCTAGTTATTTTTTTATTCAGTTATCTTTTCCCAATAATTGTTATGTTACTCTTATTTTTCGTAAAAATCTTTTCTTTTTATTTAAATTTTATTGCTTTTAATTGATTTTATGGAGTCAATGTTATGCAGAAATGCTATTTTGGATTAACAATGTAACCTAGGATTGTTTTCTCATACAAATGATCACATGATCTGGAGAGATAACTTTTATTATGATCTAATTCGAGGGTGCTACCATTGTATGGAAGAATTATTCACTTTATTATTTTTTTACTTTATAGATATAATATTAGTTTAAGAATAGTTTATATCATAATTTTCTGTCTATATTTTAAAGAATTTGTAATCTAGTATTTTAAAAAAATAAATAAATTTAACAACTCATAATTTTAATCTAATATCTAATAAAATGTTAGACTCTGAATTTTTCATAATCAATCTTTTTAGTAGCCAACTTAGTCAAACGATTCACCAACATTCAAATGTATCATATTTCTTCACTGTCCATGTTAAACTAGACACGAAAAGAAATTATCTAACCCTTCAGTTTTCAAGATAAACTGAGATGAAATATATGCTAGTTTTGAAAATAATAAAAGTTTTGTTATTGTGGTTCCAATCCATGTGCATTTAACTTTACCTCTTAGTTTTAATAACACCAAGGTGATAAGTTGCGAGCTATCATGTTCTTATTGAAGAGACTCTAATTTTTTTTACAGGAGATTTTTCAAATTTCGCCTAAATAACAGGAAAAAAAATAACTATTAATCCTTAATAAAATGATTAGATTTCAAAAAACACATGCATCAAATATTCCCTCTAAAACCATCATAAAACACATATTACTCACAAATATCGTCTATTAACAATTAAAAAAAATCTCATAAAAAACAACAACAATTAGACTTAGAATATCTAGACCAACTTTATGGCCAATTAGATGATGTGTTATGCTATCCAGAAAAGCTATTTGAACACCTCAAAGATTTCTCGCACCATATTATATACGGTTGTGGATGTTCATATATCACTTCTCTACGCCATTTTGTCTAGAAATACCATTTTATATCTTGTTTTAGAAGCATTACTCCATTTTTTAAACTACCATTTAACTTGAAATTTATCCTTTTTTTATTCAGTTCACATTAGTTCATTTCTTTTTGTTGTACAACGCTGCATTCAATTTGTACTAAACCAATTATGTTTGAAATTGCTCTACTTTGTTCTAGGAGTATCTTTGGATTTAAAGTGAATATTATACAATGCAACAAACACTTAAATGGATCTGTGGCGCAATGGTAGCGCGTCTGACTCCAGATCAAAAGGTTGCCTGTTCGATTCACGTCAGGTTCAGAAATTTTAAACGCATCGTTTTACACATATTCACCCTTTTATTTCTCACACTTTCTCTTCCTTCATCTAAAACCCTAATCACTTTTTTCCACCGTCTTCTTCATAAATGGCGTCTCGTCTCCGCCACGCCTTCCGACACTACTCAACAATCCTCACTCCAAACTCCTCAACACCGCTAACCTTAAAGGAAAAATATATGCTAGTTATTTTTTTATTCAGTTATCTTTTCCCAATAATTGTTATGTTACTCTTATTTTTCGTAAAAATCTTTTCTTTTTATTTAAATTTTATTGCTTTTAATTGATTTTATGGAGTCAATGTTATGCAGAAATGCTATTTTGGATTAACAATGTAACCTAGGATTGTTTTCTCATACAAATGATCACATGATCTGGAGAGATAACTTTTATTATGATCTAATTCGAGGGTGCTACCATTGTATGGAAGAATTATTCACTTTATTATTTTTTTACTTTATAGATATAATATTAGTTTAAGAATAGTTTATATCATAATTTTCTGTCTATATTTTAAAGAATTTGTAATCTAGTATTTTAAAAAAATAAATAAATTTAACAACTCATAATTTTAATCTAATATCTAATAAAATGTTAGACTCTGAATTTTTCATAATCAATCTTTTTAGTAGCCAACTTAGTCAAACGATTCACCAACATTCAAATGTATCATATTTCTTCACTGTCCATGTTAAACTAGACACGAAAAGAAATTATCTAACCCTTCAGTTTTCAAGATAAACTGAGATGAAATATATGCTAGTTTTGAAAATAATAAAAGTTTTGTTATTGTGGTTCCAATCCATGTGCATTTAACTTTACCTCTCAGTTTTAATAACACCAAGGTGATAAGTTGCGAGCTATCATGTTCTTATTGAAGAGACTCTAATTTTTTTTACAAGAGATTTTTCAAATTTCGCCTAAATAACAGAAAAAAAAATAACTATTAATCCTTAATAAAATGATTATATTTCAAAAAACACATGCATCAAATATTCCCTCTAAAACCATCATAAAACACATATTACTCACAAATATCGTCTATTAACAATTAAAAAAAATCTCATAAAAAACAACAACAATTAGACTTAGAATATCTAGACCAACTTTATGGCCAATTAGATGATGTGTTATGCTATCCAGAAAAGCTATTTGAACACCTCAAAGATTTCCCGCACCATATTATATACGGTTGTGGATGTTCATATATCACTTCTCTACGCCATTTTGTCTAGAAATACCATTTTATATCTTGTTTTAGAAGCATTACTCCATTTTTTAAACTACCATTTAACTTGAAATTTATCCTTTTTTTATTCAGTTCACATTAGTTCATTTCTTTTTGTTGTACAACGCTGCATTCAATTTGTACTAAACCAATTATGTTTGAAATTGCTCTACTTTGTTCTAGGAGTATCTTTGGATTTAAAGTGAATATTATACAATGCAACAAACACTTAAATGGATCTGTGGCGCAATGGTAGCGCGTCTGACTCCAGATCAGAAGGCTGCCTGTTCGATTCACGTCAGGTTCATAAATTTTAAACGCATCGTTTTACACATATTCACACTTTTATTTCTCACACTTTCTCTTCCTTCATCTAAAACCCTAATCACTTTTTTCCACCATCATCTTCATAAATGGCGTCTCGTCTCCGCCACGCCTTCCGTTACTACTCAACAAACCTCACCCCAAACTCCTCAACACCGCTAACCTCAAAGGAAAAATATATGCTAGTTATTTTTTTATTCAGTTATCTTTTCCCAATAATTGTTATGTTACTCTTATTTTTCGTAAAAATCTTTTCTTTTTATTTAAATTTTATTGCTTTTAATTGATTTTATGGAGTCAATGTTATGCAGAAATGCTATTTTGGATTAACAATGTAACCTAGGATTGTTTTCTCATACAAATGATCACATGATCTGGAGAGATAACTTTTATTATGATCTAATTCGAGGGTGCTACCATTGTATGGAAGAATTATTCACTTTATTATTTTTTTACTTTATAGATATAATATTAGTTTAAGAATAGTTTATATCATAATTTTCTGTCTATATTTTAAAGAATTTGTAATCTAGTATTTTAAAAAAATAAATAAATTTAACAACTCATAATTTTAATCTAATATCTAATAAAATGTTAGACTCTGAATTTTTCATAATCAATCTTTTTAGTAGCCAACTTAGTCAAACGATTCACCAACATTCAAATGTATCATATTTCTTCACTGTCCATGTTAAACTAGACACGAAAAGAAATTATCTAACCCTTCAGTTTTCAAGATAAACTGAGATGAAATATATGCTAGTTTTGAAAATAATAAAAGTTTTGTTATTGTGGTTCCAATCCATGTGCATTTAACTTTACCTCTTAGTTTTAATAACACCAAGGTGATAAGTTGCGAGCTATCATGTTCTTATTGAAGAGACTCTAATTTTTTTTACAGGAGATTTTTCAAATTTCGCCTAAATAACAGGAAAAAAAATAACTATTAATCCTTAATAAAATGATTAGATTTCAAAAAACACATGCATCAAATATTCCCTCTAAAACCATCATAAAACACATATTACTCACAAATATCGTCTATTAACAATTAAAAAAAATCTCATAAAAAACAACAACAATTAGACTTAGAATATCTAGACCAACTTTATGGCCAATTAGATGATGTGTTATGCTATCCAGAAAAGCTATTTGAACACCTCAAAGATTTCTCGCACCATATTATATACGGTTGTGGATGTTCATATATCACTTCTCTACGCCATTTTGTCTAGAAATACCATTTTATATCTTGTTTTAGAAGCATTACTCCATTTTTTAAACTACCATTTAACTTGAAATTTATCCTTTTTTTATTCAGTTCACATTAGTTCATTTCTTTTTGTTGTACAACGCTGCATTCAATTTGTACTAAACCAATTATGTTTGAAATTGCTCTACTTTGTTCTAGGAGTATCTTTGGATTTAAAGTGAATATTATACAATGCAACAAACACTTAAATGGATCTGTGGCGCAATGGTAGCGCGTCTGACTCCAGATCAAAAGGTTGCCTGTTCGATTCACGTCAGGTTCAGAAATTTTAAACGCATCGTTTTACACATATTCACCCTTTTATTTCTCACACTTTCTCTTCCTTCATCTAAAACCCTAATCACTTTTTTCCACCGTCTTCTTCATAAATGGCGTCTCGTCTCCGCCACGCCTTCCGACACTACTCAACAATCCTCACTCCAAACTCCTCAACACCGCTAACCTCAAAGGAAAAATATATGCTAGTTATTTTTTTATTCAGTTATCTTTTCCCAATAATTGTTATGTTACTCTTATTTTTCGTAAAAATCTTTTCTTTTTATTTAAATTTTATTGCTTTTAATTGATTTTATGGAGTCAATGTTATGCAGAAATGCTATTTTGGATTAACAATGTAACCTAGGATTGTTTTCTCATACAAATGATCACATGATCTGGAGAGATAAATTTTATTATGATCTAATTCGAGGGTGCTACCATTGTATGGAAGAATTATTCACTTTATTATTTTTTTACTTTATAGATATAATATTAGTTTAAGAATAGTTTATATCATAATTTTCTGTCTATATTTTAAAGAATTTGTAATCTAGTATTTTAAAAAAATAAATAAATTTAACAACTCATAATTTTAATCTAATATCTAATAAAATGTTAGACTCTGAATTTTTCATAATCAATCTTTTTAGTAGCCAACTTAGTCAAACGATTCACCAACATTCAAATGTATCATATTTCTTCACTGTCCATGTTAAACTAGACACGAAAAGAAATTATCTAACCCTTCAGTTTTCAAGATAAACTGAGATGAAATATATGCTAGTTTTGAAAATAATAAAAGTTTTGTTATTGTGGTTCCAATCCATGTGCATTTAACTTTACCTCTCAGTTTTAATAACACCAAGGTGATAAGTTGCGAGCTATCATGTTCTTATTGAAGAGACTCTAATTTTTTTTACAAGAGATTTTTCAAATTTCGCCTAAATAACAGGAAAAAAAATAACTATTAATCCTCAATAAAATGATTATATTTCAAAAAACACATGCATCAAATATTCCCTCTAAAACCATCATAAAACACATATTACTCACAAATATCGTCTATTAACAATTAAAAAAAATCTCATAAAAAACAACAACAATTAGACTTAGAATATCTAGACCAACTTTATGGCCAATTAGATGATGTGTTATGCTATCCAGAAAAGCTATTTGAACACCTCAAAGATTTCCCGCACCATATTATATACGGTTGTGGATGTTCATATATCACTTCTCTACGCCATTTTGTCTAGAAATAAAATTTTATATCTTGTTTTAGAAGCATTACTCCATTTTTTAAACTACCATTTAACTTGAAATTTATCCTTTTTTTATTCAGTTCACATTAGTTCATTTCTTTTTGTTGTACAACGCTGCATTCAATTTGTACTAAACCAATTATGTTTGAAATTGCTCTACTTTGTTCTAGGAGTATCTTTGGATTTAAAGTGAATATTATACAATGCAACAAACACTTAAATGGATCTGTGGCGCAATGGTAGCGCGTCTGACTCCAGATCAGAAGGCTGCCTGTTCGATTCACGTCAGGTTCATAAATTTTAAACGCATCGTTTTACACATATTCACACTTTTATTTCTCACACTTTCTCTTCCTTCATCTAAAACCCTAATCACTTTTTTCCACCATCATCTTCATAAATGGCGTCTCGTCTCCGCCACGCCTTCCGTTACTACTCAACAAACCTCACCCCAAACTCCTCAACACCGCTAACCTCAAAGGAAAAATATATGCTAGTTATTTTTTTATTCAGTTATCTTTTCCCAACAATTGTTATGTTACTCTTATTTTTCGTAAAAATCTTTTCTTTTTATTTAAATTTTATTGCTTTTAATTGATTTTATGGAGTCAATGTTATGCAGAAATGCTATTTTGGATTAACAATGTAACCTAGGATTGTTTTCTCATACAAATGATCACATGATCTGGAGAGATAACTTTTATTATGATCTAATTCGAGGGTGCTACCATTGTATGGAAGAATTATTCACTTTATTATTTTTTTACTTTATAGATATAATATTATTTTAAGAATAGTTTATATCATAATTTTCTGTCTATATTTTAAAGAATTTGTAATCTAGTATTTTAAAAAAATAAATAAATTTAACAACTCATAATTTTAATCTAATATCTAATAAAATGTTAGACTCTGAATTTTTCATAATCAATCTTTTTAGTATCCAACTTAGTCAAACGATTCACCAACATTCCAATGTATCATATTTCTTCACTGTCCATGTTAAACTAGACATGGAAAGAAATTATCTAACCCTTCAGTTTTCAAGATAAACTGAGATGAAATATATGCTAGTTTTGAAAATAATAAAAGTTTTGTTATTGTGGTTCGAATCCATTTGCATTTAACTTTACCTCTCAGTTTTAATAACACCAAGTTGATGAGTTGCGAGTTATCATGTTCTTATTGAGGAGACTCTAATTTTTTTACAGGAGATTTTTCAAATTTCGCCTAAATAACAGGAAAAAATAACTATTAATCCTTAATAAAATGATTATATTTCAAAAAACACATGCATCAAACATTCCCTCTAAAACCATCATAAAACACATATTACTCACAAATATCGTCTATTAACAACTAAAAAAATATCATAAAAAACAACAACAATTAGACTTAGAATATCTAGACCAACTTTATGGCCAATTAGATGATGTGTTATGCTATCTAGAAAAGCTATTTGAACACCTCAAAGATTTCCCGCACCATATTATATACGGTTGTGGATGTTCATATATCACTTCTCTACGCCATTTTGTCTAGAAATACCATTTTATATCTTGTTTTAGAAGCATTACTCCATTTTTTAAACTACCATTTAACTTGAAATTTATCCTTTTTTTATTCAGTTCACGTTAGTTCATTTCTTTTTGTTGTACAACGCTGCATTCAATTTGTACTAAACCAATTATGTTTGATATTGCTCTACTTTGTTCTAGGAGTATCGTTGGATTTAAAGTGAATATTATACAATGCAACAAACACTCAAATGGATCTTTGGTGCAATGGTAGCGCGTCTGACTCCAGATCAGAAGGTTGCATGTTTGATTCACGTCAGGTTCATAAATTTTAAACGCAGCGTTTTACACATATTCACACTTTTATTTCTCACACTTTCTCTACCTTCATCTAAAACCCTAATCACTTTTTTCCACCTTCATCTTCATAAATGGCGTCTCGTCTCCGCCACGCCTTCCGTCACTACTCAATAATCCTCACTCCAAACTCCTCAACACCGCTAACCTCAAAGGAAAAATATATGCTAGTTATTTTTTTATTCAGTTATCTTTTCCCAACAATTGTTATGTTACTCTTATTTTTCGTCAAAATCTATTCATCTGAGAATTGTATAGAGTTATCGGATTGGAAGACTTGTAATTATATGTGAATTGAATGTATTTGTGTTGTTGTAATTCTGAGGATCGAATTTTGTTGTAACATATTTAAACAGGTTTATGTGTATATTAAAATGTTTATGAACAAAGTCATGAGTTACAATGTATCCAATGTTTTGAATTGTACATATAAGGCCAAAGTTTGAATTGTATATTTAAGGCCAAAGTTTGAATTGTATTTATAAGGCCAAAGTGTTGAAATAAAGGCCTGAATTATAAGCAGGTTTGTGTAATATAAACAGGTTGTTGGTAAAATATACAAAACAGGGTGAATATTTAAAAAAAAAAATTTTAAAATCTGGGACATTAGACAGCGCTTTTACATAAAAGCGCTGCTAAAGGTCACAAATATTACGCTACAAAAGCACTGCTATAGGTTTGGAAGGGGGGGGGGGGGTCTAAGACAGCGCTTGTAAAAAGCGCTGCTAAAGGGTGGGCTAAGGCAGCGCTTTGCAAAAGCGCTGCTAAAGGGGGGTCTAAGACAACGCTTTGTGAAACCGCTGCTAAAGGGGGGGATGGTTGCGGGAATTATGCAGCGCTTACAAAAGCGCTGCTAAAGGGCTAAAAAAGCGCTGCTAAAGGTGCTGCTGAAGGGAGCTTTTAGCAGCGCTTTTTCATTGAAAAAAAGCGCTGCCTTTACCTTTAGGAGCGCCACTTTTGGCAGCGCTTTAAAGCGCTGCTAAAGGTTTTTTTTGGCATAGTGGTGGTTCGAATCCATTTGCATTTAACTTTACCTCTCAGTTTTAATAACACCAAGTTGATGAGTTGCGAGCTGTCATGTTCTTATTGAAGAGACTCTAATTTTTTTTACAGGAGATTTTTCAAATTTCGCCTAAATAACAGGAAAAAAAATAACTATTAATCCTTAATAAAATGATTATATTTCAGAAAACACAGGCATCAAACATTCCCTCTAAAACCATCATAAAACACATATTACTCACAAATATCGTCTATTAACAACTAAAAAAAATCTCATAAAAAACAACAACAATTAGACTTAGAATATCTAGACCAAATTTATGGCCAATTAGATGATGTGTTATGCTATCCAGAAAAGCTATTTGAACACCTCAAAGATTTCCCGCACCATATTATATATGGTTGTGGATGTTCATATATCACTTCTCAACGACATTTTGTCTACAAATACCATTTTATATCTTGTTTTAGAAGCATTACTCCATTTTTTAAACTACCATTTAACTTGAAATTTATCCTTTTTTTATTCAGTTCACATTAGTTCATTTCTTTATGTTATACAACGCTGCATTCAATTTTTACTAAACCAATTATGTTTGAAATTGCTCTACTTTGTTCTAGGAGTATCGTTGGATTTAAAGTGAATATTATACAATGCAACAAACACTCAAATGGATCTGTGGCGCAATGGTAGCGCGTCTGACTCCAGATCAGAAGGTTGCATGTTCGATTCACGTCTGGTTCATAAATTTTAAACGCAGTGTTTTACACATATTCACACTTTTATTTCTCACACTTTCTCTTCCTTCATCTAAAACCCTAATCACTTTTTTCCACCTTTATCTTCATAAATGGCGTCTCGGCGGACCCTAATCACTTTTTTCCACCTTCATCTTCATAAATGGCGTCTCGTCTCCGCCACGCCTTCCGTCACTACTCAACAATCCTCACTCCAAACTCCTCAACACCGCTAACCTCAAAGGAAAAATATATGCTAGTAATTTTTTTATTCAGTTATCTTTTCACAAACAATTGTTATGTTACTCTTATTTTTCGTCAAAATCTATTCTTTTTATTTAAATTTTATTGCTTTTAATTGATTTTATGGAGTCAATGTTATGCAGAAATGCTATTTTGGATTAACAATGTAACCCAGGATTGTTTTCTCATACAAATGATCACATGATCTGGAGAGATAATTTTTATTATGATATAGTTCGAGGGTGCTACCATTGTATGGAAGAATTATGCACTTTATTATTTTTTTACTTTATAGATATAATATTATTTTAAGAATAGTTTATATCATAATTTTCTGTCTATATTTTAAAGAATTTGTAATCTAGTATTTTAAAAAAATAAATAAATTTAACAACTCAAAATTTTAATCTAATATCTAATTAAATGTTAGACTCTGGCTTTTTCATAATCAATCTTTTTAGTAGCCAATTTAGTCAACCGATTCACCAACATTCAAATGTATCATATTTCTTCACTGTCCATGTTAAACTAGACACGAAAAGAAATTATCTGACCCTTGGGTTTTCGAGATAAACTACGATGAAATATATGCTAGATTTGAAAATAATAAAAGTTTTGTTATTATGGTTCGAATCCATTTGCATTTAACTTTACCTCTCAGTTTTAATAACACCAAGTTGATGAGTTGCGAGCTCTCATGTTCTTATTGAAGAGACTCTAATTTTGTTTATAGGAGATTTTTCAAATTTCGCCTAAGTAACAGGAAAAAAATAACTATTAATCCTTAATAAAATGATTATATTTCAGAAAACACATGCCTCAAACATTCCCTCTAAAACCATCATAAAACACATATTACTCACAAATATCGTCTATTAACAACTAAAAAAAATCTAATAAAAAACAACAAGAATTAGACTTAGAATATCTAGACCAACTTTATGGCCAATTAGATGAAGTGTTATGCTATCCAGAAAAGCTATTTGAACACCTCAAAGATTTCCCGCACCATATTACATACGGTTGTGGATGTTCATATATCACTTCTCTACGCCATTTTGTCTACAAATACCATTTTATATCTTGTTTTAGAAGCATTACTCCATTTTTTAAACTACCATTTAACTTGAAATTTATCCTTTTTTTATTCAGTTCACGTTAGTTCATTTCTTTTTGTTGTACAACGCTGCAATCAATTTGTACTAAACCAATTATGTTTGATATTACTCTACTTTGTTCTAGGAGTATCGTTGGATTTAAAGTGAATATTATACAATGCAACAAACACTCAAATGGATCTTTGGCGCAATGGTAGCGCGTCTGACTCCAGATCAGAAGGTTGCATGTTTGATTCACGTCAGGTTCATAAATTTTAAACGCAGCGTTTTACACATATTCACACTTTTATTTCTCACACTTTCTCTACCTTCATCTAAAACCCTAATCACTTTTTTCCACCTTCATCTTCATAAATGGCGTCTCGTCTCCGCCACGCCTTCCATCACTACTCAACAATCCTCACTCCAAACTCCTCAACACCGCTAACCTCAAAGGAAAAATATATGCTAGTTATTTTTTTATTCAGTTATCTTTTCCCAACAATTGTTATGTTACTCTTATTTTTCGTCAAAATCTATTCTTTTTATTTAAATTTTATTGCTTTTAATTGATTTTATGGAGTCAATATTATGCAGAAATGCTATTTTGGATTAACAATGTAACCTAGGATTATTTTCTCATACAAATGATCACTTGATCTGGAGAGATAATTTTTATTATGATCTAATTCGAGGGTGCTACCATTGTATGGAAGAATTATGCACTTTATTATTTTTTTACTTTATAGATATAATATTATTTTAAGAATAGTTTATATCATAATTTTCTGTCTATATTTTAAAGAATTTGTAATCTAGTATTTTAAAAAAATAAATAAATTTAACAACTCAAAATTTTAATCTAATATCTAATTAAATGTTAGACTCTGGATTTTTCATAATCAATCTTTTTAGTAGCCAATTTAGTCAACCGATTCACCAACATTCAAATGTATCATATTTCTTCACTGTCCATGTTAAACTAGACACGAAAAGAAATTATCTGACCCTTGGGTTTTCGAGATAAACTACGATGAAATATATGCTAGATTTGAAAATAATAAAAGTTTTGTTATTATGGTTCGAATCCATTTGCATTTAACTTTACCTCTCAGTTTTAATAACACCAAGTTGATGAGTTGCGAGCTCTCATGTTCTTATTGAAGAGACTCTAATTTTGTTTATAGGAGATTTTTCAAATTTCGCCTAAGTAACAGGAAAAAAATAACTATTAATCCTTAATAAAATGATTATATTTCAGAAAACACATGCCTCAAACATTCCCTCTAAAACCATCATAAAACACATATTACTCACAAATATCGTCTATTAACAACTAAAAAAAATCTAATAAAAAACAACAAGAATTAGACTTAGAATATCTAGACCAACTTTATGGCCAATTAGATGAAGTGTTATGCTATCCAGAAAAGCTATTTGAACACCTCAAAGATTTCCCGCACCATATTACATACGGTTGTGGATGTTCATATATCACTTCTCTACGCCATTTTGTCTACAAATACCATTTTATATCTTGTTTTAGAAGCATTACTCCATTTTTTAAACTACCATTTAACTTGAAATTTATCCTTTTTTTATTCAGTTCACGTTAGTTCATTTCTTTTTGTTGTACAACGCTGCAATCAATTTGTACTAAACCAATTATGTTTGATATTACTCTACTTTGTTCTAGGAGTATCGTTGGATTTAAAGTGAATATTATACAATGCAACAAACACTCAAATGGATCTTTGGCGCAATGGTAGCGCGTCTGACTCCAGATCAGAAGGTTGCATGTTTGATTCACGTCAGGTTCATAAATTTTAAACGCAGCGTTTTACACATATTCACACTTTTATTTCTCACACTTTCTCTACCTTCATCTAAAACCCTAATCACTTTTTTCCACCTTCATCTTCATAAATGGCGTCTCGTCTCCGCCACGCCTTCCATCACTACTCAACAATCCTCACTCCAAACTCCTCAACACCGCTAACCTCAAGGAAAAATATATGCTAGTTATTTTTTTATTCAGTTATCTTTTCCCAACAATTGTTATGTTACTCTTATTTTTCGTCAAAATCTATTCTTTTTATTTAAATTTTATTGCTTTTAATTGATTTTATGGAGTCAATATTATGCAGAAATGCTATTTTGGATTAACAATGTAACCTAGGATTATTTTCTCATACAAATGATCACTTGATCTGGAGAGATAATTTTTATTATGATCTAATTCGAGGGTGCTACCATTGTATGGAAGAATTATGCACTTTATTATTTTTTTACTTTATAGATATAATATTATTTTAAGAATAGTTTATATCATAATTTTCTGTCTATATTTTAAAGAATTTGTAATCTAGTATTTTAAAAAAATAAATAAATTTAACAACTCAAAATTTTAATCTAATATCTAATTAAATGTTAGACTCTGGATTTTTCATAATCAATCTTTTTAGTAGCCAATTTAGTCAACCGATTCACCAACATTCAAATGTATCATATTTCTTCACTGTCCATGTTAAACTAGACACGAAAAGAAATTATATGACCCTTGGGTTTTCGAGATAAACTACGATGAAATATATGCTAGATTTGAAAATAATAAAAGTTTTGTTATTATGGTTCGAATCCATTTGCATTTAACTTTACCTCTCAGTTTTAATAACACCAAGTTGATGAGTTGCGAGCTCTCATGTTCTTATTGAAGAGACTCTAATTTTGTTTATAGGAGATATTTCAAATTTCGCCTAAGTAACAGGAAAAAAATAACTATTAATCCTTAATAAAATGATTATATTTCAGAAAACACATGCATCAAACATTCCCTCTAAAACCATCATAAAACACATATTACTCACAAATATCGTCTATTAACAACTAAAAAAAATCTAATAAAAAACAACAAGAATTAGACTTAGAATATCTAGACCAACTTTATGGCCAATTAGATGAAGTGTTATGCTATCCAGAAAAGCTATTTGAACACCTCAAAGATTTCCCGCACCATATTATATACGGTTGTGGATGTTCATATATCACTTATCTACGCCATTTTGTCTACAAATACCATTTTATATCTTGTTTTAGAAGCATTACTCCATTTTTTAAACTACCATTTAACTTGAAATTTATCCTTTTTTTATTCAGTTCACATTAGTTCATTTCTTTTTGTTGTACAACGCTGCATTCAATTTGTACTAAACCAATTATGTTTGAAATTGCTCTACTTTGTTCTAGGATTATCTTTGGATTTAAAGTGAATATTATACAATGCAACAAACACTTAAATGGATCTGTGGCGCAATGGTATCGCGTCTGACTCAAGATCAGAAGGTTGCGTGTTCGATTCACGTCAGGTTCATAAATTTTTAACGCATCTCGTCTCTGCCACGCCTTCCGACACTACTCAACAATCCTCACTCCAAACTCCTCAACACCGCTAACCTCAAAGGAAAAATATATGCTAGTTATTTTTTTATTCAGTTATCTTTTCCCAATAATTGTTATGTTACTCTTATTTTTCGTAAAAATCTTTTCTTTTTATTTAAATTTTATTGCTTTTAATTGATTTTATGGAGTCAATGTTATGCAGAAATGCTATTTTGGATTAACAATGTAACCTAGGATTGTTTTCTCATACAAATGATCACATGATCTGGAGAGATAACTTTTTGATCTGACCTGATCAGGAGGGATCACGGACTGGCCACACTCCGTTGGGCTGTTATCTGTTCGCCGGGGTGAGAAAGAGGAGGGGGGTGTACCTGCAAAGCACTCCGACGCCCAAGTAAGAAGTTGGACAGAGAGGAAGCAATAGTACAGAAAAAGGGGCAAGAAGAGTTACCTGACCCTCTTGAAGAAGAGGGTATTTATAGAGAGACCCCAGCGCTGGGCCAACGGTCATTCGAGGTGGGCTGGACGACCAGGCCCAACCCTAATGACTGCTAGGGCTTACGTGGCGTAGTGAAGACCAGGACGTGGTCTTCGCCCTAGTTCAACCGCTCCTAGATCTCCGGAAAGTGGGTTTGACCTGCTCTTTCGGAGGTGGGCAGTTGGCCGATGATGTGTCCCCACGGAGGGGAGAACGTGCGCCGAGCACGTTATTCTCCCCGCGGAGGGGAGCCCGGGTGGTCCTGCTCGTCCGGCGTGACGGACGACAAAAAAGGACGTGGAGATGTAGCTTGTGCTCGGCGGCCAGCTCCTGCTCGTTCGAAGGGGCGCGTGTCAGGCGTGCCCAGTTCGCTTGTTGGGCCGCATGTGGTATTGGGCCTGCCGAGGTGAGGCCCATACCGGAACAGGAGCCCCCCAAGTCGAAGCTCTGGGGAAGAGCGAGGACTTAAGGTCGTCGTGTCTGGAGCGGGGACTCGCACGAAGGGCTCCGGTCGTCGGCAGAACGGGGAGGAGGCAGGTGAAGGGACGCGACTGTCAGGTTGCCGCCACGTGTCTTGTGTTAAGCGGTCGTAGGGGCGGCTAACCTATGTCATTAATGAGCCTAGGGTCGCTTCGAGTCCCGCGCCGGGTTATAAATATGGAGGTCCTCGCTCATTCTGTTACTTTTCTCCCTGCTAATCTTTTATCGTCTCTGCTCGTCCGCCGCTTGCCGCCGATCGCCGCCGTACCGTTTGCTCTTTTCTTCCGTCCGCCGCCGTTACAAGTGAGTTCCTCTTTTCCCTCCCTTTTTATTTCCGTCGTCTAACTGGAACGTGTGGTCGGGGCGGGATGAACGCCCCGAGGAGGGACGCGAGTTCCGCCGCGTCTGGCGATTTTTCCGATGAATGTCCCGGGGACAGTAGGCTAGTTCCGATGAATGCCCCGAGGACGGGAGCTTTTTCTGATGAATGCCCCGAGGACGGGGGGTTTTCTCCGATGAATGTCCCGAGGACGGGGGCTTTTTCTGGTGAATGCCCCGGGGAGAAGTACCTTCTCCGACGGCCGTCCCGAAGGGGGTGAGGGGTCGTTCTTTGATCCCCGAGGAGGGTAGACGGGGAGCGAGTGTCTGCTCGTCGCTTCTCGGCCTTTGTCGCCCTTTCACTTGACTTGCGGTGGAAGGGTGGATTTGATCCTGGCTATCGAATTCACCGATGTCCTCTGCTTTCAGGTGTAGATGTCGGCTCTGGTGCCGAGGATAATGGTTGAAGATAATGAACCCGAGGTCCCGGAGTATGACGACGAGCATATCGCCCCGTCCGAGGAGTGGGCGGCCGAGGAGCCACTTTCCATCCCCTCTTGCTTTGTGGCCAACTCGTCCGACGTGTATGCCACGGTCGAGGACACGCCGATAGGAGAAACACAACACTGGCAGGTGTACCGCCCGAAAGAGCATCACCGAATCTGTTCGCGATATGGGCGGAAGATGTTCCCGATGTATGAATTTTATTTTAAAGAAGCTCGGCTCCGGTTACCGTTTTCCGCCTTCCATCTGGGGCTTTTTGACTGGCTGCGTCTTGCCCCGTCTCAGCTGCACCCAAACGCTTTGGCTTTCATCCGGGCTTTCGAGGTGGTGTGTTTCTACCTCTCGGTGGAGCCGACGGTGCCGTTATTTTTCCGCATCTTTCATTTGCAGCGGCAGACGGTGCGAGGTCGCCACGGATGGGTCTCCTTCAAACAATCGACCAAAATTTTCAAAGCGTATAGCGATTCTGTCAAAGACTTCAAAGGTCGGTTCTACCTCGTCAAACCGATCACGCAGCACGGCTCGGACACTCTCTTCGACGAGGGCGAGCGCACGGTAGATGGCCAGCGGTTCCGCGCGTGGCTTCCTAAGATACATCTACTGTGGACTGCGGAGCATTTCAGTCGAGGGACGGATAGGTATATCGTCCGGGCGGGGACCCTCGAGGAGAAGGACATGGCCGCCTATTTGAAAATAATTGCCTTTGTACGGTCACTCCCCCCGTCGAAGCTGGTGACGCCCGACGGTCGGTATATCCTCGACGCCCAGGGGAACATACGCACCAAGAAGCGTTTGATAAATACTAAGACTTTGCTCGGTTGTGCGACCGGGGCGGCCGCTCTGGATTATCTAGGTAGGGATGTTCGTTTTCCCTCGTGGTCGGGGTTTTTGATCGTCGCTAACCCATTTCTTTGTTTTTGCAGCGAACATGTCTACTGTCGACGAGCGGGTGAAGCAGTTGCGTGCTGCTAGGAATGCCGTGGCCCCGAGGACGAGGGTGAGTCAGCTGGTCGGTCAGGAGGTCGCGACGCAAGGGGGGCAAACTTCGTCCTCGTCGCCTCAAGAGAGCCAATCCCCTGTGTCTCAAGGAGTGTCGAAGAGGCAAAGGTCCGAGGAGCCTCGGGTGGTGGATCTGACGGTCGGCGCCGTCGAGGAAGGTTATGTCGTCCCTCCCTGCCACCAGCACCCGGGATATTTTCATGGTGCCCGTTCCCCCACTGTTTCCGCCGGGGAGGTGAAGGTTGTTCGTTAGGCCGATCGGGAGACCCGTCGACGTGTCCTGGCTGAGGACTTGGCCGCAATGATGCGGACGTTTACGACGGCTCTCGTGCTGAACGAGGAGGGCTGCTCCGCTGCTGAGCTGTCCAAACTGCAAGGGGATCTCACTTTCACGCAGTCGCGGTTGGCCAAGCTCACTGAGGAGTTGGAGAAGAGCCAGAAGGACGTCGCCGAGCAGCGGAAACGGGCGGAGGGTGCTGAGGGGAAGGTGACTTCGCTGGAGGAGAAGCTGGGGACAGCGACGACCGAGGTGCAGGCGTTGAAGGTTCGCACGGAGGTTTTGGACAGCGCTGTTCGTCCGGCCGAGGACGAGACTGATGGGGATCGACGGCTAATCACCCGTGCTGACTTAATCGCCCGTATCCGAGTGTTGGAGAGTGATTGTCTGGAGGCCGTTGAGGTCGGGTTCAAGAACGCGGTCGAGCAGATTCAGGTCGCCAACCCTGGTGTCGTGCTGGTCGTGGACGGGATAGGGCCGTACCACGAGATTGTTGATGGGAGGGTGATCGATCCTTATCTTGTTATCCGAGGAGGAACCCGTGGCTGCTGACCGGGCGGACGAGGAAGCATAGGTTGCCGGGCCTGCGTGCTCGTTGTTTTTGTGGCCTGCGTGCCGATGTTTGTTATCTTTTTCTTTGGGCCTGCATGCTCGTTTTTGTACCATTGACTACTGGGCTGGTGCCCGCTTTTGTTAAATATATTTATCGTGGATTTTCTAAGTGTGCGCTCGTTATTTGCATGTTGTTTTATGCTCGTTTTTCGTATTTGTTTGAATGCCTCTGATGTGTATGACATTTCTTGTAAATTTTCTAAGTGTGCGCTCGATGTGTTTAGCTCGACAATTTGTTACCGGTAGTGTAGGGAACTGGCCGGTTTGGCCGGGGATGTAGCCGGGCCGTTTCGGGGGTAGTTTTCCCCGGGGCGTGGACGGCCCATCGCGAGCTGGGTGTCCTACCTGTTTTGGTACGGCGGTGGGGAGCCTCGGTCGAGGTATTCCCTGCCGAGCAAGGCCTTCTGCCCGCGCACACGAGAGGCAGGGCTTGCTTTTCTTTGGTCGCTGGTGGACGCAGGGGTGTGCGGTGGTACCATGTCGCCCCCCCAGTGGTCGGGACGATGGGTCGTCGCGGGCAATGTGTTAACTGTAGTACCGCTTAAGCTTCGCGGCGTTCCATGGTCGAGCTAGTTGTTCACCGTGCAGGTTTTCGAGGTAATAGGCCCCGTGCTCCGTTTTGTCCCGGACTCGGTACGGGCCTTCCCAGTTCGCAGTCAGTTTGCCCTCGTCGGAGTCTTTCTGGTTTCTGCGTAGAACTAGGTCGCCTGTTTGAAAATTGCGTTTTATGACTTTGTTGTTATGGCGAAGTGTGACTTGTTGCTTCAGCCGGGCTTCCCGGAGAGCTGCTCCTGAGCGGATTTCTTCGACGAGGTCGAGCTCTTCTCGGAGGGAGCCGTCGTTGTCGTCGGTGTCCAGGGGAGCTTCCGTTCGTCTGGACGGTTCGCGGATTTCGACCGGTATCACGGCCTCGGTTCCGTACGTGAGGCGAAATGGGGTCTCCCCCGTGGTTGAGTGGGGGGTAGTACGGTATGCCCAGAGGACGCTGTGGAGCTCTTCGACCCATGCTCGTTTGGCGTCTCCGAGTCGTCTTCTGAGTCCTCTGAGTATAACTCTGTTCGCCGACTCCGCCTGGCCGTTTGTCTGAGGATGTTCGACCGAGGCGAAGTGATGTTTGGTCCCGAGTTTGGTGACGAAGTCGCGGAAGTTTTTGTATATGAATTGTGTGCCGTTGTCGGTGACGATGGCGAGCGGTACCCCGAATCTGGCGAGGATGTTGCGTTTGTAGAATCGGAGTATGTTGTGGGCGGTGATTTTGGCCAGAGCTTCAGCCTCGATCCACTTGGTGAAGTAGTCGACTCCCACGATGAGGTACTTGTTCTGGTATGAACCGAGGGGGAAGGGCCCGAGGATGTCCAGCCCCCACCAGGCGAACGGCCACGGAGATGAGAGGGACGTGAGGTCGGTTGGGGGGGCGAGGTGCATGTCTCCGTGTCGCTGACACTTATCACACCGTTTGACATGTTCTTTTGCGTCGGACTGCATTGACGGCCAGTAGTAGCCTGCGCGTAGGGCCTTGCGTGCTAGGGATCTGCCGCCGAGGTGCTACGCGTTGATACCTTCGTGGATTTCTTCTAGAATGGTCGTACTCTGGGATCTGTCTATGCATTTGAGGAGTGGGATTGCGAAGCCTCGGCGGTACAGTCGTCCCTCGAGGAGGACGTATGAGCAGGCCCGTCGTTTCGTTGCGTTGGCCTCGCTAGAGTTGGCCGGCAGACGGCCGGTGCTGAGATAGGTGTGGAGGGGGGTCATCCAGCAGTCCGGGTCTCCGATGGCGTTGATGTCGAGGGGTGTGGTGGTCGGGCTGGTACTTGGTTGGGACAAGATTTCTTGAATGACCGATTTGTGGCCGCCTCGTTTTTTGGTGCTTGCTAGTTTGGAGAGGATGTCGGCGCGGGTGTTCTGCTCCCGAGGAACGTGCTGAATTTCTGCTGAGTCGAACCCTCTTAGTTTTTCATTGATGAGCGCGAGGTATCCGGCGAGGGTGTCGTTTTTTGCTTGGTATTCGCCTCGGACTTGCGAAGCGACCAGCTGGGAATCTGTGTAGATTCGGATGTCCCTGGCTCCCAGGTCGGATGCTAGGCGAAGGCCGGCGAGAAATGCTTCGTATTCGGCCTGGTTGTTAGTCGTTGGAAAAGCTAGCGTAAGGGAGACTTCGATGACCGTACCCTCGTCGTTATCAAGGACGATGCCGGCGCCGCTCCCCGTAGAGTTGGAGGAGCCGTCCACAAAGATGGTCCAGAGGTGGTTCCCGGTGGTATGGTCGGGGGGTGTGGTCATCTCGGCGACGAAGTCGGCCAAAGCTTGAGCCTTGATGGTGTGCCGGCTCTCGTATGTGATGTCGAACTCGGAGAGCTCTAGCGACCATTTCAGCATGCGCCCAGCCATGTCGGGGCGGCCGAGTAGCTGGCGGATGGGTTGGTCGGTGCGGAGCACGATGGTGTGTGCTAGAAAATAATGTCGGAGTCGGCGTGCCGCTGTTACGAGGGCCAGGGCGACTTTCTCGATCAGCTGATATCGGGCCTCCGGGCCGTGGAGGGCTTTACTAGTAAAGTAAATGGGCTTTTGTCCTTCCCCGGCTTCGCTCACGAGGACGGCGCTGACGGCTTCGTTGGAGACGGCCAGATACAAATACAGGGTTTTGCCCGTCGCGGGGCGCGTCAGCACTGGTGGTTCGGATAGGACGCGTTTGAGGTGGCGAAGGGCTTTCTCACACTCGTCCGTCCATTCGAACTTGGTCTCTTTCCTGAGTAGTTTGAAGAACGGGAGGGCGTGTTGGGCCGATCTCGCGATGAATCGCGAGAGGGAGGCCAGCACGCCGTTGAGGGACTGGATGGCATGCTTCGTGGTCGGCGTGGTTATATTGGAGAAGGCGTGGCATTTGTCCGGATTGGCTTCGATCCCCCGTTCGGTCAAGTAGTAGCCGAGGAATTTACCGGCGCAGACGCCGAAAGTGCATTTCTCCGGGTTAAAACGCATGCGACATGATCTCGCGGTCTCGAAGACCTTCTGGAGGTGTGCCGCGTGGTCGTCCTCCGCGCCGGATTTGACGATCATGTCGTCCATATATACTTCGAGCATGTCCCCGATCTCGTCACGGAAGACGTGGTTCATCATCCGCTGGTACGTGGCTCCGGCGTTTTTGAGGCCGAAGGGCATCACGTTGTAATAGTAATTGCCCGACGCTGTCATGAAGGCCGTGGCTTGTTTGTCGTGTTCGGCCATCGGGATCTGGTTGTATCCCGAGTATGCGTCCATGAAGGATAAAAGTTTGAAGCCCGCCGAGTTGTCGACGAGCTTGTCGATATTGGGGAGGGGGTAGGCGTCTTTAGGACATGCCCGGTTGAGGTCAGTGTAGTCAACACACATGCACCATTTTCCATTATTCTTTTTAACAAGTACAACGTTGGACAGCCAGGTGGAATACCGGGCTTCCGAAATAAAATTTGCCTCTAAGAGGTCTTTTACAGCTTGTTCGGCTGCTGCCGATTTTTCGGGGGACTGGCGACGTCGGCGTTGTACCACGGCCTTTGCGGTTGGGTTGATGGACAGCTGGTGGCAGGCGACCTCAGGGTCGAGTCCCGGCATTTCCGCGGCGCTCCAGGCGAAGAGGTCGGCATTCTCGCGGAGGCAGGCTTGGAGCTGTCGTTTCGCGAGGTCTGGGAGTCCTGCGCCTATCCTCACGGTTCTGGTCGTGTCTTCCCCGAGGGGAATGAGCTCGAATTCGCCATCCGGGATGGGGCGCGCTGGGTGCGGGGGCTGCCCGTTGGCTTCGTCGGTCTTTTTATTGTCGAGCTCGTCGGTGAAGCGACTGTCGAGCTCAACGGATCCGACCAGCTCTGTTGGTTTGTCCTTTGCTGTAGCGCTTGGCGCTTTCTTTTTGGTCGGTGGAGCGATGGAGTCGAGGCCTTTCAGCGCGGCTTCGAAACACCTTCGGGCAGCTTCGATGTCGCCGTTGAGGGTGACCACGGCTCCCCTTCTCGTGTAATATTTCATCTTCAGGTGGACGGTGGAGGGTACCGCGGTGAGTTCTGCTATCGTCGTCCTGCCCAGGATGCAGTTATAGAGGGACGGGCATTCGATGACTAAGAAGCGGACGCTGATGTCCCTGGCCGTTTCCTCTTCCCCAAAGGTGACTTTCAGTTCCACGTATCCCCAGGGTCTCGTCGTCGTCCCGTTGAACCCCTGGAGGTCGGAGCCTACGTAGGGGGAGAGGTTGGATTCGTCGAGCTGGAGAGTTGTGAACAGATGTGAGTACATTATGTCAACCGAGCTCCCGCCGTCGACGAGGAGGCGCCTGACGTCGAAGTTTGCCATTCGGGCACGTATGAGCAAGGGTATGTTGGAATTGGGAGATCCCCCGGGTAGTTCCTCGAGGTAGAATGTGATCGGGTTGGAGCGGCCCCGGAATTTGTCGAGCGTGCTCATCTTGCCGGAGTTGCTCGCGATGAGTTCGTCGAATTTCCTTTTCACAGATCCTATGGACAGACTCCTCGTGGCTCCATCAGAGATGACCATGGCTCTGGGGAAGTACTCCCATCGGCTGGTTGGTCGGATTGGCTCGTCGACTAGGCTGGGTCCTTCGGGGATGCCGAATCCTCTGCTCGCGAACCAATCCTCGGGGCGGCTGACGCACAGCGCGACCTGGAGTCTCCCGCTGTCCTCTGGAGAGGGGAGTTCCTCGATTTTCTTAGCCTCCGGAGCCTCTGACCTGGGTGGTTCACCTCCTCGGGTGTATCGCTTTAGGTGCCCGTCTTTGATTAGGATTTCGATCGCATCTTTGAGATGGATGCAGTCTTCCGTTACGTGCCCATGGGTCCTGTGGAATCGGCAGTACTTTGACTTGTCCACGTTGGGTTTGGGCGGCGTTGGTCGTGGAAAACGGACACCTCCCTGCACAAACTCGGTTTTAGCGCATTCGGCCAGTATGCGTTCGCGTGAAGCGACCAAGGCGGTGTACTCTGTGAATCTTCCTGCCGGGCCGCGTGGCTCGCGCTATTCGCGGGATTCGCGGGGGCGGTCTTCCCGACGGCGGTCCCCTCCTCGTCGATGGCTCGAAGCTCCGTCGTCTCGGTGCCCGCGGGGGGCTTCTCTGTCTCGGGTGTCGCGAGCGGAGTTGGCCGCTTGTGTTTCCTCGAACCGGATGTAATGCGCGGCCCTGTCGAGGAAATCTTGGAGGGACGTGGGCCGGTGTATGCCTACGGCCTCGTAGAATTTGGAGTCGTGGCGTAGGCCTTGTTCCATTAAGTAGCGTTTCATTTCGTCGGAGGTTGTCACCTGCACGGCTTCCCGAGTAAACCTTTCGATGTATTTCCGGAGAGGTTCGTCGGGGCCTTGGATGATTGCCCTGAGGACTGCTTCCGTCTTCGGGTGACGCCGGGACGCCGTGAAGTGTTTGGAGAATAGGTCCTTCAAGACCCTCCACGACGTAACTGATTCGGGCTCCAGACTTTTGTACCAGGTCATGGCGCCTTTCCTCAGAGTCGTCGGGAAGAGTCTGCATTTGATAGCTCCCCGGACGTTTCGGTAGTCGAGCATAGCCTCGATATCTTCCAGATGGTCGTCCGGGTCGGAGGTGCCGTCGTACGTTGACAGCGTCGGTGGTTTCTCCATTCCCTGGGGTATGGGGGCTGCCATGATCTCCCGGGATAGCGGGGTGCGGTAGTCATCCTCGTCGCTGTGCGCCGGGGATCTTAGGGGAGATGAGCCGTTCACGGTGTGTCCCGGGTTTCGGGTCCTCGATCTTCGGCCTGAGTTCCCGCCTCGGGGTTCCTCGGTTGGGATCACCGCAGCGTTCTGGTTCCTCCCGTGACCGTGTCTCGCCGGGGATCTGGTTCGCTCCCGCGTCGCCTGCGGGCGGTGTCTCTCCAGCCGTGGCCGGCGGTTCCTGAGTCGAGGTGAGGGGCTCCTCGAACCTCCGTTCTGGTCTTCCCGCTGGTGGTACCTCGGGGGGCCGACGCGTTCCAATGCCCCAATTCTAGCATTTTGTTGGAACAGCAGCTGGTTCGTCTGGTTGATGGCTGTAAAGAGAGCGGCCATCGTTGGGTCTGCTCCCGCCGGGATGGGAACGGGGTGGAATGCTGGCGGGCTCGGGGGGCGGTGGTCGGCCTGTAGGGGCCGTTCCTCGGATGATGGTGAAGCAGTTTGCCCGTCCCTTTCGTCGGCTTCCGTCAAACGCGCCGTTCCTGCCTGTTTCCCGTTGGTGGCGGTGTTGAGCGTAAGGTCGTGCGGAGTGTCATCGCGGCGTGGGCTGGCCATGACCGTGGAGGTTTGGTGAAACTTTTGGTTTTCTGCTCGGAGTAACGGGGAAGTTTCAGATTCCCACAGACGGCGCCACTGATCTGACCTGATCAGGAGGGATCACGGACTGGCCACACTCCGTTGGGCTGTTATCTGTTCGCCGGAGTGAGAAAGAGGAGGGGGGTGTACCTGCAAAGCACTCCGACGCCCAATAAGAAGTTGGACAGAGAGGAAGCAATAGTACAGAAAAAGGGGCAAGAAGAGTTACCTGACCCTCTTGAAGAAGAGGGTATTTATAGAGAGACCCCAGCGCTGGGCCAACGGTCATTCGAGGTGGGCTGGACGACCAGGCCCAACCCTAATGACTGCTAGGGCTTACGTGGCGTAGTGAAGACCAGGACGTGGTCTTCGCCCTAGTTCAACCGCTCCTAGATCTCCGGAAAGTGGGTTTGACCTGCTCTTTCGGAGGTGGGCGTTTGGCCGATGACGTGTCCCCGCGGAGGGGAGCACGTGGAGAACGTGCGCCGAGCACGTTATTCTCCCCGCGGAGGGGAGCCCGGGTGGTCCTGCTCGTCCGGCGTGACGGACGACAAAAAAGGACGTGGAGATGTAGCTTGTACTCGGCGGCCAGCTCCTGCTCGTTCGAAGGGGCGCGTGCCAGGCGTGCCCAGTTCGCTTGTTGGGCCGCATGTGGTATTGGGCCTGCCGAGGTGAGGCCCATACCGGAACACTTTTATTATGATCTAATTCGAGGGTGCTACCATTGTATGGAAGAATTATTCGCTTTATTATTTTTTTACTTTATAGATATAATATTAGTTTAAGAATAGTTTATATCATAATTTTCTGTCTATATTTTAAAGAATTTGTAATCTAGTATTTTAAAAAAATAAATAAATTTAACAACTCATAATTTTAATCTAATATCTAATAAAATGTTAGACTCTGAATTTTTCATAATCAATCTTTTTAGTAGCCAACTTAGTCAAACGATTCACCAACATTCAAATGTATCACATTTCTTCACTGTCCATGTTAAACTAGACACGAAAAGAAATTATCTAACCCTTCAGTTTTCAAGATAAACTGAGATGAAATATATGCTAGTTTTGAAAATAATAAAAGTTTTGTTATTGTGGTTCCAATCCATGTACATTTAACTTTACCTCTCAGTTTTAATAACACCAAGGTGATAAGTTGCGAGCTATCATGTTCTTATTGAAGAGACTCTAATTTTTTTTACAGGAGATTTTTCAAATTTCGCCTAAATAACAGGAAAAAAAATAACTATTAATCCTTAATAAAATGATTATATTTCAAAAAACACATGCATCAAATATTCCCTCTAAAACCATCATAAAACACATATTACTGACAAATATCGTCTATTAACAATTAAAAAAAATCTCATAAAAAACAACAACAATTAGACTTAGAATATCTAGACCAACTTTATGGCCAATTAGATGATGTGTTATGCTATCCAGAAAAGCTATTTGAACACCTCAAAGATTTCCCGCACCATATTATATACGGTTGTGGATGTTCATATATCACTTCTCTACGCCATTTTGTCTAGAAATACCATTTTATATCTTGTTTTAGAAGCATTACTCCATTTTTTAAACTACCATTTAACTTGAAATTTATCCTTTTTTTATTCAGTTCACATTAGTTCATTTCTTTTTGTTGTACAACGCTGCATTCAATTTGTACTAAACCAATTATGTTTGAAATTGCTCTACTTTGTTCTAGGAGTATCTTTGGATTTAAAGTGAATATTATACAATGCAACAAACACTTAAATGGATCTGTGGCGCAATGGTAGCGCGTCTGACTCCAGATCAGAAGGTTGCCTGTTCGATTCACGTCAGGTTCATAAATTTTAAACGCATCGTTTTACACATATTCACACTTTTATTTCTCACACTTTCTCTTCCTTCATCTAAAACCCTAATCACTTTTTTCCACCATCATCTTCATAAATGGCGTCTCGTCTCCGCCACGCCTTCCGTTACTACTCAACAAACCTCACCCCAAACTCCTCAACACCGCTAACCTCAAAGGAAAAATATATGCTAGTTATTTTTTTATTCAGTTATCTTTTCCCAACAATTGTTATGTTACTCTTATTTTTCGTAAAAATCTTTTCTTTTTATTTAAATTTTATTGCTTTTAATTGATTTTATGGAGTCAATGTTATGCAGAAATGCTATTTTGGATTAACAATGTAACCTAGGATTGTTTTCTCATACAAATGATCACATGATCTGGAGAGATAATTTTTATTATGATCTAATTCGAGGGTGCTACCATTGTATGGAAGAATTATTCACTTTATTATTTTTTTACTTTATAGATATAATATTATTTTAAGAATAGTTTATATCATAATTTTCTGTCTATATTTTAAAGAATTTGTAATCTAGTATTTTAAAAAAATAAATAAATTTAACAACTCATAATTTTAATCTAATATCTAATAAAATGTTAGACTCTGAATTTTTCATAATCAATCTTTTTAGTAGCCAACTTAGTCAAACGATTCACCAACATTCCAATGTATCATATTTCTTCACTGTCCATGTTAAACTAGACATGAAAAGAAATTATCTAACCCTTCAGTTTTCAAGATAAACTGAGATGAAATATATGCTAGTTTTGAAAATAATAAAAGTTTTGTTATTGTGGTTCCAATCCATGTGCATTTAACTTTACCTCTCAGTTTTAATAACACCAAGGTGATAAGTTGCGAGCTATCATGTTCTTATTGAAGAGACTCTAATTTTTTTTACAGGAGATTTTACAAATTTCGCCTAAATAACAGGAAAAAAAAATAACTATTAATCCTTAATAAAATGATTATATTTCAAAAAACACATGCATCAAACATTCCCTCTAAAACCATCATAAAACACATATTACTCACAAATATCGTCTATTAACAATTAAAAAAAAATCTCATAAAAAACAACAACAATTAGACTTAGAATATCTAGACCAACTTTATGGCCAATTAGATGATGTGTTATGCTATCCAGAAAAGCTATTTGAACACCTCAAAGATTTCCCGCACCATATTATATACGGTTGTGGATGTTCATATATCACTTCTCTACGCCATTTTGTCTACAAATACCATTTTATATCTTGTTTTAAAAGCATTACTCCATTTTTTAAACTTCCATTTAACTTGAAATTTATCCTTTTTTTATTCAGTTCACATTAGTTCATTTCTTTTTGTTGTACAACGCTGCATTCAATTTGTACTAAACCAATTATGTTTTAATTTGCTCTACTTTGTTCTAGGATTATCTTTGGATTTAAAGTGAATATTATACAATGCAACAAACACTCAAATGGATTTGTGGCGCAATGGTAGCGCGTCTGACTCCAGATCAGAAGGTTGCCTGTTCGATTCACGTCAGGTTCATAAATTTTAAACGCAGCGCTTTACACATATTCACACTTTTATTTCTCACACTTTCTCTTCCTTCATCTAAAACCCTAAACACTTTTTCCACCTTCATCTTCAGAAATGGCGCCACGCCTTCCGTCACTACTCAACAATCCTCACTCCAAATTCCTCAACACCGCTAACCTTAAAGGAAAAATATAGGCTAGTTATTTTTTTATTCAGTTATCTTTTCACAAACAATTGTTATGTTACTCTTATTTTTCGTCAAAATCTATTCTTTTTATTTAAATTTTATTGCTTTTAATTGATTTTATGGAGTCAATGTTATGCAGAAATGCTATTTTGGATTAACAATGTAACCTAGGATTGTTTTCTCATACAAATGATCACATGATCTGGAGAGATAATTTTTATTATGATCTAATTCGAGGGTGCTACCATTGTATGGAAGAATTATTCACTTTATTATTTTTTTACTTTATAGATATAATATTATTTTAAGAATAGTTTATATCATAATTTTCTGTCTATATTTTAAAGAATTTGTAATCTAGTATTTTAAAAAAATAAATAAATTTAACAACTCATAATTTTAATCTAATATCTAATAAAATGTTAGACTCTGAATTTTTCATAATCAATCTTTTTAGTAGCCAACTTAGTCAAACGATTCACCAACATTCCAATGTATCATATTTCTTCACTGTCCATGTTAAACTAGACATGAAAAGAATTTATCTAACCCTTCAGTTTTCAAGATAAACTGAGATGAAATATATGCTAGTTTTGAAAATAATAAAAGTTTTGTTATTGTGGTTCCAATCCACGTGCATTTAACTTTACCTCTCAGTTTTCATAACACCAAGGTGATGAGTTGCGAGCTATGATGTTCTTATTGAAGAGACTCTAATTGATTTTACAAATTTCGCCTAAATAATAGGAAAAAAAATAACTATTAATCCTTAATAAAATGATTATATTTCAAAAAACACATGCATCAAACATTCCCTTTAAAACCATCATAAAACACATATTACTCACAAATATCGTCTATTAACAACTAAAAAAAATCTCATAAAAAACAACAACAATTAGACTTAGAATATCTAGACCAACTTTATGGCCAATCTAGACCAACAATTAGACTTAGAAAAGCTATTTGAACACCTCAAAGATTTCCCGCACCATATTATATACGGTTGTGGATGTTCATATATCACTTCTCTACGCCATTTTGTCTACAAATACCATTTTATATCTTGTTTTAGAAGCATTACTCCATTTTTTAAACTACCATTTAACTTGAAATTTATCCTTTTTTTATTCAGTTCATATTAGTTCATTTCCTTTTGTTGTACAATGTTGCATTCAATTTGTACTAAACCAATTATGTTTGAAATTGCTCTACTTTGTTCTAGGAGTATCGTTGGATTTAAAGTGAATATTATACAATGCAACAAACACTCAAATGGATTTATGGCACAATGGTAGCGCGCTTGACTCCAGATCAGAAGGTTGTATGTTAGATTCATGTCAGGTTCATAAATTTTAAACGCAGTGTTTTACACATATTCACACTTTTATTTCTCACACTTTCTCATCCTTCATCTAAAACCCTAATTACTTTTTTCCACCTTCATCTTCATAAATGGCGTCTCGTCTCCGCCACGCCTTCCGTCACTACTCAACAATCCTCACTCCAAACTCCTCAACACCGCTAACCTCAAAGGAAAAATATATGCTAGTTATTTTTTTATTCAGTTATCTTTTCACAAACAATTGTTATGTTACTCTTATTTTTCGTCAAAATCTATTATTTTTATTTAAATTTTATTGCTTTTAATTGATTTTATGGAGTCAATGTTACGAAGAAATGCTATTTTGGATTAACAATGTAACCTAGGATTGTTTTCTCATACAAATGATCACATGATCTCGAGAGATGATTTTTATTATGATCTAATTCGAGGGTGCTACCATTGTATGGAAGAATTATTCACTTTATTATTTTTTTACTTTATAGATATAATATTATTTTAATAATAGTTTATATCATAATTTTCTGTCTATATTTTAAAGAATTTGTAATCTAGTATTTTAAAAAAATAAGTAAATTTAACAACTCATAATTTTAATCTAATATCTAATAAAATGTTAGACTCTAAATTTTTCATAATCAATCTTTTTAGTAGCCAACTTAGTCAACCGATTCACCAACATTCAAATGTATCATATTTCTTCACTGTCCATGTTCAACTAGACACGAAAAGAAATTATCTAACCCTTCGGTTTTCAAGATAAACTGAGATGAAATAAATGCTAGTTTTGAAAATAATAAAAGTTTTGTTATTGTGGTTCCAATCCATGTGCATTTAACTTTACCTCTCAGTTTTAATAACACCAAGGTGATGAGTTGCGAGCTATCATGTTCTTATTGAAGAGACTCTAATTTTTTTACAGGAGATTTTTCAAATTTGGCCTAAATAACAGGAAAAAAATAACTATTAACCCTTAATAAAATGATTATATTTCAAAAAACACATGCATCAAACATTCCCTCTAAAACCATCATAAAACACATATTACTCACAAATATCGTCTATTAACAATTAAAAAAAATCTCATAAAAAACAACAACAATTAGACTTAGAATATCTAGACCAACTTTATGGCCAATTAGATGATGTGTTATGCTATCCAGAAAAGCTATTTGAACACCTCAAAGATTTCCCGCACCATATTATATACGGTTGTGGATGTTCATATATCACTTCTCTACGCCATTTTCTCTACAAATACCATTTTATATCTTGTTTTAGAAGCATTACTCCATTTTTTAAACTACTATTTAACTTGAAATTTATCCTTTTTTTATTCAGTTCACATTAGTTCATTTCTTTTTGTTGTACAATGCTGCATTCAATTTGTACTAAACCAATTATGTTTGAAATTGCTCTACTTTGTTCTAGGAGTATCGTTGGATTTAAAGTGAATATTATACAATGCAACAAACACTCAAATGGATCTGTTGCGCAATGGTAGCGCGTCTGACTCCAGATCAGAAGGTTGCGTGTTCGATTCACATCAGGTTCACTTTTTTCCACCTTCATCTTCATAAATGGCGTCTGGTCTCCGCCACGCCTTCCGTCACTACTCAACAATCCTCACTCCAAACTCCTCAACACCGCTAACCTCAAAGGAAAAATATATGCTAGTTATTTTTTATTCAGTTATCTTTTCACAAACAATTGTTATGTTACTCTTATTTTTCGGCAAAATCTATTCTTTTTATTTAAATTTTATTGCTTTTAATTGATTTTATGGAATCAATGTTATGCAGAAGAGCTATTTTGGATTAACAATGTAACCTAGGATTGTTTTCTGATACAAATGATCACATGATCTAGAGAGATAATTTTTATTATGATCTAATTCGAGGGTGCTACCATTGTATGGAAGAATTATGCACTTTATTATTTTTTTACTTGATAGATATATTATTATTTTAAGAATAGGTTATATCATAATTTTCTGTCTATATTTTAAAGAATTTGTAATCTAGTATTTTAAAATAAATAAATAAATTTAACAACTCATAATTTTAATCTAATATCTAATAAAATGTTAGACTCTGAATTTTTCATAATCAATCTTTTTAGTAGCCAATTTAGTCAACCGATTCACCAACATTCAAATGTATCACATTTCTTCACTGTCCATGTTAAACTAGACACGAAAAGAAATTATCTAACCCTTCAGTTTTCAAGATAAATTGAGATGAAATTTATGCTAGTTTTGAAAATAATAAAAGTTTTGTTATTGTGGTTCGAATCCATGTGCATTTAACTTTACCTCTCAGTTTTAATAACACCAAGGTGATGAGTTGCGAGCTATCATGTTCTTATTGAAGAGACTCTAATTTTTTTTACAGGAGATTTTTCAAATTTCGCCTAAATAACAGGAAAAAAAAATAACTATTAATCCTTAATAAAATGATTATATTTCAAAAAACACATGCATCAAACATTCCCTCTAAAACCATCATAAAACACATATTACTCACAAATATCGTCTATTAACAATTAAAAAAAATCTCATAAAAAACAACAACAATTAGACTTTGAATATCTAGACCAACTTTATGGCCAATTAGATGATGTGTTATGCTATCCAGAAAAGCTATTTGAACACCTCAAAGATTTCCCGCACCATATTATATAAGGTTGTGGATGTTCTTATGACACTTCTCTACGACATTTTGTCTACAAATACCATTTTATATCTTGTTTTAGAAGCATTACTCCATTTTTTAAACTACCATTTAACTTGAAATTTAACCTTTTTATATTCAGTTCTATTAGTAATAATTCATATTTTATTATATTACTTTCTTAAGCCCATAAGTTTGTTAGAGGGTATTTTAGTATTTATCTTATTCTAGTAACCCTAGTTTTAGCTTATAAATAGGGTGACAATCATTGTAACCAAATATCATGTTTTGTAGCCGTCATTCTCTTTAATAGAATATTTCCCTATTTCATCATTTATTCTATCTTTGCACCAACAAATTGGTATCTAGAGCTCCGGTTCAGATTCATTGGATAACACGGGAAACACGAGTGAACGTGAGGTCTTGTGTGTTTGATTTTGTTTCTCAGATTCTTGTTGAATCTTGAACAAAATCTGATCAGAATTTTTTTTAATTCTGTGGGTTGGGAAACACTGTGTGAGAAAACTCTGAGTGTATTGTGCAAAGTAGAAGATGAACGGAAACGGCAACATGAACACCAAACTTCCAGTATTTGATGGTAAAAACTGGAATCGTTGGATGATCCAAATGCGTGTACTATTTGGTGCTCAAGATGTTCTAGATCTTGTCACTGATGGTTATGTTCCAGTAGCAGCAGATGCAACTGATGAACAGAAAAATGCGCAGAAGGAAGTAAGGAAGAAGGATCAGAAAGCATTGTTCTTCATTCATCAATGTGTGGATGTAAACGTGTTTGAGAAGATTGCAGACTCTACAACAGCAAAGGCTGCATGGGACACTCTGGTGAGATGTTATGGTGGTGACGCATCAGTGAAGAAGGTGAAGCTTCAGTCCTTGAGAAAGCAATATGAGAATCTCAACATGAAGAATAATGAGAAAGTTTTTGAATACATCTCCAGAGTGATTCTGATGACTAATGAGATGAAGGCATGTGGAGAAACTCTTTCTGAAGAAACAATCATGGAGAAAGTGTTGAGATCCCTTACTCCTCAATTTGATTACATTGTGGTAGCAATAGAACATTCCAAAGATCTGAGTACCATGAGAATTGAAGAGCTGCAGAGCAGTTTAGAAGCGCAAGAGTTGCGTTTGACTGAGAGAACTTCTGAAAGGGAAGTAGAGCAGCAGGCTCTGAAAGCAACTTCTGATAGGAGGTATCAGAAGCAGTCAGAAGCCAAGAGAAGATCTGATGGTGGTCAGAAGTCAGAAACCTCAACCTCTGATAGACAAAAGAATGCTCAGAAGGGAAAAGAGAAGTATGACAAGAAGAAGATCCAATGTTACTGTTGTAAGAAGTTTGGTCACTTTGCTAGAGATTGTTGGTAAAACAAGGAGAAGAAATCAGAAGAAGCAAATATAGCCAGAAGTTCTGATGACGAATCTGTGCTATTGATGGCCTCTGAATCTGATGATCTGACAGACTGGTGGTATATGGACACTGGCTGTTCAAATCATCTTACTGGAAACAAGAAATGGTTGGTTGACTTTGACTCTGAAAAGAGAACAAAGATCAGATGTGCTGATGACAAATATCTTAATGCAGAAGGTATGGGAAATGTCAGAGTGACTCTGAACAATGGGAAAATAGCATTGATTCAGAATGTGTGGTATGTACCTGGCATCAGAAGCAATCTGATGAGTGTGGGACAATTAATTGAGAAAGGTTTCTCAGTTACCATGAAGGACAATCTTCTGAAGCTGTATGACTGTAATCAGAAGTTGATTATGGAGTCAGAACAGGGAAGGAATAGAACATTCAAGGTGAATGTCAGAACTGCAGACTCAGAGTGTCTTAGTGCAACAAGTACTGAGAAGGAGAGTGAGTTGTGGCACAGAAGATTTGGTCATTTGAATTTCAGAAGCTTACAACATCTGAATTCAAAGAAATTGGTACATGGAATTCCTGCAATTAAGAAGCCTGAAAAGTCATGCAAAGTTTGCATGGAAGGAAAACAACCAAGATTGCCATTTGCATCAGAAGTTGCTCCAAGAGCAAAACATGCCTTGGGAGTTGTACACTCTGATGTGTGTGGTCCATTTCCAGTAGCATCAATTGGAGGGAATAAATACTTTGTGTTGTTTGTTGATGAATTCACAAGAATGACATGGGTATCCCTTATTAAGTTCAAACACGAGGTGTTTGATGAATTCAAGAAGTTCAGAATAAAGGCTGAGAATCAGAGTGGTCAGAAGTTGAAGATTCTTAGAACTGATGGTGGAGATGAGTATAACTCCAAAGAGTTCCAGAAGTTCTGTGAGGAGAATGGAATTGAGCATGAGGTTACTGCTCCTTATACCCCTCAACACAATGGTCTTGCTGAAAGAAGAAACCGTACTTTGCTTGATATGGTGAGAAGCATGCTAAAGGAGAAGAAGCTTCCTCAGAAGCTCTGGGGAGAAGCTGTTGCCACTGCAACGTATGTACTCAACAGATGTCCTACGAAGAAGTTGAAGGAAATAGTTCCTATGCAGAAGTGGACTGGAGACAAGCAAAGTGTTAGTCATCTGAAGGTATTTGGTTCTGTTTGCTATAAACATGTTCCAGAACCCAGAAGACAGAAGCTGGATGATAGAAGCAAAGTGATGATTCTGATAGGGTACCACAGTACAGGTGCATACAAGCTCTATTGTCCAGAAACCAACAAAATTGAATTCAGCAGAGATGTGATTGTGAAGGAATCAGAAGTTTGGATTTGGGTTAAGTCTCAATATGATTCTGATGTTAGAACTTCTGAAGAAAGGCCAGAGTTAAGAATTTCTGAAGTTGAAGTAAACTCTGACGTTGATTCTGACTCTGATAGTGATTCTGAATCTGGAGAAGACTCAGAAGATGAAGGTGACTCTGATGATCCAGACTCTGATGGTAATCCAGATTCTGGTGGAAATTCAGACTCTGAAGATGGCCAAGACTCTGAAAATATGCCAGATCTTGAAGATGGTCAAAACTCTAGAGGAAGTCAACCATCTGAAGCTGGAAACTCTGAAGCTCAAGACTCTGAACAAGTTCAGAGACCACAAAGAATCAGAAGTGTTCCCAGAAGATTTGCAGAATTTGACATGCTGCAAGACACTGAAGTAGACTCTAAAGGAGAAGTTATTCAGTGTGCCATGTTAGTAGACTCTGAACCTATAAGTACAGAGGAGGCTCTTAAGCAGAATCTTTGGCTAAAGGCCATGAAAGAAGAACTTGATGCTATAGAGAGAAACAAGACTTGGAAGCTGACAGAACTTCCAAAAGACAAGAAAGCCATCAGCGTCAGATGGGTTTTCAAGCAGAAGTTAAAGCCACATGGTTCAATTGGCAAACATAAAGCAAGGTTGGTAGCCAGAGGATTTCTACAGAAACCTGGGCTGGATTATTCTGAACTGTTTGCACCTGTAGCAAGACATGAAACAATCAGAATGGTGATTGCAATAGCTGCTAACAGGAATTGGCCTCTGATGCATTTAGATGTAAAATCTGCATTTCTGAATGGTCCATTAGAAGAAGAAGTTTACGTGTCACAACCTCCTGGATTTGTGAAAAAGAATCAGGAAGGGATGGTGTACAGATTATACAAAGCTCTATATGGACTTAAACAAGCGCCCAGAGCTTGGAATCAGAAGATTGATTCAATTTTCAAGAAGCAAGGCTTTCAGAAATGTGAGATGGAGTACGGTGTCTATGTTCAGCATACTTCTGAAGGCAATATGACTCTGGTATGTTTATATGTTGATGATATGCTGCTGACTGGAAGTTCTGAACAGGAGATAGCCAAGTTCAAGAAAGTTCTGATGAATGAATTTGAAATGACTGATCTAGGCAAAATGACATACTTTCTAGGGATGGAGTTCAGATATTCTGAGAAAGGTATCATTTTGCATCAACTCAAGTATGAATTAGAACTTCTGAAGAGGTTTGAACTGAAGAATTGTAAGACTGCTGTCACACCTTCAGATACAAATCAGAAACTGGATTCTGACTCTGATGGAGAAGATGTGGATGCTACAACCTTCAAACAGTTGGTTGGTTCTCTGAGGTATCTGTGCAATACCAGACCTGATATTTGCTATTCTGTTGGGATGGTTAGTAGGTTCATGAGTAAACCTAAGTGGTCCCATTATCAAGCTGTTGTCAGGATTCTGAGGTATATCAAGGGAACTCTGAAGTATGGAGTGTTATTTCCCTCTGGAAGAAAGGATGAATCAGAACTTTTGAGTTATTCAGACTCTGATTGGTGCGGAAACAGAGTTGACAGAAAAAGTACCTCTGGGTACTTGTTCAAATTTCTGGGAGGTCCTATTTCTTGGTGTTCCAAGAAGCAACCTGTTGTGGCGTTGTCAACCTGTGAAGCTGAATACATTGCAGGTGTTGTTACTGCATGCCAAGCTGTGTGGATTCTGAATCTGTTGCAGGATCTGAAGATTAAAGTAAGCAAACCTCTGAAGTTGATGATTGACAACAAGTCTGCAATCAACCTTGCCAGAAACCCAGTGCTGCATGGGAGAAGCAAGCATATTGAGACCAAGTATCATTTTCTGAGACATCAAGTTCAGAGTGGAGTGTTAGAAGTTGTACACTGCAGCACTCAGAAGCAGTTGGCAGATGTTCTGACAAAAGCTATCAAGACTGATCAATTTCTCAGATTAAGGGATGGAATTGGTGTTACAAGTTTTGATGGAATATGAATTAAGGGATGGTATTAGTAATAATTCATATTTTATTATATTACTTTCTTAAGCCCATAAGTTTGTTAGAGGGTATTTTAGTATTTATCTTATTCTAGTAACCCTAGTTTTAGCTTATAAATAGGGTGACAATCATTGTAACCAAATATCATGTTTTGTAGCCGTCATTCTCTTTAATAGAATATTTCCCTATTTCATCATTTATTCTATCTTTGCACCAACAAGTTCACATTAGTTCATTTCTTTTTGTTGTATAATGCTGTATTCAACTTGTACTAAACCAATTATGTTTGAAATTGCTCTACTTTGTTCTAGGAGTATCGTTGGATTTAAAGTGAATATTATACAATGCAACAAACACTCAAATGGATTTGTGGCGCAATGGTAGCGCGTCTGACTCCAGATCAAAAGGTTGCATGTTTGATTCACGTCAGGTTCATTAATTTTAAACGCAACGTTTTACACATATTCACACTTTTATTTCTCACACGTTCTCTTCCTTCATCTAAAACCCTAATCACTTTTTTCCACCTTCATCATCATAAATGGCGTCTCGTCTCCGCCACGCCTTCCGTCACTACTCAACAATCCTCACTCCAAACTCCTCAACACCGCTAACCTCAAAGGAAAAATATATGCTAGTTATATTTTTAATCAGTTATCTTTTCACAAACAATTGTTATGTTACTCTTATTTTTCGTCAAAATCTATTCTTTTTATTTAAATTTTATTGCTTTTAATTGATTTTATGGAGTCAATGTTATGCAGAAATGCGATTTTGGATTCACAATGTAACCTAGGATTGTTTTCTCATACAAATGATCACATTATCTGGAGAGATAACTTTTATTATGATCTAATTCGAGGGTGCTACCATTGTATGGAAGAATTATGCACTTTATTATTTTTTTACTTGATAGATATATTATTATTTTAAGAATAGTTTATATCATAATTTTCTGTCTATATTTTAAAGAATTTGTAATCTAGTATTTTAAAATAAATAAAAAATTTAACAACTCATAATTTTAATCTAATATCTAATAAAATGTTAGACTCTGAATTTTTCATAATCAATCTTTTTAGTAGCCAATTTAGTCAACCGATTCACCAACATTCAAATGTATCACATTTCTTCACTGTCCATGTTAAACTAGACACGAAAAGAAATTATCTAACCCTTCAGTTTTCAAGATAAATTGAGATGAAATTTATGCTAGTTTTGAAAATAATAAAAGTTTTGTTATTGTGGTTCGAATCCATGTGCATTTAACTTTACCTCTCAGTTTTAATAACACCAAGGTGATGAGTTGCGAGCTATCATGTTCTTATTGAAGAGACTCTAATTTTTTTTACAGGAGATTTTTCAAATTTCGCCTAAATAACAGGAAAAAAAATAACTATTAATCCTTAATAAAATGATTATATTTCAAAAAACACATGCATCAAACATTCCCTCTAAAACCATCATAAAACACATATTACTCACAAATATCGTCTATTAACAATTTAAAAAAATCTCATAAAAAACCACAACAATTAGACTTTGAATATCTAGACAAACTTTATGGCCAATTAGATGATGTGTTATGCTATCCAGAAAAGCTATTTGAACACCTCAAAGATTTCCCGCACCATATTATATAAGGTTGTGGATGTTCTTATGACACTTCTCTACGACATTTTGTCTACAAATACCATTTTATATCTTGTTTTAGAAGCATTACTCCATTTTTTAAACTACCATTTAACTTGAAATTTAACCTTTTTATATTCAGTTCACATTAGTTCATTTCTTTTTGTTGTATAATGCTGCATTCAATTTGTACTAAACCAATTATGTTTGAAATTGCTCTACTTTGTTCTAGGAGTATCGTTGGATTTAAAGTGAATATTATACAATGCAACAAACACTCAAATGGATCTGTGGCGCAATGGTAGCGTGTCTGACTCCAGATCAGAAGGTTGCGTGTTTGATTCACGTCAGGTTCATTAATTTTAAACGCAACGTTTTACACATATTCACACTTTTATTTCTCACACTTTCTCTTCCTTCATCTAAAACTCTAATCACTTTTTTCCACCTTCATCATCATAAATGGCGTCTCGTCTCTGCCACGCCTTCCGTCACTACTCAACAATCCTCACTCCAAACTCCTCAACACCGCTAACCTCAAAGGAAAAATATATGCTAGTTATATTTTTAATCAGTTATCTTTTCACAAACAATTGTTATGTTACTCTTATTTTTCGTCAAAATCTATTCTTTTTATTTCAATTTTATTGCTTTTAATTGATTTTATGGAGTCAATGTTATGCAGAAATGCTATTTTGGATTCACAATGTAACCTAGGATTGTTTTCTCATACAAATGATCACATTATCTAGAGAGATAATTTTTATTATGATCTAATTCGAGGGTGCTACCATTTTATGGAAGAATTATGCACTTTATTATTTTTTTACTTTATAGATATAATATTATTTTAAGAATAGTTTATATCATAATTTTCTGTCTATATTTTAAAGAATTTGTAATCTAGTATTTTAAAAAAATAAATAAATTTAACAACTCATAATTTTAATCTAATATCTAATAAAATGTTAGACTCTGAATTTTTCATAATCAATCTTTTTAGTAGCCAATTTAGTCAACCGATTCACCAACATTCAAATGTATCATATTTCGTCACTGTCCATGTTAAACTAGACACGAAAAGAAATTATCTAACTCTTCAGTTTTAAAGATAAATTGAGATGAAATATATGCTAGTTTTGAAAATAATAAAAGTTTTGTTATTGTGGTTCGAATCCATGTGCATTTAACTTTACCTCTCAGTTTTAATAACACCAAGGTGATGAGTTGCGAGCTATCATGTTCTTATTGAAGAGACTCTAATTTTTTTACAGGAGATTTTTCAAATTTGGCCTAAATAACAGGAAAAAAAATAACTATTAACCCTTAATAAAATGATTATATTTCAAAAAACACATGCATCAAACATTCCCTCTAAAACCATCATAAAACACATATTACTCACAAATATCGTCTATTAACAATTAAAAAAAATCTCATAAAAAAAAAACAACAATTAGACTTAGAATATCTAGACCAACTTTATGGCCAATTAGATGATGTGTTATGCTATCCAGAAAAGCTATTTGAACACCTCAAAGATTTCCCGCACCATATTTTATACGGTTGTGGATGTTCATATATCACTTCTCTACGCCATTTTGTCTACCAATACCATCATATATCTTGTTTTAGAAGCCTTACTCCATTTTTTAAACTACCATTTAACTTTAAATTTATCCTTTTTTTATTCAGTTCACATTAGTTCATTTCTTTTTGTTGTACAATGCTGCATTCAATTTTTACTAAACCAATTATTTTTGAAATTGCTCTACTTTGTTCTAGGAGTATCGTTGGATTTAAAGTGAATATTATACAATGCAACAAACACTCAAATGGATCTGTGGCGCAATGGTAGCGCGTCTGACTTCAGATCAGAAGGTTGCGTGTTTGATTCACGTCAGGTTCATAAATTTTAAATGTTCTCTTCCTTCATCTAAAATCTTAATCACTTATTTCCACCTTCATCTTTATTTTTTATTCAGTTATCTTTTCGCTATTTTGGATTAACAATGTAACCTAGGATTGTTTTCTCATACAAATGGTCACATGATCTGGAGAGATAATTTTTATTATGATCTAATTCGAGGGTGCTACCATTGTATGGAAGAATTATGCACTTTATTATTTTTTTACTTTATTGATATATTATTATTTTAAAAATAGTTTATATCATAATTTTATGTCTATATTTTAAAGAATTTGTAATCTAGTATTTTAAAAAAATAAATAAATTTAACAACTCATAATTTTAATCTAATATCTAATAAAATGTTAGACTCTGAATTTTTCATAATCAATCTTTTTAGTAGCCAATTTAGTCAACCGATTCACCAACATTCAAATGTATCATATTTCTTCACTGTCCATGTTAAACTAGACACGAAAAGAAATTATCTAACCCTTCAGTTTTCAAGATAAATAGAGATGAAATATATGCTAGTTATGAAAATAATAAAAGTTTTGTTATTGTGGTTCGAATCCATGTGCATTTAACTTTACCTCTCAGTTTTAATAACACCAAGGTGATGAGTTGCGAGCTATCATGTTCTTATTGAAGAGACTCTAATTTTTTTTACAGGAGATTTTTCAAATTTGGCCTAAATAACAGGAAAAAAAATAACTATTAACCCTTAATAAAATGATTATATTTCAAAAAAACACATGCATCAAACATTCCCTCTAAAACCATCACAAAACACATATTACTCACAAATATCGTCTATTAACAATTAAAAAAAATCTCATAAAAAACAACAACAATTAGACTTAGAATATCTAGACCAACTTTATGGCCAATTAGATGATGTGTTATGCTATCCAGAAAAGCTATTTGAACACCTTAAAGATTTCCCGCACCATATTTTATACGGTTGTGGATGTTCATATATCACTTCTCTACGCCATTTTGTCTACCAATACCATTATATATCTTGTTTTAGAAGCCTTACTCCATTTTTTAAACTACCATTTAACTTTAAATTTATCCTTTTTTTATTCAGTTCACATTAGTTCATTTCTTTTTGTTGTACAATGCTGCATTCAATTTTTACTAAACCAATTATTTTTGAAATTGCTCTACTTTGTTCTAGGAGTATCGTTGGATTTAAAGTGAATATTATACAATGCAACAAACACTCAAATGGATCTGTGGCGCAATGGTAGCGCGTCTGACTGCAGATCAGAAGGTTGCGTGTTTGATTCACGTCAGGTTCATAAATTTTAAATGTTCTCTTCCTTCATCTAAAATCTTAATCACTTATTTCCACCTTCATCTTTATTTTTTATTCAGTTATCTTTTCGCTATTTTGGATTAACAATGTAACCTAGGATTGTTTTCTCATACAAATGGTCACATGATCTGGAGAGATAATTTTTATTATGATCTAATTCGAGGGTGCTACCATTGTATGGAAGAATTATGCACTTTATTATTTTTTTACTTTATAGATATATTATTATTTTAAAAATAGTTTATATCATAATTTTATGTCTATATTTTAAAGAATTTGTAATCTAGTATTTTAAAAAAATAAATAAATTTAACAACTCATAATTTTAATCTAATATCTAATAAAATGTTAGACTCTGAATTTTTCATAATCAATCTTTTTAGTAGCCAATTTAGTCAACCGATTCACCAACATTCAAATGTATCATATTTCTTCACTGTCCATGTTAAACTAGACACGAAAAGAAATTATCTAACCCTTCAGTTTTCAAGATAAATAGAGATGAAATATATGCTAGTTATGAAAATAATAAAAGTTTTGTTATTGTGGTTCGAATCCATGTGTATTTAACTTTACCTCTCAGTTTTAATAACACCAAGGTGATGAGTTGCGAGCTATCATGTTCTTATTGAAGAGACTCTAATTTTTTTTACAGGAGATTTTTCAAATTTGGCCTAAATAACAGGAAAAAAAATAACTATTAACCCTTAATAAAATGATTATATTTCAAAAAAACACATGCATCAAACATTCCCTCTAAAACCATCATAAAACACATATTACTCACAAATATCGTCTATTAACAATTAAAAAAAATCTCATAAAAAACAACAACAATTAGACTTAGAATATCTAGACCAACTTTATGGCCAATTAGATGATGTGTTATGCTATCCAGAAAAGCTATTTGAACACCTCAAAGATTTCCCGCACCATATTTTATACGGTTGTGGATGTTCATATATCACTTCTCTACGCCATTTTGTCTACCAATACCATTATATATCTTGTTTTAGAAGCCTTACTCCATTTTTTAAACTACCATTTAACTTTAAATTTATCCTTTTTTTATTCAGTTCACATTAGTTCATTTCTTTTTGTTGTACAATGCTGCATTCAATTTTTACTAAACCAATTATTTTTGAAATTGCTCTACTTTGTTCTAGGAGTATCGTTGGATTTAAAGTGAATATTATACAATGCAACAAACACTCAAATGGATCTGTGGCGCAATGGTAGCGCGTCTGACTTCAGATCAGAAGGTTGCGTGTTTGATTCACGTCAGGTTCATAAATTTTAAATGTTCTCTTCCTTCATCTAAAATCTTAATCACTTATTTCCACCTTCATCTTTATTTTTTATTCAGTTATCTTTTCGCTATTTTGGATTAACAATGTAACCTAGGATTGTTTTCTCATACAAATGGTCACATGATCTGGAGAGATAATTTTTATTATGATCTAATTCGAGGGTGCTACCATTGTATGGAAGAATTATGCACTTTATTATTTTTTTACTTTATAGATATATTATTATTTTAAAAATAGTTTATATCATAATTTTATGTCTATATTTTAAAGAATTTGTAATCTAGTATTTTAAAAAAATAAATAAATTTAACAACTCATAATTTTAATCTAATATCTAATAAAATGTTAGACTCTGAATTTTTCATAATCAATCTTTTTAGTAGCCAATTTAGTCAACCGATTCACCAACATTCAAATGTATCATATTTCTTCACTGTCCATGTTAAACTAGACACGAAAAGAAATTATCTAACCCTTCAGTTTTCAAGATAAATAGAGATGAAATATATGCTAGTTATGAAAATAATAAAAGTTTTGTTATTGTGGTTCGAATCCATGTGTATTTAACTTTACCTCTCAGTTTTAATAACACCAAGGTGATGAGTTGCGAGCTATCATGTTCTTATTGAAGAGACTCTAATTTTTTTTACAGGAGATTTTTCAAATTTGGCCTAAATAACAGGAAAAAAAATAACTATTAACCCTTAATAAAATGATTATATTTCAAAAAAACACATGCATCAAACATTCCCTCTAAAACCATCATAAAACACATATTACTCACAAATATCGTCTATTAACAATTAAAAAAAATCTCATAAAAAACAACAACAATTAGACTTAGAATATCTAGACCAACTTTATGGCCAATTAGATGATGTGTTATGCTATCCAGAAAAGCTATTTGAACACCTCAAAGATTTCCCGCACCATATTTTATACGGTTGTGGATGTTCATATATCACTTCTCTACGCCATTTTGTCTACCAATACCATTATATATCTTGTTTTAGAAGCCTTACTCCATTTTTTAAACTACCATTTAACTTTAAATTTATCCTTTTTTTATTCAGTTCACATTAGTTCATTTCTTTTTGTTGTACAATGCTGCATTCAATTTTTACTAAACCAATTATTTTTGAAATTGCTCTACTTTGTTCTAGGAGTATCGTTGGATTTAAAGTGAATATTATACAATGCAACAAACACTCAAATGGATCTGTGGCGCAATGGTAGCGCGTCTGACTCCAGATCAGAAGGTTGCGTGTTTGATTCACGTCAGGTTCATAAATTTTAAATGTTCTCTTCCTTCATCTAAAATCTTAATCACTTATTTCCACCTTCATCTTTATTTTTTATTCAGTTATCTTTTCGCTATTTTGGATTAACAATGTAACCTAGGATTGTTTTCTCATACAAATGGTCACATGATCTGGAGAGATAATTTTTATTATGATCTAATTCGAGGGTGCTACCATTGTATGGAAGAATTATGCACTTTATTATTTTTTTACTTTATAGATATATTATTATTTTAAAAATAGTTTATATCATAATTTTATGTCTATATTTTAAAGAATTTGTAATCTAGTATTTTAAAAAAATAAATAAATTTAACAACTCATAATTTTAATCTAATATCTAATAAAATGTTAGACTCTGAATTTTTCATAATCAATCTTTTTAGTAGCCAATTTAGTCAACCGATTCACCAACATTCAAATGTATCATATTTCTTCACTGTCCATGTTAAACTAGACACGAAAAGAAATTATCTAACCCTTCAGTTTTCAAGATAAATAGAGATGAAATATATGCTAGTTTTGAAAATAATAAAAGTTTTGTTATTGTGGTTCGAATCCATGTGCATTTAACTTTACCTCTCAGTTTTAATAACACCAAGGTGATGAGTTGCGAGCTATCATGTTCTTATTGAAGAGAGTCTAATTTTTTTTACAGGAGATTTTTCAAATTTCGCCTAAATAACAGGAAAAAAAATAACTATTAATCCTTAATAAAATGATTATATTTCAAAAAACACATGCATCAAACATTCCCTCTAAAACCATCATAAAGCACATATTACTCACAAATATCGTCTATTAACAATTAAAAAAAATCTCATAAAAAACAACAACAATTAGACTTAGAATATCTAGACCAACTTTATGGCCAATTAGATGATGTGTTAAGCTATCCAGAAAAGCTATTTGAACACCTCAAAGATTTCCCGCACCATATTTTATAAGGTTGTGGATGTTCATATATCACTTCTCTACGCCATTTTGTCTACAAATACCATTTTATATCTTGTTTTAGAAGCCTTACTCCATTTTTTAAACTACCATTTAACTTGAAATTTATCCTTTTTATATTCAGTTCACATTAGTTCATTTCTTTTTGTTGTACAATGCTGCATTCAATTTGTACTAAACCAATTATTTTTGAAATTGCTCTACTTTGTTCTAGGAGTATCGTTGGATTTAAAGTGAATATTATACAATGCAACAAACACTCAAATGGATCTGTGGCGCAATGGTAGCGCGTCTGACTCCAGATCAGAAGGTTGCGTGTTTGATTCACGTCAGGTTCATAAATTTTAAACGTTCTCTTCCTTCATATAAAATCTTAATCACTTATTTCCACCTTCATCTTTATTTTTTATTCAGTTATCTTTTTGCTATTTTGGATTAACAATGTAACCTAGGATTGTTTTCTCACACAAATGGTCACATGATCTGGAGAGATAATTTTTATTATGATCTAATTCGAGGGTGCTACCATTGTATGGAAGAATTATGCACTTTATTTTTTTTACTTAATAGATATATTATTATTTTAAAAATAGTTTATATCATAATTTTATGTCTATATTTTAAAGAATTTGTAATCTAGTATTTTAAAAAAATAAATAAATTTAACAACTCATAATTTTAATCTAATATCTAATAAAATGTTAGACTCTGAATTTTTCATAATCAATCTTTTTAGTAGCCAATTTAGTCAACCGATTCACCAACATTCAAATGTATCATATTTCGTCACTGTCCATGTTAAACTAGACACGAAAAGAAATTATCTAACCCTTCAGTTTTCAAGATAAATTGAGATGAAATATATGCTAGTTTTGAAAATAATAAAAGTTTTGTTATTGTGGTTCGAATCCATGTGCATTTAACTTTACCTCTCAGTTTTAATAACACCAAGGTGATGAGTTGCGAGCTATCATGTTCTTATTGAAGAGACTCTAATTTTTTTTACAGGAGATTTTTCAAATTTCGCCTAAATAACAGGAAAAAAAATAACTATTAATCCTTAATAAAATGATTATATTTCAAAAAACACATGCATCAAACATTCCCTCTAAAACCATCATAAAGCACATATTACTCACAAATATCGTCTATTAACAATTAAAAAAAATCTCATAAAAAACAACAACAATTAGACTTAGAATATCTAGACCAACTTTATGGCCAATTAGATGATGTGTTATGCTATCCAGAAAAGCTATTTGAACACCTCACAGATTTCCCGCACCATATTATATACGGTTGTGGATGCTCATATATCACTTCTCTACACCATTTTGTCTTCAAATACCATTTTATATCTTGTTTTAGATGCCTTACTCCATTTTTTAACGTACCATTTAACTTGAAATTTATCCTTTTTTTATTCAGTTCACATTAGTTCATTTCTTTTTGTTGTACAATGCTGCATTCAATTTGTACTAAACCAATTATTTTTGAAATTGCTCTACTTTGTTCTAGGAGTATCGTTGGATTTAAAGTGAATATTATACAATGCAACAAACACTCAAATGGATCTGTGGCGCAATGGTAGCGCGTCTGACTCCAGATCAGAAGGTTGCGTGTTTGATTCACGTCAGGTTCATAAATTTTAAATGTTCTCTTCCTTCATCTAAAATATTAATCACTTATTTCCACCTTCATCTTTATTTTTTATTCAGTTATCTTTTCGCTATTTTGGATTAACAATGTAACCTAGGATTGTTTTCTCATACAAATGGTCACATGATCTGGAGAGATAATTTTTATTATGATCTAATTCGTGGGTGCTACCATTGTATGGAAGAATTATGCACTTTATTATTTTTTTACTTTATAGATATATTATTATTTTAAAAATAGTTTATATCATAATTTTATGTCTATATTTTAAAGAATTTGTAATCTAGTATTTTAAAAAAATAAATAAATTTAACAACTCATAATTTTAATCTAATATCTAATAAAATGTTAGACTCTGAATTTTTCATAATCAATCTTTTTAGTAGCCAATTTAGTCAACCGATTCACCAACATTCAAATGTATCATATTTCTTCACTGTCCATGTTAAACTAGACAGGAAATGAAATTATCTAACCCTTCAGTTTTCAAGATAAATTGAGATGAAATTTATGCTAGTTTTGAAAATAATAAAAGTTTTGTTATTGTGGTTCTAATCCATGTGCATTTAACTTTACCTCTCAGTTTTAATAACACCAAGGTGATGAGTTGCGAGCTATCATGTTCTTATTGAAGAGACTCTAATTTTTTTTACAGGAGATTTTTCAAATTTCGCCTAAATAACATGAAAAAAAATAACTATTAATCCTTAATAAAATGATTATATTTCAAAAAACACATGCATCAAACATTCCCTCTAAAACCATCATAAAACACATATTACTCACAAATATCATCTATTAACAATTTAAAAAAATCTCATAAAAAACCACAACAATTAGACTTTGAATATCTAGACCAACTTTATGGCCAATTAGATGATGTGTTATGCTATTCAGAAAAGCTATTTGAACACCTCAAAGATTTCCCGCACCATATTATATAAGGTTGTGGATGTTCTTATGACACTTCTCTACGACATTTTGTCTACAAATACCATTTTATATCTTGTTTTAGAAGCATTACTCCATTTTTTAAACTACCATTTAACTTGAAATTTAACCTTTTTATATTCAGTTCACATTAGTTCATTTCTTTTTGTTGTATAATGCTGCATTCAATTTGTACTAAACCAATTATGTTTGAAATTGCTCTACTTTGTTCTAGGAGTATCGTTGGATTTAAAGTGAATATTATACAATGCAACAAATACTCAAATGGATCTGTGGCGCAATGGTAGCGCGTCTGACTCCAGATCAGAAGGTTGCGTGTTCGATTCACGTCAGGTTCATTAATTTTAAACGCAACGTTTTACACATATTCACAATTTTATTTCTCACACTTTCTCTTCCTTCATCTAAAACCCTAATCACTTTTTTCCACCTTCATCATCATAAATGGCGTCTCGTCTCTGCCACGCCTTCCGTCACTACTCAACAATCCTCACTCCAAACTCCTCAACACCGCTAACCTCAAAGGAAAAATATATGCTAGTTATATTTTTAATCAGTTATCTTTTCACAAACAATTGTTATGTTACTCTTATTTTTCGTCAAAATCTATTCTTTTTATTTCAATTTTATTGCTTTTAATTGATTTTATGGAGTCAATGTTATGCAGAAATGCTATTTTGGATTCACAATGTAACCTAGGATTGTTTTCTCATACAAATGATAACATTATCTGGAGAGATAATTTTTATTATGATCTAATTCGAGGGTGCTACCATTTTATGGAAGAATTATGCACTTTATTATTTTTTTACTTTATAGATATAATATTATTTTAAGAATAGTTTATATCATAATTTTCTGTCTATATTTTAAAGAATTTGTAATCTAGTATTTTAAAAAAATAAATAAATTTAACAACTCATAATTTTAATCTAATATCTAATAAAATGTTAGACTCTGAATTTTTCATAATCAATCTTTTTAGTAGCCAATTTAGTCAACCGATTCACCAACATTCAAATGTATCATATTTCGTCACTGTCCATGTTAAACTAGACACGAAAAGAAATTATCTAACCCTTCAGTTTTCAAGATAAATTGAGATGAAATATATGCTAGTTTTGAAAATAATAAAAGTTTTGTTATTGTGGTTCGAATCCATGTGCATTTAACTTTACCTCTCAGTTTTAATAACACCAAGGTGATGAGTTGCGAGCTATCATGTTCTTATTGAAGAGACTCTAATTTTTTTTACAGGAGATTTTTCAAATTTCGCCTAAATAACAGGAAAAAAAATAACTATTAATCCTTAATAAAATGATTATATTTCAAAAAACACATGCATCAAACATTCCCTCTAAAACCATCATAAAGCACATATTACTCACAAATATCGTCTATTAACAATTAAAAAAAATCTCATAAAAAACAACAACAATTAGACTTAGAATATCTAGACCAACTTTATGGCCAATTAGATGATGTGTTATGCTATCCAGAAAAGCTATTTGAACACCTCACAGATTTCCCGCACCATATTATATACGGTTGTGGATGCTCATATATCACTTCTCTACGCCATTTTGTCTTCAAATACCATTTTATATCTTGTTTTAGATGCCTTACTCCATTTTTTAACGTACCATTTAACTTGAAATTTATCCTTTTTTTATTCAGTTCACATTAGTTCATTTCTTTTTGTTGTACAATGCTGCATTCAATTTGTACTAAACCAATTATTTTTGAAATTGCTCTACTTTGTTCTAGGAGTATCGTTGGATTTAAAGTGAATATTATACAATGCAACAAACACTCAAATGGATCTGTGGCGCAATGGTAGCGCGTCTGACTCCAGATCAGAAGGTTGCGTGTTTGATTCACGTCAGGTTCATAAATTTTAAATGTTCTCTTCCTTCATCTAAAATATTAATCACTTATTTCCACCTTCATCTTTATTTTTTATTCAGTTATCTTTTCGCTATTTTGGATTAACAATGTAACCTAGGATTGTTTTCTCATACAAATGGTCACATGATCTGGAGAGATAATTTTTATTATGATCTAATTCGTGGGTGCTACCATTGTATGGAAGAATTATGCACTTTATTATTTTTTTACTTTATAGATATATTATTATTTTAAAAATAGTTTATATCATAATTTTATGTCTATATTTTAAAGAATTTGTAATCTAGTATTTTAAAAAAATAAATAAATTTAACAACTCATAATTTTAATCTAATATCTAATAAAATGTTAGACTCTGAATTTTTCATAATCAATCTTTTTAGTAGCCAATTTAGTCAACCGATTCACCAACATTCAAATGTATCATATTTCTTCACTGTCCATGTTAAACTAGACAGGAAATGAAATTATCTAACCCTTCAGTTTTCAAGATAAATTGAGATGAAATTTATGCTAGTTTTGAAAATAATAAAAGTTTTGTTATTGTGGTTCTAATCCATGTGCATTTAACTTTACCTCTCAGTTTTAATAACACCAAGGTGATGAGTTGCGAGCTATCATGTTCTTATTGAAGAGACTCTAATTTTTTTTACAGGAGATTTTTCAAATTTCGCCTAAATAACATGAAAAAAAATAACTATTAATCCTTAATAAAATGATTATATTTCAAAAAACACATGCATCAAACATTCCCTCTAAAACCATCATAAAACACATATTACTCACAAATATCATCTATTAACAATTTAAAAAAATCTCATAAAAAACCACAACAATTAGACTTTGAATATCTAGACCAACTTTATGGCCAATTAGATGATGTGTTATGCTATTCAGAAAAGCTATTTGAACACCTCAAAGATTTCCCGCACCATATTATATAAGGTTGTGGATGTTCTTATGACACTTCTCTACGACATTTTGTCTACAAATACCATTTTATATCTTGTTTTAGAAGCATTACTCCATTTTTTAAACTACCATTTAACTTGAAATTTAACCTTTTTATATTCAGTTCACATTAGTTCATTTCTTTTTGTTGTATAATGCTGCATTCAATTTGTACTAAACCAATTATGTTTGAAATTGCTCTACTTTGTTCTAGGAGTATCGTTGGATTTAAAGTGAATATTATACAATGCAACAAATACTCAAATGGATCTGTGGCGCAATGGTAGCGCGTCTGACTCCAGATCAGAAGGTTGCGTGTTCGATTCACGTCAGGTTCATTAATTTTAAACGCAACGTTTTACACATATTCACAATTTTATTTCTCACACTTTCTCTTCCTTCATCTAAAACCCTAATCACTTTTTTCCACCTTCATCATCATAAATGGCGTCTCGTCTCTGCCACGCCTTCCGTCACTACTCAACAATCCTCACTCCAAACTCCTCAACACCGCTAACCTCAAAGGAAAAATATATGCTAGTTATATTTTTAATCAGTTATCTTTTCACAAACAATTGTTATGTTACTCTTATTTTTCGTCAAAATCTATTCTTTTTATTTCAATTTTATTGCTTTTAATTGATTTTATGGAGTCAATGTTATGCAGAAATGCTATTTTGGATTCACAATGTAACCTAGGATTGTTTTCTCATACAAATGATAACATTATCTGGAGAGATAATTTTTATTATGATCTAATTCGAGGGTGCTACCATTTTATGGAAGAATTATGCACTTTATTATTTTTTTACTTTATAGATATAATATTATTTTAAGAATAGTTTATATCATAATTTTCTGTCTATATTTTAAAGAATTTGTAATCTAGTATTTTAAAAAAATAAATAAATTTAACAACTCATAATTTTAATCTAATATCTAATAAAATGTTAGACTCTGAATTTTTCATAATCAATCTTTTTAGTAGCCAATTTAGTCAACCGATTCACCAACATTCAAATGTATCATATTTCGTCACTGTCCATGTTAAACTAGACACGAAAAGAAATTATCTAACCCTTCAGTTTTCAAGATAAATTGAGATGAAATATATGCTAGTTTTGAAAATAATAAAAGTTTTGTTATTGTGGTTCGAATCCATGTGCATTTAACTTTACCTCTCAGTTTTAATAACACCAAGGTGATGAGTTGCGAGCTATCATGTTCTTATTGAAGAGACTCTAATTTTTTTTACAGGAGATTTTTCAAATTTGGCCTAAATAACAGGAAAAAAAATAACTATTAACCCTTAATAAAATGATTATATTTCAAAAAACACATGCATCAAACATTCCCTCTAAAACCATCATAAAACACATATTACTCACAAATATCGTCTATTAACAATTAAAAAAAATCTCATAAAAAACAACAACAATTAGACTTAGAATATCTAGACCAACTTTATGGCCAATTAGATGATGTGTTATGCTATCCAGAAAAGCTATTTGAACACCTCAAAGATTTCCCGCACCATATTTTATACGGTTGTGGATGTTCATATATCACTTCTCTACGCCATTTTGTCTACCAATACCATTATATATCTTGTTTTAGAAGCCTTACTCCATTTTTTAAACTACCATTTAACTTTAAATTTATCCTTTTTTTATTCAGTTCACATTAGTTCATTTCTTTTTGTTGTACAATGCTGCATTCAATTTTTACTAAACCAATTATTTTTGAAATTGCTCTACTTTGTTCTAGGAGTATCGTTGGATTTAAAGTGAATATTATACAATGCAACAAACACTCAAATGGATCTGTGGCGCAATGGTAGCGCGTCTGACTTCAGATCAGAAGGTTGCGTGTTTGATTCACGTCAGGTTCATAAATTTTAAATGTTCTCTTCCTTCATCTAAAATCTTAATCACTTATTTCCACCTTCATCTTTATTTTTTATTCAGTTATCTTTTCGCTATTTTGGATTAACAATGTAACCTAGGATTGTTTTCTCATACAAATGGTCACATGATCTGGAGAGATAATTTTTATTATGATCTAATTCGAGGGTGCTACCATTGTATGGAAGAATTATGCACTTTATTATTTTTTTACTTTATAGATATATTATTATTTTAAAAATAGTTTATATCATAATTTTATGTCTATATTTTAAAGAATTTGTAATCTAGTATTTTAAAAAAATAAATAAATTTAACAACTCATAATTTTAATCTAATATCTAATAAAATGTTAGACTCTGAATTTTTCATAATCAATCTTTTTAGTAGCCAATTTAGTCAACCGATTCACCAACATTCAAATGTATCATATTTCTTCACTGTCCATGTTAAACTAGACACGAAAAGAAATTATCTAACCCTTCAGTTTTCAAGATAAATAGAGATGAAATATATGCTAGTTATGAAAATAATAAAAGTTTTGTTATTGTGGTTCGAATCCATGTGTATTTAACTTTACCTCTCAGTTTTAATAACACCAAGGTGATGAGTTGCGAGCTATCATGTTCTTATTGAAGAGACTCTAATTTTTTTTACAGGAGATTTTTCAAATTTGGCCTAAATAACAGGAAAAAAAATAACTATTAACCCTTAATAAAATGATTATATTTCAAAAAAACACATGCATCAAACATTCCCTCTAAAACCATCATAAAACACATATTACTCACAAATATCGTCTATTAACAATTAAAAAAAATCTCATAAAAAACAACAACAATTAGACTTAGAATATCTAGACCAACTTTATGGCCAATTAGATGATGTGTTATGCTATCCAGAAAAGCTATTTGAACACCTCAAAGATTTCCCGCACCATATTTTATACGGTTGTGGATGTTCATATATCACTTCTCTACGCCATTTTGTCTACCAATACCATTATATATCTTGTTTTAGAAGCCTTACTCCATTTTTTAAACTACCATTTAACTTTAAATTTATCCTTTTTTTATTCAGTTCACATTAGTTCATTTCTTTTTGTTGTACAATGCTGCATTCAATTTTTACTAAACCAATTATTTTTGAAATTGCTCTACTTTGTTCTAGGAGTATCGTTGGATTTAAAGTGAATATTATACAATGCAACAAACACTCAAATGGATCTGTGGCGCAATGGTAGCGCGTCTGACTCCAGATCAGAAGGTTGCGTGTTTGATTCACGTCAGGTTCATAAATTTTAAATGTTCTCTTCCTTCATCTAAAATCTTAATCACTTATTTCCACCTTCATCTTTATTTTTTATTCAGTTATCTTTTCGCTATTTTGGATTAACAATGTAACCTAGGATTGTTTTCTCATACAAATGGTCACATGATCTGGAGAGATAATTTTTATTATGATCTAATTCGAGGGTGCTACCATTGTATGGAAGAATTATGCACTTTATTATTTTTTTACTTTATAGATATATTATTATTTTAAAAATAGTTTATATCATAATTTTATGTCTATATTTTAAAGAATTTGTAATCTAGTATTTTAAAAAAATAAATAAATTTAACAACTCATAATTTTAATCTAATATCTAATAAAATGTTAGACTCTGAATTTTTCATAATCAATCTTTTTAGTAGCCAATTTAGTCAACCGATTCACCAACATTCAAATGTATCATATTTCTTCACTGTCCATGTTAAACTAGACACGAAAAGAAATTATCTAACCCTTCAGTTTTCAAGATAAATAGAGATGAAATATATGCTAGTTTTGAAAATAATAAAAGTTTTGTTATTGTGGTTCGAATCCATGTGCATTTAACTTTACCTCTCAGTTTTAATAACACCAAGGTGATGAGTTGCGAGCTATCATGTTCTTATTGAAGAGAGTCTAATTTTTTTTACAGGAGATTTTTCAAATTTCGCCTAAATAACAGGAAAAAAAATAACTATTAATCCTTAATAAAATGATTATATTTCAAAAAACACATGCATCAAACATTCCCTCTAAAACCATCATAAAGCACATATTACTCACAAATATCGTCTATTAACAATTAAAAAAAATCTCATAAAAAACAACAACAATTAGACTTAGAATATCTAGACCAACTTTATGGCCAATTAGATGATGTGTTAAGCTATCCAGAAAAGCTATTTGAACACCTCAAAGATTTCCCGCACCATATTTTATAAGGTTGTGGATGTTCATATATCACTTCTCTACGCCATTTTGTCTACAAATACCATTTTATATCTTGTTTTAGAAGCCTTACTCCATTTTTTAAACTACCATTTAACTTGAAATTTATCCTTTTTATATTCAGTTCACATTAGTTCATTTCTTTTTGTTGTACAATGCTGCATTCAATTTGTACTAAACCAATTATTTTTGAAATTGCTCTACTTTGTTCTAGGAGTATCGTTGGATTTAAAGTGAATATTATACAATGCAACAAACACTCAAATGGATCTGTGGCGCAATGGTAGCGCGTCTGACTCCAGATCAGAAGGTTGCGTGTTTGATTCACGTCAGGTTCATAAATTTTAAACGTTCTCTTCCTTCATATAAAATCTTAATCACTTATTTCCACCTTCATCTTTATTTTTTATTCAGTTATCTTTTTGCTATTTTGGATTAACAATGTAACCTAGGATTGTTTTCTCACACAAATGGTCACATGATCTGGAGAGATAATTTTTATTATGATCTAATTCGAGGGTGCTACCATTGTATGGAAGAATTATGCACTTTATTTTTTTTACTTAATAGATATATTATTATTTTAAAAATAGTTTATATCATAATTTTATGTCTATATTTTAAAGAATTTGTAATCTAGTATTTTAAAAAAATAAATAAATTTAACAACTCATAATTTTAATCTAATATCTAATAAAATGTTAGACTCTGAATTTTTCATAATCAATCTTTTTAGTAGCCAATTTAGTCAACCGATTCACCAACATTCAAATGTATCATATTTCGTCACTGTCCATGTTAAACTAGACACGAAAAGAAATTATCTAACCCTTCAGTTTTCAAGATAAATTGAGATGAAATATATGCTAGTTTTGAAAATAATAAAAGTTTTGTTATTGTGGTTCGAATCCATGTGCATTTAACTTTACCTCTCAGTTTTAATAACACCAAGGTGATGAGTTGCGAGCTATCATGTTCTTATTGAAGAGACTCTAATTTTTTTTACAGGAGATTTTTCAAATTTCGCCTAAATAACAGGAAAAAAAATAACTATTAATCCTTAATAAAATGATTATATTTCAAAAAACACATGCATCAAACATTCCCTCTAAAACCATCATAAAGCACATATTACTCACAAATATCGTCTATTAACAATTAAAAAAAATCTCATAAAAAACAACAACAATTAGACTTAGAATATCTAGACCAACTTTATGGCCAATTAGATGATGTGTTATGCTATCCAGAAAAGCTATTTGAACACCTCACAGATTTCCCGCACCATATTATATACGGTTGTGGATGCTCATATATCACTTCTCTACGCCATTTTGTCTTCAAATACCATTTTATATCTTGTTTTAGATGCCTTACTCCATTTTTTAACGTACCATTTAACTTGAAATTTATCCTTTTTTTATTCAGTTCACATTAGTTCATTTCTTTTTGTTGTACAATGCTGCATTCAATTTGTACTAAACCAATTATTTTTGAAATTGCTCTACTTTGTTCTAGGAGTATCGTTGGATTTAAAGTGAATATTATACAATGCAACAAACACTCAAATGGATCTGTGGCGCAATGGTAGCGCGTCTGACTCCAGATCAGAAGGTTGCGTGTTTGATTCACGTCAGGTTCATAAATTTTAAATGTTCTCTTCCTTCATCTAAAATATTAATCACTTATTTCCACCTTCATCTTTATTTTTTATTCAGTTATCTTTTCGCTATTTTGGATTAACAATGTAACCTAGGATTGTTTTCTCATACAAATGGTCACATGATCTGGAGAGATAATTTTTATTATGATCTAATTCGTGGGTGCTACCATTGTATGGAAGAATTATGCACTTTATTATTTTTTTACTTTATAGATATATTATTATTTTAAAAATAGTTTATATCATAATTTTATGTCTATATTTTAAAGAATTTGTAATCTAGTATTTTAAAAAAATAAATAAATTTAACAACTCATAATTTTAATCTAATATCTAATAAAATGTTAGACTCTGAATTTTTCATAATCAATCTTTTTAGTAGCCAATTTAGTCAACCGATTCACCAACATTCAAATGTATCATATTTCTTCACTGTCCATGTTAAACTAGACAGGAAATGAAATTATCTAACCCTTCAGTTTTCAAGATAAATTGAGATGAAATTTATGCTAGTTTTGAAAATAATAAAAGTTTTGTTATTGTGGTTCTAATCCATGTGCATTTAACTTTACCTCTCAGTTTTAATAACACCAAGGTGATGAGTTGCGAGCTATCATGTTCTTATTGAAGAGACTCTAATTTTTTTTACAGGAGATTTTTCAAATTTCGCCTAAATAACATGAAAAAAAATAACTATTAATCCTTAATAAAATGATTATATTTCAAAAAACACATGCATCAAACATTCCCTCTAAAACCATCATAAAACACATATTACTCACAAATATCATCTATTAACAATTTAAAAAAATCTCATAAAAAACCACAACAATTAGACTTTGAATATCTAGACCAACTTTATGGCCAATTAGATGATGTGTTATGCTATTCAGAAAAGCTATTTGAACACCTCAAAGATTTCCCGCACCATATTATATAAGGTTGTGGATGTTCTTATGACACTTCTCTACGACATTTTGTCTACAAATACCATTTTATATCTTGTTTTAGAAGCATTACTCCATTTTTTAAACTACCATTTAACTTGAAATTTAACCTTTTTATATTCAGTTCACATTAGTTCATTTCTTTTTGTTGTATAATGCTGCATTCAATTTGTACTAAACCAATTATGTTTGAAATTGCTCTACTTTGTTCTAGGAGTATCGTTGGATTTAAAGTGAATATTATACAATGCAACAAATACTCAAATGGATCTGTGGCGCAATGGTAGCGCGTCTGACTCCAGATCAGAAGGTTGCGTGTTCGATTCACGTCAGGTTCATTAATTTTAAACGCAACGTTTTACACATATTCACAATTTTATTTCTCACACTTTCTCTTCCTTCATCTAAAACCCTAATCACTTTTTTCCACCTTCATCATCATAAATGGCGTCTCGTCTCTGCCACGCCTTCCGTCACTACTCAACAATCCTCACTCCAAACTCCTCAACACCGCTAACCTCAAAGGAAAAATATATGCTAGTTATATTTTTAATCAGTTATCTTTTCACAAACAATTGTTATGTTACTCTTATTTTTCGTCAAAATCTATTCTTTTTATTTCAATTTTATTGCTTTTAATTGATTTTATGGAGTCAATGTTATGCAGAAATGCTATTTTGGATTCACAATGTAACCTAGGATTGTTTTCTCATACAAATGATAACATTATCTGGAGAGATAATTTTTATTATGATCTAATTCGAGGGTGCTACCATTTTATGGAAGAATTATGCACTTTATTATTTTTTTACTTTATAGATATAATATTATTTTAAGAATAGTTTATATCATAATTTTCTGTCTATATTTTAAAGAATTTGTAATCTAGTATTTTAAAAAAATAAATAAATTTAACAACTCATAATTTTAATCTAATATCTAATAAAATGTTAGACTCTGAATTTTTCATAATCAATCTTTTTAGTAGCCAATTTAGTCAACCGATTCACCAACATTCAAATGTATCATATTTCGTCACTGTCCATGTTAAACTAGACACGAAAAGAAATTATCTAACCCTTCAGTTTTCAAGATAAATTGAGATGAAATATATGCTAGTTTTGAAAATAATAAAAGTTTTGTTATTGTGGTTCGAATCCATGTGCATTTAACTTTACCTCTCAGTTTTAATAACACCAAGGTGATGAGTTGCGAGCTATCATGTTCTTATTGAAGAGACTCTAATTTTTTTTACAGGAGATTTTTCAAATTTGGCCTAAATAACAGGAAAAAAAATAACTATTAACCCTTAATAAAATGATTATATTTCAAAAAACACATGCATCAAACATTCCCTCTAAAACCATCATAAAACACATATTACTCACAAATATCGTCTATTAACAATTAAAAAAAATCTCATAAAAAACAACAACAATTAGACTTAGAATATCTAGACCAACTTTATGGCCAATTAGATGATGTGTTATGCTATCCAGAAAAGCTATTTGAACACCTCAAAGATTTCCCGCACCATATTTTATACGGTTGTGGATGTTCATATATCACTTCTCTACGCCATTTTGTCTACAAATACCATTATATATCTTGTTTTAGAAGCCTTACTCCATTTTTTAAACTACCATTTAACTTTAAATTTATCCTTTTTTTATTCAGTTCACATTAGTTCATTTCTTTTTGTTGTACAATGCTGCATTCAATTTTTACTAAACCAATTATTTTTGAAATTTCTCTACTTTGTTCTAGGAGTATCGTTGGATTTAAAGTGAATATTATACAATGCAACAAACACTCAAATGGATCTGTGGCGCAATGGTAGCGCGTCTGACTCCAGATCAGAAGGTTGTGTGTTTGATTAACGTCAGGTTCATAAATTTTAAATGTTCTCTTCCTTCATCTAAAATCTTAATCACTTATTTCCACCTTCATCTTTATTTTTTATTCAGTTATCTTTTCGCTATTTTGGATTAACAATGTAACCTAGGATTGTTTTCTCATACAAATGGTCACATGATCTGGAGAGATAATTTTTATTATGATCTAATTCGAGGGTGCTACCATTGTATGGAAGAATTATGCACTTTATTATTTTTTTACTTTATAGATATATTATTATTTTAAAAATAGTTTATATCATAATTTTATGTCTATATTTTAAAGAATTTGTAATCTAGTATTTTAAAAAAATAAATAAATTTAACAACTCATAATTTTAATCTAATATCTAATAAAATGTTAGACTCTGAATTTTTCATAATCAATCTTTTTAGTAGCCAATTTAGTCAACCGATTCACCAACATTCAAATGTATCATATTTCTTCACTGTCCATGTTAAACTAGACACGAAAAGAAATTATCTAACCCTTCAGTTTTCAAGATAAATAGAGATGAAATATATGCTAGTTTTGAAAATAATAAAAGTTTTGTTATTGTGGTTCGAATCCATGTGCATTTAACTTTACCTCTCAGTTTTAATAACACCAAGGTGATGAGTTGCGAGTTATCATGTTCTTATTGAAGAGACTCTAATTTTTTTTACAGGAGATTTTTCAAATTTCGCCTAAATAACAGGAAAAAAAATAACTAATAATTCTTAATAAAATGATTATATTTCAAAAAACACATGCATCAAACATTCCCTCTAAAACCATCATGAAACACATATTACTCACAAATATCGTCTTTTAACAATTAAAAAAAATCTCATAAAAAACAACAACAATTAGACTTAGAATATCTAGACCAACTTTATGGCCAATTAGATGATGTGTTATGCTATCCAGAAAAGCTATTTGAACACCTCAAAGATTTCCCGCACCATATTTTATACGGTTGTGGATGTTCATATATCACTTCTCTACGCCATTTTGTCTACAAATACCATTTTATATCTTGTTTTAGAAGCCTTACTCAATTTTTAAAACTACCATTTAACTTGAAATTTATCCTTTTTTTATTCAGTTCACATTAGTTCATTTCTTTTTGTTGTACAATGCTGCATTCAATTTGTACTAAACCAATTATTTTTGAAATTGCTCTACTTTGTTCTAGGAGTATCGTTGGATTTAAAGTGAATATTATACAATGCAACAAACACTCAAATGGATCTGTGGCGCAATGGTAGCGCGTCTGACTCCAGATCAGAATGTTGCATGTTTGATTTACGTCAGGTTCATAAATTTTAAACGTTCTCTTCCTTCATCTAAAATCTTAATCACTTATTTCCACCTTCATCTTTATTTTTTATTCAGTTATCTTTTCGCTATTTTGGATTAACAATGTAACCTAGGATTGTTTTCTCATACAAATGGTCACATGATCTGGAGAGATAATTTTTATTATGATCTAATTCGAGGGTGCTACCATTGTATGGAAGAATTATGCACTTTATTTTTTTTACTTAATAGATATATTATTATTTTAAAAATAGTTTATATCATAATTTTATGTCTATATTTTAAAGAATTTGTAATCTAGTATTTTAAAAAAATAAATAAATTTAACAACTCATAATTTTAATCTAATATCTAATAAAATGTTAGACTCTGAATTTTTCATAATCAATCTTTTTAGTAGCCAATTTAGTCAACCGATTCACCAACATTCAAATGTATCATATTTCTTCACTGTCCATGTTAAACTAGACACGAAAAGAAATTATCTAACCCTTCAGTTTTCAAGATAAATTGAGATGAAATATATGCTAGTTTTGAAAATAATAAATTTTTTGTTATTGTGGTTCGAATCCATGTGCATTTAACTTTACCTCTCAGTTTTAATAACACCAAGGTGATGAGTTGCGAGCTATCATGTTCTTATTGAAGAGACTCTGATTTTTTTTACAGGAGATTTTTCAAATTTCGCCTAAACAACAGGAAAAAAAATAAGTATTAATCCTTAATAAAATGATTATATTTCAAAAAACACATGCATCAAACATTCCCTCTAAAACCATCATAAAACACATATTACTCACAAATATCGTCTATTAACAATTAAAAAAAATCTCATAAAAAACAACAACAATTAGACTTAGAATATCTAGACCAACTTTATGGCCAATTAGATGATGTGTTATGCTATCCAGAAAAGCTATTTGAACACCTCAAAGATTTCCCGCACCATATTTTATACGGTTGTGGATGTTCATATATCACTTCTCTACGCCATTTTGTCTACAAATACCATTTTATATCTTGTTTTAGAAGCCTTACTCCATTTTTTAAACTACCATTTAACTTGAAATTTATCCTTTTCTTATTCAGTTCACATTAGTTCATTTCTTTTTGTTGTACAATGCTGCATTCAATTTGTACTAAACCAATTATTTTTGAAATTGCTCTACTTTGTTCTAGGAGTATCGTTGGATTTAAAGTGAATATTATACAATGCAACAAACACTCAAATGGATCTGTGGCGCAATGGTAGCGCGTCTGACTCCAGATCAGAAGGTTGCGTGTTTGATACACGTCAGGTTCATAAATTTTAAACGTTCTCTTCCTTCATCTAAAATCTTAATCATTTATTTCCACCTTCATATTTATTTTTTATTCAGTTATCTTTCCGCTATTTTGGATTAACAATGTAACCTAGGATTGTTTTCTCCTACAAATGGTCACATGATCTGGAGAGATAATTTTTATTATGATCTAATTCGAGGGTGCTACCATTGTATGGAAGAATTATGCACTTTATTATTTATTTACTTAATAGATATATTATTATTTTAAAAATAGTTTATATCATAATTTTATGTCTATATTTTAAAGAATTTGTAATCTAGTATTTTAAAAAAATAAATAAATTTAACAACTCATAATTTTAATCTAATATTTAATAAAATGTTAGACTCTGAATTTTTCATAATCAATCTTTTTAGTAGCCAATTTAGTCAACCGATTCACCAACGTTCAAATGTATCATATTTCTTCACTGTCCATGTTAAACTAGACACGAAAATAAATTATCTAACCCTTCAGTTTTCAAGATAAATTGAGATGAAATATATGCTAGTTTTGAAAATAATAAAAGTTTTGTTATTGTGGTTCGAATCCATGTGCATTTAACTTTACCTCTCAGTTTTAATAACACCAAGGTGATGAGTTGCGAGCTATCATGTTCTTATTGAAGAGACTCTAATTTTTTTTACAGGAGATTTTTCAAATTTCGCCTAAATAACAGGAAAAAAAATAACTATTAATCCTTAATAAAATGATTATATTTCAAAAAACACATGCATCAAACATTCCCTCTAAAACCATCATAAAGCACATATTACTCAAAAATATCGTCTATTAACAATTAAAAAAAATCTCATAAAAAACAACAACAATTAGACTTAGAATATCTAGACCAACTTTATGGCCAATTAGATGATGTGTTATGCTATCCAAAAAGCTATTTGAACACCTCACAGATTTCCCGCACCATATTATATACGGTTGTGGATGTTCATATATCACTTCTCTACGCCATTTTGTCTACAAATACCATTTTATATCTTGTTTTAGATGCCTTACTCCATTTTTTAAACTACCATTTAACGTGAAATTTATCCTTTTTTTATTCAGTTCACATTAGTTCATTTCTTTTTGTTGTACAATGCTGCATTCAATTTGTACTAAACCAATTATGTTTGAAATTGCTCTACTTTGTTCTAGGAGTATCGTAGGATTTAAAGTGAATATTATACAATGCAACAAACACTCAAATGGATATGTGGCGCAATGGTAGCGCGTCTGACTCCAGATCAGAAGGTTGCGTGTTCGATTCACGTCAGGTTCATTATTTTTATACGCATCGTTTTACACATATTCACACTTTTATTTCTCACACTTTCTCTTCCTTCATCTAAAACCCTAATCACTTTTTTCCACCTTCATCTTCATAAATGGCGTGTCGTCTCCGCCACGCCTTCCGTCACTACTCAACAATCCTCACTCCAAACTCCTCAACACCGCTAACCTCAAAGGAAAAATATATGCTAGTTATATTTTTAATCAGTTATCTTTTCACAAACAATTGTTATGTTACTCTTATTTTTCGTCAAAATCTATTATTTTTATTTAAATTTTATTGCTTTTAATTGATTTTATGGAGTCAATGTTATGCAGAAATGCTATTTAGGATTAACAATGTAACCTAGGATTGTTTTCTCATACAAATGATCACATGATCTGGAGAGATATTTTTATTATGATCTAATTCGAGCGTGCTACCATTGTATGGAAGAATTATGCACTTTATTATTTTTTTACTTTATAGATATAGTATTATTTTAAGAATAGTTTATATCATAATTTTCTGTCTATATTTTAAAGAATTTTTAATCTAGTATTTTAAAAAAATAAATAAATTTAACAACTCATAATTTTAATCTAATATCTAATAAAATGTTAGACTCTGAATTTTTCATAATCAATCTTTTTAGTAGCCAATTTAGTCAACCGATTCACCAACATTCAAATGTATCATATTTCTTCACTGTCCATATTAAACTAGACACGAAAAGAAATTATCTAACCCTTCAGTTTTCAAGATAAATTGAGATGAAATATATGCTAGTTTTGAAAATAATAAAAGTTTTGTTATTGTGGTTCGAATCCATGTGCATTTAACTTTACCTCTCAGTTTTAATAACACCAAGGTGATGAGTGCGAGCTATCATGTTCTTATTGAAGAGACTCTAATTTTTTTTACAGGAGATTTTTCAAATTTCGCCTAAATAACAGTAAAAAAAATAACTATTAATCCTTAATAAAATGATTATATTTCAAAAAACACATGCATCAAACATTCCCTCTAAAACCATCATAAAACACATATTACTCACAAATATCGTCTATTAACAATTAAAAAAAATCTCATAAAAAACAACAACAATTAGACTTAGAATATCTAGACCAACTTTATGGCCAATTAGATGATGTGTTATGCTATCCAGAAAAGCTATTTGAACACCTCAAAGATTTCCCGCACAATATTATATACGGTTGTGGATGTTCATATATCACTTCTCTACGCCATTTTGTCTACAAATACCATTTTATATCTTGTTTTAGAATCCTTACTCCATTTTTTAAACTACCATTTAACTTGAAATTTATCCTTTTTTTATTCAGTTCACATTAGTTCATTTCTTTTTGTTTTACAATGCTACATTCAATTTGTACTAAACCAATTATGTTTGAAATTGCTCTACTTTGTTCTAGGATTATCGTTGGATTTAAAGTGAATATTATACAATGCAACAAACACTCAAATGGATCTGTGGCGCAATGGTAGCGCGTCTGACTCCAGATCAGAAGGTTACCTGTTCGATTCACGTCAGGTTCATTATTTTTAAACTCATCGTTTTACACATATTCACACTTTTATTTCTCGCACTTTCTCTTCCTTCATCTAAAACCCTAATCACTTTTTTCCACCTTCATCTTCATAAATGGCGTCTCGTCTCCGCCACGCCTTCCGTCACTATTCAACAATCCTCACTCCAAACTCCTCAACACCGCTAACCTCAAAGGAAAAATATATGCTAGTTATATTTTTAATCAGTTATCTTTTCACAAACAATTGTTATGTTACTCTTATTTTTCGTCAAAATCTATTCTTTTTATTTAAATTTTGTTGCTTTTAATTGATTTTATGGAGTCAATGTTATGCAGAAATGCTATTTTGGATTAACAATGTAACCTAGGATTGTTTTCTCATACAAATGATCACATGATCTGGAGAGATAATTTTTATTATGATCTAATTCGAGGGTGCTACCATTGTATGGAAGAATTACGCACTTTATTATTTTCTTACTTCGTAGATATAATATTATTTTAAGAATAGTTTATATCATAATTTTCTGTCTATATTTTAAAGAATTTGTAATCTAGTATTTTAAAAAAATAAATAAATTTAACAACTCATAATTTTAATCTAATATCTAATAAAATGTTGGACTCTGAATTTTTCATAATCAATCTTTTTAGTAGCCAATTTAGTCAACCGATTCACCAACATTCAAATGTATCATATTTCTTCACAGTCCATGTTAAACTAGACACGAAAAGAAATTATCTAACCCTTCAGTTTTCAAGATAAACTGAGATGAAATATATGCTAGTTTTGAAAATAATAAAAGTTTTGTTATTGTGGTTCGAATCCATGTGCATTTAACTTTACCTCTCAGTTTTAATAACACCAAGGTGATGAGTTGCGAGCTATCATGTTCTTATTGAAGAGACTCTAATTTTTTTTATAGGAGATTTTTCAAATTTCGCCTAAATAACAGGAAAAAAAATAACTATTAATCCTTAATAAAATGATTATATTTCAAAAAACACATGCATCAAACATTCCCTCTAAAACCATCATAAAACACATATTACTCACAAATATCGTCTATTAATAATTAAAAAAAATCTCATAAAAAACAACAACAATTAGACTTAGAATATCTAGACCAACTTTATGGCCAATTAGATGATGTGTTATGCTATCCAGAAAAGCTATTTGAACACCTCAAAGATTTCCCGCACAATATTATATACGGTTGTGGATGTTCATATATCACTTCTCTACGCCATTTTGTCTACAAATACCATTTTATATCTTGTTTTAGAATCCTTACTCCATTTTTTAAACTACCATTTAACTTGAAATTTATCCTTTTTTTATTCAGTTCACATTAGTTCATTTCTTTTTGTTTTACAATGCTACATTCAATTTGTACTAAACCAATTATGTTTGAAATTGCTCTACTTTGTTCTAGGATTATCGTTGGATTTAAAGTGAATATTATACAATGCAACAAACACTCAAATGGATCTGTGGCGCAATGGTAGCGCGTCTGACTCCAGATCAGAAGGTTACCTGTTCGATTCACGTCAGGTTCATTATTTTTAAACTCATCGTTTTACACATATTCACACTTTTATTTCTCGCACTTTCTCTTCCTTCATCTAAAACCCTAATCACTTTTTTCCACCTTCATCTTCATAAATGGCGTCTCGTCTCCGCCACGCCTTCCGTCACTATTCAACAATCCTCACTCCAAACTCCTCAACACCGCTAACCTCAAAGGAAAAATATATGCTAGTTATATTTTTAATCAGTTATCTTTTCACAAACAATTGTTATGTTACTCTTATTTTTCGTCAAAATTTATTCTTTTTATTTAAATTTTGTTGCTTTTAATTGATTTTATGGAGTCAATGTTATGCAGAAATGCTATTTTGGATTAACAATGTAACCTAGGATTGTTTTCTCATACAAATGATCACATGATCTGGAGAGATAATTTTTATTATGATCTAATTCGAGGGTGCTACCATTGTATGGAAGAATTACGCACTTTATTATTTTCTTACTTCGTAGATATAATATTATTTTAAGAATAGTTTATATCATAATTTTCTGTCTATATTTTAAAGAATTTGTAATCTAGTATTTTAAAAAAATAAATAAATTTAACAACTCATAATTTTAATTTAATATCTAATAAAATGTTGGACTCTGAATTTTTCATAATCAATCTTTTTAGTAGCCAATTTAGTCAACCGATTCACCAACATTCAAATGTATCATATTTCTTCACAGTCCATGTTAAACTAGACACGAAAAGAAATTATCTAACCCTTCAGTTTTCAAGATAAACTGAGATGAAATATATGCTAGTTTTGAAAATAATAAAAGTTTTGTTATTGTGGTTCGAATCCATGTGCATTTAACTTTACCTCTCAGTTTTAATAACACCAAGGTGATGAGTTGCGAGCTATCATGTTCTTATTGAAGAGACTCTAATTTTTTTTATAGGAGATTTTTCAAATTTCGCCTAAATAACAGGAAAAAAAATAACTATTAATCCTTAATAAAATGATTATATTTCAAAAAACACATGCATCAAACATTCCCTCTAAAACCATCATAAAACACATATTACTCACAAATATCGTCTATTAATAATTAAAAAAAATCTCATAAAAAACAACAACAATTAGACTTAGAATATCTAGACCAACTTTATGGCCAATTAGATGATGTGTTATGCTATCCAAAAAAGCTATTTGAACACCTCAAAGATTTCCCGCACCATATTTTATACGGTTGTGGATGTTCATATATTACTTCTCTACGTCATTTTGTCTACAAATACCATTATATATCTTGTTTTAGAAGCCTTACTCCATTTTTTAAACTACCATTTAACTTGAAATTTATCCTTTTTTTATTCAGTTCACATTAGTTCATTTCTTTTTGTTGTACAATGCTGCATTCAATTTGTACTAAACCAATTATGTTTGAAATTGCTCTACTTTGTTCTAGGAGTATCGTTGGATTTAAAGTGAATATTATACAATGCAAATAACACTCAAATGGATCTGTGGCGCAATGGTAGTGCGTCTGACTCCAGATCAGAAGGTTGCGTGTTTGATTCACGTCAGGTTCATAAATTTTAAACGTTCTCTTCCTTCATCTAAAATCCTAATCACTTTTTTACACCTTCATCTTTATTTTTTATTCAGTTATCTTTTCGCTATTTTGGATTAACAATGTAACCTAGGATTGTTTTCTCATACAAATGGTCACATGATCTGGAGAGATAATTTATATTATGATCTAATTCGAGGGTGCTACCATTGTATGGAAAAATTATGCACTTTATTATTTTTTTACATTATAGATATAATATTATTTCAAGAATAGTTTATATCATAATTTTCTGTCTATATTTTAAAGAAATTGTAATATAGTATTTTAAAAAAATAAATAAATTTAACAACTAATAATTTTAATCTAATATTGAATAAAATGTTAGACTCTGAATTTTTCATAATCAATCTTTCTAGTAGCCAATTTAGTCAACCGATTCACCAACATTCAAATGTATCATATTTCTTCACTGTCCATGTTAAACTAGACACGAAAAGAAATTATCTAACCCTTCAGTTTTCAAGATAAACTGAGATGAAATATATGCTAGTTTTGAAAATAATAAAAGTTTTGTTATTGTGGTTCGAATCCATGTGCATTTAACTTTACCTCTCAGTTTTAATAACACCAAGGTGATGAGTTGCGAGCTATCATGTTCTTATTGAAGAGACTCTAATTTTTTTTATAGGAGATTTTTCAAATTTCGCCTAAATAACAGGAAAAAAAATAACTATTAATCCTTAATAAAATGATTATATTTCAAAAAACACATGCATCAAACATTCCCTCTAAAACCATCATAAAACACATATTACTCACAAATATCGTCTATTAATAATTAAAAAAAATCTCATAAAAAACAACAACAATTAGACTTAGAATATCTAGACCAACTTTATGGCCAATTAGATGATGTGTTATGCTATCCAAAAAAGCTATTTGAACACCTCAAAGATTTCCCGCACCATATTTTATACGGTTGTGGATGTTCATATATTACTTCTCTACGTCATTTTGTCTACAAATACCATTATATATCTTGTTTTAGAAGCCTTACTCCATTTTTTAAACTACCATTTAACTTGAAATTTATCCTTTTTTTATTCAGTTCACATTAGTTCATTTCTTTTTGTTGTACAATGCTGCATTCAATTTGTACTAAACCAATTATGTTTGAAATTGCTCTACTTTGTTCTAGGAGTATCGTTGGATTTAAAGTGAATATTATACAATGCAAATAACACTCAAATGGATCTGTGGCGCAATGGTAGTGCGTCTAACTCCAGATCAGAAGGTTGCGTGTTTGATTCACGTCAGGTTCATAAATTTTAAACGTTCTCTTCCTTCATCTAAAATCCTAATCACTTTTTTACACCTTCATCTTTATTTTTTATTCAGTTATCTTTTCGCTATTTTGGATTAACAATGTAACCTAGGATTGTTTTCTCATACAAATGGTCACATGATCTGGAGAGATAATTTATATTATGATCTAATTCGAGGGTGCTACCATTGTATGGAAAAATTATGCACTTTATTATTTTTTTACATTATAGATATAATATTATTTCAAGAATAGTTTATATCATAATTTTCTGTCTATATTTTAAAGAAATTGTAATATAGTATTTTAAAAAAATAAATAAATTTAACAACTAATAATTTTAATCTAATATTGAATAAAATGTTAGACTCTGAATTTTTCATAATCAATCTTTCTAGTAGCCAATTTAGTCAACCGATTCACCAACATTCAAATGTATCATATTTCTTCACTGTCCATGTTAAACTAGACACGAAAAGAAATTATCTAACCCTTCAGTTTTCAAGATAAACTGAGATGAAATATATGCTAGTTTTGAAAATAATAAAAGTTTTGTTAGTGTGGTTCGAATCCATGTACATTTAACTTTACCTCTCAGTTTTAATAACACCAAGGTGATGAGTTGCGAGCTATCATGTTCTGATTGAAGAGGCTCTAATTTTTTTATAGGAGATTTTTTAAATTTCGCCTAAATAACAGGAAAAAAAATAACTATTAATCCTTAATAAAATGATTATATTTCAAAAAACACATGCATCAAACATTCCCTCTAAAACCATCATAAAACACATATTACTCACAAATATCGTCTATTAAAAATTAAAAAAAATCTCATAAAAAACAACAACAATTAGACTTAGAATATCTAGACCAACTTTATGGCCAATTAGATGATGTGTTATGCTATCCAGAAAAGCTATTTGAACACCTCAAAGATTTCCCGCACAATATTATATACGGTTGTGGATGTTCATATATCACTTCTCTAAGCCATTTTGTCTACAAATACCATTTTATATCTTGTTTTAGAAGCATTACTCCATTTTTAAACTACCATTTAACTTGAAATTTATCCTTTTTTTATTCAGTTCACATTAGTTCATTTCTTTTTGTTGTACAATGCTGCATTCAATTTGTACTAAACCAATTATGTTTGATATTGCTCTACTTTGTTCTTGGAGTATCTTTGGATTTAAAGTGAATATTATACAATGCAACAAACACTCAAATGGATCTGTGGCGCAATGGTAGCGCGTCTGACTCCAGATCAGAAGGTTGCGTGTTCGATTCACGTCAGGTTCATTATTTTTAAACTCATCGTTTTACACATATTCACACTTTTATTTCTCGCACTTTCTCTTCCTTCATCTAAAACCCTAATCACTTTTTTCCACCTTCATCTTCATAAATGGCGTCTCGTCTCCGCCACGCCTTCCGTCACTATTCAACAATCCTCACTCCAAACTCCTCAACACCGCTAACCTCAAAGGAAAAATATATGCTAGTTATATTTTTAATCAGTTATCTTTTCACAAACAATTGTTATGTTACACTTATTTTTCGTCAAAATCTATTCTTTTTATTTAAATTTTGTTGCTTTTAATTGATTTTATGGAGTCAATGTTATGCAGAAATGCTATTTTGGATTAACAATGTATACTAGGATTGTTTTCTCATACAAATGATCACATGATCTGGAGAGATAATTTTTATTATGATCTAATTCAAGGGTGCTACCATTGTATGGAAGAATTACGCACTTTATTATTTTCTTACTTCGTAGATATAATATTATTTTAAGAATAGTTTATATCATAATTTTCTGTCTATATTTTAAAGAATTTGTAATCTAGTATTTTAAAAAAATAAATAAATTTAACAACTCATAATTTTAATCTAATATCTAATAAAATGTTGGACTCTGAATTTTTCATAATCAATCTTTTTAGTAGCCAATTTAGTCAACCGATTCACCAACATTCAAATGTATCATATTTCTTCACAGTCCATGTTAAACTAGACACGAAAAGAAATTATCTAACCCTTCAGTTTTCAAGATAAATTGAGATGAAATATATGCTAGTTTTGAAAATAATAAAAGTTTTGTTATTGTGGTTCGAATCCATGTGCATTTAACTTTACCTCTCAGTTTTAATAACACCAAGGTGATGAGTTGCGAGCTATCATGTTCTTATTGAAGAGACTCTAATTTTTTTTATAGGAGATTTTTCAAATTTCGCCTAAATAACAGGAAAAAAAATAACTATTAATCCTTAATAAAATGATTATATTTCAAAAAACACATGCATCAATCATTCCCTCTAAAACCATCATAAAACACATATTACTCACAAATATCGTCTATTAATAATTTAAAAAAATCTCATAAAAAACAACAACAATTAGACTTAGAATATCAAGACCAACTTTATGGCCAATTAGATGATGTGTTATGCTATCCAAAAAAGCTATTTGAACACCATAAAGATTTCCCGCACCATATTTTATACGGTTGTGGATGTTCATATATCACTTCTCTACGCCATTTTGTCTACAAATACCATTATATATCTTGTTTTAGAAGCCTTACTCCATTTTTTAAACTACCATTTAACTTGAAATTTATCCTTTTTTTATTCAGTTCACATTAGTTCATTTCTTTTTGTTGTACAATGCTACATTCAATTTGTACTAAACCAATTATGTTTGAAATTGCTCTACTTTGTTCTAGGAGTATCGTTGGATTTAAAGTGAATATTATACAATGCAAATAACACTCAAATGGATCTGTGGCGCAATGGTAGTGCGTCTGACTCCAGATCAGAAGGTTGCGTGTTTGATTCACGTCAGGTTCATAAATTTTAAACGTTCTCTTCCTTCATCTAAAATCCTAATCACTTTTTTCCACCTTCATCTTTATTTTTTATTCAGTTATCTTTTCGCTATTTTGGATTAACAATGTAACCTAGGATTGTTTTCTCATACAAATGGTCACATGATCTGGAGAGATGATTTTTATTATGATCTAATTCGAGGGTGCTACCATTGTATGGAAAAATTATGCACTTTATTATTTTTTTACATTATAGATATAATATTATTTCAAGAATAGTTTATATCATAATTTTCTGTCTATATTTTAAAGAAATTGTAATATAGTATTTTAAAAAAATAAATAAATTTAACAACTAATAATTTTAATCTAATATCTAATAAAATGTTAGACTCTGAATTTTTCATAATCAATCTTTCTAGTAGCCAATTTAGTCAACCGATTCACCAACATTCAAATGTATCATATTTCTTCACTGTCCATGTTAAACTAGACACGGAAAGAAATTATCTAACCCTTCAGTTTTCAAGATAAACTGAGATGAAATATATGCTAGTTTTGAAAATAATAAAAGTTTTGTTAGTGTGGTTCGAATCCATGTACATTTAACTTTACCTCTCAGTTTTAATAACACCAAGGTGATGAGTTGCGAGCTATCATGTTCTGATTGAAGAGGCTCTAATTTTTTTATAGGAGATTTTTTAAATTTCGCCTAAATAACAGGAAAAAAAAATAACTATTAATCCTTAATAAAATGATTATATTTCAATAAACACATGCATCAAACATTCCCTCTAAAACCATCATAAAACACATATCACTCACAAATATCGTCTATTAACAATTAAAAAAAATCTAATAAAAAACAACAACAATTAGACTTAGAATATCTAGACCAAATTTATGGCAAATTAGATGATGTGTTATGCTATCCAGAAAAGCTATTTGAACACCTCAAAGATTTCCCGCACCATATTATATACGGTTGTGGATGTTCATATATCACTTCTCTACGTTATTTTGTCTACAAATACCATTTTATATCTTGTTTTAGAAGCATTACTCCATTTTTTAAACTACCATTTAACTTGAAATTTATCCTTTTTTTATTTAGTTGACAATAATTCATTTCTTGTTGTTGTACAATGCTGCATTCAATTTGTACTAAACCAATTATGTTTGAAATTGCTCTACTTTGTTCTAGGAGTATCGTTGGATTTAAAGTGAATATTATACAATGCAAATAACACTCAAATGGATCTGTGGCGCAATGGTAGCGCGTCTGACTCCAGTTCAAAAGTTTGCTTGTTCGATTCACGTCAGGTTCATAAATTTTAAACGCAGCGTTTTACACATATTCACACTTTTATTTCTCACACTTTCTCTTCCTTCGTCTAAAACCATAATCACCACTCCGCCAAGCCTTCTGTCACTACTCTCCTCAACTAACATCAAAGGAAAAATATATGCTAGTTATTTTTTTATTCAGTTATCTTTTCACAAACAATTGTTATGTTACTCTTATTTTTCGTCAAAATCTATTCTTTTTATTTATATTTTATTGCTTTTAAGTGATTTTATGGAGTCAATGTTATGCAGAAATGCTATTTAGGATTAACAATGTAACAGGATTGTTTTCTCATACAAATGATCACATGATCTGGAGAGATAATTGTTATTATGATCTAATTCGAGGGTGCAACCATTGTATGGAAGAATTATGCACTTTATTATTTTTTTACTTTATGGATATAATATTATTTTAAAAATAGTTTATATCATAATTTTCTGTCTATATTTTAAAGAATTTGTAATCTAGTATTTTAAAAAAATAAATAAATTTAACAACTCATAATTTTAATCTAATATCTAATAAAATGTTGGACTCTGAATTTTTCATAATCAATCTTTTTAGTAGCCAATTTAGTCAACCGATTCACCAACATTCAAATGTATCATATTTCTTCACAGTCCATGTTAAACTAGACACGAAAAGAAATTATCTAACCCTTCAGTTTTCAAGATAAATTGAGATGAAATATATGCTAGTTTTGAAAATAATAAAAGTTTTGTTATTGTGGTTCGAATCCATGTGCATTTAACTTTACCTCTCAGTTTTAATAACACCAAGGTGATGAGTTGCGAGCTATCATGTTCTTATTGAAGAGACTCTAATTTTTTTTATAGGAGATTTTTCAAATTTCGCCTAAATAACAGGAAAAAAAATAACTATTAATCCTTAATAAAATGATTATATTTCAAAAAACACATGCATCAATCATTCCCTCTAAAACCATCATAAAACACATATTACTCACAAATATCGTCTATTAATAATTTAAAAAAATCTCATAAAAAACAACAACAATTAGACTTAGAATATCAAGACCAACTTTATGGCCAATTAGATGATGTGTTATGCTATCCAAAAAAGCTATTTGAACACCATAAAGATTTCCCGCACCATATTTTATACGGTTGTGGATGTTCATATATCACTTCTCTACGCCATTTTGTCTACAAATACCATTATATATCTTGTTTTAGAAGCCTTACTCCATTTTTTAAACTACCATTTAACTTGAAATTTATCCTTTTTTTATTCAGTTCACATTAGTTCATTTCTTTTTGTTGTACAATGCTACATTCAATTTGTACTAAACCAATTATGTTTGAAATTGCTCTACTTTGTTCTAGGAGTATCGTTGGATTTAAAGTGAATATTATACAATGCAAATAACACTCAAATGGATCTGTGGCGCAATGGTAGTGCGTCTGACTCCAGATCAGAAGGTTGCGTGTTTGATTCACGTCAGGTTCATAAATTTTAAACGTTCTCTTCCTTCATCTAAAATCCTAATCACTTTTTTCCACCTTCATCTTTATTTTTTATTCAGTTATCTTTTCGCTATTTTGGATTAACAATGTAACCTAGGATTGTTTTCTCATACAAATGGTCACATGATCTGGAGAGATGATTTTTATTATGATCTAATTCGAGGGTGCTACCATTGTATGGAAAAATTATGCACTTTATTATTTTTTTACATTATAGATATAATATTATTTCAAGAATAGTTTATATCATAATTTTCTGTCTATATTTTAAAGAAATTGTAATATAGTATTTTAAAAAAATAAATAAATTTAACAACTAATAATTTTAATCTAATATCTAATAAAATGTTAGACTCTGAATTTTTCATAATCAATCTTTCTAGTAGCCAATTTAGTCAACCGATTCACCAACATTCAAATCTATCATATTTCTTCACTGTCCATGTTAAACTAGACACGGAAAGAAATTATCTAACCCTTCAGTTTTCAAGATAAACTGAGATGAAATATATGCTAGTTTTGAAAATAATAAAAGTTTTGTTAGTGTGGTTCGAATCCATGTACATTTAACTTTACCTCTCAGTTTTAATAACACCAAGGTGATGAGTTGCGAGCTATCATGTTCTGATTGAAGAGGCTCTAATTTTTTTATAGGAGATTTTTTAAATTTCGCCTAAATAACAGGAAAAAAAATAACTATTAATCCTTAATAAAATGATTATATTTCAATAAACACATGCATCAAACATTCCCTCTAAAACCATCATAAAACACATATCACTCACAAATATCGTCTATTAACAATTAAAAAAAATCTATTAAAAAACAACAACAATTAGACTTAGAATATCTAGACCAAATTTATGGCAAATTAGATGATGTGTTATGCTATCCAGAAAAGCTATTTGAACACCTCAAAGATTTCCCGCACCATATTATATACGGTTGTGGATGTTCATATATCACTTCTCTACGTTATTTTGTCTACAAATACCATTTTATATCTTGTTTTAGAAGCATTACTCCATTTTTTAAACTACCATTTAACTTGAAATTTATCCTTTTTTTATTTAGTTGACAATAATTCATTTCTTGTTGTTGTACAATGTTGCATTCAATTTGTACTAAACCAATTATGTTTGAAATTGCTCTACTTTGTTCTAGGAGTATCGTTGGATTTAAAGTGAATATTATACAATGCAAATAACACTCAAATGGATCTGTGGCGCAATGGTAGCGCGTCTGACTCCAGTTCAAAAGTTTGCTTGTTCGATTCACGTCAGGTTCATAAATTTTAAACGCAGCGTTTTACACATATTCACACTTTTATTTCTCACACTTTCTCTTCCTTCGTCTAAAACCATAATCACCACTCCGCCAAGCCTTCTGTCACTACTCTCCTCAACTAACATCAAAGGAAAAATATATGCTAGTTATTTTTTTATTCAGTTATCTTTTCACAAACAATTGTTATGTTACTCTTATTTTTCGTCAAAATCTATTCTTTTTATTTATATTTTATTGCTTTTAAGTGATTTTATGGAGTCAATGTTATGCAGAAATGCTATTTAGGATTAACAATGTAACAGGATTGTTTTCTCATACAAATGATCACATGATCTGGAGAGATAATTGTTATTATGATCTAATTCGAGGGTGCAACCATTGTATGGAAGAATTATGCACTTTATTATTTTTTTACTTTATGGATATAATATTATTTTAAAAATAGTTTATATCATAATTTTCTGTCTATATTTTAAAGAAATTGTATTCTAGTGTTTTAAAGAAAATAAATAAATTTAACAACTCATAATTTTAATCTAATATCTAATAAAATGTTAGACTCTGAATTTTTCATAATCAATCTTCTTAGTAACCAATTTAGTCAACCGATTCACCAACATTAAAATGTATCATATTTCTTCACTGTCCGTGTTAAACTAGACACAAATATCGTCTATTAACAATTTAAAAAAATCTCATAAAAAACAACAACAATTAGACTTAGAATATCTAGACCAACTTTATGGCCAATTAGATGATGTGTTATGCTATCTATAAAGTGTATTTGAACACCTCAAAGATTTCGCGCACCGTATTATATACGGTTGTGGATGTTCATATATCACTTCTCTACGCCATTTTGTCTACAAATACCATTTTATATCTCGTTTTAGAAGCATTACTCCATTTTTTAAACTACCATTTGACTTGAAATTTATCCTTTTTTTATTTAGTTCACATTAATTCATTTCTTGTTGTTGTACAATGCTGCATTGAATTTGTACTAAACCAATTATGTTTGAAATTGCTCTACTTTGTTCTAGGAGTATCGTTGGATTTAAAGTGAATATTATACAATGCAACAAACACTCAAATGGATCTGTGGTGCAATGGTAGCGTGTTTGAATCTATATCAGAAGGTTGCGTGTTTGATTCACATCAGCTTCATAAATTTTAAACGCAACGTTTTACACATATTCACACTTTTATTTCTCACACTTTCTCTTCCTTCCTCTAAAACCTTCATCTAAAACCCTAATCACTTCTTTCCACCTTCATCTTCATAAATGGCGTCTCGTCTCCGCCACGCCTTCCGTCACTACTCAACAATCCTCACTCCAAACTCCTCAACATCGCTAACCTCAAAGGCAAAATATATGCTAGTTATTTTTTTATTCAGTTATCTTTACACAAACAATTGTTATGTTACTCTTATTTTTCGTCAAAATCTATTCTTTTTATTTATATTTTATTGCTTTTAATTGATTTTATGGAGTCAATGTTATGCAGAAATGCTATTTTGGATTAACAATGTAACCTAGGATTGTTTTCTCATTCAAATGATCACATGATCTGAAGAGATAATTTTTATTATGATCTAATTCGAGGGTGCTACCATTGTATGGAAGAATTATGCACTTTATTATTTTTTTACTTTATGGATATAAATTATTTTAAAAATAGTTTATATAATAATTTTCTGTCTATATTTTAAAGAAATTGTAATCTAGTGTTTTAAAAAAATAAATAAATTTAACAACTCATAATTTTAATCTAATATCTAATAAAATGTTAGACTCTGAATTTTTCATAATCAATCTTCTTAGTAACCAATTTAGTCAACCGATACACCAACATTAAAATGTATCATATTTCTTCACTGTCCGTGTTAAACTAGACACAAAAAAGAAATTAGCTAACCCTTCAGTTTTCAAGATAAACTGAGATGAAATATAAGCTAGTTTTGAAAATAATAAAAATTTTGTTATTGTGGTTCGAATCCATGTGCATTTAACTTTACCTCTCAGTTTTAATAACACCAAGGTGATGAGTTGCTAGCTATCATGTTCTTATTGAAAAGACTCTAATTTTTTTTACAGGAGATTTTTCAAATTTCGCCTAAATAACAGTAAAATAACTATTAATCCTTAATAAAATTATTATATTTCAAAAAACACATGCATCAAACATTCCCTCTAAAACCATCATAAAACACATATTACTCACAAATATCGTCTATTAACAATTAAAAAAAATCTCATAAAAAACAACAACAATTAGACTTAGAATATCTAGACCAACTTTATGGCCAATTAGATGATGTGTTATGCTATCCAGAAAAGCTATTTGAACACCTCAAAGATTTCCCGCACCATATTATATACGGTTGTGGATGTTCATATATCACTTCTCTACGCCATTTTGTCTATAAATACCATTTTATATCTTGTTTTAGAAGCCTTACTCCATTTTTCAAACTACCATTTAACTTGAAATTTATCCTTTTTTTATTCAGTTCACATTCGTTCATTTCTTTTTGTTGTACAATGCTGCATTCAATTTGTACTAAACCAATTATGTTTGAAATTGCTCTACTTTGTTCTAGGAGTATCGTTGGATTTAAAGTGAATATTATACAATGCAACAAACACTCAAATGGATCTGTGGTGCAATGGTAGCGTGTTTGAATCTATATCAGAAGGTTGCGTGTTTGATTCACATCAGCTTCATAAATTTTAAACGCAACGTTTTACACATATTCACACTTTTATTTCTCACACTTTCTCTTCCTTCCTCTAAAACCTTCATCTAAAACCCTAATCACTTCTTTCCACCTTCATCTTCATAAATGGCGTCTCGTCTCCGCCACGCCTTCCGTCACTACTCAACAATCCTCACTCCAAACTCCTCAACATCGCTAACCTCAAAGGCAAAATATATGCTAGTTATTTTTTTATTCAGTTATCTTTACACAAACAATTGTTATGTTACTCTTATTTTTCGTCAAAATCTATTCTTTTTATTTATATTTTATTGCTTTTAATTGATTTTATGGAGTCAATGTTATGCAGAAATGCTATTTTGGATTAACAATGTAACCTAGGATTGTTTTCTCATTCAAATGATCACATGATCTGAAGAGATAATTTTTATTATGATCTAATTCGAGGGTGCTACCATTGTATGGAAGAATTATGCACTTTATTATTTTTTTACTTTATGGATATAAATTATTTTAAAAATAGTTTATATAATAATTTTCTGTCTATATTTTAAAGAAATTGTAATCTAGTGTTTTAAAAAAATAAATAAATTTAACAACTCATAATTTTAATCTAATATCTAATAAAATGTTAGACTCTGAATTTTTCATAATCAATCTTCTTAGTAACCAATTTAGTCAACCGATACACCAACATTAAAATGTATCATATTTCTTCACTGTCCGTGTTAAACTAGACACAAAAAAGAAATTAGCTAACCCTTCAGTTTTCAATATAAACTGAGATGAAATATATGCTAGTTTTGAAAATAATAAAAATTTTGTTATTGTGGTTCGAATCCATGTGCATTTAACTTTACCTCTCAGTTTTAATAACACCAAGGTGATGAGTTGCTAGCTATCATGTTCTTATTGAAAAGACTCTAATTTTTTTTACAGGAGATTTTTCAAATTTCGCCTAAATAACAGTAAAATAACTATTAATCCTTAATAAAATTATTATATTTCAAAAAACACATGCATCAAACATTCCCTCTAAAACCATCATAAAACACATATTACTCACAAATATCGTCTATTAACAATTAAAAAAAATATCATAAAAAACAACAACAATTAGACTTAGAATATCTAGACCAACTTTATGGCCAATTAGATGATGTGTTATGCTATCCAGAAAAGCTATTTGAACACCTCAAAGATTTCCCGCACCATATTATATACGGTTGTGGATGTTCATATATCACTTCTCTACGCCATTTTGTCTATAAATACCATTTTATATCTTGTTTTAGAAGCCTTACTCCATTTTTCAAACTACCATTTAACTTGAAATTTATCCTTTTTTTATTCAGTTCACATTCGTTCATTTCTTTTTGTTGTACAATGCTGCATTCAATTTGTACTAAACCAATTATGTTTGAAATTGCTCTACTTTGTTCTAGGAGTATCGTTGGATTTAAAGTGAATATTATACAATGCAACAAACACCCAAATGGATCTGTGGCACAATGGTAGCGTGTCTGACTCCAGATCAGAAGGTTGCGTGTTCAATTCACTTCAGGTTCATTAATTTTAAACGCAGTGTTTTACACATTTATATGCTAACCTCAAAGGAAAAATATATGCTAGTTATTTTTTTATTCAGCTATCTTTTCATAAATAATTGTTATGTTACTCTTATTTTTCGTCAAAATCTATTCTTTTTATTTATATTTTATTGCTTTTAATAGATTTTATGGAGTCAATGTTATGCAGAAATGCTATTTTGGATTAACAGGATTGTTTTCTCATACAAATGATCACATGATCTAGAGAGATAATTTTTAATATAATCTGTTCCGGCCTGGGCCCGACCTCGGCATGCCCAATATCACGTACGGCCCAACAGGCGAATCGGGCACGCCGGGCACGTGCGTCCCACGAGATGAGCAGAGAATGTCGCCGAACACGAGCAGCGCTTCCAACAGCAGCTCATCATCCACCTTACCAGCCGAGTAGAACCAACCCCGGCATACCAAAGTGCGGCCGTGGTTCCTCCCCTCCGCGGGGAGAACAACGCGCTCCGGGGTATCTCGCGAGCTCCCCTCCACGGGGAGAACAACATGCCCGGTGCACGTTCTCCACGTGCTCCCCTCCGCGGGGACACGTCATCAACCAACTGCCCACCTCCGAAAGAGCAGGTCAAACCCACTTTCCGGAGATCTAGGAGCAGTTGGACTAGGGCGAAGACCACGTCCTGGTCTTCACTACGCCACGTAAGCCCTAGCAGTCATTAGGGTTGGGCCTGGTCATCCAGCCCATCTCAAATGACCGTTGGCCCAGCGCTGGGGTCTCTCTATAAATACCCTCTTCCTCAAGAGGGTCAGGTAACTCTCATCTTGCCCTTTTCTGTACTTTTGCTTCCACTCTGCCCAATTTCTTACTTTGGCATCGGAGTGTCTTGTAGGTACACCCCCCTCCTCCTCCTCATCACCGGTGAACAGGTAGCAGCCCAACAACGTGTGGCCAGACCGTGATCCCCTCCTGATCAGGTCAGATCAGTGGCGCCGTCTGTGGGAAACTGAAACTTCCCCGTTACTTCGAGCAGAAAACCAAAAGTTTCACCAAACCTCCACGATCATGGCTAGTCCACACCGCGACGGCACTCCGCACGACCTTGTGCTCAACGTCGCCACAAACGGGAACAAGCAGACAGGAACGTTGCGTCCGGCGGAAACCGACGAAAGGGACGGGCAAACTGTGTCACCATCATCCGCGGAGCGGCCCCTGCAGGCCGACCACCGGCCCCGAGCCCGCCAGCATTCCACCCCGTTCCCATCCCGGCGGGAGCGGACCCAACGGTGGCCGCTCTCTTTACGGCCATCAACCAGACGAACCAGCTGCTGTTCCAACAAAATGCGAGGATTGGAGCATTAGAACGCATCAGCCCTCCGAGGTACCCCCCGCGGGAAGACCAGAACGGAGGTTCGAGGAGTCCCTCACCTCGACCCAGAAACCGCCGGCCGCGGCTGGAGAGACACCGCCCGCAGGTGACACGAGAACGCACCACATCCCCAGCAAGACACGTTTGCGTGAGGAACCAAAGCACCGCGGCGATCCCGACCGAAGACCCCCGAGGCGAGAACTCAGGCAGGAGATCGAGAACCCGAAACCAAGGGCTCACCTTGAACGGCTCATCTCCCCATAGATCCCCGGCGCCCAGCGACGAGGATGATTACCGCACCCCGCTGTCCCGGGAGATCATGGCTGCCCCCATACCCCAAGGGATGGAGAAACCACCGACGCTGTCGACATACGACGGCACCTCCGACCCGGACGATCACCTGGAAGAAATCGAGGCTATGCTCGACTACCGAAACGTCCGGGGAGCTATCAAGTGCAGACTCTTCCCGACGACCCTGAGGAAAGGCGCTATGACCTGGTATAAAAGTCTGGAGCCCGAATCAGTTACGTCATGGAGGGTCTTGAAGGACCTGTTCTCCAAACACTTTACGGCGTCCCGACGCCACCCGAAGACAGAAGCAGTCCTCGGGGCGATCATCCAAGGCCCCGACGAACCTCTCCGAAAGTACATCGAGAGGTTCACTCGGGAAGCAGTGCAGGTGACAACGTCCGACGAAATGAAACGCTACTTAATGGAACAAGGTCTGCGCCACGACTCCAAGTTCTACGAGGCCGTAGGCATACACCGACCAACATCCCTCCAAGATTTCCTCGACAGAGCCGCGCATTACATCCGATTCGAGGAAACACAGGCAGCCAACTCCGCTCGTGACACCCGAGACAGGGAGGCCCCCTGCGGGCACCGAGACGACGGAGCTTCGAGCCATCGACGAGGAGGAGACTGCCGTCGAGAAGACCGCCCCCGCGAACCCCGCAACCAACGCGAACCGCGCGGCCCGGCAGGCAGATTCACCGGGTACACAGCCTTGGTCGCTTCACGCAAGCGCATACTGGCCGAATGCGCTAAAACCGAGTTCGTACAGGGAGGTGTCCGTTTTCCGCGACCAACACCCCCCAAACCCAACGTGGACAAGTCAAAATACTGCCGATTCCACAGGAGCCACGGGCACGTGACGGAAGACTGCATCCATCTCAAAGATGCAATCGAAATTCTAATCAAAGACGGGCACCTGAAGCGATACACCCGAGGAGGCGAACCACCTAGGCCAGAAGCTCCAGAAGCCAAGAAAGTCGAGGAACTTCCCTCTCCAGAGGACAACAGCAGGCTCCAGGTCGCGTTGTGCATTAGCCGCCCCGAAGATTGGTTCGCGGGCAGAGAATTCGGTATCCCCGAAGGGCCCGACCTAGTCGACGAGCCAATCCGACCAACCAGCCGGTGGGAATACTTCCCTAGAGCCATGGTCATCTCTGATGGAGCCACGAGGAATCTGTCCATAGGATCCGTGAAAAGGAAATTCGACGAACTCATCGCGAACAACTCCGGCAAAATGAGCACGCTCGACAAATTCCGAGGCCGCTCCAACCCAATCACATTTTACCTCGATGAACTTCCCGGGGGATCCCCCAATTCCAACATACCCCTACTCATACGTGCCCGAATGGAAAACTTCGACGTCAGGCGCCTCCTCGTCGACGGCGGGAGTTCGGTTGACATCATGTACTCACACCTGTTCAATACTCTCCAGCTCGACGAATCCAATCTTTCTCCCTACGTAGGCTCCGACCTTCAGGGGTTCAACGGGACTACGACGAGACCGTGGGGATACGTAGAATTGAAAGTCACCTTCAGAGAAGACGAGACGGCTAGGGACATCAACATTCGTTTCTTAGTCATCGAATGCCCATCCCTCTATAACTGCATCCTGGGCAGGACGACGATAGCAGAGCTTACCGCGGTACCCTCCACCGTCCACCTGAAGATGAAATACTACACAAGAAGGGGGGCCGTGGTGACCCTCAACGGAGACATCGAGGCCGCCCGAAGATGTTTCGAAGCCGCGCTGAAAGGCCTAGACTTCATCGCTCCAGCGACCAAGAAGAAAACGTCAAGCACAACGCCAAAGGGCAAACCAACGGAGCTGGTCGGATCCGTTGAGCTCGACAGTCGCTTCACCGACGAGCTCGACCACGAAACAAAAACCAGCAAAGTCAACGGGCAACCCTCACACCCAGCACGCCCCATCCCGGACGGCGAATTCGAACTCGTCCCCCTCGGGGAAGACACGAGCAGAACCGTGAGGATAGGCGCCGGACTCCCAGACCTCGCGAAACGACAGCTCCAAGCCTGCCTCCGCGAGAACGCCGACCTCTTCGCCTAGAGCGCCGCGGAAATGTCGGGACTCGACCCCGAGGTCGCCTGCCACCAACTGTCCATCAACCCGACCGCAAAGGCCGTCGTACAACGCCGATGTTGCCAATCCCCCGAAAAATCGGCAGCGGCCGAACAAGCTGTAAAAGACCTCTTAGAGGCAAATTTTATTTCGGAAGCCCGGTATTCAACCTGGTTGTCCAATGTTGTACTCGTTAAAAAGAATAATGGAAAATGGCGCATGTGTGTTGACTATACTGATCTCAACCGGGCATGTCCTAAGGACGCCTACCCCCTCCCCAGTATCGACAAGCTCGTCGACAACTCCGCGGGCTTCAAACTTTTGTCCTTCATGGATGCGTACTCGGGATACAATCAGATCCCGATGGCCGAACACGATAAACAAGCCACGGCCTTCATGACGGCATCGAGCAATTACTATTATAACGTGATGCCCTTCAGCCTCAAAAACGTCGGGGCTACATACCAGCGGATGATGAACCACGTCTTCCGCGACGAAATTGGAGACATGCTCGAAGTATACATGGACGACATGATCGTCAAATCCGGCGCGAAGGACGACCACGCGGCACACCTCCGGAAGGTCTTCGAGACCGCAAGATCATGCCGCATGCGTTTTAACCCGGAGAAGTGCACCTTCGGTGTCTGCGCCGGTAAATTCCTCTGCTACTACTTGACCGAACGAGGGATCGAAGCCAATCCGGACAAATGCCACGCCTTCTCCAATATCACCACGCCTACCACGAAGAAGGCCATCCAGTCCCTCAACGGCGTGCTTGCCTCCCTCTCACGATTCATTGCCAAGTCGGCCCAACACGCCCTCCCATTTTTCAAACTGCTCAGGAAGGAGACCAAATTCGAATGGACGGATGAATGCGAGAAAGCCCTTTGCCACCTCAAACGCGTCTTATCCGAACCACCAGTGCTGACGCGCCCCGCGACGGGCGAAACCCTATACTTATATCTGGCCGTGGCCGACGAAGCTGTCAGCGCCGTTCTCATCAGCGAAACCGGGGAGGGCCAGAAGCCCATCTACTTTACTAGCAAAGCCCTCCACGGCCCAGAAGTCCGATACCAGTTGATCGAGAAAGTCGCCCTGGCCCTCATAACAGCAGCACGCCGACTCCGACATTATTTTCTCGCACACGCCATCGTGCTCCGCACCGATCAGCCCATCCGCCAGCTCCTCGGCCGCCCCGACATGGCCGGACGCATGCTGAAATGGTCGCTAGAACTCTCCGAGTTCGACATTACCTACGAGGGTCGGCACGCCATCAAGGCTCAAGCCTTGGCCAATTTCGTCGCCGAGATGACCACACCACTTGACCTCACCGCCAGGAACCATCTCTAGACCATTTTTGTGGATGGCTCTTCCAACTCCACGGGAAGCGGCTCCGGCATCGTCCTCGACAACGACGAGGGTACGGTCATCGAAGTCTCCCTCACACTGGCCTTCCCGACGACCAACAACCAGGCCGAATACGAAGCGTTTCTGGCCGGCCTTCGCCTGGCATCCGACCTGGGAGCCAGGGACATCCGAATCTACACGGACTCCCAGCTAGTCGCTTCACAAGTCCGAGGCGAATATCAAGCAAAAAACGACACCCTCGCCAGATACCTCGCGCTCATCACTGAAAAACTGCGAGGTTTCAACACAGCAGAGATTCAGCACGTTCCTCGCGAGCAGAACACCCGCGCCGACATCCTCTCCAAACTGGCAAGCACCAAAAAGTGAGGCGGCCACAAGTCGGTCATTCAAGAGATCCTGTCGCAACCAAGTACTGTCGCGACCACCACCACCCTCGACATCAACGTCGTCGGAGATACCGACTGCTGGATAACCCCGCTCCACACCTATCTCAGCACCGGCCACCTTCCGGCCAACCCTGGAGAGGCCAGCGCAACGAAACGACGCGCCTGCTCATACGTCCTCCTCGAGGGACGACTGTACCGTCGAGGATTCGCAATCCCACTCCTAAAATGCATTGATAAATCCCAGAGTACATCCGTTCTAGAAGAAATCCACGAAGGCATCAACGCGCAGCACCTCGGCGGAAGATCCCTAGCACGAAAGGCCCTACGCGCAGGCTATTACTGGCCATCAATGCAATCCGACGCGAAGGAACACGTCAAACGATGTGATAAATGTCAACGACACGGGGACATGCACCTCGCCCCCCCGACCGACCTCACGTCCCTCTCATCTCCGTGGCCATTCACCTGGTGGGGGCTGGACATCCTCGGGCCCTTCCCCCTAGGTTCCTACCAGAACAAGTACCTCATCGTGGGAGTTGACTACTTCACCAAGTGGATCGAGGCCGAAGCTCTGGCCAAAATCACCGCCCATAACATACTCCGATTCTACAAACGCAACATCCTCGCCAGATTCGGGGTCCCACTCGCCATCGTCACCGACAACGGCACACAATTCACGGACAAAAACTTCCGCGACTTCGTCACCAAACTCGGAACCAAACATCACTTCGCCTCGGTCGAACACCCTCAGACAAACGGCCAGGCGGAGTCGGCGAACAGAGTCATACTTAGAGGACTCAGACGACGACTCGGCGACGCCAAACGAGCATGGGTCGAAGAGCTCCACAGCGTCCTCTGGGCATACCGCACCACTCCCCACTCAACCACGGGGGAAACCCCATTTCGCCTCATGTATGGAACCGAGGTCGTGATACCGGTCGAAATTCACGAACCATCCCGACGAACGGAAGCTCCCCTGGACACCGACGACAACGACGGCGTCCTCCGAGAAGAGCTCGACCTCGTCGAAGAAATCCACTCAGGGGCAGCCCTCCGGGAAGCCCGGCTGAAGAAACAAGTCACACTTCGCCATAACAACAAAGTCCTAAAACGCGATTTTCAAACAGGCGACTTAGTTCTACGCAGAAACCAGAAAGACTCCCACGAGGGCAAACTGGCTGCGAACTGGGAAGGCCCTTACCGAGTCTGGGACAAAACGGAGCACGGGGCCTATTACCTCGAAAACCTGCACGGTGAACAACTAGCTCGACCATGGAACGACGCGAAGCTTAAGCGGTACTACAGTTAGAACATTGCCCGCGACGACCCATTGTCCCGACCACTGGGGGGGCGACATGGTACCACCGCACACCCCTGCGTCCACTAGCGACCATAAAAAAGCAAGCCCTGCCTCTCGTGTGCGCGGGCATACGGCCTTGCTCGGCAAGGAACACCTCGACCGAGATTCCCCGCCGCCGTACCAAAAGCGGCAGGACACCCAGCTCGCGATGGGACGTCCACGCCCTGGGGAGAACTACCCCCGAAACGGCCCGGCTACATCGCCGGCCAAACCGGCCGGTTCCCTGCACCACCGGTAACAAATCGTCGAGCTAGCACCCGAACATACCGAGCGCACACTTAGAAAATTTACAAGAAATATCATACACATCAAAGGCATTCAAAAGCATTCAAATAAACAAATACGAAAAACGAGCATAAACGACATGCAAATAACGAGCGCACACTTAGAAAATCCACAAAAAAATATATTAAGCAAAAGGCGGGCACCAGCCCAGTAGTCAATAGTACAAAAACAGAGCACGCAGGCCCAAAGAAAGATGTCACAAACATCGGCACGCAGGCCATAAAAACAACGAGCACGCAGGCCCGGCAACCTATGCTACCTCGTCCGCCCGATCAGCAGTTGCAGGATCCTCCTCGGGAACAACAAGATAGGGATCGACCACCTTCCCGTCAACAATCTCGTGGTACGGCCCGATCCCATCCACGGCCAGCACGACACCAGGATTGGCGACCTGAACCTGCTCAACAGCACTCTTGAATCCGACCTCAACAGCCTCCAGACAGTCGCTTTCCAACACTCGGATACGGGCAATCAGGTCAGCACGAGTGATTAACCGTCGATCTCCATCTGTCTCGTCCTCGGCCGGACAGACTGCGCTGTCCAAGACTTCCGTGCGAACCTTCAGCGCCTGCACCTCGGCCGTCGCTTCCCCCAGCTTCTCCTCCAGCGAAGTCACCTTCCCCTCAGCACCCTCCGCCCATTTTCGCTGCTCAGCAACATCCTTCTGGCTCTTCTCCAACTCCTCAGTGAGCTTGGCCAATCGCGACTGCATGAAGGTGAGATCCCCCTGCAGTTTAGACACCTCAGCAGCGGAGCAGCCCTCCTCGTTCAGCACAAGAGCCGTCGTGAACGTCCGCATTATTGCAGCCAAGTCCTCAGCCAGAACACGTCGACGAGTCTCTCGATCGGCCTGACGAACAGCCTTCACCTCCCCAGCGGAGACGGTAGGAGAACGGGCACCATGAAAATAGCCCAGATGCTGATGGCAGGGTGGGACAACATAACCTTCCTCATCCGTACCGACCGTCAGATCTACCACACCTCGGGGCTCCTCGGACCTCTGCCTCTTCGATGCTCCTTGAGACGCAGGAGATTGACTCCCTTGAGGCGAAGAGGACAAACTCTGCCCCCCCGGCGTCACGACCTCCTGTCCGACCAGCTGGCTCACCCTCGTCCTCGGGACCGCGGCATTCCTGGTGGCGCGCAACTGCTTCACCCGCTCCTCGACGAAAGACATGTTCGCTGCAAAAACAAAGAAAAGAGTTAGCGACGGTCGAAGCCCCGACCACGGGGAGAAAAACGAACATTCCTACCTAGATAATCCAGAGCGGCCGCCCCGTTCGCACAACCGAGCAGGGTCTTGGTATTAATCAAACGCTTCTTAGTACGCACATTCCCCTGCGCGTCGAGGATATACCGACCGTCGGGCGTCACCAGCTTCGACAGAGGGAGAGACCGCACAAAGGCGACTATTTTCAAATAGGCGGCCATGTCTTTCTCCTCGAGGGTCCCCGCCCGGACGATATACCTATCCGTTCCTCGGTTGAAATGCTCCGCAGTCCACAATAGATGTATCTTAGGAAGCCACGTGAGGCTGGCCATCTACCGTTCGCTCGCCCTCGTCGAAGAGAGTGTCTGAGCCCTGTTGCGTGATCGGTTTGACGAGGTAGAACCGGCTTTTGAAATCCTTGACGGAATCACTATACGCTTTGAAAAGTTTGGTCGATTGCTTAAAAGAAACCCATCCGTGGCGGCCATTCACCGTCTGCCGCTGTAAGTGGAAGATGCGGAAAAATAGCGGTACCGTCGGCTCCACCGAGAGGTAGAAGCACACCACCTCGAAAGCCCGGATGAAAGCCAAGGCGTTGGGGTGCAGTTGAGACGGGGCCAGGCGCAACCAATCAAAGAGCCCCAGATGAAAGGCGGAGAACGGTAACCGGAGCCGAGCTTCTTTAAAGTAGAACTCATGCATCGGGAACATCTGCCGCCCATATCGCGAGCAGATACAATGATGTTCTTTTGGTCGGTACACCTGCCAGTGCTGTGGCTCCCCTATAGGCGTGTCCTCGACCATGGCATACACGTCGGACGCATCGGCCACAAAACAAGACGGGGTAGAAAGCGGCTCCTCGGCCGCCCATTCCTCGGACGGGGCAATACGCTCGTCGTCAAAATCCGAAATCTCGGGTTCGTTGTCTTCGACCATTATCCCCGGTACCAGAGCCGACATCTACACCTGAAAAGCAGAGGACAACGGTGAATTCGATAGCCAGGATCAAATCCACCCTTCCACCGCAGGTCAAGTGAAAGGGCGACAAAGGCCGGAAAACGACGAACAAACGCTCGCTCCCCGTCTACCCTCCTCGGGGCGTCTAAAGCCGACCCGCCATCCCTCCTCGGGACGGTCACCAGAAAAAGCGCGCCTCCCCGGGGCATCCATCGGAAAAGGCACTTGTCCCCGGGGCATTCATCGGAGAAAGCCCCCGTCCTCGGGACATTCATCGGAATCATCCGATTCTCCCCGAGACACTCATCAGAAAGTTCACCAGAGGCGGCGGGCCTCGCGCCCCTCCTCGGGGCATTATGAATGCCCCGACCACACGTTCCAATTAAACGACAGAAATAAAAAAGGAAAGAAATGAAGAATCACTTGTAACGGCGGCGAACGGAGCAAAGGATCAAACGACACAGCGACGATCGACGGCAAGCGGCGGATGAGCAGTGATGACAGAGCTTCGCAGACACAACAGCAGATTGAAAAGTAATGAAATGAGCGGGGACCCCCGTATTTATAACCCGGCGCGGGATTCGAAGCGACGCTAGGCTCATTAATGACATAGGGTAGCCGCCCCTACGACCGCTAAACACATAACACGTGGCGGCAGCCTGACAGTCGCACCCCTTCGCCTGCTTTCACCCCGTCACCGCCGACACATGGGTAGCCGTTCCACCGTGCACGAATCTCGACGAACCTCCCGCTCTGTTACCTCTTCCCCGACACAGCGACCTTAAGTCCTCGCTCTCTCCCCAGAGCTTCGACTTGGGGGGCTCCTGTTTCGGTCTGGGCCCGACTTCGGCAGGCCCAATATCACGTACGGCCCAACAGGCGAATCGGGCACGCCGGGCACGTGCGTCCCACGAGACGAGCAGAGAATGCCACCGAACACGAGCAGCGCTTCCAACAGCAGCTCGTCATCCACCTTACCAGCCGAGCAGAACCAACCCCGACATACCAAAGCGCGGCCGTGGTTCCTCCCCTCCGCGGGGAGAACAACGCGCTCCGGGGTATCTCGCGAGCTCCCCTCCGCGGGGAGAACAACGTGCCCGGTGCACGTTCTCCACGTGCTCCCCTCCGCGGGGACACGTCATCAACCAACTGCCCACCTCCGAAAGAGCAGGTCAAACCCACTTTCCGGAGATCTAGGAGCAGTTGGACTAGGGCGAAGACCACGTCCTGGTCTTCACTACGCCACGTAAGCCCTAGCAGTCATTAGGGTTGGGCCTGGTCATCCAGCCCATCTCAAATGACCGTTGGCCCAGCGCTGGGGTCTCTCTATAAATACCCTCTTCCTCAAGAGGGTCAGGTAACTCTCATCTTGCCCTTTTCTGTACTTTTGCTTCCACTCTGCCCAATTTCTTACTTTGGCATCGGAGTGTCTTGCAGGTACACCCCCCTCCTCCTCCTCATCACCGGTGAACAGGTAGCAGCCCAATAGCGTGTGGCCAGACCGTGATCCCCTCCTGATCAGGCCAGATCATAATCTAATTCGAGGGTGCTACCATTGTATGGAAGAATTATGCACTTTATTATTTTTTTTACTTTATAGATATAATATTATTTTAAGAATAGTTTATATCATAATTTTCTGTCTATATTTTAAAGAAATTGTAATCTAGTATTTTAAAAAAATAAACAAATTTAACAACTCATAATTTTAATCTAATATCTAATAAAATGTTAAACTCTGAATTTTTCCTAATCAATCTTTTTAGTAGCCAATTTAGTCAATTGATTCACCAACATTCAAATGTATCATATTTCTTCACTGTCCATGTTAAACTAGACACAAAAATGAAATTATCTAACCCTTCAGTTTTCAATAAACTGAGATGAAATATATGCTAGTTTTGAAAATAATAAAAGTTTTGTTATTGTGGTTCGAATCCATGTGCATTTAACTTTACCTCTCAGTTTTAATAACACCAAGGTGATGAGTTGCGAGCTATCATGTTCTTATCGAAGAGACTCTAATTTTTTTTACAGGAGATTTTTCAAGTTTCGCATAAATAACAGGAAAAAAAATAACTATTAATCCTTAATAAAATGATTATATTTCAAAAAACACATGCATCAAACATTCCCTCGAAAACCATCATAAAACACACATTACTCACAAATGTCATCTATTAACAATTAAAAAAAATCTCATAAAAAACAACAACAATTAGACTTAGAATATCTAGACCAACTTTATGGCCAATTAGATGATGTGTTATGCTATCTAGAAATGCTATTTGAACACCTCAAAGATTTCCCGCACCATATTATATACGGTTGTGGATGTTCATATATCACTTCTCTACGCCATTTTGTCTATAAATACCATTTTATATCTCGTTTTAGAAGAATTACTCCATTTTTTAAACTACCATTTGACTTGAAATTTATCCTTTTTTTATTTAGTTCACATTAATTCATTTCTTGTTGTTGTACAATGCTGCATTGAATTTGTACTAAACCAATTATGTTTGAAATTGCTCTACTTTGTTCTAGGAGTATCGTTGGATTTAAAGTGAATATTATACAATGCAACAAACACTCAAATGGATCTGTGGTGCAATGGTAGCGTGTTTGACTCCAGATCAGAAGGTTGCGTGTTTGATTCACATCAGGTTCATAAATTTTAAACGCAACGTTTTACACATATTCACACTTTTATTTCTCACACTTTCTCTTCCTTCCTCTAAAACCTTCATCTAAAACCCTAATCACTTCTTTCCACCCTCATCTTCATAAATGGCGTCTCGTCTCCGCCACGCCTTCCGTCACTACTCAACAATCCTCACTCCAAACTCCTCAACATCGCGAACCTCAAAGGAAAAATATATGCTAGTTATTTTTTTATTCAGTTATCTTTTCACAAACAATTGTTATGTTACTCTTATTTTTCGTCAAAATCTATCCTTTTTATTTATATTCTATTGCTTTTAATTGATTTTATGGAGTCAATGTTATGCAGAAATGCTATTTTGGATTAACAATGTAACCTAGGATTGTTTTCTCATTCAAATGATCACATGATCTGAAGAGATAATTTTTATTACGATCTAATTCGAGGGTGCTACCATTGTATGGAAGAATTATGCACTTTATTTTTTTTTACTTTATGGATATAATATTATTTTAAAAATAGTTTATATCATAATTTTCTGTCTACATTTAAAAGAAATTGTAATCTAGTGTTTTAAAAAAATAAATAAATTTAACAACTCATAATTTTAATCTAATATCTAATAAAATGTTAGACTCTGAATTTATCATAATCAATCTTCTTAGTAACCAATTTAGTCAACCGATTCACCAACATTAAAATGTATCATATTTCTTCACTGTCCGTGTTAAACTAGACACAAAAAAGAAATTAGCTAACCCTTCAGTTTTCAAGATAAACTGAGATGAAATATATGCTAGTTTTGAAAATAATAAAAGTTTTGTTATTGTGGTTCGAATCCATGTGCATTTAACTTTACCTCTCAGTTTTAATAACACCAAGGTGATGAGTTGCGAGCTATCATGTTCTTGTTGAAGAGACTCTAATTTATTTTACAGGAAATTTTTCAAATTTCGCCTAAATAACAGTAAAAAAACTATTAATCCTTAATAAAATGATTATATTTCAAAAAACACACGCATCAAACATTCCCTCTAAAACCATCATAAAACACATATTACTCACAAATATCGTCTATTAACAATTAAAAAAAATCTCATAAAAAACAACAACAATTAGACTTAGAATATCTAGACCAACTTAATGGCCAATTAGATGATGTGTTATGCTATCCAGAAAAGCTATTTGAACACCTCAAAGATTTTCCGCACCATATTATATACGGTTGTGGAAGTTCATATATCACTTCTCTGTGCCATTTTGTCTACAAATACCACTTTTATATCTTGTTTTAGACGCATTACTCCATTTTTAAACTACCATTTAACTTGAAATTTATCCTTTTTTTATTTAGTTCACATTAGTTCATTTCTTTTTGTTGTACAATGCTGCATTCAATTTGTACTAAACCAATTATGTTTGAAATTGCTTTACTTTGTTCTAGGAGTATCGTTAGATTTAAAGTGAATATTATACAATGCGACAAACACGCAAATGCATTTGTGGTGCAATGATAGCGCAGCTGGCTCCATATTAGAAGGTTGTGTGTTCGATTCACGTCAGGTTCATAAATTTTAAACGCGACATTTTACACATTTGTATGCTAACCTCAAAGGAAAAATATGTGCTAGTTATTATTTTATTCAGTTATCTTTTCACAAACAATTGTTATGTTACTCTTATTTTTCGTCAAAATCTATTCTTTTTATTTATATTTTATTGCTTTTAATTGATTTTATGGAGTCAATGTTATGCAGAAATGCTATTTTGGATTAACAGGATTGTTTTCTCATACAAATGATCACATGATCTAGAGAGATAATTTTTAATATAATCTAATTCGAGGGTGCTACCATTGTATGGAAGAATTATGCACTTTATTATTTTTTTTACTTTATGGATATAATATTATTTTAAGAATAGTTTATATCATAATTTTCTGTCTATATTTTAAAGAAATTGTAATCTAGTATTTTAAAAAAATAAATAAATTTAACAACTCATAATTTTAATCTAATATCTAATAAAATGTTAGACTCTGAATTTTTCATAATCAATCTTTTTAGTAGCCAATTTAGTCGACCGATTCACCAACATTCAAATGTATCATATTTCTTCACTGTCCGTGTTAAACTAGACACAAAAATGAAATTATCTAACCCTTTAGTTTTCAAGATAAACTGAGATGAAATATATGCTAGTTTTGAAAATAATAAAAGATTTGTTATTGTGGTTCGAATCCATGTGCATTTAACTTTACCTCTCAGTTTTAATAACACCAAGGTGATGAGTTGCGAGTTATCTTGTTATTATCGAAGAGACTCTAATTTTTTTGACAGTAGACTTTTAAAATTTCGCATAAATAACAGGAAAAAAATAACTATTAATCCTTAATAAAATGATTAAATTTCAAAGAAACACATGCATCAAACATTCCCTTAAAACCATCATAAAACACATATTACTCACAAATATCGTCTATTAACAATTAAAAAAAATCTCATAAAAAAAACAACAATTAGACTTAGAATATCTAGACCAACTTTATGGCCAATTAGATGATGTGTTATGCTATCCAGAAATCCTATTTGAACACCTCAAAGATTTCCCGCACCATATTATATATGGTTGTGGATGTTCATATATCACTTCTCTATGCCATTTTGTCTACAAATATAACTTTTATTTTCTATGTTAGACGCATTACTCTATTTTTAAACTACCATTTAACTTGCAATTTATTCTTTTTTTTTACGTTCACATTAGTTCATTTCTTTTTGTTGAATAATGCTGCATTCAAATTGTACTAAACCAATTCTGTTTGAGAATTGCTTTACTTTGTTCTAGGAGTATCGTTGAATTTAAAGTGAATATTATACAATCCAACAAACACAAAAATGGATCTGTGGCGCAACGGTAGCGCGTCTAACTCCAGATCAGAAGGTTGTGTGTTCAATTAACATTAGTTATTTTTTATTCCGTTATATTTTCTCAAACAATTGTTATGTTACTCTTATTTTTCGTCAAAATCTATTCTTTTTATTTAAATCTTATTGTTTTTAATTGATTTTATGGGCTCAACGTTGTACAGAAATGCTATTTTGGATTAACAATATAACCTGGGATTGTTTTCTCATACAAATGATCACATGAACTGGAGAGATAATTTTTATTATGATCTAATTCGAGGGTGCTACCATTGTATGGAAGAATTATGCACTTTATTATTTTTTTACTTTATGGATATAATATTATTTTAAGAATAGTTTATATCATAATTTTCTGTCTATATTTTAAAGAAATGGTAATCTAGTATTTTAAAAAAATAAATAAATTTAACAACTCATAATTTTAATCTAATATCTAATAAAATGTTAGACTCTGAATTTTTCATAATCAATCTTTTTAGTAGCCAATTTAGTCGACCGGTTCACCAACATTCAAATGTATCATATTTCTTCACTGTCCGTGTTAAACTAGACACAAAAAAGAAATTAGCTAACCCTTCAGTTTTCAAGATAAACTAAGATGAAATATATGCTAGTTTTGAAAATAATAAAAGTTTTGTTATTGTGGTTTGAATCCATGTGAATTTAACTTTACCTCTCAGTTTTAATAACACCAAGGTGATGAGTTGCGAGCTATCATGTTCTTATCGAAGAAACTCTAATTTTTTTTACAGGAGATTTTTCAAATTTCGCATAAATAACAGGAAAAAAATAACTATTAATCCTTAATAAAATGATTATATTCAAAGAAACACACGCATCAAACATTCCCTTAAAAGCATCATAAAACACATATTACTCACAAATATCGTCTATTAACAATTAAAAAAAATCTCATAAAAAACAACAACAACTAGACTTAGAATATGTAGACCAACTTTATGGCCAATTAGATGATGTGTTATGCTATCCAGAAATGCTATTTGAACACCTCAAAGATTTCCCGCACCATATTATATATGGTTGTGGATGTTCATATATCACTTCTCTATGCCATTTTGTCTATAAATACCACTTTTATATTCTATTTTAGACGCATTACTCCATTTTAAAACTACCATTTAACTTGCAATTTATTCTTTTCTTTTACGTTCACATAAGTTCATTTCTTTTTGTTGAATAATGCTGCATTCAAATTGTACTAAACCAATTCTGTTTGAGAATTTCTTTACTTTGTTCTAGGAGTATCGTTGGATTTAAAGTGAATATTATACAATCCAATAAACACTCAAATGGATCTGTGGCACAATGGTAGCGTGTATGACTCCAGATCAGAAGGTTGCGTGTTCGATTACTCAACAAACCTCTCTCCAAACTCCTCAACCCCGCTAACCTCAAAGGAAAAATATATGCTAGTTATTTTTTAATCCTGTTATCTTTTCACAAACCATTTTTATGTTACTCTTATTTTTCGTCAAAATCTATTCTTTTTATTTTAATTTTATTGTTTTTAATTAACTTTTCATCTCTTTGCAATAAAGTCAAAACATTTTATGTAGTCAATGTTATGCAGAAATGCTAATTTGGATTAACAATGTAACCTTGGATTGTTTTCTCATTCAAATGATCACATGATCTGCAGAGATAATTTTTATTATGATCTAATTCGAGGGTGCTACCATTGTATGGAAGAATTATGCACTTTATTATTTTTTTACTTTATGGATGTAATATTATTTTAAGAATAGTTTATATCCTAACTTTCTATCTACATTTTAAAGAAATTGTAATCTAGTATTTTAAATAAATAAATAAATTTAACAACTCATAATTTTAATCTAATATCTAGTAAAATGTTAGACTCTGAATTTTTCATAATCAATCTTTTTAGTAGCCAATTTAGTCAACTGATTCACCAACATTCAAATGTATCATATTTCTTTACTCTCCGTGTTAAACTAGACACAGAAAATAAATTATCTAACCTTTCAGTTTTCAAACCTCTTTTCTCAACAAAACTTGAATCGGCGTGGAGTGGTTAGGCGTAGGCCTTCTCCTTTCCCGAGTGCATGACATTTACCGTAGGGTTCACTGCCGCAAAGCACTTACCATTCAAAACCAAAAACACTTTTAATAAGAGAATGAAGTTCTCTTTGTATTGAATTAAAGAAAGAGGATTGAGTGTAGACTTCTTCCTCTCTGATTGTCAGGATACTCACTGTAGTGTATGTGGTCTTGATACTCGTCTTTCAATACGAAGACGCTACATTCGCTACACCTTTTCATAACAAAAACTTTGAGACAAAGAATTGGGTACTACCCGCAAGGGGTTACTATCCCAGGACCTATTTCATCCCCAAAAACAACCCCACAAATCAAATGTGACATCTTGCCTCGCATGGCGAAAAGTAATATTTCAAAAAGGATATGCTACGTCCGTTCTACCGCAAACAGGTAACGCCTAAGTCTCCAACGAGCGAGCAACAATACACCTAAACTGCTAGAATGTGCACGATAACATCATCCACAAAAACACCGGTTACTCGTTCCACGAACTACATTTGCTCTGATTTCTCATGCTAGATGAGAATACGTAGGCACAAGATGGCGATGTCTTGGCGAGTTCACTCTTCTTTCTTTTCCACCCTTTTTCCCGAGAGAAGCATACTACGTCCGTTCTACTACAAACAGGTAATGCTTAAGTCTCCAACGAGCGAGCAACAATACACCTAAACTGCTAGAATGCGTACGTTAGCATCTTCTACCAGAACTTCCTCGTAAACAGTAGGCCGAACTACGATTGCTCTGATTCTTTGCTTCTTATAAGTAAAGATACATAGGCACAAAGGCCACAATCCTTGTCGAGCATATTCCCTTTATATCTGTAGTTTCCCGAACTACGTCGACTTTGACTTTCTCATATCTGTTGAGAATACGTAGGCCTAGGACCGCGAAGTCCTACTGAGTCTCTCTTCTTCCCCTGTTACCTCTCTTTCCCATATTTCTAACATTTCTTTATCTCTTGGAACACTCTTTATAGCAGTAATCGTTTAGAAAATACCTTCACACGTCGACAAAGAAATGGTTCCCATCGAGTACGATGGATGCTGGGGTGCTAATACCTTCCCTTTGCATAACCGACTTCCGAACCTGTTCTTGGTTGCGAGACCACCTTATTTGTTCATTTCTTAAGGTTTTCTCGATATTTTCCTTTCCCCTCATGGGATGAATAAAGTTCAGTGGCGACTCTTCTGTCTTTCTTTCTCGCCTCCTCGTTGTTGCATTTTTCGAGTAGCGACAATGTTGCATTCAAATTGTACTAAACCAATTTTGTTTGAGAATTGCTTTACTTTGTTCTAGGAATATCGTTGGATTTAAAGTGAATATTATACAATCCAACAAACACTCAAATGGATCTGTGGCGCAATGGTAGCGTGTCTGACTCCAGATCAGTAGGTTTCTTGTTTGATTCACGTCAGGTTCATAACTTTATAACGCAGCATTTTACACATATTCGCACTTTCATTTCTCACACTTTCTTCTTTCCTCTAAAACCTTCATCTTCATCGTTTTCCACTGCAAAACACTAATCACTTTTTCCACCTTCATCTTCATCAATGGTGTCTCGTCTCTGCCACGCCTTCCGTCACTACTCAACAATCCTCTCTCCAAACTCCTCGACCCGGCTAACCTCAAAATAAATGCATAAGCCTCTGATGCTCATTGTTTGAACTCTTGTACTAAAAGGAACTCTGAGCCACAGAAATTCCTTGATCCCATGTCTCGAGAACCAATGCTATGATATGCGGAAATGCAAAAATGTAGAAAAACAAAATCCAATTACGGTTAAAACGAAAGGGAAAATATTGGGGTGATACAGCTTCCCTTGTTCAAACAACTTGGACCTGAAGGGATGAAAAGCATCAGCTTTCAGACATTCAAGGTGGAAGGAGATTGAATACTAAAAGAAGCCGGAAATTTGCAACCAGCGGGGGAAGAAGAAAAGGCCAATTGAGCATCAGTCCAGAAATGGACTTTATAAAGACAGGTCAGACAAGGATTGACTACCAGTCGAGAACTGATTTTGATGAAAAGGTTTGCCAAACGAGCACTGGACTTTGCAATGATGAGCCAAAGTAGAACTGGATTTGGAGTTTGACAGGTCAGACGGGAACTAACAACCAGACGAGAACTGGGTTCTAAAATAGAGGCTTCCAGACGAGAACTGGATTTGAATGAGACAAGTCAGACAGAAACTGACTACAAGACGAGAACTGGGTTTTGAAAAAAACGGTTCAGACGGGAACTGACTACCAGACGAGAACTAGGTTCACCAAAAACGGGTTAGACAGGAACTGACTACCATACAAGAACTAGGTTCTGCAAAAACAGGTCAGACAGGAACTGACTACCAGACGAGAAATGGGTTCAAAAACAGGGTCAGGCAAGAACTGACTACCAGTCGAGAACTGGTTTCTAAAAGATGGGTCAGACGAGAACTGACCACCAGACGAGAAATGGGTTCTGCAAAAATGAGTCAGACGAGAACTAACTACCACACGAGAACTGGGTTCAAAAATAGGGTCAGGAGAGAACTGACTACCAGTCAAGAACTGGTTTCAAAAAAATGGGTCAGACGAGAACTGGCTGACAGACGAGAATTGGGTTCTGCAAAAACGGGTCAGACGGGAACTAACTACCAGACGAGAACTGGGTTCAAAAATAGGGTCAGGCGAGAACTGGTTTCTAAAAAACGGGTTAGACGAGAATTGGGTCTACCAAATAGGGCCAGACGAGAACTGACTACCAGACGAGAACTGGGTTCTAAAAACAGGTCAGACAAGAACTGGGTTCACCAAAAGTTTGGTCATGGACCAAAAATGGTTAGTTAGGAACCAAATGTTGTAAAGAGAAACACTCAAAGGTGGGTGTACAACAAAGAGACGATCGCGAGCTGGGAAGGGTCGACCAGAAGTAGAATCCATGGACCTACAACCCAACGATAGGATAAACTCCGCTAGGGATATGAGGATACACGATCTAAGAATTACGATTGTACCAAAAACGGTTGGGCTTTGAATATAAATCACCAGGCGAAAATTTGTTGAAAAGGGTATGCTACCAGGCGAGAACTGGTGGCAAAAGAGTATACTACCAGGCGAGAACTGGTGGCAAAAGGATAAGTTGTCAGCCGAGAACTAACTTCTTGTTTTTGTGTCGAACATGAACTAGTTTTGTGGTTTTCCAGATGAGAACTGGACTTCGAAACGTTTTTTTTACCAGACAGGAACCAGTGTTAAAGAAAGGCCAAAGATATGTGACCATACGGGAAATGGATTAAAATCGATTTGCCAGCTGGGAACTGGTTTTTGGAGGTAAACTACCAGACGAGAGCTGGTGGATGAAGATTAAGTTGTCAGACGAGAACTGACCTCTTTCTTGGTTTTTTAGACGAGCACTGACTTTGAAAGAAAGGGTGATCAGGTGGGAATTGGTGTAAAAAACTGTCTGCCAGACGAGAACTGGTATCTTGATATGATTTTCCAAATGGGAACTGGTTGTGAAAAGAAAACCGACAACTAGACGAGAACTGGAGTCTAAAGAAAAGGTGACCGGACGAGTACTGGTTTTTTTGAAAGTTGACATTTACCAAGCGAGAACTGGTATTTCATGAAGGTTCGTCAGACGAGGACTGAGCTTCAGATGAATGGTTAGCCAGACGAGAACTGGACTCTAAAATGGTTTTCCAGACGGGAACTTGACCTTAAATAGATGAGTGATGTTGGGTTACAAGGTACTCTGATGTCATATCCAAGTTGTGGGGTGAAGCCTCAAGATAGAATGCAATGCTTTATGCAATCATTATGCAAGTTCCCAAGAACGGAAGGCGGGTCTCTGGCAAGGCTTCTCATTCGAAGGCAAAAAGGCACATGATAGGGTAATAACATGAATCCCCGATACTCGTCTTGAACTCAACATCGATAGAACTTGCTTGAGTATCTATGAAAATATGGATAGGAAATGTTCCTTCGTATCCACTATTGCCCCAGCTGTGGGATCTCTGTAAAAGTATGCCTCGATAGGAGACATGTACTCTCTGTACCCTGATAGTTTAAGATGAACTGACCCAAGCATTCTAAACCTCAATGACGTATTTCAGATTAACCTAAAGGAATAACTTCTTGCTCTTGGGGTGGCCTGCCCCAGCCTTGAAGTGTTTTTCCCCTGACTGGCTAATCTTCGAGAGATTTATCGAATCTCGACCTGATTGCCCCAGATTAACTGAATTTTGGAATGGCTGACTCCCCATGGTTTGATCTTTTAACATGACTTACCCGTGCTCAACGGAGTACTCAGGCGTTTTACATCTTGTCTTGATCAATCCTTTCATTACAGAAACTCTCATGATGTCAAGTGCTTACCCGCAGGTAAAACGAATCGTTTTAAAAATGATAACTTTAATGCAATGCATATGACAGATTTGAAATCCAAGTATGTTCACTAAAAAAAAGTTATGACATATAGTGAGTAAATCAGTGATCAGAATGTCACGTCAATACCAACATGAATGGTAAGAAAATCCTTTTAGGAGTCAATTTTAACGTGACTTTTACCGAAGTATGCTTTCGAAACAACCCTGCTTCAATTAGGACTTTTGAGGGTTGTAATGTGGCCGGGTTCATGGTTTGAGAAAGAAAGGATATAAGGCTCAAAGTTTTGTTTTAACCCACCCATTCTCCTTGATGTTCTCCAGTCCTATGTTCAGCTAATTTGACACAAGCGCTCACCTTTCAAAGATTATTGAATGGCAGGAGTGATGGTTATGGAACCCATAAGGTTTCTGGAGTGACAATCACCCCTTTTGTCTTTGGCATTTGTAATCACACGACTTGTTCTTGTTCAAGGATTTTTATTTTGTAATCCTTTTAGCTTTTCTCTTTTCTTTCTTTTATTTTTTTCCCTAATTTTTTCCTGGACTCATTCTTTTGAATTTTTGATTTTGAAGTCCAGCGGGATACCCTAATTTTTGCCTAAGTCGCTTGTTTTCAAGATTCGACTTAGCGGGCTTTTTTTCTCTCTTTTTACAAGCCGTGCGACACTGGCTTGTCTTGATTTCTCTGAAAGGGTTTGTGACTGCCTCATTCCTTGCAATGAGGGATAACTATTATGGTTTCATGCTCTATTGTCCTCCTGACATATGAGGTATGCAAAGGTGACTGATCCTCGAATGGGACACTCCTTTTTATTTTTGAAATTTCAATGCTCGGCCAAATTAAATGACACCTACCCTACCCCAGGTTAAGATTGAGGGTTTTTGTTTTCATAAAGAAACTCCTACTTCTAGGCTGAAAGGGGTTGACAAGGGATTATCTTCCTTATATCTCTGGTGTTTGGGGATTTGAAACAATGCATGTACATCATCAGCAGGGTTTGATTTCAAAAGCATACAATCGAAATTTTTGCGTCTTTCAATTTCGTCTTCCTCCCTGGATTTTGCTTAAACAAGAGTTTGAAATCAATAAAAAGTATGAGCGAACACAAATGGATTTAATCAAAACATGCATATTCATTTCATTATCATTATCAATCAAAAACAAACAAGTTTTACAAATGAGTTCGCACTTTAACAAAAAAGAAACTACAAATGCAAGGAAATGACATGATAAAAGTGATCCCAAGATTGCCATCTCGGAGGATGTCTTCCTATTTGAACCACTGGCTGGAGGAGGTGACCCTTGAAGTCTTCGAACTTAAACAGATGAAAGGTTGACGTGCACGACCAAATTTCCTTCTGGAAAGGATATGTACTCTTTGTCCATCAACTGTTGCACTTTGGTTTGAAAGGCTTTACAATCTTCAGTTCAGTGCCCCAAGGATCCTCCATGATATCCATATTGAACATTGGGATCATACCCAGAAGGGTATGGCTCTAGCAACGACTTGAGAGTCTTGGGATCCACCAATGTGTTTTGAATCAGATATGGAAAAAGCTGAATGTACAACATGGGAACCGGATGAAGAGGAGCATTCCTTCTTTCCAAATTGTTGCGAGGCCTATTCGGATTCTGGCGCCGATAGTTTTGTTGCTGAGGAGCATAAGGTTGTTGGTACCGAGATAACTGTTGAGTAGCTTTTGGAACAGATACAACATTAGTTTCTCCTTCCTTCCTCGTGGGGAACCCAACATAAGGCTTCTTTGCATCTTTAGAAGAATCAAGAGCAACTTGAATCTTTCCCATTTTAATACTGCTTTTGACTCTTTCTCCCGCCATTACCAGATCTGAAAAATCCGCCAACATGCAACCTATCAGCTTCTCATAATACACTCTAGGAAGTGTAGCCATGAACATGTCAGTCAGTTCTCTCTCCACCATGGGAGGTTGCACTCTCGCACTAAATCTCGCCATCTCTGGGTGTACTCCTTAAAGCTCTCAGTATTCTTCTGCGACAAACCCTGTAATTGTACCATGTTCGGTGCCATATCACTATTGTACTGGTAGTGACGAACAAAGGCCTTGGCCAATTCTCTCCAGCTACAGATATGGGTTCTCTCAAGCCCCCATATACCATTCCAAAGACGCTCCTGCAAGACTATCTTGGCAGCAGTGCATGAGCAACTTCTCATCCTCAGAGTATGCAGACATTTTTCTGAAATACGCTCGGATGTGTACTCTAGGACAGGTTGTCCCTTTGTACTTGTAAAAATCTGGTACCTTAAACTTGAGGGGAATCCTGACCCCAGGAACTAGACCAAGATTCGACATATCAAGACCTAGAGAGTTCTGACTCTCATAAGACTTCACTTTCTCCTCGATCAGTTTAAACCTTCTGTCAGCTTCAGTTGGCAAACCATCCTCCATATCTTTCATGGAAAAGACGTCATCCTGGTGATCTTCCCAATGATGGTTGTGAGCTCCATCAGCTCCATGGACAGCACAAACATTTCCTCCATCAATACCACCAGGCATTTCATCCGCCACACCTCCATCAGGAGTAATAATAACACCTGCACCACCTCCTCCCGGAAAAATGACACTGCCAGCACCACCTCCTCCAGGAGGATTAACAACACCAGCACCACCAGGATGGACCACTCCATTGTCATCAACTTTGGGAGCGTCAATACGGGGCTGAACTAAAGTTCTCAGTTGTTCCTTCCCACTGGAAACATTTTGCATCAATTCCATAAATTGGGCCATGCGAGCTCTGACTTCCTGCAATTCAGCTTGAACCTGATCCATTACTTTTTGCTGATTCCCTCGAGTTGGATATTTGTGGAAGTTGAACTCCTCAGTCTTGTTACTAAAGAAAACCAAGCAGAGATAAGAACAAAAGGCCACTGAGAACACCTACGATGAAAATGAAAATGCAAGATGAAAAATGCAAACATATCTATGTATTTATAGGGAAATCCCCCCCCCCCCCCCCCTTTAATTCTAGTTTCAATAAACAGGAACAGCAGAGATGGATAAGAACACCATAATAATCTTCTCATATATCAAGTAAAATCTTTCTTGAAGGTTTCAAGTGTTGCACCCCAAAATTTGCCTAACCTTTTCTTAACTTGGTTTACGTTTCTGTTCATTTTCTTCTAGCATTTGCATTGCATAGCATTGTTCATTTGATAGGGGATCAAGAGGTTATGCATAGCAAGAGAAGGTCACCAAGAGTATTGAGCCTAAGCAAGGGCTTTTACTCAAGCATGAATGGTCATCAAGTCACCAAGAAGTGATCAAAGTTTTGTGAAAGAGTTGATGGGTGTATGTGGATCAGCTCCTAACTTGGAGGCCAGTTGAAGATCATCAGAGGATTGTGAATTCATGATTGTGGATATGGGATGTTGAGGAAGCTCATTGAAGTCTTTGAGAGCCATATTGGATTTTATTCAAGTTGTTGTGTCATGTGGAAGAAGCCACAGTCAAGAGTGGTTCACCTAGGGTTTTCATCTTGTCAACCCTCAGTTAATTGTGAAATTGAAGGAGATTAAGACTCAATTCCAAGTCTTTGTGATCATGGAATGTTGTGTTGAGATGTCTAATATATCATTTCAAGATCAAATCAAAAAGAATCAAGAGTGTGAGAAGTTACTAAATTAGGGTTCTCAGTGAAAAATCACCTATTTAGTGCCAAACTTAAAGACCACATATATCAAGATACAAGTTTCTCCTCACTCTGACCCAAACATGAAAGTTGTTCCTCATGATCTTTTCTTTCCAAAGAGTACTAGAATTCCTTCATCTGATTTGTAGAACTCAAGTTATGAAGCTTACAAGGCAATGGTATTTTGGGAAAGTAGGATTACATGTCATTTTCATTATAGGTCCATTTCACTATCTTGCACACTTTTTCAAATGAAATTTTTCTCAACATGAAACTTGCTCCAAATTTTTCATCTTGAAACACTCACTTGTGAGAGATTTGGCTAGGGTTTGAGAATTGGTGTGAGATTTTTTCATGAAGAAAGCTTAAAAAGGGAAATTGCAATTAATTGATTTTGAAACAAAACAAGTCATATTTATACATATTTTGAGTGCCAAGGATGTAACAAACAAGATGCAAGAATTACATTTGAGTTTTGGTATGGTTTTCACGTGTAATCTCATAGCAACTTTAATTGAAATTTTGACAAACCAATCTCAACCATGTGATCAAACCAAGGGTTGAATGCCATCCACATGATCAAAGTGAAGTTCCAGCAATGATTTTGAATGAGAAACAAGGAGAATTAAGGGTGTTTCACGTGTGCATGAGCATGATAAAGTGGAATTGGGCATTTTGCAAATTCACACAATTGAGCTGCAATTGGGCCTCCATTACCCCGTATATCCATCATATATAAAGTTAAAATGAATTTTGAGAGGTCATTCATGCTAATTCGTGCTCAGAAAGCTCAAGAACAGTTGGCGTAAGCAAGCCAAATTCTAAAATGGTGAATCGTAATTGAGGAGTTTTCAAAGCAATTCAAGGTCAAATTCATCTTCCTCAAGCTTCCTTGAGTGGATCTGCAGAGTTTCATCAAGCTTCACCATCATTTCAAGGCTCAGTGGAAGCACTGCACTAGGTAAGCTTCAATTCAACTTTTCTCTCTGTATGTGATGCAATTGAGTGTCATTTTTGCATAATCATGATCTATGAACTGTGTAGATCGTTTCCGGATAGTATTTGTTCTTGTTTATGTTGATTTGTGATTTAAGATCTAAACTGTTTGGCTTCGATTTGCTCTGTTTATGAACTGAAATTGAAAATAGACCATGGATTCGTGTTCTACGTTGCATGAGGTTGAATTTGGACTATGATTTTGTGTGTTTTGTTGAAGTTGATGTTCACCTGCGTTTTGATGCAGCTGGAGAAGATGATCGGAGCCACCGTACTCCGGCCACCTGGTTTTTTCCCTCCACTTCCATGTTTAAATGTTTCCTAAGACGCGTGTGTGTATGTGATCCCTTGGATGTGTTTACTTTTTGATCCAACGTGCCATAACATGATGTACCGTGCACATCATTTGACCAGCCTCACATGATCCCTTGAAGCACTGCGTTTCACTTAAAACGCTCTTGGACCTTTGGCCTCAATTGCTTTTGGCACCTCCCTCAAGCCAGGCCCAGCTGTTTACACGCGTTTTTACTGCTATTTGCACCACTGCCTTTTTTTATTTTATTTTATTTTATTTTGAATCTGTTTAGAATTAAATCATTTTAAAATACTTCCAACATTGATAAAATTCACAAAAAATATTTTCTGGATAGTTTGAGATGTCTTTTATTTTATTTTTTTGAATTATTTTTCATTTAAAAAAGAATTAATCAATTGGAAGTGTTTTATTTGACCTAATTCTTGACATGTTCTTGTTCTTGTTTGGTTTTTGAACTTTCCTTTTGATCCAATGACTGAAAATCAATCCTCATATCCATGATGTGTTGATTGATTTTTGAGGACCAATTTCCCCTTGCTTGGTTGACTTTTGGTTTGACTTTGATTGCATTTCATTTGACCTCGACAATCCTCATTCACAATGGGACACCCTTATGAATCAATTTCTTTGGTGGTGTTGTGAATTGACTTTGATTGTAATCTCTTGGCCTCTGATTGCCAACATGCTTATGAGCTTTGTGCATTTTATTTGGACCTTTTTGAACCATTTTCCTAATTTTGAGGTAACTTGCAAGTCAAGTTACCCCAAAGGGAGGTTCATACATACACATTGACCTAGTTTGCCTTGGATATGACTTTGATGGATCTTTTGAGCCCTCAATTCCTTTTGATTCATGTTGCTAACATGTCAAGGTTGCCGGTTGCTCAATTTTAGGTCATGATATTGTGTTTTGCTTGTTCAAACTTGTGTTTCCTTTTGAGTTTCCATTTAGGGTTTTCATGTGTAGCATGTTTGCATTCTTTGGTGTGTATGCTTGCATTTTCCTTTGATTGGTTCGCTTTTGCTTTTTAGCACTTTTCTCTCATCCCCTCTTCTATCCCATGACCTTGGAGTCTCATTTAAGGTGGCTTATTCCCTCCTTAGGAGGTACTTGAAGCATACCTAAAATGATGAATCCTTGAGGACTCCTTTGTGCTTCTTTTGCACTTTGTTTGTGATGCTTATGGTTGAGTGCATATTATGAGTTCCTTGTTGTTCTCATATATCCTCTCATCCTCACTTTTGTTTTTAGCTTCTTTTCCTTTCATTTGATTTAGCTTTTGGCACTTGTGGTTGATGTTGTTTGACTTAGATCATTTCATCCCACTTTTGGTGTATTTTTGTGTGGTTTCTTCTTGTTGTTTGATTTCACTTTGTGCATTTCTTTCTCTCTTCTTCTTTTGCATTCTCATATGCATGCTTGAGGTTGAGATGAGCTTGTGGAGGCTACTTCCCCACGCATATTTCCTCCCTCACTTTCATCCTATTTGTAAATTCTATGTTTGCATAATTGCATTTTCATGTTCTTTCTTCTCCTTTTTCTTTTATCTTTCTTTCCCTTAGGATCTCTAATATCTCTTATTCAAGAGAGGTTATGATAGACCTTAGGTGCTAAACCATGCATGATAACATTAGGTAGTTCCCTTTTGTATCCCAACTCTAAGTCCACTTTGCATGATAACTTTAGGGTTTTGAGTTAGTCCCCTTTAGAAGTCCTTTCTTCTCTTCTCATCTTCATACAATCTAAACATACTTAATAAAGATAATGGATGTTGTGCAATGAGCCTTGTACTTGGGAAATGGTGATTGAGCAGTTACCTCTCATTTGCCTAGAGTGTTTAGTATACGTCCTTAGGACGATATGCGACGCATTCGATCCTAGGTTTTAGACTTTAGTACAACATACATTATAAACACTCAATAATTAAAACACTTCTTCTCTAAAAAACACAAAACACTTCAAATATTTTTCACCCTTTGGGGTTCTTAATCAGGAAAATATTTTCAGATAAAAGAGTGTTGTTAACTTTTAGTTCTACCGCAAACGGTAACGCCTAAGTCTCCAATGGTCGAGCTGCATACACCAACTGCTAGAACTACTTGTTAACCCTACTCGGGCCTAAAAATTCTTGAACCAACCTGTGGTCTTTTTAGCCCGAACTACGTTTGCTCTGATCTTTCATACCAGATGAAAGTACGTAGGCACAAGATGCGATGTCTTGGCGAGCAACCTTCCCCTTTTTCACCCGTAGTTAGCTGAACTATGTTGACTCTGACTTTCTCATTGCACGAGGGAATACGTAGGCACAGAGTGGCGATGCTCTGCCGAGTCTCCTTTCTTTTTTCTTTTGTCCCTTGACCTTTAGCTAGACAGATGATCACCCTTTTAGATAGACAACAAAGTGTGGATCCCGTCGAGTACGACGGACGTGACGGGTGCTAATACCTTCCCCTTGCGTAACCGACTCCCGAATCCAGGACTTGGTTGCGATGAGCTTGCCTTTTCCTTTTTCGTTAGGTTTTTCCGATCATTTCCTTTCCCTCTCTTTAGGATAAATAACGAAAGGTGGCGACTCTTCTGTTTTCCACCGGGTGTTTTTTGCAGTTGCGACAGATGGCGACTCTGCTGGGGACCCTGGTTCCCTATGCGAGTCAATCCTAGCGCTTGTTTGTTTATCTTTGGATGTTGTATATATGTGCTTTATTTACTTTCGCATTTTACTTTCCGCATTGTATCATTATTGTTGTGATGTGGGGATGGGAAGTTCTGATGAGTGATAAGTCGGACCCGGGCTTGAGTATAAACCTAGCATTAATAGTGGAGATTAGTGGGGGACTTGCTTGCTTAGCAGGTACAGTTTCCCATGAAATTCACGCTCAGACGAGATTCTCTTTGATGACTTCTCCTCTGGCCCTTAGGGCTCGACGGAATGTTGGATCTGAGGGTTGTCGACTCTGGGAACCGATCATTTGTGATTCAGCTAAGTGAGGCCTCTTCGAGAAATGATGATGCTAAACCAGAAATGGTGAACGCATCATCGTTACTCGAAAGTCTATGACACTGATGAACGTATATGATGTCGAACCTTGTCAGTGGATAGGTCCATACCTGTGAGAGGGATTGGGTTATGCAGGAAACCTTGGCGTTCAGATTACCCGGTTCTTTACAGTGTGAATCTGTGTTCCTGATATCAGTGGGTCCTATTGTCGGTATTTTGTTCTTGCTAAAGCGAAGCGCTGGTTCTTCTCGATCAACAGCACAACAATCTTGATCCCATGTTTTCATTTGCATTTGCATTTTCATCTGCATTTCATTAACATGTATTTGTGTTGCAGGTGCATATTTCCTCCCCGATTCTAATGATCTTACTATGGAACCCTTGAAGAGAACAATTGCTTACAGGTTCCCTACCCCAGATGTCAGTTCTTTGCGGAGTTTGATTATTATGGGAGACAGGGAGGTGATGGAGGATTTTAGGCAGTCTTATGGGAGGTTGGTGAGGTTTGTCTGCAAGTCTTCAGCATATGAGATTAGTGGTGTCTATACTCTCTTGCAGTTCTATGATGCCCAGCTGAAATGCTTCGTCTTTCCTGACTATGTCCTAGCTCCTACCCTAGAGGAGTATTTTGAGCTGTTAGGGGTACCTATTATTGATCAGATGTCGTTTGTTCATATTGATGTTGAGCCTGATCTGGCTAAGCTCGCTGCTATATTGCACTTGGATGATTTAGAGTTAAAGGGGAAGCCGGTTAAGAAGAGTGGGACATATGGTTTTCTTTTGCCTTTTCTGGTGGAGAAAGCTCAGCAGTTCGCCAAGGATGGATGTTGGATTGTGTTTGGCGCCATTCTAGCTCTTTGTATATATGGCATTGTATTGTTTCCTAATCTACCAGACTTTGTAGATGTGGATGCTTTCTACTTGCTAGCTTCAGGGAATCCGGTACCCACGCTTCTCGGAGATGTTTATCATTTTTTGCACCATAAGAATGAGAACCGAAGGGGAAAGAATGTATCTTGTTGTGTCCCTTTATTATACAGGTGGTTCGCTAGTCACATGCCCAAGACAGGTCCATTTGTTGCTACCGCTGGTACTTCAGAGTGGTCCGATAGGTTGATGGGTTTGTCTGCGGAGAACATCACTTGGTTTGACAGAGACATGCTTGGTACATATATTATTTATAGTTGCGGTGGATTTCCTAACGTCCCTTTGGTTGGAAGGAAAGGTTGCATCAACTATAACTCTTCTTTACTGGTCAGACATTTTGGATATGCACTGAAGGATCCTCCCAAAGAAGAGGAAATACAGGAATCTCTGTATCTCACCGGTTTACTGGAGGGCGATGCCTTATCCAGATTAGAGCATGCTTGGAGTAGTATTCATCGGAGAGGGAAAGTAGCCTTGGGGAAGAGTAACAGTCGAGCATATGACCCTTACCTGACTTGGATTCATGATAGAGTTGCGAAGTTTCTGATGTCGTTTCCTTCAGTTGCTCCTCTCTATCCTCTCATGATTGAGGAACCCACTACCGTAGACATTCAGAAGTAGAATCAGTTATTGTTTGAAAAGGAAGAGTTGAGAAAAGCTAATGAGGAGTTGGAAAAAGAAATCATTCAGCTTCGAAGTGAGAAGATTGAGGTTGTTTATTCCTTCAAGAAACAAACTGAGCTGGTAAGCAAATTAGGTACGGATCTGACCAAGGAAACCAATTCTCGGGAGCGTTTGGGTTTGGATTTCAAGGCTGTTAATAGTGTTCTTGCCTCCAAGAAGGAAGATTTGGATAGAGCTTACTTGAAGATTTCTATGTTTGAGAACCAATGGAATGCTACGCTCACCAACAACAAAGAGCGCGAGGACAAGTTGAAGCTACAGATCATCAAGTTGAAGACGCATCTCAATGCCAAAGACGAGAAGATTGCAGCGGAGACGTCACTCAGACGGGATAGTAAGTACAGGCTGAACGAAGCGATTGCAAACGTGAAGGATTTCAGGTTGAGAGCTGATTCCAAGAGATGCAAGCTCGAGGCGTGTTTTGGGGAAGGAGCTTGGGAAGACCATGTTGAGAGTTTACAGCATACTGTTAGCCAGCAAGAGTTACTTATTCAGGGACTACTTGCTAGACCAAATCATCCTGAGACGCGAAAGCTGCTAGAGGACTTCTGGTCTCGTCATCCTGCTTGACTATCTTGTTTATCTTTGTTGTAGTTTGTAGCTTATTGTTTGTTGTACTGACCATCACCAGGCTTGTTGGTTGAGGTCTTTTCCTTATTTTACTCAGTTGTAGCTTGTACATTGCCTGTTGCCTTGTGTTTATATACGAGGAGGTTCTGTTATATTCTTGTCTGTAGGGCTCTTCATTGTTGTGTTTCTCCCGGAAACTAGAATCGAGGGGAAATTTCCCTGTTGCATACATACATGTCTGCATTTTGCATTTTTGCATTGCAGGTGCATCGGAACTGTTAGTCCTTTTTCCTGTGGTTCTTACTAGTGTTTTAGGATTGCCGATCTAACGACTCACCGGTACGCAACTAGGGGAATCAGAAGAGAGTAATGGAGCAGATGCAAGCAGAGATGCAGGAAATGAGGGGCCGGATGGCCCAGTTCATGGAGGTAATGCAGGGAGTGGCTAATGGACAAGAGCAACTCCGCACTCTAGTGTAGCCATTGATTGCACGTGTTGATGGCAACAGTGTGTTGCATGATGGGAATGCTGCTAACCCTCCACATGTTGAGACTCCTAGAGCTAATAACTCCATGCCTACTTTGGTTATCCCTACTGCTGGAGGGAGTGGTAATGCTGCTGGTGCCGATAATGCTGCAGGTTTCAATAACACTGGTCTTGGTAATGTGGGAAGTGGTAACGTTAATGGGAATGGTTATGGTCCTGACACCACTTGTGCTATACACGGTAATATGGATCACCTCTGGAATGAAGACAGGCAAGATGATGTGTTCTCGTCGAGGGTTGTGGTTGCTGAGTTACCCTCTGAAGCTGATAAGAAGATTAAGATGATTGAAGAAAAAATTAAGTCCCTTGAAAGTCAAAACTCCATGTGCCTTGATATGACTAACCTGGGACTGATCCCGGACCTGAGAGTACCGCCAAAGTTCAAAGTCCCAGACTTTGACAAATATAAGGGTACCACCTACCCGAGAGTTCATCTGAGATCCTACTACCGTAAGATGTCTCCCTACTCAGACGATGAGAAATTGCTCATGCATTTCTTTCAGGACAATTTGTCTGGTCCTTCGTTGGAATGGTACATGAGTCTGGAACCGGTGAAAGTCCGCAGTTGGAGGGATTTGGCCAAGGCCTTTGTGAAACACTATCAATACAACAACGACCTTGCTTCTAACAGGGTCCAGCTTCATAATCTTTCACAAAGGAACAATGAGTGTTTCAAGGAATATGCCCAAAGGTGGCGGGAGTTAGCAGCCAGGGTGCAGCTCATTGATATGTTTGTCGCCACTTTTCTTGGCGTTTACTACGAGAAGCTCATTAGTAGCATGTCAGGTAGTTTCTATGACTTAATCATCACCGGAGAGAGGGTGGAAAATGGTATCAAGTTAGGGAAGATAAGTGTCGGTGAACTGCCCTCAGCTAGAGGAGGTAAGAAGGTGTTCGGTAACAAGAAACGAGAAGGAGATACAAATTCCGTGTCTAGTTCACATGGGAGAGGTAGAGGTCAGAATCGGCAGCAACATAAGATTGCCAGTATTACAATTCCCGCAGTTCAGAAACCACAGCAACAATAGCGTCAGCAACAACAACAACAACCGCAGCAGAATCAGCAGGGGTATAGAAGATATCAAGACCGAGGCCGGGCGATAAATAGGCATTTTGATGCGCCTCACATGCCGTATTCTCAGCTATTGCAAGCTTTGTTGCAGCTGCAACTTATTCAGAAGAGAACTTTAGCTCCATTGACTAGGCCTCCTCCACCCGGGTATGACACAAACGCTCGCTGCGAATTTCATTCAGGTGCCCTGGGGCATAACATTGATAATTGTAAGGTCTTTAAGCATAAGGTGCAGGACATGATTGATATTAAAGCAATTAACTTCTCCAATGATGTTCCTAATGTAGTACAGAACCCTATGCCAAATCATGGGCAAGCTGGGGTTAATGTAATTATTGAGGAGGAGGTTTTGGATTTGGTAACAGATGTTAATGAGCTAAAGACACCATTGAGCTTTGTGAAAGCCATATTGTTGAAGGGGGTGTTTTCCCAAGCTGTGCTGAAAACTGTGTTGAGTGTCTGAGTAATCCTGAGGGATGTGGGCAGTTGAAAGGATATATTCAAGAGATGATGGATAGTGGAGTCTTGCAATTTGACCGGTCTGTTGAAGGTAAGCCTGAAGAGTTGGTAGCTGAGGAAAGGGATGAGATTGCAACAATTTCCATTCCATACAAAACCGTTACCATTTATGCGCCAAAACCACCAACAATAACCATAACTAAAGCAGGTCCCGTATCGTTTGAAAGCACTAAGGCTATTCCGTGGAATTACGGAGCTGAAGTGTATTGCAATGGACAAAAAACTAGATTTGAATGGTCCCCCTGCGAATTCAGTAGATAATCTTGTGGGAGCGGGAGGAATTACCCGTAGTGGCCGGGTCTTTTCGTCACCTGAAGTGGTTGTTGATAAGGTTGACAAGGGGAAGAGACCAGTGGTAGAAGAAACTTCTTAGGCTAGAGAGAAGGAATCTTTGTTAAAGGATGCAGAAGAGTTTATGAGGCTGATACGGAAGATAGACTACAACATAGTCGATCATTTGCAGCAAACTCCTTCTAAGATATCTATCTTGTCTTTGTTACTATGTTATGAAGCGCATAGGAATGCACTGTTGAGAATACTGAATACTGCTTACGTGCCGCAAGAAGTTTCGGTTAATCAACTCGAAGGGGTTGTTGCACACATAAATGCAGGGAACGGCTTGGGGTTTACAGACCTGGATTTGACGCTAAGGGGCAGGAACCATAATTGTGTGTTGCACATATCATTAGAATTCTGAGGGCTGTTATGTCTCATGTACTCGTGGATACAGGATCGTCCTTGAACGTACTTCCGAAGAAAGCCCTAATGAAGCTGGACATGCAGGGATTGATTTGCACACCAAGTGATTTGGTGGTACGCGCTTTTAATGGTACCCGAAGGTCTGTGTTCGGAGAAGTGACATTGCCCATTCAGGTGGGACCGGAAGTATTTGATGCAGTTTTCTACATTATGGACATCCAGCCTGCTTACAGTTGTTTATTAGGCCGTCCATGGATTCATTCAGCAGGAGCTGTGACCTCCACGATGCATCAAAAGCTAAAGTATATGGCTGGCGGCAGTGTTGTTACAGTGTGCGGGGAAGATGATATAATGGTCAGTCACTTATCATCCTTCAAGTACGTCGAGGTGGACGGAGAGATACACGAAACCCTTTGTCAGGCTTTTGAAATAGTAAAGATTAAGGATAAATCTCCCGTTGTGAGCAAAGCGCCGGAAGTGGCCATGTCCTCTTTTAAAGAGGCCCAAGTAGTAGTACAGGCTGGTGCAGTGCAAGGTTGGGGCCAGGTATTGGAGATTCCCCACAAGCAAGACAAGTTTGGTTTAGGGTACCGCCCGTCATTTTCTTCATCCTCGCAGAGCGTGCCACGCTATAAAGGACCTGTGCAGTTCAATAAAGGAAGAGTTATCTTCGAAAGGATCAACGTTGTGTCAGACAAAGAGGGAGATAGTGATTGTGATATGGATGCTTGGATCAAGCCTTGCACTCTAGGACAGAGCCTGCATAATTGGTCTATTGAAGAATTCGTTCAAGTGACAACATAACAATAATGCTTTGTTTTTCCGATTATTGTACTACCCTATGTTCTACCCGGAGCATAGCGGTATTTTGTTTCAAGGTCTTATTGTTTATGTTTGAACATTTCTTTATCAATTAATCAAAGGGCATTTTTCTCATTCAAATTTTGTGATCCCTGTCTTTCTTATTTTTATTTCTCACAATAAAATGGCAATGTGGTTTGTACTTGTTTGCATATCATTTGAAACATTTAACCATTTTTATTGCAGGATTCCTATTGCAGATGACACCGATTCAGAACCTCCTATGACTCGCTTTAACTTCGATCAACCGATATATCAAGCTGAAGAAGAGATTGATGAAGATGAAGACTTGCCTGAAGAGCTAGTTAGACTCTTAAAACAAGAAGAGAAGATCATTCTGCTTCATCAGGAGGAAATCGAGGTTATCAATCTGGGTTCTGAAGAAGTTTTCAGAAATGTTCGGATAGGGGCTGCATTGCAGAGTGACATCAAGCAAAGACTGATCGAGATGCTTCGAGAGTATAGTGACTGTTGCACCCCAAAATTTGACCAACAATTATTTATTCATTGAGTGTTTGAAAATGGATACCTTCATCAAAAAGTTCAAGAGACCCTCAGAGGAAGTGGATTGGAACCAGGGTTGTGTGCTTTATAGCTTGAGAGTTGTGGGTGCTCCTCAGATGATTCTGAGACTTTGAGAATGAACTTGATGTTTTGAGAAAGCCTATGAGATGTCTTGATAGCCATCATGAAGCCCAGAGAAGTCATTATGCAAGAGTTCAGAAGATTCAACCATGAATGGCAGAATTAGGGTTTTGACTGGGTCAACCCTAGGATAACTGAAGATTTGGAGAAGGTTGAGACCTAATCCAAGGGCCATGGGATCATGGAATGATGCATGGAGATGTTATAGAGATGATTCCTAGACCAACTCATCATGATTGAGGAGGTTGAGAAGTTTTGAGTTAGGGTTTCTGAGGATTGTCAGTGGAAAAACCCTAATTTGACCCCTATCTTCCAGGCAGTTTTAGATCTAGATGTGATTGATATCTCATCTTCCCCAAAACATGAATTTTGTAGAGCTTGTTCTTAGCTTTAATTTGAGTGGTGGAAGTCCTTGATAGGAGTTACAGAGCTCAAGTTATGGTTTTGACAAATTACAGGTCAGCTGAGGTGTGTGAATCTGGGTCCTTGAAAGTCACCCAACTTGCAGACAACTTTTGCCCTAGTAGGATGATTCCTATGATTTCTTGGTCAACATGAATGTTGAAGAGCATCTTCTTAGCTTTAATTTTAGTGATATAAGTCCTTGATAGGATTTGTGGAACTCAACTTATGGTTTGAACAAGACAGGGGTATTTTGGTCATTTGTCAGTTATAGGTCATTTTTAAGCAAAGGCCATATCTCCTATTTCCAAGCCTCAAATGGAAAAACTCAAAACATGAAAGTTGTTCAAAATGTGATTTTAAGTCTAGAAAGAAGGTCATGAATTGTTGGAAAAGCTCATAGCATGGATTTGCATGATTGATCAAAAATGAACTAAAAATGGCTTATAAGTTTAAAAAGTTGAAATTGGAAATTGGTTTGGAGGATCTAGGAATCCAAAATAGGTCATCCAATATATCATTTTGATTGGAAACATCATTTTGAGAACATTGGTTTAGATATAATTTTGATTTGAGGCTTTAAAGTGGGTGATGCTTTGTTAATTTGAAACTTGCATTATAAGTCACCTTTGGAAATTTCAACACAAGGCAAGGAAAAGCATTGTATTTGCTCATATATCTCCAATATCTCCCATGATGACATTTTAAGGCCATTTTGCAAGGCTTAAGACATGGTGCATGAGATATTCAAGTTACCATCACATGAGATTTTCAATACTTTCTAGATCTTTCTAGATGAATCCAAGAGCTTCCATTGATCATTATTTAAAGAGTGAATCAGGGAGGGTAAAGGGTTGGTGATCATTGTTGATGAGAGGTGAGATTAGAGTGTGAAAAGCAAGATTCTTCCATTGGCAATTTGATCTCAAACCTTCATTCTCTTCAATCTCCATTCATTTCTCCACCACAAACCTATTCTTCTGATCATTGTGATTGAATTCATGCTGAGATAGAAGAAGATCCATGGCAGTTTGAAGCTATTGTGAGGAAATTGCAAGAATTGCATTTTGCTGTCCAACTCGAGTTTCAAGCCTTGTTCATCATTCTTGCTGCATACAGAATCCATATTGGCCTCTAAGGATCCAACAAGGAAGGTTTCAAGCACTGAATTGCAAGGAAACCATAGCCTCCATTAAAGTGTAACAGGTTGGTGATCTTGCTCGAATCTCATAGTTTATGTGCATTCTGTCATAGTTATAGGTGTAGAACTGTTAAGCTAGGGTAGAAGACCATATTCTGGGAAATAGAGAGCAATTCGAGGAGTTCTATAGCAGGGCCATGAATCTTTAATTGGAAAGAACAAGCTGGATCAAGAATTTTAGCTAGCATGTTATAGTTCATTATGATGAGGGTAACATAAAGAACATAATCAGGCCATTAGATTTGAGTTTTATCAATATTGATATCAAAAGAAAATGTTGGAACCCTAGTTTTCTCGCATGCTGTTTGAATGATACAAGACGACTCAAGAGAAACTATGAACATGGTTGGGTTCCTGGTGTTGAGTAGAGTGATTTCAGTCTTTGGATCGTGGCAAACCATGGAGAATCGAGAGAGCAAGAAGGACTGGAAGTTTCCTGCGTGAGAACTCGTGTTGCTGCGAAACCCTAATCCATTTGGGACGATGATGGAAGGCCGTTGGATGGGGCGGGAATGTTTGACTGAGGACTCCATCGTGTGGTCACGATTAAAAGAAGAAAACGGAGGGAAAATTTAAAAATACTGAAACGCCGTCGTTTTGTTTAATGAAGAAAACTGGGCTCAGCGGACTTTCACTATCCCCACCCCCCATATTCTGGCCCATTGAATTTCCAACTGCGCGCATGTACTATTTTCACCCCCTCCCTCATCTTCATTATTTTATATTTTGTTTTGTTTTATATTTTTAGTAAACTTTGATAATTCATAAAAAATTGATAAATAATGATTTTTTGTTCATTCTTTTTGTTATGTTTAGATAATAATGTGTAGAAAATTATAAAAATAAAAATAGGATTTTATTTTTAATGTAGAATTTTTGGTGATATTTTCTTTTAAATAGTGCATTTATTTTCTTTTAGTTGATATCTCATTTTCTATAAATTGTTTTAGGACTTTCCCTTAGGTTTTTGAGCCATTCTTTTTGGCATAGTTAGGTACTGAACCCTAGTTTCATGTAGGATTTATCTCTTGATTTGTAGATTAAAATTTGATGTAGTTTGATTGTTAGACATTCAGGTGCTCTAATTAGGGTTTTAGGTTGTATATATGAGCTTGAACAAATTTGTTTTGGGGTTTATAGGCCAAATTAGTGTATGGGGAATACATGGGTTAAGGGTAAGTATGTATAGAATCCCCTAGAATTTTGCTAGAATATTGTATGGTGTTTTAGTATTTTTCATTGATTTTTGAATGTATGGATAGTATGTGTGTTGCTTAAAGGCATAAGTTGTATTGTTGTGTTTTCTTTCCTTCTCTTGTGAGTGTGTGAGCTTTGAGGATTGAGTTGAAGACCTTTTGGATCATCATGGAAGCTTTGAAGACCTTGCAGAGGAGCTTAGCTTTTGTTTTGTTTTGTTCATAGGATCATAGCATAGGTAGAGCCTTAGATAGATTATTTTTCATTCAATAAACAAGGAGTGTCTTGTTCACCTCCTTTCTTCTCTATGACACAGAGTCCCTTAAGGGTATTCACCTCTCTCCTTTGGAGGGATTAGTGACCTTGCCCCATAAGGTAGAACTTTGAGAGAGCCTTTCCTTTGATGTTAAGTCCTCAATGGCATCCTTTGGAAGTCAGTGAGTACTGTAACATCCCCCACTCATCTTGTTGACTGAATCTTGTTTGCTGGAGCATTGGAGCCATTGAAGATAGAAGTTGAGGCCTTGAAGAGGATGATTCCTTGAAGAGTATTGAAGTCTGAAGACTCTGTGAAGATCAAATTGATGCCTGAAGATCCCTGAAGATAGTGAAGCCTGAAGGTAGAGCTGATCAAAGGAGCTGAAGCTCAAGGGAGAAGATGAGTTGATACTCATGTTGTAGGGTTGATACCTGGAAAGCAAGTGATCTCTGAAGTCTGAAGACTGGGCTGCTGCTGGAGGAGCTGAGGCTTTCTGCTGTTTTCTTTGATGTATTGTGTGTTTTGTCTGATTTGTCTGTTGCATTAGACTAAGCCCATTTAGAATAAGTTCAGTCTAAGAGCATGAGTGCATCTGATTGTATTGTTATTGCTTGGCTTTGCTTGCGGGTATTCGGTAGAGCCCAGCTCCCTTGCCCATGTGTTTATTTTGCTTGATAGCATTTCATTTCTTTTGTCTGTATGATTACAGTTTACTGTTTTTGCTTGATAGCATGTTGTTTATTTCAGTATGATTACTGTTATTTCATGACTGGCTTGAGGTCGAGACGAGCTTGTGGAGGCTGAAGCCCCACACACATTTCCCCCCTCACTTGCATTGCATGCATTTTACTGTTAAAGCTGATGCTTTTGTCCGTTTTGGTGTATCATTGACATGATCCCTTAGGACTCTCATTTCCACTGATGAGGATTTGATGATAGACTTTTAGGTTGAAACCTATGCATGACAACATCTAGGAGTTCCCTGTTCAAACTTCAACCATAGGATGAATCCATGGCATGATAACAGTAGGACTTGATAGTCTCCCTCCTAGTTGGGCCTGTTCTCTTCTCATCTCGAAACAGTTTAAGATACAGTAATCATGAATGATTTCTTTCGTACGTTACGAGCCTTAAGCTATCTGAGAAAGGATTGTGGGAGAGTTTCTTTTCCACAGTCTGGATGTTTAGTATGGTACCCTTTGGGTGACATGCGACGCATTCACTTTCAGGTCACAGTCTCTAGTGCGGTTGAAATCGCAAACACAATAAAAAACACTTCTTTTAGGAGATAACCCGTAGTTTCCCGAACTACGTTTGCTCTGATCTTTCATACCAGATGAAAGTACGTAGGCATAGGATGCGACGTCCTAGCGAGCAACCTTCCCATTTTCCCCCGTAGTTAGCCGAACTACGTTGACTCTGATTTCTCGTTCCAGACGGGAATACGTAGGCATAAAGCGCGATGCTTTGCCGAGTCATTTTTCTTTTCTTTTTCAGCCAGCCTTGATAGGTAGATAGATTATAACCAACCCGTCCAAGTAAACAAACAAGCGAGGATCCCGTCGAGTACGACGGACGTGAGGGGTGTTAATACCTTCCCCTCGCGTAACCGACTCCCGAACCCAGACAATGGTTGCGATGACCTTGTCTCACCCTTTTTCGTCAGGTTTTTCCGATCGTTTCCTTTCCCGCTCTGAGGGATAAATAACGAAAGGTGGCGACTCTTCTGTTGTGCCGGCACCTTATTTTCGCGCAAGCGACAGCTGGCGACTCTGCTGGGGACTCCAACGGTTCCCTGCGAGTCAATCCTATTGTTTGTGTGTTTGCTTGTTGGGTTGCGTTTATTTATCGCATTTTTACTTCTCGCACTTTATTTCCCGCATTTTATATTCAGTAAAATATGATTATTTGTGCTGTTGTGGGATGGGAGTTCTGATTGAGCGAGAAGCCAGACCCAGGCTTGAGTGCACCATAGACTTAGAGTGGAAATTAGTGGGCGCGTGCTTGCTTTGCAGGCACTAGTGTCTCATGAAATCCACGCTCAGACCAGGTTCATCCGGTTGGCTTCACTTTCAACCCTTTGGGTTGAGACGGTTGCTGGTTTGGTGGATTGTCGACTCTGGGGACCGATCATTTGTGATTCAGCTAAGTGAGGCCTCTTCAGGACTTGATGATGCCACTCCTTCTGGGAATCGTATCATCAGTTTTGAAAGTCTGTGACGCTGATGAACGCATAGGATGTCGTACCTTGAGTCAGTCTAGGTCCATACCTGTGAGTGGGACTGGGTTTATTGCAGGAAACTTCGACCTTCAGACTACCTGGTTTTCTTGACAGTGAATCAGTTATGTTGGGTTCTCAGTTGCAGACATGTTCTTAATAGAGCAAGAAGTTTCTGATCAGAGGATTTTATCATCGGGTGTATGTCTGTTCTTGATAGAGCAGGCTTTGATCAGTATGTTATCATCAGTGGTTTGTTCTGGATGGAGCAGATTTTGAGTGGGGTCTGAAGATCTCATCAGCAGCTGTGTGTTTGTTCTTGATAGGGCAGATTTCTGATTTGGGGTCTGAAGACTTCATTAACAGATGTTCCTTGATCTTGCACCCGGGGTCCTTATTATCAGTCACCTACTCTTGTCAGAACAGAATTTTGATCTCGGTCCCATCAGATGGTTATTCTCAGCAGATCAGATTAGTGGTCTTACACTGGGGTTTCCCTCTCATCAGTGACTGTTGATACCGAATCTCCACAGCAGCCACCTGGATATATTATTGCATACTTGCATTTTGCATTAGTTTACACATTCATCTGCATTCCATTAACGTGTGTCTGTGTTGCAGGTACCGTTTCCCCGATCCCAGATTTCTCGTCTTCTGCTGCTATTATGGCTTCTCTCAGAAAGACTGTTGCATACAAGTTCCCGACCCCCGATGTGTCGAAGCTGACGGGTTTGATAGCCCTGGCAGGGGATTCTGTGAAGGATAGGTTCAGGAAGTCTTATGGCAGGCTGCTCAGCCTGGTTTACAAACCTTCTACGTCCGAGTTGAATGGGTTACATGCTCTTCTGCAGTTTTATGACCCTCCCTTGAGGTGTTTTACTTTTCATGACTTTGTTCTCGCGCCGACATTGGAAGAGTATGCTGATATTCTGGGTGTGCCTATCAAAAGGCAAGTGCCTTTTGTCCACATGGATGCTGAACCTGATCTGGTTGGTTTGGCTTCCTCACTCCATTTGAGCGCTTCTGAGTTAGTAGTGACGAGTTGGAACAAGGTCCCAGGGTTCTCTCTGCAGTTTCTGATAGCTAAGGCTCAGCAGTGTGCTAAGGACAAATGTTGGGACGCCTTCAGCGCCATCCTTGCTTTATGCATATATGGCATTATCCTATTTCCCAGCATGCCTTATTTCGTAGACTTTGATGCATTCCATATCTTTGCCTCAGGGAATCCAGTCCCTACTCTGATCGGAGACGTTTACCACTCAGTGCATTACAAAAATGAGAACCGGAGAGGGAAGAATGTTTCATGCTGCGTACCGTTGTTGTACAAGTGGTTTGATAGTCATTTGCCTAAGAAGGGTTCTTCTGTCTTGTCTGCAGCCACAGCTGAGTGGCCTGAGCGTCTGATGAGTTTGTCGGCAGAAGACATTGATTGGTTCGTTGACAGAGACAGGTTAGGCACCGAGGTGATGTTCAGTTGTAGTGGGTTTCCTAACGTACCTTTGATAGGTAGAAAGGGTTGCATCAACTACAATCCATCATTGCTAGTTCGTCAGTTTGCATATGCTTTGAGGGCTCCACCAAAGGAAGAAGAGGTACGGGAATCTCTGTACCTCACGGGTATTCTAGAGGGGGATTTGTTGTCCAAGCTTCAGTATGCGTGGAACAACATCAGCACGAGAGGAAAGCCTTTGTTGGGGAAGAGCAACAGCCAGGCCTACCCTCCTTATTCAGATTGGATCAGAGCCAGAGCCAGCGCTATAGGGATGCCATTCCCTCATGTCAGACCAGAGAGTCCTCCATCAGTTGAAGAACCTACCACTGTGTCCATTCATCAGCACAACCAGGTATTAGCCGAGCGTGATGAACTGAAGAGGGCAAATGCAGAATTAGAGAAGGAGTTAGATCAGCTTCGAAGTGAGAGGAACGAAGTCGTGCATGCTCTCAAAAAGCAAGCAGAGTCGGTGAACCAGCTGAGTGCAGACTTGGCAAAGCAGATTGCTGATCGGGAACGCTTAGGTCAAGACTTCAGAGCTGCTAATGATGTGCTAGCTACGAAGAAGCTGCATTTGGAGGAAGCATATCGGAGAATATCTAAGTTCGACCAGCATTGGAAGACTTCCATGGCCACCAGGAAGGAGCGAGAAAACAAGCTGATGCTGCAGATTTCTAAGCTAGAGACCAAAGTGAAGGACAGTGAGCGGAGGTTTGATGAAGAGACCGCCCGCAGGTACTCCGCTGAGGCCCGTCTCAACAAAGCCATTGCTAGCCTGAAGGAGCATAAGCTGATGTTTGAGTCTAAGAAGCGGAAGCTGGAGGATTGCTTTGGCAAAGGCGCTTGGGAGAGTTCAGTTCAGGGGCTTCAGCATACTATCAGGCAGAGGGAACTACTCGTCGAGGGGTTGCTCACTTCGCCAGATCATTCAGAGACAAAGGAGTTATTAGCAGAGTATCGCGCCCGTGGCCGTACTTGACTAGTTATATCCCTGTTGTTTTTTATCTTTGATGTATGCTGACCATCACCAGACTTGTTGGCTGAGGTCATGCTGTTGATTTGTACTCGCTGATACTGTGTACTGCCTTGACAGGCCTTTCCATTTATATATGAGATTGATGTTTCCATGATCGGGCTCGGATTTCTTCTTCCTCTTATTATTATCAGCACTGGCACTAAGGCACTAGGATCGGGGAAAACCTCCCACACACACAGACACACGCATGCATTTGCATGAAGCATATTTGCATGGTGTATATCTTATTGCTTTTCCTAACCTTTATTGTTAACAGGTTTTTCAGGTTCCGAGCTGCTTTCGATCTCCAGGATTGATCAAAGACTCATCCACCGCTATCAACTCGCGCTAATCAGACGAGAATCATGGACCAGGTACAGTCAGATGTTCAAGAGCTTCGTGAACGGATGGATCGTTTTATGGAGCTGATGCAAGTAGTTGCGAATAGGCAAGACCAGCTTCGTACTTTGGTTCAACCTCTCATCTCCAGGGTTGACAGTAATGGAATACTTCACGGTGGGGCCGTGCCCACTCCTCCTCCAGGGGATACTCCACAGAACGTTGTTCCTGCTGCCGGGGGCAACGGCAGTGCTAACGGCAATCTGATGACTAATATCGGGCTCAACGCGGCTGGCGTCGACAATGGTAGTTTGGGAGCCAATGTTAACATAGGGCCGGTCAACGGCAATGCTGGTGCAGGAAATCTGTTGGTGCCTCAACCGTGGTTGGAGGACCATCAGGATGACATATTTTCTCAGAGAGGTGTAGAAGCAGAGTTGAATGCTGAAGCTCGACTCAGGTTCAAGGCGCTGGAAGACAAGATGAGAAGCATAGAAAATCAGAACACATTGGGCGTTGACATGTCCAACCTCGGGTTGATTGCTGACTTTAAAGTACCTCACAAGTTCAAGGTGCCTACCTTCGAGAAGTATAAGGGTACTACCTGCCCCCGTGTTCACCTCCGATCTTATTATAGAAAGATGTCCGCTTATTCTGACGATGAGAAGCTGCTGATGCACTTCTTTCAGGACAGTCTTTCTGGTCCATCGCTCGAATGGTATATGGGTCTGGAGCCCGCTACTGTGCGCACCTGGAAAGATCTTGCGGAAGCGTTTGTTCTCCACTATCAATACAATAGCGACTTGGCTCCCAACCGAGTCCAGCTTCAGAATCTCTCACATCGGAACAATGAAAGCTTCAAAGAGTACGCCCAGCGGTGGCGTGAATTGGCTGCTCGGGTTCAACCACCGATGGTTGAGCGTGAGTTGGTGCAAATGTTCGTGGCTACCCTTCCTGGAATCTATTATGAAAAGCTGGTCAGTGGCATGTCTAGAACATTCTCGGCTCTTATCACTTTGGGCGAGCATGTTGAGAACGGTATAAAGATTGGAAAAATCCAGGGCGAATCATCCTCAGCTGGAGGAGGTGGCAAGAAACCCTATACTGGCAAGCGTCGAGAGGGAGACGCCAGTGCTGTCACTAATGCTAGGAGAAAGGGCAAGGGCCCCCAGTCTCAGATTGCTAGCATAAATATCCCAGCTGCTCCACCGCAGCAGCAGCAGCCTCACCAGCAGAATCAGCAGGGGTATAGGAGATATCAGAATCGGGCTCCTATGACAAATCGTCAGTTTGAAGCCCCACCTATGTCGTATGCACAGCTTTTGCAAACGTTGCTTCAGCTCCAATTAATTCAAAAGAGGACGTTGGCTCCCTTAACAGGGGCACCACCACCGGGGTATGATGCCAATGCTACTTGTGAGTTCCATACTGGGGCACCTGGCCATACGATTGAGAATTGTAAAGCTTTTAAGCACAAAGTCCAGGACTTGGTGGACGCCAAGGTTATCAACTTTTCTGACAACGTGCCCAACATCACCAAGAACCCAATGCCTCATCATAAGGGGGGCGGAGTGAATGCTGTTATCACTGAAGAGAGTTCAGACTTGTTGACTGATGTCAAAGATTTGAAGACGCCGTTGAGTTTTGTCAAGGCTAAGTTGCTGAAGAAGGGCTTCTTTCCTGGATGTGGAGAGTTATGTATGGCTTGTGCTACACTTCCTGATGGGTGCGAGCAGCTGATCGAAGGTATCCAAAGTCTGATGTCCGAGGGTATTTTACAGTTCAGCCGGAGCGTTGAGAGTGCATCAGGGGAAGTCGTGCTGAAGCAGGCAGATGAGGTTGCTACCATTACTATTCCTCGTCACCCTATTACTATTTCTGCGCCTCGTCCGCCTACTATCACTATCACCAGGGCCGGACCAATCCCATTCGAGAGTACTAATGTCGTTCCATGGCATTACGGCGCCGAAGTTTATTATAATGGTCAGAAGATGGAGCTTGAGCCGTTCGGATCGACTGTGCAGAATCTTACCGAAGTCAGTGGTATCACTAGAAGCGGTAGAGTGTTTGCGCCAGCAGAGGTTGCAGCAGAGAAAGTGGTCCGAGCTGATGCCGTGGATAAGGGTAAAGGTAAAGCTGGTGAAGAGGTCCCTGCAGGGGCAGAGAAGGACTTGCTGGTTAAAGATGCTGAAGAGTTCATGCGACTAATCAAGAAGAGTGACTACAAAATTGTAGATCATCTTCATCAGACTCCGTCAAAGATCTCGATTCTTAACTTGTTGCTGTGCTCTGAGGCGCACCGCAACGCGTTACTGAAGGTATTGAATGCTGCATACGTGCCGCAGGAGATATCAGTAAATCAACTCGAGGAGGTAGTGGCCCATGTTAATGCTGGTAATGGGCTGGGATTTACAGATCTGGAGCTGACTCCTAAGGGAAGAGATCATAATAGCGCCTTGCACGTCTCAATAGAGTGCAGAGGCACAATCATGTCACATGTCCTGGTGGATACGGGTTCCTCGCTTAACGTGCTTCCGAAAAAGGCACTAATGAATTTGGATACCCATGGATTGCTGTGCACGCCCAGTGATCTGGTCGTGAAAGCCTTTGATGGGACCAAGCGCCACGTCTTTGGAGAGTTGACCCTGCCGATTCAAGTTGGTCCAGAGACGTTCAATACGGTTTTCTATATCATGGATATCATGCCCGCCTACAGTTGCCTCTTAGGTCGGCCATGGATCCATTCTGCTGGTGCCGTGACGTCCACGCTGCATCAGAAGCTTAAATATGCTGTTGGGGGCAGCATAGTGACCGTCTGTGGTGAAGAGGACATCATGGTGAGCCACCTGTCGTCCTTTAAATACGTTGAAATGGATGGCGAGATCCATGAGACTCTTTGCCAAGCATTTGAAACCGTCAAGGTAAAGGAGGTAGCTCCCGTCGTCACAGAGAAGCAAGAGTTGAACCTCTCCTCGTTTAAGGAAGCTCGGGCCGTTGTCGAAGCCAGTTCCACCCCAGGCTGGGGGCATGTCTTGGATATACCAATCAAACAGGATAAGTTTGGATTGGGATATTCTCCTGAAGCTGAAGCTTCATCTTCTTCTGGCAGTTCGTCTCGTGGGAAAGGGCCGATCTTATTCACCAAGGGGGGAGTAATTTTCGAGAGTATCAACGCTGCGTCGGAGGACAGCGGAGACAGTGATTGCGATCTTGACGCCTGGATTCAACCGAGAAAGCCGGGCGAGCGCCTCCACAACTGGACCATCAAGGAGATTATCAAGCTGACAAGTGAAGAGTAATGATTTGCTTTTTACAATCTTTGTACAGCCCTATGTCCTGCCCGGGGCATAGTGGTTTTACTGTCAGGGCCTTGTTGGATTATCTGTATGCATTTTGTTAATAAATAAAAGGCGTTTTCTTCGTAATCAAATATTGTGTTCTCTGTTATTCCTATTTTATGTTTATTTCGAAAAACAGCAAAATGGCAACGAGGTTCGTGCCAACCTGCATATTCTTGCTTTAAACTTAACCCTTGTTATTGCAGGATCCACGTAACAGATGACATCGACTCTGGACCCTCTACGACTCACTACGACTTTGATTGCCCGATCTATCAAACCGAGGATGAGATTGATGAAGATGAAGACCTTCCGGAAGAGTTGGCTCGCTTGTTGATACAAGAGGAGAAGGTTATTCTGCCTCACGAGGAGGATATTGAGATTGTAAATCTGGGTTCTGAGGAGCTCGTCAGAAATGTCAGAGTTGGGGCTGCGCTGCAGAATGATGTCAAGCATAGACTGGTCGAGATGCTTCGAGAGTATAGTGACGTCTTTGCTCGGTCATATGAGGATATGCCCGGACTTGACACTGATATCGTGGTTCATCGTTTGCCGTTGCGAGAAGATTGCCCTCCAGTCAAGCAGAAGCTCAGGAGGACGAGACCAGATATGGCTGTGAAAATCAAAGAAGAAGTCCAGAAGCAGTTGGACACAGGATTTCTAGCCGTTACCACTTACCCTCCGTGGGTCGCCAACATAGTGCCTGTGCCGAAGAAGGACGGTAAGGTACGCATGTGCGTCGATTATCGGGACTTGAATAGGGCGAGCCCTAAGGATGATTTCCCGTTGCCTCATATCGATGTGTTGGTCGACAACACAACCCAGTTTTCCGTGTTTTCGTTCATGGATGGCTTCTCCGGTTACAATCAGATTAAGATGGCACCGGAGGACATGGAGAAAACAACGTTCATCACCCCCTGGGGAACATTTTGCTATAAGGTAATGCCCTTCGGTCTGAAGAACGCAGGGGCCACTTACCAACGAGCAATGGTCACTTTGTTTCATGATATGATTCATCATGAGATCGAGGTCTATGTTGATGACATGATTGCAAAGTCCCAAACGGAGGAAGAGCATCTGGTCAATTTGTTGAAGCTGTTCGAAAGGCTTAGGAAGTTCAGGCTGAGGCTGAATCCTAACAAGTGCACTTTCGGAGTGCGGTCCGGAAAGTTATTGGGGTTTATCGTTAGTGAACGAGGTATTGAAGTTGATCCTGCAAAGATAAAAGCTATCCAAGAAATGCCAGCGCCGAAAACGGAAAAAGAAGTTCGTGGTTTCTTGGGCCGAATAAACTACATTGCAAGGTTTATCTCTCAGCTCACGGCCACTTGTGAACCGATGTTCAAGCTGTTGAAGAAAGATCAGGCAGTTACTTGGAATGAGGATTGCCAGAAGGCATTCGACAAAATAAAGCAGTATCTTCAAGAACCTCCAATCTTGATACCCCCAGTGGTTGGACGGCCATTGATCATGTACCTGACGGTTCTGGAGAATAGCATGGGGTGTGTCCTCGGTCAGCACGACGAGACGGGCAGGAAAGAGCATGCCATTTATTACTTGAGTAAAAAGTTCACTGAGTGTGAATCTCGATACTCGATGCTGGAGAAGACTTGTTGTGCATTAGCTTGGGCTGCCAAACGTCTACGACAATATATGCTCAATCACACCACCATGCTAATTTCGAAGATGGATCCGATCAAGTACGTCTTCGAGAAGCAGGCTCTTTCAGGCAGGATTGCCAGGTGGCAAATGGTGTTAACAGAATATGATATTCAGTACGTTTCTCAGAAAGCCATTAAGGGAAGCGTATTGTCTGATTATCTTGCCGAACAGCCAATCGAAGACTACCAGCCGATGAAGTTTGAATTCCCGGACGAGGACATTATGTTTCTCAAAGCAAAGGATTGCGATGAGCCATTGCCCGATGAGGGGCCAGATAGGAAGTCTCAGTGGAAGTTGATATTCGACGGAGCGGTTAATTCCTATGGAAGTGGTATCGGGGCTATCATCACGACTCCTCACGGATCCCACATCCTGTTTACTGCGAGACTGGCGTTTCCAGTTACCAACAATGAAGCCGAGTATGAAGCATGTATTATGGGTCTAGAAGAGGCAATTGATTTGAGAATCAAGAATCTAGACATATATGGTGACTCAGCGCTTGTAATCAATCAGATTAAAGGGGAGTGGGAAACTCGTCAAGCGAATTTGGTGCCGTACATGAATTATGCCAGGAGGCTGCTTCCGTTCTTCAATCGAGTGGAACTTCATCATGTACCCAGGGCTGAAAATCAGATGGCTGATGCCTTAGCCACGTTGGCTTCAATGTATAAAGTCAATTATTGGAATGAGGCTCCAAGAATTGTACTTTCGCGTCTTGATAGACCAGCATTTGTCTTCGCAATCGAGGATGCCACCGACGGCAAGCCATGGTTCCACGACATCCAGACCTTCCTTATGACTAAGGAGTATCCTGCGGGTGCGTCAACCCAGGATAAGAAGACTCTGAGGAGGCTATCTGGAAACTTTTATCTCAATCCTGATGGAGTGCTGTATAAGAGAAACCACGATCTCGTGCTACTCAGATGTGTAGATGAAAAAGAGGCAAATATGCTCATGGAAGAAGTCCATGAGGGCACATTTGGTACGCACGCCGGCGGGCATGCCATGACGAGAAAGATCCTGAGAGCAGGGTATTACTGGCTGACGATGGAGTCGGATTGCTTCAGATTCGCGAAGAAATGTCACAAATGCCAGATTTATGCTGATAAAGTTCATGTGCCGCCGTGCCCGTTGAATGTCATGTCCTCCCCTTGGCCGTTCTCCATGTGGGGCATCGACATGATAGGCAAGATCGAGCCCACTGCATCCAATGGTCATCGTTTTATTCTGGTAGCTATCGACTACTTCACCAAATGGGTGGAGGAAGCCTCGTACGCTAATGTGACCAAGCAGGTGGTAGCTAAATTCATAAAGAGGGACATCATCTGTCGCTATGGAATTCCCGAGCGGATCATTACTGATAATGGTTCGAATTTGAATAACAAGATGATGAAGGAGCTGTGCCAGAGCTTCAAGATTGAACACCACAACTCATCTCCTTACCGGCCAAAGATGAATGGTGTTGTTGAAGCGGCCAACAAGAACATCAAGAAGATTGTTCAGAAGATGGTTGTGACATATAAAGATTGGCACGAGATGCTCCCGTTTGCCTTGCACGGTTATTGTACAATGGTGCGTACGTCGACCGGGGCAACTCCTTTCTCCTTGGTGTACGGTATGGAAGCTGTCCTACCGCTAGAAGTGGAGATTCCCTCTTTGCGAGTTTTGGTTGATGTGAAACTCGACGAGGCAGAATGGATTACGAATCGTTTGAACCAACTCAGCCTGATGGACGAGAAGAGGTTAGCATCGATTGCATTTGGTCGCCTGTACCAAAGCCGAATGAAGAAAGCTTATGATAAGAAGATGCGTCCTAGAAGCTTTCAGACGGGTGATCTCGTCCTGAAGAAAATTCTTCCGCCACACTCCGATCACCGGGGCAAATGGACTCCGAATTACGAAGGGCCGTATGTCGTCAGCAAGGTCTTCTCAGGAGGAGCTTTGTTGTTATCCACGATGGATGGTGAAGATTTTGCATCCCCGGTGAACGCGGACACAGTTAAAAAATACTTTGCTTGAAAGAGACCCGCTGGACAAAAAAGAAAGAGTCCGGGCAAAAAAGGGGCATCCCGGCGAACCAAAAACAGAATAAAAGGTTCGGGCAAAAATTATGGATATATTGAAAAAATGTACACCCGCGAAGTCGAAAACCTACACTGGGCGGCTTCGGCAAAAAAGGGTATCCCGGTGAACTGAAAACCCGTAAAGGGCGGTTCACGCAAAAGTTAGGGATTTGAATAAGCAAATGACTGCGTTCCGCGTGTGGACTTTCATTGTTCAGTGGTTCGGAAGACCTGAGGGCCGTTTATCTGAATCAATCTCTTCCGAAGCTGAAGCGTCGGAGAAGTATCGAAGTCGAGTGGGTCTTAGAGGGATCAACTCATGGTGTTCGTCTACGCCTCGTTGCCGACATTTGTATATACTGATGTATATTTATGTTTTATTTTTGCGCGGCTTCCTCATTCCAGGAGCTTGCCTCTGTTGTAAAACATTTTTGCCCATTCCGGGGTTCACCATCAATAAAATGCACATTATTCAGCAATTCTACTTGTCTGTTTAGCATTTATCTGTTTTGTTTGTGAATGAAAACGCCGACGTTTTTTGATAAAATGCGCATACATAAACTTACGGGCCTAGGCCCATTGATTGTTGAAACAATTAATTAGCTGAATATTGTCACGAGATAATAACCTTGATAGGCCCCTTTGAGGAGGGTATCCTGTCTGTTTGTTTGTGTTGTTGCAGGTGTAGCACCTTCCAGAAGATATGCCGTGCGTATCCCCGAAGCAGGGAGAGCCCTCCTTCTCCAGCAGAGTTCAGTAGTCTCTCCTCCGCAGAATCTGAACGCAAATAGTGAGCAGTGATATGTATTCCCCAGGCAGAGATGACTCTATTCCCCAAGCAGACGCATCCTGAGGGAGCGTCACCTCATCAGCTGAATCAAGCACCGAAGAATGGTGTCTTCCCCAGCACCGGGTCACAAGTGCAGATTTCATAGAAGTGTTCTGGTGCCGAAGCTCGTGTTTCCCCAGTAAAGTCTTCAGCGGAATTGAGGTTCCCCCACCAGAGTCATGCTCTCTCCTGAAGGCGGATGGTTCCCTCTTCCCCAGTAGAGTGTTGGAATGGCCGATGATGTATTCCCCGGCAGAGTTGTATTCTCCCCCCGAAGTCAGATGATTCTTTCTTCCCCAGCGAAATTGAGACTCCTCACCAGGGTTGTACTCTCCAGTGAAGTAGAATGATGACTCCTCCCGGCTGAGTCCGCGGAAAAGCAAAATCCTTGGAAGTAGTTGGAACCTTGAGTGGATGTCCCCTAGCAGAGTGTGGGGCAGCTAATGTTGTATCTCCCCCAGAGCCGCACTCTCTCCAGCGAAGCAAAATGACTTCTCCTTCCTCAGATATCCAAGAAAGCCGAGTCCTTGGAAGTTGATTAGATCATGATTGATTTTCCCCAGTGGAGTGTTGAGCAGCCGAAAGTCGTTTCCCCACAGAGTGGTTATCCCCAGAAGAGTAGCCGAGACGGCCGCGCAGTTCATTCTCGCGATTGATATCAGCAGGTCCAAGTTCTCGTAGAGCTTCGTCTCCTGCTGCAGAAATCAGCTGAAGTTGTTTTCCATGCAGCAGTCCGCGGAAGATCAATTCCCCATACAGAGCCTGATTGGTATTGGCGTGCCCACGTTCTCCTCAGCAGGATGATTCCTCTACCTGAGTAGTTCTTGTCTCCTTGACAAAAGGGTTTCCTCCTCCCAGCATTTATTGTGCGGACGGGATCGCATCATTACGCATGACTGCATAGCATAGCATTTAACGTTGCATAGCATTGTGCATGATTGCACGACATTTAGCATAAATGCATATCATTCCCACCGTGTGGGGCATGGCGCAGAAGCATACGCATCGTAAACATGACCTAGGTCGTTGTCATTCCAGGTATTCATCCGAGAGACCAGTTGCTCAGGACGATTCCTGATATTCTCTCTAACGAGGTCGTTGTCCTAAGATGATTCTTAAGACCCCGGTGTAATCCCCACAGTCGCTCGCTCAAGATGATTTTTGAGATCCCCAGCGAAGTCAGTTCAAGATGACCCTCGAATTCCTCAGCAGAGTCGTTTGCTCAAGATGATTCTTAAGATCTCAGTGCAGCTTCCTGAGTTGTGTGCTTAGGGTGATACTTGAGTTCCCCAGTAGCGTCCTCGACAAGAATTGCCCAGAATAATTCTTGGAATCCCCAAACAGAGTAAGGATCTTCTCCCTAGCAGGTGGCTGGCGTTTCCCCAGCAGCAGGCAGGTAGATTGATATCCCAGCCGAGCACAGTCATGATTGGCAGATAAAATGTTTCCCCAAGCGGATCCTGAAGCCTGAAGGCTATGTTCCCCAGAAGGGTCGTTCCTCAGAGAGCCGTTCAGGGCATTTATCGCTTTCCCCGTGCAGAAGTACTTGCTCCCTAGTAAAGTTGGTAGGAATCGTCTGAGTGAACTCTGTCGTTATTCCCCAGCAGTTGTTGAAGTCGTTTGGGTGAACTCTCTCTCGTCTTTCTGCAGCAAAGTCTACAAAGGTTGTTTGGGTGACCCCTTCTTCCTTTTTCCCAGTGAGTCGTCAGGATTGTTTGGGTGAACCCTCATTCCTCTCTCCTCAGCAGAGCTGTTAGCTTGATGATTATGTCCAATGACCCGGCGCGTTTGCTTTTATTTAGCAACGACTTGACAAGGTGTCAAGAGAATAGCAGCGTGTATGTTTGAATCCAAGCTCAGGTTTAGTACCTTTGGATGTGTTTGAATCCAAGCTCAGGTTTAGTACCTTTGGATGTGTTTGCTTCCAAGCTCAGGTTTAGTACCTTTGGATGTGTTTGAATCCAAGCTCAGGTTTAGTACCTTTGGATGTGTTTGCTTCCAAGCTCAGGTTTCGTACCTTTGGATATGTTTGATTCCAAGCTCAGGTTTCGTACCTTTGGATGTGTTTGCTTCCAAGCTCAGGCTTAGTACCTTTGGATGTGTTTGCTTCCAAGCTCAAGTTTAGTACCTTTGGATATGTTTGCTTCCAAGCTCAGGTTTAGTACCTTTGGATATGTTTGAATCCAAGCTCAGGTTTCGTACCTTTGGATATGTTTGCTTCCAAGCTCAGGTTTAGTACCTTTGGATGCGTTTGATTCCAAGCTCAGGTTTAGTACCTTTGGATATGTTTGCTTCCAAGCTCAGGTTTCGTACCTTTGGATATGTTTGCCTCCAATATTAGGATATGTACCGTGGAAGTGTTTGTTTCCATCCCAAGCTCAGGTTTTGTACCTTTGAGATGTATACTTCAGATTCCCGGACCGGGTTTGACGGCGAGGCCAGACTCTTTCAATCCCCAGTAGAAATAGTGTTTGTGCGACGGCGATGTCGAGTGTCTCTCAGAGCGATGTTTGTTTCCGACGGCGATGTCAGATTCAGTTTTCCAGCGACGATGCGGGGTATTCTGTCAGATGTGTTTCTCCAGCGGCGATGCGGGGTATTCTGTCAGATGTGTTTCTCCAGCAGCGATTCGGGGTACTTTGTTCAGAGATGTATTTTCTCCAGCGGCGATGTTGAGTGTGGTGGTTGTTTGAAGGCAATATCAGAAGAATTTAATGTGGATAACTGACAGTGACGTCAGATCGATATTTCTCCAGCTAGTTGCCGTGCAGCTAGTGTTGCAGTATTCAAAGATTTGTTCCCCGCAGAGTACCGTGTGCTCGCGCAGTTGGCAAATTTTCGGGTTTACCGATATTCAATCGTCTCGCGCCTTGATTGGTTGAGAGCCGTTCGCTTCTCACCCAGTCAGGTTCAAGCCGTTTGAATAGGGGCAGCTATTGCACCCCAAAATTTGACCAACAATTATTTATTCATTGAGTGTTTGAAAATGGATACCTTCATCAGAAAGTTCAAGAGACCCTCAGAGGAAGTGGATTGGAACCAGGGTTGTGTGCTTCATAGCTTGAGAGTTGTGGGTGCTCCTCAGATGATTCTGAGACTTTGAGAATGAACTTGGTGTTTTGAGAAAGCCTATGAGATGTCTTGATAGCCATCATGAAGCCCAGAGAAGTCATTATGCAAGAGTTCAGAAGATTCAACCATGAATGGCAGAATTAGGGTTTTGACTGGGTCAACCCTAGGATAACTGAAGATTTGGAGAAGGTTGAGACCTAATCCAAGGGCCATGGGATCATGGAATGATGCATGGAGATGTTATAGAGATGATTCCTAGACCAACTCATCATGATTGAGGAGGTTGAGAAGTTTTGAGTTAGGGTTTCTGAGGATTGTCAGTGGAAAAACCCTAATTTGACCCCTATCTTCCAGGCAGTTTTAGCTCTAGATGTGATTGATATCTCATCTTCCCCACAACATGAATGTTGTAGAGCTTGTTCTTAGCTTTAATTTGAGTGGTGGAAGTCCTTGATAGGAGTTACAGAGCTCAAGTTATGGTTTTGACAAATTACAGGTCAGCTGAGGTGTGTGAATTTGAGTCCTTGAAAGTCACCCAACTTGCAGACAACGTTTGCCCTAGTAGGATGATTTCTATGATTTCTTGGTCAACATGAATGTTGAAGAGCATCTTCTTAGCTTTAATTTGAGTGGTATAAGTCCTTGATAGGATTTGTGGAACTCAACTTATGGTTTGAACAAGACAGGGGTATTTTGGTCATTTGTCAGTTATAGGTCATTTTTAAGCAAAGGCCATATCTCCTATTTCCAAGCCTCAAATGGAAAAACTCAAAACATGAAAGTTGTTCAAAATGTGATTTTAAGTCTAGAAAGAAGGTCATGAATTGTTGGAAAAGCTCATAGCATGGATTTGCATGATTGGTCAAAAATGAACTAAAAATGGCTTATAAGTTTAAAAAGTTGAAATTGGAAATTGGTTTGGAGGATCTAGGAATCCAAAATAGGTCATCCAATATATCATTTTGATTGGAAACATCATTTTGAGAACATTGGTTTAGATAGAATTTTGATTTGAGGCTTTAAAGTGGGTGATGCTTTGTTAATTTGAAACTTGCATTATAAGTCACCTTTGGAAATTTCAACACAAGGCAAGGAAAAGCATTGTATTTGCTCATATATCTCCAATATCTCCCATGATGACATTTTAAGGCCATTTTGCAAGGCTTAAGACATGGTGCATGAGATATTCAAGTTACCATCACATGAGATTTTCAATACTTTCTAGATCTTTCTAGATGAATCCAAGAGCTTCCATTGATCATTATTTAAAGAGTGAATCAGGGAGGGTAAAGGGTTGGTGATCATTGTTGATGAGAGGTGAGATTAGAGTGTGAAAAGCAAGATTCTTCCATTGGCAATTTGATCTCAAACCTTCATTCTCTTCAATCTCCATTCATTTCTCCACCACAAACCTATTCTTCTGATCATTGTGATTGAATTCATGCTGAGATAGAAGAAGATCCATGGCAGTTTGAAGCTATTGTGAGGAAATTGCAAGAATTGCATTTTGCTGTCCAACTCGAGTTTCAAGCCTTGTTCATCATTCTTGCTGCATACAGAATCCATATTGGCCTCTAAGGATCCAACAAGGAAGGTTTCAAGCACTGAATTGCAAGGAAACCATAGCCTCCATTAAAGTGTAACAGGTTGGTGATCTTGCTCGAATCTCATAGTTTATGTGCATTCTGTCATAGTTATAGGTGTAGAACTGTTAAGCTAGGGTAGAAGACCATATTCTGGGAAATAGAGAGCAATTCGAGGAGTTCTATAGCAGGGCCATGAATCTTTAATTGGAAAGAACAAGCTGGATCAAGAATTTTAGCTAGCATGTTATAGTTCATTATGATGAGGGTAACATAAAGAACATAATCAGGCCATTAGATTTGAGTTTTATCAATATTGATATCAAAAGAAAATGTTGGAACCCTAGTTTTCTCGCATGCTGTTTGAATGATACAAGACGACTCAAGAGAAACTATGAACATGGTTGGGTTCCTGGTGTTGAGTAGAGTGATTTCAGTCTTTGGATCGTGGCAAACCATGGAGAATCGAGAGAGCAAGAAGGACTGGAAGTTTCCTGCGTGAGAACTCGTGTTGCTGCGAAACCCTAATCCATTTGGGACGATGATGGAAGGCCGTTGGATGGGGCGGGAATGTTTGACTGAGGACTCCATCGTGTGGTCACGATTAAAAGAAGAAAACGGAGGGAAAATTTAAAAAGACTGAAACGCCGTCGTTTTGTTTAATGAAGAAAACTGGGCTCAGCGGACTTTCACTATCCCCACCCCCCATATTCTGGCCCATTGAATTTCCAACTGCGCGCATGTACTATTTTCACCCCCTCCCTCATCTTCATTATTTTATATTTTGTTTTGTTTTATATTTTTAGTAAACTTTGATAATTCATAAAAAATTGATAAATAATGATTTTTTGTTCATTCTTTTTGTTATGTTTAGATAATAATGTGTAGAAAATTATAAAAATAAAAATAGGATTTTATTTTTAATGTAGAATTTTTGGTGATATTTTCTTTTAAATAGTGCATTTATTTTCTTTTAGTTGATATCTCATTTTCTATAAATTGTTTTAGGACTTTCCCTTAGGTTTTTGAGCCATTCTTTTTGGCATAGTTAGGTATTGAACCCTAGTTTCATGTAGGATTTATCTCTTGATTTGTAGATTAAAATTTGATGTAGTTTGATTGTTAGACATTCAGGTGCTCTAATTAGGGTTTTAGGTTGTATATATGAGCTTGAACAAATTTGTTTTGGGGTTTATAGGCCAAATTAGTGTATGGGGAATACATGGGTTAAGGGTAAGTATGTATAGAATCCCCTAGAATTTTGCTAGAATATTGTATGGTGTTTTAGTATTTTTCATTGATTTTTGAATGTATGGATAGTATGTGTGTTGCTTAAAGGCATAAGTTGTATTGTTGTGTTTTCTTTCCTTCTCTTGTGAGTGTGTGAGCTTTGAGGATTGAGTTGAAGACCTTTTGGATCATCATGGAAGCTTTGAAGACCTTGCAGAGGAGCTTAGCTTTTGTTTTGTTTTGTTCATAGGATCATAGCATAGGTAGAGCCTTAGATAGATTAATTTTCATTCAATAAACAAGGAGTGTCTTGTTCACCTCCTTTCTTCTCTATGACACAGAGTCCCTTAAGGGTATTCACCTCTCTCCTTTGGAGGGATTAGTGACCTTGCCCCATAAGGTAGAACTTTGAGAGAGCCTTTCCTTTGATGTTAAGTCCTCAATGGCATCCTTTGGAAGTCAGTGAGTACTGTAACATCCCCCACTCATCTTGTTGACTGAATCTTGTTTGCTGGAGCATTGGAGCCATTGAAGATAGAAGTTGAGGCCTTGAAGAGGATGATTCCTTGAAGAGTATTGAAGTCTGAAGACTCTGTGAAGATCAAATTGATGCCTGAAGATCCCTGAAGATAGTGAAGCCTGAAGGTAGAGCTGATCAAAGGAGCTGAAGCTCAAGGGAGAAGATGAGTTGATACTCATGTTGTAGGGTTGATACCTGGAAAGCAAGTGATCTCTGAAGTCTGAAGACTGGGCTGCTGCTGGAGGAGCTGAGGCTTTCTGCTGTTTTCTTTGATGTATTGTGTGTTTTGTCTGATTTGTCTATTGCATTAGACTAAGCCCATTTAGAATAAGTTCAGTCTAAGAGCATGAGTGCATCTGATTGTATTGTTATTGCTTGGCTTTGCTTGCGGGTATTCGGTAGAGCCCAGCTCCCTTGCCCATGTGTTTATTTTGCTTGATAGCATTTCATTTCTTTTGTCTGTATGATTACAGTTTACTGTTTTTGCTTGATAGCATGTTGTTTATTTCAGTATGATTACTGTTATTTCATGACTGGCTTGAGGTCGAGACGAGCTTGTGGAGGCTGAAGCCCCACACACATTTCCCCCCTCACTTGCATTGCATGCATTTTACTGTTAAAGCTGATGCTTTTGTCCGTTTTGGTGTATCATTGACATGATCCCTTAGGACTCTCATTTCCGCTGATGAGGATTTGATGATAGACTTTTAGGTTGAAACCTATGCATGACAACATCTAGGAGTTCCCTGTTCAAACTTCAACCATAGGATGAATCCATGGCATGATAACAGTAGGACTTGATAGTCTCCCTCCTAGTTGGGCCTGTTCTCTTCTCATCTCGAAACAGTTTAAGATACAGTAATCATGAATGATTTCTTTCGCACGTTACGAGCCTTAAGCTATCTGAGAAAGGATTGTGGGAGAGTTTATTTTCCACAGTCTGGATGTTTAGTATGGTACCCTTTGGGTGACATGCGACGCATTCACTCTCAGGTCACAGTCTCTAGTGCGGTTGAAATCGCAAACACAATAAAAAACACTTCTTTTAGGAGATAACCCGTAGTTTCCCGAACTACGTTTGCTCTGATCTTTCATACCAGATGAAAGTACGTAGGCATAGGATGCGACGTCCTAGCGAGCAACCTTCCCATTTTCCCCCGTAGTTAGCCGAACTACGTTGACTCTGATTTCTCGTTCCAGACGGGAATACGTAGGCATAAAGCGCGATGCTTTGCCGAGTCATTTTTCTTTTCTTTTTCAGCCAGCCTTGATAGGTAGATAGGTTATAACCAACCCGTCCAAGTAAACAAACAAGCGAGGATCCCGTCGAGTACGACGGACGTGAGGGGTGCTAATACCTTCCCCTCGCGTAACCGACTCCCGAACCCAGACAATGGTTGCGATGACCTTGTCTCACCCTTTTTCGTCAGGTTTTTCCGATCGTTTCCTTTCCCGCTCTGAGGGATAAATAACGAAAGGTGGCGACTCTTCTGTTGTGCCGGCACCTTATTTTCGCGCAAGCGACAGTGACATCTTTGCTTGGTTGTACGAAGATATGCTCGGGCTTGACACTGATATAGTGGTTCATCGCTTGCCGTTGTGTGAGGAATGTCTGCCGGTCAAGCAGAAGCTTAGAAGGACGAGACCAAATATGGCTGTGAAAATCAAAGAAGAAGTCCAGAAACAGTAGGACGCAGGATTTTTAGCCGTAACAACTTACCCTCCGTGGGTCGCCAACATCGTGCCCATACCTAAGAAAGATGGGAAGGTATGGATGTGTGTAGATTACAGAGATTTGAATAAGGCGAGCCCAAAGGATGACTTCCCGCTCCCTCACATTGACGTATTGGTTGACAATACTGCTCAATACTTCGTATTTTCCTTCATGGATGGTTTTTCCGGTTATAATCAGATAAAGATGGCACCGGAAGATATGGAGAAAATGACGTTCATTACACCGTGGTGAGTTTCTGTTACAAGGTAATGCCTTTTGGGTTGAAAAACGCAGGGAAAACCTACCAGCGGGCTATGGTCACTTTGTTTCATGATATGATTAATCATGAGATTGAAGTCTATGTTGATGACATGATAGCAAAGTCGCAAACATAGGAAGAGCATCTGGTCAACTTGTTGAAGCTGTTTGAGAGGCTCGGGAAGTTCAAATTGAGGTTGAATCCAAATAAGTGCACTTTTGGAGTTCGGTCTGGAAAGTTATTGGGGTTTATTGTCAGTGAAAAAGGAATCAAGGTCAATCTTGCAAAAATAAAAGCTATACAAGATATGCTAGCGCCGAAAATAGAAAACGAGGTTCGTGGCTTCCTGGGGAGGTTGAACTACATTGCTCGGTTCATATCTCATCACACAGCCACGTGTGAACCAATGTTTAAATTGCTAAAGAAAGATCAGACGGTCGTCTGGAATGAAAATTGGCAAAAAGCATTTGATAAGATAAAAGAATATTTGCAGGAGCCTCCGATACTGATACCCCTAGTGGCTGGAAGACCTTTAATCATGTACTTAACAGTTCTTGAGAACAGTATGGGTTGTGTTCTCGGTCAACACGACGAGACTGGAAGAAAAGAGCATGTGATCTATTATCTAAGTAAAAAGTTCACAGACTGTGAGTCCCGTTACTCAATGCTCGAGAAAACGTGTTGCGCATTCGCTTGGGCTGCCAAACGTTTGAGACAATATATGTTTAATCATACAACCATGCTGATTTCGAAGATGGATCCGATCAAGTACTTCTTAGAGAAGCAAGCGCTCTCAGGAAGAATTGCCAGGTGGCAGATGGTACTGACAGAGTACGATATACAATATGTTTCCCAGAAAGCCATCAAGGGAAGTGTTCTGTCAGAGTACCTTGCTGAATAGCCAATCGAAGACTATCAACCGATGAAGTTTGAATTTCCTGACGAGGACATCATGTTGCTCAAAGAGAAAGACTGTGAAGAGCCATTACCTGATGAAGGTCCAGAGAAAGGTTCTAAGTGGCAGATGATATTCGACGGAGCTGTCATCTCCTATGGTAGTGGAATTGGGGCAATTATTACAACTCCTCGTGGTACTCATATTCCCTTCAATGCCAGGTTGACATTCTCTTGCACTAATAATGAAGCCGAGTACGAAGCGTGCATCATGGGTCTGGAAGAGGCTATTCATTTGAGAATCAAGAATTTGGATGTATATGGTGATTAAGCGCTGGTGGTGAATCAGATCATGGGAGAGTGGGAATCTCGTCAGCAAAATCTAATTCCTTACAAAGACTATGCAAGGAGGTTGTTACCCTTCTTTGACAGGGTAGAGTTCCACCATGTGCCCCGAGCAGAGAATCAGATGGCAGGCGCTTTGGCAACGCTATCTTCGATGTATAAAGTCAATTTTTGGAATGATGCTCCAAGAATAGTCATCTCTCGCCTGGATAGGCCCGCTTTCGTATTCACCATTGAAGAGGTTGCTGATGGCAAGCCATGGTTTTATGACATACAGAACTTCCTCAAGAAACAGGAATATCCGCCAAGGGCTTCGGCCCAAGATAAGAAGACTTTGAGGAGATTGTCTGGTAACTTTTATCTAAACCCAGATGGTGTGCTTTACAGAAGGAACCATGATTTGGTGTTGTTGAGATGCGTGGATGAAAAGGAAGCAACGTTGCTTATGGAAGAGGTCCACGAGGGTACTTTCCGTACACATGCCGGTGGGCATGCCATGTCTTGGAAGTTATTGTGAGCAGGGTATTATTGGCTAACCATGGAGTCAGATTGTTTCAAATTTGCGAAGAAATGCCATAAATGCCAGATTTATGCAGACAAAATTCATGTACCGTCATGCCCATTGAATGTTATGGCGTCCCCGTGGCCTTTCTCCATGTGGGGAATTGACATGATTGGCAGGATTGATCCAACCGCATCCAATGATCATCGTTTCATCTTGGTTTCCATTGATTACTTCACCAAATGGGTTGAAGCAGCCTTGTACGCCAATGTCACAAAGCAAGTCGTAGCCCGATTCATAAAAAAGGACATCATCTGCAGATATGGAGTACCCGAGCGAATCATTACTGACAATGGTTCGAATTTGAACAACAAGATGATGAAGGAATTGTGCCAGAATTTCAAAATTGAGCATCACAACTCATCTCCCTATCATCCAAAGATGAATGGCGTTGTTGAAGCGGCCAACAAGAATATCAAGAAGATAGTGCAAAAGATGGTTGTCACTTACAAAGATTGGCATGAGATGTTTCCCTTCGCTTTACACGGTTATCGTACGACGGTACGCACATCAACCGGGGCAACTCCTTTCTCGCTGGTATATGGTATGGAAGTTGTCCTACCATTGGAGGTCGAGATTCCTTCTTTAAGAGTGTTAGTCAACGTCAAACTCGATGAGGCAGAATGGATAAAGAACAAATTGAATCATCTTAGCCTGATGGATGAGAAGAGGCTAGCGTCTATCGCATACGGTCGGTTGTATCAAAGTCGGATGAAGAAAGCTTTCGACAAGAAGGTGCGCCCTCGGAGCTTTCAGACGGGCGATCTTGTGTTGAAAAAGATTCTCCCACCACAATTAGATCACAGGGGAAAATGGACTCCCAACTATGAAGGTTTATATGTCGTTCGAAAGATCTTCTCCGGAGGAGCCTTGTTGTTATCCACCATGGATGGTGAGGATTTTACATCCCCTGTGAACCGCAGACACAATTAAAAAATACTTTGCTTAAAGAGACCCGCTGGAAAGAAAAAAGAATATCCAGGCAAAAATGGGGCATCCCGGCGAACCATAAAAAAGAGAATGGGTTCGGGCAAAAATTAGGGATAAAAATGAAAAGATGTAAACCCGCAAAGTCGAAAACCTGAAAAGGTGACTTTGGAAAAATGGGTATCCCGGTGAATCGAAAACCCGAAAGGGCGGTTCAGGCAAAAGTTAGGGATTGAAAAGCAAATGACTGCGGTCTGTGTTGGAGCTTCATTGCTTAGTGGATTGGGAGGACCTCGGGTCCGTTTATCCGAATCAATCTCTTTTGAAGACGAAGCGTCGGGAAAGCATCAAGGTCAGGCGAGTTGTTGTACCCTAAATTTTGACCCCTTAGATTCTCATTAGCATTTTAGAAGCATGATCATGCATTATCTAACCCTAAATCAGTGCAAGTTTGTTGTTGTCAAGTTACAGATAAATCAGGGTTTCCGCACCGACAAATTCAAACAACCAGGGAAGGATCAATCAAAATTTTGGGCTAAGTCAATCATGGAATGAAATCAAATATGATATAAAAGTCAAATGAGAAGCCAATTTGCGGAAATCAGTTCAGAATCAAAGACAGTGCAGTCGGGAGGCCCCGATTAGGGTTTTTAACTAGTGAAAAGTCAACTGTGGTTTGACTTTGGTGTTGGAAGATGTTGTAAGGGTGGGATTAAGGTCCATGGAGTTCATATAGCCTATTGAAGTCTATTCAAGAAGTGTCAAGGTCTCAGGATGTCCAGAATGTCAACAGGCGACCCGATCGGCATCGATCGATCGTACGGTTGACCGAAAAGTCAACCCCCTCAAATTTTGAGAATTGGACTTCAAGTTGTGAATCAAAGTTGTTCCTTATTACATAATGGACTTGCATATCAATTTTCATGATCATTGGATCAAGGATGTGGAAATAATCGAAGAATCGGTAAATTAGGGTTTCGAAAGGGGCTAAACCCTAACTCCTTAACCGCACACCCGATTGAAGTGGTTCGAAGATCATTTGAAAGCTCTTGACAAGCTCTAAAAAAGTCTCCTAGTGGTCCATGGTCAGAAAATGCTTAGTTTTTGAGTTAGAGAAGAAAACATTACAAGAGGAGGAAAAAGACTTAGAAAATTCTAAGTATTTTGCACTAAGGAACCCAAAAATCAGCCAACTTCAAAGGGACTTTTCACCTAGTTTCAAATGGAATCAAGACTTCTGGCCAACATGAAAGTTTTAGTACTATGTGAGAGCTTTTTAAAAAGTACAATAACTCCTCAAGGTGATTTATGAGCTAAGAGATACATGTGTTCAAAGTTGGCGTTTTGTCACTTTAGTCCCACATTGATCAAAATTGCAAAACTATCTCTTCCATTCAATTGAGTCAATTATAACTTGCCAAACTCATGCTACCTGATATATTGAACATATCAAGCAGGTTAGAGCAAAGAAATTGCATAGAGATAGCATAGAATTAAAATGGTGAAGTTCATTGCCAAAGTTGCCATTTTTGACTTTTCAAAGCATGAGGTGTAAAGCCTCATTCTGAACTAGCCCTTTCCCTAAGCCTCTAGCCTGCATTTTCATAAGTAAAACCATCATTAAACTTGCCCCTTGATGAAAAGAAGCAGCCAAGGATCAGAAAAGCAAGGCAAGTTGGATGGTGGATGAAAAATATCAAAGATAACTTCATGTTTAAGCAAAGTTCTCAAGCAAGCACTTCTTTGCTTTTTACTATAAAAAGAGACCTCACACCCCTCATTCAAGGCATCAACATTTCTCTAAAAACCAGAGGAATCAAGCACTCTTGCTACATTTCACCCTTGCATCAAATTTGCAAAATCACCAAAGTTCACCAAAATAGCCAAAAATCTTGTTTTGCACTTATGCTGCCCATTTGAGTTCTCTACATTCCTACACCCTAATAACCCTCCATACACTCTATAAATATCATATAGAAGGTGTCTAACACCTTGAACCATCAAGAAATCCTCAGAATCACAAAGTCACTTTTCACACCACCACACTTTAACCAAAAGCCACATACATTGCCAAAACTTAGAGCAGGTGGTTTCTTGATGTTCTAACACTTGGAACACCTCTTATATATCATCTTGCAACTTTCTAAAGTCTCACAAACCAGCTGGAAGGGCTACATCTCAAACTGGTATAAGTGTTGGCTTTATTGCAACATTCTTGAAAACTCAAAGCAACAAGAACATTCAAAAGGATCTCTGGGTTTCTAGGAGTATTTTTAGCTTGCTTAAAGTCATCATCACAGGTATGTAACTTGTGAACATTGTTCTTGCATCATTTCAATTGTTTTGCATATTTGGCTTTTTGAAACATAAAGCATGAACATATGAGATTTCCTTCATGATTTTTTGTGTGTGCTTGGTTTATTGGTTTATAAGTTGTTATACATATTTGTTGCTGTGTAAAAGAGATGTGTATGCTCTTATCCTCACAAAACATCCTTGCCTAATGAGATAATCATGTTGCTGCTGGTTATAATGGTATTTGTGCTTGTGTTCACATGTCAAACTTGCATTTTGTGAGAATAGTTCAAATCCTTGATTCCTAACAGCTTTGGTATGATGTTTGTAAAGTGTATTCATGATCAAATATGTTGTTTTACCTAGCCTAGATCATATGATCCCAAGTGTGTGTTTTCTTGTCAAAAACTTGCATTTCCTATGATGATACCATAACTTGTTAAATGTGAACATGCTTGATGCTTTGGAACCCTTCTATTTGACTCATGTAAGGTGTAGATGCTGTTACTTTGCACAGAATTTGGTTGGTTCATGTTGCTCACTTGTTAAATGCACTTTTTCACATATTTTCAAGCATAACACCAGTTCTGGTTTTTGATACACTTTAATCTCATTTAGTTGTTAAAACATCTCATATACATCATTTTAAACACGCCCAAAACCTGGTTTGAGTGTTATAACAACTAATGTAGATTTTGAATTCTCAAGTGTATGTTTTCAAGCACTTCTTTGCATATCACATGACAGATTTTGTTCCAGGGAATTTTTACTTAAACTACTTGTCTAGACACCTCAAATATATCATTTCAAAGATGTTCAAACCATCACATAAGTGTTATGGCAAGTATCGTAAGTTTTCACTTTCAAAATGCAAGTTTTACATGTATTTTTGCAAATCACTTGCAATTTTCACAAGCTGCCAATTTCAATGATGTTTGAACTTATAGACTCACTTCATATGATATATTGGAGGTGTAGGACATAACAATTTGCAGTAGAATGACCTAGAACCAAACTGTCAAGGTTTCACCTTTGAAAATGTCACTTTTTGCTCAATTTTGCAATTGTTATGCTAACTGTCTTGTTAATTGTTTTTTTACACAAATGAGGATTGGTACACTTCATAATGATCATTTAGAACATGTATGTATGTTCATTTCATTGAAAATCTCACTGTCATGGAAATTCACTCTCAAAATGCATTTTTAACATTACACTTACAACTACCATGCCACTTCTCATTTTGTTTGTGCTTTGCTTGAAAAAACTGTTGGAATTCATCATGTGTGTTATTTATAACATGTCCATGCTCTTACTTGATTAAGACAACAACTGGTTTGTGTTTTGAATTTCAATATGCATGACATTACATTTTTGCATTTTTGCAATTCATATGTCATCTTTAGGCACAACTTGATATAGGTTCCATTTCTTGCATGAACTTGTTCCTTATTATTTATGTGGTGTGTGTACATGATCTCCATGATTTGAAACTGATTAGAACTTGACTTTCATGTCAAAATGCACCTCTTTTCATCAACATACAACAGCTGTCATTTTTTCAAAAAGATGAGAATTTCAGAAAATTAATACCACCATCATGTTCCTCATATTTTTCTAGGCCAGTTACATATAAAGTTTGCTTAATTTGGATAAAAATTGAGGAAGTTATGATATATTTTGCAAAACCATAGAAGTGTTCATGCATCATATAAACATTAAGGTACAGCTGCTATTGAATTTTTCAAAAGAAAGGAATTTCAAAAAACTAACACCACCATCATGATCCTCAGATCATTCTACCCCAAAAGCATATAAAATTTGTGAAAAAAGACTAAGAATTGAGAAAGTTATGACCATTTTGCAAAATCATGAAAACCTTTGTTCTTTTTCCAGCCATGAACCAAACAAGGCATGTATATTTATTGATTCCATTTAATTAACGGATGTATGGCCGCCCCAGCGGTTGAGACTTGCGCGTGTATTGTACTTGGCATGGGTTCGATCCCTTGTGATAACCCTTGTTGCCATTTTTTCTCATTTCTCACTTAAAACTTCAAAAAATCATAACTCTCTCATTTTTTTTTATCATTTTTCACCCATTCTTTTTTCATTGTTTTTGTTTTAATGAGTACTTTCATGCCATGTAATTATTTCCCATGTTTGATTATTTTTTTTACCATGTTTGATTATGTGCGATCCGCGCGTTGACAACACTAACCCTAATCGGTTGCAGATGAAAGTTAAAAGGTTTCCGCTTGTTCTTCTTTGTGAAAATTGATTGTTATCATACCTATACATGTTTGTCAACATGTTAGGATTTTTACTTTGAATTATTATCATGTTTATCTCATCTGTTTGTTAACTGTACTCCAGGTGCGAACTGTCGTCATAGTTCTCGTATCTAATCATTTGCTTTGATTGCCATCATTGCTTTTCATCCTTAATCTTTTTCTTTGGTTGTCACCATAATTGCTTTGTATAATATTTGTATTTTATCCCCAAGTGATGAAGCTTGTTAGCTTTCATCCAGTTGCCAATTATCTGTCCCTCCAAAGGAAGGTCTGTCCACTTGACTGTCAAACGTCTTGGACCAAGTTCTCTACTTTCCCTTTGACTTTGTTAAGTCACTTTAACCCTAAGATAAAAAACCTTTAGACTTTTCCTGAAGTCTAAGAAACCCACCCATACTAGGAGTGTTCTTCAACTAGAACCCTAGGAAAGAGTTCGTCAACTCTGCGTGAGAATCATCGTCATGATTTATTACTTCCCCTTTCAATTTAGATTAGGGAGTTTTGTCAAACTCCACACAAACATTGTCATGTTTGTTCCCCCCTTGAACCTTGATCATCATCAAGAGTTCTATCCCCTTGTGAGGTGAACTACGATTGCTCTGATTCTATCCTAGTTAGGATACGTAGGCAAAAGGTGCGATGCCTTTGCGAGCAAACTTAGAAAACCACTTAGGCCTTTATTTTTATTTTTACCTTATCCCAAAACCATAGTACAATTCATATTTAGCAATTTAACAAACAAAAGGTTCCTGTAGAGTACTACAGATATTTAGGGTGCTAATACCTTCCCTGGATATAACTAACCCCCGATCCCCGAATCTCTAAAGCGTTGTTGTCACATCGCACAAAAGGTTCTTTCTTTCTTTAGACCTATCCTCTGGATAAATTAAAGTCCGGTTGTAAAAGAAATAAGGTTCAAGTTAATTAATAGCTTGATATCCAATTCTCACCGCAACAGAAATGGCGACTTCACTGGGGATGATAATACTTTTGAGGGTTTAACCTATTTTGTTTACATACTTGCTATTTGTGAATATTTGTGAATATGTGCATATTTGTTTTGTTTGGTTTTTGGGAAATACAAATGGTGAGACAGCACTGTACCCGTGCTCGAGCGTACTTATGATAGAAAGGTGGTATATTCAAGGAGGCTTATAGGGAGTTGATTCCCGACTAAGCTAACTTGAGAAAACCACCGCTCAATGGAGGTCCTTTTTTAGGGTAGTGTTGTTGATCGAGTATTCGTGAAAACAATGCTGCTTTCTATAAGGGGCCCATGCCATTGAGGACCTTTAGATCACTCATTACCCCACTTTGGCCTTATTAGGATGTAGTGCGATAACTATGAGGGAGTATTTCCGAATAGTTGATACGCGATACTACACTCAGACGAGACTCTCTTGAGAATATTATCGACCCTCGAGTTATTTGGGCAGTTGATAATATCCGAAAGATGGGTCGAGGACTTTGGGAACTATTTAGAACCTTGTTCTACAGGTGAAAAAGCTCTAGTACACTCCTTATTGGGAAGGGTAGACCCTGACTCCATACTTGAATTTCCCTAAACCTAAACCTGTTATCTGTTTATCTATATGTGAATACCTGTGTTTGCTGCATTCATGCATTCATGAGCATCATGCCATAAAAAGTTTTATGGAACTCAGTCTCTTATTTTAAAACTTTAGGAACATCATGGATCACGGAAAAAAGAAAACTATCAAGTACACTTACAAGAGTCCTAAGTTGGATGACATAGAAAGGTTGAGCACTTTTATAACAGATGTGGAAGGATTCAAAAACAGATATGGAAATTTGTTATCACTCTTAAGAATGAAGAAGAAAATGGATCTGGGGCTCCTCTCCACTTTGCTACAGTTCTACGATCCACTTTATCACTGCTTTACATTCCCAGATTATCAACTTGTGCCGACACTTGAAGAATATTCCTGTTTGATTGGTTTGCCCATTCTAGAAGAATCTCCTTTTCCCTTCGCGGAGAAGGACCCTAAAAAAGAAGAGATCGCTAGGGCAATACGTTTGGGAGTGAAAGATATACAAGAAAACATGACCACCAAAGGAGGAATCTCTGGTTTGCCTGCTGGATTCTTGGTTAAGAAAGCACAGTACTACGCCGATCACTTGAGTATGGATGCATTTGAGGCAATCTTGGCTTTGCTCATCTATGGTATCTTCTTGTTCCCCAACATTGATAATTTTGTGGACCTCAACGCCATCAAGATTTTCTTGAAGAAAAATCAAGTACCAACTTTGCTGGGTAATACTCATCACTTTATTCATCTCAGAAGTCTTCACAAGGGAGGAATGATCATTTGTTGTGTCCCGTTGCTGTACAAATGGTTTCATTCTCATATGCCCAAAGCTCATGTCTTCTGGAAGAAAGGATGGTGGTCCGAAAAGATTATGGCTCTATCTCATTCTGATATTGAGTGGTATAGTCGAGATTATGATGGAATAAGAATTATTGACAGTTGTGGAAGCTTCGGCAATGTACCTCTCCTTGCTACAGAGGGAGGAATCAGCTACAGTCCAGTTCTCGCCCGACGACAGCTCGGGTATCCATTGAAAGACAGACCCAACAGCGCTCGTGTGGAAAGCTTGTTCTTTGTGGGAGAAGCTGAGTTGAAAGAAGAATTCTTAGAAGCTTGGAAGCATGTCCACAAGAGAGGAAGAGAAAGCCTGGGGAAACCTAATTGTGTCTCTTTTGATCCTTATCTCCAATGGGTTCGAAGGAGGGCCATCCAGTTAAAAATGCCTTACGCCCTGCAAGAGCCCATGGTCTTGAAAGAAGAACGCCAATTGATCTTTATGTCTGAAGAGGAAAAGTTAAGGATCGCCTTGAGGAAATCACAACAGACTGAAGTATCTTGGAGGTACAAATATCAGGTTGTAATGGAGGAGAATGCAGAACTCCGAAAGAAGCTCCAAGAGAGAGATGAAGAGATAAGTGCATGCAAAAAAAGGAAGACTCAAGAGAGCCTATTCTACTTCAGCAACCAGTCAACTCCGTGGAGGACAATGGTGGAGAAGCTCATGGAAGAGAAAATAGAAGTAGAGGAAAAACTGAAGAAAGCAGAAGCAACAGTGGACTTTCTGTCAGAAGATCTTATTTAGGACTTTTTTTTTCTTTTGTAAGATGTACTTGAAATATTTTGTAATACAACTTTGAAAATCTAATGAAATCCGTGATGTTTTCGAATATCGAGGTCTGAGTTCCATAAAACTTTCTACATTTACATTTGCATTTTCGATATTTAAACATTCAAGGAAATGAAAGTTTATTTTGCAAGATAGTATCACAATGAACTCCGGAAAGAAGACAACTACGAGAAATATGTTCCAAATCCCAGATCTGGGAAATCTTAGAAGACTGGCAGGGTTGGTAGAGGATTCTGAAGCCTTCAAGGAAAGATATGGGAATGTATTGTCGCTCCTCGAGATCCAAGTCGACGAAGAAATGATATCAGCACTGGTACAGTTCTACGACACAACCTATCACTGTTTCACTTTCCCAGATTACCAATTACTCCCAACCTTGGAGGAATACTCTGTGCTAATGGGGGTAGGTGTTGCTCCTAGGCCGTTCTCTGGACGAGAAAGAACTCCAGATCAAAGAACCATTGCAGATCTCCTAAACCTAGAAGTGGCTGAAGTGCGTTCTCAGTTAACTACCCGAGGAAGTATGTATGGTTTACCAGCAATGTTCTTATTTGAAAAAGCCCAGATCTATGCAGAAGCAAAGAGGATAGAGGCATTTGAAGCCATTCTAGCTTTGCTAATCTATGGACTCTTCTTGTTCCCAACTGTCGACAACTTTGTGGAAGCAAACGCAATCACTCTTTTCCAGCTCAGGAATCCAGTACCCACACTATTAGCCGATACCTATTTCTCCATTCATCGCAGTAGTCTTCGTGGAGGTGGACGAGTCGTATGCTGCGCTACTCTCTTGTACAGGTGGTTTATTTCGCACTTGCCAGGAACGCCAGCCCTTTGGGATCAACAAAATGGGCTCTCCTGGACTGAGAAGCTGTTGTTACTCAAACACACCGACATCAACTGGTATGATCCTGCCTATGGGGGAATACCAATGACTCAGAGTTGCGGAGATTTCCCGAATGTTCCACTCGTTAGACCGAAGGCTGCATCAGCTACAATCCCATCTTAGCTCGCCGACAGCTAGGTTATCCGATGAAAGAAGAACCAGAGTTTGCTCTCTTGAGGAGTTTTTACATTGAAGAAGGAAGGGATCGAGTTTTCAAAGCTCAGATTATATATGCTTGGCGTCGTGTCAACACCAGAGGAATGACCGCGTTAGATTATCCTGACATCACTATTTCGGAAGCTTACTTATCATGGGTAAGAGAAGCAGCTTTGAAAATGTTCTTTACCAGTTTCGAGCCTAACCCAACAAAGGCCACCCTGATAGAAGAGTTGAAGGCTGCTCTAGCCAAAGCCGAGGAAGAAGGGAAAGACTGGAGAAGTAAGTATTTTGTGGCAATGCAAGAAAAGGAGGAACTTTAAGGAGTGGTGTATCAAGGTGGAAGGAGGAATCAACCAAAAGATGAAGGGCCATCCAGCAGAAGGGTCTAGAAATCTTTGTTGTTCTCTGTATTTTGTAGCAAGAAGCTTGTATTTCCATTTTCAGTTCGATGTTGTAAACTCTCCAGTTATTATCAGAAGATTTGTCTGTTTTCCCTATTGTTATGATATAATATTTGCAAATAAAGCTTTTATTCCTTTGAATGTTTAAATCTGCGTTCTCATGTCTGCATTTCATAAGCATTGCATATGCATGTTCCTGAGTCATGTCTCATCCTTCTGTCTCCTCAACAGAATCACACTGAGACCACGCCATCCATACAACACACGAGCCCAAGCTCGCCTAAGAATGGAGGAACAGAACTTTGACATTGATAGGATCGACAACGAGCTTGGAGAACTCTGAGGAGGAATGGGACAGATAATGGAAGCTTTACAGGTTATTCGAGCAAAGTTGGATACTCAGCCCACCGTAGTCTCCGAGATCACTGCAGATCCAATTCCGACAGCTGTAACCCTTGCAAATGTACCGCCTTATGGTTTAACTCCAGGCTTTGTGCCACCACCGAGAGTCACTCAACAAACAGTTTCCTTGGGAGGAGAAATTCCTCAGGCTATTCCCACCTATACTCCGGCTGCAGTTCAAGTTCAAGCGCGTCCAATATTTCATAATCCACCGCCAGTATACGAGGGACTCGAGGGGTATGAAGAGGAGAACGAGTCGCACGAGAAGCTAAGAGAAAGTGTTGAAACTATAGGGAGGAAGATTCGAGCAATGGAAGGAAACGACACCTTTGGTACTGAAGCCAGAGAAATGTGTTTGGTATCTGGGCTGGTAATACCACCAAAGTTCAAGGTTCCAAATTTCGATCAGTATTCAGGGGCCACCTGCCCACGAACTCACTTAATCATGTACTATAGAAGAATGGCAGCACATGTTGAAGACGATAAACTCATGATTCATTGTTTCCAGGACAGTTTGAAAGGGGCTCCCGCCAAATGGTATCTCAGTCTAGATCAGTCAAGAATACACAGTTTTCAAGATTTGGCCGATGCATTCATGAAACATTACAAATATAATATGGATATGGTGCCTGACCGAAGGCAGTTGTTAAACATGTCCCAGAAAAGCACAGAGTCGTTCAAAGAATACGCTCAGCAGTGGAGAGAGACAACATCCCAAGTAGAACCACCCCTAAGTGAGAAGGAATTAACAGATTGGTTCATTGACACAGTGAGGCCAGAATTCTATGAAAAAATGATCAGTAGTGTGTCGGCAAGTTTCTCAGACATTGTGGCCGTGGGAGTAAGGGTAGAACTAGGAATGAAAAATGGGAAGGTGGCCAGCAGTTCCGGCAGCTCAAACAACAGCGGTGTCAAGAAAGTTAGCGGTGGTTTTCACAAAAAGAAAGAGGGAGAAACCAATGCCATAATGGGAAGAAAAACACGCACAACAAGACCTCCATATCAACCATATCAGCAGTTCCATCCAATTCAACCTAATTATGCTCAACAGTTTCACCAACAAAGACCAGTGTACCCGGTACAGTATGCCCCGCAGCAATACGTGGCAGCTGTGACCCCAGCTTTTAACCATGCAGCTTCAAATTATCAGTCAGGGCGACCAGCACCCATGTATCAACAAAACTAATAGGGGTATCAACGAGCGCCCAACGCTCCGCCCTTTCAACAAAATCAACAGCAGAGGGTTCCATAACCCAGGCAACAATACCAGAATCGGAGGCCAACCACAAAACCTCCGTTTCCACAAATACCCATGACATATACGGAACTATATCCTTCCTTAGTGGATCAAGGGCTGATCACAACGAGACCACTGAACCCAGATACAATGTCTCCCCATTATAACCCTAATGCCCATTGTCCTTTCCACGAAGGAGCCGCCGGCCATGACCTAGAAGGATGCTTTGCCTTGAAACACCTGGTGAGAGAATTAATGGAGAAGAAAATATTAGCTTTTGATGATGTACCACCAAATGTTAAAAGTAACCCATTACCAAACCATGGAGGGGTGAATGCCATAGAAGAATCAGAAGAAGAGATAATTAATGATGTGTCGAAGATCAGAACACCGTTGAAGACATTGCATGATAAGTTGACAAAAGCAGGGTTGCTGGGAAATGTTCATAATGATTGCGAAGATTGTTTTGCTAAAACCAGTGAATCTGATATGATACGGAATGATATACAAGGGCTGATGGATAAAAGAATTTTACAGGTATGTGGTAAAGAGAAGAAAGAAGAGGTTTTCGTGATTGAACCAGTTTTTGATTTGTCTAAAAAGAAAGAGAAAATCCCAGTATTCAACAGGGGTGCAAGGCCCGTTTTCAACAAAGCTGCTATGGGTCAATCTCGACCAATCGTAATTCAAAAACCAAGACCGTTCCATTATGATAATGCCAAAGCTGTTCCATGGAAGTACAATGTGACCGTGGTGGACGGAGAAACAAGGAAAGTTGTTCAGACGAATAGTCAGAGGGATGTGACGAACATTGCTGGCACCAGTAAGATGACCCGTAGCGGTCGAATCTATCAGCCAAAAGTTTCAATAACAGTTCCAAAAGAGGTTATTCCTACTGAGGTGATAAAAGAAACTCCAAACACAGAAGAAAATGATGAAGAATTTTACAAAGTAGTAGACCAGCTTCACCAAACGCCAGCGAAAATCTCAATCTTATCGCTTTTAATCAATTCTCCAGCTCACCGAGAGGCATTACAGAAGGTATTGAGACAAGCACACGTAACCAAAGATATTTCACTCGGGCAGTTTGATTCAGTAGTGGCTAACATCACGGCGTGCAATACTTTAAGTTTCAGTAATGCTGAGTTACCGAAAGAAAAGCGCAATCATAACCGTGCACTGCACATATCCATCAAATGTCAAGAAGATACCCTAGCCTGCGTACTGGTCGACACAGGATCTTCGTTGAACGTACTACCCACAAGATCACTGTCTAGATTAGCCTATACTGGGGCAGAAATGAAACCGACCTCATTAATTGTGAAAGCTTTTGACGACTCAAGAAGAACGGTCATCGGAGAAGTAGAATTGCCGATTTTGGTGGGACCCCATGAGTTTAACATTATGTTTCAGGTGATGGACATAAATCCATCCTACAGCTGTCTACTGGGACGCCCATGGATCCATGAAGCAGGGGCAGTAACTTCTACCCTGCACCAAAGAATGAAATTTATGGTAAACGACAAGCTAATAATTGTTCATGGTGAGGAGGAATTAATGGTCAATAATCTTTCATCATTCTGGTACATCGAAGCAGAGGAGGATGCACTAGAGACATCATTCCAAGCACTAGAAATAGCCAACGCGGTGATGATGGAGGATACGGTGGCAAAGAGTGGTCCAACTTTCGCATCTGCTCAAAGCGCCAAAGCTACACTGAAAGAAGGTACTCCCGCAGGATGGGGAGAAGTCATTGAGGTGAAGCCGAAGATGAACCACCAGGGGTTGGGTTACAAACCAACTCAAGATGAAGGATCAGCACGTGACAACAGCCGGCCAAAGGCTATTCAAGAAATATTTATCAGTGGCGGCTTTCAAATCAGCGTCGTGGAGGAGGATCTTAAAAGTGAAGACATTAAACAACTAGTATATCATGACGAATCTGCTCTGAATAACTGGGAGACTGTTGAAGTTCCTGTAGTCTTTCCAGAGTTAAAGTAATTTGTTGTTTTCTTTGTTATTTTTTTTAAAAAAAAAATCTCCATAGTCGTGCCCAAGGCTATAGGAATGTTTTGTAAGGGCCCCATGCTTTCAAAGAAATATCAATGAGAATGGACTATTTTGTTAAAATTCCTCGTGTTGTTTCTTTTGCCGTCTTTTTGCTTTTACTTTGAAAGAAAAATGGCAATATAAAAAAAAAAAAACAAAAACAATTTTCTTTTTCTATGTGTTGCATCTGTTGTTGTGCATGCTTTAATAAAATAAACCCTTCCAACATGCAGTGATGACCGTAAACCCGTTGAATCCTGTAGCCTTGCATTCCCTTCAGACTTGGATTCCCCAGTGTACCAAGCTGAAGACGAAGACAAAGATTTTGAAATCCCAGAGGAACTGGTAAGATGGGCGCATTATGAGTACACCGAACTTCAGCCGTACAAGGAACAGATAGAGGTCATTAATCTTGGCACTGAAGAAGACAGAAAAGAAGTCAAGATTGGGGCAGCCCTAGGGACAGAGGTAAAATAGCAGTTAAAGGAACTCTTGAAAGAATACGTGGATGTATTTGCTTGGTCCTATCAAGATATGCCGGGATTAGATACAGACATAGTGGTTCACAATCTACCGCTCCGACCTGAATGCCCGCCGGTTAAACAGAAACTCAGAAGGACCAGACCCGATATGGCTCTCAAAATCCGAGATGAAGTAAAAAAGCAGGTTGATGCAGGGTTTCTTGCAGTCTCCAAATATCCAGAATGGGTGGCCAACATTGTACCAGTACCGAAGAAAGATGGAAAGGTTAGAATGTGTGTGGATTATCGAGATCTAAACAAAGCCAGCCCGAAAGATGATTTTCCCATGCCACACATTGACACCTTGGTAGACAATACAGCTCGGTTCGCAGTGTTTTCCTTTATAGACGGTTTCTCGGGTTACAATCAAATCAAAATGGATCCTGACGACATGGAAAAAACAACCTTCATTACTCCATGGGGCACTTATTGTTATAAGGTTATGTCGTTCGGTCTAAAGAATGCAGGCGCAACTTACCAAAGAGCCATGGTGGCTTTGTTCCACGACATGATGCACAAAGAAATAGAGGTGTATGTCGATGATATGATTGCCAAGTCTCAAAATGAAGAGGACCATCTAGAACATTTGTTGAAGTTGTTTAAAAGACTCCGGAAATATCAGTTAAGGTTGAACCCCGCAAAGTGTACTTTCGGAGTTAGATCAGGAAAGTTGCTTGGTTTTATTGTCAGTCATAAGGGGATTGAAGTGGATCCAGACAAGGTCCGTGCCATCCAAGACATGCCAGCTCCGCAGACTGAAAATCAGGTCAGAAGCTTCCTCGGTAGGTTAAATTACATATCCCGGTTCATCTCCAACATGACTCCTACCTGTGAACCAATCTTCAAGTTGTTACGAAAAGATCAAACAGTTGTGTGGAATTCTGATTGTCAAAAGGCGTTCGATAAAATCAAAGGTTATCTCCAAGAACCTCCAATTTTGATACCACCCGTTCCGGGGAGACCTCTCTTTATGTATCTGACGGTGCTGGAGAACTCGATGGGTTGCGTTCTAGGCCAGCAAGATGAATCCGGAAGGAAAGAACACGCCATTTATTACCTGAGCAAGAAATTTACTGATTGTGAAAGCAGATACTCGCTCCTAGAAAAGACTTGTTGTGCTTTGGCATGGGCCGCTAAACGGTTAAGGCAGTACATGATTTGTCACACCACTTTGTTGATCTCGAAAATGGATCCAATAAAGTACATCTTTGAAAAGCCTGCTCAAACCGGAAGACTTGCCCGGTGGCATATGTTGTTGTCCGAATATGATATGCAGTATGTGACTCAGAAATCTAGCAAAGGCAGTGTGTTATCAGAATATCTTGCAGATCAACCTGTTGAAGATTATGAACCTCTAAAGTTTGATTTCCCGGATGAAGATATCATGTTAGTGAAAGATTGTGAAGAGACGAGTTCAGATGAAGGCCAACAAACAGATACTTGGTGGAGAATGATGTTTGATGGTTCCTCCAATTATAGCGGACATGGTGTAGGGGCAGTTCTAATGAATCCTGAAGGTGGTTATACCCCGTTTACAGCCAGACTGGACTTTGATTGTACAAACAACATAGCTGAGTACGAAGCATGTATCCTTATCCTCGAAGCGGCCATTGACCTCAAAATCAAATGTCTCGAAGTTAGTGGAGATTCAGCATTGGTCATCTACCAAGTCACGGGTGAATGGGAAACAAGACATGAGAACCTGGTCCCTTATAGAGCTTACATCGTTGAAATGATCAAGTACTTTGATGAGATCACCTTTAAACATGTTCCAAGAGCAGAGAATCACATCGCCGACGCTTTAGCTATGCTGGCTTCGATGTGGAAAACTAGAGATGTCAATGATGGCATACTGATCCGGATCGAGCGAAAGACAGAGCCTGCATATTGTCAAATGATTGAAGAAGAAGTTGATGGCAGACCCTGGTATCATGATATCAAGAATTATCTGTTGAAACAAGAGTATCCCACAGATGCTACAACACTTGATAAGAAAACACTGAGACGGTTAGCATCCAAGTTTTTCCTCAGTAATGGAGTACTTTATAAAAGAAACCATGATATGGTTTTACTCAGATGTGTCGACCGACGGGAAGCTGATTTATTAATGCAAGATGTTCATGAGGGGATGTTTGGTACTCACGCCAACGGATACGCCATGTCCAGGAAAATCTTGAGAGCTGGTTATTACTGGTTGACCTTAGAAACTGACTGCATTCAGTATGCCAGAAAGTGCCACAAATGTCAGATCTACGCAGACAAGTTGCATGTGCCTCCCACACTGTTGAATGTACTATCTTCACCATGGCCTTTTTCTATGTGGGGCATTGACATGATTGGGGAAATTGAGCCAAAAGCTTCAAATGGACACCGTTTCATTTTGGTTGCCATCGACTATTTCACAAAGTGGGTTGAAGCTGCATCTTATACCAACGTCACACGTCAAGTAGTAGCTCGTTTCATTAAAAAGGAGATCATCTGTCGTTACGGGATCCCGAGCCGAATCATAACAGACAACGGCACCAATCTGAACAATAAAGTCATGAAAGAATTATGTGATGATTTCAAAATTGAGCACCACAACTCTTCCCCTTACCGTCCCAAGATGAATGGTGTTGTGGAAGCTGCAAACAAGAACATTAAGAAAATCTTGCAGAAAATGGTCAAAACTTACAAAGACTGGCACGAAATGCTACCATTTTCCTTACACGGATACAGAACTTCTGTCCGTACTTCAACAGGGGCAACCCCTTTTTCACTGGTATATGGAATGGACGCAGTTCTTCCAATTGAGGTCGAGATACCATCCCTCAGAGTCATCATGGAAACCAAGCTAGAAGAGGCAGAATGGATTAAAGAAAGATTTGATCAATTGAACCTCATCGATGAAAAATGCATGTCTGCGATGTGCCATGGGCAGTTGTATCAAAAGAGAGTCAAGAGAGCATTCGATAAAAAGGTCCGTATCCGGGAATTCCGTGAAGGAGAACTTGTGCTCAAGAAGATCTTACCAGTTCACAAAGACGCACGAGGAAAGTGGATGCCTAACTATGATGGCCCCTTTGTTGTAAAGACAGTATTCTCCGGAGGTTCACTAATCCTCACTACCATGGATGGAGAGCAACTTACACATCCAGTGAACTCTGATGCAGTTCGGAAATATTACGCCTAAAAAAGAACCCGATAAGCCGAAAGGTCTAAGAGAACGGCTTATGCAAAAGTTAGGGTTAAAAGAAAAGAAAAAGAAAAAAAGAGAGAAAAGAAATCAAAGGCTCGCTAAGTTGAAAACCCGAAAGGGCGGCTTAGGCAAAAATGAGCGTCCCGTTGGATTGAAAACCCGAAAGGGCGATCCAGGCAAAAATTAGGGACAAAGGCGTTTCGCTGCATCAGATGAAGACATCATCATTGCAGACTCAACAAAGATACATCTCAACAGCTCTCGTCAGAAGCAAGGATATTGGAGAATTTTAGTCTTTAGGGATAGTTAGGTCACAGGATTCAATGTAACCTTATCCACTTTGCCATTTTTCTTGTAAATTTCTATGGAATCTTGTCATTTGCAAGATTCCATCCTTTAAATAAATCAGCCTTTTTGAGCCTTTCTTTCTTGTGTAAATTATCATTTCCTTATTTCTCTTGTTATGCAAAATATTGTTCGTTATTCAACGATGTTTTTGAAAGCATTAGGTTCAAAATTTTTTGAAAATAACTTGGAAAGATTTAACAAAATGTTTTAACTCATGGAGAGACTCGAGGAGAATCACACTTCCCCGAAATTTCAGGGTAGCAGAAACCTTGATATACGGTCAGAATTTTTCCCCAAGGAAATGCTAGCAAGTTGAGCAACAAAAAGTCCTCTGGCCGGATATGGTTATCAAAGATCGAAGATTATCTTTCAGAAGTGTCTTTCCCCAGTGGAGTATTGCTGAACGTTTGAAATTACCTCACTATCTTTAACAAAACCTACCCCAGGCTCTGTTCCCCAGTAGGTCTTCGGGTTTATTTCCCAAACCTACATGCACCCTTCATCATGGAATCAGTGTGATTCATTTGTCCCCTGAGTCGGTGACATATGTCGATCCCCGTGAAGTCTGAGTTGTTACTTACTTCATTTCTAGTCGTAACTGGTGTTATATCAACCAATTATCATTGGTATCCCCTTGGTCGTCACCATGTTTTCTTTAAGCCCAGTCGTCACTGGCATTTGCTTTCAAAATCCAATTGTCATTGGTATCTCGTTAGTCGTCACTAGCAAATTCCCGCATAAAAGTCCGGTCGTCACTGGCACTGTCTTAAAGACCAATTATCATTGGCACCTCTTGATTTGGTCGTTACCAACCGTTCCCCCGTGAAACCCAGTCGTCACTGGTATCATTCAAATACAATTATTATTGGTATTTTGTTAGTTGTCACTAACTCTCCCCATGAAGTCCAGACGTCACTGGCTCTGTTTAAATCCAATTGTCTTTAGTATCTTATTGGTTGACACCAATCTTTCCCCTTGAAATCCAGTTGTAACTGGTATCATCGTTTAAATCCAATCGTCATTGGTATCTTATTGGTTGTCACTAATTCTTCCATTGAAATCCAGTTGTAACTGGTATCATCATCTGAATACATTCGTTATCTGTTTCGGTTTGGTCGTTACCAACACCCCAGCTAAAATCTAGTAGTCACTAGCATGCCTCAAAACCAATTGTCTTTGGTATTCTCCAGCATGGTCGTCACCATCTTCTTTAAAAGACCAGTCGTCACTGGCATTGCTTGGAATTTTGGTCGTTACCAATACCCCAGGAAATCTATTAATTGCCAACACTGTGTGAACTATTTGTAGAAGCTGAGGATCATCCCCAGTGATCCATATCCCCAGTCAAGTCTCGGAGATCTAGTCATCACTAGTATCCCCGGTGTGTGTTTTGTCTCGTTTCTAGTCCATTCCTGAAGATCCCGTTTGAACTCTTCGCTATAGGAAGTTCCTCATCTGATCATTCCCAGTGAGGTTGTATCCAGTCTTTCACTTCCCCGGTGAGGTCTGCTTTTCTCTTTTCTCCAGTGGAATTAAATTTCCATTTTCCCCAGTAAAAGTTTGTTTCTCTTTTCCCCAGTAGAAGTCAACTCTTCTCCCCGGTAGAGTATTTCTATTACAGTAAGATTGTCATCTCTATTGGAGTCGTCTCTCCCCCATGTGAAGTTTTCCTTCTTATATTATCAGTCAGGTCTGAACTGTTAATTTGTCTTCCCCAGTTCGAGTCCCCAATGTCGAGTCCTCACATTTGCCACTGGTCGTTTAACTGTTTCTTTTATTCTTATCTTTGCGTCTGTGTTTTGCATTTCAAGCATCATGAAAGCATCATTTAGAATTCATGACCTATCATAACCTGTCCTTTAACATGACATCGGATCTAAGGGACAAAATTTTTGGTTATCTATATTTAAATACCTTTCACTACGATTTTACGAAGATTGTCATCTCTCGTCCCCATCTAGTGAAGATATTTAAATAGGGGCAACTGTTGTACCCTAAATTTTGACCCCTTAGATTCTCATTATCATTTTAGAAGCATGATCATGCATTATCTAACCTTAAATCAGTGCAAGTTTGTTGTTGTCAAGTTACAGATAAATCAGGGTTTCCGCACCGACAAATTCAAACAACCAGGGAAGGATCAATCAAAATTTTGGGCTAAGTCAATCATGGAATGAAATCAAATATGATATAAAAGTCAAATGAGAAGCCAATTTGAGGAAATCAGTTCAGAATCAAAGACAGTGCAGTCGGGAGGCCCCGATTAGGGTTTTTAACTAGTGAAAAGTCAACTGTGGTTTGACTTTGGTGTTGGAAGATGTTGTAAGGGTGGGATTAAGGTCCATGGAGTTCATATAGCCTATTTAAGTCTATTCAAGAAGTGTCAAGGTCTCAGGATGTCCAGAATGTCAACAGGCGACCCGATCGGCATCGATCGATCGTACGGTTGACCGAAAAGTCAACCCCCTCAAATTTTGAGAATTGGACTTCAAGTTGTGAGTCAAAGTTGTTCCTTATTACATAATGGACTTGCATATAAATTTTCATGATCATTGGATCAAGGATGTGGAAATAATCGAAGAATCGGTAAATTAGGGTTTCGAAAGGGGCTAAACCCTAACTCCTTAACCGCACACCCGATTGAAGTGGTTCGAAGCTCATTTGAAAGCTCTTGACAAGCTCTACAAAAGTCTCCTAGTGGTCCATGGTCAGAAAATGCTTAGTTTTTGAGTTAGAGAAGAAAACATTACAAGAGGAGGAAAAAGACTTAGAAAATTCTAAGTATTTTGCACTAAGGAACCCAAAAATCAGCCAACTTCAAAGGGACTTTTCACCTAGTTTCAAATGGAATCAAGACTTCTGGCCAACATGAAAGTTTTAGTACTATGTGAGAGCTTTTTAAAAAGTACAATAACTCCTCAAGGTGATTTATGATCTAAGAGATACATGTGTTCAAAGTTGGCGTTTTGTCACTTTAGTCCCACATTGATCAAAATTGCAAAACTATCTCTTCCATTCAATTGAGTCAATTCTAACTTGCCAAACTCATGCTACCTGATATATTGAACATATCAAGCAGGTTATAGCAAATAAATTGCATAGAGATAGCATAGAATTAAAATGGTGAAGTTCATTGCCAAAGTTGCCATTTTTGACTTTTCAAAGCATGAGGTGTAAAGCCTCATTCTGAACCAGCCCTTTCCCTAAGCCTCTAGCCTGCATTTTCATCAGTAAAACCATCATTAAACTTGCCCCTTGATGAAAAGAAGCAGCCAAGGATCAGAAAAGCAAGGCAAGTTGGATGGTGGATGAAAAATATCAAAGATAACTTCATGTTTAAGCAAAGTTCTCAAGCAAGCACCTCTTTGCTTTTTACTATAAAAAGAGACCTCACACCCCTCATTCAAGGCATCAACATTTCTCTAAAAACCAGAGGAATCAAGCACTCTTGCTACATTTCACCCTTGCATCAAATTTGCAAAATCACCAAAGTTCACCAAAATAGCCAAAAATCTTGTTTTGCACTTATGCTGCCCATTTGAGTTCTCTACATTCCTACACCCTAATAACCCTCCATACACTCTATAAATATCATATAGAAGGTGTCTAACACCTTGAACCATCAAGAAATCCTCAGAATCACAAAGTCACTTTTCACACCACCACACTTTAACCAAAAGCCACATACATTGCCAAAACTTGGAGCAGGTGGTTTCTTGATGTTCTAACACTTGGAACACCTCTTATATATCATCTTGCAACTTTCTAAAGTCTCACAAACCAGCTGGAAGGGCTACATCTCAAACTGGTATAAGTGTTGGCTTTATTGCAACATTCTTGAAAACTCAAAGCAACAAGAACATTCAAAAGGATCTCTGGGTTTCTAGGAGTATTTTTAGCTTGCTTAAAGTCATCATCACAGGTATGTAACTTGTGAACATTGTTCTTGCATCATTTCAATTGTTTTGCATATTTGGCTTTTTGAAACATAAAGCATGAACATATGAGATTTCCTTCATGATTTTTTGTGTGTGCTTGGTTTATTGGTTTATAAGTTGTTATACATATTTGTTGCTGTGTAAAAGAGATGTGTATGCTCTTATCCTCACAAAACATCCTTGCCTAATGAGATAATCATGTTGCTGCTGGTTATAATGGTATTTGTGCTTGTGTTCACATGTCAAACTTGCATTTTGTGAGAATAGTTCAAATCCTTGATTCCTAACAGCTTTGGTATGATGTTTGTAAAGTGTATTCATGATCAAATATGTTGTTTTACCTGGCCTAGATCATATGATCCCAAGTGTGTGTTTTCTTGTCAAAAACTTGCATTTCCTATGATGATACCATAACTTGTTAAATGTGAACATGCTTGATGCTTTGGAACCCTTCTATTTGACTCATGTAAGGTGTAGATGCTGTTACTTTGCACAAAATTTGGTTGGTTCATGTTGCTCACTTGTTAAATGCACTTTTTCACATATTTTCAAGCATAACACCAGTTCTGGTTTTTGATACACTTTAATCTCATTTAGTTGTTAAAACATATCATATACATCATTTTAAACACGCCCAAAACCTGGTTTGAGTGTTATAACAATTAATGTAGATTTTGAATTCTCAAGTGTATGTTTTCAAGCACTTCTTTGCATATCACATGACAGATTTTGTTCCAGGGAATTTTTACTTAAACTACTTGTCTAGACACCTCAAATATATCATTTCAAAGATGTTCAAACCATCACATAAGTGTTATGGCAAGTATCGTAAGTTTTCACTTTCAAAATGCAAGTTTTACATGTATTTTTGCAAATCACTTGCAATTTTCACAAGCTGCCAATTTCAATGATGTTTGAACTTATAGACTCACTTCATATGATATATTGGAGGTGTAGGACATAACAATTTGCAGTAGAATGACCTAGAACCAAACTGTCAAGATTTCACCTTTGAAAATGTCACTTTTTGCTCAATTTTGCAATTGTTATGCTAACTGTCTTGTTAATTGTTTTTTTACACAAATGAGGATTGGTACACTTCATAATGATCATTTAGAACATGTATGTATGTTCATTTCATTGAAAATCTCACTGTCATGGAAATTCACTCTCAAAATGCATTTTTAACATTACACTTACAACTATCATGCCACTTCTCATTTTGTTTGTGCTTTGCTTGAAAAAACTGTTGGAATTCATCATGTGTGTTATTTATAACATGTCCATGCTCTTACTTGATTAAGACAACAACTGGTTTGTGTTTTGAATTTCAATATGCATGACATTACATTTTTGCATTTTTGCAATTCATATGTCATCTTTAGGCACAACATGATATAGGTTCCATTTCTTGCATGAACTTGTTCCTTATTATTTATGTGGTGTGTGTACTTGATCTCCATGATTTGAAACTGATTAGAACTTGACTTTCATGTCAAAATGCACCTCTTTTCATCAACATACAGCAGCTGTCATTTTTTCAAAAAGATGAGAATTTCAGAAAATTAATACCACCATCATGTTCCTCATATTTTTCTAGGCCAGTTACATATAAAGTTTGCTTAATTTGGATAAAAATTGAGGAAGTTATGATATGTTTTGCAAAACCATAGAAGTGTTCATGCATCATATAAACATTAAGGTACAACTGCTATTGAATTTTTCAAAAGAAAGGAATTTCAAAAAACTAACACCACCATCATGATCCTCAGATCATTCTACCCCAAAAGCATATAAAATTTGTGAAAAAAGACTAAGAATTGAGAAAGTTATGACCATTTTGCAAAATCATGAAAACCTTTGTTCTTTTTCCAGCCATGAACCAAACAAGGCATGTATATTTATTGATTCCATTTAATTAACGGATGTATGGCCGCCCCAGCGGTTGAGACTTGCGCGTGTATTGTACTTGGCATGGGTTCGATCCCTTGTGATAACCCTTGTTGCCATTTTTTCTCATTTCTCACTTAAAACTTCAAAAAATCATAACTCTCTCATTTTTTTTTATCATTTTTCACCCATTCTTTTTTCATTGTTTTTGTTTTAATGAGTACTTTCATGCCATGTAATTATTTCCCATGTTTGATTATTTTTTTTACCATGTTTGATTATGTGCGATCCGCGCGTTGACAACACTAACCCTAATCGGTTGCAGATGAAAGTTAAAAGGTTTCCGCTTGTTCTTCTTTGTGAAAATTGATTGTTATCATACCTATACATGTTTGTCAACATGTTAGGATTTTTACTTTTAATTATTATCATGTTTATCTCATCTGTTTGTTAACTGTACTCCAGGTGCGAACTGTCGTCATAGTTCTCGTATCTAATCATTTGCTTTGATTGCCATCATTGCTTTTCATCCTTAATCTTTTTCTTTGGTTGTCACCATAATTGCTTTGTATAATATTTGTATTTTATCCCCAAGTGATGAAGCTTGTTAGCTTTCATCCAGTTGCCAATTATCTGTCCCTCCAAAGGAAGGTCTGTCCACTTGACTGTCAAACGTCTTGGACCAAGTTCTCTACTTTCCCTTTGACTTTGTTAAGTCACTTTAACCCTAAGATAAAAAACCTTTAGACTTTGCCTGAAGTCTAAGAAACCCACCCATACTAGGAGTGTTCTTCAACTAGAACCCTAGGAAAGAGTTCGTCAACTCTGCGTGAGAATCATCATCATGATTTATTACTTCCCCTTTCAATTTAGATTAGGGAGTTTTGTCAAACTCCACACAAACATTGTCATGTTTGTTCCCCCCTTGAACCTTGATCATCATCAAGAGTTCTATCCCCTTGTGAGGTGAACTACGATTGCTCTGATTCTATCCTAGTTAGGATACGTAGGCAAAAGGTGCGATGCCTTTGCGAGCAAACTTAGAAAACCACTTAGGCCTTTATTTTTATTTTTACCTTATCCCAAAACCATAGTACAATTCATATTTAGCAATTTAACAAACAAAAGGTTCTTGTAGAGTACTACAGATATTTAGGGTGCTAATACCTTCCCTGGATATAACTAACCCCCGATCCCCGAATCTCTAAAGCGTTGTTGTCACATCGCACAAAAGGTTCTTTCTTTCTTTAGACCTATCCTCTGGATAAATTAAAGTCCGGTTGTAAAAGAAATAAGGTTCAAGTTAATTAATAGCTTGATATCCAATTTTCACCGCAACACGAGTCATAGAAGGATCAGCTTATGGTGTTTGTCTGTGCCACATTGCCGACATTTTTGTACACTTTTGTATATTTCTGTGCATATCTGTATTGTTTTTGCACAACTTCCTCTTTTCAGGGGTTGCATATGTTGTAAAACTTTGCCTATTTACAGGCCATTTGTCAATAAACATATACTACTCAGTATCTTGATTGTTTTGTTTTAACTTTTACTGTTTTGTTTGTGAAAAACGCCCAATGTTTTGATAAACTTGCACATACATAAACTTGCAGGCCTTGGCTAATAATTGTTAAAAATTTGAATTAATTGAACAATGTCACGAATGATGACTGAGATAGTTCTGTTTGTGTAGGATATCTTGTTTGTTTGTGCAGTTTTGCAGGGTCGTTACCCTTGGGACAAAGAGGTGTGGATGAAATGCGTTTTATTTCCGGCCAGAGTTTATTCCCCAGCAAGCGGAGTTTGCATCTCTATCCCCAGTAGAGTTTGTATGCAGTTTAAGTAAGCAGGTAGCGTATGCGCTTTCCCTCTGCAGTTGGTGAATATTTAATCCCCGCAAGGTGCATGTTCGTATGCGCTCCCCAATGAGTTGTGATTGGATTTTCTCCCTCACTGAGTAATCTATAGCCTAGGTAGATTCACTCCCAGCTGAGTAATCCCCGGCAGACTGGGAGGAATTCCGTTACCCCGGCATTTTCTTTGCAGGAAGCCAGCAAGGACTCGTTTCCTCGGCATAAGTCCAATTGTTATTAGCATGAGTAGGTTGTTTCCCCAGCAGGATGGTTTCTGTATCTCTAGCATTTATTTTGCTGATTCAGTTCTGTTGCATTTGCATGCGTGCATAGCATCTACCCAAATGCATAGCATTTCCATTTCGTATGGAGCATTACGCCATATTCAAACATATGCATGTGAAACATAGGCCAGGTTGTTATCTCTTTGTTTCAGGTGTATCTCCAGAGGTTTGATCTTTTTTCCCTTGGTATCCAGATCATGGAAATTTCTGGTAGCCCGCACGGTATCCAGATCCCGGCTTATATCATTCCCCAGCAGTGTCTTCGAATTTTAGCGGGTCATGTTGTTTTAAACTAATTTGGTATCCAGACCTTGATGAGTATTTATGATGAATTCCTTAGTCCATCGAGTATCCAGACTCCGGTCCATTCCAAATTGATGGGATTTTCTTTTTTCTGTTGAGTATCCAGACTCCGGTAAAGATGGTTGTGGTATCCAGACCATGGAAATTGATATTATTGTGCTTTTTTTCTGTCGAGTATCCAGACTCCGGTGAATACAATGTGGTGTTCAGACTTTGATGGGTATATTTATGATATTTTCCCTTCGTCCGTTGAGTATCCAGACTCCAGTCAATGTCGTCGAGTGTTCAGACTCCGGAAAATGTCCAATGTGTGATGTACTTCTTAGCCCTATATGGTATCCAGACCATGGCAGTTCGTGATGTGGTCCATTTTGTTCGTTGAGTATCCAGACTCTGGCAATTTGAAACGGTATTCTTAAAACTCCAGCGGTATCCAGACCCTAATGAGTGTTTCTTCGTCCGTTGAGTATCCAGGCTCCGACTTATTTCGTTGAGCGCTCAGGCTCCGGCTTCTCCGTTGAGTATCTAGACTCCGATGAACTTTCCATTCGTGACATATTTCTTTTTCCGTCGAGTATCCAGACTCCTGTAAAGTCAGCTCAGTATCCAAACCGTGATAAGTTTTGTGGTTGTATTCCTTCTCTATTGAATATCCAGATTCCGGTGAATTTCCAATTAGTGGTATATTGTTTTGTCCATGGAGTATCCAAACTCCAGTCAATTCTGTTGAGTATCCAGACTCCGGTAAGTTTCATATGGTGATGATTTACTTTGTCCATTGAACGTCCAGGCTCTGGTCAAGTTTACGTTGAGCATCCAGGCTCCGGTTTATCACGTTGAGTGTTCAGACTCCGGTAAATCTCCAATTCAGGATGAATTCCTTATTTTATGTTGAGCGTTCTGGCTCCGACTTCCCCGTTGAGTATCCAGACTCCGGTGACTTTCCAATTCGTGATGTAGTGCTTTGTTCGTTGAGTGCTCAGACTCCGACAAATTTTATTGACTTACTTTGTTCGTTGAATATCTAGATTCCGGCAATTTGAAAGGTTCCCCTTTAATCTGTATGGTATTCAGACCATGGCACAGTCTTGATGGACGAATTAATATTATTATGTTCCCCCAAGCAGAGTTACTTGGTTAAGTTTCTCTTTTCCCCAGCGGAGTATGTTTGTGATTAGAGCAATTTACTTCGGAGTTTTTGTTTGCGGTTTTATTTTCTGCGGTTGGCAAATTTCCGGGTTCTTTGGTATTCACCGTCTTTTACCTTGATTGTGTGAAAGCCGTTCGCTTTTCACTCATTCAGGTCCAAGTCGTTTGAATAGGGGCAGCTGTTGCACCCCAAAATTTGCCTAACCTTCCTTCCTCGTGGGGAACCCAACATAAGGCTTCTTTGCATCTTTAGAAGAATCAAGAGCAACTTGAATCTTTCCCATTGTAATACCGCTTTTGACTCTTTCTCTCGCCATTAGCAGATCTAAAAAATCCGCCAACATGCAACCTATCAGCTTCTCATAATACACTCCAGGCAGTGTAGCCATGAACATGTCAGTCAGTTCTCTCTCCACCATGGGAGGTTTCACTCTCGCGGCTAAATCTCGCCATCTCTGGGTGTACTCCTTAAAGCTCTCAGTATTCTTCTGCGACAAACCCTATAATTGTACCCTGTCTGGTGCCATATCACTATTGTACTGGTAGTGACGAACAAAGGCCTCGGCCAATTCTCTCCAGCTACGGATATGGGTTCTCTCAAGCCCCCATATACCATTCCAAAGACGCTCCTGCAAGACTATCTTGGCAGCAGTGCATGAGAAGCTTCTCATCCTCGGAGTATGCAGACATTTTTCTGAAATACGCTCGGATGTGTACTCTAGGACAGGTTGTCCCTTTGTACTTATCAAAATCTGGTACCTTAAACTTGGGGGAATCCTTACCCTAGGAACTAGACCAAGATCTGACATATCAAGACCTAGAGAGTTCTGACTCTCATAAGACTTCATTTTCTCCTCGATCAGTTTAAACCTTCTGTCAGCTTCAGTTGGCAAACCATCCTCCATATCTTTCATGGAAAAGACGTCATCCTGGTGATCTTCCCAATGATGGTTGTGAGCTCCATCAGCTCCATGGACAGCACAGACATTTCCTCCATCAATACCACCAGGCATTCCATCCGCCACACCTCCATCAGGAGTAATAATAACACCTGCACCACCTCCGCCCGGAAGAATGACACTGCCAACACCACCTCCACCAAGAGGATTAACAACACCAGCACCACCAGGATGGACCACTCCATTGTCATCAACTTTGGGAGCGTCAATACGAGGCTGAACTAAAGTTCTTAGTTGTTCCTTCCCACTGGAAACATTTTGCATCAACTCCATAAACTGGGTCATGCGAGCTCTGACTTACTGCAATTCAGCTTGAACCTGATCCATTACTTTTTGCTGATTCCCTCGAGTTCGATATCTGTGGAAGTTGAACTCCTCAGTCCTGTTACTGAAGAAAACCAAGCAGAGATAAAAAAAAAGGCTATTGAGAACATCTAGGATGCAAATGAAAATGCAAGATGCAAAATGCAAACATATCTATGTATTTACAGGGAAATCCCCCCTTGATTCTAGTTTCAATAAACAGGAACAGCAGAGATGGATAAGAACACCATAATAATTTTCTCATATATCAGGTAAAATCTTTCTTGAAGGTTTCAATGTTGCACCCCAAAATTTGCCTAACCTTTTCTTAACTTGGTTTATGTTTTTGTTCATTTTCTTCTAGCATTTGCATTGCATAGCATTATTCATTTGACAGGGGATCAAGAGGTTATGCATAGCAAGAGAAGGTAACCAAGAGTATTGAGCCTAAGCAAGGGCTTTTACTCAAGCATGAATGGTCATCAAGTCACCAAGAAGTGGTCAAAGTTTTGTGAAAGAGGTGATGGGTGTATGTGGATCAGCTTCTAACTTGGAGGCCAGTTGAAGATCATCAGAGGATTATGAATTCATGATTGTGGATATGGTATGTTGAGGAAGCTCATTGAAGGCTTTGAGAGCCATATTGGAGTTTATTCAAGTTGTTGTGTCATGTGGAAGAAGCCACAGTCAAGAGTGGTTCACCTAGGGTTTTCATCTTGTCATCCCTCAGTCAATTGTGAAATTGAAGGAGATTAAGACTCAATTCCAAGTCTTTATGATCATTGAATGTTGTGTTGAGATGTCTAATATATCATTTCAAGATCAAATCAAGAAGAAACAAGAGTGTGAAAAGTTACTAAATTAGGGTTCTTAGTGTAAAATCCCCTATTTAGTGTCAAACTTCAAGACCACATATCTCAAGATACAAGTTTCTCCTCACTCTGACCCAAACATGAAAGTTGTTCCTCATGATCTTATCTTTCCAAAGAGTACTAGAAGTCCTTCATCTGATTTGTAGAACTCAAGTTATGAAGCTTACAAGGCAAGGGTATTTTGGGAAAGTAGGATTACAGGTCATTTTCATTATAGGTCCATTTCACTATCTTGCACACTTCAAATGAAATTTTTCTCAACATGAAACTTGCTCCAAATGGTCCTAATTTCATCTTGAAACACTCACTTGTGAGAATTTGGCTAGGGTTTGAGAATTGGGGTGAGACTTTTTCATGAAGAAAGCTTAAAAAGGGAAATTGCAATTAATTGACTTTGAACCAAAACAAGTCATATTTATACATATTTTGAGTGCCAAGGATGTAACAAACAGGATGCAAGAATTACATTTGAGTTTTGGTATGGTTTTCACGTGTAATCTCATGGCAACTTTAATTGAAATTTTGACAAACCAATCTCAACCATGTGATCAAACCAAGGGTTGAATGCCATCCACATGATCAAAGTGAAGTTCCAGCAATGATTTTGAATGAGAAACAAGGAGAATTAAGGTTGTTTCACGTGTGCATGATCATGAAAAAGTGGAATTGTGCATTTTGCAAATTCACACAATTGAGCTCCAATTGGGCCTCCATTACCCCGTATATCCATCATATATAAAGTTAAAATGAATTTTGAGAGGTTATTCATGCTAATTCGTGCTCAGAAAGCTCAAGAACAGTTGGCGTAAGCAAGCCAAATTCTAAAATGGTGAATCGTAATTGAGGAGTTTTCAAAGCAATTCAAGGTCAAATTCATCTTCCTCAAGCTTCCTTGAGTGGATCTGCAAAGTTTCATCAAGTCTCACCATCATTTCAAGGCTCAGTGGAAGCACTGCACTAGGTAAGCTTCAATTCAACTTTTCTCTCTGTATGTGATGCAATTGAGTGTCATTTTTGCATAATCATGATCTATGAACTGTGTAGATCGTTTCTGGATAGTATTTGTTCTTGTTTGTGTTGATTTGTGATTTAAGCTCCAAACTGTTTGGCTTTGATTTGCTCTGTTTATGAACTAAAATTGAAAATGGACCATGGATTCGTGTTCTACGTTGCATGAGGTTGAATTTGGACTATGATTTTGTGTGTTTTGGTGAAGTTGATGTTCACCTGTGTTTTGATGCAGCCGGAGAAGATGACCGGAGCCACCGTGCTCCAGCCACCTGGATTTTTCCCTCCGCTTCCATGTTTAAATGTTGCCTGAGACGCGTATGTGTATGTGATACCTTGGATGTGTTTACTTTTTGATCCAACGTGCCATAACATGATGTACCGTGCACATCATTTGATCAGCCTCACCTGATCCCTTGAAGCACTGCGTTTCACTTAAAACGCTCTTGGACCTTGGGCCTCAATTGCTTTTGGCACCTCCCTCAAGCCAGGCCCAGCTGTTTACACGCGTTTTTACTGCTATTTGCACCATTGCCATTTTTATTTTCTTTTATTTTTATTTTTATTTTGAATCTGTTTAGAATTAAATCATTTTAAAATACTTCCAACATTGATAAAATTCACAAAAAATATTTTCTGGATAGTTTGAGATGTCTTTTATTTTATAAATATTTTATTTTATTTTTTTGAATTATTTTTCATTTAAAAAAGAATTAATCAATTGGAAGTGTTTTATTTGACCTAATTCTTTACATGTTCTTGTTCTTGTTTGGTTTTTGCACTTTCTTTTGATCCAATGACTGGAAATCAATCCTCATATCCATGATGTGTTGATTGATTTTTGAGGACCATTTTTCCCCTGTTTGGTTGACTTTTGGTTTGACTTTGATTGCATTTCATTTGACCCTCGACAATCCTCATTCACAATGGGACACCCTTATGAATCAATTTCTTTGGTGGTGTTGTGAATTGACTTTGATTGTAATCTCTTGGCATCTTATTGCCAACATGTTTATGAGCTTTGTGCATTTTATTTGGCCCTTTTTGAACCATTTTCCTAATTTTGAGGTAACTTGCAAGTCAAGTTACCCCAAAGGGAGGTTCATACATACACATTGACCTAGTTTGCCTTGGATATGACTTTGATGGATCTTTTGAGCCCTCAATTCCTTTTGATTCGTGTTGCTAACATGTCAAGGTTGTTGGTTGCTCAATTTTAGGTCATGATATTGTGTTTTGCTTGTTCAAACTTGTGTTTCCTTTTGAGTTTCCAATTAGGGTTTTCATGTGTAGCATGTTTGCATTCTTTTGTGTGTATGCTTGCATTTTCCTTTGATTGGTTTGCTTTTTCTTTTGAGCACTCTTCTCTCATCCCCTCTTCTATCCCATGACCTTGGAGTCTCATTTAAGGTGGCTTAGTCCCTCCTTAGGAGGTACTTGAAGCATACCTAAAATGATGAATCCTTGAGGACTCCTTTGTGCTTCTTTTGCACTTTGTTTGTGATGCTTATGGTTGAGTGCATATTATGAGTTCCTTGCTGTTCTCATATAGCCTCCCATCCTCAATTTTGTTTTGAACTTCTTTTCCTTTCATTTGATTTAGCTTTTGTCACTTGTGGTTGATGTTGTTTGACTTAGGTCATTTCATCCCACTTTTGGTGCATTTTTGTGTGGTTTCTTCTTGTTGTTTGATTTCACTTTGTGCATTTATTTCTCTCTTCTTCTTTTGCATTCTCATATGCATGATTGATGTTGAGATGAGCTTGTGGAGGCTACTTCCCCACACATATTTCCTCCCTCACTTTCATCCTATTTGTGCATTCTATGTTTGCATAATTGCATTTTCATGTTCTTTCTTCTCCTTTTTCTTTTGTCTTTCTTTCCCTTAGGATATCTAATCTCTCTTATTCAAGAGAGGTTATGATAGACCTTAGGTGCTAAACCATCCATGATAACATTATGTAGTTCCCTTTTGTATCCCAACTCTAAGTCCACTTTGCATGATAACTTTAGGGTTTTGAGTTAGTCCCCTTTAGAAGTCCTTTCTTCTCTTCTCATCTTCATACAATCTTAACATACTTAATAAAGATAATGGATGTTGTGCCATGAGCCTTGTACTTGGGAAATGGTGATTGAGCGGTTACCTCTCAATTGCCTAGAGTGTTTAGTATACGTCCTTAGGACGATATGCGACGCATTCGATCCTAGGTTTTAGACTTTAGTACAACATACATTATAAACACTCAATAATTAAAACACTTCTTCTCTAAAAAACACAAAAACACTTCAAATCTTTTTCATCCTTTGGGGTTCTTAATCAGGAAAATCTTTTCAGATAAAATAGTGTTGTTAACTTTTAGTTCTATTATAAATGGTAACGCCTAAGTCTCCAATGGTCGAGCTGCATACACCAACTTCTAGAACTACTTGTTAACCCTACTCGGGCCTAAAAATTCTCGAACCAACCTGTGGTCTTTTTAGCCTGAACTACGTTTGCTCTGATCTTTCATACCAGATGAAAGTACGTAGGCACAAGACGCGATGTCTTGGCGAGCAACCTTCCCCTCTTTCACCCGTAGTTAGCCGAACTACGTTGACTCTGACTTTCCCATTGCACGAGGGAATACGTAGGCACAAAGTGGCAATGCTCTTCCGAGTATCCTTTCTTTTTTCTTTTGTCCCTTGACCTTTAGCTAGACAGATGATCACCCTTTTAGATAGACAACAAAGCGTGGATCCCGTCGAGTACGACGGACGTGAGGGGTGTTAATACCTTCCCCTTGCGTAACCAATTCCTGAATCCAGGACTTGGTTGCGATGAGCTTGTCTTTTCCTTTTTCGTTAGGTTTTTCTGATCGTTTCCTTTCCCTCTCTTTGAGATAAATAACGAAAGGTGGTGACTCTTCTGTTTTCCGCCGGGTGTTTTTCGCAGTTGCGACATCAAGGACACCAGGCTCTGCCATGGAAATGATACCAAATAAAGGTCCTAACTCAGGTGCCGGAAACTTGTATACAACCATCCTCTTTCTATTTACTTCCATCTCTATAGAAGATCAGTACTAGAATCAAAGGAGAGACGAGAAACTGTAAAACACACAGACATGCAATGTTAAATGCATGATGATTATATAGATACAAACATGGGATCAAGGTATCCAATGCTCAAACTTGTTGTTGTGCTGTTGATTGAAGATAACCATAGCTCTGCTCTTATAAGAAAATCCAGAAAACCAGGACACTGAGACGATAGAAAATCGGAGTATTCAGGATCAAAAGTTCGCTCTGACAAGAAAACCAGAAAAATCGGGTTGGTTGAAGGTCAAAGTTTCCTACAAAACCCATCCCCTCTCACATGTGGGTTCTAGCCTTGGACGATACGACATCCTATGTAGGGTATCAGTATCACAGACTCTCAGGTCGAGAAATGATGATACGTTCACCATTTCTGGTTTGGTATCATGGTCAATCGAGGAGGTCTCAACTGACTTCCCAATGAACGGTCTCTGGAGTCGTTAGCTTTTCTAAGTCAATACTCCCTCAACTGCACCAGACGCGCAAGATAGAGTATCTCCAAAGAAAAACCTCGTTTGGACGTGAATTTTTCATGAGCTATTGCATGGCCAAACGCCACACAAGCTCCCACTACTCTCCATACTAATCTTGTGTGTATACTCAAGCCTGAGTATTGAGCTTATCCCCCATGGAACAACCCACCCCACAACATAGCAGCAGCAGCAAAATATGATAACAAAATGCAAATGCAATAATATACAACAGATAATTTACATAAAGCAAATAACTACACAAAAGTAAACACCCAAAGACACAAAATAGACAAACACTAGGATTGACTCGCATTGGGAACCAGCTGTCGCTACTGCAAAAACACCCGGCGGAAAAACAGAAGAGTCGCCACTGAACTTTATTTATCCCAAAGAGAGGGAAAGGAAACGATCAAAGAAAACCTGAAGAACGGGAAAAGACAAGGTCATCGCAACCAAATCTTGGGTTTGGGAGTCGGCTACGCAAAGGGAAGGTATTAGCACCCCTCATGTCTATTGTACTCAACGGAATCTACGCTTGTCGTCTAATCAAAAGGTGTGTTTATCTATAAGCTACTGCTAAACCAAAATGAGAACAAAAGAAATAAACAAGAAAGAGACTCAATATGACCTCGCCGCTCTATGCCTACGTATTCCCTCGTGCAATGGGAAAGTCAGAGTCAACGTAATTCAGAAAACTACAGGAGATGGGGGGAATGTTGCTCGCCAAGACATCGTCGTCTTGTGCCTATGTATCCTCATCTGGTATGAGAAATCAGAGCAAACATATTTTGGGTAAACGAAACCACAGGTTGGTTAAGTGTTTTTTATGAGTGACATTAAACTCTCATTCCAGCAGTTAGGGTCGATACCTGTTTGCGGTAGAACGGAAAAGTAACGTACTATTTTCTGAAAATGAAGTTTGAAACACGAATCCTGAAGGATAAAAAGTTTGAGTTTTGTTTATGAGTTTTAGTGAAGTGAATTAGTTTGCTTTATGATTCACATTGCACTAAAGACTATGACATAGGAACGAATGCGTCGCATATCGCCCTTAGACGGGACGTACACTTAACACTCTAAACAATAGAGAGGAGACCCCTCACTCATCATTTCCCATGTGCTTAAGGCTCGTAGCATACAACGTTCATCGTATTTATTAGATGAGTTAGAATGTGTTTGAGATGAGATGAGAGACGTACGGAAGGTCTAGGGGAAACTCGGCCCTAACATTGTCATGCAAAGTGGTCCTAAAGTCGAGATGTGAAAGAAGATTCTATCCTAATGTAAGCATGCAAGAGATGGACCTAAGGTTGAGTTTAAAAGGAACTAGCCTACTTGTTATCATGCATGGATTAAGCTCCTAATGTCTATCCTACTATAAATTTAATCGGAAATTAAATTGGAATAAGAAACCTAAGGGAACACGCAAAAGCAAGGCAAAAAGCAATAAACAAGGTAAAAATAGCAGCTACAACAGCGTCTCCTGCATAACACAGTAATAAAATCCAGCACATAAGCCAGGCAGCATATAACAACACGTGTTTCAGCATAAAAACAGGTGTGGAAATCCAGGCAGCAAGCAAGTAAAGCAAAGACAGCATGCAAGTCCAAAGCATGGACAGCTGTGAAAAGTAGGGCAGCAAGCATGTTTGAATGAAATTAATCAAATGCAAACAACAATCATGGATAGACATCACACAAGTATGAACATGCTTCACCAATCAAACATAATCAATCAACAATGCATCATACAAGAATCATTCCATCAAGTAAACAACATTAACATGTTAAGCGCTCAAAATGGAAACCAAAAGTTGCGCGTCAAAGAATCGAGATCGAACATTCAAGAATGATGAATATGTCAAAAACAATTCACATAAATGCATCATATCAATCCATGAGGTTTAAATGTGAAAATGAGCTCAAACAAGCAAAAAATGCAACCAAAAAAAAAAAAGGCAATCTGCCCAGAGTAACGGGTTACCTGATGGGATAAGGTAACCGGCTAATTGGTGAAAAACATCCCAGAAATGTGAAATTTGATAAGGTAACCGGTTACCATTGAACAGAAACTAGAAAATCAGTTTTTAAAATAAGTTTTCAGCATCAAACAACTTATCCAATCACTCATATGAACATGATATCAATCGAGGACGAAATTATCATCAAGAAACAGTGATCAAGCATCATGTAAACACAATTACACATTAAAATCACAAATCAACAAAATCAAAATCAACAAAATGGATCAAAAAGCAGCAAAAACCATGGATTTACACTGTGCTTATTCAAATAAGCTTAAAACAGAATTAGATCTAGAATTGCCAACCTTCAAAGCTGAGATTTGCTTTGGTGAGTGTTGATTCACTTGAAATTAGCAGATCCAAGCAAGAAACTCAAAGATTCTTCAAGATCCAAGAGTTTCCTTGTAGTAAAAATGAAAAACAAGCAAGATCAAGCAAAATAATCCATAAAAAGAACTTCCAATCTAGCTTCCAAATTCAGATCCAAATCCAAACGAAAATTGAATGGTGAATTGAAGATTATGGAGATGAAAGATGGAGGTTTAGCTCTAGAATTTAAGGATTCCAATGAAGAATCAAAGAACTCAAGTGAGAGAGCTTTAATGGAGGTTTTGGGAGAGAAAAACTGGAGAGAAAATTGAGAGCAAATTCTCAAGAGTGAGTGTGAAATCTGAAAATGAAGGTTATTTCTTGATGTTTGGAGCAAATTCACTTAAATAAGCTCTAGGTTTGGAATCAAAATATGGTTTAGAATGTGGATTATCATTTAGAATGGAAATTAGGAGTGGAATTAGGAATGGAGTGTTTGAAATTTGGAGGGAAATGGTGAAGATTTAAACAATTCTAAATCCTTCCAAATACGATCATGGGAAATCAATGGTTGAGAATGATTGGAAATTGCACATGCTGAAATTTCAAATGCTTTGGCCAATTTTGTTTGAAGTAACCGGTTACCCTATATGCAGTAACCGGTTACCACATTCAAAAATGCTCATATTGGCGCCATGTGGAGGGAATCCTGTACAACTGCCCATTGCCACCTGTTCTGAGCTTCGTTAAGCCCCTGAAACATGCTCTTGGATATTATAACAGTGAGAATGCTTGAGGTAGCATGTACACCGTCTCCTGAGCTGAAAATAACCTGTTGAATAAAATAAAATCGGCCGCTCGATCGATGGGAAAAATAAATGCCTAAGCCTCTGACGCTCGTTGTTTGAACTCTTGCACTAAAAGGAACTCTGAGCCACAGAAATGCCTTGATCCCATGTCCCGAGAACCAATGCTATGATATGCGGAAATGCAAAAATGCAGAGAAATAAAATCCAGTTACGGTTAAAACGAAAGGGAAAATTTTGGGGTGCTACACATTGCATTGCATATTTTGGATTATTCGCTCTCTTTCCATTCCCTTTGATAAATTAAATATCGGTGGTGAATTAAGATTTATGATTCAAGTTAACTAATAGCTTGATATCCAATTCTCACCATGACATAAATGGCGACTTCAGTGGGGACTAAAATACTTCTTTGAGGGTTCCCCCTAACTTGTTTATTTGTGTTTTTGTTGTATATTTATATATCTACTTATCTGTATATATTTGTTTCTGATTTGAGTTGTTACTTTCGTGTAGTGAGATAAGTCCTACACCTGAACTTGAACACACTTATCATAGGAAGGTGATATATTCAAGGAGGCTTATAGGGAGTTGATTCCCGACCAAGCTAATTTGAGAAATCACCACTCAGTTGAGGCCCTCTTGAGAATAGTATTGTTGAACGAGTATTCGTGAAAACACTTACTATTTTCAACCTAGGAGCCTGTGATGCTAGGAAATTTTAGTTACCCTTAACTCAACTTGGCCTTTCTTAGGACGTAGTGCGATGACTATGAGAGAGTAGTCCCAAAATAGTTAATACGTGATACTACACTCGAAAGAGGTTCTCTTGAGAATATTATTAACTACCGAGTATTTGGGAAATTGATAATATTCGAAAGACAAACTGATAACTTTGGGAACTTTTAGAACCTCTGTTCTGCAGGTATAATAAACCCTTAGTCCACACCATTTGGGATGGGTAGACCATTACTCCAGGCTCGTTGATTTTCAAACTTAGGTATTTGGCTGTTTTGAATACATATGTGTATATATGGATCTGTGTATACCTTTGTTTGAGCATACATGCAGCCATAAACATCATGTTCATAAAAGTTTCATGGAATTCAAAGCTTTTATTTACAAACATCGTAGGTTTTACCACGGATTTTGAAAGTTGTACTCTATTTTATAATCCTTCAAAATTTAATGAGATTTTCAGTTATCAAAAGTATTTTCAACTTTGTGGTGCTTGCAAATGTAACCTTTGAGTTCCTTGAAACTCATCTACATTGGTGCTTTTGCATTCGTTATTAGCACTGCATTCTTTGCATCCTAGGTTCTCACTCTTGCTTCTTCCTTCAGAGGAGACAAGCTAGTTCATCAGTATGATACTCGAGCCAGTCAAAGAAAGAAGATGAAGAACATTGAGTAAGGAAACCATGAAGTCTGTAAGGAAGTGACTACTTTGAGGGCTGGTATGGAAAGGCTTTCTGCTTTGGTTGAAACTCTGGTTACTACTCAAAGTCAACTTTCTCCTCATATTCCTCAAACTCTGCTTCAAAGGATCGTGATTTCTAAAATCATGTCAATGCCCATTTATGTGGCTCCTATTGGCACTTCTAGAAACTCTAAGAAGCTTGGGGAAGGTTTACCCAAGGAGAAGGGACATGCTGCTAATGCTATTTCGCGAGAGAAACATGGAGAATCTCGTAACAAAAGTAGACAACACTTAGATCAGTTTGACCCGATCTCGATGGCCTATTCTGAATTATATCCTGCTTTAGTAGAGAAGAATCTAGTGCAAACAAAGACTCCATCATCCATCCCAAAGAATCTCCCATGGTGGTTTAAGTATGATGGTTTTTGTCCATTTCATCAAGGGGCACCTGGTCATGATATTAAACATTGTTTTTCTTTGAAAGCTGAAGTACAAAAGTTAGTGCAAATGGTACTTTGTCTTTTGAAGATTCTGGACCTAATTTCTCAATAAGTCTGTTACCTAAGAATGGAAACATTGTGGAAGGATATCTCAGAGAATATTGTATCTCTGATGTGAATTCAGTAAGAGGATCTTTGGTAGATATGCACGTCAATTTGTGTAGGCTTACCCATTATGAGCATAATCACGCTTCTTGCAATATTTGCTCAAAGAATCCTCATGGATGTTCTATTGTGAAGAGGGATCTCCAAGATATGTTGGATCAGAAACTTCTTTAGAACACTAGAGAAAGGGTAAATGTCATAGTTCCACATTTTGATATGCCAAAACCAGTGGTAATTACGTGCAACAGTAAGAAATCCTCTCATATGCCTTGTGCATATGATGCTACTATGCTGGAGGGTAGTAAAAAAGTTCCTGTTGATGTTGCTTCTGCCGCTCAGGTAGTTCCGAATTGTCAATCATAGTTTTTTCAGAGAACACATCAGAGTCATGCTCAAAGAAAGTTTGATCAAATCCCAATGACTTATAGTCAATTGTGGTCCTATTTTGCCCGAAATTCGGTGATGACACCCAGAAAGACCAGAGCCATGAAATCTTGCCCTATTTGGTTCAATCTAGATACCAGTTGTGAATTTCATGATGAAGCAGTGGGGCATTCGATTGAAGAATGTAAGGTTTTCTAGGAAAATGTCCAAGGGATGATCAACGATGAGGTGCTGACCTTCAAGGGAGGAAGCCCAATTGTAAATTGAACACTTTTATGTTGAAGGATATGTAGATTTAAGAAAGTTCTTTCCAAGCCGGTGAAATCAAGATGATGGCTCATCAGGCTGTTTGTTTATTTGCTTGCATTTATTTGTTATTCCTTTGATTGTAAAAGCATGATTTACATGTAAGAACTTGTTTGTTTTGAATGGTTAATGCAATAAATATGTTTGTCTTGAAGAAATCCATTCGTATTCACTCATAAAATGTTTTTCGTGTTTTATAATGCCAAATTTACCCCGATCTCTTGCTTTGATAGAGAATTGGAGGGAGGATGACGAAATCAAAAACACAAGATTTCTTGTCGTATGCTTTTGAGTAAAACTTTGTTGATGATGTAAGGCATTGTTTTAAATCCCCAAACACCAGATATATAAGGGAGATAAACCATCGTTAACCCTTTTGAGCCTTGACGTAGGAGTTTTCTTTTTCAAATAAAAAACCCCTCAATATTTACCTGGGGCAGGGTAGTTTTCAGTTAAGCTGATCGAGCACCCAGACTTTCAAAAAGGAGGAGTAAACATTCGAGAATCCACTTTTCCCTCATACATTAGGAGGCTGGAAGTGAAACCCACAATGATTATCCTTCGACTATCTAAAAGAGTGAAGCAGTCACAATTCTTTCGACATATCAAAATGACTTAAAGTCACACGATTTGTTCATAAATCATAAATCACAAAAAAATAAAAAAAAATAAAGAGTCCGCTAAGTCAAAACCTATGAAGGAGACTTAGGCAAAATTGGGACATCCCACTGGACTTCAAGGTCAAATCCCAAAGATTTTGTCCAAGCAAAAGTTAGGGAATGAAAAATGCAAAAAGCGAAAACAAAGGATTACAAGGAAATATCCTCAGTAAAGAACAAAGTCGTGTCACCAAAAGAAAATAGGTGTGTGACTTCCATATCCAAAGCCTCAGTGTTTTCTCAACCATATCAAAAAAAACTCCTCTTGAGAGATGAGTGCTCATGTCAAGTTAACTGAATATAAGACTGAAGAACATCACAAAGAATGGGTGGGTACAAATAAACTTTGAGCCTTATATCTTTTGTTTCTTAAACCATGAACCAAGCCATGATACAACCCTTAAAAGACCTAATTGAAGCAAGGTTTATTTCTAAAGCATACTCGATGAGATAACGTTTCCTGACTCCTATGAGTTGTACTCAAATTTATGTTGGCTTTATAAAATTAATTCATATCCTAACTAGTGATTCAGTCACAGGTTATTGTGATATCTTTTCAATAAAAACTTTAAGACTAACATGTGTGTTGCATTAGAGGTTTCATAATTAATATTTTTCTGCTTGCCAACATTGCTTGACATCATAGAAGCTTGCATACGAACAATAATGATGAGCTTAATCCTTCGAGACTTGAAACTCCGATAAAAATGGCGAATCATTACAAAATGATGATCATATCCAGGGGCGTGCTGATCAGGGGAAATTGTTTCTCAGTTGTTGTTTCCATAAGGGGCAAGTTTGAAGACTCGGTTATGCATAATACAGTCAATTTGGGGCAGTTACGTCGAGATTCGACAAATCTCTCCAATAGTTGGAAGATATTGAAACATCTTGGATTCCAAGTTTTCTGTAAAATTCTCTTGGAATTACTTCTTCTTATAAACCATGTGATCCGGGGCATTTGAGAATTGAAGATTATTGAATCCATTCACAACAATTGTTGTTCGAAATGGCGACCACCACGCAGTTCATCAATGCATAACTACTTTGTTCTCATAACGTTCTTCACCCATGTTCCTAGTAAGTCTCTACTTCAGGTGGTCATGAAAATTCCCCGATGAATCTCTACTTCAAGCAGTTATGGCAGAATTGATGCAAGAATTCCCCATTTAGTAACCTAAGCCTATGCTGGTGAATTTCCTTGGCTTCATCCTTCCATAGTAAAGTGAATGTTATTTCACTCCTCAGTGGATTTCTTACAAATTCAATCTTCCCCAGCAAAGTGGATGTTTATTTCATCCCAATGAAGTTTCAAATCTGACACCTTCAGCTTGCAACGTTGATCTGAGCTTCCCCATTAAAGGGGATATTTATTTTATCCTTTGTGAGGCCTCAACTCTAGCATCTCCAGTTACAATTTCCTTCCAGACTACTTCAATTTCTAGTGGATATTTATTTTATCCCCATAAAGTCTCTCTAATCATGATTTTGATCCATTCCCAATGGATCTTTCTCATCCCCAATAGAGTAGCAGGGTTCATCTTGGCAGTCCCCTAAGTGAAGTCATGATGTTCATCCTCAAGTGGAGTGCTCTCTTTTCCCAAGAGAAGTTTGAATCCTTGAAGCAAGATTGTGATTCCACGTGTGGCTTTCCATTCACCCCACTGATTCTTCTATCTTGCGAAGATTGGCCGAGTATCCGTGTCGAGACGTTTATTTCATCTCTGGTTTACTTCTATTTGTTTGTTTTGTCAGCATAAACATAACATGACATGCATTCATTCATATATACATGGAATCTATGCATTTTTCATTTTTGTGTTTGTTTGTTTGTTCACTTTGGCCATGTTTATTCCTAAGTGACTGAGTTTTTCTTCTCCACCCAAGTAGAGTCGTCATCCCTAAGCAGAAAGTGCACATCCTTTCTAATTCCCCACTGAGTTCAATCCTCATGGAAGATGGTTGCTTTAGTTTTCTTTTCCATTTTTTGGATAAAGATAAACCCTAGTTGAGTTCATCCCTCATTGGATAGAGTCTTGCTTGACCGTTTCTTTTCAGTTATTCCTTGAATTGAGCTTTGGTCCCTGACAATCACAATTTTGAATCTCTCTAGACTTTTGGACCTAGATCGAGTGTGAATTTATTTTGCACTTTGAATCCCCGAGAAGAATCCATATGAAGATCACCATTGAAGACAACATATTTCTCCAACAGTATTACAACATTTTATCACAAATTTATACCCAGACAACAATTGGCAGCTCTTTATTTGAGCAGCTTATTTTGTTATCAGGTTTTCCATTTGGATGACAAATGGCAGTCTCCTCAAGACAGTTTGTCTATCCCCGATGAGTTTATCAAGATTATCAACTTATCCTCCATCAAATGACATCTCTCTAGAAATCCATCAGATAAGTTTGGTGAAGACTTTACAAGTGTTTCTCTTTATTTGAGAATTCCTGATACAAGGACTTTATTTGCTTCTATGCAACATCAAACTATAGCAATACTGCTCCTCAGTGATGTTCTCCCAAGTGAGTCCACTATTCAATTTGCTTCCATCAAATGGCATCTCTCTGAGAAGTTTGATGAAGATTCAGATGATCATTCTCTTTATTTGAGAAGACATACTTTGCAAATCAACCGGCTTGCATATCTTTTAGATCCCCGACAGTGTTTTCTAATCTCCAGTAAATTATGAATTCTTGCTGAAGTCCTAGATCTCCAGTGAAGTTACAATCCCTTATGAAGATACTCTCCCACAAGGATTCATCTTTCCAGAAAGGAACTGAGACCCATTTATGGTATACAACCTTAAAGCTGGGGGAGGTTTATTTTACCTTTTTCAAGTGGAATACTTGATTAAAGAAGAAACTGAGACTCGCTCATGGCATACAACCTTGAAGAGATGAGAGGTTTATTTTACCATTTTTCAAGTGAAATACTTGATTAAAGAAGAAACTGAAACCCGTTGATGGCATACAACCTTGAAGCGAGGGGAGGTTTATTTTACCCTTTTCAAAAGAAATACTTGATTAAAGAAGAAACTGAGACTCGTTCACGTCATACAACCTTGAAGCGAGGGGAGGTTTATTTTACCCTTTTCAAGTGGTATACTTGATTAAAGAAGAAACTGAGACCCGCTCATGGCATACAACCTTGAAGCGAGGGGAGGTTTATTTACCCTTTTCAAGTGAAATACTTGTGTAATACCCCAAATTTTGCCCTAAGATTTGTCGTCTCATTCCATTGCCCTAAGACTTGCGTAGCTGTTGATTTTTGCAGGAAAATATCATATGGCGCGTTGTTTGGGTCATGAAGGGTAAAACTGTCATTTGTCGACAACCGGCTGTTAATTTGTGAGTTTTGAGTTGTGGTTAGCAAATTTGGGCATGTTTGGTTTGGTTGATGTGAGGCAGGGACGAGTTAGGCGGAAAGTTGTTCATAGAAGGATTTGAGTTGTGCACAATAAAATCAAGATTGCGTTTGGCCGGAGAGTACAGTCATTTTGAGTTTAATCAGACAGTTGGATTTAACTGAATAAAATTGCTCATTTGGAATTGCAAAAAGGTTAAATTGGAAATGGTGTCGGATACGAAGCTAATCGGATAATTTGGGCGAATTTTGAAATTAATGCTTGTAGTGTTGTTTTCATCTCATTTTAAATCAAAATAATCAAAATAATTTCATTTTTTGTAATTGTTATTTTCATTTTAGTTTCTTTCAATTTCAATTTCATTTCATTTTCTATCAATCTAATTTCATTTTTAATTTAATTTCATTTTTAAGTTAAATTCATTTTTTCAAATATATTTCTACCTTTTAAAATTAATCTCATTTCACTTTTAAATTAATTTTATTTTTAAGTTCGTTTTCATTTCGATTACCAAACTCTATTGCATTCTCACTTGTTAAATTGCTTTTTATTTCATTTTTAATATTGAGTTTTATTTCATTTTTTATCAATAAAATAATGATAGCAATTTTATTTCATTTTTATAATGTTATTTCATGATAATATATAAAAAAAGGATAATTTTATTTTAAGTTACATTTTCCACAAACAAATAATAAGTCTTTACAAAAAATAATAAAACATAAAATTATAAAAAAATAAATTTACATTTTTACATAAAAAAAATACAATTTCTAAAAATCCTAAAGTTCCCGATTATCCGATCTTTTCCGACTTTCCTGATTCTTCCGTACCTACAAAATAAGACAAAAAACATAATTTTAATCAGTTAGTTTCGATACCCTCAGAGTGGTATCATCATCGGGTTCGATTCTCGGCCATTGGCCTATCCGACAACTTTCTGTTCTTATTGAAGGCACCGAAAGATGAAGAGGAAAAGTGGTTTCGAAATAAGCTGTGAGCCAAAAGAGCTTATTTGAAAAAGCCGGTTTGAGAAGTGATTTTTTCTTAAGAGGATGGTTTGCCCATTGGGACCTTAACTCCAATTCTCCAAAAAAAATCAATTCCGGCAAACCAGTTCAAGCAAAGCAGTTCAGAAACTGATTCAAAACAGTTCAGTTCAAAACAGTTCAGTTCAGGAAGAACCAGAAAAACCAGTTCGAAAACCAGTCACCAACAGCTTTCCGAAATAAACTCCAACAAATTCATCCAACGAGTCCAAACCGTATCCAAAAGTAAACCAAATCCGAATTTGGATAAAGAAATCACAAAACCACGAGCAAGCCCAACGCGATAAACCAACGGCAAGTAAAACCCAGCCTAGTAAAACACGTAAGCCATCAAAGAATTCAACAAGTGCGAGCGAATACCCGGCAGTATCTTCCGGAAAGAGGCAACAAAAACGCCGGAAAATTTGCAAGAACAACATCAAATCCAAAGCCCACAATCAAACTCCATAAAGGATATAAAATCATCACCAGTTTGAGATCCAAAAGGAGGACCCGAAAAAAAGGAAGTAAAAACGGTGAAGACCGAGAATGGTGGCTCAGAAAATACGTTAAAAGCTTGTCATCATCGTCGCAGACTCAGAGGCCTTGGGCTTCATCATCGTCTCAAACAGAAGAAGAAGAAGAAGAAGATAGAAGTTTGTTAACATCACCACTATCGGCGATACCACAAACGATTCCGCGACGTCGTTAATTGCGACCAGAAGCGCCGAACTCGAGGGAATAGACCACTGTCTCCTTTCCTCAAAGAACACGACGGGAAATCCACTATTGGCCTCAGTCGAAGCATCATCGGCCAGTTTCCGTCGAAGCTCACTACGAATCAAGCTTTGAACCGTGTAGGGTGAACATCTCCGAATAATTATCTCTTATTTTTCTCGTTTTCGTGTTGTATTTCAAGGAAGAAGACATGCAGGAGAAGAAGAAGGTTGCTCAGAAAGAGATGAAGGAAAGCTCCCACTAAGCATCAATGTCGCCGGCGGCGCAGGAGGAGAAAGGAAAATGAGGGTTCGTAAAACCCTAGATGGAATGCCAAGACCAATATAGTCCCCGTTCCTTTAACTATTATTTCATCATTTCCACTTTTCTATTTTTTATTTTGTTTATGTGTTCATTTATTCACTTTATTAAGTCTGTATTTATTTTATGGTTCTACTTTAATAATGGTAAGTAATGGAATTATTTTATTTAATAAATCATTTTTATTTAATAAACTCAAAAACAAAAAAAACTCAAAAGCTCATTTACTAAAGCTGCATAATTTATTTCTAAATTAAAAAAAAAAAATCTTAAAGCTAAAAAATCATTTTCCTTAAAAATAAAATTAAAACCTAAAAACCATTTTTCCAAAAGGTCACAGGTCATAAAACGTGATTCCAAAATATGGGCTTTTGAGAAAAATTTTATTTTATTAAGTTTGATTAGCAAAAACAGTTTTCTTAAAGTTAACCAAGATTATGACAAACTTCTTCTTAATTAAAACCTTTTAATTTAAATAATTTTCTTTATTTGAATAAAATAAAAACAAATTTTTATTTATTTATTTTATTTTCTTTTGCTTGATCTAGTCGTTTCAATTTTGGTTTAACCGTCGGCCTCTGTTATTCATTTTCAGTTTGCTATTCAATTTTTTGTATTGTCGTTATTCCCATTGTAATTATGCGAGGCTATAGTCGCAGTTATTTATTTTGGCACTATTTTTGGAAGTTTGTAATTTACGCGAGTGATCATCGCGACGCTTTCTTTATTTTTAGCACTTTAATTCTGCCATATGATAATATTCGTTGTTTGCATATTTTTACCGTTAATTTCATCCTTCTGAAGGATTAGGTCTAAACCGTTTGACCGCCGAGTCAATAGTCCTTACCCTTTGAACATTTCAAAACCCTAATAGCTTAGGTGTCCCGCCGTGGACAAAAATGCCCTTTACCCTAGCTTTAGGTAAAAGAGTCGTCGTACTCTGTTTTAGGGTTTCCCGCCGCAGAATCCCTAATTTTAACCCTATTTTCAATTCCATGTCTCAACGTAGAAATAGGAGTTTCAACACTCCACTTAAGCGTTTCCTTAAGAAATGCTTATTCCCCATTGAAATCTTGACCATAGTCAAGACGTTTCTAACCTCCCTTTCGAGGGGAACTACAATTACTCTGATTCCATTCCCGTCAGGATATGTACGCACAAGATGCAACGTCTTGCCGAGTAAACTTAGGACTAACCCCTTAGGTCTTTAGGTCACTCTATCCCTTAGCTCAGTATATATTCAAAACAGATAATAAAATAAAAAATCATACAATAAACAAAAGGTTCCTGTAGAGTACTACAGAATTTTAGGGTGCTAGTACCTTCCCTAAATTTAACCAACCCCTTACCTAGGTCTCTCCCCGCATTGTGTTTACGATGCAAAAATAGGTTTTCCCTCTTTTGACCTTTTCCTTCGGATAAATCAAAGAGCAATTGTGAATCAAGAATTGTGATTCATACTTATTAATAGTTTGATATCCTATTTCCACCGCAACAACTTGATTAAAGAAGAAATTGAGACCCGTTCATGGCATACAACCTTGAATCGATGGGAGGTTTATTTTACCCTTTTCAAGTGAAATACTTGATTAAAGAAGAAACTGAGACCCGTTGATGGCATACAACCATCAAGCGAGGGGAGATTTATTTTACCCTTTTCAAATGAAATACTTGATTAAAGAAGAAACGGAGACTCGTTCATGGAATACAACCTTGAAGCGAGGGGAGGTACCATTTTCAAGTGAAATACTTGATTAAAGAAGAAACTGAGACTTGTCCATGGCATACAACCTTGAAGCGAAGGGAGGTTTGTTTTACCCTTTTCAAGTGAAATACTTGATTAAAGAAGAAACTGAGACCCATTCATGGCATACAACCTTGAAGCGAGGGGAGGTTTATTTTACCCTTTTCAAATGAAATACTTGATTAAAGAAGAAACTAAGACTTGTTCATGGCATACAACCTTGAAGTGTTGGGGAAGTTTATTTACCCTTTTTAAACGAATCATTTAGCTAAAGAAGTTGAATCATATTTTGATCATGAAAGCTTATTTCATGTCTATTACCTTGCTTAGACTATCATATGTTTGATAGTAGGTAATATGTCTATCTTTTTTGTCAGATACCTTTGCTTAGACTACCATGTTTGGTAGTAGATCATTTTTCCTTTGTGTTTAACTTTTCTTGGGCTATCATATGTTTGATAGTAGGTAATACTCATATCTTTTGGACGGATATCTTTGGCTTGGGCTACCATGATTGGTAGTGGGTCACCTGTCCTTTCAAGTTTATTGCCTGTTGCCTAGGCTACCATATGTTTGGTAGTAGGTAGTATACGTCCTTTTGTAGGAGATACATGTGTTTAAGCTACCTTGTGATTATCAGTTGGTAGTATCTTCTCCAGTGGAGTTGAGTCTCATCCCCAATGAAGTTTGACCTTTCCCCGTGGAGTCTTGCTAAGTTGTTGCTCATCGGGTCTTTCATTATTTAGCTTTGTTTCAACATTTCCATATAACATGAGTTATCCTCTATGGCATCATTCCCCATAGGATCCCTGTCTTGCATTCATTTCATATCATGTCATATCATAAGCATTTCGTGGCATCATAGGGCAAAAAATTGTACATGTTTATATTTAAGTCTCCCTTATCTCATCGAGACAAAGATTTCAATCTCCATATATCCAGATAAAAGAAACTTAAATAGGGGCATCTGCCATACCCTAATTTTTTACCCTAAGATTTTTTTTTTTGCTTCCCATCGTCTGCATGGCATTTCACGCATTTCAGCTATTGTACCCCAAAATTTTCCATCTCTTTTTTTTAACCTTAACTGGCTTTTGCTTCGCGTTCATCTGCACCTTCCATTGGGTCATATGTTTACAAACATTCAAGTGTCTTTCCTAAGGCATGGGATCAAGGACTTATGAAGAATTAGGGTTTTCTATTGGATTGAAGTTTCTATTATGTTGAAGATTAATTCAATTGGTGCTTTTAGGGATCTTAGAATTAGGGTTTGAACTTTCTTTGTCACAATGTTATATTCTTCGAGGTTTCCCAATGTAATCAAATTCTGAAGGTTGCATCAAGGGATTGGGAAATCAGGGTGTGAATCTATATGCATCATGGATTTCTTTTTTAGCAATCCATAAGGCTATTCTCCCTCAAGATACAAGGTCGTCGTCCTCTTTAGTATTTCTCAAAAGCCTCGATGTGCATTTCAAGAAGATCAGTTTTTCTTATTCTTGTTATTTGAGCTTAGACAATTGAAGATTGGGAATTCCAAGGATTCTTCAAGGTATTATGTTTCTCTTCAAATCAAGATACCTTTGTGTATTAAAGTACAAGATATAAAACACATGGCATTCAAGACTTTATACTCATTACTTAGAATGCAAGTTGGTTTTCATTGAGAACTAAGAACTTTGGTGAATTCTTCAAATAGATTGGTTCGAAGTTTTAATCCTTGAATTTGTCAAAAGTTGATTCAAATTTGCTAAGATTAGGGATTTCATGGATTTCTCGAAAGATTGAGTATAAAATTCAAATTGCAAATGTAAACTTCCTTTGATTGAACTCAAAATGTTGCAATTAGTTCATGGTTATGAATTTAAGTATTGGTCATGGTAAAATTTCCAAAATAAAAATGGATTGTCAACATGAAGAACAATTATAAGTTAAAGCTTGTGAAGTTTTTTTATATGAAAAACAATCATCAACTACTTCTTCACTAATTATGTGAACTTTCCATTCATGTGATTCCTGTTAACAATTCTTGATCAAGCATTCGCTTTCTCTCATCAAATTGGTGTAAAACAAGGTTGAAATTTTGTAGATTAATTAAACATGGTGGAGTGGTTTCTAACTGAAACCGTTTGAATATGCATGGCATGAGGATTTAAAATTCTAGGAAACAGGTAATAAAATCAATACGGTGAGAACCTATCCTATTTGCCGCCAAGTATTATTTAGTATGATAAAAGGAAGAAAACACAAGAAATTATTGATAACTACAAGGCAAATTACAAATTGATTTTTTTTTGGAGCAACATAAACAAAGTGAGTAATAGAAAATTTGAAAGACCATGTAAGCTTCAGTAAAAATTCTGGGTACTGTCAAGTTGGAGTTGTAGTTTGAAGATAGAGTAGTGCAATTCACAGTAGTCCCTATACTTGTATCCATCATTATGAAACTTCAATATCAAACAAGTTTGGACCTCAGAGTTGACAACTTTTCATACACTCCAACCAGCTTATTCGGAGATGCATTCCTAGCTTAACTTCATATGCATAAGTAAAGGCGTCGAGCTTACGACGTGAAACAAGTTCTTGTTAGGAGGCAACCTAACGCTTTTTGAGTTTGTATAGTTTTATATTTAGTAGTATAGTTAACATAAAGTGAAAATGGATGGACCACATGTGAGAAAAAGAATATGAAAATTAAAGTTTTCCTGCCTGCGCTTAGCGAGCGCAGAGGGCGCTTAGTGCGCCTTGTTTTGCAAAGACAAATCTCTCATTTTCCATCAAATTTCACCAATTTTGGTCATTGTTTTTAATTATTTTTAATTTAATTTTGTTAGGTTGTTAGAATAATGTTTGTGTTTGCTCTCAAGTTTGTTTTCGATTAGCTTGAGGATGCATTTTGTGATTTTCTGAGTTTGATCGTTTCAACTTGCGAATGTATGGTTTTGATATTGTCTGAAGTTGGTACTTTGTAAGGTACTCGTTCATCGCTTTCTAGAACATAGCATGATTAGGAGACTTTTCATTTGTACAATTTTCATGTCATTCATTATTTTGCCATACTTGTTCAGTTTTGAATCACTTTAGAACAAAACCTTTTTGTGAGGAGCTTTCAATTGTTTACTATATGCCGGAGACCAACATTCTTGTTTAAATCGGTTTTATTATGTTTAATCTTGTATTTGTGTTGATTTGTATGATAACACTAAAATGAGCAAGGCATTTTGTTCGATTTTGAGCATACCCACTTGACCAAATAGTCAATTTATCTTGTGAGTGAGTGAGAATTTGCTTACCCCCTTTGAGCCTTTGTTAGAATCCATGTTGGTGTTAAGTTTATTTTTGTATGGATTCTAATACTTTTTCTTGAACTATAACCATGACTTATTATTTGAGTTTTTTACCCTTGCCTAATAAATTTGGGAGCATTCATGTCACTGTGTATGATTGTATTCAAGTTTGGGAGAAGAGGTTGGTTGCTAAGAGGTTGAGAAAAAGAAAAAGTTTGAAAAAGAAAGAAAAGAAAAAAAATGAAAAAGAAAAAGAAAAAAAAAGGAAAAGAATTGAAAAAAAGAAGAAAAAAATAGAAGAATGTTATGCTAATAAGTTGTGTGGAATGGTGTAACAACTTAGAAAAGAGAAAAAGGTTATTGGAATTTGTGAGTGCTTGAGATTGTGAGAAATGATCACTCTCATTTGATTAGGCAAGTTTTTGTTTCTTTTACCTTGAGAAAACCAATTGTTTGTTACCCAAGCCACATTACAACCCTTAAAGTCCTTGTGATTTTTGCTTTTATATTATTCAATGTGAGTTTTTTCTTGATGAGTACATAACTTAACTTGTTATTAGCATGATTGTTGGGTGAGAGTTAAGCCCCTAATGTTTTTTTTATTCATCTACCGATGAAGTGTGTGCTAGGTGTGATTCATTTTTAAATATTGTATTGTCTTAGAATTTTTGACATGTGTTTTTTATTTAAGAGTTGTTTCATTTTCATGTTATCTTTGTTGTTTAGTGGTATATTTTGCTTTGCATGTACATTTTTGTGTTGAACCATGCATTTGTTTTTGTTTTTCAAAACTTGTTGAACCATGCATTTGTTTTTCAAAACTTGTTACTACTTTTGTTTACTTTTGTTGATCGATTATTGTTAGAGGACAAACAAGTTTAAGTTGGGGAGAGTTGATAATTGCTAAATTGTATTGATTTTGAGTGTAAATAATTGACACTTATTGGTTTAATTCAACCAATAAACCTCAACTTTTGTGCATATGTTATATAGTTTACGTTATAATTTATATATTGCGTATCATGTAATATCATTGGGTTTAATTGTTTTTCTCTCATTTTTGTAGGTATACAAGCAATGATATTTTGTTATTGTCTTATAGAGAATTGAATAAGCTTTTCAACGCTTCCGACCGCACGTAAAACGGAGTTACGGTTCAAAAGTTATGGTTGAAACAAGTGTTGGTTTGCTGTCATGTTTGCTAGGCGAATAAAAGTTCGCTAGGCGAACAGAAAGTTCTAAAAAGCATGGAAAATACTGTTTTGGCAGTAGCTAAGGCTGCATAAGTTCACTGGGCGAACGGGACTTCATTAGGCGAACACGGAAATCCATTTTTGCCTATTTAAGTAATTTTTCAGCATTTTCTAGGTGATGTTGTTGGGAACTTTTTACCCCAACTTCATCAAAAACATTCTTGAGTAGATTTAGCTTAGAAACAACATTAGAACGTGCATCTTGACGATCCGGAGTCGAATCCACTTCAATCGAAGTTGACAGACCGTGAGATTTGTGTTCTTCTTCTCTCTTCTATTTGTACTCTCTATATGTTGGGGTTTTATATGTAAGTTTATCTTAATTGTATGTATATTTATGGATCTTTGTGTAAAATCTCTTTTACAACTCTTTATCGATGGTTATCTTGATTTTTTACTTAATGGGTTTAGATTGCTATAGACATATACAGTTCTAACTCGATCTAAGATGAACATCTGTTAGATTCTAAACTGTAGACATAGATTTAGGACTAATATTCACGTGGGTATCGATTCTTAATGCTCCGTGTTGTCGAGTTGCGTGAGACATCACAGATGAGATGATACGGTTGATCTCTCGACTTTACGTTAGACATAACCTCTATTTTGAGCGATACGTGCTGATATTGACGAGCGATTTAGGTTGCGTGCATTTGATCCGTATATTTTTTAGTACATGATGGGTGGAACGAAATACAACTCCTGACGAGTTTTCTCATTTCTTAAGAATGTATTCATTTTCTTGTTTTATGTTTTTCCTTTTGCATTTTTATCCCAAACCATTCAAACCCAAGTTTTAAGACGTGGAGATTGTCGAATAACATTCTTTCCCTCGCACCGATCCCTGTGGAGACGACACAACTGGGTACTTAATATTTTTGCTTGCTGCTTTACCGTTCCAACAGAGAGCATGCTGATACTGCCATCATAACATAGCTTTATTCATAATATCAAGTATATGAACTTGATCAATCTTTGAATTAACCAGACAAATTGGAGAAGGAAAGTTTAAAGAAAGTTTTTGAATTATCAATCATAATTCATCACATAATTTTGGTTCATCAATACAAATCAACAAAAGTGGAAGTTGTTCAAAGAGCATTCAATTCACAAACATATCCAAACGAAAAAGGGAAGTTTATCAGGAAATTTTAACTACAGCCAACAAGATCCAAACATGTCCAAACACAATTGAGACAAGAAATTATGACTGTAAGATTGTTTCCAAAACAAGACTCGACAACATTATTCCACTCATTCAATTCAGAGTTACCAGTGCCTATACAAGTCATCAGTACAAACAGGGGGAGAGGGCATTCGGCAGAGGAAAAAAAACACAACAAAACTGCAATACAACATTCATACGTATTAAAAAAAGCAGAAATTCATACACGAATAAGAAGGACAATAATACAGACACAGGTCACAAAATTTCAAAGACACATACAAATTCACACTCAGTAGCAAAAATACACAGCCAAAAAAAGAAGAGGCAACATAGCATCAACAAAATTGCAACAGCCAACATAAACACGCGAAAATGAATTAAAAGCAAAGAAAAGCAGTATGCACTCGTAAATGGCGGTTCGTGCAAGCAGAAATGAAAAGAGCAGAACGTAAGCACATAATTTGAATAGCAACAACAATCAAAGAAAAAGGGAAGAAGAAGTTACCACGACCAAGGTCGACGCGATGCTACTCACTACCATAAACCACGTTCGACGACGTTCCTCCCTCCTTTAATCAGCATGACGCACGACCAACCACCACCATTGTCATTTCAGCGCACTCCATTCCATCGCGACGCTACTCATTTTCCGGTATCTTTATTCAATTGATTTTCATGTGTTTTTTCATGTTATACCCTTTGATTTATGAGGAATTTGTGTTTGATTATCTAGTTTTATTTGAATTGGGTGAGTTAGGAAGAAGAAATTGTGAGTGCGAAAATTGTCTGCGAGAAAGGAAATGAGAGCAACAGTGCAAGAGAAAAAATATAAATGAGAGACGAGTGATATTATGTAGTTGTTCCTGTTTATTTTAGACAATGTTAGTGTTAGGTTCAAAAGCAAATAACCCAACACATTGCATTAAAGTCCGGTTCTTCTTTTCTTTCTTTTTTTGTTGGTACTCTTGGGCTCACTAGAAAGCTTGGTTGTTTTTATTCTTTTCTACTATTACCGTTTTTTAAAATATATTTTTAGAAATAAAGGTTTTTTTTGGTTTTTTTTAAAAAAATTTTGTTTAATATAGAAAATTCTAATTAAAATGTTAATTTTTATTCAAAGTATAACTAACCTTGGTTCATTTTGCTTAGGTATTAATTCTATTTAGTTTTTTGTTTTGATTAAACTCTGGCTTAAATTCTTGATTAAATCCTTAATGTTAATCTTGAAAAGTTATGATACTGATGTCAATTGAATTTGGAATTTGATCATGATTTAACTCTGGTTATTTTGCTTAGATAACTTTTAGTTAGATTCCCTTTTCCATGAGAGAACTAGACATGAGTCATCCCTAGTCGAGATATAATTCTCCTACCCCATAATGTAGTCAAGTAAGATGTAAAATATTTTTTGCTTGAGAGAGGTATGTGGCATACTCTTTGATTATAGATTCAAGTTGGAGCCCTTTTCTCAATGCGAAGCAAAGACCGTCTTCCGCCTCTTTGTGGTGGTTTAAGTCGAGTATTCTCCTTAAGATGACAACTTGTCTCTTCTCCTAAAAAGTAATCAACAAACTTCTCCCCCCTGGAACCTTGACCATAGTCAAGAGTTCCTCATCCCTTTAAGGGAACTACGGATGCTCTGATTCCATTCCTGTTAGGATACATAGGCATAAGATCCGATTTCTTGGCGAGCATACTTAGAAATAAACGCCCTAGGTCTCTCACCCTTAGCAAATAATAATAACTCAATAAAATAAGAGGTTCTTGTAGAGTACTATAGATGCTTAGGATGCTAGCACCTTCCCTAGGTATAACCAACCCCCGAACCATAGATTCTTTTGCTTTGCATTGCATTGCATAGTTGGGTTATTCTCTCTTTTTCCTTCCCTTGGATAAATTAAAGATCGATGGTGAACTAAGATTTGTGATTTAAGTTAACTAATAGCTTGATATCCAATTCTCACCACGACATCACCTTTCAAAAAGAAATTCGAATGGTAGTTGTGATGGTAGAGGAACCGGCGAGGGTTTTTGAGCGATAATCATTCACCTTTTTTTTTGTCACATGTGATCAGACGAACTTGTTCTTATTGAGGATTTTTCTCTTCTTTTGCTTTCACTAATTTTTGCATAGACTGACTATTTTGAGTTTGTAGTCTACGGGAATGCCCTAATTTTTTTCTAAGTCATTTGCTTTTGAGCATTTGACTTAGTGGCTTTTCTTTTCTTCTTGCTTTTCGATTTTTTTTTGCTTTTTGAATTTCTCATCAGTTTTTTAACAAATCGTGTGATACTTGTTTGGTTTGGTTTATGACTGCCTCGTTTCTTTGGTCGATGAGGGACAACCAATGTGGATTTGTGATTTTCCAACCTCGCATGAGGGATAGGATGTGGTTGATCTGCAGATGGGGTAATCCTCTTTTGGAATTTGAACGCATGGTCAAACAAACTGAAAATTACCCTGCCCCTGGTTAAGATTGATGGTTTTTTGTGTGTAAAAAGAAACTCCTACTTCAAGGCCCAAAAAGGTTGACTAGGGATTATCTTCCTCATAACTCTAGTGTTTGGGGATTTGAACAAATCCCTTACATCGTCAGCAGGGTTTTATTCAAAAGCATACAGACAGTGACCTCGCGTCTTTTTTATTTCATCATTCTCTTTTTTATTTTGCTTGATCCAATGTGTGATAATGATAAAAATTATAAGTGAACACAAATAGATTTATTCAAAACATGCATATTCATTTCATTATTATTATCATTCAAAAACACAGAAGTTTTACAAATGAACAATGACAAACAAAAAGGTCACAAATGGAAATGATGGAATGACTTATTGATTGCCGATGTTGAGGAGATGCTCTCAGGCTTGATCAATTATTTCAATGGATGCTTTTGCCATCTTGGCCTCTACACGGACACGATATTTCCGTTCACCCACAGTTTCTCATCTTGAACAACTACGTACTTCTTGTTAATCAACTGTTGAACTCTAGCTTTGAAAGCGTTACAATCCTCAATCGAATGCCCAGCCGACCCATCATGATATCCGTAGTGTACATTGGGATCATACCCAGATGGGAATGGTTCTGGAGGAGGCTTCAGAGCTTTGGAAACCACCAGGGAGTTCTGAATCAGATATGGGAGAAATTGACAGTATGTCACAGGAATCAGATCTAGAGTAGCATTCCTTCGTTCCAGATTATTCTTGGGTTTGTGTTGGTTCTGACACTCTCAGTCTTGGGCTCACTAATTATGAGCATGAGAAGTTTGCGTTTGAAGGTGGACACCTGCCATGACAGCATTCCTTCTTCCTTTTCTTTAGAGACCCTACCGTGTGGCTTATAGACCCTTGATTGTTGATTCACAGTGCTAATAATTTTTCCTATTTTGAGCCCATTCTCGATGCGTTCCCCAATGGTCACAACATTAGCAAAATTGGAAGATGAGCTATCAACCATCTTCTCATATTACAAACCCTGAATAGTGCCCATGAATAGGTCAACCAATTTTGTGTCAGATAGATTAGACTGAACTCGTGAAACCATCTCACACCACCTCTAAGTGTATTTACTTAAAGATTCACCAAATTTCTAAGCTTGATTTTGCAGTTGCAACCTAGTGGGAGCCATATCCAAGTTGTACTTGTATTGCTTCAAGAATGCTTCGAATAGATCTTTCCATGTTTTGATTTTACCTTGCTCAAGGTTCATGTACCAATCCAGTTAAGACCTAGATAGGTTATCCTGGAAACAATGGATAAGCAGATCATTATTATCTATGTAGGAATCCATTTTCTATAATACATTGAGATGTGACTTTGTGGACAACTCAACCCCTTGTTGTCGCTACTGCCAAAAAAGGTTGGTGGAAAAACAGAAGAGTCGCCACCATTCGTTATTTATCCCAAAGAGAGGGAAAGGAAACGATCAGAGAAAACCTACGAAAAAGGGAAAAGACAGGTCATCGCAACCAAATCTTGGGTTCGGGAGTCGGTTACACAAGGGGAAGGTATGAGCACCCCTCACGTCCGTTGTACTCAACGGGATCCACACTTGTTGTCTAATCAAAGGGTGTGTTTATCTATCTTAGCTACAGGCTCACAGGGACAAAAGAAAAGAAAAGAGACTCGATGGAGTATCGCCACTCTATGCCTACGTATTCCCTCGTGCAATGGGAAAGTCAGAGGCAACGTAATTCGGAAAACTACGGGTGAAGGTGGGGAAGGTTGCTCGCCAAGACATCGTCGTCTTATGCCTACGTATCCTCGTCTAGTACGAGAAATCTGAGAAAACGTAGTTCGGGCTAACATGAAACCACAGGTTGATTAAGTGTTTTTTTATGAATGACGTTAAGTCTCCATTCCAGCAGTTAGGGTCGATGCCCGTTTGCGGTAGAATGGAAAAGTAGCGCACTCTTTTCTAAAAATAAGTTTGGAACAACAATCCCGAAGGATAAAAAGTTTGAGTTTTGTTTGTGAGTTTTAGTGAAGTGAGTTAGTTTGATTTTTGATTCACGTTGCACTAAAGACTATGACATAGGAACGAATGTGTCGCATATCGCCCCCAGACGGGACGTACACTAAACACTCTAAACAAGCGAGAGGAAACCCCTCACTCATCATTTCCCATGTACTTAAGGCTCGTATCGTACAACATTCATTGTATTTATTAGATGAGTTAGAATATTTTTTGAGATGAGAAGAGAGACGCACGGAAGGTCTAAGGGGAAACTAAACAATCCTAATGTTATCATGCAAAATGGTCCTAAAGTTGGGATTGAAAGGGGAAAATCTACCCTAATGTTAGCATGCTTGGATTGAACACCTAATGTCTCTCCTACTCCCATCCTAAACGGAGGGACTAGGAGTCCTAAGGGATCATGGAAAAAGACCAAGAAAACACAAGATAAATCAATCACAAAATGAAGGGCAAGAAAGAATGCAAACATGGAGTGCAAACACAAAAAGATGCAAGGAGGATGAGATGAAATGGGAGAAACAAGCTCCTACAACCATTACCATCAATCATCAAAGAAAAGTGGGAGGAAAAAAGTGTGGGATAGCAGCCACCACAAGCACATCTCAACCAAGCAATTCTTAAAATGCAAGCAAAGGAAACATGCACCCATCATTTGAACAACATCCACAAAGTATGCATTCAAATGGAAACCGAAGCACGCGTGTCGAATGATTAAAATTAAATGAACACGAACAGTGAAACATATCCAAAACATCTCACTCTAAATGCATCATATTGATCCATGAAGATTTCAAGTGAGAAGCAACCAATACATGCTTGAAAATAAGCAAAAGTGGCATTATGGTTCAGTGTTAATCGGTTAACACTATTGGTTAACCGATTAACCACTTCAAAAAATTTGAAAATGAGCACTGGTTAATCGGTTAACCAGATTGTACTGCAACTGGTTAACCGATTAACACGGTACCAGAAGCAAAAAAACAACAAATCAAGAGCAATTTCAGCAACTAATCACTAATGCAATAATCCAAATGATCATGTAATCAATTATGCACGAAATTAACACCAGAACTCAGTGGTCCAACAATATGTAAACACATTCAAACATCAAGATCACAATTCACATAAATCAAAATCCATAAAATCAACCGAAAATGAAGATCAACGTGATAATTATGCAAATAAGCTCAAAAACAGGACCGGATCTAGAATTTCCAACCTACAAAACGGAGATTTGTTTTGGTAAATGTTGATTCAACTTCAATTGAGCAGATCCAAGAAAGAAACCCAAAGATTCTTCAAGATCCAAGTGTTTTCTTGTTGTATAAGTGGATATCAAGCAAAATTAAGCAAAACTGATCCAAATAATCTCTTCCAAATCAGCTTCCAAGTTCAGATCCACACTAGCACGAAAATTGAATAGAGAACTGGAGATGATAACAATGAAGGATGAAGGTTTAGCTCTAGAATTCAATGATTCCAATGAAGAATCAAGGAATTCAAGCAAAGAGAGCTTTAATGGAGTTTTGGAGTGAAAAAGTTGAGAGAAAATTGAGAGAATGAGAGTGAATTCTGAAAATGAAATGAGATTATCAGGATTCCTCCTTTGAGGTTTGGAGCAAATTCACTTAAATTTGTTCTAGGTTAGGAGTGGAATGTGGTTTGGAGTGTGGTTATGAAAATTGGAATGGGATTAGGAATGGGAATTTGGAGGTAATTTGAATTAATTTTGAAAAGTAACCTAAATTCAAAGTGGTTCTAGATCCTTCTTCTGGTGTAAAATCAAATTCGCAAGTGATCAAAATGGATCCCAAAGTGGCTGCCTTTGAAAATTCACGTGCAGAGGCAAAATTTTCCTTGGTTAATCGGTTAACTATTTGGGTTAATCGATTAACACCTTTAAAAATTCAAATTTGACCTGATTTTCCTTGGTTAACCGATTAACCATGTTGGTTAATTGGTTAACACCTTAAATTTTTGAATTTTGGCGCCTTTTGGAGGGAAAAGTGCACATTTGTTCGTTTTCTTCCATTCTGAGCTCTGTTAAGCCTTTGAAACTTGCTTTCGAATATTGAAACTGTGAGAATGCCTGAGATAGCTTGAATGTTGCCTCCTGAGCTACAAATTATCCTGCAAAATAAAAATAAAATCGGCCGTTCGATCGCCGGGAAAAATAAATGTCAGAGCCTCTAATGCTCGTTGTTCAGTCTCTTGCACTAAAAAAGAAACCTGAGCCACAGAAATGCCTAGATCCCATGCCTCAAGAACAAATGTTTTGATATGCAAAAATGCAAAATACAGAGAAACAAAAGCCAGTTAAGGTTAAAACAGAAAGGCAAATTTTGGGGTGCTACAGCTGCCCCTATTCAATCGACTTGGACCTGAAGGGATGAAAAGCATCAGCTTTCAATCATTCAAGGTAGAAGGTGATTGAATACACAAGAACCCAGAAATTTGCAACCTGCGAGGATGCAAAACATCAAATACCAACCAAAAGTAGGAATGCGACATGCTGAGGATAACAATCCAATATGAAACATCAGATACCAACCAAAAGTTGGGATAACAAACACCGGTTACCAACCAAGAGTTGGGATAACAAACACCGGATACCAACCAAGAGTTGGGATAAAACGAGAATGTCGACCAAAGGTAACCTCCTGGGGACAAAACTCAAATCAAGAACCTGCAGGATGTACAATCAACAGACTTACGACCTGAGGAAAAGACAAACTTCGCTGAGAAAATAAAAGAGAAGCTTATCCAAGCAGCCCTGTGGGGACCAAGCGTCTACCAAATAACAATCAAATGAAACCATCCAAAAGATGGGATGACCAACAAATGAGTACCAACCAAGAGTTGGGATAAAGGTCAAAGAGGACCCACCAAACCGTGCTAGAAGTAACTCACCAACTTTTCGACCTGAATAGGACTTCACTGGGGAAAGAGTAGACTAACCAGACAACTCTTCACAGGATAAACATCCACCAAAAGATAATAATCGAAGCGTACCATCCAAAAGATGGGATAAGGGCTACTCTCCAGGGATAAAAACCCAAACACTACCAACCAAAAGTTGAAAATTACCAATAAAAATTGGAATCATCCGCTCAAAGCAAATACTACCAACCAAAAGTTGGAATCGTCAACCGGGAAACAAAGATTACTAACCAAGAGTTGGAATAACGTCAACAAGACGACTAAACTGGATATTACCAACCAATAGTTAGAATAAAACAAAGCTACCAACCAAAAGTTAGAATAACCAATATGCCGGAAACACAGTACCAAAGGATTACCAACCAAAAGTCGGGATGACTCCCATAAACCGAAGATCGCCAACCAAAAGTTGGAATAAAATCAACAAAACCTCACCAACCAAAAGTTGGAACCAAATAAAACTGCCAAGTCACAAATTACCAACCAAATGTTGGGATACGACTCTGTCGGGGAATAGAGGAGGACTACCAACCAAAAGTTGGGATAAACATGCCACCACCAAAGTGTAAGAGCACAGATTGTGTCTTAGTAATATCTCTATGTTTTGATGATAACATTAATGATAATTTGTATACAAGAATTATACTCTCTAAATTTGTTCTAAACTGTTTTCTACAGGCACAAAAGATTTTAATCTTAAAGAGCAAATTTGATGTGAACAATGAATTCTGAATGGCTCAAGAGCATCTGAAGATTAGAAGAATCTGAAGTATAAGAGCTTAGTTATCAAGATTCTGAAAATACAACACGCTGCATGTATTATCAAGAATCTGAATAAGAGAAGACTCTGAGTGAAGAGACTCTGAATGAGAGAAGACTCTGATCTGAGTGAAGACTCTGATCTAAGAGCATGTTACGCTTCAAGCACACAGCTGCACCAGACTCTGATTCATCAACATCTGAAGAACATATTAGGCTCTGAAGTTTCCAGAAGGTTCTGAAGACTGAAGACTCTGATATTGATTGTTGATCTGAATTATTTGAAGAAGAATATTTTAATATATCCGTTGGAATATGCCAGCAAATCTTTCCTTAATTGGGATAGACAAAATTCTCTGCAAAGAAGATTATTCCTCTGGTACATTCCTGATATAGTTAAATCACAGCTCAGCAGACAATTGCTACACCCACATTTTGTGCGCCGTCTCTCTGCTGTAATAGTACAAAGGACAGTACTATTTTGATATTGGAAATATTTTCTCTAACGGTAAAATATTCTCTCCAATATTCAAGTGGCTATATAAAGGACATCATAGCTCATTCTTCAAGGGCCAAAAAATTACAACAAAATTGACAAGAACTCTCTCACGCTAAAAGCTTTCATATTCTTCACTGTTCATACATTGTTCTAAACTTAGAGAAATAACACAGTTGTGTTTATAGCTTTCATAGAAGCAATTCTTACTCTTTCATTGTATTACATTAATTTGTAAAGAAAGTTTTCCTTAAGAGGATCTAGGTTAGATCAGTAGCTCTTAAGAAGACTAAGAACAGTTGTTCTTAGGTGTGCTATTTGTAATCAGTTGATTTGAATAGTGGATTAAGTCCTTGTTGAGAAAGGCAAATCACTCTTGAAAAGGGTGGACTGGAGTAGTTGAGTTCAACGAACCAGGATAAAAATACTTGTGTTTTTATCTTTGATTATTTTCTGTCATACTTATTCAACCCCCCCCCCTTCTAAGTATTTTCTCACCTTCAGTTGGCATCAGAGCTCCGGTTCTGAGTGTGCATTCGCTTAACCGTGACAGATAAAGATCCAGTGAGAAAAATACTCTGTTATTTATTTGGTTGCTAATATGGGTGATATTCCTACATCAAGCAACAAATATGAAGGAGACAGAATCAGCACCAAACCTCCAATGTTTGATGGAGAAAAATTTGATTATTGGAAGGATAGACTTGAAAGTTTTTTCTTGGGGTATGATGCTGATCTCTGGGACTTAGTCATTGATGGGTATGAACATCCTACTAAGGATGGCAAAAAGATTGATAGAAAATCAATGACTGAGGAGCAGAAGAAAGAATTCAAGAATCATCACAAAGCCAGAACCATACTTCTGAATGCAATCTCTCATACAGAGTATGAAAAGATTACCAACAGAGAAACTGCTCATGATATGTTTGAGTCTCTCAAAATGACTCATGAGGGAAATTCTCAGGTGAAAGAAACAAAGGCTCTGGCGCTGATACAGAAGTATGAAGCGTTCAAAATGGAAGAATCTGAGAACATTGAGACTATGTTTTCCAGATTTCAGATTCTAACAGCTGGGTTGAAAGTTCTGGACAAGGGCTACTCAACATCTGATCATGTCAAGAAGATCATCAGAAGTCTTCCTACCAAATGGAGACCTATGGTGACTGCATTGAAGCTGGCCAAGGATCTGAACAAAATCTCATTAGAAGAACTCATCAGTTCTTTGAGAAGTCATGAGATTGAGCTGGAGGAAGATGAACCCCAGAAGAAAGATAAAGGTAAATCCTTAGCTTTTAAATCTAACAAATCTGTTAAAGCCTTGCAGGTTAATGAAGAAAGCTCTGAGGAATCTTCTTCTGAAGAAGAAGATGAACTATCAATGCTGTCCAGAAGGATCAACAAACTCTGGAAGCACAAAGGGAAGAAGTTCAACAACTTCAGAAGATCTGATCAAAAGAAAGAATCTTCTGGACACAGAAGATCTGGCAAGAAAGAGATAACTTGTTTTGAATGTAAAGAACCTGGACACTACAAGAGTGAATGTCCCAAACTTCAAAAGGAAAAACCCAAAAGGAAGTTTGACAAAAAGAAAAAGGTTCTGATGGCTACATGGGATGACTCAGATGAATCTGAATCATCTTCTGAATCTGAGGAAGAATGTGCAAATGTTGCGCTGATGGCCAACACAGATGATCAAGATGAAGGAACGTCATCATCTGAATCTGAGTCAGAATCAGACTCTGACTCTGAAGAGGTATTTTCTGAACTCTCCAGAGCTGAACTTGTTGAAAGTTTATCTGACATGATGGAAAGCTACAGCAAGATTAAACTCAAATACAAGAAGCTGAAAAGCAATCTTGAATCTGAGATTAATCTTCTGAGAACAGAACTTGTTGAGCAGAAAGAGATAAATTTAAAACTCAAAAATGATTTAGAAACAACTCAACAAGAATCTGATACTGAAACAGAGTCCAGTGAAAATATTTTAGAAAAATATGACTCCAGTTTTAGAAGATTTCTCACTAAAAGCATAGACAGAAGCAAAATGGCTTCTATGATCTATGGTGTTAGTGGGAACAACAGAAGAGGCATTGGATGTGAATCCTCCTCTGGAAGCAATCCAAAGTCGGTTGATAAACTCTTCATCAAGAAGACTCCTCTGTATTCTCATTTCAAGTTTGGTCATCTGAATGATATTAAACATACAAGCTCTGAAAAGAGTACTTATGTGTTTAAGCCAAGGGCTAGCCAGAATAAACACTATGTTGAAAAACAGAAGTTTAGGCAAAACCGCAGAACATCTAACCCCAAAGGACCCAAAAAGATCTGGGTACCTAAAAGCAAAATAATACCTGTTGCAGATATCCTTAGCAGCAAAATCCAGACACCAATCATGGTACCTGGACTCTGGATGCTCGCGACATATGACGGGCGAAAGGTCTATGTTCCAAAGCCTGGAACTTAGATCTGGAGGGGACGTGAAATTTGGAGGGAACCAGAGGGGCAAGATCATTGGCTCTGGTACGATAGGTAATGGTAACCTACCCTCTATTTCTAATGTTCTGTTAGTAGAAGGATTGAAACATAATCTATTGTCCATAAGTCAATTAAGTGACAATGGTTATGATATCATCTTTAATCAAAAATGTTGCAAAGCTGTTTGTCAAAAGAATGGCTCAACCTTATTCAGTGGAAAGAGGAAAAACAACATTTACAAAATTAACCTTTCAGAACTTAAAGTTCAAAATGTAAAATGCCTTTTATCTGTGAATGATGAGCAATGGGTCTGGCATAGAAGATTGGGACATATTAATATGAGACGTATATCTCAGATTAATAAACTCAATCTGGTCAGAGGACTCCCTAATCTGAAGTTCAATTCAGATGCTCTGTGTGGCGCATGTCAAAAGGGTAAGTTTTCAAAATCCCATTTTAAACCAAAAAATGTTGTTTCCACCTCTAGACCATTGGAATTACTTCACATTGATCTGTTTGGACCAGTGAAAACTGCATCCATCAGAGGCAAGAAGTATGGGTTAGTCATTGTAGATGACTACAGCAGATGGACATGGGTAAAGTTTCTAAAACACAAGGATGAGTCTCATTCTGTGTTCATTGACTTCTGCAATCAAGTCCAGACTGAAAAAGAATGCAAAATTATTAAAGTCAGAAGTGATCATGGTGGCGAATTTGAAAACAAATATTTTGAAAAATATTTTTCTGAAAAGGGAATTGCACATGATTTCTCCTGTCCTAGAACTCCACAACAAAATGGAGTTGTAGAGAGGAAAAATAGAACATTGCAAGAAATGGCCAGAACCATGATCAACGAGACAAATCTGGCAAAACATTTTTGGGCAGAAGCAATAAATACAGCATGTTATATTCAGAACAGAGTGTCTGTAAGACCTCTTCTGGAAAAGACTCCCTATGAATTGTGGAGAAACAGAAAGCCCAACATTGCTTATTTTCATCCATTTGGATGTATTTGTTATATGCTTAACACTAAAGATCATCTAAACAAGTTTGATTCCAAAGCACAGAAGTGTTTCATGCTTGGTTATTCTGAACGCTCTAAAGGCTACAGAGTATTCAATACTGAAACACAGATTGTGGAAGAATCTATTCATGTTAGATTTGATGATAAGCTTGGCTCTGAAAAGCCAAAGCAAGTTGAAAGTTTTGCAGATAGAGAAGTTATTCTCACAGACTCTGAAGGCTCAGAGGCAAACAAGACTAAAGACAAAGACTCTGAAGAAAATCCAGATGCTACACCTTTAACTTCCCAACTTGACAATCTGCATATTTCTGAAAGACCAACAGTCAGAGGATCTTCTTCCAGAATGAAAGCTTCTCATCCAGAGGATGTGATAATTGGAAAGAAAGATGATCCAATAAGGACAAGAGCATTTTTCAGAACTTCTGAATCTTCCTTCTGTGGCTTAGTGTCAATTATAGAACCTTCATCTGTTGATGAGGCTCTGGAAGATAATGAATGGATTTTAGCTATGCAAGAGGAGCTGAATCAATTCACAAGGAATGAAGTCTGGGATCTGGTTCCAAGACCTAAAGGTTTCAATGTTATTGGAACAAAATGGGTTTTCAGAAATAAACTGAATGAAAAAGGAGAAGTTGAAAGGAACAAAGCAAGACTGGTTGCTCAAGGCTACAGTCAACAAGAAGGCATAGACTACACAGAAACATATGCTCCTGTTGCAAGGTTAGAGTCTATACGCTTGCTTATTTCATTTGCTGCACAACATAACATCACTCTTTATCAGATGGATGTTAAAAGTGCTTTTCTTAATGGAATTATAGAAGAGGAAGTGTATGTCCACCAACCTCCTGGTTTTGAAAATGAAAATTTTCCAGATCATGTTTACAAACTAAAAAAATCTCTTTATGGACTAAAACAAGCTCCCAGAGCTTGGTATGAGAGGTTAAGTAATTTTCTTCTGAAGAAGGATTTCATCAGAGGAAAAGTGGATACCACACTATTTTGTAAAACCATTAAGAAAGATTTGTTGATTTGTCAAATTTATGTAGATGATATTATTTTTGGATCAACAAATATTATGCTTGGAAAGGAGTTTGCTAAATGTATGCAGGAAGAATTTGAGATGAGCATGATGGGAGAACTGAAATTCTTTCTGGGAATTCAAGTAAATCAGACTCCAGAGTGCACCTACATACATCAGACGAAGTATGTTAAAGAGCTTCTGAAGAAGTTTAACATGCTGGATAGCAAAATGGCAAAGACTCCAATGCATCCTACAAGCACTCTAGGTAAGGAAGAGGTAAGTAAGAAGGTAGATCAGAAACTCTACAGAGGTATGATAGGATCTCTTCTTTATTTGACTGCTTCTAGACCAGACATTCTGTTTAGTGTTTGTTTATGTGCTAGATTCCAATCAGATCCTAGAGAATCACACTTAACTGCTGTTAAGAGGATTCTAAGGTATCTGAAAGGTACTACTAATGTTGGTTTGTGTTACAGAAGATCTGACAAATATTCACTAGTTGGATTCTGTGATGCTGACTATGCTGGAGATAGAGTTGAGCGCAAAAGTACTTCTGGAAGCTGTCAGTTTCTTGGAAGTCATCTGATCTCATGGTACAGCAAGAAGCAACCAACAATTGCACTATCAACCACAGAGGCAGAATACATTGCTGCTGCTGGGTGTTCCACTCAGATGCTCTGGATGAAGAGTCAACTAGAAGATTATCAAATCTATGAGAGTAATCTTTCTATCTTCTGTGACAATACTTCAGCTATATGTTTATCCAAAAATCCAATTTTACACTCTAAGGCTAAACATATAGAGATTAAACATCACTTCATCAGAGACTATGTTCAGAAGGGTGTAATAAATTTAGCCTTTGTTGATACAGATCATCAATGGGCAGATATTTTCACAAAACCCCTTGCTGAAGATAGGTTTAAGTTTATTCTGAAAAATATTTGTATGGATTTTTGTCCAGAGTAATATTTCTCAGAGTCTACTTCTCAGATGCTAAGTGTTTAACACTCTGAAGTATTTCATCTGTTTTGCTTGTTTAATTTATCTGTGATTTATTTTTTTTGTGAAACTCTGTACTGACCATCTCAGAGGATCTGAAAGTTGAAAACGTTTCATTTCTTAAGAGTTACAGAATCACATGCAAAGCAAACACGTGTCACTCAGAATCTGAAAAGATGGAGTATACCTACTGACTATGACGTTTAAGGTATTGCTTTGAAAATCTCAATCTGTCTTGATTTTCCCCCAAATGTCATATCATAATTAAAAATGATTACTTTTCATTAAATGCAAACGTGCGTATGTGTCCTATGTATGTCTGTTGTGTTTCCCATGCGTGTTTTATTTTTCTATATAAACCACTCTCACAACACATTCACACTTTTCACATTCTCAACACATATGCGCTTTTGTCTGTTGTTCTCTCTCTTCTCAAACCCTAAACGAACCCAGAAACCGTCATCTCCTTCTTCTTCATCAACAATGGCATCCACATCAAAAGCAGTTACTACCAAAGATTCTACCACTATCATTGAACCAGTACGCACTCTTCTGACTCCTGTTGATTCTCTAGAAGTGTTATGTGAAAGTTTCGTGGATTTGGAAGACCTTGCTGATAATGGGTTTGATCTGATTCCTTCGATCAAAGAACAAGGTTGGAACGGTTACTTTGATAGACTAATGGGTCCTGTGTATCCAAAGTTAGTGAAGGAGTTTTGGATCCATGCATTCGCTACTCCAAAGTTCGTTCATTCTTCTGTGCTGGGTAAGAAGATTGTTATCACTGAAAATCTGATCAGGAAACTCATAGGTTTCACAGCAACTGATGGAGTAACCTCTCTGTCTTCTGCGCGTGAAGACCTGAAGGATGTTTGTCAAGAAATCTGCACTACTGGTGAACCTTGTAAGAAGGTTAAGTTTTTGAAACCCACTTACAAGATTTGGGCTAAGATTTTCTTGAACACCATTTTTCACAGACCCTCCTCAAACTCATCTGACTATGTTAATGCTGAACAACTTTACTTCATGTACTGTTTGCATCAAAACATTCAGATTGATCTTCCTTATCTGTTGTTCAATCATCTGGTATCTCATGTCAAGGAAACAAGGGAAACAGCAAGAGATAAAACTGGAAAAGTCAGATCATGGATTCCTATGGGAAGACTGATTTCAGATATTCTGGTAGAAAACCAACTTGTGGCGCATCTGCAAGAGGCTGGGCTGACAGAGGATCTGAATTTCATCATTGGCTCTGAGATAAATGGCTTAACTCTGAGAAGGATGAAATTGGTTGAAGATTTATCTGAGAAACCAAGGAAAACTAACTCTGAAGAAGTTAGGGGGAGAAGGATTCTTGTTGAGGACTTTCCTCTATTTACCTCAGATGAACCCAGAGAGCTAATAGCTGAGTATGTTGCTTGTTGCATCAGAGATGGTGTTGAGATCCCTGCAAATCTTGTGCAGAAGGAAGGCCAAGTTCTTCCTGATCAGACAAGGGAAAGAAGACGCAAGAGAAAAGCTGATAAAGAAGGTCATCAGAAGAAAAGAAAGCATTCAGATGCTGAGAAGAAGAAGAAAAGAAAGAAGCTGAAGAAGGTTCAACAAAATCCTCCTGCAGCAACTTTTGAAGAGATAAGAGATACTCTGAAACAGGTATTTAACACTGATTCTAATCCTGTTCATCATTCTGCTACCACACCATCTGACTCACCCCTCATATTTAAAAGATCTAGACCATCTGAGACTCATACACCACAACCAACAATCATTCAAACACCACAATCCAAACAAACTCAACAAACAACACCACAACCTCAAAACCCCATCCCAGAATCTACAATTCCAGAGGATGTTCATCCTGAACACTCTGACCAACCTGAAAATCCCATTGATCCTAATGAGATTTTAGATATCACACCCTTAAACCGTTCTATCATTTTATCTTCAACTTCTGAAAAATCTAACCAATCTGATACATCATCTGATGATGAATCATCTGGTTTCATTAATGAATGTTTGAATGATCTCAAACAACCTCGTACTGAGAGTGTTTGGAAACAACTTTTTAAATCTCCCACTTCTGAACATCCACCCTCTCCACAAAATTCCCCCACACAAACTCTCAATCCACAACATCTTGAAATCCAATCCACTCCACAACCAACATCTGAACCACAACCAACATCTGAACCACAACCAACATCTGAACCACAACCATCATCTGAACCAACCAACCAACAAACTTCTGAACCACAAATTAACCAACAAACATCTGAACCTCAAACATCTGAACATCCATCTCCACAACCTCAACCTTCTAAACAAACACCACAAACACAACCAACCCAACCCAGAATTCCTGATGAAGCAGAATTGGGATCAAGTGTTTATACTATGTTAAGAAATTTTGACAAGGATAATGTCTCAGACTTTGCTGACATTATGGATGTGTGCATGACCACTATGGATAAAGAGGCTGCTAATGCTGTCTGGAAGAAATATCTTTACAGACTGAATAGGGAGGCTTTGAAAATCAGGACTCAATGTCTTAGATTATCAAAAGTAAGGTTTGCTGCTTATCAGAAAAGGATTAAGAAAAACCCTCCTCCTATTCTTCTTCTAGAAGCTCCTCCACCTCCAGAAATTCCTGCACCCAATGTCACTCAGATTGTTTCAGAATCCACTGTTCCAGAATCTTCTATTTCAGTATCTACAGATCTTCAGAAGGATGTCAAGGAACTAAAGGACTTCATGGTTGATCAAAAGAAGACAAATGAAGAAATGAAAACTTGGATGGCTAAGCAAGATGAGAATTCAGAGAGGATTACAGCACTGCTGCAACTCATCGCTTCTCAACAAGCCTCATCTGCCAAACCTTCTTAATGTTTTTGCACAAGTTTTTCATGCTTTGTTTTGTTTTTGATTGTCTTCTGATATGTTTTGTTTGCTTCTATCTGAATCTGGATGTTATCTTAATGAAAATGATCTTTTGCTTATCTGGATATGTGTTTCTTCTGCATCTTTACTGTCTTTTAAAAATCTTTTTGATTATGACAAAAAGGGGGAGAAACAAAATAGAATCTGATTGTTCAAATCTATAAGCAATTATCTGAACTAAGTCAGACATGTTTCTAACTTTCTTTGAATCTAATCAGAATCTGACAAATTTATCTAACCAGACTCTGACAAATTTCATTGAAGTTTTTCCTGAGATCTATCTTTTCAGAACCTGATCAAAAATAGCTAAATCTGAGTAAACCAGACTCTGATATCTAAAGACCAGACTCTGATATCTAACCTTGAGTACTATGATCTGAAAGATAACTCAAGACAGGAAATGGCAAGATAAACAACCAAGTGTTCTGAAGTTGTTCATCTGGCATCAAGCTTTAATATGACATCAAGCTTTGGCATCAAGCTTTGACTCTAGAAGTCAAACATATATCAACCAGGATTTGTCAACCAGGCTTCAATCAGGATGTTAATCAGGCTCTGAACCCAAAATGCAATCAGGCTCTGAATCTGAAATGAAATCAGGCTCTGAATCTGAAAAATACTCAACCAGAAAGGGAAGTATCTAATTCCATTAGAGTATTCATTTCAGGGGGAGATTGTTAATCTCAGGGGGAGTAATTTTAATTCATTTTTATTGAACAAATTGCTCATGTTTTGTCATCATCAAAAAGGGGGAGATTGTAAGAGCACAGATTGTGTCTTAGTAATATCTCTATGTTTTGATGATAACATTAATGATAATTTGTATACAAGAATTATACTCTCTAAATTTGTTCTAAACTGTTTTCTACAGGCACAAAAGATTTTAATCTTAAAGAGCAAATTTGATGTGAACAATGAATTCTGAATGGCTCAAGAGCATCTGAAGATTAGAAGAATCTGAAGTATAAGAGCTTAGTTATCAAGATTCTGAAAATACAACACGCTGCATGTATTATCAAGAATCTGAATAAGAGAAGACTCTGAGTGAAGAGACTCTGAATGAGAGAAGACTCTGATCTGAGTGAAGACTCTGATCTAAGAGCATGTTACGCTTCAAGCACACAGCTGCACCAGACTCTGATTCATCAACATCTGAAGAACATATTAGGCTCTGAAGTTTCCAGAAGGTTCTGAAGACTGAAGACTCTGATATTGATTGTTGATCTGAATTATTTGAAGAAGAATATTTTAATATATCCGTTGGAATATGCCAGCAAATCTTTCCTTAATTGGGATAGACAAAATTCTCTGCAAAGAAGATTATTCCTCTGGTACATTCCTGATATAGTTAAATCACAGCTCAGCAGACAATTGCTACACCCACATTTTGTGCGCCGTCTCTCTGCTGTAATAGTACAAAGGACAGTACTATTTTGATATTGGAAATATTTTCTCTAACGGTAAAATATTCTCTCCAATATTCAAGTGGCTATATAAAGGACATCATAGCTCATTCTTCAAGGGCCAAAAAATTACAACAAAATTGACAAGAACTCTCTCACGCTAAAAGCTTTCATATTCTTCACTGTTCATACATTGTTCTAAACTTAGAGAAATAACACAGTTGTGTTTATAGCTTTCATAGAAGCAATTCTTACTCTTTCATTGTATTACATTAATTTGTAAAGAAAGTTTTCCTTAAGAGGATCTAGGTTAGATCAGTAGCTCTTAAGAAGACTAAGAACAGTTGTTCTTAGGTGTGCTATTTGTAATCAGTTGATTTGAATAGTGGATTAAGTCCTTGTTGAGAAAGGCAAATCACTCTTGAAAAGGGTGGACTGGAGTAGTTGAGTTCAACGAACCAGGATAAAAATACTTGTGTTTTTATCTTTGATTATTTTCTGTCATACTTATTCAACCCCCCCCCTTCTAAGTATTTTCTCACCTTCACAAAGGATTACCAACCAAAAGTTGAAATAACAAATCCGGGAAAGGAAGATTACCAACCAAAAGTTGGAATAATGTCAACAAAGCTTTGGACCCAGCTGGGAATTACCAACCAAAAGTTGGGATAACATCCAACAAGCGACAGACTACCAACCAAAAGTTGGAATAACGTCAACAGGGGATAAAATCCAACCAAAAGTTGGGACACAAGGCTACTAACCAAAAGTTAGGATCGCCGGAGGCGCTGAACAAAGCTGACTCCACCACAGAAGACTACCAACCAAAAGTTGGGATGATCATCCAGGATTACCAACCAAAAGTTGGAATAAAAGGCTACTAACCAAAAGTTAGGATCGCCGGAAATGCTAAACGAGAGCGAACTGACCACAACAAAGTTTACCAACCAAAAGTTGGAATATCCGACTTTGCTGAAGAAAACGAGGATTACCAACCAAAAGTTGGAATAACATCCAAACGTCAATAGGTCACCAACCAAAAGTTGGAATGAAGCAAAGATTAACAACCAAAAGTTGGAATAAAGACTCTGCGAGGGGGAACCAGAGATTACCAACCAAAAGTTGGGATAAACCACCCTAGAATTACCAACCAAAAGTTGGAATACCAAACACAATAATTCGGACTACGCTAGGGAGTATCAAACAAAAGTTGGGATAATGCACCCAGAATAGGCAGGCAACAGAATCAACCGACTCACAACTTGCAACGAAAGCTCCGTTATGAAAAGAGAGGTTCAAACACACGACTCTATCAAGGAACATCAGTTCACCAAACAACTCTGTCGGGGAAAAGAAACATCTGAACAAAAGGCTCAACCAGGGGAGAAGGCGCTTACAAGCGACTCACCTGGGGAGAACGAAGACGTTTAACCAAGCAACTCACCTGGGGAGAACGAAGACGTTTAACACTTGCCCTGTCGAGGGAATTGACACTAAATTCTGCTCGAGGAAGAAAATCCTGAATACTGATATTACTGGAAAGACACCAGAATGTCGACTCCATTAGGGAAAGGGCGTCAAAGATGTTGCATCTGCTGGAGAATAATACTTGATTGCAATCTACCCTGCTGCCGAGGGAATATCTTTCCACCTTACTCTGTTGGGAACATGCTGAGAACAAATCCACCCTGTTGGGGATTATTGTAGGGAGACAAAACTTTGTTCTGCAGGAGACACACCACACTTTCGCTGGAGACATCTGACTTGATAACGAGATTATGTGGGGAAACAAAATCTTCGTTGAACAAAATGTCTGACTGCATTCCACCTGAAGGAACCCTTCGAAAACTTGCTGGGGTGTAAGAACCCGCTTACGCTGGGAAACAAAACTCTGAACTCCCGCTAGGGGAAAAGTGAATCATCTTGTATTGCCGTTAAAATATCATCATTAGGGAGAGTCTACCGGGGAGAAGACCATGTCATCCTGCAACAAACAAAAGCATGCCTTACATACAAAATGGTTACTTTGGTTACCATTCATGATACTTGTCGCTCAAGCAAAGTCATTGCTTATGTTATGCTCTGTAAAGCCTCATGTTTTCACCTGTAACGTTTACCAAAATAACATACGTTTTTTGCAAACAAAATAATAACAGTAAAAACAAGGAACGAAAAATTCTTCGACTGAAGTGAATACTTTATTGATAAAAAAAGCCAGCAATTAGGCAAATTACAATTCAAATGCAATTCCTGAAAAGAGGTAATTGTGTAAAAGAAAAAGAATATATACAAATGTTGGCAATATGGAAACAGACAACCACCATGTGTCGATTTAGCTATGACCTGTATGTCTTCGATGTTCCCCATGTTTCGCCTTCTGAAAAGACTGACTGGACTGATTCCTTTCCTTTGGGATAACCGCTCACATGTTTACAGATCGAACGCAGACCGCAGTCATTTGCTTTCCAATCCCTAACTTTTTCCTGGATCGCCCTTTCGGTTTTTCAATCCAACGGGATACCCATTTTTGCCAAAGTCGCCTATCCAGGTTTTCAACTTTGCGGGTTTACATTTTTCTTTTTATCCCTAATTTTTGCCTGAACCTTTTCATTTTCTAGTTCACCGGGATGCCTCATTTTTGCCTGGACTTTTCTTTTTCTGTCCAGCGGGTCTCTTTTAAGAAAAGTATTTTTTAACCACGTCTACATTCACAGGGGATGAAAAATCTTCACCATCCATGGTAGATAGTAATAAGGCTCCGCCAGAGAAAACCTTTCTTACCACATACGGACCTTCATAGTTAGGAGTCCATTTTCCCCTGTGAACTGTATGAGGAGGAAGGATCCTTTTCAACACCAAATCACCCGTTTAGAAGCACCGAGGACGCACTTTCTGATCAAAGGCTTTCTTCATCCTACTATGGTACAACCAACCATGAGCAATGGCTGCCAATCTTTTCTTGTCAATCAAGCTCAACTGATTCAACCTAGTTTGCACCCATTCAGCTTCTTCAAGCTTCACATTCGACAGTACCCTTAAAGAAGGAATCTCAACTTCTAATGGTAGGACAGCCTTCATACCATACACCAGTGAGAAAGGAGTTGCCCCGGTTGACATACGTACCGAGGTACGATAACCGTGAAGAGCGAAGGGAAACATCTCGTGCCAATCCTTATAGGTTACAACCATCTTCTGCACAATCTTCTTGATATTCTTGTTAGCTGCCTCAACAGCGCCATTCATCTTCGGACGATATGGAGAAGAATTGTGATGCTCAATCTTGAAACTATGACACAGTTCCTTCATCATTTTGTTATTCAAATTAGAACCATTATTAGTAATGATTCTCTCTGGAATTCCATAACGACAAATGATGTCCTTCTTTATGAATCGGGCTACCACCTGCTTCGTGACATTGGCGAAGGAAGTTGTTTCTACCCACTTCGTAAAGTAATCAATTGCAACCAGAATGAAGCGGTCTCCATTGGGAATAGTCAACTCAATCTTGTCGATCATATTGATTCCCCACATAGCAAAAGGCCAAAGAGATGTTAACACATTCAGAGGAGTCTGTGGCACATGCACCTTATCAGCATAAATCTGGCATTTATGGCATTTTCTGGCGTATTTGAAGCAATCAGATTCCATGGTCATCCAATAATACCCAGCTCTCAACAATTTTCTATCCATTGCATGTCCATTGGCATGAGTACCGAAAGAGCCCTCGTGGACTTCCTCCATCAACAGGTTTGCCTCAAGTTCGTCAACACAGCGCAGCAAGACCATGTCAAAGTTTCTCTTGTAGAGCACATCATCTTTGTTCAGATAAAACTTACCGGCTAACCTCCTCAAAGTCTTCTTATCTTTGCTGGATGCCCCAGATGGGTATTCCTGAGTCTTGAGAAAATGCTTGATATCAAAATACCAAGGCTTTCCATCTGATGCCCTCTCAATAGCAAACACAAAAGCGGGTCTGTCAAGACGCATGATAGTGATAGCTGGAGCTTCGCTCCGGTAATTCACTTTGTACGTCGAGGATAGTGTGGCCAAGGCATCTACCATCTGATTCTCAACTCTTGGCACATGATGGAACTCAATTCTATCAAATAATGGCAACAGTCTCCTTGCATAATTCTTGTAAGGCACCAGGTTGGCCTGACGAGTTTCGCACTCTCCTTTGATTTGATTGACGACTAGTGCTGAATCGCCGTACACATCTAGATTCTTGATCCTCAGATAAATGGCCTCTTCTAAGCCGATAACACAAGCTTCATACTCGGCTTCATTACTGGTGCAGGCGAAAGTCAATCGGGCAGTGAACGGTATGTGGGAACCGTGAAGAGTTGTAATGATTGCACCGATTCCATTACCATATGAATTAACCGCTCCGTCGAAAACCAGTTTCCATTGAGATCCAATCTCAGGACCCTCGTCAGGTAAAGGCTCATCACAATCTTTCATCCTCAAAAACATGACGTCTTCATATGGAAAATTAAAATTCATCGGCTGATAATCCTCAATCGGCTGTTCAGCAAGATATTCCAACAGAACGCTTCCCTTAATGGCTTTTTGTGAAACATATTGAATATTATATTCTGTTAAAACCATTTGCCATCGGGAAATCCTTCCGGAGAGTGCTTGTTTTTCAAAGACGTACTTGATCGGAATCATCTTCGAAATCAAGAGGGTTGTGTGATTTAACATGTACTGTCTCAAACGCTTAGCAGCCCAAGCAAGTGCACAACATGTTTTTTCCAGCATTGAGTATCTCGACTCACAATCAGTGAATTTCTTACTCAAGTAGTAGATGGCGTGCTCTTTTCTACCTGACTCGTCTTGTTGACAGAGCACACATTCCATTGAATTCTCAAGAACCGTGAGATACATTATCAGAGGTCTCCCTGCAACTAAAGGCATGAGTATCGGAGGTTCCTATAGATATTCTTTTATTCTTTCAAATGCCTTTTGTAAATTTTCATTCCACCTGACTGTTTGATCTTTTCTTAGCAATTTGAAAATTGGTTCACAAGTGGTTGTAAGATGAGATATGAACCTTACAATGTAGTTCAATCTCCCCAGGAAACCACAAACCTATTTTTCCGTTCTCGGCTTAGGCATTTCTTGTATAGCTTTTATTTTGGCAGGACCTCAATACCCTTTTCACTGACAATGAAACCCATTAACTTTCCAGATCTCACCCTGAAGGTGCACTTGTTAGAATTCAGCCTCAGTTTGAACTTTCTTAACCTTTCAAACAATTTCAGAAGGTTGACCTGATGTCCTTCCTCCGTCTGTGACTTTGCAATCATGTCATCAACATATACTTTAATCTCATGATGAATCATATCATGAAAGAGATTCACCATTGCCCGTTGATAAGTTGCCCCTACATTTTTCAATCCAAAAGGCATCACCTTATAGCAAAAAGTCCCCCACGGTGTGATGAAAGTAGTTTTCTCCATGTCTTCTAGGGCCATCTTGATTTGGTTATACCCAGAGAAACCATCCATGAAGGAAAACACAGAATATCGAGCGATGCTATCAACCAACACATTCATATGGGAGAGCGGGAAATCGTCATTCAGGCTCTCTTTATTCAGATCTCTGTAATCAACGCACATCCTGACCTTTTCATCTTTCTTAGGTACAAGAACAATGTTAGCAATCCACGGAGGGTAATTCGCAACAGCAACAAAACCAGCGTTTAGCTGCTTCTGAACCTCTTCTTTGATCTTGACTGCCATGTGTTGTACCCCAAAATTTGCCCAACCTTTTTCTAGCTTGGTTTATGTTTCATCTCATTGTTCTAGCATTTGCATTTGCATATCATTGTTCATTTGCAATGGATCAGGAGAGGTGTGTATAACAAGAGAAGGTTACCAAGCGTTCTAAGCCTAAGCAAGAGGTTTTATACAAGTAGTCAAGCGCTTGTCATCATCAGGAGAAGGTCAAAGTCTTTGAAAGAGTGGATGGATAGTTGTGGTTTATCTCCTATCTTGGATGCCAATTGAAGATTATCAGAGGATTGTGAGTCCATGGTTATGGATAGAGAATGTTGGGGAAGCCCATTGTGTGCTTTGAGAGCCATTGTGGGGCTTATCAAAGTTGTTACATTATGTACAAGAGGTTGCAGTCAGAGGATTGTACACCTAGGGTTTCATCTGCCTAGTGCAAAGTCAATTGGAAATTTGAAGTGGTTTGAGACTCAGTTTTAAGTCATTGTGATCATGGAAAGTTGTGTTGAAACATCTAGGATGTTATTTCAAGATCAATTTAAGAAGAATCAAGAGTGTGAGAAGTTACCAAATTAGGGTTTCTAAGCTTGTCAGTGTAAAATCCCCTGCTTAGTGCCTAACTTCAAGACCACATATCTCAAGATACAAGTTTCATCTCACTTTGATTCTAACATGAAACTTGTAAAGCATGTTCTTAGATTTCTTTTGAGTACTAGAACTCATCCATCTGATTTCTAGAACTCAAGTTATGATGCTAACAAGTTATGGGTCCTCAGATGAATGTGATTTCAGTCAACAAAAGTCAACCAAATTCCAAGGCATTTTTGGCCTAGAACCATGTTTCATGTCACTTTGACCTGAACATGAACGTTGTTCCTCATGATCTTAGCTTTCCAAAAAGTACTTGAAGTCCTTCATCTGATTTGTAGAACTCAAGTTATGAGGCTTGCAAGGCAAGGGTATTTTGGGAAAGTAAAATTATAGGTCATTTTATTTATAGGTCCATTTCATCCATTTGCATGCTTCAAATGAAAATTTCCCCAACATGAAAATTGCTTCAGACAATCTCACTTCCATCATAGAACACTCAATTGTCATGAATTTGGCTAGGGTTTGGAGATTGGTGAAGGAAATTTCATGAAAAAAATATTTAAAAGGGGAAATTCAATTAAATTGATTTTTGAACTTTTACAAGGCATGTTTGTGCACATTTTGAGTCACAAGAACATAACAAGCAATATGCACAAATTGGATTTGAGATTTAAGGTCAATTTCATGTGAAAATTCATGGTTACTTCAAGTGTAAGTCACACATCCAATTTCAACCATTAGATCATTTCAAGGGTTCTTTTCCATTCATTTGATCAAAGTGAAGTACCAGCAAGCTATTTGAATAAAAAATAAGGCCTTTAGCACCATTTTCATGTGTAAATTTGAAGCTTCACTTCTAAACTTTGGATTTTTCAATTCATCATAACAGGCCATAATTGGGCCTCCAATTGATCATGGATCCATAATATATAAACTCATGATGAAGAATAAACCTTCATTAGTGCAATTTGGTGAAGATTGGAGCAAATACAGTTGAGAAAATCCAAGAAGCAACTTGAAATCGTGAATTCAATTTGGGACCAATTCAAGGCAAATCAAGATCAGCAACATCTTCAGGGAGCTCCATTGATTGTTTCTGGATCATTTTGCACAAGGTTAACAGCATTACAAGACCCAACGGAGAGGCTCCGTTAGGTAAGTTACCTTTAAAGAATTCTCACTCTATACGCATCCATTTCATGTCATTTTCATTGCAAACTGAAGCCCTACTTAAGTAGACAAATTCTGGATAGGATTGAGCTCTGTTCTTGATAATTTATGTTATGTGCTTGAAACTTTATGGATTCGAATCTCTTTTTTCTTGCGTGAAAAATGGAATTGAAACCTATATCCATGATCTACTCATCGTGACGATCAATTTGGTATAAGATTTTGCCTGATTTGGTTCATTTTTCCTCTGCAACTCCGGCGAGGTGAACGGGGAAGATGATCGGAGAACAGTGTCTTTGTCGTCTGGTTCTTCCCTTCCGTTTGCCAGCGTGTCACGCCACTTGGAACGTTGAACCTTAGACTGCATTAGATGAACGGTTAGGATCACTTTGACCTGGCCACGCGTGCACTTTGAATGCCAACTCATTAAATGAAATGCATAGTTTCATTTGGCTCAGCATATGTTTTAATTTTGGGCTTAAAACATGCTAATCACACCCCCATCCAGCCAAGGCCCAAGGAAATGAACTGTATTTTTTGCTATTTGACACGCACGTTTTATTCTTTTATTTTTTCTTTTCAATTAATATATGTTTTGATTTTAAATCAGGAAAAATACTTCTAAGTGTTGTAAAATCCCTTAAAAAATACTTTTAGGTACTTTAGGATATTAACTAATTTTTGGAAATTTTTATTTCCATTTTTCATATATTTTTCAATTAAATAGGGATTTTAACATTTGATGTGTTTTTAATTAATTTAAAATTGTTCTTCTTTGTTCTTGATTTTCTTTCTTGAGTAATTCTATGGTCCAATGAGTGAAATTTTTTCCTCATATTCATGATGAGTTGAAGAAATTTTGAGGACCATTTTGCCTCTGGTTTGATCATTTTTTGTTTGACTTTGAGGGCCCTTTTGTTGACCCACGATTCTTTCCTTTCAAAGTGGTACACATTAGGGTTTCATTTCCTTTAGTGGTGCTTTGATGGAACATTGCCTCTGATCTTTTGGCCTCTGGTTTCCAACTCACTTGTGATCATTTGAGATTTTATTTGGAATTAATTGATCATCTTTCCTATTTTTGAGATAGCTTGCAAGTTAGGTTATTTCTAAGGGATGCTCATACATACAAGTGACCTAGTTTGGTTTGGAAATGACTTTTATGGATCCATTAAACTCCTAAATCTTGTTTATTCATGTTGTTAACATATTTAAGGGTTTGGATGTTCATTTATAGGTCTTAAATGTGTTCATAGCTTATTGAATTATGCATTTCTTTGTAGGATTTCCACTTGTGTTTCAAGTGTTGATATGTGTAAGACTTTGGTCTTTCTCCTTGCCTTTTCTTGCATGCCTTTTGGTTATGTTTGATGTTTGATTTGTGCATTCTCTCTTTTCACCTCCACCTCTGTCCAATGACTTTGGGGTCCCATTTGAGATAGCTTAGTCCCTCCTTTGGAGGTACTTGAAGCATGTCATGAATGGTGCTTCCTTGAGGACTTCTTTGTTTGTTTCTTGTATAATTATTGAGTTTGCTTATGCTTGAGTTGACCTTATGAGTTCCCTTGGTTCTCATATTGCCTCCCATGCTCTTATTGATTTATGTCCTCTTTTCTTCTCATTTGGTTTGCCTTATGGCTTGTAGTTGATGTGTGAATGGTTATAGGATTTATTCTCCCATTTTCATCCCATTTGTGTGTGCAATTGTGTGCTTTCTTTTGGATTGCTTTCTTCCTTTCCTTTTGCATTTATTTCTTGTATTAATAAATGTTGAGATGTGTTTGTGGAGGTGTTTGCCCCACACTTTTTCCTCCCTTTGCTTGTGTGTTGCATTGCATATGCATCTTTGCATCTTTACTTTCTTATTTTTATGCTTCCTTCTTCTTCTCTCTTCTTTGCCATGTTCCCTTAGGATCTCTAATCTCTTAAGATTATGATAAACCTTAGGCTTGAACCCATGCATGATAACATTAGGTAGCATTTGAAGGTAGTAAAACACTTAGAATGGGGGGTTGAATAAGGGGTTTTCAAACAAATATGACAATAGAAAATAACAAGTTATTTTTATCCTGGTTCGTTTAAACTCAAACTACTCCAGTCCACCCGGCCAAGGTGATTTCGCCCCTCTCAAACGAGGACTTAACCCACTAAATCAAAACTTGATTACAGTGATTTCCACTAAGACAATTGTCTTAGTCTTCTCAAGAATCCTGACCACAACTTGGTCTCTCAAGGAACTTTTACAAAGAGTAAATTACAAATGTGTTTAAGTTACTTCTAAAAAGCTATTATCACAACTGTGATTTTTACACAAAATAAAGAACAAATAAAACTTAGTGTTTTATAAAAGTTGTTTGAATGTTTTCTTTGATTGCTTCTTTAAATTTTTTCTTTCAAACTGTTGTAGCAAATTGTTGTAGTTGAAGTGTTGATGAAGACTTATTTATATACACCACTTTCTCAATAGTGTGTAGAAGAAAGTAGTGTAGGATGTAGACAGAAAGGACAAATACTTTTCGTCTTAATTTGACATTCCCTTTTTGCCTGAAATCTTGTGTCATGCACGAATGAGAAATAGTACCGTTGGTAGACCTTGGGTTTAGCAACGTCTCTTTCTTGAACACTTTCTTTTCAAATAAACATATATTAAAATTAATTTTTCATCAGATCCTCTAATGTTGTTCCTTGTTCTTCTTATCAGAGTCACTCTTTCAGAGTCTTGCAGCAAAGTGCTTAGTGTGAATTATGATCAGAGTTGACTTGATTCAGAGCCTCTGTACTTGCAGCGTTTAGTTCTCAGAATCTTCTGAATATTTTGAGTCTTTATACTCTGCGCTCAGAGTCTTCTGTAGACAGTGCTTCAGAGTCTTCTTCAGCAAGCGCTTCAGAGTTTTCTTCAGCAAGCACTTCAGAGTCTTCTGCAGCGTTTCAGAGTCTTCTGCAGTTGCACTTCCTACGCTCAGAGCTTAGCATTATATTGTTCAGAGCTTTGCTTTAAATCATGTTCATAGGAATTCTTTGTCTTCAGATGAATATTTATTTGATATCTGAAACAAAAACACTTGAACAAAATTAGAGTATATATTTTCTTATACAAAATTTCATTAATGTTATCATCAAAACATTGAGATATATTAAGAACCAATCTGTGTTCTAACAGCATTCCCTTTCACCCCAACTATAGGTATACTTTGCATGACAACTACTAGGTTTGAGTCAGTCCCCCCTTTAGTGTGTCCTTTCTCTTCTCATCTTCAAATTCTCTCAAAACATTTAATAAAGGTTAATGAATGTTGTACGCTATGAGCCTTAAGCTACTTGAGAAATGATGATTGGGGGGCTTCCTCTCAATGGCCTAGAGTGTTTAGTGTACACCCTTTGGGTGATATGCGACGCATTCGCTCCTAGGTCATAGTCTTTAGTGCAACATGAATTACAAACAATAATCATGCACTTCTTCTCTAAAAGACTTCAAAAACAAAGTTCAAACCTTTTTCATCCTTCGGGATCTTAATAATGGAAAACCTTTTTTATAAGGAGATTTTTGTTAACTCTTGGTTCTACCGCAAACAGGTAACGCCTAAGTCTCCAATGGTCGAGCTGCATACACCTAACTGCTAGAACTAAGTTTTAACCCTACTCGGATAAAAAAAATTGAACCAACCGGTGTTCTTGTTAGCCCGAACTATGTTTTCTTTGATTTCTCATACCAGATGAGAATATGTAGGCACAAGACTGTGATGTCTTGGCGAGCAACCTTCCCCCACCTTTCACCCGTAGTTAGCCGAACTACGTTGACTCTGACTTTCCCGTTGCACGAGGGAGTACGTAGGCACAGAGCGGCGATGCTCTGCCGAGTCATTTTTATTTTCTTTTGTCCTCGAGACCTTTAGTTAGATAGATAAACACCCTCTTAGATAGATAACAAACGTGGATCACGTTGAGTACGACGGACGTGAGGGGTGCTCATACCTTCCCCTTGCGTAACTGACTCCCGAACCCGAGATATGGTTGCGATGACCTGTCTTCTCCCGTTTTCGTCAGGTTTTCTCTTATCATTTCCTTTCCCTCTTTTGGGATAAATAACGACCGGTGGCGACTCTTCTGTCATTATCGACACCTTTTTTCGCAGTAGCGACACCATGTCAGTCCTTGTCCGTCTCAACTTCTTCTTGACTGGCGGACATTCTTCTCTGAGAGGTAACCGGTGTACCACAATATCTGTATCAAGTCCGGGCATGTCTTGGTAAGACCAAGCAAAGATATCCTTATACTCACGGAGCATTTCAACCAATCTTCTCTTTATACTGTCTTCCAATGCAGCCCTCACTTTACCTCTTTCCTATCATCTTCGGTACCCAGATTGACAATCTCAATATCCTCCTGATGAGGCACAATGACCCTTTCCTCTTGCTGTAAAAGTCTGGCTAACTCTTCAAGTAGTTCACAGTCTTCGTCAGTCTCTTCTTCAGCTTCATAAATGGGATTATCAAAGTCATACGAAGTCATAGCTGAATTTGAATCGATGGCATCTGATAGAAAAGACCTGCATGATTATGTTTATGTTTATTATGCGATGCAACAAACAAAACACGTTGCCATTTTTCTGTTTAATATAAATGCAAAACAAAAACAAGAAAAACAGGGATCACAGTATGTGAAAAACGTCCTTTATTTATGATAAAGTGAAAATAACAAGAGGGCCCCACAAATTGGGTCACTACGTCTTGGGAAGAACGTAGGACTGAACATAAACAAAACAATGAACATTACTCTGCAGTAGTAACATGAATAACTTCTTCCGTAGTCCAATTGCACAGCTTCTGGCCAGGAGTACATGGATGAATCCAGGCATCCATATCGCAATCGCTATCACCTTCATCATCTCTAAAGGCATTAACTCTGTCGAATATCACACCGCTGCTGGTGAATTGAACGGGTCCCCTGTACCTCGAAATGTTTTGAGAAGAACTAGAAGGTTTGTATCCCAGACCAAACTTGTCCTGCTTGACGGGAACATTAAGAACTTGGCCCCACTTTTGAGATGCACCGGATTCTACAATAGCATGAGCTTCCTTGAACTATGACATCGAAACCTCTGGGCTCTTGGCTTTTACAGGAGACTTCTCCTAAATTTGTACTGTTTCAAACGCCTGGAAAAGTGTTTCGTGGATCTCCCCATCCACTTCCACATACTTGAAGGATGATAAATGGCTGACCATAATATCCTCTTCACCGTATACTATGACAATTTTCCCTTCCATCATATATTTCAGCTTTTGATGCAACGTTGAAGTGACTGCTCCCGCAGCATGTATCCAAGGTCGGCTAAGCAAACAACTGTATGCTGGCTGGATATCCATGATGTAAAAATTTGCATCAAAGATCTCTGGTCCTATCTGAATAGGCATCGTAATTTCCCCAAACACCGATCTTTTAGACCCATCGAAAGCCCTCACAACCAAATCACTTGGCGTGCATATCAAACCTTGAGTATCCAATTTCATCAACGCCTTCTTTGGAAGCACATTGAGGGATGATCTTGTATCAACCAGGACGTGCAACAGAAGGTACCCTCTACATTCCATGGATATGTGTAAAGCATGGTTATGGTTTCTCCGAGCAGGAGTCAGATCCAGATCAGTAAAACCAAGACCATTACCGGCGTTTACATGAGCTACTACCCCCTCCAACTGATTAACAGAAATCTCCTAAGGTACATATGTTGCATTCAAGATTCTCAATAAAGCGTTGCGATGTGCCTATGGACACAACAACAATGACAGAATGGAAATCTTCAAAGGAGTCTGATTTAAGTGATCCACAATCTTGTAGTCACTTTTTTGAATGAGCCTCATAAATTCCTCTGCATCTTTCGAAAAAACATCAGTATCAACCTGTTGTTGGATATTCTCCTCAGTCACGACCTTACCCTTACCTTTGTCATTCTTATCAATATTAACCTCTGGTGGAGAAAAGATCCTACCACTTCTAGTGATACCTCCGGCACCAACTATATTCTCAACTGACGAACTTCCACCTGTAGATGTTGTCCATTCCTGTCTCTGCCCATTACAGAACACCTCTCCCCTATAATTCCATGGGATGGCTTTAGTACTCTCGTATGGCACAGGTTCAGGTACAGTAATGATAACCGGAGCTGGCCTAGAAGGCGCTGAAATATTAATTGTCTGGTACGGAATAGAGATCGTAGCAACTCCGCTTCCATCATTACTCACCTTATCCTCAACATCGTCTTTTACAACCTTGTCAAATTGTAAACTACCCTCATCAATCATTCTCTGAATACCCTTCCTCAAAAGATCACAACCCTCAGGCTGCACTTCACATTCTGAGCAGTCAGTGGAACATCCAGGAAACACCCCCTTCTTCAACAAACTAGCCTTCACAAAGCTCAACGGAGTCTTTAAATCCCCAACATCAGTTATCAGATTCAATTTTCCTCCCTCAATAATGGTGTTGGCCCCCGCCTCCCCATGATTTGGCATCAGGTTTTGATTCACATTAGGCTCATCGTTGGTGAAGTTGATAGCCTTGGAGTCAAGTAAATCCTGAACTTTGTGCTTGAAGGCCTTGCAATTGTCAATATTATGGCTCGGAGCGCCTGAATGAAAATTGCACCTGGCATTCGCATCATAACCAGGAGGCAGTGTACCAGTGAGAGGAGCCAGAGTCCTTTTCTGAACCAGTTGCAACTGTAGCAGACGTTGTAACAACTGATAATACGGTATCGGAGGGTTCTCAAATTGTCTATCAGTCATTTTGTGCCTAGAAACATAAGGTCGTGGAACGTTAACTCGTTGCTGAGTTGCGGCGGGGATATCTACTGTAGCGACTTGTTGATGATAACAGGATTGAGCTCTACCTTTACCCTTGTGAGAAATAGTGTTTGCATCCCCTTCCCTCCTCTTAGGGGTTGCTGAATATGGTTTCTTTGTTCCTTCTGAAGAGGATCCACCACCATTTGGAATCTTTCCAGAATTAATCCCACTTTCAACTCTCTCGCCAGCCATTACCAGATCAGAAAACCCTGCAGACATGCATCCTATCAACTTTTCAAAATACACATCGGGCAGCGAAGCCATGAATATGTCTATCAACTCCCTTTCCATCATAGGAGGTTGTACTCTTGCAGCTAGATCCTGCCATCTCTGGGCGTATTCCTTGAAGCTCTCAGTATTTTTCTGCGACAAACTCTGCAATTGTACCCTATTCGGTGCCAGATCACTATTATACTAATAGTGATGCACAAAAGCCTCGACCAATTCTCTCCAGCTGCGGATATGAGTTCTCTCAAGTCCTATATACCATTCCAAAGACGCCCCTACCAGACTATCTTGGAAAAATGCATTAGCAGCTTTTCATCATCGGAGTATGCAGACATTTTTCTAAAATATGCCCGAATGCGCACTCTTGGACAGGTCGTCCCTTTATATTTGTCGAATCTGGTGCCTTGAACTTGGGAGGAATCCTGACCCCAGGAACTAGACCAAGATCTGACATATCAAGACCCAAAGAGTTCTGATTCTCAAAAGACTTCATCTTTTCCTTGATCAATTTAAACCTTCGGTCAGCTTCAGTTGGCAAACCACCCTCCATATCTCTCACAAAAAAGACATCATCTTGGTGATCTTCCTAATGAGGGCCAGCAGCCCCGTGCACAGCGTACACACTTCCATTATCATTCTCATTCGCAGCACCTCCGCCCGAAGGTATAACAACAGCAGGAATACTTTGTGGAACGGATCAACCAATCGGTGGAGGAATAACACCATTTCCTCTATGCAAAACGCCCTATTCGTCGACCCGTGGTATCAACGGTTGGACCATAATTCTTAATTGTTCCTACCCACTAGCAACATTCTGCATCAGCTCCATGAATTAGGCCATGCAAGTCCTGACTTCCTGCAATTCAACTTGAACCTGATCCTTTGTTGATTCCCTCGAGTTGAATATCTGTGGAAACTGAACTCCTCAATCCTGTTACTGAAGAAAACCAAGCAGAGTTAGGAACAAGGTGTCTCTACTGCGAAAATCGGCGCCGGCTGAACAGAAGAGTCGCCACTGTGCGTTATTTATCCCAAAGGAGGGAAAGGAAACGCTCAGAGTAAACCTAACGCAAAACGGGGAAAGGAACGGTCATCGCAACCAAATCCTGGATTCGGGAGTCGGTTACGCAAGGGGAAGGTATTAGCACCCCTCACGTCCGTCGTACTCGACGGGATCCACGCTTGTTTTCGGGTATGGATTGTTATTCTATCTAAACTAAGGGTTAAGGGTTAAAAGGAAATAAAATGACTCGGCAAAGTATCGCACTTTATGCCTACGTATTCCCGTCTGGAACGAGAAATCAGAGTCAACGTAGTTCACCTACCTATGGGAAAGGAGGGGAAGGTTGCTCGCTAGGATATCGCATCCTATGCCTACGTACTTTCATACAGCATGAAAGATCAGAGAAAACGTAGTTCGGGCCACGTACGACACAAGTCTGTCTTGATTGTTTTTATTCCTTCTGAAAAAGGTTTTTTCTGATTACTGGTCCAAGCGGACAAAAATGACGTTTTGATGAGTTCACATTCTTTTACGGAAGAAGTGTCTTTTGTTGTGTTTGAAATCTTATTGTGTTTTTCTGTTTGTTTTTGAGAAAGAAGAGACAGAACTCTAACCTATGGTTGCAAAGGGAATCAAACTAACCTAATGTTATCATGCATGGGTTAAGACCTAATGTCTATCATGTTCCTCTCTTGCGCAGAGAGAAACAGAGATCCTAAGGGATAAACGGAAACAGAAACAATAGCATATATACAATAAAGCAATAAAATGCATGGATGCAGCAATACAAGCGAGGCAAGGGAGTCCCACTCAACCTCGAACCTAGAAAACAACAGGCAAAAGTGAACAATATTCGCTTCCAACCTAACAGGTTAAACAGCAAGCAATACAATCAGGGAAATTCACACAATACATCAAAAATTATGAACAAAAGATAAACAGCAAACAGCAGTCTTCATCAACATCTGTCTTCAAGTCATCTTCAAACATCTACAGGCTTCCAGCAAGCATCAGTCTTCATCTTCACAGCCTCCAAGCAAGGTCTTTGTCTTCAATCTTTCAGGGCTTTTCTTCAAGTCTCACTCTCCAAGATGAGAAACAGTCAAAAGAATGAACTGGGGTGTTAAGCAATTAGTTGACCACCAAAGGTGGCAAACAGACTGCTAACAACACATAGATTGTTTCTCTCAAGAGTTCTATCTCTTAGACACTATCACCAAGCCTTCCAAAGGAAGGGGGTGAATGTCTTAGAGAGACTCTGCATCATAGAGAGGGATGGAGGCAACCAAGACCTTCCATGTTTGTGAATCAAGTTTTCTACTCTAGAGCTCTGCCTAACTCCTAGATCCTATAACCTTCAACAGCTGCCAGCAAGAGATACTCTTCATCAACTCTGGAAATTGGTCTTTATTCTTTAATCTTCAATGGGCTTCATCAGCACAGTCTTCAGCTCAAACCCCAAACCCCAAGCAGGCCCAATACCCCACACAGTCAAATAATAACCCTAGAGAGGGCACACCACACAGTCAAGCCAATACAGGAAATATACTAATGGTAATAGTAGAATAGGGGAAGCCTAACATTTTCTAAGGGATCTATTATTTACCCATAACCCCTATAGTCCCATACCCCAAAATTCAAACTACAACTCCTAAAAGAAATGATTTATCACACCTATGTTATATCTAAACCCTAGTTTTAATTCCCCTAATCACACCTAAACAAACCATCTAAAATTCAGTCCTAAAATCATGAATTAAATCTCATATGAAGTTTGAAGTCCTAAGTGAAGTACTCTAAAAAGAATGGTTCCAAGATATACAAGGATTTAGCTAAACTAAAATCAAAAAGATCAAGTATTAAACTAAACATTATTTAAAACCTATTAAAAGAAAAATATACTAAAAATGCAAAAATAAAATAAAATGCTAATTTTACTATATGACAATTTTCTTAACAGAAATAAGAAAAAGATGCAAAAACAACCACTCAAAAATATGGAATTTTCAATTTGTTATGATTTTTCAAAGAATTAAAAAAAATGAATGAAATTAAAATGAATTAGATTGATTAGGGGTGCAGTTAGTGGTTATTTGCATTGGAAAAAGGAGGATGGGCCCAGACTGGGGGTGCGCGTAGCAAGGCGCGTCTGGGCCCAGTTAAGTCAGAAACTCAAAAGAAAATAAAAAAACAAAAACGGTGCAAATAGCAATTATATTAGTTCAAAATGAATCGGCCTGGATATTGGTGGTGTGAAAAGTAATGGCAACTTAAGCCCAGTCTGAGTCGTTTAATGAAACGACGCGTTTTGCATTTCAGAATTCCCTCGCGTTTCATCTTTGAATCCTGGCCATTGGATGCGCTTCTGAGTCAAAGTCTTGTGAATGATCCAACGATCCTCATGTTTCTTCTCCAACGAGCTAGGGTTTCACCATTATTGAACCATGCATGAAGCTTCATGAACCAGACTTCAACACCTTCATACGACCTCGTTTCTCCATGAAATTCAGATCCATAAAAAGCAAAATTGCTCTAATTCACAAGCTGAACAATACTACATCACTAGTTCTTGCTATAACAACCTAGAAAATCAAACCCGATAGCTTCCTCTCCATGAACACTCCAATCTCCAACTTCTTCTTTCTTCAATTTCTTGGCATCAACACAACCACCAAACATCACTGATCATTCTAAACTAATCCACATGAATTAACACTCTATATCCTCTTAGTTCTAGGTCAAAACAGTTTTGGTGCTCATGTAACAAACTCCATGAAATGCTCTTAAACTCACCAAAATTATTCATCTACCTATTCCTAACAATTTTAACCTAAAGATTCTCTATCATGCTATCTATTTCTAGCCAATTCGATAGAAAAACCAACCTGGTGTGATCTTGAAAACAGATGGAGAAATCCTTGGATTCACAGCTAGCAAGGCTTAGGACTTGATCAATGGACTTGGTTCTTGGTTCTGTATGCAACAGCACTTGCTCAAATGCTCTTGATCTTGCAATTGAATCCTTCTTGCACTTTGGATGATGAAGTTGGTAGCACACGAATTCTGCTTCAATTCAACCAGATCTTGATGGAATCTTGCTCTATGATGAATGTAGGTGATGATAGGATCAAGAATTTTGAAGAATGATGAAGATTTGATAGAGTTTTGGTGTAATTTGCAAAATTGAGGAATGAGATGTAACTATGAGTTTCAACCAAAATGAATCACCAACCAATGATTGGATCCATCCTACTCAATATATAGATGCTCATGGAACCATCTAGAACTTGGTAGAAACTTCTTGTGCACAAATCCCTTGTGTTTTGGCATGTGTAACTTCATACATAAGTAACCCATGATAACTTCCAAACTTTGAACTAAACTCAAAAATCTAATATTTCCAATGGTCTCAAAATATTCTTTCCAATCAAAATGACCTATAATTTCATCCCATTTGGACATGTTATGAAAAATCTCATTTTTAGGTCACTTTTATTCATTAAATTCACCTTTTAATTAACCAAATTTGGAACCTTGAGGTATGAGCATTTCCAAACTTTCATGATCACTTTTATAGACTCAAAATGTCATTTGGAGAAAGTTTGATGTTGTGAAGTTTTTCATTTGAAGCTTCCTTGTATGAGTTTTGGGCATAGGCTTAAAATGACCTGTAATTCTCAAATGACCAAAATACCCTTTTCTTGCCAAGGACATAAGTAGAGTTCCACAAATCAGATGAAGGCATACCATACCTTTCTAGAAAGCTAAGATCATGAGGAACAACTCTCATGTTGGCCAAAAATTCATTTGAAAACTCCTTGAGGGGTAAACGTTGCTTGGAAGACAAGTAACTTTCACAGACAACATTTCAGATACCCCAGATGACCTGTAACTTGCAAGGACCATAACTTGAGTTCTCTAAATCTACTTGATGTCTTCCACCACTCAAATTAAAGGTCTTGAGATCCTATACAAGTTTCATGTTGGCCAAGGATCCATTTGAAGCTTGTATTTTGAATTATCTTGCTTGGAAGTTTGACCTAAATCAGGGGATTTTACACAGAAACCCTAATTTAGAAACTCCTCTTCTTCTTGATTTCTCTTGATTTCTCTTGATTTCTCCTTGGCACAACACCACATCCTTATCTACATGTCAAATGATGCACCCCACATCTCTCAAATAGACCTTGATGCCCTTCAATCAATCATTTGACCTAGGGTTGACCTAGGGTTGACCCAGATGAAACCCTAGTTGACTGTCTTCAACTGCAGCTCTTGCAATCTCCCTAATGACTTGCCTCTCTTTCAAAATGGCCTTATAGGTCCTCCATAATGTCTATATACCCTCCATGCTCAATTCCTTGCTCACAACTCCTTTGATGATCTTCAAATGCCCTCAAGATAGGAGATAGATCCACTGCTTGATCCACTAACTTCTCAGATTTCAATTTCTTTCTGATGGCTTGGATAAGCTTGAATTTGAATAATAACCTCTTGATAGGCTCATAGATATAAGAATACTACTTGGTCCCTTGTTGGATGATTCTCTATGCTATGCTATGCAGATGATTAGACTATGTACATGACTTTATATGCAAATGCTAATGCAATTGAAACATAAACCAAGTGAAGTAGGTTGAGCAAATTTTAGGGTGCAACAGCTGCCCCTATTCAAGCGACTTGGACCCGACTGGGTGAAGCGCGAACGGCCTTCAAACATTCGAGGTACGAGACGGTTGAATACTAAGAAACCGGAAATTTGCCAACCGCAGAAATAAACTGCACCACTGTTTGGGGAACGACATCCACCAACTGAATCTGGTTGTTACGGCAACAACTGATCCGACGTCTGATAATTCTGATTTCAACTTCAACCACCTATGTAACGCCACAGGTACTAAACACTTTTCGCAAAACACCTCTGTCCATAACGGGACTAACCTTATCAACACAAGAAGAGGGACAAATTCGTCAACGCGAATAGAGATTCTGTTGTCACAGTAGTAACCTTGTCCACATCTGGACCCAAACTTCGTCAAACCACGAATACACAAATCTGTCCACGTCAGGACTCACATCTCAACAACACAGGAATAGAACTTTGTCCATGTTAGGACGCCTGTTTCGTCAACACGAAGAAATCTCAACTAAAACTTGTCCACGTCAGGACTCCATCTGCCGTCAACACGGAAAAATCTCGGCGACTTTGCTGGGGATAACTCGTCTGCATTTCATCAGCACGAGGGGATCCTATCAACATAGGAATGAATTGTCCACGTCAGGAATAAATCGTCCACGTTAGGAATAAACTTTCCACGTTAGGAATAACCTTTCCACGTTAGGAATAAATCATCCACATTAGGAATAAAACTTCCACGTTAGGAATAAACTTTGCACGTTAGGAATAAACTGTCTACGTTAGGAATAACCTTTCCACGTTAGGAATAAATCGTCCACATTAGGAATAAAACTTCCACGTTAGGAATAAACTTTTCCATGTTAGGAATAACCTTTCCACGTTAGGAATAAACTTGTCCACGTTAGGAATAAACTTTTCCATGTTATGAATAAACTTTTCCACGTTAGGAATAACCTTTCCACGTTAGGAATAAACTTGTCCACGTTAGGAATAAACTTTTCCACATTAGGAATAAACTTTTCCACGTTAGGAATACATCGTCCACGTTAGGAATAAACTTCGTCTTGATTTGTCCACGTCAGGACTCACATCTTCGACCCGCTGAGGAAATAAAACTTGTCCACGTCAGGACTCACGCTTCGCCAACACGAAGAAAGATAAAATTGTCCCCCATCAGGACTCGCGCATCTTGTCAACCCGAGGAACTATAAACTTGTCCACGTCAGGACACACATTCCATCAATACCGAGAAATCGAATTTGTCCACGTTAGGACTAGCACATCTCGTCAACCCGAGGAAATAAATATGTCCACGTTAGGACACCCATTTCTCTAGCACGAAGAAATCCCGTCAATATAGGAATAAATTGTCCACGTCAGGACTCATATTTCGTCAACGCGAGGAACTCCTATCAATATAGGCAATAAAATTTTGACGACTCCGGGGAAATACTCCTGTCAACCAGTAAGAAAATACATCCGTCTGTTCCTACGGGAAGATACTCTGAATACAGTTTCTCTGCTTATCCCCACAGTAACTACTCCATTGGTCCCAACCCACAAACCTTTTAGCACTGACGTGACAGCGACTTTGAGGCGGACTCTACTGGGGATATTTGGAAACCAAACTACCGGACGCCTGTTCTGATAACCGGCGGTAGCCTCTGAAATTCTGATTCATGAAACCCTTTGATGCTGACGTAACAACAAATTTGAAGAAAATAATCCGCTGGCCGGACTAGAGAAACTTCAACAAGCAACTCTGGCGGGGAAAACAAGAGAAGTCTAACCTAATAACTCTGCTCGGGGCCAAAGAGAAACTTAACCTAATAACTTTGTGGGGGAAATAGTAAGATGAACCGTATCATCACACATCTCACGGCGAGACCTCGAATACCTGGTAATAGATCTGAGCCAGAACTCCATACTCCTGTTGAGAAAATACACCTGAAAGCAAAAGGTTAACCAACCTGATTTATGTTTCAAAATGCGTATGTTTGACAATGGCGTAATGCTCCGTACGACATGGAAATGCTACGCGTTTTTTTATTTGGTGGATGCAAGTATGACACTATATGCCGATGCAAATGCAGACTCGAACTGCTGGGATACAGAAACCGCTTCAGCAAAATAAATGCTGAAGACAATGCCAACTCCGCTGGGGGTAACCAGGTGCCACAGAATTATTCCAGCAAAATAAATGCTGGAAGAGTGAAGCCAACTTCGCTGAGGGATAATTGAATGCGCCAATCCTGATTGGACTTCTGCTGGGGAGTGAACGGGTATCACACGGTGTTCTGACAAAATAAATGCCAGGGCACACAACCAACTCTGCCGGGGAGAGTTTTCTTTTTTAATCTTTGAGTTTCACTGGGAGGAAAGACAACACTTGCTGGAAAGAGAACTCCGCTGGGGATGGAACGATTCTCTTGGGGAAAATCCACTGACTCCGCTGGGGGAGAGTAAATGACCCTACTGGGAAGGGTATACTGCCTGAGTGCAGCTCACAAGTTGGAAATATTAATCTTCTGAGGCTAAGCCACTCTGCTTGAGATGGGGGAATCCTTCTGGGGGACACCACACTATCTGAATACAGCCTACAATCTTGGAATCGCCAAACTCTGCTGAGGATAAATGACTTTGCTGGAGAATATCCTTTGGATAATCTACGACTAGCTGGGGAATTTGATCCTTCTTCAGTGAGGAACAGTGTTATCTTGGAAGCGCGACCTGCGTGGGGACCGAGTCTTTCGTTACGCTTCTGGTCAACACTGCAATCTTTTGATCGTCCACTTTGTACGGCTACGAACCCTGCAACACCACAAACAAGACAAGACAAGTCTATGCAACCAAATCTATTCAGGTTAGTGTTCTTGGCATCATTTTCAGTTAATTCAAAGTTTTAGCAATTATTGGCAAGGGCCAGCGACGTTATACACTTGCTAGTTTCATTAAACCTAGGCGTTTATCATGTACAAAACAGTAAAGAACCAACATCAGGTACTGAATAACATGTTTTATTGATTGGGCCCCTAAATGGGCAGAATTTTGTACACGGGATGTAACTCCTGAAAAGAGGAAGCTACGCACAACAAATATACAAGTATGCACAAGAAGCATAAATATAATGACAAATCAAATTTGTACACATGTCGACAACGGGATGCAGACGAACACCACGAGCTGATCCTCCTATGACTCGCCCGACTCTAATGCTTTTCCCGGCATTCACACTTCCGAAAAGATTGTATCTGATAATCGACCCCTCAGGTATATTCTCCCGCACCAATGTTCATTGTAGTATCAAATTCGGACCGCAGTCATTTGCTTTTCAAATCCCTAACTTTTGCGTGAACCGCCCTTTACGGGTTTTCAGTTCACCGGGATACCCTTTTTTGCCGAAGCCTCCCAGTGTAGGTTTTCAACTTCGCGGGTGTACATTTTTTTCAATTTTATCCCTAACTTTTGCCCGAACCTTTCATTCTGTTTTTGGTTCGCCAGGATGCCCCATTTTTGCCTGGACTCTCTTTTTTCTGTCCAGCGGGTCAATTTCAAGTAAAGTATTTTTTAACTGCGTCCGAATTCACAGGCGACGTAAAGTCTTCACCGTCCATGGTGGACAACAATAAAGCCCCTCCTGAAAAGACTTTTCGGACAACGTATGGCCCTTCGTAGTTGGGGGTCCACTTGCCCCTGTGATCTGTCTGCGGCGGGAGAATCCTTTTTAGCACAAGGTCGCCCGTCTGAAAGCTCCGAGGATGTATCTTATTATCATATGCTTTCTTCATTCGGCTCTGGTACAAACGACCGTATGCTAGAGAAGCTAGACTCTTCTCATCCATTAAACTCAGCTGGTTCAACCTGTCTTTCACCCATTCTGCCTCGTCGAGTTGGACATCTTGTAATACCCTCAGGGAAGGAATCTCAACTTCCAGTGGTAACACTGCTTCCATTCCATATACCAACGAGAACGGGGTTGCCCCGGTTGATGTGCGTACCGTCGTACGATAACCGTGCAAAGCGAAAGGTAGCATCTCATGCCAGTCCTTATAAGTCACCACCATCTTCTGGACAATCTTCTTTATATTCTTATTGGCCACTTCCACAGCGCCGTTCATCTTGGGTCGATAGGGGGAGGAGTTGTGATGCTCGATCTTAAAATTCTGACAGAGCTCCTTCATCATTTTGTTATTCAGGTTTGAACCGTTGTCAGTGATTATCCGCTCGGGGATTCCATATCTGCAAATGATATCTCTCTTGATGAATCTGGCTACCACCTGCTTAGTCACGTTTGCGTAAGACTCCGCCTCCACCCATTTGGTGAAATAATCGATTGCTACTAGAATGAACCGGTGTCCGTTAGAAGCCGTCGGCTCGATCTTTCCAATCATATCAATTCCCCACATCGAGAATGGCCATGGCGATGACATCACGTTCAGAGGGCTCGGAGGCACATGGATCTTATCTGCATAGATTTGGCACTTGTGACACCTCTTCGCAAACTTGAAACAATCAGTTTCCATAGTCAGCCAAAAATAGCCTGCCCGCAGCAGCTTCCTCGTCATAGCATGCCCACCAGCATGCGTACCAAATATACCCTCATGTATTTCCTCCATGAGCAGCTTCGCCTCTTTCTCATCTACACAACGTAGTAGCACCAAGTCGTGATTTCGTCTGTACAGGACACCATCCGGATTCAGGTAGAAATTACCCGCCAATCTCCTGAGAGTCTTCTGATCGTGACTGGATGCCCCAGCCGGATACTCTTTGTTCTTCAGGAAGTTAAGGATATCAAAATACCACGGTTTATCATCAGATGCTTCGTCAATGGCAAATACGAAGGCAGGTCTGTCAAGCCGAGAGATAACAATTCTGGGAGCCTCATTCCAGAAGTTGACTTTGTACATGGAAGACAAAGTGGTCAGGGCGTCAGCCATCTGATTCTCCGCTCGCGGTACATGATGCAATTCAACCTTGTCAAAGAAAGGCAACAATCTCCTTGCGTAATTCATGTACGGTATCAAATTGGGCTGACGTGTCTCCCATTCCCCTTTTATCTGATTCACCACCAGAGCTGAGTCTCCGTATACATCCAGATTTTTGATTCGCAAATCAATGGCTTCTTCAAGCCCCATGATACAAGCTTTGTATTCGGCTTCATTATTGGTAACTGGAAAGGTCAATCGAGCAGTAAACGGGATGTGCGACCCGTGTGGAGTGGTGATGATTACCCCTATTCCGCTACCATAGGTGTTTACAGCTCCGTCAAAGATCAACTTCCATTTGGAGCCCAATTCTGGTCCTTCGTCTGGCAACGGCTCTTTGCAATCTTTCATCTTTAGGTACATGATATCCTCGTCAGGAAAATCAAACCTCATCGATTGGTAATCCTCAATAGGCTGCTCTGCTAAGTATTCCGACAATACACTCCCCTTTATAGCCTTCTGCGAGACATACTGGATGTCGTATTCAGTCAAAACCATCTGCCAACGGGCAATCCTCCCCGATAATGCCTGCTTTTTGAATACATATTTGATAGGATCCATCTTCGAGATGAGCATGGTTGTATGGTTCAGCATGTATTGCCTCAAACGCTTGGCGGCCCAGGCTAGCGCGCAACACGTTTTCTCGAGCATTGAATATCGAGATTCACATTCCGTAAACTTCTTACTCAAGTAGTAGATCGCATGCTCTTTTCTTCCTGTATCGTCGTGTTGACCGAGAAAACAACCCATACTTCCCTCAAGAATTGTCAAATACATAATCAAGGGTCTCCCTGCCACTGGGGGTATCAAAATAGGAGGCTCCTACAAATACTGCTTTATTTTATTGAACGCCTTTTGACAATTTTCATTCCACGCTACAGCCTGGTCCTTTTTTAACAGCTTGAATAACGGTTCACACGTAGCCGTTAGGTGAGATATGAACCGGGCGATGTAGTTCAACCTCCCTAAAAACCCGCGCACCTCTTTTTCTGTTTTAGGCGTCGGCATCTCTTGTATTGCTTTTATTTTTGCAGGATCGACCTCTATTCCTTTTTCGCTCACGATAAACCCCAGCAGTTTACCTGATCTCACCCCGAAGGTGCACTTGTTAGGGTTCAGTCTCAGCCTGAACTTCCTAAGCCTTTTGAATAACTTCAGCAGATTCACCAAATGCTCTTCCTCCGTCTGGGATTTGGCAATCATATCATTGACATAAACTTCGATCTCTTTATGCATCATATCATGAAAAAGAGTTGTCATTGCACGCTGATACGTTGCCCCAGCATTCTTCAGTCCGAAGGGCATCACTTTATAACAAAATGTTCCCCTAGGTGTTATGAAAGTAGTCTTCTCCATATCCTCTGGCGCCATTTTAATCTGATAATAGCCCGAGAAGCCATCCATGAAGGAGAATACAGAGAATTGAGCAGTGTTGTCAACCAGCACATCGATGTGAGGAAGCGGAAAGTCATCTTTCGGGCTCGCTTTGTTCAAATCACGGTAATCTACGCACATTCTCACTTTACCGTCTTTCTTTGGCACTGGTACAATGTTAGCGACCCATGAGGGATATTTTGTAACAGCCAGGAAACCAGCATCCCACTGCTTTTGAACCTCCTCCTTAATTTTCACTGCCATATCAGGTCTAGTTCTGCGAAGCTTCTGCTTGACCGGCGGACATTCTTCTTTTAACGGCAGGCGGTGCACAACCATATCTGTATCAAGACCAGGCATGTCTTCATACGACCAAGCGAACACATCACTGTACTCTTTGAGCATTTCAACCAGTCTTCGCTTGACGTCGCTCTGCAGTGCGGCTCCTATACGGATGTTCTTTTCAACCCCTTCCGACCCCAGGTTAATAATTTCGATGACCTCCTCATGAGGCAGAATGACACGATCTTCTTGCTTCACCAACCAAGACAATTCTTTGGGAACATCGCCATCTTCCACATTCTCTTCTTCGGCCTGAAATACCGGGTGCTCAAAGTCGAGACGAGTCATAGGCGGTTCAATGATGTTATCTGAAAATGTTATCCTGCAAAAGGAATGGTTAAATGCTTCAAAATGCGTATAAAGCGAATAACCACGTTGCCATTTTATTGTAAAACACAAAACAGGAAAAACAGAGATCGCAATATTTGTACATGAAAAAACGCCTTTTATTTAATGATTAAACAACGCAATGTTCATAACAGCACAACCCTAAGCAAATCACGATGCCTCGGGTAAGACACCAGATTGTTCAACAATTAAGAAAACAAAGCATTATTGTTTGTGCTCCTGAATAGACCAATTGCATAATCCTTGTCCTGGCACGCTCGGATGAATCCAGGCGTCCATGTCGCAGTCACTGTCTCCTTCCTCGGAATCTGAAACAGCGTTGATGGCCTCGTGACACACTCCACTAGCGGTGATAGTTATCGTTCCTCTGAAACGGGGTGCCCCCACAGCAGGTGTTGATGACGACGGTTGATATCCCAGCCCAAATCGGTCCATCTTCACGGGAATATCCAGCACCTTGCCCCAGCCCTTTGTCTCACCAGTCTCTACTAGAGCCTGAGCCTCCTTATATGACGAGACGGCTACCTCCGACGCTTTACTCGGCCCGGGACCTTTGTCTTTGATGCGCAACCCTTCAAATGCCTGACAGGGTGTTTCGTGAATCTCGCCGTCGACCTCTACATACTTGAATGATGACAGATGGCTGACCAATATATCTTCTTCTCCACAGACTGTGACCACACTATCCCCTACCATGTATTTCAACTTTTGATGCAAGGTAGATGTGACTGCCCCAGCCCCATGGATCCAGGGTCGTCCGAGAAGGCAGCTGTATGCTAGCTGGATGTCCATAATATAAAATTCAGTCGCAAAAACCTCCGGCCCCACCTGTAGAGGTAATGTTATGGATCCAAAGACTGTTCTTCGTGTGCCATCAAATGCCCTGACCACCAAGTCACTAGGCGTACACAAGATTCCTCTGACGTCTAGTTTCATCATTGCTTTCTTGGGCAGCACATTTAAGGAAGATCCGGTGTCTACCAGTACGTGAGACATGACTGATCCTCTACACTCAACTGAGACGTGCAACGCCATGTTATGCTCTCTCCCCTTCGGGGTCAAATCAAAGTCTGTAAATCCCAAGCTATGGCCTGCGTTCACATGCGCCAACACCCCCTCCAGCTGATTCACGGAAACATCTTGGGGTACGAAGGAAGTATCCAGAACTTTCAACAATGCATTTCTGTGAGCTTCAGAACACAATAGCAACGACAGTATGGATATCTTTGACGGCGTCTGTTGAAGGTGCTCAACAATCTTATAATCGCTCTTGCGAATAAGGCGCATGAACTCTTCCACATCCTTCGATGCCGTTTCTTTTTTGTTCCTCTGCACAGGGACAGTCTCATTCATCTTTCCTTTTCCCTTCGCCATTCGTTCAGCCCCTACCTCAGGCGATATGAAGATTCTCCCACTTCTTGTCATACCTCCGGTACCGACAACGTTGTCTACAACCTCAACTGGCTGCTTATTAACATCAATTTTCACCCCATCACAGCACACTTCCAATCCATAGGTCCAGAGGACTGCCTTAGTGCTCTCATAAGGGATTGGTCCTGCCTTGGTGATAGTGATCGGCGGTCGCTTGGCCGGCGCCGTTATAGTTATTGTTTTTCGGGGGATCGTCACAGTAGATACATCACTTTGCTTGTCTGCTAATACCTCTGCAGGTTCTTCAACTGCCGTTCGGTCGAATTGTAATGTGCCTCCATCGATTAAAGTCTGAATACCCTTCTTCAATTCATCACAACCCCCAGCTTGGGTCCAACACTCTAAACAGTACTCGTCGCAACCTGGATACACACCACCTTGCAATAATCTGCTCTTTATCTCGCACAACGGTGTCTTTAGGTCGTCAACATTCATAATCAAGTTCAAACCCTCCTCAGTTAAAATGGCGTTTGCCCCATGATTGGGCATGGGCTTTTGCACTATGTTCGGACCCGCCTGTCCAAAATTGATAGCCTTGTTATCCAATAGATCCTGTACCACATGCTTGAACGCGTGGCAACCCTCTACATCGTGGCCAGGAGCCACGGAGTGGAATTCACAGTGCCTGCTTGCATCGTAACCATACGGAGGAGTGCCTGTTATTGGCGCCAGAGTTCTCTTTTCCACCAAGTTCAAACCCAGTAACGTCTGTAGCAATTCTGCATACGTTGAAGAAGGCTTTTCAAACACCCTCCTTGGTTTGCCCCCCTGGACTCTGCGATGGGCAGGTTGTGCCCCCTGTTGTAGCTGTTGTTGCTGTTGTTGTTGTTGAAACGGGATAGTAACACTTGCCACCTGCTGCGGCTGATTGTACTGGTTTCGACCTCTGCCCTGGCCTCGGCCTCGGCCCCCAAACACTGCACTTGCATCACCTTGACGGCGCCCACCGAAAGCCCTTCTGTTACTGCCAGCTGCAGTGGATTCCTCAGCTTGGAATCTTCCCTGTTTAATGTTGCTTTCAATCTTCTCTCCCATCAGGATTAAGTCTGAGAAACTGCCCAAAGAAGTATGAAACAACTTGTCATAAAACATGCCAGTGAATGTTCCTATGAACATATCATTCATTTCTTTGTCCTCCAAAGGAGGATGAACTCGGGCAGCCATGTCGCGCCATCTCTGCGCATACTCTTTGAAGCTCTCGCCCTTCTTCTGGGACAACCCCTGCAATTGGACCCAATTGGGTGCCAAGTCACTGTTGTACTTATAGTGAGCCACAAATGCTTCAGCCAGCTGCTTCCATGTCTTTATCTGAGTTGGTTCCAATCCCATATACCACTCAAGGGAAGGACCAGACAAGCTATCTTGAAAGAAATGCATTAGCATCCTCTCATCGTTTGAATATGTCGACATCCTTCTGTAGTATGACCGCACGTGCACCTTTGGACAGGTATCCCCCTTATATTTGTCGAATGTGGGAGCTTTGAATTTGATTGGCACCCTCAGGCCAGGCACCAGACCCATTGTAGTCATATCTAAGCCAACAGCGCTTTGATTCATGACCCCCTTCATCTGCTCCTCGAGCATCCTGATTCTCTGAGAGTCATCCATAGGACCTTCGAAATCTCCACCGGAGAAAGCATCCTCTTGCTGATCCTCTAGCCAATTACCGTTCCCAGTTCCGTATCCATCGTACCCGTTGTTACGGCCAAATCTAGCCTGATTCATTGTAGGGCCTCGCCCCCTGATACCATACCCCGGAGCAACTCCAGCAGGTCCAAAAGCCATTAACCCAGCGCCATTTCCATTTCCGAACCCGCCATAACCCTGATTAGTCATACCAAATCCGTCCTGTCCGAAACCTTGAGCGTTGAAGCCGTACATCCCAGCATGATCAAACCCCTGGTCATTGAAGCCAAATCCATTATTACCGAAGCCATTACCTCCCATATTATCACCCAAGTTGACATCTTCGAGCCCAACGTTGTTGACGACAGTCTCGTTACCAATTCCAACGTTACCATTTCCGGCGGCAGCGCCGTTGTTCACATTGACAGCAGGTATGTTTACCACAGGTGGAGCCACCGGTGTGGGAGTACCATCCCCGTGAATAGTGTCGACTCGCACAGACTGATGATCCTCATTTCCATGCCCAGCATTTCTTACCAACAGAGGCTGCACCAAAGCTTGCAAATTCTCATGTCCTTTCGCAATGGTCTCCATTTTCTGCATGAAGAGCGCCAGCTTCTCACGCATGTCCTGCATTTCATTCTGCATCTGATCCATAATTCTTCGGCAGTTGGTACGAGTGGAGTATCGGTGCGGGCGCTGACTTTCAATCCTGAAAAGACCTGGTACAGGGCAGGAAATGAGATACAATTCAATAATCACCTGTAATGCAATATGAATGGGAATGCAATGCAATATGTGTCTGTGCATTAGGGAAAATCATTCCCCGATTCTAGTGCGAATGTGTCAGTGTGGTGACAGTGACAGCAATACGAAGATCGGAGCCGAACCATAGAAAACACCTCATATATTGTAGAGAAATCCATTAAGCCCAGAATACAATATCAATGCGTACAATAAGAAGGCATGACCTCAACCAACAATCCTGGCGATGGTCAGCGCTATGCAAATAAAGCATACACCTTAATATATGAAATGGTCAAGTACTCCCATATGCCTGGTATTCCTCTAATAACTTCTTAGTCTCTAGATGACTTGGTCGGGTAAGCAGACCCTCAACAAGTAGATCCCTTCGCTTGAGAACACGTCGCAAATCACCAGCAGATTCCTCCCATGCCCCTTCTCTGAAGCGATCCTCTAGCTTCCGCTTCTGAGACACAGCTTCTTTCTTGCCTTCGATGGCCTTGTTCAATGCATTCTGGAGACTATATCTGGCCATTACCTCCTCTTCATACTTCTTGGTGCTAGCCTTCAACTGCTCTTTGAGTTCAGAAATTTGCTGCTTCAATTTGTCTTCCCTCTTTTTGATGTTGGTTAGCGTAGCATCCCACGTCTTGTTACAAGAAGAGATTTCCCGGTGGGAGGCATCGAGTGCTTTCTTTTTGGACTCCAACATGTCATGAGAGCTTCTGAATTCTTTCCCCAGGCGTTCACGCTTCTTTTTCTCTTCAGTCAATTCAACACCTAGCATGTTTACTAACTCGACCTGTTGTTGGAAAGCATGCACAGCCTTGTTCTTCTCACTACGCATCTGAGCCAGTTCCTTTTCTAACTCTTCATTGATCTTCATCAAGGCTTCTTTTTCTTTTACAACTCGCTCGTAGACCTCCATAATAACAGTGGTTGGTTCTTCCACCGGAATATGAACAGGGACCGGTGCAGCTGGAAATGGCATCAGTAACTATCTTGCTCTCTCTTGGATCCAAGCTTTGTAAGGTACATAAGCCTGACAATCATTCTTCCCCAATAGTGGTTTCCCTCTTCTGTTGATACGCATCCAAGCATGCTGAAGCTTGGCTAGTAACTCTCCATTCAAATCACCGGTGAAGTACAGAGATTCCTGTACTTCCTCCTCCTGAGGTGGGTTCTTCAACGCGTATCCAAACTGGCGAACGAACAGAGATGGGTTGTAATTGATACACCCTTTTCTTCCTATCAAAGGAACATTAGGATACCCAGAACAACTGAAAATAAGCTCAAACCCCAACAAGTCTCGGTCAAACCACTCAATGTCTTCAGAAGATAGTCTCATCAGGCGCTCTGGCCAGTCAGCTGTAGTTGCACTATCCACAAAAGGTCCCTTCAGGGGGAGATGGCTCTTAAACCACATATACAGCAAAGGCACACAACAAGAGACGTTCTTGCCTCTCCTATTCTCATTTATGTAGTGCATCGAATGGTAGAAGTCCCCGATCAATGTGGGTACAGGGTTGCCAGCAGCAAACAAATGAAATGTATCCATGTCCACGAAATTCGGGAAATTGGGAAACAGCACTATCCCATAAATGCATAGAGCCAAAACAGTGTTAAAGACCACCCAACACCCATTCTTGGCGTATTCCTGAGCCTTACCAATCAGAAACTGGAGAGAAAAACCTGGAACCCCACGCCAAGAAGTCATCAACAGCTCAGAAGCATTCATGTGCAAGGCCTTAGCTAAGTCCTCCAACTTGGGCTCAGCGGCAGAGTGAATAAAAGGAACTTTATTTTGTACGGGTAGCTCAATAAACTCAGCATACTCTTCAATGGTAGGCCCCAAAATGAAGTCAGCGAATGTGAAACATCTCAAAGCAGGGTTATAGAATTGCATCAGTGTATACAGCCCATTCAGTTCATCATCAGTTGATTTGCGAACCAATCTCAACAGCCCTCCGTAACTCTGCCTGAAGCTTCTACGGACATCCTCATCAGCAAGAGAAATCAGACCCAGGAGGGGAGTAATATCAGGGATAGGTAACTTGTAGGCAACTGTCATCCTCAAACCAGCCATGATCAATACCCCAAAAGTCCGGACACTAGAACCAGGGAATATGCAAATGCACCTACAGCACAGACACACGTTAATGGGATGCAATGATAATGGTTATGTGAACAATGCAATGCAAGTAACATGCAACAAGGACCAAATGCCATAGCTGAGAAGCTTGAACCATATCAAAAGTCTCAGATAGACCCTCTAGAGTTCCTCAAACCCTGGTCTCAGATAGACCCAATACAAAGCTCCAACATTGGTCTCTGATAGACCCCATAACATAACTCCAACTGGTCTCTGATAGACCTCATACCATAACTCTGACTGGTCTCTGATAGACCTCACAACTGTCCATAAATACCCAGAATCTCAGATCAAGAGACAAACTGGTATCTGAAGGTCTAGTTACTTGCATGCCCCAACCCCTCTCACAGGTAGGTGTCCTAGTAACTGACAAAGGTATGGCATCCTATGCGGTCGTCGGTGTCACAGACTTTCAGGGTTGATGATACGATTCCCAGAAGGAGTGGCATCATCAAATCCTGAAGAGGCCTCACTTAGCCAACTTCCAAAGGATTGGTTCCCAGAGTCGACAATCCAACTAACCAGCAACCCGAGCCACCCAAAGGGCAGGACAGGAGGCCAACCAGAAGAACCTCGTCTGAGTGTGGATTTCGCGGGACACTAGGACATGCAAAGCACGTGCGCGCCCACTAATTTCCACTCTAATTCTAGGTGCACTCAAGCCCACGTCCGGCTTATCTCTCAATCATAGAACACCCGTCACTCCCCAATACAACAATAATAACAATAATACAATGCTGAAAGTAAATGACAGAAAAAATAAATCCATACAAAATCCTCGACGGGAAAACAAGCGTTAGGATTGACTCGCTTAAAGGGACGTTGGATCCCAAATGCATAAGGAACTATCGCAGTCCTTAGCAGCCAGGGGACATCGAATTCCCCAGCAGAGTCGCCAGCTGTCGCTACTGCGAAAATCGGCGCCGGCTCCCCAGCAGAGTCGCCAGCTGTCGCTACTGCGAAAATCGGCGCCGGCTGAACAGAAGAGTCGCCACCGTGCGTTATTTATCCCAAAGGAGGGAAAGGAAACGCTCAGAGTAAACCTAACGCAAAACGGGGAAAGGAACGGTCATCGCAACCAAATCCTGGATTCGGGAGTCGGTTACGCAAGGGGAAGGTATTAGCACCCCTCACGTCTGTCGTACTCGACGGGATCCACGCTTGTTTTCGGGTATGGATTGTTATTCTATCTAAACTAAGGGTTAAGGGTTAAAAGGAAATAAAATGACTCGGAAAAGTATCGCACTTTATGCCTACGTATTCCCGTCTGGAACGAGAAATCAGAGTCAACGTAGTTCGCCTACCTACGGGAAAGGAGGGGAAGGTTGCTCGCTAGGATATCGCATCCTATGCCTACGTACTTTCATACAGCATGAAAGATCATAGCAAACGTAGTTCGGGCCATGTACGACACAAGTCTGTCTTGATTGTTTTTATTCCTTCTGAAAAAGGGTTTTTTCTGATTACTGGTCCAAGCGGACAAAAATGACGTTTTGATGAGTTCACATTCTTTTACGGAAGAAGTGTCTTTTGTTGTGTTTGAAATCTTATTGTGTTTTTCTGTTTGTTTTTGAGAAAGAAGAGACAGAACTCTAACCTATGGTTGCAAAGGGAATCAAACTAACCTAATGTTATCATGCATGGGTTAAGACCTAATGTCTATCATGTTCCTCTCTTGTGCAGAGAGAAACAGAGATCCTAAGGGATAAACGGAAACAGAAACAATAGCATATATACAATAAAGCAATAAAATGCATGGATGCAGCAATACAAGCGAGGCAAGGGAGTCCCACTCAACCTCGAACCTAGAAAACAACAGGCAAAAGTGAACAATATTCGCTTCCAACCTAACAGGTTAAACAGCAAGCAATACAATCAGGGAAATTCACACAATACATCAAAAATTATGAACAGCAAAAGATAAACAGCAAACAGCAGTCTTCATCAACATCTGTCTTCAAGTCATCTTCAAACATCTACAGGCTTCCAGCAAGCATCAGTCTTCATCTTCATAGCCTCCAAGCAAGGTCTTTGTCTTCAATCTTTCAGGGCTTTTCTTCAAGTCTCACTCTCCAAGATGAGAAACAGTCAAAAGAATGAACTGGGGTGTTAAGCAATTAGTTGACCACCAAAGGTGGCAAACAGACTGCTAACAACACATAGAATGTTTCTCTCAAGAGTTCTATCTCTTAGACACTATCACCAAGCCTTCCAAAGGAAGGGGGTGAATGTCTTAGAGAGACTCTGCATCATAGAGAGGGATGGAGGCAACCAAGACCTTCCATGTTTGTGAATCAAGTTTTCTACTCTAGAGCTCTGCCTAACTCCTAGATCTTATAACCTTCAACAGCTGCCAGCAAGAGATACTCTTCATCAACTCTGGAAATTGGTCTTCATTCTTTAATCTTCAATGGGCTTCATCAGCACAGTCTTCAGCTCAAACCCCAAACCCCAAGCAGGACCAATACCCCACACAGTCAAATAATAACCCTAGAGAGGGCACACCACATAGTCAAGCCAATACAGGAAATATACTAATGGTAATAGTATAATAGGGGAAGCCTAACATTTTCTAAGGGATCTATTATTTACCCATAACCCCTATAGTCCCATACCCCAAAATTCAAACTACAACTCCTAAAAGAAATGATTTATCACACCTATGTTATATCTAAACCCTAGTTTTAATTCCCCTAATCACACCTAAACAAACCATCTAAAATTCAGTCCTAAAATCATGAATTAAATCTCATATGAAGTTTGAAGTCCTAAGTGAAGTACTCTAAAAAGAATGGGTCCAAGATATACAAGGATCTAGCTAAACTAAAATCAACAAGATCAAGTATTAAACTAAACATTATTTAAAACCTATTAAAAGAAAAATATACTAAAAATGCAAAAATAAAATAAAATGCTAATTTTACTATATGACAATTTTCTTAACAGAAATAAGAAAAAGATGCAAAAACAACCACTCAAAAATATGGAATTTTCAATTTGTTATGATTTTTCAAAGAATTAAAAAAAATGAATGAAATTAAAATGAATTAGATTGATTAGGGGTGCAGTTAGTGGTTATTTGCATTGGAAAAAGGAGGATGGGCCCAGACTGGGGGTGCGCGTAGCAAGGCGCGTCTGGGCCCAGTTAAGTCAGAAACTCAAAAGAAAATAAAAAAACCAAAAACGGTGCAAATAGCAATTATATTAGTTCAAAATGAATGGGCCTGGATATTGGTGGTGTGAAAAGTAATGGCAACTTAAGCCCAGTCTGAGTCGTTTAATGAAACGACGTGTTTTGCATTTCAGAATTCCCTCGCGTTTCATCTTTGAATCCTGGCCATTGGATGCGCTTCTGAGTCAAAGTCTTGTGAATGATCCAACGATCCTCATGTTTCTTCTCCAACGAGCTAGGGTTTCACCATTATTGAACCATGCATGAAGCTTCATGAACCAGACTTCAACACCTTCATACGACCTCGTTTCTCCATGAAATTCAGATCCATAAAAAGCAAAATTGCTCTAATTCTCAAGCTGAACAATACTACATCACTAGTTCTTGCTTTAACAACCTAGAAAATCAAACCCGATAGCTTCCTCTCCATGAACACTCCAATCTCCAACTTCTTCTTTCTTCAATTTCTTGGCATCAACACAACTACCAAACATCACTGATCATTCTAAACTAATCCACATGAATTAACACTCTATATCCTCTTAGTTCTAGGTCAAAACAGTTTTGGTGCTCATGTAACAAACTCCATGAAATGCTCTTAAACTCACCAGAATTATTCATCTACCTATTCCTAACAATTTTAACCTAAAGATTCTCTTTCATGCTATCTATTTCTAGCCAATTCGATAGAAAAACCAACCTGGTGTGATCTTGAAAACAGATGGAGAAATCCTTGGATTCACAGCTAGCAAGGCTTAGGACTTGATCAATGGACTTGGTTCTTGGTTCTGTATGCAACAGCACTTGCTCAAATGCTCTTGATCTTGCAATTGAATCCTTCTTGCACTTTGGATGATGAAGTTGGTAGCACATGAATTCTGCTTCAATTCAACCAGATCTTGATGGAATATTGCTCTATGATGAATGTAGGTGATGATAGGATCAAGAATTTTGAAGAATGATGAAGATTTGATAGAGTTTTGGTGTAATTTGCAAAATTGAGGAATGAGATGTAACTATGAGTTTCAACCAAAATGAATCACCAACCAATGATTGGATCCACCCTACTCAATATATAGATGCTCATGGAACCATCTAGAACTTGGTAGAAACTTCTTGTGCACAAATCCCTTGTGTTTTGGCATGTGTAACTTCATACATAAGTAACCCATGATAACTTCCAAACTTTGAACTAAACTCAAAAATCTAATATTTCCAATGGTCTCAAAATATTCTTTCCAATCAAAATGACCTATAATTTCATCCCATTTGGACATGTTATGAAAAATCTCATTTTTAGGTCACTTTTATTCATTAAATTCACCTTTTAATTAACCAAATTTGGAACCTTGAGCTATGAGCATTTCCAAACTTTCATGATCACTTTTCTAGACTCAAAATGTCATTTGGAGCAAGTTTGATGTTGTGAAGTTTTTCATTTGAAGCTTCCTTGTATGAGTTTTGGGCATAGGCTTGAAATGACCTGTAATTCTCAAATGACCAAAATACCCTTTGCTTGCCAAGGACATAAGTAGAGTTCCACAAATCAGATGAAGGCATACCATACCTTTATAGAAATCTAAGATCATGAGGAACAACTATCATGTTGGCCAAAAATTCATTTGAAAAATCCTTGAGGGGTAAAAGTTGCTTGGAAGACAAGTAACTTTCACAGACAACATTTCAGATACCCCAAATGACCTGTAACTTGCAAGGACCATAACTTGAGTTCTATAAATCTCCTTTATGTCTTCCACCACTCAAATTAAAGTTCTTGAGATCCTATACAAGTTTAATGTTGGCCAAGGATCCATTTGAAGCTTGTATTTTTAATTATCTTGCTTGGAAGTTTGACCTAAATCAGGGGATTTTACACAGAAACCCTAATTTAGAAACTCCTCTTCTTCTTGATTTCTCTTGATTTCTCCTTGGCACAACACCACATACTTATCTACATGTAAAATGATGCACCCCACATCTCTCAAATAGACCTTGATGCCCTTCAATCAATCATTTGACCGAGGGTTGACCCAGATGAAACCCTAGTTGACTGTCTTCAACTGCAGCTCTTGCAATCTCCCCAATGACTTGCCTCTCTTTCAAAATGGCCTTATAGGTCCTGCATAATGTCTATATACCCTCCATGCTCAATTCCTTGCTCACAACTCCTTTGATGATCTTCAAATGCCCTCAAGATAGGAGATAGATCCACTGCTTGATCCACTAACTTCTCAGATTTCAATTTCTTTCTGATGGCTTGGATAAGCTTGAATTTGAATAATAACCTCTTGATAGGCTCATAGAGATAAGAATACTACTTGGTCCCTTGTTGGATGATTTGCTATGATATGTTATGCAGATGATTAGACTATGTACATGACTTTATATGCAAATGCTAATGCAATTGAAACATAAACCAAGTGAAGTAGGTTGAGCAAATTTTAGGGTGCAACACAAGGCCCACGGAGAACACCTGCGATGCAAATGAGAATGCAAAAATGCAAATATGTCTATGTATTTACAGGGAGATCTGCCCCTTGATTCTGGTTTCAATAAACAAGAACAGCAGAGATGGATAAGAACACCACGAAACTCTTCTCATATCAAGTAAAGTTGAGCCAATACAACAACCAATGAGAAATATCCACATATAAAGGGTATTGATCTCATCCAACATATCTAGTGATGATCAAGATATAAAAGCAAAGAAACTACAAAAGATAAACCTCCCTAGTAGTCATGCTCTTTGCCCCAGGCCTGAGCCTCCCTAAGAATTGCCTTTGTGTCTGGATGATCTGGTCTATCAACTAAATCTCTGATGAGGATATCCCTTTTGCGTATCACATCCCGAAGATAACGATAATGATCCTCCCAAGCATATTCGCCTAAGACATCTTCAAGCCTGGGTTTCTTCACCTTTGCACGTATCTTGAGCTCTTCAAGTGCCGATAAAGTCTCCTGGTATTTCTACTCAATCGTGTATCTGCGGAACGATTCTACCAATACCTCTTTCTCCTTAGCCTTGAGTTGCACCTTCAACTTATCGACCTGAGTAAGAAGCTGATCCTCTCTACTCTTGTTGGCGGTCAAAGTAGCATTCCACTGCTCATCAAACTTGGATATCTTCAGATATGCTTTATCTAAATCCTCCTTCTTGCGCTTTAGAATGTTGCAGGTGCTTTTTAAATCATGACCGACCCGCTCTCGTACTTGTACCTGATCAGCAAGTTGTTTCTCCAACTTGATCAATGACTCTGACTTCGTCTTGGCCAAATAAACAGCTTCACCATTATCATGCTTCAGCTGGCTGATCTCTTGTTTCAATTCTTCATTCTCTTTGCGCAGCTTTTCCTTCCCTCCCCAAAGCTCGTTATACCTTAGGATGTCGATCGTAGTAGGTGGCTCAATGACTAAAGGATACAATGATTCTTCGACAGGAAATAGCAATAGAACCTTCCTAACTCTCTTCTGAATCCACTCCAAGTAAGGGTCATAGGCTCTACAATCGCCTTTGCCCAAAGAAAGCTTTCCCTTCTTGTGAATTTTACCCCACGCGTCCACGAATTTGGCCAAAATACAAGGATCCGCTACACCGGTGAAATACAGAGATTCCTGCACTTCTTCTTTCCGAGGTCCTCTCAAAGCATAACCAAACTATCTCACGGCAAGAGAAGGATTATAGTTGATGTCGCCTTTCCGCCCCATCAAAGGCACATTAGGGAAGCTACCACAACTAAAGATAAGCTCACGACCAAGCAGGTCTCGATTGAACCAGGCAATATCCTTTTCGGTTAAACCCACAAGCCTCTTTGACCATTCAGACGAGTTCATTAAATCCACAAAAGCTCCAGAGCGAGGAAGATGATCCACAAACCACTTGTGCAAAAGCGGTGCACAACAAGAAACCATCTTTCCTCTTCTTTTCTCATTCTTGTAGTGTACTGAATGATACAAATCCCCCAGAAGAGTAGGTACGAGATTCTTGGAAGCGAAGATATGAAAAGCATCAAAATCCATAAAGTCCGGTATATTAGGGAACAACACAATGCCATAGACACATAGAGCCAAGATAGCACTGAAAACCACCCAACAACCCTCTTCAGCATACTTTCAGGCTTTATCCACCAAGAAAGATAAAGTAAAGCCGGAAACTCCATTTCTGCTGACAACATGATCTACCAACTCAGAGGCGCTCAAATAAAGAGCGGCGAATAACTTCTCCAGCTCAGGTTCTTCTTAGAAACTGAAGAACTGCACCTTATCTTGAATTGGAACACCTAAGATGAAAGCGAACTCCTCCAAAGTCAGAACTAACACATAGTCCAGGAATGTGAAACATCGCAATGGTAGATCATAAAACTATAATAGGGTATGGATAGCTCCATGCTCATAACTCGTGATCTTACAAACAAGATTCAGAATTCTCCCATAATCTTCCCTGAAGGTTTCCAGGACGTCAAGATCAGCTAGGGAAATTAGATCAAATAAAGGTCCCAACTCAGGTGCATGAAACTTGTATACCACAATCCTCTTTTTGTCAACTTCCATCTCTATAGAAGACCAGTACTAGAATCAAAGGAGAGACGAGAACCTGTAACACACACAGACATGCAATGTTAAATGAAGGATGATTATGCAGATGCAAACATGGGATCAAGGTATCCAATGCTCAAACTTGCTGTTGTGTCATTGACATAGCTCTGCTCTAATCAAAACACTGAGATAATAGAAAACTAGAGTACTCAGGATCAAAAACTCCGCACTGACAAGAAAACCAGGTTGGTTGAAGGTCAATTTTCCTGCAAAACCCATCCCCTCTCCCATGTGGGTTCTAGTCCTGAAAGGTACGGCATCCTATGCAGGTCATCAGCGTCACAGACTTTCGAGAAACGATGATACGTTCACCATTTCTGGTTTGGTATCATGGTCTAACGAAGCAGCCTCACTTAGTTGACTTCCCAATGAACGGTCTCCAGAGTCGTTAGTCTTTCTAAGTCGATACTCCCTCAACTGCACCAGACGCGCAGGATAGAATATCTCCAAAGAAAAACCTCGTCTGGACGTGAATTTCGCACAAGCTATTACATGGCCAAATGCCACACAAGCTCCTGTTACTCTCCACACTAATCCTGTGTGTATACTGAAGCCTGGGTATTGGGCTTATCTTTTAATGGAACAACTCACCCCACAGCACAGCAGTAGCATAATATGATTAAAAAAATGCAAATGAAATAATATACAATAGATAATGTACATAAACAAAATAACTGTGCAAAAGTAAACACCCAAAGACACACAACAGACAAGCACTGGGATTGACTCGCATAGGGAACAATAATTCTCCAGCAGAGTCGCCAGTTGTCGCTACTGCGAAAAAGGCCGGCGGAAAAACAGAAGAGTTACCATCGTTCGTTAGTTATTCCAAAGAGAGGGAAAGGAAACGATCAGAGAAAACCTATGAAAAAAGGAAAAGACAGGTCATCGCAACCAAATCTAGGGTTCGGGAGTCGGTTACTCAAGGGGAAGGTATGAGCACCCCTCACGTTCGTTGTACTCAACGGGATCCACGCTTGTTGTCTAATCAAAGGGTGTATTTATCTATCTAAGCTACAGGCTCACAGGGACAAAAGAAAAGAAAAGAGACTCGGTAGAGCATCGCCGCTCTATGCCTACGTATTCCCTCGTACAATGGGAAAGTCAGAGTCAACGTAGTTCGGAAAACTACGGGTGAAGGTGGGGAAGGTTGCTCGCCAAGACATCGTCGTCTTGTACCTACGTATCCTCGTCTGATACGAGAAATCAGAGCAAACGTAGTTCGGGCTGACACGAAACCACAGGTTGATTAAGTGTTTTTTATGAATGACGTTAAGTCTCCATTCCAGCAGTTAGGGACGATGCCTGTTTGTGGTAGAACGGAAAAGTAGAGCACTCTTTTCTGAAAATGAGTTTGGAACAACGATCCCGAAGGATAAAAAGTTTGAGTTTTGTTTGTGAGTTTTAGTGAAGTGAGTTAGTTTGATTTGTGATTCACGTTGCACTAAAGACTATGACATAGGAACGAATGCGTCGCATATCGCCCCCAGACGGGACGTACACTAAACACTCTAGACAAGCGAGAGGAGACCCCTCACTCATCATTTCCCATGTACTTAAAGCTCGTATCGTACAATATTCATCGTATTTATTATATGAGTTAGAATATGTTTTGAGATGAGAAGAGAGACACACGGAAGATCTAAGGGGAAACTAAACAATCCTAATGTTATCATGCAAAATGGTCCTACAGTTGTGATTGAAAGGGGAAAATCTACCCTAATGTTAGCATGCTTGGATTGAACACCTAATGTATCTCCTACTTCCATCCTAAATGGAGGGACTAGGAATCCTAAGGGATCATGGAAAAAGACCAAGAAAACACAAGATAAATCAATCAAAAAATGAAGGGCAAGAAAGAATGCAAACATGGAGTGCAAACACAAAAAGATGCAAGGAGGATGAGATGAAATGGGAGAAACAAGCTCCTACAACCATTACCATCAATCATCAAAGAAAAGTGGAAGGAAAAAAGTGTGGGACATCAGCCACCACAAGCACATCTCAACCAAGCAAATCTTGAAATGCAAGCAAAGGAAACATGCACTTATCATTTGAACAACATCCACAAAGTATGCATTCAAATGGAAACCGAAGCACGCGTTTCGAATGATCAAAATTAAACGAACACGAACAGTGAAACATATCCAAAACATCTCACTCTAAATGCATCATATCGATCCATGAAGATTCCAAGTGAGAAGCGACCAAAACATGCTTAAAAATAAGCAAAAGTGGCATTTTGGTTCAGTGTTAATCGGTTAACACTATTGGTTAATCGATTAACCACTTAAAAAAATTTGAAAATGCGCACTGGTTAATCGGTTAACCAGTTTGTACTGCAACTGGTTAACCGATTAACATTGTACCAGAAGCAGAAAAACAACAAATTAAAAGCACTTTCAGCAATTAATCACTTATGCAATAATCCAAATGATCATGTAATCAATTATGCACGAAATTAACACCAGAACTCAGTGATCCAACAACATGTAAACACATTCAAACATCAAGATCACAATTCACATAAATCAAAATCCATAAAATCAACCGAAAATGAAGATCAACATGAGGATTATGCAAATAAGCTCAAAAACAGAATCGGATCTAGAATTTCCAACCTACAAAGTGGAGATTTTCTTTGGTAAATGTTTATTCAACTTCAATTGAGCAGATCCAAGCAAGAAACCCAGAGATTCTTCAAGATCCAAGTGTTTTCTTGTTGTAGAAGTGGATATCAAGCAAAATTAAGCAAAACTGATCCAAATAAGCTCTTCCAAATCAGCTTCCAAGTTCATATCCACACTAGCACGAAAATTGAATGGAGAATTGGAGATGATAAGGATGAAGGATGAAGGTTTAGCTCTAGAATTCAATGATTCCAATGAAGAATCAAGGAATTCAAGCAAAGAGAGCTTTAATGGAGTTTTGGAGTGAAAAAGTTGAGAGAAAATTGAGAGAATGAGAGTGAATTCTGAAAATGAAATGAGATTATCAGGATTCCTCCTTTGAGGTTTGGAGAAAATTCACTTAAATATGCTCTAGGTTAGGAGTGGAATGTGGTTTGGAGTGTGGTTATGAAAATTGGAATGGGATTAGAAATGGAAATTTGGAGGGAATTTGAATTGATTTTGAAAATTAACCAAAATTCAAAGTGGTTCTAGATCCTTCTTCTGGTGTAAAATCAAATTCACAAGTGATCAAAATGGACCCCAAAGTGGCTGCCTTTGAAAATTCACGTGCAGAGACAAAATTTGCCTTGGTTAATCAGTTAACCATTTGGGTTAATCGATTAACACCTTTAAAAATTCAAATTTGACCTGATTTTGCCTTGGTTAACCGGTTAACCATATTGGTTAATCGGTTAACACCTTAAAAATTTAAATTTTGGTGCCTTTTAGAGGGAAAAATGCACATTTGTCCGTTTTCTTCCGTTCTGAGATCTGTTAAGCCTTTGAAACTTGCTTTCGAATATCGAAACTGTGAGAATGCCTTAGATAGCTTGAATGTTGCCTCCTGAGCTACAAATTTCTTGCAAAATAAAAATAAAATCGGTCGCTCGATCGCCGGGCAAAATAAATGTCGGAGCCTCTGATGCTCGTTGTTCAGTCTCTTGCACTAAAAAAGAAACTTGAGCCACATAAATGCCTAGATCCCATGCCTCAAGAACAAATGCTATGAAATGCAAAAATGCAAAATGCCGAGAAACAAAAACCAGTTAAGGTTAAAACAGAAAGGAAAATTTTGGGGTGCTACACTTGTACTTAGGAAAATCAGGCACCTTGAGTTTCTAGGGTAACACAACATTGGGAACCAAACACAAGTCTTTGGTGTCCATGTCAAAAGCAGAAAATCCATCAATAGCTTTGATTCTCTCATCCAGCAGCTTGTAGTCTGTAGGTCTGTTATGATCAATAGGTCTGACAAGAGTTTGTGGATTCAGAAGTCAGGACGCAGTCTGAGCCAACTATGAAGGGTATGCCAAACCAAAATTGATTATTTGACCAGAAGTCAGGACGCAGTCTGAGCCAACTATGAAGGGTATACCCATCTGAATACCATACGGATAACCAACAGGAAGTACCGTAGCATCACCAGATGCCTCAAGGTAAGGCATTCCAGCCTGAACATTCTGAGCAGTAGTTTGAGGAAATTGAGATGAAATCGGACCATGAATAGGAGGACCTCTGTACACATGTTCATCCTCGTCAGGAGTTTCAACATTAGTGAGCACATGAGACTAGAGAATCTGCACTTGAGGAATCTCGTGATTATCACGGTTTTCCATAGGAGGTGGAAGTGGAGTAGGCATGCCCCATAAGTAAGCAGTAGAATTACCATTGGGCATGGGTGCAACAAAAGGTTGATACGGAACAAAGGCACTAGCACTAGCAATCTGACGAGTGAAATTCATAGGCATTCCCCACGGGAAGGCAGCAGGAATCATATTCAGACCAGACTGGGCACTTGGTAGGTTAATAGTGGGTTGAACAACAGTCTCAACCGAAACTTCAACAACAGCGGGAGAAGAAGTAACAACAAGAGAAGGAATCACCATAGGAGTAATAACAGTAGCATCAGTAACAGTTGCAACAATGTAAGTAGCAGCAGTGACGTCCTTCTGAGCATAAAGGAACTCCATGATAACATCCATGTTGTCCTGGATTTGACCCATCCTATCCTGGAACCGAGCTAAGGTCTCTATATAAGCGGTATTTTCATAATCAGCCATGATTCTTGACTCACTAGATCTGATGGAGTACCGGTGTCAGGTCATCATTGTCTTCTGGCTGATGAAGGGAAGAAAGTGAGCTTTTCTGATTTGTACGTATGCAATGCATATGCATGTGTTATTTATGCAGATGGAATGCAGATGAGAAATGTAACACCCATTGATGCAAGGGTTAGATGATGCAATAACTCAAGCTCAAAATTTTAGCATGATGGTGATGTAATAACAATATGCAAAAATGCAAGTTAGAGATGCAAACATCTTCTGGATAGTCAGCATATATTGCTTGATTCAGGTTCAAAGGTCTGACGTGTGCGAGAGAATAAAGGTATAAAGAGACTTGGTTTCCTGCAAAAACCCAATATCCCTCTCACAAGTGTGATCTAGATACAACAAGGTGGTCCCTAGAAAGGTCTCCCAAACCATAGGACTCAAATGAAAATCCCCCACCGTAGCGAATTCTCGCAGGACAAAAGTATTCTCAAGTGAATCACGATTTGGGATGTGGCTCTCGTGACAATCCAACGTGCAAAATGCAGGTGTCACGACTATCCACATTCTATCCTATGTGTATGCTCAAGCCTGGTGATAGAGTTTATCTCTTCAATAATATCTACCCATCCCAACAATAGCAGAATATAGTAGATATCCAAAATATGACGTATGTGAATATTTAAAGCATTAAAGAAATGCAGTAAATAACAAAAAGATAAAACAAGTAAAGCAAACACATAAAAACCCAAACAAGCAAGAAAGCAAACAAAACTAAGCGAGACCCCAACTTGCAAGCGTAAGGACTCCCCAGCTGAAGCTAGCGGGACTATACCTGAGTGAATCACACACTCAAAGATACAACAGAGTCACAACCGAACTTTATTTAGTCCTAAAGAACATGGAAAATATCGATAAAATCCAAGGGGGAGAGAAACGGGTAAGGGGGTCTGTTATGCGAGAGGAAGGTACTAGCACCTTACGCATCCGTCGTAATCGACGGGAACCATTTCGCTTGCTTATAGGCTTGGATGGGTTATCTATCTAAAGGTTTCTAGCTAAAAAGAGAGAAGGGGGGAAGAAAAGAAAAAGAAAGTAAAAAAGAAAGTGCTCACAGAGGATTGGGGCCCTCGTGCCTAAGTATCCTCATAGTGCAAATAAGAATTAAGAGCTCCATAGTTCATGGAAAAAGGGAAGAAAAAAAGAAGATCTGGGCAGACCAGAGAAAGAGAAGAATGGAAGAAGGTGGAAGGTGGCTCGCCAAGATTTTTCAATCTTGTGCCTACGTACCCTCATAGTGCAACGAAGAATTCAGAGCCTACGTAGTTCGAGGGACTGGGACAGAGAAAGAAAAAGGAACAAAGATGGTGTCAAAACTAAGATCAAAAGAAAGAAAGCAAGATCCAACTAGGGATGCAAAAGGAATGGTATCAAAACCAAGAAAGACAAAAGGAAAACTCTGTTGAGGAACACAGAAGAGAAGTAATAACTCCACTGGGGAGAAAACAACATAATGGTGTCGAAACTAGAAGAAAAAAAGATAAGAGTCAAGATAAAGGTAAGATCCACAGGGGATTCAGTGAATTAACTGGCAGGCAGTGATTAACCGAAGAAAGATAAGAGCAAAACTCTGCAGGGAGAGCAAAAGGTTGGTGTCAACAGACGGTCTGTGATGAACCAGAAAAAAAAAGAGTATTGAACCAAGAAAAGGTGTTTGAATCTCTGAGAGATTCGATGTATTAACTGATAAACAGTGGTTAACCGAAAGGACAAGTGTGGAACCAAGCGAAGGTTGTGACCTAAAGGACAGTACACTGACTAAACAAGCAGCACTGGACCGAAGGAAAAGGATATTTAAACCGAACAAAGGTTACTAACCCAAAGGTGCGAGTATTTGAACCAAAGAAAGGTTATTAACTGCATGGGATTCGGTATTTTAACATACAGACTGTGATTAACCGAAAAAATAACTGATTAACCAAGACAAGGTGATTAACTCAAAAGAATCTCAGTATATTAATAGAGGGACTGTGATTAACTAAGAAAAAGGGTAATTGGTCCTAACATGCGGACTGTGATTGACCAAAGGACTGGTGATTAACCAAGAGAATGTGATTAACCCAAAAGAAACACAATATGTTAACAGGAGGACTGTGATTAACTAAAGATAAGAGAAAAATAGTGTTTTAACTAACAGGCAGTGAATAACCAAACAAGAAGGAGAGAGAACCAAGAGAAGGTTACAAACTCTGATGAGGACTAGGTTTTAACAGGAAGACTGTGTTTAACCGAAGAAAAGGATTGACTTCGTAGGGAAGGAAAAGAATTGGCTTTAACCAAAGAATGGTTTATCAACCAAGTAAAGAGAATAATTACAAATCTATGGGGAATCAAAGAAAGATTGGCCATAAGAGAAAAGAGTGTTGAATCAAAAGGGAAGTTAACCCAAGAACAAAAATTAGGGTACAAGCGATCAAGGATCGAATCGGTTGGGGAAACGGGAAATACCACAGTAAGGAGATAGATATGACTATTCCAGACATAGAGTCATTCGTCCCCTACCCAAAATAATCAGAATGAGTGTAGGGATTTTCCACTCTCATTCCTTCTCTAACACTAAAGTGTAGTACGAGAAACGAAATCGGCAGCGTAACGGCGCAAACTTGTATAGAGCTCCAACGCATTGCAAATCTTCAACTCCGCAGGGGAAAGAGAGGATAAAGCTCTAGAAGATCTAAAAGAGAAGAAAGAGGGGAGATCAACTAATCGAAACGAAGTTTTGATTAATTAGTCGAAAGGGGGAGATATGCTAATAATTTTCCAAAGGAGATGAAAAATGATTAAAGCAAAAAGGGAATCATTGATTATACAAGATTAAGTTCCTTCCAAAAAGGAACAAACTTAATGCAAACATGAATGGAAGTGAAAAACAGTACCTAATTCCATTTAGTATGCATCACAAATCAAGTAGCATGTGAACAAAGGTGCAAGAATCAACATGATCATACAATGGCAAAAATGAAAATAATCGAGAATCGACAAATAGCACATTGAAAGTTTGATACATGCTTCTAACAAAATTTAAACAGCTCATAAAAAATCCCTAAATATCAAGCATATCAAGCCATGGAAGTTACATGAGGAAAGAATAGCAAACAAGCTTGAAAATAGGCAAAAATGGCATTCTATTACAAAGGTAATCAATTACCACCTGCAAGTAATCGGTTACCTGCTTATAATTTGCAAATCCACATAAAAATCATGCAGGGTAATTGATTACCCCTATATAGGTAACCGATTGCCATTGTAACAATGGCCAAAAATAGCTTATCAAAAAGCACTTTCAGCAACCAAAACAGTTATCCAATCATTCACATGCAATGGTAAACATTTGTGCACGAAAATTAAGTTCAAAAACAGCAAATAATCATCAATTGAATCAATTAACTCATCAAGATCAAGGATCAAGCAATGGCATAATCAATTCACACACAATAAATTAATCGAAACTACATCGCAAACGATACGAAAACGATCAAAACAGTAAAGTGAGCAAAGGATAACCAACCTACAAGGTTGATATTTGCCTTGGATGTTGTTGTAAATGAATTATGATGAAGATAATCAAAGAAAACCAGAGAAATCAAAGTTTGCATCTGAACCGTAGCGAAACCGAGCAAATTGCGACGAAATCTCCAAATACGAATTTGCACCGAATAAGCTTGAAGTTATCACTTGAGATGAATCAAAAGCCAATAAAACTTCAGAAAACCAAGTAGAATTGCAAGATGGTGATGGTTAAGCTCAAGAGAAAAGCACTTCCAAAATGGAAGTTACTACTCTTTAATGGTGAATTTGAGCTTTAGTGAGGTTTTGGGAAGAAGATGATGATGAATGTGAGAAAAAATTGCAGAAAATTCAGAGAGAATGTGAGAGAATTAAGAGTGAAGAATGTAGGAATTGAGAAAATGATTGAGGGTCCTTTGTGAAATGGTGAAGATTTGTTTATATAGAATGGAGGTTTGGAGTTGCTAGGTTTGAAATGTGATTTAGAGTTAGCTTTGGAACTAGCCTTGGAGTTAGTTGGACTCAACTCACTGAGTTGGAAGTTAACTCAGTTATTTAGGTAGTTGACTTGGTAGCGATCCCAATACAAGTTCAAATCAAAGGGTTCTCATGCTTGCAAATTAAGTTACATGGTAGTCTCCATTCAAATTGATGTATTGGAATAAATGCTTTAGAATGTCTTGAAAGGTCTTGAACTATATAGAGATGTCTAGAATATTCCACACAATGTTAGAACCAAGTAGACCCCAAAATAGTAGAGTGCAAGTTGTTATCATACAAAATGCAGCAAAAACTGCATTTCTGCACAGGGTAATCGATTACCTTACTTTGCCTAGCAAAGTGGTAATCGATTACCACAGGCAAAACTTGCCCAATTTGCTTGAAAAATGATGTTATGTCCACGACTCTAATTTTCGACCTTTCATTTTGATGAATAGGCATAGAAACCCTTATTTTGTGCTTGTAATGATGATGTGATATCTTTGTGAAGATGTGATTAATTGAGCTTGGAAAACCTGAATATTCCTGTAACAAAAAACACAGAGAAAAAGTGTGAATGTGTATGTCAGCGGTGTGAATGCACATGATTATGCAAAACAAAAAGTAGGAGGTCAAATTTCGGGTTACGGCACGTCCCTACATGTCATTGCATTGTATTGCATCAATTATGCATCTTGCATTTCATTTCAACACCAGAGACTCATTTCTCCTTCCTTCCTCTCTAGTAAATCAAACTGATTCTTTGACATCAGTATGCAAATCGAGCCAACACAAGACAAATGATGGAGCAAATTCAGCAAGAGAAAACCACCTTCAAAGAAGAATAGGACTCCCTCAAAGGAAAGATTGAACAGATTCTCGAAGCCATTATTATGGCTAGAAAGGAGGAAGAACTGTGTGAAGTTGTTGCCTCCCACAACAACGTTCTAGTGCAAGGATCTACCTCATGGCTCTCAGTTCCTGTTCCCAATCCTATCAACTATAGAATGCCTATGAATTTCACTCCTGCAGCTGAAGGAGCCACTTCTCAATCATTCCCAACACTTGGAGTTTCTGTTGGAGCCATGTCGCAAGCCCAACCTGCTGCCATTCAGATCCCCATTCCTCATGCTGAAGGAAATCTGCAAGATGAGTATGATGAGGTGCAAAACTATCATATTGCTATCCCAATTGCCAATGATGTAACTGCTAAGGATTCTGAAGTCGTCAATATGTAAGATTTTTGTGGTATGGACTTTGATAGATTTGCAATGGACTTTGGAAATAAAGAACAATGGGCTTTGAAAACTTGAATTGAATTGTAAATTTCTCTTGGGCTTAGAAAAATGGTAATGGGTTTTCATATAGAAATGGTAAATGGAAAAAATGGTAATGAGCTTATGGTTGGAAAATATGAGTGAGCCTTTGAATTTAAATGATGATGATTGAATCAAATCCACAAAAACCTCATTTGAAACCCAATTCCCCCATCTTTGAATTTTCGCTTGGAATAACCAAAATCTTGAATCAATTCCTCAAAAGTCAAAATCAATCATGAATCAATCTTGGACCTAGCCACTTGAATCATGATGAGCCAAAACCTTCACCTTAAGCCTTATTGAGTAATACCATGGACCACATGAACATGTTTCAAATCAGAGGATTAGGATTTGAAGTAGGAGTTTTATTACGCTAAACCCTAACTGGAACATGAGCTGGACCATGAAACACTTGAATTTAGCATGTCCTGAAAACTTGATCCATATACAGATAACTTGATCATGAGACCAAATTCTAATTGGAGCTTCACACATACACCATTTGAATTGTGCACACCATGGCCTTGATCTGAAAAAACCTGGCCTGACCAAGATTTAGTCAGAACCAAATGAACTTCAACCTCTACTACACATACACTTGACTTGAAAACCCTGCCTGAAACGTGATTCAACCTAGCAACACCTTGAGCAGGAGCAACATGTTTTTTGGGAATTTTTGAATAATGGTTAGTGGATGAACATACATATGGAAGTAATATACAGGTAAGAAAATTTTGGTGTATGGCAGTAGACACAATAGGTTAAGGGACAAGATCAGGGTGCACCATATCTAAGGCAAATAATAATAGAAAATATTCAAAAACTATCAAATTTGAACTCATAATTGATCGAAAAATACACTTGCGTATGACATTCAACTAAAATTTAAAAATGTATTTTTGGATGCAACGTTCGTTTTCTATACCAAAAACCATATTAATGGAAGTAATGAGGAAGGAAATACATGTACATTACCTGAAATTTCAACTTCTTTTGCTCCTTTTGATGTGAAAAAACAAAGACATGTTTTTGAAATAGAAAAGTTGATTGAGTGTGGAAGGAGGTTTTGATGGGGTTTGAAGAAGAACGATGTTTGATCGTGAGTGAAACAAACATGCAAGATAGTGTTTTACTAAATTTCTCGCTTGACTAATACAGAAATGCATTTTTGGAATTGCCACTAACATGCAAAGCTAGTATTTTATTCAAAATTCTTGCTTGATGAATCTGAAAGTGCACATTCTGATTTGTCACAGAGTTGTTAAATAAACAAAATCATTAAAAAGGTGTGTCCGAAGATACACTTCTAAACTACGTTTTGAAGAAAAAACAGAAGTGTCTGATTAAAGATGTATTCTAATATGAGATATATACGTTAGAAAATATACTTCCAGATTCATAAGAACATTTTTGAATTTCCATATGGTACTTCACCATTTAGGGTGGCAAAGGGCAGAGAAATGTAAGGCCAAACCATATATCATCCATACTAACCATAGAAGTCCGAAGTTTCTAACAAACTAGAGAGGATACTAAGAACATATCACTTTCAATGGATTTTAAAAATGATTTAAAATTAAATGCAAAACCAGATCTAAAAGTAGTGGTTGGTGCTTTATGCAGAAGAATGAATTACATGGCTATCTTCATTTCATTTTTTTCAGAGTTAGAAGAATGGAAAGATGCAAAGCAAAATGATTGAACATTGAAAGGATTCACTTCATATATAACTTTTTTGCAAAACTCATAATTGATTGTTGATTAATTTTATTTCATAATTTTAAGTAAAGAAAGCAATATAAATTACAACAATGTTAAAAGATTTGACAATTAATTGAAACTTGATGTCTTATAAATCTATGTACGGTACATTTTACAAAACTCAGTGATACCAACTACTTTGACAATTAGAAATGAAAATAACATAAACCAAAAAAGTAGACATCGTGGAAAGATGTATATGAGTCAAACAAACAAGCATGTAATGTACAACATAAAGTCTCCTTTGAATGATGTGTAAATGTTCTGAGGTACAAGTGAGAAAAACCTAAGAACACATAAAACACATCTTTTAATAATTTATTGTCATGAATACAGACATATTTTATGATAATGGCACATCAATGAATAAAGATGAAAATTTAAATCTATAGCCAGAGCTCAGGTGTTTTCTTTTGCATATCCAGCTGTGTCTTCAACAACTTTTGTCCAGACATTAGCTATTTTCTCGGCATACCCAACCTATTAACAAAAGTTAATCAAATACAATAACAATCAAGTATTATTCCTACTAAGTGAAATCAACTACATGAATCAAATTCTGCCATAATAACAAAAGTTAATCAGATGATGATTAACAATCTCAACGCGCATCGTTTATGCAACAAAATAGAAAGAATTCATACAGTGGAAACTACATGAAAGAAAAGTTAAGTTTTACGCTCAGAGGAACTTAAAACAAACAGACATAAATTATACCTGATTAACTACAAATCCTTTCAACATGTTTAAGAAGTCAGCCTGCCTCTCTTTATCAAGCCTTTCAAGTTCACTCTTATTGTTTTCCTGCATTGGCACCGTGATCAATAAACAAAGCAACAAAGGAAAGAGATAAAAAGGAAAGAAAAAGATAGCACGAAATGGAAATTGAAAAACAAAGCGACAAAATCTAATAATCAAACATCCATGCAAAATGGCGGGTACAACAATCTTCAGTAGGTATTTTTTGTAGCTTGTGATACTGATTCTCAGTAAGACTATCTTCCTACTTGAAGATTTTCTACTAAATCCCAAATCTAAAACTCCTTTTTAATTAGTAACTAGTAATTAGGTCAAGAACCAATATCACTAATATGGTACTATTACAAGCTTTAGCTGTTACAAGAATAATAAACCTGCAAATTTGAAACAGATAACACCGGCCTTTCTAGCCAAAGACCCCTTAGGAAACTAAAACTCCCCCAAAATCACAAATTTTGGCTTCTATCTTTTCTGCACACATCCCAAATAGATGAGATGGTTTCTAGAACCTTTGATCTTCAAACTATTCACAAACTCTAAGTTATCATGCAACCTACCCTAATCACTGAGTAGGGTCCTTTAGAGATGACCAAAGTATTCAAACCACAAACCGTAGACAAAATACCATATAACTCACTCGACAATCTTCGAATTGCATCACTGTTCAAACTTCAACACCAAACAGGTCGTGCAAAGATGCAATATGAAGTATATCTAAGAATTAAAAAACAGAACAGCGGCCAAACATGCTAAGCAGAGGCAGAATAGTAATTCAGCAATCAACTAGAGCAAATCCCAAGTTGGAACAATGTCATCGCAAAAACAGAGATAGAAATTTAGAAAAGGGAGGGTAATCAGTTTAAGATGCTGAACCAGCTATGTGAGAGGACAAGCATAAGTTTATTAATATTGTTGGTAACCCAAAGAAAGCACAGGAGAATAGAGGGAGCCAAAAAACACTATTAAGATGTTAGAGATCCACCCAACCCCTCAAGACCACAACTAAACCAGAAACACAGGATTAAAAAACCAGAATGAGTAAGAAATAATAGAAGGGAAAAGGCAACCTAAAAAGGATGCCCGAAGGGAAATCTCTAACACAAGAGAAACGCTGTCTGAAGTTTCTCAATTAGCAGTTCACCAGAAAATTCACTAAAGCCCTATGTTATATAACACAATTCATTCATTTCCACCAAAATATTAAACTTTTGAGGATGACTCTTGAATGTGTGATTACTTGGTCACAGAGGCTTAGATAACATGTTGTGAATGTAAGTTTTAGTCAGAAAAAGACAGAGAGACGTAAGGAGTTGGGAATAATAAACATCAATCAATAATAATCAACAGAAAATATCGTTAATAGATGTGATGTGTTATAGACCCAAAGCAAATACTAAAATTTACATCAAATAATTAGGTCAAGTGCCAATGCTGCTATAACAAGTATGAACCCACAAACAATAAGATTAATAATAGCCTAACAAACCTAATGTCTAACGCACGAGAAATTTTCCAATGTAGATGCATATAGCAGGAGCTCAGTCTACAAATTTACACAAACACTTTGGTCCCCAATTACAAAGGGTTGAACCTCTAATTTGTTAATGGCCATCATATTTGTAAAGGATAGCAAATGAACAATCATAGGACATCTTAAGCAGGCTAGAGAAAATAAAGTGATGAACACTAATGTTAATTTGTCAACTTTGAAAGATATGCAACATGAAATTAAACAAAACACAGCTTTGATGGATCTCAAGAACAAGATACATTATCAACTGAATCTTATAAAATTGAAGCATATATATACCATTTTAAATCACAAACTATCCTCAAAGCAGAAAGTTATTTGAAGACAACATATATAGCCTAAGAAACCAATCAAAGTCAAAAACATTTAAATCCCTACCTTGATCCGCTCATATTCTCTAATTGCAACATTTTTTGCATCTTCTGTGGCTCTTATGGTTTCCTGTAGCTCCTCTAACTTACGAGTCCTTGATTTGTCACCCCCAAATATTTTAGATGAAGCCACTTCAAGTTTTTCAGCTCTTGATTGCAAAGAAGAGAGTTCTGATAGAAGGGTCTGTACCGTCAATAGTGCACTTGTGCGATCCGTGAATGCACTATGAACAGCCAACATTAATCCAAGATATTCGTGAAGTGTATCCTGCTATGCATAAAACAGAAATTCATCAACAATTAAATCTACTCAGAGTTGCCTTTATTATTAGGGAATGTGCAATCCCTTTATAAGAATATGCCAACCTATGGTACCTATATTTGAAAGAATTTTCTAAATAAACAACAAAACAGGTGTATAATTGAAAACTTAACATTGCAAATTTTTGTTATATACCAAATGCTTCACAGTCTGAGAATTTAATTCTCGAAATAATCTGCTAGCTTTCACAGCAGCTGTTGCTACACCTTTCATGTCAGTAGCTCGTGCCCTCTGAGAGTCCAACACAGCTTCTTCATTTTCAAATTTTGTTAACTTAATAAATGCTAACCCTAATTCACCCATTGTCTCTCCCATGTCTTGCTGTGCTTTAACAAGTGATTCCGCCTGCACAAAATTGTCTCATGATGAGAAACTCTACAACAAGTACCGACATAACATAAGTTAACCACACAGAAAAAGTGCTTATGTATATAAGCTATTTCTATACCAAAATATAAAATGAAGTCAAATTACTCTAGTTCAGTTCAAATAAGTCAATCTAAACAGGATCTTGATCATAGAAGTATAAACACAATAAAAAATGACGGTGAAAATAACACCTGCTGAGATGCACTATTGATTTGTTGTTCAAGTTCATGAACCCTTTCCTTCTTTGCAAGGAACTCCTTATCTTCCTCCACAACCAATGGCTTAGAACCTCCCCAATCATTGGCCATTGACTGCTTCAACTCCTTAAACAACCTCAACAAATCCCTTCCCCCTTTCGCCGGCTGCACAACCTCACTAGGAGCAATCAAACTCTCCCCCATCAACTGCTTCGGAAGCTTCACCGCACCATCCAACACCCTCGATGCCACATCAGTCGTAGTTGGCAACGGAAGCTTCCCCTGAACCTGTAAAAACACCCTAAGCTCATCACTCTTCCTAATCACAGGGTGTTCCGCCAACCTCCGAAGATACTTCTCCAATGCCACCCTCCTCTGCTCCACAAAATCCTGCTTCTGCATCACCTGACTCTCCACAATACTCTTATCCGGCCTCGGCGGTATAAAGAAGCCACGATAAGCCTCCGATAACCTATCAGAAAGCGTCACGATATCCTTAAACCTTCTCCTTACACCAAATTCCGAACCTCCAAACTCCGGAACATTCGTTCTCGTCGTAATCAAATACGTCACGTAGGTACTATTACCAGGAACAATCGAATTCGAATTCTCGTGTTCCTTAACCGGATTCGAAACCGTTATTTTCAAATACTCCGAGCCGGAAGAAGACGGAGATCTCGAGTAAAACAATCCTTCAGAGGAGCTTCGTGTAGGAGTATCACCGCCGTTGGAAGATGTCTCTCCGTCGAAGGAACTGAAAATCGCGTCTGCGTAAGAGGGAGGGTCGATGTAAGAGGAATTATCAGAAAAATTAGGGTTTGTAAATTCGCGGTGGTGCTGCGGTGGAGCTAGAAGCGGATCGGAGTCCGCCGGTAAAACAAGACTCGGCGGAGATAAAGGATGATTTTGAGAATCAGAGAGCGTGGACATGACGCTCCGGTAATTAGAGTACGATTTACTATTCAAGGAATCGTGGCTTTCGTGGAGGTCGAGGTTATCTAATTCATCTTTGGATGATGAGAGAGGGTGAGGGTGAGGGTGTAGGTGTTCCTCCGACGTGTGATTCTCGGAGTCCATCATTGTTGAATCGAAATCGAAATAGAAAGTGGAAAATTAGTTTGTGAAGTTTGGTTTTGGATATTGAATTAGCCTATTACTAATAAGGTTGGTTTCTAATTTCTATGCATTTGAGATATGGGAGTGTGAGTGTGAGTGTGAGTGTGGTGGTGGACACTAACGTGCGCGGGGGTGTAATGGTTTTTTTAGGGGGGATGGTGAGGTTGATGAGGTTGAAGAAGAGCATGCAAGGACCCAGATGGAAACTGAAGTGGCAGGAGTCAGGATTTTGATTGGGTGTATGGATGTGTCAATGTTGTAGAATTAAAAATTAAAATAAATAATAAGTTGATGTTTTTTTTATGAAAGCTGTTGGTTTTTTTCAATGAAATGGTCCGGTGGTTTTCGTAATAGTATATCCTGATTTAGGAGTGAGAATTTATCCTAAAAATAAGGAGTGGGAGAGAATTACTTAGGGTTAGAGTTCACAACAATGGGCTAATCCATCATATTAAAAAAATGGGTAACGTTAACTTGTGCCCTTGGAGCATATGTTAAGAACTAAATTAAAAAACATTGTCGTAGAAATTGTGTATAAACTTTAATTAAAGTATAAAATTAATTTTTAAATTGTTTTTTCCAATGCAAATTTACTATAAATGGTTTTCTTAACATGTGCCCCAAGGGCACAAGTTAACATTACCCTAAAAAAATAATTATAGAGTTTGAATTTTAAAACTAAATTTCATATTTTTTTAGGGTGTGTTTGGTTAGGGGTAGGTGGAGGGGAAGGGAGGAGAGGGGAGGGAAAATTTTTAATTAAATATGTTTGGTTCAAATTTTAGGAGGAGAGGGGAGCAAAATCCCTCTAAAACACATTTTTTGGTTCCCTCCGAATTGGGGGGATTTGGAGGGGAGGGGAGGGAATATGAGTTTTGATATTTAAAAATTATTATATTTACTAAAATATCCTCAGTTTAATTTTATTATTTCAAAACTATTTGTTATCTTTTATGTTAGTGTTTTTTCTCAATTGTTTTCATCATCTTATTATAATTGTTCTCCACTTTCAAATTATTTTATAATTTTTATAATTAATATAAATCATAATCATTGTCTTTTTTTTATAAAAAAAATTATGTTTCGTTATATTCGTTTTTTTCTTTTAATATTGTTACGTACTCTATCATATTTTCTTTTATATCAAATTGTAAACCATATCATTTTATTTATTTTTGTTTATTCATTTTATTAAATATTTTGAACCATTAATATTTAGTAATAAGTTATTTTATATATTTGTTTTGTGATATGATTCATCACAATTTAAACTATATTATTCGCATATAGTTTAATTTATGTTGAAAAGTTATAAGTCGAATCGATTGTACTCAATTTTTTAATTTTATGTGACAAATAAATATTTTTTTAATCACTCAATATTATAAATTTTATTACCAACAAAAATACGCACGAATTTTTCACATTTTAATATCATATGACTTATATAAGATCATAAAGATAAAAATGTAAATTATTAATAAAACTCCTCCCCTCCCCTTCTGAACCAAACACATTTTTAATTAAAATCCCTCCCCTCCCCTCCCCTCCTCTCTTTTGAACCAAACACTTATTTGATTAAAAAATTTCTTCACCTCCCCTCCCCTCCCCTCCCCTTCATTAAGTATAGCCTGATTTAGGAGTGAGAATTTATCCTAAAAATAAGGAGTGAGAGAGAATTACTTAGGGTTAGAGCTCACAACAATGGGCTAACCCATCATATTAAAAAAATAATTATAGAGTTTGAATTTTAAAACTAAATTTCATATTTTTTAAGGTTTTTTTAGTACGATTTTAAAAAATTCATTAGTCATCAGAAAAAAAATTTAACTTATACCTCTATCGTTATACAGATATTTTTACATTTTGTTTAAAAGTTTTAATTTAATTTTGGCTTATTTTTAATCAATTTATTATTTTACTTTTTACTATTTATTTGAGACTTCTAAAAATTGCATCCAATCATAGTTGTATTGAAAGACTTTCTACATGACTTTTGATATGGTATTTTCTATGAAGAATTAGTGGAAGCCTCCCGGTTATCACAAAACTTCTACGGGATGTCGTACTAAAAGAATTTCGGTTTTATGGTAAAAACATGAATTGTCCTGAAACACTTTACTAATGTTTTTTGGTTTGAACTCTTTTGTGTACTGGAACACATTTTGTAAGTTGTTTGGTTTATTAATTTTGCATACCGGAACACATTTTGCAAATTGTCCAGTTTATTATTTTTGTGTATCAGAACTCTGTTAGTAAGACTTCTGGTTTGTTTTATTAAATATATTTTTTTACAATTTTTTATTTTACAAATATGGAAATTCCTTCATAAATATGCGGTAAAAATCAAATATGTGTAGACATTTCTGATACTTTTTCAATTATTCAAAAATTTGGTACACGAGAAGAGATGGTAAAGTGGATTAAAGAGGTTGGAATATGAAATAAATTAATTATTATCATCACTGGTTTAGATACTTAAACACGCATGAGAGGGAGAAGTAACAAATTAATATTTAGTTATGATAAATGTGAGAAATACAAGAATACCGATAGTGGAATTCAAAAGATCACGAAGTGTTGCCTATTTTCGAATTCAAACCTAATGTAATACTTCACAAGTGTTGTCTATTTCTAAATTAAAAAGTTAATCTTCATTTGAATATTTTCTTGTTATATTGAAACACATCCAAAAACATTGATTGTCCTTAATTTTCAACAATGTATCGTCGAAGAGCTTTGTTGAGAGAAAATGGAATCTTTACAATATTGAAAATGAAATTGAAAGAGCGTTTTGATTAATCCTAAGATCCAATTTTCAAAATGATTGAATCGTCCCTTTTTTAATACGATTATAACCAAAATTTTCTAAAGATTAAGTAAATCTAAAGAAAGGCAAATCAAATCTGATATGCAGTGGTATAGACGAAAAGAAAGGCAAATCAATTTTTATTAATTAAAGCTTGTTAAATATATGTACTGAAAATAAATTCTATAAAATAAAAATAGATTAAAAAAATTGTATTAAGTTTTTTTTATTAAAGGTTCCTTATCGTTATTTAATAAATAGCTTTTTAAATATTTTTCTCTTCTTTTATATTTATCAAAACACATATTTTGGATGAATATATTTGTTAAAATATATTATCTAAAAAATTAATTAATTATATAAATAAAAATAAAAATAAATTAGTTTTAATTTAATGATTTTTAATTAAGAATATTTTAGTACTTTTAAAATTAATCAACATCTCTTTCTCATCTATTTTTTCTATCTTTCTCTTATACCAATCAATATATTAAATAATACTGTAAAATCGACCTTAAAATTGCTCTACATATCCTATATTCAACACAACATAATCAACCATAAATATATATACAAAATAAACTTTTTGAAACTCAATCAGAAAATTAGGGATGTGACTTAAGCATAAAAAGAAAATCAAGGTTAATTTTCAGCTCTACAAAAAATACGTGTTATTATTCCAAAATGGCTATGGTTAGTTAGAGCAAAACAAATTAAAAATTGATGGTATCACTCACTCTAAAGTTAGGTGGAAGCCTACCTAATACAAGAAAAACTAGTTGAGCAAACCATGCATTTGTAAGGAATATATGGTGAGTAAAACGAATCAAACCTGCTTCATTGAAATAATTAGTAAACTACCCATGCAATAAAAATAAAATAAAAGAAAAACAAAATTATTTAATCAACAAATTAATAATTTAAAAAATAATAATAAATTAGTAACTAATTTTTTTTATATATAAAATTATTTGGATAACGACAGATTTTTTCGGATATAAATATTATTATTATTTATAAAAAATATTGAAATTAATAATAAATTTGTTCTCGTTATTATTTAATTTTTGATCAACAACTTCATACTCTCGTTATTATTTAATATTTTGATCGGTAAATTTATGTTCTTGTTATTATTCAACATTTTAATTTGTAATTTCATGTTTTCATCATTATTTAATATTTTGATCAAAAGGGAAGTGAGTACACATGACAATGATACACACATAGAGTTAACAAACTCTAAACCTAATTCTAAGTTACAAGACCAATTGATTCTAACATGACCAAAAGGAAGGGGATAAGTACTCATGACAATGGAATTTAAACATGATTGACAAACTCTAACCTAAAGCTAGGTTAAGAAGACACTGGCTCTAACAAGGCCAATGGGAAGCTCTAACAAGTCCATAAAGGAGGTAGGAAGGCTAGGCTATCCTAAAAGAGAGATGACATAGAAGTCAACAAAAGTTTATTTCCTTTGGAGATTGGGGAATGTAACACCCCAAATTTAAGTGGAATATTATAATTAATTATTTAATTGAGAATATTCGTATTTTGGATGGTTTTCGGTGGTTTTGTGGATTATTGAGAAAATGTGTATTTTTGGACTATTTATTTAATTAATAGTATACTATATGAGAATATTAATATTATTATTGATTAAAATGAATATAAGTGAAATAAAGGTAAATTGGGCATTATGAAGAGTTAGTAAGGGTGTTATGGGAAAAGCCCAATTGTGTGGCCCAAGTCTAAGTTTGACAAAATAGAATTCTGAAGGTTGAGAATTCATTTTATTAACCGTGAAAGAATGGAGGTCAGAGCTCTGAGGAGGGATCAGTGGAGGCAAAAGCTTCGGAAGATTGTCGGAGTTAATCGTGAAAGCTTTGAATCGGCTAAGGTATGAAGAGTGTCGTTGTTCATAATTTTTTATGTATGCCTTTAGATGTGTTTATGGTTGGTTTGTGATTTAAGGTATTTTGGGTTGGTTATGGGAAAATAGGGAATTTGATGATAAGGCTTTGAGGTTAGGGGTAATGGTATGTAACACTGAATATTGATATGAGAATAGAAACCTTAGGCCTTCGTGGCCAAAACCTTGGATTGTGATATGTTTGACCTGTAGGAATATGAATATTCAATGTGAGTAACTCTGATGCACTCAGAGCAATCGCAGGAAAATAGTGTTTTAGGTAGTGCAAATGTTGTCAGATTGGCCTAATAAACCATAGATTTTGTGCCTTTATCGCCGTAAGATCTTAGGGATGATTTAGGGATGTTTTGGGGACATTGGGGAAGTGAATCGTGTGGACTTTTGGGTTGATTTAGGTTCCGGAGTGTAATAGCGTTTTGTTGTCCGTCACGACTGTTCATGTTTTCGGTCGAAATTGTTTTGGACGTAACTTTTGATCTGTAACTCCGTTTTGACCCTCGTTCGAAGCGTTGGAAAGCTAATGAAAATGCCTATAACATAGTATAGATAAGGAAATTGGTTCCATAATATTTTTATATCTAATTATTTTTGAGAAGTCAATTGTGTATATGTCCTATTAATGAATCATGTTTTAGTTCAGTGATGTCTTGATGTTTTGATGCTGCAATTTTCCTGATGAATTACCATGAGGGTAACTGAGTATAATATGATGAATTAATATGAGTATGACATTGAGGTTGCGTGAGTAATAAGTGCTAGTATGAGAATTACTGCAAGTGTAATTATGATGAATTAATATGAGGCAATGTGAGATGATATTAGGGATTAATATGTGAATACTATGTGATGATATGACGAATTAACATGAGTAGAACCATGAAGTTTATGTGATTGATAGGCGATGGTGTGAGGATTACTGTGAGTATAATTTGATAAATTAATATGAGATGATATGGGGTAGTATTATGAATTGATATGGGATGATATGGGATAATATGACTATGAGCTAATATGTGATTTATACGTGATTATATGATGACATGATGTGTGAGATTAATTGATATGATAAATTATGATGATATGTAGTATGATGATTAATATGATGAATTATGATGATATGTTGTATGATGAGTAATATGATGAATTATGATGATATGTTGTATGATGAGTAATATGATGAATTATGATGATATGTTGTATGATGATTAATATGATGAATTATTAAGGTTGATGGTGATGAATATGATGAATGATGATGCACCTATGATGTTATTGTGAGGATTATTATTGTGAAGTGTGCATCATGCATTCATGTGCATCCGAACTTCGGTTCAGGACCTCGATTACTTTGACTTCAATCCCACTGTGTGGATGTGAAGTATTTTGATGTGCTCTGATCCTATTGATGGGGATCTATGGAGGGTTGATGGCATAGTGTCCATCGCGTTGTGATGATTGGTACCGCATACATTGAGTTGTGTTGCATTTGCATTTATGAGCCTTTGTGTATAAATTATGACGTTGTGGCCTTTGAGGCATAATTGAAGGATATCAATGTGTTGAATATAACTATGAGTAATATGCCGTTTATGTATTAATTTTCATACATTGATTATTATGAATTGTTTTACTCACCCTGCCTATTTGAATGTTACCTCCACGTGGGTAACATGCAGATGAGCAAGTTTATCCGTGGACGTCGTTGAGGAGTATTTTGAAGTTAGAGTTGTTAGCCTTTATGGTTAATATAGAGGGTCTTGCTCTGATATGTAACATCGGGTTGGGTTCTTTGAGTTGATTGTACATCATTGAGTTATTTTACTGATGTTCCCTTAGGAGGAAAACATTGAGTTATGTTTTGAGTTCCGCTGTATATGATATTTTGATGTATTTTGAGAAAACCCGTGTGTTACGGAGTATGGATCCTTTTTTGATGAATTTGAGAATGTACGCCCTTTTGTGGCTTTTTAATGAAAGTTAATTTTTACTCTGAAGTCCGTGTTATTTTGTTGTATTATCTGTGGGGTAGAATAAGGGTGTTACAGGGAAGACACCAACTTGTAACAATAAGTATTAACATAGGGACTCAAAGGCAAAAGATAATAATCAAAATGCACGAATAAAAACATAAGCATTTCAATGCTAAAACAAGATTAACAACTCATAATATAAACAAGTAACAAAGATCAAGCACTAAGACATGCCAAAAGTTAGTAGCAAACAAATGAAACATAAATATACAAGAAACAAACCCTAACTTGACACCCCAATCAAAAATAGGTCAAATAAAATCAAACTAGAGACTCAAACTCAAGTCCATACCCTCAAGAATATATGTGCAAAATATCATAAAAATATTGGTACCAAAACTACATCAAGAATAACTAACAAACTCATGGTACCAAAGTAATCAAGGCTTAATAAAAATGAGCCAAAAGCTATCAAGACAACAACATCAAAGCTCAATAAAAATACTCAAACATGCTATATTCATGTGTTGAAAGTTGGCAAAAAATCAGCTCAAGAAAACATGTGGAAGGTATCCAAATAAAAATCTTAAATATGCGGGTATTTTAGTAAACTCACTGCACACAAAAAAAGACAGCAAAGTTCCTAAATAATATTTTTATGGATTCTAAAATGATTAGTATAAATAAAAAAAGAAACATAAGGTTGAAATAACAAAAATGAGATAGAATAAATAAAAAGGTTGAAAGGGGTATGTTCAACAAACATTTCTAAAGAAAAAGCTTAATGGACTCAAAGTGGGGGGTGGCAAAAAAGAATTTCTCCCAAAGCCCAAACTAGGCACGAGGTACATAGATTCAGTGGGAAGAGCCCGTTGGGACTCTCCCGTGCACCCTAACTCACAACCAACAGATTCGAAGATCAACCTATCACAGGCCATGGACAGAGGGTACACACTAAGGATGTATGGCAAAGGCGCACAAGATCCTCTAAATGACCTAATGATGGAGATCATACGGCCATGACGATGACACGTGTCGTCTTCTTTCAAAATAACTCACCAAAAAAAGACACTCATATAGTAGATCTTGAGAATGCATAACAAGCGATCAACATAAAACAAAAAAACATCATAACGCAACATTAATTATCACAAATCCTTCTCATGTCCTCAAACCTTCTCTCTATCTCTGAAAAAATGGCTTCATCAGAAAACCTAAAGAATTCGTCGGATAAGAAGACTCATGGCGGAAACTGCTGTCTTCTCCGGCGAGAAATCTCTCATTTTGCCACGACACCAAAACAAACCCACGCCCTATTTCTATCCTGAACCCAAATCTGTGGTTGATTTTAATAAAATCCTAATAAAACACTCAAATCAAGTTGTTCCTCCTTAAAAACCGTAAACCCAAAGTTTAGCAAAACATAGTGAAAGCACCAGTGGACGACGCATTATAAACAAGCCAATGAATATTCACACGAAGCAAGATCTAAAGCAAAAGACTTACCCTTGGAGCTCCCAAATCTTAGGTATGAATCTTCTCTCTCGTTCTTCCTCTTTGCAACAGTCGTTTAGTTTTTTGGTGTGTGTAGAGATTAGGATTACTCACTTTCTATTGAACTATGTTTTTTCTTGTGTTATGGTTGTGTGTTAGAATGAATCTGATCCCCTTGTTGCTGCTGTCTGAACTTGTATCTCTCCCTAGGTGATATAAAATTATGTTTTTAAAAGATCAGGACCTTTTTTTCCTGTAGAATATTCTCAATTTCCCCCCGTTCTCTTGCCTCTTCCTTTTCTTTTTAAAATCCCTAACCTCTTTCTAAGTTCCAAAAGTCCCAAAAGTCCCAAAAATTTGTTTTATTATTTCTGATATATCGTTTCATTTTCTGCAGAATTGATGGTCAAGAGCAGGCTGACTCAATATTGTTTTATTGTGTGCAGCCAGATTTATAGAGTGTAGAAAGTTTTTGTTAGTGTAGGTCTTGGATGATAGCACGATCTTATTACACAAAATGGGCAATGCGTACGGGAATGTTATGGTAGGGTGGTAGCAAGAGTTTTGTGTTTGGTTTGAGATAGTACAATAGGTGTGAGTCAAATTTGTTTTTTTGTGACAACATTCATCATCTTGTAGTAGGGTGATGGTTTTGTATTGCTGCAAGTTCCTTTTAACCCTATACTTTTGTGATGTAGCGCAGACCTTATGGCTTTTTTCTCTCTTCTTTTTTTGTAATATTTTTTTGTAATAGATACACATGGCCTGTAGATTGGATTATGGACTTTGTGGGAATTTATATGATGTGCTTTATGCATTGTTTTTTTGTAATAATTTTTTTGATCTTGTAATGTTATTGTAAAAAAAAGAAACTTGGACATGGAAATTGGACTTGAATTTTGATTAAAAAAGAAGTCTATGGAAACTTTGAAACATGAATTAAAATTAAATGTTAAATTGTGCATAAGACTTGAAATTTGAAAATGAAGCATTGACATCTAGTTGGGACCTTGAACTTGGAATAATGAAATGATGAGAAATAATTTGAAAAGTGGTTGAAATTTGGAAAGGAATTGAAAGAAAATTTGAATTTGAATGAGGTTGCAGGGAAGATGAAATTTGAAAGAAAAAACTGAGTAGGATTTGACATTGGATAAAACTTGGAGATGAAACCTTGACATTGAATTGAAAATCAAATTGAATTGAAATGAAAAAATGAAACTTGAATTTAATAAAACTGAACAGGTAATTGGCCATGGGTTTGGCATTGAGAATTGAAGTGGATTAGAATTGGAGTTGGATTAATGTAATGGTTTCAACTTGGTTGAATCGTCAAAATTCTATGAAATAATTCCAAACAAAACCACTTGAATCCAATCTTAAACATCACTAAAAACTCCTTAAAATCCATCTGGAAATGAACTGAAACTCTGATTCAATTTTTGAGAAATTCCTACAAATTAATCATTTGAATCTGTCTTGAACAGGCGACACTCTTAAAGAGCACCCACACAATACCCTTGAGATCAAATTCAAAATCTTGAATTCTTCCTCATACCAAAACTACATTGAGACTTCGAATCAATTCCACGGGGAATGATTCCACATCCTGACTCCAACGTGAGGCAATCTTGATGAGAACATGACCTGGATGAACAGCCTTGAAATGTTGACCAGAAGTCTTAACTTTGATGGCTCTGCCACTTGCCCTCATCAAATAGATCTTGATCGGGCGTAAAACCCTAATCTTAATCAACTAGCAAACATACACTTCTTGCAGTTAGTACTTTCTTGCCCTCCAAACAATCAACAATACAAATGACTTGAATTGAAACTGCCACTGCACCAAAATCTTGATTGAAAGTGATATAGATTTGAAGATTATCTATTCTGACACAAATATTTTCACCATATCCCGATAATTGGTACTGAAGCAAACCACTTCTTTAACCAAAATTAGGTCAAAATTTAATTGAGTTCTAAACCGCACAACACACACCCTTGACCTGATAATCTTTCCTGATCTTCGATTCAGTCTTGTAATATCTGAGCCTCAGAGAACTTGTGATGAAACCGAATTACATTAACTTATTGAAGAAGAGAGGTTTCTTAAGAGTATGAGAAACTGATTGGTTGATGAGATGTCCAAAACCTTGCTTGATCAAACCTTCCTCCTCTTCTCCATAAAACCCTAATGCCACAAGACATATAAAACTACAAAGCCTGGTGATCTAGTTAGTGATGTAAGGATGATTGACCTATGATGCTCATGCAAACTATCGATGAATATAAGGATAAAAATTGGGGTATGACACATGGTAAGGAATTTGAAAACAAAAAGTTTGATGATTCATGGTCCTCTGAAGGAATTAGTCATGAGTTCTCTTAACCCATCACTCCTTAACAAAATGGTGTGGTTGAGAGAAAGAATAGGATAGTTCAAGAATGTGCAAGGGTCATGCTTCATGCCAAGAAACTTCCATATCATTTTTGAGCTGAAGCTATGAATACTGCTTGTTATATCCTGAATAGAGTAACCTTCAGATTTGACACATCTACTACTTTATATGAGCTATGGAAAGGAAGAAAGCCAAATGTGAAGTACTTCCATATCTTTGGAAGCAAATGTTACATTTTGGATGACCGTGAGCAAAGAAAAAAGATGGATCCTAAAAGTGATGAAGGAATCTTTCTGGGATACTCTACAAATAGCAGAGCCCATAGAGTATTCAACTCCAGAATTAATGTTGTAGTGAAATCTATAAATGTTGTGGTTGATGACTTAACTATAGAGGTTGTTGTCACAGATGATATTGGAACATTCCTTCCCATGAGTGATGTTCCTGAAGATGTCACAGAAGATGTTGGAACATTGCATGATGTTCCTGAAGATGCTGCAGACTTAAGTGTTAATCCTAAACCTACAGAGACTGAGACTATAGACAAGGAACCCTCTATCAAAATTCAGAAAAATCATCCTAAAGAGCTTATAATAGGAGATCCTGGTGGTGGAAGAATGACCAGATCAAGAGAAGTTGTTGTTGGTGCTTACTTTGTCTAAAAATTGGAACCCAAGAATGTCAATGAGGCCTTGAATGATGAATTCAGGATCAATGTTATGCAAGAGGAACTGGAGCAATTCAAAAGGCATGAGGTTTGGGATCTTGTGCCAAGACCCGAAGGGTCAAATGTTATTGGCACAAGATGGGTATTTAAAAACAAGTCTGATGAGCAAGGTGTGATCACCAGAAACAAGGTTAGACTTGTTGCTCAAGGGTACACTCAAATTGAAGGGGCATACTTTGATGAGATTTTTGCTCTTGTTGCTAGGTTAGAGTCTGTTAGATTGTTACTTGGAGTGGCTTGTTTGTTGAAATTCAAGCTGTTTCAAATGGATGTTAAAATTTCCTTTCTAAATGGATACTTTAATGAAGAAGTATGTGTGGAACAACCAAAAGGATTTTTTGATCCTACATTTCCAGATCATGTGTTTAAACTGAAGAAGGCATTGTATGGATTGAAACAAGCTCCAAGAGCTTGGTATGAGAGGCTAAATGAGTTCCTCATCAACCATGGATACAAAAAAGGTGGAATTGGCAAAACTCTCTTTGTTAAAGAGAAGGATGGCAAACTCATGATAGCCAAATCTATATAGATGATATTGTGTTTAGAGGGATGTCAGATGAGATGGTTCAACATTTTATCAAGCAAATGCAATCTGAGTTTGAGATGAGTTTGGTGGGTGAATTAACCTACTTCCTTGGTCTCCAAGTCAAACAGATGGAAGACTCCATATTTCATTGTCAAAGAAAATATGAAAAAAGTATTGTGAAGAAGTTTGGTTTGGAGAATGCTAGCCACAAAAGGACTCCTGCTCCTACACGCTTGAAGTTATCTAAGGATGAAAAGGGTGTTAGTTTTTATCAGAGTTTGTATAGAAGCATGATTGGCAATCTTCTATACCTTACTGCAAGCAGACCAGACATAACTTTTGTTGTTGGAGTTTGTGCTAGATATCAAGCTGAACCTAAAGTCAGTCATATTAATAAAGTCAAAAGGATTATGAAGTATGTGAATGATACATGTGACTATGGCCTAATGTATTATCATAATTCTAATTCCATGTTGATGGGATATTGTGATGCTGATTGGGCTGGTAGTGCTGATGATAGAAAGAACACCTCTGGAGGATGTTTATTTTTGGGAAAGAACTTGATTTCATGGTTTAGTAAGAAGCAGAATTTTGTTTCTCTATCTACTGTTGAGGCTGAGTATATAGCAGAAGGTAGTAGTTGTTCTCAAATGATGTGGATTAAGAAAATGTTGACTGAGTATAATGTCACATAAGATTTCATGACATTATTCTGTGACAACTTGAGTGCCATCAATATTTCAAAGAATCCTATTCAACACAGTAGAACCAAACATATTGACATAAGACATCATTTCATTAAAAATATTATGGAATACAAATTTATAACATTGGAGCATGTTGAAATTGAGAATCAGCTAGCTGACATCTTTACTAAAGCTTTGGATGCTAATCAATTTGAGGTGTTGCGGGGAAAACTTGGGGTTTGTCTGTCTGAAGATTCATAGCAGTTAATTTGGTATGGGAATATTATTCGAGTGAGTGTATGTATGTTCCCACCAAATAAAGAGAGGTTTTCATAGCCAACTCTATTTTATAGCATAATTTTTCAACAATATCCTCGTATCTTGGTATCTACTGATTATGCAATGAAAAAGGGAATCTCCTTTGACATGCACCATAAGCTGTTTACTGGGGATGATATCCCAGATATCATTTCAACATCTGTCCAAACATCTGCTTATGCAACCTCAAAGGATGATACTATTGCTCAGTTGAAGAAGACTTGTGTGGCACCCCAAAATTTGACCAACTACTTCTCGCAATTTGGCTCATGTTTCGACTCATTTTGCATTTGCATTTGCATACCGCGTACATTGCATTTTTTCAGTCAGATTGACTTTATCGGGATTACAACCCTCTGATGGCGTTTCAAGCAGTTCATACCATTTCGAATACGAGGATTTATTTTGGGATTTGTGCTTGTCCCGGTGTTTTCAGCTCTTGCTTTTGTTTTTTAGGATATTTCGGTGTCCGGTTTTTACCGTTTATTTCGCTATAGTCTCGCATCTTTTTTCTAATCGATTTAATTGGCTTTATTGCATTTTTAGATTTTTTCCCCTTATTTTCTAGATATTAAATAGATTTTTTAAACAGATTAATAGATTAATTGATTTGTTTTCTAGATTTTAAATGGATTTTTAAATGGAATTTAATAGGTTTAAACAATTTTTCCTCTATTTCTAGAATATTAGAAATTAATTGATTTGTTTTAGAATATAATAGAGTTTCATTTTATATCTAATTCTTAGTTAGTTTTTTAACCAGATTTTAATTGATTCAGTTAGTTAGATTTTATTAATTGTTCATTTAGTTTAATTCTTTAGTGAATGTTAATTGATCATCACTTAATTCAGTCCAGTAAGTCAATTTCTTAGGCCATGTATCCATTTTGGGGGCCCAGTCTGGCCAATGCAGTGCCACTTGGCAGCATATAAGGCAGCCAGAACCCGTTCTCTCTTCTCTCTCTGGCCACATCATCCACATATCTTCTGCATGCGTGCCACCTATCCACTCTCCACACTTCCAATGGTTGACACATCATATCCACTACCCCACTCTCTCTTGCCACGTCTTCCTCTGCATGGTGCCACCCGTCGACACCTCATCACTCCTCCTCACCAGACGCTGCCACACAACCCCCTAGGTGTCACCCCCTCAGCCACCACATGCAAACACCGGCGATGCCTCACCAGAGAAATCAAACTCGGATGAACCCGCCAGAAATCTTGCCGGAACCTCACCGTGTTTCCAGAATTCATCAATGTTCAACACCAATCTTCATTATTCAAGATCGTCACCAGATCTTCACTGTCAACAATGTCCAGGTTCTCTTCAAGATCGTCACCAGATCTCCATCGAATCTTCACCAGTTTCCAGATAAACACTCAACCGTTCATCAAGATTTTTCACGAAGTTCATCCGATCATCAATAATTTTCTGGAAACTCCAATGTTTGCTCGAATCTCATCAGAGGTTCATCAGTGTTCATCCATTCTTCAAGAACTCATCAACCTTCAACCGAGACTTAAAGATCTTCATGGATCGACCTGGATCTAAAGATTCACCACCAAATCTCCATGAGCACCATCATCACTCACCTCTGATTTCCACCCGTCGAAATCACCAACAAGCCTTACGAACTCCATGGATCAACATCTTCAAAGTTCATCGCAACTTCATATCAAACTCCATATTCTTCCAAGATTCTTTATCTTCACTTTTTTTGACGAACAAGCTTCTCCAGGTCTCGAATCTAACTCCTTCACAAACCACCGCGAACGAACTTCTCTCCACATCAACAAAACCTCACAGATCTTCATCCCAGATCCGTTTCCAGTTCTCCAATAACGTCAAACAATTTAGAGGATTGAGGTGAAGCGGAATGGAAGAGTTGTTTGGTGGAGCGTTTGTTTTCGATTTCGTGTTGAGGTGAAGCTGAGTTGGGGAAGAAGCGAGTTTTTGCTCATCGGCGGCGGTGGAGAGAAGAGAGAGTGAGTGCTAGGGTTTCTGAGTGAGATTTTGGGAGAAGGGGAGAGGAAGGGCCTTTTTGGGCTGGGCCCAATCTGTTTTGGATCCATACACCATCCGTTTTCCATGTTCACCCCCCTTTCTTGGGTGTGTTTTGTGACTTGGGCTTCACCGAATAGACCCCTGGCCCAGCGAATTTCCTAGACCTTACACCCCTAGTTTCATGGCATCCCCCCCCCCCCCCCCCGTTTCAATTTTTTTGTTTGGCTGATGGTTTTTTTTGTTGTTGTTGGGCTGAGCCTAATAACAAGCGTGGATCCCATCGAGTACGATGGACGTGAGGGGTGCTAATACCTTCCCCTTATGTAACCGACTCCCGAATCCAGACAATGGTTGCGATGACCTTGTCTTATACCCTTTCGTCAGGTTTTTCCGATCGTTTCCTTTCCCGTTCTGAGGGATAAATAACGAAAGGTGGCGACTCTTCTGTTTTGCCGGCACCTCGTTTTTCGCGGTAGAGACAGCTGGCGACTCTGCTGGGGATTCCAACGGTTCCTATGCGAGTCAATCAGGGGATCTAACATCCCTGTGTGAGAGTCAATCCTAGCGCTTGTTTGCTTGTCTGTGGGTGTTTATTTTTTGTGCATTGTATGTTGTATATTACTGTATGTACATTTCTCGCACTATTATTATCTGTTGCTACTGTGCTGTTGTGGGAAGGAGCTCTGATAAGTGATAAGCCATACCCAGGCTTGAGTGTACCTAGCATTAGTTGTGGAAAGTAATGGGTGCGTGCTTGCTTTGCAGGCACTAGTGTCTCATGAAATCCACGTTCAGACGAGGTTCTCCCGGTTGACTTCTTTTCCAGCCCTTTGGGCTTGAGGGGTTGTTGGTTTGGAGGATTGTCGACTCTGGGGACCGATCATTTGGGATTCAGCTAAGTGAGGCTGCTTCAAGAGATGATGATGCCACACCTTCTGGGTATCGTACCATCATTCTTGAAAGTCTGTGACGCTGATGACCACATAGGATGCCGAACCTGTGTCAGTTTAGGTTCATACCCGTGAGTGGGAGGGTTTTTGCAGGAAACTTGACTTCCAGCCTACCCGATATTTTGGTTTTCTCTCAACAAAGCAAACTTATCCCGTTAGCAGCGCAGCAGTAATCAGAGCTTTGTGGGGGCTGTGATCTCGTGTTTGTTGCATCTTGCATTGCATTTGCATAAGCATCTTTGCATCATATTGCATATCATTCTCCAGCTAGCCAGAGCTCTTATCCAGTCTTTGTTTTGCTTCAGAGGGTGATTCTTCAGTGTTTGGTATGAGCAAGGGTTGATTGTTAGAGGACGACCAAGGGGTTGAAGCAGAATTGAGCAGAATCAAGCAGTGAAGTCAGTTGAAAGTTGCTGGTAGCTATGTTAGAGAGCAACTTCCAGTTTGTTGATACCTTGTCAGGTTTCACTATTACGTCCAATCCTTTGTATGGTTCTATGCCTGATGAAGACTTTCCGCAAGTGAACAACCTTACTGCAACTCGACTTGTACAGCCTTCTGTTGAAGACCGAGATCTACATGAGCAGTTTGTTGTCCGAAGTGAATGCTCTCCTTCTATTGATACCTCAGACTATCAGGGTGTTGTTTTCCCTGTGCCAAATTCCCGGAGAGAGGCCCCGATAGCAAATATTGAAGATCCATTAGCTCTCGTGTATGCTAAAAGGTTTCGTGCGTTGGATGAAAGATTCAAAGCCTTGGAAGTTAAAGACGCTGTTAACCTCAATGCTGCAGACATGTGTCTGGTTTCTGGCCTAGTGTTACTGCCTAAGTTCAGAGCGCCGAGGTTTGAAAAGTACAAAAGAGATACTTGCCTGAGGCAACATCTGGTGATGTTCTGCCGAAGAATGACTTCGTTTGTGCATAACGACAAGTTAATGAATCACTGCTTTCAGGACAGTCTGATTGGGGCATCTCTTAGTTGGTATATGCAGTTAGAGAGTAATCAGATCCGATCATGGGTGGACTTAGCCAATGCTTTTCTGAAACAGTACGACTACAATCTTGATGTAGCTCCTAGTCGCATGCAGCTGCAAGAATTGTCTCAAGAGAACAATGAACCTTTCAAGAAGTATGTTCAGAGATGGAGAGAATTTGCTGCTAGAGTGCAACCACCGCTTCTAGACCAAGAGTTAAAAGGCATGTTCGTAAACTCCTTGCAGAGCCCGTACTTCGAAAGAATGCTTGAAGTTGCACCGAATTTCTCTGAATTGGTAAGGGCAGGAAAGTGCATCGAGTATGGTGTAAAGACTGGAAGAATTCAGAATGTTTCGAGCAGTCAGGCTGGTGAAACCGAATCCCTCTGTAGCTTTCAAGCTGAAGATGAAACTGTAGTCAATGCAATCATGACAGATGTTGGATATTCTCAAGACGAATCGGTGAAATCTGTTGGTTTTTCGTCTTCTCAGCGGTCGGTATCCTCTGTGTCTCGTTATTCTGGACAGACAATTGTGCCTAGGGCACCACATCGGGAACCTTATGTCGCTCCTCTTACAAATCCACGAGCCCGTGGCCGAGGTTATCAGAATCAGCGTCAGAATCAGAACTGACCTCGTAACAACTTGGAACGAAGGAATGCTCCTTCTCATCCAGTGCTTGTGCCGTATAACCAGATTCTGCCACATTTGATTCAGAATTCTTTGGCGGAACCTAAAGCTCTTAAGCCCGTGCTAGAGCCTTACCCTCCGGGGTACAATCCCCATGCTCAGTGTGGATACCATGGTGGATCCCCGGGGTATTCAACTGAAGATTGCAAAGCTTTCCAGGCAAAAGTGCAACAGTTGATCGACAAAGGGTGCATTTCCTTTCCAGAAGGAGTTTTGGTTGTGCATGACAACCTCTCAGTTGTCTGAGCTTGCAGATTCAGAGGGTTATTTCCAGGGGCCAGTGGTCCAGATAGGCAGATGTCCTCAACATTGGAAGTCCTCAAACTTTTTATCATTTGCATTTGTAGTTTCCTTTCTGTTAGCTACTACTTGTTGTTAAACATTGTTTGTTTCGAGTGGTAATATTGATAAAGTAACTATGCATTTTTCTGAATTAATCATGTCGCTGTCACTCATTTACTGCATTGCACTGACACTTGCATTTTATTTACTCCACTTTATCACTATGATTAGTAAAGATTGGATGGAGGATGACGAAAATGAATACTCATAACCGAGGATCATATGCTTTCGGATAAAACCTTGCCTATGATGTACAAGCATTGTTTCAAATCCCCTAAACACTGGAGATATAAGGAGTTAGTCCCTCGTTAGCCACTTCGAATCGAGAAGTAGGAGTTTCTTTCAGACTTTTAAAACCCTCTCATCTTAACCCGTGGCAGGGTAGTCGTCAGTTAGCTTGACCGAGCGTTCAAGTCTTATAGAGGAGTGTTGCCTTTCAAGGACCAATCACAATTTATTCCTCTCAAGAGGTCGTACCTCATCAACTGCAGTGGTTAAACTTCACCAATCAGGAGTGAGACAGTTACAACCCTTTTGGAGCAAGCAAGACAACCAGTGTCACACAACTTGTTCCAAGCAAAAGAAAAATAAAAAAGAAAGCCCGCTAAGTAAAAAAGAAAAGAAAAGCTGGAAAGCAAGTACTTAGGCAAAAATCAGGGCATCCCGCTGGACTTCAAAAGAAATTGAAAAGAACTCAAAAGAGTCAGTTCAGGCAAAAATTAGGGAATCAAAAGAATAAAATGAAAGGATCTCAACAGAAAAATCCTCAAACAAGGACAAAGTCGTGTGGATACAGACACCGAAAATGAAAGAGGAGTAACTGTCACTCCGAAAACCTTGTGCGTTCCTTAACCATTGTTCCTAACATTCCTCAAAAAGGCGAGCGCTCGTGCTAGGTTAACTGAACATTAGGGCCGGAGATCATCACGTAGAAGGGGTGGGTACAAATCGTGACTTGAGCCTAATATCCCTTGTTTCACGAACCGTGAACCCGACCACGATACAACCCTTAAAAGACCTAATTGAGGCAGAGTTTATTCTGAAAGCGCATTACGATAAGGTTGAGTAACTTGACTCCTACATGATTTGCTAATCATATCCTTGTTGTATTTTTCACTGATCAAATCAGCACTGCGTTTGAACTGTTGGTTCATTTGTCACTCACTATCATGACACGTAAATGAGTGACAACATTTTTTCGAAACCTGCATGAACACTGCATTAAAATTACCATTCGTGAATAGACAATTTTAATTGCAGGTCAGTAGTTGATATGAAGGAAATTCCAACAGGGAATAATCAGTCAAGACTGAATCATTCAGCAGTCTGGATCAGAATGGTATACTGCGAAGCCCTGTGAATTTGGGGCATTGACTTCCAGTGAGTTTGGAATCAGTTGGTTTGAGGACAAGTCCCGAAGCATCAGTTGATTATGGGACAATTTGTTCAAGAAGCAGTTGATCAGAGGTGAATCTTCTCGAGACCCAATTGTTGCACCCCAAAATTTGACCAACAATTATTCATTCATTGAGTGTTTGAAAGTTGATACCTGCATCAGACAGTTCAAGAGATCTTCAGATGAAGGGGTTGAAACCAGGGTTGTGTGCTTCACAGTTTGAAGGTTGTGGGTGCTCCTCAGATGATTCTGAGACTTTGAGAATGAACTTGATGTTTTGAGAAAGCTTATGAGATGTCTTGATAGCCATCATGAAGCCCATAGAGGTCATTATGCAAGAATTCTGAAGGTTCAACCATGAATGGTAGAATTAGGGTTTTGACTGGGTCAACCCTAGATCAACTGAAGATTTGGAGAAGGTTGAGACCTAATCCAAGGGCCATGAGATCATGGAATGATGCATAGAGATGTTATAAAGATGATTCCTAGACCAGCTCATCATGATTGAAGAGTTTGAGAAGTTTCAAGTCAGGGTTTCTGAGGATTGTCAGTGGAAAAACCCTAATTTGACCCCTATCTTCCAGGCAGTTTTAGCTCTAGATATGATTGATATCTCATCTTCCCCACAACATTAATGTTGTAGAGCTTGTTCTAAGCTTTAATTTGAGTGGTAGAAGTCCTTGATAGGAGTTACAGAGCTCAAGTTATGGTTTTGACAAATTACAGGTCAGCTGAGGTGTGTGAATCTGGGTCCTTGAAAGTCACCCAACTTGCAGACAACTTTTGCCCTAGTAGGAGGATTCCTATGGTTTCTTGGTCAACATGAATGTTGAAGAGGATCTTCTTAGCTTTAATTTGAGTGGTAGAAGTCCTTGATTGGATTTGTGGAACTCAACTTATGGTTTGAACAAGACAGGGGTATTTTGGTCATTTGTCAGTTATAGGTCATCTTAGCCAATGCCTAAAACTCCTATTTCCAAGCCTCAAATGGAAAAACTCAAAACATGAAAGTTGCTCAAAATGTGATTTTAAGTCTAGAAAGAAGGTCACAAATTGTTGAAAAAGCTCATAGCACAAGATTCCATGATTGGTCAAAAATGAACTAAAAATGACTTATAACTTTGAAAAGTTGAAATTGAAAAGTGATTTGGGAGATCCACAAATCCAAAATAGGTCATCCAATATATCATTTTGATTGGAAAAGCCATTTTAAGAACTTTGGTTTAAGTAGAATTTTCATTTGAGGCTCCAAAAATGGACTTCCTTTGGAAATTTCTTACTTGAAAAAGAAGGTAGCATTGAAAGACCTTACACAAGCCAAGAATGCCCTTGTTTTTCACTCATCCACACTCAATAACTCATGTAAGGAGAATTTGGCAATGAATTGCAAGGCATAGCATATGGTATATGAGAAATCCAACATGGCATATCATGGAACTTTCATGAAACTTCCACGCCCTTCTAGATGAATCTAGAAGCATCCATCAATTGTTATAAAAAGTGTGCATCAGAGAGTGATGAGAGGTTGGTGAAACTTGAGCCAAGTCAGAGGAGAGAGAGAGATACATAGCCATTGGAGAAGTTTCTTCAAGTTGAAGCAACTCAAGAATTCTTCCATTACAAGTCTTCTCCTTCAAGAATTGTGCAAACAGAAAGCTATCCATCATCAAAGGATCATCCTGAAGGATTTGAAAGCTTGGAATCGTGCTCAAGCATCACACACCATAGTTCCTTGACAGGTTCTTTCTCCTCTCTTTTTCACCATAATTATGCATAGATGGTTTAGATTCTAGGTGTAGAATTGTTAAGCTAGGTTAGCTGATCAAATTCTGAGAATTAGGGCACGATCCATGAGGTTGCATAACAGAACCATGATTCTTGGATCTTCAATAACTATCTGTTTAGGAAGTTTTAGGTACCATGAAGTAGGTTAAAATGATCAGGATAACATCAAGAGCATGATTGCATCATTATACTGAAGTTTAATCTAGGTTGATATCAGTTGAAAATTCATAACCGTGTTTGTACCAAGATGTTCAAGGCCTCTGTTTGGATTATCCACGAGGAATTAAGAGAAAGTGAACGTAGGGTTTTGTAGAGCTTGAGTAATAGATCAATTTTCGTTTTGGGATGTTGTTGAGCCGTGGCCTGAGCAAGGAGCTAGAAGAGCTCGAAGGTTGGCACATGGAGGTGAGGGTTCTGCAAAACCCTAGTTTGCTTGGAGACGATGAAGGTCAGCCAATGGATCATCCTCAATGTTTGACTAATTCACCCAATCCAACGGCGTGGATTGAATCTGAAAAGAGAGGGAAATTTTAAACTTCCATGAAACACGGTCGTTTCATTAAAGGACCGTTCTGGGCTCAATTCCTCTTCGCACCCCCCCTTTTATTTGGCCCAATTGGTTTTAACTAGCCCAGAGTGCTATTCTGACCCCCCTCCTTTTAATTAATATAATTCTTTTATTTTTTCTTCTTTTATTTTTCTGTCTTGTTAAATTCATTAAAAATTGGAAATAAATGTTTTTTTAATTCTTTTTTTTCCTATGAATAGATTAAAATGAGTAGAAAATTATAAAAATAAAATTGAGATTTTATTTTTAGGTTTAATATTTTTAATAGTTTTTCCAATTAGATAGCTTTTTAATTGTTTAATTTTGTATCATGATTTTGTAGGAATTGTTTTAGTACTTTCCTTTAATCTTTTTTATCCATTCTTTTTTATTCAATTAGATGATGAGTCATAGTTCCCTATAGGATTTTTTCTAGATTTTTAGAATTAAATCTTGATTAGTTTAATTAGGGTAGACTTAGGGTATCCTGATTAGGGTTTAGAATTGTGTTTAGGTGATGAATCATTTTCTTTGAGCAAGTTTTGTTTTGATTTTTAGGTAGAGACCTTAGTAGATGTTATGAGTAGGTGTTGAGGACCCTTGTGAATATTTGTTAGTTTTTTCCCCATTAGTTTAGTATTTTTAGGTATTTTCTGAAGTTGCCTGATGATTTGGTCTGTTCAGTGGGTTATCTGTTCATCTGTGGGGTTCATTCTGAGGAATTTGTTGAGGGGCTTGGGTTGCCTTGAAGACTTTGATGGAGAGCATCATGGAGAGAAGCTTGTAGACCAAGATTCAGAGACCCAGAGCTTGTCTTGTCCCCTGTTTGTGAGGTTTGAGATCCTGAAGTTTGAAGGAAGTTCATGGTACTTTCCTGAGGAAGGCACTATGAATGACTTTCATCCTTCCTTCTCACCTCTTTCTTAAGTATCCAATGATGTTGGAGCCAACTTGTGAGTTTAATTTCTCCTGAGGAGGAATGTAAACTGATCACATGTTGTTGAGCCACATGGGATACGACTCCTAAGTGGAAGCCTCCTAGTACTTTCCTGAGGAAGGTCCTATGGGTCTATTCACTTAGTTCCACTAGTTGATCTAGGATTTCTCAAGTATCCAATGATGTTGGAGCCAACTTGTGAGTTTAATTTCTCCTGAGGAGGAATGTAAACTGATCACATGTTGTTGAGCCACATGGGATACAATTCCTAAGTGGAAGCCTCCTAGTACTTTCCAGAGGAAGGTCCTATGGGTCTATTCACTTAGTTCCACTAGTTCAGATAGGATTTCCTAAATATCCAGTGATGTTGGAGCCTGCTTGTGAGTTTAATTCCTCCTGAGGAGGAATGTAAACTGATCACAGTGGTTGAGCCACATAGGGTACGACTCCTGAGTATCCACCTCCTAGTGCTTTCCTGAGGAAGACACTAGGAGTCTGATTGCTTAGCTCCCTGTCTTTGGTAGGCTTGTTCTGAAGCTTGAAGGCTGGGAATGATTTCTCCTGTTTAGGGTTGTGCTTGAGAGCTTTGCTTAGATTTGTTTAGATTCTGTGATTAGGGTTAGGATTAGAGAGTAGATGTTTCTTTCTTTCTCAAGTGTGTTTTGTTTGCCTGATGGCACTTCATTTCTTTTACCTGTTCATTGCTTGATAGCATGTTGTTTATTTTCAGTATGATTACTGTTATTTCATGACTGGCTTGAGGTCGAGACGAGCTTGTGGAGGCTGAAGCCCCACACACATTTCCTCCCTCACTTGCATTGCATGCATTTTACTGTTAAAGCTGATGCTTTTGTCTGTTTTGGTGTATCATTGACATGATCCCTTAGGACTCTCATTTCCTCTGATGAGGATTTGATGATAGACTTTTAGGTTGAAACCTATGCATGATAACATCTAGGAGTTCCCTGTTCAAACCTCCACCATAGGATGAATCCATGGCATGATAACAGTAGGACTTGATAGTCTCCCTCCTAGTTGAGCCTTTATCCCGTAGTTTCCCGAACTACGTTTGCTCTGATCTTTCATACCAGATGAAAGTACGTAGGCATAGGATGCGATATCCTAGCGAGCAACCTTCCACCTTCCCCCGTAGTTAGCCGAAATACGTTGACTCTGATTTCTCATTCTCTGATGAGAATACGTAGGCATAAAGCGCGACGCTTTGCCGAGTCATTTTTCTTTTCTTTTTCAGCCAGCCTTGATAGGTAGATAGATTATAACCAACCCGTCCAAGTAAACAAACAAGCGAGGATCCCGTCGAGTACGACGGACGTGAGGGGTGCTAATACCTTCCCCTTGCGTAACCGACTCCCGAACCCAGACAATGGTTGCGACGACCTTGTCTTACCCTTTCTCGTCAGGTTTTTCCGATCGTTTCCTTTCCCGCTCTGAGGGATAAATAACGAAAGGTGGCGACTCTTCTGTCATGCCGGCACCTTATTTTCGCGCAAGCGACAGCTGGCGACTCTGCTGGGGACCGAACCCAGAATCTCTGGTTCTCCGGTTCCCCATGAGAGTCAATCCTATCGTTTGTGTGTTTGCTTGTTGGGTTGCGTTTATTTATCGCATTTTTACTTCCCGCATTTTATTTCCCGCATTTTATTTCCAGTTCGATATGATTATCTGTGCTGCTGTGGGAGAGGGATGTTACTATGAGTGAAAAGCCGGACCTGGGCTTGAGTACACACCTAGATATAGTTGCGGAGAAGTAGTAGACGAACCTGTCTGCTGAGCAGGCACAGTTCCCTACGAAAATCTGCGCTCAGACGAGATTCTTGCAGAGGTGCTCCTTTCCGGTCCTGAGGATCTGAGGGGAGTCCAGACGTGAGGATTGTCGACTCTGGGGACCGATCATTTGGAAGTCAGCTAAGAGAGGCCTCTTCATGACTTGATAATGCCACTCCTCTTGGGAATCGTATTGTCACTCATGAAAGTCTGTGACGCTGATGACCGCATAGGATGCCGTACCTTTGTCCGTGGATTAGGTCCATACCTGTGAGTGGGATTGGGATATTGCAGGAAACTTTGACCTCCAGACTACCTGGTTTTCTCGACAGTGAATCAGTTATGTTGGTATCACGGTTCTCGGTGGCAGATTTGACTGTTCTTGACAGAACAAGTTTGTTGATCAGAGGATCTTATCATCGGGTGTTTGTCTGTTCTTGATAGAGCAGGTTTCGATCAGGATATTGTTATCAGTGGTTTGTTCTGGATAGGGCAGACTTTGAGTGGGGTCTGAAGACTTCATCAACAGATATTCCTTGATATTGCACTCAGGATCCTTATTATCAGGCACTTGCTCTTGACAGAGCAGAATTTTGATCTCGATCCTATCAGATGGTTATTCTCAGCAGATCAGATCAGTGGGTTTACACCGGGGTTTCCTTCTCAGCAGTGACTGTTGACATCGAATCTCCACAGCAGCCTTGGATATATTGTTGCATGCCTGCATTTTGCATTAGCTTGCATAATCATTCCATTAGCGTGTGTCTGTGAGGTTGCTGTCTCCATGATTGGGCCTAGATTCTTCTCCTTATTATTATCAGCAGGCGCCAGGATCGGGGGAAATCTCTCAAGCACACAGACACACGCATGCATTTGCATGAAGCATTCTTGCATGACATACATTCTGTTGCCTTTCCTAACCTTTGATCTTGACAGGTTTTTCAGGTTCCAAGCTGTTTTCAGGATTGATCAAAGATTCATCCACCACTACTCGACTCGCGCCAATCAAACGAGAATCATGGACCAAGTACAATCAGATGTTCAGGAGCTTCGTGAAAGGATGGATCGTTTTATGGAGCTGATGCAAGTAGTGGCGAACGGGCAAGAGCAACTTCGTACTTTGGTTCAACCTCTCATCTCCAGGGTTGACAGCAATGGAATTCTTCATGGCGGGGCCGTACCCACTCCTCCTCAAGTGGATACTCCTCAGAACGTTGTTCCTGCTGCCGGGGGCAACGGTAGTGCTAACGGCAATCTTATGAATAATCTCGGACTTAATGCGGCGGGCGCCGTCAATGGTGGTTTGGGAGCCAATGTTACCGTGGGGCCGGTCAACGGCAATGTTGGTGCAGGAAATATGGTGGTGCCTCAACCGTGGCTGGAGGACCATCAGGATGATATTTTCTCTCAGAGAGGTGTAGAGGCTGAGTTGACTGCTGAAGCTAGACTCAGGTTCAAGGCACTGGAAGATAAAATGAGAGATATAGAAAATCAGAACACATTGGGCGTTGACATGTCCAAACTTGGGCTGATTGCTGACTTTAAAGTACCTCACAAGTTTAAGGTGCCTATCTTTGAGAAGTATAGAGGCACTACTTGTCCCCGTGTTCATCTCCGATCGTATTACAGAAAGATGTCCGCTTACTCTGATGATGAGAAGTTGCTGATGCACTTCTTTCAGGATAGTCTTTCTGGCCCATTGCTTGAATGGTATATGGGTTTGGAACCCGCTGCTGTGCGTACGTGGAAAGATCTCGCTGAAGCGTTTGTCCTCCACTATCAGTATAATAGCGACTTGGCTCCCAACCGAGTTCAGCTTCAGAATCTCTCGCAGCGGAGCAATGAAAGCTTCAAGGAGTACGCCCAGCGGTGGCGTGAATTGGCTGCTCGGGTTCAACCGCCGATGGTTGAGCGTGAGTTGGTACAGATGTTCGTGGCTACTCTTCCCGGAGTTTATTATGAGAAGCTAGTTAGTGGCATGTCCGGAACTTTCTCGGCCCTCATTACTTTGGGCGAGCATGTTGAAAATGGTATAAAGATCGGCAAGATTCAAGGCGAATCATCCTCATCTGGAGGAGCCAGCAAGAAACCTTATACTGGCAAGCGTCGGGAGGGCGATGCCAGTGCTGTCTCTAATGCTAGGAGAAAGGGCAAGGGCCCTCAGTCTCAGATCGCTAGCATAAACATCCCAGTTGCTCCCCCGCAGCCGCAGCAGCAGCCTCAGCAACAGAATAATCAGGGATATAAAAAATATCAGCATCGGGGTCCCCTAGCAAACCGTCATTTGGAAACTCCTCCTATGTCATATGCACAGCTTCTGCAGACGTTGCTTCAGCTCCAACTGGTTCAGAAGAGGACGCTGGCTCCCTTGACAGGGGCACCACCACCAGGGTACGATGCTAATGCTACTTGTGAATTTCATTCTGGGGCACCTGGCCATACCATTGAGAACTGTAAAGCTTTTAAGCACAAAGTCCAGGACATGATTGACGCCAAGATAATAAACTTTTCTGACAGCGTGCCCAACGTCACCAAGAATCCGATGCCTCATCATAGGGGGGGCGGAGTAAATGCTGTTATCTCTGAAGAGAATTCAGACCTGCTGACTGATGTCAGGGATTTGAAGACGCCGCTGAGTTTTGTTAAAGCTAAGCTGCTAAAGAAAGGCTTCTTTCCCGGGTGTGGAGAATTTTGTATGGCATGTGCCACGCTTCCTGATGGGTGTGAGCAGTTGAGTGAAGGTATCCAGAGTCTGATGACCGAGGGTATTTTGCAGTTTAGTCGAAGCGTTGAGAATGCGTCGGGAAAAGTCGTGCTGAAGCAGGCGGACGAAGTTGCCACTATCACCATTCCTCGCCACCCTATCACTATTTCTGCACCTCGTCCGCCTACTATTACCATCACCAGGGCTGGACCAATCCCGTTCGAGAGTACCAATGCCGTTCCATGGCATTATGGTGCCGAAGTATACTGTAATGGTCAGAAGGTAGAGCTGGAGCCGTCCAGACCGACTGCGCAGAATCTCGCTGAGGCCAGTGGTATCACCAGGAGTGGTAGAGTGTTCGCGCCGGCAGAGGTCGCAGCAGAGAAGGTAGTCCGGGCTGACGCTATGGACAAAGGCAAAGGCAAAGCTGTTGAAGAGGTTCCTGCGGGGGCAGAGAAAGACCTGTTGGTTAAAGATGCAGAAGAGTTCATGCGACTGATCAGGAAGAGTGACTACAAGATTGTAGATCATCTTCACCAAACTCCGTCGAAGATCTCGATTCTCAACCTGTTGTTGTGTTCTGAAGCGCACCGCAACGCGTTGCTGAAAGTATTGAATGCTGCATACGTGCCGCAGGAGATATCGGTTAATCAACTTGAGGAAGTAGTAGCCCATGTCAACGCTGGTAATGGGCTGGGATTTACAGACCTGGAGCTGACGCCCAAGGGAAGAGATCACAACAATGCCTTGCACGTCTCGATAGAGTGCAGAGGCACGATTATGTCGCATGTCCTAGTAGATACGGGATCCTCGCTTAACGTGCTTCCGAAGAAAGCACTGATGAAGTTGGATACCCAAGGACTGCTGTGCACGCCCAGTGATCTGGTCGTGAAGGCTTTTGACGGAACCAAACGCCACGTCTTTGGAGAATTGACCCTGCCAATTCAAGTTGGTCCCGAGACGTTTAATGCAGTGTTCTATATTATGGATATCATGCCCGCCTATAGTTGCCTCTTAGGTCGGCCGTGGATCCATTCTGCTGGTGCCGTGACGTCCACGTTGCATCAGAAGCTTAAATATGCTGTTGGGGGCAGCATAGTGACAGTTTGCGGAGAAGAGGACATCATGGTAAGCCACCTATCGTCCTTCAAATATGTCGAAATGGATGGCGAGATCCATGAGACTCTTTGCCAGGCGTTTGAAACCGTCAGGGTGAAGGAAGTAGCTCCCGTTGTTGCAGAGAAGCAAGAGGTGAACCTCTCTTCGTTTAAGGAAGCTAGGGCTGTTGTCGAAGCCGGTTCTACCCCAGGCTGGGGGCACGTCTTGGATATACCATTCAAACAGGATAGGTTTGGATTGGGATATTCTCCTGAAGCTGAAGCTTCAACTTCTTCTGGTAGCTCATCTCGTGGAAAGGGGCCGATCCTATTCACCAAGGGAGAAGTAATATTCGAGAGTGTCAACGCAGCGTCGGAGGACAGCGGGGACAGTGACTGTGATCTCGATGCCTGGATTCAACCGAGCAAACCAGGCGAGCGCCTTCACAACTGGACCATCAAGGAGATTATCGAACTGACAAGTGAAGAGTAATGATTTGCTTTTTACAATCTTTGTACAACCCTATGTCCTGCCCGGGGCATAGTGGTTTTACTGTCAGGGCCTTGTTGGATTATGTGTACACATTTTGTTAATAAATAAAAAGGCGTTTTCTTCGTAATCAAAAGTTGTGCTCTCCATTATTCATATTTTATGTTTGTTTTGAAAAACAGCAAAATGGCAACGAGGTTCGTGCTAACCTGCATATTCCTGCTTTAAACTTAACCCTTGTTATTGCAGGATCCACGTAACAGATGACATCGACTCTGGACCCTCTACGGCTCACTACGACTTTGATTGCCCGATCTATCAAGCCGAGGATGAGATTGATGAAGACGAAGACCTTCCGGAAGAATTGGCCCGCTTGTTGAAACAAGAGGAGAAGGTTATTCTGCCTCATGAGGAGGAGATTGAGATCATAAATCTGGGTTCTGAGGAGCTCGTCAGGAATATCAGAGTTGGGGCTGCGCTGCAGAACGATGTCAGGCATAGACTGGTCGAGATGCTTCGAGAGTATAGTGACGTCTTTGCTTGGTCATACGAGGATATGCCCGGACTTGACACAGATATCGTGGTTCATCGCTTGCCGTTGCGAGAAGATTGTCCTCCAGTCAAGCAGAAGCTCAGGAGGACGAGACCAGACATGGCTGTGAAAATCAAAGAAGAAGTCCAGAAGCAGTTGGACGCAGGATTTCTAGCCGTTACCACTTACCCTCCGTGGGTCGCCAACATAGTGCCTGTACCGAAGAAGGACGGTAAGGTACGCATGTGCGTCGATTATCGGGATTTGAATAGGGCGAGCCCTAAGGATGACTTCCCGTTGCCTCATATCGATGTGTTGGTCGACAACACAGCCCAGTTCTCCGTGTTTTCGTTCATGGATGGCTTCTCCGGTTACAATCAGATTAAGATGGCGCCGGAGGACATGGAGAAAACGACGTTTATTACCCCCTGGGGCACGTTTTGCTACAAGGTAATGCCCTTCGGTCTGAAGAACGCAGGGGCCACTTACCAGCGAGCAATGGTAACTTTGTTTCATGATATGATTCATCATGAGATTGAAGTCTATGTTGATGACATGATTGCAAAGTCCCAAACGGAGGATGAGCATCTGGTCAATTTGCTGAAGCTGTTTGAAAGGCTTAGGAAGTTCAGGCTGAGGCTGAATCCTAACAAGTGCACGTTCGGAGTGCGGTCCGGAAAGTTGCTGGGGTTTATCGTTAGTGAACGAGGTATTGAAGTTGATCCTGCGAAGATAAAAGCTATCCAAGAGATGCCAGTGCCGAAAACAGAAAAAGAAGTTCGTGGTTTCTTGGGCCGAATAAACTACATTGCAAGGTTTATTTCTCAGCTCACGGCCACTTGTGAACCGATGTTCAAGTTGTTAAAGAAAAATCAGGCGATTACTTGGAATGAAGATTGCCAGAAGGCATTCGATAAGATAAAGCAGTATCTTCAAGAACCTCCAATCTTGATACCCCCAGTGGCTGGACGGCCATTAATCATGTACTTGACAGTTCTGGAGAATAGCATGGGGTGTGTTCTCGGTCAGCACGACGAGACGGGCAGAAAAGAGCATGCCATTTATTATTTGAGTAAAAAGTTCACTGAGTGTGAATCTCGATACTCGATGCTGGAGAAGACGTGTTGTGCACTAGCTTGGGCCGCCAAACGTCTACGACAGTATATGCTCAATCACACCACTATGCTGATTTCGAAGATGGATCCGATCAAGTACGTCTTCGAGAAGCAGGCTCTTTCGGGCAGGATTGCCAGATGGCAGATGGTGTTAACAGAATATGATATTCAGTACGTTTCTCAGAAAGCCATTAAGGGAAGCGTATTGTCTGATTACCTTGCCGAACAGCCGATCGAAGACTATCAGCCGATGAAGTTCGAGTTCCCTGATGAGGACATTATGTTTCTCAAAGCGAAGGATTGCGAGGAGCCATTGCCCGACGAGGGGCCGGATAGGAAGTCTCAGTGGAAGTTGATATTCGACGGAGCGGTTAACTCCTATGGAAGTGGTATCGGGGCTATCATCACGACTCATCGCGGATCCCACATCCCGTTTACTGCGAGACTGACGTTTCCAGTTACCAACAACGAAGCCGAGTACGAAGCGTGTATTATGGGTCTAGAAGAGGCAGTTGATTTGAGAATCAAGAATCTAGACATATATGGTGACTCAGCGCTTGTAATCAATCAGATCAAAGGGGAGTGGGAAACTCGTCAACCAAATCTGGTGCCGTACATGAATTACGCCAGAAGGCTGCTTCCGTTCTTCGACCGAGTAGAACTTCATCATGTACCCCGGGCTGAAAATCAAATGGCTGATGCTTTAGCCACGTTGGCTTCAATGTATAAGGTCAATCTTTGGAATGAGGCTCCAAGTATTGTACTTTCGCGTCTTGACAGACCAGCATATGTGTTCGCAATCGAGGATGCCACTGACGGCAAGCCATGGTTCCACGACATCCAGACCTTCCTTATGACTAAAGAGTATCCTACGGGTGCGTCAACCCAGGATAAGAAGACTCTGAGGAGGCTATCTGGAAACTTTTACCTCAATCCTGATGGAGTGCTGTATAAGAGAAACCACGATCTCGTGCTACTCAGATGTGTAGATGAGAAAGAGGCCAGTATGCTCATGGAGGAAGTCCATGAGGGCACATTTGGTACGCACGCCGGCGGGCATGCCATGACGAGAAAGATCCTGAGAGCAGGATATTACTGGTTGACTATGGAGTCGGATTGCTTCAGATTCGCGAAGAAATGTCACAAATGCCAGGTTTATGCTGATAAAGTTCATGTGCCGCCGTGCCCATTGAATGTCATGTCCTCCCCTTGGCCGTTTTCCATGTGGGGCATTGATATGATAGGCAAGATCGAGCCCACCGCATCCAATGGTCATCGTTTCATTCTGGTAGCTATCGACTACTTCACCAAGTGGGTGGAGGCAGCCTCGTACGCTAACGTGACCAAGCAGGTGGTGGCTAAGTTCATAAAGAGGGACATCATCTGTCGCTATGGAATTCCCGAGCGGATCATTACTGATAATGGTTCGAATTTGAATAACAAGATGATGAAGGAGCTGTGCCAGAGCTTCAAGATTGAACACCACAACTCATCTCCTTATCGGCCGAAGATGAATGGCGCTGTTGAAGCGGCCAACAAGAACATCAAGAAGATTGTTCAGAAGATGGTTGTGACGTATAAAGATTGGCACGAGATGCTGCCGTTTGCCTTGCACGGTTATCGTACGACGGTGCGTACGTCGACCGGGGCAACTCCTTTCTCCTTGGTGTACGGTATGGAAGCTGTCCTACCGCTAGAAGTGGAGATTCCCTCTTTGCGAGTTTTGGTTGATGTGAAGCTTGATGAGGCAGAATGGGTGACGAATCGCCTGAACCAGCTCAGCCTGATGGACGAGAAGAGGTTAGCATCGATTGCATTTGGTCGCCTGTACCAAAGCCGAATGAAGAAAGCTTATGATAAGAAGGTGCGTCCTCGAAGCTTTCAGACGGGTGATCTCGTCCTGAAGAAGATTCTTCCACCACACTCCGATCACCGGGGCAAGTGGACTCCGAATTACGAAGGGCCGTATGTCGTCAGCAAGGTCTTCTCGGGAGGAGCTTTGTTGTTGTCCACGATGGATGGTGAAGATTTTGCATCCTCGGTGAACGCGGACGCAGTTAAAAAATACTTTGCTTGAAAGCGACCCGCTGGACAAAAAAGGAGAGTCCAGGCAAAAAAGGGGCATCCCGGCGAACCAAAAACAGAATAAAAGGTTCGGGCAAAAATTAGGGATATATTGAAAAAATGTACACCCGCGAAGTCGAAAACCTACACTGGGCGGCTTCGGCAAAAAAGGGTATCCCGGTGAACTGAAAACCCGAAAGGGCGGTTCACGCAAAAGTTAGGGATTTAAATAAGCAAATGACTGCGTTCCGCGTATGGACTTTCATTGTTTAGTGGTTCGGAAGACCTGAGGGCCGTTCATCTGAATCAATCTCTTCCAAAGCTGAAGCATCGGAGAAGTATCGAAGTCGAGTGGGTCTTAGAGGGATCAACTCATGGTGTTCGCCTACGCCTCGATTGCCGACATTTGTATATACTGATGTATATTTATGTTTTCTTTTTTTTGCGCGGCTTCCTCATTCCAGGAGCTTGCCTCTGTTGTAAAACATTTTTGCCCATTCAGGGGTTCATCATCAATAAAATGCACATTATTCAGCAATTCTACTTGTCTGTTTAGCATTTATCTGTTTTGTTTGCGAATGAGAACGCCGATGTGTTTTTTTGATAAAATGCGCATACATAAACTGGCGGGCCTAAGCCCATTGATTGTTGAAACAATTAATTAATTGAACGTTGTCGCGAGATAATAACCCTGATAGGCCCCCTTTGAGGAGGGTATCTTGTCTGTTTGTTTGTTGCAGGTGTGACACCTCGCCAGAAGATGTGCCGTGCGTATCCCCGAAGCAGGATGAGTCCTCCTTCTCCAGCAGAGTTCAGTAGTCTCTCCTCCGCAGAATCAGAATCAGAATAGTGGGCATTGATATGTTTTCCCCAGGTAGAGGTGATTCTCTTCCCCCAAGCAGACGCATCCCGAAGGAACGTCACCTCATCAGCTGAGTCAAGCACCGAAGAATGATGTCGTCTTTCCCCAGCACCGGGTCACAAGTGCAGATTCCATAGAAGTGTTCGGGTGTCGAAGCTCGTGTTTTCCCCAGTAAAGTCACTGAAGCAGGCTTTTCCCCCCGCACCGGGTCACAAGTGCAGGTTTCGCAGGAAGCTAGTCGTATACCGAAGGATGCAGTAATTGATGGTACCAGACTGAAGTCTCCAGTGAAATTGGGATTCCCCACCTGAGTCAAGCTCCCTCCCGAAGTTCGATGATTCCTCCTTCCCCAGTAAAGTGTTGGAACAACTGATGTTGTAGTCCCCAGCGGAGTCGTGTACCCTTCCCCGAAGGCAGATGATTCTTTCTTCCCCAGTGGAATCGAATTCCCCATCAGGGCCGTACTCTCCAGTGAAGTAGAATGATTTCTCTCCCCGGCTGAGTCCGCAGAAAAACAAAATCCTCGGAAGTTGAATTAGATCATGATCAATTTTCCCCAGCATAGCGTGGGGCAGCCGATGTTGTGTTTCCCCAGAGTCGTACTCTATCCAGTAAAGCAGAATGATTTCTCCCTCCTCAGCCGAGTCTGCAGATGTCCAAGGGATCCGAATCCTTGGAAGTGGATCAGATCATGATTGGTTTTTCCCCAGTGGAGTGTTGAACAGCTGAAGTTGGTTCCCCACGGAATAGTTATCCCCAGAAGAGTAGCCGAGACGGCCGCACAGTTCATTCTCGCGATTGATATCAGCAGATCCAAGTTCTCGTAGAGCTTCATCCCCTGCAGCAGTCAGCTGAAGTTGTTCCCCTGCAGCAGTTCGCGGAAGATTGATTCCCCAGACAGAGCCTAATTGATATTGGCGTGTTCACATTCTCCTCAGCAGGACGATTCCTCCATCTGAGCGGTTCTTTCTCCTTGACAGGAGGATTCCCCCTTCGGCATTTATTTTGCTGACGGGATCGCATTATTGTGCATGATTGCATGTCATTGTGCATGATTGCATAACATTGAGCACGATTGCATAGCATTAAGCATGAGTGCATGGCATTGAGCATGACTGCATAACGCTGAAGCATATGCATCATGAGCATGATCTAGGTCATTATCATCCTTGTTTTACAGGTGTACTACCGAAAGACCAGTTGCTCAGGACGATTCTTGATGTTCTCCCCAGCAAGGTTATTTTCTTAGATGATTCTAAAGACCCCGGTGTGATCCCCGCAGTCGCTCGCTCAAGATGATTTTTGAGATCCCCAGCAAAGTCTCCAGTGCAAGATGATTCCCGAATCCCTTAGCAGGGCCATTTGCTTAAGACGATTCTTAAGACCTCAGTACAGCTTCCCGAGTTGTTTGCTTAGTATGGTACTTGAGCTCCCCAGTAGCGCCTCCAGCAGGAGTTGCCCAGGAAGATTCCTGGAATTCCCAACAGAATGTTTGCTCCAGAAAGGTTACCGATTCAGGACGATTCTTGAAGGTACCCGACGGATCTGTTTGTCCAAGATCGATTCTTGAAGTCCTCAGCAGCATGATATGTCTGCTCCAACAACGATGTCTAATCTGAAGATAGATTTCGTAAACGCCCGATGGCGATATCAGAAGGTTCCGGTAAGTCCAGATTTCCGTGTTGATGAATCAACGTATGGCTGAAGACAAGGTTCCAGGGTTGTAGATACAACAGAGTGATTCGTGTGAGTCTGAAGACCAAGTCAGTTGTCCTGAGGTGATGATTGAGCGCGATCAAGTGAATGATACGTCTTCTGATTGAAGTCGAAGATGTTTCTCCAGCTGAAGCGGAGTTTTGCCTGAAGGCAAAGTGTTTGAATCCCCGTAGAGTCATGAATGGCTCAAGATACCATTTCTCTGACTGAAGTCACAGATTCCTTAAGCTGAAGCAAAGGTGCCTAAGGGCAAGGTTATCCCCAAAGTCATGAATGACCTAGGATTCATTTTTCGGACTGAAGGCCGAAGTATACCCCTGACTGAAGTCACGGGTACTCTATAGCAAAGGTGGAGTCGCCTGAAGGCATATCCATGTATCCTTGAAGGCCAAGGACCACTTTCTTCAGACTGAAGTCAAAGATACCTCCTGCAGAGTTGCCATCCTTGAAGGCCAAGGATGCTTATCTTCAGAAGTACTTGAAGATCTTTTCTAGCTGAAGTTGGAAGTGGCCAGGGGCCGGGGTTTCATATATCTTTAGTATTGAAGTTCTACGGCAGGCAGTGTGCAGCAATATTCCGATGTTCGTTATGGTTCAGAGGGTGAACCCCAAATCAGAGTGTGCTCGGTTAAGTCTCTCATTCCCAGCGGAGTAGTTTCAAATACGCAAGTGTACCTTTTGTTCCATTTACCAGGGGTGAACCCCAGGTCAGAGTTGTTCAGTGTTGTATTTTCTCCAGTGGCGATGTGGGGTATTTTGATTATCCGACGGCGAGGTCAGATTATGGTTGTTTCCGGCGGCGAGGTTGGATGTTTGTTTGACGGCAATGTCAGACTCCTTAAATCCCCAGCAGAGATGATGTTGGTACGACGGTGATGTCGAGTGTCTCTCAGAATGATGTTTGTTTCCGGCGGCGATGTCAGATCAGTATCTCTCCAGCTAGTTGTTGAGCAGCTCGTGTTGCAGTATTCAAGGATGTGTTCCCCGCAGAGTATCGTGTGCTCGTGCAGTTGGCAAATTTTCGGGTTTACCGGTATTCAACCGTCTCGCACCTTGATTGGCTGAGAGCCGTTCGCTTCTCACCCAGTCAGGTTCAAGCCGTTTGAATAGGGGCAGCTGTTGCACCCCAAAATTTGACCAACAATTATTCATTCATTGAGTGTTTGAAAGTTGATACCTGCATCAGACAGTTCAAGAGATCTTCAGAGGAAGGGGTTGAAACCAGGGTTGTGTGCTTCACAGTTTGAAGGTTGTGGGTGCTCCTCAGATGATTCTGAGACTTTGAGAATGAACTTGATGTTTTGAGAAAGCTTATGAGATGTCTTGATAGCCATCATGAAGCCCATAGAGGTCATTATGCAAGAATTCTGAAGGTTCAACCATGAATGGTAGAATTAGGGTTTTGACTGGGTCAACCCTAGATCAACTGAAGATTTGGAGAAGGTTGAGACCTAATCCAAGGGCCATGAGATCATGGAATGATGCATAGAGATGTTATAAAGATGATTCCTAGACCAGCTCATCATGATTGAAGAGTTTGAGAAGTTTCAAGTCAGGGTTTCTGAGGATTGTCAGTGGAAAAACCCTAATTTGACCCCTATCTTCCAGGCAGTTTTAGCTCTAGATATGATTGATATCTCATCTTCCCCACAACATGAATGTTGTAGAGCTTGTTCTAAGCTTTAATTTGAGTGGTAGAAGTCCTTGATAGGAGTTACAGAGCTCAAGTTATGGTTTTGACAAATTACAGGTCAGCTGAGGTGTGTGAATCTGGGTCCTTGAAAGTCACCCAACTTGCAGACAACTTTTGCCCTAGTAGGAGGATTCCTATGGTTTCTTGGTCAACATGAATGTTGAAGAGGATCTTCTTAGCTTTAATTTGAGTGGTAGAAGTCCTTGATTGGATTTGTGGAACTCAACTTATGGTTTGAACAAGACAGGGGTATTTTGGTCATTTGTCAGTTATAGGTCATCTTAGCCAATGCCTAAAACTCCTATTTCCAAGCCTCAAATGGAAAAACTCAAAACATGAAAGTTGCTCAAAATGTGATTTTAAGTCTAGAAAGAAGGTCACAAATTGTTGAAAAAGCTCATAGCACAAGATTCCATGATTGGTCAAAAATGAACTAAAAATGACTTATAACTTTGAAAAGTTGAAATTGAAAAGTGATTTGGGAGATCCACAAATCCAAAATAGGTCATCCAATATATCATTTTGATTGGAAAAGCCATTTTAAGAACTTTGGTTTAAGTAGAATTTTCATTTGAGGCTCCAAAAATGGACTTCCTTTGGAAATTTCTTACTTGAAAAAGAAGGTAGCATTGAAAGACCTTACACAAGCCAAGAATGCCCTTGTTTTTCACTCATCCACACTCAATAACTCATGTAAGGAGAATTTGGCAATGAATTGCAAGGCATAGCATATGGTATATGAGAAATCCAACATGGCATATCATGGAACTTTCATGAAACTTCCACGCCCTTCTAGATGAATCTAGAAGCATCCATCAATTGTTATAAAAAGTGTGCATCAGAGAGTGATGAGAGGTTGGTGAAACTTGAGCCAAGTCAGAGGAGAGAGAGAGATACATAGCCATTGGAGAAGTTTCTTCAAGTTGAAGCAACTCAAGAATTCTTCCATTACAAGTCTTCTCCTTCAAGAATTGTGCAAACAGAAAGCTATCCATCATCAAAGGATCATCCTGAAGGATTTGCAAGCTTGGAATCGTGCTCAAGCATCACACACCATAGTTCCTTGACAGGTTCTTTCTCCTCTCTTTTTCACCATAATTATGCATAGATGGTTTAGATTCTAGGTGTAGAATTGTTAAGCTAGGTTAGCTGATCAAATTCTGAGAATTAGGGCACGATCCATGAGGTTGCATAACAGAACCATGATTCTTGGATCTTCAATAACTATCTGTTTAGGAAGTTTTAGGTACCATGAAGTAGGTTAAAATGATCAGGATAACATCAAGAGCATGATTGCATCATTATACTGAAGTTTAATCTAGGTTGATATCAGTTGAAAATTCATAACCGTGTTTGTACCAAGATGTTCAAGGCCTCTGTTTGGATTATCCACGAGGAATTAAGAGAAAGTGAACGTAGGGTTTTGTAGAGCTTGAGTAATAGATCAATTTTCGTTTTGGGATGTTGTTGAGCCGTGGCCTGAGCAAGGAGCTAGAAGAGCTCGAAGGTTGGCACATGGAGGTGAGGGTTCTGCAAAACCCTAGTTTGCTTGGAGACGATGAAGGTCAGCCAATGGATCATCCTCAATGTTTGACTAATTCACCCAATCCAACGGCGTGGATTGAATCTGAAAAGAGAGGGAAATTTTAAACTTCCATGAAACACGGTCGTTTCATTAAAGGACCGTTCTGGGCTCAATTCCTCTTCGCACCCCCCCTTTTATTTGGCCCAATTGGTTTTAACTAGCCCAGAGTGCTATTCTGACCCCCCTCCTTTTAATTAATATAATTCTTTTATTTTTTCTTCTTTTATTTTTCTGTCTTGTTAAATTCATTAAAAATTGGAAATAAATGTTTTTTTAATTCTTTTTTTTCCTATGAATAGATTAAAATGAGTAGAAAATTATAAAAATAAAATTGAGATTTTATTTTTAGGTTTAATATTTTTAATAGTTTTTCCAATTAGATAGCTTTTTAATTGTTTAATTTTGTATCATGATTTTGTAGGAATTGTTTTAGTACTTTCCTTTAATCTTTTTTATCCATTCTTTTTTATTCAATTAGATGATGAGTCATAGTTCCCTATAGGATTTTTTCTAGATTTTTAGAATTAAATCTTGATTAGTTTAATTAGGGTAGACTTAGGGTATCCTGATTAGGGTTTAGAATTGTGTTTAGGTGATGAATCATTTTCTTTGAGCAAGTTTTGTTTTGATTTTTAGGTAGAGACCTTAGTAGATGTTATGAGTAGGTGTTGAGGACCCTTGTGAATATTTGTTAGTTTTTTCCCCATTAGTTTAGTATTTTTAGGTATTTTCTGAAGTTGCCTGATGATTTGGTCTGTTCAGTGGGTTATCTGTTCATCTGTGGGGTTCATTCTGAGGAATTTGTTGAGGGGCTTGGGTTGCCTTGAAGACTTTGATGGAGAGCATCATGGAGAGAAGCTTGTAGACCAAGATTCAGAGACCCAGAGCTTGTCTTGTCCCCTGTTTGTGAGGTTTGAGATCCTGAAGTTTGAAGGAAGTTCATGGTACTTTCCTGAGGAAGGCACTATGAATGACTTTCATCCTTCCTTCTCACCTCTTTCTTAAGTATCCAATGATGTTGGAGCCAACTTGTGAGTTTAATTTCTCCTGAGGAGGAATGTAAACTGATCACATGTTGTTGAGCCACATGGGATACGACTCCTAAGTGGAAGCCTCCTAGTACTTTCCTGAGGAAGGTCCTATGGGTCTATTCACTTAGTTCCACTAGTTGATCTAGGATTTCTCAAGTATCCAATGATGTTGGAGCCAACTTGTGAGTTTAATTTCTCCTGAGGAGGAATGTAAACTGATCACATGTTGTTGAGCCACATGGGATACAATTCCTAAGTGGAAGCCTCCTAGTACTTTCCAGAGGAAGGTCCTATGGGTCTATTCACTTAGTTCCACTAGTTCAGATAGGATTTCCTAAATATCCAGTGATGTTGGAGCCTGCTTGTGAGTTTAATTCCTCCTGAGGAGGAATGTAAACTGATCACAGTGGTTGAGCCACATAGGGTACGACTCCTGAGTATCCACCTCCTAGTGCTTTCCTGAGGAAGACACTAGGAGTCTGATTGCTTAGCTCCCTGTCTTTGGTAGGCTTGTTCTGAAGCTTGAAGGCTGGGAATGATTTCTCCTGTTTAGGGTTGTGCTTGAGAGCTTTGCTTAGATTTGTTTAGATTCTGTGATTAGGGTTAGGATTAGAGAGTAGATGTTTCTTTCTTTCTCAAGTGTGTTTTGTTTGCCTGATGGCACTTCATTTCTTTTACCTGTTCATTGCTTGATAGCATGTTGTTTATTTTCAGTATGATTACTGTTATTTCATGACTGGCTTGAGGTCGAGACGAGCTTGTGGAGGCTGAAGCCCCACACACATTTCCTCCCTCACTTGTATTGCATGCATTTTACTGTTAAAGCTGATGCTTTTGTCTGTTTTGGTGTATCATTGACATGATCCCTTAGGACTCTCATTTCCTCTGATGAGGATTTGATGATAGACTTTTAGGTTGAAACCTATGCATGATAACATCTAGGAGTTCCCTGTTCAAACCTCCACCATAGGATGAATCCATGGCATGATAACAGTAGGACTTGATAGTCTCCCTCCTAGTTGAGCCTTTATCCCGTAGTTTCCCGAACTACGTTTGCTCTGATCTTTCATACCAGATGAAAGTACGTAGGCATAGGATGCGATATCCTAGCGAGCAACCTTCCACCTTCCCCCGTAGTTAGCCGAACTACGTTGACTCTGATTTCTCATTCTCTGATGAGAATACGTAGGCATAAAGCGCGACGCTTTGCCGAGTCATTTTTCTTTTCTTTTTCAGCCAGCCTTGATAGGTAGATAGATTATAACCAACCCGTCCAAGTAAACAAACAAGCGAGGATCCCGTCGAGTACGACGGACGTGAGGGGTGCTAATACCTTCCCCTTGCGTAACCGACTCCCGAACCCAGACAATGGTTGCGACGACCTTGTCTTACCCTTTCTCGTCAGGTTTTTCCGATCGTTTCCTTTCCCGCTCTGAGGGATAAATAACGAAAGGTGGCGACTCTTCTGTCATGCCGGCACCTTATTTTCGCGCAAGCGACACCAATCAGGGGCAGTTATCCAGAACTCCTGTGATTGACAGATCCCTCCAGTGTTCAATCAAAGCAGGTTAAGTAGCTCAACGCTCGTTCAAGGGAAAGCTACTTCAGAGTATATTGAAACCAACCATGTTGAGAGTTGGTTAGTTGAGGGTGAATCCTTTTGTTGTACAGATGTCGGGGCAAGCCATCTCGAGGTCGCCTCATGGCAAGCTGCTTTCTGTTCAGAATGAATTTTCCCAAGAGTCGGATTGGGGCAAGTTGAATTGCACTGGGGCAAGTTGTTCATACGAGTTTGCTCACCCCAGCAAGAGTTGAGTGTCAGGGAATCGTGTCATTACCCTACCAAAAAACCTGAACCTTCCGAAAAAGCCTTGCTGCCATTAGATTGTTATCCTACAGCCTAAACCTGTTACTTACCGTGTAACCAAAGTCATTTCCAAAGCCCAGTTCTCGTCTGGCAAACTTCCAAAGCCCAGTCCTCGTCTGGCAAACCTGTAACCAATTCTCGCCTGGTCCACCTTTTTCAGAATACCAGTTCTCGTCTGGTGCGTGTCAGCTTTTAAACCAGTTCCCGTCTGATCACCTTTTCCTCGACCCACTGGTTAACCAGTTCTCGTCTGGCTAACGTAGTTTTAAAGCCCAGTTCTCATCTGGAAAACCAGAAATCAGTTCCCGGCTATATCCAAAACCTAGAAGTCAGTTCTCGTCTGACAACTTAAACCCTTTTGCCACCAGTTCTCGTCTGGTAGTCTACCCTCGAATGCTAGTTCTCGTCTAGTATGTACCCTTCAAATCCACTTTTGTTGGTAACCAGAAATAAATCCCTATCACCAAAAACCCATCCCTAAACTAGAAAAAGCCTAATCGTACCTGGCACGGTATTCCCGGTGACATGTGCTATCACGTTCCCTGACACGAGGCTCGAATGATCTCAGTTCTCCATGATTGGTGTTCTGCATTCCCTTAGGGGGTGATGTTGTTAAATCAGGAAATTTTCTTCAGCAGAGATGTGCAAGTATGATTGACTCTCCTCAGCTGTTTGAGATTGTAGCAAGTTGAGATGGCACTTGTCCTTTATCAGAGTAGGGTCAAGATTATCCTCAGCAGGTCGAGATTGATATCCCCGACAGAGTGTAGCCATCCCCGGCAGATTGATTGTACATTCTCAACGGTTTAGGATCGAATTTTTCCCTGACAAGCGGATTTGGGTTTATTTCCCCAGCACTGGGTCAACGTACAATTTTCTCGTAGAAGACTATGTGCAAGAGTTCCGCTTTCGATAGCGCAGACTGAAGTCTCCAGCGGAATTGAAAGTCCCCATAGAGTTGTATTTTCCCCGGCAAGTAGGATTTATTCCAGCGTCTGGTCGCCTATCCTCATCCGAATTTGCAATTTCCCAAGAGAGCCGAGTCCTTGGAAAGCGTTCAGGCCATGATCGGTGCTCCCCAGTAGAGTGTTGAATAGCTGATGCTGTATTTCCCCATCGGAGTCGTTATCTCCAGGAAAGTTTAGCCGCAAAGACCGCGCAGTTTATTTCTGTGATTGACGTCGTGTTCCTCTGTATTTTGTGGGTCGTATACCTAGCTGAGCAGGTCCAAGTTCTCGTAGAACTTTGTCCCTATGCAATAGTCGATCGAAGTTCAGTTCCCCAGGCGGAGTCCAATTGAGATTGGTGTGACTTCTTCTCCTCGGCAGGATGATTCCTCCTCTCCACCAGAGTGGTCCTTTCTCCTTGACAGGAGGATTATCCCTTCAGCATTTATTTTGCTGATGGGTTCGTAGCATTTTGCATGATTGCATAGCATTTACCCTAAACACGTAGCATTTCCACCGCGTGAAGCATTACGCCATTGTCAAAGCATATGCATACAAAACATGAGCTAGTTCGTTACCGTTCTTGTTTTGCAGGTGTTCCTCCACAGAATGGTTTGCTCAAGATGATTCTTGAATTCCGCAGAATGGGTTGCTTAAGATGATTCTTGAAATCCCCAGTGAATTCGCCAGAGTTGGTTGCTCAAGTTGATGCTTAGAGTCCCCGGCAGAGCGTCTGCTCGGGATGATTCCTGAAATCTCCAGCAGCGTTATTGGTTCAGAATGATTCTTGAAGTCCCCGACGGAGTAATTTGTCCAAGATGATTCTTGAAGTCCTCAGCAGAGTTTATTTGTCCAAGATGATTTCTGGATCCCTGAAGCAAAGTTACTTGATAGTTCTCCAGAATCCCCAGTGGAGAAGTGTCATCCCCAACAGGTTTTTGAACAGAGAAGTTGAGATTTCCTTGAAGACTTAATGATTGAAATCCGGCAGTAGTGCCAAACTATCAAGACTTACTGACGAAGTCCAACTACGAGGTTGAAGTAGTTCTCCTAGCTGACGCGGGGTGCCTGACGACAGAAGATTATATATCCCTATTAGTTCATGATTGACTGAGGATCTATTTTCAGACTTACTGATGAAGTCTAGCTGACGCCCGAGATGTTCTTTGAATGCCCGACGACATAGTTACAGAGATTGTCAAAAGTTCCTAATGACCTGATGAGTCCTGAGGAATCCTTCTGCCATGTCGCAGAATGCCTGAAGGTAATATCCGCTATGTATCACCGGTTACCGAGTGACCAGTGAGTCCTTGATGACTTGAGGAAGAAGCTGCAGCAAAATCTGATAATCATCCCGACGGAGATTTGAGAGTAGCCCATCACCAGTTACCGAGTAACCGGTGATCCCTTATTGACTTACTGATGAAGTCCAACAAAGATGTTGTCGACGTTCCTAGTGACATGATGAGTCCATAGGCAACGATAAGGAATTCTTCTGCAGTGGCGCAGAATGCCTGACGGCAGAATCAGCCATCATTCACCAGTTACCGAATAACCGGTGATCCCTTATTGACTTACTGATGAAGTCCGACAAAGATGTTGCCGACGTTCCTAGTGACATGATGAGTCCATAGGCGATGATAAGGAATTCTTCTGCTATGACATAGAATACCTGACGACATAATCGACCCTCCATTACCAGTTACCGCGTAACCGGTGACCCCTTGATGACTTGAGGACGAATATCTACAGCAAAATCAGATGATCATCCTGACGGAGATTTGAGATTAGACCTTTCACCGGTTACCGTGTGACCAATTCCCCAGCAGAGTTGCCGTGCAACGGTCATGCTCAGTTTTTGAAGATGTTCCTACCAATCAGAGTATCGTTTATCTGTGCGGTTGGCCGATCGCCCGTTGTCGTGTAACCGGTGATCCCTCGATGATTTGGGGACACAATGATATCAGATAAATCAGAGAATCATCCTGAAGGAGATTCAGATCAGTATTTCTCCAGCTAGTTGCCGTGCAGCTATCATTTCAGTTTCCGAAGATTTGTTCTCATCAGAGTACCGTGTACTTGTGCAGTTGGCAAATTTCTGGGTTCTTTTGTATTCAACCGTCTTCTACCTTAGAAGGTTTAAAAGTCGTTCGTTTCTCAACCCTTCAGGTCCAAGCCGTTTGAATACGGGCAGCTGTGGCACCCCAAAATTTGACTAACTACTTCTCGCAATTTGGCTCATGTTTCGACTCATTTTGCATTTGCATTTGCATACCGCGTACATTGCATTTTTTCAGTCAGATTGACTTTATCGGGATTACAACCCTCTGATGGCGTTTCAGGCATTTCATACCATTTCGAATACGAGGATTTATTTTGGGATTTGTGCTCGTCCCGGTGTTTTCAGCTCTTGCTTTTGTTTTTGAGGATATTTCAGTGTCCGGTTTTTACCGTTTATTTCGCTATAGTCTCGCATCTTTTTTCTAATCGATTTAATTGGCTTTATTGCATTTTTAGATTTTTTCCCTTATTTTCTAGATATTAAATAGATTTTTTAAATAGATTAATAGATTAATTGATTTGTTTTCTAGATTTTAAATGGATTTTTAAATGGAATTTAATAGGTTTAAATAGTTTTTCTCTATTTCTAGAATATTAGAAATTAATTGATTTGTTTTAGAATATAATAGAGTTTCATTTTATATCTAATTCTTAGTTAGTTTTTTAACCAGATTTTAATTGATTCAGTTAGTTAGATTTTATTAATTGTTCATTTAGTTTAATTCTTTAGTGAATGTTAATTGATCATCACTTAATTCAGTCCAGTAAGTTAATTTCTTGGGCCATGTATCCATTTTGGGGGCCCAGTCTGGCCAATGCAGTGCCACTTGGCAGCATATAAGGCAGCCAGAACCCGTTCTCTCTTCTCTCTCTAGCCACATCATCCACATATCTTCTGCATGTGTGCCACCTATCCACTCTCCACACTCCCAATGGTTGACACATCATATCCACTACCCCACTCTCTCTTGCCACGTCTTCCTCTGCATGGTGCCACCCGTCGACACCTCATCACTCCTCCTCACCAGACGCTGCCACACAACCCCCTAGGTGTCACCCCCTCAGCCACCACATGCAAACACCGGCGACGCCTCACCGGAGAAATCAAACTCGGATGAACCCGCCAGAAATCTTGCCGGAACCTCACCGTGTTTCCAGAATTCATCAATGTTCAACACCAATCTTCATTATTCAAGATCGTCACCAGATCTTCACCGTCAACAATGTCCAGGTTCTCTTCAAGATCGTCACCAGATCTCCATCGAATCTTCAACGGTTTCCAGATAAACACTCAACCGTTCATCAAGATTTTTCACGAAGTTCATTCGATCATCAATAATTTTCCGGAAACTCCAATGTTTGCTCAAATCTCATCAGAGGTTCATCAGTGTTCATCCGTTCTTCAAGAACTCATCAACCTTCAACCGAGACTTAAAGATCTTCATGGATCGACCTAGATCTAAAGATTCACCACCAAATCTCCATGAGCACCATCATCACTCACCTCTGATTTCCACCCGTCGAAATCACCAACAAGCCTTACGAACTCCATGGATCAACATCTTCAAAGTTCATCGCAACTTCATATCAAACTCCAGATTCTTCCAAGATTCTTCATCTTCACTTTTTTTTACGAACAAGCTTCTCCAGGTCTCGAATCTAACTCCTTCACAAACCACCGCGAACGAACGTCTCTCCACATCAACAAAACCTCACAGATCTTCATCCCAGATCCGTTTCTAGTTCTCCAATAACGTCAAACAATTTAGAGGATTGAGGTGAAGCGGAATGGAAGAGTTGTTTGGTGAAGCGTTTGTTTTCGATTTCGTGTTGAGGTGAAGCTGAGTTGGGGAAGAAGCGAGTTTTTGCTCATCGGCGGCGGTGGAGAGAAGAGAGAGTGGGTGCTAGGGTTTCTGAGTGATATTTTGGGAGAAGGGGTGAGGAAGGGCCTTTTTGGGTTGGGTCCAATCTGTTTTGGATCCATACACCATCAGTTTTCCATGTTCACCCCCCCCCCCCTTTCTTGGGTGTGTTTTATGACCTGGGCTTCACCGAATAGACCCCTGGCCCAGCGAATTTCCTGGACCTTACACCCCTAGTTTCATGGCACCCCCTCCCCTGTTTCAATTTTTTGTTTGGCTGATGGTTTTTTTTGTTGTTGTTGGGCTGAGCCCAATAACTTCAATTTTGCACACCCCTGTTCAGAATATGCCCCCCCCCCCCCCCTTTTATTTTTCTTTTGTATTGGATATTGTGGTTGTAATAATTGCTAGTTTTATTTTTCCATTTTTCTTTTAGGGGATTATAGTTTTATAGTTTAGAATATTATACATATTTTTACTATAGATTTTAATATAGAATTTATATTCTATTGTTTTTAAGATATTATACAGATTTTAGTATAGAATTTTTCATTCTATTTTCCTTATAGCAAATTATAGAATATTGTGCATAGGATTTTATTCTAGTTTCTGTATGCGTTTCCTTATATTTCTTTAGAATATTTTCTAGTAGAAATCAATTGCCGTATTTTAGGAGTAGCACATTATTTCCATTTGGTAGTGGATTTCTCTCCTATTTTCTCATTTCTTATCCGATTGCTCCGATTTTATTTTTGGCTGGTCGTGTGACATGATTCAATTGGAGAATGATTTTCGATATCATTTCTCTATCTTGTCTTTGACACGGACATCAATACGCTACCTCTGAGAGTTCGATTTCTCGGATAAGTCGAACCATGACGGTCTAAGCGTTACATTGGTCCTGATTCAAGCGTCCTCATCAAGGATCCAGAGAGGAGAAGATTGGAATGAAGCTTGCGCGCATGTCAGGAGCCAACGGAGCCGCTTCGTTCAACATCATCTTTCTTATTCAATTCTTCGTGCAACCGTTGAGTGTTGTGAGCTGTATCGTTAGATACGTAGGAAATGACAATTGAGGGGTTTCCTCTCAATCGTCTAGGGTGTCTAGTATGGTACCCTTTGGGTGACATACGACGCACTCGCTCCTACGTCTTAGGTTCTTGCGTGTGTTTCCCGAGTTCCTTCCCATTTAGGCGTAAGCCTGTTTCCTCTTTGTTCTCGCCCCCGTGCGATCGAAACCCTTTCTCTCACATTCAGGCGATTGAGACCCCTTCTCTGGCCCCTGTGCAATCGAGACTTGCTTTCTTGTAGCGTCGAACTACGTTTGCTCTGATCTCTCATACCAGACGAGAGTACGTAGGCATAGGATGCGATATCCTAGCAAGCTACCTTTTTCCCTTTTCCCCGTTTGTTGTAGTTAGTCGAACTACAGCTGCTCTGATTTCTCGTACCAGACGAGAATATGTAGGCATTGGATACGACATCCTAGCGAGCACACTAACAACTAACTTCTCTGTTCTCTCGCTGCCGTGCGATCGAGACTTTCCCGCTAACGACTAATCTTCCCTTTCTCTTGCCCTAGCGCAATCGAGGCCAGATCGTAGTTCTAAGTTCCCGTAGGTTCCCATACCTTTAAAACCCGACATACTACGTCCGTTCTACCGCAAACAGGTAACGCCTAAGTCTCCAATGGTCGAGCAGCACACACCTAATTGCTAGAATGCGTACGCTAGTATCTTCAATCCCTTCTCTCACCCCCGTGTGATCGAGAACACCCCGGTTATCTGTAGTTAGCCTGAACTACATAAGCTCTGATCTTTCACGCCGTGTGAAAGTACGTAGGCACGAGATGCAATATCTCGGCGAGCAACCTTTCCCCGTAGTTTCCCGAACTACGTTAACTCTGATTTCTCATTCTCTGATGAGAATACGTAGGCATGGAGCGCGATGCTCTATCGAGTCAGTTTCTTCCCGTTTAGACTTAGAAGCCGTAGCTAGATTGTTTTTCACCCGCAGACAAACCAACAAGCGTGGATCCCATCGAGTACGATGGACGTGAGGGGTGCTAATACCTTCCCCTTACGTAACCGACTCCCGAATCCAGACAATGGTTGCGATGACCTTGTCTTATACCCTTTCGTTAGGTTTTTCCGATCGTTTCCGTTCCCGTTCTGAGGGATAAATAACGAAAGGTGGCGACTCTTCTGTTTTGCCGGCACCTCGTTTTTTGCGGTAGCTTCAGCTTGCAAGGATCTAGATGCCATCATCAAGTCCAACACAACTAGGAAGGCAAAGATTGAACAATTGATACAGGTCTTGACAATTGAACAGAACAAGGGTACTGAAGCTGTTGGTGGTACAGATAATGCTGAAAAGGATCCAATAGAAGATGATGAGGCTGATGCTGAAGATTTTGGGTCAGATGATAATGATCTTGATGGAGAAGAAGAAGAGGAAGAAGATGATGATGTTACTGAAGATGATATCTGATTGTAGTGTTATTCATTTTTTTGTTATGTTTTTCTTGTAAGGGCTAAATGCCTAGGATATTTTTGGCACTTCTTGTGGTTGCTCTGTACTTTAAACTCTTATTCTGCTTGTGTTAATGTTTGGTTGTTTAGTTAGTTAACTACCTTTGTCATATTATGGCTAAAAACGGGGAGTAATACTAACTTAACTAACCAATGCTAATCACTGGTTGTTGTTGAGGGGGAGAGTGCTAATAACCACTTGCGGCAGAAGAAGGAATTGATTGAGGGGGAGGCTATTATTTTCGTTGCTGTTTTGATTTTTGCCTCTGACTTTTTGTGCATTTGTATGCAAGGGTTATTTAGTTTGTTTTAGCCAAAATATGTCAAAGGGGGAGATTGATAAGTCCAAGCTTTTGAGATTGGCATTAATTTTGGTAAAACTAACTGTTGCGGTGAGAATGGGATATCAAATTATTGATTAATTTGAATCACAAATCTTGAATTCACAACCGGTCTTTGATTTATCCGAAGGAAAGGTTAAAGAAAGAAAAACTTAATTTGCATCGTAAACATAATGCGGGGAGATCTAGGGTTCGGGGGTTGGTTATACCTAGGGAAGGTGTTAGCATCCTAAGCATCTGTAGTACTCTATAGGAACCTCTTGTTTAATATATGCTATTTGTTATTTCATCTGCTACCTGTATGCTAAAGGGTTGAAGGCAGACCTAAGGGGTTATTCCTAAGTATACTCGCCAAGAAATTTCATCTTGTGCCTACGTATCCTAGGTAGGGGATGGAATCAAAGTATCCATAGTTCCCCTCAAAGAGGATGAGGAACTTCTTGACTATGGTTAAGGTTCCAGGGGGAAGTAAGTGTTCATAGGGAAGCACTTACGTGGAGTGTGGCGACTCCGAATCTATGTTGAAATTAAGTTGAAGAGGTAAGCAAGTATCCACGGCGGGAACTTACATGGAGTGAGGCGACTCCTGATCCCAAGGCTAGGATTAAGGTGAAGGATGTCCACGACGGGACGACTACCTGGAGCACAACGACTCCAATCCTAATTTGCAAAAGATAACAGGAATTTAGTTGTTAGTGAGCTCGCCAAGACGTCCCATCTTGTGTCTACGTATTCTTAACGAGAAATCAGAGTGTTCGTAGTTCCCCTCAAAGAGGAGTGAGGAACTTCTTGACTGTAGTCAAGGTTCTAGGGGGATATAAGTGTTCATAGTGAAGTACTTACGTGGAGTGCGGTGACTCCTAAGTCTAAGTTGAAATGTTAAGTTGAAAAAGGGTAAGTAGGTATCCACGGCGGGAACTTACATGGAGTACGGCGACTCCGGATACTAAGGCTAGGAACGGGTGAATGTGAAGGATGTCCACGGCGAGACAACTACCTAGAGTATGGCGACTCCAATCCTAAGTTGCAAAAGGTAAAAGGGAATTAGTTGTTAGTGAGCTCTCCAAGATATCGCATCTTGTGTCTACGTATTCTCGACGAGAAATTAGAGCGTTCGCAGTTCCCCTCAAAGAGGAGTAAGAAACTTCTTGACTATAGTCAAGGTTCCAGGAGGATGTAAGTCTTCATAGTGAGACACTTACGTGGAGTGCAGAGACTCTGAATCTAAGTTTAAAGTTAAGAGAGGTAAAGTAAGCATCCACAGCGGGAACTTACATGGAGTGCAACGACTCCGATCCTAAGGCTAGGATGAAGGTAAAGAATAAGAATGTATGTCCACGGCGGGATACTAGGCATGAGTACAGAGACTCAGATCCTAGGGCTAGGATAAGGATAAGAATGTCCACGGCAGGACGCTAAGCGTGAGTACGCCGACTCAGATCCTAAGGCTAGGATGAAAGATAAGATTGGAATGAGGAAATGATATGGCAGTCAGTAGGATTAAACTTTCCTTCGGAATATACAGTTTAGTAATGGAAAATTAAAAGCAAACATTTCAAATGAAACATAATAGATAATAGTATGCGAATATGTAGATAAAACACTCGAAATATGAGACTACGTTTTCAACCGGGTGCATCAAGAGTTATGGTCAAAGTGAATATTGAAAATAGTTAAACTCGGATTAATGAATTTGTGGTTAATTTAGAAGATGATGGTAAATTTGTATAAACCTAAAATTTAAAATAAAATGGCAGGAAAAACTAAACATTTTTGCATTGTTTTCATTATTTTTTTTACCAAAATTAAAATATGTGAACTAAAGATTAAAGTAAATTAATTAAAATTCCCTAACTTAAATCTCTAAATAATTAATTCTAAATATTCTAAATTGTTTTAGGTCTAAAATTAATCTAAATTATCTAAATTATTAAAATTTAAATCTAATTTAAATAAATTATTTCTTTTTATTATTATTTGTATTTTTTGTATTTTCTTTTAAATTACCAAAAAAATGAGATAACTTAAAAAACTATATTATTATTTTTTTTAAAAGAGAAAATCTTTACTTTTATTTTTAAATTAAAAAAAATTATTATCATTTTTTTATTATATATTTTTTATATTTATTATTAGTATTATTATCTTTATTATTATTTATTATTTTTTAATTAAAAAAAGAAAAAGGTTTGGGCCAAGCCCATAATTACAAAAAAAACACCACAAAAAACACAAAAAACAAAAAAAAAACGATTGGGCCGGTGGTGGCCAAGCCCACCGGACCCAACCCGGGTTAATATACAAAAAAAAAAGGTGAAAGGAACCCCATCTGCAAAAACCTTAAATAGCCTCACAGTCGCCCCTCCCCGTTTTCTTCTTCTCGTTTTCTCTCCCTCTCTTCTCTCTTCTTTCGTCTTTCTTCTTCATCCGCCTCAGTTTTCTTCTTCTTGCTCCCAACTCTCTCCTTCTTTCCTCCTTCATTTTCCGTGATCTCCTCGTTCTTCTTCCCTCCTCATCTCTTCTTCTTCGTTCACGTTTCTTTTCTTCTTTTTCTTCCGTCTCCTTCCTCTTCTTTCTTCCGTCACCTCCGTCCATCCCTTTCTTTCTCCTCACTCTGATTGTTCTTTAGTTTTGAAATCTGACACCTGTAATCAACCCAAAACGATCAAAACTCTTAACAAAAATGATAGAAGCAAATATTACCGCAAAGTCTAAGCGACGGTAGCTCTCAACAGCGAAGGTGATGGCAATGACTATGGAGGATCTAGCGAAAACGTGGGATGCAAGTGTTTGGTGAAAATGACGACGTCGAAAAATCACTGAGATAAGTTTCTCCAACACTTCTCTCTTTTCGTGATTTAGGGTTTAGTTTTGTGAACTTCGTATATTGTTTTTTGTGTATCTTTTCTGAATCCCCCTTCCTTTCTGTGATTTTCGCTCTTTTTATAGCCCTTTATGTGAAATTTTGATTTAAACCTGGAAGATTCTGTCGTGAAATCTTTCCATTTTTGGTTGGACAGGTTTTTAACAGATTAAAAACTTTCCTTTTCCAAATCTGAACCATGATTAGTATTTCCATTCCTGCTTGATCTTGTTTGTGATATGCTAACAAACTCGTTTTGGAAAGAAAGGAGACATGACTTTGATGATTCAAAAATTGTGTCAGATTTCATTTGAACATATTTGATACACTTGTCGATTCTAATTTTGTATTTGGTTTACATATTTTTGGTGCTGGAGATTCTTGCTAGAAGTATGTTGCATCGGGTATAGCTTTCACGGGGTTGACTTTGTCGACATGGTCTTAAAAAAATATTGCTGCTTCCCATATTCTATGCACTTAATATTTTGTGTTTAAAGAACAAACAAAAAGGACATCAACTTTACTCTTGCTGCTTTTTGCTTTTTGACAGGGTGGTCGATGAGAAGCTTACTAGTAACCTTAATGAGAAATCTTGGATACCTTCCACAACATGCTATTTATTTTTCTTGCTTGTTGTGGACAACTGGGAAGAGGCGAATGTGGTTTTCCTTATATTGAAATGAAGGAGTTGCAAACTGGTGTTGGTGAAGTTTATGTTATTGCAAGAGTGTCGTTATCCTAGACCTAGGGGGCTTCTCATTTTCTTTAGATAATAACCATATATTTCCGAACTGCATGCCTCATAAAAGTCTCAATACCAAAGTGTTTAATAATTAAAAACATCGTCCATGTATTAATCCTTTCCCAGTGTGACATGATTTTGGACGTCAAAGAAATTTGTAACTCTGGGATGTCGCAATGGATTGTAATGAACATACAAATTTTGTGAAGTTATTTTGAATTTTGAAATACCATGTAACCTTAACTCTTGCATGCTTTAAATTAGTCACGATACGTATCTTGGTAAAAGCCTCCTTCTAACTTGTAAGCTTTGAAACTCAAAATATCATGATGCTTAAAGTTGGTTTCTTTTTAAAATGTGATACACAACACCCTTGTGCATCTTTTCATTTCCAAAAGCCTTAGTCAAAGTTTGAGAATGATGATCAATAATTTGAATTTTTGGTAGCAACATCAACAATAGCCTCATCCATTCTAACAACCCGATGATTTGAATTTCCCGTGTTAAACCGCATTTTGGTTTGTGAACTCGATAGTTGAGAGATTGTTAGTGAACTTCAAACTTTGAATCCATGAAGTGTCTTGGTTTAAAATTTATCCAACTTTATTCACTTAGAATCATTGATCCATAAGAAAGAAATCTACATGAGGATCCCACTGTGTTTATTAATGAGAGCCCTTTGTAACAACTCTTAACGTGAAAGTGGGAAATTCTTGCCATTCAAAAAACTGATCTTGAATTTGTAACCTTGGATAAAGTTGTTGTAACCTTGCATTGGCGAATTATTTCTATTTATATTCTTCTTGAATTTTTGCAAATGACCTTAACTCAAATCAAATTGAAATTGGAATATCCTCGTTGAAACCTTATCTCATTTACCTTTAGCCCTCATAAATCTTGTGAGTTTTTGACATAGCGCTAATTCGAATTTATATCCAATTTTACCACTACCCATCACGTAATGGTTCAACTCCAAGAATAAGAGTAGGATCTTCATTGCTTGCAAAACCAGGGGTTTGAATGGTGGTGAAACTTGATGCCCCAGCCATGCCCTTTGAGGAGTGTTGACCTTGTATTGGCCAAATATATCAACGATGAGGAGCGTCCAAATGCAGAGGGTTAGAACAACAAAGCTTCAATAGTCTTTGAATCTTCTATATCACACTTAACTTCATAAAACAAAGCAAACAAACCATTTTAGATGGTTAGCTAAACCTGAATGATTGACCTATATGCAAAGAATCAAGGAATCTAAGGGTAAAATTTGGGGTACAACAGTTTCCCCTATTTAAATATCTTCACCGGATGATATGAGCGATGAAGAACTTTACAAAATCATGGTTAAAGGTATTTAAATACAGATAATTGAAATTTCTTCCCTTAGATGTAATGATATGCAATGCTATGGACGAACGAAACCAGACTACAGATGTTGACGATGCCATGAACTCTAATATGATGATAATGATGAAATGATACATGCAAAAATGCAGACGAACACGAACGCAAACAGGGACAAAGCCAAACACCACGAGTAAGCATTCACTGGAGATGACAATGCACTGGGGAACAAAACAAAACTGGGGAAACCTAAAGTGATGGACCAACAGGTTCAAGCATGATCAGTTTCCACTTTAAAAAGAAAGACAGGAAGAGATCCTCAATGGAGATGGCACCAATAAGACGACCTCCACTAGGGAATATCCAAAGCAGTTGCCCAACAGGTTCAAGCATGACCGGTTGACACTCTAGGATAAAAGGGTAAAACAAGATCCACATGGCAGTAGGATCATGCAAACAAAATGCTGGAGTTTTCAAACAAGAAATAACGTTCGAGCTTTTGGAAATTCCTTAAACGAAGAGATCAAACGGGATCTTCATGAACCATCAGGAAATATACAGGGTAACAACTCTTCTGTATGCCAAAATAATTGGATTTCAATGGGGAAATGTCATGATAAGCTTCTTAAGAGAGACTGCCACTTATCGTTGAAAGGGACTTACACCACCAAAATCTGGATAAGCTTTTCAAAGAACGAGACTGCCACTTATTTGAAAAAGATAACGATGATAAGCTTCTCATGGGAGACTTCCACTTGTCTGGGGATACAGATAAAACTGATAAGCTTCTCCAGAGAGACTGCCACTTATCTGAAAAAGTAACGGAAACAAGCTTCTCGAGAGAGATGGCCAATTGTTGCTGGTCATAATGAAAATAGGATAAGCTTCTCAGGCGAAACTGCCACTTATCGATGCGCTAAAATGATAATGATAAGCTTTTCGGGTGAGACTGCCACTTATCAGCAATAAGTAAATGTAAACGGCTCTTCTTGATAGATAGTGAAAAATAAATGCACGTCCAGGTAGGTTCGGTAACCGACAGGGACCAGAGTTCAATCTAGAATCGAGCTAGATAGAAACTGTCAAACAAGACACCAACCATTGAGGACTGAACTCAAATGGGGTTTATCTCATCCGGGCATGGAGAAGAAAACTGAAATAACCATCATCCACGAGGGTTGAACTCTATGAGGAAACTAGAAATATTAGGTATTTTATGCTTAAGGTTGACAACTCTACTTGGAGAGAATGGACAAACCCAGTTACTTGGCGGTAACCACAACCAAAGGAAACGACAAAAGACAACAAGGATAACAAACGTGCAGATGCTAAATGCATATGCCTAAATGAAAATGAATGTATATGTCATGCTTATGCTGACAAAACAAACAAGAGGAGGAGTAAACGAGAGATGAAATAAACATCTCGACAGGGATACCCGACGACTTCTGCAAAAGTACATCTATCAAAAGATGGGTAGATTGATGGCGGAACTGTAATCTTGCTTCAAAGTTCCAAATTCTCTGGGGAGAAGAATATTTCACTTGGGGATATAATATCATGACTTCACTTGAGGGATTGTCGTCATGAATCTGAATTCTTTATCAAAGAAGACCTATTCTTTGGGGAGAGTCCTCTTAGGATTAGAGACTTCCGGGGGATAAAATAAATATCCACTTCATCGGGGAAGTATGGATCTAGGCAGCTTCCTGGGGAAAGTGTAGTAACTTCAGTGAGGAAAAGATGATTCCACTGGGGAGTGGATCCTCAATATCAAACATGTATCACTTGGAGGATACCGGGGGATTCTCTGCAATCTTGAAAATCAATGGAGATTACAGAATCCGTCCAAAAGTATCGTCAGCTTATGTTTCATTGGGGATTTGTGCTGAAGCAATGATCTAAAAGTACTTCTGCAACCTTAAGACTTTCTGGGGAACAACGATGTCCTTCAGATCTTTCCACAAGTCAAAGCAACTTTATATTCTTTTTCAAATGCATTTTCAAAAATAGTTTTACGTTTGAAAACTTTTCACCTTCAAAATTATTATTAACAAATAATATTTTGCATAACAAAAATGAAAATAGAGATAGCATAAAAATGGAAAAATTGAATAGGCAAAAGTCTGATTTTATTGAAGAATGGTAGCTTGATAATGGCAAAGCTCCATGGAATATTACAATTGAAATTGTCAATAGGGAAATGTTACATTGAATCCAACGACACCTACTGGCCCTAATAACTAAGACTACCCAAAATCCTGCGTCTGGCAAGAGCGATTGGATTGGATTTGATTTTGATATTCTGTAAATGTTCTTTGATGATGGCGTCATCTGATGCAGTGAAATGCCTTTGTCCCTAAATTTTTCCTAGATCGCCCTTTCAGGTTTTCAATCCACCAAGACGCTTATTTTTGCCTAAGCCGCCCTTTCGGGTTTTCAGCTTAGTGAGCTATTTTTTTTTTATTTTCATCCCTAATTTTTGCCTGGATCTCCTTCATAGGTTGTGATCCACCAGGATACCTGTTGCACCCTAATTTTTGACCATAAGACCCCACCCTTTTTTTTTGTTTTTTTCTGATCACTTTGATGTTATGCATGCTTGCTTTGATTAACCAGTTCGTGCAGGTATGTTTAAAGTGGAGATGACACTTACAATCCAGTCCTTCCCAATATGGCTTTTTGCTTCCGTTTCAGATTGACGAAATTTTATTTTGTCATGGGGAGCTCATCACTTTTAATCCTGTGATTAAATTCATATTATTTGGATGTCTTTTTTTTTGGAAATAAAGGTGTAGGCCACGCAATCAAAATCTCACAGGATCCAATTTCACGATTTGGTCCACGGTACAAGCTCATATTAAGATCAAAGATCGAAAGTCATTTGGTAAAAGGCTATGGGAGCAAACTTCAAAGTTCTATACGAAGTGGATTGTCTGCATAAGTTCACTTGAAATCCCCTATTTTCTTTGATCCTCTGCCATGAACAAATACTTGTCCCTTGAGTAACTCATATGGTTTAACCGCATGGCTTTGGTTTTGACTTGGTGAGCACTAAAGTAGCCTAATTACATTCACGTTAAGCATCAATAGTTCATAAAAAAGAAAAGCTTTTATAATTATGAGAGAGTTAACGACCCAAGGTTCTACAATAAGCTCGGTAACAGTACAACCAAAATTATCAGGTTTACAATCTCAGCAATCCTCTCCACGTCGCACCATTTGAAAAGAGAAGCACCAATCATCGAACTGGTTCAAACTCCAGGACATTCACAGAACTTCCCGTGCCTTGCGCTCCAAGCTCACAGCTTCGTTTCTCTTGTCGTTCACCGATCACACTTTTCCTGCAGCTTCTGATTCTTATTCTGGAACAATGGGAAAAGGCCGAAATCTGTTTCTCAGCTGGCATTAACCTGCAATACCCTGCAAGGGTTCACACAACACCAATTATGAAGAAGCTGTTGTCATACCCTAAATTTGTCCTACCTTGTATATAATTTTCAACTGTTATTCAGAAAACAAAAATATGTTGCTTACACATTCATTTCTTTGCTTGCCTGAGACAAGATTCACGCGAGGTTACCATGGCAGTGTGTGTGCAGTGATGAATTGAGACTCATTGGTTTTGATTTAATCAATCACTTATACAAGCTCTATTTTCAAGATCAAGATCACGGTGTGCAGTGCAAATGATGTGTATTCAAGGTGGCAGTTAGGGTTGGTGTGTCAGTTTAGATCAATGGTATGTGAATCAGGGACAAGTACCCCACCAATGATTAGTTCATTTTGAATTAAGGTTTTATGGAATATATTGAGATTCATGTGACATGCCATTTCAATGCGTTTGTTGCTCATTCGTTTTATCAATGCAAGTGACAAAATACAAAGATTGATTCGACGGTAGATTCATTTTAATATGAGGTTCTGGTTCACCTCAAATTCAAGAGGAATTCATGTGGTATTTACCAAGGGTCGGTTTGAGTTATTTCATTCTCAAATGAGGAAGTTCAGATCATATGGTCGAGGCTGATTTTGCACAGAGTTTTTAGTACATCGCATCTTTGAAGGCATTATTTTTGGTATCGAGACGTGATTCCTTGATTTCAAGGAAACTTGGACTTATGATTTTCTACGGGGTCCATATCTTGGAAGCCCAATTCAATTTTTAGGAGCAGAATTCCATTAAAAAAAAAGGGGTACAAACACAGTTCAGTGGAATGGAGTTCGTTATACAAATGGCAAAATAATTGCAATATTATGTTCAACCCACTGTTTTGTTTTACAAGTGAAAAACAAAGAGTTTCTAAAAGGGATCCATTTTGTCGTCAATGTTACCAAGTTCATTTCATGAAGCCAAAAAGCCAGTACAACCTGGATGTGAGAATAACAGGAAAACACAACACAAACATGTAATATTTCATTTCGTACAGAACTGTTGTAAGAAAAATCCTGACTCCACAGCCACCTCCAAATAACCGGCAAAAATCACGGTTCACTACACAAAGATGAAATGGACAATATTCATGATTTTTCTTCTAACACAACAACTGCGAAATTCGGTAAAAAAAAGAGAGGACATATTCACAAAGAACAAGTTACGACTTGCTGCAGCACACGCACCGTAACCCCAACTTGATTCCAAATCATCCAACAATATGTAACGCACCGATCTACCGTTTCGTGGTCCTACACACAGTACAACCCAACCTGCTTTTGTTGCAAAATCCATGCATAATAGCCGCAAGTCGACACAAAGAGCTGCAAGATCAAGCATCAACAAGTCAGATCATTCTCGAAAAAAAAAGCGCATGATGGTTAGAAGAAATCGATGACAGCAATATGATTTAGTAGAAAAGGTCCTGATTCATCATGATATCATAAATCAAATTGCAAAAAAAAAAAAAATCATCACGCCATAGTAAACCTGAACCGCAGTGCACCTGCACAAACAACTTTGTGCAGAATTAATCATGACACAGCCGCAAAGAATGTTGTTAAACATGACCCTCACAACTTCACATATCCACCAAAATCGCAGCTTGCTGTCAAACCATACGACAACCCCTGCACATAGCAGCCAATGTTGAGAAAAATTGAAGTCTATGATTGGATCAAATACAAGGCCTAGGAGCAGCCATTAACTTCTCTTCCATGCCGAGTTATATTCTTCTTCATGTTGAATCCATCATTCCCAGGTCCGTCATGAATGCAAGCAAGTTTGATGTAAAGTCTAAGGCGAAGGCTAACCATTCATAAATCAGAATTTAATCTTGCCGGCAAGCAGCTCTTGGTGCATTAAGGATCCTGATACCTTCAAACAATAAGAAAAGTGGCATGTTAGTGTTAAAACTCTTAATAGAATGAACACGATAATATGGCAGTCACGAAACCAAGCCAGTCCAAGAAATTAAAAAGATAGTTACCGCAGTGAAACAGTGAATTGGTGTTAGTAAACTCACATATTTTCCAGCTCATGCCAGAAGTAAATTTGTACCTTTGGTCCCCACAAAATTCCTCTCAGATACAACAACTGCTACACTGCATTAATAAAGCATCTTCAGACTGCGTCACTGCATCCCTCCATCCTTGTGCAAACTTGTCAGCCTATAGGAAAATAAGCCAGCTCCAAATTCTGACAAAGCCTGTGGACATGAGATAAGACAAAAAAGAGAAAATTGATGAAAATTGCAAGGTGAGGCATTACATCTTACCCAAGGGACCAGAGTTGTCCAAATTTGCTGTGCCAACTCACTGCCAAATTCTCCCAAAAGTCTACCACCTGCATCAATAAAAGACTCCAGCCACAACAAGACAAATTCCAAACCTGCTTTAAGCATCAAAAAACCATAACCAGCTGCAAGAAAGCGACTTGTACCTGTGATTGCAGCAGGAATTCAAAAACTTACTCCAATTTTCCAACAAAAAACCTGCAAGTATGAAAGCACTTATTAAAAGAACAATTCCAAACAAGTCATGAGGGACATTTGAATATAACTTCTAAAAAAAACCAACCTATGTCTGCAGTAGGCATCACCATCACTTTTTGTAAAAGTCCAAAACCCTGCATAAAACAGCACCAAATTGCTAGCAGACAGAAGATAGTTGCCTGTTGGGCACTACAAAAACCTGCAACCAGTAAAGTGAAAAGCAGTTCAATCCAAAAAGACATCTACAATACATTAAACAGAAGAAATGAAAAGAAAAAACTATCCTGCAAAACCTTTGGCTAGTATCAAAAAACGGGGAGGAGGGATCTTCCTTTTTGGGGATGAACTGTCCAACCCCTCTCCATAAAGCCTTCACCAGAAACCAACAAACTCATCAGTGAACATAGACTGAACCTTCAACTTAAATAACCCCAAAAAACCTCTTGTCTGAAGAGGACGGACCCTTCATGAAACCCCTTCGATGATCGAAATCCCTAACCAATAAAAACCCCATTCTTCATAAACCTCAAAACCGATAACCATTCAAAACCCACCTCCAACTCTTCTATCTTTCTTCTCCTAACTTTTTCGAATGAACTCACCAACCTCCATTAATTCATCTCTCTTCAAACCATTACCTCGCTAATCTTCTTTATCAAACCAACCCACTCGAAATCTTCAATTAACTCAACAGCCCACAAACCCCTTTTGTCAAAACTTCAAACAAACCCTGAACAAAGCAAGATGAGTTTGAGATGGGTCAATACATAAGAGAAGATAGTGAAACTTGAACAGGGGTCGGTACTCACTTGAGAATAAACGGTTTGAAACGAAAAGGTAACATTGCGGAACTCCTTTTATTGTTTGAAAGCGTTTCCAAATCGATGTGTATTGAAGATCCTTCCTCTCGTTTCCATGGCCGTCGCGGTTGTTGAAGATGTTGTTTTTGCTCTGTTTCACAATTGAAGATGTTTTAAAGGTAGAATCGGTGACGATGATGGGATAGAGTGTCCCGTGATTTCGTTCCTTTTTATGGGAATCGGTGATGATAGTGGGATGGAGTGCCCCATGTTTTTTTATTTTATTTTTTTTATAGTCTGGGTTTATTTCGTGAATGGATGGGCTTATATTGATCCTACTTGTTTTAAATCACACATCTCATTCTCAGCATAACTTTTTTTTTTATTTTTAGTTTTTTGAATTCAATTCGTAAATTTATTTTTTTTAATATTGAGTATCACTTTAATCAGCTTATCTTGTTAGGTACTTTACTAACCATTTTGGTAATTAAAATTCAGTTTTTTTATTTTTCACTTTGATTTTATCTTGAGTTTTATTTTCATGTTTTTTATTTTGGGTCGATGACGAGACCTCCGTAATTCATTACCAGTCAAATTATTGATGAGTAATGTTGGATCTGAGACCACCTATTTTCTCTCTTCGTCACCTGTCCCGCCTCGATTCAAAACTTTGTCAAACAATTTTCAAAATCAAACTATCTTTGTATTGAATCAAAAAGAGGGGATTAAGTGTAGACTTTCTTCCTCTCCGAGTGTTGGGATACCCACTGTAGTGAGGGTGGTTCCGGCACTCGTCTTTCAATACGAAGATGCTTCCCGTCCATTTTCAAACCTCACCTCCTTAAATTCATTTCTTTGTATTGAATTCGACGAGAGGATTGGGTATAGACCCCTTCTTCTTCGAGCGTAGGGATGCCCACTGTAGTGAGGGTGGTCTCGATGCTCGTCTGTCAATACAAAGACGCTTCCAACATTTCCTCATAAAACCTCGGTCTCGTACTGAGTATACTTTCAATAATAAACTATTTTCTCTTTGTATTGAATTAAAAGAGAGGATTAGGTGTAGACCTCTTCCTCTCCGAATGTTGGGATGCCCACTGTAGTGAGGGTGGTCTTGATATTCGTCTTTCAATACGAAGACGCGACTTTATCCACCTCTCCCTCTTTAACTTTATTCCGTAACCTTTCTCACCTAAAACCTCGGTCCTGCACCGAGTGTATTTTCAAGTCATTTTCACATTAAAACTTGAATGGTCGTGGAGTGGTTAGGCGTAGGCCTTCTCCTATCCCGAGTGTTGACGTTTACCGTAGGGTTCTCTGTCACAAAGCACTTACCATTCGAAACCAAAAACACCTTTAATAAGAGAATGAAGTTCTCATTGCATTGAATTAAAGAGAGAGGATTGGGTGTAGACCTCCTCTTCTCCGAGCGTAGGGATGCCCACTGTAGTGAGGGTGGTTTCGACGCTCGTCTTTCAATATGAAGACGCCTCGTTCGCCACACCCTTTTATAACAAAAACTTTGAGATAACGAATTGGGTACTACCCGTAGGGGTTACTATCCGAGGACCTGTCTCGCCCCTTAAAAAGCAATCCAATCAATCAAACGTGACTTCTTGCCCCGCGTGGCGAAAACTAATCAATCTTTCAAAAGGATATGTTACGTCCGTTCTACCGCAAACAGGTAACGCATAAGTCTCCTCACACGCGAGCAGCAAAACACCTAGAACTGCTAGAATGCGCACGATAGCATCATCCATAAAAAGTATCAACACACCGTAGGTCGAACTACGGCTGCTCTGATTTCTCATACCAGATGAGAATACGTAGGCACAAGGGCCACAATCCTTGGCGAGCACAATCCCCCATATCTGTAGTTCCCCGAACTACGTCGACTCTGATTTTCTCATATCTGTTGAGAATACGTAGGCCTAGGACCGCGAAGTCCTATCGAGTCCTTTCTTTCCCTCGTCACCTCTCTTTCCCCGTTTCTAAACCCTTCTCTCTATCTCTCAGGACATTCTTTTATAGCATAATGTTTAAGCAAATAAATTCACACGTCGACAAACAAAAGGTTCCCATCGAGTACGATGGATGCGAGGGGTGCTAATACCTTCCCCTCGCATAACCGGCTTCCGAACCCGTTCTTGGTCGCGAGACCATCTTATCCATTTCTTTTCTTAAGGTTTTCTCGATATTTTCCTTTCCCCTCATGGGATAAATAAAGTTCGGTGACGACTCTTCTGTCTATCTTTTTCGCCTCCCCGTCGTTGCGCGACGCATTTTTCGAGTAGCGACAGCTGGCGACTCTGCTGGGGACACCTAGCAAGCCAAGCCTATTTTGTTTATCGTATTTGTGTTTTATTTGCTTTATTTGTTTATGCTTTGATTCTCTAACCTGTTGGGTTTATTGGATGGTTTGTGAGATAAAGCTTTCTACCCGAGCTTTCAAGTACACACTAAGATAGGAGGTGGGTTCTTTCTGATTTGCGAGACTTAGGACTCGTTGAGTTGGATCGAATTCCACCGCTCAGATGAGACCCCGTTGGAATGATTATGTCTTACGTGTAGTCGTAATGACGTCTTTATTTCTGATGTGGGAGTCCGCGACTCTGAGGTCCTTTGTAGAACCTTATTCCAAAGGTTGCTAAGACATGACTCTGTGTTCATCCTTTGAAGGGATTACCGTCTTACGAGTAGTCGTTATGATGGAAAACTTTCGAGGGTTAGTACATAGGACTTTGTTTAAAAGCCTTTGGGATACCCTCTTACAAACCAATAGATAACCTACCCAATGGGAGAAATATTTTGTGTTGCTTTTTGCAGGACCTATGACTTTGATCTCGCTATTGTTCTTTCATCATGTGCTCATTGCATTACATTTGCATAAGCATCTCTGCATCATTTCTTGCATTCCTTATAACCCGATCTTACACACCGCTTACCCCTTTCAGAAAGAGTAAAGCAAGCTGACTTCACGGCATCGATATAACACAAGGAATAGCCAGAAGAGAATCATGGATCAGATAGAGCAGGACCAGGCTACTATGAGGAGCGAGATGCTAGGCATGAAAACGCAAATGAATCAACTCATGGAGGTGATTCAGAATATGGCCAGAAGTCAAGAGGAGATGAGACAAGCAGCGGAGAGGAGCGCTAATCAGACTTTGGCTGGTGCAGTTCCCAATGCAAGTGGTGCAATTCCAATTCCTGTTGATGCCACCCCAACCCCTGTTGGGGCAATTCCTACTTCTGCCGGCGCCGTACCTATCAACACCGTCCCTCCGCCAGTCGGTACGACTCATCCTCATGGTACTACGATCCCAACACAAGTCCAGTACGACGATCATGAAGGTTTCTATGAGAATTCAGGTGAAGCGTATGGACCACAGACCGCCGAATTAGAGAAGAAGTTTAATGCTTTACAGGAGATGGTGAAGACATTGCAAGGCCCCGATGTTTTGGGACTGGATGCCGCTGAAATATGTCTTGTACCCGGAGTTAAGATACCTCCAAAGTTTGTAATTCCAACCTTTGAGAAGTACAAGGGTAACAGTTGTCCTAAGACCCACATAAGGTCTTACTGTAGGAAGATGGCCGCCTATTCTGATGACGAGAAGCTACTAATCCATTTCTTTCAAGATAGCTTAACAGAGGCATCCCTAGAATGGTATATGCACCTTGAACGATCCAACGTAAGAAGCTGGAAAGAGTTGGCAGACGCTTTCGTGAAGCATTATCAGTATAATACTGACATGGCTCCGAATCGTATGCAGCTTCAGAATTTGACTCAGAAGCCGAATGAGTGTTTTAAGGACTTCGCGCAAAGATGGAGGGGAGTAGCTGCAAGGGTACAACCTCCACTGATGGAGAAAGAACTGACAGACCTATTCATGGGCACGCTACAAGGACCGATCTTTGAGCGGTTAGCATCCTCAACATCCACAGTGTTTTCTGAACTTGTCATGGCTGGAGAAAGATTAGAAAATTTCATGAAGACGGGAAAAATTCAGAATGCAGGCGAATCTGCAAGCGGGGTCAAGAAGCCTTATCAGGGTTTCGTTAAGAAAAGGGAAGGCGAAGCTAGTGCAGTGTTCACCAACAGAGGAAGAACTCATCAGGGTTATCACCATGTTGCTGCTGTAGCTCCACAACAGCCGTTGTCCATTCCAGCAAATCAACCCGTGTTTCAACCAAACAGGCAACAACAATCCTATCAACCAAGACAAAATCAATACCAGGGTCTACAAAGACAGAGGAGGCCAGAAAGAATATTTGATCCAATCCCGTCTACATACGCCAAGTTATTGCCATTCCTATTGAAGGGAGGTCTTGTTCAGCTTAGGGAAATGAGGGATCCTCCGGAGGTTCTTCCTTTTGGATTTGATGTCAATGCCAAATGTGAATTCCATTCTGGATCCCCAGGCCATGACATTGAAAATTGCAAGACTCTGAAGCACATTGTACAAGATCTCCTCGATTCAAAGGCGATAAACTTTACCCGAAACACCCCCAAACATCAAAACTAGTCCAATGTCAACTCATCACTCGACAAATATGATTGAAGAATCCTGTGGTCATCTCCAAAATCCAGTGGTCCAAGATGGCAGACATCTTCAACATTAGCAGTCCTTAGGCGCTTTTATCATTTGCATTTGTAGTTTATTTTCTGTCAATTGCTACTTGTTATTTAAACATTGTTATGTGGAATGGTAACATTAATGAAATGATTATGCATTTTCCGAATTAATTATGTCGCATTCGCTCATTATTTCCACCTATCACAATCACAGACACATATATTTTTGTCCACTCCACTTTTTCACTGTTGTTTAGCAATATTGGGGGGGGGGGATGACGAAAACGAAGTACCCATAATTGCAAACCGTATGCTTTCGGACAAAATCGCGTCAATGATGTACAGGCATTGTTTTAAATCCCCTAAACACCGAAGATATAAGGAGTTAATCCCTAGTCAACCACTTCGAGCCTAGAAGTAGGAGTTTCCTTCGGATATTCAAACCCTTAACACTCAACCTGGGGCAGGGTAATGTTCAGTCAATCCAATCTTGCATTCGAATCGATAAAGCAAAATCCAAAGACATGACGGTTGTTCATCAATGTCTCATGACATGGCAGTCACTATCTTCCAACAAAATTCAAAAAAAAATCAAAAGCCTGCTAAGTCAAGCATTTCAAAGGAGACTTAGGCAAGAATCAAGGCAATCCCGATGGATCTGACAAGCAAAATCAGTCCATGCAAAAGTTAGGGATCAAAATCAAAAGAGGTCCTCAAACCCTCAACAAAAACAAAAGTTCAGTGGCCACCCAAATCAAAGGGTCACTGACACCCATCAAAATCAAAATAAGGTGACTGCCATCTCGAGCGAACCTTGAACAATCAAGCTCACACCGTCAAGACAAATAGGTGCAGAATTAATTGAACGTAGGACTGGAGATCATCAAGAAGAAGGGGTGGGTACAAATTAATACTTTGAGCCTAATATCCTTTGTTTTATAGCCATGAGCCAGACCACGTTACAACCCTCGAAAGACCTAATTGAGTCGAGGTTTATTCTGAAAGCATACTATCGCAAGGTTGCGTAACCTGACTCCCACTTATTTGCTAATCATCAGCATTAGTGTCAATATCTTTGCTTTATTTTTACACCAATCAAGTTAGCACAACGTTTGGAATAATGGTCCATTCGTGTCACTATCACGACACGTAATAAACGACATTTTTTCAAAAACTTGCATGAATTTTGCATTAAGATTACCATTCGTGAACAAACAAGTTTTAATTGCAAGTTAGTAGTTGGCATTAAAGAAATTCCAACACAAAGCAATCAAGCACGACTGGATTATTCAGCGGTCTGGACCAGAACCAAGTATACCATATAACCTTAGGGACCTGGGGCATTGACATCCGAGAGCAGGAAATCAGTCAGCCTGAGGCAAATCCCCAGGCGTCGGTCGACCGTGGGGCAAATCATTCATGAAGTGGTTGATCAGAAGAGAATCATCTCGAGAATACTGATCAAGGGCAGGCCACCCAGAGTTTCTTTGACTTGAAGATAGATCCCTCCAATGTTCAATCAGGATAAGTTAAATCGCTTCAACGCTCTTTCAGGAGCAAGATACTCCAAAGAGTACATTGAAGCCAACTACCACAAGGATAGGCTAATGAATCCATTTGTGGTACAAACTCTGGGGCAGATCATCTCGAGTTCATCTCATGGCAAGCTGCTCAAGCAAGTTCATTCTCGTCAACAACTGTTAAGTGTAAAACGATGTCAGGAAGTCAGGCTTGTCCTCCACTTTCCCACATAACCCAGAGCCCAATCTGCATTGGCAACTACCAAAAGTCCGCCACGTCGGCACTTGCATTCCCAATTACCCGTCTGCATCATATGCATCATACGCATCGCATTCGATTTCATAAGCATTTTGTGCCATACGCATACCCAGAATCATATCATACTCCCCCAGCTCTTACATCTCCGCGTGTTAACATTTGCATTTGCATTTCCATTTATGGAACATCATTATCATTAAGCATCCGCATATGCGAGTTCAGATCCAGGATCAATTTTGAAGGGCTTCAAGAGCAACCATCAGCCCAGTCAGGGGCCTTCTCCGCAGGACCGTGGGTGTTCCCCACAAAGTTGTGCAACTCTTGTTGCGCAAACTCAAGAGTTTCAAAGCAACTATCAGCCCAGTCAGGGGCATTTCATTCAAGACCGTGGGTGTTCCCCACGAAGCTGTGCAATATTTGTTGGGCAAATCCAAGAGTTTCAACGCCATCAGCAGCCCAGTCAGGGGCATTATCTGCAAAGGTCGTGGGTTCCCACGAAATTCAAGAAAATCAAAAGCAAAATCCAGCCCAGTCAAGGGCACCTTTTCAAGACCATGGGTGTATCACATGATGTATTTCAACCTCGTGGTTAATCAGATCTTCAAAATCAACATTCAGCCCAGACAGGGGCATCTCCAGTAAATCCATGGACGTTTCCCAGTGAGTTGTCTCCAGAAGACTTCAGTGATAAGTGGCAATCTCTTCAGAGAAGCTTATCCTTCATCAACGATAAGTGGCAATCTCTTGGGAGAAGCTTATCCATCTTCAGTGATAAGTGGCAATCTCTTCAGAGAAGCTTATCCTTCATCAACGATAAGTGGCAATCTCTTGGGAGAAGCTTATCCATCTTCAGTGATAAGTGGCAATCTCTTCAGAGAAGCTTATCCTTCATCAACGATAAGTGGCAATCTCTTGGGAGAAGCTTATCCATCTTCAGTGATAAGTGGCAATCTCTTCAGAGAAGCTTATCCTTCTTCAACGATAAGTGGCAATCTCTTGGGAGAAGCTTATCCATCTTCAGTGATAAGTGGCAATCTCTTCAGAGAAGCTTATCCTTCTTCAACGATAAGTGGCAATCTCTTGGGAGAAGCTTATCCATCTTCAGTGATAAGTGGCAATCTCTTTAGAGAAGCTTATCCCCCTATCATCCTTTTGGTGTCAGGGTTGATTTTGCTCCGCTCCATCATCCTTTTGGTGATGGGTCTAGCATCCTTTTGGTGTTATGACTAGCGTCTCCGCTCCATCATCCTTTTGGTGATGGGTCTAGCATCCTTTTGGTGTTATGACTAGCGTCTCCGCTCCATCATCCTTTTGGTGATGGGTCTAGCATCCTTTTGGTGTTATGACTAGCGTCTCCGCTCCATCATCCTTTTTGGTAATGGGTCTGGCATCCTTTTGGTGTCATGACTAGCGTGTTTTCCGTTATCCTTTTGGTAATGGACTCCTATCATCCTTTTGGTGTTAGGTTTGATTGTCTTTCTCTACATCATCCTTTTGGTGATGGGTCTGGCATCCTTTCGGTGTCATGACTAGCGTATTTCCCATTATCCTTTTGGTAATGGACTCCTTACATCCTTTTGGTGTTAGGGTTGATTGTGTTTTGCTTCGTCATCCTTCTGGTGGGGAGTCTGTCATAATCATTAATGCCAGTTTGTGCGAGTGGGTTTTGCTCTATCATCCTTTTGGTGGTGGTAGTCGTATGTGTTTCGTCCCATCATCCTTTTGGTGATGGTGACCTTTTGCCTGTTATTTATAGTTTACTCAGAGGTATACCTCATCCAGCATTTCAACTCCCAAGTATTTACTTTCTTTTTGGACAAATTCAGGGTCTTCTTTATATCTAATTGACTTCTACCTTGAAAAATGAACGCTGCAACAATTCATCTTACTCGGTCTAAGTCATTTAGATAGGGGCATCTGTCATACCCTAAATTTGTCCTACCTTGTATATAATTTTCAACTGTTATTCAGAAAACAAAAATATGTTGCTTACACATTCATTTCTTTGCTTGCCTGAGACAAGATTCACGCGAGGTTACCATGGCAGTGTGTGTGCAGTGATGAATTGAGACTCATTGGTTTTGATTTAATCAATCACTTATACAAGCTCTATTTTCAAGATCAAGATCACGGTGTGCAGTGCAAATGATGTGTATTCAAGGTGGCAGTTAGGGTTGGTGTGTCAGTTTAGATCAATGGTATGTGAATCAGGGACAAGTACCCCACCAATGATTAGTTCATTTTGAATTAAGGTTTTATGGAATATATTGAGATTCATGTGACATGCCATTTCAATGCGTTTGTTGCTCATTCGTTTTATCAATGCAAGTGACAAAATACAAAGATTGATTCGACGGTAGATTCATTTTAATATGAGGTTCTGGTTCACCTCAAATTCAAGAGGAATTCATGTGGTATTTACCAAGGGTCGGTTTGAGTTATTTCATTCTCAAATGAGGAAGTTCAGATCATATGGTCGAGGCTGATTTTGCACAGAGTTTTTAGTACATCGCATCTTTGAAGGCATTATTTTTGGTATCGAGACGTGATTCCTTGATTTCAAGGAAACTTGGACTTATGATTTTCTACGGGGTCCATATCTTGGAAGCCCAATTCAATTTTTAGGAGCAGAATTCCATTAAAAAAAAAAGGGGTACAAACACAGTTCAGTGGAATGGAGTTCGTTATACAAATGGCAAAATAATTGCAATATTATGTTCAACCCACTGTTTTGTTTTACAAGTGAAAAACAAAGAGTTTCTAAAAGGGATCCATTTTGTCGTCAATGTTACCAAGTTCATTTCATGAAGCCAAAAAGCCAGTACAACCTGGATGTGAGAATAACAGGAAAACACAACACAAACATGTAATATTTCATTTCGTACAGAACTGTTGTAAGAAAAATCCTGACTCCACAGCCACCTCCAAATAACCGGCAAAAATCACGGTTCACTACACAAAGATGAAATGGACAATATTCATGATTTTTCTTCTAACACAACAACTGCGAAATTCGGTAAAAAAAAAGAGGACATATTCACAAAGAACAAGTTACGACTTGCTGCAGCACACGCACCGTAACCCCAACTTGATTCCAAATCATCCAACAATATGTAACGCACCGATCTACCGTTTCGTGGTCCTACACACAGTACAACCCAACCTGCTTTTGTTGCAAAATCCACGCATAATAGCCGCAAGTCGACACAAAGAGCTGCAAGATCAAGCATCAACAAGTCAGATCATTCTCGAAAAAAAAAGCGCATGATGGTTAGAAGAAATCGATGACAGCAATATGATTTAGTAGAAAAGGTCCTGATTCATCATGATATCATAAATCAAATTGCAAAAAAAAAAAAAAATCATCACGCCATAGTAAACCTGAACCGCAGTGCACCTGCACAAACAACTTTGTGCAGAATTAATCATGACACAGCCGCAAAGAATGTTGTTAAACATGACCCTCACAACTTCACATATCCACCAAAATCGCAGCTTGCTGTCAAACCATACGACAACCCCTGCACATAGCAGCCAATGTTGAGAAAAATTGAAGTCTATGATTGGATCAAATACAAGGCCTAGGAGCAGCCATTAACTTCTCTTCCATGCCGAGTTATATTCTTCTTCATGTTGAATCCATCATTCCCAGGTCCGTCATGAATGCAAGCAAGTTTGATGTAAAGTCTAAGGCGAAGGCTAACCATTCATAAATCAGAATTTAATCTTGCCGGCAAGCAGCTCTTGGTGCATTAAGGATCCTGATACCTTCAAACAATAAGAAAAGTGGCATGTTAGTGTTAAAACTCTTAATAGAATGAACACGATAATATGGCAGTCACGAAACCAAGCCAGTCCAAGAAATTAAAAAGATAGTTACCGCAGTGAAACAGTGAATTGGTGTTAGTAAACTCACATATTTTCCAGCTCATGCCAGAAGTAAATTTGTACCTTTGGTCCCCACAAAATTCCTCTCAGATACAACAACTGCTACACTGCATTAATAAAGCATCTTCAGACTGCGTCACTGCATCCCTCCATCCTTGTGCAAACTTGTCAGCCTATAGGAAAATAAGCCAGCTCCAAATTCTGACAAAGCCTGTGGACATGAGATAAGACAAAAAAGAGAAAACTGATGAAAATTGCAAGGTGAGGCATTACATCTTACCCAAGGGACCAGAGTTGTCCAAATTTGCTGTGCCAACTCACTGCCAAATTCTCCCAAAAGTCTACCACCTGCATCAATAAAAGACTCCAGCCACAACAAGACAAATTCCAAACCTGCTTTAAGCATCAAAAAACCATAACCAGCTGCAAGAAAGCGACTTGTACCTGTGATTGCAGCAGGAATTCAAAAACTTACTCCAATTTTCCAACAAAGAACCTGCAAGTATGAAAGCACTTATTAAAAGAACAATTCCAAACAAGTCATGAGGGACATTTGAATATAACTTCTAAAAAAAACCAACCTATGTCTGCAGTAGGCATCACCATCACTTTTTGTAAAAGTCCAAAACCCTGCATAAAACAGCACCAAATTGCTAGCAGACAGAAGATAGTTGCCTGTTGGGCACTACAAAAACCTGCAACCAGTAAAGTGAAAAGCAGTTCAATCCAAAAAGACATCTACAATACATTAAATAGAAGAAATGAAAAGAAAAAACTATCCTGCAAAACCTTTGGCTAGTATCAAAAAACGGGGAGGAGGGATCTTCCTTTTTGGGGATGAACTGTCCAACCCCTCTCCATAAAGCCTTCACCAGAAACCAACAAACTCATCAGTGAACATAGACTGAACCTTCAACTTAAATAACCCCAAAAAACCTCTTGTCTGAAGAGGACGGACCCTTCATGAAACCCCTTCGATGATCGAAATCCCTAACCAATAAAAACCCCATTCTTCATAAACCTCAAAACCGATAACCATTCAAAACCCACCTCCAACTCTTCTATCTTTCTTCTCCTAACTTTTTCGAATGAACTCACCAACCTCCATTAATTCATCTCTCTTCAAACCATTACCTCGCTAATCTTCTTTATCAAACCAACCCACTCGAAATCTTCAATTAACTCAACAGCCCACAAACCCCTTTTGTCAAAACTTCAAACAAACCCTGAACAAAGCAAGATGAGTTTGAGATGGGTCAATACATAAGAGAAGATAGTGAAACTTGAACAGGGGTCGGTACTCACTTGAGAATAAACGGTTTGAAACGAAAAGGTAACATTGCGGAACTCCTTTTATTGTTTGAAAGCGTTTCCAAATCGATGTGTATTGAAGATCCTTCCTCTCGTTTCCATGGCCGTCGCGGTTGTTGAAGATGTTTTTTTTGCTCTGTTTCACAATTGAAGATGTTTTAAAGGTAGAATCGGTGACGATGATGGGATAGAGTGTCCCGTGATTTCGTTCCTTTTTATGGGAATCGGTGATGATAGTGGGATGGAGTGCCCCATGTTTTTTTATTTTATTTTTTTTATAGTCTGGGTTTATTTCGTGAATGGATGGGCTTATATTGATCCTACTTGTTTTAAATCACACATCTCATTCTCAGCATAACTTTTTTTTTATTTTTAGTTTTTTGAATTCAATTCGTAAATTTATTTTTTTTAATATTGAGTATCACTTTAATCAGCTTATCTTGTTAGGTACTTTACTAACCATTTTGGTAATTAAAATTCAGTTTTTTTATTTTTCACTTTGATTTTATCTTGAGTTTTATTTTCATGTTTTTTATTTTGGGTCGATGACGAGACCTCCGTAATTCATTACCAGTCAAATTATTGATGAGTAATGTTGGATCTGAGACCACCTATTTTCTCTCTTCGTCACCTGTCCCGCCTCGATTCAAAACTTTGTCAAACAATTTTCAAAATCAAACTATCTTTGTATTGAATCAAAAAGAGGGGATTAAGTGTAGACTTTCTTCCTCTCCGAGTGTTGGGATACCCACTGTAGTGAGGGTGGTTCCGGCACTCGTCTTTCAATACGAAGATGCTTCCCGTCCATTTTCAAACCTCACCTCCTTAAATTCATTTCTTTGTATTGAATTCGACGAGAGGATTGGGTATAGACCCCTTCTTCTTCGAGCGTAGGGATGCCCACTGTAGTGAGGGTGGTCTCGATGCTCGTCTGTCAATACAAAGACGCTTCCAACATTTCCTCATAAAACCTCGGTCTCGTACTGAGTATACTTTCAATAATAAACTATTTTCTCTTTGTATTGAATTAAAAGAGAGGATTAGGTGTAGACCTCTTCCTCTCCGAATGTTGGGATGCCCACTGTAGTGAGGGTGGTCTTGATATTCGTCTTTCAATACGAAGACGCGACTTTATCCACCTCTCCCTCTTTAACTTTATTCCGTAACCTTTCTCACCTAAAACCTCGGTCCTGCACCGAGTGTATTTTCAAGTCATTTTCACATTAAAACTTGAATGGTCGTGGAGTGGTTAGGCGTAGGCCTTCTCCTATCCCGAGTGCTGACGTTTACCGTAGGGTTCTCTGTCACAAAGCACTTACCATTCGAAACCAAAAACACCTTTAATAAGAGAATGAAGTTCTCATTGCATTGAATTAAAGAGAGAGGATTGGGTGTAGACCTCCTCTTCTCCGAGCGTAGGGATGCCCACTGTAGTGAGGGTGGTTTCGACGCTCGTCTTTCAATATGAAGACGCCTCGTTCGCCACACCCTTTTATAACAAAAACTTTGAGATAACGAATTGGGTACTACCCGTAGGGGTTACTATCCGAGGACCTGTCTCGCCCCTTAAAAAGCAATCCAATCAATCAAACGTGACTTCTTGCCCCGCGTGGCGAAAACTAATCAATCTTTCAAAAGGATATGTTACGCCCGTTCTACCGCAAACAGGTAACGCATAAGTCTCCTCACACGCGAGCAGCAAAACACCTAGAACTGCTAGAATGCGCACGATAGCATCATCCATAAAAAGTATCAACACACCGTAGGCCGAACTACGGCTGCTCTGATTTCTCATACCAGATGAGAATACGTAGGCACAAGGGCCACAATCCTTGGCGAGCACAATCCCCCATATCTGTAGTTCCCCGAACTACGTCGACTCTGATTTTCTCATATCTGTTGAGAATACGTAGGCCTAGGACCGCGAAGTCCTATCGAGTCCTTTCTTTCCCTCGTCACCTCTCTTTCCCCGTTTCTAAACCCTTCTCTCTATCTCTCAGGACATTCTTTTATAGCATAATGTTTAAGCAAATAAATTCACACGTCGACAAACAAAAGGTTCCCATCGAGTACGATGGATGCGAGGGGTGCTAATACCTTCCCCTCGCATAACCGGCTTCCGAACCCGTTCTTGGTCGCGAGACCATCTTATCCATTTCTTTTCTTAAGGTTTTCTCGATATTTTCCTTTCCCCTCATGGGATAAATAAAGTTCGGTGACGACTCTTCTGTCTATCTTTTTCGCCTCCCCGTCGTTGCGCGACGCATTTTTCGAGTAGCGACAGCTGTAAATTGCATTAGTAGTAATAAAGAAAAACAGCATGCCAGACTCCAAGTCTCAAACCTGATATCTCTTCTTGTGATTTGAAGTACCATCAACGCCTTTACCGCCAATGAGTTTCACGACACAGCATCAACAGAACCGAGTCAACAAAAGAACATTGCATAGTCACAAGTGGAATGGACTAATGGATCTTCTAACATCGTCCGAAAAAGTTGAGAACTCACACCGGAGGACTCTCGAATGAGCTTTGACACGGGGATCCCTCGTCTTCGCGACTCCTAGATTGATAGACCTTCTCCCTCAATGTTCATCTTGACTGAGCATATCCATCCCTTTGTTGAAGTAGTTGATTTGCTCACACCTGCATCAATATTACACACTGTCATAAGACGCCGTCATCAGAGAACACCACGGAAAATCAGGACGTGCCATTACATACAAGATTTAATCCACTGATAATACAACTCTGGTCACTAAAGCGACAAGTACATAATCCAACGATGGGAAACTGTAACAAATTGATGTTTAAATTCGAAAGGCTCGCATAACCAAGTCAGTTTATCATATGGAAAGCAGGAGTATGCAAAGATCCACAAATGCTCGTTGACATCTTTGTGAATTACGACTCCGATCTTGAGGTGCCAAGTTCTTTGGAACAAATGGTTACAACTCTGTCCGAATAGCTCAAGGGACTCAAATACTGATCCAGGTTCGCTTGCCGCTTCTCAAATAGTTTCAGCTAGAGGTTCATCATTTCAAGGCCTGGTTTCGCATCTGTGGTAGCCCATGTCTATGGTGTGGTCTTCCTACTTCCACTTTGCGTCGAATATGCCCCACGCGGTTGTACCTGCATAATGAGAAGAAAGCATGAAGTTAACCACCGCATTTGGTTTCAGACAACAACAACAACATTTAATAAATCAGTAAAGCAATCTAACAAATTTACACCAGCAGCAGCCAAGTTTGTTGCACCGAGATATGCAGAAACTACAAGCATCAGCATCTTTACACCAACAGCCAAATGCTCTTGATCATTCACAAAGCAGCCACATCAATCCCAAAGAGTTCCTAAGTCCAGCTACCTAAAAGGAGGATAAAAGTAATCAACAACAACAACGCAAATTCTGTCGTGCCGCAATCAGGTGACAGGTTTCAAATCCAGGAAAAATTCACAAGTTACGCATACATAGCCGCAAGATTTAAAGTCACGACATTTCCTCGCACCCAAACCTCATATTTGTTCTCACCTTCCTACAATCATTGAGGAAACTTAGAGCAAAACCAATCTGGCCTTACTGATATCAGGTTTAACATGAAAACCATTAGGATGAATCCCAAAAGCACTTGCGACGCGAGAAAGCAGACTTGAAGCCAATTCCTTTTCTTTCAGTACTAGACCCCTTTCTCATTGAATTTCCAACATCACAAAGAGCTCTCGTATTTTGAGCAGGGAATCCTTGTTCATTGTTCAAGCAGCAACACCAGAACCTTGAAGAATGAAAGCAAGAGTTGGTTCCACACCTCCAGGACAATTATCATCATTTGCATCCTGAACCAATTCAAAGTTAATATATGAATAAAGCTCTTGCGTAAGACAATGCAATACTCTCCCTATCCTAGCATATGGTTTCAAGCAAACGTTAGAATCAGAAAGACCAAGATTCAATGACCAGAGTAGAATCAATACCTTTGCCACTTTGAAGTGGACCTTCCATATGGCTAATCATTAGATTTGCCAATAGACGTTTCCGCATCAACTGTTTGACCAATCTCAGTGCACCCTTTATTGAGCCCACCTGGCACGAGTGATGTAACCGTATCCACTTCAAGCACGAGAGACTTATCCCGGAATTCTTGGTCATGCTTCAGTCCTATGCTTATATGAGTTTTTCCATCTGTTAAGCTGGAAACATGAGCACAAAACTGATCAAATGTGTTGTTTGAATAAGTTCATAATAATCATTAATCTACTACAGATGTTACTACCAAAGAACAGACGCTCAGAGGACCTAGTGAACACTTGTTGCCGAGGAAGTTTGGCTTGTTTAGAAGGAAATGCGACATTACCACCCAAAGTTGGAACTAGAGGCGCACCTACATATAATTACTAGCATTATGAAACACAATCGATACCATGTATTACACTCCCACAAGAAGCATGACAGGCCTTTAAATAGATGGAAACTTACATCAGTTACTTGAAGCTTTGACATACATCCTGAATGGTCTCGGGGCCTTTCTTTTCGTCTTAATACCAAAGGCTTAGAGGTTGTCAAAGGAACATCATCACTGCGGTCCTTTTATTGGCAACCTTCACAAGTAAGAAGTTGTTCTTAGCCATGAGTGAGGCGGAGAAACTCCTACGACGAATATCTTCATTGAGAGGTATCGGTGTCAACATTATCATTAAATCACCAATAAGACTACATCCTTTGGAGACAGTAATGCTACATTGACCTTCGAGAAAAAGGCTATGGAGGACAATAACCTGACACATATTAAACCTGTCAATGAATGAAACAAAGCTCGTTTACTGCTGAAAGAAAGAGGAGAACCAAGCTCACCTCAAAGTTTGTCTGACAAAGCTGTTGCTGTGGGTGATTGGGAAGAGATGTACCAACAGGTGATATCGTCAACATTATTAGCATTGGCCTCTCTTCTTGATTTTACCACAACAAGAGCAACCTGCTATGAAAACCTGTTATCAACAACCGGAACCGCCATAAGGTCAATCTCATTGGAAGCTGGAGGATACAAATAACCACCTGCTGCAGTTCACAGTACATAATAACAAATATTAATCAATAAGGTGCCGGTCAAGAAAAATGGACGGGTATTTAAAATGCAACAATTCAACGACTAAGTTAAAAGAACATCTCAAGATTACCATATAAGGAAGCCGTCAAACAGACATAAATTTCAGAAAAGCGCAGTTCGCAATGAGGTTCGAAATCAGACTGTGCAAATAATTAGCAACCTTCAACCTCAATGAAGATTAATGCCTCTTCGAGGCCAGTGCTGAAACCGAAATTACAGATGAGAATTCTTAAACAGAAATAAGAGTTAGAATAATTCAATAGCAGCAATGTCCAGAAACTCTGATTGAATGTGTTGTGTTAAGAGTGAATTTAAACTTAAGCAAATGAAGGTGATACAGAGATAGGTGGTGCACCTGTAGTGTATACCTTACTCCATCTCCCCAAGCACCACCGTCCAACACATGAAAAAGAATGCTCAAATACGTATCAGTCTGAAGAGAAAACATAGGAACATGGATTGAATTTAAAGGATATACCCTGTGAACCCTTGCTTTCGCTCTTCTTCACCACCAACCCTCTTTCTCGTGGAGTTTCCCGCTAGACACACATCCAGTACGAAATCTCCCCCCATGGGCTTCCAATACATCTTCTGGCCCAAGACATTTTGCTACCCACACCTGCCAAGTCACACTCAGAGTCAGCAAAGTAACGGTCAGAGAATATTCGTGGAATATTTGGAAGGATTCAAAACCAGCACCAATCGAAATATAGAATCAAAGATTGAGAAGCTCATTAAACTATCGATTGAAAGAGGAAATATTTCAAATATTGTCTACACAAAATAGGAAAGGTTTCCGGTTTCGATTCATCCCAAAACGGAAGATCCAAATCCGCATTAAAATGACTTTAATCAAATCCAATGAGAGAATCTCAGCCAAGTCTATATAAGATGGGGGCATTCGATACACAGGGGACAGAGAAAAATTCGCAAAAAAAACCTAAGTGTGAAGAGCGGAGTTCGAACGAAGGAGAACTTATCTCAGTTGCTTATCTCAGTTAACGAAACCGCCGGCCACTACGAAACCTCGTTGACGCCACGGATTAGACGATTCCGCCGCTCCTCCGCACGCGTCTTCACCGCTATACCAGCCTTCAGTAACTTTTTCAAACTGAATTCGTTGAATGACTAATGTTTGGATGTTGTTTTCAGGTACAGAAATTTGAGCGAGAGAGATGCGACCGTGAGAGAGAGGGAGAAGCCATCGCGAAAAGGGGAAACCGGGGGGGACCAGGGTTCTCTTTTATTTTTGTTTATTTTTTTGTTATTTTGTTTAATTGTTATAATATAGTTAATCATCACACACTAATCACACAACACCACGCTAAACCGTCCGTTAACCACCCTTAGGTCTCTAATCTGATTTGATTAACAATTAACCTGATTAATTAGTTAGTTAAATAACCCCATTTAAATCATCCACTTTAAATAAGTTCTTTTATTCTAATTAATCTTAAAATTAATCTTTTTAAAATTAATCCCTTTTAATCAACTTTTCATTACGTTTGCTATTTTTTATATTTAAATTAACATGTTTCTAAATTAATTAACTTAGTCATTTTATTTAATCAATTTTAATTTAATCAATTAACTTTATTTTACTCAATCCACTTTATTTAACATCATTAAATTATTTAACTCTTTTTACCATAAAACGTTTTATAAAATAATAAGATAATGATTTATTCTAAAATAACGCAAAACTAATATTTTCATATAATTCGAAATAATTTGTATGTATTATAATAATAACTAAAACCTTAGAAAAACTTTTCTCGAGTAAATTAAGTTACATTTAATTAATAACCACTTTTATAAAAAATAATAATAAGATGAAACAAATCCCTTAGTCTTTTAAGAAATCCTTTGGTTTAAGGTTCCCCTGTAGAATTGACCTATCATTTAACTTTTATCTAAAAAATTAATCAAATACGAAAAATCAAGTCACCTAAACCCTTTTTAAAATTAATCGATCAAACGCAATATTCCACTAAAAAATAAACTCGACCTCCGCTTAAAATCAACTCACCTCGTAAAATTAATCAATTCAATCGACTGTGCACATTCACAATTCACGACACTTGCACCTACACCTCAGCGCTTTCATGCGTACTCGTATGGTTTACTTTTCCGCAATTTACCCTACTGTCATTTACATTACCGCAATTTACATTATCGCATTGCATTCCGTCCAAAAGGAAAAACCTACACATAATTCAACGTTCTGTGTAGTTGCACTTCATTTGCATCATATTCCCCTTGATCCTTGATCCCATTCAAGTTGATCACTTAGGATAGAACCTACCCCATAGGAAGGACCTTTGTCTTTATCTTTTACAACATAGGAAAACAATCAACTTAAAAACAATATTCAAACACAATAGAGGATAGATGTTAGTCATCTTGAGCGAGATATAACTTCTCACGCCCCACAACACAAATACAATCAATGTCTTCTCTTTTCGCTTAAGAGAGATAGAGGCGTACTTGTCGACCCTTCCAAGTACTTGAGCCCTTCTCTTAAGATGACACAAAATACAAATTTTTTACACACTTGTGGTGGCTAGAGCTAAGTAATCTCTCTTAAAATGACAACTCGTCTCTTCTCCTAAACCCAATCAAAACAACTACCCTAAACCCGTAGGAACTTTGACCACAGTCAAAGAGCTCCTCAAACCCTTTAGGGAACTACAAATACTCTGATTCCACTCCCGTAAGGATATGTAGGCATAAGATGCGATATCTTATCGAGTATACTTAGAAATAAACCCCTAGGTCTTTTAACCATTAAGCAGATAAACACTTAGCAATAAACAGCATAAAACAAGAGATTCCTGTAGAGTACTACAGAAATTTAGGATGCTAGTACCTTCCCTAAGTTTAACCAACCCCCGAACCTAAAACTCTCTAACCTTTGCATTTGCATTGCATTGTGGGAATTTCGACCTTTATCCCTTCCTTTGGACAAATCAAAGTTCGGTTGCAAATTGAATTAAAGATTCAAACTAATCAATAGTTTGATATCCAAATTTCACCGCGACAGAAATGGCGACTTCACTGGGGACTCTCAGTGGGTCTCCCTATCTTGTTTTTATTTCTTTATTGCTTTATATATTCGTTTATTTGCTTATTTGTTCACTTGCTTATTTGTTTGTATTCGTGGATTGATACCTTTGAGTGGTGAGACAAAGTCCTACACCCAGACTTGAGCGAACTTAAGATAGGATAGTGATATGTTCAAAGAGGCTTATAGGGGGTAGAATCCCGACCAAGCTGACTTGAAAATCACGCTCAATTGAGGCCCTCTCGAGAATTGTATTGTTGAACGAGTCTTTAATCGTGAAAACATGCACTATATTCGATGTTGGAGCCTATGATATTGAGGACTTTAGTTACCTTAACCCCACTTTGTCCTTTATTAGGACGTAGTGCGAGGCTATGAGGGGGTACCCCCGAAATAGTGCTACGCGATGCTACACTCAAAAGAAGTTTTCTTGAGAATATTATTAACCACTGAGTACTTGGGAAGTTGATAATATCCGAAAGATGGGCTAATGACTTTGGGAACTTCATTAGAACCTTGTTCGGCAGGTATAATCAACCTTTAGTTCAAATCCTTTGGGAATGGGTATACCTTTTCCCCATGCTCGTTGCTAACCTAGGGTCCCCTTTGTGTGTTTATCCTTATGTTTCTATGTGCCTACTTGTGTTTGTTGCATTCATAAAGCATCATACCGCATCGGACTTCATGGGATTTACCTTTGTTTGTAAACATTGTAAGGTATTATGGATCCCAATAGAAGACACACTCTGAAATACACTTTTAAAAGTCCCAAGTTGGATGACCTAAAGAAGTTAGTGACCCTGATTGAAGATCAAGAGAAATTCAAGAGCAAGTATGGGAAGCTGATATCCTTATTGAGTCGACAAGTAGACGAAGGACTCTTGTCCACCTTATTGCAATTCTATGATCCATTGTACCACTGTTTTACGTTTTCAGACTTCCAACTATTACCTACGTTGGAAGAATACTCCTTTTTGGTTGGTTTACCTATCTTAGAAGAGTCTCCTTTCCCTTTCCTGGAAAAGGACCCCGATGAAAGAGAAATTACTAAGGCCCTTTGCCTAAAGGTATCAGACGTCAAGGGAAATCTAATTAGTAAAGGCGATATTTTTGGTTTGACTACGAAGTTCTTAATTAGTAAAGCAATGTTTTATTCCGACTATACGAACAAGACTCCATTCGAGGCATCTTTGCCTTACTTGTTTATGGAGTGTTTTTGTTCCCAAGTTTTGAAGGGTTCGTTGACCTCAACGCAATTAAGATCTTTTTGAAGAACAATCCAGTACCAACTCTATTGGGTAATGCTTACCATTCTATACACCTCCGAAACTTCTATGGTGGAGGAATGATCACCTGCTGTGTACCCCTACTCTACAAGTGGTTTATTTCGCACTTGCCGAGGTCTACTTCCTTTTTAAGTCTCGATAGAGGGCTTTGGTCACCAAGAGTTATGGCATTGACCCACTCAGACATCATTTGGTACAACCGAGTATATGATGGAACCTTGATTATTGATGGTTGTGGCGACTTTGCTAATGTACCATTACTCAGTTTTAATGGAGGGATCAGTTACAATCCGGTCTTAGCCCGTCGACAATTGGGATTTCCATTGAAGGAGCCGCCTAAGAGTGTCCAAGTAGAGAATATTTTCTTTAGGGAAGACCAGGAACTCCTAGACAAGGTTTTAGTTGCATGGAGCCACTTGCACAAGAAAGGGAAAGAAAGCCTTGGTAAGCTTAATTGTGTGTCTTTAGAGCCCTACCTTCGATGGGTCAGAGAAAGGGCAATCAAGCTAAAAATGCCCTATTCCCGTCAGGATCCCATAACTCCAAGGAGAGAGCCCACTTATGTCTTTATGTCTGAAGCTGAGAAGTTAGAAGTGTCCTTAAGGAAGTCTCAACATGAGCTGGAATCCTGGAAGAACAAGTACTATGTAGCAGTGGCAGAAAATGATGACTGTCAGAAGCAGAAAGCTGAACTTCAAAAAGAAAAGGATGAACTTCAGAAGCAGCTACAGTTGAAGGATGAAGAGTTACTCTCCTGCAAGAAGAGGAAAGTCATGGAGGATTTATTTTTCTCCGACCCACAATGCACTATTTGGAAACTAATTGTGGACAACCTCATATGTGAGAAGACGCAACTAGAAGAGCAGCTCAAGCAACATAATTCGAAACTTCTTTAGCGTCTTTACTAGCTTTTATTTAGCTTTTACTTGGGACTTTTAAAATCAATTATTTGTATTCCGTTTTGAAATTAATAAAAAAAAATGTTTTCTTTTATTACAATGCTTATAAATAGTTGGGGATCCCATGAAGTCCTACTCATATTGCATTACATTTTTTCTTTATTCATTTCAAGAAACTCAATTTTATTTCTCAGGTATTGTAACCATGGATTTCAAAAGAGAAGCCTTGGAGTACACTTTTCAGAACCCTAACATTGAAAGCTTGAGAGAGCTAGCTGATCTAATCGAGAACCGATACTCCTTCGCAGCAGAATATGGAGAAGTCTTCCGTTTTCTCGAACTCAAGATGAAGGAAGGGTTATTGGAGACCCTCGTTCAATTTTACGATCCGTTGTACCACTGTTTTACTTTTCCAGATTACCAGTTGATGCCAACATTGGAAGAGTATTCTAATTTCCTGAGGATGCCCGTAACGGCCCGTCCCGTATTCACCGGCCAGGAAGACTCACCCAGTCATCAGGAAATTGCCAATGCCACTCATCTCAGTTTGGCAGATGTGCAAGCGCACCTAACCACCAAGGAAGGAGTCCTTGGATTCCCTGCTGACTTTTTGATTGAAAAAGTTCGCTACCATGCTGAAAGAAAAGAAGTCCTTATCATGGAAGCCACCTTTGCTCTGTTGGTTTATGGGATTTTCTAGTTCCCAAAGGTTGATGATTTTGTCGACATAGACGCAATTAAACTATTCATACTCAAGAACCCCGTTCCTACCTTGCTCGCAGACACATACTTTTCAATCCACTCGAAGAATGCTGAGGGAGGAGGACAAATCGTTTGTTGTACCGCTCTGTTGTATTCATGGTTCATTGCTCGCCTAACTCGGCACCCGTCTATTTGGGAAGAGGAAGAGTCGCCTCGTTGGTCCGAGATAGTCATAGCCCTTACTCACTCTGACATTGTGTGGTATGATCCTACGTATGGGGGTATAGGTATGATCCATAGCATCAGAGGTTTTACTAACATACCGCTCATTGCGAGAGAAGGATGCATAAGTTACAACCCTGCGCTGGCCCGTCTCCAATTTGGGCATCCCATGATTGAAGTACCTGACCAGACTCTGTTAGAAGGAATCTTTCTCAAGGAAGGAGAAGACCCAGACCTGAAGACCGTCATAATTTACTCATGGGAATACATCAACAAGGAAGGAAAAGCTGCTTTAGGGTACCCCAATTGTGCTGTCTTTGAAGAATACCTACATTGGGTGCGAGCAAGAGCTCTCGACCTCAAAATGCTGTTCCCTTTCCATGAACCTATGGTGTTGGCCTTCCATGACCCAGATTGGTTTGATGTGAGTGAAGTAGATCAATTGAAGGCTGCTTTGATGAAGCTCGAAAATTGAAGGCCGCTTGGAAGAACAAGTTTTTTACGCTCAAGGTAGAGAAGGAGAGGTCCCAGAGGCTGCCAGAATTTGAACTCGCAAGGAAAAGAAAAGCGCAAGGGGATTTATTTTCCTCTCACGCCTCTTCAAGTGCTGTCACCAGTGATGATCTTACCCCAGATACTATGGTTTGGAAGGAGTGTGTCGACCGACTCATCAGAGAGAAGGCCGAGTTGCAAGAACGCATCAGTCAGTTAGAAAAAGAACTTCCTACACAGAAGGAGCATAAGGAGTAGATCTCTGAGCTTCCCTTTTGCTTTTGATTCAATGTAATAAACTCTTAAAAGAGTACTCCCTTTTTGTAATGCTTCAATCATCAAAATAAAATAAGTTTTTTTTCCCAAGGTTACAATACCAGAAATAATTTGAGTTTCTTGAAAGTTTCACACTCATTTGCATTTTACATAAGCATAGCATTCATTTGCATTCCAGGGTCTCACTCTTGCTTCATCTCCGCAGAACAAGCTGAATCACCGATACAACACTCGAGCCAGTCAACGTCAGAAGATGGATCAACTAGAGCAAGAGAACAGGGTGCTCCGTGATGAAGATGCAAGTATGAAAGAAAGTTTGGAGAAGTTGAATGGCCTAGTAGAAGCTTTGTCCAGTCAAATCTCGATCAACAACCAAGAAGTTCCAAGGACTGTCGTATCTGAAGTGACACCAACACCGATCTCAGTGGTATCTTTTGTTGCTGAAGTGTCATACAGTATGCCTCAAGGTTTCCCGTGGGGGATGCCTCCTTATTTTACTCCGGCCGGCTACCGCCCGCCTGTGTCTGAAACCCCTGTTGTGACCACTGTTTAAGTTGCTCCTGTTGTTTCTGCTGTGATGACTACCGCATCTCCGCATGTGAACATTATTCCGTATATTCTGGATGAACCAATTCAACATGGGTCACCAACTGAGACTGTGGGCTTAGAAGAGAGGATAGATGGATTTCAAGACCAGTTTTCTGAAATACAAAAGGAGTTGAGAGCCCTTCGTGGAAAAGACTTATTTGGTAAGAGTGCTTCTGAGCTGTGTTTGGTGCCAAACGTTAAGGTCCCACCGAAGTTCAAAGTCCCTGATTTCGAAAAGTACAAGGGGAATACCTGCCCTCAGAGTCATCTTATTATGTATGCCAGGAAGATGTCTGCCCAAACTGATAATGACCAACTACTCGTTCACTACTTTCAAGACAGTCTGACAGACGCCGCACTCAAGTGGTATATGGGGTTGGATAATACGAAGATTCAGACTTTCAATGATCTAGGGGGAGCCTTTGTCAAACAGTATAAGTACAATGTGGACATGGCACCCGACCGAGATCAATTGAGAGCAATGGCACAAAAAGATAAGGAGAATTTCAAAGAATATGCTCAGCGTTGGTGCGAGTTGGCCGCGCAAGTCACACCACCTTTAGAAGAAAAAGAGATGACCAAAATTTTTCTGAAGACTCTGGGTCCTTTCTTTTATAAGAAGATGGTAGCCAGCGCGCCCAGTGACTTTACTGAAATGGTCAATATGGGAATGCGTTTAGAAGAAGGTGTTCGCGAAGGAAGATTGACCAAAGAAGAAGGCGCTCCTAAGAGGTATGGGAGCAGTTTTGCGAAGAAAAAGGAACAAGGTGTGAATGCCATTCAAAAGGGACAATTCAGAAAGAGGTACATGCCACCACATCAGGTTGCAGCGGTGTCGCCAGTGTTTAATGCTCCGGCCTATCAGCTACAGTCTCCGCAACCCTATCAGCAAGCTCAGTCTCCCGTTGCTCAACAACCCCAACTTCAGCAGAGTCCACAGTATCCCCAGCAGAATCGGCCACCTAGCAGTCAGGGTCGTGTGTATAGAAAGATAAACTTTGATCCGATCCCAATGACATATGCTGATCTATTTCCCGCTTTGATTAAAAAAGGTCATATTCAGACGAGAGCTCCACCTCCGGCTCCCACGAATCCTCCCCCTCTTATAGAGCTGATAAGTTTTGTCCTTACCATCAGGGTGCTCCGGGACATGATATTGAGAGTTGTTTCGGTTTGAAGATGGATGTCCAGAGGCTCATCAAGAATGGAATCTTGTCTTTTAGGGATTCCGACCCTAATGTACAGAAAAACCCATTACCACCACATGGTTCGCCCTCTGTCAATATGATTGAAGATTGTTTGGAAAGTGATGGCCAAGAAGTGTCAAATGAAGAGGCTGAAGAAGTTTGTGTCATAGTACCTCACTTTAAGGAAATGGAACGTATAGAGATTGTTTACAATAGCAAGAAGCCAACAGTTACTCCTTTAGTGATCAATGTGCCTGGACCTATTCCTTATACCTCTAGTAAGGCCATCCCTTACAGATACAATGCTACTATGTTGGAGGATGGGAAAGAAGTGCCCTTGCCCACTGTACCCTCAGTCGTTAATATTGCAGACGTCAGTAGAGTGACAAGAAGCGGTTGAGTCTACCCGACTGTGCCACCGAAAGAAAAAGATGCTTTGACCGAACCATCAGGCTCAAAAGACCCAACTGTGGGACAATCTGGTGGGTCCAATTTATCCAACTCCGATGAATGTTTGAAAATAATCAAAAGAAGTGAATATAAGGTTGCGGATCAGCTTCTGCAAACCCCATCGAAGATTTCTGTGCTACAATTGTTGATGAGTTCTGAGGTTCATAGAGAAGCGCTTCAGAAGATTTTGGAACAAGCCTATGTTGAGCAGGATGTAACTATGGAACAATTTGACAACATAATTGGCAGTATTACTTCAAGTGATAATCTGGGTTTCAACGAAGACGATCTCCCAGAAGAGGGAAGGAAACATAACATGGCTTTGCATATTTCCGTGAACTGTGGAAATGACTCTCTGTCCAGTGTGCTGGTTGATACTGGATCATCCTTAAATGTAATGCCTAGAACTACTCTATCTAAGCTATCATATCAGGGACCACCGATGAGGCCAAGTCGCGTTATTGTCAAAGCTTTCGATGGGTCAAGGAAAACAGTAATTGGTGAGGTTGATTTGCCCATGACTATTGGATTACAGACTTTTATGATCCCATTTCAAGTCATGGACATTCGTGCTGCCTATAGCTGTTTACTAGGGAGGCCATGGATACATGAAGCTGGAGCGGTCACTTCTACCCTGCATCAGAAGTTGAAATATGTTTTTGAAAGGAAGATAGTTACAGTTGGTGGAGAGAGAGCTCTGGTGGTAAGTCACTTATCATCATTTTCATATGTCGAAGCCGAGGAAGAGGTTGGCACGCAATTTCAAGCTCTGTCTATTGTGGGTGGGGATGCCCAGAAGTCTCAAGCATCCATGTCATCATTCAAAGACGCACAGAGAGTAGTGAATAGTGGTCACCAAACAATGTGGGGAAAGGTGTTGTCTCTGCCAGAGAACAAAAACAAAGAAGGTCTCGGTTTCACCAGCAGTTCCGCTCAACAAACCACCAAAGGTCAAGGGTTCCCGCTGATCAATGAAGTGTTCCATAGTGGAGGAGTTGTCCATCATCCTCAGATCAATGTTGTGTCAGAGGACGAACTTGAAGGCTACATATCAAATGGTTCCGCCAGGTCTTCCATTCCTTACGAAGACTATGAGCCCTATATGGAAGACCCAGGCTATGTTTCAGACGAATTTGACTATACCTTTGGAGTTTATGCCATCACCGAGGAAGAGCCAGATGAGGACATCTCAGACTTTGTGACCCCAGGTGTCGTGGTCAAGAATTGGAGTGTGGTTGAAGCTCCTACTGCCATTCATATATCTAAGTAAAGCATTTGTTTAAAATTTTCGCTCTGCCCAAGGCGAAACTACATTTATTAGGGCATACTTTTTAATAATTCCCTTTGCTCTGCCCAAGGCAAAGGTGACTTTGTTGGGCGTGTCTTTTCGGTTTTGCTATCATCAATAAATTACTTTCATTTACATCTGTTTTTTTAAAATTTTATTCACGATGTTGGAAAATAATAAGTAGCATCTCGCGTACACACACTTCCCACTTTACAAAACAAAAACTTATTCAAGTCACATCACTTGTGCAGATTGCCACATAAATTACAAACTGGGAATAATGATCCACTACCTTTTCCAAATTTTGAGTTTCCTGTGTACGAAGCTGAGGACGAAGAGAATGATGTCCCAGAAGAAATTTCCAGACTGCTTGAGAAAGAGGAAAAAGCTATCCAACCTCATCAAGAGCCGGTGGAAGTAGTCAACTTGGGATCAGAAGAAATCCGTAAAGAAGTGAAAATTGGAGCTCTGCTCAAACCCGATGTGAAGAAACAGCTGATTGATTTGCTTGGAGAGTTTGTCGATGCGTTCGCTTGGTCGTATCAAGACATGCCCGGATTGGACACAACTATAGTCGAACATCATTTACCGTTAAAGCCAGAGTGCCCGCCGATAAAACAGAAGCTCAGAAGGACTAGACCTGACATGGCTCTAAAGATTAAGGAAGAGGTACAAAAACAGATTGATGCAGGTTTCCTTGTTACTGCCGAGTATCCACTATGGTTGGCTAACATTGTGCCTGTCCCGAAGAAGGATGGTAAGGTTCGCATGTGTGTAGACTACAGGGATCTGAATAAGGCCATTCCGAAAGAAGATTTTCCGTTACCTCACATTGACATCTTGGTAGACAGTACTGCGAGATATGAAATTTTCTCCTTCATGGATGGTTTTTCAGGTTACAACCAGATTAGAATGGCTCCTGAGGACAGAGAAAAGACGTCATTCATAACGCCCTGGGGCACCTTTTGTTACAAAGTTATGCCATTTGGATTAAAGAATGCAGGGGCAACATATCAGAGAGCTATGACTACTTTGTTCCACGATATGATGCACAATGAGATCGAGGTGTACGTAGATGATATGATAGCTAAGTCGAAGACCGAGGATGACCATGTTAAACACCTGGCTAAACTGTTTGGTCGTTTGAGGGAGTACAAGCTCCGTTTGAACCCCAAAAAGTGCACGTTTGGAGTACGATCAGGGAAACTATTAGGTTTCATTGTCAGCCAAAGAGGGATTGAAGTAGACCCTGACAAAGTGAAAGCTATCCGGGAAATGCCAGCTCCCGCCACCGAGAAACAAGTTAGAGGATTCTTGGGACGTCTGAATTATATCTCCAGGTTTATATCCAACATGACCGCTACATGTAAGCCTATTTTCAAGCTTCTGAGGAAAGAACAAGGATATGTCTGGACTAAAGACTGTCAAAAGGCTTTTGATAGCATCAAAGAGTACTTGCTTGAACCTCCTATCCTGATACCGCCAGTTGAAGGACGACCTTTGATTATGTATTTGACCGTTTTAGAAGATTCGATAGGTTGTGTACTCGGTCAGCGAGATGAAGCGGGAAAGCAAGACCATGTTACTTATTACTTGAGCAAGAAGTTTACTGATTGTGAAACAAGGTACACTATGTTAGAGAAGACTTGTTGCGCTTTGGCGTGGGCCGCCAAGCGTTTGCGCCAGTATATGTTGAATCACACTACTTGGTTAGTCTCTAAGATGGATCCTATCAAATATATTTTTGAGAAGCCCGCTTTAACTGGGAGAATCGCTAGATGGCAGATGTTATTGTCTGAATATGATATCGAGTACCATACTCAGAAAGCGGTTAGAGGAAGTGTTTTGGCTGATCATCTGGCTCACCAACCCATTTTGGATCATCAACCCTCCAACAATGACTTTCCTGATGAAGATGTTATGTTCTTGAAGATGAAAGATTGTGAAGAACCTATACATGGGGAAGGACCAGAGCCAGGTTCTCAATGGGGTTTAATCTTTGATGGAGCTGTCAACGCTCATGGAAAAGGGATAGGTGCTGTTATTGTGACTCCTCAAGGGACTCATTTCCCATTTACCTCCAGATTAACATTCTAGTGTACTAATAATGAGGCTGAGTACGAAGCATGTATTATGGGTCTTGAAGAAGCAATTGACTTGAGAATTAAGAATTTAGATGTGTTTGGCGATTCTGCAGTGGTGATCAACCAAATCACTGGTGAATGGATAACTCGACATGATAATTTGGTCCCATACAGGGATTATGCTAGGAGGCTATTACCGTTCTTTGATAGAGTTGAGTTTCATCATATCCCTCGTGATGAAAACCGAATGGCAGACGCACTGGCAACTTTAGCCTCAATGATTGTGGTAAACTTTTGGAACGAGTGTCCTCGGATTGAAGTAAAACGTCTCGATAGACCTGCCTACATCTTTGTTGTCAAAGGAGTTGAGGATGGAAAACCCTGGTACTATGACATCGAAGTGTTTCTTAGAACTCAAGAATATCCTCTGGGAGCTTCCAACAAAGACAAGAAAATTTTGAGAAGGTTGGCCAGAAATTTTCTTCTGAGTAACAATGTGTTGTACAAACGGAATTTTGACATGGTCTTGCTGAGATGTGTTGACAAACAAGAAGCGGATACGTTGATGTCAAAAATTCATGAGGGATCTTTTGGCACTCATGCCAACGGACATGCCATGGCTAAGAAGCTTTTAAGGGCTGGATATTATTGGATCACTATGGAATCAGATTGTTACAAGTTTGCTAGAAAGTGTCACAAGTGCCAGATCTACGCAGATAAAATTCACGTGCCTCGGACTTTGTTGAATGTTATTTCATCCCCGTGGCCGTTCTCTATGTGGGGAATTGATATGATTGGAATGATAGAGCCAAAAGCATCTAATGGACACCGATTCATCTTGGTAGCCATTGATTATTTTACCAAGTGGGTCGAGGCGGCTTCCTATGCTAATGTAACTCGACATGTGGTTGTCAAATTTATCAAGAATCAGCTTATTTGCCGATATGGTGTGCCAAGCAGAATTATTACAGACAATGGTTCCAATCTGAATAACAAGATGATGAAAGAGCTGTGTGAAGAATTCAAGATCGAGCATCACAATTCTTCTCCTTACAGACCAAAGATGAACGGGGCTGTTGAAGCCGCCAACAAAAACATTAAGAAGATCATTCAGAAAATGGTTGTTACTTACAAAGATTGGCACGAAATGCTCCCATTCTCCTTACATGGATATCGTACGATGGTACGCACATCAACTGGGGCAACTCCATTTTCACTTGTTTACGGTATGGAATCGGTGCTCCCGATAGAAGTTGAGATTCCTTCTATGAGGATCTTGGTGGAGGCAAAGTTATCAGAAGCCGAATGGTGTCAGAATAGATATGATCAGTTGAACTTAATCGAAGAAAAGAGGATGGCTGCACTATGCCATGGGCAGTTGTATCAGCAGAAGATGAAGAGGGCATTTGACAAGAAGGTTCGACCCCGGTTATTCAAGGAAGGTGACCTTGTGCTCAAGAAAATCCAGTCTTTCCTCACTGACATCAGAGGAAAATGGGCCCCGAATTATGATGGACCATATGTAGTAAAAAGGGTTTTGACAGGAGGTGCTTTGATGTTAGCAACAATGGATGGAGAAGAGATCACTCGCCCCGTGAATACAGATGCTGTCAAGAAGTACTTTGTTTAGGAGAAATAGGACGTTATTCCCTTTATGTAATCGCTATCATTTTCCAACACTGTAATATCGGGTCACGCTTTTCTGCTGACCACCGTTCAATAAAAAGTTTTTCGCTTACCATAAATCTGTATTCTTGATAGCAAATCCGAATTGATTTAAACTTTTTCAAAACTTTGTTCTACTCGATATATGAATAACAAAAGGACGACCAGGGATGTTTACTTTGTCTGAAGAAAAAGCAACAATGTTAGGTGCTTCTCCAGGACAAAAGGATTTATCTTATCCAGACACGAAGGTTGCCTCTGTTCGAAGACTTTCTTCGCAAGCGATGAGGGATCCGTGGAGGTGTTGCTTGAGTACCCTTCCATTTGAGGCGTTTATTTCGTTTCCCCCAATCCGACGGCATATGCATAACATATAAGTAGACAACATGGCATGCGCATTTTCTGCATTCTTTGTACTTGTTTTATTATATCGCCTTGGCCGTAGTAATTCCTAGGTGTTTGGGCGTGTCTTATCCTTCCAATTAGATTCATCCCTAGGCAGAAAGAGCACAATGTTTCACTTTCCCCATGAAGTTCAACCCTCATGGAAGACGGTTATTTTAGTACAATTCCATTTGAGTTCACACCTCAATGGTCAAGTCTTGCTTGACAGTTTCTTTCCGGCTACTTCCCGAATCGAACTTCGGTCTTTTGGCAATCACATCATGGACGTCTCCAACCTTTGAACATGGATTAAGAGTGCATTTATTTTGTACCCTACTCTCCAAGAAGAATATTCCTAAAGACAGACATCTCTTCAACAATGGCATCACAAGATTTTATCGAACATCAATCTCTTTATTTGAGCAACTCGTTTTGATTAGGATCTTACTCAAAACGACAAAACGACAATTTTCACAAGACAAATCATTCACCATCAATGGATCCTTCAACATTATTGACTCATCAGGGAAGACAATTACAGACATATCTCTCAGAAATATATTCCCCAGCGAGTTCATCACACAAGTTTACTCCCGTCGGCGACATCTCCCCGAAGAAGTCGAGTAAGTTTACCATATTAGTCTCTCTTTATTTGAGAAGACATATTTTACAATTCAACCAGCTCACATGTTTCCGAGGACCCTCGGTGAAGCTTTACAACGACATCTACAACCCACAAAGTTACAACCCCCTATGAAGGTGCTCTCATGAGTTTTCATCATTCCGGGAAAGGACCGAGACCAGCTCACGGTTCCCATACCATGATGCAAGGGGAAGTTCGACATCAGAGACTGAGACCAGCTCATGGTTCCCATACCATGATGCAAGGGGAAGTTCTACATCAAAAGACTGAGACCAGCTCATAGCATCCAGACTATGATGCTCGGGGAAGTTCGACATCAGAGACTGAGACCAGCTCATGGTTCCCATACCATGATGCAAGGGGAAGTTCTACATCAAAAGACTGAGACCAGCTCATAGCATCCAGACTATGATGCTCGGGGAAGTTCTACACTAGAGACCGAGACCAGCTCATGATTCCCATATCATGACGCTCGGGGAAGTTCTACATCAGAGACCGAGACCAGCTCATGATTCCCATATCATGATGCTCGGGGAAGTCCTACAACAACAACATCTACAAACAACATCTACATCTACATCTACAAACTACAGTGATTCTACCATCTACAAGATTTTGACATTTCAAGCAGAGACCGAGACCAGCTCACGGTACCCTTATCATGACGCACGGGGAAGTTATACATTTCCTATTTCAAGTTGAGTTCCAAAAAGAAAAGATATACACACAAAAAAACGAGAAAGAAAAGGAAGAATACGAATAAAACTGAACCATCGACTCAATTCATTTGGATTGTCATCGACCACCACATTATGGTGATAAGCGTAACTTTCAACTACAAGATTCTTTCCCATCGCCATATCCCTAGTGTACGAGGTATTGTTATACTTCTAGAGATTCCCCAGCGAAGTTTGTTCCCTGTGACATCTTTCCTCCACAGGACCTCTCTGTCTATCATCTCATATCATTTCATATCATTGCATATCATTTGCATTCGGTGGCTTCTTACGGCCAAATTTTTGTGCAATGTTTGTATTTAAGTCCCTCATATCTCGTCAAGACAGAGATTTCGATCTCCATATCTTCGAATAGGGGGCATCTGTTGCACCCTAATTTTTGACCATAAGACCCCACCTTTTTTTGTTTTTTCCTGATCACTTTGATGTTATGCATGCTTGCTTTGATTAACCAGTTCGTGCAGGTATGTTTAAAGTGGAGATGACACTTACAATCCAGTCCTTCCCAATATGGCCTTTTGCTTCCGTTTCAGATTGACGAAATTTTATTCTGTCATGGGGAGCTCATCACTTTTAATCCTGTGATTAAATTCATATTATTTGGATGTCTTTTTTTTTGGAAATAAAGGTGTAGGCCACGCAATCAAAATCTCACAGGATCCAATTTCACGATTTGGTCCGCGGTACAAGCTCATATTAAGATCAAAGATCGAAAGTCATTTGGCAAAAGGCTATGGGAGCAAACTTCAAAGTTCTATACGAAGTGGATTGTCTGCATAAGTTCACTTGAAATCCCCTATTTTCTTTGATCCTCTGCCATGAACAAATACTTGTCCCTTGAGTAACTCATATGGTTTAACCGCATGGCTTTGGTTTTAACTTGGTGAGCACTAAAGTAGCCTAATTACATTCACGTTAAGCAACAATAGTTCATAAAAAAGAAAAGCTTTTATAATTATGAGAGAGTTAACGACCCAAGGTTCTACAATAAGCTCGGTAACAGTACAACCAGAATTATCAGGTTTACAATCTCAGCAATCCTCTCCACGTCACACCATTTGAAAAGAGAAGCACCAATCATTGAACTGGTTCAGACTCCAGGACATTCGCAGAACTTCCCGTGCCTTGCGCTCCAAGCTCACAGCTTCGTTTCTCTTGTCGTTCACCGATCACACTTTTCCTGCAGCTTCTGATTCTTATTCTGGAACAATGGGAAAAGGCCAAAATCCGTTTCTCAGCTGGCATTAACCTGCAATACCCTGCAAGGGTTCACACAACACCAATTGTGAAGAAGCTGTAAATTGCATTAGTAGTAATAAAGAAAAATAGCATGCCAGACTCCAAGTCTCAAACCTGATATCTCTTCTTGTGATTTAAAGTACCATCAACGCCTTTACCGCCGGTGAGTTTCACGACACAGCATCAACAGAACCGAGTCAACAAAAGAACATTGCATAGTCACAAGTGGAATGGACTAATAGATCTTCTAACATCGTCCGAAAAAGTTGAGAACTCACACTGGAGGACTCTCGAATGAGCTTTGACACGGGGATCCCTTGTCTTCGCGACTCCTAGATTGATAGACCTTCTCCCTCAATGTTCATCTTGACTGAGCATATCCATCCCTTCGTTGAAGTAGTTGATTTGCTCACACCTGCATCGATATTACACACTGTCACAAGACGCCGTCAGCAGAGAACACCATGGAAAATCAGGACGTGCCATTACATACAAGATTTAATCCACTGACAATACAACTCTGGTCACTAAAGCGACAAGTACATAATCCAACGATGGGAAACTGTAACAAATTGATGTTTAAATTCGAAAGGCTCGCATAACCAAGTCAGTTTATCATATGGAAAGCATGAGTATGCAAAGATCCACAAATGCTCGTTGACATCTTTGTGAATTACGACTCCGATCTTGAGGTGCCAAGTTCTTTGGAACAAATGGTTACAACTCTGTCCGAATAGCTCAAGGGACTCAAATACTGATCCAGGTTCGCTTGCCGCTTCTCAAACAGTTTCAGCTAGAGGTTCGTCATTTCAAGGCCTGGTTTCGTATCTGTGGTAGCCCATGTCTATGGTGTGGTCTTCCTACTTCCACTTTGCGCCGAATATGCCCCACGCGGTTGTACTTGCATAATGAGAAGAAAGCATGAAGTTAACCACCGCATTTGGTTCTAGACAACAACAACAACATTTAATAAATTAGTAAAGCAATCTAACAAATTTACACCAGCAGTAGCCAAGTTCGTTGCGCCGAGATATGCAGAAACTACAAGCATCAGAATCTTTACACCAACAGCCAAATGCTCTTGATCATTCACAAAGCAGCCACATCAATCCCAAAGAGTTCCTAAGTCCAGCTACCTAAAAGGAGGATAAAAGTAATCAACAACAACAGCGCAAATTCCGTCGTGCCGCAATCAGGTGACAGGTTTCAAATCCAGGAAAAATTCACAACTTACACATACATAGCCGCAAGATTTAAAGTCACGACATTTCCTCGCACCCAAACCTCATATTTGTTCTCACCGTCCTACAATCATTGAGGAAACTTAGAGCAAAACCAATTTGGCCTTACTGATATCAGGTTTAACATGAAAACCATTAGGATGAATCCCAAAAGCACCTGCGACGCGAGAAAGCAGACTTGAAGCCAATTCCTTTTCTTTCAGTACTAGACCCCTTTCTCATTGAATTTCCAACATCACAAAGAGCTCTCGTATTTTGAGCAGGGAATCCTTGTTCATTGTTCAAGCAGCAACACCAGAACCTTGAAGAATGAAAGCAAGAGTTGGTTCCACACCTCCAGGACAATTATCATCATCTGCATCCTGAACCAATTCAAAGTTAATATATGAATAAAGCTCTTGCGTAAGACAATGCAATGCTCTCCCTATCCTAGCATATGGTTTCAAGCAAACGTTAGAATCAGAAAGACCAAGATTCAATGACCAGAGTAGAATCAATACCTTTGCCACTTTGAAGTGGACCTTCCATGTGGCTAATCATTAGATTTGCCAATAGACGTTTCCGCATCAACTGTTTGACCAATCTCAATGCACCCTTTATTGAGCCCACATGGCACGAGTGATGTAACCGTATCCACTTCAAGCACGAGAGACTTATCCCGGAATTCTTGGTCATGCTTCAGTCCTATGCTTATATGAGTTTTTCCATTTGTTAAGCTGGAAACATGAGCACAAAACTGATCAAATGTGTTGTTTGAATAAGTTCATAATAATCATTAATCTACTACAGATGTTACTACCAAAGAACAGACGCTCAGAGGACCTAGTGAACACTTGTTGCCGAGGAAGTTTGGCTTGTTTAGAAGGAAATGCGACATTACCACCCGAAGTTGGAACTGGAGGCGCACCTACATATAATTACCAGCATTATGAAACACAATCGATACCATGTATTACACTCCCACAAGAAGCATGACAGGCCTTTAAATAGATGGAAACTTACATCAGTTACTTGAAGCTTTGACATACATCCTGAATGGTCTCGGGGCCTTTCTTTTCGTCTTAATACCAAAGGCTTAGAGGTCGTCAAAGGAACATCATCACTGCGGTCCTTTTATTGGAAACCTTCACAAGTAAGAAGTTGTTCTTAGCCATGAGTGAGGCGGAGAAACTCCTACGACGAATATCTTCATTGAGAGGTACCGGTGTCGACATTATCATTAAATCACCAATAAGACTACATCCTTTGGAGACAGTAATGCTACATTGACCTTCGAGAAAAAGGCTATGGAGGACAATAACCTGGCACATATTAAACCTGTCAATGAATGAAACAAAGCTCGGTTACTGCTGAAAGAAAGAGGAGAACCAAGCTCACCTCAAAGTTTGTCTGACAAAGCTGTTGCCGTGGGTGATTGGGAAGAGATGTACCAACAGGTGATATCGTCAACATTATTAGCATTGGCCTCTCTTCTTGATTTTACCACGACAAGAGCAACCTGCTATGAAAACCTGTTATCAACAACCGGAACCGCCATAAGGTCAATCTCATTGGAAGCTGGAGGATGCAAATAACCACCTGCTGCAGTTCACAGTACATAATAATAAATATTAATCAATAAGGTGTCGGTCAAGAAAAATGGACGGGTATTTAAAATGCAACAATTCAACGACTAAGTTAAAAGAACATCTCAAGATTACCATATAAGGAAGCCGTCAAATAGACATAAATGTCAGAAAAGCGCAGTTCGCAATGAGGTTCGAAATCAGACTATGCAAATAATTAGCAACCTTCAACCTCAATGAAGATTAATGCCTCTTCGAGGACCAGTGCTGAAACCGAAATTACAAATGAGAGTTCTCAAACAGAAATAAGAGTTAGAATAATTCAATAGCAGCAATGTCCAGAAGCTCTGATTGAATGTGTTGTGTTAAGAGTGAATTTAAACTTAAACAAATGAAGGTGATACAGAGATAGGTGGTGCACCTGTAGTGTATACCTTACTCCATCTCCCCAAGCACCACCGTCCAACACATGAAAAAGAATGCTCAAATACGTATCAGTCTGAAGAGAAAACATAGGAACATGGATTGAATTGAAAGGATATACCCTGTGAACCCTTGCTTTCGCTCTTCTTCACCACCAACCCTCTTTCTCGTGGAGTTTCCCGCTAGACACACATCCAGTACGAAATCTCCCCCCATGGGCTTCCAATCCATCTTCTGGCCCAAGACATTTTGCTACCCACACCTGCCAAGTAACACTCAGAGTCAGCAAAGTAACGGTCAGAGAATATTCGTGGAATATTTGGAAGGATTCAAAACCAGCACCAATCGAAATATAGAATCAAAGATTGAGAAGCTCATTAAACTATCGATTGAAAGAGGAAATATTTCAAATATTGTCTACACAAAATAGGAAAGGTTTCCGGTTTCGATTCATCCCAAAACGGAAGATCCAAATCCGCATTAAAATGACTTTAATCAAATCCAATGAGAGAATCTCAGCCAAGTCTATATAAGATGGGGGCATTCGATACACAGGGGACAGAGAAAAACTCGCAAAAAAAACCTAAGTGTGAAGAACGGAGTTCGAACAAAGGAGAACTTATCTCAGTTGCTTATCTCAGTTAACGAAACCGCCGACCACTGCGAAACCTCGTTGACGCCACGGATTAGACGATTCCGCCGCTCCTCCGCACGCGTCTTCACCGCTATACCAGCCTTCGGTAACTTTTTCAAACTGAATTCGTTGAATGACTAATGTTTGGATGTTGTTTTCAGGTACAGAAATTTGAGCGAGAGAGATGCGATCGTGAGAGAGGGAGAAGCCATCGCGAAAAGGGGAAACCGGGGGGGACCAGGGTTCTCTTTTCTTTTTGTTTATTTTTTTGTTATTTTGTTTAATTGTTATAATATAGTTAATCATCACACACTAATCACACAACACCACGCTAAGCCGTCCGTTAACCACCCTTAAGTCTCTAATCTGATTTGATTAACAATTAACCTGATTAATTAGTTAGTTAAATAACCCCATTTAAATCATCCACTTTAAATAAGTTCTTTTATTCTAATTAATCTTAAAATTAATCTTTTTAAAATTAATCCCTTTTAATCAACTTTTCATTACGTTTGCTATTTTTTATATTTAAATTAACATGTTTCTAAACTAATTAACTTAGTCATTTTATTTAATCAATTAACTTTATTTTACTCAATCCACTTTATTTAACATCATTAAATTATTTAACTCTTTTTTACCATAAAACGTTTTATAAAATAATAAGATAATGATTTATTCTAAAATAACGCAAAACTAATATTTTCATATAATTCGAAATAATTTGTATGTATTATAATAATAACTAAAACCTTAGAAAAACTTTTCTCGAGTAAATTAAGTTACATTTAATTAATAACCACTTTTATAAAAAATAATAATAAGATGAAACAAATCCCTTAGTCTTTTAAGAAATCCTTTGGTTTAAGATTCCCTTGTAGAATTGACCTATCATTTAACTTTTATCTAAAAAATTAATCAAATACGAAAAATCAAGTCACCTAAACCCTTTTTAAAATTAATCGATCAAACGCAATATTCCACTAAAAAATAAACTCGACCTCCGCTTAAAATCAACTCACCTCGTAAAATTAATCAATTCAATCGACTGTGCACATTCACAATTCACGACACTTGCACCTACACTTCAGCGCTTTCATGCGTACTCGTATGGTTTAATTTTCCGCAATTTACCCTACTGTCATTTACATTACCGCAATTTACATTATCGCATTGCATTCCGTCCAAAAGGAAAAACCTACACATAATTCAACGTTCTGTGTAGTTGCACTTCATTTGCATCATATTCCCCTTGATCCTTGATCCCATTCAAGTTGATCACTTAGGATAGAACCTACCCCATAGGAAGGACCTTTGTCTTTATCTTTTACAACATAGGAAAACAATCAACTTAAAAACAATATTCAAACACAATAGAGGATAGATGTTAGTCATCTTGAGCGAGATATAACTTCTCACGCCCCACAACACAAATACAATCAATGTCTTCTCTTTTCGCTTAAGAGAGATAGAGGCGTACTTGTCGACCCTTCCAAGTACTTGAGCCCTTCTCTTAAGATGACACAAAATACAAATTTTTTACACACTTGTGGTGGCTAGATCTAAGTAATCTCTCTTAAAATGACAACTCGTCTCTTCTCCTAAACCCAATCAAAACAACTACCCTAAACCCGTAGGAACTTTGACCACAGTCAAAGAGCTCCTCAAACCCTTTAGGGAACTACAAATACTCTGATTCCACTCCCGTAAGGATATGTAGGCATAAGATGCGATATCTTATCGAATATACTTAGAAATAAACCCCTAGGTCTTTTAACCATTAAGCAGATAAACACTTAGCAATAAACAGCATAAAACAAGAGGTTCCTGTAGAGTACTACAGAAATTTAGGATGCTAGTACCTTCCCTAAGTTTAACCAACCCCCGAACCTAAAACTCTCTAACCTTTGCATTTGCATTGCATTGTGGGAATTTCGACCTTTATCCCTTCCTTTGGACAAATCAAAGTTCGGTTGCAAATTGAATTAAAGATTCAAACTAATCAATAGTTTGATATCCAAATTTCACCGCGATAATACCCATTATTGCTTAAGTCTCCTTTTCAGGTTTTTGACTTAGCGGGTTCTTTTAGGCATAATATTTTTAGACTACACCAGAGTTTACAGGATGTGCAAGCTCTTCACCATCCATTGTTGTGAGAATTAAGGATCCTCCTGAGAAGACTGTCTTCACAAGAAATGGACCTTCATAGTTAGGCATCCATTTCCCACGCATGTCTTTGTGAACTGGAAATATTTTCTTAAGTACAAGTTCTCCTTGGCGGAATTCTCGGATTAGGACTTTCTTGTCAAATTTTATTTTCATTCGTTTCTAGTACAACTGGCCATGGCACATTGCAGTCATGCGCTTCTCGTCGATTAGATTCAGCTGGTCAAATCTTTCTTGGACCCATTCTGCTTCGTCGAGCTTGGTTTCCATCAATACCCTTAAGGACGGTATCTCTACTTTGATGGGGAGGACGACGTCCATTCCATACACCAATGAGAAAGGGGTTGCCCTTGTTGAAGTTCACACTGAAGTTTTGTATCCGTGCAAAGGAAATGGTACCATTTCATGCCAATCTTTGTAATTTTTTACCATCTTTTGCAGGATTTTCTTGATATTTTTGTTTGCAGCTTCAACAACTTCATTCATTTTGGGACGGTAAGGAGATGAATTGTGATGTGAAATCTTGAAACTTTCACACAACTCCTTCATGGTTTGTTGTTCAGATTGGTCCCGTTATCTATTATAATCCAGCTTGGAATTCCATAATGGTAGATAATCTCTTTCTTGATGAAGTGGGCAACTACTTGCTTGGTTACATTGGCATAAGAAGCAGCTTCGACCCATTTTATGAAGTAGTCGATAGCAACTAAGGTGAATCGATGACCGTTGGAAGCTTTTGGTTCAATTTCCCCAATCATGTCAATGCCCCCACATTGAGAAAGGCCACGATGATGATAAAACATTCAACACCGTTAGAGGTACGTGCACCTTGTCAGCGTAAATTTGGCACTTATGGCATTTTCTGGCATATTGGATGCAATCAGATTCCATGGTTAACCAGTAATACCCAACTCTCAAAATCTTCTTAGACATAGCATAACCATTGGCATGGGTTCCAAAGGTTCCTTCATGAATTTCTTGAAGTAACATGTCTGCTTCATGTCTGTCGACACATCTAAGCAGAACCATGTCTTTGTTTCTTTTGTATAACACATCATTGCTAAGGAAGAACTTAGATGCTAATCTTCTCAGAGTCTTTTTGTCAAGATTAGTAGCATCGACTGGATACTCTTGGTTTAGTAGATAATTCTTAATGTCATGGAACCATGGTTTGTCATCAGTTTCCTCTTTCAACCATCTGACAGTAGGCAGGCTCAGTCTTGCGCTCGATTCGAATGAGTGTGGAATCATTAACAAATTTGAATTTCCACATTGAGGCTAACATGACTAAAGCATCGACAATATGGTTTTCAGATCTCGAAGCATGTTTAAAAGTGATCTCGTCAAAATATTCAATCATTTTAACAATGTAAGCTCTATATGGGATCAATTTCTCGTCTCTGGTTTCCCATTCACCTTTGACTTGATAAATTACCAAAGTTGAATCTCCACTCACTTTAAAAATTTTGATTCTGAGGTCAATAGCTGCTTCAAGGCCAAGAATGCATGTTTCATATTTGGGGATATTGTTTATACATTCAAAATCTAACCTTGCTGTAAATGGGGTATAACCACCGTCTGGTTTCATCAGAATGACGCCTATGCCATGTCCACTGTAATTAGAAGAACCATCGAACATCATCTTCCAATAGGAACCCGACTTGGGACCTTCATCAGGAACTAGCTCTTCATAGTCTTTCACTAACATAATGTCTTTGTTAGGAAAGTCAAACTTTAGAGGCTCATAATCTTCAACTGGTTGGTCTGCAAGATAATCTGACAAGATACTTCCTTTTATAGCTTTCTGAGTCACATACTGGATGTCGTATTCGGATAACAACATATGACAATGGGTAAGTCTTCCGGTCTGAGCAGGCTTTTTGAAAATATACTTTATTGGACCCATTTTCGAGATCAACAAAGTATTATGAGAGATCATGTATTGCCTGAGACGCCTAGTAGCCCGTAACAAGTCTTCTCCAAAAGTGAATACCGGATTTCACAATCAGTAAACTTCTTGCTTAAGCAGTAGATGGCATGTTCTTTTCGTCTAGTCTCATCGTGTTGCCCTAGTACGCAACCCATAGACTTCTCGAGAATAGTTAGATACATGAAGAGTGGTCTTCTAGGAACAGGAGGAATCAAGATAGGAGGCTCTTAAAAATAACCCTTGATCTTCTCAAACTCTTGTTGACAATCGGAATTCTAGTCAATAATTTGACCCTTGCAAAGTAACTTAAATATTGGCTCACAGATAGCAGTCATGTTGGAAATGAATCTGGAGATATAGTTCAAGGGTCCAAGAAAACATCTGACTTGTGTTTCGATTTATGGAGTTGGAATTTCTTGAATGGCTCGGACTTTGTCAGGATCTACTTCAAATCCCCGTTGGTTGACAATAAATCCCAGTAACTTTCCAGATCTAACACCAAAAGTACACTTAGCAGGATTCAATTTCAACTAGTACTTCCTGAGTCGTTCAAACAGTTTCAGTAAATGATCCAAATGGTCCTCCTCATTTTGGGATTTAGCAACCATATCATCAACATACACTTCAATCTCTTTATGCATCATGTCATGAAAGAGAGCGGCCATCGCTCTTTGATATATTGCCCCCGCGTTCTTCAAACCGAAGGGCATAACTTTGTAACAATAGGTTCCCCAAGGAGTAATGAATGTAGTCTTTTCTCTATCAGTAGGATCCATCTTGATCTGATTATAACCGGAGAAACCATCCATACAAGAGAAAACTGCAATACTGGTTGTATTATCCACAAGTGTATCAATATGCGGCAGAAGGAAATTGTCTTTTGGGTTTGCTTTGTTCAAATCCCTGTAGTCTACACACATTCTGACTTTCCCGTCCTTTTTGGGCACTGGCACAATGTTGGCTACCCATTCAGGATATTTTGCAACCATTAGAAAACCTGCATCAAGTTGTTTCTTAACCTCATCTCGAATCTTCAAAGCCATGTCAGATCTTCTTCTTCGAAGTTTCTGTTTGATAGGCGGGCACTCTGGTTTAAATGGCTATTTGTGAACAACAATATCAGTGTCTAAACCGAGCATATCTCGATACGATCATGCAAACACATCAACATATTCCTCTAGAAGCTCGACCAATCTCTGCTTGACATCGGCCCCAAGTGTTGTATTGATCTTGACCTCTTTCTTTTCTTCATCGATGCCAAAATTAATCAAATCTACCTGCTCTTTATGCGGTTGAAGCTCAATGTACTCATACTCAACCAATTTTTCCAGTTCAGTGGGGACTTCGAAATCTTCCTCACCCTCATCTTCAGCTTGATAAATGGGTGAATCAAAGTTAGGAGTGAAAGAAGGGTCGTTGGATTCAACAAGGTTTGGGATAGTTCTGCATGTTTGGAAGGCTTATTTTATTAAATGCACAAAGAAAGATGCAAGAGAAGGAAATGCTATTTTTGTAGTTTTGAAAGATTGCCAATTTCTTTTAAAGTGAAAAGCGAAAAAAACGATAAATAAAACAAATAAGAATTTATTAAAATGCATTTATTTGATAATCATTTGAAAGAGAAAAGGTGGCCCTACAAAATAATCCAATAGCCTTGGGTATAACTATGGAATTTTTGAAAACAACAAACAAAAAGACAACAAATTACTTTGCCACAAGAAAAATCACGGGGATCTCTATTGCTTCCCAATTTCTCAAAGTTGCATCACACTTGAATACCAAGTTGCTCAAGTCTTCGTCTTTGTCATTATCTTTGACGACATTGATCTGGAAACCTCCGCTGACAAATACTTCCTGGATAGTCTTCGGATGACCTTTGGCAGTTGTAGAAGCTTTATCATAAGTTGGTTTGTAACCCAACCCATGGCGATTCATCTTGGTCTTGATATCTATCACTTATCCCTAACCTTCAGGTATGCCTCCTTTGATTGTTGATCTGGTGCTCTTGAAAGATGTGAAAGATGGATTACTCTTGTCCACTGTTTCTTCGACTTCCAACAGGACAACATTGGCGATCTCGAGTGCTTGAAAAGAAGTTTCTAGAGCATCCTCATCAACCTTTATGTAACGGAAAGAAGATAGGTTACTGACCATCAAATCCTCTTCACCATGTATAATAACCAGCTTATCATCAACCATAAACTTCATCTTCTGATGTAGAGTTGAGGCTACATCACCGACAGTGTGAATCCATGGCCTTCTAAGTAAACAACTGTAGTTGGGGTTTATGTCCAGCACTTGGAATGTGATGTTAAAAATATGAGGGCCAATTAAGATCGGTAGCTCCACTTCTCCAATTATAGTTCTATGAGAACCATCAAAAGCTTTGACTATCAAAGAAGTAGGTCTCATCTTAGTCTCTTTGTAAGCCAACTTGGTAAGAACCCTCTTAGGTAAAACATTCAGAGAAGAACCAGTATCTACAAGCACTCTTGATAAATTATCCTCCTGAAATTTCAAAGACACATGTAAGGCACGGTTGTGATTCTGACCTTCTCTTGGTAACTCCTCATTGCTGAAGCTGAGGGTATTACAGGCAGTAATGTTGGTGATCACACTGTCAAACTAGCCTGTAGTAATGTCTTGAGCAACATGAGCTTGAGCCAACAACTTCTGTAATACAGTTCGATGAGCAGGTGAATTCATCAACAGAGATAGTATTGAGATTTTGGAAGGAGTCTGGTGAAGCTGATAAATGACTTTGTAATCACTTTTTCTAATGATCTTCAAGAACTCAGCATCTTCATCGTTTGTATCCACTTCTTTCCCTTTGTCTTTAGCAGGCACGATGGTAACAGTTTCCTTAGGTGGAGCCTCATTGAAACGAGGAGTATAAATACGACCGCTTCGTGTCATCTTACTTGCCCCAGCTATGTTAGTCACATCTTCACTAACAATCTTCAATTCTTCCCTTGGAATAACCTTCCCAGATTATTTGTCAATCATGGTCACATCATACTTCCAAGGTACAAATTTAGGGTCACTGAAATGAAACGGACTTGGCTTCTGAATGATTATTGGCTTCGGTTGATTAACTGTATGAGTAACAGGCTTTGATGTATTGAAAACGGGTATTGCAGAGCTTGATTTTGGTAAATTGAATACTAGAACTTTAGCACCTGGTTCTGCAAAGTTGAAGACGAGTTCAATCACAATAACTTCATCCTTCTTCACTTTACTAACCACTTGTAAGAAACCATCATTGATCAATCTTTGAATATCATTCTGAACCAACATACAAGCCTTGGCACTAATGTCACAAATCGTACAATCATCATGGCAAGCAGTCACTAAACCGGCTTCAAACAACTTTGAATGGAATATTCGGAGAGGAGTCTTAATCTGAGAAACATCAAGAATTAGTATTAACCAACCCATGAGTAGGTAAAAGGTTGCTTTTAAAATTAGGCTGAGGATCATTAAAAGACAAGATCTTCTTTTCCATTAATTCTCTTACAAGATGCTTGAGAGCATAACAACTTTCTAGATCATGGCCAGGCTCACCCTCATGAAATAAACAATGAGCGATATGGTTGTAATTAGCTGGCAGCAGATTTGGAGGTGGACTTGATGCCCTTGTAGTTATCAGACCTTGTTGCACTAATGAAGGGTACAACTCGGTATAAGTCATCGGAATAGGAGGACATGGCTTGTACTGTCTCCTGTTAGGAACATTATGGTGAGGTGCCTGATTCTTCGGTTGTTGATAGGCAGGAGCGTTGGGTGCTTGTTGATAATTGGTTGGAGATTATGCAGGCTAATAACCAAGAGGAGGTTGATAGACGTGTGGCTGATAAGCAGGAGCCGGTAGCATAGGCTGATATGCAGGAACTTGTTGATTGAAAGCAGGTGTAACAGCAGCCACATATGGTTGTTGAGCAAACTGAACAGGATAACCTTGTTGTTGAACATAATTTTTCTGATGTTGCCAAGGTTGATTTCTTCTTCTACTTGATATCACAATATTAGTTTCACCCTCTTTCTTCTTGTGAGAGGTAAATGAAGGCTTCTTAGCATGGTCTTTGATGGAGCTCGAACTAACAGGAGTACTTGACATTTTCCCATTTTTTAGACCCAACTCTACCTTCACACCACCAACAACAATATCAGAGAAATTTGCAGTCACACTACCAACCATTCTTTCATAGAATTCAGGATGAACAATATCAATGAACCAATCAGCCAGCTCTTTTTCAGTCAAAGGAGGTTCTACTTGCGAAGCGATCTCTCTCCATCTCTAAGCGTATTCTTTGAATGATTCAGAACTCTTATGGGACATACTTAGTAATTGTCTTTGATCAGGAGCCAGATCCATATTATATTTGTAATGTTTAATAAATGCACCAGATAGGTCTTGGAAACTCTTAATACGAGATTAATCCAGAATTAAGTACCATTTTGATGAAGCACCCTTTAACTGTCCTAGAAGTAGTGAATCATTAGCTTTGTCATTTTCAACATGAGCAGCCACTTTACGGTAATATATAATCAAGTGACTCTTCGGATACGTAGCTCCTTCATAACAATCAAAGCTGGGAGTTTTGAATTTTGGAGGGATAACCAAACCAAATACATGACACACTTCTCTGGAAGCAGCACCAAAGATTTGATCTCCTTCCATCATTCTCAACCTTTTGTCAATAGTTTCTACATTCTCCCTGAGTTTCTCATGACGTTCCTCTTCATCTTCCTTCATGTCAGGGACATCATGTACCGGTTCATTGAAGTAGGGTTGCACATGAGTATGCACAGCAGCTGGTGCAAAAGTCGGGATCACCTGAGGAGTTTCAGTAACCAAAGAGACAGCTTGTTGAACTGGTTGAACAACAGGAACCGCAGCAGGTGCTGGCACAAAACCCGGTGGCAGGCCATAAAGAGGTATAGTTGCAGTGGTAACAGATGGTTGAGGATCCACAACAATATTGGCAATCTCAGAAACAGCAGTGGGCTGAGTATCCATCCTTGCACGTATAACTTGTAGCATCTCCATAATCTGCCCCACATTTCCCCGAAGGTCTTCTAATTCATTGCTGACACGGTCAAGCTCTTGGTTTTATTCCGCCATCTTTTTACGAGCTCGAGCTCTGGTGTTGTATTGGTGCAGAGGACTCAGGGTGACAGAACTGGAAGGCGAGAGAACCGAAAATGAGAAAAGTAGAAGGAAAATGCACATGTAAAAACATGGATGCAATGCAATGCAGTGGTTTCAAGGATTTCGACAATCCATTGCAAATATTTTTGGGAAAAGCTGGAAAAAGTTTTAGATTTTGGAACTCAAGATTTTTTTTGAATTTGCAAAGGACTGACAATTGAATTCCTTGAAACCATGAGTGTCATGATGCTTAAATGGATACACAAACACAAATATACATAAATAAGCAAACAAAGTCCTAGGTTAGAGGGTCATGAGCATAGAGCCATGACCTACCCATCCCAAAAGGTATGTACTAAGGGTTAATTGTACCTGCAGAACAAGGGTTCTAAGAAGTGCCCAAAGTCATCAGTTCATCTTTCGGATATTATCAATTTCCCAAATAACTCAGTGGTTAAAAATATTCTCAAGAGAACCTCTTTTGAGTGTAGTATGGCATAGTAACTATTTTGGGACTACTCCCTCATAATCATTGCACTATGTCCTAAGAAGGCCAAAGTGGGGTAAAGAGGTAACTAAAGGTCCCTAGTATCACAGGCTCCTAGGTCGAAAATAGTAAATGTTTTCACGAATACTCGTTCAACAATACTAATTTTCAAGAGGGCCTCAACTGAGCGGTGATTCTCAAGTCAGCTTGGTCGGGAATCACTCCCTATAAGCCTCGTCGAATATATCACCTTCCTATTATAATTGCACTCAAGTCCGGGTGTAGGACTTATCTCACCATAACAAATAACCTAAGCAGGTACAGTCATATAAATATATACAAACAGATAAGATATACAAATAATAAACACAAATAAACAAGTTAGGGGAAACCCGCAAAAATCACTTAAGTTTTTCCCAGTGAAGTCTCCATTTTCTGTTGTGGTGAGAATAGGATATCAAATTATTTATTAATTTGAATCACAAATCTTGAATCCACAACCAGTCTTTGATTTATCCGAAGGAAAGGTTAAAGAAAGAAAAACCTAATTTGCATCGTAAATACAATGCGGGGAGATCTAGGATTTGTGGGTTGGTTATACCTAGGGAAGGTGTTAACATCCTAAGCATTTGTAGTACTCTACAGGAACCTCTTGTTTAATATGTGCTATTTGTTATTATATCTGCTACCTGTATGCTAAAGGGTTGAAGGGATACCTAAGGGGTTAGTCCTAAGTATACTCGCCAAGAAATCGCATCTTGTGCCTGCGTATCCTGGGTAGGGGATGGAATCAGAGTATCCGTAGTTCCCCTCAAAGAGGATGAGGAACTTCTTGACTATGGTTAAGGTTCCAGGGGGAAGTAAGTGTTAATAGGGAAGCACTTATGTGGAGTGCAGAGACTCTGAATCTATGTTGAAATTAAGTTGAAGAGGTAAGCAAGTATCCACGGCGGGAACTTACATGGAGTGCGGCGACTCCTAATCCTAAGGCTAGGATTAAGGTGAAGGATGTCCACGACGGAACAACTACCTGGAGTGGAGACTCCAATCCTATGTTTCAAAAGGTAACAGGAATTTAGTTGTTAGTGAGCTCACCAAGACGTCCCATCTTGTGCCTACGTATTCTCAACGAGAAATCAGAGCGTTCGTAGTTCCCCTCAAAGAGTAGTGAGGAACTTCTTGACTATGGTAAAGGTTCTAGGGGGGTGTAAGTGTTCATAGTGAAGTACTTACGTGGAGTGCAGCGACTCCTGAGTCTAAGTTGAAATGTTAAGTTGAAAAAGGGTAAGTAGGTATCCACAATGGGAACATACATGGAGTACGGCGATTCTAGATACTAAGGCTAGGAACGGGTGAAGGTGAAGGATGTCCACGGCGGGACAACTACCTAGAGCACGACGACTCCAATCCTAAGTTGCAAAAGGTAAAAGGGAATTAGTTGTTAGTGAGCTCGCTAAGATATCACATCTTGTGCCTACGTATTCTCGATGAGAAATCAGAGTGTTCGTAGTTCCCCTCAAAGAGGAGTAAGGAACTTCTTGACTGTGGTCAAGATTCCAGGTGATGTAAGTGTTCATAGAGAGACACTTACGTGGAGTGCGGCGACTCCTAATCTAATTTTGAAGTCAAGAGAGGTAAAGTAAGCATCCACAGTGGGAACTTACGTGGAATGCGGCGACTCCGATCCTAAGGCTAGGATGAAGGTAAAGGATAAGAATGTATGTCCACGGAGGGACGCTAGACATGAGTACGGTGACTCAGATTCTAGGGCTAGGATAGGGATAAGAATGTCCATGGCGGGACGCTAAGTGTGAGTACAACGACTCAGATCCTAAGGCTAAAATGAAGGATAAGATTAGAATGAGAAAATGACATGGCAGTCAGTTGGAGTAAACTTTCCTTTAGAATATACAGTTTAGTAACGGAAAATTAAAAGAAAACATTTCAAATGATACATAATAGATAACAGTATGCAAATATGTAGATAAAACACTCGAAATATGAGACTACGTTTTCAACCGGGTGCATCAAGAGTTATGGTCAAAGTGAATATTGAAAATAGTTAAACTTATATTAATGAATTTGTGGTTAATTTAGAAGATGATGGTAAATTTGTATAAACCTAAAATTTAAAATAAAATGGCAAGAAAAACTAAACATTTTTGAATTGTTTTCATTATTTTTTTACCAAAATTAAAATATGTGAATTAAAGATTAAAGTAAATTAATTAAAATTCCCTAAAGTATTAAATCTCTAAATAATTATTTCTAAATATTCTAATTGTGTTAGGTCTAAAATTAATCTAAATTATCTAAATTATTAAAATTTAAATCTAAATTAAATAAATTATTTCTTTTTATTATTATTTGTATTTTTTTTTGTATTTTCTTTTAAATTACCAAAAAAAAAAGAGATAACTTAAAAAACTATATTATTATTATTATTTTAAAAGAAAAAAATCTTTACTTCTATTTTTAAATTAAAAAAATTTATTATCATTTTTTTATTATATATTTTTTATATTTATTATTAGTATTATTATCTTTGTTATTATTTATTATTTATTTAATAAAAAAAAAGAAAAAGGTTTGGGCCAAGCCCAGAATTACAAAAAAAAACACATAAAACAAAAAAAACACAATTGGGTCGGTGGTGGCCAAGCCCACCGGACCCAACCCGGGTTAATATACAAAAAAAAAGGTGAAAGGAACCCCATCTGCAGAAACCCTAAACAGCCTCACGACCGCCCTGTAACACCCCTTTTCTATACCCCAAAATAATCACATATCAAATCATATAGTCACGAATACGAGTGTTTTTATTTTCATCAGAGTGTATTTACATTAAGGTATAAAAGAAGTGCGTCACAATACTCACGAAACGACCACATGAATATTAATGTTAAAAAAAGAATTAACTCAAAAGGGGTAAATCTCAACTAAAAATAAACGCATGATTCTTCGAAATTACATATTCATGTTTTCTCTTAAAGCGGAAGACTAAAACATATATATATTCACTTAAGACATGACATAACGTAATTACATGTCATCTGGTTGCTCACAACTTCATTCACATACAAACAAAACATCATTAAGACATTCTACAAGCCTATCTACCCAAAGTTACATATCAGAGCGACCGACACGAGGGAAAGGAACTATACTCCAAAGGAAACCTCCAGCGAATCCTAATCTGCAATGCCTCGTAGGGCATCATAAAACAATCAGAAGGGTGAGAAACATTATCATAATAATCAAGGCATAAGATATATATATATATATATATATATATATATATATATATATATATATATATATATATATATATATATATATATATATATATATATATATATATATATATATATATATATATATATATATATATATATATATATATATATATATATATATATATATATATATATATATATATATATATATATATATAAATGTACAAGTACCGAATGCCTATACCTCATACCTATTCACTACAATGCATAACCATAGATTCTCACCGCATCAAATACACATAGACATATTTACTCACACTTAACCGTCTATTCATCGGTCAATATCTTTTACATTTATTTATTTGTTAACGCATCTCATCAATTCCTGCACATAGGCATATTTACATATGACAATCGCGATCATGCCATACGATCCATATAAGACTCATTCACTACCCTCAATCCTCTTTCCGGACTATGGGTACGTCGCTCATGCTCTACCGGGAACAACATCTCGGCCATTCTACCCCGGTAACTACCTCACTAGGAACGACGCATCGCCGTTCTACCCTAGTGAGTAGAATCTCTCTACATATACATCAACCTCATTCTCATATTTACCAGACGCAATAAATATTTATATATATATATACATACACTAATACATTCTCAAGTATTGTTTCCTATTCATCACATGAAGACGATAATGCACTCATAGAGGCCGACACCTCGACCCTATGCAGCTACAACCATGGTACCGACTCATTCGTCCGTCAGATTCTCTTAGAATTCACTCCTCTCGCACTTATACGGTTACACTATAACTCATCAGATTTTCCTAGGAATCACTATATAACCGTCGCATCAAGCGAGGTTCTGCAAATCCTCCAAGGGATCAAATATAACCATCGCATCAAGCGAGGTTCTGCAGATCCTACACGGGATCAAATATAACCATCGCATCAAGCGAGGTTCATGCATTCAAATATAACCAAATGCATACTATTATCATGCACTCACAATATGTATTATATTCTTCATTCATCACCATTGCCATGCATTTTATTCAATTCTAAATAATGCATAATTTGCCCAAATGCCACGAATCAAAATCATATTCATACACTAGGATTCACGCCTTACGGCTACCCACGGCACATCACAACCAGCAGATAAGCTATTAAATTAAAGGAGGGTCGATCGCAACCGAAACCCCAAGCCACGACAGCACCACACAACAGGGAAAATTCATCCTGCTACGTTCGCTACACGCTCGCCTAGCGAGCTGCTAGCGAACGTTCGTCACCATCTCGCCTAGCGAACTGCTAGCGAGCAAGAACAGAAGCTACAGACTTCGTTCGCTACCTCGTTCGCCACAGTGAACCCCCCAGCGAATCATTCACTACTCCATTCGCTGCCAGCGAAGGAGACCAAAACACCACTGTCCCAAGTCTGAGACCATTCGCTACGCACTCGCCTAGCGAGCTGCTAGCGAGTCGTTCGCTGCGTGCTTGCCTAGCGAGCTGCTAGCGAGTCGACTGCGAACAGCAACATTCAGTTCTGCTCTAGCACTTCCAAACCCACCAAAATCGCCCGATTAAATCCAAAGTTGTTCCAGTAGCCTTAGTCTAACATATCCCGACTAAGCTATGAAAGTTATTCTCGATTCTAACCGTCCGAACATCGGCTTCTATCGATTTCTATCATTTCGACCTAAATGGAAACAAGGTTGGAAAACAACCAAACTCATCCACACACATACACAATCATACACAATGATTAAGATAGTAAGATTTCACACCCTTACCTTGGATTAATCGAAGCTTTGAGTCGCTCTTGATGATTCCACTCTTTTCCTCTTCTTCTTCTCTTTTCTCTTCCTTTTTCCTTCTTCTCCTTTTTCTTTTCTTTCCTCCTTTTCTCTTATATCTTTTCTTTCTATTTCTGTCCTTTATATTTCTTTCCATTCTATTTCCTCCAATACACCTATTATTCCAATCAATTTCCATAAACCATCCATTTAACCATTAATTGAGACTGTCCGAAATATTTCCCACTAAACTTTCCAAAACTCTACAATGATAAAATAGCATAATATGTAGACTTAACATATTATCACACTATCCCATAATTAAAATAATTCCAATAACTAAATTAATTAGTTAAACCGAAATTGGGCTGTTACACGCCCCTCCACCTTTTCTTCTTCTCGTTTTCTCTCCCTCTTTTCTCTCTTCTTTCGTCTTTCTTCTTCCTCCGCCTCGGTTTTCTTTTTCTTCCTCCCAACTCTCTCCTTCTTTCTCTTATTCTCTTCTCCTTCATTTTCCGTGATCTCCTCCTTCCTCTTCCCTCCCCATCTCTTCTTCTTCGTTCGTGTTTCTTTTCTTCTTTTTCTTCCGTCTCCTTCCACTTCTTTCTTCCGTCCCCTCCGTCTGTCCCTTTCTTTCTCCTCACTCCGATTATTCTTTAGTTTTAAAATCTGACACCTGTAATCAACCCAAAACGATCAAAACTCTTAATAAAAATGATTGAAGCAAATATTACCTCAAAGTGTAAGCGACAGTAGCTCGCGACGGTGAAGGTGATGGCAATGACTACGGTGGATCTAGCGGAAACGCGGGATGCAAGTGTGGTGAAAACGGCGACGTCGAAAAATCATAGAGATGAGTTTCTCCAACACTTCTTCTCTTTTCGTGATTTAGGGTTTAATTTTGTGAACTTCGTATGTCGTTTTTTGTGTATCTTTTGTGAATCCCCCTTCCTTTTCTGTGATTTTCTCTCTTTTTATAGCCCTTTACGTGAAATTTTGATTTAAACCTGGACGATTATGTCGTGAAATCTTTCCATTTTCGGTTTGACCAGTTTTTAACAGATCGAAAACTTTCCTTTTCCAAATCTGAACCATGATTAGTATTTCCACTCCTGCTTGATCTTGTTTGTGATATGCTAACAAACTCGTTTTGGAAAGAAAGGAGACAAGACTTTGATGATTCAAAAATTGTGTCAGATTTCATTTGAACATATTTGATTCACTTGTCGGTTCTAATTTTGTATTTGGTTTACAGATTTTTGGTGCTGGAGATTCTTGCTAGAAGTATGTTGCATCGGGTATAGCTTTTACGGGGATGGCTTTGCCGACATGGTTTAAAAAAAATATTGCTGCTTCCCGTATTCTATGCACTTAATATTTTGTGTTTAAAGAACAAACAAACAGGACATTAACTTTACTCTTGTTGCTTTTTGCTTTTTGACAAGGTGGTCGATGAGAAGCTTACTAGTAATCTTAATGAGAAATCTTGGATACCTTTCCCAACATGCTATTTGTTTTTCTTGCTTGTTGCGGACAATTGGGCAGAGGCGAATGTGGTTTTCCTTATATTGAAATGAAGGAGTTGCAAACTGGTGTTGGTGAAGTTTATGTTATTGCAGGAGTGTCGTTATCCAAGACCTAGGGGGCTTCTCATTTTCTTTAGATAATGACCATATATTTCCAAACTGCATGCCTCATAAAAGTCTCAATACCAAAGTGTTTAATAATTAAAAACATAGTCCGTGTATTAATCCTTTCCCAGTGTGACATAATTTTGGAAGTCAAAGAAATTTGTAACTCTTTTGGGACGTCGCAATGGATTGTAATGAACATACAAATTTTGTGAAGTTATTTTGAATTTTGAAATAGCATGTAACCTTAACTCTTGTATGCTTTGAATTAGTCACGATACATATCTTGGTAAAAGCCATCTTCTAACTTGTAAGCTTTCTAAATCAAAATATCATGATGCTTAAAGTTGATTTCTTTTAAAAACATGATACACAACACCCTTGTGCATCTTTTCATTTCCAAAAACCTTAGTCAAAGTTTGAGAATGATGATCAATAATTTGAATTTTTGGTAGCAACATCAACAATATCCTCATCCATTCTAACAACCCGATGATTCAAACTGCATGTTGGTTTGTGAACTCGATGGTTGAGAAATTGTTAGTGAACTTCAAACAATGAATCCATGATGTGTCTTGGTTCAACATTTGTCCAACTTTATTCACTTAGACTCATTGATCCATAAGAAAGAAATTTACATGATGATCCCACTGTGTTTATTAATGTGAACCCTTTGTAACAACTCTTAACGTAAAAGTGGGAAATTTTTGCCGTTCAAAAAACTGATCTTGAATTTGTAACCTTGGACAAAGCTGTTGTAACCTTGCATTGGCGAATTGTTTCTATTTATATTCTTCTTGAATTTTTGCAAATGACCTTAACTCAAATCAAATTGAAATTGGAGTATCCTCGTTGAAACCTTATCTCCTTTACCTTTAGCCCTCACGAACCTTGTGAGTTTCTGACATAGCGCTAATTCAAATTTATATCCAATTTTACCACTACCCATCACGTAATGGTTCAACTCCAAGAATAATAGTAGGGTCTTCATTTCTTGCAAAACCAGGGGTTTGAACGGTGGTAAAACTTGATGCCCCAGCCATGCCTTTTGAGGAGTGTTGACCTTGTATTGGCAAAATATATCAACGATGAGGAGGGTCCAAATGCAGAGGGCTAGAACAACAGAGCTTCAATAGCCTTTGAATATCCTATATCACACTTAACTTCATAAAACAAAGCAAACAAACCAGTTAAAATGGTTAGCTAAACCTGAATGATTGACCTAAAATGATATGCAAAGGATCAAGGAATCTAAGGGTAAAATTTGGGGTACAACACTAACTTGACAACAAGATGTTGGACAAGATGTCCTAACATGAAGAACAAACTGAAGAACAAGATGTTGGACAAGATGTCTTATCATGATGATTCAACATCTTTTTCTTGTACTTTGCAGTTTTGATACTGCTAATTTATTTCCAGATTCAGAATATTATGGGAATATTTGTTTATCCTAGGTGGCGTTTAAGATTAAGGAATAAGAGATTTTATTTAAATTTGAAGATGTCATTTTCTAAGTGTGGAGATATTTTAGAAAACTTTAGATTGAAGAAACTATTCTTGAGGAGAATAAGTTGCAAATTTTGTGTAACAGAATTGCTGCATTTTTGAAGCCCAAATCCAATCTAGTTTATGGTTATAAATAGGATGGATTTAACCTAATCAAGGTGTGAAAAAAATACATTATTTCTTAGTGAGTTTTAGGGTTTGTGTATTTGTGAGCCTCTCTTGTATCGTGTTGATACTAGAGATGGACTGTTTGCATTGAGTTGTAATTTCTATCACTTTGCGATTGAAAGGAAATTGAGAAGGGTCTCATACCTAGTAGAGTCTTAGGTAGAAATTAAGCATGGGTAGTGATTAAGTGATAAGTTATAAACCGAAGATTGTTTAGCTTAGAATTAATACTATCTAGTGGATTTTATTCCTGACTTGGTAACCCCCATACATAGGTGTTGTTGTACACCAAACTGGGTTAACAATTATTGTGTGTTTGTTTACTTTCTACAATTTCTATTATTCTCCTTCTTGTCATTATGTTTAAAGCATAGATCAAGTGTCTTGACATCTCTTAGGATATTTGAGATCTGCATACCAGAATTTCACAGATAACCAACAAGATTCTTCATTGAATTGATATTATTACTTGCCCTATATGAATTACATGCCACTTCAAATCTTTTAATAGTAATCCAACCTAACACTCATCATACTTAGTCCAAAATCATAGAAATTAAATGTAGCACGCATACAACAAGTATTTCACATGCAAACATGTTCAATCATACAATCATATCATATAATCAATTAAAATATGCATCAAAACATGAATTAAAACTCTAATCCCTCAAGCAATAAACTTAGTTTTATCTAACTTAATTTAAACCTAGATGAAATCCTACCTATTAAAGAAGAAAATATGAGATGGAGTAGATGAAGGTGATGGTTCTTGATGACCCAAAAACTTTTACTCTTCCTCTTCTTTAAGAACTCATATATTTTTATATGTAAAGCTAAATTCTCCAAGGATGAGAAAGCTATTTCTTCTCTCTCTCTCTCTCTCTCTCTCTCTCTCTCTCTCTCTCTCTCTCTCTCTCTCTCTCTCTCTCTCCCTAGAGGTGTTCATTGGTTCGGGCAAATCCGAATCAAAGTGGAATCCAAACCAAATCAATGTGTTTGGGTCGGACATTTTTTTAATTTGGGGAAAAACCAAACCAAACCAATTAGAACCAGTGTTAATTGGTTCAAACAATGAATTTCCAATTTTCTACCCGTAAACCCGAATCAAAGTACTAAAAAAGAAAGAAATGAATATTTAAGGAAATTCCAAGAAAGAAAAGGACGACATTCTCACATCATAATCATTATTAATATAGATGAACCAAACATCAGTGGTTTTTCATTTAATAAGAATCTCTATTTAAATAAAACAAAAATGGTAAGATGAATCTTTATTTAATAAGAATTTCTATTTATATATATGAGTTTATAAATTGTACTATATGTTAATGATACTAATTAAATATAATATATTACTGTAAAAAAACTGGATATTTTTAGTGTGCAAATAAATCATTTTTAATAAATACTTTTGCATATTTATTTTTAATGTATCCAATCAATTTAATCCGAACCAATCCGCTTTTTGTCGAATTGGTTTGATTTGGACTTTATTGGAAAAATCTAAAAATCCAATACAAACCAATTCATATATATTTTATTGGTTTGGATATCAAATTCTCTCGAAACCAAATCAAATTGGCCCGCGATTACCCATACTTTCCCCCTCCCTCCTTCGCTCTAAATTTATCAATTGTGAAGGATATGCATTTAGCTTTTATAAAATAAATAAAATATCAAAATTTATCAAAATGTGCTAGTAAAGGGTGAAGCTTTTGTATAAAAAAATTAAAATTTATTAAAATGTGAATGTGAAACAATATGTTCTCGCTATTTGAAGATTCTTTCGTTTTGTCCTCTAAGGGTCTGTTTGGTTCAATCGAGGGGAGGGGAGGGGAGGGATTTTTATCGAGGGGAGGGAAGGGGAGGGGAAGGGAGGGGAGGGATTTTAATTACATATATGTTTGGTTCAAAATATGAAAGGGGAGGGGAGGGGAGGTATTTTATTTACAAATATGTTTGGTTCACAAGGGGAGGGGAGGTATTTTAAAACTAATTTACTTTTTTATCCTTCTAATTTTACCATAAGACTTGTGATATTCACCGTTTATATCTCAAATACAAATTTATTGACGAAATATAAATATTCAATTAGAGATCATCATAAAATATTTTTAAAAAATGCAACGATTATAATATATAATTGGCAAAATTACAGTTTTGGTCCCCATATTATTATAAACAAAAATATTACGATAACTAAAATTAACATTAAAATATGAAAAATAAAATAAAAAATTTAAACAAATATAATGATAGTAAGATGAAGATATAAAAATACAAAAAATACAAAAAAAATTAAATTTATTCAAAATAAAACTTTTAACATTGTTATAACTCATACTACAATTATATATTGATATGTAATATAATACAATAAATTATAAAATAATTAAGTTATTACAAGAAAAATATTAAATAAAAATGAGTAGAATAAAACACATGGGAACAAAGTTGAATCATAATAATAAAAATAATGAATTTGCCATTAAAAAAATGAAGGAATTATAATAAGGTGACAAAAATTAAGGTATAATATTAATAAAGACAACTAAAAATTTTATTAAATAAAAGTGAGGATAATTTTGTCAATATAATAAAAATACATGTTATCATAACTCTTCTCTCTCCCCTCCCCTCCAAAACCCCCCAATTTGGGGTGAACAAAAAAATGCTTCATGAGGGATTCTGATTACCTCCAATCCCCTCCCCTCCCCTCATAAAAAATTGAACCAAACACACCTATTTTAATATATTACCTCCCCTCCCCTCCCCTCCCCTCCAAAACCCCCCAACCAAACAGACCCTAAGTAAAACTGACATTTTGCTTAGAAGGGAGCATCTCTTCGACTAGGCTAGCATGTCTTTGTTTTCTATTTGTTTGCTTCAAATGTATATATTACAACATGTAATGAATATGTTATATGTAATATATTTATTTATTTGCTTCAATTTAAATTATATATTTATAACATAAAAATGGAATGAATATGTAATATATAAATGTTACATATGATATATTTATTTTTATATTTCATATATTTGAATTACTGTAACATTCAAACATGTAAAATAAATTACATTTATATAAAATATATTAATAAATTAAAAAATTAAAAAGTGCTAAATAAATTTTATAATATTAAATATTAAAATATATTAAAAACGTTAAATAATATTAAAATATATTTAAAAATATTTAATTAATATTTATATAATTAATGTTAACATATAATTAAAAAAATATTTAAAATAAATTCTTCCAAAAATGTTAAAATTTATTAAAAATGTTAAATAATTAAAAAATTAAAATTTATATTAAAATAAATAAAAAATCACATTACTTATGTATTATAACATAAAATAATTACTATTAATTAAAATTTATCTTAATTAATATTTAATATTTATTGTTTTTTAAAATTAAATTGTTAAATATAATATATATATATATATATATATATATATATATATATATATATATATATATATATATATATATATATATATATATATATATATATATATATATATATATATATATATATATATATATATATATATATATATATATATATATATATATATATATATTAACGTTTGTATAAAAAATAAACTAAATTATTTTAAAATAAATATTTATATTAACATTTAATATTTAAAAAATAAACTAATTTATTAATTATAACTATAATAAATATTAAACTGAAATAAAATAAAATAAAATAAATAAAATGTTTATTTAAATATATTATTAACATATTATAAAATTAACTATATCTGTTTGATAATATATTTAAATATAAGTTAGTATTTAATTAACATATTTATTTAAATATAATGAAATTAACTATACATTTTTAATAATATAAATATATTTTAATATTTAGTTAACATATTTATTTAAATATATTATTAACATATTATAATATTAATCTAAATATTTTATAATACGTTAATTATTTCATTTTATTTCATCAAGATATATTAATATTAATATAATATAGTTTAGTTAAAATATTAATATTAATTTAATTTAGTTTTTTATTAATATTAATTTAGTTAAAATATTAGTTTAGTTTAATTCAGTTTATATTAATATTAGTTTAGTTCAAACGTTAATATTAATTTAATTTAGTTTATTAAAATGTTAATATTAATTTATAAATAAAATATTAAAATTTAATTTAATTTATTAAAACGTTTGAAATGCTGTAAATAAATAAATTTTAGTTTAATTTATAATAAATATTAAATTAATAAAGAAATCATAAACATTTCAATATGCACCTAAATTTAGTTTAGTTTACTTTATATTAAATTTAGTTTAATTTGTATTATATATATTTGATACAAATCATAAATAAAAATTATATACTAAGGCTTAGTAATAAAGGGAGTATTTTGAATGCACCATGTCACGGGTTCAATACTTGGTATGGACGAAGGTTTTAATATTTGATCTTTTAACAATTCAACACATAAATAATAAAATAATAATAAAGTGTCATGCGTGTAATTAAAATTAATATATATATATATATATATATATATATATATATATATATATATATATATATATATATATATATATATATATATATATATATATATATATATATATATATATATATATATAATTCTAACAAAGTTGATGGGTCAAAATAAAATAATCTTTAAATGGAAGGGACAAAATTTATTTTTTTACATGATTCTTTTTCAAATTTGTCTCAAATGCATAAGTAAAATTAGAGGTGGGAATAGACCAGACCAACTAACAGGGGCCTATTGTCTAGCCTACATAGGCCTAGCACAGGTCAGGTTTTTCTTAAATTGAAAAGACCTAGACTTTTTTATAAGCCTATTTAGCTAAAGAGGTTAGACCACAATCTATAAAAAACGTTTTAACCCTATCAGACTGATCTATTTAAGAAAAACCCAATCAATTTATTATTATTATGATCTATTTTGTATTTTGAATTAAAATATAAAAAGAAAACTTAGTTATGTCGAAGAACTTATGAAAATAATTTGAAAAAATATTATAAACAATGTCATAATTTATTTTCGTAAGTTTTTTTCATAAATTTTTTTCATAAGTTATGTCCAACAAATAGTATCACCAAACTTATGCTAATAGGTAAACTTGAATGAGACAATGAAAACAAATATTTAATCTCATTGATCTTTTAGTTTGTTTGCTTATTTAACATTAGTTGAATTTCTTATTTACAAATTGATCTTACCTGATCAGAAGAGATTGTTAGCCGCCGCGCGTCGTTGAGCTGAAGGCTGTCCACCGGAGGTAGGGAGGAGGAGGGGGTGTACCTGCAAGGCACTCCAATACCAAAGTAAGTAATGGACCAGAGTGAGAGCAAATATAGAAAAGAGGTGTAGAAAATTGAATAACTGATCCTCTAGTGAAAGAGGGTAGTTATAGAGAAACCCCAGCGCAGGGCCAACGGTCACTCGTGTTGGACTGGATTGCTAGGCCAAACCCAGGTGACTGTTAGGACTTACATGGCGTGGTGAAGACCAGCACATGGTCTTCACCCCAGTTCAACCGTCTCGTGATCTCCAAAAGGTGGGTTGAACAACTCTTTCGGAGGTGGGTAGTTGGCTGATGAAGTGTTCCCGCGGAGGGGGCACATGGAGAACGTGTGGAAGACATGTTGTTCTGCCCGACGAGGGAAGATGCCATAAGTTATTTTCGTAAGTTTTTTTTTCATAAGTTATGTCCAACAAATAGTATCACCAAACTTATGCTAATAGTTAAACTTGAATGAGACAATGAAAACAAATATTTAATCTCATTGATCTTTTAGTTTGTTTGTCTATTTAACATTAGTTGAATTTCTTATTTACAAATTGATCTTACCTGATCAGAAGAGATTGCTGGCTGCCGCGCGTCGTTAAGCTGAAGGCTGTCCACCGAAGGTAGGGAGGAGGAGGGGGTGTACCTGCAAGACACTCCAATGTCAAAGTAAGTAATGGACCAGAGTGAGAGCAAATACAGAAAAGAGGTGTAGAAAATTAAATACCTGACCCTCTTGTGAAATAGGGTAGCTATAGAGAGACCCCAGCGCAGGGCCAACGATCACTCATGTTGGACTGGATTGTCAGGCCCAACCCAGGTGATTGTTAAGACTTACATGGCATAGTGAAGGCCAGCACATGGTCTTCTCCCCAGTTCAATCGTCCCGTGATCTCCAGAAGGTGGCTTGACCAGCTCTTTCAGAGGTAGGTAGTTGGATGATAACGTATCCCCACGAAGGGGGCACGTGGAAGACGTGTTGTTCTGCCCGACGAGGTAAGATGGCATAAGTTGTTTTCGTATATTTTTTTCATAAGTTATCTCCTACAAATAGTATAACCAAACTTATGCTAATAGGTAAACTTGAATAAGACAATGAAAACAAATATTTAATCTCATTTATCTTTTAGTTTGTTTGTCTATTTAACATTAGTTGAATTTCTTATTTATAAATTGATCTTACCTGATCAGAAGAGATTGCTGGCTGCTGCGCGTCGTTGAGCTGAAGGCTGTCCACCGGAGGTAGGGAGGAGGAGGGGGTGTACCTACAAGGCACTCCAATGTCAAAGTAAGTAATGGGTCAGAGTGAGAGCAAATACATAAAAGAGGTGTAGAAAATTGAATACCTGACTCTCTAGTGAAATAATGTAGTTATAGAGAGACCCCAGCGCAAGGCCAACGATTACTTGTATTTTACTGGATTGCCAGGCCCAACCCAGGTGACTATTAGGAATTACATGGCGTAGTGAAGACCAACACGTGGTGTTCGCCCTAGTTCAACTGTCCCGTGATCTCCAGAAGATGGGTTGACTAGCTCTTTCGGAGGTGGGTAGTTTCCTGATGACGTGTCCCCACGGAGGGGGCAAGTGGAGAATGTGTCGAAGACGTGTTGTTCTTCCCAACGAGGGAAGATGCCATAAGTTGTTTTCGTAAGTTTTTTTCATAAGTTATGTCCAACGAATAGTATCACCAAACTTATGCTAATAGGTAAATTTTGAATGAGACAATTAAAACAAATATTTAATCTCATTGATCTTTTATTTTGTTTGTCTATTTAACATTAGGTGAATTTCCTATTTACGAATTTATCTTACCTGATCAAAAGAGATTGCTGACCGCCGCGTGTCATTGAGCTGAAGGCTGTCCACCGAAGGTAGGGAGGAGGAGGGGGTGAACCTGCAAGGCACTCCAATGCCAAAGTAAGTAATGAATCAGAGTAAGAGCAAATACAGAAAAGAGGTGTAGAAAATTGAATACCTGACCCAGCGCAGGGCCAACGGTTACTCGTGTTGGACTAGATTGGCAGGCCTAACCCAGGTGACAGTTAGGACTTACAGGGCATAGTGAAGACCAGCACGTGGTCTTCGCCCCAGTTCAACCGTCCCGTGATCTCAAAAAGGTGGGTTGACCGGCTCTTTTAGAGGTGGGTAGTTGGTTGATGACGTGTCCCCACGGAGGGGGCACGTGGAGAACGTGTGGAAGACGTGTTGTTCTGCCCGACGAGGGAAGATGCCATAAGTTTTTTTCGTAAGTTTTTTTCATAAGTTATGTCCAACAAATAGTATAACCAAACTTATGCTAATAGGTAAACTTGAATGAGACAATGAAAACAAATATTTAATCTAATTGATCTTTTAGTTTGTTTGTCTATTTAGCATAAGTTGAATTTCTTATTTACAAATTGATCTTACCTGATCAGAAGAGATTGTTGGCCGCCACGCGTCGTTGAGCTGAAGGCTGTCCACCGAAGGTAGGGAGGAGGAGGAAGTGTACCTGCAAGGCACTCTAATGCCAAAGTAAGTAATGGACCAGAGTGGGAGCAAATTTAGAAAAGAGGTGTAGAAAATTGAATACCTGACCCTCTAGTGAAAGAGGGTAGTTATAGAGAGACCCCAGCGCAGGGCCAACAATCACTCGTGTTGGACTGGATTTCCAGGCCCAACCCATGTGTCTATTAGGACTTACATGGCGTAGTGAAGACCAGCACGTGGTCTTCGCCCCAGTTCAACCGTCCCGTGATCTCTAGAAGGTGGGTTGACTAGCTCTTTCGGAGGTGGGTAGTTGGCTGATAACGTGTCCCCACGGAAGGGGCACGTGGAGAACGTGTGGAAGACGTGTTATTATGCCCGACGAGGGAAGATGCCATAAGTTGTTTTCGTAAGTTTTTTTTCATAAGTTATGTCCAACAAATAGTATCACCAAACTTATGCTAATAGGTAAACTTGAATGAGACAATGAAAACAAATATTTAATCTCATTGATCTTTTAGTTTGTTTGTCTATTTAACATTAGTTGAATTTATTATTTATAAATTGATCTTACCTGATCAGAAGAGATAGCTGGCCGTCACGTGTCGTTGAGCTGAAGGCTGTCCACCGGAGGTAGGGAGGAGAAGGGGGTGTATCTGCGAGGCACTCCAATGTCAAAGTAAGTAATGGACCAGAGTGAGAGTAAATACAAAAAAAAGGTGTAGAAAAGTGAATACCTGACCCTCTAGTGAAAGAGGGTAGTTAAAGAGAGACCTTAACACAGGGCCAAAGGTTACTCGTGTTGGACTGGATTGCTAGGCCCAACCCAGGTGACTGTTAGGACATACATGGCATAGTGAAGACCAGCACGTGGTCTTCGCCCTAGTTCAACCATCCCGTGATCTCCAGAAGGTGGGTTGACCAACTCTTTCGGAGGTGGGTAGTTGGTTGATGACGTGTCCCCACAGAGGGGGCACGTGGAGAACGTGTGGAAGACGTGTTGTTCTGCTCGAGAAGGGAAGATGCCATAAGTTGTTTTCGTAAGGTTTTTTCAAAAGTTATGTCCAACAAATAGTACCACCAAACTTATGCTAATAGGTAAACTAGAATGAGACAATGAAAACAAATATTTAATCTCATTGATCTTTTAGTTTGTTTATCTATTTAACATTAGTTGAATTTCTTATTTACAAATTGATCTTACCTAATCAGAAAAGATTACTGGTCGTCGCGCGTCGTTAAGCTGAAGGCTGTCCACCGGAGGTTGGAAGGAGGAGGGGGTGTACCTGCAAGGCTCTCCAATGCCAAAATAAGTAATGGAACAGAGTGAGAGAAAATACAGAAAAGAGGTGTAGAAAATTGAATACCTGACCCTCTAGTGAAAGATGGTAGTTATAGAGAGACCCCAGCACAGGGCGAACGGTCACTCGTGTTGGACTGGATTGTCAGGCCTAACCCAGGTGACTGTTTGGACTTACATGGCGTAGTGAAGACCAGCACATGGTCTTCGCCCCAGTTCAACCGTCCCGTGATCTCTAGAAGGTGGGTTGACTAGCTCATTCGGAGGTGGGTAGTTGGCTGATGACGTGTCCCCACGGAGGGGGCACGTGGAGAACGTGTGGAAGACGTGTTGTTCTTCCCGACGAGGGAAAATGCTATAAGTTATTTTCGTAAGTTTTTTTCATATGTTATGTCCAACAAATAGTATAACCAAACTTATGCTAATAGGTAAACTTGAATGAGATAATGAAAACAAATATTTAATCTCATTGATCTTTTAGTTTGTTTGTCTATTTAACATTAGTTGAATTTCTTATTTACAAATTGATCTTACCTGATCAGAAGAGATTGCTGGCGGTCGCGCGTCGTTGAGCTAAAGGCTGTAACACCCCCTTCTATACCCCAAATAAATGCATATAAACCAATTAAGCACATACACAATATCAGAGTAAAAAGGTTTTATAATAAGGTATAAAAGAAGAATGCCACAATTTCACCAATAAAACACTTTAACATTTTTGCTCCATAAAATATGTAACGTTTTCGTAGTTTTAGAAATCACATTTCAACATTTAATTTAAGAGAAAGATAACATCATTTAATCAGTTCCAAAATATTAATTCAAATGCACATAAGTCATCCAGATTAATACATCATGTCAGTTAGATTACAAAACCACATCGGCTGATACCTCGCAATGTATCACAAAAGAATGACTATACTAGTCTAACTACCCGGTGTTACATATCAGAGCAGCCGACTCAAAAGAATGAAGACTAACTTCACAAAGGACTCTAGCATCCTAATCTGCAATGCCTCATAGAGCATTATAAAATAGCAGAAGGGTGAGAAATATAACCATGATAATCAAGGCATAAGATTACGTATATATAGGTATCATATAACACATTTTCACATTTCTCACCACACTTCAATTTCTCATAGTCATATATATATTTACCACACATATATATATATATATATACAAACATGGATATTCACAAAGCATTCCCACATTATGTATACACTTACAATTTCCACAATCTCATCATTCACACATAAGCATCACTTCATGCATATGTCATATATCAATATGACTCAACAACTCAATGCAACTCATGCAATGCGGTACCGACTCTCGTTATCTTTTTTCGGTTTTTACATTAAACCGGGTCCACACTTCTAGACCGATAACCCGTTATCTTTTTTCGGTTTTTACATTAAACCGGGTCCACACTTCTAGACCGATAACCATAAAGGCCCGTTCTCTAAGCCTTCAAACCCACACTTCTAGGTTTGGGACAAGCCACTAGTTTCCACGAAACTAACAGACATTGCCTCTTGACTAAATGATGCATGTACAATCAACCACAACAAATGCACTTAAGACCGACATCTTAATCTCATGCATTCGAATAATTCACCCCTTCGAGAATTTCATCATGATTGCACATACAACATATATCAAACATTTATCAATGTATTCATTTCACATATCATCATATTCAACAACAATGCACACATATCACATATGTTCCCATGCATTCACACAACAATCGCATACATATATGCACTCACAATTCATTAGACGATACACATACATTCCTCATTGTATTCCCATGTATCTCTAATTATCACAACAATCAAGGTATTCACATCGCAATACCAATCATACAATTATAAGTTATGCACACATATTCAAAATGTTCTCATGCATACTCATTACATAATTGTATACACATCGAGCATTCGCAAATTCATTAAATAATACACACATAATCACTTATTATGTTCACATGTATTTATACTTGATGCCATTAACCTTGAATCATAATTCTAGGATTCACACCCGTAGGCTACCCACAGCACACATCATCGCAATAGATCATATCTATATCACATCATAAGAATATCAATCTATGTGAAACCACCAAACTATCACCACATGAGCAACACAGCAAAAGAGAAATGCTGTCAAATTCGCCTTCGTTCGCCTGGCGAACCCTCGCAGCGAACCTTCGCCTGGCGAACTCTCTCAGCGAACACTCGCTAGGCTTCGCCTGGCGAGACTTCCCAGCGAACCCAAGTCAGTAGCTACTGACTTCATTCGCCACCATTCGCCAGCACCTTCGCTGGGCGAACCTTCGCTATCCAACCTCGCCTGGCGAACTTGCCAGCGAAGTCCACTAGGATTTAACTTATAATTATTCGCTAGGCTTCGCCTGGCGAAGCTTCGCCTTTGCTCGCCTGGCGAGAGCCAGCGAACCTGCGCAGAACAGAATCACACTTTGTTCCTCCTTCACCAATCCATCATCAACCCTCTCTTACACATCCAAATCAGTATAAACAACATCAATACATGTTACCCGACTATTCTACAGCATTATTACTCAGTTTCAACCGATCAAATCCTCAATCTACCGATTATCCAACATTTTGCCCTAAATGGAAAGTGATGGAAACTCTACCAAAACCCTAACCCAACATACATAACATCATACAATGATCAAATAGAAACATTTCTCACCCTTACCTCGATTAATCAGAGCTTTGATGTTGGTTCTTGATGATTTCCACTTTTCCTCTTCTTCTCTTCTCTTTCTCTCCTTTCTTCTTCTTTCCTCTTTCTTTCCAAATGTTTTCTATCTTTCTTTTCCTTTCTTTCTCTCTTATATTTTTCCTTCATTTTCCTTCCTCTCTAATTCCTTCTTAATTTTCTATCCATACCAATTAATAAAAATTAATTCCAACATTAATAAAAATCCCACTAAATCAATTAATTACTACAATTAATTATTTAATGAAATTTAGGCTGTTACAACTCTCCCCCACTTTAGGAATTTTCGTCCTCGAAAATGTTACCTGACTCAAACAGTTCTGGATAAGACTCCTTCATCTGGATCTCAAGCTCCCACGTAACATTTCCACCAGCCGGTCCTCCCCAAGCGACTTTCACTAAAGCAATCTCTTTACCTCGAAGCTGCTTCAATTTCCGATCCTCAATCCGCATAGGTGATGTCTCAACAGTCAGGTTATCTCTCACCTACACATCATCTATTTGGACCACATGAGACGGATCCGCAATGTATTTCCTCAACTGAGATACATGGAATACGTCGTGAAGATTAGCAAGCGACGGTGGTAAAGCCACACGATAGGCCACTTCTCCTATCCTTTGCAAAATCTGATAAGGACCAATGAAACGCGACGACAACTTGCGCGCCTTCAGTGCCCTACCAACACCCGTCATCGGAGTGAATCGAAGAAACACATGATCTCCCTCTTGAAATTCAAGTGCCTTCCTCCTCTTGTCATAATAACTCTTCTGACGACTTTGAGTAATTCTCATCTTCTCTTGAATCATCTTGATCTTATCAGTCGTCTGTTGAACTAACTCGGGTCCAACAACAGAACTCTCTCCGGACTCGAACCAACACAATGGTGTCCTACACCGCCTACCATACAATGCCTCAAATGGTGCCATACCAATACTCGAATGGAAACTGTTGTTGTAGGTAAACTCAATCAAAGGCAAGTAGCTATCCCAAGCTCCTCCTTTTTCCAATACACAAGCTCTCAAAAGATCTTCAAGCGACTGAATCGTCCTCTCCGTCTGACCATCAGTCTGAGGATGATACGCTGAGCTCAACCGCAACTTAGTACCCAAAACACTCTGCAGGCTCTCCCAAAATCTCGAAGTAAACCGCGGATCTCTATCCGAAACAATACTTAACGGAATACCATGCAGACACACAATCCTCTCAACATACAACTTAGCCAACTTCTCCAAAGGGTAATCCATACGCATAGGGATAAAGTGAGCAGATTTAGTCAATTTATCCACGATAACCCAAATAGCCTCAAAATTACTCGGCGTCCTCGGCAAACCCGATACAAAATCCATGGAGATACTATCCCACTTCCACTCAGGAATAAACAACGGCTTCATCAAAACCGATGGCTTTTGATGCTCAATCTTTGACTTCTGGCAAGTCAAACAAGAATATACAAATTCCGCGATATCCTTCTTCATACTAGGCCACCAAAATACTTTCCTCAAATCCTGATACATCTTAGTAGCACCCGGATGAATACTCAATCCGCTACGATGTCCTTTTTCAAGGATACTCTTTTTCAGCTCAACAACATTTGGAATACAAACTCGATCCCGACATCTCATAATACCATTCTCATCAATCCGAAAATCACCACCTCGGCCTTGGTTGATTAAAGTCAACCGATCAACTAAGCTCAAATCCGATTTCTGTCATTCTCGAATTTCGTCCAAAATACCACTCGTAAGCTTTAACATACCCAACTTAAATCCAAAAGAAGTTCTCTCACATACCAAACTCAAATCTCAAAATTGCTCGACCAATTCTAACTCTTTCACCATCAACGCCGACATATGCAATGATTTCCGACTCAATGCATCCGCTACAACATTCACTTTACCCGGATGGTAATTCAAGCCAAAATCATAATCCTTCAAAAGTTCAAGCCATCTTCTTTGTCTCGCATTCAATTCCTTTTGATCAAAAAGATATCTCAAACTCTTGTGGTCGCTAAACACTTCAAATCTTGCGCCAAATAAATAATGCCTCCAAAGTTTCAACATGAACACAACGGCAGCCAACTCTAAGTCATGCGTCGGATAATTCTTCTCATGCACTTTGAGTTGCCTCGAAGCATAAGCTACAACTTGGTTATTCTGCATCAACACACCTCCTAAACCCATCAAAGAAGCATCACAATACACAACGAATGGTTCCTCTGGATTTGGCAGAATCAAAACCGGAGTTGTCGTCAACCTTCGCTTAAGTTCTTGAAAACTCGCTTCACACTTGGCGTCCCAAACAAAGGCTTGACCTTTCCTAGTCAACTGCGTCAACGGCAACGATAACTTAGCAAATCCTTCAATAAACTTCCGATAATAACCGGCTAAACCAAGAAAACTTCTGATCTCAAAAACTGACTTCGGAGTCTCCCATTGCGACACCGCTTCAACCTTCGACGGATCGACCGCAATACCACCACTAGAAATCACATGACCAAGGAAACTAACTTCCTTCAACCAAAATTCACACTTAGAAAGCTTCGCGAACAACTGCTTCTCTCTCAGCACAGATAACACAATCTTCAGATGCTCGACATGCTCTCCTTCGCTCTTCGAATAAACCAAGATGTCGTCGATAAACACAACCACAAACGTATCCAAATACGGATGGAAAATCCTATTCATGTACTCCATAAATACACCTGGTGCATTAGTCACACCAAATGGCATCACGGAATACTCATAGTGTCCATACCTCGTCCGAAAGGCCGTCTTCTGAATATCCTCAGCTTTCACACGGATCTGATGATACCCAGATCTCAAATCAATCTTGCTGAACACGCTTGCACCAACCAACTGATCCATCAGATCATCAATCCTTGGAAGTGGATACTTATTCTTAATAGTCACCTTGTTCAACTGTCTGTAATCCATACAGAGCCTCATAGAACCCTCTTTCTTCTTAACCAACAACACCGGTGCACCCCACGGTGACACGCTCGGACGAATAAACCTCTTTTCAAGCAAATCCTCAAGTTGACTCTTCAACTCTTTTAATTCCGAGGCTGACATACGATATGGAGCCATCGATATCGGACTAGTTCCAGGAATCAAATCTATCGAAAACTCCACTTCTCGCTCCGGCGGTAAATCCTTTATCTCTTCAGGGAATACTTCCGGAAAATCTCTAACAATGGGCAGAGCATCAATCTCTTCACTTTCACTAGTCCTCAAAGTTGCCATAAGCATAAATACCTTAGCCCCATCTTGTACCGATTCCTTCACTTGTTTCCTCGTCATAAACAAATCCCTTTCAACATCCGAATCGGGAAAAATAACCGTTTTGTCAAAACAGCTAATATACACACGATTGAATTTTAACCAATTCATTCCAAGAATGACATCAAGTTGATCCAAATGAAGACACACTAAATCGATCCCAAAATCTCTACCGAAAATACTCAACGGGCAATTCAAGCAAACATACGGTGTAGTTACCCAACCCATAGCAGGAGTATCAATAACCATACCGCCACCAATCACAGACAACTCAAGATTCAACCTCCTAACACAATCCAAAGAAATAAAAGAATGCGTAGCTCCGGTATCAATTATAGCGATCAAAGGTGTACCATTAATAAAACACGTACCTCGGATCAATCGATCGTCGCTAGCAGTCTCAGATCCAGATAGAGCGAACACTTTCCCACTCCCTTGATTCTTCTTCGGCTTATCGCACTTGGTACTGATGTGCCCTCGCTCACCACAGTTATAGCAAGTAACACCCGCACCGCTTCTACACTCTAAAGCCTTGTGGCCTGGCTTGCCACACTTAAAACACTTCGGTTCAACACTTTTGCACTCCGGAGCACGATGCCCCGCTTCACCACAAGTGTAACACCTGACCTGGGTAGAAACTCCCCCACTTGGCTTCTTGCCAAAACCAACCTTTTGTTTCCCCTTATCAGCAGGAGTTACGTAAGGTTTTCCTCTGAATTGTCCCTTTCCTTTCTTGTCACTTAGACTCTTGTAGTGGCTGGACCTAGCCCTACTGTCTTCGTCATAAATTCTGCTCTTGTTAACCAACTCAGAAAACCGCCTGATTTCCTGATATCCAATAGCTTGTCTAATCTCGGGTCTCAAACCGTTTACAAACTTGAGGCACTTAGACCTCTCAGCATTACCAGTATTATAGTGAGGACAAAATTTGATCAACTCCTCAAATTTCGCCGCATACTCAGCAACCGTCGAATTACCTTGCTTCAACTCAAGAAATTCGATCTCTTTCTTCCCCCGCACATCCTCTGGAAAATACTTCTCCAGAAAGGTTTCTCTAAACAAACCCCACGTAATCACCATATCATCTTCCTCAAATCTTTGGCGAGTATTACCCCACCAATCTTCAGCTTCTTCTTCGAGCATATGAGTCCCAAACTGCACCTTCTGTGCATCCGAGCAATTCATAACTCGAAAAATCTTTTCCACAGCTTTCAACCAAATTTGTGCCTTGTCCGGTTCATGAGTTCCCTTGAAGACCGGAGGGTTATTCTTTTGGAATTTCCCCAAAGCACGGAATCCATCATCAGCATGATTCCTCACATTCACATTGGCCGGAGGATTCTGCCCAATTGCCCCTGCCAATCTCGTCAATGCCTCCGCAATCGCTTCGTCGTTCCTTCCTGCAACCATCTTACTAATTCCAACCACAGAACCACGTAAGAACAACCAATATTGATAATGCAACACACGCATATCAATAACACACAGGGAAAAACACTCTAACAACTTGGCCGGACGGACCGACCTGCTCTGATACCACTATTGTAACACCCCCTTCTATACCCCAAATAAATGCATATAAAACAATTAAGCACATACACAATATCAGAGTAAAAAGGTTTTATAATAAGGTATAAAAGAAGAATGCCACAATTTCACCAATAAAACACTTTAACATTTTTGCTCCATAAAATATGTAACGTTTTCGTAGTTTTAGAAATCACATTTCAACATTTAATTTAAGCGGAAGATAACATCATTTAATCAGTTCCAAAATATTAATTCAAATGCACATAAGTCATCCAGATTAATACATCATGTCAGTTAGATTACAAAACCACATCGGCTGATACCTCGCAATGTATCACAAAAGAATGACTATACTAGTCTAACTACCCGGTGTTACATATCAGAGCAGCCGACTCAAAAAAATGAAGACTAACTTCACAAAGGACTCCAGCATCCTAATCTGCAATGCCTCATAGAGCATTATAAAACAGCAGAAGGGTGAGAAATATAACCATGATAATCAAGGCATAAGATTACGTATATATAGGTATCATATAACACATTTTCACATTTCTCACCACACTTCAATTTCTCATAGTCATATATATATTTACCACACATATATATATACAAACATGGATATTCACAAAGCATTCCCACATTATGTATACACTTACAATTTCCACAATCTCATCATTCACACATAAGCATCACTTCATGCATATGTCATATATCAATGTGACTCAACAACTCAATGCAACTCATGCAATGCGGTACCGACTCTCGTTATCTTTTTTCGGTTTTTACATTAAACCGGGTCCACACTTCTAGACCGATAACCCGTTATCTTTTTTCGGTTTTTACATTAAACCGGGTCCACACTTCTAGACCGATAACCATAAAGGCCCGTCCTCTAAGCCTTCAAACCCACACTTCTAGGTTTGGGACAAGCCACTAGTTTCCACGAAACTAACAGACATTGCCTCTTGACTAAATGATGCATGTACAATCAACCACAACAAATGCACTTAAGACCGACATCTTAATCTCATGCATTCGAATAATTCACCCCTTCGAGAATTTTATCATGATTGCACATACAACATATATCAAACATTTATCAATGTATTCATTTCACATATCATCATATTCAACAACAATGCACACATATCACATATGTTCCCATGCATTCACACAACAATCGCATACATATATGCACTCACAATTCATTAGACGATACACATACATTCCTCATTGTATTCCCATGTATCTCTAATTATCACAACAATCAAGGTATTCACATCGCAATACCAATCATACAATTATAAGTTATGTACACATATTCAAAATGTTCTCATGCATACTCATTACATAATTGTATACACATCGAGCATTCGCAAATTCATTAAATAATACACACATAATCACTTATTATGTTCACATGTATTTATACTTGATGCCATTAACCTTGAATCATAATTCTAGGATTCACACCCGTAGGCTACCCACAGCACACATCATCACAATAGATCATATCTATATCACATCATAAGAATATCAATCTATGTGAAACCACCAAACTATCACCACATGAGCAACACAGCAAAAGAGAAATGCTGTCAAATTCGCCTTCGTTCGCCTGGCGAACCCTCGCAGCGAACCTTCGCCTGGAGAACTCTCTCAGTGAACACTCGCTAGGCTTCGCCTGGCGAGACTTCCCAGCGAACCCAAGTCAGTAGCTACTGACTTCATTCGCCACCATTCGCCAGCACCTTCGCTGGGCGAACCTTCGCTATCCAACCTCGCCTGGCGAACTCGCCAGCGAAGTCCACTGGGATTTAACTTATAATTATTCGCTAGGCTTCGCCTGGCGAAGCTTCGCCTTTGCTCGCTTGGCGAGAGCCAGCGAACCTGCGCAGAACAGAATCACACTCTGTTCCTCCTTCACCAATCCATCATCAACCCTCTCTTACACATCCAAATCAGTATAAACAACATCAATACATGTTACCCGACTATTCTACGGCATTATTACTCAGTTTCAACCGATCAAATCCTCAATCTACCGATTATCCAACATTTTGCCCTAAATGGAAAGTGATGGAAACTCTACCAAAACCCTAACCCAACATACATAACATCATACAATGATCAAATAGAAACATTTCTCACCCTTACCTCGATTAATCGGAGCTTTGATGTTGGTTCTTGATGAGTTCCACTTTTCCTCTTCTTCTCTTCTCTTTCTCTCCTTTCTTCTTCTTTCCTCTTTCTTTCCAAATGTTTTCTATCTTTCTTTTCCTTTCTTTCTCTCTTATATTTTTCCTTCATTTTCCTTCCTCTCCAATTCCTTCTTAATTTTCTATCCATACCAATTAATAAAAATTAATTCCAACATTAATAAAAATCCCACTAAATCAATTAATTACTACAATTAATTATTTAATGAAATTTGGGCTGTTACAAAGGCTGTCCACTGGAGGTAGGGAGGAAAAGGGGGTGTACTTGCAAGGCACTCCAATGCCAAAGTAAGTAATGGACTAGAGTGAGAGCAAATATAGAAAATAGGTGTAGAAAGTTGAATACCTGAACCTCTAGTGAAAGAGGGTAGTTATAGAGAGACCCCAGCACAGGGCCAACGATCACTCGTGTTGGACCGGATTGCCAGGCCCAACCTAGGTGATTGTTTGGACTTACATGACGTAGTGAAGAACAACACATGGTCTTTTCCCCATTTCAACCGTCCCGTGATATCCAGAAGGTGGGTTGACTAGCTCTTTCGGAAGTGGGTAGTTTCCTGATGACGTGTCCCCATGGAGGGGCCACGTGGAGAATGTCTGGAAGACAAGTTGTTCTGTCCAACGAGGGAAGATGCCATAAGTTGTTTTCGTTAGTTTTTTTCATAAGTTATATCCAAAAAATAGTATCATCAAACTTATGCTAATATGTAAAATTGAATGAGACAATGAAAACAAGTATTTAATCTCATTGATCTTTTAGTTTGTTTGTCTATTTAACATTAGTTGATTTATAAATTGATCTTACCTGATCAGAAGATATTGCTGGCCGCCGCGCGTCGTGGAGCTGAAGGCTGTCCACCGAAGGTAGGGAGGAGGAGGAGGTGTACCTGCAAGGCACTCCAATGCCAAAGAAAGTAATGGACCAAAGTGGGAGCAAATTTAGAAAAGAGGTGTAGAAAATTGAAAACCTGACCCTCTAGTGAAAGAGGGTAGTTATAGAGAGACTCCAGCGCAGGGCCAACGGTCACTCGTGTTGGACTGGATTGCCAGGGCCAACCCAGGTGACTATTGGGACTTGCATGGCGTAGTGAAGACCAGCACGTGGTATTCTCCCCAGTTCAACCGTCCCGTTATCTCCAGAAGGTAGGTTGACCAGCTCTTTCGGAGGTGGGTAGTGTCGCGGTGAAAATTGGATACCAAACTATTGATTAGCTTGAATCTTATTCATTTGCAACCATCTTTGATTTATCCAAAGGAAAGGTTAAAGGAAGGAAAACCTGTCTTGCATTGTAAACACAACGCGGGGAGAGATCTAAGGTTCAGGGGTTGGTTAAACTTAGGGAAGGTACTAGCATCCTAAGTTTCTGTAGTACTCTACAGGAACCTCTTGTTTTATGTTGTTTATTGCCAAGTTATTTGCTTAAAGGTAATATTAAAGGTTAAAGGTAAAGAGAAAGACCTAAGGGGTTAGTCCTAAGTATACTCGCCAAGACGTCGCATCTTGTGCCTACATATCCTGACGGGAGTGGAATCAGAGTATTTGTAGTTCCCCTCACAAGGGAGGTTAGAAACGTCTTGACTGTGGTCAAGGTTTCAAGGGGAATAAACGCATCTTAAGGACACACTTATGCGGAGTGTAGGAACTCCAAACTTCTACGTTGAATTGTTAAGTTGAAATTAGGGTTAGGTTAGGGATTCCGCGACGGGAAACCCTAAAATGAGTGCGGTGGCTCTTTGACCTAATGCTAGGGGTAATTTTGTAATTTTGTCTGTAGCAAAACATTGGTGAAAATTAGGGTTTGAACTTTGTAGTTTTGAGGGTTTGAGGATTATCGGCGCGGCGGCCAAACAGTTAAACCTAAACCTTCGGAGTTGTGCAATGTGACAGATTAATAGTGAAAGGATGCGAGAAATTTAAATCATACAAACAACGGAAAGTAAAAGCGGAAAGGTAAACGCGATTGTTGGTTCGCGAGGTTACAAATGAGAAGCAGTTATAATGAAAATTTGAATAAAACACACGAAAATAAATCGACGGTAACATGACTAAGCTGCAAAACAAATGACGTGGTTAGTAAGCCGAAACAAGACAGCAGTCAGAGAAGTTGTGAGATTTTTTTAAGACTTTTATTGTTTATTTGTGATATTTATATACAAGCTCTTAATAGAAATTTTTAAAAAGAAACTAAGTTAAATTTGCAAAAGGAATAATGGTTTTAATTTAAAAATTTTTTTTTTAATTTATTTAGTAAAAAAGGTTTTACCTATTTATCAAAAAAAAGTTTAATTTAATTAAAAAAAGTTTATTTTATTTTTTTTTAAAAGTTTTAATAAGATTTAAAAATTATAAAAATTAAAAGATAATGAATAAAATTGTAAAATAAATAAAGAAGATAAAAGGGAATTGGGCCGGTCATCACCCCGGACCCAACCCATTGCAACTAAAGTAATCAATTGATTAGGGTTTGGAAACCCTCATCGTGTAACCGGCGGCGCCATTTGTTTCTCGTTTCCTCTTGTTTGCTCTGTCCGCTCTTTATCTCTCTCGATCCCTTCATCTTTTCTGAAAAAAAAAACAACAAACACGTAAGAAATACGCGGGGCTTACGTTCTCGTAGATGTTCTCGACGATTTACAGGCCAATGATGAGGTGAACGGAGTCCGGAGGTTGATTGCCCGCCGGATGGAGAAGGCGGTCTTCATGGTGGTGACGGTGACGAGATTGTTCCTTTGAGGCTTGTTGGCTTTGTTTTTTGGCCGCGAATGAGTTTCGTTAAGGTTTCTACTCAGTGATTTTTTTCGGCCCCCTCTCATCAGGTGATCTTGTTCCCTTTATACCTTTTCTGATTTTGTGATTTCGTGGGCTTGGACTTGAGTTTAATTCTCGTTATTATTGTGATGACATGAGATTTGATTTCTTTGGATTTGATTGAGATTTCACTTGATATTGATTGGATTTTCTGATACGATTTGGTTTGTTGCAGATTTGATTGCATTTGGGAACTGATAGATTTGGATATCCATTTCTGATATGATTTGATCAATGAGGGATTTTTGGATCTTCTCAGGTATGAACTTTTGTGATTCGCCTGCTGATATGGATTGATCTGTTCTGATACATCTGGTTTTACTGATACAATCCAGTTTTGTCATATATCTGGATATCCAGTTTGACTTGTGCTTCTAGATTTCAAGTGATGGATTTGTGGTTTTCCTGCTTTTTCTGCTATGGTTTTGTGAACTGGTGATATTCAGTTTTCTTCTGAACCTTTTTTCACTACCTTCTGATATGGTATTATGAACTCATTTATCTTCTGAACTGATATGTTTGTTCATCTGATTTGGCTTACAGTTTTGGTACAGTTTGGTTGTAACTGTTTTGAATTGAACTTTGCTCTCTTTTTTTCTGAACATGAACTGGTTTTGCTGCAGTTTGATTATTTGGCATTCAGTTTTGGGTGTTTTCAATTCAGGGCATGGAACTTATTTTTCCTTAGAACTGACACTCTTTATCTTCATTGTCTTTCAGGGCTGGAGCATTTGGGAATTACCACTGTCTGTGCTGTTTGTTGCGCGATAAGTGTCTTTAACTGAGCCCCTGTGTTGGCTATCTTCTTGTTAATCTCCTGGTTATGCACTTTCAGTTTCGTATTTCCTATTCGCCTTAGCCTTGAGTATCAGTTTGGGAAAGACTTATAGATTTACTTGATAGCGTTACACAATATTTACTTGATGATGTCCCTTTTTGAATCCACATCTGCGCAAATCATTTCGGCTCGAAAAAGCTTCCTTTATCTCTCTCTCTCTCTCTCTCTCTCTCTCTCTCTCTCTCTCTCTCTCTCTCTCTCTCTCTCTCTCTCTCTCTCTCTCTCTCTCTCTCTCTCTCTCTCTCTCTCTCTCTCTCTCTCTCTCTCTCTCTCTCTCTCTCTCTCTCTCTCTCTCTCTCTCTCTCTCTCTCTCTCGGCTGTCCCTCAATGGAACAGATGCTGCCGGTCGGTAGCCGAGGTTGAGATGCGGAAGTGGGAGTAGGATGCGACTTCGGTCGTGCCCTCCCGGCACTCGATGATGACAATGTTCTGAGAGTGTCAAACAAACTTCTAACATCTTTTCCATTCTGTTTTGTTTTCTACTTTTCAGGTAATTGGAGCTTTCTGAAGAACTCAAAGGGAATAACATGAAGATCATTTTGAAGCTTAGGGATCTTAGGACTTTTTTAGAATAGATACTCACTTGTAAATGAAATTTCTTGTAAACATATGAGCAATCATGGATTTTATCCGTCTCAAATCGTAAATTATAAATACTCATGGAATGAAATCCCAAAATATTTATATTTACTCATCAATTTAAAATATCCACTGAATAATAACTCGACAACACTTAATTTCACCTTTGAGTTGCAAATTATGTATACCCATGAATAAAGATTCAAGAATATTCAAAACTTACCTCTTAATTGTAGGATTATAAGTGTTTATGAATGATATTCACAAAATATTTTAAATTCATTTCCCTTTTGTTTTGGACAATAATATGGATGAAATCCCTTATTTGTGTACCCTTTGACCATTTATCGATTAAACCCGGACAAACTCCAACTAAATTCCCGCTTTCTCAAAAATAGTATCCGCTTTACTTTGAATCCAAAATAACTGCTTAAAATACTTCAAAAACCAGACAATGAATGGCCCCGAGTCCAATGATATTTCTGACAACCTCTTCGACACCAATCAACGCGAACCAATTCCTCAATAACCACATAATAGACAATTGCCTCAGACATGACGGTGCTAATTTTCAACTTCTTCAAAATCTGGCAGAACCAACGTGAAAAGACTAAAATGCCCCTGGTATACTTCCTGCAAACAAAACGCACTACATAACCTGTTAATAGTTAGCGGATGCGAAAAATGAGATGTTATGCAACATGAATCGACTAAATCTGAGGGTAAAATTTAGGGTATGACAGTTGAACTATAGTGGTTTCAACAGCAAGGAGGTGGGATCTTAAGGTCAAAAATTAGGGTGCAACAGATGCCCCTATTTAAGTTACTTCTATTCGGAGATATGGAGATTGAAATCTTCGTCTCGACGAGATAGGAGGGACTTAAATACAAACATTGTACGAATTTTTAGCCATAAGAAGCCACCGAATGCAAATGATATGCAATGATATGAAATGCAAAACAAAGAGGGTCCTGTGGATTTAAGGCGTCACATGGGAGAAAACTAGACACGACATGCGAGAAACAAAGGAGTAACAGACCCAACGAAGCGGGACTCCACGGGGACAGGATACGACCATCAATGGGGAATCTCCAAAATGTAACAGCGGCACATACGCCCAGAATATAGCGTTTTAGCAGCAGATGAGAAACTTGTAATCGAAGGATAACTTATTATCACCACGGAGCCATCCAGATGACTGTAATACCCAGAGTGAACTCTCTGATCGAATCGATAATTCAGTTTGGTCTTGTTTTTTTGTATATCTTTTTCTTTTGCAACTCAACTTGAAATAGTAAAATGCATAACTTCCCCAAGTGTCATGATAAGGGTACCATGAGCTGGTCTCAGTCTCTGCCCGAAATGTCAAGATTTTGTAGGTGGTAGAATCGATGTAGTTTGTAGATGTAGATGTCTTTGTAGTTGTAGAACTTCCCCTTGCATCATGGTATGGGAACCATGAGCTGGTCTCGGTTTCTGATGTAGAACTTCCCCTTGCATCATGGTATGGGAACCATGAGCTGGTCTCGGTTTCTGATGTAGAACTTCCCCTTGCATCATGGTATGGGAACCATGAGCTGGTCTCGGTTTCTGATGTAGAACTTCCCCTTGCATCATGGTATGGGAACCATGAGCTGGTCTCGGTTTCTGATGTAGAACTTCCCCTTGCATCATGGTATGGGAATCATGAGCTGGTCTCGGTTTCTGATGTAGAACTTCCCCTTGCATCATGGTATGGGAACCATGAGCTGGTCTCGGTTTCTGATGTAGAACTTCCCCTTGCATCATGGTATGGGAACCATGAGCTGGTCTCGGTTTCTTCCCGAAATGATGAAAACTCGTGAGAGCACCTTCATAGGGGGTTGTAGATTTTGTAGATTGTGGACGTCGTTGTAGACTGTAAATGTAGTTCGTTGTAGAACCCTGTAGATGTAGTTTGTTGTAGAACCCTGTAGATGTAGTTCGTTGTAGAACCCTGTAGATGCAGTTCGTTGTAGAACCCTGTAGATGTAGTTCGTTGTAGAACCCTGTAGATGTAGTTCGTTGTAGAACCCTGTAGATGTAGTTCGTTGTAGAACCCTGTAGATGTGATTGTAAATGTAGATGTAGCTTCACCGGGGATCTTCGGAAGATATGTGAGCCGGTTGAATTGTAATCTCTGGGGAAATGCCATTTGACGGAGGTAAATTTGTGTGATGAACTCACTGGGGAATACCTTTTGTTGTTGTAAAATATGTGAACTCTCAAATGAAGAGAGATGTCTGTAATTATCTTCTCTGCTGGATCAATAATGTTGAGGGACCCCACGAAGGGTGAATGATCTGTCTTGTAGAAACTGTTGTTCGTCGTCTCAAATAAAGAGATAGATGTAGATGTTGTTGAAGAGATATCTGTCTTCATGAATACTCTTCTTGGGGAATAGGGTGCAAGATAAATGCACACTTAATCCATGTCAAAGGTTGGAGACGTCCATGATGTAATTGCCAAAAGACCGAAGTTCAATTCAGGGAATATATGAAGAGAAACTGTCAAATAAGACTCGACCATTGAGGTGTGAACTCAAGTGGAATTGTACTAAAATAACCATCTTCCATGAGGATTGAACTCCATGGGGAAGAATGAAACATTGTTTTTTGCCTAGGTCGACAAATCTAATTGAAAGGATAAGACGTACCCAACACCTAGGGATAACTACAGCCAAAGCGACAGGACACGAAGGATGCAAACAAATGTATATGACATGCTGTCTACTTATATGCTATGTGTATGCCTATGCTGACAAAACAGACGGAAAGAGGTGCCGGAGATGAAATAATCATCTCGAGATAAACATCTCGACCAATCCTTGAAGATAGAAGCACCGCTGGGAATAAATGGAGAACTAGATACAGGATCACACTCCTGCTTCAGGACTTCAGAATTCCTCTTGAATATATCGGAGTCGAAACTTCGTGGGGATGAAATAAACATCCACCTTGTTGGGGAAAGCTGTGGTTGTACAATATTTACTGAGGAGGGAGATAACGTCCACTTCATTCGGGAAGGTGAAGTTTGAGCAAATCACTGGAGAAACAAACAGGTCCTCCACTGGGGGTTTCTTATCATCACCGCTTAAAATAAAGATTCATCAGAGGAATCGTGGCCATCTGAAGTAAAATTCACCAGGGACATGAAGAATGTTGTGGAAACTAAGTAGTTCTGTAATAGTCGCCATTTTGGACAATAGGTGTTGTGAGTGGATGACGTGCTCTTCACTTCTCAAATACCCCAGAGTACATGCTTTATGAGAAAAGAAAGTCGTCCCAAAAGGATTTTACAGAGAAGAGGGAGTTCAATTGCCCCACTATTCTCAAACTCTTGGAGAGATTGTCGAATCTCGACGTAACTGGCCCGGATTGACGGTATTATGTATAACCGAGTCTTCAAAACTTACTTCTGGGAAAGTCAGGCTTGCATTAGTAGACAACTTAGAAACTACTTGCCCCTGTCCAACATGGTCTTCAAGTTTCATCATTGAGGTCTATATGTAAACTTTCTAATATATCAGGCAAAATCAACACACATGAAATGTTAATCCTGAAACTGTTAACGCAACACATATGTTTGTCTTGAAGTTTTTCTTCTTTTTTTTTTTTTTTGAAAAAACAGGTATTCACAATGACTCGTGACTAAATCACTAGTCAGGACACAAATTTAATTTATAAAGCCAACATCAAATTGAGCATAGCTCATAGGAGTCAGGAAACGTCATCTTATCGAGTATGCTTTCAAAATAAACCCTACTTCAATTAGGTCTTTTAAAGGTTGTATCGCGGCTTGGTTCACGGTTTAAGAAACAAAGGATAAAGGCTCAAAGTTTATTTGTACCCACCCATTCTTCGTGAGGTTCTCCAATCCTACATTCAGCTAAACTTGATACGAGCACTCACCTCTCAAGAGGATTTTGATATGGTTGAGAATCTGTCGAGGTTTTGGACATGGCAGTCACTCACCCATTTCCTTTTGGTGTTTGATCACACGACTTTGTTCTTTACTGGATATTTCTTTGTAATATTTTGTTTTTGCCTAACTTTTTCCTGGACGAAGTCTTTTGAATTTGACTTTGAAATCCAGCGGGCTGTCTCAATTTCTCCTAGTCTCCTTCATAGGTTTTGACTTGGCGGACTTTCCTTTTTTCATTATTTTTTTTTGAACAAGTCGTGTGATTATAAGTCATTTTGGCATTTTTGAAAGGATTGTGACTGCCCCACTCTTTGGATAGTTGAGGGATATTCGTTTGTGTCTTTTTGACTTCTAGCCTCCTAATATGTTAGGGATGGATAGAATGGATTCTCGAAGGTTCACTCCTCCTTTTTGAGAGTTTGGGCGCTCAATCAGCTTAACTGAAAAACTACCCTGCCCCAGGTTAAAAATTGAGGGTTTTTATCTGGAAAAAAAAACTCCTACTTCAAGGCTCAAAGGGGTTAAAGAGGGATTATCTTCCTTATATCTCCAGTGTTTAGGATTTGAAATAATGCCTTACATCATCAGCAGAGTTTCATTTAAAAGCATACAACGAGAGAGATCTTTGCGTTTTTATTCGTCATCCTCCTCCCAATTCTCTGTCAAAGCAAGAGATTGGATAAAGTTGGCATTATAAATTAGGAAAAATAATTTTATGAGTGAATACGAATGGGTTTCTTCAAGACAAACATTTATTGCGTTACTTATTCAAAATAGAAAGTTCTTACAAACCAAATATGCTTTCAACCCAAGAAAAATGAACAAAATAAAAACTTCTTCAGAGAGTCCTTTCTAGGACCTTTATTGTACTTTCACGCAGACTGGAGAGACATGCGGAAATGTCTGGCGCGCAGCTTTCAGACGCGGTGTTGATGACCTTGAATCATGCCCAGGGAGGACGAACCTTGTTGAGATATGGGGCTATCTCGCACATAAGGGACGGAACCATTAAAGGATAAGATTCCACATTTGACCAAACTTTGAACGTCTGCTTTCATACCGTAACAACTCTCAATGTCATGCCCCGGAGCGCCTCAATGATACAGGCAAAATCTGTTGGCTTTGTACCAGTATGGAAACTTCTTAGGTACCTTGGGTGGAGCTCTTGTTTGGATATGACCTCTTTGAATCAGAGCTGGAAACAAGTCAGCATACTTCACAGGGATGGGATCAAACCGATGAATTACTTCTCTTGGAGTATCTAAAGGCATCCTTTGATACCTTTTTCGGAATCGTCGATTCTGTGGTTGATCTGGAGAGGCCAACCTCTGCCTAGGAGATGGTTGTTGTTCACGTTGAGCGGGCATTGCATACTGATGTTGAGGATGGGGTACCGGAGCTATGAATTCTCTGGAAGGTCCACTGTCATCTTTATTGTCTGGGGCTATACCCAAGTTGTGATGGTATTGCTTCACAAAAGCAACAGCTAAGTCTTCCCAAGACTGAATGTGGTTCCTTTGCAGCTTCATATACCATGTTAACGGTGTTCCACACAAACTTTCTTGAAAGCAGTGGATCATTAGTTTGTCGTTCCCAAGGTAAGCAGTCATCTTCTGACAAAACATCATCAAATGATACCTTGGACAAATCGTACCTCTGTACACTTCGAAGGCGGGCATTTGGAATTCCAAAGGGACAACTCGGTTTGGAACTAGGTGCAGGTCATGAGCATAAAAATCAGGTGCGCGGTTCCTCTTCATCATTTTCCATCGTTCTTTGAAGTCACGAAATTCATTTTCGAATGCTATAAGCCCAGGATCGTCCATTTCCTTCTCAGCATGAACATTCTGAAAGTCAGCAAACAGGTCGTCTCACATGGGCTGAAGTTGAGCTGGCACAAAGTCGTCGGAGGGACGGTGGAATGTCGGTTTAGACCTTACTCTGAAGTTAGTCATGCGATCCATATCTTCGTCCTCTTTACTGTCCTTTAGTAATACTTCAAGCTTGGTCAGATGGGCGAGGTGTCAACTGACAGACAAAGGCAGAAGACCGGATGAGCTACAAAAGAGGAGAAATACATGCATATGTGAAATGCTGAATGATGGATGCAAAAATGCAGAATGCAGAAATGAAAGGTTTCATGGAACTCAAGTTTTCATAAACGTTACAGAGTTTTCTTTACTCCTACTTCCTTAGGCCATCCAAGTTGGGACTCTTAAAAGAATATTTCCAAAATATTTTCTTTCACAATACATATTGATTTCTGTAATGTTTATAACTAAACTAGGAATCCCATGAAACCAATGCAAAATGATGCTTTATGAATGCAACAAACATAGATAGACAAGGATACACAAACAAAGGGTACCCTAAGTTTACAACGGTCATGGAGCAAAGGGTATACCCATTCCCAAAGGGTAAGGACTAAAGGTTGATTGTACCTGTAGAACCGGGTTCTAAAGAGGTTCCCAAAGTCATTAGCCCATCTTTCGGATATTATCGACTTCCCAACTAACTCGGGGGTTAATAATATTCTCAAGAGAACTTCTTTTGAGTGTAGCATCGCATAGCACTATTTCGGGACTTGCTCCCTCATAGCCTCGCACTACATCCTAATAAAGGCCAAAGTGGGGGTTAAAGGTAACTACGGTCCTTAGTATCATGGACTCCAATTGAGAATAGTAAAAGTTTTCACGACCAAACTCGTTCAACCGAACCATTTTCAAAAGGGTCTCAACTAAGCGGGATTCTCGAGTCAACTTAGTCGGGACTCACTCCCTATAAGCCTCGTCGAATATATCACCATCCTATCATAATTTCTCTCAAGTCCGGGTGTAGGACTTTGTCTCACCACTCAAAGGTAATAGCCCAACAAGCAATAATACAAAAATAAGCAATTAAGCAACTATAATAAACAAGCATAAAAAACAAGTTAGGGAAACCCACATAAGAGATCCCCAGTGAAGTCGCCATTTCTGTCGCGGTGAAAATTGGATACCAAACTATCGATTAGCTTGAATCTTATTCATTTGCAACCGTCTTTGATTTATCCGAAGGAAAGGTTAAAGGAAGGAAAACATGTCTTGCATTGTAAACACAACGCGGGGAGAGATCTAAGGTTCGGGGGTTGGTTAAACTTAGGGAAGGTACTAGCATCCTAAGTTTCTGTAGTACTCTATAGGAACCTCTTGTTTTATGTTGTTTATTGCCAAGTTATTTGCTTAAAGGTAATATTAAAGGTTAAAGGTAAAGAGAAAGACCTAAGGGGTTAGTCCTAAGTATACTCGCCAAGACGTCGCATCTTGTGCCTACATATCCTGACGGGAGTGGAATCAGAGTATTTGTAGTTCCCCTCACAAGGGAGGTTAGAAACGTCTTGACTGTGGTCAAGGTTTCAAGGGGAATAAACGCATCTTAAGGACACACTTATGCAGAGTGTAGGAACTCCAAACTTCTACATTGAATTGTTAAGTTGAAATTAGGGTTAGGTTAGGGATTCCGCGACGGGAAACCCTAAAATGAGTGCGGTGGCTCTTTGACCTAATGCTAGGGGTAATTTTGTAATTTTGTCTGTAGCAAGACATTGGTGAAAATTAGGGTTTGAACTTTGTAGTTTTGAGGGTTTGAGGATTATCGGCGCGGCGGCCAAACAGTTAAACCTAAACCTTCGGAGTTGTGCAATGTGACAGATTAATAGTGAAAGGATGCGAGAAATTTAAATCATACAAACAACGGAAAGTAAAAGCGGAAAGGTAAACGCGATTGTTGGTTCGCGAGGTTACAAATGAGAAGCAGTTATAATGAAAATTTTAATAAAACACACGAAAATAAATCGACGGTAACATGACTAAGCTGCAAAACAAATGACGTGGTTAGTAAGCCGAAACAAGACAGCAGTCAGAGAAGTTGTGAGATTTTTTTTAGACTTTTATTGTTTATTTGTGATATTTATATACAAGCTCTTAATAGAAATTTTTAAAAAGAAACTAAGTTAAATTTGCAAAAGGAATAATGGTTTTAATTTAAAAAAAAAAGTTTTAATTTATTTAGTAAAAAAGGTTTTACCTATTTATCAAAAAAAAGTTTAATTTAATTAAAAAAAGTTTTTTTTTTTTTAAAGTTTTAATAAGATTTAAAAATTATAAAAATTAAAATATAATGAATAAAATTGTAAAATAAATAAAGAAGATAAAAGGGAATTGGGTCGGTCATCACCCCGGACCCAACCCATTGCAACTAAAGTAATCAATTGATTAGGGTTTGGAAACCCTCATCGTGTAACCGGCGGCGCCATTTGTTTCTCGTTTGCTCTGTCCGCTCTTCATCTCTCTCGATCCCTTCATCTTTTCTGAAAAAAAAAAACAACAAACACGTGAGAAATACGCGGGGCTTACGTTCTCGTAGATGTTCTCGACGATTTACAGGCCAATGATGAGGTGAACGGAGTCCGGAGGTTGATTGCCCGCCGGATGGAGAAGGCGGTCTTCACGGTGGTGACGGTGACGAGATTGTTCCTTTGAGGCTTGTTGGCTTTGTTTTTCGGCCACGAATGAGTTTCGTTAGGGTTTCTACTCAGTGATTTTTTTCGGCCCCCTCTCATCAGGTGATCTTGTTCCCTTTATACCTTTTCTGATTTTGTGATTTCGCGGGCTTGGACTTGAGTTTAATTCTCGTTATTATTGTGATGACCTGAGATTTGATTTCTTTGGATTTGATTGATATTTCACTTGATATTGATTGGATTTTCTGATACGATTTGGTTTGTTGCAGATTTGATTGCATTTGGGAACTGATAGATTTGGATATCCGTTTCTGATATGATTTGATCAATGAGGGATTTTCGGATCTTCTCAGATATGGACTTTTGTGATTCGCCTGCTGATATGGATTGATCTGTTCTGATACATCTGGTTTTACTGATACAATCCAGTTTTGTCATATATCTGGATATCCAGTTTGACTTGTGCTTCTAGATTTCAGGTGATGGATTTGTGGTTTTCCTGCTTTTTCTGCTATGGTTTTGTGAACTGGTGATATTCAGTTTTCTTCTGAACCTTTTTTCACTACCTTCTGATATGGTATTATGAACTCATTTATCTTCTGAACTGATATGTTTGTTCATCTGATTTGGCTTACAGTTTTGGTACAGTTTGGTTGTAACTGTTTTGAATTGAACTTTGCTCTCTTTTTTTCTGAACATGAACTGGTTTTGCTGCAGTTTGATTATTTGGCATTCAGTTTTGGGTGTTTTCAATTCAGGGCATGGAACTTATTTTTCCTTAGAACTGACACTCTTTATCTTCATTGTCTTTCAGGGCTGGAGCATTTGGGAATTACCACTGTCTGTGCTGTTTGTTGCGCGATAAGTGTCTTTAACTGAGCCCCTGTGTTGGCTATCTTCTTGTTAATCTCCTGGTTATGCACTTTCAGTTTCGTATTTCCTATTCGCCTTAGCCTTGAGTATCAGTTTGGGAAAGACTTATAGATTTACTTGATAGCGTTACACAATATTTACTTGATGATGTCCCTTTTTGAATCCACATCTGCGCAAATCATTTCGGCTCGAAAAAGCTTCCTTTATCTCTCTCTCTCTCTCTCACTCGGCTGTCCCTCAATGGAACAGATGCTGCCGGTCGGTAGCCGAGGTTGAGATGCGGAAGTGGGAGTAGGATGCGACTTCGGTCGTGCCCTCCCGGCACTCGATGATGACAATGTTCTGAGAGTGTCAAACAAACTTCTAACATCTTTTCCATTCTGTTTTGTTTTCTACTTTTCAGGTAATTGGAGCTTTCTGAAGAACTCAAAGGGAATAACATGAAGATCATTTTGAAGCTTAGGGATCTTAGGACTTTTTTAGAATAGATACTCACTTGTAAATGAAATTTCTTGTAAACATATGAGCAATCATGGATTTTATCCGTCTCAAATCGTAAATTATAAATACTCATGGAATGAAATCCCAAAATATTTATATTTACTCATCAATTTAAAATATCCACTGAATAATAACTCGACAACACTTAATTTCACCTTTGAGTTGCAAATTATGTATACCCATGAATAAAGATTCAAGAATATTCAAAACTTACCTCTTAATTGTAGGATTATAAGTGTTTATGAATGATATTCACAAAATATTTTAAATTCATATCCCTTTTGTTTTGGACAATAATATGGATGAAATCCCTTATTTGTGTACCCTTTGACCATTTATCGATTAAACCCGAACAAACTCCAACTAAATTCCCGCTTTCTCAAAAATAGTATCCGCTTTACTTTGAATCCAAAATAACTGCTTAAAATACTTCAAAAACCAGACAATGAATGGCCCCGAGTCCAATGATATTTCTGACAACCTCTTCGACACCAATCAACGCGAACCAATTCCTCAATAACCACATGATAGACAATTGCCTCAGACACGATGGTGCTAATTTTCAACTTCTTCAAAATCTGGCAGAACCAACGTGAAAAGACTAAAATGCCCCTGGTATACTTCCTGCAAACAAAACGCACTACATAACCTGTTAATAGTTAGCGGATGCGAAAAATGAGATGTTATGCAACATGAATCGACTAAACCTGAGGGTAAAATTTAGGGTATGACAATTGAACTATAGTGGTTTCAACAGCAAGGAGGTGGGATCTTAAGGTCAAAAATTAGGGTGCAACAGGTAGTTGGCTGATGACGTTTCCCCAAGGAGGGGGCACGTGGAGAACCTGTGGATGACGTGTTGTTATGCCCGACGAGGGAAGATGCCATAAGTTGTTTTCATAAGTTATGTCCAACAAATAGTATCACCAAACTTATGCTTATAGGTAAACTTGAATGAGACAATGAAAACAAATATTTAATCTCATTGATCTTTTAGTTTGTTTATCTATTTAACATTAGTTAAATTTCTTATTTATAAATTGATCTTACCTGATCAGAAGAGATTACTGGCCGCCGCGCATCGTTGAGCTGAAGGCTGTCCACCAGAGGTAGGGAGGAGGAGGGGGTGTACCTACAAGGCACTCCAACGCCAAATTAAGTAATGGACCAGAGTGAGAGCAAATACAGAAAAGAGGTGTAGAAAATTGAATACCTGACCCTCTAGTGGAAGAGGGTAGTTATAGAGAGACCCCAGCGCAGGGCCAACGGTCACTCGTGTTGGACTGGATTGTCAGGCCCAACCTAGGTGACTGTTAGGACTTACATGGCGTAGTGAAGACCAACACATGGTTTTCGCCCCAGTTCAACCGTCCCGTGATCTCCAGAATGTGAGTTGACTAGCTCTTTCGGAGGTGGGTAGTTGGCTGATGACGGGTCCCCGCGGAGGGGGCACGTGGAGAACGTGTGGAAGACGTGTTGTTCTGCCCCACGAGGGAAGATGCCATAAGTTATTTTCGTATGTTTTTTTCATAAGTTATGTCCAACAAATAGTATCACCAAAATTATGCTTAATCTCATTGATATTTTAGTTTGTTTATCTATTTAACATTAGTTAAATTTCTTATTTATAAATTGATCTTACCTGATCAGAAGAGATTGCTGGCCGCCGCGCATCATTGAGCTGAAGGCTGTCCACCAGAGGTAGGGAGCAGGAGGGGGTGTACCTACAAGACACTCCAATGCCAAATTAAGTAATGGACCAGAGTGAGAGCAAATACAGAAAAGAGGTGTAGAAAATTGAATACCTGACCCTCTAGTGGAAGAGGGTAGTTATAGAGAGACCCCAACGCAGGGCCAACGGTCACTCGTGTTGGACTGGATTGTCAGTCCCAACCCAGGTGACTATTAGGACTTTCATGGCATAGTGAAGAACAACACATGGTTTTCGCCCCAGTTCAACCTGTAATACCCTAATTTTTACCCCTAAGATCCCACATTGCATTTTCATTTTTGCATACACAAACAAGACCATACTTTTTGGTTCTCTCAGCACACTTGTGTTTTCTACTTGCTTTATGTTTATTTTTGTTTACTAACCTCTAACCAAAATACCAAAATATTTTTCAATTTGTTTGTTTCTTCTTCTTCTATGTGTGTTTAGGGTTTTGCAAGGAGATTAATGACAAAGACATTCATTCAAGTCTAAATCAGATGGACGTTTGACCTCATCTTGGTCAAACTATCAAGAGTTTGCTTCAACTATAAGTTACCCGTGGTGGTGGGCTATTTTCTCGAGAAATGTGATTTTTCAAGATCAAATTGTCTTTTGTTGAAATTCATTGGTTTATCAAGCAGTGTTCTATGAGAAGTTTGGTCCAGATATTCAGAGAATTATGTCAAAAATCAAAATTGATGGTCGATGATTCAGTTGCAAATTATTCAGTGGTTCGTCTTTGAATCTATCAGGGTAAAGTCAGAATTTGGTTTAGATGATTGTTGCTTCAGGTACAAGTAATTCCTTGGTCCATGAATAGTTGTATTCATTTTATCAGAGATGTGTAAAAAAAACAATGAAGGTAGGTTTTGAATAGAAATTGAGAATTCATGCTACGAAACCTTGACCAAAAGCTTTGCTCTAGCCAATACAAACTCACAAGCTCATTTGGAAATCTATGTTACTCAACCTCCTGGAGACTACCCTGTTAATCTAAGAGAAGACATTGTTAAGGGGTTTGTCAGGATCTGTTCATTCATCAGGGAAGAAGGAAAGATATCACGCAAGCTTGTTGAGTGTATCAATACATATTTGTTGAATGATGGTCCAAATTTGGGCTTTCAGTTGTTAGAGATTCATAGTGCTATGCAGCAGTTTTCTATTTCACTGTTGGCTGACAACACATGATCGCGTGCTTAAGGATTCACTGATGTTTTATGCAAGGACACAATTAAATTTAATGAGAGGGGCTGCTGATAGGTATTTATTGGTAGAACAATTTTTGGATGTGATTTATAAGGGTCTTGATCAGGGTAGCATGTCTAGTATTTCAATACCGCGGGGTGATGGAAATAAGGATGATAAACTTGGAACTTTGAGTAGCTCGCAATGTGGCTTAGTGGAACTTGCAGCAGTTCTATTTTACAGGGCATGCCTTAATACAACCAGAGCTTAAAAGACTGAAACTTCGCAGAAACAATTGGGATTCAGACACTTATGAGTTTGATGAGGTGTTTAATCAATCTGCATCACAGAAGCGTGTCTATGAGGTTGTGGCTAAACCAGTCATGGAGAGTGTTCTTGATGGTTATACTAGGACTGTAATGGCTTATGGTCAAACTGGAACGGGGAAAAACTTTTACTCTTGGACAATTAGAAGAAGGAAACACATCAAATCGTGGAATCATGGTGCGTTCAATGGAGGATATTCTTGCTGATTTATCTCCAGATACTGATGCTGTCACTGTCTCCTATCTGCAGTTTTACACGGAGACTCTCCAGGACTTGCTTAATCCAGCAAATGATAACATTCCGATAATGGAAGATCCAAGAGCTGGCGATGTATCTTTTCCTGGGGCAACTATTGTAGATATCAGGGACCAGCAAAACTTTTTGGAGTTGTTAAGAATCGGGGAAGCTAGCTGAACTGCTGCTAATACCAAAATGAACACAGGATCTTCTCGTAGTCACGCAATGCTGACGGTACATATTAAGAGGTCTGTCGCAGAAAGCAAAGATCAATGAAGTGGCCTTCTTCTTATATGGATCTTCAGAAGGGAATTACAATCGGTAATGTAGAGGTAATAGATGGAAATGGGCCTGTTAAATTTATGAGATGTGTTACACGCCATTGAAGATGGAGCATGGCTAAGATAAAAGCTGTTCATTGGACTTGATATTTGCTCAGATATACAGCAATAGAGATTTTCTTCAGTGATTCAGTTTCCCCAGTATTTTTGAACTTTGCCTCACAGAAGGATGCAAAAGATATAGGAAACTTGATAGTTGCTACCAGAAATGAATATTTATTTCCCAAAGGAAGTGGAAGGGAAAGAATTCAGTGCTGAAACCTCTCATACTAAAGTATCAGTTTGGATCCATATTACATCTTGTATAGTTGGATTCACATAAGTTGTTATCTGTTTTACATTATGGTTTTAGCAATGACGATTCATGATATATTTTCTGGTGAAGATGGGATTAAACCTGTTGTGGAACATTATAATTGCATAAATTGATCTTTTGGGATGTGCTGAGTTTATTGAGGATGCTGAGTGTTTGTTGGATAATGCAGATTGCAAATATGATAAGTCACTTTGGGTAGCTCTTCTTGGAGATTGTACTAAGTGTTCTAACTATGACACTGCCGAACGCGTCGCAAAGAAGATGATTCAATTGGAGCCTAACTTCCATTTGGTCTATTTTCTGCTTGGTAACTTTTTACATACAGGTTAACCAATGAAAGAGGCTTTCATCAAAACTAAATGTGCTTGTCACAGAAAGCTTACAATTGGGGTCCATATTTTCCAAAACGGATGGTGCGTTTTCTGAACTTAGCTCAAGGTAACAACCTTCATCTGAGGTGAGCGGGAGAGCAAAATCAGCAAATATTGTTGTTGTTATGGATGAATTGTGAATGGATATTATAGATCAAGATGGTAGAACCATGGCCTGTATGACAGGAGAATGGAAGCAATTGGTTGGAAATGAAGCTGCCTCCGCCGGTACTCGTTACAATGTGCCATTAATCAACTCCCTTATACTGCATGTTGGAATGCAAGCAATCGAGCAGCTCAAGTCTTGAGCTCTCCATGCATACGGGCTGGCTATATTTTCTGTTGGCACTGCTTTGGATATTTTCCGGACTTTGATCGTTGACTTGGATACGGAAGGACAGTACCTTTTCCTTAATGCTTTTGCTAACCAACTGCGTCATCCCAATACTCGCACACACTACTTTTCCTTCGTTTGCTGAATCAAACCAGGAAATTATCCAAGAACAAATTACAAGAGTTTTGCTAGAATGCCTTATTGTAAATCGACTTCTTCTCATTGCTAGCTTCTGCATATGCATAAATGGCTGAAATGACTTTACAGGGATGTGACTCAAAGATTACAAGCTAATGGTTTTTCCAACATTTCCTGAAGTCCATGCACGCACTGCTGAGTTTAAATCCTTGACTATTACTGCAACTGCTGATGGAATTGAGGAATGCTGTAAACTACGTGGCGGTCATGGTTATATTACTAGCAGCGGTCTATCTGAGTTATTTGCAGTTTATGCTCTTGGACTACTCTTAGACCTTGGACTTCATGGACCTTTGGACTTAGAATTAGGACTCTTATTCCTATGCTTGGAGTATTGTGGATCTTAGCCTTTATTTGGCTCGCTCATTAGCTTATGCTTTAAATCGGATGGAATTCTTTTTTTGCTTGCTATGGAGTGTGCTACAAGTCGGTTAGATCTTTCTTACCTCTAGCTCTTATTTTGATTTCTAGGATAGTCACTTCATCTCCTCCCCTTCTTAAATTTTCAAAACTTTCTCCCTCTTTCAAAACCTTCTTGGTTTCAAACTTCAAAACCGCTTTCGCAATAAAACCTTGACTTTCGTCAAGTGATTTTTAAACTTTGTTTTTTTTAATAAAAGTCAATCAATGTTAATCATGCTTTGACCAATTTCAAAAGACATAAAAAATACAAAAACTCATTAACTCTTTTTGTGCCTTTATGCACTTTTTCACTTTAAAACTTTTCATAAAGTTTAGACATGATTCATTTCTATAGTTGAGATGTAAATCTCCTATTCCCCATATTATTAAGACTTTGACATTTTCCACGTTGATGTTGAGTGATAGTCTTGTTGATAATCCAAGCAAATCCTCCATCTTTATGTGACGTAGATGTTGTCTTAATACTCGTGGGTGGATAGTCGCAGTTTTCTCCTTGAAATGACGACTTGTCTTTACATCTAAAATCAATCAAAACCAACAAATTTTTGTCATTTGTACCACGAACTACGGGGTTTTGATTCCATATTGCACTTTGTGGGTACGTAGGCATGAGACGATAAGTCTCTCCAAACACAAAAATCTAAAAAATAATTCTCTTCTCATCTCCCCAATATCTTTTCAAACAAACCGTTTTCAAACCAAAAAGCGTAAATATTTCAAAGGGCTCCTATAGAGTACTATAGACGTTTTGGGTGCTAACACCTTCCCATTGCGTAACCAACCCCCTTACCCCGATCTCTGTTTCTTGTTCTTGTTTTAGAACTCTTTGGCTTTGTTCGCTCTTTTTCCTTTCCTTAATTTGGATAAAATAAAAGTACGGTGGCGACTCTTGTTTTTTTTGAGTTAAGTTAATTAATAACTTACGCTCACGATTTTTACCGCTACAGAAAAGTGGCGACTCTGCTGGGGACTCCAACGGTTCCTAGTGGGTTTCGCCTACTTTGATTTATTTATCGCTTTCTGTTTGACTTGTTTGTTATTGATTGTTCTGTTTTGGTGCCTGGTAATCTGTGTGGTGAGATAAGTCCTATACCCGGACTTGAGTGCACTTATGATAGGAGGGTGGTATAGTCTTGTTGGCTTACGTGGAGTAGTCCTTACTAAGCTGACTTGAGATCCCCCGCTCGGTGGAGGCCCCTTTGGAATTACTGATGTCTTACGAGTAGTCGTAATTGATATTACTTTTTCTGATTGGGAGCCTGAGAAGCTGAGGACCTTAGAACCCTTTAACCCATCTTGGCCTTATTAGGACGTGGTGCGGTGGCTGTTCAGGTGTAGACTTGAATTAGTCGTTACGCGACACCACACTCAGATGAGTTTCTCTTGAGAATATTGTTGGCTGACGAGTAGTCGTTTAAGCCGATAATATCCAAAAGATGGAATTATGACTCTGGGAACTTTTTAGAACCTTGTTCTACAGGTGATGATATAACCATAGTACATACCATTGTGGGTTGGTTGGTTCTTACCTTTGGCTCCATGCTCGTGCCGAACCTTTGAACCTGTGTGCTTTGTATGTCTTGTTTGTGGGTGTTGCATCTTGCACTCATGCATTCATGACCATTGTGTTTCAGTTGGTTTTTAAGGAACTCAGAGATTTCTTTTTGCAAATATCACAATTTTTTTTTTTTTTAGAATCATGGATATTGAAAGAAGTAACACTAAGAAGTACATTTTCACGAGTTTTGACTTACAAGAGTTGAGAAAGCTTGGATCTTTGGTATCTAGTCCTGTATATTTCAAATGCTGTTTAGGAAACTGTTGATTATTCTGAGGACTGATGTTGAAGAGGGGATTCTTAATACCTTGGTCCAGTTCTATGATCTGTTGCATCGTTGATTTGCTTTCCCAGATTATCATTTATTTCCAACCTTAGAGGAGTATGCCTATCTTATGGGTGTACAAGTCTTCATTGAGTTTCTTGAGCGACGTGTCATGAAGAGATCAAGGATCTAGAGGATTTATTTTCCTCTAGCATATCATCATTTACTCATCTTCCTACCTCCGGTTCTTGGAAGGGTATTGTGGATCAACTCGTGAAAGAGAAAGACACCATGAAGATCAACTATGTAAGATAAATCAAGAGGCTTCACAAGAAGTATCAGCTCAGAGTTGGGTCGTTTTCAGGCAAAATTCATTAGAACTAGATTTCTTTCTCTCTTGTGTTGTAAGATTGATGAAACTGTACTTCAAAGCTGTAATTCTTTCAATATTAATGAAATGAGATTTTTGGTATATCCAGTGTGTTATCTTAATGTAATGTTTGCAAACTGCTTTATAGTTCCTTGAAAACTTGCATTTGCATTTGCATCAAGCATCATTCTGCATTGTATCTTGCCTTTCCCGGGCGTCTTATTTACTTCCTGTTCTTGGTCTTTGTTCAGACAAGTTGTCGCATCACTACAATACTCGAGCTAAAGATGGATCAGTTGCAACGAGAGAACCGCAAGCTTCGCGAGGAATTGGCTACTTTGAGGGATGGTATGGAAAGGATCTCTACTTTGGTTGAAACTCTGTTTGTTGCTCAGAATCAACTTTCTCCTCATGTTTCTCAGACTCCACTACAAAAGACTGTGATTTCTGAAATCATTTCAACACTCATTTCTGTGGCTCCCATTAGCGCTTCCAGTCATGTTACCAAGATGTGTCTCGAAGAAGGTGTCCAGAAAGGATGGTTGACCAAAGAAAGTGGTTCTTCTAACAGTTCTAAGAAGTATGGAAATGTTTTTTCCAAGAAGAAAGAACAAGCTGCTAACGCTATTTCGCAAGAAAAGCGTAGAAGATCTCGTAACAAGAGTAAGCAACAACAGACACAACAAAAGATTGATCAGCAAAGTTGTGTTCAGAAGCAAATGCAATTTAATTCGATTCCGATGTCGTATGCAGAATTATTTCCTGTCTTGATACAGAAGAATCTTGTGAAGACCAGGTCTCCTCCTGCTCTTCCAAAAGATATTCCATGGTGGTATAAACCAGAGGCTCGTTGTGCTTTCCATCAGGGTGCACCGGGGCATGGTCTTGAAGATTGTTTTCCTTTGAAACATGAAGTGCAAAGACTAGTGCAAAAAGGAATTTTGTTTCTCAAAGGCACAAATGTCCAAGTCAATATGCTGCCTGAACATGGTAACGCCACTGTAGTTGAGATGCATGCCGCAATTCCGAATCATTTCAAAGAAACTCAAGTTCGTCCGCCACTTTTTGAGAAAGAATTTTTCAAAATCCAAGATGGTTCAAATGGCCAAACTAGTGGAGAAAATTTTGTTAGTGATTCTCAAGTGGGAGAAAATGTTGAGGTTGATGCAATTCAGAATTCTTCTCAGACTCTGCAAAATCCATTCTTGAATGAACCAAAAGGAGAGACTCGCCAATTTGATTCAATCCCAATGACTTACAGTCAATTGTGGTCTTATTTTTCCCGAAACTCGGTAGTGACACCCAGAAAAACCAGAGTCATGAAGTCTCATCCTCATTGGTACAATCCAAATATCAGTTGTGAGTTTCATGATGGGGTAATGTGGCATCCGATTGAGGAGTGCAAAGTTTTCCAAGAAATGGTTCAAGAGATGATTGACGATGGGGTGTTGACTTTCGAAGAAGGAAGCCCATTTTTGAATGGAACGCCTTTATGTTGATAAATCTAAAACTCGAGGAAATTCATATTGCCGGTGTTAGTGGAGTGACCTGTAGCGGTCGTGCATTTGCTTCTGTTTCTCCAAAGAAAGTTAAGGATATTCTTTCAAGCTCGGATTGAGATAGTCTCCTCAGATCATTAGTTCATTTACTGCAATTTTATTTGTAATCTCTCATGTTTGTTAATGCTTTGTTTGCTTGTAGAAACTTGTTTGATTTTGAATATTAACCATAATACAATGAGTATGTTTGTCTTGAAGAAATCCATTCGCATTCGCTCATAAATTGTTTTTCTGCATTTGCAATACCAACTTCTTGTTTGAACTCTTGGAGGGAGGATGATGAGGTGAAAACGCAAAATTTCTGGTTATATGCTTTTGAATAAGACCCTGCTGATGATGTAAGGCATTGTTTCAAATTCCCAAACACCGGAGATATAAGGAAGATAATCCATTGTTAACCCTTTTGAGCCTCGAAGTAGGAGTTTCCTTTCTAAATGGAAAAAACCTCACATTTTAACCTGGGGCAGGGTAGTCCTCAGTAAATTGACCAAGTGTTCAAATTTCCAAAAGGAGTGTGTACTTAAGGACCAACCACGATGGTTATCCTTCATTCCCAAGGAAAGAGACAATCACAACCCTTTTAAAAAGTCAGATAAGCCAATGTCACGTGATTTGTTCAAAAGAAAAAATAAAAAGCCCGCTAAGTCGTACAACTTGAAAACAAGTGACTTAGGCAAAAGTTATGGCATCCCGTTGGACATCAAAAATTCAAAAGAATTGGTCCAGGCAAAAATTAGGGAAAAGAAAAAAAAACGCGAAAAGCAAAAAGAAAGGATTACAATGAAAAATCCTGAACAAATCTATGTGACTACAAAAAGACAAAAAGGGGTGACTGTTATTCCTTGAAAAGCCTTATTGGCTCTTAAACCATCATTTTTATCAGTTCCTCAACCATCAAAATCCTTTGAGGAATGAACAGTTGTGTCAAATTAGCTGAATATAGGATTGAAGAACATCACGGAGAATGGGTGGGTGCAGATAAACTTTGAGCCTAAATATCCTTTTTTTTCTGAAAACCGTGAACTAGACCACACTATAACCCTCGAAAGACCTAATTGAAGCAGGGTTTATTTTGAAAGCATACTTTAACGAGATAGCGTTCCTGACTCCCATGAGTTGTGCTAAAAGACCTTTGTTGGTATTGCATGTGCATTCAAAAATCAATGTCACATCTTAACTAGTGATTCGTTCACAAGTTTTTTTTGCGACATGTTTTCAGTAAAAAAACTTCAAGACAAACATATGTAATTGCATTAGAATTATCATTCTTAGAATTAAGCATTTATCTGCTTACATACATTATTTGACATCATGGAAGCTTACATATGCGTATCAGTGATGAACATAATTTTTTGAAGCCTGAAAATCTGATGAGTAATTGGCAAATCATTTCAAGGAATGATCATATCCAGGGGCATGTTTCTTGAAGACTTCGTTGAGCTTGAGCAAGTTTGTTTTCCCAGTTGATGCTTTCGCAGGGGCAAAGCTTGAATACTCCGTCAGTAAAAGAATATGCCGACTACAGTTAATCTGGGGAAGTTACGTCGAGATTCGACGAATCTCTCAGGGTTTGAAGATATTGGGGCAGATTATTTCAAGGTATTATGAACTCGATATTCCCCCAATTAGAGTTTGTCCTTGTTGATGTTCTCCTCGATACAGTCTCTTGACAATCTCTCAAGCAAAGTTTGGTCTTATTGATGCATTTCTCAGTTGGGCACTAGTTCAAGCATTTTTAACTTGGATTCCCCCTGCAAAGTCTTGATTCAGATTTCTTCAATTTGAGCATGGTTCTCCTTCCCTAACCTGTTTATGATCAAGCATATTTAAGTGTGAATGTGATTGTTGGATCCCATCATGTTCTGTGGTAAAATTTGATGAGGAATCTATGGCAGGTTTCTACCTCCTCCGTTATGATTCTTTGCTCTTATGGCCAATTTGAACCATATTTCCTTTCTAAGAAGTATTGATATAGCAGTCAACTGTTGGGTTTTCTCTCACCCTGTGTTGAGCTTTAAAATCCCCTGCAGTTTGACTTTTTGCTATGATGTTAACTTCTTAATTATCCCCGCAATTCCAAGTTATTTCTCTCGAGGTTGTTAGTACCCAGAGAGTTATCCTTGTTGATCCCGTACAGAGGATGTGCATTTATTACAAATGGTTGTGAAAGATAGGATATGACCCTCATCAGGTTCTTATTTTCCTCAACAGAGTTAGTTCTTGCTCCTCTGGTAGAATTTATTGGCAGTTCCCCAGTAGAGTTGTGTTAAGGTTTCTCTAATAGGGTTTGCTGATATTCCCTTAGCAGAGTTTTTGTTCCTATGGATAACCAGATGGATATTATTCGGTTTTCCCAGCTAAATCTTGATTCAAAATCTTCTCCAGATGAGTATGTTTCCTTCATCCAGCCAGGTTATGATCAGATAGTTGAGTAGTTCGAGGACCACCTCTCCTTGATGTTATTGCCCATGCGGAGATTTGTCTTTAATGATTCCTAGCGGAGGTTATGCATATTTACTTTGGATTATTCCACAAGTAGAGAACAATGTTGCTTACTTCTAAGAAGTGTTGACATAGCAGTCACCTGTCGGGTTTTCTCTCACCTTGTGATTGGGTGTTGATTTAAAGTCCCCCACAGTTTGACCTTTTGCTATGATGTTAACTTCTTATTCTCCAGGTAGAGTTGGAAAATTTGTGTTGCTTTGTTTTCTCCAACAGTTTTTTTCTCAAAGCGGAGTTCATATTGTTGTTCCCTATTGTTGAATTATTGATGGTTGAAGATTGATCTTTGGGGTCTCCTCCCCAAGCGGTATCTCCATTTCCTCAGCGAGGTTTGAGCCTTGTAGTAGGATTTATTTTCCTTTGATGGCTCTTGTGTATCTCTTGCAGGGTTTCTGTTGCTGATCCCCAGCATGATCTCCAATGATATCTCTAATTTGCTGAGATAAGCCGAGTATTTCAGTGGTGTTGTGATGTTTTGTTCACCCTCTGTTTGACTTTTTTGTCTGTTTTGTCAGCATATTCATACTCATATGCATTGCATGCGCATTCATTTTGGTTGAGCATAGCATGCTTTTTGTTGCATTGTGCATCTTGCATTTTTTGGTGTTTCCCTTTCGCCGGTGTTGTTATCCCCGCGGAGTGCGTGTGTCCTCTCTCCATTAGAGTGCCCACCCTTAAGCAGAAAATACCTATCCTTTCTAATTCCCCACTGAGTTTATGCCTCGTGGAAGATGTTTGTTTAGCTTTCCGTCCCAACTTTTATCTGGATGGAATTGTTCCCCAGTTGAGTTATTTCCTCATTGGGTCGAGTCTTGTTTGACCGTTTCTCTTCAGTTTGTTCCTGGATTGAACTTTGGTCTCTTGCAGCGGTTATTTTGGATTTCCCTGGGCTGTGAAACCTGGATGATGAGAAGGTATTTTTGAGGATTTACTTTCCTCGGAAGGAATCTGTTATTGATTCCCATCAGAAGATGAAGATTTGATTTCCCCAACGGTGTTTTGATAACACTCTCTTGGTGATTGCTTGTGCGACTTCATGTGGCAGTCTCTTTATTTGAGAAACTTATATGTCTCCAACAAGATAAAACTCACCCCAACAAATGGTTGTCTCTTTATTTGAGAAGTTTGTTGTGGGATTTAAGTTGCCCATTGATTGGTAGCAGGTATTCCTTGTGAGTTCATTACCTAAATTTTTCTACCTAGTACTGCGTATCCGGTAATGTTTCTTCACCTTTCGAGTATGTTACCTCTATTGACTGGTAATATTTCTCACCCCTTTTGGTTGGTTATGCTTTACCCATTTGACTGGTAAAAGATAATCCTTCCTCCCGAGCTTGTTGCCTTTATTTTCTGCCTAGTGATAGGTAGTAGGTAGCATTTGTCTCCTCCTTTTTGGTCAGTTATCGACATATATTTCTACCCAGTAATCGGTAGTCGGTAATCTTTCCTTGTGAGTTCATTACCCAAAATTTTTCTACCTAGTAATGGGTATCTGGTAATGTTTCTTCACCCTTTTGAGTATTTTGCTCATCCTTTTTGGTTAGTTATCGACATTTTTTTTCTACCCAGTAATCGGTAGTCGGTAATCTTTCCTTGTGAGTTCATTACCCAAAATTTTCTACCTAGTACTGGGTATCCGGTAATGTTTCTTCACCTTTCGAGTATATTGACCTTATTGTGTTATCTATTGACCGATAGTCGGTAATATTTCTCACCCCCTTTGGTTTATTATGCTTATTTTCTACTCAGTAACCAGTAGAAGCATTTTACCTGTTCTCTTTGGATCGACTATATTCGCCCAGTAACTGGCAGTTGGTATCTCTTTCCCCGTTGAGTCGTTTCCTTTCCTTTATCGGAATAGGATCTTGCTCTTTTGTTTTCCCTTGTGGAGTCTCTCTTTTTCTCCCGAGCTTTTGTTTGTCTCCTGTGGCATTTTCCTCCCCACAGAGGTCTTGTGTTTGCATACCATATCATTAGCATAATCATATCATTTTGTGGCCTCTTAGGGACAAAAATTGGGTTTATTGTTATATTTAAGTCTCTTCTATCTAGTCGAGACAAAGATGTCAATCTTCATATCTCCGGATAGAAGAATCTTAAATAGGGGCAGCTGTAATACCCTAATTTTTACCCCTAAGATCCCACATTGCATTTTCATTTTTGCATACACAAACAAGACCATACTTTTTGGTTCTCTCAGCACACTTGTGTTTTCTACTTGCTTTATGTTTATTTCTGTTTACTAACCTCTAACCAAAATACCAAAATATTTTTCAATTTGTTTGTTTCTTCTTCTTCTCTGTGTGTTTAGGGTTTTGCAAGGAGATTAATGACAAAGACATTCATTCAAGTCTAAATCAGATGGACGTTTGACCTCATCTTGGTCAAACTATCAAGAGTTTGCTTCAACTATAAGTTACCCGTGGTGGTGGGCTATTTTCTCGAGAAATGTGATTTTTCAAGATCAAATTGTCTTGTGTTGAAATTCATTGGTTTATCAAGCAGTGTTCTATGAGAAGTTTGGTCCAGATATTCAGAGAATTATGTCAAAAATCAAAATTGATGGTCGATGATTCAGTTGCAAATTATTCAGTGGTTCGTCTTTGAATCTATCAGGGTAAAGTCAGAATTTGGTTTAGATGATTGTTGCTTCAGGTACAAGTAATTCCTTGGTCCATGAATAGTTGTATTCATTTTATCAGAGATGTGTAAAAAAAACAATGAAGGTAGGTTTTGAATAGAAATTGAGAATTCATGCTACGAAACCTTGACCAAAAGCTTTGCTCTAGCCAATACAAACTCACAAGCTCATTTGGAAATCTATGTTACTCAACCTCCTGGAGACTACCCTGTTAATCTAAGAGAAGACATTGTTAAGGGGTTTGTCAGGATTTGTTCATTCATCAGGGAAGAAGGAAAGATATCACGCAAGCTTGTTGAGTGTATCAATACATATTTGTTAAATGATGGTCCAAATTTGGGCTTTCAGTTGTTAGAGATTTATAGTGCTATGCAGCAGTTTTCTATTTCACTGTTGGCTGACAACACATGATCGCGTGCTTAAGGATTCACTGATGTTTTATGCAAGGACACAATTAAATTTAATGAGAGGGGCTGCTGATAGGTATTTATTGGTAGAACAACTTTTGGATGTGATTTATAAGGGTCTTGATCAGGGTAGCATGTCTAGTATTTCAATACCGCGGGGTGATGGAAATAAGGATGATAAACTTGGAACTTTGAGTAGCTCGCAATGTGGCTTAGTGGAACTTGCAGCAGTTCTATTTTACAGGGCACGCCTTAATACAACCAGAGCTTAAAAGACTGAAACTTCGCAGAAACAATTGGGATTCAGACACTTATGAGTTTGACGAGGTGTTTAATCAATCTGCATCACAGAAGCGTGTCTATGAGGTTGTGGCTAAACCAGTCGTGGAGAGTGTTCTTGATGGTTATACTAGGACTGTAATGGCTTATGGTCAAACTGGAACGGGGAAAAACTTTTACTCTTGGACAATTAGAAGAAGGAAACACATCAAATCGTGGAATCATGGTGCGTTCAATGGAGGATATTCTTGCTGATTTATCTCCAGATACTGATGCTGTCACTGTCTCCTATCTGCAGTTTTACACGGAGACTCTCCAGGACTTGCTTAATCCAGCAAATGATAACATTCCGATAATGGAAGATCCAAGAGCTGGCGATGTATCTTTGCCTGGGGCAACTATTGTAGATATCAGGGACCAGCAAAACTTTTTGGAGTTGTTAAGAATCGGGGAAGCTAGCTGAACTGCTGCTAATACCAAAATGAACACAGGATCTTCTCGTAGTCACGCAATGCTGACGGTACATATTAAGAGGTCTGTCGCAGAAAGCAAAGATCAATGAAGTGGCCTTCTTCTTATATGGATCTTCAGAAGGGAATTACAATCGGTAATGTAGAGGTAATAGATGGAAATGGGCCTGTTAAATTTATGAGATGTGTTACACGCCATTGAAGATGGAGCATGGCTAAGATAAAAGCTGTTCATTGGACTTGATATTTGCTCAGATATACAGCAATAGAGATTTTCTTCAGTGATTCAGTTTCCCCAGTATTTTTGAACTTTGCCTCACAGAAGGATGCAAAAGATATAGGAAACTTGATAGTTACTACCAGAAATGAATATTTATTTCCCAAAGGAAGTGGAAGGGAAAGAATTCAGTGCTGAAACCTCTCATACTAAAGTATCAGTTTGGATCCATATTACATCTTGTATAGTTGGATTCACATAAGTTGTTATCTGTTTTACATTATGGTTTTAGCAATGACGATTCATGATATATTTTCTGGTGAAGATGGGATTTAACCTGTTGTGGAATATTATAATTGCATAAATTGATCTTTTGGGATGTGCTGAGTTTATTGAGGATGCTGAGTGTTTGTTGGATAATGCAGATTGCAAATATGATAAGTCACTTTGGGTAGCTCTTCTTGGAGATTGTACTAAGTGTTCTAACTATGACACTGCCGAACGCATCGCAAAGAAGATGATTCAATTGGAGCCTAACTTCCATTTGGTCTATTTTCTGCCTGGTAACTTTTTACAGACAGGTTAACCAATGAAAGAGGCTTTCATCAAAACTAAATGTGCTTGTCACAGAAAGCTTACAATTGGGGTCCGTATTTTCCAAAACGGATGGTGCGTTTTCTGAACTTAGCTCAAGGTAACAACCTTCATCTGAGGTGAGCGGGAGAGCAAAATCAGCAAATATTGTTGTTGTTATGGATGAATTGTGAATGGATATTATAGATCAAGATGGTAGAACCATGGCCTGTATGACAGAAGAATGGAAGCAATTGGTTGGAAATGAAGCTGCCTCCGCCGGTACTCGTTACAATGTGCCATTAATCAACTCCCTTATACTGCATGTTGGAATGCAAGCAATCGAGCAGCTCAAGTCTTGAGCTCTCCATGCATACGGGCTGGCTATATTTTCTGTTGGCACTGCTTTGGATATTTTCCGGACTTTGATCGTTGACTTGGATACGGAAGGACAGTACCTTTTCCTTAATGCTTTTGCTAACCAACTGCGTCATCCCAATACTCGCACACACTACTTTTCCTTCGTTTGCTGAATCAAACCAGGAAATTATCCAAGAACAAATTACAAGAGTTTTGCTAGAATGCCTTATTGTAAATCGACTTCTTCTCATTGCTAGCTTCTGCATATGCATAAATGGCTGAAATGGCTTTACAGGGATGTGACTCAAAGATTACAAGCTAATGGTTTTTCCAACATTTCCTGAAGTCCATGCACGCACTGCTGAGTTTAAATCCTTGACTATTACTGCAACTACTGATGGAATTGAGGAATGCTGTAAACTACGTGGCGGTCATGGTTATATTACTAGCAGCGGTCTATCTGAGTTATTTGCAGTTTATGCTCTTGGACTACTCTTAGACCTTGGACTTCATGGACCTTTGGACTTAGAATTAGGACTCTTATTCCTATGCTTGGAGTATTGTGGATCTTAGCCTTTATTTGGCTCGCTCATTAGCTTATGCTTTAAATCGGATGGAATTCTTTTTTTGCTTGCTATGGAGTGTGCTACAAGTCGGTTAGATCTTTCTTACCTCTAGCTCTTGTTTTGATTTCTAGGATAGTCACTTCATCTCTTCCCCTTCTTAAATTTTCAAAACTTTCTCCCTCTTTCAAAACCTTCTTGGTTTCAAACTTCAAAACCGCTTTCGCAATAAAACCTTGACTTTCGTCAAGTGATTTTTAAACTTTGTTTTTTTTAATAAAAGTTAATCAATGTTAATCATGCTTTGACCAATTTCAAAAGACATAAAAAATACAAAAACTCATCAACTCTTTTTGTGCCTTTATGTACTTTTTCACTTTAAAACTTTTCATAAAGTTTAGACATGATTCATTTCTATAGTTGAGATGTAAATCTCCTATTCCCCATATTATTAAGACTTTGACATTTTCCACGTTGATGTTGAGTGATAGTCTTGTTGATAATCCAAGCAAATCCTCCATCTTTATGTGACGCAGATGTTGTCTTAATACTCGTGGGTGGATAGTCGCAGTTTTCTCCTTGAAATGACGACTTGTCTTTACATCTAAAATCAATCAAAACCAACAAATTTTTGTCATTTGTACCACGAACTACGGGGTTTTGATTCCATATTGCACTTTGTGGGTACGTAGGCATGAGACGATAAGTCTCTCCAAACACAAAAATCTAAAAAATAATTCTCTTCTCATCTCCCCAATATCTTTTCAAACAAACCGTTTTCAAACCAAAAAGCGTAAATATTTCAAAGGGCTCCTATAGAGTACTATAGACGTTTTGAGTGCTAACACCTTCCCATTGCGTAACCAACCCCCTTACCCCGATCTCTGTTTCTTGTTCTTGTTTTAGAACTCTTTGGCTTTGTTCGCTCTTTTTCCTTTCCTTAATTTGGATAAAATAAAAGTGCGGTGGCGACTCTTGTTTTTTTTTGAGTTAAGTTAATTAATAACTTACGCTCACGATTTTTATCGCTACACAATCGTCCCGAGATCTCCAGAATGTGGGTTGACTAGCTCTTTCGGAGGTGGGTAGTTGGCTGATGACGGGTCCCCGCGGAGGGGGCACGTGGAGAACGTATGGAAGACGTGTTATTCTTCCCCACGAGGGAAGATGCCATAAGTTGTTTTCATAGGTTTTTTTCATAAGTTATGTCCAACAAATAATATCACCAAACTTAGGCTAATAGGTAAACTTGAATGAGACAATGAAAACAAATATTTAATCTCATTGATCTTTTAGTTTGTTTATCTATTTAACATTAGTTGAATTTCTTATTTACAAATTGATCTTACCTGATCAGAAGAGATTGCTGGCCATCGCGCGTCGTTGCGCTGAAGGCTGTCCACCGGATGTAGGGAGGAAAAGGGGGTGTACCTATAAGGCACTCCAATGACAAATTAAGTAATGGACCAGGGTGAGAGCAAATACAGAAAAGAGGTGTAGAAAATTGAATACCTGACCCTCTAGTGAAAGAGGGTAGTTATAGAGAGACCCCAGCGCAGGGCGAACGATCACTATTGTTGGACTGGATTGTCAGGCCCAACCCAGGTGACTGTTAGGACTTACATGGAATAGTGAAGACCAGCACATGGTCTTCGCCCCAGTTCAACCATCCCGTGATCTCCAGAAGGTGGGCTGACTAGCTCTTTCGGAGATGGGTAGTTGGCTGATGACGTATCCCCGCGGAGGGGGCACATTGAGAACGTGTGGAAGACGTGTTGTTCTGCCCGACGAGGGAAGATGCCATAAGTTATTTTCGTAAGTTTTTTTCATAAGTTATGTCCAAAAAATAGTATCACCAAACTTAGGCTAATAGGTAAACTTGAATGAGACAATGAAAACAAATATTTAATCTCATTGATCTTTTAGTTTGTTTATCTATTTAACATTAGTTGAATTTCTTATTTACAAATTGATCTTACCTGATCAGAAGAGATTACTGGCCGCCGCGCATCGTTGAGCTGAAGGCTGTCCACCGGAGGTAGGGAGGAGGAGGGGGTGTACCTACAAGGCACTCTAATGCCAAATTAAGTAATGGACCAGAGTGAGAGCAAATACAGAAAAGAGGTGTAGAAAATTGAATACCTGACCCTCTAGTGGAAGAGGGTAGTTATAGAGAGACCCCAAGGCAGGGCCAACAGTCACTCGTGTTAGACTGGATTGTCAGGCCTAACCCAGGTGACTGTTAGGACTTACATGGCGTAGTGAAGACCAACACATGGTTTTCGCCACAGTTCAACCGTCCCATGATCTCCAGAATGTGGGTGGACTAGATCTTTCATAGGTGGGTAGTTGGCTGATGACGGGACCCCGCGGAGGGGGCATGTGGAGAACGTGTGGAAGACATGTTGTTCTGCCCGACGAGGGAAGATGCCATAAGTTGTTTTCGTAAGTTTTTTTCATAAGTTATGTCCAACAAATAGTATCACCAAACTTAGGCTAATAGGTAAACTTAAATGAGACAATGAAAACAAATATTTAATCTCATTGATTTTTTAGTTTGTTTATCTATTTAACATTAGTTGAATTTCTTATTTACAAATTGATCTTACCTGATCAGAAGAGATTGCTGGTCGTCGCACGTCGTTGAGCTGAAGGCTGTCCACCGGAGGTCGGGAGGAGGAGGGGGTGTACCTACAAGGCACTCTAATGCCAAATTAATTAATGGACCAGAGTGAGAGCAAATACAGAAAAGAGGTGTAGAAAATTGAATACCTGACCCTCTAGTGAAAGAGGATAGTTACAGTGAGACCCCAACGCATGGACAACGGTCACTCGTGTTAGACTGGATTGCCAGGCCCAACCCAGGTGACTGTTAGGACTTACATGGCGTAGTGAAGACCAGCACGTGGTCTACGCCCCAGTTCAACCATCCCGTGATCTCCAGATGGTGGGTTGACCAGCTCTTTCGGAGGTGGGTAGTTGGATGATGACGTGTCCCCGCGGAGAGGGCACGTGGAGAACGTGTGGAAGACGTGTTGTTCTGCCCGACGAGGGAAGATGCTTGCCTCGATGTGTCTAGAACCGTGCTCGACACTGGGGATTTAGGCCTTCCCCAAATAGCGTTGGGTTGGGCCTACCCGACGGATGGGCAGGCCTGGGCCCAGTCCAGAACAGAAGCCCCCCAAGTCGTAGCTCCAAAGTAAAGGAGCTATGACTTAACGATAACTGTGTCGGGGAAGAAGAAGGCGCGAGGGAGAAACTTTTTCGGACTGCCATGTCGAGGGCGCGGGAGCGCGGGGACTCAGACTCGTCAGGCTATCCGGTCGAAGAGGGGGAAGGTTGGCGTGTTCTTGCCTGCCCGTGCTCGCAGGGGAGAATGAAGGGATGTGCCGTTCACGATGGCCACGTGTCTAACAATCAATGGGCCATGTAGGGCAGCTACCCTAGGGTACTCGAGTGCCTAGGGGCGCTTCGAGTCTCGTGCTAGGTTTATAAATAGGCAGGTGCCTGCCCCTTTACCATTTTTCGTATTCTCTTGCTTTTGCACGTGATACTTAGATTTCCTCACACGTGTAAGTAAGAATTGCACCTAAGAGGGGGTGAATTAGATTCTTTTGAAATTTTCTGGTTTTAAGAGAGTTATGTTTTTTTCTTTTAGCGGAGTGATGTTATGAAAGCTTTTAAAGGCAGAAAGTAAAAGAGACACAGGAAATTATAGTGGTTCCCCTCACACTCCGTGGGTACTCCACTCCCCTTTCGACTCGAAAGAGATTTCACTATAGGGAGATCAAAGGCTCTTAAACACCTTTAAGATCTAAACACTAAGTGCAATGAGAACAATCCTCTCTAATGCACACACTTGCTTTCAACAATCCTGAACAGCAAGGGGAAATAAATACAATCTGATTTTTGTAATGATTTGTAACAATGTATACAATTTTTTATCAATGCTGAGATTGATATTCTCTTTCAATGAGACATTCCACAAGTTTCTAAGACTTATTGCTCAAGAATTTTCTTTTCAAAGGATACGAAATTTATGCAGAAAATTCTTTGTGAAAATTGATTTTTCTTAGAAGTGGAAAGATGAAGTTGTGATACAGATTTTTAAAGAGAATTGAAAGAGATGTCTTTTTGAATTTTGAAAGATTTAGGTATTTATATTACATAAACACCTCTTATGAAAAACATGCAAATCTCCAGAAAAATTGATGAACAGTTGTCATGTTTCAAAGGAAACATTCCACAGAAATTCGATTGAAGAGATGCAATTTTTCAGAAAGATTTTTCAAAAACGTTCAGTGAGCAATCGATTGCACAAAGAGCCCAATCAATTGCACCTTCACAGAAACACTTGAAAATTCAAAATTTTCAAAAGAGCAATCGATTGCACCTTTGGACCAATCGATTTCACTTCAAAACAGAAGTGAAAAATTGAGAAATTTTAAGCATGCAATCGATTGCATCAAAGCAGCAATCGATTGCTTGCTGAAACAGAAGCAAAAATGAGTTAAAATATTGATCATGCAATCGATTGCACTTACAAAAACTTAGAAAAATTCTCATTTTTAAAAAGCTTGTGTTAGTGTAAAAAGTAATGTAAATAATTTTTAATGTTTTGAGCAATTAGGACTTAAATACTTAATGGAAGTTCTCATTATACCTTCTGAGGAAAATATCCTTAAAGTAGTCTTTATCCTGATGCTTGGTGGTTGATCATATTTTCCTTCTTAAGAGATTTGTCTTCATCAAAACATATGATGATCTCTGAGAATCTTGATTTCACATTCTCCCCCTTTTTGATGATGATAAAGTACTCTTCTTTTGTTGCAATGTTCTTTCCGGTAAAATCTTTCTCCCCCTCAATTTGTGAAGTTGACAAGTTTTTCTCCCCCTCAATGTGTGAAGTTAAGAAGTTCTGAATTTGTATTGAGGTTCAAAATAGTCTTGTATTTGTACCTTAAGGATCAAGGAAAGACAACAAGCAAGAAAAGAGTAACATCCTTTTCCCCCTTTTGACATTATCAAAAAGAAGGGAAAGACGGATTAAGGAAATAATATATATATAGATGATAGACAATGATAATAATTTGAAAATAAAATACCAACTTAGTCATAAATTCAAATTACAAAATGAAAATAGTACAAAGAAACTAGAAAGTACGGAATTCAAATAACAGAAATGACTTAAAAAGACTACATAAAACACATAATAAAAGTTTATGACATATCCATGTTGGGGTCAAAGGTTGATTGGTTTGGAAATGATGTCTGGAGAGGTGATGGACGAGTTGGAGGGACAGTCGGGTTTGAAGGATCATATGGCAGAATGTATAAGTGAGAGTACAGATAGGAGAATTGTTGATTGACGGCCTCTTGGAAGTTGGTGATCCGAGTGTTGGTTGACTCTTGAATAACATTGTATTGGTCATTGATGGAAGTGTTGAGATTTCCAAACTGTTGAGTCATGTAATCTATTAACTGTTGGTTACTCGGGCCATGTTCATTTGGAGGAGGAGGAGGAGCATCATCATCTTCTTCATTTTCTTCCTCGTCATTTTCAGTCATACCTTCACCAAGATACACAATGGTTTTGGTTTTCGGGTTGTATTTGACGCCCATCCGAGAGTCCACATTTTTAATTGAGATCTTGTTGATATTTGAGTCCATGAGATACTTATCAAATCCTTTAAAGTCTACTTCAAAATGTTCCAAAATCTTTGTGATGAACCATGCATACGGCAGAAACTTGGATTTTTCGTTGATTCCGCGCATGTGAGTCAGGATTAAATTTGACCAACTTATGGGAATGCCATTCTTAATAGTATATAAAATATGCCTTTCTAGATCAGTCACGATGTAATGGTTTCCGCCTCTTGGGAACATTATGTAAACCATAAAATAATGAAACAACCGATCATCAATGTTAAAGATACCTGCCGACCATGAGTTTCGAGAGGGTTCCATGCTGCCTAAGGATCTGACATGTTTTGCATGGAATTCTGCTTCATTCATACGACCAAGACTTCAATAGAGTTCTCGTTTGTTGTATGCTTGCCAGAGGTCTTCGTTTTCTTCATAGAGTCTCCCACCAGAGGTTGGAATATTCAGAATCCTACCAAGTGTTTTTGAGTGGAGTGGGATTCTTTTTCCTTGAACATATGTTACCATCTTGCCTTCTTCCATTTGTAGGTTACTATAGAACAATCTTACCAAATCCGAATAAGACGGCCTGGATGAGGAAATCACAGGTTCCAACCCACATGCAATCAAAGTTTCTTGAAAAGAAAAACATTCTTTAGGGAATGATGAGAGAATACCATATTTTGGTTTTTGCACAACCTTCTTCTGAAAATATTTGGTGAACTTTTCCCTTTGTTCATCATCCAAGTGTTGAATAACAAGTGGAGTTTTTGAAGATGAGGAGGCTGGACCTTTGCCTTTGTCTTGTGCTGAAATCTTCCTTTTTGAGCGTGAAGCCATGGGAAAATGATGGATGGAGTTTTTAGAGTTTGTGAGAAAAGAAGGAGTTTTTATGGAGAGGTTATGTTTTGAAGGAGATGGTTAAGAAAGGTTATGAGAAGTTGGGTTTTATAATGGTTGAGAGAGGAGTTATTGTGGGATATGAGTGGTTAAAGGTATTGATGATTAAGACTTTGGGAATATGACAATTAAAGGTCAATGTCTTGAGACTAGAACTAAGTAATAATGGCTAGTCATAGGTAGGTAAAAAAAGTAATGATAAGGTAGTTGGAAGGTTTAAGAATCCATGGATCTATTAAATAGAAAGAGAAAAAACAGTTTTACACTAGGTGCAATCGATTGCTCTACAAAACAAAAACGAAATTGACAAAAACTACAGAGTGCAATCGATTGACACAGGGGTGCAATCAATTGCTTGCTTCAAAAATTAATAAAATTGTAAAACTTACAGTGAGCAATCGATTGACACAGAGGTGCAATCGATTGCATGTAGTGAAATTTGAGAAAAATGCCACAGATGAAGTTCTTTCATGATTCAACATCAGTTTCATCCAGAATTACAAGTTCCCTTCGTATTTTGAAGAAAGATTCATTTGCCAAAGGCTTCGTGAATATATCGGCAAGCTGATTATGAGTATCCATAAATGTTATCTCGACATCTCCTTGAAGTACATAATCTCGCAGAAAATGATGTCGTATGTCGATGTGCTTGGTCCTTGAATGCATGATTGGATTCTTTGTTATGTTAATTGCACTTGTGTTGTCACAGCGAAGAGGAATGCTACCCAGGTCGAGTTCGTAGTCACGAAGTTGTTGCTTGAGCCAAAGTATCTGCACACAGCAACTTCCCGCTGCTATGTACTCCGCTTCATCCGTACTAAGTGCTACACATGCTTGTTTCTTGCAGGCCCATGAGACTAGTGCATTTTCCAAGATGTGACATGTTCCACTTGTACTCTTTCTATTAGTTTTACAGCCTTCATAATCCGCGTCAGAATATCCAATTAAATTGCATATACTACTTTTAGGATACCATAAGCCGACATTTGTTGTTCCTTTGAGATACTTCATAATCTGCTTGACTGCCATCAGGTGAGACTCCTTTGGATTTGCTTGAAAGCAAGCGCAAAGACAGACGCTAAACATAATGTCAGGGCGACTTGCTGTCAAGTATAATAAGGAACCAATCATACCTCTATATTTTGTGATATCAACCGACACACCGGATTCATCTTGATCTACATATGTACCGGATCCCATAGGTGTAGATAAAGTCTTGCAATTGTCCATATCAAACTTCTTTAATAATTCTTTGCAGTATTTTGATTGATTGATAAAGATCCCATTCTTGAGTTGCTTGATCTAAAGTCCAAGAAGGTAGTTCATTTTTCCCATCATAGACATTTCAAATTCTCCTTGCATCATAGATGAGAATTCTTCGCATAACTTTGTATTGGTTGAACCGAAGATGATGTCATCAACATATACTTGTACCAAGAGAGTACCTTTAAGATCTAAACACTAAGTGCAATGAGAACAATCCTCTCTAATGCACACACTTGCTTTCAACAATCCTGAATAACAAGGGGAAATAAATACAATCTGATTTTTGTAATGATTTCTAACAGTGTATACAGTTGTTTATCAATGCTGAGATTGATCTTCTCTTTCAATGAGAAATTTATGCAGAAAATTCTTTGTGAAAATTGATTTTTCTTAGAAGTGGAAAGAGGAAATTGTGATACAGATTTTTAAAGAGAATAGAAAGAGATGTGTTTTTGAATTTTGAAAGAGTTAGGTATTTATATTACATAAACACCTCTTGAGAAAAACATGCAAATCTCCAGAAAAATTGATGAACAGTTGTCATGTTTCAAAGGAAACATTCCACGGAAATTCGATTGAGAGATGCAATTTTTCAGAAAGATTTTTCAAAAACGTTCAGTGAGAAATCGATTGCACAAAGAGCCCAATCGATTGCACCTTCACAAATACACTTGAAAATTCAAAATTTTCAAAAGAGCAATCGATTGCACCTTTGGACCAATCGATTGCACTTCAAAACAGAAGTGAAAAATTGAGAAATTTTAAGCATGCAATCGATTGCATCAAAGCAGCAATCGATTGCTTGTTGAAACAGAAGCAAAAATGAGTTAAAATATTGATCATGCAATCAATTGCTCTAAGAGTGCAATCGATTTCACTTACAAAAACTTAGAAAAATTCTTATTTTAAAAAAACTTGTGTTAGTGTAAAAAGTAATGTAAATAATTTTTAATGTTTTGAGCAATTAGGACTTAAATACTTAATGGAAGCTCTCATTATACCTTCTGAGGAAAATATCCTTAAAGTAGTCTTTGTCCTGATGCTTGATGGTTGATCATCTTTTCCTTCTGAAGAGATTTGTCTTCATCAAAATATATGCTGATCTCTGAGAATCTTGATTTCACAACACGCAGTTGCTCATCATCGCCACCGTTACGTCCGCCGCGTACTCCGTCATCTCCACCGATTCAGTAAGTTTTCTGCCTCTATTTCTTCATTTTCTTTAAATTCGACGTCGTTGTCGAGGGTATGATGAATGTCCCTAGGAGGGCGAGGGTTTTTCATTGACTACGGCGGGATACCCTTTAACTTAGAATGAAGGCCCCGAGGACATTTGGGGCTGTAGGATGAACGTCCCGGGGACAGTCGACATGATATGGATGGGTACCCTGGGGATGAAGCATAGGGTCAGATGAATACCCCGAGGACATTGAATGGGACTGGATGGATGCCCCGAGGAGGAACCTCTGGCCAAAAATGGATGCTTCAGGGATGCGAGCTGCCTCCGAGTTATGGTCGTCGTCCTCATCGCCCTTTCACTTGATTTGTGGTGGAAGAGTGAATTTGATCTTGAACGTTGAACTCACTATTTCCTTCTTCTTTTCAGGTGAATATGACCTCGTGGGCGTCGGGAATTATGGAAGTCGATGTGGAGCCGGAGGTTCTAGTTGTCGAGGTGCAGGCCCGCTCTGTCGAGGACTGGGTCACCGAGGAACCTTTAAATACGTCGTCCTGCTTCGTCGACAGCGACTGATAACGCGAAATCATATCGTTTATTTGGTTTGATTTACATGCATTTATTTGTGAATTTTATTAATTTATCTTGATTTATGTTCTATTATATGATTAATTTACTTCGTTTTGCAGATTGGGGAGAATTTGGACTAAAGAAAGAAAAGGAGAAGAAACAGATGAAAAACGGATGAAAAATAGATGAAAAACAGCAGATACGGATTCTGCTGCTGTGACGACCGTCACAGGTCCATGACGACCGTCATGCGGGTGACGACCGTCACATTTCATGACGACCGTCACGCAGACAAAAAATGCAGAATCAGAATTCACGATCAATCTCAACTTAAATCCTTCCTACACTTTCTCCACTCACTGCCCACTACTGGAAGTTACTACACTTTCTCCACTCACTGCCCACTACTGGAAGTTACTACCACTTTCTCCATATCTCACGCATGATCTCAGGAAGTTGAGATAAGAAACATCTCCTATAAATAGACAAGAGATTCACAGAGAAAGGGGTGGATTCTTCATCCCGAAGTTCTGCCAAAGTTCCATCAAAGTTATTTATCGTTACTTTTATTTTCTTTTCCATTTACCTTCAGTTCAGAATATTGTATTTTCTTCCTGTGCCTTTTATTTCTCGCCAAAGTAGAATCCTGCCGACATTGTGGGGGACTACCCAAGGATTTGAGATCAGTACAATTTACAGGTTTTTATTAATTGAATTACTACTTTATTTCTGTTATGATGCACGCTTTATTATTCCGTTGTTTATGTCTATTTCCGTTCGCATTAATTATCATGTCTGGCTAAGTTAGTTTTATCGGTATGTAACCGAATTAGTAGGATAGGATTCGATAGTAACCTGCATCTTTCCTTTTTACAAACAACCTTTCTGGCCGTAGTGTTTAAATTTATTTACTGAATAAACTTCGTCGCGAAAGCGAGAACTTATTTAAAAGTAGTTTTGCCACGAAAGTGGGAAATTAATTAAGGTACGAACCAACAAGCGAAAGCTGCGGCAAGACCAGATAGTAAACACTAGGCATTTGTTTTAATAACAGCGAAAGCACTTTAAAATGGATTAGAACCTAGAGATTTCCAAAAAGTAGTTTTAACCCCGAATGGGACAGCGAAAGCGTACATTCGGCCCTTAGAATTATGACTAGCATCAACAACCATCGTGAGACGAAAGTCTTCAGATCACTATTTTCTTCTGAACAATGTTTGCAAAGAGTAAGAAGCATCGGTGACCTGTCGAATCCCAGATAACTAAGTCTTTGCATACCGATATCCTTTACCGCATTTCTCTAAACCAATTTTCTTTATTTCTTTTGCATTTAATTTCATTCGCATTCAATTTTCCTAATTCCAATAGCCTTAGCTTTACGCCGTAATAATAGATAACGGTAGATTGACATTGGTCTCTGTGGGTTCGACAATCTTTTATATTACTTCGATATTTCCGTGCACTTGCGGAGCGATCAAGTTTTTGGCGCCGTTGCCGGGGACCAACAGTCAATATTGTGATTCCGTTGTTGCATAGTATAGACTAAGGCACTCTTATCTAAATCATTATGTATAACCCATATTTCCCTTATAATTATCATCCTCCATATTATAACTACCACCCCCAATATTTCGAGGAACCACAAATTCCGCTTAAATCTGACCTCGAAATATTATTAGAAGATTTCAATACTACACACTCTCACCCAAATTCCCTCTATGATGACGACTCCCAATGTTTTCATGAAACTCAAGATTTTGATACATCCAACCTCGAACTACTACTAGAAGAATTCAATGAGACGTCTACTCACTCTAGGATAGAATATATGATGGAGCGCTTTGTGGAAACACAAACTCTTCAAAACAAAGATTTTAGAAAACAACATCTCCAAATTAATGAAGACCTTAGGCAGATGAACGTTATTGTCGATTCCCTCGCAACTCACAGCGAGACTTTGGAGACTCAAACCTCCCTGCTTAGACAAACACCTCTAGAACCCTTCCCAGAAGGACATGTGAATGTTGTAACAACCGTTAATGAAAAACAAATAGAAGATCCTAGGGAGATTGATGATGAGCCTGAGGAGAGTTTTGGTTAGAAAAGCATACATATTGAGAAAAATCCACCGACACCAACCGAAAGGGAGGGTGTCGAAGAGGTAGAGAAGGAAGCATGTATCGTTGCTCCTCCTCCCTATACCCCACCTATTTCTTTCCCACAAAGGTTTGCAGAAGTTAAGGTAGACTCCCAATCCAAAACATATGTGGAGGTGTAACACGGTGGGAGAACTGACTTTAAACAATGTTGCGGATAGCAAGAGTCGCCACCGACTTTTATTTTATCCATAAGGAAAGGTTATAAAAGAACAGGAAAGACCTTAGAGAATATTTTGGGTCCGGGGGGTAGGTTATGAAAAGGGAAGGTGTTAGCACCCTTTTCATCCATGGTTATCCATGGGCTCTTAGGTACTTAAGCTCACTTTTGAATTGTTTTGAAAGTGTAGTGTGTGAATAGCAAAAAATTTCAGAATAGTTTAATAATAATCCGTGTATGGATGTGAAAAAAACTTGTTTGAAAATTTTGTTGGAAATTTGTTTAAGTGTGAAAAAGTTTTGAAGTGAGCAAGCACCTAGGAGTAACCTACCCTAATGTTTAAAGGTCTTTCTTATTCTTTATTCTTTCCTTTAGTAAGACTATCCCTACTATAATGGAGTAGGTAGTCCTTACTTTGGATGTTAAGGGACATGTGAGGGACAATTTGACTTTGAAGGCCATTGTGGGATGTAATAAGCACATATAAGGGACCATCATCATTTTTCGAAAGGGACTCGATTCGTAAAGGCAACCATAAGGGACTTTGATGATTTTTCTATTTGAGGGACTTGCTTTATACACCCCACTTAACCATTATTCGTAGGCAACTTGAGGGATATCCTTAGGAAGTGAGACGGCGATTAAAATCGACTTACGTGTGTGACGTGTTTACTTTAATTATCTTTATTTAAAAGTGATCTAAATTTATTTTAATATTACATACATGTTGTTACACTCCCTAATTACTAACCATAATAATAATTAAATAATTAAACAACTTTACATCCAAGAAACAATTACAAAATAATAAGCAAAATAATTAAATAAAATATAAATAAGCAATAATAAATAATAAAGGGGGTTAATTCTAAGTTTACTCGGCAAGACATCGCATCTTGTGCCTACGTATCCTTACGGGAGCGGAATCAGAGTAATCGTAGTTCCCCTCAAAAGGGAGGTTAGAGACTTCTTGACTGTGGTCAAGGTCTCAAGGGGAATAAACGCATCTTAAGGACACGCTTACGCGGAGTGTAGAAACTCCAAATCTCTACGTTGAATTGTTAAGTTGTAATTAGGGTTAAATTAGGGATTCCACGGCGGGAAACCCTAAAATGAGCGCGGCGGCTCTTTGACCTAATGCTAGGGGTAAAATTGTAATTTTTCCTGCGGCGAGACATTTGTGAAAATTAGGGTTTGTGAGGTTGTAAGGGTTTGAAGTTGAGGACTATTGGCGCGGCGGCCAAACGGTTAGACCTAACCTTCGGATGTGTGTAATGTAACAAGAATATTGATGAATGTGTGAGAAATTAATCATACGATCAGGGAAATAATGACAGAAATTAAAATCATTCATGCAGAAACTTAAAGGCAGAAATTAGGACGCGATTATTAGGGTTCGCGAGGTTACAACCGAGAAGCAGTTACAATAATAATAAAACTTAAATAAAACACCACGCATGAGCTGCAAAAGATGAACACTGTTAATAAGCAAAGTTAGACGGTAATTGGACGAGTCAGGAGAAAAAGTGCAATATTGAAGATTTTTGTTGTTTTTAAAGAAAAGGTGGTAATTATATTTATAAAAGAAAGAGTAATGTTAATTTTTAAAAATATTTTAAATTTAATCTAAAAAAAAGTTTTAATTTACATATTTTTAAAATGATTTTTAAGTTATTTATTCGGAAAAAGTTTTTTTATTTTTATTATATGAAAAGAGGTTTTTTTAATTTTATTATAAAAAAGGATTTTAAAGTTTTTTATTTATTTTTTAAAAAAAAGGTTTTAAGTTTATTATAAAAAAGCTTTTTCTAACTATTATCTTATGAAAAAAATAATGCCAATATTAGTCTTTAAAAAAAAATTAATAAAGTTTAAACTAAATATAAAAAAAAAAAAAAAAGGGTAAAAAGAAATAAAGGGGTTGGGCCGGTCATCACTCCCGGACCCAACCCGGTTGATGTAAGTGTGGAATTTAGGGACTAGGGTTTCAGAAACCCCAATCTCTTCTTCGCGGCGCATGCTTTCTTCGTCTTCTTCCTTCGTTTTGCTGCGATTCCCTCCTCAATCATGTTGGAAATCCTGAAATCAAACCGACCAATGTCAAAAGTGACAACATTATGTTCTTTGCTTACGTTTCTCGTTCGCGATCGGTATTGAGGGGAGGCGATGATGACGATGTTCTGAGTTTCAGAGGAAGGTATTTGCTCGCCGATCTTTAAACGGCGCCGGTGAATCCTCTTCACTCGTGTTGCCTCGTTTTGATCTCTCTCCCTCTCGCGGCCACTAGGGTTTGGTGTTCTTTGCCGTTTTCGTTTCCTCTTTCTCTCTCGCGGCTACCAGGGTTTCTATTCGAGGTGATGTTGTTCTTATATATTCTCCTCATTTCTTTGTTGAATGGGCCTTTCTGATATTATTTTTCCTTTTGATTTGATCTCAAAACCTTCCGTTTTCGGAAGCGATTTGCACAAAATGATATGATATTCTGATTGAGATCCTTTGATTGAGCCCGTTTTGGATTGATTTTTGCTTGATCATTTTTCTGATACACTGATTGGATTTTGTTTCCTTTTCTGACTTCGTTTGAATCTTTCTAAATCTTTGCTTCCCATTGTGATCCACTAGATTGGCTTTCGAACGGGATTTACTTGACACAGTTGGATTTGCCTCGATTTGCTTTCAGAAACGGGCTTGCTTTAATCCGCTTTGGGACCAAACTTAATTGGATATCTTCTTTGAAACTGATTTGGATTCTGTTTTATGATGGTTTACTGATTCGATTTGGGATACACCTTTTGATATCTTCTGGATTTTTGCATGTGTGGTTTTGACCAAACCGGTTCATGGTGCAGATATCCTTGAGCCCTGCTCGTATTCAATTCGTTTTGGGTCCAACCAAACTTGCTTCGGTCTTGGATACAGTTTGTGAATTGATATGGCTTTGTGAACTTTGTCTGCTTTTTCTTTGAACTGATACGCTTGTTCACTTGGATTTATGAACTGATGGACTAACTGAATCATGTTTCAGTTCAACTTTCTGGTTTTCCTGATACAAATTCACTGACTCTTTTTTTCTTCTTTCAGAGGGCAACTGATGGTGTGGTTACTGACGGATCAATGCTACCGAGAATGGTCATATGGTGATGATGACCATTGGTCTGAACCTTTGAGGGATGCTATTGCCATTTGGTTTTGGTTGCGTTGCCTTAGCGATGATGACCTTTGGGTCTGAGCTGATATTTTGAGTTGATAGCTTGCACGAAATTACCAATGCTTGTAGTTAGACGTTCGGTAGGGAGTTGGTAACGGCTTCGGCCGTGGCTCTCCCAGCCACTCGAATTCTCACGCCCAATGATGGTTAAACTGAGGGCTGAATCCACGTTGATTCCTTTATTTCTGTGGCTTTTAGTGAATTGCTTATGATGAACTGATTTGTCTTTTTTTGATATAGATTCACTGGGATTAAACTCTCTGATACGCGGAGGACTTTCTGCTACTCGCTGTTGGCTTGTTTTGTTGTTTGTCGAACATGAAACTTAATGAGTTTATATGATGCTCATGAAACCCTTTTTGAGGCAGCTGCGGTTTGATTCTAATAATCCAGCATAGTTTACATTGCTGAACTGGTTCTTTGAATTGGCCGTATGCTTTTCGATTTTGCTGAGTATTTCTTCTGTGGTAAGAACTAGACTTGTTTCCGGGACCGTTCTGTTGTTCTGTGGTTGTGAATAATGATTTGCATGTAATTTTTAGACAGCCTTTGAAATTGATTCCTTTGATGTACTTACCATTCTGTTTTTCGAGCTGGTTCAGCGGCTTGTGAATTGAAATTTCGTTCAATTTGAGCATCCTGTGAATTGTTTTATGCAATTTAGGTGCAACTTACGAACTGTTTTGGTGTTGAGTTCTGTTATGAACTTTTGTACTGATGCTGTTTTGGTGAATTTCAGGTGTTGACAAACTTTGAACACAAAGTGGCTCATACCCGTCGGCATCCGGGTTTATGACCAAATTGATTGTGCTGCTTTACCCTTGTATCAGTTTGGAAACCAAATGGGATTTATTCGATGATGGCGTAGACCCTTTTCAGTTAATCATTTATCGGCCCGAACTTCTTTTACTTCTTCATCTTTCTCGGTTGTCCCGTATGATAAGAACAGGGATCACCTGATCTGACGCCAATGGCGCGGATCGGTAACGGGGGTTGGACGCAGCTTCGGTTGTGCCACTCCCGGCGCTCGATGATGACATTGTTCTGAGAGTGTCGAACAATTTCTAACATCTTTTTTTTCTATTCTGTTTGTTTTGTTTTGATGTGCAGGTGAATCGGAGACTTTGCGGAGAAGCTCAAAGGACATCAAGAAGGATACTTAGAAATTTTAGGGCTTAGGACTTTTTAGGATATACACCTCTTTTGTAACTTGTAATAAAAAAAGCATTATGAAATAATTCAATAATACATTTTTTATCCAAATTATTTCCCTTTTGTAAATCGTGATGAAATATTATGAATAAAATTCAACTTTCTATCCAAATTCTCTTTACAAATTGTAATAATAATAAAATATTATGAATGAACTTCACATATTTATTAAAATCATCTTTCATTTCTTCTCCATGATTTAATTCTCAAAACATCTCAACATACGATTCATCAGTCGAATATCCTTGAATTAATCCGATCCAATCTTAATACTTTTGACATGAATAAGCTCCAATAATCAGTAGAAGTTTTCACTGTTGTCCCTCTAAAGATGAACTGGAAGATAGAAGAATGATCTCTTGTTAAACCCTGTTCCACAGATCAGACTTTCCAAACCAAATTGATATCAAACCCACGTAAATAAACGCCTCAGAACTTAATAACAACCCGTTTTCAAGGAATTAGCTGAATTTGCGTAAAATGACCAAAATACCCCTGGAACCAAATCCAACCTCTCTTTGATTTTGGCAAAAAAATCATGAAGTTTGACTTTGGTTTGACCACAGTTGACCTCAGTTTGACTTTTTAACTGCTTTTGACTTATCTGATCATCTGACTGAGCAAACTTTTGAGAAAAGTCTTGAAACTTGACATGGGGGTTCTTATACACATATAAGATGTTATGAAGCTCACTTGAAGTCTTGGAAGTCCATTTAGCCTGATTAAAGTCAAAACCCTAGTTTTGGATGCACTGCTTAGGAGGTGCATTGTCTGAGGGAATTGTCAACTCTTCTGACCAATTGTGAACTTTGTGAACCTTGTGAACCTTCTTGGAACACAAAGTCTTGTATTGTGAGGGCAAATTTTGGGGTGCAACAGCTGCCCCTGTTCAATTTTCTGAAACCTGAGGGGTTAGATTGGTATATTTGCCAGTCGTAACCTGGAAGGTTGAAGGGGATTGAACACAAAAGCCCAAAAATTTGCACTCACCAGTGCACTAGAGTGGTACAGATGGCTGGTTGAATATGATTGAGTGGGCTTAAAGATGCCACTAGGGGGGGAGCAGTTCAAAATATGGGTGTATGATGAAAGCTGTCAGGAGTCTGGAATAATAATGATGTAGCAGCATGTCTTCATGAGGATAGAGCAATCAATAGTGATAACCCTAAAGCAGTCTTGAAGCAATGATATGATTTCAGGAGGATAGAACAACGAATGGCTCTAAAGCAGTCTTGAAATAATAATGTGATATGTCTTCAGGAAGATAGAGCAATCAATAGCTCTAAAGCAGTCTTGAAGTAATGATTTCAGGAGGATAGAGCAATGGATAGCTCTAAAGCAGTCTTGAAATAATAATGTAATTTCAGGAGGATAGAGCAATGGATAACTCTAAAGCAGTCTTGAAATAATTAGATGGCTTCAGGCGGATAGAGCAATCAATAGCTCTAAGGCAGTCTTGAAGTAGTAATATGACCTCATGAGGATAGAGCAATGAATAGCTCTAAAGCAGTCTTGAAGTAATAGGATGATTTCAGGAGGATAGAGCAATTAGTAGCTATGAAGCAGTCTTGAAGTCATGAGAGGCTATCAGGAGGATAAAGTAACCCTGAGGTTACAATAAAGTAGTCCCAAAGTAATAAGCAGCTCATCAGGAGGATAAAGTAACCCTGAGGTTACAATAAAGCAGTCCCAAAGATCATAAGCTTGTTTGTTGGATAATTAACCTGAAAACAAGGTAGCATTCTGTATAACAACATTAGTTTATGCTTTATGTATGCATGTATGACATGATGCACTTAGGTAATGTACTATAGACATATATGTTATGGTATGATGTAAATGATGTATGTATGCTATGACACTGCTGGAGGTGTCTGGATATCCTTGTATAACAACTGCTGGCCAAGGAAAATAAATCCCGATTCGTTGTTGAAGAATATATAACCCTCCGTCTGCTGGGGATAACAAGGTATGGATAACCTCCCGTTGTCGTTTGATAGTAGGATAAGTATAACATCCCGTCTTCGTTCATCGTGCCCTTATTGGAAAGTAATTTCCCGTATATCCGTATGAGGATAAAAGAGATGGATATAGATTCCAGGGGAGATTAGAAAAATGGATTAGTCCTACTGATGGTTTGTAACTGTCTTGTAAAGATGAACCGGCGAAGCTTCGTTGAAATCCTTCCCTCGTTCGTCCTTAGTAAATACTATTACTGCATTTTCATGCATTTCTGGTAAACATCAATCATATTAAAAGCATACATGCATTTCTGGTAAACATCAATCATATTCAAAGGCATACATACATTCAAACACAACCAATGGACGTTTCGCTTATGTAAATAGGGTAAAAGTAAATCTGGATTCAAAAGATGGAATTTATTTATATCAAAAGTGACCCATACACGGGTAAGTTCGTACAAGGAGACATAAACCCTAGTAAGAGAATTTTGTCATGAAGTTTTACAAAAAGAATCAGCTATGTGGGAAATAATCCTATTGAGTTTCAATTCTACTATTGCCACTCAAGTATCTCATCTTCTTGCTGTTGAGACGGAAACGATTGGATTGAGCTTTATCTGTTTGAGCTTGAGTAAGTAGTACAACTGGTTGTAGTTTCATGAGTGATCCAAACTAGACATAGTCATACGCTTTAATCCCTAACTTTTGCCTGGATTGCCTTTTCAGGTTTTCAATCCACCGGGATACCCTTTTTTGCCCAAGCCGCCTTTTCAGGTTTTCGACTTGCCGGGTGTACATCTTTTTATATATATATATCCCTAATTTTTGCCCAAACCCTTTTGGTTTGCCGGGATGCCCTTATTTTTGCCTAGGCCTGTCAACCTAGCGGGTCTCTTTTTATGCGTAGTATTTTTTAACTATGTCTGCGTTTACAGGTTGTGGGAAGTCTTCACCATCCATTGTAGTCAGTATCATGGCACCTCCTGAGAACACTGTCTTGACTACAAATGGTCCCTCATATGTTGGAGTCCACTTGCCCCTAGGATCACCCTGTGGTAATATGATACGCTTGATTACCAAGTCACCAGCCTGATATACCTTTGGCTTAACCTTCTTGTTAAAAGCTTTGATCATCCGTTTCTGATACATCTGGCCATGACAAACTGCTGCTAACCTTTTCTCATCAATCAAATTTATCTGGTCAAGTCGAGTCTGAATCCACTCATCTTCATCCAAGCCTGCATCCTTCATAATTCTCAAGGAGGGGATCTGAACTTCAATAGGCAGAACTGCTTCCATACCATAGACTAAGGAGAATGGGGTTGCCCCTGTTGAAGTACGTATTGTAGTACGATAACCATGCAGAGCAAATGGTAACATCTCGTGCTAATCCTTGTAAGTAACAGTCATCTTCTGTACAATCTTCTTAATGTTCTTATTAGCAGCTTCAACTGCCCCATTCATCTTTGGACGATACGGAGAAGAGTTGTGATGCTTAATCTTGAACTGCGTACAGAGATCAGTAATCATAGTGTTGTTCAGATTAGAGCCATTGTCAGTGATAATCCTTTCAGGGATACCATACCTACATATGAGATTATTCTTAATGAACCGAGCCACAACATTCTTAGTCACAGATGCAAATGAAGCTGCCTCTACCCACTTCGTGAAGTAATCAATAGCAACCAGAATGAAACGATGCCCATTAGAAGCAGTAGGCTTGATCTCACCAATCATATCAATGCCCCACATGGCAAAGGGCCAAGGAGCAGTCAACACATTCAATGGAGATGGAGGTACATGTACTTTATCAGCATAGATTTGACATTTGTGACATGTTCTGGAGTGTTGATAGCAATCAGCTTCCATGGTAGACCAATAGTAACCTGCTCTCAAAATCTTCTTTGCCATGGTATGACCACTAGAATGAGTGCCAAAGGTCCCATCATGCATCTCTTCCATAATTTCTGTAGCTTCCTTCTTATCCACACAACGAAGCATAGTTGAATCATGATTACGCTTATACATAATGCCATTACTCAGAAAGAACTTAGCAGAAAACCTTCTCAGGAACTTCCTATCTTTGACAGATGCCCCTTCAGGGAACTCCTGAGCTTCAAGATAGTTTTTCACTTCATAGAACCAAGGCTTCTCCTCTGCCCCTTCAGTGTCAATCTCATTGCAGTATGCAGGCTTCTCAAATCTATCAATGGTAATCTTGGGAGCTTCATCATCCCAGCTGATCTCAAACATAGATGCCATGGTGGCCAATGCGTCTGCCAACTGATTCTCTCTTCGTGGAATATGTCCAAAAGTAATCTCTTTGAAATGTGGGATCAAAGACAACACATGTTCTCTGTAAGGAATGAGATTATCAGGCTTTGTATCCCAATCTCCTTTAATCTGACTTATTACCAGAGCTGAATCTCCATACACCTCAAGGAACTGAATCTTCATATCAATAGCAACTTGCATACCCATGATACATGCCTCATACTCAGCCATGTTATTGGTACAATAGAAACAAAGTCTGGCAGTAATCGGGGTATGACAACCTTCAGGGGAACTAATCACAACACCAACACCATTACCATGTGCATTGGAGGCACCATCAAAAACCATAGTCCATCGGGATCCTTGTTCAGGTCCGTCATATTGTCCAGGTTCTTTGGTAACAGACATAATGTCTTCATCAGGGAACTCAAAATTCATTGACTGGTAATCATCTACTGCTTGATGAGCCAAATGATCAGCAACAACACTCCCCTTAATGGCCTTCTGAGTAGTATACTGTATATCATATTCCGTCAAGATCATTTGCCATCTTGCAATTCTTCCGGAGAGAGCAGGTTTCTCAAATATGTACTTGATTGGATCCATCTTCGAAATCAACAAGGTAGTATGGGTCAACATATACTGTCTTAGTCGGCGAGCAGCCCATGCCAAAGCGCAGCAAGTTTTCTCGAGCAGTGAGTATCTTGTTTCACAGTCGGTAAACTTTTTGCTAAGGTAGTATATTGCCTGCTCTTTTCGACCAGACTCGTCATGTTGCCCCAATACACACCCCATTGAGTTGTCTAATACTGTTAAATACATAATCAAGGGTCTCCCATCAACTGGTGGCATTAAAATTGGAGGTTCTAGCAAATATCTCTTGATTTCATCAAAGGCAGTCTGGCACTCATCATTCCATTCCATCACCTGATCTTTCTTCAACAACTTGAAGATTGGCTCACAGGTGGTAGTTAATTGGGAAATAAATCTTGCAATGTAGTTCAATCGTCCCAAGAAACCTCTAACCTCCTTCTCAGTACGGGGAGCTGGCATCTCTCGTATAGCTTTCACTTTTGCAGGATCCACTTCAATACCTTTTCCACTGACAATGAAACCCAGGAGCTTTCCAGATCTAACTCCAAAAGTACACTTGTTTGGATTTAATCTCAACCTGTATTTCTTCAACCTCTCAAACAACTTGTGCAGATGGTCAAGATGTTGTTCTTCATTCCGAGACCTGGCTATCATATCATCCACATATACCTCTATCTCATGATGAATCATATCATGAAACAAAGCCACCATGGCACGCTGATATGTTGCCCCTGCATTCTTCAAACCAAATGGCATTACCTTATAGCAAAAGGTGCCCCACTGTGTCACAAATGTAGTCTTCTCCATATCTTCAGGTGCCATCTTGATTTGATTGTAACCAGAGAAACCATCCATAAAAGAGAATACCTTATGCTGAGCAGTGTTGTCTACCAGGAGATCAATATGAGGAAGTGGAAAGTCATCTTTAGGGCTAGCCTTGTTCAGATCTCTGTAGTCTACACACATACGTACCTTACCATCTTTCTTAGGAACTGGTACCACATTTGCAACCCACTGAGGATAAGAAGTTACGGCCAAGAACCCTGCATTGAACTGTTTCATTACCTCTGCTTTGATCTTTTCTGACATTTCAGGACGCATACGACGAACCTTCTGCTTCTTTGGACGACAATCTTCTTTCACTGGCAAACGGTGAACCACAATGTCTGTATCCAACCCTGGCATATCTTCATAAGACCAAGCAAAGATCTCCACATAGTCACGTAGCATCTGAATCAACCTGCTCTTGACACTGTCCTCTAAATCAGCCCCTATTTTGACCTCTTTTCTGTTTTCTTCAGTTCCCAGATTCACAACTTCGACTGGCTCTTCATGTGGCTGTATAGCTTTCTCTTCTTGTTGTAACAACCTAGCAAGCTCCACAGGTATTTCACAATCGTCCTCGTTTCCGTCTTCAGTTTGATAGATCGGATTCTCGAAATTGTAATTGGCAATAGTAGAACTGTTATCAACTGGATCCAGAGTGGATGAGGATCTGCATTTTAGTGACGTGGGTGTGTGTAAGAACACATAGCTGATAAAGCAAAAATAAAAGAAAAAGAAAGACAAGGAACACAATATTTACGAAAACGAAACGTCCACTGATCTTATTGAATGAAGTATGCAAATGAAATGACAACCCGCAACAAGCACACCATTGTGCCCCGGGTAAGGCACATGGCTTGAAAGTTTTAATTGTTCCAGAAATTACAAATTTAAAAACATAACACAGTAATAGTATTTACTCCTGACTAAAGGAGATAGGGATAACATCTTCAGCTTTCCAATTATTGAGTCCAGCACCCACAGTAGGAAAAATCCATGCCTCCAAGTTGTAGTCTTCATCTTGATCTCCCACAGCATTGATAACCCCTTGATTGGTGATACGAACAGCACGAGCACGACGAACAGCCTTCTGGGACTCTGCAGTGAAACCCAAACCAAACTTGTCAGACTTGTATGGAATATCAGGAATCTGACCCCAAATAGTACAACCACCTTCTTCCACCACAGCTTTTGCATCATTGAGGGAGGCCAATGCCATTGTTGGAGGGTTTCTGATGACCACAGGAACCTTCTTCACAGCAGGAGGAGTCACACAATCCTTAACAGCCCAGGGAACCACTTCAAATGACTGACATGGAGTTTCAATGTATTCACCTTCTACTTCCAGATACTTGAAAGTGTTTACATGGCTGACAAAGTATTCTTCCTCTCCAAAGACAGTAACAACTTTTCCATTCACCGGATATCTCAACTTTTGATGTAATGTGGAGGTCACAGCACCTGCCCCATGGATCCAGGGACGACCAAGCAGACATGAGTACGAAGGACGAATATCCATCACATAGAATGTAGCAGTAAACACCTGAGAGCCAACCTTGATTGGAAGATCAATTTCTCCATGCACTACTCTTCTAGAACCATCAAAAGCCTTTACCACAATATTACTGGGCTTCAATACCGTATCTTCAGGACTCAGCTTGTTCAGGACTTCCTTAGGCAACACATTCAGAGAGGAACCATTGTCTATCAGCACATGAGACAGGGTAGTGCCCCTGCATTCAATTGAAATATGCAAGGCCCTGTTATGATCCCTCTTGGCAGGGGTTGAGTCAGCATCAGAAAATCCTAACCCGTTGTCATAGGTCAGGTGAGCAACACAATTCTCAAACTGGTCCACAGAAATTGCACTGGGTACATGAGCCATCTTTAGAAACTTGATCAATGACTTGGCATGAGCCTCAGAACATAATAACAGGGAGAGCATAGAAATCTTTGAGGGAGTATGCCCCAGCTGATCAACAATATCATAATCACTCTTGCGAATGATTTTCAATACTTCTTCCATCTGCTTAGAGAGGTCATCAGCAGCTGGCACATCAGTAGATACAGGCTCAATAACAGGACCCTTGCCCCGAGCATCAGTGGTGGAAGTAACAGCAGGGGTAACTGCACTCTTAGAAGCAACTGGAGGAGAGAAGACTCTTCCACTACGAGTGATCTTGCTAAATCCAGCAATATTATCAATGTCAACAGGCATATCAGGTAAAGGCTCCTGCTTGACACCATGGATGTAAACATCAGACCCATAGTGCCAAGGCACAGCTTTGTCAGATGTATAAGGAATAGGACCAGGAGTGGTAATGATCAGAGGAGCTACTCTGGCTTCAGCAACAACTTTCACAGGACCTTCAGCAGTAATCTTGATTGGGCCCTGATGAGTGATTTTAATGGGACCCTTTGAAGTGATTCTTAGTGGTACTTTGTCAACCATGTCAACCTCTTCAATCTTCTTACCCTGAGTCAGATGATCTACCATACTTTCTACAGATGCTGGTCTTCTTTCAAACACTATAGTATACTTATCCATGAGACGTTGAATCCCATCTCTCAAAATGAAGCAACTATCCGGCTTATAGGTACAATATAGACAATCTTCATGACAACCTGGAAAGATCCCAGCTTGTACTAACCTCTTTTTGATAACAGACAATGGTGTGCTCAACTCCATAACTGAATAGACATGCAGACCTTCATCAATATCTTCATCAATGGCGTTGACAGTCTTCTCGTGATTTGGCATTGGAGCTGTAATCACATTTGGAGTACCTGGTGGATCAAACTCAATTTCTCCAGCATCAATCATATCCTGAATTTTGTTCTTCAAGACCCAGCAGTTATTAGTATCATGTCCTGGACAGTTTGAATGATATGCACATCGTGCATTGGGATTGTACTTGGGAGAGGTAACATTGGGATTCTGAGGAGCCTCCCTCAGGGTAATAAGTTCAGCTTTCAACAAGTGTTGCAATGCCTGAGCCATTGACATGTTGATCTTCGTGAACTGTCTTCTAGCCCTCTGTTGGTTGCCTTGAGGCTGCTCTGTTGTTGCAGGAGTTGGATTTGAAATATGAACTGCACTAACAGACTGATGCCTTCTGTTACGATCAGGCTGACCATACACAGCATTAGATTCTCTCTTCCCAGTGGGAGGCTTCTTTGCAGCACCTGATGAAGAAGTGCCCACTTGGATCTTACCACTCTTGATACCATTCTCTACTCGCTCTCCTGTCATGATCAACTCAGTGAAGCCAGATGATGAGCTTCCAATGAGATGACTGTAAAACGGACCATTCAGCGTACACATGAACATATCAACCAACTCCCTATCAGTCAAAGGGGGTTGAACTCTTCCAGCTAAGTCTCTCCACTTCTGAGCATACTCCTTAAAGCTTTCTTTGGCGCCCATAGACATGCTTTGAAGCTGCATGCGAGTGGGGGCTAAGTCAGCATTGTATTGATACTGCTTGTAGAAAGCTTCAGCAAGGTCATTCCAATCTCTGATGTTGACACTCTCCAACTGATAATACCACTCTAGCTGAGCTCCAGATAAACTCTCTTGAAAGAAATGGATCCACAACTTTTTATCAGCAGTGTGGGGTTGAATTCTTCTGACATAAGACCTCAGATGCAATTTGGGACAAGAGACCCCATCATAGACAACAAATGTAGGAACTTTGAACCCAAGGGGTATGACCACCCCAGATATCAAGCTCAAATCCTCAAAATCCAGCCCAGATGATTTCTGTAATTCCATAGCATCCATTCTATCCACCAGCATCTTGAATTTGTCTTCGTTAGGCTCATGGTAGTAGTTAGCCTCAGAATCAGAGTCCCCCATAGTGTTGTGGAGACTGCCTCTCTCCTGCTCAGATTCTTCAGATTCATAGTCTTCAACCTGTTCATTGGTCTTGACAGGACCTTTGAACCTTCTTCCCATGTTGAGCAACCCAGCAGACCTTCTAGCCTTCTTAGTCTTCTTGGCCAGCAGTGTCTTCAATTCATCCTGCCCCTTGGATAGGTTCAGGATCAGCTCTTGGAACTGTGCATTCTGTGCCTGGAGATCCTTAACTGATTGTTCAAGAGCCATTGCTGAAATAAACAGCGAGAAGATGAGAAACCTGTGCACAATTATAAACCTGTGATGCAATGATATGGGAATGCATATGCAATGTTTTCAAGGACCGCAGGATTTAAATTTGCTTAAACAATCAAGAAAGTAACTTTTTATTAGTAATAACTTGTTTTGCCTTTTAGGCTTACAAAAAATGAAAACGAAATAAGTACAAAAGATGGGGTTTTAAGTCTCCCATGGACGTTTCCTCTTGGTGTTGAGGTATGAGTTGAGGTTTCGTTCCTCATGAAGTAGCTTTGTTAGCTCTAGGATCCTTGCTTGGCTTGCTTTGTAATGAGCCTCGAAAGTATCCCTTTTCTCTTTCAGTTGGATCCATGATCTCTGCAAGTCTTCCATATCAGTAGGCATGTCTGGGTGAAGGATGGTATAAGTTGTGTCTCCTTCAGCAACAGGTTCCATGGTAACTGGTAGGATGGCAGGATATGGCGTCATGAGTGTCTGAGCACGAAATCGTACCCATCTGAGATAAGCCTCCATAGGAATGGTGTACTTAGGCTCCAGTGTCTTGCTGTCAATCCTGTTTACCTTTCCCCAAGCTCGTATGAATCTCTGACGGTAACCCTGAAGATCGTTGTCGTAGTCAAACACAATGCCCTGAATCAACATGTCATGTGGACCATCGCTCCGGGCGTAACCAAACTGTCGTAAAGCTAGAGATGGGTTGTAGGTGATGCCTCCTCTTATGCCTAGAAGTGGTACATTAGGAAACTCCCCACAACGGTCAATGATGGTGACATTCTCCATAGATCTGGAGCACCAATGGATGTCTGAGTGAGAAAGTGACATGATCCTCTTGGACCATCTGAACTCTTGCTCATTCTTCATTACTGAGCGAGGAAGGTGAGAAATAAACCACCTAGAAAGTAAAGGTATGCAGCACATCAAAGTTCCTCTTGCCCTTGTAGTACGGGTGTGAAGAGAATGTAGGATGTCTCCAAGTAAGGTAGGCACTGGATTGTGACTCAGGAATATGTTGATGGCATGAACGTCTATGAACTGATCAGGATTGGGGAACAACACTAAGCCATAAATCAATAAGGCTAAGATCTCCTCAAAAGCATCGTAGCTCATAGCCTTCAAGAACATTTGAGCTTTATCCACTAATACCTTGGCAAGAATACCTTTAACTCCACTTCTCGTCTCTAGAACAATGTCAGACTTCTTCAGATGTAGAGCTGCAGCAATAACTTCTGGTTTAAGCTCCTTATCTAAGCCTGTGAATGGCTTCTGATCAAGAACATGTATACCCAGAAGTTTAGAGAACTCCTCCATGGTTGGAACCAGCTGATAATCAGGAAATGTAAAGCAATGGTGCTTAGGGTCAAAGAACTGAAACAGCACACTCATCATGTCTTCACTGAACCCTGAAGTAACTAGATCCAATAAGTGACCATGTCTCTTGTTGAACTGGGAATGATCAGGCATTAGGGAAACCAACTCCTTGAGCTTAGCAGGTATCCCTACAAAGTTGATCCTGATGGTGTTTCTACGAGCAGAAGCCATGACCTGCAACAAAGAACAAAGATAAATCCTTTGGTCCTTGAAATGGTTAGGGAAAATGATATGCTTATGATGCATGATGATGTCATGATGTCATGCTCAATCACAAACATGTGGCACACACAAACAAGTCACACCATAGCCCTAGGTTTAAAGGCTTGCATGAGGTTCAAAGGCAAGTACCCTCCCCTGAAGTTAGATGGTTCATCCTGTCCTACAAAAGTAACCAAGTTCTAAGGGATCTCAATATCATTGATCCTTCGCAAGGGTGGTTGTTCAGAAGGCGACTTACTTGCCAACCAAAACCCTCCAAGTTTAAGATCTCAATGAGCGTAGTATCGAGTGTCAACCAACTTCAGTCTGCACCAAAGTCGGTTACCTCACTACTTTCTAAAGGCCAAGATGAGTTAACTAGGGTTCTAAAAGTCAGTTAGTGCATTGACAACATATGGCAGCCTCAATATTATCCTCAACTTGACTTAAGGAATATAAGCACCAACCAAGAAGTCGCACTAACTATGGCCACCAGATCAACCGTATCGATATACGTCGTACAGTTTCCTTGGTCTATTGCCATTTACCTAAGGTACACTAGATCCGGGTTAGGACCTTTCACACATAAGAGCACCCCAACAATATAATAATAAAGCAAACAAGGCAAACAATTTAAAGTGATCTTAATTCCTAAGGGTACCCCTCTTAAATATATCCCCAGCAGAGTCGCCAGTTCTGTAACACGGTGGGAGAACTGACTTTAAACAATGTTGCGGATAGCAAGAGTCGCCACCGACTTTTATTTTATCCATAAGGAAAGGTTATAAAAGAACAGGAAAGACCTTAGAGAATATTTTGGGTCCGGGGGGTAGGTTATGAAAAGGGAAGGTGTTAGCACCCTTTTCATCCATGGTTATCCATGGGCTCTTAGGTACTTAAGCTCACTTTTGAATTGTTTTGAAAGTGTAGTGTGTGAATAGCAAAAAATTTCAGAATAGTTTAATAATAATCCGTGTATGGATGTGAAAAAAACTTGTTTGAAAATTTTGTTGGAAATTTGTTTAAGTGTGAAAAAGTTTTGAAGTGAGCAAGCACCTAGGAGTAACCTACCCTAATGTTTAAAGGTCTTTCTTATTCTTTATTCTTTCCTTTAGTAAGACTATCCCTACTATAATGGAGTAGGTAGTCCTTACTTTGGATGTTAAGGGACATGTGAGGGACAATTTGACTTTGAAGGCCATTGTGGGATGTAATAAGCACATATAAGGGACCATCATCATTTTTCGAAAGGGACTCGATTCGTAAAGGCAACCATAAGGGACTTTGATGATTTTTCTATTTGAGGGACTTGCTTTATACACCCCACTTAACCATTATTCGTAGGCAACTTGAGGGATATCCTTAGGAAGTGAGACGGCGATTAAAATCGACTTACGTGTGTGACGTGTTTACTTTAATTATCTTTATTTAAAAGTGATCTAAATTTATTTTAATATTACATACATGTTGTTACACTCCCTAATTACTAACCATAATAATAATTAAATAATTAAACAACTTTACATCCAAGAAACAATTACAAAATAATAAGCAAAATAATTAAATAAAATATAAATAAGCAATAATAAATAATAAAGGGGGTTAATTCTAAGTTTACTCGGCAAGACATCGCATCTTGTGCCTACGTATCCTTACGGGAGCGGAATCAGAGTAATCGTAGTTCCCCTCAAAAGGGAGGTTAGAGACTTCTTGACTGTGGTCAAGGTCTCAAGGGGAATAAACGCATCTTAAGGACACGCTTACGCGGAGTGTAGAAACTCCAAATCTCTACGTTGAATTGTTAAGTTGTAATTAGGGTTAAATTAGGGATTCCACGGCGGAAAACCCTAAAATGAGCGCGGCGGCTCTTTGACCTAATGCTAGGGGTAAAATTGTAATTTTTCCTGCGGCGAGACATTTGTGAAAATTAGGGTTTGTGAGGTTGTAAGGGTTTGAAGTTGAGGACTATTGGCGCGGCGGCCAAACGGTTAGACCTAACCTTCGGATGTGTGTAATGTAACAAGAATATTGATGAATGTGTGAGAAATTAATCATACGATCAGGGAAATAATGACAGAAATTAAAATCATTCATGCAGAAACTTAAAGGCAGAAATTAGGACGCGATTATTAGGGTTCGCGAGGTTACAACCGAGAAGCAGTTACAATAATAATAAAACTTAAATAAAACACCACGCATGAGCTGCAAAAGATGAACACTGTTAATAAGCAAAGTTAGACGGTAATTGGACGAGTCAGGAGAAAAAGTGCAATATTGAAGATTTTTGTTGTTTTTAAAGAAAAGGTGGTAATTATATTTATAAAAGAAAGAGTAATGTTAATTTTTAAAAATATTTTAAATTTAATCTAAAAAAAAGTTTTAATTTACATATTTTTAAAATGATTTTTAAGTTATTTATTCGGAAAAAGTTTTTTTATTTTTATTATATGAAAAGAGGTTTTTTTAATTTTATTATAAAAAAGGATTTTAAAGTTTTTTATTTATTTTTAAAAAAAAAGGTTTTAAGTTTATTATAAAAAAGCTTTTTCTAACTATTATCTTATGAAAAAAATAATGCCAATATTAGTCTTTAAAAAAAAAATAATAAAGTTTAAACTAAATATAAAAAAAAAAAAAAGGGTAAAAAGAAATAAAGGGGTTGGGCCGGTCATCACTCCCGGACCCAACCCGGTTGATGTAAGTGTGGAATTTAGGGACTAGGGTTTCAGAAACCCCAATCTCTTCTTCGCGGCGCATGCTTTCTTCGTCTTCTTCCTTCGTTTTGCTGCGATTCCCTCCTCAATCATGTTGGAAATCCTGAAATCAAACCGACCAATGTCAAAAGTGACAACATTATGTTCTTTGCTTACGTTTCTCGTTCGCGATCGGTATTGAGGGGAGGCGATGATGACGATGTTCTGAGTTTCAGAGGAAGGTATTTGCTCGCCGATCTTTAAACGGCGCCGGTGAATCCTCTTCACTCGTGTTGCCTCGTTTTGATCTCTCTCCCTCTCGCGGCCACTAGGGTTTGGTGTTCTTTGCCGTTTTCGTTTCCTCTTTCTCTCTCGCGGCTACCAGGGTTTCTATTCGAGGTGATGTTGTTCTTATATATTCTCCTCATTTCTTTGTTGAATGGGCCTTTCTGATATTATTTTTCCTTTTGATTTGATCTCAAAACCTTCCGTTTTCGGAAGCGATTTGCACAAAATGATATGATATTCTGATTGAGATCCTTTGATTGAGCCCGTTTTGGATTGATTTTTGCTTGATCATTTTTCTGATACACTGATTGGATTTTGTTTCCTTTTCTGACTTCGTTTGAATCTTTCTAAATCTTTGCTTCCCATTGTGATCCACTAGATTGGCTTTCGAACGGGATTTACTTGACACAGTTGGATTTGCCTCGATTTGCTTTCAGAAACGGGCTTGCTTTAATCCGCTTTGGGACCAAACTTAATTGGATATCTTCTTTGAAACTGATTTGGATTCTGTTTTATGATGGTTTACTGGTTCGATTTGGGATACACCTTTTGATATCTTCTGGATTTTTGCATGTGTGGTTTTGACCAAACCGGTTCATGGTGCGGATATCCTTGAGCCCTGCTCGTATTCAATTCGTTTTGGGTCCAACCAAACTTGCTTCGGTCTTGGATACAGTTTGTGAATTGATATGGCTTTGTGAACTTTGTCTACTTTTTCTTTGAACTGATACGCTTGTTCACTTGGATTTATGAACTGATGGACTAACTGAATCATGTTTCAGTTCAACTTTCTGGTTTTCCTGATACAAATTCACTGACTCTTTTTTTCTTCTTTCAGAGGGCAACTGATGGTGTGGTTACTGACGGATCAATGCTACCGAGAATGGTCATATGGTGATGATGACCATTGGTCTGAACCTTTGAGGGATGCTATTGCCATTTGGTTTTGGTTGCGTTGCCTTAGCGATGATGACCTTTGGGTCTGAGCTGATATTTTGAGTTGATAGCTTGCACGAAATTACCAATGCTTGTAGTTCGACGTTCGGTAGGGAGTTGGTAACGGCTTCGGCCGTGGCTCTCCCAGCCACTCGAATTCTCACGCCCAATGATGGTTAAACTGAGGGCTGAATCCACGTTGATTCCTTTATTTCTGTGGCTTTTAGTGAATTGCTTATGATGAACTGATTTGTCTTTTTTTGATATAGATTCACTGGGATTAAACTCTCTGATACGCGGCGGACTTTCTGCTACTCGCTGTTGGCTTGTTTTGTTGTTTGTCGAACATGAAACTTAATGAGTTTATATGATGCTCATGAAACCCTTTTTGAGGCAGCTGCGGTTTGATTCTAATAATCCAGCATAGTTTACATTGCTGAACTGGTTCTTTGAATTGGCCGTATGCTTTTCGATTTTGCTGAGTATTTCTTCTGTGGTAAGAACTAGACTTGTTTCCGGGACCGTTCTGTTGTTCTGTGGTTGTGAATAATGATTTGCATGTAATTTTTAGATAGCCTTTGAAATTGATTCCTTTGATGTACTTACCATTCTGTTTTTCGAGCTGGTTCAGCGGCTTGTGAATTGAAATTTCGTTCAATTTGAGCATCCTGTGAATTGTTTTATGCAATTTAGGTGCAACTTACGAACTGTTTTGGTGTTGAGTTCTGTTATGAACTTTTGTACTGATGCTGTTTTGGTGAATTTCAGGTGTTGACAAACTTTGAACACAAAGTGGCTCATACCCGTCGGCATCCGGGTTTATGACCAAATTGATTGTGCTGCTTTACCCTTGTATCAGTTTGGAAACCAAATGGGATTTATTCGATGATGGCGTAGACCCTTTTCAGTTAATCATTTATCGGCCCGAACTTCTTTTACTTCTTCATCTTTCTCGGTTGTCCCGTATGATAAGAACAGGGATCACCTGATCTGACGCCAATGGCGCGGATCGGTAACGGGGGTTGGACGCAGCTTCGGTTGTGCCACTCCCGGCACTCGATGATGACATTGTTCTGAGAGTGTCGAACAATTTCTAATGTTGCGGTGGAAATAGGATCACAAACTATTAATGAGTTTGAATCGCAATTCAATTCACAACCGCTCTTTGATTTATCCGAAGGAAAAGGTCAAAAGAGGGAAAACCTATTTTGCATCGTAAACACAATGCGGGGAAAGATCTAGGGTTCGGGGGTTGGTTAAATTTAGGGAAGGTATTAGCACCCTAAACTTCTGTAGTACTCTACAGGAACCTTTTGTTCAGATGTTTACTATTTGCTTTATTTATTTGCTTAAGGTATATGTACAAAGATTAAAAGTGAGAAAAGGGACCTAAGGGGTTAATTCTAAGTTTACTCGGCAAGACATCGCATCTTGTGCCTACGTATCCTTACGGGAGTGGAATCAGAGTAATCGTAGTTCCCCTCAATAGGGAGGTTAGAAACTTCTTGACTGTGGTCAAGGTCTCAAGGGGAATAAACGCATCTTAAGGACACGCTTACGCGGAGTGTAGAAACTCCAAATCTCTACGTTGAATTGTTAAGTTGTAGTTAGGGTTAAATTAGGTTAGGGATTCCGCGGCGGGAAACCCTAAAATGAGCGCGGCGGCTCTTTGACCTAATGCTAGGGGTAAAATTGTAATCTTGCCTGCGGCGAGGCATTTGTGAAAATTAGGGTTTGGTTAGGGATTCCGCGGCGGGAAACCCTAAAATGAGTGCGGCGACCCTTTTGGCATAACACTAGGATAAAAGCAATTTTGCCCACGGCGGGACACCTAGGCTAAACAGGGTTTGATCCATTAAAGGGGTAAGGCTATTGACTCGGCGGCCAAAAGGCTGGACCTAATCCTTCGGAAGGATAAAACTGTAAAAAAAATGTGAAAATATGACAAATCATTATATGGAGGAATAATTAAGGTACAAAAATAAGAAAAGTAATAAAGGCAGAGGGTATAAAGAAACAAAGAAACATTTCTGAAAACATGAAGAATATGAAAATATGTAATGACACTTAGAATGAAGTGAGGGAGGAAAATAGTGTGGGGCTGTGGCCACCACAAGCACATCTCAACCTCAAGCATGCAAATGAAATGCAGGAATAAAGAAAATAAAAGGTACACAAAATGACACGGCAAACATAAGGAGTTCCTTACGAAAAGGTTTTAATTTTTTAATATTTTAATTATGTAAAAAAATGTTTTAATTTTTTTAATATTTTAATTATATATATAAAAAAAGGTTTTAATTTTAAAATGGAATTACTTAGTTAAAAAAAATTTAAGTTTAAATTATAAAAAAAAAAATGTTAAGTTTAAATTATATATAAAAAAAAATGTTTTTGGGAACAAAAAGGTTTTTTTGGAAAAAAATGTTTACGGGAACAAAAAAAAAGGCTTTTTTTGGAAAAAAATGTTTAGGGGAACAAAAAAAGGCTTTTTTTGGAAAAAAATGTTTACGGGAACAAAAAAAGGTTTTTTTTGGGAAAAAAATGTTTACGGGAACAAAAAAGGTTTTTTTTTGGGAAAAAAATGTTTACGGGAACAAAAAAGGTTTTTTTTGAAAAAAAATGTTTACGGGAACAAAAAAGGTTTTTTTTTGGGAAAAAATGTTTTAGTTTTAATAAAAAAAGGTTTTGATTTTGAAAAAGGTTTTGATAAAAAAAAACAATAGAATTGCAAATGCAAACAGACAATTAATGGACATGCAAACAATCCTATACGACACAATCATGGTTCATACAGATCAAAATCTACAGATCTAAACAACAATGAAGGTTAACATGGCAAGGATGCAAATAAATATGAAAAGGCAAAAGGTTTAGTAATTTAACCTACGAAGCGGAGGTTTGCTTCGGTAAATGTGAAAAAGGTTTGAATAAGGGAACACTGGAGAGCTCCAATCCTTCTGACGAGTTGTGGGAACGACCGCCTTTCTTCCCTGGGGATCTCCTTTGTTTCTCCCTCTCTCTCCTCTTTTCTGAAGAAAACCTTCTGACCCCCTTTTCAACAAAGCAACACATGTATATATAGGGAACAAATTAGGGTTAACACCAAATTGTCAATAATGTCCCTAAAGTCCATTTTAAAGCCCAAACTAAATAATTAGTTAAGAGAAAAAATAAAATTAAAATAATTAAAATAAACTAAAAATAAAACTAATAATCCTATTGATTCCTAAAATCAAAAATATTATAAAAAGAACAAAATTTTTCAATATTTTTTTATTTTATGATTTTTTGGATATTTTTATGAATAATTTAGAAAAAAGTGAAAAAAATAATATTTTAAAAAATGATTTAATTAAAATACGAAAATAATAATTAAATAATAATAAAAAACTATTTTTGTTATTTTTTAATGAAAGATAGAAAAATTTAGAGTAAAAATAATAAAGAACAAAAAAAGTGACAAAGGTGAGATTTAATTTTTAAAATAGTTAGAAAGAAAAAAAAGATTTAATTTTAAAAAAGAATTTAGAGGAAAAAAAGATTTAATTTTAAAAAGAAGTTAGAGAAAAAAAGATTTAATTTTAAAAAAGTTAGAAAAAAAAAATTTAGTTTTAAAAAGGTTAGAAAAAAATATTTAATTTTAAAAAAGTTAGAAAAAAAGATTTAATTTTAAAAGTTAGAAGAAAAAAAAAAAAAGATTTAAAGTTAAAAAAAGTTAGAAAAAAATATTTAACTTTAAAAAAGTTAGAAAAAAAGATTTAATTTTAAAAAAGATAGAAAAAGATTTAACTTTAAAGAGGAGTTAGAAAAAGATTTAAAAAAAGTTAGAAAAAAGATTTAATTTTAAAAAGAAGTTAGATTTTTATTTTTAAAAAATATTAGAATTTGATTAAAAAATGTGTTAGAAATTAATTTAAAAAAAGGTTATAAAAAGATTTACTCTTGAAGAAAAGAAAAAAAAAAAAAAGTTAAATTTTAATCTAAATCCTAAAAGTTAGTAAGAAGAGCTTAAAATGACTTAAATAAATAAACTAAATAGAAAAAAAAAAGTTAATAAAAAACGTTAGTAAAGTTATATAAAAAAATTTAATTAAATTATTATTAGTTAAAAAAAACAAGATCTAAAAAAAAGGTTAATTTATTAAATAAGAATTTAAAATAAAATAAAAAAATAAAATAAAATAAAAAAGAAAGGGTAAAATTTGGGGTATTACAGTTGCCCCTATTTAAATAACTACACCGGATGATTTGAGTGGCCGAGACTCAAGGAATCATGGTGGAGGGATTTAAATATAGATAACCGAAAATTTTGCCCTTATATGTGGCGATATGCAATGCTATGGACCAAGCGAGAACAGACTAATGTAGACGATGCCATGAATATGATATGATGCGTATGCTGGAATGATGGATGCGAAAATGCTGACGAATACGACGACACAGGGACAGACGCTACGAGAAGAAACACACTGGGGAAAATGACGCGCTGAGACACAGTACATCACTGGGGAATTCTAAAAATGATAGTCAACTGGTGCGAATGACCAATTGTCACTTTCAGAAAAGGAACGAGATCCTCGAATGGAGATGGTACCTATGAGACGGCCTCCACTGGGGAATCTAAAAATAAAACTGGATCACGTACGATTGTAAGATCGATTACAGAATGCCGGAGCATTGAGCAAAGAATAACATCCAAGCTTCTGTAACTATCCCTCGTGACAAGATCGGACGGACTTTTCGGAAATCCGTATCAAATATACAGGGTAAAGACTGGCTGTATGCCAAAATAAGTGGACTTTAATGGGAAATGCCCTGATAAGCTTCTCGAGGGAGAACTGTCACTCATCGTTGGAAGGGACTTATGTGCCAAAATGGATAAGCACTCAAATAAAGAGGCTGCTGCTTATCTGATAAATAAATCTTCTCGCATTTAAGGTCGGCGCCTGGAATACGATTCTGATTCTTCTCTTACTGAAAAATAAACTTCTTCATGCTTCAAGATTATGTTCTCCTGAACATGAAAAGGGTAAACTGAACTTCCTCATACTTCAGAATCGTGCTCTCCTTAATATGATTCGGCTCTTTCGGGTAAATGAAATTCTTCATACTTCAGAATCGTGCTCTCCTGAATATGAAAAGGCTAACTGAACTTCCTCATACTTCAGAATCGTGCTCTCCTGAATATGAAACTGGATGACTGAATATACTCATATTTCTGAATCGTGCTCTCCTGAATATGAAACTGGATGACTGAATATGCTCATACTTCAGAATCGTGCTCTCCTGAATATGAAACTGGATGACTGAATTTCTTCATATTTCAGAATCGTGCTCTCCTGAATATGAAACTGGATGACTGAATTTCTTCATATTTCAGAATCGTGCTCTCCTGAATATGAAACTGGATGACTGAATTTCTTCATATTTCAGAATCGTGCTCTCCTGAATATGAAAAGGACTGAACTGAACTTCCTCATAACTCAGAATCGTGCTCTCCTGAATATGATTCGGCTCTTGAATTTTCTTCATACTTCAGAATCGTGCTCTCCTGAATATGATTTCGCTCCTTCTTTTACTAAAGGATAAATGAACTTCTTCATAATTCAGAATCGTGCTCTCCTGAATATGATTCCGCTCAAACCTCCCCGTACTTCAAGATCGTGCTCTCCTGAATACGATTTGGTTCATACCTCCTATACTTCAAGACGACAGGTAAATGGAAGCCCAACTGCTCCATGGAGATGGCCATTTGCTGCGAGTCATAACGAAGATAGGATCGGCTTCTTAGGTGAGAAATGTGGTATGTTGATGCTGTAAAATGTAAAGTGTAAAGGGTTGTAACATGTAGGATTGTAAAGTGTTGTACTGATATATTTTCCAGGCGTGAATTGGCGTGTATCTGTAAAGGATTGTAGTTGATTTTCTTGAAAGATAGTGCAAAATAAATGCACGTCCGGGTACAGTGATAAACTTCTCAAGCGAGATAGTCGCGTATCTGCCAAGGTATGATGAAAATCTTCAGATGGTGCAAAATAAATGCACGTCCGGTTAGGCTTGACGACCGACAAGACTGAGATTCAATCTAGGATCGAGCTAGAAAGAAGACTGGTAATCAAGACTCCATCGAGGGAAACGATCTTGAAGGGTAAATATCTTATCCTGGTAAGGAAAGATAGCTGAGGTAACCGTCATCCACGAGGATCGAGCTCCGTGGGGAAACTGGAAACAAGTAAGTATTTTATGCTTAGGGCTGACAATCTATTTGGAGAGAATGGACAAACCCCAATTACTCGGTGGTAACGACCAATGATGGAGACACGATGAACCTGTGCATGTTATCGCGTATGTTAATGGATATGTTAATATGAATGTATGTTGATGTCTATGTATGTAACTATGCAAGATGTTATGAAATGAGTATGTAATGAGTATGTAATGAACATGTAATGAATATGAATATGTAATGAAATGGGCATGTGATTCTTATGCCCCTGCGTAGGCCGACGAAACAGACTAGAGACAGGACGAGAGACGAAATAAACATCTCGACGGAGATACCCTGCGTTCTCTGCAACCAATACGTCAATCATGGGTGGGAAGGATCAATGGTGGAACCAAATCTGGTTTTAAAGTTCTGAATTCTCTGAGGAGAAGGTAATCTGCTTGGGTGTACAGTATCACGTCTTCACATGGGGAGAAGAAAACCTGGGGGACACTTTTGAGTTACCCAAGAAAAAGTTGTCAGCTTATAGTCTCGCTGGGGACTGTGATGAGGCAATAGCTTGGGAGCCTGTTGCAACACTGAGATTTACTGGGGAACGAAGGCCGCCGTGAGTAAAATCCATCGGGTGCATGAAAAAATTGTGAAATCCCATGGTTTTGATCTTGCAGGACCTTATAGTAGCCGCCATTTGTTTCTTCAAAAACATGGTGCCCCAGGATACTTGCGTTGCGAGGTAGGGTCATCTCAAGAGGATTTTATAGAGAACACCGAGTCTGGTTGCCCCATTGTTCTCAAACTCTTTGAGAGATTTGTCAGGTCTCGACGTAACTGGCACAAATTAATCGTGTTACGACGAAATGTTTGGGAAATAGCTCTTAAGAATGTCAGACTCGCGTTGGTAAGCGAATTGGGAAACTGCCTGCCCCTGTTCAGCAGGATCTTCAAGTTCCACGGGTTATGTTCATATGTAAATCTCTAAGATATCAAGCAAAGTTGTCATGCCTGAAATGCCTATCCTGAGCTTGTCAATGTACACATATATTTGTCTTGAATTTTTGTTTTGAAAAAAAGATATCGCAACAACTTGTGACCGAAATCACTAGTCAGGATATAAGTTTTAATTATAATGCCATCATGAATTTTTTTTCTGAGCATAGCTCGTAGGAGTCAGGAAACGTGATCTTGTCAAGTATGCTTTCAACCGAAGTCCTACTTCAATTAGGTCTTTTAAAGGTTGTATCGTGGCTCAGTTCACGGTTTAAGAAACAAAAGGATAAAGGCTCAAAGTTATATTTGTACCCACCCATTCTTCGTGATGTTCTCCAATCCTAATTCAGTTAACCGGATACGAACGCTCATATCTCAAGAGGATTTGCTATGGTCGAGAACTTATCAAGGCTTTGGACATGGCAGTCGCTCACCTATTACACGATCTTGTTCTTTACTAGGGACTATTTATTGTACCCTCTTGTTTTGCTTTTATTCCCTAACTTTTGCCTGGACAACGTCTTTTGATCTGACTTTGGAGTCCAACGGGATGCCCCAGTTTTGCCTAAGTCTCCTTCATAGGTTTTTGACTTAGCGGGCTCTTATTTTTTGAATATTCTTTTATGCACAAGTCGTGTAAATCTTTTGAAAGGCTCGTGACTGCCCCACTCCTTAGGTAACCGAAGGATAGTCATTGTATTGGACTTCTTAAGATGCTAAGGATAAATTCTCGAAGGTTTGCTCTTCCTTTTTAAGAGTCTAAGCGCTCGATCGGTTTAACTGAAACCTACCCTGCACCAGGTTAGGATGAAGGTTCTTTAAAAGAAAGAAAAACTCCTACTTCAAGGCTCAAAGGGTTGACTAGGGGTTAACATCCTTATATCTCCAGTGTTTGGGATTTGAAACAATGCCTTACATCATCAGCGGGTTTCAATCGAAAGCATACGACAAGAAATTTGACGTTTTAGGTTCGTCATCCTCCTCCCAATTCTCCATCTGAACAAGAGATCGGGTAAAGTTGGCATTATAATTTATGAAAAATATATTTTGAATGAGTGAAACGAATGGATTTATTCAAGACAAACATATGCGTTGCATTAATTAATCAAAGATAAACAAGTTCGTGCATGCTAAATATGATTAATCGAAGAGAAATACATATAAATAAACAAATGAACTGTCGGAAAAATCCTTCTAAATGTTTATGAAATCTTGCATTCAAGAGTAACAGTTTCCTTTGGCGGAGCCTCAATGGAAAGGACGTCTGGTTCATGATCACTGTGAGTCGTCATGGCTTACCCCAGTTATGCTGGTCACATCTTCAACAGTTTTCAGTCGTTGCTTCAAAATAAATTTCCCAGATCCTTTGTTGATCCCGGTCATATCACCTTGAGGGTTACTGAAATGAAGCGGGCTAGGCCTTTGAATAATGACTGGATTCGGCTGATAGGCGTAGCATGCTTTGCAGAATTTGCACTTGACGAGTGAGGAACCCCGAAAGGAGTCTCGATCTTCAGCTGAGCATCGCCAAAAGACAACTTCTTCGTTTCTAGCAAATTTCTGACAACTTTCTTAAGAGCATAGCAATTCTCTAGATCATGGCCGGGCGCACCCTCATGAAATAAACAATGAGCGGTAGCGTTGTAACTTGCAGGTAATGGATTAGGTGGAGGATTAGGAGGCGGACCCAAAGCCCGAGTAGTGATGAGACCTTGCTTGACCAAAGAGGGACACAACTCGGTAAAAGTCATCGGGATCGGCGGACAAGGTTTATACGTTCTTCTGTTTGGCATATTCTGGCGAGGAGCCGGACTCTTTGGCTGTTGAGGAGCAGGAGTATTGGGTGCCTGTAGGTAGTTGACAGGAGGCGGATAAACAGGAGGTTGTTGCATAGGTTGATACATGGGAACCTGTTGATTGAAAGAAGGTGTAATAGCTGCCACATAGGGTTGTTGAGCATATTGGACCGGGTACCCTTGAGGTTGAGCATAACCTTGCAGATGCCGATAAAAGCGTTCCCTTGGTTTACCAGAGGATATAGCATTAGTCTCACTCTCCTTCTTTTTCTGGGAGCTATACGGAGGTTTCTTCGGCTGATCTTTAGAAGCGCCATGATTATTTGTCATTTTACCACTCTTCATACCCAATTCAATCTTGACACCCACAGCAACGATGTCGGAGAAATTTGAAGTCACACTACCCACCATTCTCTCGTAAAATTCTGGACGGACTGTGTCGACAAACCAATCAGCTAACTCTTTCTCGGTCAAAAGAGGTTCTACCTGCGAAGCAGTCTCTCTCCACCTTTGAGCATACTCTTTGAATGACTCAGAATTCTTTTGTGACATACTCAGCAATTGTCTTCTGTCAGGAGCCAGATCCATATTGTACTTGTAGTGTTTGATGAAAGCGTCAGATAAATCTTGAAAGCTCTTAACGCGGGATTGGTCCAAAGTTAAATACCACTTGGAAGAAGCACCCTTCAAACTGTCTTGGAAGCAATGAATCATTAGTTTATCATTCTCAACATGGGCAGCCATTTTGCGATAATACATGATCAAATGGCTCTTAGGACAGGTGGCACCTTCATAGCGATCGAAGCCCGGAGTTTTGAACTTCGGGGGAATAACCAAACCCGAAACCAAACAAACATCCCTTGCAGCGGTCCCAAAAATTTGATCACCCTCTACCTTTTTCAATCTCTGGACGATGGTGTTTACTTCCTCACGAAGCTTATCATGTTTCTCATAACCCTCAACATTCTCATCAAGATTATCAAAAACTGTCTCATTGAAGTACGGTTGCGCACGAGTGTGTACAACAGGTGGTGCAAAGATAGGAGCCCCCCTAGAAACTTCAGAAAACAAGGGCACGGCTTGCTGAACAGGTTGATTAATCGGAACAGTGGCTTGAGGAGGCACAAAACCGGGAGCAAGACCATAAGGTGGGTCCCCTGCTACGGTCACACTTGGTGGAGGGTCCACAGTAACGCCGGTAATCTCAGAAACAACAGTGGGCTGGGTATCCATCTTAGCATTCATGACATGTAACAATTCCATCATTCGCCCCATACCCCCTCGAAGGTCTTCAAGTTCATTGCTAAGGCGATCAATCTCTTTTGCCTGATCCTCCATTCTTTTCCGAGTTTGAGCTCTGGTGTTGTATTGGTGCCGAGAACTCAGGGTGACGAAACTGGAAGGTGAGAGAACCGAGTGTGAGAAATCGGGAGACACATGTAATGCAAAAGTATGATGCTAAAATGTGAATGTAAATGAAGATTTCATGGAATTCAAAACATTTACTAATGCCGTGGGGTACCAAGGAAATCTTTTCCTTGTTTTTTCATTTTATATTTTTTTTTTATTTATGGTATCCCGCGATATCCATAAATGATGTTTGAGCTCCATGAAATACAATGCAATGAGATGCTTTATGGATGCAATGCATGAAAACACACAAAGTCCTAGGTTAAAAACTTGCATGAGGTTCAAAGGCAAATACCCTCCCCTGAAGTTAGATGGTTCATCCTGTCCTACAAAAGTAACCAGGTTCTAAGGGATCTCAATATCATTGATCTTTCACAAGGATGGTTGTTCAGAAGGCAACTTACTTGCCAACCAAAACCCTCCAAGTTTAAGATCTCAATGAGCGTAGTATCGAGTGTCAACCAACTTTAGTCTGCACCAAAGCCGGTTACCCCACTACTTTCTAAAGGCCAAGATGAGTTAACTAGGGTTCTAAAAGTCAGTTAGTGCGTTGACAACATATGGCAGCCTCAATATTATCCTCAACTTGACTTAAGGAATATAAGCACCAACCAAGAAGTCGCACTAACCATGGCCACCAGATCAACCGTATCGATATACGTCGTACAGTTTCCTTGGTCTATTGCCATTTACCTAAGGTACACTAGATCCGGGTGTAGGACCTATCTCACAGCACAAGGAACAGTCCCACAATCAAAGCACAAATATATACATGCAAATGAATAATGTCACAGATAGTAATAAATATGAACAAGTTAGGGATAACCCTCAAAAGTTAAAGGAGTCCCCAGTGAAGTCGCCATTTTCTGTTGCGGTGGAAATAGGATCACAAACTATTAATGAGTTTGAATCGCAATTCAATTCACAACCGCTCTTTGATTTATCCGAAGGAAAAGGTCAAAAGAGGGAAAACCTATTTTGCATCGTAAACACAATGCGGGGAAAGATCTAGGGTTCGGGGGTTGGTTAAATTTAGGGAAGGTATTAGCACCCTAAACTTCTGTAGTACTCTACAGGAACCTTTTGTTCAGATGTTTACTATTTGCTTTATTTATTTGCTTAAGGTATATGTACAAAGATTAAAAGTGAGAAAAGGGACCTAAGGGGTTAATTCTAAGTTTACTCGGCAAGACATCGCATCTTGTGCCTACGTATCCTTACGGGAGTGGAATCAGAGTAATCGTAGTTCCCCTCAATAGGGAGGTTAGAAACTTCTTGACTGTGGTCAAGGTCTCAAGGGGAATAAACGCATCTTAAGGACACGCTTACGCGGAGTGTAGAAACTCCAAATCTCTACGTTGAATTGTTAAGTTGTAGTTAGGGTTAAATTAGGTTAGGGATTCCGCGGCGGGAAACCCTAAAATGAGCGCGGCGGCTCTTTGACCTAATGCTAGGGGTAAAATTGTAATCTTGCCTGCGGCGAGGCATTTGTGAAAATTAGGGTTTGGTTAGGGATTCCGCGGCGGGAAACCCTAAAATGAGTGCGGCGACCCTTTTGGCATAACACTAGGATAAAAGCAATTTTGCCCACGGCGGGACACCTAGGCTAAACAGGGTTTGATCCATTAAAGGGGTAAGGCTATTGACTCGGCGGCCAAAAGGCTGGACCTAATCCTTCGGAAGGATAAAACTGTAAAAAAAATGTGAAAATATGACAAATCATTATATGGAGGAATAATTAAGGTACAAAAATAAGAAAAGTAATAAAGGCAGAGGGTATAAAGAAACAAAGAAACATTTCTGAAAACATGAAGAATATGAAAATATGTAATGACACTTAGAATGAAGTGAGGGAGGAAAATAGTGTGGGGCTGTGGCCACCACAAGCACATCTCAACCTCAAGCATGCAAATGAAATGCAGGAATAAAGAAAATAAAAGGTACACAAAATGACACGGCAAACATAAGGAGTTCCTTACGAAAAGGTTTTAATTTTTTAATATTTTAATTATGTAAAAAAATGTTTTAATTTTTTTAATATTTTAATTATATATATAAAAAAAGGTTTTAATTTTAAAATGGAATTACTTAGTTAAAAAAAATTTAAGTTTAAATTATAAAAAAAAAAATGTTAAGTTTAAATTATATATAAAAAAAAATGTTTTTGGGAACAAAAAGGTTTTTTTGGAAAAAAATGTTTACGGGAACAAAAAAAAAGGCTTTTTTTGGAAAAAAATGTTTAGGGGAACAAAAAAAGGCTTTTTTTGGAAAAAAATGTTTACGGGAACAAAAAAAGGTTTTTTTTGGGAAAAAAATGTTTACGGGAACAAAAAAGGTTTTTTTTTGGGAAAAAAATGTTTACGGGAACAAAAAAGGTTTTTTTTGAAAAAAAATGTTTACGGGAACAAAAAAGGTTTTTTTTTGGGAAAAAATGTTTTAGTTTTAATAAAAAAAGGTTTTGATTTTGAAAAAGGTTTTGATAAAAAAAAACAATAGAATTGCAAATGCAAACAGACAATTAATGGACATGCAAACAATCCTATACGACACAATCATGGTTCATACAGATCAAAATCTACAGATCTAAACAACAATGAAGGTTAACATGGCAAGGATGCAAATAAATATGAAAAGGCAAAAGGTTTAGTAATTTAACCTACGAAGCGGAGGTTTGCTTCGGTAAATGTGAAAAAGGTTTGAATAAGGGAACACTGGAGAGCTCCAATCCTTCTGACGAGTTGTGGGAACGACCGCCTTTCTTCCCTGGGGATCTCCTTTGTTTCTCCCTCTCTCTCCTCTTTTCTGAAGAAAACCTTCTGACCCCCTTTTCAACAAAGCAACACATGTATATATAGGGAACAAATTAGGGTTAACACCAAATTGTCAATAATGTCCCTAAAGTCCATTTTAAAGCCCAAACTAAATAATTAGTTAAGAGAAAAAATAAAATTAAAATAATTAAAATAAACTAAAAATAAAACTAATAATCCTATTGATTCCTAAAATCAAAAATATTATAAAAAGAACAAAATTTTTCAATATTTTTTTATTTTATGATTTTTTGGATATTTTTATGAATAATTTAGAAAAAAGTGAAAAAAATAATATTTTAAAAAATGATTTAATTAAAATACGAAAATAATAATTAAATAATAATAAAAAACTATTTTTGTTATTTTTTAATGAAAGATAGAAAAATTTAGAGTAAAAATAATAAAGAACAAAAAAAGTGACAAAGGTGAGATTTAATTTTTAAAATAGTTAGAAAGAAAAAAAAGATTTAATTTTAAAAAAGAATTTAGAGGAAAAAAAGATTTAATTTTAAAAAGAAGTTAGAGAAAAAAAGATTTAATTTTAAAAAAGTTAGAAAAAAAAAATTTAGTTTTAAAAAGGTTAGAAAAAAATATTTAATTTTAAAAAAGTTAGAAAAAAAGATTTAATTTTAAAAGTTAGAAGAAAAAAAAAAAAAGATTTAAAGTTAAAAAAAGTTAGAAAAAAATATTTAACTTTAAAAAAGTTAGAAAAAAAGATTTAATTTTAAAAAAGATAGAAAAAGATTTAACTTTAAAGAGGAGTTAGAAAAAGATTTAAAAAAAGTTAGAAAAAAGATTTAATTTTAAAAAGAAGTTAGATTTTTATTTTTAAAAAATATTAGAATTTGATTAAAAAATGTGTTAGAAATTAATTTAAAAAAAGGTTATAAAAAGATTTACTCTTGAAGAAAAGAAAAAAAAAAAAGTTAAATTTTAATCTAAATCCTAAAAGTTAGTAAGAAGAGCTTAAAATGACTTAAATAAATAAACTAAATAGAAAAAAAAAAGTTAATAAAAAACGTTAGTAAAGTTATATAAAAAAATTTAATTAAATTATTATTAGTTAAAAAAAACAAGATCTAAAAAAAAGGTTAATTTATTAAATAAGAATTTAAAATAAAATAAAAAAATAAAATAAAATAAAAAAGAAAGGGTAAAATTTGGGGTATTACATCTAACATCTTTTTTTTCTATTCTGTTTGTTTTGTTTTGATGTGCAGGTGAATCGGAGACTTTGCGGAGAAGCTCAAAGGACATCAAGAAGGATACTTAGAAATTTTAGGGCTTAGGACTTTTTAGGATATACACCTCTTTTGTAACTTGTAATAAAAAAAGCATTATGAAATAATTCAATAATACATTTTTTATCCAAATTATTTCCCTTTTGTAAATCGTGATGAAATATTATGAATAAAATTCAACTTTCTATCCAAATTCTCTTTACAAATTGTAATAATAATAAAATATTATGAATGAACTTCACATATTTATTAAAATCATCTTTCATTTCTTCTCCATGATTTAATTCTCAAAACATCTCAACATACGATTCATCAGTCGAATATCCTTGAATTAATCCGATCCAATCTTAATACTTTTGACATGAATAAGCTCCAATAATCAGTAGAAGTTTTCACTGTTGTCCCTCTAAAGATGAACTGGAAGATAGAAGAATGATCTCTTGTTAAACCCTGTTCCACAGATCAGACTTTCCAAACCAAATTGATATCAAACCCACGTAAATAAACGCCTCAGAACTTAATAACAACCCGTTTTCAAGGAATTAGCTGAATTTGCGTAAAATGACCAAAATACCCCTGGAACCAAATCCAACCTCTCTTTGATTTTGGCAAAAAAATCATGAAGTTTGACTTTGGTTTGACCACAGTTGACCTCAGTTTGACTTTTTAACTGCATTGACTGCTTTTGACTTATCTGATCATCTGACTGAGCAAACTTTTGAGAAAAGTCTTGAAACTTGACATGGGGGTTCTTATACACATATAAGATGTTATGAAGCTCACTTGAAGTCTTGGAAGTCCATTTAGCCTGATTAAAGTCAAAACCCTAGTTTTGGATGCACTGCTTAGGAGGTGCATTGTCTGAGGGAATTGTCAACTCTTCTGACCAATTGTGAACTTTGTGAACCTTGTGAACCTTCTTGGAACACAAAGTCTTGTATTGTGAGGGCAAATTTTGGGGTGCAACAGCTGCCCCTGTTCAATTTTCTGAAACCTGAGGGGTTAGATTGGTATATTTGCCAGTCGTAACCTGGAAGGTTGAAGGGGATTGAACACAAAAGCCCAAAAATTTGCACTCACCAGTGCACTAGAGTGGTACAGATGGCTGGTTGAATATGATTGAGTGGGCTTAAAGATGCCACTAGGGGGGGAGCAGTTCAAAATATGGGTGTATGATGAAAGCTGTCAGGAGTCTGGAATAATAATGATGTAGCAGCATGTCTTCATGAGGATAGAGCAATCAATAGTGATAACCCTAAAGCAGTCTTGAAGCAATGATATGATTTCAGGAGGATAGAACAATGAATGGCTCTAAAGCAGTCTTGAAATAATAATGTGATATGTCTTCAGGAAGATAGAGCAATCAATAGCTCTAAAGCAGTCTTGAAGTAATGATTTCAGGAGGATAGAGCAATGGATAGCTCTAAAGCAGTCTTGAAATAATAATGTAATTTCAGGAGGATAGAGCAATGGATAACTCTAAAGCAGTCTTGAAATAATTAGATGGCTTCAGGCGGATAGAGCAATCAATAGCTCTAAGGCAGTCTTGAAGTAGTAATATGACCTCATGAGGATAGAGCAATGAATAGCTCTAAAGCAGTCTTGAAGTAATAGGATGATTTCAGGAGGATAGAGCAATTAGTAGCTCTGAAGCAGTCTTGAAGTCATGAGAGGCTATCAGGAGGATAAAGTAACCCTGAGGTTACAATAAAGTAGTCCCAAAGTAATAAGCAGCTCATCAGGAGGATAAAGTAACCCTGAGGTTACAATAAAGCAGTCCCAAAGATCATAAGCTTGTTTGTTGGATAATTAACCTGAAAACAAGGTAGCATTCTGTATAACAACATTAGTTTATGCTTTATGTATGCATGTATGACATGATGCACTTAGGTAATGTACTATAGACATATATGTTATGGTATGATGTAAATGATGTATGTATGCTATGACACTGCTGGAGGTGTCTGGATATCCTTGTATAACAACTGCTGGCCAAGGAAAATAAATCCCGATTCGTTGTTGAAGAATATATAACCCTCCGTCTGCTGGGGATAACAAGGTATGGATAACCTCCCGTTGTCGTTTGATAGTAGGATAAGTATAACATCCCGTCTTCGTTCATCGTGCCCTTATTGGAAAGTAATTTCCCATATATCCATATGAGGATAAAAGAGATGGATATAGATTCCAGGGGAGATTAGAAAAATGGATTAGTCCTACTGATGGTTTGTAACTGTCTTGTAAAGATGAACCGGCGAAGCTTCGTTGAAATCCTTCCCTCGTTCGTCCTTAGTAAATACTATTACTGCATTTTCATGCATTTCTGGTAAACATCAATCATATTAAAAGCATACATGCATTTCTGGTAAACATCAATCATATTCAAAGGCATACATACATTCAAACACAACCAATGGACGTTTCGCTTATGTAAATAGGGTAAAAGTAAATCTGGATTCAAAAGATGGAATTTATTTATATCAAAAGTGACCCATACACGGGTAAGTTCGTACAAGGAGACATAAACCCTAGTAAGAGAATTTTGTCATGAAGTTTTACAAAAAGAATCAGCTATGTGGGAAATAATCCTATTGAGTTTCAATTCTACTATTGCCACTCAAGTATCTCATCTTCTTGCTGTTGAGACGGAAACGATTGGATTGAGCTTTATCTGTTTGAGCTTGAGTAAGTAGTACAACTGGTTGTAGTTTCATGAGTGATCCAAACTAGACATAGTCATACGCTTTAATCCCTAACTTTTGCCTGGATTGCCTTTTCAGGTTTTCAATCCACCGGGATACCCTTTTTTGCCCAAGCCGCCTTTTCAGGTTTTCGACTTGCCGGGTGTACATCTTTTTATATATATATATCCCTAATTTTTGCCCAAACCCTTTTGGTTTGCCGGGATGCCCTTATTTTTGCCTAGGCCTGTCAACCTAGCGGGTCTCTTTTTATGCGTAGTATTTTTTAACTATGTCTGCGTTTACAGGTTGTGGGAAGTCTTCACCATCCATTGTAGTCAGTATCATGGCACCTCCTGAGAACACTGTCTTGACTACAAATGGTCCCTCATATGTTGGAGTCCACTTGCCCCTAGGATCACCCTGTGGTAATATGATACGCTTGATTACCAAGTCACCAGCCTGATATACCTTTGGCTTAACCTTCTTGTTAAAAGCTTTGATCATCCGTTTCTGATACATCTGGCCATGACAAACTGCTGCTAACCTTTTCTCATCAATCAAATTTATCTGGTCAAGTCGAGTCTGAATCCACTCATCTTCATCCAAGCCTGCATCCTTCATAATTCTCAAGGAGGGGATCTGAACTTCAATAGGCAGAACTGCTTCCATACCATAGACTAAGGAGAATGGGGTTGCCCCTGTTGAAGTACGTATTGTAGTACGATAACCATGCAGAGCAAATGGTAACATCTCGTGCTAATCCTTGTAAGTAACAGTCATCTTCTGTACAATCTTCTTAATGTTCTTATTAGCAGCTTCAACTGCCCCATTCATCTTTGGACGATACGGAGAAGAGTTGTGATGCTTAATCTTGAACTGCGTACAGAGATCAGTAATCATAGTGTTGTTCAGATTAGAGCCATTGTCAGTGATAATCCTTTCAGGGATACCATACCTACATATGAGATTATTCTTAATGAACCGAGCCACAACATTCTTAGTCACAGATGCAAATGAAGCTGCCTCTACCCACTTCGTGAAGTAATCAATAGCAACCAGAATGAAACGATGCCCATTAGAAGCAGTAGGCTTGATCTCACCAATCATATCAATGCCCCACATGGCAAAGGGCCAAGGAGCAGTCAACACATTCAATGGAGATGGAGGTACATGTACTTTATCAGCATAGATTTGACATTTGTGACATGTTCTGGAGTGTTGATAGCAATCAGCTTCCATGGTAGACCAATAGTAACCTGCTCTCAAAATCTTCTTTGCCATGGTATGACCACTAGAATGAGTGCCAAAGGTCCCATCATGCATCTCTTCCATAATTTCTGTAGCTTCCTTCTTATCCACACAACGAAGCATAGTTGAATCATGATTACGCTTATACATAATGCCATTACTCAGAAAGAACTTAGCAGAAAACCTTCTCAGGAACTTCCTATCTTTGACAGATGCCCCTTCAGGGAACTCCTGAGCTTCAAGATAGTTTTTCACTTCATAGAACCAAGGCTTCTCCTCTGCCCCTTCAGTGTCAATCTCATTGCAGTATGCAGGCTTCTCAAATCTATCAATGGTAATCTTGGGAGCTTCATCATCCCAGCTGATCTCAAACATAGATGCCATGGTGGCCAATGCGTCTGCCAACTGATTCTCTCTTCGTGGAATATGTCCAAAAGTAATCTCTTTGAAATGTGGGATCAAAGACAACACATGTTCTCTGTAAGGAATGAGATTATCATGCTTTGTATCCCAATCTCCTTTAATCTGACTTATTACCAGAGCTGAATCTCCATACACCTCAAGGAACTGAATCTTCATATCAATAGCAACTTGCATACCCATGATACATGCCTCATACTCAGCCATGTTATTGGTACAATAGAAACAAAGTCTGGCAGTAATCGGGGTATGACAACCTTCAGGGGAACTAATCACAACACCAACACCATTACCATGTGCATTGGAGGCACCATCAAAAACCATAGTCCATCGGGATCCTTGTTCAGGTCCGTCATATTGTCCAGGTTCTTTGGTAACAGACATAATGTCTTCATCAGGGAACTCAAAATTCATTGACTGGTAATCATCTACTGCTTGATGAGCCAAATGATCAGCAACAACACTCCCCTTAATGGCCTTCTGAGTAGTATACTGTATATCATATTCCGTCAAGATCATTTGCCATCTTGCAATTCTTCCGGAGAGAGCAGGTTTCTCAAATATGTACTTGATTGGATCCATCTTCGAAATCAACAAGGTAGTATGGGTCAACATATACTGTCTTAGTCGGCGAGCAGCCCATGCCAAAGCGCAGCAAGTTTTCTCGAGCAGTGAGTATCTTGTTTCACAGTCGGTAAACTTTTTGCTAAGGTAGTATATTGCCTGCTCTTTTCGACCAGACTCGTCATGTTGCCCCAATACACACCCCATTGAGTTGTCTAATACTGTTAAATACATAATCAAGGGTCTCCCATCAACTGGTGGCATTAAAATTGGAGGTTCTAGCAAATATCTCTTGATTTCATCAAAGGCAGTCTGGCACTCATCATTCCATTCCATCACCTGATCTTTCTTCAACAACTTGAAGATTGGCTCACAGGTGGTAGTTAATTGGGAAATAAATCTTGCAATGTAGTTCAATCGTCCCAAGAAACCTCTAACCTCCTTCTCAGTACGGGGAGCTGGCATCTCTCGTATAGCTTTCACTTTTGCAGGATCCACTTCAATACCTTTTCCACTGACAATGAAACCCAGGAGCTTTCCAGATCTAACTCCAAAAGTACACTTGTTTGGATTTAATCTCAACCTGTATTTCTTCAACCTCTCAAACAACTTGTGCAGATGGTCAAGATGTTGTTCTTCATTCCGAGACCTGGCTATCATATCATCCACATATACCTCTATCTCATGATGAATCATATCATGAAACAAAGCCACCATGGCACGCTGATATGTTGCCCCTGCATTCTTCAAACCAAATGGCATTACCTTATAGCAAAAGGTGCCCCACTGTGTCACAAATGTAGTCTTCTCCATATCTTCAGGTGCCATCTTGATTTGATTGTAACCAGAGAAACCATCCATAAAAGAGAATACCTTATGCTGAGCAGTGTTGTCTACCAGGAGATCAATATGAGGAAGTGGAAAGTCATCTTTAGGGCTAGCCTTGTTCAGATCTCTGTAGTCTACACACATACGTACCTTACCATCTTTCTTAGGAACTGGTACCACATTTGCAACCCACTGAGGATAAGAAGTTACGGCCAAGAACCCTGCATTGAACTGTTTCATTACCTCTGCTTTGATCTTTTCTGACATTTCAGGACGCATACGACGAACCTTCTGCTTCTTTGGACGACAATCTTCTTTCACTGGCAAACGGTGAACCACAATGTCTGTATCCAACCCTGGCATATCTTCATAAGACCAAGCAAAGATCTCCACATAGTCACGTAGCATCTGAATCAACCTGCTCTTGACACTGTCCTCTAAATCAGCCCCTATTTTGACCTCTTTTCTGTTTTCTTCAGTTCCCAGATTCACAACTTCGACTGGCTCTTCATGTGGCTGTATAGCTTTCTCTTCTTGTTGTAACAACCTAGCAAGCTCCACAGGTATTTCACAATCGTCCTCGTTTCCGTCTTCAGTTTGATAGATCGGATTCTCGAAATTGTAATTGGCAATAGTAGAACTGTTATCAACTGGATCCAGAGTGGATGAGGATCTGCATTTTAGTGACGTGGGTGTGTGTAAGAACACATAGCTGATAAAGCAAAAATAAAAGAAAAAGAAAGACAAGGAACACAATATTTACGAAAACGAAACGTCCACTGATCTTATTGAATGAAGTATGCAAATGAAATGACAACCCGCAACAAGCACACCATTGTGCCCCGGGTAAGGCACATGGCTTGAAAGTTTTAATTGTTCCAGAAATTACAAATTTAAAAACATAACACAGTAATAGTATTTACTCCTGACTAAAGGAGATAGGGATAACATCTTCAGCTTTCCAATTATTGAGTCCAGCACCCACAGTAGGAAAAATCCATGCCTCCAAGTTGTAGTCTTCATCTTGATCTCCCACAGCATTGATAACCCCTTGATTGGTGATACGAACAGCACGAGCACGACGAACAGCCTTCTGGGACTCTGCAGTGAAACCCAAACCAAACTTGTCAGACTTGTATGGAATATCAGGAATCTGACCCCAAATAGTACAACCACCTTCTTCCACCACAACTTTTGCATCATTGAGGGAGGCCAATGCCATTGTTGGAGGGTTTCTGATGACCACAGGAACCTTCTTCACAGCAGGAGGAGTCACACAATCCTTAACAGCCCAGGGAACCACTTCAAATGACTGACATGGAGTTTCAATGTATTCACCTTCTACTTCCAGATACTTGAAAGTGTTTACATGGCTGACAAAGTATTCTTCCTCTCCAAAGACAGTAACAACTTTTCCATTCACCGGATATCTCAACTTTTGATGTAATGTGGAGGTCACAGCACCTGCCCCATGGATCCAGGGACGACCAAGCAGACATGAGTACGAAGGACGAATATCCATCACATAGAATGTAGCAGTAAACACCTGAGAGCCAACCTTGATTGGAAGATCAATTTCTCCATGCACTACTCTTCTAGAACCATCAAAAGCCTTTACCACAATATTACTGGGCTTCAATACCGTATCTTCAGGACTCAGCTTGTTCAGGACTTCCTTAGGCAACACATTCAGAGAGGAACCATTGTCTATCAGCACATGAGACAGGGTAGTGCCCCTGCATTCAATTGAAATATGCAAGGCCCTGTTATGATCCCTCTTGGCAGGGGTTGAGTCAGCATCAGAAAATCCTAACCCGTTGTCATAGGTCAGGTGAGCAACACAATTCTCAAACTGGTCCACAGAAATTGCACTGGGTACATGAGCCATCTTTAGAAACTTGATCAATGACTTGGCATGAGCCTCAGAACATAATAACAGGGAGAGCATAGAAATCTTTGAGGGAGTATGCCCCAGCTGATCAACAATATCATAATCACTCTTGCGAATGATTTTCAATACTTCTTCCATCTGCTTAGAGAGGTCATCAGCAGCTGGCACATCAGTAGATACAGGCTCAATAACAGGACCCTTGCCCCGAGCATCAGTGGTGGAAGTAACAGCAGGGGTAACTGCACTCTTAGAAGCAACTGGAGGAGAGAAGACTCTTCCACTACGAGTGATCTTGCTAAATCCAGCAATATTATCAATGTCAACAGGCATATCAGGTAAAGGCTCCTGCTTGACACCATGGATGTAAACATCAGACCCATAGTGCCAAGGCACAGCTTTGTCAGATGTATAAGGAATAGGACCAGGAGTGGTAATGATCAGAGGAGCTACTCTGGCTTCAGCAACAACTTTCACAGGACCTTCAGCAGTAATCTTGATTGGGCCCTGATGAGTGATTTTAATGGGACCCTTTGAAGTGATTCTTAGTGGTACTTTGTCAACCATGTCAACCTCTTCAATCTTCTTACCCTGAGTCAGATGATCTACCATACTTTCTACAGATGCTGGTCTTCTTTCAAACACTATAGTATACTTATCCATGAGACGTTGAATCCCATCTCTCAAAATGAAGCAACTATCCGGCTTATAGGTACAATATAGACAATCTTCATGACAACCTGGAAAGATCCCAGCTTGTACTAACCTCTTTTTGATAACAGACAATGGTGTGCTCAACTCCATAACTGAATAGACATGCAGACCTTCATCAATATCTTCATCAATGGCGTTGACAGTCTTCTCGTGATTTGGCATTGGAGCTGTAATCACATTTGGAGTACCTGGTGGATCAAACTCAATTTCTCCAGCATCAATCATATCCTGAATTTTGTTCTTCAAGACCCAGCAGTTATTAGTATCATGTCCTGGACAGTTTGAATGATATGCACATCGTGCATTGGGATTGTACTTGGGAGAGGTAACATTGGGATTCTGAGGAGCCTCCCTCAGGGTAATAAGTTCAGCTTTCAACAAGTGTTGCAATGCCTGAGCCATTGACATGTTGATCTTCGTGAACTGTCTTCTAGCCCTCTGTTGGTTGCCTTGAGGCTGCTCTGTTGTTGCAGGAGTTGGATTTGAAATATGAACTGCACTAACAGACTGATGCCTTCTGTTACGATCAGGCTGACCATACACAGCATTAGATTCTCTCTTCCCAGTGGGAGGCTTCTTTGCAGCACCTGATGAAGAAGTGCCCACTTGGATCTTACCACTCTTGATACCATTCTCTACTCGCTCTCCTGTCATGATCAACTCAGTGAAGCCAGATGATGAGCTTCCAATGAGATGACTGTAAAACGGACCATTCAGCGTACACATGAACATATCAACCAACTCCCTATCAGTCAAAGGGGGTTGAACTCTTCCAGCTAAGTCTCTCCACTTCTGAGCATACTCCTTAAAGCTTTCTTTGGCGCCCATAGACATGCTTTGAAGCTGCATGCGAGTGGGGGCTAAGTCAGCATTGTATTGATACTGCTTGTAGAAAGCTTCAGCAAGGTCATTCCAATCTCTGATGTTGACACTCTCCAACTGATAATACCACTCTAGCTGAGCTCCAGATAAACTCTCTTGAAAGAAATGGATCCACAACTTTTTATCAGCAGTGTGGGGTTGAATTCTTCTGACATAAGACCTCAGATGCAATTTGGGACAAGAGACCCCATCATAGACAACAAATGTAGGAACTTTGAACCCAAGGGGTATGACCACCCCAGATATCAAGCTCAAATCCTCAAAATCCAGCCCAGATGATTTCTGTAATTCCATAGCATCCATTCTATCCACCAGCATCTTGAATTTGTCTTCGTTAGGCTCATGGTAGTAGTTAGCCTCAGAATCAGAGTCCCCCATAGTGTTGTGGAGACTGCCTCTCTCCTGCTCAGATTCTTCAGATTCATAGTCTTCAACCTGTTCATTGGTCTTGACAGGACCTTTGAACCTTCTTCCCATGTTGAGCAACCCAGCAGACCTTCTAGCCTTCTTAGTCTTCTTGGCCAGCAGTGTCTTCAATTCATCCTGCCCCTTGGATAGGTTCAGGATCAGCTCTTGGAACTGTGCATTCTGTGCCTGGAGATCCTTAACTGATTGTTCAAGAGCCATTGCTGAAATAAACAGCGAGAAGATGAGAAACCTGTGCACAATTATAAACCTGTGATGCAATGATATGGGAATGCATATGCAATGTTTTCAAGGACCACAGGATTTAAATTTGCTTAAACAATCAAGAAAGTAACTTTTTATTAGTAATAACTTGTTTTGCCTTTTAGGCTTACAAAAAATGAAAACGAAATAAGTACAAAAGATGGGGTTTTAAGTCTCCCATGGACGTTTCCTCTTGGTGTTGAGGTATGAGTTGAGGTTTCGTTCCTCATGAAGTAGCTTTGTTAGCTCTAGGATCCTTGCTTGGCTTGCTTTGTAATGAGCCTCGAAAGTATCCCTTTTCTCTTTCAGTTGGATCCATGATCTCTGCAAGTCTTCCATATCAGTAGGCATGTCTGGGTGAAGGATGGTATAAGCTGTGTCTCCTTCAGCAACAGGTTCCATGGTAACTGGTAGGATGGCAGGATATGGCGTCATGAGTGTCTGAGCACGAAATTGTACCCATCTGAGATAAGCCTCCATAGGAATGGTGTACTTAGGCTCCAGTGTCTTGCTGTCAATCCTGTTTACCTTTCCCCAAGCTCGTATGAATCTCTGACGGTAACCCTGAAGATCGTTGTCGTAGTCAAACACAATGCCCTGAATCAACATGTCATGTGGACCATCGCTCCGGGCGTAACCAAACTGTCGTAAAGCTAGAGATGGGTTGTAGGTGATGCCTCCTCTTATGCCTAGAAGTGGTACATTAGGAAACTCCCCACAACGGTCAATGATGGTGACATTCTCCATAGATCTGGAGCACCAATGGATGTCTGAGTGAGAAAGTGACATGATCCTCTTGGACCATCTGAACTCTTGCTCATTCTTCATTACTGAGCGAGGAAGGTGAGAAATAAACCACCTAGAAAGTAAAGGTATGCAGCACATCAAAGTTCCTCTTGCCCTTGTAGTACGGGTGTGAAGAGAATGTAGGATGTCTCCAAGTAAGGTAGGCACTGGATTGTGACTCAGGAATATGTTGATGGCATGAACGTCTATGAACTGATCAGGATTGGGGAACAACACTAAGCCATAAATCAATAAGGCTAAGATCTCCTCAAAAGCATCGTAGCTCATAGCCTTCAAGAACATTTGAGCTTTATCCACTAATACCTTGGCAAGAATACCTTTAACTCCACTTCTCGTCTCTAGAACAATGTCAGACTTCTTCAGATGTAGAGCTGCAGCAATAACTTCTGGTTTAAGCTCCTTCTCTAAGCCTGTGAATGGCTTCTGATCAAGAACATGTATACCCAGAAGTTTAGAGAACTCCTCCATGGTTGGAACCAGCTGATAATCAGGAAATGTAAAGCAATGGTGCTTAGGGTCAAAGAACTGAAACAGCACACTCATCATGTCTTCACTGAACCCTGAAGTAACTAGATCCAATAAGTGACCATGTCTCTTGTTGAACTGGGAATGATCAGGCATTAGGGAAACCAACTCCTTGAGCTTAGCAGGTATCCCTACAAAGTTGATCCTGATGGTGTTTCTACGAGCAGAAGCCATGACCTGCAACAAAGAACAAAGATAAATCCTTTGGTCCTTGAAATGGTTAGGGAAAATGATATGCTTATGATGCATGATGATGTCATGATGTCATGCTCAATCACAAACATGTGGCACACACAAACAAGTCACACCATAGCCCTAGGTTTAAAGGCTTGCATGAGGTTCAAAGGCAAGTACCCTCCCCTGAAGTTAGATGGTTCATCCTGTCCTACAAAAGTAACCAAGTTCTAAGGGATCTCAATATCATTGATCCTTCGCAAGGGTGGTTGTTCAGAAGGAGACTTACTTGCCAACCAAAACCCTCCAAGTTTAAGATCTCAATGAGCGTAGTATCGAGTGTCAACCAACTTCAGTCTGCACCAAAGCCGGTTACCTCACTACTTTCTAAAGGCCAAGATGAGTTAACTAGGGTTCTAAAAGTCAGTTAGTGCATTGACAACATATGGCAGCCTCAATATTATCCTCAACTTGACTTAAGGAATATAAGCACCAACCAAGAAGTCGCACTAACTATGGCCACCAGATCAACCGTATCGATATACGTCGTACAGTTTCCTTGGTCTATTGCCATTTACCTAAGGTACACTAGATCCGGGTTAGGACCTTTCACACATAAGAGCACCCCAACAATATAATAATAAAGCAAACAAGGCAAACAATTTAAAGTGATCTTAATTCCTAAGGGTACCCCTCTTAAATATATCCCCAGCAGAGTCGCCAGTTCTGTAACACGGTGGGAGAACTGACTTTAAACAATGTTGCGGATAGCAAGAGTCGCCACCGACTTTTATTTTATCCATAAGGAAAGGTTATAAAAGAACAGGAAAGACCTTAGAGAATATTTTGGGTCCGGGGGGTAGGTTATGAAAAGGGAAGGTGTTAGCACCCTTTTCATCCATGGTTATCCATGGGCTCTTAGGTACTTAAGCTCACTTTTGAATTGTTTTGAAAGTGTAGTGTGTGAATAGCAAAAAATTTCAGAATAGTTTAATAATAATCCGTGTATGGATGTGAAAAAAACTTGTTTGAAAATTTTGTTGGAAATTTGTTTAAGTGTGAAAAAGTTTTGAAGTGAGCAAGCACCTAGGAGTAACCTACCCTAATGTTTAAAGGTCTTTCTTATTCTTTATTCTTTCCTTTAGTAAGACTATCCCTACTATAATGGAGTAGGTAGTCCTTACTTTGGATGTTAAGGGACATGTGAGGGACAATTTGACTTTGAAGGCCATTGTGGGATGTAATAAGCACATATAAGGGACCATCATCATTTTTCGAAAGGGACTCGATTCGTAAAGGCAACCATAAGGGACTTTGATGATTTTTCTATTTGAGGGACTTGCTTTATACACCCCACTTAACCATTATTCGTAGGCAACTTGAGGGATATCCTTAGGAAGTGAGACGGCGATTAAAATCGACTTACGTGTGTGACGTGTTTACTTTAATTATCTTTATTTAAAAGTGATCTAAATTTATTTTAATATTACATACATGTTGTTACACTCCCTAATTACTAACCATAATAATAATTAAATAATTAAACAACTTTACATCCAAGAAACAATTACAAAATAATAAGCAAAATAATTAAATAAAATATAAATAAGCAATAATAAATAATAAAGGGGGTTAATTCTAAGTTTACTCGGCAAGACATCGCATCTTGTGCCTACGTATCCTTACGGGAGCGGAATCAGAGTAATCGTAGTTCCCCTCAAAAGGGAGGTTAGAGACTTCTTGACTGTGGTCAAGGTCTCAAGGGGAATAAACGCATCTTAAGGACACGCTTACGCGGAGTGTAGAAACTCCAAATCTCTACGTTGAATTGTTAAGTTGTAATTAGGGTTAAATTAGGGATTCCACGGCGGGAAACCCTAAAATGAGCGCGGCGGCTCTTTGACCTAATGCTAGGGGTAAAATTGTAATTTTTCCTGCGGCGAGACATTTGTGAAAATTAGGGTTTGTGAGGTTGTAAGGGTTTGAAGTTGAGGACTATTGGCGCGGCGGCCAAACGGTTAGACCTAACCTTCGGATGTGTGTAATGTAACAAGAATATTGATGAATGTGTGAGAAATTAATCATACGATCAGGGAAATAATGACAGAAATTAAAATCATTCATGCAGAAACTTAAAGGCAGAAATTAGGACGCGATTATTAGGGTTCGCGAGGTTACAACCGAGAAGCAGTTACAATAATAATAAAACTTAAATAAAACACCACGCATGAGCTGCAAAAGATGAACACTGTTAATAAGCAAAGTTAGACGGTAATTGGACGAGTCAGGAGAAAAAGTGCAATATTGAAGATTTTTGTTGTTTTTAAAGAAAAGGTGGTAATTATATTTATAAAAGAAAGAGTAATGTTAATTTTTAAAAATATTTTAAATTTAATCTAAAAAAAAGTTTTAATTTACATATTTTTAAAATGATTTTTAAGTTATTTATTCGGAAAAAGTTTTTTTATTTTTATTATATGAAAAGAGGTTTTTTTAATTTTATTATAAAAAAGGATTTTAAAGTTTTTTATTTATTTTTTAAAAAAAAGGTTTTAAGTTTATTATAAAAAAGCTTTTTCTAACTATTATCTTATGAAAAAAATAATGCCAATATTAGTCTTTAAAAAAAATTAATAAAGTTTAAACTAAATATAAAAAAAAAAAAAGGGTAAAAAGAAATAAAGGGGTTGGGCCGGTCATCACTCCCGGACCCAACCCGGTTGATGTAAGTGTGGAATTTAGGGACTAGGGTTTCAGAAACCCCAATCTCTTCTTCGCGGCGCATGCTTTCTTCGTCTTCTTCCTTCGTTTTGCTGCGATTCCCTCCTCAATCATGTTGGAAATCCTGAAATCAAACCGACCAATGTCAAAAGTGACAACATTATGTTCTTTGCTTACGTTTCTCGTTCGCGATCGGTATTGAGGGGAGGCGATGATGACGATGTTCTGAGTTTCAGAGGAAGGTATTTGCTCGCCGATCTTTAAACGGCGCCGGTGAATCCTCTTCACTCGTGTTGCCTCGTTTTGATCTCTCTCCCTCTCGCGGCCACTAGGGTTTGGTGTTCTTTGCCGTTTTCGTTTCCTCTTTCTCTCTCGCGGCTACCAGGGTTTCTATTCGAGGTGATGTTGTTCTTATATATTCTCCTCATTTCTTTGTTGAATGGGCCTTTCTGATATTATTTTTCCTTTTGATTTGATCTCAAAACCTTCCGTTTTCGGAAGCGATTTGCACAAAATGATATGATATTCTGATTGAGATCCTTTGATTGAGCCCGTTTTGGATTGATTTTTGCTTGATCATTTTTCTGATACACTGATTGGATTTTGTTTCCTTTTCTGACTTCGTTTGAATCTTTCTAAATCTTTGCTTCCCATTGTGATCCACTAGATTGGCTTTAGAACGGGATTTACTTGACACAGTTGGATTTGCCTCGATTTGCTTTCAGAAACGGGCTTGCTTTAATCCGCTTTGGGACCAAACTTAATTGGATATCTTCTTTGAAACTGATTTGGATTCTGTTTTATGATGGTTTACTGATTCGATTTGGGATACACCTTTTGATATCTTCTGGATTTTTGCATGTGTGGTTTTGACCAAACCGGTTCATGGTGCGGATATCCTTGAGCCCTGCTCGTATTCAATTCGTTTTGGGTCCAACCAAACTTGCTTCGGTCTTGGATACAGTTTGTGAATTGATATGGCTTTGTGAACTTTGTCTGCTTTTTCTTTGAACTGATACGCTTGTTCACTTGGATTTGTGAACTGATGGACTAACTGAATCATGTTTCAGTTCAACTTTCTGGTTTTCCTGATACAAATTCACTGACTCTTTTTTTCTTCTTTCAGAGGGCAACTGATGGTGTGGTTACTCACGGATCAATGCTACCGAGAATGGTCATATGGTGATGATGACCATTGGTCTGAACCTTTGAGGGATGCTATTGCCATTTGGTTTTGGTTGCGTTGCCTTAGCGATGATGACCTTTGGGTCTGAGCTGATATTTTGAGTTGATAGCTTGCACGAAATTACCAATGCTTGTAGTTCGACGTTCGGTAGGGAGTTGGTAACGGCTTCGGCCGTGGCTCTCCCAGCCACTCGAATTCTCACGCCCAATGATGGTTAAACTGAGGGCTGAATCCACGTTGATTCCTTTATTTCTGTGGCTTTTAGTGAATTGCTTATGATGAACTGATTTGTCTTTTTTTGATATAGATTCACTGGGATTAAACTCTCTGATACGCGGCGGACTTTCTGCTACTCGCTGTTGGCTTGTTTTGTTGTTTATCGAACATGAAACTTAATGAGTTTATATGATGCTCATGAAACCCTTTTTGAGGCAGCTGCGGTTTGATTCTAATAATCCAGCATAGTTTACATTGCTGAACTGGTTCTTTGAATTGGCCGTATGCTTTTCGATTTTGCTGAGTATTTCTTCTGTGGTAAGAACTAGACTTGTTTCCGGGACCGTTCTGTTGTTCTGTGGTTGTGAATAATGATTTGCATGTAATTTTTAGACAGCCTTTGAAATTGATTCCTTTGATGTACTTACCATTCTGTTTTTCGAGCTGGTTCAGCGGCTTGTGAATTGAAATTTCGTTCAATTTGAGCATCCTGTGAATTGTTTTATGCAATTTAGGTGCAACTTACGAACTGTTTTGGTGTTGAGTTCTGTTATGAACTTTTGTACTGATGCTGTTTTGGTGAATTTCAGGTGTTGACAAACTTTGAACACAAAGTGGCTCATACCCGTCGGCATCCGGGTTTATGACCAAATTGATTGTGCTGCTTTACCCTTGTATCAGTTTGGAAACCAAATGGGATTTATTCGATGATGGCGTAGACCCTTTTCAGTTAATCATTTATCGGCCCGAACTTCTTTTACTTCTTCATCTTTCTCGGTTGTCCCGTATGATAAGAACAGGGATCACCTGATCTGACGCCAATGGCGCGGATCGGTAACGGGGGTTGGACGCAGCTTCGGTTGTGCCACTCCCGGCACTCGATGATGACATTGTTCTGAGAGTGTCGAACAATTTCTAACATCTTTTTTTTCTATTCTGTTTGTTTTGTTTTGATGTGCAGGTGAATCGGAGACTTTGCGGAGAAGCTCAAAGGACATCAAGAAGGATACTTAGAAATTTTAGGGCTTAGGACTTTTTAGGATATACACCTCTTTTGTAACTTGTAATAAAAAAAAGCATTATGAAATAATTCAATAATACATTTTTTATCCAAATTATTTCCCTTTTGTAAATCGTGATGAAATATTATGAATAAAATTCAACTTTCTATCCAAATTCTCTTTACAAATTGTAATAATAATAAAATATTATGAATGAACTTCACATATTTATTAAAATCATCTTTCATTTCTTCTCCATGATTTAATTCTCAAAACATCTCAACATACGATTCATCAGTCGAATATCCTTGAATTAATCCGATCCAATCTTAATACTTTTGACATGAATAAGCTCCAATAATCAGTAGAAGTTTTCACTGTTGTCCCTCTAAAGATGAACTGGAAGATAGAAGAATGATCTCTTGTTAAACCCTGTTCCACAGATCAGACTTTCCAAACCAAATTGATATCAAACCCACGTAAATAAACGCCTCAGAACTTAATAACAACCCGTTTTCAAGGAATTAGCTGAATTTGCGTAAAATGACCAAAATACCCCTGGAACCAAATCCAACCTCTCTTTGATTTTGGCAAAAAAATCATGAAGTTTGACTTTGTTTGACCACAGTTGACCTCAGTTTGACTTTTTAACTGCATTGACTGCTTTTGACTTATCTGATCATCTGACTGAGCAAACTTTTGAGAAAAGTCTTGAAACTTGACATGGGGGTTCTTATACACATATAAGATGTTATGAAGCTCACTTGAAGTCTTGGAAGTCCATTTAGCCTGATTAAAGTCAAAACCCTAGTTTTGGATGCACTGCTTAGGAGGTGCATTGTCTGAGGGAATTGTCAACTCTTCTGACCAATTGTGAACTTTGTGAACCTTGTGAACCTTCTTGGAACACAAAGTCTTGTATTGTGAGGGCAAATTTTGGGGTGCAACAGGAGGTATTGAAAAATATACACACCAATGCACCTTTGTCTAAGGCCCTTCATAGAAAAAGAAAATTCGAGGCCCGTGAAACTAGGGTCATTATTATTGTTAAAAGGGTACGATTAACTTTTGAGGTGGTGGATGAAATAACAAAGCCCAAATTTGAAAAGTTGATACGCATAATAGATCCAGAACCACTACCACGCATTCAAAACAAGGAACCACCCTACAGAAGAAAGAAACGAAAAGGTGAGGGATATGAGCGATAGCTTGATAAGTGGCCATGGAAACCGAAGACTATTCAAAGTTCGATCGAGGAACCATTCTCGAAAGAACCACCATGAGTACTTGCACTCCTTAGCCGTCGAGCTATCGACGTTAAACAAAGCGCTGTGTGGGAGGCAACCCACAAGGTCTTTATTTTAATTTGTTTGTTTAAATTTGCAGAAAATAAAGAAATGTATCGCTTGTTACTCTTTAGCTATATCTAAGCGAAACCTCTCTAGATGACGATCTGAGAAGATGAGCTATGCCCATGGACATTCCTACGAGTGTCGCTGCTGGTGGGAACACTGATGATGAGTACTTCCTCTTGACGCGAGCAACATGATGAGCTGGTTCTAGAATTACACAAACAAAGTATCTCAAAATGCCCGCCACCGAAGTAGAAGTGATCAACAATGACAAGGATAGCAAGAGCAGTAGCATTCATACAGGTTCTATCTTTCCTTTTCCACCTTTTACTGAAACATTGAGGACAATGTTTGGTTTAAGTGTGGGGGAGGAATTCTATCGCTTTCATTTTATTGCCTTTTAGTTTGATTTATTGTTTTTATCTATTTTTAATGCTATGTCAAAATCTTTGCATGTGCTGTCGAGTCTTTATGAGTGGTTTTCGCCTGTTATTCAAACTTCCCCAAAATTTCAAAATTTCAAAATTTTAACCTCCAACAAAAACTTTTTGATTCATGACATGGTACTCCGAAAGTATATAGGCTGTTTAGGCTATGTTAGAAAAACTTGGGAAAGTTTTGATAAAATTGATATCGTCCTGACAACCTTAACCCCCTAAATATGCAAAATAAATTTGAGTACCCATTATGCCGAGACCTTAAAACTCCAGGTTCTTATAGTAATCCCTAAGTAGTTTATTTAAGCAGTCAGCACCATCCTAAACACACTAAGTAAGAAACCGATGCAAATAAGTGTATGATCTCTAGGTTAAAATGAGAAACTAAGAAAGAAAAGAAGAAGAAAAATTATGAAGAAAAAGACATGTTCCTTCTAAGTTAGGTGCTCCTCACCCGAGCACTTAGCCTAACGGTACAAACTCTTTAAGTCCAATTGATGCTTAAGCATATTTGTAGAAAAAAATGAAATAATAATGAGATCGTAGTCACTAACAGGTCTACTTGCCATGAATGTGTATGGATAACGGGCTTAATGTGATTGCACTATAATGAAATGGGGTGAAAGAGAGCATGAGTTATAGGTTGAGTTATAATGGCATGACTCCGATTGGTTTGCATAAGTAGGGAGTTTTTGAAATTGTGTCGTTATGATATCCTTGGTATTAATATTTAGTACCTATCGATCTAACATTAGCCTAGCAGCCACGTATGATTAGAGTTTCGTTGTGACTTTGTTTCGAACTATGCTTATTTCTTTTTACTGTGTTGGTCGATTGCTTGAGGACAAGCAATGGTTTAAGTGTGGGGATGTTTGATAACGCGAAATCATATCGTTTATTTGGTTTGATTTACATGCATTTATTTGTGACTTTTATTAATTTATCTTGATTTATGTTCTATTATATGATTAATTTACTTCGTTTTGCAGATTGGGGAGAATTTGGACTAAAGAAAGAAAAGGAGAAGAAACAGATGAAAAATGGATGAAAAATAGATGAAAAACAGCAGATACGGATTCTGCTGCTGTGACGACCGTCACAGGTCCATGACGACCGTCATGCGGGTGACGACCGTCACATTTCATGACGACCGTCACGCAGACAAAAAACGCAGAATCAGAATTCACGATCAATCTCAACTTAAATCCTTCCTACACTTTCTCCACTCACTACCCACTACTGGAAGTTACTACACTTTCTCCACTCACTGCCCACTACTAGAAGTTACTACCACTTTCTCCATATCTCACGCATGATCTCAGGAAGTTGAGATAAGAAACATCTCCTATAAATAGACAAGAGATTCACAGAGAAAGGGGTGGATTCTTCATCCCGAAGTTCTGCCAAAGTTCCATCAAAGTTATTTATTGTTACTTTTATTTTCTTTTCCATTTACCTTCAGTTCAGAATATTGTATTTTCTTCCTATACCTTTTATTTCTCGCCAAAGTAGAATCCTGCCGACATTGTGGGGGACTACCCAAGGATTTGAGATCAGTACAATTTACAGGTTTTTATTAATTGAATTACTACTTTATTTCTGTTATGATGCACGCTTTATTATTCCGTTGTTTATGTCTATTTCCGTTCGCATTAATTATCATGTCTGGCTAAGTTAGTTTTATCGGTATGTAACCAAATTAGTAGGATAGGATTCGATAGTAACCGGCATCTTTCCTTTTTACAAACAACCTTTCTGGCCGTAGTGTTTAAATTTATTTACTGAATAAACTTCGTCGCGAAAGCGAGAACTTATTTAAAAGTAGTTTTGCCACGAAAGTGGGAAATTAATTAAGGTACGAACCAACAAGCGAAAGCTGCGGCAAGACCAGATAGTAAACACTAGGAATTTGTTTTAATAACAGCGAAAGCACTTTAAAATGGATTAGAACCTAGAGATTTCCAAAAAGTAGTTTTAACCCCGAATGGGACAGCGAAAGCGTACATTCGGCCCTTAGAATTATGACTAGCGTCAACAACCATCATGAGACGAAAGTCTTCAGATCACTATTTTCTTCTGAACAATGTTTGCAAAGAGTAAGAAGCATCGGTGACCTGTCGAATCCCAGATAACTAAGTCTTTGCATACCGATATCCTTTACTGCATTTCTCTAAACCAATTTTCTTTATTTCTTTTTCATTTAATTTCATTTGCATTCAATTTTCCTAATTCCAATAGCCTTAGCTTTACGCCGTAATAATAGATAATGGTAGATTGACATTGGTCTCTGTGGGTTCGATAATCTTTTATATTACTTCGATATTTCCGTGCACTTGCGGAGCGATCAGCGACATCAGCGCCTTCGCGATTGCCGAGGACTGTTGCGAGGGCTCCTCTATGAACTAGAAGGTGTACCGACCATGGGACTATCATCAGATACGCTCGAGCTACGGGAAGATGAGGTTCCCGATGTATGAGTTTTGCTTCCGCGAGGCGGGTCTTCGGCTGCCTTTTACCGATTTCTAGTTAGGTGTCTTCGACTGGCTGAAGCTTACCCCTTCATAGCTGCACCCTAATGCCATAGCCTTCATTCGGGCGTACGAGCTCTTCTGTCGACATTTGGAGATCGGGGCCACTCTCACGCTGTTTTTTCTGACTTTTCCGCCTGTAGAGGTAGATGGTGGATGGCCGACAAGGGTGGGTGTCGCTGAAGCAGCCAAAGAGGCTCTTCCGGGCGTACATAGACTCTGTCTGGGATTTCAAAGCGTGTTTCTTTGTGGTTCGACCTATTTATGTCAAGGCGTGCGTCTCCTTGTACCCACGGGAAGCCCGCGAAGTGAGCGGGTAGTGGGAGGAAGTTCTGGTGCCGAAGGTACTCTTGGAGTGGTCGGAGGAGCATTTCAAGAAGGGCGTAGATCCCTATATCGTGTGAGCAGGGACCATGGATGATGAGGACCAGGTGGACTACCAGAGAATATTGTCCTTCGTGGCCATCTTCTCCCCAACAAAGCTTGTGACGCCCGACGGAAACTTCATCCTCGACGGTCAAGGGAACGTTTGTAAGCAGGAGAGGCTGATAAATACGAAGGCTCTGCTTGAGTATTTGCTTGACGAGGAGGCTCTCCATTTCTTAGGTAGTGGGCGATAATCCACCCGACTCTTTAGTCCTCGTTTACCTTTGTTTTGCTAATCCTTTCTTGTTCTTTTTTCTAGGAAGCATGTCAACCATCGAGGAGCGAGTGAGGAAGTTGGCGGCCTCGAGGGCCGCGACCAAAAGTGGAAAGGGTAGGGTTTCCCTTTTCGACTATTGGGCTGGTGCCCTTTTGATTATGCAATGAGATTTTACCTTTTGTTAAGTGTGTGCTCGTTTGTATGTTTGCATGTTTGTATGAATTTGTATTTTTTTTGGGAGTGTTGATCGACGCTTTATCAGTTGTGTCCAGTAGTGTAGGGGATTGGCCGGGGTAACCGGGGTCATTACCTAGTCGGTTACAAAGAGGAGCCGTGGTCGCGACCCTCCCTCTGCAGCGCGAACGTCCCATCGTGAGCTGGGTGTTCTGCCATCTTGGTACGTCGGCGGCGGCTCTCGGTTGAGGGGTCCCCGTCGAACAGAACGCTCTGCCCACACACACAAAAGGGTAGGAACTTGTTTTTGGTGAGTTTTTGGGAGACGCGTGGTACCAGGTCACACTCCCGTTATCGCGAAGTCGTTCGTCGCAGGCAGTGTTTAGCTGTAATATCTTTTGAGCTTCTCAGTGTTCCATGGTCGAGCAATTTCATCCTCGTGTAGGTTTTCGAGGTAGTAGGCCCCATGCTCCGTCTTGTCCCAGACACAATAGAGGCCCTCCCGATTCGCGGTGAGCTTACCCTCGCGTGAGTCTTTCTGGTTTCTCTGTAGGACCAGATCGTCGATCTGGAATTCGCGCTTGATGACCCTGCCATCATAGCGGAGGGAAATTTTCTATTTTAGTGCAGCTTCCCAGAGAGATGTTCCTGAATGTATTTCCTCGACTAGGCCGAGCTCATATCTGAGGGCCTCGTTGTTGTCCTCCTCCTCAAGGGGGGATTCAGTTCTTCTGGATGGTTCCCTTATTTCGACTGGGATCACTGCCTCGGTCTCGTATGTCAGCCGGAAGGGCGTTTCTTCGGTGGTCGAGTGAGGTGTTGTTCTGTATGCCCAGAGCATGTTGTGGAGCTCCTCGACCCACCTCTTCTTGGCATCCTCGAGTCGGTGTTTCAGGCCTTGCAGAATGAGTCTGTTCGCGGCCTCTGCCTGGCCATTCGTTTGCGGGTGTTCGACCGACGTGAAGTGCTGCTTTGTCCCGAGCTTGATCACAAAGTCTTGGAAGTTTTTGTCAGTGAATTGCGTACCTTTGTCGGTAACGATGGCCATGGGCACGCCAAACCTGGCGAGGATGTTCCTCTTGTAGAAGCGGAGTATGTTGTGCGTCGTGATTTTGGCGAGGGCCTCGTCCTCGATCCATTTGGTGAAGTAGTCAACACTGACTATCAGTTACTTGTTCTGATAGGAGCCTAAGGTGAACGGTCCGAGGATATCCATCCCCCACCAGGAGAACGGCCAGGGGGAAGAGAGGGACTTGAGCTCGCTCGGGGTGGCGAGGTGCATGTCCCCGTGCCGCTGGCACTTGTCGCACTTCTTTACGTGTTCCTTTGTGTCTTCCTACATCGTCATCTAGTAGTATCCAGCCCGCAAGGCCTTCCTCGCCAAGGATCTTCCTCCCAGGTGTTGGGCGTTTATGCCCCCGTGGACCTCTTGTAGGATGGTCGGGGCCTGGCTTTTGTCGACGCATTTGAGGAGAGGGATCGAGAAGCCTTTTCGGTATAGCCTGCTCTCGAGCAGCACGTAAGATCAGGCTTGGTGTTTGACCGTACTGGCCTCCTTAGCATCGTCGGGGAGGCGTCCCGTGCTAAGGTAAGCGTGAATCGGGGTTATCCAACAGTCGCTGTCCCCAATGGCGTTGACCTCGATCAGTATTTTCGCCCTCTCCGTACTCGCTTGCACGAGGACCTCCTGAACGACGGATTTTTTCCCGCCCTTCTTCTTTGTGCTCGCCAATTTTGAGAGGATGTCGGCCCACATGTTCTTCTCGCAGGGAACGTGTTGTACTTCAGCGGACTCGAAACTTTTCATGCGTTCCCTTATAAGGGCCAAGTATTCGGCCAGGTTGTTATTCTTCGCTTGGTATTCGCCCCAGACTTGGGATGCAACCAACTGGGAGTCCGTGAAGATTTTTATCTCTTTGGCTCCGAGGTCCTCTGCTAGGCAGAGTCCGGCCAAGAAGGCTTCGTATTCGGCCTAATTTTTCGTCGTCGGGAAGGCTAGGGTCAGGGAGACTTCCACGACCGTGCCTTCCTTGTTTTCTAGGATGATGCCCGCACCACTTCTCGAGGAGCTTGAAGCGCCATCGACGAAGATGGTCCATTTGCGGGCTCCAGGGGTTGGTTCCGCGGTGGGGATCATATCGGCGACAAAATCGACTAGCACTTGGGCCTTGAGAGCTTTCCTGCCTTCATAGATGATGTCGAACTCAGAGAGCTCTAGAGACCACTTCAACATGCGCCTCGCCATGTCGGACCTTCCGAGCAACTGTTTGATAGGCTGCTCGATTCTGACTATGATGGTATGGGTCAGAAAGTAGTGTCGGAGTCTCCTGGCCGCGTTGATGAGGGCCAATGCGACCTTTTCGATCTGCTGATACCTCACTTCGGGGCCGTGGAGGGTCTTGCTCGTGAAGTAGATCGACTTCTGCCCATCAGGGGTTTCTCGGATTAGCACGGCGCTCACGGCCTCGGTTGAGATGTCCAGGTACAAGTAGAGGGTTTCCCCGATGTAAGGTCTCGTCAAGACAGGTGGCTCCGACATGACACGTTTGAGGTGGAGTAGGGCCTGCTCGCATTCCTCCGTCCATTCGAACGCGGCCTCCTTTCTTATCAGTTTGAAGAATAGAAGGACATGCTGCACAGATTTGGCTACGAAGCGACACAACGACGCGAGCATCCCGTTGAGGGACTGTATCGACTTCTTCATGCTCGGCGTCACGATCTCGAAGAAGGCCCGATATTTTCCTGGGTTTTCCTCGATCCCTCGTTCGATCAGGTAAAACCCGGGGAACTTCCCCGCATGTACACCGAAGGTGACTTTTCCGGGTTGAACCGCATCCTGCACTTCCTCGCTGTCTCGAAGACTTTATTGTGGTGGACTGTATGGTCGACCTCTGTGGATGATTTGACGATCATTTCATCCATGTATACTTTAAGCATATCGTCAATCTCTCATTAGAAGACTTTGTTCATCATCCGTTGGTAGGTGGCGCCAACGTTCTTTAGGTCGAAGGGCATCACGTTATAGTAGTAGTTGCCCGACTCGGTCATGAATGTCGTGCTCTATTTGTCTACCTCGGCCATGGGGATCTGGTTGTATCCCGAATAGGCGTCCATGAAAGACAGCAGTTTGAAACCCACTGAGTTGTCAACGAGCTTGTCGATATTGGGGAGGGGATAGGCGTCCTTGGGACACGCCCGGTTGAGGTCGGTGTAATCAACACACATTCTTCAATTTTCATTAGATTTTTTCACAAGTACAGCGTTGGACAGCCAGGTTGAATACCGGGCTTCTGAAATGAAATTTTCCTCTAGGAGGTCTTTTACAGCTTTTTCAGCCGCCACCGACTTTTCGGGGGACTTCCTACGTCTACGTTGTACTATGGCCTTCGCGGACAGATCGATCGAGAGTTGGTGGCAGGAGACCTCGGGGTCAAGGCCAGACATCTCGGCGGCGCTCCAGGCGAAGAGGTCGGCGTTCTCACGGAGGTAAGCTTTCAGCTGTTTCCTCGCCAGGTCGGGCAGCCCTGCTCCAATCTTCACGCTTTTGGACATGTCTTCGCCGAGGACCACTATCTCGAAGTCCCCGTCTGGAACGGGGCGTGCTAGGTGGAGGGGATGCCCGTTGATCTTTGGAGGAGCATGCTCGGCTTTGTCCTCATGGTTCGGATTGCTGGGGAAGCGGCAGTCGAGATCCACGGCGTCGACGTGGTCCTTTGGCCTATTATCCTGGACAGGCGGAGGTTTGGTCGCTTTGGTCGGGGGACTGATCATGCTGAGGCCCTTCACTGCTGCCTCAAAACACCTCTGGGCTGCTTCTATGTCCCTGTTGAGTGTGATGGTGGCTCCCAGCCTGGTATAGTACTTCATCTTTAGGTGGACTATCGATGGCACCGCGGTAAGCTCTATCAATGTTGTCCTGCCTAGGATGCAGTTATATAGGGATGGGCACTCTACGACCAAGAAGCAGACATTGATTTCCCTAGCCGTTTCCTGTGCCCCAAAGGTGACCTTGAGCTCCATGTATCCCCATGGTCTAGTCGTCATCCCATTGAACCCCTGGAGGTCGGAGCTGACATAGGGGGTCAGGTTGGTCTCGCCGAGCTGTAGTGTCGAGAATAGGTGGGTATACATGATATCCACCAAACTCTCCCCGTCGACCAGAATGCGGCGGACGTTAAAGTTGACCATTTGTGCCCGGATCAGTAGGGGAATGGCGGAGTTGGGGGCTCCTCCGGGAAGCTCTTTGAGATAGTACGTGATCGGGTTAGATCGACCGTGGAATTTGTCGAGCGTGTTCATTTTGGCGGAGCTGTTGCTCATTAGCTCGTCAAACTTCCTCTTTATGGACCCGACGGAGAGCTTGTTCAGGGCCCCGCCTGAGATGACCATCGCGGTGAGGAAGTATTCCCACGGGCTGATGGGACGTATTGGTTCTTCGGGCAGCTGATGCCCGGTAGGGAGACTGTGTTCTCTTAAGGAGAACCAGTCTTCAGGCCGACTGACACTGAGGGCCACCTGCAGCTCGGGTTCTTTGGAGGGAGGATGGATGTCCTCGACTCTTTTGGCTTCGTGGGCCTCTTGTCGGGGGGTATCTCCTCCCCTGGTGTATCTCTTCAAGTGTCCATCCTTGATGAGTATTTCGATTGCATCTTTCAGGTGGATGCAATCCTCCGTAACGTGCCCGTGTCCCCGGTGGAAGAGACATTATTTGGACTTGTCTGTGTTGGCCTTCGAGGGTGCCGATTTGGGAAAATGGACACCTCCCTGGACGAACTCCTAGTTGGCGCACTCATCCAGTATGCGCTTGCGGGAAGCGACTAGGGTTGTGTATTCGGTGAAGCGGCCTGCAGGACCCTTATGCTCTCGGGGTTCCCGGGGACGATCGTCTTGTCGTTGGTCTCCCCCAAGCCGGAGGGCTGGTGCTCCTTCTTCTCGGGACCCGTGAGGGGTTTCTCGGTTGCGGGATTCCTGGGCAGAATTAGCAGCCTTGGTTTCCTCGTACCGGATGTAGTGTCGGGCTTTCTCGAGGAAGCCTTGCAGGGTGGCTGGTCGGTGGATCGCCACTACCTCGTAGAATTTGGATTCGCGGTGTAGGCCTTGTTTCATGAGGTAACGCTTCATGTCGTGCGAAGTCGTCACTTGGACTACCTCCCTTGTGAATCTCTCAATGTAGTTTCTAAGAGGTTCATCCGGGGCTTGGATGATCGTGCCCAGGGAAGCCTCTGTCTTCAGATGCCGTCAGAACACGGTGAAATGTTGTGAGAAGAGATCCTTCAGGATCCTTCACGATGTGACAGACTCAGGTTCCAGACTTTTGTACCAAGCCATGGCTCCATTCCTTAGCGTCGTCGGGAAGAGTTTACACTTGATGGCTCCTCGGACGTTCTTGTAGTCGATCATGACCTCAATGTCTTCTAGATGGTCGTTCGGGTCCGAGGTGCCTCCGTATGTGGAGAGCACGGGCGGCTTCTCCATCCCGTGGAGGATGGGGGTTGCTATGATTTCCCGCGAAAGAGGGGTCCTGTAGTCATCCTCGTCATTGTGGACAGGGGAGCGCAAGGGCGACGAATTATGGCGAGGGGGCTGATTACGTCCTCTCGGCCTCCTGCCAGGGGCTTCAGGTCTTTTTGCTCTTGGGACTGGGGAACGCCTTTCCTTCCGAGGGTGACCGGGCACGTTTCTTGGAGGTCACAGGCTGGGGTCTCTCCAGTTGTGGTCGGCGTCCCGTGGACGGGGAGAGGGGCTCCGGGAGTCTCTGCGTTGATTTCTCCACGGGGGAGAGTGGGACGAGGTGTCTTGCTCCAGCACGCCGATGCGCTCATTCTGCTGGAACAGTATCAGATTCGTTTGGTTGATGGGTGCAAAGAGGGTAGTCATCGTCGGGTCCGCTCCAGCTGGCGTAGGAACAGGCTGAAAGGTAGCCGGGCTCCTTGCTCGAGGTGCGACGTGATGTGTCGCGTCCTCGGATGAAGGAGAGACGGTCTAGCCGTCCCTAGCATTGGCCTCTCGGGCATAGGATGTCCCTGCCTGGTCGTCGCCATTGATGATTGGGGCGAAGGCGGGGTTGTGGACAGCATCATCGTGACGTGGGCTAGTCATGATCTCGGAGGTTGATGTTGGCAGCTTTGGTTCTTCTGCTCGGAGGAACGGGGAAGCTTCGGTTTACCACAGACGGTGCCACTGATCTTACCTGATCAGAAGAGATTGCAGGCCGCCGCGTGTCGTCGAGCTGAAGGCTGTCCACCGGAGGTAGGGAGGAAGAAGGGGGTGTACCTACAAGGCACTCTGATGCTAAAGTAAGTAATGGACCAGAGTGAGAGCAAATACATAAAAGAGGTGTAGAGAATTGAATACTCGACCCTCTAGTGAAAAAAGGTATTTATAGAGAGACTCCAGCGCAGGGCCAACAATCACTCGTGTTGGGCTGGATTGCCAGGCTCCACCTAGGTGACTGCTAGGGCTTACGCAGCATAGTAAAGACAAGCACGTGGTTTTCGCCCCAGTTCAACTATCACATGATCTCCAGAAGGTGGGTTGACCAGCTCTTTCAGAGGTGGATAGTTGGCTGATGACGTGTCCCTGCGGAAGGGGCACGTGGAGAACGTGTGGAAGACATGTTATTCTGCCCGACGGAGGAAGATGTCTGCCCCGGTGTGTCTAGAACCGTGTCCGACACTAGGGATTTGGGCCTTATTGGGCCTTTCCCAAATATCGTCGGGCTAGGCCTTCTCGACGGATGGGCAGGCCTGAGCCCACTCCAGAACAACTTTTAGACTCATGCAGACGCTATTTTAAATAGCGTTTTAACTTATAGTTTATAGCTTATCATTTATTGTTCCACTTTTACATTTATTATTTTAACTAAAATCCACCACTATCCTTTATAATTTTATTATAATTTAAAATAGAATAATAATTATTAAATATCTTTTATATCTTTTTATTTTATCATCTAATTAAACCATTAATTTTATCAAACACGTCAATTAACTTATCAACTATAAGTCATCAGTCATCAGCTATAAGCTATATGTTATCAATCACTAGTTATCAGTCATAAGCTATAAACTTCTAGCTAACTTATCAGCCAAACTATTTTTACCAAACAGGGCCTTAGCTTTTATAAAATGAAAAAAGTTAATATTATTGACTTTTTTTTTTACAAAATTGATATTAAAATGTGAAGTTAATGCATTTAGTTTTTTTTTTTAAATTAAAAAATCAAAATTTATTAAAATGTAAAGTTAATGCATTTAGCTTTTGTAAAATAAAAATAAAATCAAAATTTATCAAAATGTGACATAAGAGAACAGACAACCTTGGCAACAAAGCAATGTATCCAACCGATGGATTACAACTACTCATTAATATTAGTTTTTAGCAAAACAAAATATATATATAATAAATTATAACTATTTAATTTTTTAATCTTGTCTTTAAAAATTTTGAGTCTTCGAATTTTTCTGAAGCCCTTTGCAATGGATCTGATTGCATTAAAAAAATTATTAAAAAAAGTAAAATAAATATTTCTTTTAATCAAGACAAAATAAATATATCTATTAACAAAGCTACTTAACACATTTTTTGAACTTATAACTTATGACTTATAGATTATAAGCTCATACGACAATAAAAGATCTGTCTGGTAAAGTCTTTTTATAACGAGCTTATAGTTTATTTTAATTAGATTATATTTATTTTTCAAACGCTATTTTAAATAGTGTTTTAGCTTATAGTTTATAGATTATCATTTTCTCTTCTAGTTTTATCCTTATTATTTTAACTAAAACTCACTACTATCTTTTATAATTTAAAATAAAATAATAATTATTGTTCTAGACTGGACCGACGCTTGGACTATAGTCGAGTAGGCCCAAACCCCATCAGGTTAGATGGCCCAATAAGACCTAAGTCGTCTCATCCTCGGGCAGAGACCTTTCTCTTGTCGGGCATAACATCTTTTCCCGTCGGGCACGGACCAACGGCAGTCGAGTAGGATCCTCATATCTGCCCAGCGCTCCCCTCTTCTGCTCCGCTTTCGGGCAGAACCCATCCAGCTCGGGGAGCTCCTCTGACCTCCCCCACGTTCTCAACGTGTCCCCTACGCGGAGATACGTCATCAGGTAACTACCCGTGCCCTGATTATTCGGTCATCCACCTCCCGGATAGCATGAAGCAGTTACACTAGAGCGAAGACCACGTGCTGGTCTCCCTGACGCCACGTCAGCCATAGCAGTTACCAGCATTGGGCCTGGCAACCTAGCCCAACGCGAAGTAACCGTTGACCCTGCGCTGGGGGCACATTATAAATACACTCTTTCACTAGAGGGTCAGGTAATCTCATTCTTACTTCTCTCTCTCTCTCTCTCTCTCTCTATATATATATATATATATATATATATATATATATATATATATATATATATATATATATATATATATATATATATATATATATATATATATATATATATATATATATATATATATATATATATATATATATATATATATATATATATATATATATATATATATACTTGTTATCACTCTGCTCGACTCTTACTTTGGCATCGAAGTGTGTTTTAGGTACACCCCTCCTTCCGTTACATCAGCAGTTCGACAACTCAGACGTGTGGCCGACTAGCAATCTCTTCTAATCAGGTACGATCAGTGGTTTCGTCTTTGGGAAACTGAAGCTTCCCCGTTCCTCAGAGCATAAGAACCAAAGCTTTCAACTTCTACTTCCAAGATCATGACCAGCCCACGCCACGACGATGCTGTCCATAATTTCGCTTTCACCCCACTCACCAACGGTGAGGACCAGGTTGGGCCCTCCCACGCCCGTGATGGTGACATGAGAGACAATCAGACTGCCCTCCCCTCTTCATCCGAAGACGTGGCACACCACGTCGCCCCTCGAGCAAGGAGCTCGACTGCTTTTTAGCCCGTCCCTACACCAGCAGGGGCAGACCCGACGATGATTGCCCTCTTTGCAGCCATCGACAAGACTAATCTGATGTTGTTCCAAGAGAACGAGTGCATTGGGATACTGGAACAGGATACCTCATCTCGCTCTCCCCCATGGAGAAACCAACGCGAGGACTCCTAGAGCCATTCTCCCTGTCAACGGAGGCGCCGACCATAATTGGAGAGGCCCCGACCTGTGGCCTCCAAGAAGCGCGATCGATCACCTCCCCGGAGGGAGAGGCGCTCCCCGACCCCAAGAAGAAATAGACCTGATGCCCCGAGCAAGAGGTCGAAGGGTTGTAATCAAGCCCCTCGGCACAACCCTTCGCCCTCGCGCTCCCTTGTCTGCAGCAACGAGGATGACCACAGAACCCCCTATCGCGGGAAATCATGGAGACCCCTATCCCCCACGAGATTGAGAAGCCGCACACGCTCTCTACCTACGATGGCACCTCGGACCCAGGCGATCATCTAGAAGATATCAAGGCCATGCTCGATTATCGGAACGTCCGAGGAGCCATCAAGTGCAGGCTCTTCTCGACGACGCTGAGGAATAGAGCCATGGCCTGGTACAAAAGCCTGGAGCCTGATTCTGTCACGTCGTGGAGGGTCCTGAAGGATTTCTTCTCACAACATTTCATGGTGTCCCTACGCCATCCAAAGACGGAGGCCGCCTTGGGCGCGATCATCCAAGCCCAGGACAAACCTCTCAGGAACTACATCGAGAGATTCATGAGGGAGGCGGTCCAGGTGACGACTTCAGACGACATGAAACATTACCTCATGGAGCAATGCCTGTGTCACAACTCCAATTTCTACGAGGTCATGGCAATCCACCGGCCAACCACCCTACAAGGCTTCCTCGAGAAAGTCTGCCAGTACATCCAGTACGAGGAGACCGAAGCTGCTAATTCAGCCTGAAACTCCTGTAAACACGAAGCCTCTCGAGGAGCCCGGGAAGAAAGAGCCCCGACCCCCTGGCATGGGGGAGATCTGCTATAAGACGTTTATCCCCGGGAACCCCAACAGCAGAGGGGCCCCACAGGCCGCTTCAACGAGTACACGACCCTCATCGCTTCCCGCGAGTGCATCCTGGATGAGTGCACCAACTCGGAGTTCGTGAGAGGAGGTGTCTGTTTCCCTAAACTGGCACCCCCCAAAGCCAACGTGGACAAGTCCAAGTACTTCCGTTTCCACCGCGGCCACGGGCATGTCACAGAGGATTGCATCCACCTGAAGGACGCAATCGAGATAATCATCAAGGATGGACACTTGAAGAGGTACACCAGGGGGGAGATGCCCCTCGACAGGAGGCCCATGAAGCCAAAAGGGTCGAGGACATCCCTCCGCCCTCCAACGACTCTGGGCTTCGGGTGGCCCTCAGTGTAAGTCGGCCTGAAGACTTGTTCTCCCTGAGAGAACACAACCTCGCTACCAGGCACCAACTGTCCGAAGAACCAATACGCCCCGTCAGCCTACGGGAATACTTCCCCACCGCGATGGTCATCTCAGGCGGGGCCCCGGACAAGCTCTCCATCGGGTCCGTGAAGAGGAAGTTTGACGAATTGATGAGCAACATCTCCATAAAAATAAGCACCCTCGACAAGTTCTACAACCGGTCTAACCCGATCACGTGCTACCTCGAAGAGCTGCCCGGAGGTGCCCCTAACTCCGTCATTCCCCTGCTGATCCGGGCATAAATAGCGAACTTTGACGTCCTCCGTATCCTGGTCGAAGGAGAGAGCTCGGTGGATATCATGCATACCCACATGTTCTCGATGATTCAACTCGACAAGACCAATTTAACCCCTTATGTCGGCTCCGACCTCCAGGAGTTCAACGAGACGACGACGAGACTGTGGGGATACGTGGACAGCCAGAGAAATCAACATTCGCTTCCTGGTCATCGAGTGTTTGTCCCTATACAACTGCATCTTAGGCAGGACAACGCTAGCAGAACTCACCGCAGTGCCATCGACGATCCAACTTAAGATGAAGTATTACACCAGGAGGGGAGCCGTCTTCACCCTCAACGGGGACATAGAGGCAGCCAGAAGATGTTTTGAGGCAGCAATGAAGGGCCTTAGCATGATTGGTCCCTCTCCTAAAGCGACCAAGTCTCCGCCCGTCCAAGAGCATAGGCCAAAGGACCACGTCGATGTCGTGGACCTCGACTACCGCTTTCCCAATGAACAGGACCACAAAAAAGAAGCTGAACACGCTCCTCCAGCGGTCAACAAATAGCCCTTCCACCCAACGCACCCCATTTCAGATGGGGATTTCGAGCTAGTAGCCCTCGGCGACGATACGACCAAGAGCGTGAAGATTGGAGTTGTACTGCCTGACTTGGCGAACAAGCAGTTGAAAGCCTACCTCCGTGAGAACGCCGATCTCTTCGCTTGGAGCGCCGCCGAGATGCTCGGCCTTGATCCCGAGTTTGCTTGCCACCAGCTCCCCATCAACCCAGCCGTGAAGGCCGTAGTACAACTTAGGCGTAGGCAGTCCCCCAAAAAGTCGGCGGCTACTGAAAAAGCTTTAGAAGACCTCCTATAGGAAAATTTTATTTCGGAAGCCCGGTATTCAACCTGGCTGTCCAATGTTGTACTAGTTAAAAAGAGCAATGGGAAATGGAGAATGTGTGTTGACTATATGGATCTTAACCAGGCATGTCCCAAGGAGGCTTATCCCCTCCCCAATATCGACAAGCTCGTCGACAACTCGGCGGGCTTCAAATTGTTATCCTTCATGGACTCCTACTCGAGATATAACCAAATCCCTATGGCTAAGGTTGACTATTAGAGCACGACCTTCTTAACCGAGTCGAGAAACTATTACTACAATGTAATGCCCTTCGGCCTAAATAACACCGGCGCCACCTATCAACGTATGATGAACAAGGTCTTTCGGGGAGAGATTGGCGACATGCTCGAAGTCTACATGGATGACATGATCGTCAAATCGCGTACCGAGGTTGACCACACGACCCACCTCAAGAAGGTCTTCGACAGGCCCCGAGCATCTTGCAAGAGGTTCACGAGGGCACCAACGCGCAACACCCGGGAGGACGATCTTTAGCCAGGAAGGCCCTGCGGGCTGGGTACTACTGGCTGACAATGCAGCAGGATGTGAAGGAACACGTGAAGAAGTGCGACAGGTGCCAGCGGCACGGGGACATGCACATCGCCCCTCCGAGCGAGCTCAAGTATCTCTCCTCCCCTTGGTCGTTCACCTAGTGGGAGATTGATATCCTCGGCCCGTTCACCATAGGCTCCTACCAGAACAAATACTTGATAGTCAACGTCGATTATTTTACCAAATGGATCGAGGCTGAAGCCCTCGCCAAGATCACGACACACAACATACTCCACTTCTACAAGAGGAACATCCTCGCCAGGTTCGGCGTTCCCATGGCCACCGTGACCGACAATGGTACACAGTTCACTGACAAAAATTTCCAAGACTTTGTGACCAAGCTCGGAACAAAGCAGAATTTCACATCAGTCGAACACCCACAAATGAACCGCCAGGCGGAGATCGTGAACAAAGTTATCATGCGGGGCATGAAACGCCGACTCGAGGACACCAAGAAAAGGTGATTCTATGAGCTCCACAACGTACTCTAGCCTTACAAAACGATGCCCCACTCGACCACCGGGGAGACCCCTTTCCGGCTAACCTACAGGACCGAAGCGGTGATCCCGGTAGAAATAAAATAGCCGTCCAGAAGAACCGAATCCCCCTTTGAGTAGGAGGCTAACGACGAGGCCCTTAGAGATAAGTTCGACCTAGTCGAAGAGATCCGTTTAGGGGCATCTCGCCGTGAAGCCGCGCGAAAATAAAAAATTTCCCTCCCTACGACAACAAGGTCATAAAACGTGAGTTCCAGGTCGGCGACCTAGTCTTACGAAGAAATCAGATAGACTCGCGCGAGGGTAAGATCACCACGAATTGGGAACTGTCATACCCCATATTTTACCCTTAGATTCATTTAGCATTTCATTTTAGTACATTTTCCGTTTTAACTAATTTCTAACCAGTGTTCCTAGTTTGTTCATTTTGCAGGCGTGTCAGAAAATTGGAAAATAATCTTGTTGGCCCTTTAATTCCTGTGGGTGCGGATTTACTACCAAATTACGGCCATTTGATGGTTACCAGGCCATATCATTTTCAGAGGATCCCTAAGAAACTAGGGCCTCCTGTCTCTCGATTTACACGACATTGGTTTTAGAATTGGTGGAAAGTCTATGGCAGCGGAGATGTTGGATTTCCCTTAGTACAATTCATCCTTACTTGAGAATCAGACTACTAGCCGTCAGATGAAAGGTTGAATTATTAATATATTTGTGAACTATAGGATTTGAGATCGTTAAAGTTGGACAGATTGGGATTTGAGTCTGGTCGAGAACTACTTGCAAAGAAGTTATCTAAACGAGTTTAAGGTCGTGTTCACTGCTTTCTATTACAGGTTACGAGTTAATTTCCACAGGCAAGTTGGAGCCACAACTCACAGGTTGCATTGAAATCACATTTGGGTTTTGTGGTTTTCAAGAGTTTGCGATTTTTCAGATGCCTCATGATTTAGAGTGCGAAATTTAAAGTTATTCGGAATGAAATATAGTTTGAAATTATTCGAAAATTTGAGCTCACATTTTATTCAAGTTTGAATTTATATACATTGTTTTCAAATCCACATTCCATTACAAGAACCAGAAGTTACAATTTTTTGGGAATTAGAAGTCAAAAATCCTAGAGTTCTAAATCCTAATTTCTACGTCCTTAAGCTTCTGAATGCTTCGAGCTTCCAAACCGTCCAAAACCTGCAAGAATAATGAGAAAATGGTTAGACGTTGGATATTTCATAAAGGGATTTTAATTTTATTTTTGGACCCTTAGAGTAGTTTCATCATCGGGTTTCGGGAGGGGCAGGAAGATTACTACCAAACCCCATTTCTTTTCCACTAGCCTCAGGCCCAATTAAGGCAATATCTGTTCTGTCCGAAAAAGAAGAATAAAGTTTTTAGAAAAGTTTTTCTGTCCAGACAACTACCAAGTCCAAAAATAGATTAAAATCCAGCTTCATCAATAAAGTCACAGTTCTGGAAATGGTAAGAACATACAACCCACAGAGATTCCGAAAACGGAATAATAACAAATCCAACAGCCGTAAATGCAACCGTCATCGAGAGGCAGAATCCGAAAATGGCAAAAAACAAAAACATCCAAAACCGGTCAAAATCAATAACACCATCAATCCATCCGAAAACAAATATGGTAAGAAACAAACATGTCCTCAAGATTAAATCCGAAATCAGATAATGTCATCAGTATCAATAAGCCTCAAATCCAGATTTGTAAAAAATACCAAAACATGTTAAAACATGTTCAAGAGAAAAAGGAAAGAAGTTTAAAACTCCTTCAAGATTCGTTAAAGAAAAGTCTGTATATAAAAGGGACGAATATCATCCAGGGGGAGGATCTCAGAACGAAAAACCGTCAACTGTCAAACCACCGAAAACCACAACAACATCCGTCTACCATCGCATCATAGACCCACAGATCTAAAACGGGAAAACCAACCCATCACCAAATGTTCACAAGCATCAAAATTCGTCAAAACCCGCGAGGCTCAGAGTCATCAACATCGCCCAAAACAGATCCGTACATCGAAACCGCAAATCATAACAAATCATCCACCCCCACGATTCATCAACAAAGACGCGAGCGTGAAAGAAGTAAGGAGAAGGGCGATGACTGAGAGCAGAGAAAGGAGAGAAAGTAAAAAATGCAGAGAGAAGCCCCAAATGGTCTGCCGCGGCCAGCAACTGAAATTAGGGTTAAAACTCTAATTTTCAATCTTTCCCCCTTTATATGCTACCGGGTCGGGTCCTGAAGCCTGACCACCCAGGCCCGACCCATTTCCTTGCTTATTTTTTTTATTTACTTTTTTCTTTTCAGTATTTAATTATTTATTTATTCATTTGTAATATTCATTTATATTAATATAATACTAACACTAACCCACTAACATAATAAAAATCTGGAAAAATGATTTTATTAAATAATTAAAAACGAATTTTAATTTTATAATATTAAAAAATAATGAAGAAGATGTTGATTTAGATTTAGATTTAATTTCTTTTTATATATTAAAAATATTAAAACAAAAAGATGCTTAGCTTATTATTTCAATTTCAATTTTTTTCCTTAATAAATAAAAATCCATAAAACACTTTCTTTTATTTAAATCCAAAAAATAAGAAACTTTTCTAATTCCTAATCCATTTAATCTTTTTTTAACTAGAACTTTTAGAATTTAGTTTTATTATAAAAATAAATAACTTTTTTTTCTTTAATTCAAGAATAACTTTTAATTTAAATCCTAACACCTTTCTCAATTATAATCCAAATTCTAACATTTTCTTAATTACTTCATATTCTAACAAAAACCTTAAAAACAATTAATCCTAACATTCGTCTAGTTTTCATCTTAATTCAATAAAATTCTCAAAAACAATTCCTCCCAATTTCACCATTACCACTTAATGATTTTCCTCTAAATCACATATAACAAGCTATCTTAATTACCATTCAAATTAACCTCTTAATCATGTCCTTACCGCATTATTATCCCCATTGCTAATATCATTCTGTTTACATTATTCACTGCTTTTATTTTCATTATCATTTCTCATTTACTGTTTATCCCCTCCGAAGGAAAGGTCTTCCATTTGACCTTCGTGTTAATACATTTACCCTCACCCCATCCTAGCCTTAGGATCCGAGTCGTCGTACTCGTGCTTAGGCGTCCCGCCGTAGACATCCACCCCTTTATCCTAGCCTTAGGATCAGGAGTTGCCGCACTCCATGTAAGTTCCCGCCGTGGAATACTTACTTCACCATTTTCAATTCAACCTTATAACGTAGAATTAGGAGTCGCCACACTCCACATAAGCGCTTCCTTATGAACATTTACATCCCCCTGGAACCTTGACCACAGTCAAGAAGTTGCTCTTCCTCCCTTTGTGAGGGGAATTACGATTACTCTGATTCCATCCCCTAACTCGGATACGTAGGCACAAGATGTGAATCTTGGTGAGTAAACTTAGGACTAACCCCTTAAGTCCTTCTCCTTACCTTTAACCCTTAGCATTACCTTTAAGCAAATAACCATAGCAATTAGCACATTAAAACAAGAGGTTCCTGTAGAGTACTACAGAAGTTTAGGATGCTAATACCTTCCGTAAATTTAACCAACCTCCGTACCCTATATCTCTCCCTGCATTGTGTTTACGATGCAACATAGGTTTTTCCTTCTTTAACCTTTCCTTCGGATAAATCAAAGACCGGTTGTGAACTAAAGATTATGATTCAAATTAATCAATAATTTGATATCCTATTCTCACCACAACAGAAAATGGTGAATTCACTGGGGAATATGCATCTTTTGAGGGTTAAACCTATCTTGTTTTTATGCTTGCTATTTTCTAATCTGCTTGTTTATATATTTGTTATACCTTGCTTGGGGTATCATTGTTGTGAGATAAGTCCTACACCCGGACTTGAGCGCAATTATTATAGGAAGGTGATATATTTGACGAGGCTTATTTCATGAGGGTGTGCCTGACCACAATCTCGAAAACTGCTATGCTCTCAAGCACCTTGTCAGGGAGTTAATGGAAAAGAAGATCCTGTCCTTTGATGATCCTCAACCGAATGTCAGGAATAACCCTTTACCAAATCATGGGGCTGTTAATGCTATTGATGATATATCTGATGAAAGCCTTATTCTTTATGTTTCTCAAATCAAGACTCCTCTCAGGGTTTTCCCTTTGCCAAGATCAAGTTCTGCAAAGCCTGTTTTCAACATATCTAAGCCAGTTACTCCTATAGCGAATCAGCTGAAGCAGGTAATTATTCAGAAGCCTAGTCCATTTCATTTCAGTGATCCTCAAGTTGTACCTTGGAAATATGATGTGACCATGATTGACAAAGAATCTGGGAAGATTATTCCGAAGGAAGAATTGAAGTTTATTAATGAAGATGTGACAAACATAGTTGGGGCAAGCAAGATGACATGCAGCGGTCGTATTTATACTTCTCATTCCAATGAGACTCCGCCAGAAGAAACCACTACTACTGTGTCGGTCTTGAATACAAAGACCTAATAAACTTCTTTAGATAGGCTTGTCATATAGTTCATTTTGTTTACTTATGTGTATTTTGTTTCTTTAATTATAAAGGCATAATTGGCATGTAGAAACTTGTTTATTTTGAATGATTAATGCAATGCATATGTTTGTCTTGAAGAAATCCATTCGTATTCACTCATAAAATTATTTTCATAATTTATAATGCCAACTTTACCCGATCTCTTGGCTTTGATGGAGAATTGGGAGGAGGATGATGAATCAAAACATAAGATCTCTTGTCATATGCTTTCGAATGAAACCCTGCTGATGATGTAAGGCATTGTTTCAAATCCTAAAGATTGGAGATATAAGGAAGATAATCCCTCTTTAACCCCTTTGAGCCTTGAAGTATGAGTTTTCTTTTCCAAATAAAAAACCCTCAATTTTTACCTGGGGCAGGGTAGTTTTCAGTTAAACTGATCGAGCGCTTAGACTTTTAAAAAGGAGGAGTGAACATTCGAGAATCCATTTTATCTATTCCTCACATATTAGGAGGCTGGGAGTCAAAAACCACAATGATTATCCCTCGATTATCTAAACAGTGAGGCAGTCACAATCCTTTCAAAAAGGTCAAAATGACTTAGAGCCATACGACTTGTTCAAAAATGAAAAAAAAATGAAAAAAGAAAAGCCCGTTAAGTCAAAATCTATGAAGGAGACTTAGGCAAAATTGAGACATCCCGCTGGACTTCAAAGTCAAAATCAAAAGACTTCGTCTAGGAAAAAGTTAGGGAATGAAAAATGCGAAAAGCAAAAACAAAAGATCACAATGAAAGAATCCTCGGTAAAGAATAAAGTCGTGTGATCAAACACCAAAAGAAAATAGGTGAGTGACTGCCATTTCTAAAGCCTTGATGAGTTCTTGACCATATTGAATCTGATTAAGAGACGAGTGCTCGTATCCAATTAACTGAATATAGGATTGGAGAACATCACTAAGAGTGGGTGGGTACAAATAAACTTTGAGCCTTTATCCTTTGTTTCTTAAACCGTGAACCAAGCCACGATACAACCTTTAAAATACCTAATTGAAGTAGGATTTCTTTTGAAAGCATACTCGATGAGATAATGTTTCCTGACTCTTACGAGCTATGCTTAAGTTGATGTTGGCTTTATGAATTAAATTCATATCCTAACTAGTGATTCGGTCACAAGTTATCGTGGTATTTATTTCAAAAAAAAAAACTTCGAGACAAATATGTATGTTGCATTGACAGTTTCAGGATTAGCATTTCATGTGTGTTGATTTTTCCTGATGTCTTAGAAATTTACATATAGACATCAACAATGAAACTTGAAGATTCTGCTGAACAGGGGCAGGTGGTTTCCAAATCGCTTACTGATGCAAGTCTGACGTTCTTAAAAGTTATTCCTTGAAGACTCAGTCATAGCACTGCCGATCCGGGCCAGTTACGTTGAGTTTCGACAAATCTCTCCAAGAGTTCGAAAACAGTGGGGCAATTGGACTCCATGTTCTCTGTAAAATCATCTTGAGATGACTCTTTCACACAAAGCAGGTACTCTGGGGCATTATGTTTTTTTTTCAAAATGGCGACTATTACAAAGTTCATCAAGATCAAAACTACTTTGTTTTCACAACATCCTTCATTCCCTGATGAATTTTACTTCAGGCGGTCATGATTCCCCAGTAAGTCTCAATGTTGCAGAAGCACTTTTAAACCATTGCCTTAGCGCAAATTCCCAGTGAAACATAAGCTGACAACACTTTTGGACAGATCCAGTAATCTCCAGTAACCTTCAAGACTGCAGAGAATCTCCCCAGTATCTTCCAAGTGATGCATGTCTATTGAGGACCGGCTCCCAGTGGAATCATCTTTTCCTCACTGAAGTTGCCATACTTTCATCAGGAAATTTTCCCGAGGAGATTGTCATATTCTCCCTAAGAAGTCGAGATACTTTCCCCAGGGAAGTTGATGTACTTTTCCCAGGAAGTTGATGTACTTGTCCCAGGAAGTTGCTACACTTTCTCCATGAAGCTGCCTAGCTCCACTCTTCCCCAACGAAGCGGATATTTATTTTATCCCCGGAAGTCTTCAGATGACTCTTCCCAGCGAAGTCATGATATCTTATCCCCAAGTGGATTAATTTTGTTCTCCCCAGAGAGTTTGGAACTTTGATGCAAGATTTAGTTCCGCCATCAAATTTCCTATCCCTGATAGATGTACTTTTGCAGAGGTCGCTGAGTTTCCCCATCGAGATGTTTATTTCATCTCCCATTCCTCCTCCTCTCGTCTGTTTTGTCAGCATGTGCACAAGCATGAGCATGAGTATACTCATTGCATTTCATTTTGACATACGCATTAGCATCTGCATGTTTGCTATCCTTGATGTCTTTTGTCGTTACTCTGGCTGTGGTTACCGCCAAGTAGCTGGGTTTATCCGCTCTCTCCAAGTAGATCGTCATCTTTAGGCATAAAATACCTACTACTTCAGTTTCCCCATAGAGTTCAACCCTCGTGGATGATGGTTATTTCAGTTATCTGTTCCATGCTAGGATAAGATAATTCCCATTTGAGTTCATTCCCTCAATGGAGTATTGTTTGACAGTTTCTTTCTAGCTCGATTCTAGATTGAACTTCGGTCCCCATCGGTCGCCAAACCTATCCGGACGTGCATTTATTTTGCACTATCTTTCAAGAAGATCCTTTTACAACGCCTCTGCAGATAAGTGGCAGTCTCCCCTGAGAAGCTTATCATGCTATGCCCCAAGATAAGTGGCAGTCTCTTTGAAGAAGCTTATCATTTCATCAGTTTACCTACCAGCAACAAGTGGCCATCTCCCTTGAGAAGCTTGTTTACCGTTATCCTTCTAGATAAGTGGCAGTCTCGCCTGAGAAGCTTATCATCGCTACCCTTGCAAATAAGTGGTAGTCTCATTCTGAGAAGCTTATCATGGTATCTTTACTCCCTAATTAAGCGACAGTCTCATCCGAAAAGCTTATCACCACCATTTTACAACACCGATAAGTGGCAGTCTCGTATGAGAAGCTTATCCTATCTTCATTATGACTAGCAACAAGTGGCCATCTCCCTCGAGAAGCTTGTTTCCATTGCCCTTCCCCCTTGAGGCGTGGGGAGGTTTATTTTACCCTTTTCAAGTAAAAGAAGAAACTGAGACCTCTTCTTGGCAGACAACCTTGAAGTGTGGGGAAGTTTATTTACCCTTTATAAATGAATCATTTAGTTAAAGAAGATGCTGAATCATATTTTGATCATGGAAGCTTATTTTCATCAGATAAGTGGCAGTCTCTCTAGAGAAGCTTATCATTTCATCCGTATCCCCAGATAAGTGGTAGTCTCCCATGAGAAGCTTATCATTATTACCTCTTTCAGATAAGTGGCAGTCTCTTTATTTGAGAAGCTTATCCAGTTTTGGCATGTAAGTCCCTTTCAGCGATAAGTGGAAGTCTCTCTCGAGAAGCTTATCAGGGAATTTCCCTATTGGAAGTCCATTTATTTTGGCATACAACAGGTTTTTACCCTGTATCTTTTCTGATGGTTCCTGAAGATCCCGTTCGATATCTTTTCTCAAGGAATTTCCAAAGCTTGGATGTTATTTTAGCCTAAAGACTCCAACATTTTTGTTTACCTGATCCTACCGCCGTGTGGATCCTGTTTTTACCCTTTTATTCTAGAGTGTCAATCGGTCATGCCTGAACCTGTTGAGCAGCTACTCTGGATATTTTTCCCCAGTGGAGGCCGTCTCGCCAATGCCATCTCCATTGAGGGTCTCTTCTTGTCTTTCTTTCGAAAGTAACAACTGGTCATGCTTGAACCTGTTGGTCCGTCGCTTTAGATTTCCCCGATTTCGTGTTGTTCCCTAGTGTGTTGTCTTCCCCAATGTATGTTTGCTCGTTGCATCATTCCCTTGTGTCATTGTTCCGTCTGTATTCTGCATCATTTCCATCATATACATCATATTAGATTCATAGCATTGTCAACATTGTTGTTTTATCCATAGCATTGCATATCATTGCATCTAAGGGCAAAATTTTTGGTTATCTGTATTTAAATTTCTTTCACCGTGATTTCTCAAGCTTCGTCGCTCAAATCATCCGGTGAAGTTATTTAAATAGGGGCAACTATCATACCCCAAAATTTACCCTTAGATTCATTTAGCATTTCATTTTAGTACATTTTCCGTTTTAACTAACTGCTAACCAGTGTGCCTAGTTTGTTTGTTTTGCAGGCGTGTCGAAAAATTGGAAAATAATCTTGTTGGCCCTTTAATTCCTGTGAGTGCAGATGTACTACCAAATTACGGTCATTTGATGGTTACTAGGCCATATCATTCTCAGAGGATCCCTAAGAAACTAGGGTCTTCTGTCTCTCGATTTACACGACATTGATTTGAGAATTGGTGGAAAGTCTATGGCAGCGGGGATGTTGGATTTCCCTCAGTACAGTTCATCCTTACTTGAGAATCGAACTACTAGCCTTTAGATGAAAGTTTGGATTATTAATATATTTGTGAACTGTAGGATTTGAGATCGTTAAAGTTAGACAGATCGAGATTTGAGTCTGGTCGAGAACTATTTGCAAAGAAGTTATCTAAACGAGTTTAAGGTCGTGTTCACTACATTCTATTACCGGTTACGAGTTAATTTCCACAGGCAAGTTGGAGCCACAACTCACGGGTTGCATTGAAGTCACGTTTGGGTTTTGTTGTTTTCAAGAGTTTGCGATTTTTCAGATGCCTTATGATTCAAAGTGCGAAATTTAAAGTTATTCGGAATGAAATATGGTTTGAAATTATTCGGAAATTCGAGTTCACATTTTATTCAAGTTTGAATTCATATACATTGTTTTCAAATTCACATTCCATTACAAGAATCAGAAGTTACATTTTTTGGGAATTACAAGTCAAAAATCCTAGAGTTCTAAATCCTAATTTCTACGTCCTTAAGCTTCTGAATGCTTCGAGCTTCCAAACCGTCCAAAACCTGCAAGAATAATGAGAAAATGGTTAGAAGTTGGATGTTTCATAAAGGTATTTTAATTTTATTTTTGGACCCTCAGAGTAGTTTCATCATCGGGTTCCGGGAGGGGCAACAAGATTACTACCAAACCCCCATTTCTTTTCCACTAGCCTCAGGCCTAATTAAGGCAATATTTGTTCTGTCCAAAAAAAAGATAAAGTTTTTAGAAATGTTTTTCTGTCCAGACAACTACCAAGTCCAAAAATAGATTAAAATCCAACTTCGTCAATAAAGTCACAGTTTTGGAAATGGTAAGAACATACAACCCACAGAGATTCCGAAAACGGAATAAAAACAAATCCAACAGCAGTAAATGCAACAATCATCAAGAAGCAGAATCCGGAAATGGCAAAAATCAAAAACATCCAAAATCCGGACAAAATCAATAACACCATCAATCCATCCGAAAACAAATATGGTAAGAAACAAAAATGTCCTCAAGATTAAATTCGAAATTAGACAATGTCATCAGTATCAATAAGCCTCAAATCCGGATTTGGAAAAATTACCAAAACATGTTCAAGAGAAAAAGTTAAGAAGTTTAAAACTCCTTCAAGATTCGTTAAAGAAAAGTTTGTATATAAAAGGGACATATATCATCCAGGGGGAGGATCTCATAAAGAAAAACCGCCAACCGGCAAACCACCGAAAACCACAACAACATCCGTCTACCATCGCATCACAAACCCACAGATCCAAAACGGGAAAACTAATCCATCACCAAACGTTCACAAGCATCAAAATCCGTCAAAACCCGCGAGGCTCAGAGTCATCATCATCGCCCAAAACAGATCCGTACATCAAAACTGCAAATCATAACAAATCATCCACCCCCACGATTCATCAACGAGTCCGTGAAGATCCGCCAACAAAACCGTGAAAATCACAACAAACCAGGTCATTATCATTCCGTAAGGATAAAAAACACTCATGATTTTTTTCTTTTCATGTTTTTCAAGATAGATAGAAAAAGAAAGAACAAAATTATGGCGTGAAAGCAAAAGAAGAAGAAGGCGTGAGCGTGAAAGAAGTAGGGAGAAGGGCGACGACTGAGAGCAGAGAGAGGAGAGAAAGTAAAAAATGCAGAGAGAAGCCCCAAAAGGTCTGTCGCGGCCAACAACTGAAATTAGGGTTAAAACCCTAATTATCAGTCTTTCCCCCTTTATATGCTACCGGGTCGGGTCCTGGACCCTGACCACCGAGGCCCGACCCATTTCCTTGCTTATTTTTTTATTTACTTTTTTCTTTTCAGTATTTAATTATTTGTTTATTCATTTGTAATATTCATTTATATTAATATAATACTAACACTAACCCACTAACATAATAAAAATCTGGAAAAATAATTTTATTAAATAATTAAAAACGAATTTTAATTTTATAATATTAAAAAATAATGAAAAAGATGTTGATTTAGATTTGATTTAATTTCTTTTTATATATTAAAAATATTAAAACAAAAAGATGCTTAGCTTATTATTTCAATTTCAATTTTTTTTTCCTTAATAAATAAAAATCTATAAAACACTTTCTTTTATTTAAATCCAAAAAAATAAGAAACTTTTCTAATTTCTAATCCATTTAATCTTTTTTTAACTAGAACTTTTAGAATTTAATTTTATTATAAAAATAAATAAATTTTTTTTCTTTAATTCAAGAATAACTTTTAATTTAAATCCTAACACCTTTCTCAATTATAATCCAAATTCTAACATTTTCTTAATTACTTCATATTTTCACAAAAACCTTAAAAACAATTAATCCTAACATTCGTCTAATTTTCATCTTAATTCAATAAAATTCTCAAAAACAATTCCTCCCAATTACACCATTACCACTTAATCATTTTCCTCTAATCCACATCTAACAAGCTATCTTAATTACCATTCAAATTAACCTCTTAATCATATCCTTATCGCATTATTATCCCCATTGCTAATATCATTATGTTTACATTATTCACTGCTTTTATTTTCATTATCATTTCTCATTTACTGTTTATCCCCCCTAAAGGAAAGGTCTTCCATTTGACTTTCGTGTCAATACCTTTACCCTCACCCTATCCTAGCCTTAGGATCCAAGTCGCTGTACTCGTGCTTAGGCGTTCCTCCATGGACATCCACCCTTTTATCCTAGCTTTAGGATCAGGAGTCGCCGCACTCCATGTAAGTTCCCGTCGTGGAATACTTACTTCACCCTTTTCAATTTAACCTTATAACGTAGAATTAGGAGTCGCTGCACTCCACGTAACCGCTTCCCTATGAACGTTTACATCCCCCTGGAACCTTGACCACAGTCAAGAAGTTCCTCTTCCTCCCTCTGTAAGGAGAACTACGATTACTCTGATTCCATCTCCTACCTCGGATACGTAGGCACAAGATGCGAATCTTGGCGAGTAAACTTAGGACTAACCCTTTAGGTCCTTCTCTTTACCCTTAACCCTTAGCATTACCTTTAAGCAGATAACCATATCAATTAGCACATTAAAACAAGAGGTTCCTGTAGAGTACTACAGAAGTTTAGGATGTTAATACCTTCCGTAAGTTTAACCAACCCCCGTGCCTTAGATCTCTCCTCGCATTGTGTTTACGATGCGAAACTAGTTTTTTCCTTTCTTTAACCTTTCGTCGGATAAATCAAAGACCGGTTGTGAACTAAAGATTATGATTTAAATTAATCAATAATTTGATATCCTATTCTCACCGCAACAGGAAGACCTTTATCATGTCCGAGACTAGACGGCGACGGGGCCTACTACCTCGAATACTTACACGGGGCGAGATAGCTCGGCCATGGAATTCTGAGAAGATAAAAAGTACGACAGTTAAACACTGCCCACGACGACCCACCTTGCGACCACGGGAGCGTGACATGGTAAAAACGCGTCTCCCATAACTCAATGAGATAACAAGCGCATGCCTTTTGTGTATGCGGGCAGAGTGCTCTATTCAACGGGGACCCCTTGATCGAGAGTCACCGCTGCCGTACCGAGATAGGTAGAACACCCAGCTCGCAATGGGACGTTCACGCTGCAGAGATAGGACCACGGCCGCGGTCCATCTTCGTAATCGACCAGGTAATCACCCTAGTCACCCGACCAGTTCCCTACACTACTGGACACAACAAACAACCTCGATCTACCACTCCCAACAACATACAAAACATGCGAACAAACATACATAAATAAACAAACGAGCATACACGAATACTTGGCAAAACGATAAACATTGATTATAAACGGGCACTAACCCAGCTGTTAAGAAATTACAAGTAAGGGCATACGACCCGAGCAACAATAAAAAATAAACAACCGGGCATGCAGGCAAACAAAAAAATGGACACGCAGGCCACCATTTCCTAATCAATACGGTCCTCCTCGTCTTGGCGGGATGGTCCTCTTCATCATCTTCGGGTCCGTCGGGCGCCACGATACGGTCGCCTTGGATTTGATGGTAGGGGCCAGTCCCCTCGGTCACCAAATCCACGTCGGGATTGGTAAGCTGAAGCTGGTCCACGACACTCTTGAAGCCTGCCTCGACGGCCCCCAAAGAGTCGTCCTCCAGCAGCCAAATCTTCTCCATCAGCTCCCTTCAGGAAGTAAGCAGCTTCTCCTCGTCAGACTCTTCCTCAGCAGGAGCAAGCAAAACCTCGAGTTCAGCAACCTAACCCCTCATCCTGGCCAGCTCATTTTCCCCGTCCTTCACCATCTTCTTGAGCTCCTTGATCCGTTCGCAGTAAACTTTGTCCTACCTTTGATAATCCCTCTAATCGGAAACTAGCTTGGACCAAACCTCCTCAGACACCGCCATCTCACTCCGCACGGTAGCTAAATTCGCCAAGGAACAACCCTCCTTGTTTAGCACGAAGGCCGTCTCAAACGCTCTCACCACCGAAGCCAGGTCTTCGGACAACATCTTCCTCCGTGCCTCCTTGCTGGCAGCCAGAATAGTCTTCATCTCTTCGGGAGCCACAACAGGGACATTATCCCCTGTAAATAAATTAGGCCAAAGACAGCATGGGGGAAGAACAAAACGTCGATCGGGAGAACTATCCGTCAGATCGGTCGGGGACGCTTCAGTTTCTCGTTGCCTATTGGAGACCGGTGGTGCAACTAGGGAGCCACTACCTTGTGGGGACAAAACCAACCCTTCCAGTTCAGCACCGGTCTCCTTCCTAACAGCAGCGGCCTCCCCGCGGGACGTCGGTCACCCTCATTAAGCAGCTTCATAACACGCTCTTCCATCAAACCCATAGCACCTGCAAGGACAACACGAGAAAACAATTAGTATGGAAATTCAAAACAGAGCAAATAAAAGTTGAGGAAGCTGCTCGCTTCCTAAAAAACGATAAGCCTCTGCCTCGGTCTGACACTCGAGGAGGACCCGTGTATTGATACACCTAGTCTCTGTCAGGATCTCCCCATTATCGTCGCGGATGTACTGCCCATCCGGGGTCACACATTTGTGAGGGGGAAGACGCCGACGAAGTCGACCTATTTCTGGAAGGCCAAGATATCGTCCTCGTCCAGGTGGTTAGATCGGTATATAAATCTCTTCGTACTAGATCGAAAGTGCAACTCTATCCATTCTAATGGGAAATGGGAGTGGAATTCCACCTTGTACTTTTTGTCCACGACAGTAACCTTTTGTCGGAACATCGTATTAACGACCTCGCTCGTCTCCGACATCACCATGAACCACCTATCCTTGAACCCTCTGACAAAGTCTGTGTATGCCCAGAAGAGCTTGGTCGGCTGCTTCAGGGAAACCCAACTGTATCGCCCAGACACATTCTGCTGCTGCAAGTGGAAGACGCAGAAGAATAACCGTATGGTGGCCCCGAGCTCGAGATAGTTGCAGACGATCTCGAATGCAAGGAGGAAAGCAAGGGAGTTGGGGTGGAGTTGAGACGGTGCCAACATCAGGTGGTCAAACACTCCCTGCTGGAAATCTGTGAATGGCAGGCGCATCCCCGCCTCCTTAAACGCAAATTCGTACATAGAGAATCGGCCCCTTTTGTAGCGAGAGCAAATACGGTCCAGTTCCCAAGGCCGACATGCTCTAAATTGACGAGGAGCCCCGACTTCTCTATCTCCGATCATGACAAAGAAGTCCGAATTTTCGAGCACGAACCGAGACATATAGTTGAAGGGTTCGTCCCCGATCCATTCCCCGACCCGCCTATTCGGAGGCTCCACGACAGTCTCATCTTGGCGAACATCTTCACGTCGGACAAGTACCACATTGTTTCCTCTTTTTCACGGGTAGCCACTTACCTAAAAAACAGAGGAACTCGATGAATTCGACAGCTAAATCAAATCCACCTTTCCACCGCAGTTCAAGTGAAAGGGCATGAACGCCCGAAGCCGAGTAGAACTACATCATGCCCGGGCACTTAGAAGACCGGTATGGCTTAACCCTAGACCCTCCATCGTGCCCGGGGAATTCATTCTTCTATCCCCGACGCGCTCATCAATCGTGTCTGAGGTATTCATCAAGCACCCTCGGGATATTCGACAATCGTTGATTCTCCCCAGGCCACTCATCGCAAGAGCCGGGGACGGTCGGTCAGAACCCTAATTTTGAAGGAATCTCCGGCGTATTCGTCATAAAAGTCCACGGTCTCCCCGGAAGGCCCGTCGGAGCCACCGGAAACACCGTCAGAAGCTTACTACAAATACCAGTAGGGAGGCGGAAGACTTACGTGATACGACAGAGAAAAGCGGTTGCGCCGAGTAGAAAGATTGTAGACGTCGAGCAGGGAATTCAGAAGGTTGAACATCAGCAAGAAGACAAGAGAACGAAAAGACGGGCTGAGCCCACGTATATATACGCCCTAGCACGAAAAATGAAGCATCTCTAGGCACTTAAGTGCCTAGCCCGTAGCCTCCTTAGGGTGACACATGGTGACCCTCAGCCTTTCCTACGTCTCTTCAGGTTCCCCTCCTCGTCTGCGGGCTTCCCCGTGAATCATAGGCTCCCCCGACCGGTTCAGCCGCAGGCTGCCCGACAAGGCGACATGCTCGACATTTCTGCACCTTAAGTCATAACTCGTTTGACCGCGAGCAACGACTTAGGGGGCTACTGTTCTGGACTGGGCCGACGCTTGGACCATAGTCGAGCAGGCCCAAATCCCATAAGGTTAGAAGGCCCAATAAGACCTAAGTCGCCTCATCGTCGGGCAGAGACCTTTCCCTTATCGGGAAAAACATCTTCTCCTATCAGGCACGAACTAACGGCAGTCGAGTAGGATCCTCATATCTGCCCGGCGCGCCCCTCTTCTGCCCTGCTGTCGGGCAGAACCCATCCAGCTCGGGGAGCTCCTCTGACCTCCCCCATGTTCTCAACGTGTCCTCTACGCGGAGACACGTTATCAGGTAACTACTCGTGCCCTGATTATTCGGTCATCCACCTCCCGGATGGCACAGAGCAGTTACACTAGGGCGAAAACCACGTGCTGGTCTCCCTGATGCCACGTTAGCCCTAGCAGTTATCAGCATTGGGCCTGGCGATCCAGCCCAACGCGTAGTAACCGTTGGCCCTGTGCTGGGGGCACATTATAAATACCTCTTTCACTAGAGGGCCAAGTAATCTCATTCTTACTTCTCTCTCTCTCTCTCTCTCTCTCTCTCTCTCTCTCTCTCTCTCTCTCTCTCTCTCTCTCTCTCTCTCTCTCTCTCTCTCTCTCTCTCTCTCTCTCTCTCTCTCTCTCTCTCTCTCTCTCTCTCTCTATATATATATATATATATATATATATATATATATATATATATATATATATATATATATATATATATATATATATATATATATATATATATATATATATATATATATATATATATATATATATATATATATATATATATATATATATATATATATATATATATATATATATATATATATATATATATATATATATATATATATATATATATACACTTGTTATCACTCTGTTCGACCCTTACTTTGACATCAAAGTGTGTTTCAGGTACACCCCCCTCCGTTACATCAGCAGTACAACAGCTCAGACGCGTGGCCGGCTAGCAATCTCTTCTGATCAGGTACGATCAATTATTAAATGTCTTTTATGTCATTTTATTTTATCAGCTAATTAAACCACTAATTTTACCATACACTTCAATTAGTTTATCAGCTATAAGTCATCGTCCATCAACTATAAGTTATAAACTATCAGTTACTAGATATCAGTCATAAACTATAAACTATCAACTAATTTATCGGTCAACCACTATTTTTACCCAACAGAATCTTACTTTAAAAAAAAGTATAGAAGAAATTCCAAAAAGTATCAAAGTCAATAAAGATGAAATTAACAAGTGTATTATTTGTATAACTATTTTATTTAAGTTTAACGAAGATGTCCTAATCAAATTTACACGGTCATCAAATCTAATCCAATCAATTCGAAAATCTTGTTCAAATTTAGAAAATAAACTCAAATTAGAAAATATATATAATTATAATGATTAAAAAATAACTTAACAAAAATATAATTATATATTAATAAAAAATAAATTTTATTAGATTTTTTTTTACTTTTGATCAATTTTACTTTTTTTATGTATTGAGTTTTTATTAATTTATTGAGTTTTTATTATAGTATTTTTTTAAATTTATTAATATTATGAAAAAAATTGAACTTTCTCAAATTTAGAACCTTTCAAATTTTGAAAGTTGTTCAGATAAAATTTGTTGCTATTGCGCACGGCCTTGTTTCACTCTGTCCTATCATATAAATAATTTTAAAATTTTAATTTGATTTAACATATTATATGATATGATAACATCCGTTGACGGTGTAAAATTAATTTAAAAATTTCAATCCAATATAAGATAATACATGATATGATAATGATCGATTAACAATATAAAATAAATTTACACGACCACTACATGACCCATTTTCTCTTTTTATTTTCCAAGCATATACATTTGAACATTTTATTTTTACTGAGAAAAGGAACCATAAACCCAACGAAATTGATAGTTAGTGAATGTGTTAAGTCCACTTCCCCCTTATTTTTCTTTTCTTTTCTTTTTGACTAATACACCTATTAGAAAAAAATTCATAGAATCTAACTTTTGTTACATAATTGATTAAATCCTCTAGTGGTTGCACCAAATCCTCTGAATGGTTTAACCAACTATCCTAAAATGTCAATATACATTTTTTATTTCAGACATTGAATAATGTTTAGTTTAGGATTTCAATTTCAGCTTTATAACACTATAAATAGTTCCACTTTAGACCAAATGTAACATAACTCATTAACTCACATTAATTCAACAATGAAGATTATCTTATGCTGCTTACTTGGCTTACTCACTATCATTGTTTCCATTGTTTCTGTTGCTGCAGAGACTCATTATCATCAATTTAATGTAAGTGTTTGTTTGTTTGCTTGATGATCATTGATCGCATATATGTTTGTAACAATTTTGAAATTTTGTGATTGATTTAAACAGATTCAAACTGCAACAGTGAATAGGCTGTGCAGAACACGAAACATATTGACTGTAAATGGACAGTTTCCTGGTCCAACAATTGTAGCTAGAGATGGAGATTCTATGGTGATCAAAGTAACAAATGCTGGACCTTACAATATCTCCTTACACTGGTAACTATCATCATCATCATCCATAATTCTCAATTTTTACAGTGGTTTTACATTGCGATCGTTATGCTAGAGTGGCCGCAACGCTAAAGTTTCATAAGCTCGTTAGTTTATATTACCAACTTTTAATTTATATAAAAATTAGGAGTGATAAATGAATATTTTCACTCCGTAAAAATCCGCAAAAACGAAATGGATAGGACATAAATGATCAAAGGTGCAGACCTAAAACTTTGTCCATCTTAGAAATAAATTGAGGATGGAATGGGACAGGACCTCTAAAATCAACAAATTGTAAAAATTTATGTTAATGACTGCGCCCATAAAAGTCCAAAAAAACGAGGTAGGACGGGACATACACATTAAATAGTGTGAGTCTAAAACTTTGATTCGTTCTAAAAAAATATGAACAAAACGAATATACGGCAGATTGGACCTGTTTTCACACCCTAAATAATTATTTGACTTTATTTTGTCTTTTTATAAAAGTAGAATATACAAACATTTACTATGTTAATGTTAGTGTTATATATTTGAAATTATTGTCAGGTTTCTCATAAACTTCTTATGTGTTTTGTACATTAGGCATGGATTTAGGATGTTGAGAAATCCATGGGCAGATGGGCCAAGCTATGTGACTCAATGTCCAATCCAACCAGGAGGAAGTTACACATACCGTTTTACAATCCAAAATCAAGAAGGAACACTATGGTGGCATGCTCACACTAGTTTTTTAAGAGCAACTGTCTATGGTGCTTTCATTGTTTATCCAAAATTGGGTTCTTATTTTCCTTTCAATAGGCCAAATAGAGAATTTCCCATCCTTCTTGGTAATCTTCAAAACCATCACTTACTTAGTACTTTTAATCAAACATTTGTTTATCCATAAACACTTCAAAAGTTTCCATACTCTTCAATTTTTATGCAACAAAACAGAGCCATAACAAATTGTATTGTTGATGATTCATAGGGGAATGGTTTGATAGAGATCCAATGACTCTCTTCAAACAAACACAGTTCAGCGGAGGAGCTCCAAATACATCGGTTGCATTCACCATAAACGGTCAACCCGGAGATTTCTACCCGTGTTCCAGTCGAGGTTCGAAAATCATTCTAGTTAGCCATTACTTTCATACATCTATACATCGTTTTAAATTGCAGCTATACCGCTGATATGACTAATTAGCCTTTATATTACAGTTGCAGACCGCAATTTAAAACCATAATTTCGTATACATTTTCTTTAATCTAATGATAGAAGAAAAATTACAATGCAGGAACGGTACGTTTTCAAGTAAATGCAGGAGAAACAATTCTCTTAAGAATCATCAACAGTGGACTCAATCAAGAACTCTTCTTTTCAATTGCAAACCACAGAATGACAGTTGTTGCAATGGATGCTGCTTACGCAAAACCTTTCACAACCGGAGTCCTCATGATCGGGCCGGGCCAAACAATCAACGTCCTCGTCACAGCCGATCAACCGCCTGGCCGCTACTACATGGCAGCAAGAGCTTACCAAACAGCCAATGCTTCATTTGACAACACAACAACAACAGCAATTCTTCAATACAACAATGCACCGTCTTCAAGACCTATTTTACCCGTTTTACCGGCTTATAACGACACACCGACTTCGACTGCATTCACATCAAGGATTCGAGGACTTTCGGAAAATCAAGTGTTTCAAAACTTCGATGTGAGCTTATTGTTCGCGGTAGGGTTAGGGTTAATAAACTGCACAAACCCGAATAGTCTAAGGTGTCAAGGACCAAGCGGAACAAGATTTGCAGCAAGCATAAACAACAACTCTTTTGTTCTTCCTACAACAACTTCATTAATGCAAGCGTATTATCAAGGTGTTCAGGGTGTTTTTACCACGGATTTTCCTCCGGTTCCGCCTATACAGTTCGATTATACAGGAAACGTTCCCAGGGGTTTGTGGACTCCTATAAAAGGAACTAAGTTGTATAAAGTGAAATTTGGTTCAAATATTCAAATTGTTTTGCAGGATACTAGTATAGTCACAATTGAGGATCATCCCATGCATGTTCATGGCTTCCATTTCTTTGTAGTTGGTTCGGGTTTCGGAAACTTCAATCCAAGAACAGATCCTGCTAGGTTCAACCTTGTGGATCCACCCGTTAGGAATACCATTGGTACCCCTCCGGGTGGATGGGTTGCCATTCGTTTCAAGGCTGATAATCCAGGTATTACACAATTATACTACGCTATTAGTATTATACTCACTCTGATCTTTATTACAGATACATTGATTATTCAATATATTTAAAATTTAAATTTTTTCTTATAATATTGACTGAGTCTAATTTTTTTTATTTGTTGTTGCGAAACAGGAATTTGGTTCTTGCATTGTCACATAGATTCGCATCTGAGTTGGGGTTTGGCAACAGCACTTTTGGTAGAAAATGGAGTTGGACCATTACAATCAGTGATACCTCCACCACCAGATCTGCCCCAATGTTGAGAGGAAGAAAGCATTGTTGTTACTAAATTTTATGTTACTCAATTATTGGCTTGTCGCATAGTGTCTCTGTTTGTTTTTGTTCCGTTTCTTTTCAAATTTTAATTATTCCAAGGTTAATTGAGTAGTTACAAGTTGTTAGTTTTTTCTTGATTGGGTTGTAAGACTTAAGTTTAAGGGAAAAAGTGTGAATTCTCTTCGATATATTATGAGTTTTTCATTTTATACTATAAGTTCACAACCTAAAAATAAAAAAATGAATGAAACAAATTAAAACATCAACGATGAAATTAGTAGACAAATTAAAATGAATGAGAGAATCCAACAACTGCCAAAATCTTATAGTAAAATCGAACTACATAACGAGATGAGTTGAAAATTCTTAGAACTCCCACATAGGTTACACATGAATATAATAGTGCAACCTTTTTTATTAAAACTCTCTTCCATGAGCATGTTGCAAATTACAATGCAACAATCGCCAAGGGAGAAAAGACTGAGAAGGAGGAATGCACGTAGACTATGTATCCTTACCTAAAAATAAATAGGTCCATTTTGACAAGTAAACACACAAGGAGACAAAAGGATGGTTTGTTGAAGAATTTTTTAGGATACATATACATGTGAATAGGTAGATAGACCGAGCAACTTAGTGGATAAAATCATGGACTATAACTTAAATCTTCGGTTTGAACTATGTCATTTTAGTCATATTCTAACTCGTAATGTGTATCATAAATTTGATTCAAGCAAGGTGTTGCAGCACTCTACAACCAAAGTAAAATAACATTCATTAAAAAAGATATTGTAGTATATTTGTAAAAGACCTACTGAGGGCGGGAGTTGTGCATCCCCTAGGAATGGGGACACTCATGTGTCGTCACTAAAGAGGTATCACTTCGTCCCAAACACCTTCCTCTCACCCAGATATAGGAAAATGTGAGAAAAGACGTTCCTTGAGTAAAGAGAAGTTAGAGTTAGTAGCTAGTTCATGTCTTATTAGAAAATAGGAATTCAACGACACCCCGTTGTCTGAGTAGACAACAATCCTTCTCATGAAATCCTAGACTTAAGGCCTTTATAAAGATTCATCCCCCAACATGAGAGATCATTACTTACACACAACACCAAAAACTACAAGCTAACAGACAGATCATCTCGCCTCACGTGAGCAGGCACAACCACCGTAAAACAACTGTACATGGCTTCTCACCGCCGCGAGCAAGTCCATAACACCAAAAATTGATATAAACCTACTAAAGCCTCTGAGTATTCCATGCCCTTGTAAGGATACCACACACACATGTGCTTTTTGACCAGTATAGTAACACCCATCGTGGGACCTCGGTAAAACTAACCTGTGTCACACCTCTCTCATTCTCACCCCTTCCATCTTTCTTCCGAAGATGACTGATAAAACTTTATTCTTCAATACAAACACCATAGCCAAATGTTTTGTTGGTGGAGGTAGTTTTAGCTTCTGCTGAGAGAAATACGCAAAGCATGTACTTGTTGTAAATGTGATATGTCTTGAGTTCCCTGTAACACTCCGATTTTAGATTATTATTTTATTTAATTATTGAAATATTTATGTACGTTAATTGTGTTATTTCGGTGTTTTGAGAGATTTAGGAGATATTTTAATAATTTAATAATTGTTGGAATTATAAAATCTGAGAACGGAAAAATAAAATAGAATTTATTTAAATTGTTGAAGATAATTAGACAATTTTAATTATTTAGTAATAGTTAAAGAAAATAGAATTATTGGGAATAATTCACATTATGAGTATTTTTAGTAAACAATTATTTATATAAATTTTTTGTTAAAATAAAATAAAGTGTCATATTTTATTTAGAAAATATATTTTTTGAAATAAAATATGAGCGTCAGATTCTTTGGGGGTGTGAGGGTGTAAGTCCAATTATAATTTGAGGCAAATTAGGTCCGTATATATTCTAAAAATAAGAGTCAGACTAGGTTAACTTGAAAAGTTAGAAAAGTTGGGAAGCGACCGATCGTGAGAATTGGAATTGCACAAGACTTTGAGAAGCAATTGTAGAAAAAGAAGGAAAAGGAAAAACTTCAATTTCAAGTAGGGGGAATCATTTGCTTATGGGTGATTTAGACATGCAGGATAGTGAGAGTTCCTTAGGCCTTTTCGACTCATTAGTATTTCTCGACCAAACCCCTGCTTAAGTGCTTTTCTAATTGTGCATCCAAATTCTTGAGATTAATTCTATCAGCTCTGAAAATCATATCTTTACTACTTTGATTTCCAGTACCCTTCATCTTCGAACCCTCCACACCTCTTTCTTCTTCTATCTCCTTCTTTTGGAACCTAGTGAAATGACTGTTGAATTATGTAAAGTTAAATATAAAGTAAGATACCCAGTTAAATGTGTGTTCCTATGGGATAAAGTGTTATTTGCCTGCAAAAAAAAAACATAACTATCACTTAGTAAATTGTCGATAAGTTATCAAATTTCAAGTTGAGTTCAAATGAAACTCTTTGAATGAAGGTAATGTATTTGTACCACGTGTTGCTTCCAACATTGATTGGTTCAGCGTCACAAAATTTTGAATCCAACTTTGAGAAGTCCTTAATCTCCCAGACATGCGTGTAGAGCAGAGTATCCTTTACCCCACTAGTTTTTAGATATAAGTGAAAACATGAAAAGTTGAAAACTTTGGATCAACCATTGAACAACCATGTTCAAGCACCATACAAACAAAAAGTAGAATGTGTGTTAAGCAACATTAATCAACCATTGAAAGTAGAATATGAATAGAAATGGAGAAAAACATAATCACACTTAAAACATGAGAAGTTCAAAACTTTTGCACTTTCATTGAACAACCATGTTGAACCACCACTAAAACGTAAACCATAATATATGTTAAGCAACATTAAACAACGATTGAATGCAAAATATGTATAAAAGTTGAGAAAATTGTAGACTTTTTGAACGATCAATTTTCAAAATGAATCATTCATATTATCACTCCATCTCATGATCTCAAACTAAAAACCTTCCACAACACCTTATATCACCTATCAAGCCATAATAAAAAAATCATCAAATTCACAATATCACAACCAAAACATAAAAAATATTAAGATTCAACTATATAAATAAAAATGAGAAAAACACATAAGCAAAACGATTTTTATGGATAATCATTATGAAAACCACATAACCAAACTCATATGAATGATGAATAACACATAAAACCCTTAAAATTATAAATACAAAGGATACAAACACTCACCTTGAATATAAAATCCTAGCTGTTACAAGATCTGCTTTTCTTATCCATCATACCATCTGTGTTTTTGGCGGCCTCGATAGATATGTGGTGTGCTTCGTTTAAACTGCTCAGAGCCATAATACATGTTCTCACATAGTAGTACTTTTGCGAATCTTCATATACCTAGCATCGGAGTTCAGTATTAAAAAAATAGTCATTATCCAAGAGTAGGGGAAGGAGAAACAAAGATGAGGGTGAGGGGTAGGGGGAGGGGATGGCAACAGTGGTGTAGAATTTTGAAGGGTTGATAGAGAAATGAGAGAAAATGGGACAGAGAGAGGGAAAAGTGGAATAAGGTTTCAGTGACTTTAGATTAATGTAACTTTGTTAACTTTGGTTTACATTTCATTTTCTCACATCAATATAATATACATCAATACTCATTCATCATCATATTTAGATAAAGTTACCAAAGGTATAATTATAGGAAAGTCACTCAAGTGATTCCCAGAAAAAGTGTGGGACGATGGAAGAGGATTTTGAAATTGAAATGAAAATTTGATAATGGGTGTGTGACACTTGGCATGAAATTAGAAGTTTGAGATAGATTTATTTGAGACATTTATTATTTACCTATTTGTCCAAATAATAATGTAATTTGAAAAACTTGAAAGGGTTAATTGATCAAAGCGTACAATCTCATTTTGAAGGGTTGATAGTAAATGTTTGATTCTTATTGTGTAATGTAAGTTAAGCAAGGAGGATGAAGAATTAGTTTGTTTTACTATAAAAGCTCATCGTTATTATGGGTCTTGGTTTTATGTATTATAAGAAAAGTTTCAAGTTCCTTCGTTATAATGGGATTTTTTTTATCTCATTCTATGGGCTAAAAAAATAATACTATATGAAAAATCGATATGAAAAATAAAAAATGCACTTCAATTTAATTTGGAAATTGAAAATGTATTTTCAGAATGTTTTCTTCTACATAAAATGAGTCATTTATTGTAAATTAATATTAGTTTGTTGCGAATATTCTACATCAATCTTAAAATATTAAATTATACATTGCTGTGAATTGAATTGGTATAGAATTTGAATTAATTAATATGTTTTTTTTTAAAAGTTCCAAACTAGATTCAATGGGAATCTAAACTGACAAAATGAATGTTAACTATCAACCATATTAAGTCAAATAAAGTTTATCTCAATTTTTTGTCATGTTCTTTCATATAAGAATTTCATTAAATAGTAAATTTTAATTTAATCTATAATATAAGAAAACTAATGAGTGATGAAAAAAAAACTAATGGATGTAAATTTTCCATATCTACATCTAAACAAAATATTGACAAATGTCTGAATCATGAGTAAAAGTTAGTCCATTATTTAATTTGCAACTTAATTTTACTTAGTTCTATTTGTTAAGAATACTATTTCACATTGGTTATAAATGTGAAAACTTGAGCATTTATAAGTGGAAGAACTCACACACCTATCCATTTGAAGGGGAGCATTATGGACTCACATTTAAGAGAGAGTGTTAAGAATAATAAGTTAAGTGTAAGTTGGAGTCCCACATTGGTTATAAATGTGGAGACTTGAGCATTTATAAGTGGGAAAATCTACACACATATCACCTTAAGGTTTTAGGTGAATATGTGGTGTCTCTCTCACTTGTGTATTGCTCTTACTTGTATTTTTAAGAATAGTAAGTCAAGTGTGAGTTGAAGTTTCACATTGGTTATAAATGTAAAAATTTGAGCATTTATGTTAGCTCCCAAATCCGTAGAAATTTGAGCATTTATGTTAGCTCCCAAATTCGACTGAAACGGTAAGACTGCATTTTTTGTGCGAGGAGGATATGCTGAAATGAGATGTGGAGAAAAATATTTTTAAGCTAAAATGAGATGTGGAGAAAAATATTTTTAAGGTGGTTCGACAAAAGATGATGATTTTGTTTCGACGTGCGATTTGAATTCAAATAAAGGAGAGAACTTTTGTTCTTATCCATATTTCTATGTAAAGAAAGACACGTGGAGCTTTTCTAAGGAAGTGATACATGTCGAGCGCCACTTTTCATTTGTTTAAAGGAAGACCGTTAGGGCCGGTTATTTTTTATCATTATGAATAGAAGGTCTTAGTGCTAGGACCGGGGTGTTCCAAATTTATACAAGATTTCTAAAATTGCTCAAAGTATCTGCGTGTAGAAAAAAAGAGTGTCGAAGAAATGTACGTTTGGTTACACTATACTTTTTACATTTCAATGAAAATTTCATCTTTTTACCACACAATTTATCTTTTTATCATTCAAGTTATTTTTCAATGCATTTAATTGTTTTTGATCAAGCTTCTGCACTTTACTTCCTTTAAATTTCGAAGTTTATAGTTGTTAGATTATGGATAATATTGAAATCTTCATTATTTCTCAAACTTTAAATTAATAATTACTAGCACATGTCTTAGGATTTGTGTGGTCGATTCTGTACGTAACCCAATTCTTTTTCAATTGGAAAGACCAGCGGTTGTTTACTAATTTTCTCAGTAAACAAATTGGCACACCCGGTGGACCAGTGCTAGTAGTGTCCTTGTTGCATTTTTTTGCTATCTTTTCTCTTTGAAAATTGTGTTGCATGTTACTAAAAAGTGGATGTCATACCCTAATTTTTAACTCTAAGTTTTGTTTTGCATCATTTGCATAGCATAGCATGCGCTTCATCTTACATAGTGTCTGAAATGTCATTTGGAATAAACACTATGCCAAATAAGACCTTTAGCAGCGCTTTTTTTGGCCTTTAGCAGCGCTGCCTAAAGTGGCGCTGCTAAAGGTAAAGGCAGCGTTTTTTTTCTGGAAAAAGCGTTGTTATAGGCCCCCTTTAGCAGCACCCCCCCCCCCTTTAGTAGCACTTTTGAAAAGTGATGCCTATTCTCCCCTCCCCTCTCCCCCCCCCCCCTTTAGCAGTGCCACTTAGTTATTGCGCCTCTCACTTTTTCTGGCAAAATATAACATATAACTATTGGTAGAAAGTGTTCCATTATAACATGGCAATCATGTGTCTTTAAACTCTTTAACTTGAGGTCTTTCATAGAAACAAGTCTTCTAATATCTGAAGAGTATCCTTCTGGAACTTTAACTTCACTCAGAAACTTACACAATATCTTTTTCTCCTTTCTAGATAAAGTATAAGCAGCAGGTGATAGATATGTTCGATTTCCTTTCTTCAAGGATCCTAATTCATTTCTTATTCCCATTGCTACCAAGTCCTTTCTTGCTTTAAGGCCATCCTTAGACTTTCCTTGTATATTAAGTAACGTACCAATAACACTTTCAAATATATTTTTTTCAATATGCATAACATCAAGAAAATGTCTTACATACAACGACTTCTAATACGGCAACTCAAACAAAATTGACCTCTTCTTCCACCCACGCGTGACAATCGTATGAGAAAAAGGCTTGCCAAACTTAGTACCCACATCTTTCACCTTTTCAAAAATTTGTTCACCGGTCAATGTAGGTGGAGCTCTACGTTGTTCTGAATTTCCATTGAATGCTTTTCTCCACCCACGGTAGTGATGATTAGAATTTAAGAATCTACGATGACCAAGAAATACATTCTTCTGACCAAATTCCAATCGCGTCCAATCTGTGTTTTCTTCACAGATAAGACACACACATTGACCTTTAATGCTATACCCCGATAGATTTTTGTATGCTGGAAAATCATTAATTGTGCCAAAAAAACATCACCCTCAAATTGAAACTTTCTTTCCTATATCCATCATAAACCTCCACACCGTTCTCCCACAAACTCTTTAAGTCTTCAATTAAAGGTGTCAAGTATACGTCTATGTCATTCCCTGGTTGTTTAGGGCCAGAAATTAACATAGATAACATCATGTACTTACGCTTCATATATAGCCATAGAGGTAGGTTATAAATCATAATAATTATAGGCCATGTGGAATGTGAGATACTTTGTAGACCATGCGGATTCATTCCATCAGTCGATAATGCCAAGCGAAGGTTTCTAGCTTCTTCTCCAAAATCAGGATACTCATTATCAATTTTCATCCACTGTGGTGGATCTGTCGGATGTCGATACTTCCCATCTATAATTCTATCATCAGCATGCCAAGTCAAGTATTTTGCATCTGTTTCACTATGAAACATGCGTCTAAATCTCAGAATTATAGGAAAATACTATAAGACTTTTGCTGGTGACAACTTTTTCTTATACCGAGATACACCGCATTTAGGACACTCGTTTAATGATGCATATTCATTTCGAAACAAAATGCAATCATTTGGACAAGCATGTATCTTATCATAGCTCATGTCAATAGAGCATAACATTTTTTTAGCTTCATAGGTTTGATTGGGAAGAACATTATCCTCCGGAAGCATCTCTTGTAGTAGGGCTAACAACTCTGTGAAACTTTTATCCGACCATCCATTACCCGCCTTTAAGTTGTACAACTTTAATACCGCATACAATCTTGTGAAAGTAGTGTAACCTTTATACAACGGTTTCTCTGCATTGCTTACCAACCTCTCAAACATCTTGGGACAATCCTGAAGATCTTCTTCAAGTGATTCTGCAATCTCTTCGACTCGATCACAATCATATGTATCACTGCCATTGTCCTTTGAAGCATAGGTCGTATTATCCCCCGGTTCGACATTCTCGTTAGTTATCTCACCATGTAATGTCCAACATGTATAACTTTGATCAATTCCATGTCTCATTAAACGAGATTCCAACTGAACATCGTTAATGCGACGCCCATAACAACAACCTAAGCAAGGACATGTGATCCTACTGGGGTCTTTGGCGTGTTCAACAGCAAACTTAACGAATTTTGATACCTCATTCTCATACTCTTTTGACAATCGATTAGAAGACATCCATTTTTTATCCATACTAATTAAGTAGGCTAAACTAAACTAAGAAAGCTAAATAAAAACAACGAATACCTGTAAAGAAATCACCAACTTCTAAGAAAGCTACACAGTAGGATTCTTGGAAACGATCACAACCTTGCTCTTCACAGGTAACCCCTATAACAGACAAAATTAATAACATCAACAACATTAAATAATTATTGGAAACGATCAAAATTAATAGACATAAATAATTCATTTACTTTCTTCAACAACATCAACATCATTAACATCAACAACAATATTATCGTTACTTAATTCAAATTTCCATCAACAATAATACCATTAACAAATATACGAAATCAATTCATTTGTTTTCAGCAACAACATTTGTTTCCATCAACAATATCAACAACATCATTAATATCACCACTAACAACAACAACATTAACATTATTTTTTCCATCAACATTGTCCAAGATAATGAATAAATTTTCCATGATATACTTCGGAAGCATTAAAAATATATCAAATTGTTTAACATTTTTCAACTATATTATTCATGGTTTCAACATACAACACGTGAATAGAAAATACATTTGCTTGAATTTAGTTGTTACTTCTGAAGAATTGTAGGATACCATAGTATATTACAAAAGAATTGTATATTGACAATGTTGAGTTCAGAAAAATGAGTTTTCTAAAGTTATCTAAATTGTACATTTGCTTGAATTCAGTATGTATGAGTTTTCTAAAGTTATCAAAATCTATTAGTTCAGAAAAATGAAAAACCAAGAGAATAATCGAGAAAAATGAAAAACCAAGAGAATAATCGAGAAAAATGAAAAATAAAAAACTTTAAATACCTTAAAAATGGTGGAAATGCGCTGACAGTGGAGGTGGAGGACGGAGATGACCATCAAAACGAACGGACGACGGCGAAATGAAATACACGACGGAATGAACGAAGGACGGCAATGGACGGAATGCGTCGACGGTGAATAGGGCAAACGTCCGCGAGTGGGAAAGAAGGAAAGAAGGAGATTGTTCTGTTTTTGCAAAAATACTGGGTTTTTTTAAAATTTATACTACTTAAACCTATAGCAGCGCTTTTACATGGCATTTAGCAGCGCTTTTAGAAAGTGTTCTCTAAGGTCTGCCTTAGGTAGAACCTTTAGCAGCGCTTTTAAAAAGCGCTTTCTTTTGTGCCCCTATAGCATCGCTTTTGTAGAAAGCGCTTTCTTGGACCCCCCCCCCCCCCTTTAGCAGTGCTTTTAGAAAGCGCTTTCGTAGGTTACCCCTTTAACAGCGCTTTCTAAAAGCGCTCTCGTAGGGCCTACTTTTAGCAACGCTTTTTATAAAGCGCTTTCTTAGGGACTACTTTTAGCAGCGTTTTTCTTAAAGTGCTGTCTAAAGTATGCTATTTTTTTCATGACTCTTTAGCAGCGCTTTTTCATAAAGCGCTGTCTTTTTATGCGCTACCAAAAGTCATTTTTGTAGTAGTGAAATTTGTTGGATTTACAGACAAACCGGTCTAAATTAATTTCAAAATTTGACCGAACGCTGTATTTTTCCAATATATTTATTTCGTGCTGATTATTTTGATGTGTTCATTTTATCTTTTCGAGTACTTTTTCTGCCCGACTTTTAATTTTATTTTTTAATCATTTATATTTAAATAATCATTTAATTTTTTTAGATTTAATTAGATATTTAATGTAAATTTTTATTTTTATTAATTAATTTTATTTTTAATTTGTTTATTAATATTTTCTTTTTAAAAAATACAAAAATATAATTTTTAATTCTTTTTATTCTTGTCTTATCATAAAAAAAAAACATAAAAACATGATATTTAACTCTTTTTATTCTTGTCTTATCATAAAAAACACAAAAACATAATTTTTAATTCTTGTCTTATCATAAAAAAATATAAAAACTTGATTTTTAATTTTTTGTATTCTTGTCTTATCATAAAAAAACACAAAAACATGATTTTTAATTCCTTTTATTCTTGTCTTATTATAAATAAATAAAAAACATTGTATTAATTGTTATTATCATTCTTGCCTATTTTCTAGTCATATATATATATATATATATATATATATATATATATATATATATATATATATATATATATATATATATATATATATATATATATATATATATATATATATATATATATATATATATATATATATATATATATATATATATATATATATATATATATATATATATATATATATATATATATATATATACATTAGAAAAAACAAAGAGGACACACAAGAAAATCACTTTCACGCATAATTTATTCACGCATTACAAAGGGTGAGTGTATACATTGCAAAAGTAGAGACAACAACAACTACCACTCACAAAAGAAATTGTTGCATAAAGAGGAATGGCATTTGAGTTATACCTATATAGAGCTCAGGTTTCATCTTATTCGCATTACCGCCGAATACACGTCGAACGAACTCCGACAGGTAAGTTCCTTTCACCTTCATGCGTTGCTCAGTTGTTGTTTCTTCTTTACAAATTACTCGAATTCCTCTTTAGCTTGTGTTATTCGCTCCAATTTGATTGATATTGTGTGAATATTATGAGAATCTTTGTTTGGTGATTAATATGGGGGTTCGTCCGATCGAGACAAACCACGTGTGAGAGGGAGAGAGTACTGGGCAATGTCTTTTATCCATTACCTTTTTTTTAACATGCAACGTTGTTGTTGTTGATGTGGGTCCGTGTGGGCCTAGTCCCATAGCCCATGTTTATTTTTTTGCTAACACACCCTTATTTGTTTATCTTACACTATATTTTTTTCTCAACTTTTAATTATTACTATATTTAATTAGTCTTTTATTAGATTCTAATTTTGAAATTATAATATGTTTTAGTTAGAATTTTAGTTCGTTGTTGAATAGTTTGTTCTTACTAATTAGGAGTTTTAATAGGAGATTAGGACGTTTTTTTAAAGTTTATTGGTGATTAACTTCTAATTAATATATGGGGCCTTTATATTTGGATTTTTATTTGAGGATTGTGATTGATTGTTTGGTAGTTTCTCAAGCACTTTGATTGCTTGGTTTAAAGTTGTGACACTCTCGGTGAATCGTGATTAAGATAGGAATTCAAGATTTGGCGTGCATAGATAATTGTTCTTTCTCATGATCCCTTAGAATATTGGGTCAACCTTATCTTCAATAAATTGAATCAATATAGGCTTTAGGCTTTGACCTCTATTGCATGATAACATTAGGTTAGACTTTCCCATTAATCTTATTTTAGATTCATAAAATTAGGTTAGTTCCCTTAGGATGTTAACTTAGACAACCTACAATTAGGTTCCCCTTTTCCATGAGAGAACTAGACATGAGTCATCCCTAGTTAAGATGTAATTCTCCTACCCCGTGAAATTATTGAGAAAGATGTTGTTTTCTTTTCCACTTGAGAGAGGTATGTGGCATACTCGTCAATTCTATATCCGAGTTAGAGCCTTTCTCTTAATGTGAAGCAAGGATCCATTTTCCATATGTTTGTGGTGGTTTAAGTTGGGTGTTCTCCTTAATATGATAAATTTTCTCTTCATCTAAAACCAACCAACGAACATTGTTTACCGTTAGTGAGGGGAATTACAAATGCTCTGGTTCCGTTCCCGTCAGGATACGTAGGCACGAGATGCGATGTCTTGGCGAGCATACTTAGAAATAACCCCTTTAGGTCTCCTTTTATTTTTTTTCAGCCTTTAGCAGACAAAATAAAAAATAACACAATAAAACAAGAGGTTCCTGTAGAATACTACAGATACTTAAGATGCTAATATCTTCCCTTTATATAACCAACCCCCGAACCTTGTATTCTCTTTTGCTTTGTTTTTGCATTTGATATTTATGGGTTTATTCACTCTTTTTCTCTTCCCTTGGATAAATTAAAGATCGGTGGTGAATTAAGATTTGTGATTCAAGTTAATCAATAGCTTGATATTCAATTTTCACCGTGACAGAAATGGCGAATTCACTGGGGAATCATCGAAGGTTCCCTCTAACTTGTTTAATTTGTGTTTTTTGTTGAATATCTATATATATGTTTATTCATATATGTTTTTGCTTTGGATTGTTACTTTTGTGTGGTGAGATAAATCTTACACTCGGACTTGAGTATACTTATGATAGGAAGGTGATATGTTCGAGAATGTTTATAGGGAGTTGATTCCCGACCAAGCTGACTCGAGAGATCACCACTCAGTTGAGGCCCTCTTGAGAATAGTATTGTTGAACGAGTATTCGTGAAAACACTTACTATTTTCGACCTAGGAGCCCGTGAAATTGGGAACCGTTAGTTACCCTTAACTCAACTTGGCTTTCTTAGGACCTAGTGCGAGGACTATAAGGGAGTAGTCCCAAAATAGTTGATACGCGATACTACACTCGAAAGAGGTTCTCTTGAGAATATTATTAACTATCGAGTATTTGGGAAATTGATAATATTCGAAAGATGGACTAATGACTTTGGGAACTTTTAGAACCTTTGTTCTGCAAGTACAATAAACCCTTAGTCCACGCCATTTGAGATGGGTAGACCATTACTCCAGGCTCGTTGTGTAACACCCCACTTTACCCCGTACGCGTAATATAATAAATATATAGAAACAATTCATGAAATTCATCAGAGTTCTCCAACACAGTGGGATATCACACTAAGTCACTTCATTTCATTAAAATAATCAATATTATTTAGTTTTCAAGTAAGCAGCGGAATACAAATCAATTCTCCAATATAATTCTCCTCAACACGAGGTCATACAACATAAGTCCAACAAATGAAGATACGTAACAATAAACAAATAAAGTATTCAAATAACAACGTAATCCCGTCATCCCATGTTACGTATCAGAGCGACTCCTAAGACTCGATCAAATAGCAACATACTCCAAGCACTACTCAGGTACCTGGTCACCTGTACTCCCAAGAGAGTACAGACACAACAACAAAAAGGGGTGAGAACTACATTCAATAAATAAACGGTGAAATACACATGCTAAGGAGTAGTTACACACCACACATAAAATAAGCACAATTAACGCACATACACGTGCCACCTCAATCACTTGGCATTCATAGCCCACATTCAATTACAATAATGCAATGTGACTCACTGACTCGACACAATGCATGTGGTACCAACACAATCTCATACGGTTCACACTAGAACCCGATTCCCGTCGAAATCTGGATAAGTCGTATATACGTTCCTCTGAACTACAACTTATCTCCACAACGACTTCCACATTGAAGTCCGGATGAAACTAGGCACCCATCATGGATTTCCACCTAGCCATCTCCACAAGACACATAATATGAAATGCATGTCAACACAATTATGCAATGTAATACATCATGCATAATTCACGATCAATCTTGATCCACACGAGCCATCCGCTCACCGTAATCCTCTCGAGAATTACCACAATTGCACAAGATTGTCCACATTCGACCATCTTGGCCCACATCTATCAAAACACCAAGACATCATTGAACTAGAACATGATTCGTTACTAAAACATATACACAATTGACTTCTCAAACATAATTAGATATAAAATATTGGGAAAATAATTCAATTATCTATCCTATGTTATAGCTCTGTTCATTAGCTTTCCAACGCTTCGAACGGGGGTTAAAACGGACTTACGAATCTAAAGTTACGTCCAAAACAATTTCGACCAAAAACATGAACATCCGTGACGGACAGAAAGACGTTGTTACGCTCCGGAACTGGTTTTCACTCAATTATTCTTGCGAATCACTTACTCAAAGCACCCAAAACATCACTAAAACATTCTTAAGGTTATACGGCAATAACGACACAACTTCTATGGTTTATTATACTCATCTGGTAACATTTGCAACACATAAAACACTATTTCATGCAATTGCTCTGAGTACTTCAGAGTTACTCACATTTGAATATTCTTATTCCTATAAGGACAACATATTACAATTTTTCCTTCAATTACACTCTACGATATTAAATTACTCACTATCTAATATTCAATCCCTTCAGGGTCAAACATATAACAATGTCAAGGTTCTGGCCACGAAGGTTTAATTTCCCATACGTTTTACCTATATTAATATTCAACGATACATATCATTTGGCCATTTGGCCATAACCTCAGATTCTTACGGTTACCTCCCTATTTCCCACGATTAACCTAAATCTCTAAACCTTAGGGAAACCTTAGAGCATCGTATATAACACATTCATTCTTGCATAGAAAACTATGAAAAGCATTACTCACCATACAATAATCATTCAAGAACAACAACAATTTTATGCAATTTATCATGCTACGAAAATTAGATCAAGAATCCTCAAGAACACATAATTCCTATGAGAGAAAGGACCTCTCACTACCCTCTCATGTTAATTCACTCATATTGAAATCCATTCTCCCCCTTACCTCGATTAATTGCTCAATCGTTGAAGAATCTTGAAGGATTGACAGCCCTAGCCTCCTTCTCTTCCTCCTTGTTCTTCTTCTCACTTTTTCTCTCAAAACCTTTCTATGTCAGTTTATCGTGTTCTAATTCTCTTTCCCCAAAAAAACTTCTCTATTTCCTTTAATCCCTTATTTCTTATTTTATTATTTAAATCCTATAATAATAATAATAATAATAATAATAATAATAATAATAATAATAATATTCTCCCACTAATAATAATATTCATACTAATAGTAATAATATGAATAATAATAATATTCCACCAAATAATATTATTAATACGAATAATAATAATAATAATAATAATAATAATAATAATAATAATAATAATAATAATAATAATAATAATAATAATAATAATATCAATAATCTCATTAACATTATTATTAATAATAGTTGGAATAATATTAATCACTATAATGCTCTCGATATCATAATTAACTTACTCCTTTATCTAGGTCCACAGTACCCCAACTAAGGTCACCTCTCTCCCTTACTCCTAACCTCATACCCTTAATTAAGGACACCACACAACTACACCTCACAGAAAATACCAAAGCGACTGAATAATTTAAATGGGGTGTTACACGTTGACTTCTAAACCTAAGTCTTTGCCTGTTTGAATGTGTATGTGTATATGTGGATCTGTGTATACTTGTGTTTGAGCATACATGCACTCATGAACATCATGTCCATAAAAGTTTCATAGAATTCAAAGCTTTTATTTACAAACATCATATGTTTTACCATTGGATTTTGAAGTTATACTCTATTTTCAATAAAATGATATTTTCAGTTATCAAAAGTATTGTTCACTTTATGGTGTTTGCAAACATAACCTTTGAGTTCCTTGAAATTCATCTGCACTGGTGCATTTGCATTTGACGCATTCTTTGCATTCCAGGTTCTCACTCTTGCTTCTTCCTTCAGTAGACAAACTGACGCATCACTATGGTACTCGGGCCATCCAAAGAAATAAGATGGATAACATTGAGCAAGAAAACCATGAACTCCATAAGAAAGTGACTACTTTGAGGGTTGGTATGAAAAGACTCTCTACTTTGGTTGAAACTCTGGTTGCTACTCAAAATCAAATTTCTCCTCATATTTTTCAGGCTCCGCTTAAAAGGACCGTGATTTCTGAAATCATATCAATGCCCACTCCTGTGACTTCTATTAGTGCTTCTAGCCACTCTAAGAAGCTTGTGGAAGGTTTGCCCAAGAATAAGGAACAAGTTGTTAATACTATTTCACGAGAGAAACATTGAGGATCTCGTAGCAAAAGTAAACAACATGTGGATCAGTTTAACCCAATCCCAATGGCTTATGCTAAATTATATCCTGCTTTAGTACAAAAGAATATGGGGCAAACAAAGACTCAGACGACCATCCCAAAGAATATACCATGGTGGTTTAAGTATGATCGTTTTTGTCTATTTCATCAGGGGGCACCCGGTCATGATATTGAACATTGTTTTGCTTTGAAAGCTGAAGTACAAAAGTTAGTGCAAAGCGGTATATTGTCTTTTGAAGATTCTGAACCCAATGTCTCAACAAGTTTGTTACCAAGTATGGAAACATTGTGGAAGGATATCTCGGAAAATATTGTATCTCTGACGTGAACTCAATAAGAGGGTCTTTAGTGGATATGCACATTGATTTGTGTAGGCTTACCCGCTATGAGCATAATCACGCTTCTTACAAAATTTTTTTAAAGAATCCTCGTGGATGTTCTGTTGTGAAGAGAGATCTCCAAGATATGTTGGATCAGAAACTTCTTCATATCACTAAAGAAAGGGTGAATGTCATAGTTCCGCATTTTAATATGCAAGAACCAGTGATGATTACGTGCAACTGTGAGAACTCCTCTCCTGTGCCTTGTGGATACGATGCTACCATGCTGAAGGATGATAAGAAAGCTCTTGCTGATGTTGCTCATACCACTCAGATGATTCTGAATTGTCAATCGCAGTTTCATTAGAGAACATATCAGAGTCATCCAATCCTAGTGACTTACAGTCAATTATGGTCCTATTTTATCTGAGACTCGGTAATGGCACCTAGAAAGAACAGAGCCATGAAATCTCACCCTTTTTGGTTCAATCCATATACTAGTTGTGCATTTCATGATGAAGCAATGTGGCATTCGATTGAAGAGTGCAAGGTTTTCCAAGATAAAGTTCAAGAAATGATGGATGATGAGGCGTTGACTTTCAAGGGAGGAAGCCCAGCTGTGAATGGGACACCTTTATGTTGATGGATATGAAGACTTAATAGAGTCCTTTCAAGTCGGTGAAATCAGGAGGAGAACTCATTCCCAAGATCATCAAGTTGTTTATTTGCTTGCTTGCATTTGTTATTATTTCTTTGATTATAAAAGCATGATTTGCATGTAAGAACTTGTTTATTTTGAATGATTAATGCAATAAATATGTTTTTCTTGAAGAAATTCATTCGTATTCACTCATAAAATGATTTTTCATGTTTTATAATGCCAACTTTACCCAATCTCTTGCTTTGATAGAGAATTGGGAGGAGGATGACGAAAGTGAAAATGCAAGATCTCTTAATGCATGCTTTAGAATAAAACTCTGCTGATGATGTAAGACATTGTTTCAAATCTCCAAACACCGGAGATATAAGGGAGATAAACAATCGTTAACCCCTTTGAGCCTTGAAGTAGGAGTTTTATTTTCCTTACATACAAAAAACCCTCAATTTTTACCTAGGGCAAGGTTGTTTTCAGTTACACTAATCGAGCGCCCAGACTCTAAAAAAGGAGGAGTGAATTCTGAGAATCCATTTCATCTATTCCTCACATATTAGGAGGATGGAAGTCAAAAAACCACAATAATTATCCCTCGACTATCTAAAGAGTGAGGCAGTCACAATCCTTTCAAAAGGGTCAAAATAACTTAGAGTCACACGACTTGTTCATAAATAAATAAAAAATGTAAAAAGAAAAATCCTGCTAAGTCAAAACCTATGAAGGAGACTTAGGCAAAATTGAGGCATCCCGCTGGACTTCAAAGTCAAATCCAAAGACTCCGTCCAGGAAAAAGTTAGGGAATAAAAACAAAATAATAATAAAAGGAAACACGAAAAGCAAAAATAAAGGATTACTAAGAAAAATCCTCAATAAATGACAATGTCGTGTGATCAAACACCAAAAGCAAAAAGGTGAGTGATTGTCATGTCCAAAGCCTCAGTGGTTTCTCAACCATATCAAAATTCCTCTTGAAAGATGAGTGCTCGTGTCAGGTTAACTGAATGTAGGATTGGAGAACATCACGAAGAATTGGTGGACACAAATAAACTTTGAGCCTTATATCCTTTGTTCCTTAAGCCGTGAACCAAGTCACGATACAACCCTTAAAAGACCTAATTGAAGCAGGGTTTATTTTGAAAGCATACTTGATGAGATAACATTTCCTGACTCCTATGAGTTAAGCTCAAAAGTTGTGTTGGCTTTGTAAAATTAATTAATTTCCTATTCTAACTAGTGATTCATTTACAAGTTATTGTGATATCTTTTTAGTAAATAAATAAAAATTTCAAGACAAGCATGTGTGTTGCATTGGCAGTTTCAGAATTAACATTTTTTTGCTCGCTAACATTGCTTGACATCATAGAAGCTTGCATACGAACAACAATGATGAGCTTAATCTTTTGAGACTTGAAACTTTGATAAATAAAGGGCGAAACATTTCAAGAATGATCATATCCAGGGGCATGTTGCCTGAAGACTATGATGACCAGGGGCAAGTTTGTTTCTCAGTTGTTGCTTTCACAGACTAACCCTCCATAAGGGGGAAATTTTGAAGTTTCAACTATGCAGAATGCAATCAATCGAGGGCAGTTACATCAAGATTCGACAAATTTCTCCAATAGTTGGAAGATATTAGAACATCATGAATTCCAAGTTTTCTGTAAAATCCTCTTGGAATGACTTTTGTAACACCCCCTTCTACACCCTCAAATAATTAAATAAATCAATTAAACACATATTAAAATTTCATCAAAGTAAAATTAAAACATGGTATAAAAGGAGCATGTCACACAATACGTGAAATAAAACATACAACACCTGTTCAATAGAGATATGCAACAGCGGGGTAGCTTCAACAGAGGAAATTAGTTCTTACACCCACATCTCAATATTTAGAATTAAAAGCGGAAAATCTAGACATTGAATCATTTTAAACATGTAATCATATAAATACATATCATCTATTTTGATTCACCACATCATTCATGTACACATAAACATTGTCAACAGATACATGTACAAAATGTATCCCAAAAGAATACTATACAATCCTAACTACCCGGTGCTACATATCAGAGCTAACCGACCAAAAGAATGAAGCTATAGTTCATAAAAACCTCCAACAAACCTAATCTGCAACGCCTCATAGGGCATTATAAAACAGCAGAATTGTGAGAAATATTATCATAATAATCAATGCATATAATTATATATATATATATATATATATATATATATATATATATATATATATATATATATATATATATATATATATATATATATATATATATATATATATATATATATATATATATATATATATATATATATATATATATATATATATATATATATATATATATATATATATATATATATATATATATATATATATATATATATATATATATATATATATATATATATATATATATATATATATATATATGATGATAATGAACGGTGGTGAGAAATGCGGAATATGTGTATTCTATGCTTATATATATATATATATATATATATATATATATATATATATATATATATATATATATATATATATATATATATATATATATATATATATATATATATATATATATATATATATATATATATAAGCATAGAATACACATATTCCGCATTTCTAACCACCGTTCATTATCATCATATATATATATATATATATATATGTATATATATATATATATATATCACAATACACATATATAAACAATTATGGAATAATCACCAAGCATATTTATCATGCACACATCCATAATTCTCGTCAATTCACATAACATACAAATGTGCATACATTCACACAACATTTATCTCTATTCCATGTGACTCAATGCAACTCATGTCATGTGGTACCAACACTTGTTATCATTTTTCGGTTTTTACATTTAAACCGGGTCCGTCCTCTAGATCGATAACAACAAAAGTCCGTCCTCTAAGCTTTCAAACTCACTCTTATACGTTTGGGACAAGTCACTAGTCTCCACGAAACTAGCAAGCATTGCCTCTTAACTAAATGTTGCGTATGCAATCAACAACCAAATGCACTTAAGACTGTCCTCGCATCTTAATCTCATGCATTCTCAAATAATTCATCACATAAGAATTATAACATGATTGCACACTCACTCATCATATCAAAGTATTCATACTTTCAACATCATCACAATTATCAAGAAATACACACATATTCACAATATGTTCTCATGCATTATTCACAATATTGCATACAATCCATATGCATTCACAGTAGTTATGACAAACGGCAACCGAACGCTCTAATTATTTAAGCCTCACTTACTTAAAATAATTAATCTTGATTAATCGGTAAAATCGGCTAAAAGTCGGCTAAAAATAATATTTCTTTTCACCAAGTTATAGAACATATTATTAGTTTCAGTTTGATATAAAGAATGACAAAATCCGATAAACGGTGAAGAAGTTATGAATTTTAAAAATTTTGAAAAATAATATTTTTCTCACACTTACAGTGGTAACCTGTTAACCCTTTTTGTTAACTGGTTAACACACCCAGATTTTAAAAATCCTGGCGTATTAACATTCTTTTAATCGGTTAACCAAAAGTGTTAACCGGTTAACGGCTCCAAAAACTCAGTTTTTCAGGCCATTTTTAATACCGTTAATCGGTTAACCCAAAGTGTTAACCGGTTAACACCTGAAAATTTTGGAAAAACAAGCTACGGGTTTGTGCCAAAAACCTCTAAAAACCCGACCGATTTAATTATTTTCTCCCAATTAAATACCTACTCATCATTACCAATCATATAGTAACAATTTAGGATCATAAAACGCAAATTCTACGACTTCCGATTTTCATCCAAAATCTTAACCTCCAATTGTCCAAAAATGTCAAAACTCACAAATTCAACCAAATTCAATCAAACGAAATCCAATAATCACGGCTAAATATTACCTGACTAAACTACGCAATTTATTTCGAGTTTCATCCGCGAAAACATCGGTTTCTATCGATTAAACTCATTTTTGCCCTAAAATGAAAAATGAGCAAAAACTTTCCAACAATCCAAACAACTTAAACAAACACATACATAATCCTACGCATTGATAGAATAATAAGATTTCACACCCTTACCTTGATTAAATTGAAGCTAGAAGTTGTTCTTAAACTTTTCAAGCTTTCCCCTCTTTTCCTTCTCTTTTCTCCTCTTCCTCTTTCTCTTCTCTTTCTCTTATGTTTCTATTCTTTCCTTTTCCTTCCACTTTTCCTTATATGCCTTTCTATTCTATTTCCTTCCATCATATTTCTCCTCTCAAATATCTACCAATAATTCCAATAATTAAAATCGTCCAAATAAATCAATTCATTAATATAAATAATTAATTATTGAAAAATTGGGTTGTTACAACCCTCCCCCACTTTAGGAATTTTCGTCCTCGAAAATGTTACCTGATTCAAACAACTCTGGATAAGACTCCCCCATCTGACTCTCAAGTTCTCAAGTCACATTTCCACCATTCGGTCCTCCCCAAGCGACCTTCACCAAAACAGTCTCTTTACCTCGAAGTTGCTTCAACTACCGATCCTCTATCCGCATAGGTGATGTCTCCACAGTCAGGTTATCTCTCACCTGCACATCATCTACTTGGACTACGTGAGACGGATCTACAATGTATTTCCTCAACTGAGATACATGGAACACACCATGGAGATTAGCAAGCGACAGTGGTAAAGCAACACGATAGGCTACCTCTCCTATCTTCTGCAAAATTTGATAAGGACCAACTTACGCGGCGTCAACTTACGCGACTTCAATGCCCTACCAACACCAGTCATCGGAGTAACTCGAAGAAACACGTGATCTCCCTCTTGAAATTCAAGTGTTTTCCTCCTCTTGTCATGATAACTCTTCTGACAACTCTGAGAAATCTTCATCTTCTCTTGAATCATCTTAGTCTTATCGGTAGTCTGCTGGACTATCTCGGGTCCAACCACAGAACTCTCTCCGGACTCATACCAACACAATGGCGTCCTACACCGTCTACCGTATAATGCTTCAAACGGTGTCATACCAATACTCGAATGAAAACTGTTGTTGTAAGTAAATTCAATAAAAGGTAAGTAGCTATCCCAAGCTCCTCCCTTCTCCAACACACAAGCTCTTAAAAGATCCTCAAGTGATTGAATCGTTATCTCAGTCTGACCATCGGTCTGCGGATGATAAGCTGAACTCAAACGCAACTTCGTACCCAAAGCACTCTGCAAACTTTCCCAAAATCTCGAAGTAAACCTCGGATCTCTATCTGACACAATGCTAGACGGAATACCATGCAAATTGACAATCCTCTCAATGTATAGTTTTGCCAACCTCTCCAACGGGTAATCCATTCGCATAGGAATAAAGTGAGCAGATTTGGTCAATCTATCCACAATAACCCAAATAGCTTCAAAGTTACTCGGCGTTCTAGGTAAACCAGACACGAAATCCATAGAAATGTGTTGCACCCTAATTTTTGACCATAAGATTTCACCTCTTCTTGCGTTTTATAGTTATTATTTGACTTTATTTTAAAATTTAATATTTATGCGACTAACCAACTCGTGCAGATTGCAATAGTTACAAATCACAAGAGGAAGCCGTAAACTCAAATTCATTCTAAGTATTTTTCAAGGTTTACACGTCCGTTGCTCAAGTTAATTTCAAGTGTGGATATTTTCAAGTGCATAAATCACATTCATTATGGGTTTAAGACACATATTCAAGTTCAGATACAAACAATTAAGTTTAGCTCATTGAAGGACTTTATCCTATTTCTTTATTTGCAATCAATTGAGCCAGATTACGCACGTGGTGTTAACTCTGCAACATTAGCTCCCATGTTACTTATGCCATTTCCTTCCTGTTATGGACTTAGTTACTTTTCCCTAACAATACCACTATGGCGGGTGGAAGAAATTCAAAACTAAAGTTGTCTTTTGAAACCATCTAGTTATGATTTAAGAGTTACGATTTAAGAATTTACAAATAAATACCAGGTCTCGCAGTGACAATATGCATATATTACAAGAAGAAACTTTACAAAGCATCTTGTAAAATGGTCCATGACCCTACATAATTGTTGAAAGTTGTTCCAAAAGAGATAAAAGGAGAAGATCCTAGTGGAAGCCAAATCAACTCTAAAATGATAAAGGAAAACAAGCTGCAACGTCATTCTTCCGAGGCCAAACCTGCCACAGTAGTAAAGGAAATATCAGCCCAACAATCATAACCATAAGCAGGAATGTAAATCAGAACGCCAACAAGTTACGGTGTCCGTAAGCAAAGGAAGCTTGTTGATTGGAGTTGTGCTAAGAAATTAACCTTCTCTAAAAAAAGGCAAGCACGACGGGATACGCTTCGAGTGTGGCTTCGCAAGGGGGGCTAAACCCCAGCTCAGGATACGAAGTCCTTTTCACCTGCAATGAACCAGTTAAATCAATTTCATCAATGTACTTATTGTCATATACCAAATTTGTCCTACTTGTATAATTTTTTTTATATATGTATATCTGGCCAATAAATCTCATTAAAAAAAAATATAGCAAAATAGTTTGTCATTTTCCCTCGAAGGTGTCAGGTCATGGTGTGCTATTCAAAAGGTGTGAGTCTGATACTACTATTACAGTTTTTGGGCCAATTTGAGTCAGTTGACATGGATCAATTTGTCGTGTTGTCATTATTTCATGATTGAGGGTTATCAAAGATCAGTCCATTTTTTTTAAGTAAAGTTTTATACGGTGTGTAGAAGTCCTGATTCCATGATCTTAAGGCACATTCTTATTCATAGTGGAGAGACCGATTCATCACCATTCAGATAGTTGTGTACAAGTTCTTTTCCTTGTTGAATTTCAGTCAGTCGGCCTCAACGTGGACTTTGAGCTTTAATAGTCATCAAAATGCAAATTTCATTCATGATCAAGCTTTTAATACAATTTAAAATTGGCATATAGGAGGTGCAAGTTTGCAAAGTTCATTAGTCCATGTTATAACAATAAAAGTGTCAACATTATATTTAGGCCCATGATCCATCTTATTTCACAAATTGCCAAAATATGTGAAAGGGGCTTAATATACCTAAGAAGGCCCACTTTATCAGCTGCCAGGAGGTTTAACTCTAAAAAACTAGGAAATGATATAAGAAAAACGCGTTTCTCCGCACTGGAGATTCTTGGAGCTACACGCACCAGCTTCACGCAGCAGTCACGTATCACCATAATGCAATCTGCAATCTGTACGAAGCACCACTCCACTACAACATCCCCCACCCAATTTACACAACAAGTTTTGCTGCTGCGAAATGATTCAATACGCAACACGTCATCATACGGGACCTGCAACAAAGCTAATGCATATCAAATCACATAAAATAAATTAGTACGAATTGACTGCGTTTCTTTTCATTTACCCGTTTTTTCCCTCAAAATTGAAGATGTAAAAAAGGAACAAATTTGAGAAGAGGAGGACCGGATTGGATATAGATCATTTTCCCTAAAAAAAGGAGTGGGGAAATGCTACCAGAACTTTACCTCATGGAGCGCGAATCGTACAAGTATCAAAAGAGGACAAGGTATACCCACACCTCAACGTGCAGCAGTCCCTAGCAGTCCCAGCCGGCACAAACCGTACCCGTCGCATCTTCACACCCAAGCATTCAGTACAAAACCTGCTATACGCCCAAATTCGTACAACAACGACAGCAGCACATCCAAGCGACAAAGCTTGCACCGATACCGCACTACCTGCTACGCAAAAGAAACGCAAAGGGACGAAAATGAAAACAAATTCTTATCCAAAATGCAACAAAAAAACAAGAACGAAAAGGGTCTGATTCACTTACCTCTTATATTAAAGGACTTCCTTTCTCACTCAAAAGGGGGGAGCTCAGAATTCCTTCAGCTGAAAATATCATTGTCTTCGTATTTCTCAAACACAAAAACGAATCTCCTTCAACCTTCGCTCAATCTTCGTCCCAGAACCTCTTCCACCATTTTCGTCAACATCAAAACACCCCAATCTTTTTCAGTTACTAAACAGAAGTTCATTTTACAGAACTTTTCCCTCCTCTTCAGTAAATCTTCCTCAAACCTCAAACCATTCAAAAAAAAACCTTCTGCCGATATCCAGAAATGAGACCCATCTTTCTTCACCCATCATCAAACCACCTTCTAACTCATAAATTTACCTTCATAAAATCCAGAAGAACACCTTCAAACTCGCCATTTTCTCAAAAAAAATAAATGCTTCGAAAACCACCAGAAAACCTTTCATTAACTCGCAACCGAAAAGACCCAAAACCGCAAAATCAACAAACCCCAACCAACAACAACTTCAATATTTTCTTTGTTTAACAACCAAACCCCTTCAGGAACCAAACCCCTTCATCTTTGTTCAACAACCAAAACCAACACACCGAAAACCCATAAACCTTCTTCAATCTCCCAAAACATTCATTAAACTTGCCTCTTCAACCTTCAACTAACGTGCACCTACAACTAATTTCCAATCACCTTCAATCAACTCTCAAGAAAGCTTCAACCTTTTCTCCTGCAAATGCCTCAAAACTCATCCTCATTCATAAACAACAACAACAAAACCTCAACTTCTTTTTTTTTCGCCACAGCCGCATTCATAACCTATAATCGGACTTTCCTCGACATCCTTCTTCTCCCATTTGCTAACCTTCACGAACCCATTTCCTTCTATCACCCTAAGTGTGAACAGAATCTGAGATGAACATAAGCAAACCCGGATTCAAAGACACATCAAGAGAAATTGAAGCCAAATCTCGGGTTTGAACTGAATCGAGGTGAAACCGAGAAAGAGAAAACTCACGTGAAAAAGGACCATTCCATGGATTAGCGATCTTCCAGTTGGGTTAGCCGCCTATGAGTGAGGGGAGACGAGTCGAGTGATATCGTCGGAAGTCGCGGCGCGTTGGTTTTGTTCATGTTGATTCAGAAGATAAATTATTTGTGGTTGGTGGTTCTCAGGTTTATTTGTGATCAGTTTTTGCTATACGTTTATCTTGGAGATGATGGGCTTTGCAAAAAAAAAATGATTCTATAACTGGTTTAGCCCCTTTTAAATCTTCACCCCCTGTTGTTTTGATTAAGTTCATTTATTTATTTTTTTTAAGAATTTTGAGTATTTTTTTTTTCAGTGGTTTTTTTTAGATTATTGGTAGATTTTATCTTTTAAAAAAATAGTTTGTTATTATTTTAGCTTAAAAAAAAACCTTTTAATAATTTCTTTTAGATTTTTTTTATATTAATTTTGAAGTTAGATTTTATCTTCACTTATTATTGAGCATTTTGTTCTATTTCACTGTAAGGGTCGATGACGATACCCCAAGTTATAACTTTGTCAATTTATTGACGAGTAGTGACAAACCCGAGACCGTTTTCTCTTTAACTTCTTTCATTTTCGTTTTTTATCGATTTCTTGCTTATTTTAGTCAATGATGACTTTAATAATTATTATCGGTCAAATTATTGATAGATGATAATTTTAGTCGAGACTATTTCACTTACACTTCAAATTATCTTTTAAAACATTTTCTCGAAAAAAACTCCAAAAGAGGGAGCTTCTTGAAATCTAGCATTTCTTGGACCTTCGAATGAGCAACTCTCGAGACTCGCTCTTGAGTTGTTGTTCATTCAATCTTTTGATTTTCTCAAACGCTTTCCCAATATCTTTTCTCGATTAAAACTCCGAAAGAAAGAGGCACTTGGAGTCTAGCATTCCTTGTGTCTTGGAGTGAGTAATTCTTGAAGCACGCCTTTGAGTTGTTATTCACTCAACCTTTCGATATCATTTTCAAATGTTCTCCTAAGTCGAATGCTCGTCCACATTTGCAGCCCTTTTTCATTCACAATTCCTCGTGGTCTCGATATTAGGAGCACCCTCAGGGACTAATATCGTTTCTCACAATCCTAACCCTTGACACGTCGTCAAGTCGGTTTCATTTTCAAAACAAATCCTCGATACGTCGTCGAGCTACTTCAAAACAACTTCCTTTTGGCCTCGCATGCCATCTTTCGATTCGATCTTTTCGCGTACATTTTTTTAAAAACTTACGAAAGAGAGATATTCTTAGAATCTAGCATTCTTTGAATGTTCGAATGAGTAACTCTCGAGGCATGCCCTTGAGTTGTTATTAGTTCATTCTTTCGATTTCAAAACATCCAACTCTTATCTTCAATCTATTCAACCCAATTCCCGAAAGAACTGAGTTCTTGGAATCTCGCATTCTTTGAATTCTTGAGTGACAAGCTCTTGAGGCGCGCCCTTGGGTTGCTTGTCAGTCACTCTTTCGTCTCTTTCTCAAACTTCCAACCTATTCAACCTCTTTTTTTCGTGGTCGTCTCCACGAACTACGGACGCTCTGATTCTTTATTCATTTTTGAATACAAGATACGTAGGCACAAGATTGCGATGATCTTGGCGAGCACACTTCTATCCATCTTCCGTCTTCCCCCATCCTTTCCCGTAGTCGAACTACGACGCTCTGATTTCTCATTCTCGTCCGAATGAGCATACGTAGGCACAAGGGCCCCAATCCTTGGCGAGCACCCTATCCTCCAACCACCCATCTCTCCTTAGCGTCTTTAACCTTTTGCCATACCAATTCTACCTTTAACAACGAGAAGAAAACAAGTAAACCTTAAACAACACTCCCCACAATTACCTTAAGAGGTTCTCGTCGAGTACGACGGACGTGAGGGGTGCTAATACCTTCCCCTCACGTAACCGACTCCCGAACCCGGAACTTGGTTGCGACAGCCCTGTTCCTATCCCTTCGTTTCTAGGAGGTTTTCTCGATATTTTCCTCTCCCGTTTATTCGGGAAAAATAAAGTTCGGTGGCGACTCTGTCGAACCGCATTTCCGCGCCTTTCGCGCGAGGGTCGTATGTTCGAAATGTCTCCGTGATTTTTCGAGGTGCGACACTTATCAACATGGAGAAATGTTCAGCGGAAGTTGGAAGGTCGTGGTTTTGATAAGAAGACTTTGCACTCGAGGTTATCGAGCGTGAACAGAAAGCTCAGTTTGTTCATATACCTGGATGGAATATCATGAGAGGTGTTCAGAATCAAATAAGAATCGTGTAACACAGAAGAGTATCGGCGTTTCCATGGGAACCTTCACCAAATAGTATCAGAAACGATTAAAGCTCATTGCAACGTATTGGCTGAAACTCTTTCCAAAGCGTATCAGATGTCAAGAAGTTGAATTGCTGTTACTCTTCCCTGGCCCAAAATCCTTCGCTTCCTACACCCACCAAAATATCAAAAGTCCAAGTTAGTAAAATCCTGTGAGGAATATACCCGTGTGAGAAAGGAAAAGATTCCAAAAGATCCCATCCGTTTTCAAGGCGTTGAACCTAGACAAATAAGACATCCGACAGATTTGATACATCCAAATAAGAGATTGGATTTTTCATTAACAAGCATTGAGTGAAATCGTTCGAAAGAGGAAACCTTTCAAAATCAAATTATAACCAAAAAGGAAATCTTTAAAACCAAATCAATCAGCATTCAAATCATTCTCAAATCCAAGGCCTATATAAAGAGATGAATAGGGAGATGGAAAGACTACCGATAACTACCGCAAGAAGCCCTAAATTCGTAACCTAAAAAAATTAAGCAGAAGGAACTTATGTTGACGAAACTATCTCAGGCCGCCGCGAAGCCAATCCAACGAAGCATCCGCCTTCGTCATCTCCAGCAAGTCGCTGCCAACCTTCGGTAAAATTTCACTTCGTTGTAGAGTTTATCGAATTTGTTGATCATTTTGTTGTATTTCAGGTTCGAAAGATACTAAAGCCGTGGAAAGGTGATGGATTCACATAGGGAGAATGGCGCAAGATGAGGGGAACGATCGAGAGGGGCGGAGAGATTTAGGGGAAGACGAAAGGGAAACGAGGGGATTAGGGCTCTCTCTTTTCGCTTTTTTTTCCTATTATTCTGTTTGTTTATTTGTTATAATATGATTAACCACACTAACACACACTAATCACACACAAACACTCACTAATCACTCCGTTAATCCCTTGCTTTAACCATTAACCTAGTTTTTAAGTAACTAATAATAAACCGTTAATCAGTTTTAAAATAAAGCAAATATTTCATTTGTCCATAATTAATCTTTAATTAGTAAATCTTTTTTATATAATGCTTTTATAGTTAACTAATTAATCTACTTTTTTCTAATAATCGTTTTGTAAGCTAAATAATTTATGTTCTAAATAAATAATATATCCATTTTATATTTATTTAATTTTACAAATAAATAACAAACCTTTTATAAACTATTTTTTATATATAATGTGTAAATCCATTTTATGTTTTTTTAAATAACCATAAGAACTTTCTTATAATAAAAATTCACATAACTTTTAAAACTTAGGATAGAAAAATTTCTAGAAAATCCAAATATCATTTTATTATCAAGAAATAATCTTTATTAAAACGAATACAACCTTTCTTCTTAAAATCAATTCATTCCTTAAGATAATTTTCTCTAAAGAATATTTCCTCATAAAATCAATCAAACATTTTCTCATCAATCAATTCAAAATTAATCAAGCCGCTAAAAATCACACAAATCAATCGTGCACATCCACTCACGACACATGCACCTACACTTAGCGCTTTCATGCGTATATTTTGTTTATCTTTATCCACTTTTATTTTTCACAATGCACACACTCACCTAGCGCTTTCATGCGTATGTGTATGGTTTTATTCTTGCAATTTACCTTCCGCAATTTTACATTACCAATTTATGCATCGCATTCCGTCCAAAGGAAAAACCTACACATAATTCAACGTTGTGTGTAGTTGCACATCATTTGCATCATATTCCCTTCGATCCTTGATTCCATTCAAGTTGATCACTTAAGATAGATCCTACCCCATAGGAAGGACCATTATCTCTACAACTTAGACAAACAATCAACAATACAACTTTTCAAACACAATAGAGAATAGATGTCAATCATCTTAAGTGAGATATAATCTCCACCCCCACAACAATACAATCAAACATGTAGGGACTTTGCCTTAAGAGCGATAAAGGCACACTCGTCAAACAATCCGAGTATTTAAGACCTTTTCTTAAGACGATGCAAAGACCATTTCCTACAACCCCCTTTACATTTGTGGTGGTTACATCTCCCTTAACATGAAGACTCATCTCTTCTCCTAAACCCAATCAAAACAACTACCCTAAACCCGTAGGAACTTTGACCCTAGTCAAAGAACTCCTCTAACCCTTTAGGGGAACTACAAATACTCTGATTCCACTCTCGTAAGGATATGTAGGCATAAGATGCGACATCTTATCGAGTATACTTAGAAATAAACCCCTAGGTCTCTAATCCTTTAAGCAGATAACACATAGCAATAAACAAACATAAAACAAGAGGTTCCTGTAGGATACTACAGAAACTTAGGATGCTAGTACCTTCCCTAAGTTTAACCAACCCCCGAACCTAAAACTCTCTAACCTTGCATTTGCATTGCATTGTGGGAATTTCGATCTTTATCCCTTCCTTTGGACAAATCAAAGTTCGGTTGCAAAATGAATTAAAGATTCAAACTAATCAATAGTTTGGTATCCAAATTTCACCGCGACAGAAATGGCGACTTCACTGGGGATTCTCAGTGGGTTTCCCTATCTTGCTTTATTTATTTATTGCTTTATATCTGCCTATTTGCTTACTTGTTTATTGGTGTTCTTTATTTCTTTTGGGTTGTTATCCTTGAGTGGTGAAACAAAGTCCTACACCCGGACTTGAGAGAAATTAAGATAGGATGGTGATATATTCGATGAGGCTTATAGGGAGTGAGTCCCGACTAAGTTGACTCGAGAATCCCGCTTAGTTGGGACTCTTTTGAAAATGGTTCGGTTGAACGAGTTTAGTCGTGAAAACTTTTACTATTCTCAATTGGAGTCCATGATACTAAGGACCGTAGATACCTTTAACCCCACTTTGGCCTTTATTAGGATGTAATGCGAGGCTATGAGGGAGTAAGTCCCAAAATAGTGCTACGCGAAGCTACACTCAAAAGAAGTTCTCTTGAGAATATTATTAATCCTCAAGTTAGTTGGGAAATTGATAATATCCAATAGATGGACTAATGACTTTGGGACCTTTTAGAACCCGGTTCTGCAGGTACCATCCACCTTTCCCTATCCTTTGGGAATGGGTATACCCTTGGCTCCATGCTCGTTGCAAATCTAGGACCTTTGTTCGTTTTTTGTGCCCATATGTGTTTACTTGTGTTTGTTGCATTCATATAGCATCATACTACATTGGACCTCATGGGACTTACCCTTTATTTATGAACATTGTAGGACATTATGGATAGACGAAATACTCTAAAATATACTTTTAAAAGTCTCGAATTGGATGACCTAAGGGAGTTAGGAGCTTTGATTGAAGACCAAGAGAAGTTCAAGAGTAAATATGCGAAGTTACTATCTTTGTTAAGACGTAAGGCAAATGAAGACCTGCTTTCCACTCTGTTACAGTTCTATGATCCAATGTATCACTGCTTTACTTTTCCAGATTATCAGTTGTTGCCAACTTTGGAAGAGTACTCCTTTTTGGTAGGGTTACCCATTCTAGAAGAATCTCCTTTTCCTTTCTTGGAGAAGGATCCCGAAGAAAGAGACATCGCTAAGGCTCTTTATCTCAAGGTATCTGACGTTAAGGCCAACATGGTTGTTAAAAATGGGACCTTTGGTTTGACTACAGATTTTTTATTCAAGAAGGCCTCATTTTATACTGATTTTACGAATAAGGCTCCATTCGAGACAATCTTCGCTTTACTTGTCTATGGGGTGTTTCTACTTCCCAGTTTTGAGGGGTTTGTGGACCTTAATGCCATTAAGATCTTCATGAAGAACAATCCAGTGCCGACTCTATTAGGTAACACCTACCACTCTATACATCTCCGAAACCTTCGTGGTGGAGGAATGATCACGTGTTGTGTGCCCTTATTATATAAATGGTTCCTTACCCATTTTCCCAAATATGTTTCCTTTTGGCATCTCAATGATAAGCGTTGGTCAGAAAAGATTATGGCTTTGACTCATGCTGACATCGATTGGTATAGCCATGAGTATGATGGAATTTTGATTGTTGATGGATGTAGGGATTTCGCTAATGTACCTTTACTCAGCTTTGGTGGAGGGATCAGTTACAATCCGATTTTAGCCCGCCGACAGTTGGGATATCCATTGAAAGAACCACCTAAAAGCATACAAGTTGAGAGTGTCTTCTTCGAGGATAATCGAGAACTCCGAGAGAAGATCGTGGAGGCTTGGAAGCATTTGCATAAGAAAGATAGGAATAGTTTGGGAAAGCTCAATTGTGTGTCTATGGAACCATATCTCCAGTGGGTGAGGAATAGGGCGATCAAGCTGAAGATGCCTTACTCTCGCCAAGACCCCATACCCCCAAGGAGGGAACCCACTTATGTTTTCATGTCTGAAATTGAGAAACCAGAGGTTGCTATGAGGAAATTGCGACAAGAAGTGGAGTCATGGAAGAACAAGTATCAAGTGTCTGTTGCAGAGATTGACCAACTCCAGAAAGAGAAAGAGGAACTCCAGAAGCAGCTACAGTTAAAGGATGAAGAGTTACTCCCCTGCAAGAAGAGGAAGGTCATGGAGGATTTATTTTTCTCCGACCCGCAATGTACTATTTGGAAGCTAATTGCGGACAACCTTATCCGTGAGAAGGCGTAGTTAGAAGAGCAGCTCAAGCAGCAAAATTGGGAACTTCCTTAGTGTCTTTACTAGCTTTTATTTTAGCTTTTATTTGGGACTTTTAAAAGCAATTATTTGTATTCCGTTTCGAAATTAATAAAAAAAAAACGTTTTCTTTTACTACAGTGTTTATAAATAGTTGGGATCCCATGAAGTCCTACTCATATTGCATTACATTCTTTCTCTATTCAAGAAACTCAACTTTATTTCTCAGGTATTGTAACCATGGATTTCAAAAGAGAAGCCTTGGAGTACACTTTTCAGAGCCCTAACATTGAAAGCTTGAGAGAGCTAGCTGATCTAATCGAGAATCGGTACGCCTTCGCAGCAGAATATGGAGAAGTCTTCCGTTTCATCGAACTCCAGATGAAGGAGGGGTTATTGGAGACCCTCGTACAATTCTATGACCCATTGTACCACTGCTTCACTTTTCCAGATTACCAGTTGATGCCGACGTTGGAAGAGTATTCTGATTTTCTGAGGATGCCTGTAACGGCCCGTCCCATATTCACCAGCCAGGAAGACACGCCCGGTCATCAAGAAATTGCCAACACCACTCACCTCAGTTTGGCAGACGTGCAAGCGCACCTAACCACCAAGGAAGGACTCCTTGGATTCCCTGCTGACTTTTTGATTGAAAAAGTTTGCTACCATGCTGAAAGAAAAGAAGTCCTTATCATGGAAGCCACCTTTGCTCTGTTGGTTTATGGAATTTTCTGGTTCCCAAAGATCGATGATTTTGTTGACATGAACGCAATTAAACTGTTCATACTTAAGAACCCCATTCCTACCTTGCTCGCAGACACATACTTTTCAATCCACTCGAGGAATGCCGAGGGAGGAGGACACGTCGTTTGTTGTACCGCTCTGTTGTATTCATGGTTCATTGCTCGCTTAACTCGACACCCGTCTATTTGGGAAGAGGAGGAGTCGCCTCGTTGGCCCGAGATAGTTATGGCCCTTACTCACTCTGACATTGTGTGGTACGATCCTACGTATGGAGGTATAAGTATGATCCACAGCATCGGAGGTTTTACTAACGTATCGCTTATTGGAAGAGAAGGATGCATAAGTTACAACCCTGCGCTGGCCCGTCTCCAATTTGGGCATCCCATGATTGAAGTACCTGACCAGACTCTGTTAGAAGGAATCTTTCTCAAAGAAGGAGAAGACCCAGACCTGAAGACCGTCATAATTTACTCATGGGAATACATCAATAAAGAAGGGAAAGCTGCTTTAGGATACCCCAATTGTACTGTCTCTGAAGAATACCTACATTGGGTGCGAGCAAGAGCCCTCGACCTCAAAATGCTGTTCCCTTTCCATGAACCCATGGTGTTGGCCTTCCATGACCCAGATTGGTTTGATGTGAGTGAAGTAGATCAATTGAAGGCTGCTTTGGACGAAGCTCGAAAATTGAAGGCCGCTTGGAAGAACAAGTTTTTTACGCTTAAGGTAGAGCAAGAAAAGTCCCAGAGGTTACCAGAAGTTGAACTCACAAGGAAAAGAAAAGCGCAAGGGGATTTATTTTCCTCTCACGCCTCTTCAAGTGCTATCACCAGTGATGCTCTTCCCCCAGATACTATGGCTTGGAAGGAGTGTGTCAACCGACTCATCAGAGAAAAGGCCGAGTTGCAAGAACACATCAATCAGTTGGAAAGAGAACTTCGCGCATAGAGGGAGCATAAGGAGTAGATCCCCGAGTTTCTCTTTTGCTTTTGATTCAATGTAATAAACTCTTAAAAGAGTACTCCGTTTTTGTAATGCTTTAATCATCAAAATAAAATAAGTTTTTCCAAGGTTACAATATCAGAGTTATTTGAGTTTCTTGAAAGCTTCACACTCATTTGCATTTTACATAAGCATAACATCATTTGCATTCCAGGGTCTTACTCTTGCTTCATCTCTGCAGAACAAGCTGAATCACCGATACAACACTCGAGCCAGTCAACGTCAGAAGATGGATCAGCTAGAACAAGAGAACAGGGTGCTCCGTGATGAAGTTGCAAGTATGAAAGAGAGCTTGGAGAAATTGAATGGCCTAGTAGAAGCTTTGTCCAGTCAAATCTTGATCAACAACCAAGAAGTTCCAAGGACTGTTGTATCCGAAGTGACACCAACACCGATCCCAGTGGTGTCTTCTATTGCTGAAGTATCTTACAGTATGCCTCAAGGTTTCCCGTGGGGGATGCCTCCTTATTTTACTCCGGTTGGTTACCGTCCGCCTGTACCTGAGACCCCTGTTGTGACCACTATTCAAGCTGCTCCTGTTGTTTTTGCTGTGATGACTACTGCGTCTCCACAGGTGAACGTTGTTCCGTATATTCTGGATGAACCAATTCTACATGGGTCGCCAACCGAAACCGTGGGTTTAGAAGAGAAGATGGATGGATTCCAAGACCAGTTTTCTGAAATACAAAAAGAATTGAGAGCCCTTCGTGGAAAAGACTTATTTGGTAAGAGTGCTTCTGAGCTGTGTTTGGTGCCGAATGTTAAGGTCCCACCAAAGTTCAAAGTTCCTGATTTCGAAAAGTACAAGGGGAATACCTGCCCTCAGAGCCATCTCATTATGTACGCCAGGAAGATGTCTGCCCAAACTGATAATGATCAATTACTCATTCACTATTTCCAAGACAGTTTGACAGGCGCCGCACTCAAGTGGTATATGGGGTTGGACAGTACGAAAATTCGAACTTTCAATGATCTGGGAGGAGCCTTTATCAAGCAGTATAAGTACAATGTGGACATGACGCCCGACCGAGATCAGTTGAGAGCAATGGCACAAAAAGATAAGGAGAATTTCAAAGAATATGCCCAGCGTTGGCGTGAGTTGGCCGCGCAAGTCACACCACCCTTAGAAGAAAAAGAGATGACCAAAATTTTTCTGAAGACTCTGGGTCCTTTCTTTTATAAGAAGATGGTAGCTAGCGTCCCTAGTGACTTTACCGAAATGGTCAACATGGGAATGCGTTTAGAAGAAGGTGTTCGCGAGGGAAGATTGACCAAAGAAGAAAGCGCTCCTAAGAGGTATGGGAGCAATTTTGTGAAGAAAAAGGAACAAAGTGTGAATGCTATTCAAAAGGGACAATTCAGAAAGAGGTACATGCCACCACATCAGGTTGCAGCGGTATCACCAGTGTTTAATGCTCCGGCTTATCAGCTACAGTCTCCACAACCCTATCAACAACCTCAGTCTCCCATTGCTCAACAACCCCAACTTCAGCAGAGTCCACAGAATCCTCAGCAAAATCGGCCACTCAGCAATCAGGGTCGTGTGTACAGAAAAATAAATTTTGATCCGATCCCAATGACATATACTGATTTATTCCCCGCCTTGATTAAAAAGGGTCACATTCAGACGAGAGCTCCACCTCCGGCTCCCACGAATCCCCCCCTTCTTATAGAGCTGACAAGTTCTGTCCTTACCATCAGGGTGCTCCAGGACATGATATTGAGAGTTGTTTCGGTTTGAATATGGATGTCCAGAGGCTCATAAAAAACGGGATCTTGTCTTTTAGGGATTCCGACCCTAATGTACAAAAGAATCCATTACCACCACATGGTTCACCCTCTGTCAATATGATTGAAGATTGTTTAGACAATGATGATCAAGAAGTTTCAAGTGAAGAGGCTGAAGAAGTCTGTGTCATAGTACCCCACTTTAAAGAGGTGGAACGTATAGAGATCGTTTACAATAGCAAGAAGCCAACCGTTACTCCGTTAGTAATCAATGTGCCTGGACCTGTCCCTTATACCTCTAGTAAGGCCATCCCTTACAGATACAATGCTACTATGTTGGAGGATGGGAAAGAAGTGCCTCTGCCCACTATACCCTCAATCGTTAATATTGCAGATGTTAGTAGAGTGACAAGAAGCGGTCGAATCTACCCGACTGTGCCACCGAAAGAAAAAGAGGTTTTGTTCGAACCATCGGGCTCAAAAGACCCAAATATGGGGCAATTTGGTGGGTCTAACTTATCCAGCTCCGATGAATGTTTGAAGATAATCAAGAAGAGCGAGTATAAGGTTGCAGATCAGCTTTTACAGACCCCGTCAAAGATTTCTGTGCTACAATTGTTGATGAGTTCCGAGGCTCATAGAGAAGCACTTCAGAAGATTTTGGAACAAGCCTATGTCGAGCAGGATGTAACTATGGAACAATTCGATAACATCATTGGCAGTATTACTTCGAGTGATAATCTGGGTTTCAATGAAGACGATCTCCCAGAAGAAGGGAGGAAACATAACATGGCTTTGCACATTTCTGTGAACTGTGGAAATGACTCCTTGTCTAGTGTGCTGGTTGACACTGGGTCGTCTCTAAACGTAATGCCTAGGACTATCCTATCTAAGCTGTCATATCAGGGACCACCAATGAGGCCAAGTTGCGTTATTGTCAAAGCTTTCGATGGGTCAAGGAAAACAGTAATTGGTGAGGTTGATTTGCCTATGACTATTGGACTACAGAATTTCATGATCCTGTTTCAGGTCATGGACATTCGTGCCGCCTATAGCTGTTTGCTAGGGAGGCCATGGATACATGAAGCTGGAGCAGTTACTTCTGCCCTGCATCAGAAGTTAAAATATGTTTTTGAAGGGAAGGTAGTTACAGTTTGTGGAGAAAGAGCCTTGGTGGTAAGTCACTTGTCATCATTCTCATACGTCGAAGCTGAAGAAGAAATTGGCACGCAGTTTCAAGCTCTATCTGTTGTGGGTGAGAGTACTCAGAGATTTCAAGCATCCATGTCATCATTTAAAGACGCACAACGAGTAGTGAACAGTGGTCACCAATCAATGTGGGGAAAGGTGTTGTCTTTGCCAGAGAACAAGAACAAGGAGGGTCTCGGTTTCACCAGCAGTTCTGCTCAACAAGGCACCAAGAATCAAGGGTTTCCGTTGATCAGTGAAGTGTTCCGTAGTGGAGGGATCGTCCATCATTCTCAGGTTAATGTTGTGTTAGAAGATGAACTCGAGGGCCACATATTAGACGGTTCTACAAGGTCCTGCATTCCTTACGAAGACCACAAGCCCTATATGGAAGATCCAGGTTACGTGTCGGATGAATTCGACTATACCTTTGGAGTTTACGCCATCACCGAGGAAGAGCCAGCTGAAGACATCCCAGACTTTGTGACTCCAGGTGTCGTGGTCAAGAATTGGAGTGTGGTTGAAGCTCCTACCGCCATTCATATATCTAAGTAAAGCATTTGTTTAAAATTTTCGCTCTGCCCAAGGCGAAACTGCATTTATTAGGGCATACTTTTAATAATTCCCTTTGCTCTGCCCAAGGCAAAGGTGACTTTGTTGGGCGTGTCTTTTTGGTTTTGCTATCATCAATAAACTACTTTCATTTACATCTGTTTTTGAATTTTATTCACGTTGTTGGAAAATAATAAGTAGCATCTCGCGTACACACACTTTCCACTTTACAAAACAAAAACTTATTAAAAATCACATCACTTGCGCAGATTGCTACATAAGTTACAACCTGGGAATAATGATCCACTACCTTCTCCGAATTTTGAGTTTCCTGTGTACGAAGCCGAGGACGAAGAAGATGATATCCCAGAAGAAATTACTAGACTGCTTGAGAAAGAAGAAGAAGCTATCCAACCCCATCAGGAGTCGGTGGAGATAACCAACTTGGGATCAGAGGAAACCCGTAGAGAAGTGAAAATTTGAGCTCTGCTCAAACCAGATGTGAAGAAACAGCTGATTGATTTGCTTGGAGAGTTTGTTGATGTGTTTGCTTGGTCATATCAGGATATGCCTGGTTTGGACACGGCTATAGTTGAGCATCATTTACCTTTAAAACCAGAATGCCCGCCGATAAAACAGAAGCTCAGAAGGACTCGACCTGATATGGCTCTAAAGATTAAGGAAGAGGTACAGAAACAGATTGATGCAGGTTTCCTTGTTACTGCCGAATATCCACTATGGTTGGCTAATATTGTACATGTTCCGAAGAAGGATGGAAAGGTTCGCATGTGTGTAGATTACAGGGATTTGAATAAAGCCAGCCCGAAAGATGATTTCCCATTACCTCACATTGACATCTTGGTGGACAGTACTGCAAGATATGAGGTGTTCTCCTTCATGGATGGTTTTTCAGGTTACAACCAAATTAGAATGGCTTCCGAGGACAGAGAGAAGACGTCATTCATAACACCCTGGGGCACCTTTTGTTACAAAGTTATGCCATTTGGATTAAAGAATGCAGGGGCAACATATCAGAGAGCTATGACTACTTTGTTCCACGATATGATGCACAAAGAGATTGAGGTGTATGTGGATGATATGATAGCTAAGTCAAAAACCGAAGATGATCATGTTAAACACCTGGCTAAGCTGTTTGTTCGTTTGAGGGAATATAAACTTCGTTTGAACCCCAACAAGTGTACATTTGGAGTACGATCAGGGAAACTATTGGGTTTATTGTTAGTCAAAGAGGGATTGAAGTGGACCCTGACAAAGTGAAAGTTATCCAGGAAATGCCAGTTCCCGCCACTGAGAAGCAAGTCAGAGGATTCTTAGGACGTTTGAACTACATCTCCAGGTTTATATCCAACATGACTGCTACATGTAAACCTATTTTCAAGCTCCTGAGGAAAGAACAAGGGTACGTTTGGACTGAAGATTGTCAAAGGGCTTTTGATAGTATCAAAGAATATTTGCTCGAACCACCTATCCTGATACCACCGGTTGAAGGGCGTCCTTTGATTATATATTTGACTGTTCTAGATGATTCAATGGGTTGCGTACTCGGTTAGCGAGATGAAACCGGAAAACAAGATCATGTCACTTATTACCTGAGCAAGAAATTTACCGATTGTGAAACTAGATACACTATGCTAGAGAAGACTTGTTGCGCTCTAGCGTGGGCCGCTAAGCGTTTACGCCAGTATATGTTGAACCACACTACTTGGTTGGTTTCAAAGATGGATCCCATCAAGTATATTTTTGAGAAGCCCGCTTTGACTGGGAGAATTGCCAGATGGCAAATGTTATTGTCCGAGTATGATATCGAGTACCATACTCAGAAAGCTGTTAGAGGAAGTGTTTTGGATGATCACTTGGCTCACCAACCTATTTTGGATCATCAACCCTCAAATGATGACTTTCCTGATGAAGATGTTATGTTCTTAAAGATGAAAGATTGTGAAGAACCCGTACATGGTGAAGGACCAGAGCCAGGTTCTCAGTGGGGTTTAATCTTTGATGGAGCTGTCAACGCTCATGGAAAAGGGATAGGTGTTGTTATTGTGACTCCTCAAGGGACCCATTTCCCATTCACCTCCAGATTAAAATTCCAGTGTGTTGCACCCTAAAATTTGCTCAACCTTATTCAATTGGTTTATGTTTCAATGTCATTAGCATTTGCATGTAGAGTCATGTGCATAGTCTAATCATCTGCATAGCATAAGCATAGCAAGTCATTCAACAGGGGACCAATCATTATTCTTATCTCTAGAAGCCTATCAAGAGGTTATCATCACAATTCAATCTCATTCAAGTCATCAGGAAAGAATTTGAAAGCAAAGAGTTCAGCAGATCAAGCCTTGAGTCCATCTCCTAGCTGAGGGTATCTGAGGGTCAACAAGAGGGTTGTGAGCTGTGAGTTGAGGGCATGGAGAGCATCTAGACATTATGAGAGACTTAGAAAGTCATTTGGAGAAGGAGACAAGTCATTGGTGTGATCACAAATATTGCAGTTGAAGACAGTCAACTAGGGTTTCATCTGGGTCAACCTTAGGTCAATTGACTGATTTAAGGGGCATTCAAGTCTAGTGGAGAGATGTGGGGTTCATCATTGGACATATAAAGAAGGATATGGAGATATGCCAAGAAGAATTCAAGAGAAATCAAGGAGAAGAGGAGCTTCTAAATTAGGGTTTCTGTGTAAAATCCCCTAGTTTAGGTCAAATTTCCAAGCAAGATAAGTCAAAATGATAGCTTCAAATGGCTTCTTGGCCAACATGAAACTTGTAGAGGATCTCAAGAACTTTAATTTAAGTGGTGGAAGACATCAAGGAGATTTATAGAACTCAAGTTATGGTCCTTGCAAGTTACAGGTCATCTGAGGTATCTGAAATTTTGTCTGTGAAAGTGACTTGACTTCCAAGCTAGTTTTACCCCTCAAGGAGATTTCAAATGAATTCTTGGTCAACATAAGAATTGTTCCTCATTGTCTTAGCTTTCTAGAATGGTATAGTATGCCCTCATATGATGTGTGGAACTCAACTTATGGTCTTGGCAAGCAAAGGGTATTTTGGTCATTTGTGAATTACAGGTCATTTTAACCTATGTCCAAAACTCATACAAGGAGGCCTCAAATGGGAAAACTTACAACATCAAACTTGCTCCAAATGACATTTTGAGTCTAGAAAGAAGGTCACAAATTGTTGGAAAAGCTCATAACATGAAGTTGCATGATTGGTCAAAATTTGAACTAAAATGGCTTATAACTTGAATAAAGTCAAAGTGAAAAATGGTTTGGGAGATTTATAAGTCCAAATGGGGACTTCCAATATATGATTTTGAATGGAAAAGACATTTCAAAGACAATGGTTCAAGTACATTTTTGAGCTTAGTGGAAAAAATCAAAGTTATTCATGGTTACTTGCATTTGAAGAAACATTTCAAAAATCAACCAATGTGGAATGCAAGGGAATGTGGTAAGATGGATCTAGAAGTTTCATGTGAGCACTATATATTCATGAAATCAGAATTGAGCAAGGGTTGGATTCATTTTTCACCAAAATTTCCCAAAGTTTTCTCATTCTTTCTCATTGCAATTCCCTCCAAATTTCCCAAAATCTTCATCAATTCTCATCAACATTGATCCTCCTACATTCAATCATCATCCTGGATCAGAATTGAATCAAAGATTTGGTGGTTAGAGCTCAATTTCGTGCACTTCCATCAAGAACACACAAATTGCAATTTCCATTGGACAGCAAGATCCAAGCCAAGTTTCATCCAAGTATTGCAAACAGAATCAAGTATATCAAGAATGGACCAAGATTGAAGCATACAAGAGCCTGGATCCACGTGATTACTCAGCCTCCATTAGAGCTTGCTCAAGGTGCAAATCTTTCTAACTTATTCAATCTAGGGAGATTTAGGTAGTTTTACTAGTATATTCATGGTCTATGATGTTAGGAGGTTAGTTTAGATGAATTTGAGGCTGAATAGAGACAATTCATAACAGGTGTACCAAACTGTTTGGATCAAGAACTCGTAGGATCTTGCATGATAACCTTAGCTTGTTAGTTTAGAATGATCACCATTATGCATAGAGTAGATTAGTATAGGTTTGGTTGAGAATTATTGTGATGCATCTCAGTGTATTTTCATGGAGTCAGAACTTGTCTCGATCGGTTTGAGTGATATGATGAATTTCAATGGAAACTAAGGTTGTAGTCTTGTAGAGGGAGAGATTTGGAGTGTTTTTCATGTTTACATCGTGAGGATTCGTGGACTGTGGAGAGAGAATAGGTAGCTTGAAGCTGGTACGTTCATGGCATGTGTGTGAGAATTTCAGAAACCCTAGCTTCCCATTGGGGAAGACGTAATCGTGGCCTTTGATCCATTCTGAATTTTTGACTTTTTAATCTCAATCCACGGTCTAGATTTAATTCTGAGTTTGAGAGGGAATCCTCCCCCCATTGAAACGCTGCGTTTCATTAAAGGGGGGAGCGTGGGCCTTGCTTTTGCCACCCCCCAGTATTGGGCCCAGTTCGAATCTGAACGTGAATAATTTTCTATTCTCACCCCCTGGCTATTTCTCTCTTTCTTTTTATTATTTCCTTTTCATTTTTTTTCATTCATTTTAAAAAATTCATAACAAATAGATAAAAAATCATTTTTAATTCATTCTTTTTACATCATTTTCATTAGAATGTCTAGAAAATTATAAAAAAATAAAAATTGCATTTTATTTTTATTTGATATTTTTCCCATATTTTCTAAATAAATGACATTTTAAATAGTTTCATTTCATGCATGATTTTGTTAATTTTTGTTCTACTAGATGCTTTCATATTTTTTGTTCATTCTTTTTAGGTTGTTTAGATGAGATATTGAACTTGTAGAAACAATTTAGTTCCCATTTTTAGAAATTAATTTTAGGTGCTTAATGTAGGCTTGAACAACATGAACAAATTAGGGTTTTTTAGGTGATGACTTAGGAAGTTTGATTCATTTCCCTTAGGACTTAGGGTTTGACTAGTTTAGTTATGGGACTATAGGGGCTATGGGTAGTTATTAAATCCCTTAGAAAAAGTCAGGATTCCCCTACTGCTATTAATACTCTGTGTATATCTGATTGACTGGTGTGGTGTGCCCTCTGGGGATTATTGCTTGCTTGTTTGGGTATTGGGATTGCTTGGGGATTGGGAGAGCTGAAGACAATTGGAGATGAAGACCATTGGAGATCCAGAGATTGAAGATCAACTGCCAGAGTTGGAGAGGAGGTTATTGCTAGCAGCTGCTGAGGAGACTAGGGTTTAGGAGCTAGGCAGAGCTCTAGATTAGAAAGCTTGTTTCTCAAACATGGAATGCCTTGTCTGCATCCATCCTTTCTCTATGATTCAAAGTCTCTTTCAAATATCCACCTCCTTCCTTTGGAAGGATCAGTGAATATATTTGAAAGATAGAACTTTTGAGAGGAAACTTTCTGTTTAATGTTAACAGTTGATGAACCACCCTTGGTAGGTAATTAACTGTCTAACATTCATTCACTTCACTCTTGTGACTGATCCCTCATCCTGGAGGTCTGAACTTGAAGAAAAGCCATTGCAGATAGAAGACTGATGATCAAAGCCCTTGCCTGAAGATCATGAAGATGGAGATTGATGCTTGTTGAAGCTCATGAATGATTGGAGATTATTTGAAGCTAGATGTTGAGTCAGAGCTGCTGATGTTGCTTCTTTTTGCTGTTGTATTTCATTACTGATGTATTGATTGGTTTTCCGGACTGTATTGTTTGTTGTTTACCCTGTTGGGTTGAAAGTGAAGTCTGTTCACTTTTGCCTATTGTTTTCTAGGTTCGAGGTTGAGTGGGACTCCCTTGCCTCGCTTGTATTGTTGCATCCATGCATTTTACTGCTTTACTGTACATATCTGATATTGCTTCTGTTTCTGCCTATCCCGTAGGATCTCTGTTTCTCTCTGTGCAAGAGAGGAGCATGATAGACACTAGGTCTTAACCCATGCATGATAATATTAGGATAGTTTGATTCCCTTCGCAACTGTAGGTTAGAGTTCTGTCTCTTTCTTCCTCAAAACAAACAGAAAAACACATAAAGATTTCAAACACAATAAAAGACACTTCTTTCGTAAAAGAATGTGAACTCATCAAAACGTCATTTTTGTCCGCTTGGGCTGCTAATCAGAAAAACCTTTTTCAGAAGGAATAAAATCAACCAAGACAAGCTTGTGTCTTCCGTGGCCCGAACTACGTTTGCTCTGATCTTCCATGTTGTGTGGAAGTACGTAGGCATAGGATGCGATATCCTAGCGAGCAACCTTCCCCTCCTTTCCCGTAGGTAGGCGAACTACGTTGACTCTGATTTCTCGTTCCAGGCGGGAATACGTAGGCATAAAGTACGATACTTTGCCGAGTCATTTTTATTTTCATTTTATTTTCTTTTTAACCCTTGACCTATAGTTTAGATAGAATAACAATCCATACCCGAAAACAAGCGTGGATCCCGTCGAGTACGACGGACGTGAGGGGTGCTAATACCTTCCCCTTGCGTAACCGACTCCCGAATCCAGGTTTTGGTTGCGACGACCATACCTTTCCCTTGTTGTGCGAGGTTTACTCTGAGCGTTTCCTTTCCCTCCCGTGGGATAAATAACGCACGGTGGCGACTCTTCTGTTCAGCCGGCGCCGATTTTCGCAGTAGCGACAGCTGGCGACTCTGCTGGGGATTCAACGTCCCCTGGCTGCTAAGGACTGCGATAGTTCTTATGCATTTGGGATCCAACGTCCCTTTGAGCGAGTCAATCCTAGCGCTTGTTTTCCCGTCGAGGATTTTGTATGGAGTTATTGTATATTTCTAACCTTTTATTTTCAGCATTATATATTGTTTATTACTGCTGTATTTGGGGTGTGACGGGTGTTCTGATATTGAGTGAGAAGCCGGACCTGGGCTTGAGTGCACCTAGAATTAGCGTAGAAAGTAGTGGGCGCGTGCCGGCTTTGCTTGCATTAGTGTCTCATGAAATCTACACTCGGACGAGGTTCTTCTGGTTGGCTTCTTTTTCTACCCTTTGGGTCGAAGGGGTTGTTGGTCAGCTGAATTGTCGACTCCGGGGACCGATCATTTGGAAGTTGGCTGAGTGAGGCCTCTTCAGGATTTGATGATGCCACTCCTTCTGGGAATCGTATCATCAACCCTGAAAGTCTGTGACGCCGATGACCGCATAGGATGCCGTACCTTTGTCAGTTATAGGGCCATCCACCTGTGAGGGGATTTGGGGTTATGCAGGTAACCAGACCTTCAGATACCGGTTTGTTCTCGATCAGAGATCCTGGGTATTTATGGAGAGTTATGAGGTCTATCAGAGACCATTTGGCGATGTGTTCTGAGGTCTGTCAGAGACCAATTGGAGATATGATTTGAGGTCTACCAGAGACCAATGGGAGTTATGGTTTGAGGTCTGTCAGAGACCAGTGTTGGAGCTTTGTTTTAGGTCTATCTAAGACCAGGGTTTGAGGACTTCTGGATGGTCTATCTGAGACCTTTCTTGATTGGGTTCAGGCTATTCAGCTGCAGCTTTGGCCCCTGTTGCATGTTACTTGCATTGCATTGCCTGCATATCCATTACCATTTGCATTTCACTAACGTGTGTCTGTGCTGCAGGTGCATTTGCATTTCCCTAGTTCTAGTGCCCGGACTTCTGAGTATTGATTATGGCTAGTTTGAGGAAGACAGTTGCGTATAAGCTGCCTTCGCCTGATATTACTTCTTTGCTTGGTCTGATATCTCTTGCCGATGAGGAGGTTAGGAGAAGCTTCAGAATGAGCCATGGGAGATTACTGAGATTAGTCTGTAAGCCCACTGCTGATGAGATGAACGGGCTATACACCTTGATGCAGTTCTATGATCCCGCATTGAGATGCTTTACTTTTGCGGACTTTATTCTAGGGCCTACCATTGAGGAGTATGTGGAGTTTACCGAGCTTCCCGTGCAGAACAAGGTTCCCTTTATTCACTCTGCTGCTGAGCCCAAGTTGGAGGACTTAGCCAAAGCCTTGCATATGAACGCTGCTGAACTGTTATTGACTTCTTGGCTTGGGGTTTCAGGTTTCTCTCTTGATTTCTTAGTTGTCAAAGCTCGAGAGTACGCCAAGAACGGTTGTTGGGTGGTTTTCAATGCTATTTTGGCTTTATGCATCTATGGAATTGTGCTGTTTCCTAACTTGCCCAACTTTGTGGACCTGGACGCTTTCTATCTGTTTGCTGCAGGCAACCCAGTGCCAACTTTGATTGGAGACTTCTACCACTCATTGCACTACAAGAACGAAAACCGAAGGGGAAAAGTTGTTTACTGCTGTACTCCTCTGTTGAATATGTGGTTCAAGAGTCATCTCCCCATGAAGGGACCATTTGTAGACAGTGCAACCTCAGCCAGTTGGTCAGAACGCCTGATAAGGCTATCTTCCGAAGACGTTGTATGGTTTGATCGAGATTTGTTGGGATCCGAGCTCATCTTCAGCTGTTCTGGGTACCCTAATGTGCCGCTGATAGGAAGAAAAGGGTGTATCAATTACAACCCTTCTCTATTCATTCGCCAGTTCGGATATGCACTGAAGAATCCACCTCAGGAGGAAGAAGTACAGGAATCTCTGTACTTCACCGGTGATGTAAAGGGGGAGTTATTAGCCAAGTTGCAACATGCCTGGACACGTATTAACCGCAAAGGGAAGCCACTGTTAGGTAAGAACGATTGCCAGGCCTATGCACCTTACAGGATTTGGATCCAGGAGAGGGCTAGTCAGTTGAGGATGCCATTTCCAGATGCACCAATTCTTGTTCCCGTTCCGGTAGCAGAGCCGACTACGGTTTCTAGAGAAGTCTATGAACAAGTTGTGAGAGAAAAAGAAGCCTTAATGAAGATTAATGAAGGGTTAGAGCAAGAGCTAGCTCAAGTACGCAGTGAGAAAAACAAGGCCGTATATGCTTTCCAACAACAAATCGAGCTGCTAAACAGGTTAGGGGCTGAGTTGACTGAAGAAAAGAAAAAGCGTGAACGTCTGGGGCAAGAGTTCAGAAGCTCCCATGACATGCTTGAATCCAAGAAGAAGGCGCTTGACATCGCTCACCGAGAGATCTCTTCTTGCAATAAGACTTGGAATGCCACACTCACCAACAATAAGAAGAGGGAAGATAAGCTGAAACAGCAAATTTCCGACCTCGAAGAGAAGTTGAAGTCTAGCATCAAGAAGTGCGAGGAGGAAGTGATGACCCGGTATAGTGTCCAGCATGCACTGAACAAGGCAATCAAATCCAGAGATGAAGCAGTGTCTCAGAAGCGAAAGTTAGAAGATTGCTTCGGGGAAGCAACATGGGAAGAAACTGCTGAAGACGTACGCCGTGTCCTTAAGAGGAGAAACCAGCTTGTTGAAGGGCTGCTTGATCGACCAAGCCATCCGGAGACCAAGAAGTTGATAGAGGAGTACCAGACTTTTGGGAGGATTTGATCATTTCATGTAGTAACTTGTATGCTTTATTTGCATAGTGCTGACCATCACCAGGATTGTTGGTTGAGGTCATGCCTTCCTTGTACTCTCAGCGACATTGTATTCTGGTTTTCTCAGCAATATATGAGGCTTTCTATGATTCAGCTCCGATATTCCTATTGTCAGCACTGTCACTACACCGGCACCTTCGCACTAGAACTGGGGGAATGAACTTCCCTAATGCACAGACACATTGCATTGCATTTATATTCATATTGCATTACAGGTAATCTTTGGATAGTGTCTTATTTCTCGCTTTTATCAGGTACTCAACAGGATTGCAGATCAACATCCGCACCGCTATTCTACACGCTCTAATTGTCGAAAAATCATGGACCAAATGCAGAACGAGATGCAAGATGTGCGCGAGAAGCTCGCCCTCTTCATGCAAACCATGGAGGCTATAGCGAAAGGGCAGGAGAATTTGCAGGCCATGGTCCAGCCTCTGTTGGCCCGAAGCGCTGGTCATGGTAATGAAGATCATCAGTCTGTCCGGGTTGATACTGCTCATGGAGACGGCATTCCCACGCCAGTGGCTCCGCCTGTAATCAATACACCTGCTGCTAATGTCAACAACGCTACCGCTGCTGTGAATGGTAACGTTGGAGTGGGGAATGAAACTGCTGTCCATAATGTGGGGCTGGGTGATGTCAATTTGGGAGATAATCTAGGAGGCAATGGCTTTGTTAATACTGGATTCGGATTCAACGATCAGGGATTCGATAACACTGGGAAGTATGGCTTTAATGCTCAAGGCTTTGGGCAAGATGGTTATGGTATGGTCAATCAGGGTTACGGAGGCTTTGGAAACGGAAACGGTACTGGATTTATGGCTTTTGGTCCTGCTGGAGGTGCTCAAGGGTACGGCAACAGAGGCCGAGGTCCGGGGATGAATCAGATCAGAGCTGGACGTAATAATGGATATGATGGGTACGGAGCTGGAAATGGTATGTGGCAAGAAGATCAGCAGGAGGACGCCTTCTCCGGGGGAGGTTTTGAAGGGCCGATGGATGATTCCCAAAAGATTAGAATGCTGGAAGAGCAGATGAAGGGAGTCTTAAATCAAAGTGCTGTGGGATTGGACATGGCAACAATGGGCTTGGTACCTGGCCTGAGGGTGCCAATTAAATTCAAAGCTCCTGCGTTCGATAAGTATAAAGGAGACACATGTCCGAAAGTGCATGTGCGAGCTTATTACAGAAAGATGTCTGCATACTCAACTGATGAAAGAATGCTAATGCATTTCTTTCAGGATAGTCTGTCGGGCCCTTCCCTGGAGTGGTACATGGGGCTGGAGCCAACTGATATCAAGACATGGAAGCAATTGCGGAGGCGTTCGTAGCCCATTACAAGTATAACAGCGACCTGGCACCCAATCGGGTCCAGTTGGCCGGGCTTTCGCAGAAGAAGGGGGAGAGTTTTAAAGAGTACGCGCAAAGGTGGCGCGATATGGCTGCCAGGGTCCGTCCTTCGGTGGAAGATAAGGAAATGAATGACATGTTTGTCGGCACATTCACAGGGCTGTTTCACGATATGCTGTTTCATACGTCTCTGGCCAGTTTTTCAGACCTGATTCTGATGGGGGAAAAGATTGAACGTAACATTAAGCAAGGAAAGTTCCAAGTCGAGGAATCAACTGCATCTGGCAATAATAGGAAAGCTTATGGTGGACGCCGTCAGGGCGAGGCAAGCGCAGTATTTGGAGGCCGAGGCCGTGGCCGAGGCAGGGGACGAGGTCAATATCGTCAGCCGCAGCAGGTGTCGAGTGTTACTATCCCATATCAACAACAACCACTCCAGCAACAACAACCGGTTCAGCAACAGCCAATGCCACAGCGGCAGCAGCCTCAGCAGGGGGCACCGCAGGCTCAGCGAAGATTCCAGGGTAGTAAACCGAGAAGAGTGTTTGAGAAGCCTCCCTCAACCTATGCCGATTTATTGCAGACATTGTTGGGATTGAATCTGGTAGAGAAAAGAACTCTGGCGCCGATAACGGGAGCTCCCCCGTTCGGCTACGATGCAAGCAGGCACTGCGAGTTTCATTCTGGGGCCCCGGGTCATGATATAGAAGGTTGTCATGCTTTTAAGCACGTTGTGCAGGATCTTTTAGACAACAAGACTATCAACTTCGGAACGGCAGGCCCGAATATAGTCCAGAAACCCATGCCTAATCATGGGGCAAATGCCGTTCTGACTGAGGAGGGCCTGAATCTGATTATGAATGTGGAAGATTTGAAGACGCCGCTGAGCGAGATAAAAAGCCGACTGTTGCAAGGAGGTGTTTACCCAGGATGTAACGAGTATTGCTTAGACTGTTGGACCCTAGCTGGGGGGTGTGAGGATTTGAAGAAAGGCATTCAGGCTTTAATTGATGAGGGCATATTGCAGTTTGATCGAGCGGCAACTGACGAGCCTGCAGGGCCAGTAGTGGATAATCGGAGTGATGTGGCCACTGTGACGATTCCCCGGAAGACGATCACTATTGCAGCACCAGCTCAGCGACCACCGATCACCATAACTAAGGCCGGGCCAATCCCGTACGAGAACACGAAAGCAGTCCCATGGTCATATGGGTTAGAGGTGTATTGTGATGGGATAAAGATTGATGTTAACAAGCAGCCAGCGGAGGTTGTGGATAATGTTGTTGGTTCAGGAGGCATGACAAGGAGCGGCAGGATCTTTATATCTCCTGAAGTGGAGACTGAAAGACTAGCGAAAGGAAAAGGGAAAGTGGTTGAAAATGTTCCGGTACAAGCAAGTGAAAAAGAAGCAGCATCGAAGGATGTAGAAGAATTCATGCGCTTGATTCGAAAAAGTGATTATAAGATTGTGGAGCATCTGCAGCAGACACCGTCCAAAATATCTATCCTATCATTGCTCTTATGTTCGGAAGCTCACAGAAACGCTTTGCTGAAAGTCCTGGACACTTCTTTTGTACCCCAAGATGTCTCCGTAAATCAGCTAGAAGGAGTATTGGCACATGTGAATGCGGGCCACAGCTTGGGCTTTACCGATTTTGACTTGACTCCGAAAGGGAGAGATCATAATATGGCATTACACGTATCTGTTGAGTGTAGAGGATCAGTAATGTCGCACGTATTGGTTGACACCGGGTCATCTTTGAATGTGTTACCCAAGAAGGCGATGATGAAGCTGGATGTTCGAGGGATTTTGTGTACACCCAGTGATTTGGTAGTCAGAGCATTTGACGGCACGCGGAGAACAGTCTTCGGATCGATTACCTTGCCTCTGCAAGTGGGGCCGGAGGTGTTTGCCACTGAGTTTTATATCATGGATATACAGCCTGCGTACAGCTGCTTGCTTGGAAGACCCTGGATTCATGGGGCAGGGGCCGTCACGTCTACCCTGCATCAGAAGTTAAAATATATGGTCGGAGACAGCGTAGTCACCGTGTGCGGAGAAGAAGACATCCTGGTCAGCCATCTATCGTCGTTTAAATATGTGGAAGTCGACGGAGAGATCCATGAAACGCCCTGCCAGGCGTTCGAGGGTTTGCGCATCAAGGACAAAGGTCCCGGGCCGAGCAAAGTGCCAGAGATAGCTGTCTCATCGTATAAGGAAGCTCAAGCTCTAGTGGAAGCAGGAGAAGCCAAGGGCTGGGGCAAAGTGCTGGACATTCCTGTGAAGATGGACCGGTTCGGACTGGGTTACCAACCGTCGTCATCAACTCCTTCCGTGGGGGCCCCCCGTTTCAGAAAGTCAATTACCATCTCTGCCAGTGGAGTATGTCATGAAACTGTCAATGCTGCTTCAGAGTCCGATGAAGGAGACAGCGACTGTGATATGGATGCCTGGATTCAGCCAAGCACGCCAGGACAAGGACTGTGCAACTGGTCTATTCAGGAGCTTGTTCCTGTGACTTTTAAACAGTAATGCTTTGCTTTATTAATTGTTGAATAATCTGATGTCTTGCCCGGAGCATCAGGATTTGCTTAGGGCTGTGTTGTTATAAACATTGCGCGTTAATCATTAAATAAATGGCGTTTTTTTTTCATGTGCAAATACTGTAATCTCTGTCTTTCTTATTTTGTATTTTTCAATAAAATGGCAACGTGGTTATTCGCTTTATACGCATTTTGAAGCACTTAACCATTCCTTTTGCAGGATAACATTTTCAGATGACATCCTTGAACCGCCCATGACTCGTCCCGACTTTGAGCACCCGGTGTTTCAGGCTGAAGAAGAGGTTGTCGAAGATAGCGACGTTCCTGAAGAACTGTCCTGGTTAGTAAAGCAAGAGGAAAGAGCCATTCTGCCTCATGATGAGGTCATCGAAATTATCAACTTGGGGTCGGAAGGGGTTGAGAAGAATATTCGTATCGGAGCCGCACTGCAGAGTGATATCAAGCGAAGACTGGTTGAAATGCTCCGAGAGTATAATGATGTATTCGCTTGGTCATATGAAGATATGCCAGGGCTCGATACAGACATGGTTGTGCATCGCTTGCCACTGAAAGAAGATTGCCCGCCGGTCAAACAAAAGCTTCGCAGAACTCGACCAGATATGGCCATGAAGATCAAAGAGGAGGTGCAGAAACAGTGGGACGCTGGTTTCCTGGCTGTGACGAAGTATCCTTCATGGGTTGCCAACATCGTACCAGTGCCAAAGAAAGATGGCAAGGTTCGCATGTGCGTGGATTATAGAGATTTGAATAAAGCAAGCCCAAAAGACGATTTTCCACTTCCTCACATTGACGTGTTAGTTGATAATACCGCTCAATACTCCATATTCTCCTTCATGGATGGCTTTTCAGGCTACAATCAAATTAAAATGGCGCCAGAGGATATGGAGAAGACTACTTTCATAACGCCGTGGGGAACATTTTGCTACAAAGTGATGCCCTTTGGTTTGAAAAATGCTGGGGCGACATATCAGCGTGCGATGACGACTCTTTTCCATGACATGATGCATAAAGAGATCGAAGTTTATGTTGACGATATGATTGCCAAATCCCAGACGGAGGAAGAGCATCTGGTGAATCTGCTGAAGTTGTTTAAAAGACTTAGGAAGTTCAGGCTAAGGCTGAACCCTAATAAATGCACCTTCGGGGTGAGATCGGGTAAACTGCTGGGGTTTATCGTAAGCGAAAGAGGAATAGAGGTCGATCCTGCTAAAATAAAAGCGATTCAAGAAATGCCGACGCCTAAAACAGAGAAAGAGGTGCGCGGGTTTTAGGGAGATTGAACTACATCGCTCGGTTCATATCTCACCTAACTGCTACGTGTGAACCGTTATTCAAGTTGCTAAAGAAAGATCAAGCTATAACGTGGAACGAAAATTGTCAAAAGGCGTTCGATAAAATAAAGCAGTATTTGCAGGAGCCTCCTGTTCTGATACCCCCAGTGGCCGGTAGACCCTTGATCATGTATTTGACGGTTCTTGAGGGAAGCATGGGTTGTGTTCTCGGTCAACACGACGAGACGGGGAGGAAAGAGCATGCGATCTATTACCTGAGTAAGAAATTTACAGACTGTGAATCTCGATACTCAATGCTGGAGAAAACTTGTTGCGCGCTAGCCTGGGCCGCCAAGCGTTTGAGGCAGTACATGCTGAATCATACAACCATGCTCATCTCGAAGATGGATCCTATCAAATATGTATTTGAAAAGCAGGCGTTGTCAGGTAGAATTGCCCGTTGGCAGATGGTCTTGACTGAATATGATATCCAATACGTCTCGCAAAAGGCTATAAAGGGGAGTGTGCTGTCTGAGTATCTGGCGGAGCAGCCTATTGAAGAGTACCAATCGATGAGGTTTGATTTTCCTGACGAGGATATCATGTACCTAAAGATGAAGGATTGTGAAGAGCCGTTGCCAGACGAGGGACCAGAGTTGGGGTCCAAATGGAAGATGATATTTGACGGAGCTGTGAATGCTTACGGTAGCGGAATAGGGGCAATCATCACGACGCCACACGGGTCGCACATCCCGTTTACTGCCCGATTGACCTTTGCCGTTACCAACAATGAGGCCGAATACGAAGCTTGTATAATGGGGCTCGAAGAAGCCATTGATTTGCGAATCAAACATCTAGACGTATACGGAGACTCAGCTCTGGTGGTGAATCAGATCAAAGGGGAATGGGAGACACGTCAGCCTAATTTGATACATTACATGAATTATGCAAGGAGATTGTTGCCTTTCTTCGACAAGGTTGAATTGCATCATGTACCGCGGGCAGAGAATCAAATGGCTGACGCCCTGGCCACTTTGTCTTCCATGTACAAGGTCAATTTCTGGAACGAAGCTCCCCAAATCACTATCTCTCGGTTGGACAGGCCAGCTTATGTATTTGCTATTGATGAAGCATCTGATGACAAACCGTGGTATTTCGATATCCTTAATTTCCTGAAGAATAAAGAGTATCCGGCTGGGGCATCCAGTCAAGATCAGAAGACTCTCAGGAGGTTAGCAGGCAATTTCTATTTGAACCCGGATGGCGTCTTATACAGAAGAAACCACGATTTGGTGTTGTTGCATTGTGTAGACGAGAAAGAGGCAAGGCTTCTCATGGAGGAAATTCACGAAGGTACCTTTGGTACGCATGCTGGCGGGCATGCTATGACGAGGAAGCTGTTGCGGGCAGGTTATTTTTGGCTGACTATGGAAACTGATTGTTTCAAGTTTGCGAGGAAGTGCTACAAGTGCCAAATCTATGCGGATAAGATCCACGTGCCTCCGAGTCCTCTAAATGTGATGTCATCTCCATGGCCATTCTCGATGTGGGGAATCGATATGATTGGAAAGATCGAGCCGACGGCTTCTAACGGGCATCGGTTCATCCTAGTAGCAATCGATTATTTCACCAAGTGGGTGGAAGCGGCGTCTTACGCGAATGTAACGAAGCAAGTGGTGGCTAGATTCATCAAGAGAGATATCATTTGCCGATATGGGATTCCCGAGCGGATAATCACGGATAATGGTTCAAATCTGAACAACAAAATGATGAAGGAGCTCTGTCAGAATTTCAAGATCGAACATCACAACTCCTCCCCTTACCGACCCAAGATGAATGGCGCTGTCGAAGCGGCCAATAAGAATATAAAGAAGATCGTCCAGAAAATGGTGGTGACCTATAAGGATTGGCATGAAATGCTACCTTTTGCTTTGCACGGTTATCGTACGACGGTACGCACATCAACCGGGGCAACTCCGTTCTCGTTGGTATACGGAATGGAAGCGGTATTACCATTGGAAGTTGAGATCCCTTCTCTGAGGGTATTGCGAGACGTTCAGCTGGACGAGGCAGAATGGGTAACGAACAGGTTGAATCAATTGAGTTTGATGGACGAGAAGAGGCTAGCTTCTCTAGCATACGGTCGTTTGTACCAGAGCCGAATGAAGAAAGCGTACGACAAGAAGATACATCCGCGAAGCTTTCAGACGGGCGACCTTGTGCTGAAAAGGATTCTCCCGCCGCAAGCAGATCACAGGGGCAAATGGACCCCCAACTACGAAGGGCCATACGTTGTCAGTAAAGTCTTTTCAGGAGGAGCTTTATTGTTGTCCACCATGGACGGAGAAGACTTCGCGTCGCCTGTGAATTCGGACGCGGTTAAAAAATACTTTGCTTAAAATAGACCCGCTGGACAAAAAAAGAGAGTCCAGGCAAAAATGGGGCATCCTGGCGAACCAAAAACAGAATGAAAGGTTCGGGAAAAAGTTAGGGATAAAATTGAAAAAAATGTACACCCGCGAAGTTGAAAACCTACACTGGGCGGCTTCGGCAAAAAAGGGTATCCCGGTGAACTGAAAACCCGTAAAGGGCGGTTCACGCAAAAGTTAGGGATTTGAAAAGCAAATGACTGCGGTCCGAATTCAATGAGCATCAATGCGGGAGAATATGTTTGAGGAGCCAGCTATCGGATACAATCTCTTCAGAAGTGGGGATACCGGGAAAGCATTAGAGTCGGGCGAGTCATGGGGGGATCATTTCGTGGTGTTCATCTGCATCCCGTTGCCGACATGTGTACAAAATTTAATTTGTCAAAATATTCATGCTTCTTGTGCATACTTGCATACTTGTATATTTGCTTTGCGTAGCTTCCTCATTTCAGGAGTTACATCCCATGTATAAAACTCCGCCCATTCAGGGGCCCGATCAATAAAATATGTTATTCAGTACTTGATGCTGGTTCTTTACTGTTTTGTGCATGATAAAACGCCTAAGTTTAGTGAAGCTAGCATGAGTATAACATCACTGGCCCTTGCCAACAATTGTTAAAGCTTTGAATTAACTGAGTGTAACGTCACTAACCTGAATTGATTTGGTTGCATAGGCTTGTCTTGCCTTGTTTGTGTTGTTGCAGGTTTCATAACCATATGAGGAACATGATCGGAAGATCGCGATAACGAAAGACTTGATCCCCGCAGGGTCATGCACTCTCCCCCAGCGGAGTCAGTGGATTTTCCCCAAGAGAATCATCCCATCCCCAGCGGAATTCTCTTTGCAAGTATTTTCGTTCCTTCCAGTGGAACTCGAAGATTAAGACTCTCCCAAGCAGAGTTGATGGTGGGTCCGGTCATTTATTTTGTCAGAGATACTGTGTAATATCAGTTCACGTTCCAGCAGGAAGTCCGATCGTGCTATGCACATCTGCTATTCCCCAGCAAAGTTATATTCCCCAGCAGGGGGTTACCTCAACAGGGTGCTCGGTTTGAGTTCCCAATTTCCCAGTATGGTTGACTTCACCCTTCCAGCATTTATTTTGTTGGAATAATTCTGTAGCATCTGGCTATCCCCGGCGGAGTCGGCATTATCTTCAGCATGTATCTGGCAGTTCAGGAGAGAACTCTTGCTTAAATGAACAACCAAATGTTCAAGATCTCGGCATGAGACATCCAATGATAATGTCAGTTTCGGCAGTATTCCCCACAGAGTTACCAGGATGAGTTTCTCTTTATTCCCAGGCAGAATTAGTTGTCATCAAAGGGTCCATGAATCAGAATTTCAGAGGCCACCGTCGGTTATCAGAGCAGGCGTCCGATAGTTGGTTTCTAGACATCCCCAGTAGAGTCCGCCTCAAAGTCGCTGTCACGTTGGTGCTGAGGAGTTTGTGGGTGAGGATCATTGGAGAACTAAGTCCTGACGTGGACAATTTACTCCCAAATTGACGGGATTTCTTCAGAAGTGGGCGTCCTAACGTGGACAAGTTTATTTCCCCGGGCTGGTGAAGTGTGTTAGTCCTAACGTGAGCAAATTCAGATTCTCGAAATTGGTGAAATGGGAAGTCATGACGTTGACAAAAGTGATTACTCTTTGTGTTGGTGCCCTGACGTGGACAAATCAGACGAGGGTGTGAGTCCTTACGTGGACAAGTCTTATTTCCTCAGCAGGTCGAAGACGCCTGAGTCCTAACGTGGACAAATCAAGACGAGATTAGTGTCCTGACGTGGACAAATCAAAGAAATTATTATTCCTAACGTGGAGAAGTGGGTCCTAACGTGGACGATGTAGTCCTTACGCGGACATATCAGAAGAGGATTCCTTACGTGGAAAGAGGCGATTCCTAACGTGGAAAGAGGGGAGTCCTTACGTGGACAGATTAAGATGGCATTCCTCACGTGGAAAAATGTAGTCCTGACGCGGACAAATCGGAAGGAATTGGTTGCCTTATGTGGAAAAGTTATGTTTCCTTGCGTGGAAAACGGATAGCGTTCCTTACGTGGAAAGAGGTTTGTATTCCTGACGTGGAAAGAAAGAGTGTATGACATGGACAGACTCAAGGAAAGTTGATTCCTGACGTGGAAGAATGATGTACTCCTTATGTGGAAAGTTGAGTCCTGACGTGGACAGGTTCAGAACCAAAGTTGAATTCCTTACGTGGAAAGATTGGAGTCCTGACGCGGACATGTCAAGTGGTATTGGAGTCCTTATGTGGGCAGATCGATATAGTTCTCCTTATGTGGAAAGAAGATTGCTTCCTGACGTGGAAAGATGAAAGGGTTAGTCCTGACGTGGACAGATACAGAAGAAATGATTCCTAATGTGGACAGGTGTTACTCCTAACGTGGAAGAGTTTACTCCTAACATGGACGATTCAGTTTATGGAAATGCAGACGAATTATCCCCAGCGAAGTTGCCGAGATCTTTCTGGGTTAACAGCAAGTGGAGTCCTAACGTGGATAGGTTTTAGTTGAGATTTCTTCGTATTGATGACAGGCAGAGTCCTAACGTGGACCAGCAAGCAATCTGTTATGACAGAATCCTTTTCAGAACGATGAAGACAATCCCCAGCCCGGTCGCGCGAGATCAGTGGGTTGCCGTAACAGTTAAATTCAGCTGATGAATGTCGTTCCCCAAACAGTGGCGCAGTTTATTTCTGCGGTTGGCAAATTTCTGGTTTCACTAGTATTCAACCGCCTCGTACCGCGAATGTCTGAAGGCTCCAGGCCCTTCACCCAATCGGGTCCAAGTCGCTTGAATAGGGGCAGCTGTTGCACCCTAAAATTTGCTCAACCTTATTCAATTGGTTTATGTTTCAATGTCATTAGCATTTGCATGTAGAGTCATGTGCATAGTCTAATCATCTGCATAGCATAAGCATAGCAAGTCATTCAACAGGGGACCAATCATTATTCTTATCTCTAGAAGCCTATCAAGAGGTTATCATCACAATTCAATCTCATTCAAGTCATCAGGAAAGAATTTGAAAGCAAAGAGTTCAGCAGATCAAGCCTTGAGTCCATCTCCTAGCTGAGGGTATCTGAGGGTCAACAAGAAGGTTGTGAGCTGTGAGTTGAGGGCATGGAGAGCATCTAGACATTATGAGAGACTTAGAAAGTCATTTGGAGAAGGAGACAAGTCATTGGTGTGATCACAAATATTGCAGTTGAAGACAGTCAACTAGGGTTTCATCTGGGTCAACCCTAGGTCAACCTTAGGTCAATTGACTGATTTAAGGGGCATTCAAGTCTAGTGGAGAGATGTGGGGTTCATCATTGGACATATAAAGAAGGATATGGAGATATGCCAAGAAGAATTCAAGAGAAATCAAGGAGAAGAGGAGCTTCTAAATTAGGGTTCCTGTGTAAAATCCCCTAGTTTAGGTCAAATTTCCAAGCAAGATAAGTCAAAATGCTAGCTTCAAATGGCTTCTTGGCCAACATGAAACTTGTAGAGGATCTCAAGACCTTTAATTTGAGTGGTGGAAGACATCAAGGAGATTTATAGAACTCAAGTTATGGTCCTTGCAAGTTACAGGTCATCTGAGGTATCTGAAATTTTGTCTGTGAAAGTGACTTGACTTCCAAGCTAGTTTTACCCCTCAAGGAGATTTCAAATGAATTCTTGGTCAACATAAGAATTGTTCCTCATTGTCTTAGCTTTCTATAATGGTATAGTATGCCCTCATATGATGTGTGGAACTCAACTTATGGTCTTGGCAAGCAAAGGGTATTTTGGTCATTTGTGAATTACAGGTCATTTTAACCTATGTCCAAAACTCATACAAGGAGGCCTCAAATGGGAAAACTTACAACATCAAACTTGCTCCAAATGACATTTTGAGTCTAGAAAGAAGGTCACAAATTGTTGGAAAAGCTCATAACATGAAGTTGCATGATTGGTCAAAATTTGAACTAAAATGGCTTATAACTTGAATAAAGTCAAAGTGAAAAATGGTTTGGGAGATTTATAAGTCCAAATGGGGACTTCCAATATATGATTTTGAATGGAAAAGACATTTCAAAGACAATGGTTCAAGTACATTTTTGAGCTTAGTGGAAAAAATCAAAGTTATTCATGGTTACTTGCATTTGAAGAAACATTTCAAAAATCAACCAATGTGGAATGCAAGGGAATGTGGTAAGATGGATCTAGAAGTTTCATGTGAGCACTATATATTCATGAAATCAGAATTGAGCAAGGGTTGGATTCATTTTTCACCAAAATTTCCCAAAGTTTTCTCATTCTTTCTCATTGCAATTCCCTCCAAATTTCCCAAAATCTTCATCAATTCTCATCAACATTGATCCTCCTACATTCAATCATCATCCTGGATCAGAATTGAATCAAAGATTTGGTGGTTAGAGCTCAATTTCGTGCACTTCCATCAAGAACACACAAATTGCAATTTCCATTGGACAGCAAGATCCAAGCCAAGTTTCATCCAAGTATTGCAAACAGAATCAAGTATATCAAGAATGGACCAAGATTGAAGCATACAAGAGCCTGGATCCACGTGATTACTCAGCCTCCATTAGAGCTTGCTCAAGGTGCAAATCTTTCTAACTTATTCAATCTAGGGAGATTTAGGTAGTTTTACTAGTATATTCATGGTCTATGATGTTAGGAGGTTAGTTTAGATGAATTTGAGGCTGAATAGAGGCAATTCATAACAGGTGTACCAAACTGTTTGGATCAAGAACTCGTAGGATCTTGCATGATAACCTTAGCTTGTTAGTTTAGAATGATCACCATTATGCATAAAGTAGATTAGTATAGGTTTGGTTGAGAATTATTGTGATGCATCTCAGTGTATTTTCATGGAGTCAGAACTTGTCTCGATCGGTTTGAGTGATATGATGAATTTCAATGGAAACTAAGGTTGTAGTCTTGTAGAGGGAGAGATTTGGAGTGTTTTTCATGTTTACATCGTGAGGATTCGTGGACTGTGGAGAGAGAACAGGTAGCTTGAAGCTGGTACGTTCATGGCATGTGTGTGAGAATTTCAGAAACCCTAGCTTCCCATTGGGGAAGACGTAATCGTGGCCTTTGATCCATTCTGAATTTTTGACTTTTTAATCTCAATCCACGGTCTAGATTTAATTCTGAGTTTGAGAGGGAATCCTCCCCCCATTGAAACGCTGCGTTTCATTAAAGGGGGGAGCGTGGGCCTTGCTTTTGCCACCCCCCAGTATTGGGCCCAGTTCGAATCTGAACGTGAATAATTTTCTATTCTCACCCCCTGGCTATTTCTCTCTTTCTTTTTATTATTTCCTTTTCATTTTTTTTCATTCATTTTAAAAAATTCATAACAAATAGATAAAAAATCATTTTTAATTCATTCTTTTTACATCATTTTCATTAGAATGTATAGAAAATTATAAAAAAATAAAAATTGCATTTTATTTTTATTTGATATTTTTCCCATATTTTCTAAATAAATGACATTTTAAATAGTTTCATTTCATGCATGATTTTGTTAATTTTTGTTCTACTAGATGCTTTCATATTTTTTGTTCATTCTTTTTAGGTTGTTTAGATGAGATATTGAACTTGTAGAAACAATTTAGTTCCCATTTTTAGAAATTAATTTTAGGTGCTTAATGTAGGCTTGAACAACATGAACAAATTAGGGTTTTTTAGGTGATGACTTAGGAAGTTTGATTCATTTCCCTTAGGACTTAGGGTTTGACTAGTTTAGTTATGGGACTATAGGGGCTATGGGTAGTTATTAAATCCCTTAGAAAAAGTCAGGATTCCCCTACTGCTATTAATACTCTGTGTATATCTGATTGACTGGTGTGGTGTGCCCTCTGGGGATTATTGCTTGCTTGTTTGGGTATTTGGATTGCTTGGGGATTGGGAGAGCTGAAGACAATTGGAGATGAAGACCATTGGAGATCCAGAGATTGAAGATCAACTGCCAGAGTTGGAGAGGAGGTTATTGCTAGCAGCTGCTGAGGAGACTAGGGTTTAGGAGCTAGGCAGAGCTCTAGATTAGAAAGCTTGTTTCTCAAACATGGAATGCCTTGTCTGCATCCATCCTTTCTCTATGATTCAAAGTCTCTTTCAAATATCCACCTCCTTCCTTTGGAAGGATCAGTGAATATATTTGAAAGATAGAACTTTTGAGAGGAAACTTTCTGTTTAATGTTAACAGTTGATGAACCACCCTTGGTAGGTAATTAACTGTCTAACATTCATTCACTTCACTCTTGTGACTGATCCCTCATCCTGGAGGTCTGAACTTGAAGAAAAGCCATTGCAGATAGAAGACTGATGATCAAAGCCCTTGCCTGAAGATCATGAAGATGGAGATTGATGCTTGTTGAAGCTCATGAATGATTGGAGATTATTTGAAGCTAGATGTTGAGTCAGAGCTGCTGATGTTGCTTCTTTTTGCTGTTGTATTTCATTACTGATGTATTGATTGGTTTTCCGGACTGTATTGTTTGCTGTTTACCTGTTGGGTTGAAAGTGAAGTCTGTTCACTTTTGCCTATTGTTTTCTAGGTTCGAGGTTGAGTGGGACTCCCTTGCCTCGCTTGTATTGTTGCATCCATGCATTTTACTGCTTTACTGTACATATCTGATATTGCTTCTGTTTCTGCCTATCCCGTAGGATCTCTGTTTCTCTCTGTGCAAGAGAGGAGCATGATAGACACTAGGTCTTAACCCATGCATGATAATATTAGGATAGTTTGATTCCCTTCGCAACTGTAGGTTAGAGTTCTGTCTCTTTCTTCCTCAAAACAAACAGAAAAACACATAAAGATTTCAAACACAATAAAAGACACTTCTTTCGTAAAAGAATGTGAACTCATCAAAACGTCATTTTTGTCCGCTTGGGCTGCTAATCAGAAAAACCTTTTTCAGAAGGAATAAAATCAACCAAGACAAGCTTGTGTCTTCCGTGGCCTGAACTACGTTTGCTCTGATCTTCCATGCTGTGTGGAAGTACGTAGGCATAGGATGCGATATCCTAGCGAGCAACCTTCCCCTCCTTTCCCGTAGGTAGGCGAACTACGTTGACTCTGATTTCTCGTTCCAGGCGGGAATACGTAGGCATAAAGTACGATACTTTGCCGAGTCATTTTTATTTTCATTTTATTTTCTTTTTAACCCTTGACCTATAGTTTAGATAGAATAACAATCCATACCCGAAAACAAGCGTGGATCCCGTCGAGTACGACGGACGTGAGGGGTGCTAATACCTTCCCCTTGCGTAACCGACTCCCGAATCCAGGTTTTGGTTGCGACGACCATACCTTTCCCTTGTTGTGCGAGGTTTACTCTGAGCGTTTCCTTTCCCTCCCGTGGGATAAATAACGCACGGTGGCGACTCTTCTGTTCAGCCAGCGCCGATTTTCGCAGTAGCGACACAGTGTACTAAAAACGAAGCTGAGTACGAGGCATGTATTATGGGTCTCGAAGAAGCAATCGATTTGAGAATTAAGAATTTGGATGTGTTTGGTGATTCTGCAGTAGTAATCAACCAAATTACTGGAGAATGGATAACTCGACATGATAATTTAGTCCCATACAAGGATTACGCTAGAAGACTGTTACCATTCTTTGACCGGGTCGAGTTTCATCATATCCCTCGCAATGAGAACAGAATGGCAGACGCATTGGCAACTCTGGCCTCGATGATTGTGGTAAACTTTTGGAACGAGTGTCCTCGGATTGAAGTAAAACGTCTCGATAGACCTGCCTACATCTTTGCTGTCGAAGGAGTTGAGGATGGTAAACCCTGGTACTATGACATCGAAGTGTTTCTTAGAACTCAAGAATACCCTCTGGGAGCTTCCAACAAAGACAAGAAAACTTTGAGAAGGTTGGCCAGAAATTTTCTTCTGAGTAACAATGTGTTGTACAAACGGAATTTTGACATGGTCTTGCTGAGATGCATTGACAAGCAAGAAGCGGATATGTTAATGTCGGAAATTCACGAAGGATATTTTGGCACTCATGCCAACGGACATGCTATGGCTAAGAAGCTTTTAAGGGCTGGTTATTATTGGATCACTATGGAGTCAGATTGTTACAAGTTTGCTAGAAAGTGTCACAAGTGCCAGATCTACGCAGATAAAATTCACGTGCCTCCGACTTTGTTGAATGTTATCTCATCACCGTGGCCATTCTCCATGTGGGGAATTGATATGATTGGAATGATAGAGCCGAAAGCTTCTAATGGACACCGATTCATCTTAGTAGCCATTGATTATTTTACCAAGTGGGTCGAGGCGGCTTCCTATGTTAATGTAACCCGACATGTGGTTGTTAAATTTATCAAAAACCAGCTTATTTGCCGATATGGTGTGCCAAGCAGGATCATTACAGACAACGGTTCTAATTTGAATAACAAGATGATGAAAGAGTTGTGCGAAGAATTCAAGATTGAGCATCATAATTCTTCCCCTTACAGACCAAAGATGAACGGGGCTGTTGAAGCCGCCAACAAAAATATCAAGAAGATCATTCAGAAGATGGTCGTTACTTACAAGGATTGGCACTAAATGCTCCCACTTGCCTTACATGGATATCGTACGATGGTACGCACGTCGACTGGGGCAACTCCATTTTCACTTGTCTACGGTATGGAAGCAGTACTCCCGATAGAAGTTGAGATTCCTTTTCTATGAGAATTTTAGTAGAGGCAAAATTATCAGAAGCAGAGTGGTGTCAGAATAGGTATGATCAGTTGAACTTAATCGAAGAAAAGAGGATGGTTGCGCTATGCCATGGGCAGTTGTATCAGCAGAAGATGAAGGAAGCATTTGACAAGAAGGTTCGACCTCGGGTATTCAGGGAAGGTGACCTTGTACTCAAGAAAATCCAATCTTTCCTCACTGACATCAGAGGAAAATGGACCCCGAATTATGATGGACCATATGTAGTCAAAAGGGTCTTGACAGGAGGCGCTTTGATGTTAGCAACGATGGATGGAGAAGAGATCACTCGCCCCGTGAATACGGACGCTGTCAAGAAGTACTTTGTTTAGGAGAAGCAGGACATTATTCCCTTTATGTAATCGCTATTATTTTCCAACACTGTAATATCGAGTCACGCTTTTCCGCTGACCGCCATTCAATAAAAAGTTTTTCATTTACCATAAATTTGTGATCTTGATAGCAAAATCCTAATTGATTTAAACCTTTTCAAAATTTGTTCTACTTGATATATGAATAACGAAAGGATGACCGCCAACGTTCACTCTTACTCACAGAGAGGTGACTAGACTATCGACACTTATGCCATCCGAGAGTGAAGGTCACTCTCGTTCGAAGGATCTGTGGAGATAGGGCTCGAGCATTTCCCCATGCATAAATACTGTGTCCCTCTCGACTTGTCAGCACAAACATTAGCATATACATATCATATAAGTAGAAAGCATAACATGTGCATTTTGCATCCTTTGTTCGTTTTACTCTATCTCTTCGATCACGTTTACCCTTGGGTATTTGGGTGTGTCTTATTCCTTCCAAATAGAGTTGTCAGTCCTAAGCAGGAAAAGTTCAATATTTCTATTTCCCCACGAAGTTCGATCCTCGTGGAAGACGGTTGTTCCAGTACATTCCCATTAGAGTTTATGCCTCTATGGTTGAGTCTTGCTTGACAGTTTCTATTCGGTTATTTCCCGAATTGAATTTCGGTCCTTGACAATCACGCTATGGACATCTCCAGCTTTTGAGCATGGATCAAGAGTGCATTTATTTTGTGCTTTGACATTATGAGGATCACCATTGAAGACGTGACATTTCTTCAGCAATATTACAAGATTTCCTCAACAACTTACAGCTGAATGACAAAAGATCTCTTTATTTGAGCAACTCGTTTTGGGCTGACTTATACTCAAAACGACAAACAACAATTTCATCAAGACAATCTGTCCATCCCCAGTGGATTATCTCAAGATTATCAAGTCAAAGCAAAGGACATTACAGATACTTTCCCATTTGAGGATTTCTGCTATTACAGTTTCACATACTTTTACAATTACAGCAAAGATACTCCTCGGAAATGATTTTCCTGGAGAATTCATTACGAGTACTATCAATGATATATCTCCTTACAAGAGGACACTCCACAGATCAACCGGCTTACAACTCCTTTGAAGATCCCCGGTGCATATGCTACAAATATTATACAAAGATCTACAACTACAATCACATCTACATCTACAAAGACAATCTACAATCTACAAAATTACAACCCCTATGAAGGTGCTTTCACGAGTTTCCGTCATTTTGGGCAGGGACTGAGACCAGCTCATGGTTCCCATACCGTGACGCTCGGGGAAGTTCTACTTCAGAGACTGAGACCAGCTCATGGTTCCCATACCGTGACGCTCGGGGAAGTTCAACAGCAGAAACCGAGACCGGCTCATGGTTCCCATACCATGATGCAAGGGGAAGTTCTATATTTACAATGACATATACAATTTACAACGACATTATGGCTTACAGCCGAAGATCCACAATTATATCTACAGAGTTCTACAATTTACATCAATCTACAACTACAAACTACATTTACAAATACAATTACATCTACAAAAATCTACAACCCCTTGTGAAGATACTCTCACGAGTTTCCATCATTTTGGGCAGAACTGAGACCCGTTCATGGTTTCCACAACATGAAGCGATGGGGAGGTTCATCTTACATTTTACTATTTTCAGTCGGATTACCAAAATAATAAAATAATATTGTCGCGGTGAAATTTTGATACCAAACTATTGATTAGTTTGAATCGTTAATTCAATTTGCAACCGAACTTTGATTTGTCCAAAGGAAGGGATAAAGATCGAAATTCCCACGATGCAATGCAAATGCAAGCTAGATTGTTTTAGGTTCGGGGGTTGGTTAAACTTAGGGAAGGTACTAGCATCCTAAGTTTCTGTAGTACTCTACAGGAACCTCTTGTTTTATGTTTGTTTACTGCTAAGTTTTATCTGCTTAAAGGTTTAATGACCCTAGGGGTTTATTTCTAAGTATACTCGATAAGGCGTCGCACCTTATGCCTACATATCCTTATGGGAGTGGAATCAGAGTATGTTGTAGTTCACCCTAAAGGGTTAGAGGAGACCTTTGACTGTGGTCAAAGTTCCTACGGGTTTAGGGTAGTTGTTTTGATTGGGTTTGGGAGAAGAGATGAGTCTTCATTTTAAGGGAGATATAACCGCCACAAATGTAAGGGAGGTTGTAGGAAATGGTCTTTGCATCATCTTAAGAAAAGGTCTTACATACTCGGATGGTCGCCAAGTATGCCTTTATCACTCTTAAGGCAAAGTCCCTACGTGTTTGATTGTATTGTTGTGGGGTGGAGATTATATCTCGCTTAAGATGATTAACATCTATTCTCTGATGTGTTTGTAAAAGTTGTATTGTTTTTGATTGTTTTGTTTCTATGTTGTAAAGATTAAAGACAAGGTCCTTCCTATGGGGTAGGATCTATCTTAAGTGATCCACTTGAAGAATCAAGGATCTAAGGGGATTATGATGCAAATGATGTGCAACTACACACAAGTGTTGACTAATGTGTAGGTTTTTCCTTTGGACGGAATGCGATGATAGATATAGATTGCGGTAAATAAAGGAATTGCGGGTAAGTAAAGGCAAGAATAAAACCATACACATACGCATGAAAGCGCTAGGTGAGTGTGTGCGTTGTGAATAGGATAAAAGCAGATAAAGATAAATAATATATACGCATGAAAGCGCTGAGTGTAAGTGCATGTGTCGTGAGTGCACGATTGATTTTATATTTTTACGATGTTGATTGATTTTAACTGTTTGACTTGTTTTGGTTTGGATAAAAAGTTGATTTGATCTCTTAAACAAAAGTTGTATTAATTATTTTATTTATAAACGTTGCATAAATTATTTGAATTGTAAGAAAATGTACTTTTTTTAATGAATTTGATTTTATAAAAAAAGGGTTAAATTAATTATGTTAATTTTAAAAAGGTTTTATTATTTAAATATTTAGCCATTAAATTGAATTATGTTATTTTAGAAAAAAAGTATAATGGAATAGTTATTAAATAAATTGATGTATATAAGAATAGTTAATAAATAAAAGGTTGTAGTAATTATTATTTTAAAAAAAGACTAATTAATAGGTATTTAGTTAATTATTTAGAAAAAGTTTATTTGATTTATTTAAATAAAAAGGATGATAACAAAAAGCTGATTAATTAGATGGTTAAACTTTTAAAAAAGTATTAGTTAGTTTTATATGAAAATAAGTTGATTAAGGTTTCTTTTAAAACGATGCAATTAGAAAGGTAATTAACAGTTGTTAAGGGGGTGATTACGTGTGACTAGTGATGTGATTAGTGGTGTGGCAATTAATCATGTTACAAAATAATAAACAAAAAAACATAAAATGAAAAGGGAGGGGGACGGGAACCCTAGATTCTCCCAATTCTCTCGATCGCCTCTGCTCTCTTTCTCTCTCGCCCTTTCCGTTCACCTTTTCGTTGTCATTTTGAAACCTGCAACAGATCGAAGCAGTCAATGGCGCAAGAAATACTAATATGAGTGAGGGTTTTTACCGAGACTTGATGTGTGGCGGCGACGGTGTTTGAGGGGGTGATGACGAAGGCGGAAGCTTCGTGGAGACGGCGTCTCGCGGCGGCTGGGGGGGTTCTACCGGCGGAAGAGATAAGTTTCTTTTTTTCAAGCTTCTGGTTACGAATTTAGGGTTTTGCCGTGATAGCTCTCGGTGGTCGTCCTTTTTTCGGCGTCCAATCACTCCCTTTTATAGGCTCTGGGGATCCTCTGTGTTTAAATGCCCCGATTGGGAACTTTGAATGCTGATTGAAACCTTCTGTTTTGGTTATGACCTGATTTGAAAAGTTTCCCCTTCTGTTCCAATTTCATTAATCTCGTTAACTAGGTTGTCTGTCTAGGTTCAATGTTTTAGGGATTTGGATAGGATCTTTTGGGATCTTCTTGTGGAATATCCTCCCACCAATTTACTAATTCACGATTTTGTGATTGCAGGTGTGAAAACGATTTTGTTTTGGGCCAAAGGGGTTACATCAGCCCGAAGTAGACGAGGCACAAGAGCTAGCGGGCCTTAAGCTGCAGTGGACTTGCAAGTTTCTTCACGTGGAGTGGCTTGTTCCTCTGTTTCCTTGACGAGTTATGCTGACTAGATATTGAGACCGCTGGTTGCGTGGTTGATATGGCTTTACCGTTGTAATGGTGCTTGTTTGCAATTGACCCCGTGGATGTTACGCTGCTGCGAGTGCTGCTTTGCCCTTGTTGTTGCCAATGTTACTCTTGACATTGTTTACGTATACTAAATGTTGTCTATTGCTTCTAGTGCTTTGCGCTTGCTTGTGATGAGTTTCGCGTTGTTTGGGAAGTACACTGATTTTCTCTCTTCTGCTTTCAGGTGCAAATAAGTTTGGAGGCTGCCAGTCTTGTGCCATTGGCGAGAAAGGACATAATGGTGATGACGACTTAATAGTCTGAGCCATATTGGGTTGTCGGATGTAGTTGCCTTGCGAATTACATTGAGTTGTTCGAAACAGTTGCCTTATTTCAATTTTCGATGCTCGGTAGGGAGTTTGATAATGGCCACGGTCATAGTCCTCCTGGCCGCTCGAGTCTCGTGCCCGATGATGAGTTGAGCTGAGGGCCGAAGTTAAATTTCACTCTCTTTTAGATTATCAGTCCTGTAGTTCACTTGTTAATAAAATGCCTTGATTTTCTGTGGTGCTCTCTGTAGGTTGTGGTGTGCTGAAAGGATACATATCTAGTTTCGAACCCTTTAAAACTAACTCTGTGCCTGAAATCGCATTGGTCCAAATGTCTATGTGCCAATGTGCAGTATTGATGTGTATGCGCGAATCAACAGCTTTGACAGAAGGATGAATACGCCTAGCTTAGGTGGGCCTCAAGAGGAAGGGCTTATCAATGTCGGAGGCGTGAAGACGAAGGATCCATTGTGGCCCAACCAAGAATCTTCAGGTACAAGTTCTTAACTTCTCTCAGACTTTGTAGGATTCATCAGTCTATCCCCTTGTGGTCGTACAATGCTCTCTTGTTGATTTGGTTATGCTTGCTTGTTCACGTGCTTTGCTTCGACTTCGCGGCCAATCATACACTCTTTAAAGCCCTGACAATTCCTGCTTCAAAACCGTGATGGTGCCAATGCTTGTCACGGGGTCCATCTCGTAATTCTCATGTTTCAGTGGCGTTCTAAATCTTATGTCCTTGCTCTTACGGTGTTTGAAACAATTGACTAGTTTTATTGTTGATGGTTGTAGGATCTGCAGCTTGTCTGGTTACAAATTCATTATAGGTGATGGATCGAGCCTCCCGTCAAGAGTTAGAAACTCTGTGTAATATAATCCAGCTTAAATTTCGTATTGCTGCTGGTATTTTCCACAACAGATAAAAAGGGGGGGTCTGCATTGTGCTTCGTATTCCTCAAAATTGAAGAGTTTGATGCAGGCAGCTGCCTCCGGTAATTGAAATATCTAGCTGCATTTGTTCTTTCACATTTCTGAATTTATCAATATGTTCTGATCCTTGAAATTACACAATCAGTAGGGGGCTGCTGCAGGCGTTTTCTGGTATAGCCGAGAGGTTCCCGTAACTTGGAGTTTATTGCCGGTAGCGACTTTTGCTACGTAATATGGTAAGATCATTGAGAACTCTATCACTTTCTGCCTCTTGAGTTAACTCTTGCTGAATTATCGCTGCTATTTTGACAGGTCGTGATGTGTTAACTCTTAACAAATTTGAATCTTGTCTCGCAGCCAATGTGACCGTCTTTCTCATTCAACTCAATAAGCTCGGTTACATTTGATGACGTGTGGTGAGTTGAGCCTCTTATATTTCATGTCAAACATTGTTAAGTTCTGAGAGCTTTGTCTGATTCGTGAGCTGCTTCAATCAGGGGATCCGAGGCGTGCCGTAGGTAGGATCTGCAATTGAAGGTGTTGAGAGGAGGTAACGTCAGCCTGAGGTCTGGTTGGACTTCCCCTTGCCGTACGGAGCAAGTTTGTAGTCGAAGATAAAGTTGAAGCTGTAACGTTGGCTGTTGCGATGACGGTGCATAAGTCCCATAGCTTTAAGGCTGATGTCATGAACTGAGTTTAGAATGAATTTGTGAATTTGTATGAATGATAACTCTTTGGGGTTTTTGTGTATCTGAATTGCTTCTTGTCATTGCCGTCATCTTGTGACACTTTTTTGAATGATACTACATCGTTAGCTTGTTTCCTGCTCAAATTACCAAACATGTAAATTTATTCTTGAGTTGCGTACGGTATCTCTAAATATTGGCAGCGGTAAATGATGCATTCGAAGCTCGGTATTTGTTATCACAGAATGGGCGTAGTATTTCTGTAACAAACTAAACCTTATAAGCCAAACTCATAAAGTAAAACATTGTCACTTGGATCACGAAAGATAACACATCAACATGACTTTGAGAAAATCCTTCGGGATTTAGAAGTTCCTCCACAGTTTATACTTGACGCATAGGTGTAAATCTGGCTTAGACTGGGAATGCGTAACAATTAATTGACCGAATTACACTTTTGCGACGCCATTTATGCTCAAAGCTTATGAATCATATCCGTGCACATCTAACGTTCACGCTCGACACCAACGGTACTGATGACCTGGACCTTGAAGTGTTGGTCAGTAATAAATCACACTTGGCATCATTGCATATGCACAAATCGGTTAGTCATAGCACACGCTCGTATAATAACATAAATAAGCAAGAAATAAGCATGAAGAGGTGGGATTTTATGGTCAAAAATTAGGGTGCAACAGATGCCCCTATTTAAGTTACTCCTATTCGGAGATATGGAGATTGAAATCTTCGTCTCGACGAGATATGAGGGACTTAAATACAAACATTGCGCGAATTTTTTGGCCATAAGACACCACCGAATGCAAATGATATGAGAATGCAAGACCAGAGATCCTGTGGAGAAAGGACGCCACAGGGGAGGAACTAGATACGACATGCTAGTCAGAAAAGCAACAGATCCAACAAGGCGGGACCCTACGAGGACATGAACAATCACTCATGGGAAATCTCCAAACGTGTAACGGTAACTCATGTATCAGGGATGCTGTGGTTTTGACGATTTGAGGTCGAAAGATACTTTTACTACCAAGGTGGTGGTCAATAGTAACTCAAAGTGGATCCTTTTTATTATTTTATATTTTGTAACTCAGCTGAAACGGTAAAATGTAAAACCTCTCCTGGCATCATGGTACGGGGGCCATGAGCTAGTCTCGGTTTCTAATGTCAAACTTCCCCTTGCTCCATGGTATGGGAACCATGAGCTGGTCTCGGTTTCTAATGTCAAACTTCCCCTTGCTCCATGGTATGGGAACCATGAGCTGGTCTCGGTTTCTAATGTCAAACTTCCCCTTGCTCCATGGTATGGGAACCATGAGCTGGTCTCGGTTTCTACCCAAAATGATGGAAACTCGTGAGAGCGTCATCAAAGAGGGGTTGTAAATTTGTTGATTGTAGATGTAACTGTAATTGTAAATTGTAATGCTGATGTAGATTGTATGTTGTGAATTGTAGCACTGTAGAATTGTTGATGTAAATGTTGTCGATGTCATTTGTAATTGTAGAACTTTGTAGATGTGATCTTGTATTTGTAATTGTAGATGCAATTTGTATTGAATTGGCAATTTGTAGAATATGCACCGGGGATCTTCAGATGAGTTATAGACCGGTTGATATGTGGAGTGTCCTCTTGTAAGGAGATATGTCATTGATAGTACTCGTAATGAACTCTCTGGGGAAAATCATTTTTTTTAGGAGTATATTTGTTGTAATCGTAAGATATGTAAGATTGTTGTAGCAGAAATCCTCAAGTGGGGAAATATCTGTAATGTCCTTTGTTTTGACTTGATAATCTTGAGATAACCCACTGGAGAAGGACAGATTGTCTTGATGAAATTGTTGTTTGTCGTTTTGAGAATAGATCTGCCCAAAACGAGTTGCTCAAGTAAAGAGGCCTCCTGTTTTTCGGCTGTAAGCTGTTGAAGAGATCTTATAATGTTGTTGAAGAAACGTTGCGCCTTCAATGGTGATCCTCGTGACGTCGAAGTGCAAAATAAATGCGCTCTTGATCCACGCTCAAAAGGTGGAGATATTCATAGCGTGATTGCCAAAGACCAGAGTTCAATTCAGGAAACAACCGAAGAGAAGCTGTCAAGCAAGACCCAACCATAGAGGCATAAACTCTCATGGGAATATACTGAAACAACTACCTTCCACGAGGATCGAACTTCGTGGGGAAATAGAAATATTGAGTTTTTTATGCTTAGGGATGACAACTCTATTTGGAAGGAGTAAGACGTGCCCAAAATACCCACGGGTAACCGCAATCGAAGAGATAGAGTAAAACAAACAAAGGATGCACCAAATGCCGATGCTATGTTATCTACTTATATGATATGCGTATGCTCATGTTTGCGCCGACAAGTCAAGAGGGACACAACATTTATGCATGGGGAAATGCTCGAGCCTTATCTCCGCAGGTCCTTCGAACGAGGGTGACCTTCACTCTCAGATGGCATAATCGTCAATAGTCTAGTCAACTTTCTGCGAGTAAGGGTGAGCATTGGCGGTCATCCTCTCGTTATTCATATATCAAGTAGAGCAAATTTTGAAAAGGTTTTAAATCAGTTAGGATTTTGCTATCAAGATCACAGATTTAGTAAAGGAAAACTTTTTATTGAACGGCGGGCAGCGGAAAAGCGTGACCCGATATTACAGTGTTGGAAAATGATATCGATTACATAGAGGGAATAATGTCCTGCTTCTCCTAAACAAAGTATTTCTTGACAGCATCCGTATTCACGGGGCGAGTGATTTCCTCTCCATCCATTGTTGCTAACATCAAAGCGCCTCCGGTCAAGACCCTTTTGACTACATATGGTCCATCATAATTCGGGGTCCATTTTCCTCTGATGTCGGTGAGGAAAGATTGGATTTTCTTGAGCACAAGGTCACCTTCCCTGAATACCCGGGGTCGAACCTTTTTGTCAAACGCTTTTTTCATCTTCTGCTGATACAGCTGCCCATGGCATAGCGCAGCCATCCTCTTTTCTTCGATTAAGTTCAACTGATCATACCTGTTCTGACATCATTCTGCCTCTGATAATTTTGCCTCTACTAAAATTCTCATAGAAGGAATCTCAACTTCTATTGGGAGTACTGCTTCCATATCGTAGACGAGCGAAAATGGAGTTGCCCCAGTTGATGTACGTACCATCGTACGATATCCATGTAAGGCAAAGGGGAGCATTTCGTGCCAATCTTTGTAAGTAACCACCATTTTCTGAATGATCTTCTTAATGTTCTTGTTGGCGGCTTCAACAGCCCCATTCATCTTTGGTCGGTAAGGAGAAGAATTGTGATGTTCGATCTTGAATTCTTCACACAACTCTTTCATCATTTTGTTATTCAGGTTGGAACCATTGTCTGTAATAATTCTGCTTGGCACACCATATCGGCAAATAAGCTGGTTCTTGATAAATTTGACGACCACATGTCGGGTTACGTTAGCATAGGAAGCCGCTTCGACCCACTTGGTAAAATAATCAACGGCTACCAAGATGAATCGGTGTCCATTAGATGCTTTCGGCTCTATCATTCCAATCATATCGATTCCCCACATAGAGAACGGCCACGGGGAGGAGATAACATTCAGGGAAGTCGGAGGCACGTGTATTTTGTCCGCGTAAATCTGACACTTGTGGCACTTTCTAGCAAACTTGTAGCAATCTGATTCCATTGTGATCCAATAATAACCAGCCCTTAAAAGCTTCTTAGCCATGGCATGTCCGTTGGCATGAGTGCCAAAAGATCCTTCGTGAATTTCCGACATTAACATATCTGCTTCATGCTTGTCAACACATCTCAGCAAGACCATGTCAAAATTCCGTTTGTACAACACGTTGTTACTCAGAAAGAACTTTCCAGCCAACCTTCTCAAAGTCTTCTTGTCTTTGTCGGAAGCTCCCAGGGGATATTCTTGAGTTCTAAGAAACACTTCGATGTCATAGTACCAGGGTTTATCATCCTTAATTCCTTCGACAGCAAAGATGTAGGCGGGTCTATCGAGACGTTTCACTTCAATCCGAGGACACTCGTTCCAAAAGTTCACCACAATCATCGAGGCCAAGGTTGCCAATGCGTCTGCCATTCTGTTCTCATCGCGAGGGATATGATGAAACTCCACCCTATCAAAGAACGGTAACAATCTTCTAGCATAATCCCTGTATGGGACTAAATTATCATGTCGAGTTATCCATTCTCCAGTAATTTGGTTGATTACTACTGCAGAATCACCAAATACGTCTAAATTCTTGATTCTCAAATCAATCGCTTCTTCGAGACCCATGATACATGCCTCATACTCGGCCTCGTTATTAGTACATTGGAATGCTAATCTGGAGGTGAATGGGAAATGGGTCCCTTGAGGAGTCACAATAACAGAACCTACCCCTTTTCCATGAGCGTTGACAGCTCCATCAAAGATTAAACCCCACTGAGATCCGGGCTCTGGTCCTTCACCGTGTACGGGTTCTTCACAATCTTTCATCTTTAAGAACATGACATCTTCATCAGGAAAGTCATCATTTGAGGGTTGATGATCCAAAATAGGTTGGTGAGCCAGGTGATCAGCCAAAACACTTCCTCTAATAGCTTTCTGGGTATGGTACTCGATATCATACTCGGACAATAACATCTGCCATCTGGCAATTCTCCCAGTTAAAGCGGGCTTCTCAAAAATATACTTGATAGGATCCATCTTCGAAACCAACCAGGTAGTGTGGTTCAACATATACTGGCGTAAACGCTTAGCGGCCCACGCTAGAGCACAACAAGTCTTCTCTAGCATAGTGTATCTGGTTTCACAATCGGTAAATTTCTTGCTCAGGTAATAAGTGACATGATCTTGCTTTCCGGCTTCATCCCGCTGACCAAGTACGCAACCCATTGAATCCTCTAGAACGGTCAAATACATAATCAAAGGGCGCCCTTCCACTGGTGGTATCAGGATAGGTGGTTTGAGCAAGTACTCCTTGATACTATCAAATGCCCTTTGACAGTCTTCAGTCCAAACGTACCCTTGTTCTTTCCTCAGAAGCTTAAAAATAGGTTTACATGTAGCAGTCATGTTGGATATAAACCTGGAGATGTAGTTCAAACGCCCTAGGAATCCTCTGACTTGTTTCTCAGTGGCGGGAGCTGGCATTTCTCGGATAGCTTTCACTTTGTCAGGGTCCACTTCAATCCCTTTTTGGCTGACAATAAAACCCAATAATTTCCCTGATCGTACTCCAAATGTACACTTGTTGGGGTTCAGACGAAGTTTGTATTACCTCAAACGGACAAATAACTTAGCCAGGTGCTTAACATGATCATCTTCGGTTTTTTACTTAGCTATCATATCGTCTACATACACCTCAATCTCCTTGTGCATCATATCGTGGAACAAAGTAGTCATAGCTCTTTGATATGTTGCCCCTACATTCTTTAATCCGAATGGCATAACTCTGTAACAAAAAGTGCCCCAAGGCGTTATGAATGATGTCTTTTCTCTGTCTTCGGAAGCCATTCTAATCTGGTTATAACCTGAAAAACCATCCATGAAGGAGAACACTTCATATCTTGCAGTACTTTCTACCAGGATGTCAATGTGTGGTAATGGAAAATCATCTTTCGGACTGGCTTTATTCAAATCCCTGTAGTCTACACACATGCGAACCTTACCATCCTTCTTCGGGACAGGTACAATGTTAGCTAACCATAGCGGATACTTGGCAGTGACAAGGAAACCTGCATCAATCTGTTTCTGTACCTCTTCCTTAATCTTTAGAGCCATGTCAGGTCGAGTCCTTCTGAGCTTCTGTTTTACTGGCGGGCACTCTGGCTTTAAAGGTAAATGATGCTCAACTATAGCTGTGTCCAAACCGGGCATGTCCTGATATGACCAAGCAAACACATCAACAAATTCTCCAAGCAGATCAACCAACTGTTTCTTCACATCTGGTTTGAGCAGAGCCCCAATTTTCACTTCTCTACGGATCTCTTCTGATCCCAAGTTGATTACCTCCACCGGCTCTTGATGGGGTCGGATAGCTTCTTCTTCTCTCTCAAGCAATCTAGTAATTTCTTCCGGAATACCATCTTCTTCATCCTCGGCTTCATACACAGGAAACTCAAAATTCGGAAGAGGTAGCGGATCATTATTCCCAGGTTGTAATTTGTGTAGCAATCTGCGCAAGTGACGTGATTTTTAATAAGTTTCTGCTTTGTAAAGTGGAAAGTGTGTGTACGCAAGATGCTACTTATTATTTCCAACATCATGAATAAAATAAAAAACAGATGTAAATGAAAGTAGTTTATTGATGATAGCAAAACCGAAAAGACACGCCCAACAAAGTCACCTTTGCCTTGGGCAGAGCAAAGGGAATTATTAAAAAGTATGCCCTACTAAATGCAGTTTCGCCTTGGGCAGAGCGAAAATTTTAAACAAATGCCTTACTTAGATATATGAATGGTGGTAGGAGCTTCAACCACACTCCAATTCTTGACCACGACGCCTGGAGTCACAAAGTCCGGGATTTCTTCAGCCGGCTCTTCCTCAGTGATGGCATAAACTCCAAAGGTATAGTCGAAATCATCTGACACGTAACCTGGATCTTCCATGTAGGGCTCGTAGTCTTCATAAGGAACGGAGGATCTTGTAGAACCGTCCGATATGTAGCCCTCGAGTTCATCTTTTAACACAGCATTAGCCTGAGGATGGTGGGAAATTCCTCCACTACGGAACACTTCACTGATCAATGGAAATCCTTGGTTCTTGGCGCCTTGGTGGGCAGGACAGCTGGTGAAACCGAGGCCCTCCTTGTTCTTGTTCTCTGGCAAAGACAACTCCTTTCCCCACATTGACTGGTGACCACTGTTCACTACTCGTTGTGCGTCTTTAAATGATGACATGGATGCCTGAACTCTCTGAGTACTTTCACCTGCAACAGACAAAGCTTGAAACTGTGTGCCAACTTCCTCTTCAGCCTCGACGTATGAGAACGATGACAGGTGACTCACTACCAAAGCTCTTTCTCCATAAACTGTGACTATTTTCCCTTCGAAAACATACTTTAACTTCTGATGCAGGGTAGAAGTAACTGCTCCAGCCTCATGTATCCATGGCCTCCCTAGCAGACAGCTATAGGCGGCACGAATGTCCATGACCTGAAACGGGATCATGAAAGTTTGTAGTCCAATAGTCATAGGCAAATCAACCTCACCAATTACTGTTTTCCTTGACCCATCGAAGGCTTTGACGATAACGTGACTCGGCCTCATTGGCGATCCCTGATATGACAGCTTAGATAGGGTGGTCCTAGGCATTACGTTTAGAGACGATCCAGTGTCAACCAGCACACTGGACAGGGAGTCATTTCCGCAGTTCACAGAAATGTGCAAAGCCATATTGTGTTTTCTCCCTTCCTCCGGGAGATCCTCTTCATTAAAACCCAGATTATCACTCGAAGTAATACTGCCAATGATGTTATCGAATTGTTCCATAGTCACATCCTGCTCAACATAGGCTTGTTCCAAAATCTTCTGAAGTGCTTCTCTATGAGCCTCGGAACTCATCAACAATTGTAGCACAGAAATCTTTGACGGGGTCTGCAAAAGCTGATCTGCAACCTTATACTCGCTTCTTTTGATTATTTTCAAGCATTCATCAGAGTTGGACAGGTTAGACCCACCAGATTGCCCCACATTTGGGTCCTTTGAGCCTGATGGTTCGAACAAAACCTCTTTTTCTTTCGGTGGCACGGTCGGGTAGATTCGCCCGCTTCTTGTCACTCTACTAACATCTGCAATATTAACGATTGAGGGTATGGTGGGCAGAGGCACTTCTTTCCCATCCTCCAACATAGTAGCATTATATCTATAAGGGATGGCCTTACTAGAGGTATAAGGGACAGGTCCAGGCACATTGATTACCAACGGAGCAACAGTTGGCTTCTTGCTATTGTAAACGATCTCTATACGTTCCACCTCCTTAAAGTGGGGTACTATGACACAGACTTCCTCAGCTTTCTCACTTGAAACTTCTTGATCATCACTTTCTAAACAAACTTCAACCATATTGACAGAGGGTGAACCATGTGGTGGTAATGGATTCTTCTGTACATTCGGGTCGGAATCCCTAAAAGACAAGATCCCATTTTTTATGAGCCTCTGGACGTCCATCTTCAAGCCGAAACAACTCTCAATATCATGTCCTGGAGCACCCTGATGGTAAGGACAGAACTTGTCAGCTCTATAAGAAGGGGGAGGATTCGTGGGAGCCGGTGGTGGAGCTTTCGTCTGAATGTGACCCTTTTGGATCAAGGCGGGGAATAAATCAGTGTATGTCATTGGGATTGGATCAAAACTTATTTTTCGGTACACACGACCCTGATTGCTAGGTGGCCAATTCTGCTGAGGATTCTGTGGACTCTGCTGAAGCTGGGGTTGTTGAGCAATGGGAGTCTGAGGCTGTTGATAGGGTCGTGGAGACTGTAGCTGATAAGCCGGAGCATTAAACACTGGAGACACCGCTGCAACCTGATGTGGTGGCATGTACCTCCTTCTGAATTGTCCTTTTTGAATAGCATTCACACTTTGTTCCTTTTTCTTCGTGAAACTGCTCCCATACCTCTTAGGAGCATTTTCTTATTTGGTCAGCCTTCCCTCGCGAACACCTTCTTCTAAACGCATTCCCATGTTGACCATTTCAGTAAAGTCACTGGGGGCACTGGCTACCATCTTCTTATAAAAGAAAGGACCCAGAGTCTTCAGAAAGATCTTGGTCATCTCTTTTTCTTCTAACGGTGGCGTGACTTGTGCGGCCAACTCGCGTCAACGTTGGGCATATTCTTTGAAGTTCTCTTTATCCTTCTGGGTCATTGCTCTCAACTGATCTCGGTCGGGTGCCATGTCCACATTGTACTTATACTGCTTGATAAAGGCTCCTCCCAGGTCATTGAAAGTTCGAATCTTTGTACTGTCCAACCCCATATACCACTTGAGCGCGGCGCCTGTCAAACTGTCTTGGAAATAGTGAATGAGTAGCTGATCATTATCAGTTTGGGCAGACATCTTCCTGGCGTACATAATGAGATGGCTTTGAGGGCAGGTATTCCCCTTGTACTTTTCGAAATCAGGAACTTTGAACTTCGGTTGGACTTTAACATTCGGCACCAAACATAGCTCAGAAGCACTCTTGCCAAATAAATCTTTTCCCCGAAGGGCTCTCAATTCTTTTTGTATTTCAGAAAACTGGTCTTGGAATCCATCCATTTTCTCTTCTAAACCCACGGTTTCGGTTGGCGACCCATGTAGAATTGGTTCATCCAAAATATACGGGACAGTGTTCACCTGCGGAGGTGCAGTAGTCATCACAGCAGAGACAACAGGAGCAGCTTGAATAGTGGTCACAACAGGGGTCTCAGACACGGGCGGGTGGTAACCAGCCGGGGTGAAATAGGGAGACATCCCCCATGGGAAACCTTGAGGCATACTGTAAGATACTTCAGCAACAGAAGACACCGCTGGGATCGGTGTTGGTGTCACTTCGGGTGCAACAGTCCTTGGAACTTCTTGGTTGTTGATCGAGATTTGACTAGACAAAGCTTCCACTAGACCATTCAACTTCTCCAAACTTTCTTTCATACTTGCAACTTCATCACGGAGCACTCTGTTCTCTTGTTCTAGCTGATCTATCTTCTGACGTTGACTGGCTCGAGTGTTGTATCGGTGATTCAGCTTGTTCTGCGGAGATGAAGCAAGAGTAAGACCCTGGAATGCAAATGAATGCTATGCTTATGTAAAATGCAAATGAGTGTGAAATTTTCAAGAAACTCAAGTAACTCAGGCATTGTAACCTTGGAAAAGCTTATTTTATTTGAAGATTGAAGCATTACAAAAACGGAGTACTCTTTTAAGAGTTTATTACATTGAATCAAAAGCAAAAGAGAAATTCGGGAATCTACTCCTTATGCTCCCTCTGTGCGCGAAGCTCCTTTTCCAATTGATTGACGCGTTCTTGCAACTCGGCCTTTTCTCTGATGAGTCGGTCGACACACTCCTTCCAAGCCATAGTATCTGGGGGAAGATCGTCCTTGGTGACAGCACTTGAAGAGGCACGAGGAGAAAATAAATCTCCTTGGGCCTTTCTCTTTCTGGCAACTTCGATTTCCGGAGTCTTTAGAAGTCTTTCTTTCTCTACCTTGAGAGTAAGGAACTTGTTCTTCCAAGCGGTCCTCAATTTCCGGGCTTCGTCTAAAGCAATCTTCACTTGTTCAATTTCGTCCACATCAAACCAGTCGGGGTCATGGGGAGATAGTACCATAGGTTCATGGAAAGGGAACGGCATTTTGAGGTCGAGAGCTCTTACTCGCACCCAATGTAGATATTCTTCAGAGACAGTACAATCGGGGTATCCTGAAGCAGCTGTTCCTTCCCTATCAATGTATTTCCATGTATAAATGATGACAGTCTTTAGATCTAGATCCTCTTCTCCTTTGAAATAGATCTCTTCCAACGAAACTGGGTCAGGCACTTGGATCATAGGGTGTCCAAACTGTCTACGGGCTAAGGCGGGATTATAACTTATACATCCTTCTCTTCCAATAAGCGGTACATTGGGGAATCCTCCGATGCTAGGAATCATAGGCACGCCTCCATAGGCGGGATCATACCAGACAATGTCCGAATGGGTAAGGGCCATAAGTATCTCGGACCATCGAGGTGTTGCTACTTTGTCCCAAAGGGACGGATACCAAGTCAAACGAGCGATGAACCACGAATACAGCAAGGCGGTACAACATACAATGTGTCCTCCTCCTTCGGCATTCTTCGAGTGAATCGAGAAGTACGTATCAGCAAGCAAGGTGGGTACTGGATTCTTGAGTATGAACAACTTGATTGCATCCATATCAACAAAATTGTCAATTTTAGGGAACCAGAAAGTCCCATAGACCAACAAAGCGAAATTGGCTTCCGATATGAGAACCTCCTTTCTTTCAGCATGGTAACGGACTTTTTCGATCAAAAAGTCGGCGGGGAACCCAAGGACTCCTTCCTTGGTGGTTAAGTGTGCCTGAACATCTTCAAGGTTAAGATGAGTGGCATTTGCAATTTCTTGGTGACTAGGCGTGTCTTCCCTTCCGGTGAACAAGGGTCGAACAGTCACGGGCATCCTCAAGAGTTCTGAGTATTCTTCCAAGGTCGGCATCAACTGGTAGTCTGGAAAAGTGAAACAGTGGTACAACGGGTCATAGAATTGAACGAGAGTCTCCAATAACCCCCCCTTCATCTGGAGTTCGAGGAAGCGGAAAACTTCTCCATACTCTGCTGCAAAGGCGCACCGATTCTCGATGAGATCAGCTAGCTCTCTCAAGCTTTCAATGTTAGGGCTCTGAAAAGTGTACTCCAAGGCTTTTCTTTTGGAATCCATAGTTACAATACCTGAGAAATAAAGTTGAGTTTCTTGAAATGAATAAAGGAAAATGTAATGCAATATGAGTAGGACTTCATGGGATCCCCAACTATTTATAAGCATTATAACAAAAGAAAACGTTTTTTATTAATTTCAAAACGGAATACAAATTATTGCTTTAAAAGTCCCAAGTAAAAGCTAAATAAAAGCTAGTAAAGACGCTAAAGAAGTTTCGAATTCTGTTGCTTGAGTTGCTCTTCGAGTTGCGCCTTCTCACGGATAAGGTTGTCCACAATTATCTTCCAAATAGTGCACTGCGGGTCGGAGAAAAATAAATCCTCCATGACTTTCCTCTTCTTATAGGGGAGTAGCTCTTCATCCTTTAATTGTAGCTGTTTCTGGAATTCATCCCTTTCCTTTTGAAGTTCAGCCTTCTGCTTTTGACACTCATCGCTTTCTGCCACTGCCACATGGTACTTATTCTTCCATGATTCCAACTCACGTTGAGATTTCCTCAAGGACACCTCTAACTTCTCGGCTTCGGACATAAAGACATAAGTGGGCTCCCTCCGTGGAGCTATGGGATCTTGACGGGAATAGGGCATCTTTAGCTTGATCGCCCTTTCTCTGACCCACCGAAGGTAGGGTTCTAAAGATACACAATTAAGCTTCCCAAGGCTTTCTTTCCCTTTCTTGTGTAAGTGGTTCCATGCAACTAAAACCTTGTTTAGGAGTTCCTGGTCTTCCCTAAAGAAAATATTCTCTACCTGGACACTCTTAGGTGGCTCCTTCAATGGAAATCCCAATTGTCGACGAGCTAAGACCGGATTGTAACTGATCCCTCCATTAAAGCTGAGTAATGGTACATTAGCAAAGTCGCCACAACCATCAATGATCAAAGTTCCATCATATACCCGGTTGTACCAAATGATATCTGAGTGGGTCAGTGCCATAACTCGGGGAGACCAAAGCCCCCTATCGAGACTTAAAAAGGAAGTAGACCTCGGCAAGTGCGAAATAAACCACTTGTAGAGTAGGGGTACACAGCAGGTGATCATTCCTCCACCATATAAGTTTCGGAGGTGTACAGAATGGTAAGCATTACCCAATAGGGTTGGTACTGGATTGTTCTTCAAAAAGATCTTAATTGCGTTGAGGTCAACGAACCCTTCAAAACTCGGGAACAAAAATACTCCATAAATAAGCAAGGCAAAGATCGCCTTGAACGGAGCTTTGTTCGTGTAGTCGGCATAAAACATTGCTTTACTGATTAAAAACTTCGTAGTCAAACCAAAAAGACTGCCTTTACTAACCAGATTTCCCTTGACGTCCGATACCTTTAGGCAAAGGGCCTTAGCAATTTCTCTTTCATCAGGGTCCTTTTCCAGGAAAGGGAAAGGAGACTCTTCTAAGATGGGTAAACCAACCAAAAAGGAGTATTCTTCCAACGTAGGCAATAGTTGGAAATCTGAAAACGTGAAACAATGGTATAGTGGATCATAGAATTGCAATAAAGTGGACAGGAGTCCTTCATCCACTTGTCGACTCAATAAGGATATCAGCTTCCCATACTTGCTTTTGAATTTCTCTTGGTCTTCAATCAGGGTCACCAACTTCTTTAGGTCATCCAACTTGGGACTTTTAAAAGTGTACTTCAGAGTGTGTCTTCTATTGGGGTCCATAATACCCTACAATGTTCATAAACAAAGGTAAATCCCATGAAGTCCAATGCGATATGATGCTTTATGAATGCAACAAACACAAGTAGGCACATAGAAGCATAAGCATAAACAAACAAAGGGGTCCCTAGGCTTGCAACGAGCATGGAGCAAAGGTATACCCATCCCCAAAGGATTTGGACTAAAGGTTGATTGTACCTGTAGAACAAGGTTCTAATAAGGTTCCCAAAGTCATTAGCCCATCTTTCGGATATTATCAACTTCCCAAGTACTCAAGGGTTAATAATATTCTCAAGAGAACTTCTTTTGAGTGTAGCATCGCGTAGCACTATTTCGGGGGTACCCCCTCATAGCCCCGCACTACATCTTAGTAAAGGTCAAAGTGGGGTTAAGGTAACTATGGTCCTCAATATCATAGGCTCCAACATCGAATGTAGTGCATGTTTTCACGATTAAAGACTCGTTCAATAATACATCTTTCGAGAGGGCCTCAATTGAGCGTGATTTTCAAGTCAGCTTGGTCGGGATTCTACCCCCTATAAGCCTCTTTGAACATATCACTATCCTATCTTAAGTTCACTCAAGTCCGGGTGTAGGACTTTGTCTCACCACTCAAGAGTATCAACCCAAGAATACAAATAAATAAGCAAGTAAACAAATAAGCAAATATAAGCAAATATAAAAAGCAATAAAGAAATAAAACAAGATAGGGAGAAGCAGGACATTATTCCCTTTATGTAATCGCTATTATTTTCCAACACTGTAATATCGAGTCACGCTTTTCCGCTGACCGCCATTCAATAAAAAGTTTTTCATTTACCATAAATTTGTGATCTTGATAGCAAAATCCTAATTGATTTAAACCTTTTCAAAATTTGTTCTACTTGATATATGAATAACGAAAGGATGACCGCCAACGTTCACTCTTACTCACAGAGAGGTGACTAGACTATCGACACTTATGCCATCCGAGAGTGAAGGTCACTCTCGTTCGAAGGATCTGTGGAGATAGGGCTCGAGCATTTCCCCATGCATAAATACTGTGTCCCTCTCGACTTGTCAGCACAAACATTAGCATATACATATCATATAAGTAGAAAGCATAACATGTGCATTTTGCATCCTTTGTTCGTTTTACTCTATCTCTTCGATCACGTTTACCCTTGGGTATTTGGGTGTGTCTTATTCCTTCCAAATAGAGTTGTCAGTCCTAAGCAGGAAAAGTTCAATATTTCTATTTCCCCACGAAGTTCGATCCTCGTGGAAGACGGTTGTTCCAGTACATTCCCATTAGAGTTTATGCCTCTATGGTTGAGTCTTGCTTGACAGTTTCTATTCGGTTATTTCCCGAATTGAATTTCGGTCCTTGACAATCACGCTATGGACATCTCCAGCTTTTGAGCATGGATCAAGAGTGCATTTATTTTGTGCTTTGACATTATGAGGATCACCATTGAAGACGTGACATTTCTTCAGCAATATTACAAGATTTCCTCAACAACTTACAGCTGAATGACAAAAGATCTCTTTATTTGAGCAACTCGTTTTGGGCTGACTTATACTCAAAACGACAAACAACAATTTCATCAAGACAATCTGTCCATCCCCAGTGGATTATCTCAAGATTATCAAGTCAAAGCAAAGGACATTACAGATACTTTCCCATTTGAGGATTTCTGCTATTACAGTTTCACATACTTTTACAATTACAGCAAAGATACTCCTCGGAAATGATTTTCCTGGAGAATTCATTACGAGTACTATCAATGATATATCTCCTTACAAGAGGACACTCCACAGATCAACCGGCTTACAACTCCTTTGAAGATCCCCGGTGCATATGCTACAAATATTATACAAAGATCTACAACTACAATCACATCTACATCTACAAAGACAATCTACAATCTACAAAATTACAACCCCTATGAAGGTGCTTTCACGAGTTTCCGTCATTTTGGGCAGGGACTGAGACCAGCTCATGGTTCCCATACCGTGACGCTCGGGGAAGTTCTACTTCAGAGACTGAGACCAGCTCATGGTTCCCATACCGTGACGCTCGGGGAAGTTCAACAGCAGAAACCGAGACCGGCTCATGGTTCCCATACCATGATGCAAGGGGAAGTTCTATATTTACAATGACATATACAATTTACAACGACATTATGGCTTACAGCCGAAGATCCACAATTATATCTACAGAGTTCTACAATTTACATCAATCTACAACTACAAACTACATTTACAAATACAATTACATCTACAAAAATCTACAACCCCTTGTGAAGATACTCTCACGAGTTTCCATCATTTTGGGCAGAACTGAGACCCGTTCATGGTTTCCACAACATGAAGCGATGGGGAGGTTCATCTTACATTTTACTATTTTCAGTCGGATTACCAAAATAATAAAATAATATTGTCGCGGTGAAATTTTGATACCAAACTATTGATTAGTTTGAATCGTTAATTCAATTTGCAACCGAACTTTGATTTGTCCAAAGGAAGGGATAAAGATCGAAATTCCCACGATGCAATGCAAATGCAAGCTAGATTGTTTTAGGTTCGGGGGTTGGTTAAACTTAGGGAAGGTACTAGCATCCTAAGTTTCTGTAGTACTCTACAGGAACCTCTTGTTTTATGTTTGTTTACTGCTAAGTTTTATCTGCTTAAAGGTTTAATGACCCTAGGGGTTTATTTCTAAGTATACTCGATAAGGCGTCGCACCTTATGCCTACATATCCTTATGGGAGTGGAATCAGAGTATGTTGTAGTTCACCCTAAAGGGTTAGAGGAGACCTTTGACTGTGGTCAAAGTTCCTACGGGTTTAGGGTAGTTGTTTTGATTGGGTTTGGGAGAAGAGATGAGTCTTCATTTTAAGGGAGATATAACCGCCACAAATGTAAGGGAGGTTGTAGGAAATGGTCTTTGCATCATCTTAAGAAAAGGTCTTACATACTCGGATGGTCGCCAAGTATGCCTTTATCACTCTTAAGGCAAAGTCCCTACGTGTTTGATTGTATTGTTGTGGGGTGGAGATTATATCTCGCTTAAGATGATTAACATCTATTCTCTGATGTGTTTGTAAAAGTTGTATTGTTTTTGATTGTTTTGTTTCTATGTTGTAAAGATTAAAGACAAGGTCCTTCCTATGGGGTAGGATCTATCTTAAGTGATCCACTTGAAGAATCAAGGATCTAAGGGGATTATGATGCAAATGATGTGCAACTACACACAAGTGTTGACTAATGTGTAGGTTTTTCCTTTGGACGGAATGCGATGATAGATATAGATTGCGGTAAATAAAGGAATTGCGGGTAAGTAAAGGCAAGAATAAAACCATACACATACGCATGAAAGCGCTAGGTGAGTGTGTGCGTTGTGAATAGGATAAAAGCAGATAAAGATAAATAATATATACGCATGAAAGCGCTGAGTGTAAGTGCATGTGTCGTGAGTGCACGATTGATTTTATATTTTTACGATGTTGATTGATTTTAACTGTTTGACTTGTTTTGGTTTGGATAAAAAGTTGATTTGATCTCTTAAACAAAAGTTGTATTAATTATTTTATTTATAAACGTTGCATAAATTATTTGAATTGTAAGAAAATGTACTTTTTTTAATGAATTTGATTTTATAAAAAAAGGGTTAAATTAATTATGTTAATTTTAAAAAGGTTTTATTATTTAAATATTTAGCCATTAAATTGAATTATGTTATTTTAGAAAAAAAGTATAATGGAATAGTTATTAAATAAATTGATGTATATAAGAATAGTTAATAAATAAAAGGTTGTAGTAATTATTATTTTAAAAAAAGACTAATTAATAGGTATTTAGTTAATTATTTAGAAAAAGTTTATTTGATTTATTTAAATAAAAAGGATGATAACAAAAAGCTGATTAATTAGATGGTTAAACTTTTAAAAAAGTATTAGTTAGTTTTATATGAAAATAAGTTGATTAAGGTTTCTTTTAAAACGATGCAATTAGAAAGGTAATTAACAGTTGTTAAGGGGGTGATTACGTGTGACTAGTGATGTGATTAGTGGTGTGGCAATTAATCATGTTACAAAATAATAAACAAAAAAACATAAAATGAAAAGGGAGGGGGACGGGAACCCTAGATTCTCCCAATTCTCTCGATCGCCTCTGCTCTCTTTCTCTCTCGCCCTTTCCGTTCACCTTTTCGTTGTCATTTTGAAACCTGCAACAGATCGAAGCAGTCAATGGCGCAAGAAATACTAATATGAGTGAGGGTTTTTACCGAGACTTGATGTGTGGCGGCGACGGCGTCTGAGGGGGTGATGACGAAGGCGGAAGCTTCGTGGAGACGGCGTCTCGCGGCGGCTGGGGGGGTTCTACCGGCGGAAGAGATAAGTTTCTTTTTTTCAAGCTTCTGGTTACGAATTTAGGGTTTTGCCGTGATAGCTCTCGGTGGTCGTCCTTTTTTCGGCGTCCAATCACTCCCTTTTATAGGCTCTGGGGATCCTCTGTGTTTAAATGCCCCGATTGGGAACTTTGAATGCTGATTGAAACCTTCTGTTTTGGTTATGACCTGATTTGAAAAGTTTCCCCTTCTGTTCCAATTTCATTAATCTCGTTAACTAGGTTGTCTGTCTAGGTTCAATGTTTTAGGGATTTGGATAGGATCTTTTGGGATCTTCTTGTGGAATATCCTCCCACTAATTTACTAATCCACGATTTTGTGATTGCAGGTGCGAAAACGATTTTGTTTTGGGCCAAAGGGGTTACATCAGCCCGAAGTAGACGAGGCACAAGAGCTAGCGGGCCTTAAGCTGCAGTGGACTTGCAAGTTTCTTCACGTGGAGTGGCTTGTTTCTCTGTTTCCTTGACGAGTTATGCTGACTAGATATTGAGACCGCTGGTTGCGTGGTTGATATGGCTTTACCGTTGTAATGGTGCTTGTTTGCAATTGACCCCGTGGATGTTACGCTGCTGCGAGTGCTGCTTTGCCCTTGTTGTTGCCAATGTTACTCTTGACATTGTTTACGTATACTAAATGTTGTCTATTGCTTCTAGTGCTTTGCGCTTGCTTGTGATGAGTTTCGCGTTGTTTGGGAAGTACACTGATTTTCTCTCTTCTGCTTTCAGGTGCAAATAAGTTTGGAGGCTGCCGGTCTTGTGCCATTGGCGAGAAAGGACATAATGGTGATGACGACTTAATAGTCTGAGCCATATTGGGTTGTCGGATGTAGTTGCCTTGCGAATTACATTGAGTTGTTCGAAACAGTTGCCTTATTTCAATTTTCGATGCTCGGTAGGGAGTTTGATAATGGCCACGGTCATAGTCCTCCTGGCCGCTCGAGTCTCGTGCCCGATGATGAGTTGAGCTGAGGGCCGAAGTTAAATTTCACTCTCTTTTAGATTATCAGTCCTGTAGTTCACTTGTTAATAAAATGCCTTGATTTTCTGTGGTGCTCTCTGTAGGTTGTGGTGTGCTGAAAGGATACATATCTAGTTTCGAACCCTTTAAAACTAACTCTGTGCCTGAAATCGCATTGGTCCAAATGTCTATGTGCCAATGTGCAGTATTGATGTGTATGCGCGAATCAACAGCTTTGACAGAAGGATGAATACGCCTAGCTTAGGTGGGCCTCAAGAGGAAGGGCTTATCAATGTCGGAGGCGTGAAGACGAAGGATCCATTGTGGCCCAACCAAGAATCTTCAGGTACAAGTTCTTAACTTCTCTCAGACTTTGTAGGATTCATCAGTCTATCCCCTTGTGGTCGTACAATGCTCTCTTGTTGATTTGGTTATGCTTGCTTGTTCACGTGCTTTGCTTCGACTTCGCGGCCAATCATACACTCTTTAAAGCCCTGACAATTCCTGCTTCAAAACCGTGATGGTGCCAATGCTTGTCACGGGGTCCATCTCGTAATTCTCATGTTTCAGTGGCGTTCTAAATCTTATGTCCTTGCTCTTACGGTGTTTGAAACAATTGACTAGTTTTATTGTTGATGGTTGTAGGATCTGCAGCTTGTCTGGTTACAAATTCATTATAGGTGATGGATCGAGCCTCCCGTCAAGAGTTAGAAACTCTGTGTAATATAATCCAGCTTAAATTTCGTATTGCTGCTGGTATTTTCCACAACAGATAAAAAGGGGGGGGGGTCTGCATTGTGCTTCGTATTCCTCAAAATTGAAGAGTTTGATGCAGGCAGCTGCCTCCGGTAATTGAAATATCTAGCTGCATTTGTTCTTTCACATTTCTGAATTTATCAATATGTTCTGATCCTTGAAATTACACAATCAGTAGGGGGCTGCTGCAGGCGTTTTCTGGTATAGCCGAGAGGTTCCCGTAACTTGGAGTTTATTGCCGGTAGCGACTTTTGCTACGTAATATGGTAAGATCATTGAGAACTCTATCACTTTCCGCCTCTTGAGTTAACTCTTGCTGAATTATCGCTGCTATTTTGACAGGTCGTGATGTGTTAACTCTTAACAGATTTGAATCTTGTCTCGCAGCCACTGTGACCGTCTTTCTCATTCAACTCAATAAGCTCGGTTACATTTGATGACGTGTGGTGAGTTGAGCCTCTTATATTTCATGTCAAACATTGTTAAGTTCTGAGAGCTTTGTCTGATTCGTGAGCTGCTTCAATCAGGGGATCCGAGGCGTGCCGTAGGTAGGATCTGCAATTGAAGGTGTTGAGAGGAGGTAACGTCAGCCTGAGGTCTGGTTGGACTTCCCCTTGCCGTACGGAGCAAGTTTGTAGTCGAAGATAAAGTTGAAGCTGTAACGTTGGCTGTTGCGATGACGGTGCATAAGTCCCATAGCTTTAAGGCTGATGTCATGAACTGAGTTTAGAATGAATTTGTGAATTTGTATGAATGATAACTCTTTGGGGTTTTTGTGTATCTGAATTGCTTCTTGTCATTGCCGTCATCTTGTGACACTTTTTTGAATGATACTACATCGTTAGCTTGTTTCCTGCTCAAATTACCAAACATGTAAATTTATTCTTGAGTTGCGTACGGTATCTCTAAATATTGGCAGCGGTAAATGATGCATTCGAAGCTCGGTATTTGTTATCACAGAATGGGCGTAGTATTTCTGTAACAAACTAAACCTTATAAGCCAAACTCATAAAGTAAAACATTGTCACTTGGATCACGAAAGATAACACATCAACATGACTTTGAGAAAATCCTTCGGGATTTAGAAGTTCCTCCACAGTTTATACTTGACGCATAGGTGTAAATCTGGCTTAGACTGGGAATGCGTAACAATTAATTGACCAAATTACACTTTTGCGACGCCATTTATGCTCAAAGCTTATGAATCATATCCGTGCACATCTAACGTTCACGCTCGACACCAACGGTACTGATGACCTGGACCTTGAAGTGTTGGTCAGTAATAAATCACACTTGGCATCATTGCATCTGCACAAATCGGTTAGTCATAGCACACACTCGTATAATAACATAAATAAGCAAGAAATAAGCATGAAGAGGTGGGATTTTATGGTCAAAAATTAGGGTGCAACAAATATACAAAGAAATGAAAAAAGAAAAGAAAAGAATACGTGGCGTCCCAATCAATAAAATCCATTTGGAGTTACTGCTAAACGCATTTGTCGACCACAAATTACCTAAATTACTGCATCTTTGGTGTTTGAGTTACTATCACACGTCTAGAGATTTCCCATTGGTAATTGTTCCTGTCCTCGTAGGGTCCCACCTTGTTGGGTCTGTTGCTCTTCTGTCTAGCATGTTGTGTCCAGTTTATCTCCTGTGACATCTCTTCCTCGTGAGACTGTCTGTCTAGCATTTTCATATCACGGCATATCGTTTGCATTCGGTGGCATCTTACGGCAAAAATTCGTGCAATGTTTGTATTTAAGTCCCTCCTATCTCGTCGAAACGAAGACTTCAATCTCCGTATCTCCGGATAGAAGTAACTTAAATAGGGGCATCTGTTGCACCCTAATTTTTGACCATAAGATTTCACCTCTTGCGTTTTATAGTTATTATTTGACTTTATTTTAATAGGGGCATCTGTTGCACCCTAATAATAAGATTTCACACCCTTACCTTGATTAAATTGAAGCTAGAAGTTATTCTTAAACTTTTCAAGCTCTCCCCTCTTTTCCTTCTCTTTTCTCCTCTTCCTCTTTCTCTTCTCTTTCTCTTATGTTTCTATTCTTTCCTTTTCCTTCCACTTTTCCTTATATGCCTTTCTATTCTATTTCCTTCCATCATATTTCTCCTCTCAAATATCTACCAATAATTCCAATAATTAAAATCATCCAAATAAATCAATTAATTAATATAAATAATTAATTATTGAAAAATTGGGTTGTTACAACCCTCCCCCACTTTAGGAATTTTCGTCCTCGAAAATGTTACCTGATTCAAACAACTCTGGATAAGACTCCCCCATCTGACTCTCAAGTTCTCAAGTCACATTTCCACCATTCGGTCCTCCCCAAGCGACCTTCACCAAAACAGTCTCTTTACCTCGAAGTTGCTTCAACTACCGATCCTCTATCCGCATAGGTGATGTCTCCACAGTCAGGTTATCTCTCACCTGCACATCATCTACTTGGACTACGTGAGACGGATCCACAATGTATTTCCTCAACTGAGATACATGGAACACACCATGGAGATTAGCAAGCGACAGTGGTAAAGCAACACGATAGGCTACCTCTCCTATCTTCTGCAAAATTTGATAAGGACCAACTTACGCGGCGTCAACTTACGCGACTTCAATGCCCTACCAACACCAGTCATCGGAGTAACTCGAAGAAACACATGATCTCCCTCTTGAAATTCAAGTGTTTTCCTCCTCTTGTCATGATAACTCTTCTGACGACTCTGAGAAATCTTCATCTTCTCTTGAATCATCTTAGTCTTATCGGTAGTCTGCTGGACTATCTCGGGTCCAACCACAGAACTCTCTCCGGACTCATACCAACACAATGGCGTCCTACACCGTCTACCGTACAATGCTTCAAACAGTGTCATACCAATACTCGAATGAAAACGGTTGTTGTAAGTAAATTCAATAAAAGGTAAGTAGCTATCCCAAGCTCCTCCCTTCTCCAACACACAAGCTCTTAAAAGATCCTCAAGTGATTGAATCGTTCTCTCAGTCTGACCATCGGTCTGCGGATGATAAGCTGAACTCAAACGCAACTTCGTACCCAAAGCACTCTGCAAACTTTCCCAAAATCTCGAAGTAAACCTCAGATCTCTATCTGACACAATGCTAGACGGAATACCATGCAAATTGACAATCCTCTCAATGTATAGTTTTGCCAACCTCTCCAACGGGTAATCCATTCGCATAGGAATAAAGTGAGCAGATTTGGTCAATCTATCCACAATAACCCAAATAGCTTCAAAGTTACTCGGCGTTCTAGGTAAACCAGACACGAAATCCATAAAAATGTGTTGCACCCTAATTTTTGACCATAAGATTTCACCTCTTCTTGCGTTTTATAGTTATTATTTGACTTTATTTTAAAATTTAATATTTATGCGACTAACCAACTCGTGCAGATTGCAATAGTTACAAATCGCAAGAGGAAGCCGTAAACTCAAATCCATTCTAAGTATTTTTCAAGGTTTACACGTTCGTTGCTCAAGTTAATTTCAAGTGTGGATATTTTCAAGTGCATAAATCACATTCATTATGGGTTTAAGACACATATTCAAGTTCAGATACAAACAATCAAGTTTAGCTCATTGAAGGACTTTATCCTATTTCTTTATTTGCAATCAATTGAGCCAGATTACGCACGTGGTGTTAACTCTGCAACATTAGCTCCCATGTTACTTATGCCATTTCCTTCCTGTTATGGACTTAGTTACTTTTCCCTAACAATACCACTATGGCGGGTGGAAGAAATTCAAAACTAAAGTTGTCTTTTGAAACCATCTAGTTATGATTTAAGAGTTACGATTTAAGAATTTACAAATAAATACCAGGTCTCGCAGTGACAATATGCATATATTACAAGAAGAAACTTTACAAAGCATCTTGTAAAATGGTCCATGACCCTACATAATTGTTGAAAGCTGTTCCAAAAGAGATAAAAGGAGAAGATCCTAGTGGAAGCCAAATCAACTCTAAAATGATAAAGGAAAACAAGCTGCAACGTCATTCTTCCGAGGCCAAACCTGCCACAGTAGTAAAGGAAATATCAGCCCAACAATCATAACCATAAGCAGGAATGTAAATCAGAACGCCAACAAGTTACGGTGTCCGTAAGCAAAGGAAGCTTGTTGATTGGAGTTGTGCTAAGAAATTAACCTTCTCTAAAAAAAGGCAAGCACGACGGGATACGCTTCGAGTGTGGCTTCGCAAGGGGGGCTAAACCCCAGCTCAGGATACGAAGTCCTTTTCACCTGCAATGAACCAGTTAAATCAATTTCATCAATGTACTTATCATCATGGAGAAATGTTCAGCGGAAGTTGGAAGGTCGTGGTTTTGAAAAGAAGACTTTGCACTCGAGGTTATCGAGCGTGAACAGAAAGCTCAGTTTGTTCATATACCTGGATGGAATATCATGAGAGGTGTTCAGAATCAAATAAGAATCGTGTAACACAAAAGAGTATTGGCGTTTCCATGGGAACCTTCACTAAATAGTATCAGAAACGATTAAAGCTCATTGCAACGCATTGGCTGAAACTCTTTCCAAAGCGTATCAGATGTCAAGAAGTTGAATTGTTGTTACTCTTCCCTGGCCCAAAATCCTTCGCTTCCTACACCCACCAAAATATCAAAAGTCCAAGTTAGTAAAATCCTGTGAGGAATATACCCGTGTGAGAAAGGAAAAGATTCCAAAAGATCCCATCCGTTTTCAAGGCGTTGAACCTAGACAAATAAGACATCCGACAGATTTGATACATCCAAATAAGAGACTGGATTTTTCATTAACAAGCATTGAGTGAAATCGTTCGAAAGAGGAAACCTTTCAAAATCAAATTATAACCAAAAAGGAAATCTTTAAAACCAAATCAATCAGCATTCCAATCAGCATTCAAATCATTCTCAAATCCAAGGCATATATAAAGAGATGAATAGGGAGATGGAAAGACTACCGATAACTACCGCAAGAAGCCCTAAATTCGTAACCTAAAAAAATTAAGCAGAAGGAACTTATCTTGACGAAACTATCTCAGGCCGTCGCGAAGCCAATCCAACGAAGCATCCGCCTTCGTCATCTCCAGCAAGCCGCCGCCAACCTTCGGTAAAATTTCACTTCGTTGTAGAGTTTATCGAATTTGTTGATCGTTTTGTTGTATTTCAGGTTCGAAAGATACTAAAGCCATGGAAAGGTGATGGATTCACATAGGGAGAATGGCGCAAGATGAGGGGAACGATCGAGAGGGGCGGAGAGATTTAGAAGAAGACGAAAGGGAAACAAGGGGATTAGGGCTCTCTCTTTTCACTTTTTTTTCCTATTATTCTGTTTGTTTATTTGTTATAATATGATTAACCACACTAACACACACTAATCACACACAAACACTCACTAATCACTCCGTTAATCCCTTGCTTTAACCATTAACCTAGTTTTAAAGTAACTAATAATAAACCGTTAATCAGTTTTAAAATAAAGCAAATATTTCATTTATCCATAATTAATCTTTAATTAGTAAATCTTTTTTATATAATGCTTTTATAGTTAACTAATTAATCTACTTTTTTCTAATAATCATTTTGTAAGCTAAATAATTTATGTTCTAAATAAATAATATATCCATTTTATATTTATTTAATTTTACAAATAAATAACAAACCTTTTATAAACTATTTTTTATATATAATGTGTAAATCCATTTTATGTTTTTTTAAATAACCATAAGAACTTTCTTATAATAAAAATTCACATAACTTTTAAAACTTAGGATAGAAAAATTTCTAGAAAATCCAAATATCATTTTATTATCAAGAAATAATCTTTATTAAAACGAATACAACCTTTCTTCTTAAAATCAATTCATTCCTTAAGATAATTTTCTCTAAAGAATATTTCCTCATAAAATCAATCAAACATTTTCTCATCAATCAATTCAAAATTAATCAAGCCGCTAAAAATCATACAAATCAATCGTGCACATCCACTCACGACACATGCACCTACACTTAGCGCTTTCATGCGTATATTTTGTTTATCTTTATCCACTTTTATTTTTCACAATGCACACACTCACCTAGCGCTTTCATGCGTATGTGTATGGTTTTATTCTTGCAATTTACCTTCCGCAATTTTACATTACCAATTTATGCATCGCATTCCGTCCAAAGGAAAAACCTACACATAATTCAACGTTGTGTGTAGTTGCACATCATTTGCATCATATTCCCTTCGATCCTTGATTCCATTCAAGTTGATCACTTAAGATAGATCCTACCCCATAGGAAGGACCATTATCTCTACAACTTAGACAAACAATCTACAATACAACTTTTCAAACACAATAGAGAATAGATGTCAATCATCTTAAGTGAGATATAATCTCCACCCCCACAACAATACAATCAAACATGTAGGGACTTTGCCTTAAGAGCGATAAAGGCACACTCGTCAAACAATCCGAGTATTTAAGACCTTTTCTTAAGACGATGCAAAGACCATTTCCTACAACCCCCTTTACATTTGTGGTGGTTACATCTCCCTTAACATGAAGACTCATCTCTTCTCCTAAACCCAATCAAAACAACTACCCTAAACCCGTAGGAACTTTGACTACAGTCAAAGAACTCCTCTAACCCTTTAGGGGAACTACAAATACTCTGATTCCACTCCCGTAAGGATATGTAGGCATAAGATGCAACATCTTATCGAGTATACTTAGAAATAAACCCCTAGGTCTCTAATCCTTTAAGCAGATAACACATAGCAATAAACAAACATAAAACAAGAGGTTCCTGTAGGATACTACAGAAACTTAGGATGCTAGTACCTTCCCTAAGTTTAACCAACCCCCGAACCTAAAACTCTCTAACCTTGCATTTGCATTGCATTGTGGGAATTTCGATCTTTATCCCTTCCTTTGGACAAATCAAAGTTCGGTTGCAAAATGAATTAAAGATTCAAACTAATCAATAGTTTGGTATCCAAATTTCACCGCGACAAAATGCTATCCCATTTCCACTTAGGAATAAACAACGGTTTCATCAAGCCCGACGATTTCTGATGCTCAATCTTTGACTTCTGACAAGTCAAACAAGAATACACAAACTCGGCAATATCCTTCTTCATACGAGGTCACCAAAATACTTTCCTCAGATCTTGATACATCTTAGTAGCACCCGGATGAATACTCAATCCACTACGATGTCCTTCTTCGAGAATACTCTTCTTCAGCTTAATAACATCAGGAACACAAACTCTATTACGACACCTCATGATACCATTTTTATCAATCCGAAACTCACCACCTTGACCTTGATTGATCAAAGTCAACCGATCAACTAAACCCAAATTAGATTTCTGTCTTTCTCGAATCTCGTCCAGAATACCACTAGTAAGCTTTAACATACCAAGCTTAACTCCGTAGGAAGTCTTCTCACACACCAAACTCAAATCACGAAATTGCTCAATCAATTCCAACTCTTTCACCATCATCATCGACATATGCAACGATTTCCAACTCAATGCATCAGCTACCACATTTGCTTTACATGGATGGTAATTCAAACCAAAATCATAATCCTTCAGAAGTTATAACCATCTCCTCTGCCTTGTATTCAATTCTTTTTTATCAAAGAGATACTTCAAACTCTTATGATCATTAAATACTTCAAGTCTCGAACCAAACAAATAATGCCTCCAAAGCTTCAGCACAAATACAATGGCGGTCAACTCTAGATCACGTGTCGGATAATTCTTCTCATGCACTTTGAGTTGCCTCGAAGTATAAGCCACAACTTGTTTATCTTGCATCAACACACCTCCTAAACCCATCAAAGAAGTATCACAATACACAACAAACGGTTCTGCCAGATTCAACAAAATTAAAACAGGGGCCGTCGTCAATCTCCTCTTAAGCTCTTGAAAACTTCCTTCACACTTTGCATCCCAAACAAAAGCTTGACCTTTCCTAGTCAATTGCGTCAACAACAATGATAACTTGACAAATCCTTCAATGAATTTCCGATAATATCCCGCCAAACCAAGAAAACTTCTAATCTCAAACACTGATTTCAGAGTCTCCCATTGTGATACCGCTTCAATCTTCGACGGATCAACTGCAATACCTCTACTCGAAATCACATGACCAAGGAAACTCACTTCCTTCAACCAAAATTCACACTTAGAAAGTTTAGAGTATAATTGCTTCTCTTTCAACACAGATAACGCAATCCTCAAATGCTCGACATGTTCTTCTTCACTCTTCGAATAAATCAAAATATCATCAATGAACACCACCACAAACTTGTCCAAATAAGGATGGAAAATCCTATTCATGTACTCCATAAATACACCTAGTGCATTAGTCACACCAAATGGCATCACATAATACTCATAATGTCCATACCTCGTTCTAAAAGAAGTCTTCTGAATATTCTCAGCCTTCACATGAATCTGATGATACCCAGATCTCAAATCTATCTTATTAAACACACTCGCACCAACCAACTGATCCATCAAATTATCAATCCTTGGAAGTGGATACTTATTCTTGATAGTCACCTTATTCAACTGTCTGTAGTCCACACAGAGTCTCATAGAACATTCTTTCTTCTTAACCTACAACACTGGTGCACCCCAGGGTGACACACTCGGACGAATAAACCTCTTCTCAAGTAGGTCTTCAAGTTGACTCTTCAACTCTTTCAATTCTGACGCTGACATACGATATGGAGCCATCGATATCGGACTAGTTCCAAGAATTAAGTCGATCGTAAACTCCACTTCTCGTTTCGGAGGTAAATCTATTATCTCCTCGGGAAAAACTTTCGGAAAGTCACGGACAATTGGTAAAGCATAAATTGTTCCACTTTCACCAATGCTTGAAGTTTCCATCAACATAAATACCTTCGCACCATCTTGAATTGATTCCTTCACTTGCTTATCAGTCATAAACAAATCTCTTTCATCATCAGGTTCAAGAAAAATAATCGTTTTGTCAAAATAGTTAATATAGACACGATTGAATTCCAACCAATTCATCCCAAGAATAACATCAAGTTGATCTAAGTGAAGACACACTAAATCAACTCCAAAGTCTTTATCAAAAATACTCAACGGACAATTCAAACACACATACGGGGTAGTTACCGAACCCATAGCAGGAGTATCAATAACCATTCCACCACTCATAACAAACAACTCAAGATTTAATATCTTAACACAATCCAAAGAAATAAAAGAATGTGTAGCTCCAGTATCAATTATAGCGATCAAAGGTATACCATTAATGAAGCACGTACCTCGGATCAAACGATCTTCACTAGTAGTCTCCGATCCGGATAGAGCAAACACTTTTCCATTCCCTTGAGTCTTCTTTGGCTTGTCACACTTGGTACTAATGTGCCCTTACTCACCACAGTTGTAGCAAGTCACATTCCTGAAGATGAGAAAATACTTAGAAGGGGGGTTGAATAAGGATTTAGAAAATATTATGGCAATAAAAACACAAAGATTTTTATCCTGGTTCGTTGAACTCAACTACTCCAGTCCACCCTATCAAGAGTTCTTTGCCTTTCTCTACAAGGACTTAATCCACTATAATCAAACTGATTACAATATCAACCACTAAGAAAAACTGTCTTAGTCTTCTCAAGAACTACTGACCACAACTTGGTCTTCTCAAGGAACTTTTACAATTAAATGTAAACTAAACAAGTGTTTGAATGCTTCTAAGTAAGTTGTATCACAACTGTGATTTACACTTAAGTTTAAGAACGTATGAAAACCTATTTAGCAAAGAATAATAATTTGTATGAGAGCTTTGAGAGAGTTTTCAATGAATTGTTCAATTTTTGTCAACTGAAGAAAGTTGTAGAAGGCTTACTTTTATAGACTTAGAAATCCAAGATGTTGCAAGCTTGAATACCGTGTACTGCAAAGTAGTTGTAACCTTTTGTCTTCATATCACTTGACCTTTCCTAGAAGTAGAACGTTCAGAGAAATCCTTTTTGCCTGAGTTCTTGTGTCTAGCATGAAAGAGGAAAGAGTCGTTTGGCATAACCAACAGATATAACTTTGAATAATCTTCTTCAACAAGTTTCTAAATCACAGCAGTTAACATCAGAGCCTTGAGTGATCAGAGTTTGTTGTATCAGAGTGTTGCAGCAAGTGTGCTTCAGCGTGAAATAAATCAGAGCAGAGTTTGGAGATCAAATCCTCAGTACATGCAGCGAAAAGTACTATCAGAGTCTTCTGAAAAACAATGCCTGAAACTCTTTATACAAAGTCTTTAGTCTATGCTTCAGATGCTTCTGTAGCTTCTACTTCAGAGTCTTCTGTAGGCAGCACTCAGAGTCTTCTAATGATATGCTTTTGACGCATCAGAGCCTTGCGTAGTTCAACGTTCAGATCCATTTTTGCTTTCAGAAGGATATTTCATTTAATATCTGCAGCAAAAATACTTGAACAAATTTAAAGTATATAATTTCTTAATATAAAATTTCATAAGTGTTATCATCAAAACATAGAGATATAACTAAGAACCAATTTGTGTTCTAACAATCTCCCCCTTTTTGATGATGACAAAAACATAGGAAATTTTGTTCAATAAAGAGATAAATATAACTCCCCCTGAGATTATGAATCTCCCCCTGAATTGAATACTAAGAAGGAATAGAAACTTCCCTTTTTTAGGAGTATTCTTTTCAGAATCAGAGCCTGAAAGTTCAAATTAGAGCTTGATTTGGATGAACATTTCAGAATCAGAGCTTGATTGGTTAAACCTTGATCTGGGGATCTCAGAGTTACTTTAAAGAATTTTGTCAGACTTATCATTATAGTTCTGAAAGACTAAAAATTCATGTTAGTTATAATTTGATATGTCTGAATTCCATTCAGGTAAAGTTTATTTGAACATTCAGAAATTTCATTTTCTCCCCCTTTTTGTCATAATCAAAAAGAAAACTTTTAAAAGACAAAGAAAAGGAAACAGAGAGAAAATATATAATCAAATAGAGAAAACATTCAGATTCATTCATTCATTCAAATAGTCAAATAGAACAGACAAAACATCAGAATAGAAATTCAAAACAAGTGCTCAAACATCAGATAAAGAAAACATAAATCTAAGACTGTTTGGAAAGAAGCATCTTCAGAAGGTGAGTGATCTCAGAAGAAGATTCTTCTTGCTTTGACATCCACTTCTCAATGTTGTCAGTCTTCTGATCTTGCCTTGCCATCCAGGACTTGATCTCAGATTGACTAGCTTCCAACACAACAATCTTATCTTCTAAGTCTGGGTTCTCTTTCTTAATCTCAGAAGAAGTAGACGGAGCAGATTCTGATGCAGGAGTAGGAGCAGAGTCAATTTCCATTGCAGTTGCAGAGTCTGGAGCCACCGATTCAGAAGGTTTGTCCGCAATTGTTAGAGCTAAAGGATTCTCTTCCAGAATGACTTCAAAAGCAGATCCTTCAATAGTAGCAGACACTCTAGAAGTTGAAGGTGCATCTTCAAGAAGAAAAGTTGGAGATCTTTTCAAATTCCATAGCATGGTTCTGGCAGTCTCAGCAAATCTGATCTTCGCATCATCAAAGCAAACACTCTTCAGATTTGAAGCAACAATGTTGAATCTGAACATGAAGCTATTCCAAATAGCATCAGATTCATCTGAGTTCATGGTTGAAAGGCATCTCTTCTTCACAGAGTCTAAATTCATCCTTATTTCTTTCATAAAATTAGCAAATAAATTATCAACGTTTAGCCTTGGTTTAGGTTTAAGAAAGGCTTCCAGAATGGATGGTTTGGATTGAACTGGTGGTGTGGTATGGTAAAAGTTAGGATGATGAACAGAGGACGAGGATAAGGTGGTGTCTTCTGAGCAGGTATAAGATGAAATAATGGTTTTATTTTGCGTATGGATGGAATGACACCTCTTGGATTATCAAGGTATGGAACAAAAGCTGATTGGTTTGGTTTGAGAAAGAAGTGTTTGAGTTTGAGTCCAGAGGGAAGGGGATCAGATGGAAAAGGTTTAGAGGATGCAAATGAAACAAATTCAGATGTTCTTGGTGTAGGTTCTGGAGTGGTTTCAGGAATGATAGCATCAGATGAAATAGATGTATCTGGTTGTTTAGGTTCAAATCCTCTGAGAGAGGGGGTGAGCTTACTTCTGGGTGAACATCAGATTCAAATGAATCAGATGAGGTAGAAGAGGGACAAGATGTAGAAGATACATCAAACATAATTTTGAGGGGTTGGACATCCAGAACCTCAGAATGAGATATGTATGATTCAGTAGGTTTGGGTTGTTCTGGTTGAGGATTAGGTTGTGGATTGGAGGGTATAGATTCTGGTGGTTCAGAAGGTTGGATAGTTTCTGGTTCAAGAATTTTAGATGGAGGAATTTCTGGTTGAGGTTCTTGTTGTTGTTCTGGTTGTTGTTCCGGTTGTTTTTTGGTTGTTTTGGAGTTGGTTCTTCTGGTGGTGTTTGAACGTGAGGTTCAGATTGTTTTGGTTCAGAGTGTTTTGGTTGTTCAGATTTTTCAGAAGTTAGTGGTTCAGATGATTGTAATGGTGTTGTGTCAGATGCAATTTGTTTTGAGGATGGAGGTGGTTGTACAAATGATTGAGATGGTACATGAATGGTTTGAGTTTGAGAAGAGGGGGGTTCAGGAACAGAACTAAATGTTGATGATTCTATTGCAATTTCAGAAATAGTAGGTAAGGATTTTTTAATACCTCTTATCTTGATGCGTTTGAGAGGAGCAGAAGGAGCTTCTCCAGAAGCTTTTCTCTTCATTGTCTTCTGTGGTTTTTCAGCAGTTTTCTGTTTCTTCTGATCAGCAGCTTCTTCCACTTCTAACTGTCTTCTCTTCCTCATATTCTCCTCATAAATATCTGGGATTGGTTCTCTTGCACGTAGCAGAATATCAACAGGTACCAGTGTTCCATCTGCCTTGCACATATGAATGTACGTAAGAATTGCGTCTCTGGGTTCCTCAGCACCAAAAATAGGAAAGTCTTTTATTGGAATCCTTCTTTTACTGACTTCAGCAATATTCAGCTTAGCAGGAGCAGTTGTGAGTTCATCCATAACTCTCAGTCTTTGGAAACTTTTTCCATTCAAAGGTTTGCCTATAATTGAAACAAGTTCTTCTTTCACTCCAGCTTCATGCAGAGAAGCTACCAGACCATTCTCCGTCATAATGTCTGAGATTAATCCTCCAAAAGGGATCCAAGTTCTGATCTTCTGACCCTTAGTCTTGACAGATTCTCTGGATGCATTAATATGATTCCACAGATGCATGAAAAGAATGTGTGGCAGATCCACTTTAGTACTCTGACTCAGGCAGTACATGAAGTAAAGCTGTTCATTGTTAACATAGTTAAGAGAGTTTGTGGATTTTTTGTGGTTTATACAGCCCAGAAAAATCTTGGCCCTGATCTTGTACTCAGGTTTCAGATCCTTGAACTTGTTGGAAGCTTGTCTAGATGAAATTACTTCAGCATAAACTTCATCAATGTCAACACGCCCAGCTGGCAGATGAGAAACTCCATCAGTTTCTTCATACCCAATGAGTTTTCTGATCAAATTTTCAGTGATAATAATCTCTTTTCCCAGAACTGAAGAGATTATGAACTTGGGGTAGACAGATGCGTGAATCCAGAACTCTTTCACTAAGTGTGGATAAACTGGTCCAAACAATCTATCAAAGTACTTCACCCAGCCTTGAGCATCAATGATAGGATGCAAATCAAAACCATTATCAGGCAAGGAGTCAAATTCCACCATTGATTCACATAAGACTTCAAGCTTATCAACTGGTGTTAAAAGAGTTCTCTCAAGTTCCTTAAAAGGGACAACACCCATGTTTGATGAAGAAATTGCAGCCATTGAAGATTGGAACTGAGCTGAGGTTGAAGATGAAGTAGCCATTGTTGAAGATGATGAAGGTTTAGGGTTTAGATGAAGGCTAAAGAGAAAGCAGAAATGCATAAACGTGTTTGTAAGAGTGAAAAGTGTGAAATGTTAAAATTTGTGGAATTTATAGAGAAAATTTAGGGCACACAAAGGGTCACACGTTCAACACGTACACAATTAACAATTAATGGCATTTAATAAAAAGAAAATAATCATTTCAAGCATTAATGATTCTGACAATTTGGTGGGAAAACGAGTAACCAACTATTCAAACGTTATCTCAAATGTCTCTTCAGTATTGTGCACGCCATCTTTTCAGATTCAGAGTGACACGTGTTTGCTTGCATGTGCTTCTGAAAATTCTTTGAGAAATGAAACGTTAGCCAACGTTCAGATTCTCTGAGACTTGTTAGTTCAGATACACACATAAATAATAATTCAAGAAATTAAATAAATGACAAATGTAATACTTCAGAGTTTAAACATTTTTCATATGAGAAATTTGCTTCTGATAAATATTATTCTAGACAAAAATCCATACCAATATTTTTCAGAATAAACTTAAACCTATCTTCAACAAGGGGTTTTGTGAAAATATCAGCCCATTGATGATCTGTATCAACAAAGTCTAAATTTATAATACCCTTCTAAACATAGTCTCTGATGAAGTGATGTTTAATTTCTATATGCTTAGCTTTAGAGTGTAAAATTGGATTTTTAGACAAGCATATAGCAGAAGTATTATCACAGAATATGGAATATTACTCTCAAAGATCTGATAGTCTTCTAACTGACTTTTCATCTAGAGCATCTGTGTGCTACATCCAGCAGCAATAATATATTCTGCTTCTGTGGTTGACAGCACAATTGTAGGTTATTTCTTGTTGTACCAGGAGATTAAGTTTCTTCCTAGAAATTGGCAACTTTTAGAAGTACTTTTTCTTTCAACTCTGTCTCTAGCGTAATCAGCATCACAGAATCCAACTAGTTTAAATTCATCAGATTTTCTGTAACACAAACCCACATTAGAAGCACCTTTCAGATACCTTAGAATCCTCTTAACAGCTGTTAAGTGTGATTCTCTAGGATCTGATTGGAATCTTGCACACAAGCATACACTGAATAAAATTTCAGGTCTAGAAGCAGTTAAGTATAGAAGAGATCCAATCATACCTCTGTAGAGTTTCTGATCTACTTTCTTACTTACCTCTTCCTTACCAAGAGTGCTTGTTGGATGCCTTGGAGTCTTGGCCAACTTACTATCAGTCATGTTGAACTTCTTCAGAAGCTCTTTTACATATTTAGTCTGATGAATGTAAGTGCAATCTGGAGTCTAGTTGACTTGAATTCCCAAAAAGAATCACAATCCTCCCATCATGCTCATCTCAAATTCAGCCTGCATACATTGAGCAAACTCCTTTCCCAGGATAACATTGGTAGATCCAAATATAATATCATCCACATATATTTGAAAAATTAATAGATCTTTCTTAAATGTTTTACAGAAGAGAGTTGTGTTCACTTTTCCTCTGATAAAATTTTTCTCCAGAAGAAAATTGCTTAATCTCTCATTCCAAGCTCTGGGAGCTTGTTTTAAACCATAAAGAGATTTCTTTAGTTTAAAAACATGTTCTGGAAATTTATCACTTTCAAAACCAGGAGGTTGATGAACATAAACTTCCTCTTCTATAATTCCATTTAAGAAGGCACTCTTAACATCCATCTGATATAGAGTGATGTTATTTTGTGCAGCAAAAGAAATGAGTAAACGAATAGACTCTAACCTGGCTACAAGGGCATAAGTCTCTGTGTAATCAATTCCTTCTTGCTGGCTATAACCTTGAGCAACAAGCCTTGCTTTGTTTCTTTCAACTTTTCCTTTTTCATTCAACTTGTTTCTGAAGACCCATTTAGTTTCAATTATATTGAATCCTTTTGGTCTTGGAACCAAATCCCAAATGTCATTTATTGTGAACTGATTGAGCTCTTCTTGCATGGCAATTATCAGATCATTGTCTTGCAGAGCTTCATCCACAGAAGTTGGTTCAATAATTGACACCAAACCAAATAATGACGCTTCAGATGATCTGAGGTAGGATCTTGTTCTTATAGGGTCATCCTTCTTTCCAATTATCACATCCTCTGGGTGAGAGGCCTTGATTCTGGAAGATGATCCTCTAACATTTGATTCTTCAGAAATATTTAAGTTTTTCATTTGAGTAGTCAAAGGAGTTGCTTCTGGCTCTTTCACTTGAATCTTTTCTGCCTCTGAGCCTTCAGAGTCTGTGAGAATTACTTCTCTATCTGCCGAACTTTCAAACTGCTTTACTTTTGAATGCCAAGCTTATCATCAAATCTAACATGTATAGATTCTTCCACAATCTGTGTTTCAGTATTGTATACTCTGTAGCCTTTAGAGCGTTCAGAATAGCCAAGCATGAAACACTTCTGTGCTTTAGAATCAAACTTGTTCAGATTCTCTTTAGTGTTCAACATATAACACATACATCCAAAAGTATGAAAATAAGAGATGTTAGGTTTTCTGTTCCTCCACAATTCATAGGGAGTCTTTTCTAGAAGAGGTCTTACAGACACCCTGTTCTGAATATAACAAGTTGTGCTTATAGCTTCTGCCCAAAAATGCTTTGCCAGATTAGTCTCGTTGATCATGGTTCTGGCCATTTCTTGCGAAGTTCTATTTTTCCTCTCTACAACTCCATTCTATTATGGAGTTCTAGGGTAGGAGAAATCATGAGCAATGCCATTTTCATTAAAATATTTTTCAAAATATTTGTTTTCAAATTCGCCACCATGATCACTTCTGACTTTAATAATTTTAAACTCTTTTTCATTCTGGACTTGTTTGCAGAAGTCAAAGAACACAGAATGTGACTCATCCTTGTATTTTAGGAATTTCACTCATGTCCATCTGCTGTAGTCATCAACAATGACTACTCCATACTTCTTGCCTCTGATGGATGCAATTTTCACTGGTCCAAACAGATCAATGTGAAGTAACTCTAATGGTCTTGAAGTTGAAACAACATTTTTAGTTTTAAAAGAAGATTTTGAAAATTTTCCTTTTTGACATGCTTCACAAAGAGCATCTGAGTTGAACTTCAACTTAGGAAGTCCTCTGACCAGATTGAGTCTATTAATCTGAGATATACGTCTCATATTAATATGCCCCAATCTTCTATGCCAGACCCATTGCTCATCATTAACAGACATAAGGCATTTTACATTTTGAACCTTAAGTTCTGAAAGATTGATTTTGTAAATGTTGTTCTTCCTCTTTCCATTAAATAGGATTGAGCCATCCTTCTGACTAACAGTTTTGCAACATTTTTTATTAAAGATTATGTCATAACCATTGTCAATTAATTGACTTATGGACAATAGATTATGCTTTAATCCTTCTACAAGTAAAAAATTAGATATAGAGGGAAGGTTACCATTGCCAATAGTACTAGAGCCAATTATCTTGCCCTTCTGATTCCCTCCAAACTTGACGTCTCCTCCAGATTTAAGCTCCAGGCTTTGGAACATAAACCTTTCTCCCGTCATGTGATGTGAGCAGCCAGAGTCCAGGTACCATGACTGGCGTCTTGACTTTACTGCTAAATACATCTACAACAGGTATTATCTTATCCTTAGGTACCCATATCGTTTTGGGTCCTTTTGGGTTAGTTGCCTTAAAAGTTTGTCTGAACTTCTGTCTTTTTACAACAGGTTTATTCTGACTAACTTTTGGTTTAAACATAGGAACGTTCTGATCAGAACGTGTATGTTTAATATCATTCAAATGACCAAACTTAAAATGAGAATATAAGGGAGTCTTCTTAATGATAATTTTATCAACAGGTATTGGATTTAAATCCTTTCCAGAGGAAGATTCATATCCAATTCCTTTCCTGTTGTTTCTGCTAACTCCATAGATCATTGAAGCCATCTTGCTTCTATCTATGCTTTTAGCCAGAAACTTCTGAAAACTATAGTCATATTCTACTAAAATATTTTTGCATTTTGACTTAGTTTCAGATTCAGAGTCTTGTTGAGCTTTTTCAAAATTGTTTTTCATTTTCAAATTATTTTCTTTGAGCTCAGCAACTGCTGACTTTAACAGACTATTCTCAGATTCAAGATTGCATTTAAGCTTCTTGCATTTGAGCTTAATCTGGTTGTAGTTATTCAGGACTTTTGGTAAAACCTTAATAAGTTATTCCTTAAAGAGATCAGAAAGTACCTCTTCTGAGTCAGATTCAGAATCAGATTCAGAACCAGATGATCCTTCATCCTGATCTTCCACACCAGCCATCAGTGCCATGTTGGCACATTCTTCTTCTGACTCTGATGAAGATTCAGATGCATTTGAATCATCCCATGTAGCCATCAGAACTTTCTTTTTATGCTCAGGCTTCCTTCTTGGCTTCTCCTTCTGAAGCTTTGGGCATTCATTCTTGTAATGACCAGGTTCTTTGCATTCATAGCAAACAACCTCCTTCTTTCCAGATCTTTTGTGTCCAGAGGACTCTTTGCGTTGATCTGGTTTCTTGAAGTTCTTGAACTTCCTCTGTTTGTGCTTCCAGAGTTTGTTGATCCTTCTGGACAGCAAGGACAGTTCATATTCTTCTTCAGAAGAAAACTCTTCACAACTTTCTTCTAACACCTGCAATGCTTTAACAGATTTGTTAGATTTTAAAGCAATTGACTTACCTTTCTTTTGAGGCTCGTCTTCTTCAAGTTCAATCTCATGGCTCTTCAGAGAGCTGATTAGTTCCTCCAATGTGATCTTGTTCAGATCCTTAGCTAGCTTCAGAGCAGTGACCATTGGTCTCCATCTGATGGGCAAGCTTCTGATGATCTTCTTCACATGATCAGCAGTTGAATAACCTTTGTCTAGCACTTTTAATCCAGCTGTGAGGATCTGGAATCTAGAGAACATAACTTCTATAGATTCAGATTCTTCCATTTTAAAGGCTTCATATTTCTGGATCAGCGCAAGAGCCTTTGTCTCTTTAACTTGTGAGTTCCCTTCATGAGTCATCTTCAAAGACTCAAACAAATCAAATTTTGTTTCTCTGTTCGTAATCTTCTCATACTCAGTATGAGATATAGCATTTAATAAGATTGTTCTAGCTTTGTGATGATTTCTGAACTCCTTCTTCTGAGCTTCAGTCATAGACTTTCTATCGATTTTCTTGCCATCCCCATCAGTGGGGTGAACATAACCATCAATGACTAAGTCCCAAAGATCAACATCATAACCAAGGAAGAAACTCTCTATTATGTCCTTCCAATAGTCAAACTTCTCCCTATCACACATAGGGGGTTTTGTGCTGATTCTATCCCTTTCTTCATATCTGTTGTTGCTGTTGGATGTTGAAGCTTCAACCATAATATCAACCAAGAATATATATCAAGAGCTTTCTCACTGGATCTTTTCTGTTCACGGTGAAGTGATAGCACACACAGAACCAGAGCTCTGATGCCAACTGAAGGTGAGAAAATACTTAGAAGGGGGGGGGGGGGGTTGAATAAGGATTTAGAAAATATTATGGCAATAAAAACACAAAGATTTTTATCCTGGTTCGTTGAACTCAACTACTCCAGTCCACCCTATCAAGAGTGATTTGCCTTTCTCCACAAGGACTTAATCCACTATAATCAAACTGATTACAATATCAACCACTAAGAACAACTGTCCTAGTCTTCTCAAGAACTACTGACCACAACTTGGTCTTCTCAAGGAACTTTTACAATTAAATGTAAACTAAACAAGTGTTTGAATGCTTCTAAGTAAGCTGTATCACAACTGTGATTTACACTTAAGTTTAAGAATGTATGAAAACTATTTAGCAAAGAATAATAATTTGTATGAGAGCTTTGAGAGAGTTTTCAATGAATTGTTCAATTTTCGTCATCTGAAGAAAGTTGTAGAAGGCTTGCTTTTATAGACTTAGAAATCCAAGACATTGCAAGCTTGAAGACCGTGTACTGCAAAGTAGATGTAACCTTTTGTCTTCATATCACTTGACCTTTCCTAGAAGTAGAACGTTCAGAGAAATCCTTTTTGCCTGAGTTCTTGTGTCTAGCATGAAAGAGGAAAGAGTCGTTTGGCATAACCAACAAATATAACTTTGAATAATCTTCTTCAACAAGTTTCTAAATCACAGCAGTTAACATCAGATACTTGAGTAATCAGAGTTTGCTGTATCATAGTGTTGCAGCAAGTGTGCTTCAGCGTGAAATAAATCAGAGCAGAGTTTGGAGATCAGATCCTCAGTACATGCAGCGAACAGTACTATCAGAGTCTTCTGGAAAACAATGCCTGAAAATCTTCATACAAAGTCTTCAGTCTACGCTTCAGATGCTTCTGTAGCTTCTGCTTCAGAATCTTCTGTAGGCAGCGCTCAGAGTCTTCTAATGAGATGCTTCTGACGCTTCAGAGCCTTGCGTAGTTCAACGTTCAGATCCATTTTTGCTTTCAGAAGGATATTTCATTTAATATCTGCAGCAAAAATACTTGAACAAATTTAAAGTATATAATTTCTTAATACAAAATTTCATAAGTGTTATCATCAAAACATAGAGATATAACTAAGAACCAATTTGTATTCTAACAATTCGCACCGCTTCTGCACTCAAGAGCTTTGTAGCCTGACTTCCCACACATGAAACACTTCATCCCAACACTCTTGCACTCAGGAGCATGATGTCCCGCTTCACCGCAATTATAACATCTTACCGGGGTGGAAGCTCCTCCCCCACTCGACTTCTTGCCGTAACCAGCTTTTTGTTTCCCCTTATCAGCAGTAGTCACATACGACTTCCCTCTAAATTGACATTTTCCCTTCTTATCATTTAAACTCTTGTAGTGACTAGACCGATCCCTACTATCTTCATCATAAATTCTACTCTTGTTCACCAACTCAGAAAATCTCCTAATTTCCTGATAACCAACGACTTGCTTAATTTCAGGTCTCAAACCATACACAAAATTGAGACACTTGGATCTCTCAGCATTAGCAGTGTTATAATGAGGACAAAACTTAATCAATTCCTCAAATCTTGCCGCATACTCGGCTACAGTTGAGTTACCCTACTTCAGCTCAAGGAATTCAATTTCTTTCTTACCACGCACATCTTATAGAAAATACTTTTCTAGAAATGCCTCTCTAAAAACATCCCAAGTAACCACAATCTCATCCTCTTCAAACCTTTGGCGAGTATTACCCCACCAGTCCTCAGCTTCCTCTTCAAGCATATGAGTGCCAAACTGCACCCTCTGCGTATATGAACAGTTCATGACTCGAAAGATCTTCTCAGTTGCTTTCAGCCATACTTATGATTTGTCAGGTTCATGGGTTCCCTTGAAAATTGGCGGATTGTTCCTTTGAAACCTTCCCAAAGCACGAAACTCATCATCAGCGTTGTTTCCAGCATTCACATTGGCTTGAGGATTCTGCCCAATCGCTCCAGCCAACATCGCCAAAGTCTCAACAATCGCTTCATCATTCCTGCCTGCAACCATTGTTCTTGATTCCCAAAACAAATCCTCGATAGAACAACCATATGGATAGTGCCACACACACATACCAAATGCATAAGGGAATAAACACAATAACAACTTGGTCAACTGACCGACCTGCTCTGATACCACTAATGTAACACCCCCTTCAACACCCCTAAATAATCAAATAAATCAATTAAACACATATTAAAATTTCATTAGAGTAAAATTAAAACATGGTATAAAATGAGCATGTCACACAATACGTGAAATAAAACATACAACACCTGCTCAATAGAGATATGCAATAGTGGGGTAGCTTCAATAGAGGAACTTAGTTCTTACACCCACATCTCAATATTTAGAATTAAAAGCGGAAAATCTAGACATTGAATCATTTTAAACATGTAATCATATAAATACATATCATCCAGTTTGATTCACCACATCATTCATGTACACATAAACATTGTCAACAGATACATGTACGAAATGCATCCCAAAAGAATACTATACAATCCTAACTACCTGGTGCTACATATCAGAGCTAATCGACCAAAAGAATGAAGCTATACTTCACAAAAACCTCTAGCAAACCTAATCTGCAACGCCTCATAGGGCATTATAAAACAACAGAATGGTGAGAAATATTATCATAATAATCAATGCATATTATTATATATATAAGCATAGAATACACATATTCCGCATTTCTCACCACCGTTCATTATCATCATACATACATATATATATATATATATATATATATATATATATATATATATATATATATATATATATATATATATATATATATATATATATAAACAATTATGGAATAATCCACATAACATACAAATGCACATATATTTATCATGCACACATCCATAATTCTCGTCAATCCACATAACATACAAATGCACATATATTCACACAACATTTATCTCTATGCCATGTGACTCAATGCAACTCAATGCAACTCATGCCATGTGGTACCAACACTTGTTATCATTTTTTAGTTTTTACATTTAAACTGGGTCCGTCCTCTAGACCGATAACAACAAAAGGCCGTCCTCTAAGCTTTCAAACCCACTCTTCTAGGTTTGGGACAAGTCACTAGTCTCCACGAAACTAGCAAGCATTGCCTCTTGACTAAATGATGCGTATGCAATCAACAACCAAATGCACTTAAGACCGTTCTCACATATTAATCTCATGCATTCTCAAATAATTCATCACATAAGAATTATAACATGATTGCACACTCACACATCATATCAAAATATTCATACTTTCAACATCATCACAATTGTCAAGCAATGCACACATATTCACAATATGTTCTCATGCATTATTCACAATATTGCATACATCCATATGCATTCACAGCAATTATGCCAAACGGCAACCGAACACTCTAATTATTTAAGCCTCACTTACTTAAAATAATTAATCCTGATTAATCGGTAAAATTGGCTAAAATTCGGATAAAAATAATATTTCTTTTCACCAAGTTATAGAACATATTGTTAGCTTCAGTTTGATATAAAGAACGACAAAATCCGATAAACGGTGAAGAAGTTATGAATTTTCAAAGTTTTGAAAAATAATATTTTTCTCACACTTACAGTGTTAACCGGTTAACCCTTTCTGTTAACCGGTTAACACACTCAGATTTTAAAAATCCTGGCACATTAACACTCCGTTAATCGGTTAACCCAAAGCGTTAACTGGTTAACGGCTCCAAAAACTCAGTTTTTCAGGCCATTTTTAATACCGTTAATCGGTTAACACCTGAAAAATTAGGAAAAACAAGCTACGGGTATGTGCCCAAAATCTCCAAAAACTCGACCGATTGAATTATTTTCTCCCGATTAAATACCTACTCATCATTACCAATCATATAGTAACAATTTAGGATCATAAAACGCAAATTCTACGACTTCTGATTTTCATCCAAAATCTTAACCTCCAATTGTCCAAAAATGTCAAAACTCACAAATTCAACCAAATTCAATCAAACGAAATCCAATATCATGGGTTAAACATTACCCGACTAAACTACGCAATTTTATTTCGAGTTTCATCCGCGAAAACATCGGTTTCTATCGATTAAACTCATTTCTACCCTAAAATGGAAAATGAGCAAAAACTCTCCAACAATCCAAACAACTTCAACAAACACATACATAATCCTACACATTGATAGAATAATAAGATTTCACATCCTTACCTTGATTAAATCGAAGCTAGAAGTTGTTCTTGAGCTTTCCAAGCTTTCCCCTCTTTTCCTTCTCTTTTCTCCTCTTCCTATTTCTCTTCTCTTTCTCTTATGTTTCTATTCTCCCCTTTTCCTTCCACTTTTCCTTATATGCCTTTCTATTATATTTCCTTCCATCATATTTCTCCTCTCAAATATCTACCAATAATTCCAATAATTAAAATCATCCAAATAAATCAATTAATTAATATAAATAATTAATTATTGAAAATTGGGTTGTTACAACTTTCTTCTAATAAACTATGTGATCTTGGGGCATTTGAGAATTGAAGATTATTTTATCCATTCACAACAAATGTTGTTTGAAATGGCGACCACCACGCAGTTCATCAATATAGAGCTACTTTGTTCTCGTAGCATTCTTCACCCATACCCCAAAGAGCTCCTGTCTTAAGTGGTGTGATGATTCCCCATTAAGAGTCTACCACAAGTAGTCATGATAATTCCCTAGTGAATCTCCACTCCAAGCAGTTATGGCATGTCTGGTGTAAGATTTCCCATATTGGTAACCTAAGCATCCGTTAGTGAATTTCCTTGGCTTTAACCTTCCTAGTGAAGTGGATGTTATTTCATTCCTTAGTGGATTTCTTACAACTTCAATCTTTCCCAGCAAAGTGGATGTTTATTTCATCCCCATGAAGTCTCAAGTCTAACATCTTTAGCTTGCAACATTGATCTGAGCTTCCCCATTGAAGTGAATATTTATTTTATCCCTTGTGAGGCCTCAGCTCTGACATCTTCAATTACAACTTCCTTTTAGACTACTTTAGTTTGTCATGGATATTTATTTTATCCCTCATGAAGCCCCTCTAGTCATGAGTTTGACGCATTCCCAGTGGATCTTTCTCATCTCCAACAAAGTAGCAGGGTCTATCTTGAAAGTCCCCTAAGTGAAGTAATGATGTTCATCCTCAAGTGGAGTGTCTCTTTTCCGCAGAGAAGTTTGAAGCCTTGCAGCAAGACTGTGATTTCACATGTGGCTTTCCATTCACCCAAATGATGCTTCTATCTTGTGAAGATTGACCAAGTATCCGTGTTGAGATGTTTATTTCATCTCCGTTTACTTCTCCTTGTTTGTTTTGTCAGCATAAGCATAAAATAACATAACATACATTCATTCATTCATATGGATACATGGCATGTGTGCATTTTGCATTTTTGTATTTGTTTATTTGTTCACTTTGACCCTGTTTATCCCCAAGTGATTGGGTTTGTCTTCTCCCTCCAAGTAGAGTCATCAGTCCTAAGTAGAAAGAGCACATCCTTTCTAATTCCCCACTAAGTTCGATCCTCGTGGAAGATGGTTGTTTTAGTTATCTTTTCCATTTTTAGATAAAGATAAACCCCAGTTGAGTTCATTCCTCAACATATAGAGTCTTGCTTGACCATTTCTCTTCAGTTATTTCCTGAATTGAACTTTGGTCCCTGACGATCACAATTTTGAGTCTCTCTAAGCTTTTGAACTTGGATTAACGTGCATTTATTTTGCATTTTTTCCCCCGGGAAGAATCTGTTTGAGGATCACCATTGAAGATAAAATATTTCTCTAGCAGTGTTACAACATTTTCTCAATAATTTATACCCATACAACAAGTGGCAGCTCTTTATTTGAGCAACTTGTTTCGTTCTCAAGTTTTCTATTTGGATGACAAATGAAAGTCTCCTCAAGGTATTTTGTCTATCCCTAGTAAATTGTGAGGTTATCAACTTGTTCTCCACCAAATGGCGTCTCTCTGAAAATCTGTCAGAGAAGTTTGTTGAAGACTTTACAAGTATTTCTCTTTATTTGAGAATTCTTGATACAAGGACTTTATTTGCTTTAATGCAACTTCAAACTACAACAATGCTGCTCCTCAGTGATGTTTTCCCCAGCGAGTCCATTATTCAATTTGCTTCCATCAAATGGCATATCTCCGAGAAGTTTGATGAAGATTCAGATGATCTTTCTCTTTATTTGAGAAGACATATTTTTTAAATCAACTGGCTTGCATCTCTTTTAGATCTCCGACGATGTTTCTTAATCTCCAGTAAATTATGGATCCCCGTTGAAGTCATAAATCTCCAGTAAAATTCCAATCCCCTGTGAAGATATTCTCCCGTAAGTATTCATCATTCCAGGAAGAAACTGAGACCCGTTCATGACATACAACCTTGAAGCGAGGGGAGGTTCATTTTACCCTTTTCAAGTGAAATACTTGATCAAAGAAGAAACTGAGACCCGTTCATGGCATACAACCTTGAAGCGAGGGGAGGTTTATTTTACCCTTTTCAAGTGAAATACTTGATCAAAGAAGAAACTGAGACCCGTTCATGACATACAACCTTGAAGTGTGGGGAGATTTATTTTATCCTTTTCAAGTGGAATACTTGATGAAAGAAGAAACTGAGACCCGTTCATGACATACAACCTTGAAGCATGGGGAGGTTTATTTACCCTTTCTAAATGAATCATTTAGTTAAAGAAGAAGTTGAATTATTATTTTATTTTTGTCATAAAAGCTTATTTTGGTTATTACTTTTTCTTAGGCTATCATACATTTGATAGTAGGTAATATACTGTATCATTTTGGACAGATACCTTTGCTTATGCTATCATATGTTTGATAGTAGGTAATATACCGTATCATTTTAGATAGATACCTTTGCTTAGGCTACTGTACGTTGGTAGTGGGTTATCCTTCAATCTTAAGCTTTTCGCCCGTTGCTTGTACTATCATATTCCTGATGATAAGTATTATACATCTTTATTTTGTTTTATTGGAGATACCATGTGCTTAAGCTAGCCCTAGTGGAGTTGAGTCTCATCCCCAGTGGAGTTGGATCTTTTCCCCGTGGAGTATTGCTTTGCTAAGTTGTTCCTCACCGGGTCTTCCATTCTTTAACTGTGTTTCAACATTTCCATATACAGTTATCCCCTGTGGCATCATTCCCCACATGATCCATGTCTTGCATTCATTTCATATCATATCATAAGCATTTTGTGGCATCTTAGGGCCAAAAATTGTGCATGTTTGTATTTAAGTCTCTCCTATCACGTTGAGACGAAGATTTCAATCTCTATATCTCCGGATAGAAGAAACTTAAATAGGGGCATCTGTCATACCCTAATTTTTGACTTTAAGAGTCTGTTTTGCATCATTTGCATAACATAACATGCACTTCATCTTGCATAGTGTCTGAAATGTCTGTCAGAATAAATTTGTTGGGTTTACAGACAAACCGGTCTAAATTTATTTTCAAATCTAACCAAACGCTGTATTTTTTCAATATATTTATTTCGCGCTGATTATTTTGGTGTGTTCATTTTATTTTTTCGAGCATTTTTTCTGCCCGGATTTTTATTTCGTTTTTTAATCATTTTTATTTAAATAATTATTTAATTTATTTAGATTTAATTAGATATTTAATGTAAATTTTTATTTTTATTAATTAATTTTATTTTTAATTTGTTTATTAATATTTTTTAAAAAACACAAAAACATAATTTTTAATTCTTTTTATTCTTGTCCTTATCATGAAAAACATAAAAACATGATTTTTAACTCTTTTTATTCTTGTCTTATCATAAAAAAACACAAAAACATAATTTTTAATTCTTGTCTTATCATAAAAAACATAAAAACTTGATTTTTAATTCTCTTTATTCTTGTCTTATTATAAAAAACACAAAAACATGATTTTTAATTAGGTTAGTTCCCTTAGGATGTTAACTTAGACAACCTACAATTAGATTCCCCTTTTCCATGAGAGAACTATACGTAAGTCATTCTTAGTTGAGATGTAATTCTCCTACCCCGTGACATTGTTGAGAAAGATGTTGTTTTCTTTTCCACTTGAGAGAGGTTTGTGGCATACTCGTCGATTTTATATCCGAGTTAGAGCTCTTCTCTTAATGTGAAGCAAAAATCCATCTTCCATATGTTTGTGGTGGTTTAAATTGAGTGTTCTCCTTAAGATGACAACTTTTCTCTTCTCCTAAAACCATTGTTTACCTTTAGTGAAGGAAATTACGAATGCTCTGATATCATTCCCGTCAGGATACGTAGGCACGAGATGCGATATCTTGGCGAACATACTTATAAATAACCCATTTAGGTCTCCTTTTATTTTTTCATCCTTTAACAGACAAAATAACAAATAACACAATAAAACAAGAAGTTTTTGTAAAATACTACAGATAATTAGAATGCTAATATCTTCCCTTTATATAACCAACCCCCGAACCTTAAAATAATTTATATGTATATCAAATGATAGCATATGAATTATTCTCTCTAATTTTAAAATAGTTGTCGTTTAAAATTTTTGCACACAAATTAAAAAATACAATAATTTTATAATAAAACGTTATACTTTTATTAAACTAATCATATTAATCTATTAGAACTAATGTAAAAAATAATAATTAATTGAATATATTTAAAAAAAAAAGCAATTATTTGTATATTAGAAAGTAAGAATAATAATAATTTTAAAAATATTTTATTTGTTAAAACGAAAATAACTTTACAGCAAAGGAAGTATTCTAACGGAATGTTAGAGCATCTTTAGTGGGAGTAAACTAAATGGGTAAACTAAGATACTTTTTGTGGGCCCAAAGTGATTTGTAGGATTTAAAAAATTTATAGTCGATTTGAGTAGTTTTTACTTTAATGGTGGTTGTCTATAAGAAACCAAAACTTGACCCCACATTTTATATTTTTTATTCAAATTACCATTAATTTAATTATTTTAATTAAAATACATATAATTTTTTAAATAAAATTTACCTTAAAAACTTAAAAATAATATTAAATATATTTTATTATAAAATTAAAAATGATACAAAATTCACAACAATAATAGATAAAAAAAATTACATTTTCATATGAATATAATTATAATAAGAATTCGATTGGTTGAGATCCATTTGATAAATAAATAAGATAGGAAATTGAAAGAAAAAAAATTTAGAAGTAAAACTGTGTGTAAAAAAAATTAAATTTTCTATAGAATTTATAGAACGTAAAAAATGATAATATGACCGTTACTATTTTCAAATATCATATCTTTGTTGGAATATTTGGAATATTTTATTAATATTAAATAATATTATAATAGGTTTCACATAGTTAACGTTAACTATATAGACAATGGAAACTAAATTTTAATTCATTTGGATGCCATGTCAGCTCTCCTATAATGCAAATTCCTTATTACTATCGTAAGCTATAAAGAATTTTGATTTAACAACCATGCGTTAAAGTTGCTCTTAAAAAAAATAAATACGAAAAAGGTAGAAAAATCTCATTCCCAAATACTTGGAACCCTAACGCGGTTCTTTTTAACTTATCAAGCATAGACACAAAGTCTACCACGCAATCTAACCCCTAATTCAACAAATCCAACTCACAATTTCAAAAAAAAACCTCTCAATTATATACAAATCTTCATCATCTTCAAACCCTAACCATCTACTTTAATTTGTTTCTATTATTTTCTCTTCAATTTTGTTAAATTTTCCCAAATTCATGGCTACAGAAGCGAGAGCGAAGTTCCAAAACCCAGATTACCGACCCGATTATCTCTCAGAAACCACCTTGACGCCGTCGTCTACTCACGACGGTCTTCACTTCTGGCAGTTAATGATTGCCGGATCCATCGCCGGTTGCATCGAACACATGGCAATGTTTCCCGTCGACACCGTTAAAACTCATATGCAAGCAATTACTTCATGCCCGATTAAATCTGTTTCCGTCCGTCAAGCTGTCCGTTCGATTCTCCAAACGGAAGGTCCCTCGGCGTTATACCGCGGCATCGGCGCAATGGGGCTCGGCGCGGGGCCGGCACACGCCGTTTATTTCTCGGTTTATGAGACTTGTAAGAAACGGTTTTCACAGGGGAACCCTAATAATTCAGTAGCTCATGCTGCTTCTGGTGTTTGTGCCACCATTGCGAGTGATGCGGTGTTTACGCCCATGGATATGGTGAAACAGAGATTGCAGTTGAGTAAGAGTGCTTACAAGGGGGTTTTTGATTGTGTGAAGAGGGTTTTGAGTGAGGAAGGGTTTGGGGCTTTTTATGCTTCGTATAGGACTACTGTTTTGATGAATGCGCCTTTTACGGCTGTGCATTTTGCTACTTATGAGGCGGCGAAACGGGGATTGAATGAGGTTTCGCCGGATAGTGCGGATGATGAGCGGCTGATTGTTCATGCTACGGCTGGGGCGGCTGCTGGTGGGTTGGCTGCTGCTGTTACAACACCACTCGATGTTGTTAAAACTCAACTGCAATGTCAGGTATAGCTATAATAATAGTAATAAAAAAAAAATTATTGGTTTTGAATTGCTTAGTAAAAATGCATGTCTTTAAAGTTTAGAATATGAAAAAATTAACAATGTGCATTCTGGGTATTTGAGTGCTTCGCAAATGCAACAATGCTGTTAAATAGAGTAGAGGAATTTAAAGTTATACAATTTTCTATTGTTTTGTGATATACTACTATATAAGTGTTAAAGCATTGTTGCACAGCGGAATTTGAACAAACTGCTATCATCTACTGACAACAGTGGAATTCAATAGTTATATTTGGTTGGAGCTTGGATGCCATTTTCATTGAATATATATGCATGTGTTTGGTTTTGCTTAATTCCGTAGGCAAATTCTTTGTGCTTATGTGGGGATTTAATGTTTGTCATGACAAAAACAGTCTGCGAAATAAGTGAAGCAAATGAAATTAGTTTGGTGTTAATTGGTAGGGGATTGGTAATAGAAGATTGGATAGTTTGTATAGTTATGGGTTGGGTGATTCAACTGAAAATATTATGACTAATGAGACATTCTAGTTAAATTTGTTTTTTAAGATATGATTAATAGTATTGTTTAATTTGATCTTTGTAATTGACCCTGCATAGTGGAAAAAGGTTTTAGTTATTATTGGCGTTGTTAAAATGGTTAGGGAATGGCTTTGGAAAACTTTGGGGAACAATTTTCTCTAAGTAGTTTTATATGTAGTGTAGGTCTTGTTAAATTGGAGGTCATAAGACATGTGAAGGGGATGGCTAAAGCTTTAAGGTGTTTTGAGTGTGGGTATAGGGCATTGAATGAGGGTCAAAACCCAGCCTTAGCCCTTAAATGCTCCAAAAGTAAGTTATGCTACTGGGTTTGGGGTGTTTTCAGACGCTGTTATGTTAGTTTTCAGAGAGTTTGGTCGTTGTTTCACTCTTAAAATTTTCATTCCTTTTCTGAATCCTTTTCTGTTTTGTAGGGTTTGCTATCCTCCTCTTTTCTGTACTTAACCTTTTTCTTCATTAAATATTTTTCTCCTATTTAAATAAAATAAAAAAAGAACCTGGGTATGAGCATGCTACTAGACCACTATGTTTGCTAACTGCTAAGTAACAAATTTATTATTAGAATGCAGATCATTTTAAGTAACATGTAGCTAATCCCTAAAAAAAAGTAACATGTCAGACACTGGCAACATTTGGTGTAAATGTAGTACACGTTTAATCCAACAAATATCCCTCTTTGATAGAATATGGGAATATGATATACCCCTTTGATAGAATATAAAAATATCATATACCACTATTAACTTACAAGAGAGTTATGATTTTACCTATGATTGGTATCGTGTTTCTAAATCTAATGCAAAGATTGAGTTGTTGAAGCTGGTACAGTATGCTGATAGCTAAGTGGCATGTTGAAGTAATGAGTCTTATTCTTGGGTTGACTTTTGGCATATGGGAGAGGCTGAGTTGGGAAATAGGAAAGGAGAGGAGGTTCAAATGGCATTTCCTTAAGTGATGACTGACAGGCAAGAAGTCAATAAAATATGGCGAGAGGATGAAAAAGATGCAAGATGTCTATCCTCCTACGATATACTACCGTTAATTAATTTTATTATTACTAATACCTTATTAAAATTTCATTACTTGTTTAAAAGATAGAAGTGAAGAAAATTGATTGCTTATAAGCAACACCTTACACACACATGCGCCGTGCATGTCAATTAAGAGAAAGAACAAAATACAGGGTGATATTACATAACGAACCACAAATTGTTTAGTCCAGCTTCTTAATAATTTTTCACTGTTTACAAGCATGAAATTTTACATATATACATCAGAGCATTTAACATATATCTTCTCAAACTTCTGCTCATCATGTTGAACTAATAGAAGCTTTAGTTGGCGCTTAGGTAAATGAACCTTAGACCTCTATGTGAATTATAGTCCACCCAATCACTTGTGCAGAACAATTCAAATGTTCCTTACAAATTTTGTTGCATTTTGATCACTAATATAAAATTGTGTGGCATCCTTCGATTGAGAGTATGATGATAACAACTTTTATTAGACAGCAATATTTTTAAGTCCTATCTTTCCTCTCCGTCGAAAATTTATCTTGACTTTGGTTTCATGGTGCAGGGTGTGTGTGGATGTGATAGGTTCAAAAATGGTTCAATTGGTGATGTTATTAAAACAATAGTGAAAAAAGACGGATACAAAGGGCTCATGCGAGGGTGGGTTCCAAGGATGCTCTTTCATGCTCCTGCAGCCGCTATATGCTGGTCAACATATGAAGCTGGAAAGTCCTTTTTCCAAGATTACAACGAGCAGAATGATAGTGGAACCGTCACCTAAAAAAATTCAAGTTAGAATATCCATCATTCTTCAGTTCCACTACTGATTACTGTCTGTTACATTGTTAAAGTGCTTCAAATGGATGTGAGCAAGCAAGCCTTTCCAAGTTCTTGACTTCTGAACTCTAAATTATATGCAAAAGGCGTCGGATTAACATCCAAATGAAGAATCTGTTTTCTTATACACATTGTCAGGTGACTTAGGTTTCATAGTCATTTTGTTTTTCTGGATTAGCTTTTTGCTTTGGACAGGACATTATCTAATGGAACACCAATCATAGCTACATGAAATTTTTTATCAAAAGTTTGGTGAGACTGTAGTTTTAATTGTATGAAGGTTTATTTGATATATTCTGTAATTGAGGGATATAATTTCCCAACACAGTATTTTGTTAGCATTCATCGAAAGCTACGGATTATAAATAAGATGGTTTTGATATTCAATAGTTTAGAGATTAATTTTTAAAACTACCATTCTTTGATATTCAATAGTATTGTATGAGAATAAAAGAAATATTTAATTGAAATAAATAATTGAAATTAAAAGGTTTTATTTAACTTATAAACGTAACTCTTCCTAGTGTATCTTTTTCTTTTAAGAGTATCTTTAGTGGGAGTATTTTAAGTGAGTAAATTAAGATATTTTTTGTGGGTTTAAAGTCCAAAGTGATTTGTAGGATTTAAAAAATTTATAGTTGATTTGAGTTGTTTTTATTTTAATGATAGTTGTTTATAAAAAACTAAAATTTGATACTATATTTTATATTTTTTAATTGTAATCATTTTTTTTATTGAAGTTACCGTTAATTTAATTATTTTAAATAAAATACATAAAATGTCATGTCATAGCTATATAATAATAATATTATATATTAAATAATATAAATAATAATATTATATATTAAATAAATAGTATACTTTAGCTATATAATTACTAGAAATTAAAAATTAATGAATTAAATGTCATATTATAGTTATCCCAATGCAAATTTTTTATAATTATCGTTAACTATTAAAAAATTTAACTATTAAAAACCTGCATTAAAGATGCTCTAAACCAACGTCACTTTCAACCTCTCTTATTCGCACAATTTAGTTTCTTACTGAGTTTGATTGAATGCTTTCTCAATACATGAGTTTTTCATATTACCAGTAAACATCACACAAGCCAATGTAATTCTACTCTGAATAAAGACTGAGATTTACTTAAATTGAAAAAAGATATTCTATTAAAATAACATGATGAACTATCTAATTTGGCTTTGCTATTAAATTGGTTACCATATCAAATTTACAAACCACAATTTTCAGTAGTTAAGAAAGTATTCAATCATGTTAAATGAATTTTATTTTTTCTTATTATTCAGAAGCTGACAAGATAATATAGGGAGGTTGAAACTCCATGAAAATAAGTGGTCACTCAAATTTAATTTAATTTGACTAAAATAATGGCCGATCATAAAACTGCCAATTTTAACAAATAAATTAGATATATTAATTTAAATATATTCGAGTTAGATCATGTTAAATTCTCTATAGATTTGTGTGCGCGCATTGGATATTAAGAGAAATATATACTGTTCACTTCATTGTATCAAAATTAAGGTTGTTATCATTTGTGTGTTCATTACATGTTTCTTTTTATATATAATTTGCTTTCGTTTTAAGTATTTTTTTATATATATATTTTTTATGTTTTAATATGTATTTCGAAGAATTGTGGAAGAGATTGATTTGTATCAAATATATCACAATAAGACAAATTTTGTGGAGTTTATTATAAATATTATAGTAACAAAGAAATGAGAAGACTTGCACATAAGAATCAGAAGAAAAGAAGAAAAATTGCGAGATTTAGAAAAATTGCATTGTACAAGACAAGCAATGCAGTGCGATATCAAGCATGAAAATATAAATTCAACACCAAAAATATTACAGAGCTACTAACCGTTTCTAGATTTCAAAATTGCTGAAACATTTTATCAAATGACATGATTGTTACTTTGTTAGAAAACATATTGTAAAATATGCTTAATAATGCTCAAAGAAAAGCTAGAAAATTTAAAACCATGTAAAAGAATTATAGACTTTATGATCTATGATGTAAGCAGGAAAAAAAAAAGAAAAAAAATTGGATGCATAAAGGATAATTTTTTGTGTGAAAGTTCAAACCACTAAAATATCAATCTATGTGGTTTGTTCTAGTGGCTTAACGAGAGGGCATGATAACACACCTTGCTTAATGTTGAAAACTAACAAGCTAAAGACTGGATCATTCAAGTAGCAAATGTGTTATACAACTAAGTTAAGGCACCAGACCTAGTGTTTGGACTATGGATGCTTCAAAAACATAACAATAAATTCATATGTCTCAAATTCTAACTATTACAGTTAACAACTGTTAGTTAAGTTTGTTAGTTGTTAGTTAAGTTTGTTAGCTAAGCAACCTTCTTCTCATTGTTTAGTTAGAGATTCTTCTATATAAACATGTAATGTGCTCTTCATTCCTAATGTAAGAACTCTCAAATCATATGAAGTATTTCCTTCTATTCCTTTCTTATTTTTCTTCTCCATATTTCTGTTATGAATTCTGTTAAGAATTCTGTCATGCATAATATGGTATCACACGCCTTCCCGATCCTACTTCTGCTTTCTGTTGCATAATTGTGTTTCAGCCTCTATGGCACCTTCTCGTTCTTCCCAGTTGATCCTGTCCTGGATCCAACTTCTCCTTTTTTCGTTCACCCAAGTGATGGTCCCGGTTCCGTCACCGTTCTTCCCAAGCTTACCGGCTCCAATTACCATTTGTGGGCTCGATCAATGAAAATGGCACTTGGTGGCAAGATGAAGATCGAGTTCATTGATGGCTCAGTACCAGCTCCATTAGATCCTTTCGATCTGTCAATTCGAGCTTGGAATCGATGAAACATGCTGGTTCATTCTTGGATCATGAATTCTGTTTTCGATTCTATTGCTCAATCTATTGTTTTCATGGAAAATGCTCTTGACGTGTGGAATGACCTCAAAGAAAGATTCTCCCAAGGAGATCTCATTCGCATCTCTGAACTACATCAAGAAATCTACCATCTCAAACAAGAATCAAAACCGGTAACTGAACTTTTTTCTGATATCAAAATTCTTTGGGAAGAACTGGATTTGTATTTGCCATTGCCTATGTGTACATGTCACATCAAATGTTCTTGCGAAGCTATGCGTCGAGCTAGAACAAATAATGAACTGTTACGTATCATTCGTTTCTTAACTGGTCTGAATGATCAATTTGCTGTTGTCAAGTCCCAAGTGTTGTTAATGGATCCTTTACCTCCTATAAACAAGATTTTTTCCATGGTCATTCAACATGAAAGGAAAATACAACTTCATCCACAAATTGATGAATCTCAGTCTCTGATCAATGCTGCAGATTCCAAGAAGTTTGGATCAAAACCAACCTTTTCTAAAGCTGAAAATCGTGTATGCACCTTTTGTGGTAAAACTAACCACACTGTTGATCATTGTTTCAAGAAACATGGTGTTCCTCCACATATGCAGAAGCAATTTCCAGCTGCAGCTAATAACATCACAGCTGAGAGCAATGATGATGGATCTGCTTCCCATAATATTGACACTAAAGATGACAATTCCCCTATGACTCAAGGCCAATTTAACATGTTAATGGATCTGCTACAGAAGTCTAGCCTTGGTCAGGTGTCAGGACATGCTTCTTCCTCAAACCAAGTTGTTGTTGGTCATTCATCAACATGCAACATGCATCATAACAATCATATTAGCAGTCTAGGATCTTGGATCATTGACTCAAGGGCTACTGATCATATCAGTAGTTCCATTACATATAAAGAAATATTTCCCATTGATGTCAAGTTGCCAAATGGGCAATGTCTTGTTGCTAGATATTCAGGCACAATTAAATTTTCTCCTGATTTCTCTATTTCAAATGTTTTGTTCATTCTTGAATTTACTTTAAACTTATTATCTGTTTCGAAACTATGTGATGGATCTAACATTAATGTCAAATTTTTCAAATCCAAATGTATCATTCAAGACAAAACCAAGAAGAAGATGATTGGTTCTGCTGAAAAGAAAGGTGGGTTGTACTACTTAAAGCTAAGGGATAATGATTTGCTTGTCAGTCCTGAACATAGTCACTCTTTAGCAGCCACTACAACTTTACCAGATCGGGCCCTTTGGCATTTTAGACTAGGACATCTATCACACAACAAACTATTGTACTTACATTCTCAATTTCCCTTTATTACAGTCAATAACAAAGATGTTTGTGATGTGTGTTGCTTTGCTAGACATAGAAAACTTCCTTACACTGTTAGTGATAGTAGAGCTGCACACCCTTATGATTTAATCCATTTTGACATTTGGGGACCTCTTGCTATCAAATCCTTACATGGACATTCATATTTCTTAACTGCTGTTGATGATTGTAGCAGACACACATGGATAACACTTATGAAATCCAAGTCTGAAGCTAGACAGCATGTCATCAATTTTGTCAAACTAATTGAAACTCAAACAAATAAATGTGTCAAAATCATTAGGACTGATAATGGTCCTGAATTCACCATGCTTGATTTTTATGTTTCTAGAGGCATTTTACATCAAACAAGTTGTGTGGAATCTCCACACCAAAATAGTAGAGTGGAGAGGAAACATCAACATCTTTTGAATGTAGGCAGAACCCTCTTGTTCCAATCAAAAATTCCTAAACCCTTTTGGTCTTATGCAGTTCTACATGCTGCTTTCATTATAAATAAACTTCCTACAAAAGTCCTTGACAACCATTCATCTCACTTCATTTTACACAATGCTCCTCCTGATATGCACAACCTGAAAGTTTTTGGTTCAGTAACATATGCATCAACTCTCCATATGCATAGGACAAAACTTGCACCAAGAGGTAGAAAATGTGTTTTTTTAGGATACAAAAATGGTATGAAAGGTGCTGACCTTGATACTCGAGAAATTTTTGTGTCTAGAAATGTCACACATCATGAACATATCTTTCCTTACTCAAACAACAACCCCTCTACTTGGGAATACCATTCACATTCTAATTCCAATCATAATCATCATACTAGCATTGATGATGACCCTAGGCATTCTCTAGGCATTCACCCTGAAAATTCTGCACATGAATCCCATCCAGAATAGACCATTTCAGAAAACAACAGTATTGATCATACTCATAGCCCTAATCAACAAGTAACAAATTCTGACCCTGTCCATCATATTCATAACCCTAATCAACAAGTAACAAACTCTGACCCTGTTCCACAAACCAGACCTGTTAGAAATAGATTGGTTCCTCATTATCTTTCAGATTATGTGTGCAACACTTCCAATGTTTCAGCAGATACAACATCTTCATGTAAAACTTCAGCTTATCCTATTTCTAAACATGATTCTTTGTCTCATCTCTCTGCATCTCATATTATCTTTCTATCCTCCATCACACACACACACACACACACACACACACACATGAACCAAAGAATTACAAAGAAGCATGTTTATTTGAACATTGGATTAAGGCCATGAAATCTGAGTTGGATGCATTACACAAGAATGAGACTTGGAACATAGTTGATTTTCCACCTCATGTCAAGCCTATTGGAAATAGACGGGTCTTCAAGATTAAGCATAGAGCAGATGGCACGATAGAGAGGTATAAGGCCAGGCTGGTTGCCAAAGGATATAATCAGATTGAAGGATTATATTTCTTTGACACATTCTCCCCTGTAGCAAAGCTCATCACTGTCAGGACACTCCTTGCAGATGCTGCTACAAATAACTGGTTCTTGCACCAACTTGGTGTGAACAATGCCTTTTTACATGGAGATTTGCAAGAATATGTATACATGATAGTTCATGAAGGTATTTCTTGTACCAAATCCAACCAAGTGTGTAAGCTTAACAAAAGTCTCTATGGATTAAAGCAAGCCAGTCGAAAATGGTATGAGAAGTTAACAGCTTTGTTGATCCAACAAGGCTATACTCAATCTATCTCTAATTATTCTTTATTTGTTTTGAAAACTAACAAACATTTCACATCCATTTTGGTGTATGTTGATGAAATAATTCTAGCTGGAAATTCCATGCTTGAATTCAATTGTATCAAAACTTGTCTTGATGACAGTTTTAGCATAAAAGATCTATGAACCTTGAAATACTTCCTTGGTCTAAAAGTTGCTCACTCAAAAGAAGGTATTTGTTTATCATAGAGGAAATACTGTATGGATCTCTTACAAGAATCAGGCTTACTTGGTTCTAAGCCAGCAACAACACCACTAGATCCTTCCATCAAAATCCATGCTGATGATGGAAAACCTTTTGAAGACATTGGAATATATAGGAGGATGATTGATCGTTTGCTATATCTGAACACAACTCGACCAGACATCACGTATGCCATGCAACAACTGAGTCAATTTCTTCACCACTCTACTATGACCCATTTTCATGCTGCATGCAGAATCATTCGATATCTCAAGAACAGTCCTGGACGAGGTCTCTTGTTTAGCAGAAAATCAGAACCTCAGCTCCTTGGCTTCTCAGATGCTGACTGGGCAGGATGCCTTGATTCACAAAAATCCATATCTAGTTATTGCTTCTTCCTTGGTTCTTCCCTCATTTCATGGCGCACTAAGAAACAGAAAACGATTTCTCGATCCTCCTCAGAAGCTGAATACCAGGCATTATCATTTGCTACTTGTGAACTACTTTGGTTGACCTTTTTAATGAAGGAACTACATATTACTTCCTCAAGAATACATGTCCTATATTGTGACAGCCAGAGATGCATATAGTCTCCAATCCCTTATTCCATGAACGAACTAAACACTTGGAAATTGACTGCTATCTAGTGTGCGAAAAACTTCAGCAAGACTTACTTAGACTGCTTCCCATCTCAACTAATGATCAGCTTGCAGATTTCTTGACCAAAGCTTTACCGACATCAACTTTCAACAAGTTTGTTTTCAAGCTTGGCATGATCAATATTCATCATGATTAGCTTGAGGGAGGCTATTACAGTTAACAACTGTTAGTTAAGTTTGTTAGCTGTTAGTTAAGTTTGTTAGCTAAGCAACCTTCTTCTCATTGTTTAGTTAGAGATTCTTCTATATAAACATGTAATGTGCTCTTCATTCCTAATGTAAGAACTCTCCAATTATATGGAGTGTTTCCTTCTATTTCTTTCTTATTTTTCTTCTCCAATTATATGTAAGAATTCTGTCATGCATAATACTAACTTGTACCAAGAAGGAACGGTGAGATTTAGAAGAAATAAAAAAGAAAAGATCATTATTTATGGTATAACTCAATTCTTTTTTCCATTATATTTATAATGGTTTGTTAGTTTAAGGACTAAAAGATAACCTATTGAAAATAATTCAAAAAACATTGTTTAGTATATAGTCTTCAATCAGAAGTCATGAAATGTCATTAGTCATCAATCATGTTCCACCAGGAAATGATAAACAATGTGTACAAAATCAAATTTTATGATTTGAAAGGATAAAAGGATAAAAAAGAAGGGAAATGAATTTGGCACAAATGGTTAAGACATAGTAGTTGGAGGTTTATCTTAAACCTAACAAGTTAAAACTTGTCACAAACCTACTTGAATTGAAGTATCAATCACGCTCTCTTGGCGAAACTTGTCAAAATGAGAAAACGGTGAAAACCCATTTTAAACTAAAGAGCATTATTTTCTCCTCTAGACCACTAAAAAGTATTCACATTGACTCGTCCATACAAGTTGGTAGCATCAATTAAATAGTCATAAATTATGATCTTAGCATATGTACTTAGATAAAATTCCTTAGAAGCAAAGATGAGGCATACTCTATTTGATTTGTTTTGAAAACAAATTAAAAATTAGAGAGGGACAAATATTTTAAAAATTAGAAGTGATCGTGTTGAAAAATTTAAAAACAAACCATTTGAAAATATTTTTGAATCAAATGGTATACTCTGATTTTTTTTCGTAGAACTCAAAAAAAAAAAAAATTTTAAAAAGAGAAAATAGAAGAGATGGTTAGAACCATGCTTAATGAATGAAAAGTTGCAAAATATTTTTGGAAAAGTATTAAATGCAACATATTATGTTCAAAAGAGAATTTATAGCAAACCTATCTTAAATAATATTCCCTATGAATTTCTAGAAGGAAGAACACCTAACATTATACATTTTTATAAGGTACAAGTGTATATGAGCAAAAATGTTTCTACTTAAAAGGGAGCATTGTGGACTCACACTTGAGGGGGAGCGTAGAGAATAATAAGTCAAGTGTGAGTTGGAGTCTCACATTAGTTATAAATACGATGACTTGAGAATTTATAAGTGGGAGACCACACACACCTATCTACCTTAAGGTTTAGGGTGAATATGTGGTGTCTCTTTCACTTGTGTATTGCTCTTGACCCAATATTAATGCTGAAGATGAGAAAAATACATAAGAAGGAGGGTTAAATAGTGTTTTCCATTTTTTAACTTTGCCTTTAATCAGAGTTCAGAATCTAAACTGGTATTCAATTCTGATTATACGTTGCAGCAGAATGTTAATAGAATCAAATAAAAGATAAAGAACACACAAAGATTTATATTGGTTCCTCCCAAAAGAGAATAGTTTAGTCCCCTTGCATCACAAGAGATTTTCACTATAACCAAAACATGATTACAATCGCTTATGCGCTTAAGCATAAGACTTCTCTTTGCTCAGAAACTTAACCAGAGACTTAATGCTTAAACCTCTCAGGTCCAAGACTTTTGCTTAGGTTCCACGAACCTAAGACACCCTTGTTTAAGTCCCTCAGACTCAAGACTTCTGCTCAGACTCTCGGTCAAAGACTTCTTTGCTAAGATTCCACGAATCCAAGAGTTTTGCTCAAGCCACTTAGGGCCAAGACTTCCTTCCTTAAGTTCCACGAACTCGAGACTTCCTTACTCAAGTTCTACCAACCCATGACTTATGCTCAAGCCTCTCAGCCCCAAGACCTTCTTGCTTAAACCATCAGTCTAAAACTTTCTGCTCAATCATCAACTGATCAAGACTTTCAATGCTCTAGCACATATCAGGAGACTTACTTGGCTCTAGCCTTTCAGCAAGAGACTTTGATGCTTAAGCACATAGCAAGAGACTTCATCTAAACTACTAAAAAAATGATGTTTAGTATAATAGAGAACAAAGTGTACTTGATACAAAATCTGAGGTGCATGGTGTTAGAACACAGATTGGTTCTTAATAATATCTCTATGTTTTGATGATAACTATTATGAAATTTTATAATTAAGAATTATATACTCTAAAATTTGCTTGAGAATTTTTACTGCAGATAGTAAAGAAATAAAATCTCCAGAAGCAAATCAGAATTGAACATAAGAAATTTGCAAGACTCTGAAGCGCCAGATGCATCCATTAGAAGATTCTGATTACTGCCAACAGAAGATCCTGAGCGTAGCCTCCAGAAGATTCTGAAGCAGAAGCTCCAGAAGGATCTGAAGCAAAAGCTCAAGAAGGATCTGAAGCAGAAGCTCCAGAAGAATCTGAAGCAAGTCAGAAGCATCTGAACCAAAGAAGAATTCTGTATGAAGAGTTTTTCAAAGCATAGTTACTACAGAAGATTCTGAAAGTACTAAAGCTGCCAGTACTGAAGATTTGTCTCAAATATGCTCTGATCTTAAACACGCTAAAAGCACACCTGCTGCAGAAGACTCTGATTCAGCAAAACTCTGATCATCATCAAAAGGCTCTGATCTAATTAGACTCTGATGAATTTGCTAAAAACTGAAGAAGAATTATTCAAAGATTATATCCGTTGGAATGATCCAAACGACTCTTTCCTTATTTATGCTAGACACAAGAACACAGACAAAAAGGATTTTTCTGTGCTTTCTTCTTCTAGGAAAGGTCACTTGATGTGAAGACAAAAAGGCTCAGACCTTTTGGACACTCTTCTCAAAGTGAAACTCACCTTGGATCAGCTGCCTATAAAAGCAAGGCTTCACCAATTTCTTCAGTTGACGTTTTTATTGAAAAAGAAATCAACATTCAAGCTCTCATACTTTTCATATTCTTTCTAAGAATTAATTTCTTTGTTCTTAATAGTTAAGTGAAAAATCACAGTTGTGATAAAGCTTTATAGAAGCAATCTTAAACACTTGTATTTGTATTACATTTGATTGTAAACCTTAAGAAGATCCAATTAGGATCAGTAGTTCTTGAGAAGACTTTGAACAGTTGTTCTAAGTGCTTACTATTGTAATCAGTTGATTAAATAGTGGATTAAGTCCTTGATTGAGAAAGGCAAATCACTCTAGGAAGGGTGGACTGGAGTAGTTGAGTTCAACGAACCAGGATAAAAATACTTGAGTTTTTATTTCTAAGTTTTAATCTTCATACTTATTCAACCCCCCTTCTAAGTATTCTCTCACCTTCAGTTGGCATCAGAGCTCCGGTTCTGTGTGTGCTACCACTTAACAGTGACAGTAAAGATCCAAAGAGAAATACATTGATATATATTTGGTTGTTACTATGGCTGATAATACAATGTCTAACATTAACAACAAATATGAAGAAAGGGACAGAATCAGCACCAAACCCTCTATGTTTGATGGGGAGAAATTTGATTATTGGAAAGACAGGATTGAAAGTTTTTTCCTTGGATATGATGTTGATTTATGGGATCTGGTCATAGATGGATATGTTCATCCCACTGATGGGAATGGCAAGAAAATAGACAGAAAATCTATGACAGATGCTCAGAAGAAAGAATTTAGAAATCACCACAAGGCCAGAACAATATTGTTGAATGCAGTATCTCACACTGAGTATGAAAAAAATTACAAACAGGGAAACTGCATTTGACATGTTTGAATCCTTAAAAATGACTCATGAGGGAAACTCTCAAGTCAAGGAAACAAAGGCTCTGACTCTGATCCAGAAGTATGAAGCCTTCAAGATGGAAGACTCTGAATCTGTTGAAGCTATGTTCTCCAGATTTCAAATACTTACAGCTGGACTAAAGGTTCTGGACAAAGGATACTCTACTGCTGATCATGTGAAAAAGATCATCAGAAGCTTACCTACCAGATGGAGACCTATGGTGACAGCGCTGAAGATGGCTAAAGATCTGAACAAGATCTCCTTGGAGGAACTGATCAGTTCACTAAGAAGTCATGAAATTGAACTTGAGGAAGATGAACCTCAAAAGAAAGGTAAATCTGTTGCTTTAAAATCTAATAAATCTGCTAAAGCATTGCAGGTAATAGAGGAAAGCTCTGAAGAATCCTCATCTGAAGATGAAGATGAACTATCCATGCTGTCCAGAAGAATAAACAAACTCTGGAAGCATAAAGGAAAGAAGTTCAGAAACTTCAGGAAGCTTGACCAAAGAAAAGAATCTTCTGGACACAGAAGATCTGGCAAAAAGGAGGTTGTATGTTATGAATGTAAAGAACCTGAACATTACAAAAATGAATGTCCAAAGGTGCTGAAAGAAAAGTCTAAAAGAAAATTTGATAAGAAGAAAAAGGTTCTGATGGCCACCTGGGATGATTTAGATACATCTGAATCTGAATCTGAGTCAAAAGAGGAATGTGCCAATGTAGCTTTGATGGCAGACATAGAAGATCAGGAGGAAGGAACTTCAGGATCTGAATCTGACTCTGACGCTGAAGAGGTAATGGCTAAACTCACTAAAGAAGAACTTATCAAAGTGTTATCAGAAGTTCTGAAAAGCTATAACAATGTTAAGCTCAAATATAAGAAGCGTCAAAGCAATCTTGTATCTGAGAATAATATTCTCAAATCAGAAGTAGCTGAGCTAAATGAAAAGAACTTAAAATTGAAAAATGATTCTGAATTAGCTCAACAAAACTCTGATTCTGAAACTGAATCTGAATGCAAAAATATTTTGGAAAAATATGATTATAGCTTTCAGAAGTTTCTTGCTAAAAGCATAGACAAAAGCAAAATGACTTCTATGATCTATGGAGTTAGCAGAAATAACAGAAAAGGAATTGGATATGAATCCTCCTCTGGAAAGGATTTAAATCCAAAACCTGTTGATAGAATTATCATCAAGAAAACTCCTTTATATTCACACTTTAAATTTGGTCACTTGAATGATATTGAACAAACACGCTCTGAAAAGAATATTCATGTGTTTAAATCTAAGGTTAGTCAGAATAAACCTTATGTTGAAAAATAGAAGTTTAGACAAACCTTCAGAACAACTAACCCTAAAGGACCCAAGAAGATCTGGGTACCTAAAAGTAAAATAATTCCTATTGCAGATGTTCTTAGCAGCAAGGTCAGGACACCAATCATGGTACCTGGACTCTGGATGCTCACGACACATGACAGGAGAAAGGTCTATGTTCCAAAGCCTGGAGCTTAGATCTGGAGGTGATGTGAAATTTGGAGGGAACCAGAAGGGCAAGATCATTGGATCTGGCACCATTGGAAATGGTAAACTTCCCTCTATTACTAATGTTTTACTTGTTGAAGGGTTAAAGCATAACTTATTGTCCATAAGTCAATTAAGTGACAATGGTTATGATATTACCTTTAATCAAAAATGTTGTAAAGCTATTAGTCAAAAGGATGTCTCTATCCTATTTAGTGGTAAGAGGAAAAACAACATTTATAAAATAAATCTTTCAGAACTTAAAGTTCAGAATGTTAAATGCCTCTTGTCTGTTAATGAAGAGCAATGGGTCTGGCACAGAAGATTGGGGCATATTAATATGAGACGTATATCTCAGATTAATAAACTTAATCTTGTCAAAGGACTTCCTAATCTGAAGTTCACCTCAGATGCTCTTTGTGAAGCATGCCAAAAAGGGAAATTTTCAAAATCATCTTTTAAATAAAAAATGTTGTTTCTACTTCCAGACCACTAGAATTACTTCATATTGATCTGTTTGGACCAGTGAAAACTGCATCCATCAGAGGCAAGAAGTATGGATTAGTCATTGTTGATGACTATAGTAGATGGACATGGGTAAAGTTCTTAAAACACAAGGATGAGTCACATTCTGTGTTCTTTGACTTCTGCAAGCAAGTCCAGAATGAAAAAGATTTCAAAATTATAAAAGTCAGAAGTGATCATGGTGGTGAATTTGAAAATAAATATTTTGAAAAATATTTTAATGAAAATGGAATTGCTCATGATTTTTCCTGTCCTAGAAATCCACAACAAAATGGGGTTGTAGAGAGGAAAAACAGAACTCTGCAAGAAATGGCCAGAACCATGATCAATGAGACAAATCTGGCAAAACACTTTTGGGCAGAAGCAATCAACACAGCCTGTTACATTCAGAACAGAGTGTCTGTAAGACCTCTTCTGGAGAAGACTCCATATGAACTGTGGAAGAACAGAAAGCCCAACATTTCATATTTTCATCCTTTTGGATGTATTTGTTATATGTTAAATACTAAAGAAAATCTGAACAAGTTTGATTCCAAAGCACATAAGTGTTTCATGCTTGGATATTCTGAACGCTCTAAAGGCTACAGAGTATACAACACTGAGACACAGATTGTGGAAGAATCTATTCATGTTAGATTTGATGATAAGCTTGGCAATAAAAAGCCAAAGCAGTCTGAAAACTCTGCAGATAGAGAAGTAGTCTTTATAGACTCTGAAGTCCCAAAAGCAGACAAAGCTCAAGTGAAGGAACCAGAAGCAATGCCAGATGCTATTCCTTTAACTTCTCAGATGAACAATCTAAACATTTCTGAAGAATCAACTGTTAGAGGATCATCATCCTGAATTAAAGCTTCACATCCAGAGAATGTCATTATTGGAAAGAAGGATGATCCCATCAGAACAAGATCCTTTCTAAGATCATCTGAAGCATCATTATTTGGACTGGTGTCAGAAATTGAACCATCTTCTGTAGATGAAGCTCTGCAAGACAATGATTGGATTATTGCCATGCAAGAAGAGTTAAATCAATTCACCAGAAATGATGTATGGGATTTAGTTCAAAGACCACAAGGATTCAATATAATTGGAACTAAATGGGTCTTCAGAAATAAGCTAAATGAGAAAGGAGAAGTTGAAAGAAATAAGGCAAGGCTTGTTGCTCAAGGGTATAGTCAACAAGAAGGTATTGATTACACTGAAACTTATGCTTCAGTGGCAAGGTTAGAATCTATACGCCTTCTTATTTCATTTGCTGCACAAAATAACATCACTCTGTATCAGATGGATGTTAAAAGTGCCTTTCTAAATGGTATTATAGAAGAAGAAGTTTATGTCCACCAACCTCCTGGTTTTGAAAATGAAAAACTTCCAGATCATGTTTTCGAACTAAAGAAATCTCTATATGGTTTAAAACAAGCTCCTAGAGCTTGGTATGAGAGATTGAGCAATTTTCTTCTGGAGAAAAATTTCATCAGAGGCAAAGTGGACACAACACTCTTTTGTAAATCAATTAAGAAAGATCTTCTAATTTGTCAAATTTATGTGGATGATATAATATTTGGATCTACCAATACTATGCTGAGAAAGGAGTTTGCTAAATGTATGCAGGCAGAATTTGAAATGAGCATGATGGGAGAACTGAGATTCTTTCTAGGAATCCAAGTCAATCAAACTCCAGAGTGCACTTACATACATCAGACCAAATATGTTAAAGAACTTCTGAAAAAATTTAACATGACTGATAGTAAGCTGGCAAAGACTCCCATGCATCCAACTAGCTCACTTGGCAATGAAGAGGTAAGTAAGAAAGTAGATCAGAAGCTCTACAGAGGTATGATAGGATCTCTTCTTTACTTAACTGCTTCTAGACCTGACATATTGTTCAGTGTATGCTTGTGTGCTAGATTCCAATCAGATCCTAGAGAATCACACTTGACAGTTGTCAAGAGGATTCTAAGGTATCTGAAAGGTACTTCTAATGTGGGTTTGTGTTACAGAAAATCTGATGATTTCAAATTAGTTGGATTCTGTGATGATGACTACGCTGGTGACAGAGTGGAAAGGAAAAGTACTTCTGGAAGTTGTCAATTTCTAGGAAGAAATCTAATCTCTTGGTACAGCAAGAAGCAACCCACAATTGCACTTTCAACCACAGAGGCAGAATATATTGCTGCTGCTGGATGTAACACGCAGATGCTCTGGATGAAAAGTCAGCTAGAAGATTATCAAATATTTGAAAGTAACATTTCTATCTTCTGTGATAATACTTCTGCTATATGTTTGTCTAAAAACCCCATTTTATACTCTAAGGCAAAACATATAGAAATTAAGCATCACTTCATCAGAGACTATGTTCAGAAGGGAATCATAAATTTAGCCTTTGTTGATACAGATCATCAATGGGCAGATATTTTCACAAAACCCCTTGTTGAAGATAGATTCAAATTTATTCTGAAAAATATTGGTATGGATTTTTGTCCAGAATGATATTTGTCAGAAGCAAATTTTACAGATGCAAAAATGCCTAATGCTCTGAAGTATTTCTTCTGATTGCTTATTTATTTTCTTTAATTATTTTTTTGTGAAACTCTGAACTAACAATCCTTAGAGGATCTGAACGTTGGTTAACGTTTCATTTCTCAAGAGAATTCAGAACACATGCAAGCAAACACGTGTCACTCCAAATCTGCAAAGGTGGCGTGTACACTACTGAAGAGACGTTTGAGGTGAAGTTTGAATAGTGAAAATCTTGATTTTCCCCCCAAATTGTCAGAAGCAATAAATGCTTGAAATGATTTTATTCTTTTTCATTAAATGTTTTGTTCAAACGTGCTTATTCTGACTGTTTGTATGCCTATGTGTTTTAGTATAAATACATCTCTTCTTTTCACATTCACACTTTCCACATCTCAATCATTTTATGCATTTCTGTCTCCTCTTCTCTCTTCATAAAAACCCTTATCCTAAGCGTGTGACAAAATCATCTTCAATGGCAACTTCATCATCAACTGCTGCACAATTTCAATCTACAATGGCTGCAGTTACCTCTGCTAACATGGGCGTAACTCCTTATTCTCCACCAAAAAGAACATTGCTCACACCTGTTGAAAAGCTGGAAGTTCTATGTGAATCAATGGTGGAATTTGATTCACTTGCTGAGAATGGGTTTGAATTTCGCTCCATTATAGATGCTTAAGGATGGGTGAAGTATTTTGACAGACTTTTTGGACCAGTTTACCCCCTTCTTGTGAAAGAGTTCTGGATCCATGCTTATGTATACCCTAAGTTTATTTTATCTTCTGTTCTGGGCAAAGAGATAATTATAACAGAAGATCTGATCAGAAAACTCATTGGCTATGAGGAAACAGATGGAGTATCACACTTGCCAGCTGGGCGTGTTGATATGGATGAAGTATATGAAGAAGTGATGACTGTTGGACAAGCTTCTAATAAGTTCAAGGATCTGAAGCCTGACTACAAGATCTGGGCTAAGATCTTCATGGGATGCATTCATCACAGGAAGTCAACCAACTCTCCAGGCTATGTCAATAATGAACAACTCTACTTTATGTATTGCCTCAGTCAGAGCACCAAGGTAGATCTTCCATATATTCTCTTTATGCATCTATGGAATCATATAAATGCTTCTAGAGAATATGTGAAAGAAAAAGGTCAGAATATCAGAACCTGGATTCCTTTTGGAAGGTTAATCTCAGATCTTCTAATTGAGAATGGACTTGTAACTGCTCTGTACGTTGCTGGAGTCACAGAGGAATTGGAATTTATTTTGGGAAAGCCTCTGAATGCCAAAAGTCTTCAGAGACTTAAAATAGTGGAAGAACTCACAACAGCTCCCAAGAAGCTGAACATTTCTGAACTGAGTCAGAAGAGAACTCCTGTAGATGATTACCCTCTATTCTATGCTGAAGAACCAAAGGAAATTGTTGTAAGATATATTGATGAGTGCAAGAAAGAAGGAAAGCCTATTCCTGCAGATATCATAAAGAGAGCAAGACAACCATTGCCTGTTGTAGAAGAAGAAGAACCACCAAGAAAGAGGACTCAACCAGAAGCAGAAGCTGCACCTGTTCAGAAGAAGCTCAAGATTGCTGAGAAGCCACAGAAGCTGCTAAAGAGGAAAGAATCTGGAGACACTCCTTCTGTACCAGCTAAACGCATCAAAATCAAAGGTACTAAAACTTCTGTATCTTCTGCAAATCCTATTGTTATAAATGATTCAAATGTTAAGTCTATTCCAAAACCACCCTCTACACAAAATAAATCTGTTACTGCTCCACCTCATGTTTCTACTCCATCTCCTAAAAAATCTTCTAATCCAATTTCCATATCACCTGTACAACAACCCTCTGTACCACAACCAACAACAATAAAACAAAAAATTCAGTCTCCACAACCAGAGGTTCCAACCAAACCATCTGTACCACAAAAACAACCATCAGAAAAACAACCCACAGAACAACAACAAACAACAAAACCATCTGCACAATAAAAGCCATCTGAACATCAACACCAACCTCAAGAAAAACAACCAGAAAAGTCATCTGAACCTCTACCAGAAAAAGACTCTGATCATCAACCACAAAAATCATCTGAACCTCAAACACAACAACAAGAGAAACAACCACAATCAGATAATACACCATTCAAAACATCTAAACCCACTGCATCTGTTCCAGTTTCATCTGAACCAATAAAAATTTCATCTAATCCACCCACCTCAGAACCCCCATCAAAACCCTCTGAAAATCCTTCAGAATCAACCAATCCTTCTGAAACCAACATCCCTGAGACAGAAGTTCTTGATGTTACACCTCTGAAAACTGTTTTTCAAGTGTCTTCTACTTCTTGCACACCAACCACTTCATCAAACTCCTCAGAATATGACATTCACCCAGATTTTCTAATCTCTCCTTCTCACAGAGATTCTGAGGTAAACCAACCAGAACCCCCTGTATCATCTAAAGTTCCTATTCCAGATCCTACTCCCACACCTAATCCAGCATCTGAAATCCTCATTCCAAATCCTAACCCAACATCTAACCCAAGAACATCTATCTCATGTGCACAACTCTCATCTCTTTTTCACAATCTTGCCTATGGCTTCAAACTCAAAGATTTCTATGACAGAGTTGAACCATCTGACCCTATCACTCCCTTGAAACCCAAACTTACAATCACCCTACCATCTGTGCTTCTCACCTATATTCAATCAATGTCAGCTGTAGGTTCATTAGCCACAATATCATATTATGCTAAATCTGTAAAAGCTGTTACTTCAGCTACACCTGTTTCATCTGATAAAGCTGCTGCTTCTGATGAACCTGCAAAATCTGTTTTCCAACCTTACTCAAATAAACCCTTTGATGTGGTTTCCTATCACACCAAAGCAAAACCAAATCTGTTAAATGCTTTAAACAGATCCAAACCTGACAAAGCCCCTGAAATTTCTTTCATACCATACTACCCTCCTCCTCTGATCTCCATTCAGAAATCCATTTTTCCACCTACTCCCCAACCAAAACCAATAACATTGGAGACTCTGTTACATCCCAAACCTAGACTTAATGTTGATCATTTATTTCAATCTTTTTTGCAAGAAATACAGTTGTATTTAGGTACTGTACAGAAGAAGTGTTCAGCAACAATGGATGCACAAGAATCTGATGTCATCTGGAATGGATTCATCAACAGATTCAACACTATAGCATCAAATCTGAAGAACATATGTTCTGATGATGCGAAGCTCAGATTTGCTGAAGCTGCAAGAAGTCTGTTCTGGACTGTTAAGAGATCTGGACCATTACTTCTTACAGATGCTCCTCCATCATCAGAAGAAACTACTGAATTTGCATCTGAAGACAACCCTTTGACCATGACTCTGGTAGAACTTCCTTCTGGCTCTAATGCTCCAAGCTTTACAGACCCTATGGAAATTGACTCTGTTCAAGCTCCAGAAAATGTTCAACCTTCTTCATCTGAGATTAAGAAAGAACATCCAGATTTTGAGGATAAAATTGCTACTCTGGAAGCTGGTCAATCAGAGATCAAGTCTTGGATGGCCAAACAGGATAAAAAGTCTGAAGACATGACTGAGTGGATGTCAAAACAGGATCAGAAGAATGAAACAATGGCTAAGTAGATGTCAAAGCAAGAACAGTCCTCCTTTGAGATCACGGATCTGTTGAAGATGCTTTTGTCAAAACACTCTTAGTTTTTCATTTTTTTTCATTCTGATGTTTTTGCATATGATGTTTGCTTATGTATTTTTGAATATCTTCTGATGCATGTACTTTTGCTCTGAACTGAATTGAATGAATGTTTCAAAGTTTTCTCCACGAAATTTATCTTCTTTACTGTTTCCTTTTATTTGTTTTTTTTAAAAGTTTTTACTTTTTGCTTATGACAAAAAAGGGGGAGAAAATATAGATCTGAACTGTTTAATTAAACTTCACCAGAATGAAACTTCAGACATATCTATTTCATCTAACATTAAATCTGAGTATTTCAGAACATTTGATAAGTACACTCTGTAAAAGAAACTCTGAGACTCTCAGATCATTTGACAATTATCAAACTCTGACTCTGAAATTTGCAAGACACTCTGACTCTCAAATGTTAAAAGAACAATCAAGATCTAACTCTGAAAATTACTCAAGACAAAAGGGAAGTTTCTATTCCTTATTTGTATTTTATTCAGGGGGAGATTCATCATCTCAGGGGGAGTTATAATTATCATATTTTCAATTAAACAAAATTTCTGATGTTTTTGTCATCATCAAAAAGGGGGAGATTGTTAGAACACAGATTGGTTCTTAATAATATCTCTATGTTTTGATGATAACTATTATGAAATTTTGTAATTAAGAATTATATACTCTAAAATTTTCTTGAGAATTTTTACTGCAGATAGTAAAGAAATAAACTCTCCAGAAGTAAAACTGAATTGAACATAAGAAATTTGCAAGACTCTGAAGCGCCAGATGCATCCATTAGAAAATTCTGATTGCTGCCAACAGAAGATCCTGAGCGTAGCCTCTAGAAGATTCTGAAGCAGAAGCTCCAGAAGGATCTGAAGCAAAAGCTCCAGAAGGATCTGAAGCAAAAGCTTTAGAAGGATCTGAAGCAGAAGCTCCAGAAGAATCTGAAGCAAGTCAGAAGCATATGAACCAAAGAAGAATTCTGTATGAAGAGTTTTTCAAAGCATAGTTACTACAGAAGATTCTGAAAGTACTAAAGCTGCCAATACTGAAGATCTGTCTCAAATATGCTCTGATCTTAAACACGCTAAAAGCACACCTGCTGCAGAAGACTCTGATTCAGCAAAACTCTGATCATCATCAAAAGGATCTGATCTAATTAGACTCTGATGAATTTGCTAAAAAATGAAGAAGAATTATTCAAAGATTATATCTGTTGGAATGATCCAAACGAATCTTTCCTTATTTATGCTAGACACAAGAACACAGACAAAAAGGATTTTTCTGTGCTTTCTTCTTCTAGGAAAGGTCACTTAATGTGAAGACAAAAAGGCTCAGACCTTTTGGACACTCTTCTCAAAGTGAAGCTCACCTTGGATCAGCTGCCTATAAAAGCAAGGCTTCACCAATTTCTTCAGTTGACGTTTTTATTGAAAAAGAAATCAACATTCAAGCTCTCATACTTTTCATATTCTTTCTAAGAATTAATTTCTTTGTTCTTAATAGTTAAGTGAAAAATCACAGTTGTGATAAAGCTTTATAGAAGCAATCTTAAACACTTGTATTTGTATTACATTTGATTGTAAACCTTAAGAAGATCCAATTAGGATCAGTAGTTCTTGAGAAGACTTTGAACAGTTGTTCTAAGTGCTTACTATTGTAATCAGTTGATTAAATAGTGGATTACGTCCTTGATTGAGAAAGGCAAATCACTCTAGGAAGGGTGGACTGGAGTAGTTGAGTTCAACGAACCAGGATAAAAATACTTGAGTTTTTATTTCTAAGTTTTAATCTTCATACTTATTCAACCCCCCCCCCCTTCTAAGTATTCTCTCACCTTCACATGGTAGTCACCTTAACAAAAACCTCTAAGTACTTAAGATTTCTAAGATATTCAATGTTTAAGAAATCTTAAGGCTTACTATAATTTACAACATATAACAGAAAATCTGCATACTCGATTACGTTGCTTATTGTATGATCTTGTTATTCCTCTATCTAGACATAAGTGTAGAACAATTCTATCCTTCTTGGATTTTCTTTTATATTTTCCCTTTTTGATTGCTCCTTGTTGAAGACTTCAGTTTGAATATTCAGTAGCTTATATAGCAGTTGTAGAAGACTAGCTGTTGTCAGAGATAACTTGAACAAATGTCTTTGTTTCTCCACAGTACAAGAGACGTTGAAGAGAGATATACCAAAAGATCTTAATCCATTGTGTAACATGTTTTACCATTGCGTCTTCCATGTAGTCTTGTACTATAGAGCCGTTGAGAGTAGATATCCATAAAGCATGTCAACTCTTCTTGAGCCTTATGAAAAATAGACTCTAGTTGAAAAGCTAATTTGACAATGCAACTTGCTTTTTGCACTACAGATAACTCAAGCTTTATTACTAATTCTGAATGTTCACCAGAAACTAATTCAATAACTTAGTGTAGAGACAATATGTTGCTCTTATGATACTGAGATCTCCAGCTTCAGAGTCTACCAGACATCACTTAGATAGTGTTCTTCAGGTTCTGATCCATCAGAAGCTAGTAACTCAACTCCTCTCAAATGCGTCCTTATATCAGATTCTGAATGCCTTCTTTTCAAGTCTTAGAACCTGCAAACTTGGGACACACATTAGATAACACCATTTTTCTTTTAATATTTTGTTATCATCCAAACCTAAGAGATATATGTCATGAACAAATCTTGTTCTAACAATCACCCTTTTTTATGATGACAAACATAATTATTTAAAGAACAATGTTCCATAGTTATAATTTTCTTGGCGACATCAGGGTATGATGTTTGTAACCTTCCCCTGAGTTTAATAGTCTAAGGTTAAGTTTTGTAAACTCCCCATAAGTACTATATTCAAGAAAGACATATTTTAATTCTCTAAGCAACATCAAAGTATGAGGTTTGTAAGCTCCCTCTGAGTCTAATAGTCCAAGATTGAGGTTTGTAAGCTCCCCCTTAGTTCTATATCAAGGAAATTAAAATATATCACCCAGGCAAGATCACCAAACTAAAAAGTAATATAAATAACAGAAAATAACAGAAATTTAAAATTACATTAATTATAAATGTACAACATTAAATTTGTAGGTTATTAAATACTATTATATCTTCCCCTTTTATCACATAAAAAAGAAAGAAAAGAATTACAGTCATAAATGCATTTAATAGATCATCACTACGTGACTAGTTTTCAAGAAAGAGAAAACATCCAGTAGCAGAGATCATTAAAGAGTTGTACAATGCATGCTTTAGTATTAATTGGTCGTTAACATTTTCAAGAATTAAGCAAAGGATTTTATTACAACCTTTGGGATACCCAGAATCCACTATAAAAGCAACTAAAGCCTAGTTTATTTTCATCAACATCTAACGAAACACTATGGAGTCCTCAGCTGAAAGTGTCGACATCTTAGTTGGGAGAGAGGTCTTAGAGAAATCTATTAGTCTGAAGACACAAGATATTTAGAAGCCAGCTGAATCTGAGGCGTCTGCAACTGGTCCCTTGTCTTCAACACTGAATACTTCTGATGATGGTTCATCCTCATCACCTAAGTAACCTACATAAGAAGGTCCTTCTGCCAATGAGTTGAAACTGAGAAGGAAATCAATGAAGAAAATAAGGATGAAGAAGATAAGCGAGATGTTTTATCAGCTGGTTACCCCATAAGCATTAAATAAAGATGTGGATGAAAACGAGCCTGACATCAGTTGGGAAAATTGGGTTGGTTATAAGGCCATGGAAGAGTTAGATTAGAATAATCTTAGTTTTGTCAAATCCCTTTTATTGTAATCCTTTAAGAAATATTAATGAAAAAGTTATTTTTGGACCAATTTTATTTTGCATGCTATTTAAGAGAATCTTAATAGGAATAAATGCTAAGCATCATTTTCCAAGAGTCAGAATGTTAAAAATTGATTTGACTAATCAAAATTAAAACAATTAAAAACTCAAGGTACTTGGATAAATAGATTCTATAAAACTCTCAGCAAACTGACTTTCCTAATCACTTAATTTTCTGAACACAAAAATGTATAAGCAGAAACAAATTTGGATTTCAAAGAGAGATTTCAGAAAGACAACAATGTTGAACGCAACAGCTCAAGCAAGCACAAAGAATGCAACAACTAAGGGGTCTACAAGCAAGCAGACAACCTCAGAAGCACATACTTCTTCAGAAACCTTTGTTAAAACAAAAAGAAGAAGAAAGTATTCTAGGTCAAAATGTAGGAATAATATGAGGAAGGAGGCCATGGAGTTTGCTCGAGAAGATTTGAAAGATTATTAAACAATCTGGACATGTCACAAGATCCTAGAGAATACCTTAGGACGAATCCAAATATCTAGAGTCTTTAGTTAAGAAATTGTAACAGTTCCCAACCTTTCAATAAGAATGATGCATTTTTTTTAGTTTTGTCTTGTTTATTATTCTCTTTTAATAACATGATAAACATATTTTATATATATATATATATATATATATATATATATATATATATATATATATATATATATATATATATATATATATATATATATATATATATATATATATATATATATATATATATATATATATATATATATATATATATATATATATATATATATATATATATATATATATATATATATATATATATATATATATATATATATATATATATATATATATATATATATATATATATATATATATATATATATATATATATATATATATATATATATAGAACTTGAACAAGAATATGAACAAGAACAGTTTTTAAATAACAAGACTGCTTAATACAAGATGTTTAACAATTACAAGGCATATATTTGCAGAAATCAAACATCAAAAATTCATAGATAGCTTCAAACTTTTCTCTCCTGATTTTTGAAGAATCATCATTTAAACTTATGATTACACCATGTTGGATCAACAGTTCAGAAATAACTCGTCCATAAGGAATGAAGAAAGTATTTCCCTTGTGCAAGGATGAAAGAGTCTCCTTCAGATAGTCAAACATAACTTGAGGAAGATCAATATGCAAATATGAATTCAGAAGAAGTAGCAAATCCTTTTCAATAGGGTTCACCAGGTCTAGATCTTTATCTTTAGGTATCAAGTTTAAATTCAGAATCTAATTCCAAATAATTGCATTATGTTGCGGTGAAATTTGGATGTCAAGCTATTGATTAACTTGAATCTTAATTCATTTACAACCGGTCTTTGACTTATCCGAAGGAAAGGTTAAAGAAAGGAAAAACCTAAAAGGGAGAGATCTAAGGTTCGGGGGTTGGTTAAATTTAGGGAAGGTATTAGCACCCTAAACTTCCGTAGTACTCTACGGGAACCTTTTGTTTATTTTTTTATTTGTTTCATTTTTTGCTTTAAGGGTATGTACAAAGGATTAAGGGTTTAAAATACCTAAGGGGTTAATTCTAAGTTTACTCGGCAAGACGTCGCATCTTGTGCCTACATATCCTTACGGGAATGGAATCAGAGTAATTGTAGTTCCCCTCAAAAGGGAGGTTAGAAACGTCTTGACTGTGGCCAAGGTTTCAATGGGGAAGTAAGCACATCTTAAGGATATGCTTAGTGGAGTTCAGAGACTCCAATCTCTATGTTAAAAAAATGTTAATTAAAATTAAAATAGGGTTAAATTAGGGATTCCACGGCGGAAAACCTTAAAACAGAGTACGGCGACTCTTTTGGCCTAACACTAGGATAAAAGCAATTTTGCCCACGGCGGGACACCTAGGCTAAACAGGGTTTAATCCATTAAAGGGGTAAGGCTATTGACTCGGCGGCCAAAAGGCTGGACCTAGGGCTGGAAACGAGTCGAGTCGAGTCGAACTCACCTCAGCTCGGCTCGACTCGTTAAGAATTGTTCGAATTCGAGTTCGAGTTCGAGTTCGACACGAACTTTTTTTTAAGCTCAAACTCGACTCGTTATAAGTTCACGAACAGTTCGGTTCGACTCGTTAGGTTCATCTCATTAGGTTCATCTCACATGGTTCACGAACTTAAAAACTATTTTTTTAAATATATATATTTTTTAGTATATTTGACATTTTAAATAAATATATATATTTTTAAATAAAATATTAAAATAAAATAAAAGTTATCATATTGAAATTTAACTTTATCTTTGAAATCTACTAATTCAAAACCTACACAACTTTCAAGAGATACATTTGAGAGTCTAATTCAAAAACTACTAAATTGAAGATTAAATTTGTCTAAGATTTGAAGTAAATATTTAAACATAATCTTAAAGACAGTATAATTCTTTTCATATGTAACCGAGTTGACTCATGAACCTAACGAGTCGAACTATGTATAGTTCAAGTTCAGCTCATTTAGTTAACGAACTTAATTTTTCGCTCATACTCAACTCATTTGGTTCATGAACCTAGTTCAACGATTTAATTGTCGAGTCGAATTCCGAACTATCTTCGAGTTGGTTTGGTTCATTGCCAGCCCTAGCTGGACCTAATCCTTCGGAAGGATAAAACTGTAAAAAATGTGAAAATATGACAAATCATTATATGGAGGAATAATTAAGGTACAGAAATAAGAAAAGTAATAAAGGCAGAGGGTATAAAGAAACAAAGAAACATTTCTGAAAACATGAAGAATATGAAAATATGTAATGACACTTAGAATGAAGTGAGGGAGGAAAATAGTGTGGGGCTGTGGCCACCACAAGCACATCTCAACCTCGAGCATGCACATGAAATGCCAAAAGAAAGAAAAGTAATAAAAGGGTACATAAAATGACACGACAAACATCAAACATCAGGAGTTCCTTACGAAAAGGTTTTAATTTTTTTAATATTTTAATTATAAAAAAAAAAGTTTTAATTTTTTAATAAAAAATATTTAAGTTAAAATTATAAAAAAATTAAGTTTAAATTATAAAAAAAGTTTTTGGGGGAAAAGTCTTTTCAGTTTTTTTAGAACAAAAAAGGCTTTTTCATCCCAAAAAAAGGCTTTTCAGTTTTTTGAGAAAAGGCTTTTCAGTTTTTTGGGAACAAAAAGGTTTTTTTTTTCTTCGGAACAAAAAGGCTTTTCAGTTTTTAAAAAATGTCTTACTAAAAAAAGGTTTTAATAATAAATAAAAAAAAGGTTTTGATTTTAAAAAAAGGTTTTGATAAAAAAAAGGTTTTAATAATAAATAAAAAAAAGGTTTTGATTTTAAAAAAAGTTTTGATAAAAAAAGGGTTTTGATATTAAAATCTAGGGACCTAAACACACATGGAGATTAACATGGCAAAATATGCACATAAACATGAAAAAGCAAAATGTTTAGTAATTTAACGGACCTAAACACATTAACATGGCAAAATATGCACATAAACATGAAAAGGCAAAAGATTTAGTAATTTAACCTACGAAGCGGAGGTTTGCTTCGGTAAATGTGAAAAAGGTTTGAATAAGGGAACACTGGAGAGCTCCAATCCTTCTGACGAGTTGTGGGAACGACCGCCTTTCTTCTCTGGGGATCTCCTTTGTTTTTCCCTTTCTCTCTCCTCTTTTCTGAAGAAAACCTTCTGACCCCCTTTTCAACAAGGCAACACATGTATATATAGGGAACAAATTAGGGTTAACACCAAATTGTCAATAATGTCCCTAAAGCCCATTTTAAAGCCCAAACTAAATAATTAGTTAAGAAAAAAATAAAATTTAAATAATTTAAAATAATTAAAATAAACTTAAAATAAAAACTAATAATCCTATTGATTCAAAAATATTATAAAAAGAACAAAAATTTTTCTAATATTTTTTATTTTATGATTTTTTGGATATTTTTATGAATAATTTAGAAAAAAGTGAAAAAAAATAATATTTTAAAAAATGATTTAATTAAAATACGAAAATAATAATTAAATAATAATAAAAAACTATTTTTGTTATTTTTTAATGAAAGATAGAAAAATTTAGAGTAAAAATAATAAAAAACAAAAAGTGACAAAGGTGAGATTCGAACTCTCAACCTCTCACACTCACAACTCCTTACACATGTCTTCTTGCCAATTGTGCCATTTTTACTTTTTAGAAAAAAAATGCATGCCATATGATATTTACCTGCAAAAAGTCAAACGACTACACAAATTTGTTAGTAATTGATTAAATGCAATAAAAATGCAATGAAATGCGATGACAAATCTTAGGGCAAAATTTGGGGTATTACACATTAGGACAAAGATTTAAAACCTGAGAGATGTTTGATGGATCCACAAAAGTACACCAAGTAGGAAGATAGCAAACCCAAACAAGAGTCCTTGGAATTTCTCCAATCTCCTCGTAGTTGATTACATTGGAAATCGTCTTAGAGATTACTGTTATAGAAACACCAGAAACTTTAGAAAGAATAACACACTCAGAACTTAGCTCAACAATGAAGGCATTAATCCAAAACTCTTTGACAAGACATGGATAAGTGAAACCACATGGCATATCAAAGTATCCAATCCAACCTTTTTCAGACACAGTCTTCCGAAAGTTAAAACCAAGTTTAAGTAGCTCATTAATATCCACAAACGTTTCATTTATGACAACTAGTTGATTCAAAGAAGAACTGACTAGAGAATTCATCTCAAGTTTGGTTTGAACTACACAAAAGAAAGCAAAAGAAAGAAAATGAATAAGACTATAAAGGAATAAGAATCTTGTCAGAAGAATAGGAGAAAGATACAAAATGATGTTTCACAAAGATAGGGGATAAAAATAATAGAAATATATAAAAGAAAACATCATTACCCTAAAGTTCTTACCTAACAGATTTCTTGCATCCACCAGATGATAATCAAACTTATGGATTTTTAAGTAAACAAAGTTTTTGAAAAGTTTTTTTTTACTTAAACTTCTTTATCAGAAATAAAGATTCATTTTCTGAATCTCAGAGACTGACAATTTTCAGGAGCTATCTGTCATCAGAGTCTATTAGAATTAGACTTTGAGTGAGACATCTTCTGATAGTCATCAGACCTTGATATTTTATTCAGAATCAACCCTTTTCTCTTGGAACTAAAGTTAAGCTTGATTAATGAATATTAAATTGGTTTCTTTGATAACTAACTAGCAATAGTATTATCAGAAAGGGTGAAGGTACTGATTCCATAAATATGATCATCACCTAGTTAATGACATATTCAATATAGTTAAATACAATATAGTTTCTTCTTAAAGATCTTTGAAGATTCTTAAAAGAATTTATCTATAGATCTAACAGAGACTTTGTATTTATTCATACAAAAATATTTCATTGAGTCAAGAAATATGCAAGTGAAGAACATGACTGTCATACCCTAAATTTTACCCTTAGATTAGTGATCATTTTTCACATTTCATGTTAGTACCTTTTCGCTTTAACTAACCGTTTAACGAGTTGGTTGTTGTGTTTTATGAGGACAAGTTTGATATGGAAGGTTCAGAGGTCCGAACTCCCTGCCATTTATGTGAAGCGTTGGTTTAGTGTTGGTAGAATTTTGTGTTAATGATATATGGATGCAAGTGCGGATGAGAATTTCTGATTTGAGCTTTGCTATAAATTTTCGAGGATTAATGGTTAATTTCATTTTGAAGTTCACATTTTAATGCTAGTTCGAAGTATAATTCCAAATCCAAAGGAGGTTAGAGTCCATCAAGATATGCAAAATTAAGTTAATTATAAAGCCTGTGCTTGAAAGCCCAAGTCCATAAAAACACAATCGCGGTTTACATAGGATCAAGAACCATTTCGGGTTTCATTCCGATTTCACCAAAGTATTCAAAATTCTTTCAAAACGTCAGGTAGCAGCCCATAGAAATAAATGCTTCAAACGGTTCGCTTGATACGTGTGTTGTTGGAGTGCAAGAGAAAATTGAATATAACATTATGCAGAAGAATTAATAGCCTGCTTGTCTTCAGTTTTCTCATAGTTTACAAACGACTTTATAGTTGTTGGGACATGATACAAATACATTTTCCATTGTGGATCAAAGATGAATTGCTAAACAAACAGAGGATTGGCTGTGCTAACTCATACAGTTTTCATAATTTATTAAGTTCAAAGCTACAAAATTTTGAAGACTTAGATAAGTTGGCCAAGGGTTCGTTCTCATTAAGTAAGCCATTATTCATATCAGTATCATCATTGATACAACAAAATCACCTATACTACACTGACATTATTGGATTGTGTAAACCGAAACTTTTACAATCATGACAACTTCCACGCATTCGACAGCGCAGTCACAAGCTCGGGTTGCTTCAGCACAACCTCCTCTCAAAATGCAGCCATCAAATCTACAAAGTTCTGTTGCTACTGCACAATTGAACCCTCTGAAACCACCAGGCTGCGCCAATCTCCTTATCCTTATCTTTATAACCAACTTCTTTCGAGCAGAAGTCGGGACATATTAAAATCAACGACATGTGAGGACGGTCACCACACTCTATTTTGTTCAACCTGAAAAGAACAAAAATGGAGAAGGGCACGGATTAGAGTGGAAAGAGCCACGAGTTAATTCACGACATCAATCATAAATTAGGAGTTGTCGGCGTTAAAGGCCTTAGTCATGTGCGCAGCTACAAAAGAACCAAAGAATCCTTTCCAATGACGGCACCCGAAAGAGTGAAACCCACTCAACTTCAGCCTTGCTGTTATCGCTATCTTGGCTGCACCTTCGTTCCCGCCTTAACCGAGTCGGCATTTCTATCAACACTTGAGGCTGTTGAGATCAAAATGGGGTCGGAAACCAAATATTGCCGCAAATAACATAGGAAGATCAAGAGAGCAGCAAATGCTAGTTAAGGTTAAATTTTTATACCTCTTGTTGACTGGCGTTGATTTTGGTACGCCATGAAGTCGTTTGTAACATTCGGGCAGAGAAGAATTACCGCCCCACAGTTCTATTGTATTGTTCTGTTCATACTTCAACACCTGTTTTATTTGGTTTACTTCACCAAACCATTGTTGTTGGAAGAGATAATACAATTGATGTACACGGTGTGTAAAATCTATGACCGTTTTCCCTGCAAATCATTGGGATTTTGGTTAGGATCTGCAAACATAAGCGGGGACTTTAAATAGAAGCAATTTTAATAAAGGGAACTCACTAGTGTCGCTTCTTTCGCTTTGCACATAACCCATGAAACCGTCGGGTACCCATTTCTGATGCACTTCCAAGATGCTGCACCTGTGCCCAAGGATTCCATTCCGGCATATCCCTCTCGTACCAGGTTATCACCCGCCACAAATCGAAAAGAAATGTTAAAATACCTGGTTCAAACAAAACCAATGACAGTAAGAAGAAAATATCCCAACAGCAGCGTGTAAGAGTCAAATGGCAATGGATACAAGTCATATATTTAAGATAATGGAGAAAAACAATACCAGTTTGCTTTCCTTCTTGTTTTTTGAGTTGTCCTTACTTCTAGTAGCATTAAGCTTCGGAAACTTGCGGCGTCAGCATATGCACGCATTTGGAAGTCCACCCTAGAATCACATCAAGCACAACGGAATGTTATTTCTTTATTTGTCGGGAAATGCAATTTAGACTTGTCGCAAACGAATTTCAACAGAACATTACCCTGCGGTTTAGCCCTTCTTATGAATTTTGCGATACCGTTAGAAATCATATCCGCAAGGCATAAAACCACCAAACCGTGTGCCTCCAAGTGGTGGGCCGATACCACTTTCCGTTGCCGTGACCTGCAAGATACCACCTTAACATCAACTACAACATTCACCTCAATTAAGCAAGTACCCCATAAAGTTGTTTCATCTGATGGAAGATCCACTTACCCAGAAAATAAGCAAAAGAAGAAGTCCGGGCTCCGACGTTCGAAGCAAAATTTTCAGCAAGCAGCACAACCTACAAGGAAGTAAGTGTCAGGAATACGTAAAATGCAAAATGAATACGTTGAAATAGAATTAAGAGGAGAGCAAAATACCTTCAAGCATAATCAAATTAATTTAGAAGTTCTTAATGTCGTACACTCAGCAACTACACATTCTGATTTGTCAAGAACAGTTAAGACAATATTAAACGTGTTTCAGACAAGAATATTGCGAAAATGGAAATATCTTCAAAAGTTTTGGCCCAAATCAATGAAGAACCATATTTTCTAAACAAATTTGAAATATGATCGAGACAGCATCGTCACCAAATAATTATCCCCAACAAAATCAAGCAAAATTGGAAAGTCTTTAATTCATATTTCAAATTGGTTTTATGAATCCGCTTATAAATGAACGAGGGGAGAAGTTCACAGCCAACACACAATACAAACGAAAAAATCACGATCATGAAACCCTTTCCAAAAACAGAACTTGAAAGCTCATAAACATGTTTCAGATATGTTTGATTTAAGAAGGAAAGTCTTTATTTCTTGCCTCAATTCGGTTTTGTGAAATTCGTGTATAAAAACGGTGGAACAGACAGAACAAAGAACAACAGTTTTCAACGCATTGTCTCAGAAATCGCACAAAACCCTCAAACTAAATCAAGCGAATAAGAGAGAAAAACTCATCTGGTTTTTTCCGCGAGCTGTCGCTGCAAGCCATCTCCGCGAACCGCTTCGACATTTCCGTCCGCGAAGCCCGCATCGCTGGAAACCACCCTTGTCGGCGACACAAGACCCGGAGATACCATCATCTCCTTATTTCGGTAAAACATTTGATACTTTATTTGGGTTTTATTTGTTTTTCTTGTTGTTCACAGGTTCAAAATCAGGGAGGCATGAATCGAAAAGAAGAAGGAGATTGAAAATGAAGAAGGTGGCGGAGGAAAGAAAGAAGAATGAGGAGAAAAAGTTCAAATGGACAGGGCTTTCCACCCCAATTCCTGTCCGCTTGCGTGTGTGAGAGTGGGTCGGATCCTGGGAAGTGGATACCCAGGCCCGGTCCATTTTCTTTGTTTTTTTTTTGTTTTATTTTTATTTCTTGTATTTGTTTTTAATTATTAATATTAAGCAAACTAACAACTAACTACTAACATTAACATAAATCTTAAAAAATTTGAATTAAATAAACCCAAAATTAATTTTCAATCTAAAAAAAAATATATAATTTAGTTTAATCTAGATTTTGAATTCAAATTTTCATTTCAATATCAAAATAATAAAAAAATAAATTTTGATCTTAAAATAATAAGAAAGGGATAATTTTTTAGAAATAACTGTAGATTTCTTTTTATAATAAAAACATAAAAATACAATTTTAGTCTAGTGGTTTAATTTAATTTCAATTTCCATTTTTCATAATAAAAAATTCATAAAAAGAAATTTATTTAAAACATTTCTAAACTAGTTAGTTTTTATTAATTTAGAACTTTTGTTAGTCGACCTCATTTTCTAATTAATCCGTCCCTAGAAATAAATAACTTTATATTTTATTCAAAATTAAACCTTTTAATTTAAAACACCTTGTTTAACTTAGTGCAATTCTAACATTTTAATTACATAATCTCTCTCACAAAAATAATTTAAAAACAATTTCATCATTCATTCCACTTAATAATTATCCATCTAAAACTAGCCTTTAATTACGCGTATCACTAATGCCTACATATTCCTACATTATCCATTATCATCCGTTGTAGGTCATTTACATCTTCAATCATTATTCACCGTTTTTTTACCATTAATTCCCCTCCGAAGGAAAGGTTACACTATTTGACCGCTGAGTCAACGCCTCACCTTCACCCCATCCCAACCTTAAGACTTTGAGTCGCCGCACTCATGCTTAGGCGTCCCGCCGTGGACATCTATCCCCTTTATCCTAGCCTTAGGATTAGGAGTCGCCGCACTCCATATAAGTTTCCCGCCGTGGAATACTTATCTTACACCCTTTTAATTCAACCTTAACGTAGAAATAAGAGTCGTCGTACTCCAAAGTAAGCGCTTTCCTATGAACGTTTACCTCCCCCCAGAATCTTGACCACAGTCAAGAAGTTCCTCTTTCTCCCTCTGTAAGGGGAACTACGATTACTCTGATTCCATCCCCTACCTCGGATACGTAGGCACAAGATGTGAGTCTTGGCGAGTAAACTTAGGACTAACCCCTTTAGGTCTTTCTCTTAACCTTTAACCCTTAGCATTACCCTTAAGCAGATAACATAGCAATAGCAACATTTAAAACAAGAGGTTCCTGTATATTACTACAGAAGTTTAGGATGCTAATACCTTCCCTAAGCTTAACCAACCCTCGAACCCTAGATCTTTCCACGCATTGTGTTTACGATGCAAAATAAGTTTTCCCCTTTCTTTAACCTTTCCTTCGGATAAATTAAAGACCGGTTGTAAATGAATTAAGATTCAAGTTAATAAATAGCTTGACATCCAAATTTCACCGCAACAATGACATACCTATTTTTTGTGTTTTTCTTGGTCATGCTCCAAATGAGTATTCAGATCTGGCCATGGAATCTGAATACTTTTTTGAGTCAATTCTGATTCATTGGTTTTTACACCAATGATTCCACTTTCTCCATCAAACTTCAAGCTTTTAACACTTGAGTATGGGATGTAGGCTCTTCTTTTATCACATGTTGTAACCAACCATGGAAGATGCTTTGCTACTTTCTTCTGTCATATCTACAACAAATACAAATATAAATATTGGTACTCATATTTCTATGAGTCCAGAAGTGTTAGTTTTGACAGGCTTCTTTTTGCTTTATGCCTCAATCTGATAGCAGTACCATGAGTAATTCTAGTGTATGAGCCTAGAATGAGTAATGGTACTAACAAAATCTTATCCTTAGCTGATTTCATTGTCTTGGATTAAGTCTTTTGACTTTGAAATTTGACAAGCATAGATTTAGATAATGTTCTCTATAAGAGATTGACATAAAACAAGTTTACAACACTGTCATAGTATTGCCACAAACAAAAGAAGAAATAAAAGCTTTCACATAGAATTGTCGTGTAACACAGATTATATGATAACCTTAAATTTAAAAGGAGCAACGGAGTCACTTAAGATATTATATTTAGATGCAAACTCCTTATTATCAACATTGAAGCAAGATAGATTTTGAGATATCTCTTTCTCTTCAATGATTAATTTTTATTCCCGTATTCAAATTGATTCTTCAGAAGAAGTAATGACCATCAATGTCTGATTGCATTCTTCATCAGATTCTGAATCCACAATCATGTCAACTTTATTAGAATAGACCTTGAAGATCTCTGACATTTTCTTTTGGATTTTTTTAGTAGTATTTCTCCGTTTTCTTAGGATTTGGGAAATCACTTGAAATAAGAATATTTCAGAAGCTTCTAAAATTACTCTTCTATCAACAGACATCACATTCCGTTCAGCTAGTTGAGAGAGTCCTTTGATACAAAAGGTTAGTTCCATATCATTTAACATTCCAAAGGAATTTATTCTTCAACAGGCTTGAGGAAGAATGATCTATTAGATAACTTTTCATCATCTAATTTCATTTCTTTTCTTCGAAGAATGCAATCAAACCTTTCAAGACATAGTTTACTCAAACTTTTGACTTCCTGAGTAGATATGACTTTATGGTTTAATATTAGCAAGCAAACTTCTTAGAATTTTCTTGAAAAATTAGATGAAGTGTAACTTAATAAGCTTCAACCTGATTCCCTTCAAACTGATTATCAACACAAAGGATTATGTAGAATTTCTGTTGTAGGTTGTAATTGTAAAAGCCTTAAGATTTCTTACACATTGAATATCTTAGAAATCTTAAGAGCTTTAGGTCTTTGTTATGGTGATTTCCTTGTATCTCTGATATTTGTATCAAACACACCTTGTTTTCTATTCTTTTGAACATGTTGTTTAGATGTTTAGATCCAAGTCTCTTGCTAAGATGCTTGAGCCATGTAAGTCTCCTGCTATGTGCTAGAGCATTGAAAATCTTAATCAAGTGGATTGATTGAGCAAATCCAAGTCTCTCGCCAAGATGATTGAGCCATGTAAGTCTCCTGCTATGTTTTAGAGCATTGGAAGACTTAATCAAGTGGATTAATTGAGCATAAGTCTTTGGTTCGTGGAACTTGAGCAAACAAGTCTCAGATTGAGGGTCTGAGTAGAAGTCTTGAGCCTGAGGGCTTAAGCAGGAAGTCTTGGATCTGAGGGGTTTAAGCAAAAGTCTTGGGCCAAATTGGTTTGAGCAAGAAGTCTCGAGTCTGAAGGACCTGAGCAGGAAAGTATTAGGCTGAGGGTTTAAGCAAGGAAGTCTTGGGTCTGTAAGACTTGAGCAAGGAAGTTTCAGACTTAGGGTCTGAGTATTCTAAAAGTCTTATGCAGAATGCATAAGCGATTGTAATCATGATTTGGTTATAGTGAAAATCTTTTGTGAAGAAAGAGGACTAGACTACTCTCATTGGGAGGAACTAGTATAAATTTTTGTGTCTTATGCTATTATTTATTTGCTTCTATTAACATTCCAATGCTAAGTATAATCATAATCTGAACACCACTTTAGATTCTAAACTCTGATTAGACGTAAATTAAGAAAATAGAAAACACAATTCAACCCCTATCCTTCTTGTGTACTTTTTCTCACCTACAGAGTTCTCAGAGGAACTCTAAACAGATCTACAACAATCTCTACAACTCCAAAATAACTCTAAAGTGCTTAAATAATAAGTCTTGCATATAAAGATAACTCTAAAGAACTCTATTGGATGGAGGTTTGACTCAAATAATAATAAGACAATCCTAATGTCACAATTTGACTCTCAAACTTATCAAAAGAGTAACGAAAGGTCTTTGAACTCAAAATTACTCAAAATCTCGCTGACTGGACAACGAATCCGAACACAGACCCTATTTTTTAATACTTTTTCGACTTTATTTTATGATATTTCGAAAAAAAGTCATCTAACTTACCTATTTATATTACCCTAATTCACTTATTTTATTTAAAAAATCTAATATTTTATTATTTTAATCAAATAATAATTCAATCACTAATAATAAGGCTTCTTTCATTACACTTTCATAATTCTCTAATTTAAAATAAAAAATATCATCATTATTGAATTATTATAATAAACTTAACTATTTACCTCAACTCCAATATTCCTCTAAATTCTATCATTAATTAAATGAGCAAAATACCTTTAATTTCCACAAAACACATGAATCACTCAATAAAATAGAATAAATTAAATAATTTAAATAAAAATTATAATTAAATAAAATCGGAGTGTTACAATTTAAATCTTAATCTATAAAACAAACTCCCTTCCATGATAAAAAAACATTGAACAAACTCATTTTTGTTATAATATTATTATCATTATAGTGATATTATTATTTAGAAATATCTATCTAAATAGTAATGACAAATTATTGTAGATACATAATTTAGCAAAGCTAAAATAGTAAGTCCAATATTTACATTACTGTAATAGTTGCATTTCTAATAGTATAAATACCACCTTTGTCCAATGTAAAAATACACCAAATGTTTTTTACTTGAAAAACACAAAAGCATTCTCCCTTCTTCAATCTTTCCATCTAAGCTTAATAAATACAACTATTTTAGTAACTTATATTAGTTCATAAATATTAACAAATATTCAAAATCGGGTTTTCTCAACACGTTATCAGCACAATCGTTTCTATCATAAATTATTACTACACTAGGTATATTTTTTAAACTTATCACTTTAATCTCATTATTGCTATAATTTTTATTATTTACCATGGCTATAGAAAGTTGACAATTAGTCAAGTGATTTATAACTAGAATGACTTTTATCATTATTTTTTACTTTACTCCTTGTTATAGAAAACTGATAACTTGTCAAATGCTCTATAATAAATGTGACTTTTATATATTTTGTATGGAGGTTTAAAATCCCATTTGCACTTAATAACTTTTATATTCAGTTATTAATTTTTATATTTAATAGAGGTTTAAAACCCCATATTCAGTTACTAACTTTTATATTCAGTTCCTAACTTTTATATTCAGTCACTAACTTTTATATTTAATGGAGGTTTAAAACCCCATATGCAGTTACTAACTTTTATATTCTGTTACTAACTTTTATATTTAATGGAGGTTTAAAATCTCTTATGCATTTACTAACTTTTATATTCAGCTGCTAACTTTTATATTATGTTACTAACTTTTATACTTAATTACTAACTTTTATATTTAATGGAGGTTTAAAACCTCATATGCAATTACTAGCTTTTATGTTCAGTTACTAACTTTTATATTCAATGGAGGTCTAAAACCCCGTCTGCACTTAGTAATTTTCATATTTAATGGATGTCTAAAACCTCATATATTATCTTATAATTATCTTTAAACCCTTGTAATAGCTAGTTGATATTTAACACACTTTAAATTTTGGTGATATTTATTTATTTTCTTTCTTTTTTTGCTTTTTCTTTTCTTTTCCCGAACGGTAACTATAGCAACCGTTTTACAAATTTATCTATATATAATTCAACTTCTTTCACAAATTTCATATCATTCTCAAAAATTTATCCATGTTTTTCAAATGACTAAATGTTTTCTTTTATTCATCACTCTACTTGTCATTATTTTATTCCTCATCAATATTATCGAGCATGAAGAACCAGGTAAAAATCATGTAGGATTAATGATATTTATTGTTTTTACCATTACTAGTCTTAACTTGGTTTATTAATAGAGGTTTTTGAATAAAACATGATCATGGTTTTTATAATCGTTGTTACTGAATAAATTAACATATATTTTTTGTTTATGTATTAAATTTTGATTATGTTCTTTTGAATTCTAGATAGAATCATGTCAAATGTTAAGCATCACTTCAAAATTTTAAGCATAACCGGGGACAACTACATAACATGGAATAACAACATAATAGAGTATCTTGCATGTGAGGGACTTGATAAAATCCTTGAAGGAGAAATTTCAGGAAAGTCAGTTGATGATCCAGAAGAGATGGCAATGAAAAAATCAAAAGTAAATAGAATAATCAAAGACTATCTTGATGATGGTTTACAAACAGAATATTCAAATGCAAAAGATCCCAAGATTTTGCGGGACAAATTAATGGATTAGTGGAACAAATTAATGTTCCAAGATTATAAAAGTGGTGTTGCTTATAATTCTTCCATGCACCAAATTATAGCATAATTAGAATTTTGTGGCATAGTTATAACTGAAGAAGAAAAATTAGAAAAAACTTTTTTAACTTTTCATGCATCCTAAGTTTTGTTGCAACAACAGTACAAAATGAGGAAATTTTCTGAGTATTCTGATTTAGTTGCAGCCCTTATAGTAGCAGAACAAAATAATGAGCTCCTTATCAAAAACCATCAGTCACATCCCACAGGAATAATAGCCTATCCTGAGATAAATTTCACAAAATTTAATCAAAGGTGTGGTGGCTATAATCGTAATAAAAATGTGGAGGTTATGCTCGTTTTGAGGGTCCTAGTCGAGGCGGATATCACGGTCGAAACCACTTTCATGGTAGAGGTCGTGGACGAAGTTATGTGAATAATTATAAATTTCCCATATATGACCAAACTAACGGGTATCGTCAAGGTTGGAGTACTTATATCCAAGAGGGTCCCTCGAGGAATCATGATGATCTGTGCTATAGATGCGGAAAGAAAGGTCATTGGTCTAAGACGTGTAGAACACCTGAACATTTGTGCAAAAGAAACAAGGCATATATAGAGAGGGAAAAGGGGAAGGAAGTAAATTTTAATGAAATTGAACATGAAAATGATACTACATGTCTTGAGGTTGCTGATTTTGTTGAAGGAACAATGGATTAAGATTTTTTTTTAATAATGTGTGATATGCTTGTATTAATTTTATATTTGAAAGATGTACAAACTTAAGTATTTGTATGTTGTTTGGTGTATCCAATATTTGAAATGATAATGTTAAATAATTTATGTTGATTTACTCTCTATTTAATCTTATTTCTATTTCAAGAAGGTTAGACATGGAACATGTTGAAGACATTTTCATTCCAAACAGTGGAATTACCCATACAATCCTCAAATGTAAGAAATATTTCACTGAAACAAATCCTACTAAATGTGTAATAAATACAATCTCAGGTCTTGCAGATTTGATTGAAGGAACAGGTAATGTTATGTTCATATTATCAAATGGAACAAAGTTTGTCATTAATAATGCTTTATACTCTCCAAAATCAAGGAGAAAATTGTTAAGTTTTAATGACATATATCGTCAAGGATATGACACTGAAACCACAACTGAAGGTAATATGAAATATATTAATATTACTACTAATGTTTTGAGAAAGAAGAAAACTTTAGAAAAACTACCAAAATTGTCTTTTGTATTACATTATACTTATATACATGCAATTGAATGTAATTTAGTAGTAAAAGAAGATCCCAAAATGATGAATTTATGGCATGATCATTTAGGTCACCCTGGTTCAACAATAATGCGTAAAATAGTTAAAAGTACCCATGGTCATCCATTGAAAGGTTTAAAATTTACAAACGAAGATAAACCATGTGAAACTTGCTATCTTGGCAAGCTAATAATAAAGCATTCGACAGGTAAGATTCAAACAGAATCACATGCATTTCTTGAAAGAATTCAAGGAAATATATGTGGACTTATTCATCCACAGTCAGGACCATTAAAATACTTTATGGTATTAATTGATACATCTAGTAGATGATCATATGCATGTTTACTGTCAAGTCGTGATATGGCATTTGCAAAAAAATCTTGCATAAATAATTAAATTAAGAGCTCAATTTCTTGATTATAATATAAAGGAAATTAGACTTGACAATGCTGGTGAATTTACATCTGAATCTTTTAATTATTATTGCATGTCAATTGAAATTATTATTGAACATCATGTTCCTCATGTGCATACGCAAAATGGTTTAGCCGAGTATTTAATCAAACATCTTAAATATATTGCTAGACCATTAATTATGAAAATTAAACTACCAGTTATCATTTGGGGTCATGAAATTTTACATGCTGCAACACTCATCCGTATAAGGCCAAGTGCTAATCATAAACATACACCTTATCAACTTGCAATTAGTAAGGAACCAAATATTTCTCATTATTTGGTTGTGCAGTATATGTCCAAATATCTCCACCACATAGAACAAAGATGGGACCTCAAAGGAGGTTGGGAATATATGTGGAGTATGAATCACTTTCTATTATTAGATATCTTGAACCTTTAACAAGTGATATTTTTAGGCAAGATTTGTTGATTGTCATTTTAACGAAACAAAATTTTCAACACTAGGGGGACAAAATAAAAAATTAGAAAATGAGATAACATGGTCTGTACCCCATTTATTACATTTGAACTCATATCATAAATCATGGGAAGAAAATTATGCACTACAAGATTTAGCAAATCAATTGCCAGATTTTTTTACTGATTTAAAAAGAGTGACAAAGTCACACGTATCAGCTATAAATGTCCCACTCCGGATTGAGATTTCAAATCTAAATGATGTAGCAAGCACATCTAAGACACACTTGAAGCGTGGCTGACCTATGAGATCCAAAGACAAAAATCTCTAAAAAAGAAAAGGGATAGAAAATGTGAATATGATTGAAAGTGATCTTGAAAAGACACTAGATGATAATAAATCCACAATTGAAAACGTGCTCTCGAAAAAAGCACAAGATGATGATAATGAGATCATTCATAATGAAAATGAAAACAAGAATGATTGTGAAATTTCAATTAATTATATTGATACGGGAACTTTGTGGAACCAAAAAGATATAAATATAGATGAAATATTTTAATTCTCCATTGCATGTGAAATTATGAATGAAAATGATAATCCCGAACCAAGAACAATGAATGAATGTCAAAATAGACATGATTAGAAAAATTGGAAGGATTCAATAGATACTGAATTAAATTCTCTTAAAAATCAAAAAGTATTTGGCCTCATTACGACTATACCAAAAGATGTGAAACCGGTTGGGTATAAGTGGGTCTTTGTAAGAAAACGAAATGAGAAAAATGAGATTGTCAAATACAAGGCTCATTTTATTGCACAAGGTTTTTATCAAAGACCAGGAATCAATTATGAGATAACTTATTCTTCTGTTATGGATGTCATTACTTATCATTATTTAATTGGTTTATCAGTATTTAACAATCTTGATATGTATCTTATGGATGTTGTTACTGCTTATTTGTATGGATCACTTGATATTGATATATACATGAAAATTCCAGAAGGATTTAAAATTCCCGAGACATCAAAACCTAGAGAAATATATACAATTAAGTTACAAAGGTCATTGTATCGATTAAAACAATCAGGGCGCATGTGGTATAATAGGCTAAGTGAATATTTACTTAAAAAAGGCTATGAAGATAATTCTAGTTTCCCTAGTATTTTTATAAGAAAAATAATATATGGTTTTGTAATAATTGTTGTCTATGTTGATGATTTAAATATCATTGGAACTAATATAGAAATAAAGTAAGCAAGAGACTACTTAGAGAAAGAATTCGAAATAAAAGATTTGAAAAAAAAAAAACAAAGTTCTACCTTGGTTTACAAATTGAGTGTACTAAAAATGGTATATTGGCACATCAATCAAATTATACAGAAAAAGAGTATTGAAAAGGCTTAACATGGACAAAGAAAACCCTTTAAGTACTCCAATGATGGGTAGAGCACTTAACATTAAAAATGATCCATTTAGATATAAGGAAGGTAATGAAGAAGATCTTGACTGTAAAATCCATTGGGGCACTCATGTACCTTACTAACTATACAAGACCTGATATAACTTTTGCATTAAATTTATTAGCAAAGTTCAGTTCATGTCCTACAAAAAGACATTGAAAAAGGAATAAAGCATATATTTCGATATCTTCGAGGTACACCAGACCTTGGTTTATTTTATTCTAACAATACAAAACTAGTTTACTTGGTTATGCAGAGCATGATATTTGTCAGATCCACATAATGCTAAATTACAGACTGGATATATATTTACATATGGTAACACTGTAATATCATGGAGATCACAAAAGCAAACACTTGTAGAAACTTCTTCAAATCATGCTGAAGTAATTGCTCTTCATGAAGCAAGCAAAGAATGTAGATGGTTATGATCGGTAACTAGACATATCCAAGGAACATCTGGTTTACCCATTGATAATAGTTCAATAATTTTATATGAAGACAATGCTGCATGTGTTACCTAGATGAAAGAAGGTTACATCAAAAGTGACAAACCAAGCATATCCCTCCAAAGTTATTCTCATTCACACAATAACTTGAAAGAAACAAAGAATTTAATATTCAATATATCCGTTCATGTTATAATATGAAAGATCTCTTCACAAAGTTACTTCTGATGGAAAATTGCGATCTAAACGCAGCGGAAACAAAAATTTCCTTTAGTGATCCTTACGAATGAGCATGGTCAGTGATAGAATCGTTACCTCTTTGTGGCGATTCAGATCTTTGATGCAGCGATCACAAGCGTTGATGAAGTGCAACGCCTCTACTCAGTCCACACGAACAGCTTCCGGTCACAGTGCTAGCTGCTTACGAACGGAATTATTTGAGTGAGAAAAGAGAATCAAAAACGAAATTGCATCAAGTGAAAGCTTCATCACAAGGGTTCCTTTTATAGACTCTCTTGTGGGCTGCGGGCTAAAAACCCAATTCACATGATCCATAATAATATTATATATTATTATAATAACTATTATTATAATAAATATATTTATTTTATTATTATTTTATAACCATTATAAAATAACAATAATTATTATTATATTATCCGAATTTCTATTTTTCACTTAAGTGCACCGTACCTTACGGTGTTCCTTTGATTTCTCTATCTCTCATCAAACTGTCCTTATGTGTGTGACCCTGTAGGATTTCGTAACGTTGGTAATTATATTAAATTATATATTTAACATAATAAACAGTAAGCGGTATCTAGCAACACATCACTGCTACCCAAGTCACGAAAATGTCATGTGATCTGACAAAACCTTTTTCGTGATAATATATGTTTGTACAATTACCCTTTTGCCCCTATGTCTATATTGAACACAAGGCATACATTGTGTCATCCTTGTCCAGTTCAATATTGGGCCCTTAGACATTTCTCCTGTTATGCAGGATTGGCAAATTCCATCTAGGACACTCATGTCCCTCAGCATGCTTCGTGGAGTGCCCATCAACTGTCTTTATGATCATCCAATTACGGATAATGTTTGATCAGCAATAAAGCACCCGACTCTACATCTAGGGTCCATAGTGGTTTCAGGTCGAAGGGTGGTAATACACCATTATCACCATGAGAATAACTTATGACACTTTGCATAACATACTATGTAGTATTCTCATAGCGGGTCAATCCGGTATAAATATTACTCCTAATATTTATACCTATGTCAAGACTTGATAACTCTTTATCCATGATCCATGAGATGTGATCATCAGTCTATCTTCATAATAGTCTCAATGCTTTTAATGTTATCCCACTTTGCAATAAAGCTTGACTACGGATATTTTAAGAATAATGTCTTTATGTTTAATGGGATCTCATGATTAAGTCACACTTAACATTTCATTAAACAGACTAACTATTCTAGGGACTTTATTATTCTGAAAGACAAACATAATAAAGAAATGCCTTTTATTATTAAACGAATAATCTGATACAAGTACCAAAAAGTATTGGCCTCTAGGGCTTACACCAACAATCTCCCACTAGCACTAGAGCCAATTAGGCATACCCTTAATACCCATAGATCTAGTATGACCATCATGCTTCTGTTGCGCAAGAGGCTTTGTTAATGGGTCAGCGATATTGTCAAGTGTAGGTACTCTGCATATCTTCACATCTCCCCGATCGATTATCTCTCGAATGAGGTGATAACGCCTAAGTATGTGTTTGGATCGTTGGTGAGATCTAGGTTCCTTATCTTGTGCGATAGCACCATTGTTATCACAATATAAGCCAATGGGATCCACAATGCTAGGGACTATGCCAAGTTCACTAATGAACTTCTTGATCCAAACAGCTTCCTTTGCTGCATTTGAGGCAGCAATGTACTCGGCCTCAGTTGTAGAATCAGCAACTGTTTCTTGCTTTGAACTTTTCCAGCTCACAGCGCCACCATTGAGACAGAACACATAACCAGATTGTGATCTAAAATCATCCTTATCTGTCTGGAAGCTAGCATCAGTGTAACCAATTACATCAAGCTCTTCCTGACCTCCATATATCAAGAATGAATCCTTAGTCCTTCTCAAGTACTTAAGGATATTCTTGACAGCTACCCAGTGAGCATCACCGGGATCAGATTGGTACCTACTCGTTGCACTTAATGCATACGAGACATCTGGTCGAGTACATAACATGGCATACATGATAGATCCTATTGCAGATGCATATGGAATCTTATTCATGCGATCCCTTTCTTCCTTAGTTGAAGGGGATTGTGTTTTTGATAAACACAGACCATGTTGCATAGGTATGAATCCTTTCTTGGAATCATGCATATTAAAGCGTCTCAACACTTTATCTATGTATGTACTCTGACTTAGGCCAAGCAGTTTTTGTGATCTATCTCTATAGATCCTAATTCCTAATATATAGGCTACTTCACCTAGGTCTTTCATAGAAAAACAATTCCCTAACCAAGTCTTCACTTGTTGCAAGGTAGGGACATCATTTCCAATGAGTAATATGTCATCTACATATAATACCAGAAACAAGATCATGCTCCCACTAACCTTCTTGTAGACACAAGGTTCATCTTCATTTTTGATGAATCCATATTGTTTTACGGTTTCATCAAAACGAAGATTCCAGCTTCTGGAAGCTTGCTTCAATCCATAGATTGATCGCTGTAACTTGCATATCTTTTGGGCATCTTGTGGTATGTCAAATCCTTCAGGTTGTGTCATGTACACATCCTCAAGAAGATTCCCATTAAGAAAAGCAGTTTTGACATCCATCTGCCATATTTCATAATCATGATATGCAGCGATGGCAAGTAAAATCCGAACAGATTTAAGCATTGCAACTGGTGAAAAGGTTTCATCATAGTCAACCCCATGAATTTGTTTATAGCCTTTTGCAACCAGTCTTGCTTTATAGGTATGTACCTTACCATCCATGTCAGTCTTCTTCTTGAAGACCCACTTGCATCCTATAGGGTTAACTCCTATAGGAGGTTCTACCAACGTCCAAACCTGGTTTGTGTACATGGAATCCATTTCAGATTTCATGGCTTCTAGCCACTTCTCAGACTTAGGACCAGTTATGGCCTCTTTGTAGGTCACAGGCTCATCTTGATCCATGAGTAATACATCACCCTGATCACTTATGAGATATCCATATCTCTCAGGTTGGTGACGTATCCTGCTTGACCTACGCTGGTCTTGTTCTACTTGAGCAGGTTGCTCTTCCACAACTACTTGTGTTTCCCGCTCTAGTTCCTCCATAGGTGTTTCAATGTTTTGTGATTCTTGAATTTCTTCAAGCTCTATTTTCCTCCCACTGTTTCCTTTGGAAATAAAATCCCTTTCCAGAAAGACTCCAGTTCGAGCGACAAACACTTTGCCCTCAGAAGGATTGTAGAAGTAATATCCTCTTGTTTCTTTAGGATACCCCACAAATAAGCATTTGTCAGATTTGGGCTCAAGCTTGGTTGAAATTTGTCGTTTGACGTAAACTTCGCAACCCCAAATCTTCATGTAAGACATATGTGGTTTCTTACCACTCCATATCTCATATGGTGTCTTATCAACCTTTTTGGATGGAACACGGTTAAGTGTGTAAGCTGCTGTTAATAATGCATGTCCCCAAAAGGAGTTTGGAAGATCGACGTGACTCATCATGGATCGGACCATGTCTAACAAGGTTCGATTTCTTCTCTCAAATACACCATTCCATTATGGTGTTCCAGGAGGAGTAAGTTGGGATAGAATCCCATACTCTTTTAGATGGTCATCAAATTCTAGGCTTAAATATTCACCGCCTCGATCTGATCGAAGAACTTTAATATTCTTACCCAGTTGGTTTTGTACTTCATTCTTGAATTCCTTGAACTTTTCAAAGGACTCAGATTTGTGTTTCATTAAATACACATATCCGTATCTACTGAAGTCATCAGTAAAAGTGATGAAGTACTGAAAACCTCCTCTGGCTGGTATGTTCAGTGGTCCACATACATCAGTATGTATGAGTGCCAAAAGATCATTAGCCCTTTCACCTTTTCCTGTGAATGGGGACTTTGTCATCTTTCCAATTAAACAAGATCTGCATGTCTCATATGATTCATAATCAAAAGAGTCCAAGAGTCCATCTTTATGGAGTTTGGAAATGCGTTTCTCATTTATGTGGCCTAATCGACAGTGCCAAAGGTAAGTTGGATTCAACTCATTAGGTTTCAACCTTTTAGTATTAATGTTATAAATTGGCATTTCAAGATCAAGGACATATAGTCCATTATTCATTTTTGCAGTAGCATAGAATATATCATTCAAATAAATGGAGCAACAATTGTTCCTTATTATGAATGAAAAACCAAACTTGTCCAAACAGGAAACGGAAATAATATTCCTGCTAATTGCAGGTACATAATAACAGTTCTCTAACTGAATTATTAAACCACTAGGTAAAGTTAAAACATAAGTTCCTACAGCTAAAGCAGCAACCTTTGCTCCATTGCCAACTCGTAGGTCAACTTCACCTTTTGCCAAATCTCTACTCCTTTTTAGCCCCTGCACATTAGTACAAATGTGAGAACCGCATCCAGTATCTAATACCCATGATGCAGAAGTAGATAAATTAATTTCAATAACAAAAATACCTGAATTTGAAGTCTCTACTCCATTATTCTTATCTTCCAGGTACTTTGGGCAATTTCTCTTCCAATGTCCGGTCTTACCGCAATGGAAGCAAGTGCCCTCCTTTGCTATTCCTCCACTAGGCTTAAAAACAGGAGGAGTGGGTTTGGGTTTGTCAACTTCCTTGCCTTTCCCTCTACCACCCTGTTTGATGGGCCTCTTGTTCTGTTTCTTTCCATTACTGACCATCAGAATGGATTTCCCTTTTGTCTTCATATTCTGTTCAGCAGTTCTCAACATGCCTAGCAGTTTTGGAAGACTTTTGTCCAAGTCATTCATATTGAAATTCAGGACAAACTGACTGAAGCTCTCTGGCAACGATTGCAAGATCAGATCAATCGCAAGTTCTTTTCCAAGGGGAAACCCTAATCTGTCAAGGTTCTCCACATACCCAATCATCTTGAGTACATGGGGACTTACAGGGGCTCCCTCAGCTAACTTGTTGTTAAAAAGGGACTTTGAAACCTGAAACCTCTCATTTCTTGCTTGCTCTTGATAAAGCATTTTCAGATGTCCGATCATATCGAACGCAGACATGTTCTCGTGTTGCTTTTGCAACTCAGAGTTCATGGTAGCAAGCATGAGGCAAGCGGTTTCATTGGCATCATCGAAATGCTTCTTATAAGCATCTCTTTCTGCCTTTGGTGCAGAACTAGGAGGTTCCTCCTCAGGAACTGGTGTCTCCAAGACATACAGCTTCTTATCGTGCTTGAGGACAATCCTCAGATTACGGTGCCAATCCAGGAAATTTGTCCCAGACAATTTTTCCTTATCTAGGATGGATCGCAAAATATTGTTCGATGTGTTTGTTGTCATGGTAATCTACAAGAGAAATATGAAAATATAAGTATCATTAAAACAACATATTTAATTAGGCCTTTAATCAAATATGCTCCCACTATTTTATTCAAAACAAATGACCCTCATCATTTGATTCGGAAAATCCCGTTGGAAGACTTTCTAGTGGGTCGAGATCCATGTTTCACTTTGTTTTAAGTCAGCGTTAGGTTGATTACACAAAACTAAGTTATTTAGGTAGGAACTCCTTCCAATTGTATCTCATACAACTCTCGAATATTTTCAATTGGGTGAATAACTCCTTATTCTGATCCATCACATGAATCATTCCCAATTCTTGCTTCTAAACATATATAATCTTATTATAATTTGTTTAGTTAAGTTTGACCCATTGTTTTAGCAATTGGATATTACAATTATCCCATCACACCTTACTAATATAGAACATGCACCTCGCGTAGGCGAAACCTACAATGCTCGATACTAGTCTTGATGAGTGCTAAAAATTGGAAAGCATAAACTTAATATTTAATTTTGAGGGAATTTGTTATTAGTTTGATCTCACCGGCTTAACATGCAAAACGTCTCTCACATGCATCAACATACAATTACATGCATCAACATACATATAAAAAGATACAATTATGGCCCCTAACGCAATTGTTCTCTCAAGCCAATGAGAGAACCTAAGCTAACCTAATAACGATCTAAGCTTCTCCAAGCATGATCTCCAAGGTTATCCTCCTTTAATATTGAATACTTCCTTTTTTTTCATAATATAATATTACATTACATATAAGAAAACTCGTTTTACATACGAGGGAGTGAGATGAGAAAAGAAGTTACATAAAGAGATTGAGAGAGAGGCACGACACGCAGGCCGTATTCAAAAATCCCAAAACAATAATAAAGGATAAACTAAGGCCATAACTGATCACCACAAATAAATAATAATAAACACACTTTTATTATTAGTTTAAAATTCCGATAATTAAATAAACTAAATTAAATTTCGGCTGATTGATCACACTTTGCAGACTTAGTCGGGGGTTCCGCTGCCCGGTCATATGCAGGTTTACTGTCAAGTCGACCAGATGTCTCGTATGCATTAAGTGCAACGAGTAGGTACCAATCTGATCCTGGTGATGCTCACTGGGTAGCTGTCAAGAATATCATTAAAATACTTTATGGTATTAATTGATACATCTAGTAGATGATCATATGCATGTTTACTGTCAAGTCGTGATATGGCATTTGCAAAAAAATCTTGCATAAATAATTAAATTAAGAGCTCAATTTCTTGATTATAATATAAAGGAAATTAGACTTGACAATGCTGGTGAATTTACATCTGAATCTTTTAATTATTATTGCATGTCAATTGAAATTATTATTGAACATCATGTTCCTCATGTGCATACGCAAAATGGTTTAGCCGAGTATTTAATCAAACATCTTAAATATATTGCTAGACCATTAATTATAAAAATTAAACTACCAGTTATCATTTGGGGTCATGAAATTTTACATGCTGCAGCACTCATCCGTATAAGGCCAAGTGCTAATCATAAACATACACCTTATCAACTTGCAATTAGTAAGGAACCAAATATTTCTCATTATTTGGTTGTGTAGTATATGTCCAAATATCTCCACCACATAGAACAAAGATGGGACCTCAAAGGAGGTTGGGAATATATGTGGAGTATGAATCACTTTCTATTATTAGATATCTTGAACCTTTAACAAGTGATATTTTTAGGCAAGATTTGTTGATTGTCATTTTAACGAAACAAAATTTTCAACACTAGGGGGACAAAATAAAAAATTAGAAAATGAGATAACATGGTCTGTACCCCATTTATTACATTTGAACTCATATCATAAATCATGGGAAGAAAATTATGCACTACAAGATTTAGCAAATCAATTGCCAGATTCTTTTACTGATTTAAAAAGAGTGACAAAGTCACACGTATCAGCTATAAATGTCCAACTCCGGATTGAGATTTCAAATCTAAATGATGTAGCAAGCACATCTAAGACACACTTGAAGCGTGGCTGATGTCTCATATGCATTAAGTGCAACGAGTAGGTACCAATCTGATCCCGGTGATGCTCACTGGGTAGCTGTCAAGAATATCATTAAAATACTTTATGGTATTAATTGATACATCTAGTAGATGATCATATGCATGTTTACTGTCAAGTCGTGATATGGCATTTGCAAAAAAATCTTGCATAAATAATTAAATTAAGAGCTCAATTTCTTGATTATAATATAAAGGAAATTAGACTTGACAATGCTGGTGAATTTACATCTGAATCTTTTAATTATTATTGCATGTCAATTGAAATTATTATTGAACATCATGTTCCTCATGTGCATACGCAAAATGGTTTAGCCGAGTATTTAATCAAACATCTTAAATATATTGCTAGACCATTAATTATGAAAATTAAACTACCAGTTATCATTTGGGGTCATGAAATTTTACATGCTGCAACACTCATCCGTATAAGGCCAAGTGCTAATCATAAACATACACCTTATCAACTTGCAATTAGTAAGGAACCAAATATTTCTCATTATTTGGTTGTGCAGTATATGTCCAAATATCTCCACCACATAGAACAAAGATGGGACCTCAAAGGAGGTTGGGAATATATGTGGAGTATGAATCACTTTCTATTATTAGATATCTTGAACCTTTAACAAGTGATATTTTTAGGCAAGATTTGTTGATTGTCATTTTAACGAAACAAAATTTTCAACACTAGGGGGACAAAATAAAAAATTAGAAAATGAGATAACATGGTCTGTACCCCATTTATTACATTTGAACTCATATCATAAATCATGGGAAGAAAATTATGCACTACAAGATTTAGCAAATCAATTGCCAGATTCTTTTACTGATTTAAAAAGAGTGACAAAGTCACACGTATCAGCTATAAATGTCCCACTCCGGATTGAGATTTCAAATCTAAATGATGTAGCAAGCACATCTAAGACACACTTGAAGCGTGGCTGACCTATGAGATCCAAAGACAAAAATCTCTAAAAAAGAAAAGGGATAGAAAATATGAATATGATTGAAAGTGATCTTGAAAAGACACTAGATGATAATAAATCCACAATTGAAAACGTGCTCTCGAGAAAAGCACAAGATGATGATAATGAGATCATTCATAATGAAAATGAAAACAAGAATGATTGTGAAATTTCAATTAATTATATTGATACGGGAACTTTGTGGAACCGAAAAGATATAAATATAGATGAAATATTTTAATTCTCCATTGCATGTGAAATTATGAATGAAAATGATAATCCCGAACCAAGAACAATGAATGAATGTCAAAATAGACATGATTAGAAAAATTGGAAGGATTCAATAGATACTGAATTAAATTCTCTTAAAAATCAAAAAGTATTTGGCCTCATTACGACTATACCAAAAGATGTGAAACCGGTTGGGTATAAGTGGGTCTTTGTAAGAAAACGAAATGAGAAAAATGAGATTGTCAAATACAAGGCTCATTTTATTGCACAAGGTTTTTATCAAAGACCAGGAATCAATTATGAGATAACTTATTCTTCTGTTATGGATGTCATTACTTATCATTATTTAATTGGTTTATCAGTATTTAACAATCTTGATATGTATCTTATGGATGTTGTTACTGCTTATTTGTATGGATCACTTGATATTGATATATACATGAAAATTCCAGAAGGATTTAAAATTCCCGAGACATCAAAACCTAGAGCAATATATACAATTAAGTTACAAAGGTCATTGTATCGATTAAAACAATCAGGGCGCATGTGGTATAATAGGCTAAGTGAATATTTGCTTAAAAAAGGCTATGAAGATAATCCTAGTTTCCCTAGTATTTTTATAAGAAAAATAATATATGGTTTTGTAATAATTGTTGTCTATGTTGATGATTTAAATATCATTGGAACTAATATAGAAATAAAGTAAGCAAGAGACTACTTAGAGAAAGAATTCGAAATAAAAGATTTGAAAAAAAAAACAAAGTTCTACCTTGGTTTACAAATTGAGTGTACTAAAAATGGTATATTGGCACATCAATCAAATTATACAGAAAAAGAGTATTGAAAAGGCTTAACATGGACAAAGAAAACCCTTTAAGTACTCCAATGATGGGTAGAGCACTTAACATTAAAAATGATCCATTTAGATATAAGGAAGGTAATGAAGAAGATCTTGACTGTAAAATCCATTGGGGCACTCATGTACCTTACTAACTATACAAGACCTGATATAACTTTTGCATTAAATTTATTAGCAAAGTTCAGTTCATGTCCTACAAAAAGACATTGAAAAAGGAATAAAGCATATATTTCGATATCTTCGAGGTACACCAGACCTTGGTTTATTTTATTCTAACAATACAAAACTAGTTTACTTGGTTATGCAGAGCATGATATTTGTCAGATCCGCATAATGCTAAATTACAGACTGGATATATATTTACATATGGTAACACTGTAATATCATGGAGATCACAAAAGCAAACACTTGTAGAAACTTCTTCAAATCATGCTGAAGTAATTGCTCTTCATGAAGCAAGCAAAGAATGTAGATGGTTATGATCGGTAACTAGACATATCCAAGGAACATCTGGTTTACCCATTGATAATAGTTCAATAATTTTATATGAAGACAATGCTGCATGTGTTACCTAGATGAAAGAAGGTTACAGCAAAAGTGACAAACCAAGCATATCCCTCCAAAGTTATTCTCATTCACACAATAACTTGAAAGAAACAAAGAATTTAATATTCAATATATCCGTTCATGTGATAATATGAAAGATCTCTTCACAAAGTTACTTCTGATGGAAAATTGCGATCTAAACGCAGCGGAAACAAAAATTTCCTTTAGTGATCCTTACGAATGAGCATGGTCAGTGATAGAATCGTTACCTCTTTGTGGCGATTCAGATCTTTGATGCAGCGATCACAAGCGTTGATGAAGTGCAACGCCTCTACTCAGTCCACACGAACAGCTTCCGGTCACAGTGCTAGCTGCTTACGAACGGAATTATTTGAGTGAGAAAAGAGAATCAAAAACGAAATTGCATCAAGTGAAAGCTTCATCACAAGGGTTCCTTTTATAGACTCTCTTGTGGGCTGCGGGCTAAAAACCCAATTCACATGATCCATAATAATATTATATATTATTATAATAACTATTATTATAATAAATATATTTATTTTATTATTATTTTATAACCATTATAAAATAACAATAATTATTATTATATTATCCGAATTTCTATTTTTTACTTAAGTGCACCGTACCTTACGGTGTTCCTTTGATTTCTCTATCTCTCATCAAAATGTCCTTATGTGTGTGACCCTGTAGGATTTCGTAACGTTGGTAATTATATTAAATTATATATTTAACATAATAAACAGTAAGCGGTATCTAGCAACACATCACTGCTACCCAAGTCACGAAAATGTCATGTGATCTGACAAAACCTTTTTCGTGATAATATATGTTTGTACAATTACCCTTTTGCCCCTATGTCTATATTGAACACAAGGCATACACTGTGTCATCCTTGTCCAGTTCAATATTGGGCCCTTAGACATTTCTCCTGTTATGCAGGATTGGCAAATTCCATCTAGGACACTCATGTCCCTCAGCATGCTTCGTGGAGTGCCCATCAACTGTCTTTATGATCATCCAGTTACGGATAATGTTTGATCAGCAATAAAGCACCCGACTCTACATCTAGGGTCCATAGTGGTTTCAGGTCGAAGGGTGGTAATACACCATTATCACCATGAGAATAACTTATGACACTTTGCATAACATACTATGTAGTATTCTCATAGCGGGTCAATCCGGTATAAATATTACTCCTAATATTTATACCTATGTCAAGACTTGATAACTCTTTATCCATGATCCATGAGATGTGATCATCAGTCTATCTTCATAATAGTCTCAATGCTTTTAATGTTATCCCACTTTGCAATAAAGCTTGACTACGGATATTTTAAGAATAATGTCTTTATGTTTAATGGGATCTCATGATTAAGTCACACTTAACATTTCATTAAACAGACTAACTATTCTAGGGACTTTATTATTCTGAAAGACAAACATAATAAAGAAATGCCTTTTATTATTAAACGAATAATCCGATACAAGTACCAAAAAGTATTGGCCTCTAGGGCTTACACCAACAACTTCCTACATCAATTTTCAAGAAGCATGTACAAAACATTGGAATGCATCAACTTCGAGAAAGAAGAACTATATGTGCTCTGTTGAGGGGGAGAATCATGTTGTACTCTTTCTCCCTTATTAAGATTTTTATCCCAATGCGTTTTTCCTAATAAGGTTTTTAACGAGTCAATATATGTTCTCATAAGTTTCTCTTTGATAAGACATCAATGGAGTACCGTAATAGATATTTCAAAGGGGGAGTGTTATAATATTATTATCATTATGATAATATTATTATTTAGAAATATCTATCTAAATAGTAATGACAAATTATTGTAGATACATAATTTGTCAAAATTAAAATAGTAAATCCAATTATTACATTAGTATAATAGTTGCATTCCTAGTAGTATAAATACTACCTTTGGCTAATATAAAAATACACCAAAAATTTTTTACTTTAAAAATGCAAAAGTATTCCCCCTTCTTCAATCTTTTCATCTAAACTTAATAGTTACAACTAATTTAGTAACTTATACTAGTTTATAAATATTAACAAATATTCAAAATCGGTTTTTCTCAACAATTTTCTATTTTAGATAGACATGCAACTATTGAATCAAGTTTATCTTCAATCAAGTTTATTTGATGAATCATGTTATTCGACCAAATATTCAAGCTTCCTTCAGCACTTTCGCATCCCACATCCGTCTTCTTCTTTAGGGGATTTCTTATCTCACTCCTTGAGTCTCTTAGCCACCATGCACGTTTCCTTAAATGCCCTCAGGTTCCGAAGATATATCTCCGGACGCACCTTTTTTTACTCAACTTTAGATTTTTTCGGAGATACATCTCCGGAATCACCATAAAGCATGTAATTTATTCGTTTTTGAGTTAGATCCTCAAATTTACAAATAAATTATTTTCGGAGATATATCTCCGAAAACAATTTATTTGTAAATTTGAGGGTCTGATTCAGAAACAAATAAAATACGTGTTTTATGCTGATTCCAGAGATGTATCTCTGGAAAAATTTAAAGTTAAGTAAAAAAAATGTGTGTCTAGAGATATATCTCCGAAACCCGAGGGCATTTAAGGAAACGTGCATGGTGGCTAAGAGACCCAATGGGCGTCATAAGAAACTCTCCTTCTTTAATGGTTATATTGGATGGAGGTCTCAAAAGTTTACTTCTTAAGAAAATTTAAGACGACAATAGAAATGAAAATTTATATTAATAGTGACAAAAATTAAATAATATGAGAGTAATATGTGAGATGATACTAGCTAGTCAATGTAGAATTAAAAAAAAAAGTATTCAACGTGTCATATATGTATATTGAGTGAGTCAGTTCACTGAAGGTCTAAAAGAAAACGATCTTCATATGACAATGGTATAATTTAGTTTCTTACGTGAAATAAAATAAAAATCAGAAGACAAAAGTAGAAACTTTTACCCAAATAATCCAATTTTTCAAAAAAACTCCCAAAATACCCCACTTTCCAAAAATATTCCCAAAGTATCTCAGTTAGGGTTTGAACTTACACAAGGGCGCCAATCCAATTGAAAATCCTTTATTAAGGGCATAAGGTTGTCGCCAATTGATCTGGAGAAACCTCATGCAGTCTACAATCCAATTGGTGACTTAGTTATGTACTTTAAAGGGTGTCACCAATTCATCTACAGACCTCTTATATTTTGAATTTTTCTTCTATAAATAGAGGTGTTTTAATCATTTACTTCCACATCTCATTTGATATCTTTGTCCTACTGATAACATGTATCATCATCGGTGGGGAAAAGTTGCCTATTCAAGAGAGAAGCCTCCGATGGACATGCTGTTTTGGAACATACAAAGTTTCAATCAACTTAAGAGGGATCTGAATCGGTGGTTGGAAGGAGACATTGGTGAAGGGAAAAAAATCCGTCGTATCGAGAGACTTGATCGGCTGCATGGATGGGTTCGTGTTAAGACCGACAAAGATGCGAAGGAAGTCATGTTTGGGCCGAATGAAATTAGTTTGATTGTTGTAATTAGTTAGGAATGTTGTAATAACCTAGTTAATGTTTTATGTTTTATGAAATTAGTATGTGTTGTGTGTTGTTAGTGTTGTTTGTTGTTAAGACCGTTGTAACAAAGACTCATCAATATATAAAAATATTTGGTTATAACAAATGAAAGAATAAGCTAACTCATGAAGCAGATGTGCCTCCGACATTGGGACAATTTTTTCGGTTGTGTTCAGGCTGACGACATATACTACACAATCTTATCAGTTTATTAGCCGTATCCATTTGGGTTCTTATACACTTGCTGTTTGGGCATTTCTTTTTCTTTCTTCTCATGTCATCGTTATGCCAAACTATGTCACCTTGGTGTGGAGGCCCGTAATCCTTCGTTGGTAGCACTGCGAAGCCTTCTTTGTATACGTTCATAACATTAATTGTCTTGTAAACATCAGATAGATAGCCATAAGCATACTGACGAGCATATGTGCATGCCACAATGACATGTGAGCAAGGTACACTGAAGGTCAGGTACTTGCCACAGTCACACCAACATCTGTTAAGTCTGGCAGCATAGGATAAATTGGGCCTCCCCTCATTATGGTCCATTGTTTCTTGTACACTGAATGTTTGCCTATGACGGTCGAAGACTGTAACTGCATGTGTGTTGGCTCTGATAGTATCCTCTTTCATCAATTTCATTATGCTTTCACTGAATACTTGACCCGACGTTAACACTGCACTCCATCTTTTGCCTCTTGTTACGAAAAGTGATGCCAACATTTAATATATTGATCTCACCAAAGCGGTGATTGGAAGGTTTCTAATTACTTTGAATACCCTATTCATGGATTCCATAAGGTTTGTCGTCATGTGGCCCCAACGAAATCCACCATCAAAATTCCTTGTCCACTTTTCGAGTGGAATATTATCTAACAAGCTTCCTGCATCTGTGTAACACCCTTTTCTACCCCACAATTAAAAGGCACATTTTTCACATAGATCAGAGTAAAATATTAAATTTTATAAAAAATCACCTCAAAAGGATGTACATTTCTCAATAGCTCAAAATAAGTCAATGCTTCGTAAACAACGGGTTTTCTCAAAATAATCAATTCGCACAAAGCAGCGGAACTCAAAGGCATAAATTAAGGTTTCCTCATCAGGCAAAAATAAGCAAAATAACTCATCAGTATATATTTTAACTCAAAAGAACCCAACCCAATGTTACATATCAGAGCAAGACCCTCTAAGCTAACCAAAAGGCTAACAACTCAAAGACTTCAAAAATCCTCAACGGCGTCCACGGCTAAACCTGATCACCTGGATGTTACCCACGTGGAGGTAACATTCAAACAGGCAGGGTGAGTAAAACAATTCATAATAAATAATGTATACAAATCAACATATAAACGACGTCATATTCACATTCAACACATTCATATCCTTCAATAGGCCTCGAAGGCCACAACATCATAATTTATACAAAAAGGCTCATAAATGCAAATGCAACATAGACTCAATGCATGTGGTACCAATCATCACAGCACGATAGACACTGGGCCATCAACCCTCCATAGATCCCCATCAATAGGATCAATTCTGCTAGAGAACCGGAGCACATCAAAACACTTCACATCCACACAATGGGATTGAAGCCAAAGTAATCGAGGTCCTGAACCGAAGTCCGGATGCACATGAATGCATGATGCACACGTCACAAATCATCCTCATAACAACATCATATGTGCATCATCATTCATCATATTCATCATCATCAAACGTCATAGCTCATCATCATACGTAATATCATCATAGTTCATCATAATAATCATCATCATACATCATAGAAATCATCATATAATCATATACAAATCATATAGCGCTCACATTCATACTCATATTAATTCATCATATTATCACATATTATCACATATTATCACATATTATCACATATTAATTCATAATTATACCCGCGGTAATTCTCATACTGTCGCCTATTAATCACATAAACTTCACAGTCCTACTCATGTTAATTCATCATATTATCACCTATTATCACAGTTACCCTCATGGTAATTCATCAGAAAAATTGCAGCATCAAAACATCAAGACATCACTGAACCAGAACATGATTCATTAATAGAACATATACACAATTGACTTCTCAAACATAATTAGATATAAAAATATTTGGAAACCAATTCCCTTATCTATACTATGTTATATCCCTGTTCATTAGCTTTCCAACACTTCGAACGGGGTCAAAACGGACTTACGAATCAAAAGTTAGTCCAAAACAATTTCGACCGAAAACATGAACAGTCGTGACGGATAGCAAAACACTGTTATGCTCCAGAACCTAAATCAACCCAAAAGTACACACGATTCACTTCCCCAATACCCCCAAAACATCTCTAAATCACCCCTAAAATCTTACGGTGATAAAACCTACGGTTTACTAGGCCAATCCCGTAATATATTCAGCCCTAAATCATAATTTTTCTTTCAATTACACCCTAAGGCATTAGAGTTACTCACATTCAAAAATTATTATTCCTTCAGGGCCTTCAGGGTCAGACATATAACAATTCAAGGTTTTGGCCACGAAGGCCTAAGATTTCCCTTTCTCATATTATGCTCTAACTGTCAGGAATACTTACCACTATACCACAACATCAGAGTTCCAAAAACCAGATTTAGGCCACGAAGGCCAAAATTCCCTTTTCCCCAATTACGGCTAGATTTACCTATAATCGGTTTAGGCCACGAAGGCCAAAGATCATTATTTCTCATCTCTACCCTTAAAATCCCTACGGTTACAATCTCCATAATAGATTTAGGCCACGAAGGCCAAAAATCCCTTTTTCTCATAATTCCCCATAAAACCCTTAAACCCGTAAATCAACCATAATTACATCGAAAGCTACACATGGAAAATCATGAAAAGCTATACTCCCTATACCTTAGTCGATTCAAAGCCTTCACGATTATCTCCGGGAATCTTCTGCGTCCAATCTTCTCCTCAAAGCTCTCTAGCCACAATACTTTTCACGGTTCACAAATGAATCCTAATTCCCTTCAGAATTCTATTTTGTCAAACCTAGTCTTGGGCCTCACAATTTGGGCTTTTCCCATAACACTCTCACCAACTCCTCTTAAATGTCCAATTTGCACTTCTTTCACTTATATTTATTTTAATTCATAATAATATTAATATCTTCATATTATATACTATTATTCAAAATAAATAACTCAATTATGCATAATTCTTCAAAATTCCACAAAACCACCGAAAATGAATATTCTTAATTAAATAAATAAATTAAAATATTCCAATTAAATTTGGGGTGTTACAATCTGCGTGTGACATATTAATTTCGTTAAGGTAGTATTGAAATGTTGGTTGAGTTAGAGCATACCCGACATTCACAACTTTTTTGCGAAGGTTCTTGTCTTTGATTACACGCATGAAGTTTTGTGCAATATGTCTAATGCAATATACATGGGTAGAAGGAGGATTATGCCACCCGTTATCGTGGTTATTGTAGGCACTCTCTATAGCAGCATGTCTGCCTGAAATCAAACAGAGATTGGCTTGTGGAGCGACATGTGTTGTGAGATTCTTAAGGAAGAAACTCAAAGCAGAAGCGGACTCACCCTCAACCAGAGCAAAGGCTATAGGAAAGATATTATTGTTACCGTCTTGTGCAACAACCACAAGCAAGGTGCACTTGTATTTTCCGTAGAGCCATTGATTGATCTCGAGGACTGCATAGGAAATACAAGCTTTAAAATAATTCAGTTGAACAAAAGATCTTGAGTTTTAAAATTGTTTTGTTTTAATTGCAAATAAAAGAGAAAAATTGACTAATTGGTTTAAACAAATATGAGTAACATGCTAGGGGAAGTGTATGATCTGACTCAGGAACAACTCTGAATTAACACTGCAACAACTTATTGTAACTACTAATTATCGATTCTTTAGAATGTTTACTCCTAAGTCCTTAGTGAGAAAAACTTTAATCATATATCCTAATTCCTATGTCCATAGAGAATTATAAGTGAGATTAAGCAATCAATTATCAAGAATTATTCCGGTTCCTATAGGGTATCCCTAGTCCTAGGTGATATCTACTACAGAATAATCAAAAGCAAAGCCTTAACAATGAAGGTCCAACCTAATTGTTAATCATGAATCAAACCCTGTTGGTCCGACAGGGCAAGCATTAAGAACAACTAGAGATCAAATCAGTTATGAAAACAAAGTAAATGTAATTGCAATATTAATATCAGAGTCATTACAGATTCAAATCAGGGACACCCCATAGTATTGGGGGGTTTAGCTACTCATATTATTCGAAGAAAATACAAAAGAAAAACTAGACATTACAAGATAATAGGATTCATTGATCTTCAATTGCTCCCGCTCATGAAAACCTTCAGTTTCCCAATCCTCTTGATCTCTCCAATCTTGATCGTGTAATTCTTCTCTGGCCAAAAAGTCATCTTTTCCTTCTGAAAACCTGTCTTAAATACTCCCAAGTCCAACACAGTAATAGGAAAATACCCAAAATACCCTTAGGGATCACAAAGGTCCAAAAAGTAAGAAAATTGGAAGATGACTCACTTCAGCCAACACGGGCCGTGTTAGATGACACGGGCGACTGTGTTGCCCCCTGGATATCTGATAAAACAAATGGCTTCTCCAGACTTGCTGACGCGGACACCCATGTCATCCCACTATCCAATACTTTGTTTTCTTCCTCTTTCACTTCTAAAACTCTTCTGAATTTCTGCTGTTTTTCCCGGTTTTTGCTCTGATTCTTCTTGATTGCGTACCTGAACCTAAAAACAATGGAAATACCAAACCAACGCATAGAATGCAATAAAAGGACATAAAATGCAATTAAACATATAAGACAATTAACTAAAACTCATGGTAAAATAACATATAAAAACCACTGATCAACCATGTTCCATCAATTTGATTTACAGGTTTGCAGAATACAAAACCTCTTATGCATGGTTGAAACGACCAAAATAGACGGTGAAAGATGACATTTCCATCAACAATAGTTCCATCTGGCCTACATGCAAGCAATGTCTGCATGATTATAACAGTTCCTGGTGTGTATGTCTTTAGCGCTACCAAAAATCGCGGTAATTCTTTGTACGAATCCTCCAAGTTGCCAAATACTTGTTCAACAACCTTTGCCCTTGCAATCCATGTCTTCTTGTGCCAGGGAGTATAATTATATCGCGTCAGGATATGAGAGATTATTATACTCACCTTGACTAAAGGATCCTTGTTAACAAGCGACAAAATGTCTTGACATATCAATTCTATGCTTAGTTTTTGGTGATCCTGAACAATATTTATGGCAGTGCAACTGTGAGGTAGCTTTATGGAAGCTATCTTCCAAGAATCGCTTCTCTTGCTGTAAGACGCAGTAAGCTGAAACTTGCAAAGTGGATTAGACAAATAATGACATACCTTCTCAAATCAATTCATTGTACATTGAAATCAACAGACTTATCCATGTGATATTTTCTAATGGCTCGTACACAATCCTCCTTGGTATGAAACTGGTCTCCAACTTTTAATTCATTCTCTGACTGTATATACGAGTTGTGAAACATATCTACAGATCTATCATCATCTTGCAAGTCCAAGTCTTTCATATGTTGAGGCGGACAATATGCATGACCTGAAGGTATTGGCACTTGTTTGTCATCTTCAACATTGTCGTTTAACAGTTGATCTACCAACGTCTCACTTCCTTATTCTTCTTCTTCTTCTTCATTAACGACGTTGACCTCCAATTCAATTTCATCTGAGTATTCTGATTCGGTTTCATATGAGTCTACAACTGTGATTGATCGATGATCTGAGACTGTTGAGATGGAATATTTTGTTGGAGGAACGTATACAACTCAATGTAGTTGAAACTAGAAGGTTCGTGACTTATGAACATATTTTCTACATCTTCGTCATCTCGCACTTTAAGTGGATAAAATTTAACGTGGTTGGTTTTGAAAAAAACTGGATTTTGAAATATTATTTGTGCTATAGGACCAAGCCCTAATTTCAATATCAATATTTCTTTGAAATGCAAGAAACTTGTGTTTCTATTGATTATAAATCATACAATTTCGGTGTTTTGAAAACCAAACCCAGATACATCGGAGACATATGTCTCTCCGTTGTAGTGGGCGTTAACAATATATCTCGGTGCAGATGACATACTAAAATAACTAGTTAGAGACTTAGTAAAATTGCTTGTTTTGGTTTCTATCAATGTCTGCATGCATGAGACTATATTTATGTGCATGGGACGTGTATTAATTCACCATATTAATTGGCAATATAGTCAAGCAGAATTAACGAATGCGCCACATGCATTGGCGACACAGTCAAGAGTAATTAATAAGGGCGCCACTTGGTCTGGCGACATGGTACAGGCTTTAATAGACTCTGTCTCCATGTGGGTGACAACATGCTATGCATGCATGCATCAAATTTCAGTCTACGTGCACAACTACTGAATCTACCAGGGGTCGCCAATTGGACTGGCACCCCTTTGTTAATGGTAAAGGCAGTCGCCAATTGGATTGACTACATGGTTCAGATGAATTTCTCACATGTGACTCTAAGTTTCCTATATAAGAATGATAGAGGCATGGGTAAATGCATCATCGGATTCATACTTGTTGTAGAGAGGTAATATCAAGTCTATTTATGTAAGTATACCAGTTATCTGATTAAATTTAATCAGTTGTAATGGCTTTGTTGACAATGGGTGAAACGCATCGAGGGACTGTCGCAAATATCGCGACTTATGTAAGTGTTCATTTTTATTGTATATGTTAATTTTTATTGTCTCTTATAATTTTTAATGACTCTTTAATTTTTTTTATTTGACAATTATGTAGAAAGTCTCTAAGTTTTGGTGTCGTGCCCATGAGTGTGTTGCACCCGACGAATTAATTCAACCATATATTGAGCTCGCTGGTTTCTGACATGTAAGTAAAATCATGTCTTACTCGGTTGATGCAAAGTTTATACTAGCTTTGCAAGAGAGATGGCACCCAAAGACACACACCTTATTTTTTCCAACCAGTGAATGTAACGTGACCTTAGAGCACGTGTACATGTTACTTGGTCTGCGTATTAATGGTAAGGCGGTCAATGGAACAACAAACCTTAATGGTTCAATTTGTGAGGAACTTTTGGGTGCCGACTTGCTAGATGAGAACTCAAGAGGCCAAGGTATCTTACTCTCGCGCCTAAAATCATGGTACGCCGGTTTTATATTAGATGAAGATTCTACAGAAGAAATGAAAATAATAAAAACCAGGTGTTATCTTATGCTTTTAATTGGTTTATTTTTATATCCCGAGGACACTGGTTCTTCTATGCACATAATGTATTTACCTTTATTGAGAGACCTAACTAAAGCAAGAGAGTATAGTTGGGTTTCGCTTATCTGTCTTATTTATATAGCTCTTTGTGTAAGTGCATAAAAAAAGCACATCTACTTTTTCTGGATACGCCGTTTTGCTCAAAGCATGAGATTGGTCTAGATTGCCATCCCTAGCGCTCGTCAACCACAACGACTTTTCCTTCCCGTATGCACAAAAGTAAGTTACTAACTTAATCTTTGTTTATTTTACCTTAATAATTATTGTTTGTAACTAATTGAATTTGAATTTTTTGTGGTTTAGATGGTCGACTAAGGGTATGACTTACAATAGATGTTCTAGACATTGTATCATTCAATATCGCAATCTGTTGGATCACCTAATACATGCAGATGTAAGGCCTCTAAACAAATCAATTTATATTTTATATCAACTATTTTATGATCTAATATTTTTCTCTTCTTCAGTTCATATGGCGTCCATATCTAAACATGGACCATCTACATGAAGTCGGAGGGGAAGATGCTGCCGTTTGGACTGCATGCGTCCCGATCATCAGATTCACAAATGTGGAGATGCACAACAGTTACCATGTCAAATTACAATTTAGAAAGCATCAAAATATCTCAGATCCTCTTGTTGACATCAGTAAATGGCATCTAAAAAGAGTTAATGATCAACGGGAGTTTCCCGAATGGAAGGATTTTGCAAAATCTGAGCGTCGTAAATGGATGAACCGCAACGCCCGTGTCTTACGTGACCCGGTGATGGCAACCCCATCTATACAAACTATTAATTATATGACTTGGTACATATCGGTTGCAGCTGGATTTGTCTCCGAAGACAGGCATTTATACGACCCACGTTAAACCACGTACACACAAGAGGCTTCAACGTCTAACCCACCAGAAAGGCCATGTTACTCACAAACTCCTACCCAACAGAGTTACCAACCCGTTCACCATCCAAACATGCCAAACATCCAACCACAATACCAAGAGCATCCTCCATACCATCTCCAACACACTGACTACTATCCAGAAACCCAATATGGTTATGGCCCCAACACAATATCAAGATATAACCATAATGAGGGTACATCATACCATAGCCATAACGCCCAGACATCTTTCCATAGCCAAAACGCTCTGACATCATACCCTGGCCCACACATTCATCCATCTCAACAACCTTATGACTTTCAAACACCACTACCATTTCAACCTTTGACCAACGAATCATTCACACCAATGTCCCCCTTCAACCGTCCAGGCCACACACCAACGACCCCTTCATCACATCTGAACTACTCTGGCATGGGTCGCACACTCAGTTTCAACACACAGGACCTAATGGAAATGCAAGAAATCCTTAAGGAACCATCTGGAAAGGTTCCTGAGACTTCAACTCCTCAAACACCTGGCGTGAATAACAACGAGGGGGACGAGCGCAACGAGTTAGGGTGCCTAGGGGATGTGGAACCGGTGGCCGGTATGACCAACCCGGTCGCTAACAATAGTTTATGTAATAGTTTTTTTAATTAATAATAATATTATTTATTTTTCGTAAAAAAATTTCAAAATATAAGGGGTCTTCAGATAAATTGGCGACACTCTTTAAAGTACATAACCAAGTTGTCAATTGAATTTGAGACTGCATGAGGTTTTTCCGGACCAATTGGCGACATCCTTATGCCCTTAACAAAGGATTGCCAATTGGATTGGCGCCCTTGTGTAAGTTCAAATCATAACTGGAGTACTTTGAAAATATTTTTAAAAAATGGAGTATTTTAAATTTTTTTTTTCAAAAATTAAATTATTTGAGTAAAAAATTCACAAAAACACTATTAACCCTTTTATACATAAAGTCACCCTATTAAATTTACAAACTACTATTTCTATCAACAAATAAACATTCAATCAAATTAAATTGAGTTTCATTATTTTTCCATTGTTAAGACAGCAACAAGTTTATACATGGAAGTTGAAATTTACGCCGGATTGAAACAGATGAAAAGTTAGATTGACTTACTAAAACCAATAAACTAAAGAGAATCACTTGTATAATTTAAATAAAATATTTAATTTTTCATTAATATATACACGTTAGTACAATAAAAGAACAGAACAAAAAAAAAACGAAAAAACAATACATTTAAAAAAGATTAATTTCAATGTTTAGTAGCTAGTGACTCAATTGAAATGAGAGCCTTGGATAGAGTATTTTAAGACCAGAAATTGTTAGAGAATTGGAAGCTTATACTTTGAAAGAAGGGAAGAAATAAATAGTAAACGCAAATATTGATAAATTCGGTGCCGCCCCTGTCACTTTCTTTATAGATTATGAAATTCTTTTTAATGTCCACAACGTCACCGATTAATGATTATGCATCTACGACATGCTATATTCCAAATTATGCATGTCAGCATCATTATAAATAGCCAAATATAATGAAGCATCAAGATTCATCCAACTAAACTTATTTGAAATATTCGTTTAAGGTTAAAAAATCAACATAGTTGGAGTTTACATATTTTTTTTATAAATAGAATATTTTTTGTGTGTATAGTTGCACTAATTAATCTTTCAAATCAAGGAGGGTTATAATAAATTACAAAACTCTATTTTGGAGAAAGTTAGGGTCGTAAACGACGTTGATGCAGCTTTGCAGATGGTTTTTTTTTGTTTTGTTTAGTTAACTACCTCTCCATTCAAAGTTTGTATTTTTATTTGAAGGTGTTTTATTAACAGAATTCTGAAAGAGGATTAACTTGTTCGAAAAGGCATTTTTCATTCTTCTCATGATTTCTGGTGTGTCTTATATTTTTAAGTTGAAGAAGATTTGAACCAACTTTTTTTAATTGTAGGGTGGCAAAGGTTATCTGAAAAAAAGTGGATTGGGAAGAGTGGGTGAATGAGGAAGTAAGGTGGAAGAGTTTCTCGAGTTAGGCTGGTGTTGAGAAGTTCAAAATGTTGAAGAAAAGGAATATAGGGATCATTTGTGTTGAGATTGTAATTCCTTATGTCGAAGCAGTGTAGCTCGACAGGAACAAGGTCTAGTCGAATTAGCCTAATGTGTATGTGTGACGAGTTGTATTAGTGTGTCGAAGTGTCGAAGCAGGTTGCTTCACACAGGATTTCGACTTAAGCCTATTTTAGTAATGTTAACTATTTTGGGTTTTTATAGTTTTGGGTTTTGGCTTGTAGTGTAAGCTAACCTAAATCTATAAATAGGGAGTAACCCTTATTTTGTACACAACACAACTCATAACATTGTATTCACAGTTTGCAGTTGCAAGTGAATAAGAAAATATTTCATCGTTTGTGAGCAGAGATAACTCTGCAGATTTTTCATCTTCTTCTCCAACGTTACGTTCTTTCTTTCTCAATCTTTTTATTATCATTGCATGAATGATAACAATCTTGAGATCAAGATTGAACATAATTCTCCATAGGTTATGGTTGAATTCCAAGATCTAGTATCTAGAGCTCCGGTTGCGATTCAATGAAACAAAACTGTGATGGGGATGAATCGTCCAAATGGGCATTTTCCAGTGAATCGTCCAATTTTCAAGAAAGATAATTATGAGAATTGGTGCAAGCAGATTAAGGTGGGTTTTCTGTTATCAAGATCTTTGGGATCTTGTAAAGGAAGGAGTGACACCGCTTGCAGAAAACGCGACAGATCAAGAAAAAGATGCACATAAAGAGTTGAAGAAGAAAGATTATAAAGCTCTTTTTATAATCCATCAATGTGTTGATCCATATAATTTTGAAAAGGTTAGTGATGTAGAATCAGTGAAGGAAGTGTGGGAAATTCTGGAGAAGTTGTTTGGAGGAGCAGAAAAGGTGAAAGAGGTGAGTTTGTAACCTCACAAGAGAACCTATGAATTGCTTCAGATGTAAGAAAGTGAAAGTATAACAGATTTCTTCACTAGAGTTACAAAACTAGTGAATCAAATCAAGGTATGTGGAGAAGTGTTGACATCAAGATCAATTGTTGCAAAGATCTTGAGGTCATTGGCTCCAAAATTCGACCACGTGGTAGTAGTCATAGAAGAGTCAAAAGACTTTTCAGTATTGACGCAGGAAGAGCTTCAAGGGACGCTTGAGTTTCATGAACAAAGGATGGCTGAAAGAGCTGTAAGAAAGTCGAAGAGTGACATGGTTTTGCAGGCGCAGTCAGAAAAAGAAAAGAAAGGCAAACAAAGTTGGAATGACAACAAAGGTAGAGGAGGCTACAACAATTTGACTGGTTGAAATCAGCAAGAAGGAAACTGGTCGAATCAGAGAAAATCCTGGAACCAAGGCAACCCAAGAGGAGGTGCTACAGGAAGAGGAAGAGGTGGTAGTTGAAAACCTGACAAAATTCACATTTAATGTTTCAATTGTCAAAAGTATGGTCATTATTTTAGTGAGTGTCGAGAAAAGAAGAAGAATCAAGAAACAGATGCAAAGCTGGCAAAATATGAAGAAGAAGAGATGTTGTTGATGGTTAAAACAAGAGATGAAGAAAGATTTCAGGACCAATGGTATTTGGACTCAGGATGCTCATCACATATGACCGATAGGAAAGATTGGTTTGTCAACACGAAGCCCTCAATAAAGAACATGGTGAAATTTGCAAATGACAATACTCTAGCAGTTGAAGGTATTGGTGATGTTCTGATTATGAGGAAAGATGGAAAGAAGCCAACAATTTCCAATGTGTTGTACATACCATACATGAAGCGTAATTTGCTCAGTATAGGGAAGTTGGTCGAAAAAAGCTACAAGGTGTCGATCGAAGACAAGATGATGAGGGTTCTCGACTCAGGTAGTAGGTTGATCTTGAAGGCTCCTATGTCTCAAAATAAAACCTTCAAGAGTGAACTTAATGTGATAGTGCATAAGTGCCTTGAAACTGCATCCAATAGAGATGAACGAATATGGCATTATTGACTTGGTCATCTCAATTTCAAAGACATCAGAGATTTGAAGAGAAGAAATATGGTTTCAGGATTACTAGAAATTAAAATTCCAAGTAAAGTGTGTGAAGAATGTGTTCAGGCAAAACATCACAAGAATAGCTTCAACAATGATGCAGGAAGTAGGTCGAAGACAATTCTTGAAGTCATATACTCTGATGTATGTGGTCCTATCCAGGTGAATTTAATTGGAGGTAACAGATACTTTGTCACATTCATAGACAACTTCAGTCAAAACTGTGGACTTACATGATCAAGAAGAAAAGTGAAGTGATCGAGGTATTTTCCAAATTCAAATCTATGGTCAAAAGACAAAGTGGTCGAAAGCTAAAGATTTTGAGGACTGATGGTGGTAGAGAGTATGTGTCGAAATATTTTGATGTATTATGTGAGAAAGAAGAGATTGTGCATGAGCTGGTGTCATACTACACTCCACAACATAATGGAATTGCAGAAAGGAAGAATAGAACCATCATGAATATAGTAAAAAGCATGTTGAAAGACAAACATCTACCCAAAGAATTATGGGGAGAAGTTGTGTCAACAACAACATACATCTTGAATAGATTTTCGACGAAGAAGCTAGAAGGAATCACGCCAGAAGAATGTTGGTCTGGTGTTAAGCCTAGCCTAAGTCATTTGAAGGTGTTTGGATCTATAACATGTATGCATCTTCCAGATCAGTTGAGAAGAAAGCTTGATGACAAGTCAAGTCAAATGATCCTAATAGAATATCATTCGACTGGAGGATACGAGTTGTTCGACCCAGTGAACAAGCAAGTTGTGATCAGCAGGGACGTGATCATAGATGAGCTTAAGTAATGAGATTGGACTAAGAATATTAAGAAGGATTCAGTAAGAATCTTATATGAAGAACTAGCTAGTGAAGTCAAAAGAGAAGTTTGACAAAAAGAAGTCAGAGGTGAAGCAGGCCCAAGCAAACCGCAACGAATAAGACACATGCCTGTAAGGTTGCAAGAATGTGTGATTACATTAGATGATGTGGTCGATGAAGAAGGTGAGTTGGTACACTATGCTTTATATACAAATGTCGAACCAGTCAATGCAGTTGAGGCATTGAAAGATTCAAAGTGAGTGAAAGCAATGAATGAGGAGTTAGAGTCTATCGAAGTCAACAACACTTGGTCACTTGTCGAATTGCCTCAAGGCAAGAAGGAAATTGATGTGAAATGGGTTTACAATTTGAAAGTGAATCCTAAAGGAGAGGTTACTCAACACAAGGTGAGACTTGTGGTGAAAGAATTTCTACAGAAGGAAGGAATCGACTTCAACAAAGTTTTTGCACCTGTTGCTAGGATCTCAACAATCAGGTTGGTTGTTGGTATAACAAACATGAAAAATTGGCACACATGTCAGAGGGATGTGAAATGTGCATTCTTAAATGAACCCTTAGATAAAGAAGTTTATGTTGCACAACCAGCTGGATTTGTGAAACAAGACGAAGAAAGAAAGGTGTACAGGCTGCATAAAACCCTGTATGGACTTAAGCAAACTCCAAGATCTTGGAACAAGAAGATCGACAACTTTCTAAGGTTGAAGAAATTTTTAAAGTTCACAACTGAGCATGGAGTATATGTAAGGGGAAGCAATAGTAAATTGCTTATACTATGTCTCTATGTCGATGACCTGTTGATAACAGGAAGCTGCAAGAAGGAGATTGAAGATTTCAAACATGATCTAAGTGAGGAGTTTGAAATTTCAAACTTGGAAAATCTTTCATACTTCTTTGGCATTGAATTCTACAAGAGTGGTAGAGGTTTGATGATGCACCAAAGAAGATATGCAAGTGAAATACTCAAGATATTTGAGATGCAAGATTGAAACCCAACTTCGACTCTAGCTGAGACCAGATTGCAACTGTCAAAGGATTCAGATGAAGATGACATCGGCCCAACCCAATATAGAAGACTTATTGGGTCACTTCAATACCTTTGTCACACAAGGCCTGACTTAGCATACATTGTGGGTATGGTAAGTAGATTCATTCAGAAGCCAAAGGTATCATACCTAGCGGTGACAAAGAGGATACTGAGGTATCTGAAAGGAACTCTCGACTATGACATTTTGTTTCCTGCAACTGATGAAGGAAAAGAATTCAAGATAGTGGGATACACTGAATTAAGTTGGTGTAGTGATGTTGAGGATAGAAAATCCACAGTTGGCTATATGTTTATGTTAGGTGGTGCACTAGTTGCTTGGAGTTCGATAAAGGAGCCAGTAGTGGCATTGTCGTCATGCGAAGTAGAATACATAGTTGTTTCTCTTTGTGCATGTCAAACAACATGGATGGTGAATCTGGTCGAAGAGATTATGGAGAAGAATCATGAAGCAATTACCATGAAGATCAACAGCATGTCAGCTATCATCTTGGAGAAGAATCCAATATCACATAGACGAAGCTAGTACATCGAAATGAGGTTTCATTATCTTCGTGAGCAGGTAGCAGAAGGGAAGATGAACTTGGAACACTGCAGAACTGAGAATCAAATTACAGATATTATGACGAAAGGAGTGCAGGTTGAAGTGTTCAAGAAGTTAAGGTCTATAATGAATGTAGATAGTTTAGACCCACTGAATTAGGTAGTGTATTGAGATTGTAATTTCTTGTGTCGAAGTAGTGTAGCTCGACAGAAACAAGACCTAGTCGATTTGGGACATTAAGTTAACGGTTTGTAAGTGGTCTTTTTGTAAGAGAAATTTTTTATCCCAACTCTATTTTTTTTTATAATTTTGTCAGACTCCTTTGATTTGTTTGTCATAATTTTAGTTGGTTTGGATTCTCTCTTCCCTGATTTTCTATCAGGGTTGCTTTCTTGTAAGAAGGATTAGAATACCCTTAATCCTCTCTTTATAATATTCTTTGCTTAAAAATAAATAATAGATGATAAAACTCAACCACAATGCATTACTTAGATCGTAATTAGGGGTGTGCATGGATAACCATTTAAAATGAACCAATTCATTTTTATGGTTATGGTTTATAAACCAATCCATTTTTATGGTTATGGTTTATAAACTAAACCACTTGTTCTGAACTGGTTTAAAACCGGTTCTAAATGGATTTTAATTTTAATTCAAATTATTTAGTTAAATTTAAATTTAATTTTCTTTAAATTATATCAATTTTTAAATTTAAATACTTAGGTTTTAATATATTTTTTCTTTGAAAATTAAAAAAAAAAAACATTTTAAAAAACAATTTAAAAAAAAACCTAAAAATTAAAAAAAAAAAACTGAAAATTAAAAATTCTAAAATTAAAAATTTCAGCAAATTATATGGACTTAAAATGGTAACTAATATGTTATAATACATAAATTTGTATATTTCAAAACCTCTATCTATTGGTGGAGAAATCTATAATATTTATAATTATTTTTTTAATAATCTTCGAGATTTATAAATGAAAACTAGAGTCAAATCCAACAAATAAAGTTTTGGTATATTTTCTTGTACATGTCAAATCAAACTCGATGCACTAAGATCTATATAATTAATTACTGAAAGTTTATATAATTAACTGCTAAAAGTCCATATAATTTGTGAAGTATTAGTACACTATTTTAGGTAGTTAGAGAATTTGTAAACAATTTTTTTTTTCATTTTGAAATACAAAATTCTGAATTTTTTGTAAAATAATTTTTTTTTTATGAAATTCAAAAAAATTAACTTTAAAATATTAAATTGGTTTATAACATGTATATGATAAAACATGAAAAGAGACAAAAACATATCAATTTAACAAATAATGAAATTTGAATACCCAATAACTAAACCACATTATTATTATTATGCAAACCGGTTTATATTTGGATAACAAATTGGATAACCAGATTTATATTTAACCATTTGGTTTGGATTTTTAAAATGAGAACAATTTGGATACAAATTTGGTTAATAATAACCGTTTTTTTTGCACACACTTATATATATATATATATATATATATATATATATATATATATATATATATATATATATATATATATATATATATATATATATATATATATATATATATATATATATATATATATATATATATATATATATATATATATATATATATATATATATATATATATATATATATATATATATATATATATATATATATATATATATATATATATATATATATATATATATGATTTTTGATGTGCTGGAGAGAGAATTGACTTACAAGGTTAACATTCTAACACTTAAGTTAGTATGAGTGAGAAAAATAATGTTTGAATGAGAGATGATTTAAATACGTGTGAAATGACGCATTTTATTCTTTAAATATCGGAACAATTGGTAATTGAAATAATGGAAACAATGTTGGTGGCATATCATACAACAGTAGTCCAAGACGTTTGAAACACATAGCTAGACCACACAGGAATGTCCGTCAAACATAAATAAAAATGAGATTGTTACAAATTCGTTATGCTAACTTTTTTTCATAATTAGACCACGAGGACTCGTATATACACCTCACGAAGTTCTACGAGATTTGTAGTACATTAGGAGCTCCAAAAAATAAGGAGAAAACGGAACTCCTGAGATTGTTTCCACATTCATTGATTGAGAAAGAAAATGAATGGTATCTAGAGTCTAGAGCAACCAATATCGATAATGACAAACTGAAATGCGTTGGAGGAAAATATTTGAACATATCCTTTCCTCACAACAAATTCATGGAAGCAAAGACAATCATTATGATGTTATCCTAAGGCAGAACTAAAAATCTTTGTGATGCATATGAGATGTACAAATCCATGTTGAGAAGATACCTAAATTACGTTTTTGATGATCTTACATAGATTCATATCTTTAGAAATGGATTACGGCCTATGAAGCATAGGTACGGGTACGATATTCGATGTGGGTTCTAGTACCAGTACGAGATACAACATTTAAAAAAAATCGAGGTACAAGTACGTTAATAAAAAATAAGAATTTTCTATAAAATGTATGAGTAGAGAACTAACTTGTTAGGTTTATAACAAAACATCACTATAAAAATTTGAAAAAACCAAAAATAATGTTAAGATACAATAAAAAAATTAAAACATATAAATATATTAAAATGATATTTGAGAAAACCACAAGTTTCATTCAAAACCGAATAATGACAAAAAATAAAGTACCACGAGTACCCGGTACCGATACTTCACCATTTTAGAAGTACTCATGCTTTAGAGATTACAACAACAACCAATTTTTTTTTCTAGATAGTGCAAGGGTTTATCTTATGTCAAATACCGCAGAAGATGCAATTGCAATCATTGAAAGAATGACGTTCATTGATCTTCAAGAAAATACTTCTCAAAGAAATATTTATATCATGGAATTTAACACTAATGATGTTATTCTCTCACAAAATAAGTTGTTGACACGAATAGTGAATGAGATGACAAAACAGTTGCCTAAACTACCACAACAATTAAAGGAAATGCATGAATCGCCACAACAAAGGAAAATTGCATTTTGTGAGTTATGTATAAGTCATCTTTCAATTGGGGTTTTCCCCAACTGATGAAGTCAATTACATAGGCAATCAACAAAGGCATATGCAATATCAAAACAACAACTTCCCAAGGAATAATAACTTCAATCAAAAATGAAAATTAAAAGTTAGTCAATCAAATAGACAACCATATCAACATTACACACAATCACCTACATAACAAGATAAAGAAACAAAGTGGGATGACACAATCAATCTATTTATATAGGTGACAAGGAAGTACCACCCCAAGAAATTGTCATCGTACCAAACCAATCATTAGTTGAGGATAACTTTGAATTAGTGTCAGAACTATCCAGAAAGTCCACCATGAAACAATTAAATCTAGCCATGAACCTGAAATTTATAGTAAATTTAAACATCTAGTGATTTATTATGTGCCTAACCATCATCTTTCAGAATAAAAAAAGTTATTTGCAAACTAATTATCTATTATATCTATTCCTAACAATTAATTATCTATTATATTTATTCCTAACAATGTGGATGTAGCTATATTGGATCCAAGGTGGATAACCAATATGAATGAGGATGAAGTAATTAAAAAAGAATAATAAACTTGTTGACTGTCCACCAGAAAGAAAATAGTTGGATGTCAATGGGTTTTTACATATAAGTACAATGCATATGGTACGGTAAAGTGTTTCAAATAATGGTTAGTGACTAAAGGGTATACCTAAACCTACATCGTCGATTATAATGACACATTTGTACCTGTAGCTAAATTCAATACCATTCGAGTTTTGTTGGATAATTTCATTGAAATTGAAAATACAAAAAAAAAAAAAAAAAATAGTTCCGACCTGCCGGATTCGAACCAGCGACCTAAGGATATCTAACTAGAACATGCCAACTACAGTCCTCCGCTCTACCAACTGAGCTAAGGTCGGTTAGTGATGCTATTGTTCAACAAAAGAATATATATATATATATATATATATATATATATATATATATATATATATATATATATATATATATATATATATATATATATATATATATATATATATATATATATATATATATTGATATTGAGGTGAGAGATGATTAAACTCTCGACCTCAAGATTACTCAATACTCACTATGAAACCTACACGCTAGCCAACTACGCCACCATCCCAATTGTTGTAAGCGTATTGCATAAACTAAAAAAAATGTTGTTTGCCTAAGTGTATGTTTGAATTAGGTTTTGGAAGAGGCAAAAATGATTCTAAAGGTGTATAATTGATTTTGTAATGATTTTGAGGTATTTGATTCTTCTAAAGCATAATTGATTTTTATTTTGCCTCCAAAATTGATTATACTTGAAACTAGAATTTATAACTTTTTAATTTAAACATGATTTTTACATTGAAATTCCAATTCATTTATGAATAAATTTATACAAATATAAATAACTTTATGTTCAACTCAGTTTTAGCTAATCAATTTACTTAATTCTAATACTATAAGTAGTTGATCTTTTATCAAGATTGCAAAAGTTCATGCATAGCAATGTTGTGTCTCCTGGGACAATGAATATAATGTTTAAGAGAATTGTTTTTTCCGTTAAAAAATGGGGCAGCGGCACCACTTGTTGTCTGTTTGCTTGCTCCTTCTATATAATCTTGATCAGTGGCGGAGCCAGAAATTTTTTGAAGCCCAGACACAAATTTAAAGACCGTAAATTCTCATTGTATATAATATATAAATAGTCATCAATCAAAATAAAAGAGACTCGTCATTTTGTCAACAAAAGTATAGTTTAAAATAAAATAGATGAAACATAACCTTACAATTGCGTGTTAAATAAAATCAGGAGGCAAATGTCCTTTCCGAGACTTCTTTGGGTTGAATGTTAGAATAATTGATAATATCATCAAGTGACTTGAATATCTCCCGCTTGGTGTAACATACCATCAAGTCATTGAACCACACATCGTTGATCTTATTGCACAATTTATACTTGATAATTTTCATTGCTGAAAGAACTCTTTCAACGGATGTTTTCCACACCGACAACATCAAAGCTAACTCCATAAGTTTGTAAATCAATGAAAATACCAAATGTTTCTCAATTTGAACCATCTTCGTTGACCACATTAGGCGGTGGTTCTAATTTGGCTTCCGGTTGCACAACATCCACATTCTCAACACTTGCTCTATCAACCAAAAATCTCCTCATCTTTGAAATTAAATGAAACACTAATGTCAATTAGTGTTTTAAAAATCAGACCGAACAGGTCAGTCGGACCGGTCGAATCGGGAATCAGAGAGGTCACCGGTCTGGTCTAATTGTTGGATTGAATATGCTATTGAAACAGTGGAAACCAACCAAAATCGACCAAACCGTTAAAAACCGATGAACCGCCGATTTTGGAAAACCAACAGTTTAAATGCATGTCTTTTTTTCTTCATAATAACGACATTGTTTTGATAATTTATTTTTTAAAATAAAATTAAAATATAAATAGACTTTATTTAAAACTTATTTGTAACAATCTGACATTATTCAAAATTTATTTGGATTTTATTTTGTACTATTTTGTCGTGCGTGATGACTATCAAGAGTTTGAATTTAAAGAATAAACTTGTGAAATTATGATATTTTGAAATTTTGTCGGTGTTGTAATATTTTCTAGAGGTCGAGTCATTCGATTCGACCGATTTATTAAATATATGGTTTTTTTATAAAGACTGATTTAAACAATTGAATTATCCAATTTAATCAAGTTTAACCACGCGGTTCGATTAATGACCCAATAGTTCAACCCATAAACCACTAATCGAATACATTTACTAGATTGATGACCGAGAGCTAAAAAAAAAAAATACTCTGGCATTATGCCAACTCAAGTCCGTAATGAATTAATTAAATGATACTTTCAAACAGACTTGGTCCCAGATTTATCCAACATAGGTGTTAAAAATGTTTGCATTGTTTCATTCAACTTGTAACTATGTCCATATATAAGAAGAAAAAAAATGTTATTTTTATACTATTTTATTATACTATCAATGACACCTACATCCATATAAATATACGGTTTTAATAATTATTTTTTTACACAAACAAACGCATGTGTATGATGTATTTTGGATTGACCTCATAAAAAATTCAGCAATCATTCGGCTAAAAAAATTGTGTACCTGATGCTTGTAATTATGTAATTATTATAAATATAAATTTTTAATTATTGTATGAATAGAGATGTAGACCAAAAGTATGAACATCCTTAATGTATTAAATGATTTGCTTCAAAGTAGTTATAATGTGTTCTCTAATCATGCTTATATAGAAGTACTTGTTGAATGACATAAAAGATATTTATTAATATTGAAAATGTCAGATTAATGTGAAATTATGATAAGATTATTTTTCTATATATAAATTGGATACATGCAACTATAGCGATTAATCCGAAGGACCACCAAAAGTGGTAAACCCTCTATCAAAAGATTAAATATTATTGCATGCCAAGAACTAGATTCAAATCCTGAACCTTTGGTTAAGTTGGAGGTAACTCTACTATCTCATTGAAGTGCTCTTGGATGGTAAGACTATGTATTTAGTTGTGTCAGGATAAATATTACTTGAAAACATACATGATTGTTCAATGAGTTCTTCAACATATTTATTGGTGAAAGAAAAATACCTCATGAATATTGTGTAATATATATATATACCTAAAAACTAACTCAAGGGATCTAAATTGTTTATAGAAAATTCAAAAATCAATTTAGACATGATGGATCGACAAGACAATGTGAAGATGCAACAAGAATAATAGCATCCACATTAGAAAGATTTATTGAGTCATATATATATATATATATATATATATATATATATATATATATATATATATATATATATATATATATATATATATATATATATATATATATATATATATATATATATATATATATATATATATATATATATATATATATATATATATATATATATATATATATATATATATATATATATATATATATATATATATATATATATAATTGCTTTTACAATTAAATATATTTAATTTAATTGTAAAAGCAATTATATATATATATATATATATATACATATACATATATATATATATATATATATATATATATATATATATATATATATATATATATATATATATATATATATATATATATATATATATATATATATATATATATATATATATATATATATATATATATATATATATATATATATATATATATATATATATATATATATATATATAAAAGAATCTTATCAATGCAAGTGAAACTTAAACTCATTATGTTTAATTTTCAATCTTTCATAATTCTTATTATTATGGTATGAGTAATGTGAGTAATTAGGAAGATCCTTTTTCTTCTTCTTCCTTTTCACCGCTTCCTACACCATGCATCTTAAGCTTCATTCAAATTTTTATCTATGGATGTTCATGATCACGAAGATTCATCCACAACACAAACACAACAACCACACAATCATCAACAACACAAATCGGCAAAACAGTAATCAAACAAACAAGAATCTAATTCTTGATCAATCAAGTCCCTGTTATCTTCACCCTGCCGAAAATCCTGATGTAGTTCTTGTTTCTTCTCCCATATTGAAAAACAACTATGGATTTTGGAGACGTTTGATGAAAGGTCCACTCTTGAGCAAAAAACAAGATTAAATTTATTAATGGAAAACCTACAGCACCACCAGAAGATGATATTCTCTTTGATACTTAGGAAGGATACAACAACATTGTTGTTTCATGGATCTAAGAATATTTATGTCGTGATATTGCTCAAAGTGCTATATATGTTGATAATGTTGCTCAACTATGGACAGATCTTCACAACCGTTTTTCAAAAAGTGATCATTTTTTATTATCTGATCTGCTTCAAAAAATTCATTCCATGAGACAAGGTGAGAAGTTCATGACTGCATACTTCAATGAGTTAAAACCCCTTTGGGAAGACTTAGAAGCTCTTAAAATTCTTCCCAATTGCACTTGTGGTGCACACCTCACAATAAAAAAAGTAGCGAGATATGGAATATGTCACCTGTTTCTTAAAAAGGATTGAGTGATAATTTCAACAATGTGAAATCTCATATCCTTATGGTGGAGCCCCTCCCGGATGCTACAAAGGTTTTATCTTCAATCTTGCAACAAGAACGACAACTAACCACTATGTTTCCTTCTGAAAATTCCAAGATTCTCTTGGCACATATGTGAGGGTAATCCTCATAGGTAGCTGGGCTCATTTCAATGATGTCAAAACTTAGCTTTATAGAAAAATATACGTTGGACGGTATCATCGTGTCACATTTGCATGTCTTGTCCCTCATAAGTCAAACACTAGTCAAAACATGATGGATGCATATAGAAATGACTAAAGTTATGTCTCATATAGGGTTGGTCTAGCTAGTCAAGCTTACCATGCTATAGAGTTCACCAAAAGTGTCTTGATACATGAAAATAAGCATTTTTTCCTATTTCAGGACTTTGAGTCAACTCAAAGCTAGCTCCGGTCGACTCTTATAGATAGTCTTTTTAATGAACTACTCTCAGGACGACTCGCGTCGACCCTCTGGTCGACTCATATTGTGACCATTTGTATTTGCCAAAATTTGCATGCTTCGCGTCGATGCATGACTTGCTCCGATCGACGCAAGGTTCTGTTTTTTGAACAATCAGGAATATGGGTACGCTCAGGGCGACCCCTTTTCTGCATAGGTCGACCGCTCGCTGGTGTTTAGTCAAAATTCTGTTATGTAAAACAGTTTTGGTGTTTGTTATATTTGTTAAGTCAGTTATGTCTTGTATATAAAGTGAGTTGTGCTCTTCCTTTCACAACTGTGAAAAACAAGAAAAGTGAAATTTACATACTTATTTGTTCTCATCATCTGCATTCTCTTCATATCATTTTCACAACAACTACACATAATCATTTTTGTTGTGCATTGTGCATGTTCGAGGTGATAACGTCCAAAGCCTAGGATTGGTGTAATTTGGTTTGGGTTGAGCAATCAGTAGGTTTTTCTTGAATAAAACCGTTAGGGTTTTATCCTCCAAGAATCTTGGATTTTGGGGGGGTTTTTGCAAAAATTGGTCCATCACAGATTCAGATTCAGTCGAGCGAAGGTAATCGAAGAGCGGGAGGTTCTGTCGGTTTAGTAGCGGTAAACGGAGGATTGTGAGTGGAAGATTCGGGTTCAACAAGTGGGTGACTGAAATCAGTCGGGCAAGATTTGAAGACCGTGGGGTTGTTCAAATGGAGTGTTGTAGTCGGAGGTTTACTCATCGCGTTCAAAGGACTTGATTCAACTTGAATCAAGGGGCAAGAGGAAATAGGTTCTACATCAACAAATTGTATTTGATTATTTGATCTCTATTTGATTCTTGTGTAAACATTGACCAACAGGTTATATCTATCTATTTACAAGTCTCAATTCTAGTTTTAGAATTGAGGACAGACGTACACTGAGTGATGACGACGAGGGAACTGCCGCAACAAATCGTTGTCTCTTTCTTTACGTTTATATTGCTTAAATTCTGAGTTTTTAATGCAAACAATTGTGTTAATCAAATTCTATTTTGAGTAGTGCTAAATTAATTTTTAAGCTTGTTACAATCGTTGATTGTAATAAAACATTTGAGCATTTTACTCTTATAATAGAATTCACTTGTAGTGCCTTGCACTCCAAGTGTTTGACAAATTGTGTGAACTAAAAACAATTGTGTTGTCTTTTCAAATTGTCTATATTTTAAAAGCATTGGAACTAGTCACACCTTATAGTGAACAAAATCTGATTGAAGTGTGATCAAATTAGTGATTCTCAAATCTCGTTTATTAAATTCTGTAGACTTTTCATATATCCGGTTTTTTCGGTAAAAGTTCGTTTTAGAAGAATATAGTTCCTCGGCCGCTTCCGCCTTAAACATTTTCAAAAACCAATTCTTGGTAGCGTCGACTCTGTTTTAAACAAGTGATCTATTCAACCCCCCTCCCCCTTCTAGATCTGGGCCATCGTCTAACAACATACACATAATTCTTCACCTAAAGCAAGATTTCATCCAAAACAAGGCAAGCCAAATTTCAAAGACAGAGGTTCAATCAATTCCAGAGTCTGTTCATTTTGTGGAAAAATTGGTCACACTTTTGATACATGTTATTTCAAACATGGTTTCCCACCAGGCCTTAGGTTCAAAAATAAGGTAGATTTTTCCAACAATGTTGATACTTGGAATGAGCATTATCATTCATCATCCATTAGTGTTGATCACCAAGATAACAAAGTTGAAATTAAACCTGACACGTACAACAAAGTGGTAGCATTGCTCAGCAAAACTGAGGACTCAACCACTTCTAATTCTCATACCATTCATGCATCATCATGATGTTTTCCTTACTCTTCCATACACACTAATGTAATTTCACTAACCAACAGTTGGATCATTGACATAGGTGCAACATATCACATCTTCTCTTCCAATATTTCTTACTCTTCACATTCTATTAGTCTCATTACCATCAAACTGCCTAATGGCTCTCACACCCTGTCTAAAATATCTGGAATTGTTACACTGAATGAAAACTTAACCCTCTACAATGCTATTTTTTTTCTGAATTTACTTACAATTTGATTTCTACTTGTTAGCTATCCTCTATAACAAATGTAACCTTATATTTTATCTTTTTTCTTGCATTATTCAGGAACAACCTTCATTGAGGATGATTGGGCTTCGTAAAGTTCACAATCACTTGTACATTCTTAGTCAAGATTCTTGCATTCCTTTTTCATATCACACTGATGTATCTTTTATAAATTGTAATCATAATGTTTCTAGTAAAATTGGTCTTTGGCATCATAGACTTAGACACCCTTCACATAATGTAATCAAAACAATTAAGTTTCCTCATGTGCCTGCTCATTATGATTATATTTTTTATTGTTGCTATTATGCTAAACAAACTAAGTTATCTTTTCCTTTGAGCATAACCAAATCTATCTTAGATTTTGAACTGATTTACATGGATGTGTAGGGAGCATTCACACTCTCATTTGTCCATGGTCACTCTTACTTTTTAAATATTCTAGATGATTTCACAAGACATGTTTGGGTCAGTCTAATGAAAAGAAAATCTTAGGCTAGGACTTTGATTGTGAAATTGATTACATTGGCTCATACTCAATTTGGCAAGATTGTTAAAACAAGTCAGATCAGATAATGGCAAAGAGTTTTTAATGAATGATTATTTCAACCACAAAGGCATCATACATCAGAGACTTGCATAGAGACACCTCTACAAAATTCTATAGCAGAAAGAAAGCACAAACATGTTTTGAATGTTTCCAGAGCAATCATGTTTTAGTCCAACCTACCAAATATGTTTTAGAATTTTGCAATCAGTCATGCAGTGTTTCTCATTAATAGGTTACCTTCTCATGTCATCAATTCCAAATCTCCTTATGAAATTCTCAATGGTTCCCCTCCCGAGTATGAAAACCTCAAGGTCTTTAGATGCCTTGTGTTTACCTCCCCTGTAGTCCAATGGCACCAAAACCTTGATCCTCGTGCTACTAAGTGCATGTTTCTTAGTTACAAACAAGGAATAACAGGATATATCGTCATGAAACTATCCACAAAAGAAAACTTCATAACCAGAAATGTCTCTTTTTATGAATATTCATTTCCCTTCAATTTACCATCTACCACTGATTCATCAAACACATAAAAATCCTTAATTATGACATACCCTTCTTAGAAACACCTGCATACAACATGATTCCATATACACCTAATCCTCGGAACCATACTTCCCAAACATCTCTACCTGCCAATACATCAATTCAGCTTACCTCTCAACCTTCATATTCTCAACCTATTGCCAATATCTTCCCACAAACACTCCATCAACTAACACTCAACTTTTACCTCTTATTCACACACCACCCATCATTTCAAGAGTTTCCAACACAGCTATTCACAAGCCAAAAATATTTAATGTTTTTTTTAACAACCTCACTTCATCTCAACATAATCCAACACATAAAACCATGCATCATATTCAAACTTACATCAATAGTTTTCATCTCTCTCTTATCTCCAATCATTACATTTTTCCATCACTTCTCAAGCTGAAGCTAACTCCTTTAAGAGGGTCTCTCAATATGATTGTTATGATCATTATATGCTTACTGAATTACAAGCCCTACAACATAACAACACTTTGATCATGACCTTATTACCTCCAAACGAGAAACATATAGGATGTAAATGGGTGAATAAAATCAAGAGACGTGTTGATGGTTCCATTGAGAGATACTGATAACACGAAATCATATCGTTTATTTTCCTTGATTTACATGCATTTATTTGTGACTATTGTTAATTTATCTTGATTTACGTTCCATCATATGGTTACTTTACTATATTTTGCAGATTTGTGGAGAATTTGGATCAAAGAAAGAAAAGAAGAAGAAATGGAAGGAAAAGAAAGAAGAAAGAAAGAAATAGAGAAGAAAAACAAAAAGTACAGAATTTGTGCGCATGACGGTCATCACAGCCCCCTCACGACCGTCACAGCCTTCACATTCATCACAAGACCATCACAGTCGTCACGTTTAACACGACCGTCATGAGACCATAACGACCGTCACAACCCTAAGTTCAGTAACGTGCAAAAGCAGAAGTGACCACGAGCACGTTCAACTTAATTTCTTCCTACGCTTTCCTCCTTTTCTCCTACATTTTATCCACTAACTACCCACTACTGGAAGTTGCTCCCACTTTCCCCATAACTCATGCATGATCTCTGGAAGTTGAGAAAGGAAATATCTCCTATAAATAGGCTTGAGATTCACAGCATTTGGGGGGAGGCCTTCGAGGTATCGAAGCGCTGTCGAAATTTCCATTGAAGCCGAATTTACGTTCTTGCATTAATTTTCCCATTGCCTTTCCTTTTTATTTTCATTTGTACCGCTGTATTTCTTCCTGTACCTTTTACTTCTCGCCAAAGTAGAATCCTGCCGACATTGTGGAGGACTACTCAAGGATTCGAGATCAGTACAATTTACAGGTTTTTATTAATTGAATATTTATTTTGTTTCTATCATAATGCATATTTTATTATTGTGCTGTTTATGTTTATTTCCGTTTGCATTAATTATCATGTCTAGCTAAATCAGCCTTATCGGTATGTAATAAATTTGTAAGACGGGATTTGATAATAATCGGTGTTTTCCTTCCCTTGTTACAAACACCTTTCTGGCCGTAGTTTTTAATCAAAATCTTCTAAATAAACCTTCGTCACGAAAGCGAGAAATTATTTACAGTAGTTTTTCCACGAAAGTGGGAAATTCATTAAGGCACGAACCGGCACGCGAATGCTGGGGTTCAAACCGGATAGTAAGAACTAGGCATTAATTTTAAACACAGCGAAAGCGCTTTAAAAGAAATCTGAATTTATTTGTTTTCAAAAAGTAGTTTAAACCCCGAATGGGAATGCGAGAGCGTACATTCCGCCTTAGAATTATGACCCGAGTCAACAACCATCGTGAGACAAAGGTCTTTAAACGAGTATTTTCTCCTGAAAAGTGTTTGCAGAGACTAAAAAACACCGGTGACCTATCGAATCCCCGAAAACTAAAGCGTTACATACCGATATCCCTTAACCGCTCTTCCTTAAACTGATAACCTTTATTTTCCTTTAAATTTAATTTCACTCACATTTAACTTTCCTAATTCCATTAGCCTTAGCTTTACGCCGCGATAATAGATAACGTTAGGTTGACATTGGTCTCTGTGGGTTCGACAAATCTTTTATATTACTTCTATATTTCCATGCACTTGCGGACGCATCAAGTTTTTGGCGCCGTTGCCGGGGACCAACAATCAATATTATGATTCCGTTGTTGCATAGTATAGACTAAGACACTCGTATCTTAATCACTATGTATAACCCATATTTCCCTTATAACTACCACCCCCAATCTTATAACTACCACCTCTGATATTTTGAGGAACCACAAGATCCGCTGAAATCTGACCTCGAAATATTATTAGAAGATCTCAACCCGACGCATTCTCACCAAAATTCCCTCTACAATGAAGACTCTCAATATTGTGAGGAACCGCAAGATTTCGACACATCCAACCTCAAACTATTACTAGAAGAATTCGACGCGACGCTTACTCACTCTAGGATAGAATCTATGATGGAGCGCTTTGTGGAGACACAAACTCTCCAACATAAAGATTTTAGAAAGCAACATCTCCAAATTAATGAGAATCTCAAGCAGATGGGCAATATGGTCGATTCCCTCGCAGCTCACAGCGAGACTTTGGAGATTCAAACCTCCCTGCTAACACTAACACCTCTAGGACCCTTCCCAGAAGGACATGTGAATGTTGTAACAAGCATTAATGAAGAAAAATTAGAAAATCCTAGGGAGAGTGATCATGTGTCTGAGGAGAGTTTTGGTGAGAAAAGCATAATTATTGAGAAAAATCCACCAACACCACCCGAAAGGGAGGTTTTCGAAGAGGTAGAGAAGGAAGCACCTATTGTTGCTCCTCCTCCCTATACCCCACCTAATTCTTTCTCAAAATTGGTTGTGGAAGCTAAGGTAGACTCCAAATCCAAAACATATGTGGAGGTATTGGAAAATATCCGCACCAATGCACCTTTGTCTAAGGTCCTTCATAAGAAAAGAAAATTCGAAGACCATGAAACTACGGTCATCATTACTGTTAAAAGGGTAAGATCAACTTTTGACGTGGTGGATAAAATAACTAAGCCCAAATTTGAAAAACTGATACTCAGGATAGATCCAGAACCACCACCACAAGTTCAAAGCAATGAACCACCCTACAGAAGAAAGAAAAGAAAAGGTGAGGGATATGAGAGATGGCTTGATAAGTGGCCATGGAAACCGAAGACTATTCAAAGTTCGATCGAGGAACCATTCTTGAAAGAACCACCATGAGTACTTGCACTCCTTGGCCGTCGAGCTATCGACGTTAAATAAAATATTGTGTGGGAGGCAACCCACAAGGTCTTTATTTTAATTTGTTTGTTTAAATTTGCAGAAAATAAAGAAATGTATCGCTTGTTACGTGTTAGTTATATCTAGGCGAAAACTCTCTAGATGATGATCTGAGAAGATGAACTATGCACACGGACATTCCTACGAGTGTCGCTGCTTGTAGGGACACTGATGATGAGTACTTCCTCTGGAAGCGGGCAACATGATGAGTTGGTTCTAAAATTACACAAACGAAGGAATCTCAAAATGCCCGCCGCCGAAGTAGAAGTGATCAACGAAGACATGGACATCAAGAGCAGGATCATAGAGGATTTAGCATGCAGTAGCATTCATACAGGTTCTATCTTTCCTTTTTCCACCTTTTACTAAAATATTGAGGACAATGTTTGGTTTAAGTGTGGGGGAGGAACTCTACCGCTTTCATTTTATCACTTTTTAGTTTGATTTATTGTTTCATATTTTATTTCATACTTTTAGGAATTTTATCTGTTTTTAACGTTATGTCAAATTCTTTGCATGTGTTGTCAAGTCTTTATGCGTGGTTTTCGCTTGTTATTCAAATTTCCCCAAAATTTTAAAATTTTAACCTCCAACAATTTTTTTTTGCTTCGATTCATGACATGGTACTCTGAGAGTATATAGGTTGTTCATGCTATGTTAGAAGAACTTGGGAAAGTTTTGATAAAATTGATATCATTCTGACACCCTTAACCCCCTAAATATGAAAAATCGATTTGAGTACCCATTATGTCGAGACCTTAAAGCTCCTGTTTTTTAGTAATCCCTAAGTAGTTTATTTAAGCAGTCAGCACCATCCTAAACACACTAAGTAAGAAACCGATGCAAATAAGTGTATGATCTCTAGTTTAAAATAAGAAGAAAAAAATTATGAATAAAAAGACATGTTCCTTCTAAGTTAGGTGCTCCTCACCCGATCACTTAGCCCAACGGTATAAATTCTTTAAGTTCAATTTATGCTTAAGCGTATTTGCAGAGAAAAATGAAATAACAATGAGATCATAGTCACTAACAGGTTTACTTGCCATGAGTGTGTATGGATAACAAGCTTAATGTGATTGCACTATAATGAAATGGGGTGAAAAGAGAGCATGAGATATAGGTTGAGTTATAATGGCATGATTCAGATTAGTTTGCATAAGTAGGAAGTTTTTGAAATTGTGCTGTTATGGTATCCTTGGTATTGATATTTAGTACCTGTCGATCTAACATTAGCCTAGCAGCCACATATGATTAGAGTCTCATCGTGTCTTTGTTTCGAACTATGCTTATTTCGTTTTACCGTGTTGGTTGATTGCTTGAGGACAAGCAATCGTTTAAGTGTGGGGGTGTTTGATAACATGAAATCATATCGTTTATTTGGCTTGATTTACATGCATTTATTTGTGACTATTGTTAATTTATCTTGATTTACGTTCCATCATATGGTTACTTTAGTATGTTTTGCAGATTTATAAAGAATTTGGATTAAAGAAAGAAAAGAAGAAGAAATGGAAGGAAAAGAAAGAAGAAAGAAAGAAATAGAGAAGAAAAACGAAAAGTACAGAATTTGTGCGCATGACGGTTGTCACAGCCCCCTCACGACCGTCACAACCTTCACGCTCGTCACAAGACCATCACGGTCGTCACATTTAACACGACCGTCATGAGACCATAACGACCGTCACGACCCCAAGTTCAGTAACGTGCAAAAATAGAAGTGACCACGAGCACGTTCAACTTAATTTCTTCCTAAGCTTTTCTCCTTTTCTCCTACATTTTCTCCACTAACTGCCCAGTACTGGAAGTTGCTCTCACTTTCTCCATGACTCATGCATGATCTCTGGAAGTTGAGAAAGGAAATATCTCTTATAAATAGGCCTGAGATTCACAGCATTTAGAGGGAGGCCTTCGAGGTATCGAAGCGCTGCCGAAATTTCCATTGAAGCCGAATTTACGTTCTTGCATTATTTTCCCATTTCCTTTCCTTTTTATTTTCATTTGTACCACTGTATTTCTTCCTGTACCTTTTACTTCTCGCCAAAATAGAATCCTGCCGACATTGTGAAGGACTACTCAAGGATTCGAGATCAGTACAATTTACAGGTTTTTATTAATTGAATATTTATTTTGTTTCTGTCATAATGCATATTTTATTATTGTGTTATTTATGTTTATTTCCGTTTGCATTAATTATCATGTCTAGCTAAATCAGCCTTATCGGTATGTAATAAATTAGTAAGACGGGAATTGATAATAATCGGTGTTTTCCTTCCCTTTTTACAAACACCTTTCTGGCCGTAGTTTTTAATCAAAATCTTTTAAATAAACCTTCGTCACGAAAGCGAGAAATTATTTACAGTAGTTTTGCCACGAAAGTGGAAAATTCATTAAGGCACGAACCGGCACACGAAAGCTGGGGTTCAAACTGGATAGTATGAACTAGGCATTGATTTTAAACACAGCAAAAGTGCTTTAAAAGAAATCAGAATTTATTTGTTTTCAAAAAGTAGTTTTAACCCCGAATGAGACTGCGAGAGCGTACATTCCGCCTTAAAATTATGACCCGAGTCAACAACCATCGTGAGACAAAGGTCTTTAAACGAGTATTTTCTCCTAAAAAGTGTTTGCAGAGATTAAAAAACACCGGTGACCTGTCGAATCCCCGAAAACTAAAGCGTTACATACCGATATCCCTTTACCGCTCTTCTTTAAACTGATAACCTTTATTTTCCTTTAAATTTAATTTCACTCGTATTTAACTTTCCTAATTCCATTAGCCTTAGCTTTACGCCGCGACAATAGATAACGATATGTTGACATTGGTCTCTGTGGGTTCGACAAATCTTTTATATTACTTTGATATTTTCGTGCACTTGCAGACACATCAAGTTTTTGGCGCCGTTGCCGGGGACCAACAATCAATATTGTGATTCTGTTGTTGCATAGTATAGACTAAGGCACTCGTATCTTAATCACTATGTATAACCCATATTTCCCTTATAACTACCACCCCCAATATTATAACTACCACCTATAATATTTTGAGAAACCACAAGATCCGCTTAAATCTGACCTCAAAATAATATTAGAAGATCTCAATCCGACGCATTCTCACCCAAATTCCCTCTTCAATGAAGACTCTCAATATTGTGAGGAACCGCAAGATTTCGACACATCCAACCTCGAACTATTACTAGAAGAATTCAACGCGACGCTTACTCACTCCAGGATAGAATCTATGATGAATCGCTTTATGGAGACACAAACTCTCCAACATGAAGATTTTAGAAAGAAACATCTCCAAATTAATGAGAATCTCAAGCAGATGAGAAATATGGTCGATTCCTTCGCAGCTCACAGTGAGACTTTGGAGATTCAAACCTCCCTGTTTACACTAACACCTCTAGGACCCTTCCCAGAAGGACATGTGAATGTTGTAACAAGCATTAATGAAGAAAAATTAGAAAATCCTAGGGAGAGTGGTCATGAGTCTGAGGAGAGTTTTGGTGAGAAAAGCATAATTATTGAGAAAAATCCACCAACACCACCCGAAAGGGAGGTTTTCGAAGAGGTAGAGAAGGAAGCACCTATTGTTGCTCCTCCTCCCTATACCCCACCTAATTATTTCTCAAAATTGGTTGTGGAAGCTAAGGTAGACTCCAAATCTAAAACATATATTGATGTATTGGAAAGTATCCGCACCAATGTGTCACACCCTAATTTTTGACCATAAGATCCCACTTCCTTGTGCATTCTCTTGCATATCATTTTAGTCAATCATTTCGTTTTAGCTAACCATTTAAACCTTTTTGTTTGTTTTTCTCTAAGAACCCAGGATTACTGTGGAAGGTCCGGAAAGCCACCAAGATTTTGCGTAGTTATTCAAGGACTAGTTACAATTCGCGACGGCTTCACAATGGGATTATCACTTAAGTTTAAAGGAAAGGTTTTGGACCTTCTTGATGGTGGCTTGTGTTTATTAAGTTAGAAGCGACCCAAATGAACATTTCATTTGATCATAAATGAAAAAACTTACATTTGTAGGAAATGCAAGTTGCAATTGGTTCCAAATATAATTAAAAGGATTAGAGGTGCATTTGTCCCAAAGTTCAAAAGTTAGTGAATTATTTGCAAGCCAAGGTAGAATTCAAGACCAAGTTTTATATTACAATGAATCACGTGAAGACCTCACGGTTTCACTTGTGAAGGAGAACATGATGTGATTGCAAAAGTGTTTTGAATACAGCCTGGCTTATTGGAAACGCAGAGTGAGAGACAAATTCCAGAAAGTAATTTCACTACTCCAAAATAGGAAAATCATTGTCGGCATGTTGGTACAAATACCTTGACGTTCCTATTGTACAACAAGTTTAACTAATCTATCTGAAAGTTGGTACCAAATTAAAAGATTTCATACATACAAGCAACCTTAGTTCTACGATGGTGAAACCATGCGACAAGAGAAGGCGTGTTTTCTTTACACAAATTTACATTCATTGAAGACTTTTAAAATACGAGAGGGTATAGGTAACTTTTGTTGCATTGTTGACAATCCTGGTATGGCGTCCTTTACCGCTCATCTCATCTTCATAAATGAATTTTACACGCTGCCTCCAAGCATTAAACAAGATGATTGTGCCTCCACATCACATATCACGCCATCAGCAGTCTGCCCAAGACAAATTCAGACACATTTATCAATATACAACATGCTTCCAAAAAACGGCATGGTTACATACAAATTACTATCATTTGTTATAAATTCCATACAGCAAACAGTGGTCCATACGCTATCGGTTCTTAATTCTTTCATCTTGTACAAACATTGCTATCCCTACATTTTAAACCAACACAACTCATCAAACAAATCCATAGTACAAAGGAATCAACCTTCTATTACCTTCCTTGATGAGATTGATGGACTGAACAAATTCACAACAAGGCTCAGTGTTAATTTCTGAAAGAAAACAAACACAAGAACTCAGGATACAGAGAACGAGAGTAAAGATAACCGGATACCTCACCACCGTCTCTATCGGTACTAACGCTGAACTTGACGAACAACTTGGAAAAGCGACCGTGCCCCTGGTAGTTCAACACTTGGTCCTCATACCATCAACTTCACGACTTTCCTCAACAAAGCAAAGACGGAATTGTGACAACAGAAATACCTCCTCGACCTGCACTTCAAACAACAGGACTTGATTTAGAAAGATTTCTTTTGGGAAATCTTGATGTATAGAAGAATTTAAGTTGCGCTACCTTTCACATGCACGTAAACATCAACGCTTTTTCCGCCATGGCCAACCATATGAATTTAGCAACCTCCTGTTTGATAGTATCGAACCGCTCTGCAAAGAACAACAGAGAAGTTAGTGTAACTGAATGCTAATACAGTACACCGTAAAACAGGAACGACGTGTTTTGATCACTAACATTAAAGCTCTAAAGCATAATCTGACGTTTGGTTTAAATGTATTTGGACTCCTCCCAAATTCCCACGAAGTCAAATTGGCTCAGAACAAGCAGTCCAAGAAGTTGTCAAGCAGAGACCAAACAGAGCCATGAAGATGCGAATGCTGCAAACCAACTTCACCAAAAGCTGTATGTTTCTGCAAAAATCAACAAAACATAGCATGTCAAAATTTGGACAGAACCGGCAATAGGAAAAGAATACCGAATCTTTAGAACCAAGGATATGCGGAACTTTGTTCCTCAAAGTATCATTGTCTGCATTGCTCCCATCTTCACCAAATCTGGGATGTGCTCTGACTCTTGTTAACTGACCCTGCAACTACGGGTATACACAATTTCATAAGCAACAATCATGTCGCCGTCACTAATGCATAAATATTAAGCAGCATCAAGTATAAGCGCATCTGATGCAAACTGGGCGATGTCCCCAACCGTATTGGTCATCCCAGCAGTCGGCTCCTTTGAAGAATCATTCGAATGTCGCAGTTCACACATTATGGAGCATTGTAGCTTCATTTTCTGCACAAGTTTTTTGAATGTGCGAAGTCCAAATATCATGTTGCCAACACTCCGTCACACGTATTCGACACCGCTGACATTAAAGGCAGTAGAACCATAAGTAAGGGAAGTGGACACATGTGGACTAAGTATAAGAATCAACAATATTACCGACTACCGTGGATAATGTCATCCGGCTGAGAAGTGGAATGCTCATTTAATCTGTAAGAAAAACCAGAGAATCCGTTATGAGTTGAATTACACATGAGCTAAAATGGAATTAGAGATAAAATGCCAACAACTCTTAGATCGATACCAGGCCATAATCATCCATTAGCTGTAAGTTGTTAAATGTCTTTAACACAAATCGTAGACTTACGGTAAAAGTGGGAAGTCCATCCTTTCGATTATCTGCACAATTAAGAAAACAAGGAAAGTAGAACACGTTAGAACATGCCGGTGCGAAAGCGGAAACTCTTTTAGCACGGTCAGATAATACCAACCAACAGTAATGTCAACAATCAAGAATCTTAAATCACCCATAAAAAGGGAAGGATACGACTCCGTGAATATTCACACAACAGAAAACACGACAAGTTTTAATTCGAGGATGACAACAATCTTTGTTTCCAAAACAAGAATCAGACATGTCTCAACCAAAACAGAAAAGGTTTTATTACCAGAAGACGTGTTGACAATGGCTCAAATCTCTTTCTAAGACAAGATCCCGACACATCGTTAATCTCTTTCAAGATTGCAAGACCTGAAGCATATAAAAGGGCAGGTTTAGCCATCGAAAAACACCAACAACATTCACAAACGAAATACACAACGAATCGTAGAATTCACAAACCCCACAAAAAATCCCCAAAAAAAATGTAGACTTATCTGTTTTGAAGTTTCATCACCGGAAACCCTCACTCCGCTGCAAAGCCTTCGTTGCCGGAAACCTCCATTTTCTTCTACAAATCGCCCGTCAAGACTTTTGAACTCCAAGCCGCCACCGAGAAACTTGCAAATCCTTTTTTCTGTTAGGTTTTATTAATTTTCTTGGTATTTGTTTCAGATTGAAAAAGAAATAGAGGAGGAGACAATGGTGGAATCGTGAAGCAAAGGAGAAGAGAGAAGAATGAATAGCGAGGGAGAGAAGACGAAGAAGGACCGAATGAGAAGAAAGATGAAGAGGAGAAAGGAACCGCGGACGGGAATAGCGAGAGAGAGAGAGAGAGAGAGAGAGAGAGAGAGAGAGAGAGAGAGAGAGGGAGAATTTGGGGTTTAGGGTTCAATCCCTTCTTTTTGTTTGTGTTGTAATCATGTACACTCACATACACAGACACTATGATGCACCCACGCATCAGCACCACACACTCTACCTACCACATGATCATGCGCCTCTAAACCGCCTCCATAAGGTAAGCCCTCACCCACGTGCCACACTTGATCCGCGTAATAACCCCATCAACCATTTTAATCTGCTTTTTTTTTAAAAATTAATTAATTTTTTTTTAAACTAATCTAATAATTACCTAACCTCATAACTAATATTTCTAATTTGTCATTAACCTATAAAATCTTTTCGTTAACCATTTAATTAACTCCTATAATTAATTTTAGTTTAATCATCTGTTTTTATTCAAAACAATTTTATAACATTTTATCAGTTGATGATATTAATAATAATAAAACCATTTTATTTTAATAAAATATTTTTGTCTTTAATAATATTAACCAAAGAAACTCATTTCATAAAAATCTATCTAATTTATTTTTATTTATCAATAATACTCCCTTTTTATAATAACTTAAATAAAAAAATATTTTATAACAAGAAAACCATTTTCATAATTTCGATAGTTTATAATAATACTTTTTTTTTTAATTTCAAATTAACATTTATTTAATAATAACTAAAATCAATTTATTTAATGAGTTTTTGCTTATTCAAATCATTTCTATCTAAATCATTTGATTAATTTTACTAATAAAAAAACCTCTCACCCTATTTTACTTAAAGTCACCCATCTAAAATCTAAGTAATTCACACCTAGAACCTTTTATTTAAAACTAATCATAACAGTTTCCTAAAATAAATTCAACTCTCCTCCTAAAATCAATCAACAACACATTCAATCAATCGAACACGCTTCACCATCACCCATAGTATTCATACTCACATTCACTTATACACTTAGCGCTTTCATGCGTGTGAATGTTTACTTTATGTACTTTTATTTTATTCACAATTCACACACTCACTTAGCGCTTTCATGCGTTGTGTATGTTTTACATTATCACAAATTATTTTTCTCTATTTACATTTACCGCAATTTATATTATCGCATTGCATTCTGTCCAAAGGAAGAATCTGCGCGTGACCTAAACAATTGCGCGTATGCATTACATTTGCATCATACTCCCCTCGATCCTTGATCTCATTCAAGTCGATCTTTTAGGACAAATCCTACCCCCATAGGAGGACCCTTGTCTTTATTTTTACAATTTAGAATAAACAATTCAACTCAAACAAAATATTCAAACACATTAGAGAAAGATGTCAAATCATCTTAAGCGAGATAGAATCTCCACCCCACATCAATACAATCAATACCGTAGGGACTTTGCCTTAAGAGAGATAGAGGCGTACCTCGTCGATCCATAT